>OY754464.1:10000000-14800000 GCA_963575645.1 Xanthostigma xanthostigma
AAGAGCTAATGAATTTACAGTGTAAACTCCATTTAACGTCACTCCATATAACGACAAACTCCTTAAAACGTCGAAATTACTTAACTCTAGTAATTGGTTTACCTTGTTGCTCATACAGATACACTCTAAATAACGACAACAACACGAAATCATTAAGCAATGAACAGTACTTGTTTGTTATTTTGTTGCTTTGTTGTCGGCATCATGCGTGCCGTAGATTCTAAGAAATCCGTTTTTTTGGTTATTGAGATTATCTTTCATATGTTAAGTTCAGCTGTAATTTGTGATAGTATGAATGTTGGTCAATTTTAAATTTTATATCTTATGAATAAATACATATTATAGTAAAAATATTAATGGATTATTTCTTCTCTCCGTTTAACGACAACTCTCAATAACGCCACAAAGTGCACAGTCCCTTGAGTGTCGTTATATAGAGTTTACACTGTATTTAAGTAAATTAACATGTTTATGTAGATATGTGTGTCACTTATAGTTTTAACTGATTCACTGTATTATGTAATTTTAACAATTAATTAAAACAGATTTACGATTTATATGTTTTAAATCATGTCTTACGAGATATCGCAACAGGTGTAATATATTGTAGTAATAATATGTAGAGTGAAGCATGCAATAAAAATTTACTATTGTAACAAAACTGTAGGGTAATTTGTGTAAAAAAAAAAAAAATCTTTCTTTTATTGTTTTGTTATGCAGGACAACGGTACATTTACACTACTTCCACACTTCAACAATTATTGTTTGTTAATATCAGACTGTATTTATAATTGTTCATTTACTGTTTATTTGTCTACTTTTATTCACTGTTATTCATTCACTGTTATCCTTTCACTGTTATTCATTCACTGTCATTCATTTATTGTTATTCACTGTTATTCATTCACTGTTATTCATTCACTGTCATTCATTCACTGTCATTCATTTATTGTTATTCACTGTTTATTTGTCTACTTTTATTCACTGTTATTCACTGTTATTCACTGTTGTTCATTCACTATTATTTATTCAATGTTTATTTATTTATCACTTTATTCATACTTCATTACCACTTCTATTTATTTTCGTTTCTGTCATATTTTTCTTACCACACTCACCACTGTTTTTCTTGTTTCCCTGGTTTCTCCATTAACAAACTCTAGCATGTTCATTAGCTATAGACCGCACGCTTTGATTCGTTACACTGCCCCCCTATTAGAACTGTCCTGTCCCAGGACAAATTACAAACACGGTAGAAGGGGTCATGTCGGTAGTGGCAACTCTCTCCCCGGTTGCAGGTTCCGCTTCTGTAGAAATAGCAGTCTACACACTTCGGTTGGTTTATCTGCGTTTCCGGTCCGAGACTACATACCAGTATGTTCACTTCAGTGTCTTTGAAGATTACTTCAAGCATGTTTCGCACTACTCTCCAATCTAACTGGTCGAGTCCACAGCCCAGCTTAGGAATCGCTAATCTCTTAACGCCGTCAGTGAGCAAGTTGGCCTTCAGCTCTATTAGGGCATTCCACATATCTGCGTAAGTAGGCTTCTGATGGAACAACCGTTTTGTCACCAGGTAGTAGATACAACGACATTGATCTGACAGCCGTAGAACTTTACCAACCGCAGGAGTCTGTTGCCAAAGTTCCTCCTGGCGTCCAAATCTCCGTCGGAACACAGCTGCAATCCCCCTGGACATGCAAAGGTCCGCAGAGACACAGTGAGCGAGTGAATATTCGTCAGAGACAGCGAAAAGGTCGTGTCGTTTCTCCGTAGTCACACCAAAACGAGCCTTTCTAGCCCCAGGGAATTCGATCATGAAATTCTCAAAACTCAGCCGGCTCTCCGTGATTTTAGTTCGGTCGATGGTTATTCTGGCCTCGTTTTCTTGTTCCGCAGTCATGACCTCACCTCCTTCATAAGGTGCTAATCGATTGGAATGCACCACTCTCGGTTTCCCTCTGGGTAGCTTCCGCACGCGATAGACGACATCGTTTATTCGTTTCATTATTTGGTATGGGCCTTCCCAATCTCGCTGTAGCTTCGGTGACAAGCCACGACGTCTCCGCGGATCATACAACCAGACTAAAGCTTCTGGTTGAAACCCGCCTTCTTGCGCTCTCACGTCGTAACGACTTTTCATTCGGTCACTGGCCAGTTGACTGTTCTTGCGGACTCGTTGATGTATGTCGTCCAACTTCTGTTTTAGTTTCGCGACGTACGTGTCCCCTGCGACTTCTTCATCCGCAGATGGACGTCCAAACTGTAAGTCGCACGGCAATCGCAGCTCACGTCCAAGCATCACGCTGGCTGGTGTTTGATCGGTGGTCTCATGAATTGATGCCCGATAAGCCATTAGGAACAAATGCAAATACTGGTCCCAGTCCCGCTGGTGATCGGAAACAACTTTAGCCAGATATTTTCCCATTGTCCGATTCATTCGTTCCACCATCCCATCAGACTGTGGATGCAATGGGGTAGTTCGCGTCTTGCGAATATCCAACAAACGACACATGTCACCGAAGAGGGCAGATTCAAAATTACGGCCTTGATCCGAATGCAGCTCTAATGGTACACCAAACCGACTAAAGAATTCCTTGACTAGCACCTCTGCGACAGTCGCAGCTTCTTGGTTCGGAATCGCATAAGCTTCCACCCATTTGGTAAAGTAATCCATCGCCACCAGGATGTATTTATTTCCACTGTCACTTTCGGGGAATGGTCCAGCCACGTCTATGGCCACTCTCTCCATCGGACTCCCTACGTTGTACTGTCTCATGGGTGCTTTCCTCTTTCCCAAAGGTCCATTGCCAGCAGCACACAACCTGCATTTGCGGCACCATTCTTTGACGTCCTCTTTACTATTGACCCAATAAAATCTCTCTCGGACTTTCTCCAAGGTCTTTTTAACGCCAAAGTGGCCTCCTGAGGTCCCGTCATGGAGGTGTCGTAGCACTTCCGGCACTCGACTTCTTGGTATCACCATCTGAAGTCTCGTATCAGTGCCATCCTCACTTTCCAGTATTCGCTTCAGAAGGCCGTCTTCCACCGTCAGGGAGTTCCACTGGGCCCAGTACGTCTTCAATACCCTATTGGACGAACTAATGACCTCCCAGGTTGGTCTTTCCCCTTTTCGTTTCCAATCCAGTACCATCTTCAGTTCTGGATCCGCTTCTTGGTGCTGCCTAACCTCATTGGGCAACCACTCGTCGTTTACCAGGGTTGTTCTTGAAATGAGGCAGGTCTTCACTTCCAGGCGAGAACAATGTCGACAGTCTTCTGGGCATGGTCTTCTAGAAAGAGCATCGGCGTTCCGGTGACTAGTGCCCGCTCGATGTTCGATGTCGAAATCGTATCCCTGTAACCGCTCGATCCACCTCGCAACCTGTCCCTCAGGGTTACGAAACTGTAGAAGCCATTTCAACGCAGCATGATCTGTTCTCAGCAGAAACTTCCGCCCATATAAATACTTGTAGAAATGTTCAACTGATTTGACTACCGCCAGCAACTCTTTCCTGGTCACGCAATAATTTCTTTCGGCCTTTGACAGAACCTTGCTGAAATATCCGATGACCTTTTCATGCCCGTCCTGCATCTGAGACATCACGCCACCAATTGCCAGGTTACTCGCATCCGTGTCCAGTATGAACTTCTCGTCTGTATGCGGATAGCTCAGTATCGGTGCTGACACTAAAGCGCGTTTCAATTGTTGAAAAGCCTCCTCACACTCCTTGTTCCAAACGTATTCGTGTCCATCTTCCGTCAGTCTTGTCAAGGGCTTCGCAATGTTCGCAAAGCCAGAGACGAAACGTCGGTAGTACGTGCAGAGTCCTAGGAAACTTCGAACTTGGTGCTTGTCCTTCGGTGTCGGCCACTCTTGCACTGCTTGTATCTTACGTGGATCAGCTTCTACTCCTTCTCGAGACACTACATGTCCAAGATATTGTACCTTAGTCCGGAATATGTGGCACTTCTTCGGGCTCAATTTCAGATTGGCACCCCGCAGTCTTTGAAACACCTCTTCCAAGTTCTTCAGATGTTCTTCGAACGTGCGACCGACTACAATCACGTCATCGAGATACACCAAGCAGGTCTTCCATGACAGTCCCCTCAAAATGGTCTCCATTAAGCGCTCAAAGGTAGCCGGTGCGTTACACAATCCGAAAGGCATAACAGTGAACTCCCACAGCCCCGAACCGATTGTGAACGCTGTCTTTTCGCGATCTTTAGGTTCCAACTCGACCTGCCAATAGCCGCTCTTTAAATCCAAGGTCGAGAACCACTGAGAACCCGACAGGGTATCCAAGGTGTCATCGATTCGTGGAAGGGGGTAACTGTCTTTCTTAGTCACGTCGTTGAGGCGTCGATAATCAACGCAAAATCGTGTTGAACCATCTTTTTTTCCAACCAGAACCACCGGTGAGGCCCATGGACTGCTTGATGGCTCGATGACTCCCTGCTTCTCCATGTCCATGATGATCTTCTCAGCTTCATCACGCCTCGTCAAGGGAAGACGTCTCGGCCGTTGTCGTATCGGTCTGGCATCCCCCGTGTCGATGTTATGACGTACCACATCGGTTCGTCCTTGTTGCTCGTCATCCAGTGCGAAAATGTTTGAATAGCGGTGGATTAGCGTTCGCACCTCCCTTAATTGTGTTTCGTTAAGGTTCTCACACGAGCCGATAATCATGGTCGACAATTTATCGATATTTCTTCCGGTGGGTGACTTTGGTACGCCCTCGACACACTTTGAAATTTGGGAGACCTGTACACACTGCCCCAGCAGAGTGTTCTTCTTCAGGGTCACAGGCTCCATGTTAACGTTCATAACTCTCACCGGTACCGTCTCTCCGACCCTGATTAATGTCTTTCCCACCAACACACCGCCATGAACCTTCTTGTCACAGACAGGTTCAATTACTCGCACACATCCCGTCGACAGATTTCCATCCAAGGTGGCCTGTATTATCACCTCACTGCGTCCCGGCAAGATCACATCTTCCTTGAGCCAGACTCTGGCTATCGAGTCCTCCATTGGGTGTAAGAGAATTTCTTCGTCACCAACTCTCAAGACACCCTCTTTTAAGTCCAACGCGAAACCGAATTTTCGCAGGAGGTCCATCCCTAGGATGAAATCGTCGGATATATTAGCCACTAATACCTCATGGTCGAGCTTCTTGTTTCCGATGCCGATCGTCATTGTCGCCGATCCATGCGTCACAATTCTGTCGCCTGTTGCCGTCTTGAGTAGAACTGTCGCTGGTAATAGCTTCGTGGATTTACATATAACACCAGGACGTATAATCGACTTCATCGCACCCGTATCCACTAGTAACGAAATGGCTTGACCAGCGACATTCCCATCGACAAATATGCTGGCAGCGCGATCCTGAGGTGATACGGCATGGATAATGACCTCCGGAGCATTCTTCTTCCAGGTCGACGTTCGCTCCTTCTCGCCAACCTTTTTCAGTTTTCCGGCCGTTGCTCCTTGTTGGTTTTAGGACAGTTGCGCCGTATGTGCCCTCGTTCGCCACAGTCCCAACAACGTGGTGTCCGCATTTCTTGAGAATTCTTCTTGCGACCTGTCTCCCTAAGAACTCTTCGCACCAACTCCTCCAGTCGATCTTCGGCGCTCACGGTTTCTTCCGTCACTGTCCGGACACGCTCGTGCCCCCGCGATGCCTGCTTGGCGGCTTCGAACTCCATAGCATGGGCAAGCGCGTCGTCTATTGTTTTTGGACGCGCCAACCTCAAGCCCTGTTGCGTCTCGCCGTCTCTCAAACCGTCGATAAACGTCTGCACAGCCAATTGTTCCAGGAACGACTCAGGCGCCGTCGGATATGCCAGCCGTATTAGCCGTGCAACGTCGGCTTGAAACTCTTGGAGCGTCTCTCCGCTCTTCTGATTACGATTCCTCAGCTGTGCATGGTATACTTGTTGAAGGTGGGCGTCACCATACCTTAGCTCTAAACGGGAGACCAACAGCTGATAATCATTTTGCTGGCTTGCTGGTATTGCCTGCAGAATATTTAGGGCGTCTCCGCGCAAGGCTACCACCAAAGAGATGACTTTCTCTGTGTTCGACCATCCGTTAGCTCTAGCAGCCGCTTCAAATTGCATGTGGTACGTAGACCAGGCTACATTTCCATCAAACGTCGGAGGTTTAACTCTCATCTTTAAGTTTGCTGTCTCTCTCTCTTCACCAGTTTCATTTAATTCTTCAACGGCCACAACTTCTCGTCTTTCTTCTAGTATTCTTAGTCGTGTTTCAAAGGTTTCGAATCGTTCATTGACTATCCTTATCTTTCCTTCCACTATTCTTGAATTTTCATTTATCTTTTCTAGCTCTTCTTTAATACCTGTAGAATCTTCTTGCATTTTCGAAATCAGCATGCTCGCATTTTCTTCCTGATTCCTTGCTATCGTCTGCATCATTGTCAGCATGCTCGATATTGCGACCCCACTGTCCATCACAGAGACTTCAAAGCTATCTGGATCCTCACCTTCTGCCAGTAGTGCATTTTTGAGCCGTGTTTGTAGCACACTCTTCAGTCCTGATGTATCAAGGTTCCTTTCTTCCAGCTCCCGTTTTAAATCCACCACTACCAAATCCTTCAACAGTTTTGTTGTCATTGTACAATTACCCCACACCTGACACCAATGTAACAAAACTGTAGGGTAATTTGTGTAAAAAAAAAAAAAATCTTTCTTTTATTGTTTTGTTATGCAGGACAACGGTACATTTACACTACTTCCACACTTCAACAATTATTGTTTGTTAATATCAGACTGTATTTATAATTGTTCATTTACTGTTTATTTGTCTACTTTTATTCACTGTTATTCATTCACTGTTATCCTTTCACTGTTATTCATTCACTGTCATTCATTTATTGTTATTCACTGTTATTCATTCACTGTTATTCATTCACTGTCATTCATTCACTGTCATTCATTTATTGTTATTCACTGTTTATTTGTCTACTTTTATTCACTGTTATTCACTGTTATTCACTGTTGTTCATTCACTATTATTTATTCAATGTTTATTTATTTATCACTTTATTCATACTTCATTACCACTTCTATTTATTTTCGTTTCTGTCATATTTTTCTTACCACACTCACCACTGTTTTTCTTGTTTCCCTGGTTTCTCCATTAACAAACTCTAGCATGTTCATTAGCTATAGACCGCACGCTTTGATTCGTTACACTATATTAAGAACTAAATGACATTTTCTTTGTTTCAGGTGAGTTTTATGTTCGCTCGTAACACATGGTTAATATGTAAGTAATTACTAATTACACTAATTAGTGTAGAAACAACGTTTATAGTTAAAATTAACATAATTGAATAATAAAGTTAATTAACGATGTTGGGACTTCTTGTATTCAATTATAATTATAGTATGATATACAAACACTAGCTCGAATTGAAGAAATAGACACTTAAGATTGCAAGTTCGGTTTATTAATTAAGTGTTTAAAATTTATCCTAAAGAATATGTTTCTTTACATCTTCTCCTCAATGTTCTGGGGTTATCTTTTTAACAGGCCACCAGTTAATTTAAGAAGTGAAGAAAAAAGTTTTGCGCATTTTTAATTGGTCAAAACTAGTTCTGTCCATTTTTGAACGAACAGTGTTAGTTCTGCTTGTTTCATTCAATCAACGTCCGAACCCGAACAAAAGTAGGGTTATGTTCTTGTTTATGTACCTATCTATTGAATTGTTTTCCTGAATATTAAAATTAATATAATTGTGGGATATTCAGTGTAATAATTAAGTAAAAATGCAAGATGAATTCGAGTCTCAACTAGTTCGCCTATAGGAGGCTTCTGAAACATAATTTTATGACGAAACATAATTACCTTACTACACTAAGTGAGGTTAAGAAAGCAAATGTATTGAAAGCTAAATGAAAACCTATGTCTGCTAAACAACACAGAAGAATAAATCGCTTTGATATAATAACTTAATAAGTGTCATTGATGTGGAAAAGTTAATTGATCTATGGACTATTTGGTTATTCCTGACCACAAGACGTCTAAGTTTCGGTGTTGTTTCTCTTATTTAGCACCATCTTTGTATAATAGCCTACCCAATGTAGTCAAAAACTTGGGTATTCATTCATTTAAAGTAAAAGTAAAAAACCTCTATAGGTAAATAAAATTATATAATCTAAATTATGTGCTAGAATATATTTTCAAATTATTACAATAAGTAATTGTTATTAATATTACTATTATTATTATTTCTCACATTTTTGTATTCTTTTTGTTATGATTTGGATTAAAAACCAGCTTTAAGCTGAATTCACGCCTTTTGATAAAATTTTTGTTTTTTCATCAATAAAGACATTATTATTATTAATATTAATTAAAGATTCCGATGCCATACCTAGTACTGTCCATTCAAAAATGGACAGAACTAGTTTTGTTCAATTGAAAATGCGCAAAACTAGTTTTGCTCATTTTATAACAGTCAATACCCGTTTAAATGTAATATTTCGGGTTTGGTAAATATTCTTTGGTCAAAACTAGTTTTGCGCATTTAATTCGGGTATAGACCGTAACATACCTACTTTCAGTGGAACAAATTACATTTTTGTTAATTTTCTGCAATTTGAAACGCTCAAAGTCGGGAATTAGTGCACGTAATAAATATTATTTTGAGCGTATCGTTTGTAGTGTAGGTCGGTGACAGGTGTGGCGCCATAATTCATAAATAATGTGCCTGGATTTGGCATTATGCGCACATGTTTGTGACGTAATGAATATGCAGTGGCGTGCACTAATTATATGCGTAAAGACGCGATTGACGAAGTGCCTTTGCATCGCTCATTATAATTTATCAGGGGACATACAGTCGAGAAACGGACGTTAAACGCATTATTATTATAATAATTTATCAGGGGGCACGGTAGTGGGCTTTAAGAAAATCAGTAGCTGGTGCTATTGGCATTAATAATGATGTATTATTATTATTATTACCAAAGTCATTATTTGAAACATAAATTGTGCACTTCCTCTCATTAAAACGAAGAGAACAACGTATGTTTCATCACAATGTGTGCGAATTAACACACTCAAATCGGTACCGCACTCTTTTTTTCCTTCCCGTATTTTTATATAGACCAGCGGTCCGTCCTGATTTCGCCCGGGTGCGATAGATATAATTCTGCAAAATGTATTTCATTTGCGACCCGGCGTCTGAACTAATAGCTTTGAGCAAGTTCTACCAGATTTGCTTCTGAACTATTAGCTTTGAGTGAATTCTAACAGATGTCGCTACTTGGCATTAAAACAGTTTTTGTGTTTGCTTCTGAACTAATAGTTTTCAGTAAATTCTATCAAATGTTACATGTTACTAAAACAGGTTTTTTGAGAAAACACCGTAATTTTGTACAAAATATGTAATAAAAACTATCCTATAGCGTAAGTTGCATCAAGCAAGACACATTTAAAAAAATTCATTAAAATCAGTTCAGCAGTTTCGGAGATTAGCGCGGCCAAAATTGTGACACGGGAATTGTATATATATAGATTACTAGCGGTCCCGCCCGGTTTCACCCGGGTGCAAAAGAACAAATAGTGAAGGGAGGGACATGAGTACGCACATTCGTCTAAGTTTACCGAGATGAATGTTGTGTCCAAATTTCATAATGATCGGAGTTACCGTTAAAAAGTTTTTGCCGATAAAAAGCAGTATTTATAGTTTTATTTAAGTAATACATTTCTTTTAAATCAATAATTACTGTAATTAATAAAATATAATAAATATTTAATTGAAAACTCTGTAGGAAAATAATTTTTATATCTATAACAGTTTTCAAATGAGCTAAAAATTAGATTTATTTAATTTTAATTAGTCGTAAATAAAATTAAAATAAATTTAAATGTTAGCCTTAGAATAAAGTACCTAATGTAGAAAATAAAAAAAAAAAATTAAAAATATTTTCGCCCAACGTGGGGTTCGAACCCACGACCCTGATATTAACAGACGCATGCGCTACCGACTGAGCCAACCGTGCTTGTAGGTAATATTGATATATTTAGTTAGGTCATTTCACCTGAATGGAAGCTTATTTTTGAGATACATTATGCAACATTTTTCATTAATGCTCCGCTCCTATTGGTTGTAGCGTGATATTATATAGCCTATAGCTTTCCTCAATAAATGGGCTATCCAATTTTTTAATTTGAACCAGTAGTTTTTGAGATTAGCGCGTTCAACCAACCAAACAAACAAACTCTTCAGCTTTATATATTAGTATAGATTATTGTCAGTTTTTGTCATCACGACCAGAATAGCTAGCTGCTAGACGATTTTTTTCTTTCGAATTTGTTGAATTTCGAATAATTTGGCACTATATATCATCGGTATTACGAAACCGCGCCTGTAAATACCTCGTCACATTAATAAACGTTAAGTTCTAGCCGCATTACAACTATCATGCATGATGCCCTAGGTTTAATAATAGTTAATATGCTGGAAGCGAAGGTGTTGTCGCCTGAACGAGCGCACGTGGAAGTATGTCTCCCGTTTTAACCAGGGCTACATAATGCAGGGTTCTTGAATTAACACGATGACAGATTTTGAAATCCAGTTCTATAATGTAGGTACACGTCTACTAATTCCAAAAAAAAAAAACATTATTTCGGCAGTAAATTAAATTTTAACGCAAATTATTGCATTTTTATCTTTCTAATTTGAAGTAATAGCGAAAAAGCTTGTGACGTCACGCCTTAGTGACAGCTGACATTAGATGTTGTATTTATGGGTGTAGAGGTGTGGTGCAGAGGTATTTCGTAGAAAAGTATGTAAATTTACTTAATGATATGATTTATATTAAGTATTTTCTTAAAAGTAGGTACTAAGGCCTAGTTTATATGAGAGGCGTTCAACGCGCGTTGGGCTGACGCGCGTTTAACGCTCTTCATGTAAGCTAGGCCTTATAATCGTAAAAATAGTATGGCTTTCTTTAGTTGCTAGTTAACTAACCTCAAAAATAACCTACGACATAAGTGTTATAAAATATCACAAAAAAATCGAATCAACAACAAATAAACTAATTAAATGATGCAGAAGTGAATAATCGTAGCAAAAATTTAAGCGACACGCTGATTATTTACTTCAAGTGTTTATATTCTCTCTTTTTTTAAGAAGTCGTGACGTCATTCAGTGTTTCAGTCAACATGGTCGATTGCAGTATTTTAAACTTTTATTTTATGAAAATAAGATTTTAATGAAAAATGCAGTCGAGCAGTAACTTCGACATTTTACCCATCCCTAATTCAGACAATAATAACTGTTCTATCCACGTCCCTATAAACAGTTGCCAGCTACAGCAAACGTATTGACGTTTGAGATTGTCAATTTACACGTGTGTGCGTATTGCACAGATACAGCATTTGAATATTTTCATTTGTACGTATTTATTCGATAAAAAATGGTCTTTAACCATGATTGAAACCGAATCAAAATAACGTTCAGGTTTCTGTTTCGATTTTGTTGAGAAATTTAGTTGTATTTCGGTTTCATTTCGATTTTTAAGGTAGTTTGGTAGCCAAATGACTTAAACTATGACCCTACATTTTTTTATATTTATTCAAAAGATTATAATTAAAGACACCTACAGAAAAAGAATCACATTTTACCACACCGTTTAAGAGATAAAATTAATTAAAGTTATGCAAAAATACACGAGCCCCTATGTGTGTCCTTGTTCAATAACTCCGGAAATTGGTGGTTTGTAAAAAATTGACAAACTTACCCCCACACTCTTTTTAATGGATAGAACGATGTCTGAATTACATACTGTAAAAATTTCAGAATAATTTACCACGTACTTTCGATTTTATTAATTTTTTAGTACTGACATGTGGCCTGTATCTCTGTTGTTTTAGTGACAGTGACTAGTGACAGCTGAGTACTAATCAATTAATATTTTATTAATTACATTACTATAATTATCTAATTATAATTCGCATTAAATTAAATCAAATAAATTTTTATGTGAATTTCTATTAATTATTATAGCATGATTTGGGTAATTATTTGAGAAAAAAAAGTCATTTATTTGACTTGGGATTGCGGCTCCCAAACTACCTTAACTACATAGTTTTGTCAGCTATCAACAATTCAATTTTACATAATTTTCTCATAGTACCTATATAGCTTACTAGCGGTCCCGTCTGGTTTCACCCGGGTGCAAAAGAATGAATGGGGAGGGAGGGACATGAGTACGCACATTCATCTTAGTTTACCGAGATGAGTGTTGTATCCAATTTTCATGATGATCGGAGTTACCGTTCAAACGTTTTTGTCGATAAAAAGCAGTATTTACACTTTTTTTAAGTAAAAAATTTCTTTTAAATCAATAATTACTGATATTAATATTCGCATAAACGTTGCGAATGCAAATCTCAAAAAATATTCTAATATTTTCTTTAAATTATCACTAGGAATATCGAGATTTAAAGGAAGAATTATAAAAATGAGAAAAAACCGCTTAAAAACGACCAAATTGTCTCAAAGGAGCCTGTGTTTATACCATGAAGGGTATTTTGTGTGTCTCAGCGTTCTTGTCAAGTTTAAATGTGTCTCGGGAGACGACGTTTTCCCGCTGACTATTTGATTTGCGATTTTGTGATAAACATACATTCGAGTTTTCCTTTGGCAGATATTTGGTACTGCACAGCCCCGTACAAAATACATTTTTCCCAAAGGCTCGAAGGCAGACTAAATAACATTTTTTGACGTGATAACGTCTTATAAATTGATGAATCACCAATCTTATAAATTGATAAAACACCGGCTGCATGCACGAAAAAGTGTAACGTTCCTAAATCCTAACGTTCGTACGCGTAACGTTCCGCCTGACCCTGTGCGTGCTTTTTGCTAATTTCTCGCTCAATTTAAATCAGATCGGTTTGAAACCAGTCTTAAACGAAAGAGGAGAACATTTTACATAGATTTCGTATAACAGAATTTGCCTAAACAGTTTTTTTATACAAATTTATATAGAAAAATAGCTGTATAAATGCAATGTTGTCTAATGCATGGCGCGACGCGGTCGGTCGTCTTTGTTTGCCGTACATGGAAATTAGAAAATAACGTATGTCTTGTCTTAACATGAGAACGGCTGCATTTCTAATGTTTAATTCAATTTTTTGACATTAGTATTTTGTGAAATGCAACGCCTTCTAAGTTAAGTATTGGAATAACTAATTATTATTAGAACATAATACTTTGACAGTTGCAAACGTCACTTTTGAGATTTCTTATCATTCCGACACCAAGGATAAGCGGATTGAAACCAAATTTTGGGAGGTTTAGGTTATGTATTACGGAATGCGTTATCACGTAAAACTATCGTCCGTAAACCGACTTTACAGACAATCAATTTTTTTTTTGTTATGAAATTTCCATATTAATGAGTTTGGCAAGGAGATATTTTTCGAACTATAATCCCTGTGCTGCCTTTGAAAGATCTATCGTATTTGACGATTCTGATAACAAAACATTTTTTTAAGTCAGTTAAATTGCAGTACAGCGTAAAGCAACATTTTTAGTGAATGCAATTTTTGCTAGGCGCGAAGGCGCAATCTATATGATCCTTTAGAATAGTTATGTTAAAGTTACGACCCGCGGGCCGCATTCGGCTCTCAAGCCATCTCAATACGACCCACGACCAGAATCTATCCAGTGAGGATTTTAGACACCTGACATCAATGAGCTCATCAAAAATTTCAGATGTCTCGAACCTCAATTTCAAGATAATTTACCCTTTTTATTACCTTTATATGAAATTTGATTTAAACTAATTAAAGATTTTAATTTAGTCTGTGTTTTAGTTTTTAATTTAGAGTCTGGCCCGCTAACACACCCTAAATCTTTAAAAAAATCACTGACACCCCTACTTTAGAAGAAATTTAAATACAAGAGGAACTCGAAATTTCAGTATCCGCATATCTGTAAACAAAATTGCTGAATGATTTAACTGTATCCCATACCCGACACCTAAACTGTGTCGGGACATTCCCCATCTAACATTTATGCCTGTGTTGAGTCGATCCGACATGTGACTCGGACTTGTCGGATCGTATCGGACTAGTGCGTGAGAACACCAAAACATGCCGATCGTGTCGAGCCGAGTCGACCGATCCGAGCCGAGCGCGTGGTGCTTAAGCATTGCTGCATATAGAAAGCCGACCAATTCTCCAGCATTAACTCGTTATACCGAACTGGTTACAAGAAACGCCGCTAGAAGCGCCTTCCGCTGTATTCCAGTGCTTGATAGATGGCTCGGACCTGTCGGATCGTATCGGACTAGTGCGTGAGAACACCGAAACATGCCGATCGTGTCGAGCCGAGTCGACCGATCCGAGCCGAGCGCGTGGTGCTTAAGCATTGCTGCATATAGAAAGCCAACCAATTCTCTAGCATCTCCGTTACTAGAGTGACCTGTGCGAATTATTCGCACTAAATAAGTATAATAATTATCACTTTACAAAATTATTTTTTAAATATGATTGCAGGTATTCAATTCGTTTCAAATTTTGCACACTGCTTATAACGTTCTTCTTTTTGTTGTATTACAATATGAAGCTCAGATGACAGATCGAAGAAATATTTTACTAAAATTGTCATATAGAGGCGCAAGTAGCAAAAGCGTTGAGCTAAGCCGTCAGATGGCATCATGCAGCATTGCTGTGACGTTGTTCAGCGTTGCTCGCTGTTTCAAAATTAAAGCCGTTAAATGGCAGTATGCAGTATTGTGTCTGTTGTATTACAATATGAAGGTCAGATGACAGATCGAAGTGTTGACGTTGTTTCAAAATTAAAGCCGTCAGATGGCAGTTGTTGTTCAGCGTTGCTGTATTTTAATTAATTTACAAAAACAACAGCAATAAGAAATTTTTTAGTTGTCGATGTCAGTAGAGCAAGCAAGTATCTGTAAAATGATATATAATTTATGTGGAGAAATTGTGAGGTTTTTTCTAAAAAGGGAGGCAAACATCTTTAACCTTAGCGTATTAATATACAGATTGTATCAAATCAAAACGGTCCATAGGACATTCTGTGTGTAAGACAGAGACGATATATAAAGATCTAAAGCAGTAAGTAAGAATGAGATAAATGATCGCTAATATAGTTACTGTAGTTACGTAAATAAATAATTACGTACACTGTACATCTTTTTACTAATTTATCAATTAAAACAACTACAAATAAATTTATTATGTTGGCGGTTGAATTACCACCATAAAACCATTTAATTATTTGGATTTTTTCCCGAACAGTATATTAAATAGCCATTTTATCAATAATTTCACTAGTGAATACTGACATTTGATAAAATTGTGATTTTTACTGTAGAAAACAAAGACGATACTATCAGATTGTATAACCACAGTAACTATTAGCGATCATTTATCTCATTCTTACTTACTGCTTTAGTCCTTTATATAATATCGTCTCTGTCTTACACACAGAATGTTCTATGGACTGTTTTGATTTGATACAATCTGTATAATATGATAAGCAACTTGTCCGTTATAAATGACGCCGCTAGAGCGCTTTCCGCTGTATTCTTGTGCTTGATACAGACCTGCGTTCCAAATGCGCTATCGTTTGATTGACATTCCAGTTATAAAACTGGTGTCGCATGATAGTGGGTGGTATCACTGACTGACTGCTGTAACGGTGTGAACATATTCATGCGTTCTGTTCACGGGAACACGCAGACTGACAGATTCATTTCAGGGTATTCAACAACCGATCTGAAAACATATTATCTGCAGTGCATTTTATATATCTGCATATGTTTTTTATAGTTTCGTTTTTATCATTTTTTCCACAGGGATTGGAAATTGAAATATGCCGATATTTCAGGATGAGGTAACGAAGAACGATTCAAATAGCTGTTTTTTCTCACAGCTAGTGTAATAATATATCCCATCAAAAACATAAATTTGAAAAAGGAAGCCAAGTTCAATATTCAATACAAAAAGAATTGAGAATTCGTGTTTTATACTATGACTAGCGTTCCCGCCCGGTTTCATCCGAGTGCAAAAGAACGAATGGGAGGAGGGGACATGAGTACGCACGTTCATCGTAGTTTACTGAGATGAATGTTATGTCCAAATTTGATGATGATCGGAGTTAGGTACCGTTCAAAAGTTTTTGTCGGACGAACAAATTTTGAGTTACATTTTGCAACGTTTTTCATTGATGCTCCGCTCCTATTAGTGGTAGCGTGATATTATATAGCCAACAAAAAAAAAATGTTTTCAATTCCTACCTGTAGTTCCTGAGATTAGCGCGTTCAACCAAACAAACTCTTCAGCTTTATATAGGTATTAGTAATAAGTATAGATTTATACCTAAACTTCATGTTTATATGTGTGAAAACTTGGCACCCTTTTAGATCTAAATTCTTTTTATATTGAATATTGAACTTGCTCCCTTTGTTACATTTATGTTTTCTTTGTTGAACTAGGCTTGAAACGCTGTCGTGTGTCTAGATATAGTAAGAAACTCAAATTTAAAAATGTAAGCCCTGCTTTCCTAAGATATAGCGGTACTGTAATGAAGCGGGTGTAATATGACGGTGAAGGACATCACAAAAAACGTGTGCATAGAAGTAATAATATCTCATCTGCAGATATCTAGATCCGTACATTCAGTGTTGCCAGATCTTTCGTTTTAGCGGCAGATCTACCCACAAGTGAGGAATGGTATTAGTTTAAGTCAAAAATCACTTTTCAAAATTTTACAATATTCTTTCGTTTTGGGTCCTCCCGAATCCAAAAAAAACATATTTTTGGAAAAACTCTGTGCGTTTGTTAGTCTGTTTGTCTGTTAGTCTGTGAACACGATACAGGTCAAATGGATGAGCGGATTGAAACCAAATTTTGGGAGGATGTTTGGTATGTGCGTCTGAACACGAAAATTTGTAATTAATGAACATTTTTATTATCATGTAAAAAAATGAATTCAATAAACTTTTTACTCAATCTTCAGTGTGATGGATTAAATTTATTGCGTCATTTTTCGCGCATGACTACTAACGCCGCATTCTCGTCACAGTTTGCACAATTTTTCATTTACGCCGCGGACCAACTTTAACATCGCCTTTTCATACGACATACAATCGTGTACTAACAGCATCAAGCATGTACCATCGCATCGAGGCGCGTCGCATACGAGATACGGTATGACTTCGTTCGTACAACGTATAACCGAATCAAACGAGTCGAACTGACATGGATACGACAAATGCGAGTAACGAAATGAATTTATAAGTAACGATTCGTTACTTCGAGTCAGACGATGTACCCGTTACTTAGTAACGAATACATACGGGTTTGTTACACCTCTAGTCGCTAAGAAACCTGGTCTGGCAACACTGCACTCGGTCGCAGAGCAAAACCGTCTGACATTCGCACATGTGCGGCTTCGTAGGAGGATGGAATGGGATATGTGTGTCAGTCTGTCGTCTGTGCTATAAGACTGTCACGGCGTGCGTGTTCATTGTTTACTGTAACTGTCATAATACTGTTATTGTTGTGTCGTGTGACATCTTGGGCATAACCGGCGTAGGTACATAACCTTGCAAATGAAACCGATGTCTTGTAAAAGGACTCCGCACTAGAGCTGTAACAAACCGTATGTATGTATTCGTTACTGAGTAACGGGTACATCGTCTGACTCGAAGTAACGAATCGTTACTTACAATTTCATTTCGTTACTCGCATTTGTCGTATCCATGTCAGTTCGACTCGTTTGATGCGGTTATACGTTATACGAACAAAGTCATGCCGTATCACGGATGCGACGCGCCTCGATGCGATGGTACATGCTTGATGCTGTTAGTACACGATTGTATGTCGTATGAAAAGTAACGAGTAACGTAACGATGCGACAGTAACGGGTACTGGTTCTTTAAGTAACGAATAAATACGGGTACACAATTTCTCGTTACTTTTACAGTTCTACTCCGCACCAAATACATGGGAAATTGGATCTCGGTGAAATTTTTGAAGTAAAACTTCTTTACGCACGCTTGACTTGGGGAATAAGCTGGTGAATACGTGACGAGGGATTTACGGAAGTGTGATCGGGCGAGGCGGCGGAAGTGGAGAGGGAGATATAAGTTAGTGAAGATAGAAAGAGGATGACAAATACTTCACTGGATAGTGGCACCATCATGTGACCGAAACAAATACTTTACTGGCTAGTGGCGCCATCAGGTGGCCGAAAATATAAGCAGTACTAACAATAGAATGACACATACTTTACTTGCCAGTGGCGCTATCGGGTGACAGAAAAAAGTTTTGTAAACCTATACTTTAAATAATATTTCCTAAAGATTTACGCTTAAAATCCAACGGAAGCTAAGTAATTGCAATGTATTGCTTTTGTTTTCATTATCTTTATGTTTATATTTCTTTCTTCTTACATTAGACTGTTCATTTCGGTCTTGAACAATTTTATAAATTAATATTTTGTTCAATACAATAAATATTCGACGTTTAAAGTGAATAAAATTGTAAATTCATTTTAATGTTCATATTTTGTGAATTTTCGGGTGAATAATAACAAATTAGGAAGAAGTTTTACTTCAGTCGTGTGGTCTAAAGCACACTCGTTTTTACTTTTTAGTTCACATTGCTATAAAAGAATGTTTTTTTATTTTTTTAGAACTTTAAGTTTCGTTTTCACAGCGCTGTAAATACCAACGCAAAATATAATGCACGTTGTATAATAATGAATGACATACCCTACATGACTATTTATAATTAAAATATAAACGCCCTGACCACGGACTAACAGATTAACTAGTCCATTCATTAGAATATGAACTCAAGGAAAAGTAATCTTCCCGTCTTGTATTCGGAACAAACAAAAGAAAAGTACTGAGGTAACTGCTGAGATAAATAGATAAATGAACTGTATAAATACACAGTGCACAAAATAAATAGTTCGGAGTGGTTAATAGACCATTGATTTCAGTTATATAAATCTAGTTTAACATAAATAATCTCTTGTATATAGTCATATAGTGTTCGGTGTACATAAATAGTGACTTGGTATTCTTCATTACTTATTCTTTTATTTTATTAGTTAGAATTTGTTGTTTTGTTTCTGTTTCGTTATAGAGAAGTGCTTTTAATTTGTTTTTTTATTTGTTTTGTGAACGTTTCACTATTGTAAATAAATATTTTCCACCACGAATAGAACAGTTTTGTTACAATAGACTATCGCGACAACTTAATAGTAATATACCCTGTACACACACACAATATGTGGGCACTAACATCGGCGCAGCTAATCCGACTCAGCGAAACGATAAACTTTTCTTCTTTCAGTTTTTCGTGTAATACCTATCATAATTTTACGACAGTCTTGTACAAGTTTCTCGTAAAATATTAGAGAAGTTGGTCGATTGTGCTTAACTTACTTATAATTTCAGATTAGCGGTCTGCCTGTATACTTTTTGCTACCAAACTTTTCCATAACTGCAGCGTGTAATCTATCAAAAACAGATTGAAGGTACTTAAAACTTAGAAAATGCAAGTTACTGTTTTTTTTAAAACTAAATACACTGAGATTTTTCCACAATTCAGCGTTGCCTCCAGACGTCCCGACTTCTTTCTGAAAATTAAATTTTGAAAAAATTGCAAAAATCGAATTCGTTAACATAATATAGATACCTTTGAAATTGAGAATGCTTACAGAAAAAAAATACGCTGAATTCAGTGAGAGTAAGCAAACGTCTGTATCTCTTTTAGTCTGGAAACTACGGCCATTCGAAAGTTTTGTATGATTTTCTGATAACTAAAAACGCAAATAACTTCTAAGTCAAAAGACATATACAGATGTTTATTTGTGCTTGGGAAAGCTTATTTTTCAATTGTTCCTCAACCAAATAAATCTTCTTCAATAGTTTTTAAGTTAAATCCGTTCAAACATACAATATGCAGAATTTTATGTAAATAGTATTGATGCTGAAAATCTTGATTTGCTAAAATAATTTATCTATATGAGGCTGAGAGTACCTATGCTTTGATTGCTATTTTTTATAGCTTTTAGAAGTTTGAATTTATCTAGGTACTATGAGACGGGATATTTAACTGTCATGAAACATGTCGTACGTGGATTGTAGAGACGACAGTGATGAACGAGAGTTTTGTCTAAGTTTGTTTTACATTGTTTTTGTCAAATACTATCCACTCTATTATATTGTAGGAAAAGGTGTCGATATCTTTACGATTTTATCTAAATCTAAAGATTTTACAGCACGAGACTGATACACACTGTGTTTTTTATTTACTATGTGAAACAATATGATATGTTCTAATTATCCATACCCATACAAAACTACAGCGATGGGACCATTCCTAGTTAAAAAATATTGACATTTGATATACCTAGTATAATGAAGAAAAGAAAATTTCTGATATTTCGTGGGGTGACGCGAGTAATGGCTAGTATTCAATATGATATTTGCTATTCGTTGCCATTGTTAGTTACAAAATATGGTCCACGTCATATGAAAATTAATCAAAGCATGCTTAACTAGTTTATTTCTGACAGATCTACAAAACAAAAGAACGTTTTTTTTTTTTTAATTTTCAGAATATTTCCGAAACTATAAAGTTTAGAACAAAAATTTTATAACGAAACTTTCTTGTAAAAATAAATAGAATAATAAGCCGTTATGAAAAGTATACCATTATTTTATAAAAAAAACACCGTTATAGCATATATCTCTTCTGCGCATGCGCCGATTTTCCCCAAAAACAATCGGGCTCTTCATGTTTGCGTATCAAACATCTTTCCAAAATTTGGTTTCAATCCGTTCATCCGTTTGGCCTGTATCGTGCTCACAGACGAACAGAGTTTTTCCAAAAATATGTTTTTTGTAATGAGGGGACTTCATAACGAAAAAATATCTAACATTTTGAAAAGTGAATTTTGACCTAAACCAGTACCATTCCCCACTAGTGGGTTGGAATGGTAATATCAATAAAATAGTTGTCTTTTTAAAAAATATTCGAATCATAAATCGGTAAGAAAAGTATTACTAACACCTCTGTTTTAAAAAAAAATAAAATTATAGCGTAATATACAGGTGAGTTTTAAGTTGATGCTTTATTTTTTACAGCGTGTAAAAATCAAATAGACGAGCAAATATTTCAAATAGTTTTTTTATCAAAACTCAAAAATAAGAGAAAAACAGCCTTTCGAAGTTTAAATAAATTTTATTAAATTTTCTTTAATTTTGAGGTCGGTCCTGGGGTTATATTATGTCACTATGGAAATAAGTTGTTATTATCAAGTATGTGTATTGTTCTGTTTTTGAGAGAATTGTGTGTGCCTCAATTCAATCTAAAAAATAATGACCAAAACTGTATATCTAGGTTTGAAGTAGATGAGGGAGTAATCACGGACTCAACATTAATTGCGAATGCCTTAAATAACTATTACATTTCCTCGGTAAATACTCCGCAACATAAGTCATCTGCGAGTAATTTTTTTAGTGAAAATAGTATTAAAAATTCGTTTTTTTGTTCTCCAGTCACAGCCGATGATGTCCTAAGAATCATGAATAAATTGAACAATACGCATACCGCCGGCGTTGACGAAATACCTAACTTTTTGTTGAAACGTGCCAAATGCCTTGCTGAACCACTCGCTGATTTAATAAACCTCTCTTTTTCAGAAGGAATATTTCCAGATGCTCTAAAAATTGCGAAAATCATTCCCTTGCCAAAAACAAAAAATGCTACTCGGTGCTCCGATTTTCGCCCCATATCTATACTGCCAGCCATTTCAAAAGTTTTTGAATATGCCTTTTTGAATAATTTATTAAAATTCATGAATCAAAATAATATTATCAACGAATCACAAAACGGCTTTTGTAGTGGTAAGTCGACCGAAACTGCACTCTATGATTTTATGCATTTTGTTTTAGAGAAACTTGACAACGGTTTTTTTGTGTGTGCAACGTGTGCGGATTTCAGCAAGGCTTTCGACACTATTAATCATAATCGTCTACTATGTAAGTTAGAGCTATATGGTATCCGAGGTCTTCCTCTTCGCTGGATTGAATCGTATCTATTTCACAGGCAACAGTTAGTAGCAGTTAACGGATTTCAATCTGAGCTTAACGAAATAACCACCGGTGTTCCACAGGGATCAATTTTGGGTCCTGTGCTTTTTATACTCTTCATTAACGATTTGCCAGTTCAATTCAGTGAGGAGGAGGGTCTTGTGATTTATGCTGACGATACAAGCATCGTGTCATCTAGTCGTACAATGCCAGAGCTCAATGATAATATTAATGAATCTCTTCATATTTTAACTGAATATTGCAGTCAAAATAACTTAGCTTTAAATACGCAAAAAACTAAACTAATGCAACTATCTCTATGCTCAACTGACAAAAAAATTCCTCAAATTGTTCTAGATGACCAGGTGCTTGAAACCGTCACTGACTTTAAACTATTAGGTTTTCAAATTAATGAAAACTGCTGTTGGACTACACACATACACCATATGGCATATATGTTCAAAAATTTCTAAAAATGCTTTTTTAATACGAAGACTATGCACTATATCTAAAGATCCAAACGTCATTAAAACAGCTTATTATTCTTTTCTTTTTCCTTTTTTAAAATACGGTATTCTCTGCTGGGGTCAAGCAGGACCAAGTCAAAAAGTTTTTGTCAAACAAAAAATGGTTTTAAGATATATGTTTAATTTAAAAAGAACTGATTCATGTGTTCCCTATTTTAAATTACATAATATATTGACGCTGCCTTGTATTTTATTATTTTATGCAGCCGTATACATAAAATCAAGAAGTCATTCCTTGCCTATGGTTGGTGACACACATGAATACAATACTAGGTACGGCGGAGCTATTAAAGGCATCAAATGCAACACAACAAGCTTTCAAGGAGTCCTATTAATTTTTCTATAGCTGTTTTTAACAAATTACCAATACCTTTGAAAAATATTACGCCTATCTCTAAGTTTAAAATAGCTCTTAGACAGTTTTTAGTCGCAAAGTCTTTTTATAAAACTAGCGATTTCTTTATATAAATTGTAACTATATTATGTATTTTTTGACTATCCAAGCATCTTTCGAGGTCTGTTGGAAATAAAATTATTATTATTATTATTATTATTATTATAATTATTTTTGGGAATACTTGATAATAATAACATCTTTCCATAGTGACATAATATAACCCTAGGACCGACTTCAAAATTAAAGAAAATTTAATAAAATTTATTTAAACTTCGAAAGGCTGTTTCTCTCTTATTTTTGAGTTTTGATAAAAAAACTATTTGAAATATTTGCTCGTCTGTTTGATTTTTACACGCTGTAAAAAAAGCATCAACTTAAAACTCACCCTGTATTGCTTTTGCGTATGCATCGATTTTTCTCATAACTAAAATACTTCCTCCTATTTATGTTTTCGACATCTTACAAAAATTTGACAAAAATTGTGTCCAATCGCCACTTGTTGACTTGAAATGATAATATTTATAGCATGTACGTATGTCTAAAAATGTAGTCCATTGTAGATTTTAGGGAAACAAGCAATTTACTCTTGCTTAAATGCGTTCTTGTTGGTTAATGATGACCTAGACGCTATAGAATGAGCGAAAATAACGAAACTGTGTTTTGTTCTGCCATTGGATCAATGGAACACTCGTTTGTTTTATTGGTACTCAAGATTCACGCTAATTAGACTCGCGCCACTGACTGTTACCTACAATTTTTTTTAGGAAATTTAAAAACAATAGAATCTTGATTGTAGATATAATTAATTTAAAAGTTATAGGTTGCTGTTAAAAAGTTTGGAATTATAGAAATTGCTAAAATAGCGGACAAGGATTTAATTATATATTGGTACAAGTCCTTTGGTAAAACTTATCCCACGAAAAACATAAATGTGAAAAAGGGTCACGTTCAATACCGAAAAAAAAAGCCGAAAAAAACGAAGTGAGAACTAAGAAGGTGCCAAGTTTTCACTCGACAGGTTAACATTCGCGAGTCATTTATTTATAATATTTGCCAAATGGAAACTTGGCACTTTCTTAGATCCCACTTCTTTTTTTCGGCAAAGCCGGCAAACCCACGTGTTATTTGTATTGAACTTGGCCCTTTTTCACATTTAGTTTTTGCTGGGATTTCAAGGCTTTTTGCAAAGTTACATTTAATAATATTTATTTATTGATTAACGACCAGAAGGCATCAGTTCAGCTGTTATCTAAAAACATAATATTATTGCTATATATCGTACTTCATGTATATACGATTTAAAACTTTGTGTATATCCTTCTGTACCAGTACCGACTAGTCACGAGACACGTTGTATTCGGGCCGATGCTCTTAGCGCCGGCTAGACACTTCTGCATTATCATGGTCTGTCAGTCAGTCAGTGAATGCTCAAAATCGTGATTTTTAAACACTCGTATCTTGGAAACTATTCCACCTAGTCGTATTACATTTGGAATACCCCCTGAAAAAATCACTTCTACTTTTCAGTGGCACGTTTTGAAGGTAGTTTAATTTTTGATGTAAAACTTCTTTAGGCACGCTTGGCTTGGGGAGTAAGCTGGTAAATGCCTGACGAAATCGTTTACTGAAGTGCATCATCGCGATGCCTGACGAAATCGTTTAGGGAAGTGCATCATCACGACGGTGCGTGATCGTTCGAGGCGAACGGAGTTGAGAGGGAGATATAAGTTAGTGAGTGCGACAAAGACGGAGCATTAAGTTGAGAGGGAGATATAAGTTAGTGAGTGCGACAAAGACGAAGCATTAATACAACTATTTGACGTTTAAAATGAAAACAACTGTTTTTTTGTATCAAAAATACATTTCATCGAATTTTGCTGCATTTTGTAACGTGAAATAATGTAGGTTAGTTGATAAATCCTTTTAAATGTATTATAAATTATGCTAATAAATATATATAGATATTTTGCTTATTAATTAATCAAAAATTATATTTTAAACATTTCGTCTTTGTAGATATGTGCTATAGAGTGAGGTTATATTGTGTTCGATAAACTTTGAGACGAACCGACTGCATATTATTGTTCGTTTAAGAATTTAATATGAGCAAATTTGAGGTATTTACGCAATATTCTTAATAAATATATTTAAAATAATTATGGCAGGAAGAAGTTTTACTTCAGTCGTGTGGTCTAAAGCAGACTCGCTTTTTTTAGTCCGTCCATGGTTAGAACGGTTCCAGTGTATCCATAGCGTGGGTAGGCTGTTTTATGATTATGACTTCTGTGTCTCATTATTTCCGTAATTATTAGATGGGTTTGCGCTAACAGCGTTACCAACTTTCTGAAACATCTTTAACTAATTCACAAATAGTTTTATGTCTTGTATTGTGTATAGTCATACGAAACTTTTGTTTATAATTGTGTATAAAGAATACCGTAGTCAAAGAAAAGTAAAACTTTTTATTCTCGGTTGCACATTTATTACCTAATTACAAATGATAATTGTGAGAACTCTTTGCCTCAAGGGAAAACGCCAGTTTGTCGATTTCAAGATATATCAGCCGGAAATAATCGCACGGTATGTAACTTTTGTTTTTCAAGACTAATGTTAACTTAAGGCCGCTGCACACGATTCTGGTTTTTAACTTTTTAGTTTAAGTTTTTAAATTATTATCAACAACGAATTTTTGATAATAATTTAAAAACTTGAAGCGATTTTTTTCAAATACGAATTAGAAACTAATTATTAATTATTTTTATATTTTTTAGATCAGTTCTGAAGAGAATCCAAATCCGGATCGAAACGTCAATGTATTAATTATTATTTTTTGTTAATATTTGTCTGAAAAATTGCTCGTTAATTTTATTTATTCAACACGCGTGAGTAATATATAAATTTCGGGGCCCTGCTAAATTCGGGAGAAATAATAAATTACTTCATGTTGACGCGCTAATAATGAGCCGTACTGTACGATAATGAATTTTCTGGACCAATAGAAACTCAGTAGCAAGCCCAAGCGTGTAATAATGAAAAAAAACTGCACGCAGCTTCTGGACCAATAGGAACGTGGTAGGCGGTATTGTATATATGAAAACAGCATCGCAATTCAGCGAAAGTCATGGCAATCTTGTGTACATACACTGACGGTGGGTACGTCAATCAATGAAGTGATTTATTATTTTTCCCTCTTTTATCAGGGCCCCGATTACATATTACTCCTGCTAGTTGAATAAAGTATTATGTGCGATCATTGATCGAAGGAGAATATTCCACTCGCATGCGTTTTGCCGCACTCGCTACGCTCGTGCGGCAAATTTCACGCTCATGGAATCTTCTCCTTCTCTCACTAGTCGCACAATATACTATTATTCAACACGCCTGAATAATATATAATTTCGGGGCCCTGCTAAATTCGGGAGAAATAATAAATTACTTCATGTTGACGCGCTAATAATGAGCCGTACTGTACGATAATGAATTTTCTGGACCAATAGAAACTCAGTAGCAAGCCCAAGCGTGTAATAATGAAAAAAAACTGCACGCAGCTTCTGGACCAATAGGAACGTGGTAGGCGGTATTGTATATATGAAAACAGCATCGCAATTCAGCGAAAGTCAGGGCCATCTTGTGTGCATCGAGGGCGGTGTGTACGTCAATCAATGAAGTGATTTATTATTTTTCCCTCTTTTATCAGGGCCCCGATTACATATTACTCGTGCTAGTTGAATAAAATATTATGGGCGACCATTGATCGAAGGAGAATATTCCACTCGCGTGTTATCGCACTCGCTACGCTCGTGCGGCAAATTTCACGCTCATGGAATCTTCTCCTTCTCTCACTAGTCGCACAATATACTATTATTGAAGAATTCTAATCAGGCGTTAATCAAAGATTTGATTAAAGAAGTACGCTTTCGCTTGTGTGTTTAACTATTTTGTTAAACGTTTATTGTTGGAAATAAATAAGTTCCACCACGGACTAGAACAGTTTTGTTACAATACTTTTAAATAAAATGTCAACACCGCACAATGAGAAAATTCCTTACAGCTGGCCAATTATTTATTTCAGTTAATTATTTCACTAAAATTTTAATTTACCTAAATTGGAAAAAAACATTTATGTTATTTATTTAGACGAAAAATTGAGCGAAATATGAAATAAAATAAGTATTTGTGGAAATGGGAAAAATGTGAATCATGTATTATTTTGAAAGTTTAATGTGTTCGTTCAAAAGCATTATAGCTGGAAGCCTTTCGGCGACATTACATAATGACCAAGGTTCTGACCCTGTGTATCAGTTATCCTTTGTGATAAATGGCCAGGCTCCTGCCTTCTGAAATACATACGTTGCGATGCGTCATTCTCTGTACTAAGTGTCATTTGTCTCTTTTAATAGTTGATATTTTTCAAAAGCTTTTACGTAATATTTTTTTATTTCATTAAAGTTTTATACTCACGAAGTCTCTCTCACTGATGACCTTTCGAATAACACTATATATGTTAAGGTCTATACCCGAATTTGGTCAACGACCGAAATAAATGCGCAAAACTAGTTTTGACCAACGAATATTGCCCAAACCCGAAATCTTAGGAGGTTAAGCCGTTACAGTCCCAATCAAAAGTAAGTCGAATTCTAAATGGGAACTTTTCCATAATAAATTTTTACAAAAGGTTATAAGTCGATGATACCAATAAATTATTGTCAGAAAGGCATAAATAAACATTTTTTTTAATATTAATTATTTCAGTATTTTACTTAACGGACTGACTTTTGAATTTTCTGTACAAAGTTAGGTTAGAAAAAATAAATTTATGTAAATATCTGTATTTTACATATTTTTTGCAGTAAATAATTAAAAAAAGAAATTAGAAGTAATAAAAATTAAAATTAAATCATTAAAAAGTTAAAAATTCAGTTAAATTATTGTTAAAATTGTCAAGAATAAAAGTCCATAATTGAAAACTGCTAAGGTTTAATATTTTTTTTTATTGATTAAAAGTCTCCTAATTAAATTGGAAGAAATATTTAAATATGCGTATAAGACATCGATGCTTTACATAGTTAGTTTTCGGAACTGCTGACATTATTTGGTTATTTGCAAAAAATTAAAATGTACCGTTTGCATGCTAGGTTGACATATTTTCCATAAGACTACATGTAAAAGTTTTTTTTTAATTTTTAACTTATAAATCTCCAATGATTTTGGATTTTTTACAGAAAATTTTGTCATAAAAAAATCTATTAAAAAAACTTTATTTCAGATTTTTTTCACTATCTTCGTAAAACGGCTCAACCTCCTTAGGGTATTGAGTGTTATAAAATGAGCAAAACTAGTTTTGCCCATTTTTGAATGGACAGTACTAGTATGAGTTTGCCTTTTGGCCTTAGATATTTGTCAGTGATAAAAGAACAGACATGTAGTCACAGTCTGTCTTGTATTTTTGCAATTATTCAGAAAGTTTTTTTTAACCGACTTAAAAAAAAGAATGATCTACGAAACTCATGAACCGATTTAATAATTCTGGTCTCTTCAACAGAGTATACCTTTAGGGTGGTCTCGCATAAATTTTACTTAAATTGGTTCAGGAGTACAAACTGAGTATTGCAACAGTTATTATAGACCTAAACCTTGCTCAATAATTAATTAAAGGCCGCTTAACGCGAGTCTAGAAACACTGCTTGTACTTCTACTGGTCGGCTGACTGGATACGAGGCTTAAAATGACGTCACTGCGCGCTCGCCTGCTAGCTTACAAGGTAGATTTTAAAATTATAACAGGGACTATTTTTCTTACTAGGTCCTCTGCTTGCTCTGAGCAAGAACCAATCAGGAAACAGTATCTTGTCACGTTGGCGACATGAACAAACACTTACAAACCAATATGGCGTCAGACAACTGTCACGTTTTTCTCTGTGTTTATATTTGAACTAACACTGCGCGCGCACCATATCCATCTCCAAAACAAGCTTGAAAAGACGTCTCGTGTGATACAAGCACATAAAAGCAATCAAGAAAACCAGCGTTAGAAAACTAGTAGTCAAATCTAGCAAGGAATGTAGCACCAAATCCTGCCTCGTGTGCAGCGGCCTTTATTATAGACATAAAGCTTCCTCAATAATTAAGTTACGCAGTGGTTCTCGAGATTGGGCTGTGCAGGCAGACAAATATCTACCGACGCTTCCTTGTATATAAATATCGAATTATAATTTGGTACCATCTTGGACTACAGAACTTGCCAACACAGCATCTTTGGCTACCGTCGCCGGATATGCATTATTTATCAACAACAAAACAATTGTGATGACCTGCATAAAATTATATTGCACAAAATGTTATCTGTATAGTCAAGTTATAAATAAGGGAGAAGATTAATTAAGAAAAAAAAACCTTTTCTGTATAAACTAAGGCCCTTCGCATACGGTTCGACTATTTCTTTTCGAGTAAGGCCTCTTGTTAACGACAACGGATAAAGGCCCGATTTTTATGACGGGCGACGGGCCGACGCGCACTATTTAATAGGTTATTGTGGGTGTTTGTTAACGCGACGGGCATGTAACCGTTGCAACAAAACTTAACGGATACACGCACGTCGTCCCTCAGCGCGACGGCGGTCGGTCCGGTGCAGTGGATTTCATAGAAGTCTGTTGACGACGACAGATGTGCGCGCACGTTTTTACCAACCTACCTACCTTGTGTTGCTCATTGTGAATATGAAGTTTAAAATTGATATTGATATGAATTTATTAATTAGCCTTGTTCATAACAGGCCAGTGTTGGGACAAGACTTTAGAAAATTACAAAAATAAACAAGCAAGACATAACGTACTTGCACTTCTTCGCCCTTCAAGTATAGAACTGATATCGATAACAGCGGACGCGCTCACGTATATTAGCGGATCGTGTACCCGTTGACTAAAACGGTCGTTAACAAGAACTCTAAGCCGGAAAATAAAATTTGCACTGATTTTTTACTCGGCACTCGGTAGAACATGATTAATAACAAATAGTAAAAACAAAAACACGTGTTTTTTGTTTTTACTAAATGTTAAAATGTTTTCTTTTTAATAACTTTTTCCCGTCTACCGAATGACAAAATCATATCTTGGGCCCGATGACCCTAATGGAGTCTCGTAAGGCCCAGCTTTGAAATTTTAAATGGGAACCATACTTTTTTAACTCATATTCGGATTCTGCGGACAATTTTACATACGAATACGTCTTAGTATTTTTTTAATACCAAATAAAGACCTAGAAATAGCCGTTCCGGGACTTTTGAAACACTCTGTATATAGATATGAATAAAAAATCTTCAAAACTATTTTAAACTTATGCCCCGTTTACATTATTCCAGTCCAGCGATCCAGTCCAGTGCTGGATTGCAACTGGAATAATGTAAACACTCACTGGAATGCACTGGATCCAGTAAGCATTCCAGTCCAGTAACTGGATTCGCGGTCTACTTTTGAATCCAGTGCGATCAATCCAGTGCAACTGGAATAATGTAGACGGCCAATCCAGTGCCATTCCGTTCCTTTTTTCTTAGTTCATTATCAACTTCATTAATAACTTCTTGTAGCAAGGGTGATTGAGCACGTTTGAAACATTTTCGAAACTGATCTCTTTTTGAAATCATTGTCACTGTAGTGTTCACAATGAAAACGGCTTCTAAATGACTGGAATAATGTAGACAACGAATCCAGTCCAGCGATCCAGTCCAGCACTGGACTGGATCGCTGGACTGGAATAATGTAAACCGGGCATTACTTAACACTGTCGGAATTCGAACCTGAATTTTCTTGTGACGCGACTGCATTAAATATTTTTCTTTATGAAAACAAACTATAATATTATACATTTCCTTACATGTGCCTGCTAGTCTTTTGTATGTCACTAGGGGGTAGTTCTATGAAAGAAAAGCTTAAGAAGTCTTGCCCCGTTTCATAAATTCTTTTCTTCAAATATACCCTTAATAACGATCATACCCAGATCATTTTAAAAAGATGTTTTATGTATTTTTTTTTTTATTGTCTTCAGACAGTTTTCGGTTGTAACAACATGACTGCCGTTATATAGCCTGTGTACATAAAGAACTCGTTATTAAAGTCTGGGAGTATGCATAATTATCGAAATGTTGAACGTAAATGGATATAAACACAAGAGCTTTGGGTTTAGTTGCAACGAGCTACGGACGCTACGGTCTATCCAGCCGTAGTAGGTACCAACAACATTTCACTTTTTGTAAATATTTTCGCTGCTTATAAATGGGTGTACTTCTGCAAAGGACATTGTCTCTAGTGATGTGTCCACATGACTCTTTATTGGGAGCTGGCTCCGTGCGCTCCGCTCACTAAAAAGAGTCGCTCAGAGCGAGTCGTTCAAAGGAGCGACACAAGACAGTACGCACTACACAAGAGTGCAGACTGCAGATGTGTGAACTGTCATCATACATGCTCAGGAGTTACGTAGCATTGCACAGCACAATACACACACTCAGCTCTGAGCTCATTTACAGTGTGTCAACATTCACTAGTGGCCTGTGCTGTGTGCGCTCTGTAAATGTGCGATTACAACAGTACAGAATAGTTCAGCACAGAGCAATGGCGCTCGGAGGGAGTCATTCACAATAGAAAAGAGCGACTCGCTCCGCTCCGTGAAAGGAGTCGTGCATTATGAACTTATCGATAAACAGCTGAGCTAAACATATGAAAGATAATCCCAACAAACAAAATAACGAATTTCTTAGAATCTTCGGTGGGCATGATGCCGACAACCAAGCACACAATAACAAACAAGTACTGTTTATTGCTTAATGATGACGTGTTGTTGCCGTTATTAAGAGTGAGTGTGTAGTTATTGTATGAGCAACAAGGTAAACTAGAGTTAAGTAATTTCGACGTTTTAAGGAGTTTGTCGTTATATCCAGTGGCGTTAAATGGAGTTATTATTAATATTTTTAATTTGATTAAGTAGATGGATTTGTTAGTTAGCTGTAAATAGTTGTGGTCACGTTGTACAAAAATGTAACGAATTTTAACACTTTGACGGACAAACCGGCTTAGACCGTCATAAACAAAACTTCAAAAGTTTGACACGACGGCTGAAGCCGTCGTATACTACGGAACGTTTTATAGCCAGACGGTGTAGCAGTCTATTTTCCAGTGTAGAATACATACCCTGTGTGCTTTGTGTCACCGTACAAATATCTACTAAGGCAATATTGTCACAACATAACAACTTTTAAAAGTAATTCAAACATATGAAAAAATTTAAAAACTACAGTGTCAAAATTGGAACAAAACTGAATTTTTAAGTGTTCGTCAAAGTGTTAAGAGCATGAGAAAGGTTTGCTATGCCCGGTTTGCAGGAATACATATCAACTGTGTAAGGTTTGTGCAGCAAGGATTGTAGGACATGAATCAATACAGCTTGGCTGAATAAAACAGCTCGCGACTGTTCGCTACGGCAAGCGAATTGAATCTCAAAGCGAAGCTTGAACTGAAGATAATTACAGTCAGACAAATAACGTTGTCTATGTTGGGAGCGCTGTGCTCTGATGAATTGTAGAACATCATTCATCGCCGTCGTCGATTTTTAACTTTTCACTCTATATGTCATGAGTCACGACTTTTAGAGCGCAATTAGAAATGTAAGCTTTATATTTCACTTTGGCCAGCACAAAAGAAGTTTTTCATTTATTTATTTTTTTATGTATATTTTTACTCGTCATCAATCATCTTGGGTATTGTATTTGTGAAAAGAAATTTCGACAAACGTACGGTACTGGGAAGAAAGAAATCCTGCTTAATAAAAATCTTTGTACAGTGGTTCCTCGGTATATATGTTACGGTCTATACCCGAATTCTGTCAATGACCGATTTAAATTCGCCAAAATAGTTTTGACCAACGAATATTGCCCAAACCCGAAATCTTACATTTAAACGGGTATTGACTGTTATAAAATGAGCAAAACTAGTTTTGCGCATTTTCAATTGGACAAAATTAGTTGTGTCCATTTCTGAACGGTCGATACTAGTATGGCATCGGAATCTTCTTTGCGTTTTTTAATTAACTTTTCCACATCAACGATACTTATTATATCAAAGTGATTTTTTTTTTTTTTTTTTTTATTAAAAGTGCATTTTTGACAACTTGGTCATTCATGCGAAAAAATAAAATAAAATAAAGTAACGTAAAGTAACAAAGTAACAAAATATACATCATACATATAAGCTTACAGCTAAATAGGGAACAATTTGTAGGTACTGTTGGTTCACTTTAGAAACTATTATATGTGTCCGTTTTCTTTGTAAATTTGATGATCAAAAGTGATTTATTCTTCTGTATTGTTTAGCAAACAGAGGTTTTAATTCAGTTTTCAACTTTGCTTTCTTAACCTCACTTAGTGTAGTAAGGTAATTATGTTTCGTCATAAAATTATGTTTCAGAACTAGTTGAGACTCGAATTCATCTGGCATTTTTACTTAACTATTACACTGAATATCCCACAATTATATTAATTATAAAATTCAAGAGAACAATTCAATAAATAGGTACATAAACAAGAACATAACCCTACTTTTCAATAAATAAAATTATCGACCAATTTTTCAGACAATATATTAACAAAAAATATATAAATAATACATCGTTTCAATCCGGATTTGGACCTTCTTCAGAATTGATCTAAAAAATATAAAAAATAATTAATATTTCAAAGATTTGATTAACCCTACTTTTGTTCGGGTTCGGGCGTTGATTGAATGAAACAAGCAGAACTAGTATTGTCCGTTCAAAACTAGTTTTGCTCATTTTATAACACTCAATACCCATTTAAATGTAAGATTTCGGGTTTGGACAATATTAGTTGGTCTTATTTTGTGTACTTTTGCTGACAAGAGTGGCGGGGGGGGGTAAAAATTACTAAAATTCTGCTTACGTAATACTTTAGAGATATCCTGAGAAGAAGACGGACACAAAGTTCATTGGACATATTTTAATCCCTTCAGACCTGAATTTTATATTTTTGAAACACAAAATATTTTTTAGGGTGTTAGGCTTATTTAGGGTGTAATTTAAAATTTACAGAATTTTGGAAAATCTTATGTTTATTGAAATAGATAACAGGTCAAAAAATTTATTTTTTACAATAATCACTAGCATAGGATGTCTAATAACTTTTAAAGTATAATTAGTAAAGTCAACATCATGAAATTAAAATATATTTCCGCACAAGAAAAATAGATTACATTATGAGAATGCGTAAGTATACTAATTACATAATCAGAATGTACACTTTTAGCAGCTTTGCGTGAATCCATGACTGCGGTCAACACTTGACTCGATATTTCGATCTACACACATAATATTTCTTTGTTTTGTTTGGCATGCTTATATCTCAGATAAGCCCCAAGCACAATGAAATGTTTATATTTGATATTTAATTACGCTGACTTAAATTACACGCGTTAGAATGTTCTTTAACCGCCAGGACCGAAGGGGTTAAATAAAAGCTGCTGATCCTATAGTGCAAAGTGAAAAAAGGTGGAAATTAATCTGTGATCGCATACAGCCGCAGGCACAGCTAGTAGATAATATAAATTAAAAAAAAATAATAATAACTGTGCTTTAGAGGTTTGTAAGATAAAGTTTTTTATTCTTATTTTCGAAGCGTTTCTCGCAGTAGAAGATTGCGTACGTAAATGTAAATAAAAAAACTCGTTTAATTTCTATTTTTTATGTATAGCCATGATTAAAAAAGGTTTGTAGCGTCAAACGTGAAATTGTTATTACAGAGGCGTTTATGCGAGGCGAAGTTAAATTTATTTACCTATTTATTTATTATTATTTTTTTTGAAGTTGGCAAATGTAATTGTGTATGAAAATGTCAAAAGAGAATAATAAAAGAGGAGCATCAAATGAGTGACGGTGTCATATTTTGTTCATCGTGTTTTTTTTAATCTATGCCTATACGGACTGTTTTCGAAAGTTATAGACCGGTCATTTTAAATGTTTCAGCTGTTTACCGTTATACAGCAAACCAAAATATGTAAAAAATCGGAAATTTTCCGTAGAATTCAATGCTGTATTTTTAAAACAACTGACAGTGATGGGTCTTACCGAAAATTGGGGCCAAAGTTGGTCAAAAACTGTTTTTTGCGTTTTTAAAAAAAAATATTCTTTGGATTGAGAAAAGTTTAATACAAAAGTTATAGAAATAATTATTACGGATCGATATGGCTTGGTCCGATGTTAAAAAATTCAAAAATGGAGTGGCAATTATAAAAAAACCGTTAAAAATCGCTGTTTTTTGAAACGCTTGTATCTCTTTGGAAAAAAATAATCTTTAAGCGATACTTAGTGAAAGTGTAGCCCTTTGCAATCCAAACAAAAGCGTTTTTTAAAATTTGAAAAATAATGAAAAGTTTTTGCAAAAAACGATTTTTTCGAAAAAAAAGCATTTTTTTAAAATGCCAATAACTCATAAACCCGCAAGTTTTTATAAACGTTTTGGGGCTTAAAATTTTCTTTAATAGTTTCCGTAATGTTTGTAATTACTGCGCGCCTTTTTAATTGATCGGTAATGTGCGAAAAATGGGTCGAAAAATCGGTATTTTTTTTTTCAATAAAAACAAAAAATTAAATACCTTCAAAAATTGAAATTTTCTACAATCGTCATTATTGGCATTTAATAGCTGGTATTTTTCTGTGAATTAAAAAAAAAAAAATCAACCCTCCGACTTTCTGGAGCCGAAATATTTTTTTTTTTAATTCCTGCGGCGCCATTTTACAATATTAAGGGCTGAAATTTACATGAGTTACAGTTTAATACTTACAGATTAAATAAAAAATTACCAGATCCAAATCGGTCATCACTGAGCACTGCAAAATTGGTTACATGAGCTGATCAGCACCGTGGCATGAGAACATTAGCACTATAGGTGGAGTGGATGAGAAAAACGAAAAACTGATAAAAACACAAGCATTATGATTAAGAGAAAGTCAGTGGGAGTTGGTTTTCATCCACTCCACCTATAGTGCTAATGTTCTCATGCCACGGTGCTGATCAGCTCATGTTACTAACTTTGCAGTGCTCAGTGATGACCGATTTGGATCTGGTAATTTTTTATTTAATCTGTAAGTATTAAACTGTAACTCATGTAAATTTCAGCCCTTAATATTGTAAAATGGCGCCGCAGGAATTAAAAAAAAAAATATTTCGGCTCCAGAAAGTCGGAGGGTTGATTTTTTTTTTTTTAATTCACAGAAAAATACCAGCTATTAAATGCCAATAATGACGATTGTAGAAAATTTCAATTTTTGAAGGTATTTAATTTTTTGTTTTTATTGAAAAAAAAATACCGATTTTTCGACCGATTTTTCGCACATTACCGATCAATTAAAAAGGCGCGCAGTAATTACAAACATTACGGAAACTATTAAAGAAAATTTTAAGCCCCAAAACGTTTATAAAAACTTACGGGTTTATGAGTTATTGGCATTTTAAAAAAATGCTTTTTTTTCGAAAAAATCGTTTTTTGCAAAAACTTTTCATTATTTTTCAAATTTTAAAAATTGCTTTTGTTTGGATTGCAAAGGGCTACACTTTCACCAAGTATCGCTTAAAGATTATTTTTTTCCAAAGAGATACAAGCGTTTCAAAAAACAGCGATTTTTAACGGTTTTTTAATAATTGCCACTCCATTTTCGAATTTTTTAACATCGGACCAAGCCAGATCGATCCGTAATAATTATTTCTATAACTTTTGTATTAAACTTTTCTCAATCCAAACAATATTTTTTTTTAAAAACGCAAAAAACAGTTTTTGACCAACTTTGGCCCCAATTTTCGGTAAGACCCATCACTGTCAGTTGTTTTAAAAATACAGCATTGAATTCTACGGAAAATTTCCGATTTTTTACATATTTTGGTTTGCTGTATAACGGTTACAAAAAATTAACATTACGTTCAAAATAGAATGACTGGTCTATTACGGTTATATGGTATTATGTGTATTGTATTTAATCTATACTGTTAGCTACTAGATAAGACACAACAATTATTAATAAATTATCATTCAATTTATAATATATTTTATTTAATTCTTTCACACTTCTTCACATCTTTTATTGCAAGCGTCATCCCCTTTGTCTATTCATCGTCTCCTGGCTACCGACAACCGCGTGTGTCCATGTCTTTCCCGTGTTGGCTGGTTCCACGCGTCCCCTCGTGTCATTGGTCAGACGCATGTCACGTGGGAAGGCACAGCTACTCTCGTGGACAGAAAGGAATACCACAGCTTGTGTACGCTACGCTGTACAGTAGGTGCACTACGCCTTTCTTACAATACATATAAAATTCTCGTGTCACAATTTTGGCCGCGCTAATCTCCGCAAACACTTAACCAATTTTTTTGAAATTTTGTAAATGTCTCTTGCTTGGTGCAACTTACGCTATAGCAAGGGCGGGCCAATATTTTTGAGCGGGGGCCACAATGCTGATGAAAATTTGACCGTGGGCTAAAAATTTGGAGAGCAAAAAAAAAAAGGTCTTTTGATTTCCGCAACAGTTGTGGCCCTTGCTATTTACTATTTTTCTGAAATTTTTTTATGCGCCAAATTATTATATTGGCAAACTATTTTCGCTCTTAATAATCATTTATAAAATGCTTCGCGGGTCGGACAAAAGTCTACAATAAAGTAAAATTGATTAAAAAAATAAAATCAACGCTGCATATTATTATAGAGCGACTCTAAAACAGGGTGCTGAAAAAAACAAAGTTTAAAAAACTCAAAAAAAAAAACACTGTTTTATAGAAAGTTCTATAAAACAGTGTTTTTTTTTTGTTTTTTAAACTTTGTTTTATTTAGCATCCTGTTTTAGAGTCGCACTATAATATGTAGCGTTTATTTTATTTTTTTAATCAATTTTACATTTTTTTGTTGACAGACCTCTTCTTTTTCAAGGCGTATAGTAATTGCTTAAAGAAGACGCCGTTTTTCCACTTTCTTTTAACGTGCATACTTTTATTACCGTCTGTTCACGGTCGTCGATTCTCAAGTCACAAACGCTCATTGGGACAGAGTCGTTAAAGTACCAACTTCGTTAATTTTCTCTTCAATTGATGTCTTGTAGTGATGTGTCGCTCCTGAGAGAGTCGTTCATAATGAACGACTCCTTTCTCGGCTCTTTTTCTGTGATTGACTCACTCCGAGCATCCTTACTCTGTGCTGAGCTATTCTGTACTGTTGCATTCGCACATTTACAGAGCGCACACAGCACAGGCCACAGAGGCACTAGTAAATTTTGCACTTACGGAGTTATCTTTGCTGAGTCATTTAATGTTGGATGACACACTGTAAGTGCAATAGTACTAAGCTTACATTGACTTAAACCATCCACATTGACGGCGTTAACAAAGATATAATATTGTAACAATAAACGTTATTATTGTTAAGCTTTTATTATACTTTATAGTTTATCCGAAATGCGAATAATATAAGTGTGTATTGTGCTGTGCAATGCTTCGTGACTACTGAGCATGCATGACGACAGTTCACACCTCTGCAGTCTGCACTCTTGTGTAGTGCGTACTGTCTAGTGTCGCTCATTTGAACGACTCCCTCTGAGTGACTCTTTTTAGTGAGCGGAGCGCACGGAGCCATCTCCGAATAAAGAGTCATGTGGACACATCACTAATGTCTTGTACATTTTTACCTGCTGCTGGCGGCGAAAGTATTGTAGCGTTCAGCCTTGACACAATATAAAATATACTGAGGCCGGAGTACTCGCAGTTAACTAGGATTTATGAGCGTTTCATAAAGCACTTCTACAAATTAATATTGCCTCCTAATTAAAAGTGTAACACCACGTCTTAAAAAGCCACGCCACCACTGGTGTACCCGGTTGTCATGTGAAAAAACAGGGCAAGATGGCAGCGGAGCGTATGAAATAGGAAGTAGTGTTCATGTTAAAAAAAACTTAATAAATACTAGTGTGACCTGTGCGAATTATTCGCACTAAATAAGTATAATAATTATTACTTTACAAAATTATTTTTTAAATATGATTGCAGGTATTCAATTCGTTTCTCATTTTGCACACTGTTTATAACGTTCTTCTTTTTGTTCTATTACAATATGAAGGTCAGATGACAGATCGAAGAAATATTTTACTAAAATTGTCATATAGAGGCGCAAGTAGCAAAAGCGTTGAGCTAAGCCGTCAGATGGCATCATGCAGCATTGCTGTGACGTTGTTGAGCGTTGCTCGCTGTTTCAAAATTAAAACCGTCAGATGGCAGTATGCAGTATTGTGTTTGTTGTATTACAATATGAAGTTCAGATGACAGATCGAAGTGTTGATGTTGTTTCAAAATTAAAACCGTCAGATGGCACACGTTGTTCAGCGTTGCTGTATTTTAATTCATTTACAAAAACAAAAGCAATAATACATTTTTTAGTTGTCGATGTCAGTAGAGCAAGCAATTATCTGTAAAATGATATATAATTTATGTGGAGAAACTGTGAGGTTTTTTCTAAAAAGGGAGGCAAACATCTTTACCTTAGCGTATTAATATATATGATGTTGAATTAAATAATATTCGTGTTACAAACTTAAGTTAATAAATATGTTGAATAAAATATAAATAATAATTGTTACAAAAGAATATTTTAAACGAAAGTAACTATAAACGAGAGCGTTGTAGTAGTGTAGCGGTGAGAGCACGGGACTCGCATTCGGAAGGTCCCGGGTTCGAATCCCGACAGGAGCAGGTGTGACTGGAAGTTTTTCCTGCGGTATCTCGCCGAGAAACGGTAATTCCTGTACCGGCCGTCTTGTTGAGATTTCCATGGTTTCCCTCAATAATTACAGATAGCTTACTAATTGGCCACCCTTCCTAAATCTAAAAACCAGGAAATTTACTGTTAGATTTTATGTTTTTGTGTTAAAACTTACAATAAATAAAAAAAAAAATCACAGAAGTGGCATTATCATAAAAGAAATAACGTATTTCCGACCCCCAAGTGATAGAGGTTAAATTAGTCATAGTTTTTTCTCCCGAGAGGATTACGAGCAATTACCGGGCATCCTATATGATGAGAAAATCAGTTTTTCGGACCATTGATTTAATTTCGTGTGTATTTCTGATCTATCTAAAGGCCGCTGTGCACTAGGCTAGAAACGCTGCTAGATTCCTTGCTAGATTTGCCTACTAGTTTTCTAGCGCTGATTTTCTTAATTGCTGTTAAGTGCTCGCTTCACACGAGACTATTTTTCGAGCTTGTTTTGTGGATAGATCTAGTGCGTGCGCAGCGACAGTTCGAATATAAACACAGAGCACAACGTGTCTGTTGTCTGACTCTGAGCCGAATGACACCATGTTGGTTTGTGGGTGTTTGCCCACGTGACAAGATACTGCTTCCTGATTGGTTCTTGCTCATACCTAGCAGCAGATCTAGCAGGGAAAAATAGCCCCTGTTCTAATTATTTTAAAACCTATCTTGTGAGCTAACAGGCCAGCTCGCAGTGACTTCATTTCTAGCTTCGTACCGAGTCTAAGCAGAACTCCTAGCAGCGTTTCTATAGTTTCGTGTGCAGCAGCCTTAAATGTTGTCAACGTGAATGTGTTGACAATACACATTGTAGAGGAGACACTATGTTCAGCGGCTGTTGTATATTTGTATGGGAGCGCGCGCGTCAAATTTCATGCGTCGGTGCGTCATTCATGACTAGCGTCCGATCCGTTTCGACGCTGCCGATAGCCGTTTGAGACAACGGGGCGGTAGCATGTCGTACGCCGCGCCGTACGGTCATATGGGTGGAATATTCTATATTATCTACATAAGCTACTGATGCCTAACCTGGCTATATACAAGTATGGTTGTCGTATAAAATATGATGAAGTTACCATTTCTTACGCTTCGTGTAACATAAGAAACGCGCACAGGAGATCTGTAGAGCTGAATAATAGAAGATGTTCTTTCGATCCCGGTACCAACGTAGTATAAAACAACACTACGGCTCAAAAGTTGAAAAAATACTTGTATAACACGCGGTCATTAATAAATCTGAAATTTATATAAGGGTTGAAGGTTAAGGTTAATTAACCTTTGAAGATAGATAGATAGATAGGTATTTTTATTCTATAATACTGGAAACAGCTTAGAATACGTCAATACAATAGGTATAACACAGTTAGTTTAAAAAGTCATTCATTTTATAAAAACATTTTTCAATTAAAAATTTTTTAAGAGACTGTCTGAATTTGTCATAATTGTTAATATTTTTTATTTCTATAGGCAACTTATTGTATAATTTTGTACAGGTACATAGCGGCCCCCTATTGTACAAAGAAAGGCGGTAATTATCAATATATAATGAATTTTTTTGCCGGGTGTTATGATAGTGAATATCTGTTATCTTTTGAAAATCGGCTATGTTTTTCTTGACAAATTTACAGACTTCATAAATAAAAATGGAATTAAAAGTTAGCAGCTTGTTATTAATAAAAAGTGAACGGCATGACTCCCGACGACCAAAGTGATTATACTTTGAAAGGCTAACATCACGAGGAAAAAGCGGACGTATTCAAATTCTCGGTCATCTAGAACATTAGACTGTAGGGGAGAGGGGGGCATAGTGGGGTTACTTATCATGGTTTGATCGTGGCCATTCATTTTTTTCCTCAGAGCAGGATGCCCTTAAATTATTATTGTTAATTGAAATGACATATCAGCAGAGTATGAAGACTGGTAGTGAGACTGGATCAGGACTTGTCAAAACAGACGAGTTTTTTAATTTACCGTTTTTTGTACCCCTTTATTTAGGTGCCGCTTTTTGAGATACCAGGTAACATTGACTATGCACGTGCGGGCTATAAGACTTGCTTGCTGCAGTTGCTGCTACGTTTTTGTTTTGTCAAAAGGGGCATTTTTACGTATTGTAACAAAACTGCTGTAGTCCGTGGCGGAAATTATTTATTTGCAATTATAATTATTAATGTTTAACAAAACAGTAAAACACACAAACGAAAGCGTACTTCTTTAACTTAACAGAAATAATAACTTTAACAGAAACAAAACTAATAGTTCTAAATAATAAAAATAAAAGACTAAGTAACAGAGAATATAGAGTCACTAAATTATATACAGAAAATGTTTACAACACAGGAACACAACTCAAAGTTTATCAGCACACTTGTCTATTAACTATAAATCATTTATGTAAAACCACTCACTAAAGTTTATTTATTTTCACAGTATAACTGAATAATTTATAATGTCAGAGCACTGTGTCAACACAACTCACGAACAGCTCGAATACTGACTGACTGACTTACCCACTCTGCTCGCCTTTTATAGTTTTCGCCCTATGCTCTAGAATGTTCTCCACGCATCGAGATCCCTTCCTTTATATGTATTGGCATCTCTCCAAGCTATTGTCTGCAGGTCGGATGTTTTTACCTGTTTTCCATTGTTGTTGTTTCTAGTAGTTTCTACCGATTCCAGAGTCGTCCCATCAAGGGGCACCCAACAGTATTTTTGGGACAGCGGGACACTTAGCTCGATTTGAAACTCTACTATGCTTTTCATACGGAGAAATATGTATGTTAACAGTCTAAGGTTATTGTCAAACCAGATTTTCTGACAATGCTTTCTGCAACCGAGCATTAAGTTTTCGACAAACTGAGACATTTTCCTGTTCATTCTATGTTCTCTACTTACAAACGGTTCTGTACGTAGTAGAAATACACGTTAGTATGTTATACATAGTAGATGCAGACATACATAATAAGATTTCATATGAATTATTACAGTTCAAGAAATACCTCCTATATGGCCAATGTCGGCAAAAAGAACACATTAGTAGGTACTCATGATAATGCTATATCTAATAGGTTCGTATACATATTTATGAATTATGAACGATGTTTCTTTTAGACATAAACGATTCGACTACCAACTACTTTGAAAACGCGGTTTTCAAAGTTCTTTGTTTTAAACATTATTTATCTATATTAATATATAAAGCTGAAGGGTTTGTTTGTTTTTGTTGGTTGAACGCGCTAATCTTAGGAACTACTGGTTCGAATTGAAAAAAAAAAATTGTTGGATAGCCCATGTATTGAGGAAGGCTGTAAGCTATATAATATCACGCTACGATCAATAGGAGCGGAGCATCAATGCAAAATGTATCTCAAAAATAAGCTGCTATTCAGGTAAAATGCCCTAACTAAATATACCAATATTAGCGTCGTACATTCACAGGCCCGGCTGGCTCAGTCGGTAGAGCATGCGTCTGTTAATATCAGGGTCGTGGGTTCGAGGCCCACGTTGGTACCCGAAAAAATAGTGGCCAATGTATAAATCCACCCTCTTAGGGGTCGCTTGGGGAGGGTGCAATTGGTCAAAAATTTCTGCCGCTAGTATTTCCCGGTCATTTGACTCTAATAGAACCTAAAAACGAAGCGAGAGAAATTTTTATAAATTTTAACCATTTTTGACATTTTTTCTCCAATTTTCGACATTTTGACCTCATATTGCCAAAAATTGGCCCGACCAAAATTTCTGCCACTATTTTTCCGTCGATGTACACATCGAATAGAAAATTTTCCATTTTGTTATATCCGGTTAGAGTTTACTTTTTTGCTTTGTTTTTTTTATTCACGCACGGAAAAATGGCCCATGAATTTTTTCTGTCACTATTTTTCCGGGAATGTGGGGCACTAAAAGTAAATTATACCGTCGAAATTAAACGGTTAAGCCGATGATTTGGGAACTAAACTTTCAATTTTTGTATATTATTATATTTGTATAGGTACGCCATACTGGCCCACGTGTTTACCATCTCGCTTTCGTAACTATAATGTTCCGCTTATAGAAAGGATCTCTAGCTCCACCTAACTCTAGAGCAGGGGTCGGCAACCTTTTGAGACGGAAGAGCCAAAAGTTACAATTTACAAAATTTCTCAATTTTTAAAGAGCCGTTAAAAATTTTCATTTCAACGTTACAATAGGTATTATATTTGATTTAAAATAAACGACTTTAAATACGAAATAATATTTATATTCATATATAAAAACACAAATGTTTTTAGCACAAAACATATTAAAGTATTTTAGCTAGAATAATAAAATAATTAAGTTTTGCGTATGGATCTGGAGAGCCGCATGCGGCTCGCGAGCCGCAGATTGCTGCTCTAGAGTACTGGGTTCAAGGTCAACCAGGAAAGGGTTAACAAAGGCGAAGCCGCGAGTGAAAGTATAAGACGTTAATAATTCAGGACTGGAATTGGACCAGTTTGAAACCGCTGCGTAACATTATAATGTTTATAGTTTAAAAAATTTATAGGAAAGTTTAATGCGGCCTACGAGTGACACGCCGGTCTGTTATTACTTTTTTATGTATTTACTTGACATTTGGATATACTGTCAGTGGAATTGTTTGTATATTATGTATACAGGATGTATAATGCATACGTTAAAAACAAAGACTACCATAATTATAACACCAGAAACAAAAACAACATTAGTACCCCACTACACAAACTAGCTGTAAATCAGTCCAACTTCAATTACATATCAATTAAATTATTTAATCTTCTTCCCGAATCATACAAAAATCTGCCCACCAAGAAATTTAAAATTGTCTTTACAGTATTGATGAATTCACAAGTGTTAAATTTCTGTAATACTTTTAACTATGTCTGTAATACTTTTAACTATGTACCTATTTGACGCTATTGTTTTCCGTTGGAATCGTAAATAAAGAAATTTATTATTAAATGGGTTACTATTTTGTAACGTTATGACAAAGAATGAAACAATAAGATATTATATTTTCAGAATAGATGTACAGTAAATAGTGTTTTTTGTGAATGACTCACTCCGAGCGCTCTGTGTTGCAAGCTGTTCTGTAATGTTGCATTCGCACATTTATAGAGCGTACACAGCACAGGACACAGAGGCACTAGTGAATTTTGCACGTACGTAGTTATCTTTGCTGAGTCATTTAATATTGAATGACACACTGTAAGTGCAATAGTACTAAGCTTACAGTGACTTAAACCATTCACATTGACGTCGTTGACCCTAATTATTTAGGAATTCAATTATTTAACAAACTAACTATGGAAACAAGGAACAAGAAATTAGAATTATTTAAAAAAATTATTTATAAATACCTACTTAGGGAATGCTTTTATTCTGTTAGAGAATTTTTAGAGGCTAATAATTTGCCTTAGTTTATATGTACTTTCTGACGTGTTTTTTAACTTTCTGTATAATTTAAAACCAATAAATCTATCTATCTATCTATCTATATTGTAACAATAAACAGTAATATTATTGTTAAGCTTTTATTATACTGTATAGTTTGTCCGATATGTGAATAATATATTAAGATCAAAATCGTATTAAAATGAGCTCAGAGCTGAGTGTGTGTATTGTGCTGTGCATTGTGCAATGCTACATGACTCCCGAGCATGTATGATGACAGTTCACACCTCTGAAGTCGACTCGCTCTAAGCGACTCTTTTTTAGTGAGCGGAGCGCGCGGAGCCAGCTCCTAATAAAGAGTCATGTGGACACGTCATCACTAGGATGTATAATGCATAATATGTTAAATGGGTTACTATTTTGTAACGTTATGACAAAGAATGATACAATAAGATATTATATTTTCAGAATAGATGTGCAGTAAAGCCTGATGTTTCGAGAATTCTCGAATTTTATTTTAAACTGACAAAATGGCATTTATTAGATTTTATTATTATTTTAACAAAAAAGTTTTTATTTTTAACCGACTTCAACAAAAAGGAGGAGGTTCTGTGTTCGTCTGTATATATATATATATTTTTTTTTATGTATGTTCACCGATTTCTCCGTCAATTATGGACTAATTTTCAATTTTTTTTTTATTCGAAAGAGTGCACCTCAGAGGTGGTCCCATCGGAACCAAGTCAGGATCTGATGGTGGAATCCGGAGAAATCGAGGGAAACTCTCAAATTTCAAAGAAACGCATAATGTTTTTTATGTATGTTCACCGATTTTTAGTGTTAGATTAACACTAAAAAGAGAAAAATAAAATATTTTTAACAAAAAGTCACACTAAAAAGTAAAAAATAATTGCGTATTGAAATGTTTTGGAGTCGGTGTAGTTCTCGGAATAGATTTCATTTTGGCTGACACCGACTCCAAAACATTTCAATACGCAATTATTTTTTACTTTTTAGTGTGAAGTCGGTTCAATTTTTTTGTTAAAAATATTTTATTAACAATTGAATTTTATTAGTAAGTTGCTGTGAAGTCATAATCAAATGACGAAACGTCCAATTTAATAAAATCACATTCAAGTTTATCAACATTTTCAACTTCCTACGATTTATCTAATTGTTCAAAAATATACTAAGTAAATAAAACGTTCATTATATTATTACTTAATTTAATTAACGCTTCTCTTTTGTTTCAGGTAAGCATTCTTTTGAATTCTCGCAACTGTCGGCCGTAAGTATCGAATTTCAATTGATGCATTTTCTGAGGGCGGGGGGCGTACAGCGTGATAATAACCGTTATCCTGGTATACGTAAATTAATTTTCAAAGATTGTTTCGATAACATTCATTTTTGACGCTATTTAAAGACATCGACTGGTAGATGGCGACATCAAAACGTATCTGTAAGAAACTTAGCTACATAAACAAACCAACAACCATAGCCAACGTAATTTAATTATCGAGTGATGCACTCATAATTTTACCATTCGGAACCCAAAGGAATGGTGAGACCTCTGATGATAAATGCGCCGAACTGTCTTAAGGTAAACAGGTAAACATTGATTTAGAAAATCAATGTTTACCTTATGCCTCCATAGTTTACCTGTCAAAAACCCCCCTTAAGACAGTTCGGCGCATTTTTCACCAGAGGTCTAACCTTTCCTTTGGGTGCCGAATTCCAATCCACAAGTGGGGAATGGTTTAGGCTAGTTTAGGTCAAAAATTTGACAATATATTTCCGTTTTGAGGTCCCCCGAATCCAAAACACATATTTTTGGAAATACTCTGTGCGTCTGTTAGGCTTTGAACACGATACAGGTCAAACGGATGAGCGGATTGAAACCAAATTTTAGGAGGATGTTTGGTATGTAAATATGAAGAGCCCTATTGTTTTTTGTGAAAATCGGCGCATGCGAAGAGATATATGCTATAACTGTGTTTTTTATATAGGTAATAATGGTATTCTTTTCATGACGGCTTATTACTCTATTTATTTTTCAAAAAAGTTTCGTTAAAATTTTTTTTTCTAAACTTTATAGTTTCGGAATTTTTTTTTATCAATGTTAACGGTTTTATATCCGACGTTTTCGATTAATACTTAAGAATAAATGGGGTGCAGGTACAATCAATTTTCGCGGTATTGAATTTTTTAAAAACAACAGAATCAGATAATTAAAAAAAACATCGTTTTTTATGGATCACTAGCTTTCATTGGACACCCCACTGGATAGAGCTAAATTTTTTCGTAATCTGCTTGACCTTCCCCCATTATTACTCATAATTATCCAAATTATTTATGCATATCTAAACCACAGCATTTGACTCAAGTTTCAATTATGCCAAATTTCACTAGTATAGTTTCGCTCTGATAACTTCTGACGGACAGACCATTGGTGTGAGATTATAAGTGTTCCGTTTGTTCAATTTTGGTACGGAATACCAAAAAAAAAATAACAGAAAATATTCGTACATTAGATGAAGAAAAAACGATTTTTAAAGAAAGCTCATTTTGTAAAAAGCTTTTGTCACCTTTTTGCTCTGCACGTCCGTTCTTTTTAAAAGCGTCGATATTTTCATTGATGTATCGAAAAGATTAGAGTGCGGAAGTTATTTACAATAAGAGAAAACTTTAGCGTACTTTATACACAGAGATAACACATATAGTAAAGTGTATATAGTATTGGCGAATTGTGAAAAATGGTTGTTTGTAAAGCTTGAACTCTCACGATTCTTAAGCGGCCTACACACCTTGATACAAGCTGCGATACAGGCATCGACTCTAGTTTCATGAAACTTGCGTCAGTTGCATAAACGCCTACTTAAATCGAAACCTATTGCGATGCCTGAATCGACTCCATGTTCATGCAACACAAGAACAGTAGGTTAGGTTGTTTTCTAGGTACCTAGTGCTTGACGAATAAAATGAGGTACGTTTTGCCAACACCAGTTTAATTAGCAGTAGTTGGGGCATTCTTTATACTCCATAAAACGAAATCAAAAAGGAAATGGTTAAAAAGTAGTTTATAGAAAGAAAACGTTATTCAAATGCTTTATTGGAAGAGCTAAAAGTACATTTGTATTCCAAAGACACGTATGCAGATGATAAATGTTTATGAACTCTTCCCAAAATACACGATCACTTTCCATCATGGAATTTACACACACAAACAACAACTAACCTCGAAAATGGCGCGGGAAAATTAATATCGTCTTGGCATCGACGCAATTCTATACGCGCTGAAACTTGCATCAGCATCACAGACTCGGCGTCGTGGCTCGCCGACCAAAATGGGATTCCAGACTCTGCATCGCTGCAAGCCGCAACTGATGCCAAATACGTGATTCAGTACTACACACTCTACTACTTGCATCATGAAACATAAGAGTCGATGCCTGCATCGCAGCTTGTATCAAGGTGTGTAGGCTGCTTTAGAGTTAGTGAATTCTATAAGAAAGGTCGTTTTTAACGTTTCTTTTGAGTCACAACCATAGAGATAATACAATAGAGTACGCGAATCTGCAATTAAGAGAGAGAACAGTTCTTTATCTCTATTGTAAGTAATGATGCAAAACAATGCTGATTTGAGTAAACAGGAAATTGTTTTCAGGGCGTGAAAACATTTTTTTTTCGCTTGAAGAATCTGTAGTGGGATCACTGATCCCTTATTTGTTGTTAAACCGAACCCTTTAGCTTTGAAAATAGCTTCGGGAGAGTTATATTCCTTTTTAGGCTAGAAGCAAGAATTTGAATAGAAAAAAAAGTCATTCAAATTATTCAATTTTGAAACAACCTGTGCACCTGAATGCGAGTGGGAAATAGATACGATAAATGAGTGCCGTGTCAAAGTGGATCACAAATAAATCAGTGTCGATTGTAATGGGGAAGCCCCACCGACCCCATCTATTCGTCTGTGCACATGATAAGCGATTTGCTTATCGATCATATCTTCACGTTGACGTGACGCGTTTAAATGACTTACGACCAGTTTTTGAACCATAGTTATCTCATACTAGCTGGGCTCTTCGGCTTCGCTCACCTAAGCAAACAAAAAAGTATACGATCTAACTGCTAGAAAACAATTTTTTAAATCGCACGTTGAGACACAACCATCCGCAATAGCCCGCTCGCGCGTTCTGAGCCCGCACGACAGGCAGCCTTTGTGATATTAAGGCCTCTTGTTAACGATAACGGATAACGGCCTGATTTTTATGACGGACGACAGGCCGACGCCAGTGTTCAATAGGTTAGTGCGGGTGTTTGTTAACGCGACGGGCATGTAACCGTTGCAACAAAACTCAACGGATACCCGCACGTCGTCCCTCGGCGCGACGGCGGTCGGTCCGATGCAGTGGACCACGTCATTTCATAGAAGTCTGTTGACGACGACAGATGAGCGCGCACGTTTTTACCTATATCTACCTACCTACCTTGTGCTGCTCATTGTGAATATGGATTTAAAATTTATATTGATATGGATTTATTAATCAGCCTTGTTCATAATAGGTCAGTGTTGGGACAAGACTTTGGAAAATTACAAAAAAAAAACAAGCAAGACATAACTTACTTGCACTTCTTCGCCCTTCAAGTATAGAACTGATATCGATAACAACGTATGTGCTCACGTTATATTTGCGGATCGTGTACAAAGGTAGCCGTTTCGCGTCGGCCCGTTACCCGTTGACTTTAAACGGTCGTTAACAAGAGCCCTAAGTCGTTGGTGGGGGAAGCGGTGAGTGGAAGTTTTGGGTTAAGTCCCGACAGTGACATTGTTGGAAAGTAAATTTTTCTTATATAGTATTGTAACTGTAACAATGTGAAATCTAATTATTGACATCAATTTTTTTTTCAATGGAAAGTGTTTTGACTAACTACAGTTTTTAATAGCCTAAGTTACTCCTTAAAACATTAGCTATCTGCAGTGGAAATCCCGTCAAAATCGGTCCAGTCGTTTAGGAGATTCGCTGGAACAAACAGACAGATAAAAACTTTAAAAAATGTTTTTTTTTGTTATACCTAAGTACCGTAAATACTTTCATATGCATTTAGTAAAAAGCTGTTATTTTGACATTACAAACAAACACTTCAATTTTGTATCTGTATAGATATTGATTAAAAAATGTCACTGCTTATTAAATTCGTAACCTCAAATAAATACAACTCTGAACTTTTGAATTAAGTATGCGCAGTGTACAATTCTTTTTTTAGATGAATGAATCTAGAAGAAAATTATTTATGCCTGAATCAATTCAGCAGCATGATTGAAATTATGATATAGTTCAGCGTTTCCTAAACTCTGGGGTCCGTAAATATATCCGAAGGGTACTCATTTCTTGTGTAAGTGCATAAAATTATTCAATTTGGCCGATGACTGTTAAACTGTATAATATACGCGCCACGAATCTAAAAGGCTCGGAAGTTAAATGCGAATGCGGGCTTGCGCTTGTACAGTCTGTTGAAAAACTACAAACTCGCAACTCAACAAAACTAAAATAGCAATAACAACTTGACAATAGCGTACTCGACTGTACTTTAAAGCAGGAAAGCGACAAGTGACAAAGGCAACGAGCGATCACGGAAGGAGATTTATTTGGTTGAGGAACAATTGAAAAATAAGCTTTACGAGAGTATCGTTTGTGGCCAACGTTTCGAAAAATATATTTTCATCACCTGTAACATATACAACTTTTGTATTATGTTAACATATATAATATTTAAAATTTCAATATAAAACTTTGTCAAAATAGATTAAAATCGAGAATCATCGTTGGTGATTACTTAACGTTCAATAATTAATTATTAGTTAACTGATTTCATTTGCGACCTTGTCAAGGTCTTAACAAAATTCCAAATTTTTAATCGTACTAAAATACTTTTGGCAGTTCTTTCTCATATTTCAAACTTACAACAACTTGTACCATTATTTGGATACCAGAAATTCATTACTAAAGTATTAATTTATTCTGATATATTTCCAATATAAATGGCTTCACAAGATAAAACAACTTGTACCATTATTTGGATATCAGAAATTCATTACTAAAGTATTTATTTATTCTGGTATATTTCCAATATAAATGGCTTCACAAGATACATTACAATAATAAAAGCATTCTGGCATCTAGAACGAAACGTTTTAATATTTAAATAATTTTAATAATATTTTATAATACTTACCTTGCATCTTAAATAAAACTTTAAATTATATCAAGTAACTTTGAATTTCTTTACAACCAACGTCAAAATAAAACAAAACGTTACACACCAGGGCCTCAATGCAAGTTATGAGATGATGAAAATATATTTTTCGAAACGTTGGCCACAAGCGATACTCTGGTAAAGCTTATTTTTCAATTGTTTCTCAACCAAATAAATCTCCTTCGATTTACTGCTACGCTCTCACGATATCTTCCATTTTTCTCTTCTCTGAGGGATCCATGGACGAAAAAGTTTAGGAAACGCTGATCTTGAATTTAGAGGTACGTAAAAATAAGTTGTAGGACGCATTATTCATCGCATGATTAGCGTAAATAAAAGGATAATTAAATATACAGCTGAAGTAACGAGCAGCCTGCTAAGGATATCCTGTGCCAGGCTGTGTAGTCGCATAATTACTGAAACAGCAATAACAAGAAAAATGGCTTTATTCATTCTTTTTCACATTTTCTTACAATATGAAGCTTTTTCCTTCTTGCAAATCGACGGAGCTTGCAGGGTTCTAAACGCAGTTTTGATTTATAATTGTTTTTCAATTCGGAAATTCTGATCGGAATTTCGTGTGCTCTCTAATATCTTTATAAAGAGTGATTTTTTAAGAGTGTCTGAACTTTAAATTTAAATTAAACAACAACCATATTATATATATACTGAATAATTCTGACACTGCAAGCGCGAAAAGTGACAGTTCATTTCACAGCCTTCTCGGATAGAAGTTCGGACACTCTTAAAAAATCACATTTTATATATAATAAAATATTTTTAACAAAAAAATTGAAACGACTTCAAAAAAGTAATAAAATAATTACAATTATTGTTATTTTTGGAGTCGGTGTTATATTATTGCTAGGTATATTGTAGTGTTTCCTTGGCTGACACCGACTCCAAAAATAACAATAATTGTAATTATTTTATTACATTTTAGTGCATATTTTGAAGTCGGTTCAATTTATTTGTTAAAAATATTTTATTTTTCTCTTTTTAGTGTTAGATATTTACTCAATAAATTATGCAGTTATTTTATGAAGTATTGCAATGGGTAAAATTTGAGAGTTTCCCTCGATTTCTCCGGATTACACCATCAGATCCTGACTTGGTTCCGATGGGACAACCTCGGAAGTGCACTCTTTCGAATAAAAAAAGAATTTTGAAAATCGGTCTATAATTGACGGAGAAATCGGTGAACATACATGAAAAAAAAATATACAGTCGAACATAGAACCTCCTCCTTTAATGAAGTCGGTTAAAAATGTCATGTCACGATGTTCGTCCGCGCTAATCTCCAAAACCACTGAACCGATTTCAATGACATTTTGTAAATGTGTCTTCCTTAGTCCAACCTACACTATAGGCTAGTTTTTATTAAAGATTTTGTACAAAATTACTTTGTTATGTCAAAAAAAAAACTGTTTTAGTAACATGTAGCGACATCTGATAGAATTTGCTGAAAGCTATTAGTTCAGAAGCAAACATAGAAAAACTGTTTTAGTACCAAGTAGCGACATCTGCTAGGATTCGCTTAAAGCTATTAGTTCAGAAGCAAATCGTGTAGAATTTGCTCAAAGCTTTCAGACGCCAGGCTGCAAACGTAATACATTTTGCAAGTACAATTGAAATCAATTAAACTTTAAACGAAGTTTAGTTTAAGATTTTGTCTAACGAAGCCACTCGGTTGTGCGAAATTATTAAATACTAGCGGTTCCGTCCGGTTTCACCCGGGTGCAAAAGAACGAATGGGGAAGGGAGGAACATAAGTACGCACATACATCTTAGTTTACCGAAATGGGAGCTCGAACCCACGACCCTGATATTAACAGTCGCATACCGACTGACCTAGTCGGGCTTGTGAATGTACGACCTAATATTGATATATGTAGCTACGGCATTTCACCTGAATAGAACTTATTTTTGAGATACATTTTGCAACATTTTTCATTGATGCTCCGTTCCTATTGGTCGTAGCGTGATATTATATAGCCTATAGCCTTCCTCGATAAATGGGATATCCAACAAAAAAAATGTTTTTTTTTTCAATTTGAACCAGTAGTTCCTGAGATTAGCGCGTTCAACCAAAGAAACAAACAAACTCTTCAGCTTTATATATTAGTATAGATAAATAAATTAAAACGCTGAATTTTATTAACTTCCCAAGTACATCGGGAACATATTGTAACTGGTCCAAAAATCTAAATCAAAATTTTTTTAACATATTTTTATTTTGTTACTACACTGTTTTTTTAACTATTTCTTAAAAGCTCTCTTTCTCCCTCTCTTTCTCTCTGGGTCTGTGCGTATGGTACGTGGTCATTTCTTTCTAAGACGAAATCTCGAGAATAAAAAATGATATCGACTACGTTACGGTGCCAGTCGACGCGTCTTAACATTTAATATTGATCATGCTGGGAAGTCGGTCGTGTGAACCTCAAGGGTTGCACCTGTAGAGTCCCAATAAACGACCCACCTCACGGCTTGTTTAACTTAAAATTTAATAAAAATGCAGCTTATTGCAAACCCTGCATAGTATATTTCAACGAAATATATATACTTCTAAAAGGAACACACACGCTCCGTTTTTTAACATTGAAAGTTAGAAAAATAGATTTAACAAAAACATTATACGAGTTACAGTGAGCTGACTTGTTATTTTAAGACGTACGTACAGTAGTAGAGTCTCCATGGTAATTTGGCTGCTACAGATAGACAAATTCACAGCATTAGCAAACGTGGCTAAGAAAAAAAAACGAGTGTGCTTTAGAAAACACCACTGAAGTAAAAATTCTTCCTGACATAATTTATTATTCACCCGAAAATTCACAAAATATGAACTTTAAAATGAATTTACAATTTTATTCACTTTAAACGCAGAATATTTAATGTATTGAACAAAATATTAATTTATAAAATTGTTCAAGAACTAAATGAACAATCTAATGTAAGAAGAAAGAAATATAAACATAAAGATAGTGAAAACAAAAGTAATACATTGCAATTACTTTGCTCTCGTTGGATATTAAGCGTAAATCTTTATGAAATATTATTTAAAGTAGGTTTACAAAACTTTTTTCTATCAAATCTAGCAAGGATTCTAGCGGCAAATCCAGCCTCGTATGCAGCGGCTTTAAGTGTCAGTATTTGCAATTCATAAAGGCCGCTGCACACGAGGCTGGATTTGCTGCTAGTTTTGCCTACTAGTTTTCTAGCGCTGGTTTTCTTAATTGCTGTTAAGTGCTCGCTTCACACGAGACTATTTTTCAAGCTTGTTTTGTGGATAGATCTGGTGCGCGCGCAGTGACAGTTCGAATATAAACACAGAGCAAAACGCGTCTGTTGTCTGACTCTGAGCAGAATGACGCCATGTTTGTTTGTGGGCGTTTGTTCAAGTCTCCACGTGACAAGATACTGCTTTCTGATTGGTTCTTGCTCATACCTAGCAACAGATCTAGCAGGGAGAATTGCCCCCGTTCTAATTTTAAAACCCATCTTGTGAGCTAGCAGGCCAGACCGCAGTGACGTCATTTCCAGCTTCGTACCCGCAGCAGAACTCCTAGCAGCGTTTCTAGCCTCGTGTGCAGCGATCACACTAGGCTGGTTGCCAGCCGCGAGTTGTGGAAGCCACTACTGTCAGCCATCAATCAGCTTGGTGTGAGCATAAAATTCGCCGCTGGCGCCGCCAGCCGGCGAGTATTTATCAGCGGCTGGTGAAATTGGACATATTCTATTTTGGTAGCCAGGCAGCGGCGACTAGCAGGTCACGTGACTCACTCGCAATCGCTACCACCAGCGAGCAGCGCAGTCTGACCGAAGCAGTGCATCATAGGCGAGTAAACAATCACGTGCCACGTGGTTTATGTTCGATGTATATTGTGATAATACTATCTACAATTACTAATAATAATTGTCAGTGTAATTCTTCCCTTCTTTGTATCCACGGCCTAACCCACCATTGTCTCTGATTGCGGTTAAGTGATGTTCGTTAAGCATTTCTAAACAAAGTTCCCTCATACCTACTCTTAACAACTGCTTAACTAATTGTTTAAGTGGACCCACAGATGACATGCTTGCTGAAAGCGACAACAAAATGGCAATTACAGCGATACTGCTGTAGCAAACTGGAGAGCAGTAGTGACCGGATTGGCAGCCACTACTCGCGGCAGTCTAGCGAGTAGCAGCCGTAGTGTGACCGGGCTGCCCGCCGCTGCTTGCTGATGCTACTGTCCGCCGCTGATCAGCAGCGGCTGACAAGCAGCCTAGTGTAACCCGCGCTTAAGATTGAGCGTGTACGGCAATCCCTACAAATCCGTGCCCGACGCGATGTGAGATTTCGCTATCTATATATTATATCACATTGCAAGGGAGGGCTGTCCGCGTTGGGCGCACAACAGAGGCAGCTGATCGTCGTCGGATTTGCAGTATCTGTACGCATTATGGGTACTTCAGTCATTTTATTGGAATATTTTTACCACATCTTTGGTGCCTATACGCTGTAATATAATATTGAGCATTCCAAAACACATTATGTATATTGAACGATGAATTTTGCGATATTGGATTTTATATTAACATTATTAACGTCTTAGCTTTGAATTTGCATGCTACTTTTTTAAAGGTTCGTTTAAAATAAATGTGTTGTGACTTTGCAAATAAATATAGTTACCTACTTTACTTATTATTTAATAAATATTAGTTTTTTTGTAAGTACAGTGTAAACTCCATTTAACGTCACTCCTTAAAACGTCGAAATTACTTAACTATAGTTGGTTTACCTTGCTGCTTATACAATAAGGACACACCCATCATTAAGCAATAAACAGTACTTACTTGTTTGTTATTTTGTTGCTTTGTTGTTGGTATCATGCGTATCGAAGATTTTAAGAAATTCGTTCTTTTGCTTGTTGGGATTATCTTTCATATGTTTAGCTCAGCTGCTTATCGATAATAGTTATCATATTTTTAGTTGCCCACAAACTTGAAAACTGTGAACATATAGAGTTAAAAAAAAAAACTTTTAACGACAACTCTCAACAACGCCACAAAGTGCACAGTTCCTTGTCGCTATTAGTGATGTGCCGGATATCCGTATCCGCGGATATCCGAGGGAGAAGAAAGATCCGTATCCGTTAGTTTTTGGCGGATCTTTTAACTTATTAATTTTCAAATCATAGATGAAATTTTATACAATATAGGTGATTAGGTAATAATGAAAAACTGTTAAATTCCATTCAGATTATTTTTTATTTCTTAAAATCGTATTTGGCACCTTTATATTGCAAAAATTTATCGTAGTGAGTACCATACCAATAGTACATAACTCAAAGGTACTAAAAAACTATCTTTATAATGAGATATTGCACATCGATCTTTGGAAAGAGACAATCTGTTATTAACTCTTAAAGAGGTCAATAACTTTTTCCCATAACAGATAGTCTCTCTCCAAAGGTCGATGTGCTATATTTACCGCCGCGTATTCTAAGAAAGTTAAGATCCGTATCCGTATCCGCGGATCTTGAAACCAAATATCCGTATTCAGATCCGTATCCGCGGATATACATTTTTAACGATCCGGCACATCACTAGTCGCTATATAGAGCTTACACTGTAGGTACATATTTTTGGAAAAAATAAACTGTTCGTCTGTTTGTCTGTGAGCACGATACAGGTCAATCGGCTAAACCAAAAGGAAGGATGTTTGATATGCAAATATGAGCCCTATTGTTTTTGGGATTTTTTTTTTAAATTATTAATACACTTCGGCTTCAGTTTAGACGCTAGATGTAAGCCGAAGTGTGATAATAATTTCAGAAAAAAAATTGAGTACTTACTTTCGCTTAACGCATTTTTGTAAAGCTGTGAAAAATTATATATTTTTACAAAAAGAATTGCCTAATAAATACACATAAAAATTTCATACTGTTCCATTTAAAATTTAGCACCGTATTGATTTTATAATCATTGTATTTCCCTTGAGTTCACCTAATTTAGATATATACAGAAGATATCCAGGTTAAACCTTAACGGCTTTGTGAAAGTTTATGTGTAAAGGCAGCTGCACACGAGGCTGGAATCACTGCTGGGACTTGTGCTGGCTGCCATGAAGATAACGTCACTGCCGGCTCGCGTGCGTGATCACAAGATGGTTTTCAAAATTAGAACCGGAGCTATTTTTCGTACTTGTAACCAATCAGGAAACGGTGTCTTGCCACGTGGGCGACATAGACAAACGCTTACAAACAAGTATGGCGTCGTAGTGTGCGTTCTGTTCCGAGACAATAAACTATGGAGGGTAGAGGATAAGAAGAACAATCTTATATGGGGGGAAAACTGAAAAAGTGTTCATCTGAAAGCGTCTAATAACAGTTCAAAAGTGACTAAATGGCGTTAGTGTTTAGAAAAAGTGGTTAATGTAAACTTAGCAGTTGTAGACGAAGTGAAGTGTGCTAATACCCATAAACATTTTATTTTGTGTACTATATATTATAATGTGTACCTAACTAGTCTCTTCTGTTGCCACTTGACCGTTTAGAGAAGAGTCAGATTAAAATCTGTGCCTTGATAAACACGGTTTCGTTTTATGGCTTCTTCACAACGACGTTACTGACACAAAACTCCTCGCCCAATGGCTTTGCGTACATGAAATTGAGCGTAAGTGATTTATTTCAGCTATATACTGTTATTTCAAAACAACGATTTTATGTCTTTACGTTATAATAATAATTTACGTTGCAATCCTTCTTCTTAATTTTAAACTGAAGACATGTACCTACATAAAATAAATTTGAAATGAACAACACGAAAATTTACCAGAAAATGTATTCATTTTCCATGAGTAATTATCAACAAATCGGGTCCAGTAGGTACAATAACTCGATGTGCCGAAATTTTAACTTTTTTTAAGTCATAGAAGATGCTAAATTTTGACGTTCCAAAAGAAAAACTTTGCGGATTATTCACAAGTTTCCTCAAAAATACGTAAAAAAATGAAATTACTTTTCGTCTTTCACTGTCATTTTTTTAATCTAACCAATCAGAAATCACATGTACACGTCATAGCAACTGGTGTAGAATTACTGTATTACTATCTCACTTTGTATACACGACCCCGTAATTGTTTCTTAAAGAACTCCCCACAAACGCCTTTCCATTTTGACTGTGCAAAAAAAAAAAACACCATCTCATCGACACGACCCCGTAATTGTTTTTAAAGAACTCTCACCAAGCGCCTATCCCTTTTCACTGCGCAAAAAAAAATATAAAAATCAATTTTCCGCAGTTAAGACTAATAACACTGTTATCTATACTAATATATAAAGCTGAAGAGTTTGTTTGTTTGTTTGTTTGTTTGTTTGAACGCGCTAATCTCGGGAACTACTGGTTCAAATTGAAAAAAATTTTTTTTGTTGGATAGCTCATATTTTATCGAGGAAGGCTATAGGCTATATAAAATCAGGCTACGACCATTAGGAGCGGAGCATTAATGAAAAATGTTCCAAATGTATCTAAAAAATAAGCTTCTATTCAGGTGAAATGCACTAACTAAGTATACTCGTATTAGCGATGTAAGAATACAACGCCGGCTAGCGCAATCGGTAGAGCACAAGACTGTCAATACCAGGGTCGTGGGTTCGAGCCCTACGTTGGGTGAATACATTTTTATTTTTTTTTTATTTTCTACATTGCTTTCTTCTAAGGCTTACATTAAAATTTATTTTAATTTTATTTAATTAATTAAAAAAAAATATTAGTTAAAAAAAAGTATAAATACTGCTTTTTATCGACAAAAAATTTTCCCATCTACACAGCAAAACTGTCAAAGTACATTGTTTTGATGTATCTCTAAAGATTTGGCCAGCATTAGCCATGTAAGCCTACGAAAACAGTTTTTTTTTTTTATTTTTTGACAAAACACCGTCAGTTCAGCAATTTGTGTGCAAAATATTTACAAATTATTAACCTTCCTCGTTTATCGCTCTTTCTATTAGTATCGTATGAAAATCCGTTTGGTAGGGACTTTTTTTTTGACGTGATAACGTCTTATAAATTGATGAATCACCAATCTTATAAATTGATAAAACACCGGCTGCATGTTCGAAAAAGTGTAACGTAACGTTCCTAACGTTCCGCCTGACCCTGTGCGTGCTTTTTGCTAATTTCTCGCTCAATTTAAATCAGATCGGTTTGAAACCAGTCTTAAACGAAAGAGGAGAACATTTTACATAGATTTCGTATAACAGAATTTGCCTAAACAGTTTTTTTATACAAATTTATATAGAAAAATAGCTGTATAAATGCAACATGAAAACGGCTGCATTTCTAATGTTTAATTCAATTTTTTGACATTAGTATTTTGTGAAATGCAACGCCTTCTAAGTTAACTATTGGAATAACTAATTATTATTAGAACATAATACTTTGACAGTTGCAAACGTCACTTTTGACATTTCTTATCATTCCGACACCAAGGATAAGCGGATTGAAACCAAATTTTGGGAGGTTTAGGTTATGTATTACGGAATACGTTATCACGTAAAACTATCGTCCGTAAACCGAATTTACAGACAACCAATTTTTTTTTTTTATTTAGAATAGAAAATACAGAAGAAAAAAAAATACAATATATAAACAAAAAAGAAAGAAGAAAAACAAGAGAATAAAAAAACTAGTGCATCAACGTAGAGAGGGACTTTGTTTTATATAATTTAGTACCTACAGAAGTACCGAATTTAGTGTGCTGCAGTTAGCTCAAGTATATCATTCTCTATAAAATGAACCCCCAGGTTTTATTATTTTGTTCACAAAGCGACGCTATACGTAGCGAAGACGGCACAGGTTGTGCACCGGTTAAGGAGCGTCGCGTGGCCTCAAGTCATGATCCGTCCATTTGTCACGTTCCACCAGCCTTCTTTTGGCCCCAACAGTCGTGACCTTGAAGATGGGCACAGTTCCACCGAGTTTGTTGTACGACTTGTTACGCCCGAGACCGCGACACGGCACGCAGTTAACATCCCATATGCGCCGCCACGTGCAGGCGAACGGCGTCTGGAGTGCGACGCACTGCATCAGAAATAGATTAGTAGTAGTCGAGTCTTAGATAATGTATAATATTGTACCACTTATTATTACCTTTGCGCGATGGTATACTAGACCGAGCGAGGTAGCGTAGTGGTGAGAGCACTAGACTCGCATTCGGGAGGTACCGGGTTCGAATCCCGGCGGGGGCAGATGTGGCTGAGACTTTTTCCTACTCCCTCTCGCTGAGAAACGGTAATTCCTGTACCGGCCATCTTGTTGAGATTTTCCATGCTTTCCCTCAATAAATATCGAGATGGTTCCTTATTCAAGGCCATGATTTGATTTGCTTGAAATAAGGCTTTTAGATAGTCTCTCTCACGAACTTGTCGATCTACCGATGGCCTTGATTTATAGATCGATTTTCTCTCGAACTCGGCTGTCTGCCGATCGCTTTCATGTGAAGAGAGTATAGTCCATCTCTCGGTATAAAAATGAAAAGCCAAACTACCTTTGAATTACTTTAAATAAGGCTTTAGTGGATCGTCTCTCTCAGTAATTCGGCGGTCTACAATACCTAATTATAAAATCTCAGTAACCTTTAATTGTCTGTACAAATATTAAGAGCACTGTGGTTGAAACAAAAATAAAAAACAAAGAATAGTTACTTCTTACCACAACAGTTTTATTAGCGGATGTACATTTCGGGAGCTGAAGATGAAAGCATAGCTCCCAAAATGTACATCCGCGAATAAAACTGTTGTGGTAAGAAGTAACTATTCTTTATTTTTAAATGTTAGTTTAGAGTTTACTTGAATAATAGCTGCAGCCTGATAAAGTAATATCTAGGCGTGTAGGTAGGTACACAATAAATGTTCTGACGAAAGTTCAGAGTCAACTTATGAAGTTAAATTGTGAGTGATTAATTTAACAAATTGTCCCCAACCGTGAGCACGCTATAACCGCAGAACCCCCCGTCTGCATACCCTCTTTTTCCTCCCCAAGCCTAGAAGGTGACGGGTATATGTACCCTCCATAATAATTAATGTGAACCTTAGATCTCGAATTGCACTCCAAAGTCTGCAGAACGGAGCTGAAACTCACGGAGTATTCTGTCAATGTCGTAGCTTCATTTTCTCATCACTATCGGCTGTTCACTGAATCCTTTGAGTAGCTAAATAGGAGAGATACGGTATCAGAATATATAATACTGTAACAAAACTGTTCTGAACTTGGTTTAAAAAAGGTTTGTTTACAAAAACAAAAACAAACTAAAAAGTGCTTCTCTAATAATAATGAAAAAATATATAATAAAATAAATAACAAAAAACAAACGAATTCTAAAACAAGTATAACACCAAACTACTATAATAATATGTAGATACACAGAATATTTATATTACGGTTCTCTATTTATCTTCTAATGGTTATTTATGTCAATATATTTATTTATGTCGTGCTCTGTTCACTGTTCGCTGTTCACTGTTATAAAGAAAATAAAATTACTGATATCGCGTGAGGTGACGCGGGTAATGGCTAGTGTTTATTATGATATTTGCAATTCGTTGCCATGGTTACCTTACATAATATGTTCCACGTCACGTAAAAATCAATCAAAGCATGCCTAACTAGTTTATTTCTGGCAGATGCATAAAACAAAAGAGCGGTTGATTTTTTTTTATTTTCAAAATATTTCCGAAACTATAAAGTTTAGAAAAAAAATTTTAACGAAACTTTCTTGAAAAAATAAATAGAATAACAAGCCGTTATGAAAAGTATACCATTATTATATAAAAAAACACGGTTATAGCATATATCTCTTCTGCGCAAGCGCCGATTTTCCCCAAAAACAATAGGGCTCATCATATTTGCATACCAAACATCCTCCCAAAATTTGGTTTCAATCCGTTCATCTGTTTGACCTGTATCGTGTTCACAGACTAACAGACGCACAGTTTTTCCAAAAATATGTTTTTTGGATTCGGAGGACCTCAAAACGGAAAGATATTGTAAAATTTTTGCAAAATGTTTTTTGACCTAAACTAGTACCATTCCCCACTTGTGGATTGGAATGTTAAAAACGTGAATTTTTAGGAAATCCACTTTTATCCCATCTCCTACATCATCATGCTTTATCTAAATTAAGATTTTAACAAAAAAAATTGGTTGTCTGTAAAGTCGGTTTACGGACGATAGTTTTACGTGATTCCGTATTCCGTAATACATAACCTAAATTTTAGTAGCTGTCAAACTTGGGCCGAAGCATACTGCGCTCTCGCTTGCACGCACAGGGTCAGGCGGAACGTTACACTTTTTCGTGCGTGCAGCTGGTGTTTCATCAATTTATAAGACGTTATCACGTCAAAAAGTCCCTATTTAATTGTAATCTTGAAATATATTATATCAATGATGATCGATAGATGCCATGTTAACAAAATGTTCTGGAGAAACGGGAGAATTTAGTTGTACGTATTTCTTGTCTTACTTGGGCTCCGACAGAAGGACGTAAAGTGGCTGTAACCCGTCATTAGCACCGCACTAAGAGGGCGGCTCCGTGCCAAGGCACAACGCGGTGCAATATGCCAATCAATCAATTAAGTGTGAGTTACGTAACCGTTCGAAAAGAGAACCTATTCCGAGTCCGTTTATACATTCTGGAAAATATATCATTTAGGAACATTAATTGCGGTACCTATATTCTTATCAAATTAAAACTTCTGCATCCTCAATCTTGTAATCAACAAAATTAAACGTCTAATCCAGGGCCGCGAGCCTATCATTTGCGGCCCATGACTGTTTTATAAATAAAAATCTTATATACCTACCTACATAAATAAATAATTAAATTAATTTTCACAAATCCTTTTTCTTATGATATTGAGGATGTACTCAGTCATTTACAAATGAACGTGATTGATCTCCAATCTAATGATACCTTCAAGAACTCTTTCTTTGAAATCAAAGATCTTGTTAAATTTTATGTCAGTTTTCCATCTAATTTTGACGAATTGAAAAGGTTTGCTCTGCAATTAATTACAATTTTTGGTAGTACTTACTTATGCGAACAAACCTTTTCGATTCTCAATTACAGAAAAAATAAATATGCTTCTCGTCTCACAGATGAGCATTTGAGAGCTATTCTATGAATTGCAACTACAAACCTGGAAGCTAACATACAACAAATAGCCACTCAAATACAACCTCAAAGGTCACACTAATTTTTGTAAAAGAATATTTTGAAGTTCTCAGTTAAATTTTTAATAAAATTCAGATGAAATGTTTTCGAATTTTTAATATCACAAATACCTATTATATTAAAATTATGAACAAGCCCGCCTTTATTTCAATTTGCCACTATGTGGCCCTTGCTTGCCAAAAGGTTGCCGACTGCTGGTCTAATCAATAGTTTTTGAGTTTGTCACTACACGATTTGCGTCGTTCGGAAAACAACTGTAAGTGTAGTAAAAACCAGTGGGAGTATATGCCCAAGTAATTCAAGAATTACAAGGCGCGAAATTTTACGTCATATACCCCGGTGTTTTGTTTGAAAATCGGTGTATATATAATTATATTTAACGACACTTGGAGAATAATATATTAGTATAACTTAATTTACTTATTCTAAGAAAAAAATAACAGTTGAAAATAATGAAACACAGAAAGGAAAATATAATTTTAATAATTTCATGGTTCTCTATGTAATATGTTATTGTGTCATGCAAAAATTAAACCTAACTAACATCTTCAGAACAAAAGAACAACAGTTTTTTTTTCAAAATATTTCTGAAATTATGAGTTTAGAAAAAAAATTTCATAACTTTCTTGTAAAAACAGATAGAAAAATAAACCGTTATGAAAAGTACCCAATTATTATATAAAAACAACTTTATAACATATATGTGCCGACTTTAGCTCAAAGAATTTTTTACAAAACTTTCTTTAAAATAAAATAATAAAACATTATAAAAAGTACACCATTATTATATAAAAAACAACGATGGCATGTATCACTTTTGCGCATGCGCCGATTTTTCCCAAAAATTATACAAAACTTGTAAAAATAGATCGAATAATAAACAGTTATGAAAAGTATACCATTGTTATATACAAATAACTTTATAACTTATACCTCTTCTGCGCATGCGCCGACTTTCCCTCAAAAAACATTTTACAAAACTTTCTTGTAAAGTAGAATAATAAAACATTATAAAAAGTACACCATTATTATATAAAAAAATTGGATGTCTGTAAAGTCGGTTTACGGACGATAGTTTTACGTGATAACGTATTCCGCTCGAATATCATATTTAATAATACATTACTGCGCTCTCGCTTGCGCGCACAGGGTCATGCGGAACGTTACACTTTTTCGTGCGTGCAGCTGGTGTTTCATCAATTTATAAGACGTTATCACGTCAAAAACTTAGTCCACCATCTTTAGAAGTCCGCCATATTGGATTTAGAGTGACGTCACTTTATTTTTCGAGTTATTCTCAGCAAGCCCTTTCATTTAATACCCATATTGTAGGAAAGCATAATAAAATTAGTCCGCCATCTTTAGAAGTCCGCCATATTGGATTTAGAGTGACGTCACTTTATTTTTCGAGTTATTCTCAGCAAGCCCTTTCATTTGATACCCATATTGTAGGAAAGCATAATAAAATTAGTCCGCCATCTTTAGAAGTCCGCCATATTGGATTTAGAGTGACGTCACTTTATTTTTCGAGTTATTCTCAGCAAGCTCTTTCATTTGATACCCATATTGTAGGAAAGCATAATAAAATTAGTCCGCCATCTTTAGAAGTCCACCATGTTGGATTTAGAGTGACGTCACTTCATTTTTCGAGTTATTCTCAGCAAGCCCTTTCATTTGATACCCATATTGTTGGAAAGCATAATAAAATTAGTCCGCCATCTTTAGAAGTCCGCCATATTGGATTTAGAGTGACGTCACTTTATTTTTCGAGTTATTCTCAGCAAGCCCTTTCATTTGATACCTATATTGTAGGAAAGCATAATAAAATAAGTCCGCCATCTTTAGAAGTCCGCCATATTGGATTTAAAGTGACGTTACTTTATTTTTCGAGTTATTCTCAGCAAGCCCTTTCATTTGATACACATATTGTAGGAAAGCATAATAAAATTAGTCCGCCACCTTTAGAAGTCCGCCATATTGGATTTAGAGTGACGTCACTTTATGTTTCGAGTTATTCTCAGTAAGCCCTTTCATTTGATACCCATATTGTAGGAAAGCATAATAAAATTAGTCCGCCATCTTTAGAAGTCCGCCATATTGGATTTATAGTGACGTAACTTTATTTTTCGAGTTATTCTCAGCAAGCCCTTTCATTTGATACCCATATTGTAGGAAAGCATAATAAAATTAGTCCGCCATCTTTAGAAGTCCGCCATATTTGATTTAGAGTGACGTCACTTTATTTTTCAAGTTATTTTCAGCAAGCCCTTTCATTTGATACCCATATTGTAGGAAAGCATAATAACATAAGTCCGCCATCTTTAGAAGTCCGCCATATTGGATTTAGAGTGACGTCACCGATTTTCCCCAAAAAAATTACAAAAATTTCTAGTAAAAATAGATAGAGTAAAAACCGTCTTAAAAACTATATTATTATTATATAAAACAACATTATAAGAGATATATTCTTTTACGCATGCGCCGATGTTCCCCAAAAACAATAGGCCACTTCATATTTGCATATCAAACATCCTCCCAAAATTTGGTTTCAATCCGCTCATCCTTGGTGTCGGAATGATAAGAAATGTCAAAAGTGACGTTTGCTTCTGTCAAAGTATTAAGTTCTAATAATTAGTTATTCAAATTGTTAACTTAGAAGGCGTTGCATTTCAGAAATATTCGAAACGGCATCCGTTTTTGAACAAATGCTATCTTTTAATTTCATTATTGTCATAAATAAAATTATCGACCAATTTTATTTTAAGACTGAACATACGCAATAATTATATTACCATGTTATACCGTGCAACAGAGAGAGATAACCGAAAGATGTTTGCTATCGGTTATATCAGATTGAATTTATTTCTATATAAATGTGTATAAAAAAACTGATTGGGCGAATTCTGTTGTACGAAATTTATGTAAAATTTTCTCCTCTTTCGTTTAAGACAGGTTTCGAACCGATCTGATTTAAATTGAGCGAGTTATAAGCGAAAAACTTCGTTTTTTCTAAATTGCTCCCCTCTGGAGCAAAAATTCAAAAATCGGGCGACGTTAGGATCTAAGTTACCCGGAGACAAATCGAACAAAAAAAAGTTTTTTAAAATCGGTTAAGTCGTTTGGGCTGTACGCTGGATACAAAAAGCGTGACTCACAGATTCACAGACAAAGCGAGTACATATAGGCGCTTTAGCTTACGCTATTCGCGCCTAAAAAATAGTAATGGTGCAAATGGCGTCTGTTATGACAGAAAGTCGAGAAACGGACGTTAAACGCATAATTATTATTGAAGGAGATTTGGTTGAGGAACACGTTTGAAATAAGCTTTACCAGAGTATCGCTTGTGTCCAACGTTTCGAAAAATATATTTTCATCATCAGGGCCTATGAACATGTATAATAATCGTTACATTTAATATATCGATTTCTTAATTATAGTAAATACATTTTAGATCAGATTAAACTATACATTATTACATACCTACCTCAATGCAAGTTAAGATGGTAAATTGTGAAAATAATTTTAATATACATGATCAATTTATTATGAATTTCGACAATTTTTTAAATTTAAAAATATCATAAAACAGTTTTTTAATAAAATTGTTCTGTCCAATGTGCAAATAAATATTGTACTGTCTTATGTATAAGAAAGGCTTTCTATGCAGACTACATTTTGTTTGCAATTTAGAAATTGTTCATAGGCTCTGATGATCAAAATATATTTTTCGAAACGTTGGCCACAAGCGATACTCTGGTAAAGCTTATTTCAAACTTGTTCCTCAACCAAACAAATCTCCTTCAATACATATTTTTGGAACAAAACTTCTACTAACAATAATTATTATTATTATTATATTCAATATTACAAAATTGACTCCTTTGGGATTAGGACGACATTAAAATGATAAGATAGATAATGTATCCAATTTCAAGAATACGTAAAACGTGTAAGTTAGGTTAGAATCAATTGTTATAGATCGGTGTTTTATGAATTATTTTTTTAAGATTAAACGACAACGCGGTGCGTGTATTTTACGCGTTCTTTCTTTAAAGCAGAACAGTTATTTAAAGATAAGTGTTCAGAGTGAAAAGACTCTTGTGTTGAACAGTGCCGGAATATAGTGTACGGTTATCTGGGTTATTCTTTATACCCTACCCAGTTGAAGAGCCATAAGCACTTAAGTTTTTATTGAAAAAAAGTATTAATAGACATCTCTCAATTGGCTCGACGCGTGCCGACATGCGTAGTGACTGATAATGTACTTCTGACGTCACAGGAATAATATACGTGTGTTCAGAAAGTCAAGGAATGATTGACATTGAGGTGTCGTTTGATCATTATTGAATTCTATAACTAGCATTAACTTTTGGAACGATTTTCTGTAATACATTATTTCCATAATGGTAGCTATAGAAATAATTAATACATTACAGAAAATCGTTCCACATAAAATGCAACATAGACCGGGCGATTAATGATTTCCATAGCTACCAGATAAACTAACCTCGCATAGTATGTATTTTAAACAGTTCTCCAAGTGTTGAAAAAAAAATATTTTTTGTAACACCATATCAACAAAACTCACTGAAATTGATAATTGGCTAGTTAAAAAAGTCGACTTGTTTAGTGTCTGTGAAGTTAAACATATTTTGAAGGATATTTATTTGGTTGAGGAACAATTGAAAAATAAGCTTTACCAGAGTATAAAGTATTGCTTGTGGCCAACGTTTTGAAAAATATATTTTCATCATCAGGGCCTCAATGCAAGTTGAGATGATGAAATAGTATATTATATCACAAGGGCTTCGCCTCGGGCTCATGACGCGCAGGGCCGAGATTTCAACTTTTAAGGCCCGTGTGGTGTATACGATTTTTCTTCATATCCGCTCGAAAGTACGTACTTTCGTCAGCAGGGACGAAAGATTGACATTTACTCCTAGTGAGAACGGCGGGAGGAAAAAATTTCTCATGCGTATTTATACTCGTAACTAGGGTTACCGCTGTCGTTTAATATAATAAATAACAGGGAGTAAATGTCAAACTTTCGTCTCTGCTATAAGGGACGAAAGTACGTACTTTCGATCGAGGTATGAAGAAAATATATTTTTCGAGACGGTGGACACAAGCGATACTCTGGTAAAGCTTATTTTTCAATTGTTCCTCAACCAAATAAATCTCCTTCAATACATATTTTTGGAACAAAACTTCTACTAACAAATAAACATCTTTGGGTTGGCAAAAACACGTGGAAAGAACGGAAGTTTTCCCAGGTAATGATAACAACGCCATTTCGCGTGCGCCAGATAACGGTCCATCTCGAAACACAGCAAGCATAGGAAGCTAGGTCTCCAGATTGTCAGTAAATTTTACCATTCCTACCCACAAGTGGGGAATGGTACTAGTTTAGGTCGAAAATCACTTTTCAGAAATTTTACAATATCTTTCCGTTTTTTAAGTCCTCCGAATCCAAAAAACATATTTTTGGAAAATCTCTGTGAGTCTTTTAGGCTCTTTCTGTTTGTCTGTGAACACGATACAGGTCAAACGGATGAGCGGATTAAAACCAAATTTTGGAAGGATGTTTGGTATGCAAATATGAAGAGCCCTATTGTTTTTGGGGAAAATCGGCGCATGCGCAGAAGAGATAAAACGGTATTTTTTTATATAATAATGGTATACTTTTCATAACGGCTTATTAATCTATTTATTTTTTCAAGAAAGTTTAGTTAAAAACATTTTTTTCTAAACTTTATAGTTTCGGAAATATTTTGAAAATAAAAAAAAAATCATCCGCTCTTTTGTGTTATGGATCTGTCAGAAATAAACTTGTTATAGGCATGCTTTGATTAATTTTTACATGACGTGGAACATTCTATGTAGGTAACCACGGCAACGAATAGTTAATATCATATTGAATACTAGCCATTACCCGCGTCACCGCACGCGATATCAGAAATTTAATTTCTTTATTATAATCAAATGTCAACATTTTTAAAGTTGGAATGGTCCCGTCGCACAATTGGTTGGAATTTTTTATCTTACATCACTAGCTACGCCAAAACTGAAAAATGCGAGAAAATTGAACATTCATCCACATGGAAATTTATTGAGTGAGATGCTGAAGGTGGACTTGTTATTTCTGTTTTCCATTATTTTCGGAATAGCGTAGAGAGCTATTCTCCGTTCTCGTTTAATTCAGTGGCCGCAGCGAACACAGTCTCCGGCACACACTAGAAAGAGACAAATAATGCGTACATATGTGTGTATAATGTAATAGAACGATATAGAAACATCAGTCACGCAATAACAAAACGTAAGCGACAGAAGCAGTTCCGTTGTGGCAGCTGCCACCGAGTCAGATTGGCTAAATTTACAAAGATTGAAGACTTTCGTCGCCTCTATTCAAGTCTGACACTGACTCACTGATGTCAAGGGCTGTCCATGTATATCGCTATACCGTCCCGAGTCAAAATTCATACCCTAAAGTCAACCGTAAACCCCTCAGTTCCTTTGATGTTTCATGTGCCGACATACTTATATTAAAATATAATTTCATCCTCGGCATCGTGAAACAAGAGTTTCGAGCGTCATATATTAGTACTTTTTTCGCCTTATGGTAAACTTTTTATCCTAATATCACCTTCACCAACCTAATATTTTAAACAAATTGGAAACGTAACTCGGCGAAATATTTGTAAAATAAATCATTATAGGTAGATATAAATTATCAACTATTGTATTAATTATATACTAATAAATTTACAAATTATAATTTATTTATTTTTTAACCGACGAAAAACAAAAACGGAGGAGGTTCTCAATTCGACGCGTATATTTTTTTTTTTTTTTTTATTTATGTATGACCACGCATAACTTTTTACAGAGTAGTCCGATTTTGATAGTTATTTTTTTGTTTTAAAGGGTATACCCCGAAGTTGGTCCCATATAAATTTGGTAGAAAAATTCCAACCCTAAGGGTAGGAAAACAGGGGATGATTGATTGTTCACTCACTGATTGTAATGTATGACCACACATAACTTTGTACAGAGTGGTCCAATTTTGATAATTATTTTTTTATTGGATAGGGTATACCTCGAGGTTCGTCTCATATAAATTTGGAAAAAAAATCCTACCCTAAGGGTGGGAAAATAGGGTTGATTTATTGTTCACTCACAGATTTTCATGCTGAGTTGTGTATATTACAATTATAAATTAAATAGCCACAAAAAATTATTAAATAAAAACTTTTTAACAAAAAAATTAAACCGCCGAAAAACTGAAAAGCAAAAAATAATAAATCTTTTTATTTAACTAAGTTCTATCTAAGTAGTTGAAAGTATGTGACAGTCTAGTATATCTAAGTAATTTTGAGTCGGCGTCAAACCATCAATGAACAAAGATCACTAAAAGAAATAACCAAATCAAATTAACAATGATACGTGAAATCTCCAGCGATAAACATTAACATTCTAAACATGCGCTCTCCACACGACCACTCGCAAAGACGTGTGCCCTCAGTGTGCCCGTTAGGGTTGCTCTGTCGCTGATATTAACTTCGTGAACGCTCAGAGATTTCCGGCGAAGGATTGTTGACGCCGACTCAAAATTACTTAGATATACTAGACTGTCACATACGTTCAACTACTTAGATAGAACTTAGTTAAATAAAAAGATTTATTATTTTTTGCTTTTCAGTTTTTCGGCGGTTTAATTTTTTTGTTAAAAAGTTTTTTTTTTTTTTAATATTATTTGTTCTTCTATATTCTTACATTGGAATTCTTCCGAAAATATTCATGTCAGTTAAGGTAGTACGAGCACCAAGGCAATTTTAAATAAAAGGCTTGATTTTTTATATGAAGTTGGACTAAGTCTAAACCAATTCTGAAAATTTTAGGGGGGGTTCCCCGATTATTTAAATAAATAATTGACTTCAAAAGTAGTCATATTTAACATTGGCTTTATGGTAAAACGGTAGATGAATGATATGTTTTCATTGATTTCTCCAAAACTAGTCGGTGGAAATTAAAAAAAAAACTATTTAAATTAAAGTTAAAACCTTAATAAATTATTGAAAACAAAAAAAAAACCCTTTGTGCCCGACTAATTAAAAATATATTTAATCTTTTTAATTAAATATCTTTTTAATTGGGATTTTTTTAACTCTGAACATACCGTGAGATCTAACTTACCGCAGTCGAATAAACAGTAGTTTGGTTAACCCTGCCACATTATTATGTTTCATTTATAATATGGTACCTGCCAGGTAATGTTGATATGTAGATGAGTGTATTTATAATAAATGAAACCGACGCTTGATTCATTAAAGAGTGTATAGCATTAAGAACACCTGCCTGTTTCGATATTTTTTTTTTAAATAAAATCATTTTATCCGAGTGTTTGGGATTTTCACGCCCTGTGTTGTTCCAAATATTCTTGGTTTCCGGGTTTATAGGCCGCGGTTCATTGGTATATCTACCTACGACCGAGGAGAGAACACTAGCACGCTGAGTATAAAAGATGGAAGAACCGCACTCGTCCACACACTTGTCTGTGAGCAGCCCAGAAGGACACTTCGCCCGCTACCCAATCGCCTTTGATTGTGTCTACCGCAGTTGTAGACGAAACGTCAGGTGGAAATACCAATATACCACGCCCTACAAGCCCGGAAACCAGGAATATTTGGAATAAAATCATTTTCTACTTTTTTAAATTTTCCTACAGTCGCTTCGGTTACAGTTTTTGTCTGATTATTAAAAACCTATTATGTAGCGAAAAACCGTTTTTTTAAATAGTTATTTGTAACAAATCATTTTCAAATAACGAGAGCAAAATGACACTACTACTATTGTTGACGGACAGTTCATATTTTTATTAACCATGCAATTGACAGATCCACCAGATGACGTCATTCTCTCACTGCTATCCATATACTTTTATTCTATAATAACAATAATAATGTAATAATAATATGTTTATTAGTTCTGTGCATTTTATACAAAATATAGAACAAGTCAGTTAAAATTTCAATTTAAGGAGGTTGATCCGTTACAGTCCCATTCAAAAGTAAGTCGAATTCTAAATGGGAACTTTTCCATAATAAATTTTTACAAAAGGTTATAAGTCGATAATACCAATAATATTATTGCCATAAAAGCATAAATAATTTTTTTTTTTAATATTAATTAATTATTTCTAACTTTTAAATTTTTTGTACAAAGTTAGGTTAAAAAAAATAAATTTATGTAAATATCTGTATTTTACATATTTTTTACAGTAAATAATTAAAAAAAGAAATTAAATCATTAAAAAGTTGAAAATTCAGTTAAAATTTTTAAAACTGTAAAAAATAAAACTCCATAATCGAAAAGTGCTAAGGTTTAATGATTTTTTTTATTGATTAAAAGTCTCCTAATTAAATTGAAAAAAATATTAAAATATGCGTAAGACATCGATGCTTTACATAGTTAGTTTTCGGAACTGCTGACATTATTTGGTTATTTGCAAAAAATTAAAATGTACCGTTTGCATGCTAGGTTGACATATTTTCCATAAGACTACATGTAAAAGTTTTTTTTAATTTTTAACTTTATAAATCTCCTAATGATTTTGGATTTTTTACAGAAAATTTTGTTATAAAAAAATCTATTAAAAAATCTGTATTTCAGATTTTTTTTTATTATCTTCGTAAAATGGCTCAACCTCCTTAAAACACATTAGCATACATTAAATATTAAAAATCTATAAATAAGGAAATGTTAAAAGGCGTGAAATCATTTTGGAAATATTCATTCAAGTTGTAGAAATTTTTTTGTATTAGCAGTTGTAGAAGATTTTTTTAAAATTTATTTTTTGGCAATATTTTTAAGACATCTGGTAACTTATTATAAATTTTGATTATTGAGTTGTGTGGCCCTTTCATTATCACTGATAAGGTAGTCGCAGTTTTAAATAATTTTTGTGTCTGGTATTATGTTCATGATAAGTTCTGTTTGTGTTGAGTAGGTCATACCGTCATAGTTACTATGTGCAAATAAGAATATTAGCTCAAATCTTCTCTGTTAAATACTTATTTCCACAATTCTTAGTACGGACCTGCGATCTTTTATTATTTTCAATGACATTGAGAAGGTCATGAATATCATTGCTCAATTTCAGATTAACCTCTTTGAAGGAATTAATTTCAATAAGTAAAGGTTGAATCGCCTCATTAATCGCGTTTTTCACTATCTCACTTATTAGACTAACCTGTTCGTCTTCATTTTTAACTGCTTTATTAATTTCATCGCATGTTTTCCCGTCACTTGTAACGCTTTTTTTTCGCGAGCTCGTGTAACCACACCACTGTCAGACGCCATGTTTTTATATGTTACTAGCGGCCCTGTACGTGCTTCGCTACGTATAAAGTGAAATAATAAAACAATTTAATTGGAACATCTATCTATCTATCTATTTTATTAATTGCTAGCTATTTTAAAATATACATGGGCGTATATGTGTGTATGTCGAGCACTCCGGCTGCGCCGTCGTGCCGAGCAGTTTTAAACGATATTCAGTTTTTTTACATCCTCGATCTAGATATATGGTTGTTAAGTTCGTTGCGCCATCTATTGAATATTCACTCAATCATCTTATATGGTTGTTAAGTTCGTTGCGCCGTCTATTGAATATTCACTCAATCCAGTCAACAGCCATCTTATATGGTTGTTAAGTTCGTTGCGCCATCTATTGAATGTTCACTCAATCCAGTCAACAGGCTCGCCATCTTATATGGTTGTATTATGACTGTCAAGGAATAGACAAATAATTTGCAATAAAATAATATTGCGACTATAAATTGAAATGTAAGCTATCCTATCTTTCAAGTTGGGTCGAATTGCACACGGTGTGCAAATCAAATTTAAAATCGGTTCAGTAGTTTAGGAGTTCATCGCGGACAAACATCGGACAAACAACGTGACAAATAATTTTTATATAATATAAAGATATGTTATATACTGAGCATAGGAATAAAATCGCAATTGAACCATTAAGATGGAAACATATACTTCTGTCTTTTTTACGCCGTAAGCACTGGCGTATCCAGGAGAGCAAAACAAGCACGGGAGACCCGGCTAAAGAAATTTCTAATTTGCCCCCTCCTGGGCCAAAAGCTGGGTACGCCCGTGTTAACGTCATAGAAAACGAATGATTGAAAGATTGAATGCAAGTACATCAACCAATCCTATCATCGGAGAAATCAGGGAATTACATCGAAGAAAGAGACGCATATATATTTTCGATACGTTTTGTTGCCTTCACTCACCGTACATTGAGTAGATAGACAATGATTCATATTAGTAAAATGCTACTATCAAACGGAACGAGATAATCTCTGTAAGTATCTACTAACCTTGCCTAATATTAGGTACAAAATTTTGATGTGACAATTTGCTGCACAGTGAACTGTAAAAATTTTCGTGACGAAACTTTTATGTGATATAACAAAAAGCTTTTGAAAATTAAATCACCAGATCGTTAGTCTGTCAATCGAGAAATTGTGTATAATAATCGTGTTCTGTGCTTCGTGTTCTCTCGCTTATTAAAGAACTATTTACACATTCACGGGATGGCAGTACTTTATGAATGGCTAGTTTTAAATATGATATTTGCTATTCGTTGCCATGGTCACCTACATAATATGTTCCACGTCATGTAAAAATTAATCAAAGCATGCTTCACTAGTTATTTTTGACAAAGCTATAAAACAAAAGAACAGGTTAGTTTTTTTTTATTCTCCAAATATTTCCGAAACTATAAAGTTTAGAACGAAACTTTCTTGAAAAAATAAATAGAATAATAAGCCGTTGTGAAAAGTATACCATTATTATATAAAAAAACACCGTTATAGCATATATCTCTTTTCCCAAAAACAATAGGGCTCTTCATATTTGCATGCCAAACATCCTCCCAAAGTTTGGTTTCAATCCGTTCATCCGTTTGACCTGTATCATCGTGCTCACAGACAAACAGACGCACAGAGTTTTTCCAAAAATGTATTTTTTGGATTCGGGGGACTTCAAAACGAAAAAAATATTGTAAAATTTTGAGAAATGAATTTTGACCTAAATTACTACCATTCCCACATTTATGAGTTGGAATGATAAAAATCGAATTTGGGTTTAGTGTTCGTTTGTTGCAATGTAGAATATGGTTTACAATCCAGCCTCGAGGCCGCTGCACACGAGGCTAGAAACACTGCTTGGAGTTCTGCTGTCCGGTAGGCTGGGTACGAAGCTGGAAATGACGTCACTGAACTGGCCTGCTAGCTCACAAGACAGGTTTTAAAATTAGAACAGGGGCTATTTTCCTTGCTAGGCCCGCTGCTAGAAATGAGCAAGAACCAATCAGGAAGCTGTATCTTGTCACGTGGGCACTTGAACAAAGGCCCATAAACCAATATGACGTCATTCTGCTCAGAGTCAGACAACAGACACGTTTTACTCTGTGTTTATATTTGAACTGTCACTGCGCGCGCACCAGATTTATTCACAAAACTAGCTTGAAAAGACGTCTCGTGTGAAGCGAGCACATAACTGCAATCGAGTAAACCAGCGCTAGAAAACTAATAGGCAAATATAACCTAGCGTTTCTAGCCTCGTGTGCAGCGGCCTTAAGACTTCACCGTCGAAGTGTAAATAGACCTCGAATAGCGCATTCCGTCTGAACGAGCATGGAATATTTCAGACATTCGCCGGTTGGTGGTACCACACTAGCTGTAGCTGCCTCCCTACCTCGTCCTTTTGCAACCAAATATGTAACAATAATTATATAATATAACGGTGTGTATGTTGGTTACAACTAGTGATGTGCCGGATATCCGTATCCACGGATATTCCGAGGGAGAAGAAAGATCCGTATCCGTTAGTTTTTGGCGGATCTTTTACCTTATTAATTTTCAATTCATAGATGAAATTTTATATATATAGGTATTTAGGTAATAATGAAAAACTGTTAAATTCCATTCAGATTAAATTTTTTTAAATCGTATTTGGCACCTTTATATTGCAAACATTTATCGTAGTGAGTACCATACTAATAGTACATAACTCAAAGGTACTAAATCAACTATCTTTATAATGAGATATTGCACATCAATCTTTGGAAAGAGACAGTCTGTTATGAGAGTTAACTCTTAAAAAGGTCAATAACTTTTTGCCATAACAAATAGTCTCTTTCCAAAGGTCGATGTGCAATATTCCGCGTATTCTAAGAAAGCTAAGATCCGTATCCGTATCCGCGTAGCTTGAAACCAAATATCCGTATTCAGATCCGTATCCGCGGATATACATTTTTAACGATCCGGCACATCACTAGTTACAACTAACACATTTCTCGGTCACTGACTCAAACCAGGATCAGGCTATGCTTTTTATATTTTATAGTTAATAATTTTAGTGTTATCTATACTAATATATAAAGCTGAATAGTTTGTTTGTTTTGTTTGGTTGAACGCGGTAATCTCAGAAACTACTGGTTCGAATTGAAAAAATTTTTTTTTGCTGGATAGCCCATTTATCGAGGAAGGCTATAGGCTATATAATATTACGCTACGACCAATTGGAGCGGAACATCAATGAAAAATGTTGCAAGATGTATCTCAAAATTAGTCCGTCCGACAAATATTATCCGGTGAAATGCCTTAACTAAATATTGCAATATTAGCGCGTTACGTTCACAAGCCCAGATAGCTCAGTCGGTAGAGTGAAAGAGGGTGTTTGGTTCAAGCCCCACGTCGGCGAATATATTTTTTTTTTTTTTTATTTTCTACGTTGCTTTCTTCTAAGGCACACATTTCAATTTTTAAAAATTTTATTACGACTAATTAAAATTAAATAAATCTAATTAATAGCTCATTTGAAAACTGTTACAACTATAGGTACCAATATAAAAATAATTTTCCTACAGTGTTTTCAATTAAATACTTATTATAATATAAGAAATTTATTTCTTAAAAAAAAAGGTATAAATACTGCTTTTCAACGACAAAAACTTTTGAACGGTAACTCCGATCATTATGAAGTTTGGACACAGCATTCATCTCGGTAAACTAAGATGAATGTGCGTACTCATGTCCCTTATATCCCCATTCGTTCTTTTGCACCCGGGCGAAACCGGGCGGGACTGCTAGTGACTTATATACGGGGTATTGTATAGAGGCTCACTAGCCGAATGTTGTACATACCTATTTAAAGCTTTGAACCATCTCTGCCCACGAGGTTTTTTTGTTTCATGTTGACAAATCCTCTTGGCCTCTTCCGAAAAGCACAAACATCAAGGGTATCTTCGTCTTTCTGTATATTTTTTTAAACAAATGACAAAGTTCGTATGAAATATTGACTATTTGAATCTCTAGAATATAGGTATTTTGATATAATATTACTTATTTGAAACAAAAAGAAAAGATGAATAAAATCAAAAGCATATTGAGAAAAAAAGTAATACACTTTTTTCAAAGGAATAAAAAGAAAAAAACGAAAAAATAAAATTTCATGTGAGTGAAAAATAGTAGGTAGTTGAAAAGAGTCTTTGAATCGTACAAAACAAAAAATTTTTGTAAATAGATGATTATAAATTGTTCTTTTTTGTCAAATATCGGTGTTATTTTTTGAGCAGAATCGATACCATTGCAATTCTTGAAACTTAGTATCAAAGTATCGTATCAAAATGACCTTGCATAAATTGATTTCACACAATGGCTGTTAACAATCCATATTATATATTACTAGCTGTACCCCGCGGTTTCCCCCGCGTTAAATCGATTTTATGAAACTTAAATAAAACCTAAACTTTAAATATATTATAGCAAAAGTACACGTAACTATTAAATTGAAAGACAACGCATAGAATTATTCAATTAAATTAACCAAAAACATCCACAAAAATTAGTTCGCTGAAGCGCAATTGTTGCATGACATGACTGAGCCATACGGCATGGTACGTCGCTGACCTGGGCATTCACAGTTCGGCCGTTATCGGCAATGTTCGGTACTCGGCATGCGCGGTAACCGGCTCTCGACTCAACTCGCCGCATAGCAAGAAGTTTATTCCAAGCAAGCAGCAAACGTTAACGAAACCGTCACCCTCATGCGCAGTTGCTAAAACGTGTTCTAAAATCGCCACTAACATCTTCGTTTTAGCTTACTGCGCATGCGGGTGGCGATTTCATTACCGTTTGCTGGCTGCTTGGAACAAACTTATTGTCTAGCCGTCCTGAATAAACGGGCTATCTAGTGCAATAATTATTTTTCAAATCGGATTAGTATTTCTCGAGATTAGCGCGTTCAAATAAATAAATTCTTCAACTTTATTATATAGTTAGCATAGATAGATCAGTGACGCGACTAAAACAACTGCGCGTTTCTTTTGTTCGCATGGTTTGTCAGCGCGTTCCCGTTTATGGTAATTGATGACAGTATGTCCAGACTTCTTTCTGTGTTCCTGTGCTCCCTGTACTGCGCTCCTAGTCTTCTTTCAAGAACATATTTCATTATTTTTCTTACGAAAGCTCCTCAACGATTATTCTTTTCTTCCAGTGCTCGTTCTTCTCTCTTTCTATGACAAACGTATAAAATGTTTTCATTTTATTTTGTCTAACTAGAAAACAAACTGTCTTCTGATTCAAGTAAACAAAAGTTTGATAGAAACATATATACCTATATGTCATTTATCAATGAATTATAAGACCTCTTTGTTTTTAGACTTTGTTAGATGTGTTGTCAAACGATTTCTGTACCTTGCTGTAATAATTCAAATATAGAAATAAAAACGTTAAGACAATAAAGTCTTTGCGAAAAAAAGTTTTCGCTACAGCTAATGTGTAAATAGAACAAAAATTCAAGGACGTCTGTAACTTTCAAGGTCATTTTCTGTTACTACTAACTGTTCGCGCGAAAATTTTCCAATAAAGAAATATGTTGCCGCTGTTAGAAATAATTATCTTTTATATTTTTACAAGTCGATTAAAAATTCAATACAAAATAAAGAATAGTTGGCAAAACCAAAAGTGCACATCCCGCAAGTTTTCCACTGTATGATAAAAAAATAACAATTAAAAAATATTTTTAATAAATTTAAAAAGATTTAAAAATTTAAAGAAATAAATAATTAAAAATTGAAAAAATATTTTTTTTTAAGTTTGCAAAAATAAAAAAAATTAAGAACTATACATAATATAATATATAATTAATATCAAGTGGAATAAAATAAAACAAAATAAAAAGAAAAAAAAAAGAAAAAAGTCAATGATACCGTAAGGAATCGAACCCAGGACCTTGCCCTTGGGAATCCAACGGCATAACCATTACGCCACGGCTGCCTAATACGTCTAGTGGTGTTATCACGGTATACAAGTGTAGCACTTGTTTTATGGATTACACTATATTTTTAACCGACGAAAAACAAAAACGGAGGAGGTTCTCAATTCGACGCGTATATTTTTTTTTTTTTATTTTTTTTTTTTTTTTTATTTATGTATGACCACGCATAACTTTTTACAGAGTAGTCCGATTTTGATAATTATTTTTTTGTTTGAAAGGGTATACCCCGAAGTTGGTCCCATATAAATTTGGTAAAAAAATTCCAACCCTAAGGGTAGGAAAACAGGGGATGATTGATTGTTCACTCACTGATTGTAATGTATGACCACACATAACTTTTTACAGAGTGGTCCAATTTTGATAATTATTTTTTTATTGGATAGGGTATACCTCGAGGCTCGTCTCATATAAATTTGGAAAAAAAACTCCTACCCTAAGGGTGGGAAAATAGGGGTGATTTATAGTTCACTCACAGATTTTCATGCTTTGTGTATTACAATTATAAATTATATAGCCACAAAAAATTATAAAATAAAAACTTTTTAACAAAAAAATTAAACCGCCGAAAAACTGAAAAGCAAAAAATAATAAATCTTTTTATTTAACTAAGTAGTTGAACGTACGTGACAGTCTAGTATATCTAAGTAATTTTGAGTCGGCGTCAACAATCCTTCGCCGGAAATCTCTGAGAGTTCACGAGAGTTCTCTAATTTGATTTGGTTATTTCTTTTAGTGATCTTTGTTCATTGATTGTTTGACGCCGACTCAAAATTACTTAGATATACTAGACTGTCACGTACGTTCAACTACTTAGTTAAATAAAAAGATTTATTATTTTTTGCTTTTCAGTTTTTCGGCGGTTTAATTTTCATAGCGATTATTATATTGTTTTTAAACTATATTAGCTGTCAAAAATAATAAAAAATAAAACTGTTTATAAAAATTAAACTACTGAACACATTTTAGTGAATTTAAATAGGGTTCTGGTCTGATAGTAAACAAAGTGAATAAAATATAACCCAAGGCAATCCGACCAAAATTGCGATCTGTAGAGTCGTGACGTACGTACGTACGTACATACGTACAGACCAACCGACAACTGCTGTTTGTGATTTTCAATTACAATTTTAATAGTATTTATGAACTCAAATTGATTTAAAAATGGTTCTATTTTATAGATCAGAATCTCCTCTTTTCAAAAAGCTTCAATTTGAATGGGTTTCGTGTGAAATTAACTTAAATATAACTTCTTATATGAACGAAAGTCAGCTCTGACGCACAAAGCGATAATAAAGCACATACCGCTAGTTTAGCGGTATGTGCAATACAGAATTCGGGTCAAAAAAACATAACCTTAATTCGTTGTTAGTTATGATCCTATGCCATTGACTATCATTTTAAATCGGTAAGAAAACAATAGTAGGTATATACATGTAACGCTTTGCTTCTATGAATGAGTCTATAGCAGGGGCGGGCAAATCTTTTGATCGGCGGGCCACATAGCTGATGAAAATTTGGCCGCGGGCCGAATGGCTGACGAAAATTTCACCGCGGGCCAAAAATTTGCAGAAAAAAAGATCCTCACATTCTATTTCCGCATTTGGAGAAAAAAAAATTCTATTTCCGCTACTATTTTTCTAACATTTTCTAAAATGCTTCGCGGACCGGATAAGGCTGCGCTGCGGGCCGCCATTTGCCCAGGCCTGATCTACAGCGTGTCCACGGAAGTTCTTTACAAATGGAATTTTTTTTTATTAATTTTTTTCTGTGGAAAAGTTCTGCTTCGTCCAAAACCTCTAAAACTACAAAGAAATTTTTTTTCGGCCTAAAGTTTTACGAGGGAAATCAAAAAGTTTTATTTTACAAAAAATGAAAATTATCTGTGATATTCAAGATTTTCGCCCGTAGTAGGCTTGGAAAACAAAAGAATAGCACGTATTAAATGTCAAGTAATTGAAAATAAAATGCCTGTAAAAAATCCATCAAATTCCTTGTACAATGATTCGAAATTCAGGGACGGATTTTTGAAGGAGAACCGTTCTTTGTATGGAGAGAGAGGGAGGATATGTTGAATTCTGATTTATAATTCTGAATAAATAATTACTTAGAAGTTAGTTATGTTATTATTTTGAATTAAATTTGATTATGTAACTAATTTTACGAAAATCTTGGATATCACAGATAATTTTTATTTTTAGTCAAATAAAACTTTTTGATTTCCCTCGTATAACTTTAGGCCAAAAAAAATTTCTTTGGTGTTTTAGAGGTTTTGGACGAAGCAGAACTTTTCCACAGAAAAAAATTTTGGCTCCAATAATTAATAAAAAAAAATTCCATTTGTAAAGAACTTCCGTGGACACGCTGTATAGTAACACGCACAAAATCAGAAGTTCACTATTGGGACAGTGAATTTTACTTGAATTCACTATTCCGGAAGTGAATCAGAAGTCACTATTTCAAATAGTGACATTTTCACTATTTCAGTTTTAGAGAGTATAAGCATGTGTGAAGAAAATCAGATCTACTGTATGGAGGCGCCACTTGCGACACGTATAAAATTAGGGGTTCACTATATAATTCTGACAGTGAATTTTACTTGAATTCATTATTCCGGAAGTGAATCAGAAGTCACTATTATAAATAGTGATATTTTCACTGTTTAATTTTTGGACAGTAAAATTAGCGAAAATTCAATAATTTGTCGTGAAAATCAATGATTATCAAGTGAGTACAGCTTCACTTACACAATTAGTGAAAATTTCAGTAATTCACGTTTAGAAAGTAGCTTGTGTCATGTGTCCATAAATTGATGGTATTAAAATGTAGCTTCTGAAATATTTGAGATCAAATTTAGGGAAATCGGACACGAAATCCTAAAACATGTGAAACGCAGCAAGTGTACTGAGAAATGAAAATATTAGTCTATAGGCGCCAATTTTATGTTACACTTTGAACAGCCCTGATGTACACACTTCACTGATAAACAATTTTATACGACTGCCAGTGTAGGACAGCTTTAATTGAAATTGTTAATTGTAGTGTTTAATTGTTAATTTGTGTCTTTCTCGTGGGCGTTGTTATACTCGTCATGGCGGTTGATTCTAAAATATAACTGTTAAAGATTCTCTGTCATATTATACAGAGTGCCAATGTAATAGTCAGAGTGCCCGTCGGCAAAAATTTTACTGACAAATACACTCCCCAAACTTTGTATATGGCTTCATTAGGCCTAGTCTGACACCTATTTCCTCTATGACTTTTCTTGATTTTGGGGCGTTTGCCCTCTAAATTTTCCGAAAGATGTCGTTTTGACGACATGTAAAAATTTATAGATACTGTTTGTTTTTTTAATTTGGTTAGCTTAAAAACTTCAAACAAAACGCTAAAATAGTAATCTCTGCCAAATAACATGAACCATTTAAAATGTCTGACACCTCGAATATGTTTTGACACATGGTTCGGACAAATTAGAGGGAAAACGCCCCAAAATCAAGAAAAGTCATAGAGGAAATAGATATCAGACTAGGCCTAATGAAGCCATATACAAAGTTTGGGGAGAGTATTTGTCAGTAAAATTTTATTCGACGGGCACTGACTATAATAGCAAAGTTTATTTTTTGAATTTGTGTTTCATTGTGTGACTCGTTTTACTAAAGGCCGCTGCACACGAGGCTAGAAACTCTGCTAGATTTCCCTACTAGCTTTCTAGCGCTGGTTTACTCGATTGCAGTTATGTGCTCGCTTTACACGAGACGTTTTTTCAAGCTAGTTTTGTGAATAGACCTGGTGCGCGCGCAGTGACAGTTCAAATATAAACACAGAGCAAAACGTGTTTGTTGTCTGACGCCACGTTGGTTTGTGGGCGTTTGTTCAAGTCGCCCACGTGACTAGATACTGCTTCCTAATTGGTTCTTGCTCATATCTAGCAGCGAACCTAGCAAGGAAAATAGCCCCTGTTCTAATTTTAAAACCTATCCTGTGAGCTAGCAGGCGTGCCCGCAGTGACGTCATTTCCAGCTTCGTACCCAGCCTACCGGCCATCAGAACTCCAAGCAGTGTTTCTAGCCTCGTGTGCAGCGGCCTTAAGTCTTGTTAATAGAAGACACAACTTTGATTGCCCACGGCCAGGTTGGGAAACATTTACAAACTTTTTTCATTATCATAGACTACTCTATACGAAGTTTGTTCCTAGAACAATTCCTGGTAAGTATTTGGAGCCCTGTAGGCAATTTGAGGTGAACGACAGTTCTATTTAGATCAAAAATATTTTCTTTTGGACTTAAATCTGCAAGTACTGTCATTAAATAATTTATTGTCTACCAAATTTTCGTAAAAAAAAAGTAATAGATGCATTTTATAGGAAATTTTATAAGGAATAATAAAATAAAAAAAAAAAATAAAATTTTGCATAACTACATAATATAAGCATGGGTAAAGAAAATCAGCTGATGATAGTAGATACCATAATATAAATATTCAAAAATTGTATAGCGCGGCTGTCGGTAAAAAAATATTCGTGGAATCTTTACGCGCAGTTGTAGTAAAACATGTATTAACAATACATATATTGTTAGCGACAAGGCAGCCGATATACCGAAAAGATTTACTTCGGTTATTTCCGGCTCTTCGTCCGGTATAGAAACAGGCATAATATGACGAACACCCAATTTTTGCTCTAGAAATATTTAAGACTGTAAACTAAGTTACGATTTAAGGACGTAGTCCTATGTTCAGGCTCGTTTTCAAGCGTTATTTCAGAATTTTTTTTTTAATATCAAAATAATGTACGATGTTTTCAATTTTGTTGCATGTTTTTACTGACATCGTAAACTAAGAAAAAAAATTTTTTTTGCTTAATTTTACGCCATTTTATAATTGTTTTTTTAACCTAAAGTAGACAACTTTAAATGGAGGTAGGTGGGTAGCGCGGGTGATAACGTAACTTGGAGTCAACTGCATTATAAAAATTAAATTAATTATTGTTTCGTAGGCTTGTGGCTCTATCCCGTACTAGAAATAAACATTTTTATTGATAAATAACAAAATGGCGGGCTTTAGAAAAAAAACAACGAGAAAATCGTGATTTTTTCGTTGAAAATCGGTTAAAAAAATAGAAATAATTTTTATAATTAAGTAATTCTAGTACCGGACGGAGCTATTGTTGTGTAGAATACCCTGTGCAAAACTCAAAGCAATCGGTTGTATACAATTGTTTCAATCACCCGCGCGCTTAGAAAAACGTAGTTTTGAGAAAAACGCGTTTAAAGTTTTAATTTCAAATTTCTTACAAAAAAATAAAAATGAATATTTACACTATCCAGCTATGCCTGGTGTATAGTAAACCTTCCGTTTCTTCAAAGGCATCGTTTTCTGCTAATTTGTTTGCTCTACTCTGCGAGAGTATAAGGGTAACGTGAAACAATTGAGAGGTAAGAGCAGGTAAGAGTTTTACGGTAAGACCGTTGCTGCTCTCGACTATATGCTATAGCTTTGTAAATATTTAATATTTCGGTCTAAAATTTTTACAGTATTTTCTCAATATATTATACTTACTAAAAATGTAAAAAAAATAAATTCGTTTTTTCAAAATTCGAACACCAGACTACGTCCTTAATTTATTGATGTTAATTGAACTAAAGACCGCTGCACACGAGGCTGATTGTGCCGTTGGAATCATTGCTGAAACTTGTGCTGGCTAGCGTGCTGGCTGCGAAAATAAAAATGACGTGACTGCGGGCTCGCCTGCTTGATCACTAGATGGATATCAATATTAGAACAGGGGTTATTTTTCGTGCTTGTTCGTCCGCTTGTTTTGAGCAAGAACCAATCAGGAAACAGTATCTTGTCACGCGGGCTACACCCTCCTACAAACATGGCGTCGTAGAGTGTATTTTGTTCAGAGACAATAAATTCACTTTTGTTAACATTCGAACTATCACTGCACACACACCAAACCAGTCTACAAAATCAGCTTCAAAACAAGCATCTTGATTCGTGTGAAACGAAAACATAAAAGGTATCACGAAACGGAGCTCCGAAGCACGTTTGAAATCTAGCAGCCAAATCCAGCGATAAAACCAGCCTCGTGTGTGCAGCGACTTTAATTTTTTGTATAATTCTTTAAAAAACAACTCTGTGAAATTGTAATCAAACACAGGGAAAGTCTATTTATGTTACACTTACACTTATGTATAGGCTGCGCAAAAACGTCACATTTGTTCGTAACGACAAATTACAGAGTTGCCCTTGCGCGAAATTAACTAAACGGGTTTAAAGAAGTTTTACTTAAAAAAATTAGTAACAAAATAATAAAAACACTTGAAAATTCAAAAAAATATTTTCTCTCTCGACGATCGTTTCGAACACTCAGTCCATCTTCAGGAGTACATGTCCTGTACTCCTTTTGTTATTTGTTATTAATCATGTTCAACCAAGTGGCGGGTGAAAGTCAGTTCAAATAATAAAAAAATTAGGCGTAGTTTATCGCCCAAAGAAAAAAACTTCTCCACCGCAAAATTCCTACAGCTCGTGTTGCTGCTGATTAACCTATACTAAGAGGTCGCTGTATATTTTACATAGATAATTAAATAAAGTGGTACTTTATAATACGTGAGTGCAGTTCGGTGCACAGAATAGATGAGGTTGTTAAAATAAAGTTAATTTAAATTGTCCTCGTGGACTGTGCGCAATTTATACAAAACATAGATGTAGTACCTTCTAAAGAGGACTGTTCTCGTTGCACAATATTAAACTGGACTCGCGTGTGTGCTGTGCAATTTATCAAAATTAAAGGCCGCTGCCCACGAGGCTGGATTTGCCGCTAATATTTCACTACTAGTTTTCTAGCGCTAGTTTTCTTGATTGCTGTACACGAAATGTCTTTTCAAGATTGTTTTGTAGATATGTTCGGTGCGCGCGCAGTGATAGAAAGTAACAAAAGTTGACGTTTATTGTCTCTAAATAGAACACACACTATGGCATAGTGTTTGTGGGCGTTTGTTCAAGTCGCCCACGTGACTGTCTCCTGATTGGTTCTTGCCTGTCTCCTGATTGGTTCTTGCTCAGAGCAAGCAGGGTGTCTTACAAGAAAAATAGCTCCAGTTGTAATTTTAAAATCCATTTTGTGATCTAGCAGGCGAGCCCGCAGTGACGTGATTTCCAGCCACGTCGCCAGCTTGCCGGCCGGCTGAAGTGCCCAGCAGTGTTTCTAGCCTCGTGCGCAGCGGCCTTAAAGTAGCAATTTAAAGGCGCGATTGTGCTGTTTTGCGGTAAAACTTCTTTTGGTACGGTGATGATCATTTATGGAAAATTTACGTAAAATTTCCATAAATGATCATCTTTGAAGGCCTGTCATTCTTAAAGTATCACATTTACAGAAAAAAAAGACATGAAAGTTTTTTTTGTAGAGAAAAAATTATAAAAATTATTGAACACAACAATTTTCCCACAAAATTGTTGTGTTCAATAATTTTTATACCTTTTTTTTCCAAAGGGCAAATTGAAAGGGTTGTCGAGGGAAAAAAATTGTGGGACCCTCACCATCGTGTTCAGCGAACTCGAAAACAGAAGGGGTGTCTCTAAATTGCCGCTCTGGCAAAAAAAAGTACTCCTTCCGACTCCTAACCTTGACTATAAATACCTCTAATGTCAGTTGTCACATAGGCGTGACGTCACAAGTGGACGCCATGACACTTACAAGCGTTTTCGCGCTTAATTGAAAATAGAAAGATAAAAATGCAAAGTAGACGTGTACCTCTACATTATAAAACTGTCCTCATGCCTATCGAAACGATTTGTTTTTCTTTTTGAAAAAAAATGTTCTGTTTTTATTCCGCCCGATAGGATAATCTTTAAAGTAATTTAATTACAAAATTACTCAATAAAGCTGACAAGGCGCTTAATATATATCATTCTCGCATTGTGTACCCATAATACATGAATGATTTATTATTAATTTTATGAAAACGAATAATTTATTGTATCACAATGCAACATTTATTCAAATTATACAGCCTGCAGATTATAATTTGTATACAAATGATTTCCAAATAAATTTGAATACACAAATATAACATGATATCGTTCAAAACATGGTGCAGTATAAAATGACTGTAATTTAGTTGCAAATATCATTGAATCCGGACGAATTTATTGATTGAGAAAATGTTTATATTAAAATTAGAGAATGATTTATGCCCATATTCACCGAACACTATTAAAGAACAAAATTCGTTGGAGTAAAATTTATTTTCACTTCACCAAGTAAATTATCAGGTAGAAAAGTTAGTTAAAAAAATATATAGATATACACTGCACTATACTCCTTGCTCTTTTTGATGAATATTTCACCCAAAAATCCGACCGATTGGGTTAGTGTAAACGTCATAAAAAAGTTTCACAAAATAATAATGTTTTTTTCCTTAACCCAATTGCACACAAAACTTCCACTAATTTCACAAAAGGTTAATAAACAACACATAAATAAATTCACAAGAGAAACTGTAGATATAGTCCTCCACCGTCCACGCTTATAGGCGGCCATTATTATTTTATAAGGCGAATAAATATTTATACCCTCGAAGTAAGACAGAATAGATTTATACCTTCAGTTAACATAATTAAAGTTGGTTAATTGAATTATCGATATTTATTCGGAGTTACCTAAAGAACAAATGAACCGAATAAATAATTACTTACTTTCGGTAAATATGGCCATTAGAAAAACAAAGTGGAAGTATGGTTCTATTTTCGATTGATTTTACCGCCTTGAGTATAGTAATAATAATTATTCTCAGTCCTAAAGATTCTATTCTATTCTATTAAATGTCCTTATTGTATTTTATTTGTGTTTGATATTCATATTATTCATATTAATTATTATTAATTAATTAATTAATATTAATCATATTAATATTATAAATGCGAATGTAAGTTTGTTTGTTACGCTTTCACGCAAAAACTACTTAACCGATCATCATGAAACTTTGCACATACACTCTTGAAGGTATTAGAAGTAACATAGGATACTTTTTATTAAAAAAAAAATAAAAATTTTTTACGAAAAATAAGAAAGGGTTGAAAACATTTTTTGGGCCCAAAAATACCGAAAAATTTCTCCGAATCGTTTCAAAATTGAAATTTAACCCTTTAGTAATGATTAAAATGTGCTATTAAAATTTCATTAAAATCGGCCCGACAGGACCGGACTTACAAATTTTATGAAAACGAAATATTATAAATGCGAATGTAAGTTTGTTTGTTACGCTTTCACGCAAAAACTACTTAACCGATCATCATGAAACTTTGCACATACACTCTTGAAGGTATTAGAAGTAACATAGGATACTTTTTATTAAAAAAAAATAAAAATTTTTTACGAAAAATAAGAAAGGGTTGAAAACATTTTTTGGGCCCAAAAATACCGAAAAATTTCTCCGAATCGTTTCAAAATTGAAATTTAACCCTTTAGTAATGATTAAAATGTGCTATTAAAATTTCATTAAAATCGGCCCGACAGGACCGGACTTACAAATTTTATGAAAACGAAATATTATAAATGCGAATGTAAGTTTGTTTGTTACGCTTTCACGCAAAAACTACTTAACCGATCATCATGAAACTTTGCACATACACTCTTGAAGGTATTAGAAGTAACATAGGATACTTTTTATTAAAAAAAAATAAAAATTTTTTACGAAAAATAAGAAAATTGTTTGTCAAAATATGTGCAATACCTCAACCCCTGATATGCATGTCAAAAGTCGATTTCCATCTCAATCGCGGGCGTAGCCGCGGGTAGCGGCTAGTTAATATTATAAATGCGAATGTAAGTTTGTTTGTTACGCTTTCACGCAAAAACTACTTAACCGATCATCATGAAACTTTGCACATACACTCTTGAAGGTATTAGAAGTAACATAGGATACATTTTATTAAAAAAAAATAAAAATTTTTTACGAAAAATAAGAAAGGGTTGAAAACATTTTTTGGGCCCAAAAATACCGAAAAATTTCTCCGAATCGTTTCAAAATTGAAATTTAACCCTTTAGTAATGATTAAAATGTGCTATTAAAATTTCATTAAAATCGGCCCGACAGGACCGGACTTACAAATTTTATGAAAACGAAATATTATAAATGCGAATGTAAGTTTGTTTGTTACGCTTTCACGCAAAAACTACTTAACCGATCATCATGAAACTTTGCACATACACTCTTGAAGGTATTAGAAGTAACATAGGATACTTTTTATTAAAAAAAAATAAAAATTTTTTACGAAAAATAAGAAAATTGTTTGTCAAAATATGTGCAATACCTCAACCCCTGATATGCATGTCAAAAGTCGATTTCCATCTCAATCGCGGGCGTAGCCGCGGGTAGCGGCTAGTCTAATATAACTGTCGATAGACATCTTTAAATTACATTTGGGAGCGGTCAGGCAGTAATGCCATTACAGGTTGATAATGTCTTTGTACATTTAGTGATAATTACATGAAGACTGTCTACTTCTACTAGTTAACCAGTAATTATACTAAGTTAATTTACGTAGGCGATAAAAACACTTGCTGAATATACCGAGTGTTTTAAGAATGGTTGAAGACATGTCATTAAGGTAGAACAAGTTTATTACAAGGAATCTTAACTTTTTTTCTAGTGGGTGCATTGGTTATAAATATTTTGTGTTACTCATCAAAAAGTGGGCTTTAAATCATTGAAATAAATGATTAAATCGGTTAAGTTGTTCTCGAGGTTTGCGGTAACCGATACAATAATTTTTTTACATATGAAAATTAAAATTAGACATTTCCTCGAATTTCTTTTAAACTATAATTTTATAATCGGATTGAAAAAAGTACGACTACCGAAAAAACGTGAACGTGATCCCTTATTTAAGGAAAGCGGCATGAAAACAAACGAATGATTTGTAACTAATATTTGTTAAGTTATACAAAACGCTCCTGTCACATTGTATTGACATTCCAGTAACTTAGACCTATTTGAATTAAAATCTGAAGCTTTTCTTACACACTATCAGCCACGTCAAAGTAGGGTGTTGATTTGTTGTGGCACCTGTCGGTGGTGTTACGGCGTTATTATTAATTGACCGAACTTGACGAGATTTCTTATAATGATTTGTGTGATTTTAGGTAGAAATGAATAGTAATCTATAAGTATATGTCAAAATTTTGGCCGCACTGAATTGAATCGATTGTATTGAAATTTTGTAGTTGTCGCTTGGTGCAACTGACGCTATAAGATAGTTTTTATTGAATATTTTTTACAAAATTACGGTGTTTTTGTAACATGTAAAGACATCTAATACAATTTACTGAAAGCTGTTAGTTCAGAAGCAATAAAAAAAAAACTGTTTTAGTACCAAGTAGCGACATCTGATACAATTCGCTTAAAGCTATTAGTTCAGAAGCAAACAAAAAAACTGTTTTAGTACCAAGTAGCGACATCTGATACAATTCGCTTAAAGCTATTAGTTCAGAAGCAAACAAAAAAACTGTTTTAGTACCAAGTAGCGACATCTGATACAATTCGCTCAAAGCTATTAGTTCAGAAGCAAATCTGGCAGAATTTGCTCAAAGTTATTAGTTCAGACGCCGGGCCGCAAACGAAATACATTTTGCAGAATTATATCTATCGCACCCGGGTGAAACCGGGACGGACCGCTAGTATAAGGTACTAAATATTCGTCAACATTAATAAAATATTAGGTATAAGAGTTTTCCCGTGTCGATAATTGCATCACCCACTATGCAGAAATATCTTCTTCGCCTGTGGTACTTCGAAGAGCCTAGTTATACCACTCCCGCTTCGCACCGAGGCGACGTACTTTCGCTGGTCAAACTATATATAATATTGTCTGTAACATATATAGGTAATAATATGTGTTCCTTTTAACATGAAATATAAAGGCAAAGCGGTGGGCAGGCAAAAGAACACCGCCAACATCAACAGAGCCGACCATAAAACCACAGTAGCTAATGTACGGGCGAATAGCCAGGTTGTGTACCGTACGTTCAATAAATCTGAGCCGCTGGTCTGCAATTTTTACGCCATGCGCTGCGTCCAGCGTTCGCTGACGTAGCGTACAACGTTAGTACGTCACTCGCGACTTAGTGGTCACTATAAAAAGAGAACGTCATGCGCGGAGATCGCTCGTCGTCAGTAGGTATAGTTCGATCTTTCAACTAGTTTTGTTAAAAAATGGATGCTAAAACAATTTTAACGCTTCTTTTACTCGAGGAAGATGACGATGACCTCCTAAGAATGTCACTGCCCAAAAAGGGACGAAGAAAACACGAATTATTTGTGAGGAGGGATACTGAAGGGTGTTTTAACATGTTGCTGAAACACATAAATAACAAAAATATCAAGTTTGTGGAATATCTTCGTTTGTCAAGGGAACAGTTCATGAGCGTGTTGAAACTAGTTAAAAATGACATATCAATAGGTACAACTCGTCCTTGTCTTTATCAAATCTACTCATTGCGCGGCGTATTTCACAGCGTCCGTGACGCTACAATGCTCGAAAATAACTAAAGACGCTGCCTACAACATTTAGGTACGACGGATGGCATTTGGACGCTGCGTTTAACGTGAAAAAGAGACCGTATGTATACATTTCCATAGTAAGCATACAGACGCGGCGTATGGCGTGACGCTGTATGCGACCTACGGCGTTTATTGCAGACCAGCGGCTGACAGTTATAATTTTTTGACGTGATAACGTCTTATAAATTGATGAATCACCAATATTATAAATTGATAAAACACCGGCTGCATGTTCGAAAAAGTGTAACGTAACGTTCCGCCTGACCCTGTGCGTGCTTTTTGCTAATTTCTCGCTCAATTTAAATCAGATCGGTTTGAAACCAGTCTTAAACGAAAGAGGAGAACATTTTACATAGATTTCGTATAACAGAATTTGCCTAAACAGTTTTTTTATACAAATTTATATAGAAAAATATTTTATACAAATTTATATAGAAAAATAGCTGTATAAATGCAATGTTGTGTAATGCATGACGCGACGCGGTCGGTTGTCTTTGTTTGCCGTACATGGAAATTAGAAGCAAACGTATGTATTGTCTTAACATGAAAACAGCTGCATTTCTAATGTTTAATTCAATTTTTTGACATTAGTATATTGTGAAATGCAAAGCCTGCTAAGTTAAGTATTGGAATAACTAATTATTATTAGAACATAATACTTTGTAAGTTGCAAACGTCACTTTTGACATTTCTTATCATTCCGACACCAAGGATAAGCGGATTGAAACCAAATTTTGGGAGGTTTAGGTTATGTATTACGGAATACGTTATCACGTAAAACTATCGTCCGTAAACCGACTTTACAGACAACCATTTTTTTTTTAAGACCACCGACAGCTAAGACTATTTGAGTCTGTCACCAATTCATATTTTCGGTTTATTATGAAAGAAATATACAATTGAAAATCCGACTGACATTTTTACTTGTCGATTATTTTCAGTTTTATGGCGCGATTCCGCAGCCTTTGTTATAGTTATTTGTACACTTTCTAACGAATTTAAAATTACAGAAATTTGACAACACTGTACAGATCTAACAAAGGTTACGATATTATCATCCTTCATGCGAAGGAATCATTTCGATTCTCAAAATCATTTGAATAGTACACATGCATACGTAAACAATAAATACATATGTAAATGTGTAGATGTATACAATATATACACACTGTACATAAATTATTTATCACCGCATTCATTATGTAATACTCTGACAGTTTACAATATTACAAAACCAACGCAAAACTAATTAATAAACTAATCTTACCACATAGGTTATGTACGTGTAAATGTGTATATGTATACAATTATTAAAATCAACGAATATTCCCGCAACTCTAGGTATAATAATGGTGTACACCGTACATGGTACATGGTATTAAGATTGGGCTGGCACTAGTTACTTCTTAAAGAGCTTAGCCATTGCCCGCCGTTCGTCTTGTTCACACGTCGACATGCGACCTTTGACATGACCTCTACCGATTACTGTGTGCGCATCCACACAGAAGCGGCAAACCTCGTTCATTTCTTTTCTTAGAACCAGTGGCGACTCGTGAACATTTTAAATGCGTGTTCGAATACGGGCTAATGATGAAGGGGGATTAATTAAATTATGAATCAGATGCATGTTTATGATGTTTTAATTATTAACTTTTTTTTCAAACACTTGACATCAAACTACAATACTTATACACTGTAACTTCGTGATACTATTTAAGATCCTTGATGATGTAAATAATTTAATAAAAATCAGAGGAATAGGATCAGGAAATCAGTCAAAACTTCATGTTTACTCGCTAGTAAGCATGAAGTTTTGACTGATTTCCTGATCCTATTCCTCTGATTTTTATTAAATTATATACACTGTAACACTAGTCACTACTGACATAAGCCGTCTGCCGTATATCATTTATGGACAACAAAGGTACCGCTGAGTCAAAGGCGTTGACTGAATGAAATAGACTTAGCAAACAAATCTAGCATACGATAGTGTTAGATGCTTATTTGAACTAATGTGCTGACGATAATTGCAGCTCAAGGCCGATCTAACTAACACGCTATAACATATGTGGGTCGGGGGTGGCACTGTGTGCACCGGGAATATTTGATGATGACGTTTGATGTGCTGCTTCGGAGAGCAGAAAAGCGTCTCGACGCAAGAATGTCTGCCACACACAACACACGAGTCAACAAATAATAATATTAATAGTTTATTGATGACGAAATCAAAAGGGTAACCGAGTTCAGCAAAAATGCTGTTTTTCAACTCTCCCTCACGAAGAAAAAAATATACAATAATTTGTGAACAGAATACAAATATTGACATAATAATACCTAAAAAAAAAAAAGATATTTAGAACAGCGCCATCTTATAATGTCAATAATCCATTCTTTTAGTCTTACTTTAAAGGTGGAAATAAATAAACACGTGTTTCGTGCTTTCTCAAAAACAACTTCTTTAGAGGGTGAAATGAGGTAAATAGTCTAAAAATCAACATGGGTGTCATTTTCACGGTTTGTCAGGACGTTGATCACGTGAATGTCATCAATTTTGAATTTTATAAGGGGGGCTACGTCGAAGAAGGAGTTACTATACCAAATAATGGGAATGCATCTGTGTTTCGTCTCAATCGCGTGCGAAGCCGCGGGTAACGGCTAATATTATTATAATTGAGTGACGAAACTATATTTAAAAATAAAATTATGGAAGAGCTCTTTAAATGAGTACAATAATATTTGGTATTATTTTAGTATAACTATATAGTATGTTATTTAAATTACATTTGCGTATATAAATATCTATGCAAATGAGATTCAACAGTAAAACAAAAACAGTGTGTCGCACTCGACCGTCGTGTTTTGTTTTGATACACACGTGTTGTCGTTGTGCCGGAAGTAGGAGAAATGAACCGTGAGTTGAAAATACATACACTTGTCACTCATCCATCTCTTTATACGGGCGGTGCAACCACTGATTTCTAGTGTATGGATTGTGAATGACGGTCAGTGCGTTAAATCAATTTTAAAACTATCCATGGTCGAGAAATCGCCCTTAGGTGTCCATCGCGCGAACTACAGGCCGCTGCACACGAGGCTAGAAACATTGCTCGGACTTCTGCTGGCCGGTAGTAGGGATGTTCAAAAAGTATCGATATATCGATATTTTTAATTCAAAATATCGATATTTTTAGCCGATATATTTTGATCCGATATATATCGATACAAAATATCCAATATCGAAAATTGTATCAAAAACGATATATTTCTTTTATTTATGTAACTATAAAGTCACTAGAATCCATTCAAAAATATTAGTTAAAAGATAGCTTTTTAGTTTTTGATATTTTTGTAATTATTATATTGCCTGATAAAAAGAAATACTGGTAAAAATATACCTTCATTTTTATTGAGATTTTTGTACATTAAAATAATGTACATTTTGTATACATACATACATATATTTATTGTATAATCGGCACAAGAGCCATACATAGTCACATCTATTGCACATACCGCTAAACTAGCGGTATGTGCTTTATTATCGCTTTGTGCGTCAGAGCTGATTTTCGTTCATATAAGAAGTTATATCTAAGTTAATTTCACACGAAATCCATTCAAATTGAAGCTTTTTGAAAAGAGGAGATTCAAATCTATAAAATAGAACCATTTTCAAATCAATTCGAGTTCATAAATACTATTAAAATTGTAATTGAAAATCACAAACAGCAGTTGTCGGTTGGTCTGTACGTATGTACGTACGTACGTCACGACTCTACAGATCGCAATTTTGGTCGGATTGCCTTGGGTTATATTTTATTCACTTTGTTTACTATCAGACCAGAACCCTATTTAAATTCACTAAAATGTGTTCAGTAGTTTAATTTTTATAAACAGTTTTATTTTATTATTTTTGACAGCTAATAGTTTAAAAACAAAATATAATAATTGCTGTGTAAATATAGTGTAATCCATAAAACAAGTGCTACACTTCTATACCGTGATAACACCACTACATGTATTAGGCCGCTGTGGCGTAATGGTTATGCCGTTGGATCCCCAAGGGCAAGGTCCTGGGTTCGATTCCTTACGAAATCATTGATTTTTTTTCTTTTTTTTTTTTCTTTTTATTTTGTTTTATTTTATTCCACTTGATATAAATTATATATTATATTATGTATAGTTCTTAATTTTTTTTATTTTTGCAAACTTAAAAAAAATATTTTTTCAATTTTTAATTATTTATTTCTTTAAATTTTTAAATCTTTTTAAATTTTATTAAAAATATTTTTTAATTGTTATTTTTTTATCATACAGTGGAAAACTTGCGGGATGTGCACTTTTGGTTTTGCCAACTATCTAAAAATTACTATTGATAATATTAAGTTAAATACACTATTTAAAAACGCAAAATCTTTTGAAAATTTGACCGAATATCGATATTTTTCCTCCATATATCGACGTCGATATTGATATTTTTATAAATATCGATACATCGATATTTTGTTTCACTTCCGACATCCCTAGGCGGTAGGCAGGGTACGAAGCTGGAAATGACGTCACTGCGGGCACGCCTGCTAGCTCACAATTAGAACAGGGAGCAGAGAGCAATGGCGCTCCGAGAAAGGAGTCGTTCATTATGAACGATTCGCTCAGGAGCGACACATCACTACTAATGAAGATGGGCACATGAGAAACGTAATATAGATGGCAGCAGGTATATAGCTACCTATGTTATGATTGGTTCTTATAGGAAAACGCGCTTTTCCCCTTCTGATGGCATGCGCACACTTCATTTTTAGTTTCAAACCCTTTGGAAATACAAAACATTGATAAACATCGACATTGTCAATGATTTGTTATTTTAAATAAACCTATTTTGTACGTGACAGTACTATAAAAATGGTCCACAACTCGAGGTGGTTATATAGCTGGCGCCTCTAGCGGTCAAGTTTGAAACGTCCACCTTAATTAGTGTTAATTCTTATTGGAGGATTAGAAGATGAAACCTGGTGGCATAGGATCAATGAACTAAGCAAATACTGAAGGTTTTTTTATTGCATTTTATTGTCTGACGTTTCGGCAAACTTTATGTCATCTTCGGAGAATCTAGAAGACATATGCAATAAAAAAACCTTCAGTATTTGCTTAGTTCATTGATCCTATTCCACCAGGTTTCATCTTCCAATATTTAAACAGGATCATCATCACTCTAAATTATTAGAGTTATTTTTCACAGTTAATTCTTATCTAAAATTGTCCAATTCTCTGCGATTCAGCATCAATAAGACTATGGCCGCGAATACACTATCATTGTAACATCCTTAATGTTACAATTTTATTTTTGTGACCTTATGAAGGTCCCAACCTCAGCTGCAGAGGTACGAATACATTTTTTTTTCAGTCTTAATAAGTTTTAGTCAGTAAGTCGTCGTTAGCTTGTAAGCAGTCGTTAAAATACCAAAATAAGATGTAGTTAGTAAGTTTTCAGAAGAAGAATTGTTGAACAAATTTTGTGATCAGAAGGTATCATATTATATTGCATTTTTTTAATTTGTAAACGCGCAGCAGCGTGGCTATATGCGTTATATTATTGAGTTAATTTGTTTTATGTTTTATCATGCCTAAAAACCGAACCCTAAATAGCCATTTACCGACTGGTGACAATTACTTGTCATAACTCAATGAAGATTCCTACTAGCTCGGCCATTGTGGAGTAATGAAAATAAACGTAACTATTTTCTGAGTCGTAACGAAATAGTAGGTAACAACAACTCCGTTGTTACCCATTGAGACTAAAATTGAGAGGCCGAATGTTTTCGACATGGAGTTTATTCATAACCGGCTAACCTCAAACCAAAACATTGAATCGTGCTGTTTGGTGCTGTTAGTATTGACAGTTTTTTTTTATAAAGAAATAAATAGATATTTACAACATCTCATTATAATTAAAACATGAATAACGCGCAATTGTTGAATAAAATTATGGGCGCAACTTGTAGGCTAAGTCATGACCTGTCAGCGCGATGAATGACTTAGACTACTAGTTACGCCAATAACTAATAAAACACTGTTGGATGGTGGTTTTTTTCTGGTGGATTTCTGCTGCTTACTGGTTGAAAGATGAGATCTTGATTAAAGTTTATGATGATGGTGTGTGTACGGTGGATACGAATCAGCTGACAATGATATAGAGATTAATGAGATGTTGGTGGTTGAGATATTGCATTCTTAATTGTAATTTTTTTTTTGTAACGCCAAGAGCTGAGCGTTACAACATTTATTTAATTAGTCCAAGAAAAATTCGAGTTTTAAATACATTTTCCAAAATCTACCACGAAAGTACTGACATATTTTAGATATTGGTGCTTTGTTGATTTAGTTTCCATTCTATATTTTGATATATAAAATTGGTATCTGAATATTTGACTTGTTTTTTGTTTTCGTAATACCGGAAACGTGTTTTATATAAATTTTCAGATGTTGTTTACTGGAAACAAACTTTTCTATGTAAATATACGCTATGTCGGTCATTATTTTTATATCGAACATCCTTTCAGTAGGTTTTTTAAAGGTTACTGCATTGAGTTATGTATTGCTTTGATAATTTCATACTTGGCGAACAAACGCATATTCCACTGACGAGGAGGAGGAGGTGTACTCGTGGATGTTTTTATAGATTTTTCTATTTTTGTCGATGTTTCCCAATCATGAATCACCAGGACTGTATCTCAATTTATTTTTTGAAGATAACATCAAACTCTATGAATTCGTAAATGCGATGAATTTCTTTACAAGACCGCCATCTTGTAAAGAATATGTCTAGACCAGAAAGCAACATTAAAACCGCCATTTTGCAGAGAATTTCATCTCATTTACGAATGTGTAGGAGTTTGATGGATTTATCTTCAAAAATAATCAGAACACGTGCTTGAAAAGTCAAGGGCGTAGATAAGGGGGGTAAAGGGGGTAATTACCCCCCCAGGATCATAATAAGAAAAAAAGAAAACTGAAACTATTACGAACACCTGGCTAAAAATTAAAGATAGATGGAGACAAAAACATAAACAGAAAAAAGTAATGAAAACTGAAAATTTGCTCAAGGAATCTTTAAAACTGTTCTGTAATTACAGACTAAATTACGATTTTATTTATTTGACGAACGTCTGTATATTTCATTAAAAAAAAAACAACTCTCGCAGTATGTGGATTTTGTAATCTTTTAACATATATACAGATACAGGAGAATCCTACTACATTATGTGTAATCTATTACAAACAGACACTTCAATTTTATTTATTTACTTGAAATATCTGCGTATTTATATAAAATAAACAAAATCTAGGAATTCAAATCTTTGATTAACGCCTGAATTGAACTCTTCAAATAAATAAAATTATCGACCAATTTTTTTTTCAGACTATATATTGACAAAAATAATAAAATTATAAATCAAAATTTCACTAGATGACGTTTCGATCAGGATTTGGAGCTTCTTCAGAAATAATCTAAAAAATATAAAAATTAATTAGTATATCTACTTATTTTCTAATAGAATGGAGTTTGAATTATCTAAATATTATTGAAAAATTATTAACAAACAATTTTTTAATAAGTAGTTATGGATATCTATGTACCTATAAAACGAAAGAAAAAACGCATTAAAAGCAAAATATTATTTTAAAATAATATCATAAATGTTACTTAAATTTTCCGTATCTAATTAAGAGAATTTTTATTAGATTTTATATATAGATAACATTTCCGAAATACCTGTTTTAAAATAAATTGTTTCATTATCTAAAATTTTTATATTATCCCAACTAATATTGTGGTCGTATTCCAATTTGAAAAATCTAGGCATATTCGTATACGAAAGAAACTTGTTTCCAGATTTTTGTTGACAATGTCATTGGGTGGTTATGATGCAGTTTCTAGAAGTGTAACACCACCCTGTGACGTGTATATTATTATATAAATGTACGATTCACTCGGGAAATGTATGAATTGCTAGTGTCGTGTATTTTGTATAGTTGTCGCCCACTCACCCACTCGGTTTGCATCCGCTACGACGACGGTGCCGTGAGTATTTACTTCATTGCATTCGCGTTGACACACATGGGTCTTGGTGCCATGTTAGTCTGGAGGGAAATCCCACCTTGGAATGGTTATGATTCCTCGCCCGCATCTCTTTAAATATAATCCAAAATTGATTTTTTTTTACAAAATACCGCCAACATGTGTGCTCCGCCTCGTGTGCGAGGACCCTATTTACAATTTTACAATCCTTGAGACATCTTCAAGGTTGTAATAAGTATGTTATTTGCAGCGATTCTGTTCTCTTGCAATGTCCCTATCCCAGCCATCATCTCAGAGCCGTCTTTAACCTATTAGTATAAGTATAAATACTGCTTTTTATCGACAAAAACTTTTGAACGGTAACTCCGATTATCATGAAATTTGGACACAACATTCATCTCGGTAAACTAAGATGAATGTGTGTACTCATGTTCCTCCCTTTCCCATTCGTTCTTTTACACCCGGGTGAAACCGGACGGGACCGCTAGTATAATATAATTCACAAAAGTACTTCTTTTAGCATTCGCGGGTTAATGCTAAAAAATCCATGTTGAAGGAAAGTATAATTTTTATTCGACATACCGTTGGCAAACGTACCTATATAATAGACTTTCAAGAAGTTCCCTGATCGTTATGCGTCTCTCTATCATATTATATACTCTTAGATACACAGTGTGTAGGTATATTGTGAAGAAGGAATTCAGCGATGTATTTATAAAGGGCTTTCGCGTGCAATCTTTTTTACTCGAACGGAAAATTGAAAGAACCTTAACAATATGTCTACATATAGATCTCTAGTGTAGAATTGCGAATATCTTTTCACGACGCGATGTACCTACGTGCCGTAATATGGCATTGTCTGTGTTTCGAAGCGATACAAAAAGTAAACAAAAAAAAAGTATGAAGCTCAAGATGTTACGTGTCGCAATTTAACACATTTTGTGGCCAATTACATAGCTATACATGTACTATATATAAATTATATGTATGTGCGACGGATAGGATGAAAATCATGTTAGCAACAAGGCTTCTTGTTAACGTCAACGGATAACGGCCCGATTTTTATGACGGGCGACGGGCCGACGCGCAGTGTTTGTAACGCGACGGGCATGTAGCCGTTGCAACAAAACTCAACGGATACCTGTACGCCGCCCCTCGGCGCGACGGCGGTCGGTCCGATGCAGTGGACCACGTAATTTCATAGAAGTCTGTTGACGACGACAGATGTGCGCGCACGTTTTTACCTATACCTACCTACCTTGTGCTGCTCATTGTGAATATGGAGTTTAAAATTGATATTGATATGGATTTGTTAATTATCCTTGTTCATAATAGGCCAGTGTTGGGACAAGACTTTAGAACATTATAAAAACAAACAAGTAAGACATAACGTACTTGCACTTCTTCGCCCTTCAAGTATAGAACTGATATCGATAACAACGGACGCGCACACGTTATATTAGCGGATCGTGTACAAAGGTAACCGTTTCGCGTCGGCCCGTTACCCGTTGACTAAAACGGTCGTTAACAAGAACCCTAGGGTGCAATCATATATATTTGTCTTTTTTTGTGGTAACATTTCGTTGATTCTGATTGGCTATACGGTCATAGATAAAGACACAGAACTTTTGATAAAGAGAAATAATATCTATACATACATAAAATTCCCGTGTTAATTTTGGCCGCGCTAATCTCCGAAACCACTGAACAGATTTTAATGAAATTTTGTAAAAGTGTCTTGCTTGGTGCAACTTACACTATAGGATAGTTTTTATTAAATATTTTGTACAAAATTGCGGTATTTTCTCCAAAAAACCTTTTTAGTAACACGTAACATCTGTTCAGCTATCAGAAGTCAGTTTTGTTTGTTTGCTTCTGAACTAATAGTTCCAAGAAAAATAAACAAATCTGTTTAGTACCAAATAGCGACATCTGTTAAAACTTTCAATTTGCTTAAAGCTATTAATTCAGACGTCGGGCCACAAACGAAATACATTTTGCAGAATTATATCTATCATTCCTAGGTGAAACGGGACAGACCGCTATAATATTATAAAGAGATAAAGTTTGTAAGTTTGGATGTAGGAGGCAAACTCCGAAACTACTCATTTGATTTCAAAATTATTTTCACCAGTATTTAGAATGAACCTTTAAGGTAGATACAGGCTGTATATTATCGCGTTTAAATAAAAGCGCTTTACGTGGAGACCAATTTTGCAACGCAATTCGACGAAAAAACGGGCGAAGCCTATCGGAGAGCTATAGTAGTTCTATATATTAATTATTATTTTTCTTTTGTTTCAGGTGAGTTTACATACAATACCTAATTAGTGAGCGTTCCTACCTATATTAAGTAAGTAAAAGTTTTTTTCTAAGAGGTGGTGCGATATATATTCAATTTGCAACCCGGACGAAGCCAGACCGGGCCACTAGTCCAATAATAAATTTATTGTGGTAAAGCATTGACTAAATAATATGTGATTATCGGTCAAATAGTTTCAAAGTTATTTGAAAAAAAAATAACATTTTAATCCTAATATCACGAAGTCTGTAACCAGGAGATCTAGCTTCATATGCTCGCTGTGTTTCGAGACGGACCGTTTTCTGGCGCACGCGAGATGACGCTGTTATCACCACCTGGGAAAACTTCGGTTCTTTCCGCCTGTTTCCGCCATGGTTACCAAAGTTGTTTAACTTCACAGACACTACACACATGTAAGCCATGAATGTGTGCGTTACCCGGTAGCTGACGCCATATTGGTTTATGCGACAGATATCGGTCCACCGCTATGCTCGATCTGGGTGTCCTGGTTACAGAGTTCGTTCCTAATATATTAATTGTTTGTACGGTAGTCAGGCAAGTTTAGTAAACCTTGAATTAACTTAAATATAATAAAAAAAAATATTTTGTGACCCCGAATTTTTTGTTTATTTTTTTTAACCATTTTTAATGCATTATAAACATAACACAATCAATTTATTGTAACGTATACACATGAACGACTCCTTTCTCGGAACGGAGCGAGTCGCTCTTTTTTTTGTGAATGACTCACTCCGAACGCCATTGCTCTGTGTTGAGCTATTCTGTACTGTTGCATTTGCAGAGCGCACACAGCACAGGGCACAGAGACTTTAGTGAACTTTGCACGTACGGAGTTATCTTTGCTGAGTCGTTTAATGTTGTTTACACTGTTTACAGTGAGTTAAACCATTCACATTGACGTCGTTGACAAAGATATAATATTGTAACAATGAACATTATTATTATTAAGCATTTTACTGTACTTTACAGTTTATCCGAAATGCGAATAATATAAAATCAGAATCATATGAAAATGAGTTCAGAGCTGAGTGTGTGTATTGTGCTGTGCAGTGCTACGTGACTCCTGAGCATGCATGATGACAGTTCACACCTCTGCACTCTTGTGTAGTGTGTACTGTCTAGTGTCGCTCCTTTGAACGACTCCCTCTGAGCAACTCTAGTGAGCGGAGCGCACGGAGCCAGCTCCCAATAAAGAGTCGTGTGGACATATCACTACAAGGTACAGCGCTTTTTATATTTTCATATGCTCTTTAAAAAACATTAATTCAGAAAACAATGAGATGATCCCATTGCATAACTGGAAGGAAAAAAACTGGGTCGGTGTGCAAATGTTGACGATTTGAAATGAAAATAGCAGACACGTATGCATAAAGTTGACCTAAAAATAACAGCACGTACGATCAATGCACGAGAATTGTGACGGGGAACGGGTTGTTACAGGGTTGAATATTCGATATGGGTTTAAAGTGTACATTGTCTGTGTACACTCCACATAACAGATACGAATATAGCTGCAATGTAGAAATGACGATGTCCGTTAATTTTTAGAATCGGGTACCTAGACACGGTTTTTACCCGACAACAGAGAATTTGTATATTTGTTTACGATTGATATAGGTCGAGAGCTGGTAGACATTTTTGGGTAGGTATTTGAGGCACGCTGAAAACTTGTTCAATACTGTGTGTGTTAAACCAACTAGATTTAATTTTTTTGTTTTTTTAAATGTGATTTTATAAATATACTGTCTCAAGTATTAATGTACAGGGGCAGGAGGAAGATCAAACTCTAGTTTGATCCTGTCCCTATTGCCTAAATTTGTATATTTAGAGCAATAAACTATTATTATTATTATTACTTCTTCTATAATACCCAAATACAGTATCGCACACCTGGTTGAGATGTAGCGGGGCTAAATCAACCCTTAAACTTTAAAAGAAGAGATTTTTTTTGCAAAAAATGTTCTTAGGTACTTTGAAATTTTTATAACTTCAAATTTAATGTTTAAAGAGTAAAAAAATAAATAAGCCAGATCATTTAGTCGGGCCTAAATCTTTGCCAGGTGCTTGCAAAATAATTTTGTAAAAATTTGAAAAAATGTATTTGAGGCGCGCTGAAATTTTTACAGCATATTCCTTATAATTAAAAAAACAGATCATTCCGGTGCGGGTGGGATATTCTACCTGCCAGATGATCGAGAAAATTATATATGAGTGCGAGTGAGCAGTAGTGCTATAGGTAAGTTGCAGTGTGAGAGAGAGCGTATATCGGCAACTGTCTGCGTCCAAGGGTGCTGCGGTGCACTGTCTCGGGCAAGACCACGTGACATGCAATATGTATGCTCGTACTAATTTAAATTTTGGGGTAGTTATTACTTTTTCGGTCTTAATTTTGTTTAGTATAAGGGCTGATTTAGCCCCGCTACTTCTCAGCCAGGTGTATTTGGGTATTATAGAAGTATTGAACAAGTTTTCAGCGTGCCTCAAATACCTACCCAAAAATGTCTACCAGCTCTCGGTCTAATATTTAAAGTTGACCTATACTTAACGTGGGCATACATCCCACTTTGAGCTAAGTGTCCCGCTCTCCTCAAAATACGTAAAAATGTCCTGCTTTGACAAAACAAAAACGTAGCAGCAAGCAAATCTTGTCTCCCGCACGTGCACAGTCAATGTTACCTGGTATCTTAAAAAGTGGCACCTAAATAAAGCGGTAGATTAAGAAAAAAAAGGTAGATTCTAAAAGTATATACATTTTTTTAATGCTTGCACAAATCCGTTGCTTATGTGAATCGTGGAATACCCACGATTCACAAATCATTTACTACGAACCAGGGTTCAAAATCGACAACCTGCGGGTATTAAATTCGGCACAGGTACCTGTCGTCATCCCCGAAACATACTGACAAACGGTGGTTAGATGATAACGTGCATAAATTACACACACTCCAGAATATACAAGCTATTTCACAGATAGTCGTTGCTAAAAATAACAAAGTACATTTCTAAACATATTTTGAAACGGATATTGCGTGTGCAGTGTTGAGTGCTTTTAGTATCGGACTAGCTAATTTTATTTTGCCTTATTTTGTCTTAAATAATGATCAAACATTTGTAACCGCCTGGCAGACATTTAGACCCGACTAAATGACCTTGGTTATTTTTTTATTTTATTAAATACCTACCTACTAAATTTGAAGTGTTTAAAATTTCAAAATGCCTCAAGGGCTTTATTTTCAAATAAAATTTCGCAAAGTTAAAAATTCACGGCTTGGCTAGTAGTCCAGTCAAAATAGACAAAAAAATAGTGGTAGGTTTACAATAATTCGCATAGAGCTGAAAATTGATACAGGTTTTAGGTACACTATTACAAATGAAATATCAAAAGTCCCCACCGATCCTACATTTGCTAAAACATTTATTCAAGGTCAAAGGTTAAACGTATCGGTTTTTTGCACTTTTCCCGTAAACGGTAAATGTTATCTAAAAATAGGTCAGACAAAAATTGTAGATCATGCAATCGTCTACAAGAACTGTTCTTATAATTTTTTTCTTACGAATCACCATTCTTTTGAAATGGTGATTTCATACATCGAAAATACTAATATGCATATTAATAATTTAAGTTATTTTTGATAAATGCGTTCAGTACGTACATAGATATTTTTGTCCCATATCTTAGGAATAGTGATTCGTAGGAAAAAAATTTGAAAAGAAGTTTGACCCTGCAGGCCATCCCTGTAACTTCCCGCTATTTTCGAGTTCAAAACGCTCAAAAATATATAAAATATAGCAAGAAGTTTATTTTTTAGCTCTTCGAGCTTAAAAAAAAACACTGTTACGAAATTTTCGTTCACGATATCTCATGAACAAATGAACCGATTTTGATGCGATTTGCGGCAGTCCACGCAATTTTTTAACCTAAAAAAGTAATTTATTACAGAAAAATCGATCTCATAGGAATTTTACGAGCAATTTAAAAAAACACTTTTTTACAAATTTTTCGTTCACGATATCTCGTAAACAAATAAGCCGATTTTGATGCGGTTTGAGGCGATCGACGCAGTTTTTTTAACCTAAGAAAGTAAATTATTACAAAAAAATCGGTTTGATAAGAATTTTACTAATAATTATAAAAAATTACTTTTTTCCTAATTTTTCGTTCACGTTATCTCATGAACAAATAAACCAATTTTGATTTGGTTTGCGGCAATCGACGCAGTTTTTTTGGCCTAAGAAAGTAATTTATTACAAAAAAATCGATCTGATAACAATTTTAAGAGTCATTTTAAAAAAACCTTTTTTAAGATTTTTTCGTTCACGGTATCTCGTGAACAAATGAACCGATTTTGATGCGGTTTGCGGAAATCGACGCAGCTTGTTAAGGAGAAGAGCTGATTACATTTTGGAATTATTCGGTTTAGTAGTTTAGAAAATATTTTACAAAAACAAATTTTTAAAAATTTTTAAAACTTGTTTTTTTAAGATTTCTCAAATTTTTTTGGGCCGAATCGTTTCAAATTTTCAGGAAGTCTAAGTTCACCAAGATCACGTCAGATGCCGCAAACCCGCAAACCGCGTTTCTGTCGGATACTCCGTTCAAAAGATATAAAAGGTTTACATACATGCACACACACACACACACACAGCCCTACGGACATCATCGCCAAAATAGTTTCAATAGCTTCCTAGGACCTCAAAACGTCGAGATCTGGCGAAAACTCAATTTTCGAAAATCGGGGTGAAAGCAATAACTTCCCGATTTTTGAAAAAAAAATTTTTTTTTTTTTTAAGCGGGAAGTTAAAAATATAAGAACAGTTTTTGTAGACAATTGCATTATCTACAACTTTTGTCTGACCTATTTTTAGATAACATTTACCGTTTCCGAGAAAAGTGCAAAAAATCGATACTTTTGACCTTGAACAAATTTTGAAGTAGATGTAGGATCGGTGGAAGCTTTTGATATTTTATTTGGAATAGTATACTTAAGACCTGTGTACCTATTTTCAGCTCTATGCGAATTATAGTAAGTTGAAATGTTTATTTTGACTGGACTATAGGCCCCACTACCCTTCTGTCAAGTCTTCTATTTTGTGTTTCGACATTACAAAAGAAGTGTTATACGGTGCCTCAAATACCTACCCAAAAATGTTTGATAGCTTTTTGACTACAATTACACGGTACATGTACCTAAGCGTTGCTGTATCCTGTATAACAATTTCAAATAGGGTTGGGTAACTCAGATCTGAACCGGTTCAAAGAGCCGGCTCCGACAGAAGATCCGTGAGAGCCGACTCACTTTTTTATGAGCCGACGACTCAACGGATCCGCATAACTTAGTGAAACACTTAACACACAGAAGCACTGTCAGCTCAAATGACTCATAATATGTCTGGCTATGGTACACACTATACGCACAGGCGGTACAGCTTATTACAATGTTTTACTTAAGTCACAACTTTTTAAGGTATTGTATTGCATATTGTAATATGCTTTCTGTAACATAGCAAGTAGCAACCTGTAAAACCCCGCCTTATAGTATGTGAGTCAGTCACTGGCATAATATTACGTGATATGATTGACTCAACTAACTCAGTGGCTCGAATAACATATTCAGAACTCGACTCTTTTTGAACCGGTTCAGGGAGCCGGCTCACATACGGGATCCAGATGCAAAGATGCAGATCACTAAAAAGACCCGGAAATCTCATCTCTAATTATTATTCTCGGCAAAAAACAGTAATATGCAATTGATTCTGTGCACACACACACACACAGTTCATACAAATAAAAGTGTTGAAATTATAAAATTAAAAGTGACATCAAATTGAAACTTCAGTTTTACCCTTGGTCGTTGTGTTTGACTGCCGCCTACAATAGCGCGAGAACATGAAATGAACGCTCGTAAATAACATTTGATCGCCTCGATACAATCCACAAACATTTATTTATTCACGTACACATGCGACAGAATCGATCCGCGCTTTATTTTCAATTGACAAAATATTGTAACAAAACTGTTCTAATTCGTGGTGGAAATTATTTATTTACAAAAATAAACGTTTAACAAAACAGTTAAGCATATACAAAAACCTTTCTCGTTTATCGCTCTTTCTATTAGTGAAAACCGTGTTAAAATTCGTTCTGTAGTTTTTGAGTTTATCACGTTCAGACAGCCAGACGCAGCGGGGGATTTTGTTTTATATATTTAGATAGAGATTTCAGTACAATTTATAAACGCTTGTTTTAGAAGATTTTAAATATTTGTTGAATTTTTTATGTCATGTTTTATGTGTCTGCATAATACTGTCATCTATGCTGTTCTTTTTTACCTGTTAAGGTGTGTTTACTCTCAGAAAGCGTTTGTATCAAAGTTGGTTCGTTTAGAGTGTAGAGGAAAATCTCAGCGAAGTGGAACTATCAAGTGATAATTGTTTTTAAAAATAAAACAAGACCTCGGCACTCTCAAGAGAGGAAAATAATGACATCACTGCATTATACAGGGTGGTGAAATGCTTATAATATGCAAACAGGGATTTACCATGTATAATCAAAACTATGCAATTTTCTGATTTTTGACGTGATAACGTCTTATAAATTGATGAAACACCGGCTGCATGCACGAAAAAGTGTAACGTTCCTAACGTTCCGCCTGACCCTGTGCGTGCTTTTCTCGAAAACGGCCCTAACGATTTGGAGGAAATTTACTGAAAAGGGATTTTGGGGGGCAAAAAATCGTTTTAGCTAGGTCTCATCTTTCGAAAAAATCGTTTTCATACAAATTTTATCATTATAAAAATCAATTTTTTGACGTATGAAAATACTTAAATATTGTAAGTAGGTTTTGGAATTTTATATAAACAATGAAACAATTGTTTTCAAAATATTATGACAGTTAATCTTTGAGACTTAAAATAAATACGAAAGAAAGAAAGTTAAAAAAAACAATTATTATTATAGGTGGTGAGTAATTTTAATAAATAAAATTAACCTAAATTTGAAGCGAAAGATGCAATATCATAGATTCGAATTATTATAATTATTATATGTAGAAGATAGGAGAAATAGAACATAAATTACGTATTACGGAATCGTTATCACGTAAAACTATCGTCCGTAAACCCAATTTACTGACAACCAATTTTTTTTTCTAGAACAAGAATTTATTCAATTGCAACGAAATTTTATACAACTTGGCTGCACAAAATACTCATTTTTAACCTTGCGTTTATTATAAATAAGAGTTAAGATAGCTATAGTTTGTTACAGTTATTAAAAAAAAAAACAATTACTCTCTTCCACTATCGCGGCGAATGATTTAACTCATCCAGCGAGATAGTGGAAGATTTGGGGGTTTAGTCCAGACGGTGACATGTTTTAAAATAAAGTTTTCTAATAATTGATATTTTTTAACAATTCTTGCAAATTATAGCTTACTGTTATTTTTTTTATTAAAAAAAACAGTGTGCAACAACTAAGGCTACTTACTGTTATTAATTATTAAATAATTGTACCGCTACCAACATTTGCTATTTATTATAAATTTGCCAGAAAAAAATTTCTTGAATAGAAAAAAAATGTTAGCCTTATTTTCACTTCTAAATTAAAATTAGAAATATTGGCGGTAGAGTTCCGGGAGAAGGAACTTTTTCGTAGGAAATTTCCTGCTCTTTCAGAATCTTTTTTGTGATTTCAGATATTATTTGCAATCTTTTTTGGGATATTCACAAAAAAACCAAACCCCTGTTTTGTTTTACTAAAATGTTTATAACATTTTTTTAGTCTCCTAAAAAGTTTCTAGATATCATTCCGAATCGAATGACACCATGATCATAATTTTCGGTGAAGCTCCGGAATTCATCAAAAAAGGACATGTGAACTAGACTATAGGTATTATTTTTGGATCGGGATAGTAGATATTTTTAAAAGCTTTTGTAAACGCACCTTTAGTCTGTGTACCTGCCTTGTATTTGATGCAGTAGATTTACATATTATGACGCTGCGAGGGGCGGAGGGATTGAGGTACTTGTTAGTTGTTGGAGATAATATACGACCTTTTATGTATGCAACCAAACTGACGTACGCGGCTCGCTGGTATCGCTTTGTTTTATAAAAGTGGTACTTTATGTACACACGTTGCTCCATCATTCTCTCCACTTTGTTCATATCTGACATCCTCTCATCTGTTGGTTTCTGTGCGCATACAGAATGTCCAGGTAGATACTTTTATTCTATACTGAGCATAGGAATAAAACCGCAATCGAACTATTAGGGTACAAACATATACTTCTGTTTTTTTACGCCGTGAACACTGGCGTATCGAGGAGGGCAAAACAAGCACGGGGGACCCGGCTTAAGAAATTTCTAATTTGCCCCCTCCTGGGCCAAAAGCTGGGTACGCCCATGTTAACGTCATAGAAAAAGACAAAGTTTTTCAAACAGAGATAGTTTATTAAGATTGAATGCAAGTACATCAACCAATCCTGTCATCGAAGAAAGAGACGCAGATATATTTTCGATACGCTTTGCTGCTTTCGCTCATCACACATTGAGTAGATAGACAATGATTCATATAGTAAATTATTAAATATATGGTCCGAAACTAGACAAATATTACGAGAGTCAAGGTAGATCTGGGCATTTTAGTTCACTAAAAAAAACTTTTTTTTTGTAAATTTTACCTCCTCCTAAAAAGGGTCACTAAAAAGCGTAAAATACCAAAGTTTTAAGGTCGGCACCAATTTACTAAACCTAAGTACATAAAACGCGATAGTAATTAAATTTTAAACTTTTAAGTGACTCTTTTTTGACGGAGTTGCAGTTTGAATGTTAACAAAAGTGAACGTTTATTGTCTCTGAACAAAACACACACTATGACGACATGTTTGTTCAGGGACGTTTGTCCATGTCGCCCACGTGACAAGATGCTGTTTCCTGATTGGTTCTTTCTCGAAACACGTGCTGCTAAAATTTAAAAAAAATCAGCCCGACAGGACCGGACTTACAAATTTTATGAAAACGCAAGTTTACTGATATGGAGATACATACGGAAGGATAATTTGGTACAGATGTTGAATTGATATGTAGTTTTGAAACTAAGTAAAAAAATGTTGTTTTAAGGGGTGTATTAAGGGGTATTTTTTTTTTTATTTTGTCCAAAAACAAAGTTAAGTTCATATACAATAGAGCCACACTGCCTATAAAAACAAATACACTATACTAGTGTGACCTGTGCGAATTATTCGCACTAAATAAGTATAATAATTATCACTTTACAAAATGATTTTTTAAATATGATTGCAGGTATTCAATTCGTTTCTAATTTTGCACACCGCTTATAACGTTCTTCTTTTTGTTGTATTACAATATGAAGCTCAGATGACAGATCGAAGAAATATTTTACTAAAATTGTCATAGGTATAGAGGCGCAAGTAGCAAAAGCGTTGAGCTAAGCCGTCAGATGGCATCATGCAGCATTGCTGTGACGTTATTCAGCGTTGCTCGCTGTTTCAAAATTAAAGCCGTCAGATGGCAGTATGCAGTATTGTGTCTGTTGTATTACAATATGAAGGTCAGTTGACAGATCGACGTGTTGACGTTGTTTCAAAATTAAAGCCGTCAGATGGCAGACGTTGTTCAGCGTTGCTGTATTTTAATTAATTTACAAAAACAAAAGCAATAATAAATTTTTTAGTTGTCGATGTCAGTAGAGCAAGCAATTATCTGTAAAATGATGTATAATTTATGTGGAGAAATTGTGAGGTTTTTTTCTAAAAGGGATGCAAACATCTTAAACCTTAGCGTATTAATATATATATATATATATATATATATATAATTGTCGGCTGGGTTTGGCACTGCGACCCAGAGTTTAATTTAGTGGCATAGAAAATTTTCCGGAAAAATCCACAACTCAATGAATATGACGTATTTACTATTACCGTTTCTTAAAATTGACTATTTAATAGTTGGAATATATCGAATTTAATTAATTAAGTTCACTACACTCTGGAGTTGATGAAATTGGTTTTCTGCAGCTGCAATATCGCGGCCGGTAACGTAGGTACCTATGTGGTTGGCGTGCAAGTACCGTGCAGCGGCGAAGCAATAAAATTTAATCGTTTTACGTTGGCCGTCATTACGTAAAGCGCAATCAAACTTTTACTAATGGCCGTAGAGTATGACGGCGTAGCGTGCAAGGCAAAAGCTCGGCTTTAATCTTATGACTCACGTATGGATGAGAAGGTCAGGTCGATCGTATGTCAGCAAAGCTCTTAAAGTTTTATATGTTGTATATTCTATCCTCAGCAGGAAGGTAAAATGTTTTAGCTTCGATTAAATAATCCAATAGGGATGTGCAATTTACATACTAGCACTGCTGTTATTGAAGTGCATATATTATGTAATAATAATTACTATATATGAAGCATCATATATATTAATACGCTAAGGTTAAAGATGTTTGCCTCCCTTTTTAGAAAAACCCTCACAATTACTCCACATGAATTATATATCATTTTACAGATAATTTCTTGCTCTACTGACATCGACAACTAAAAAAATTATTATTGCTTTTGTTTTTGTAAATTAATTAAAATACAGCAACGCTGAACAACGTCTGCCATCTGACGGCTTTAATTTTGAAACAACGTCAACACTTCGATCTGTCATCTGACCTTCATATTTGTAATACAACAGACACAATACTGCATACTGCCATCTGACGGCTTTAATTTTGAAACAGCGAGCAACGCTGAACAACGTCTCACCAATGCTGCATGATGCCATCTGACGGCTTAGCTCAACGCTTTTGCTACTTGTGCCTCTATATGACAATTTTAGTAAAATATTTCTTCGATCTGTCATCTGAGGTTCATATTGTAATACAACAAAAAGAAGAACGTTATAAGCAGTGTGCAAAATTAGAAACGAATTGAATACCTGCAATCATATTTAAAAAATAATTTTGTAAAGTGATAATTATTATACTTATTTAGTGCGAATAATTCGCACAGGTCACTCTAGTTGTAAGTTAAAGGACGGTGACAGAAATGATGGCAGAAATGCTCTCTTTCGTGTAGTCTGAGTCCCCCTCTACAAATTCATAGTGGAGTAGGGGTTTAGCGCGTTGCGATACGACGCTGGGGCACTTAAAAAAAACGACAACATTCAAAATTCCTCCACTAAATGGCAGAAAATAACTGAAAGGCTTCTGGGGGAACCTCCTAATTGCAGAAAAAATATGTTCTGCCAATTTACTCCCTGAAAAGACTGTCAGTAGGTATAATAAATAAATACAAAAAAAAAGAAAAACAAAGCTCGGTGAGTGAAATCGAGCTCAAACGGTTTGTCTTCTTGTAGAGAATCCCGAGGTACAGTTTTCTGCCAAAATCGATCTTGTAGAAACGCGTCATGTTCGCGGAAAGTTTAACATGGTATTCAGGTAAAGCATTCATGATAAATACATAAAATTATAGCAGTGACAAAATTTGCAGATATTATTTTTTTCAAACTTTTTGGGTACTAATAGAGAGCCTGGTAAGAATTTCTGCCAACGAGCGAAAATTTTTCGAATTTTTGCCTGTGAAAATTTTGAAAAATCGTCGAAAGAAAGTGAGGTCACTTGAAGCCACGAAATTTTTTTTTCGTATTCCGGGCCACCCAATCAACCATTCCGACAAGTTTCAACTTCAAATTCAATTTTTTTTTTCATTTTTTTGACGTTTCTTTTTTGAAAGGATTTTGAAAGTCTCTGCAAGGAGTAAATTGGCAGAAAATATTTTTTCTGCAATTAGGAGCTCCCCCCAGATGACTTTCAGTCATTTTCTGCCATTTAGTAGAGGAATTTTAAATTTTGCCGTTTTTTTCTAGTGCCCCAGCGTCGCATAGCAACGTGCTAGACCCTTACTCCACTAAGTGGATTTGTAGAGGGGGACTCAGACTACACGAAAGCGAGCATTTCTGCCTCCAAGTGCTCCTTGACCATTTATGTCACCGTCTCTTTAACTATTGTCTATTTACTGAATGTGCGGTGAGTGAAGGCAACAAAGCGTATCGAAAATATATCGACGTCTCTTTTTTCTAAGTAGTTCCTTCGTTATTCCGACAATATATATTATTATATTATGTATGTTAGCTTGGAGTATATCTCTCTTTATCAAAAGTTTTATGTCTTTATCTATGACGTTAGCCGATCAGAGCCGACGAGAAAAAAGACAGAAATATATCTTTACACCCTAATGTTTAGATTGCGTTTTTAATCTTATATGCTCCATATATATTAATCCTATAATAATAATAATAATAATAATAATAATAATAAGACTTTATTAAAGACTGTATACACAGTATAAATAGCGTCAAACATAAAAATAGTTACATAGTAAATTCTTGAATGTTGTATATACATCTGTCAGTAAGATAATATTTTAAAGTGTGCATAAATTTTTTGTAATTCTGTATGTCTCTAATTTCTTTTGGCAAATGATTATATAATTTACCACCAGCATATCTTGGAGATTTAGTAAAAAAAGAATTTGTAAAGAAGTCATTATATATTAAATTTTTTTGCCTAGTTTCGTAATGATGCACTTCAGAAACACAGTCGAGATGAGAGATATTTTTTTTAACATAGAGCAAGATCTTAAAAAGATAAATGGAGGTAACAGTTAATATACGATTAGATTTGAAAATTGGTCTGCATGTCTCGTTATACTTTAATTTAAATATTGTTCTAATAATTCTTTTTTGTATTACAAAAACTCTTTGAATGTCACAAGCTTGACCCCAGACAATGATATTAAAACTTAGTTTTGAATAAATTGAGGCATAGTAAATGTTCAGAAGCTGTTTAACATTTAGATAGTTACTTAACGTCTTATAATTAAATATGCTCCATATATAGTTCAAAAACTACAAACTCGCAACTCAACAAAACTAAAATAACAATAACAACTTGACAATAGCGTACTCGACTTTAAAGCAGGAAAGCGAGAAGTGACAAAGGCAACGAGCGATCACGGCCAATCACCGACGAGCGCACGTTCCGTGCAGGTAGCTGGGAGGTGGCGGGAGTCTTAACGGCTCTAAAATGCGCCTTTGCGACGCTATTTCTGACTAACTTCCGAACCTTTTAGATCCGTGGCGCGTATTATATATGACGTAAACAAATCCATGGGCAAAGAGTCGTTATTAAAGTAATTCACTTTAATAACGACTCTGTCCCCTGGATTTGTTTCAATTCCCTGGTTGTACCAACTCTATAACACATTATATGTTACTGACAAGCCGTTAAGTTGAGTTTAATCACTAGCGACATTAAAGGTTAACTGAAGTTATATTGGAATGGACGTTGGGTCGATTACTTGTGCAAACTAATGCGCCACCAGTTGGCATAGCTACTATATTACATGCATCACCGGCTCATCAAGCTATTTGATTTTCGATCGTAAATTAACAGTTTCAAATACTGTTCACGCTCCTATAATTTGTTTTTAAGACCACCGTTTGAAAAGATTATCTGGGCCCAGTACGAATGAATATTGTCAATTATTTTTAACACACTTATATTTAGCTTGACCTGTATGCTGCCCTAAAAAGGCAAAAGGCAGTAAATGACATATTTTGTTAACAAAATGAGTTTATACTGAAGACAACGACAGCAGTAAGTGCTGCAGCTTTTAAACCGACCCCCAGATGAATTGCACACTTCCTTCCTAAGATAATATATAAAAAGGTATTCCAATCCTGCAATGCATCATGGGAAATGTGTCAAGCGGTGGCGTCACCACGAGTGTGTCAGATACACTAGCCATCCAATCCTGCAATGCATCATGGGAAATGTGTCAAGCCAGTAACTAAAGTATTTTCATCCTAACTCTTGAAATAATAATAAATATTGTTTATTAATTAATTAGCGCCTAAAACATTTTTTAGGCGCTAATTAATTAATAAACAATATTTATTATTATTTCAAGAGCTAGGATGAAAATACTTTAGTTACTGGCTTGACACATTTCCCATGATGCATTGCAGGATTGGATGGCTAGTGTATCTGACACACTCGTGGTGACGCCACCGCTTGACACATTTCCCATGATGCATTGCAGGATTGGAATACCTTCTTATATATTATCTTATTCCTTCCTAGATAGATTGATGAGGCAAAACAGCATGATCTGATTTTTAATTATACTGTGTTTAGACAGATGGCAGTATTTGTGCCGGTTATGAATAAACTCCATGTCGAAAACATTAGGCCTCTCAATTTTAGCCTCAATGGGTAACAACGGAGTTGTTGTTACCTACTATTTCGTTACGACTCAGAAAATAGTTACGTTTATTTTCATTACTCTACAATGGCCGAGCCAGTAGGAATCTTTATTGAGTTATGACAAGTAATTGTCACCAGTCGGTAAATGGCTATGGTTCGGTTTTTAGGCATGATAAAACATGAATAACGCGCATGAGTTGAATAAATACTTAAATATTGTAAGTAGGTTTTGGAATTTTATACAAACATATCAGTATTTTATTTAACTTTCCGAGCAAAGCTCGGTCACCCAGGTACTCCTACTAATGAAACAGATTTGTATATGTGAATTATTCATTGCACAGAAGTTAACTTATAAAGATGATTTTATTACTTTGAAACGTCCCATGTTGTTGTTTGTGATGCACTTGTTGCTTTGATAATGGCCGACTTCTTCCTTCTGAGACAATAAAAAGTTTTGTTATTAAAGAATACACACGTATACAATGCAGTATGTCGCATTAGCATATAGATACTGTGCTTTTCATATTCGGTGGCCATAAAATTAAGGCCCCTGCAAACACGAGGCTGGTTTTGCCGCTAGAAACACTGCTGCGCTGGCTGCCGTGTGGGTTACGAAGATGCAAATGATGTCAGTGCGGGCTCGCCTGCGAGCTCACAAGATGGATTTTAAAATTAAAACAGGCATGAAAAACAGCTATTTTAAGGAGGTTAAGCCGTTTTACGAAGATAATGAAAAAAATCTGAAATAAAGTTTTTTTAATTGATTTTTTTATTACAAAATTTTCTGTAAAAAATCCAAAATCATTAGGAGATTTATAAAGTCAAAATTTAAAAAAAACTTTTACATGTAGTCTTATGGAAAATATGTCAATCTAGCATGCAAACGGTACATTTTAATTTTTTGCAAATAACCAAATAATGTCAGCAGTTCCAAAAACTAACTATGTAAAGCATTGATGTCTTACGCATATTTTAATATTTTTTCCAATTTAATTAGGAGACTTTTAATCAATAAAAAAAATTATTAAACCTTAGCACTTTTCAATTATGGACTTTTATTCATGACAATTTTAACCGAATTTTCAACTTTTTAATGATTTAATTTTAATTTTTATTATTTCTAATTTCTTTTTTAAATTATTTACTGCAAATAATATGTAAAATACAAATATTTACATAAATTTATTTTTCTAACCTAACTTTGTAACATACTGAAATAATTAATAATATTTAAAAAAAATTATTTATTATGCCAATAATTTATTGGTATCATCGACTTACACCCTTTTGTAAAAATTTATTATGGAAAAGTTCCCATTTAGAATTCGACCTAGGTACTTTTGATTGGGACTGTAACGGATCAACCTCCTTAAAAGAGAGTCGTGCAAAAAAATATGTATAGATAGTTAAAAGTTATATATTAGATATCGTGTCCATCGAGATAATCTATACTAATATATAAAGCTTGTTGGATAGCCCATTTATCGAGGAAGACTATATATTCAAAGCAATGGCACGTCAATCCGGTGTCGGAGAGGCAACCGGATGGCGAGTGGTAATCTGGGCCTATGAGTGGTGCAGAACCCCCTGGTAGCGGCCAAAGTGACCCCAAATGGACGGGGGCGGCGATATGGGGGTGGGGCAAAATCGAAAAATGTTTGAAAAGGCAACCGGATAAAAATGCGGTTGCATTGAAGGAAATACCCTAATTATATAATAATTTTTTTTTGCCATCCGAACCACGCGGGCCGTTTTTGCACTAGCGAATGAAAAAAAAAATTAAAAAAAAACTGAAAAAGCAACCGCTTCAAAATTAGTGAGCATACTTATTGACACCACCAAACGTTGGAAAAAAATTGCCATCCGATCCTGATGGGCAGTTTCGGAGAAACAACCCTTCAAAGTCGCCGAAAAACACTTTTTTTCGATTTTTTCAACAATAAGTAAAAAAAACACACTAAAAATTGTTCAAATCGGATGGCATTCGAAATTTATACTGTCCTAAGTACAAATAATAGTGTGTATCAATGCCATCCGATTTCGATTAAATTTACCCCTATTTAGCCACCCCCAAAACTCATGAAAACAACAATTTTATGCAGCGTATGGCATTATTTTTATTGTTATTGAGTTTTGGGGGTTGGCTAAATAGGGGTAAATTTAATCAAAATCGGATGGCATTGATTCACACTATTATTTGTACTTAGGACAGTATAAATTTCGAATGCCATCCGATTTGAACAATTTTTAGTGTGTTTTTTTTACTTATTGTTGAAAAAATCGAAAATAACGGTTTTTCGGCGACTTTGAGGGGTTGTTTCTCCGAAACTGCCCATCAGGATCGGATGGCAATTTTTTTCCAACGTTTGGTGGTGTCAATAAGTATGCTCACTAATTTTGAAGCGGTTGCCTTTTCAGTTTTTTTTTTATTTTTTTTTTATTCGCTAGTGCAAAAACGGCCCGCGTGGTTCGGATGGCAAAAAAAATTTATTATATAATTAGGGTATTTCCTTTAATGCAACCGCATTTTTATCCGGTTGCCTTTTCAAACATTTTTCGATTTTTCCCCACCCCCATATCGCCGCCCCCGTCCATTTGGGGTCACTTTGGCCGCTACCAGGGGGTTCTGCACCACTCATAGGCCCAGATTACCACTCGCCATCCGGTTGCCTCTCCGACACCGGATTGACGTGCCATTGCTTTGAATAATAGGCTATATAAAATCAGGCTACGGCCATTAGGAGCGGAGCATTAATGAAAAATGTTGCAAAATGTATCTCAAAAATAAGCTTCTATTCAGGTGAAATGCACTAACTAAATATACTCATATTAGCGTTGTCGGAATACAACGCCGGCTAACTCAATCGGTAGAGCACACGACTGTCAATATCAGGGTCGTGGGTCGAGCCCTACGTTGGGCGAATACATTTTTATTTTTTTTTTTCATTTTCTACATTGCTTTCTTCTAAGGCTTACATTTAAATTTATTGTAATTTTATTTAGTTAATTAAAAAAAATTATCAGTTAAAAAAAGTATAAATACTGCTTTTTATCGACAAAAACTTTTAAACGGTAACTCCGATCATCATGAAATTTGGACACAACATTCATCTCGGTAAACTAAGATGAATGTGTGTACTCATGTTCCTCCCTTCCCCATTCGTTCTTTTACACCCGGGTGAAACCGGACGGGACCGCTAGTAATTATTAAGAAATAATAATAATAACTATGTTATGAAATTGAACTAACTTTCGAATTTTTATTTTTATATATTATTTTTATTGTTTAAAAATTTAAATACATAAACTTGTTGCCATGTTTTTGTCTTATGTACCTTAACTTTTGTTAGTTGCTATGGTTAGTAATTAATGTTTATTTTCATAATTATTGTTTTGAAATGTTTTTTATTGTACTTGAAAAAGTCTAAATCTATAGACGAAACGTCGTACATTAATAAATATAACTTTTTGTCCACAATCCTGCGATTTTTCTTATTAGTTAAAAGTTATGTTATGAACGCAAATATAAATTTTCTTCGGTTTCTTTTTCATATAAAATTAAATATTTTCTAAATTTAATACTGGCTTTAAAAAAATACCTTATATTTTATATGCTGCGTTGCTGCTATTCTGTTTTAAATAAACAGTGATTTAAAAATTAATAAAAAAGAAAATACACACACAATGCAGAAAAAATAGAAAATATAATCCGTTTGAAAATGATGAAAACATATTACCAACACAGTTTCACTTTTTTGACGTAAAGTCGGGGGGGGGGTAGAGAGTGAGAGAGAGAGAGAGATAGTGAGAAAGACGAGTGGTTTTGTGAATTGTTGGAACGAAATGAGAATTTATGAAAAACATGAAGCTTATTTTACACGTCCTGTTTTTTTTATATTGCAATTCATCAGAATTAAAAAAAAAATGGTTTTGTACAATATTTATGTTCACATTGGACAGAACAATTTTATCTAAAAAACTGTTTTCCGATATTTTTAAATTAAAAAAAAATTTGTTAAAAATGCCGCACGAGTTGCACATACTATTTTTTATTACAAATTAAATTGAAATTAAAATTTTATTACGAATTAAAAAAAGAAATTAGAAGTAATAAAAATTAAAATTAAGTCATTAAAAAGTTGAAAATTCAGTCAAAATTATTAAAAATGTCAAGAATAAAAGTCCATAATCGAAAATTTTAATCTTAAATCTGCTTCAAATGACAGTTTGTTTCGTTGACATTAACACCGTTATTATTTTGTTTTTTTCTCTGAATTTGCGTGCGGCAAACAATAATTTCAGTGCGAAAAATAAAGTTTCCGCACGCAAATGAAAACAGCTACTTTTCAACCGTAACAGCATGCGTAAAGATATCACTTTTCCCGCATGAGTAATAAAAAAACACACGGGTTGCACTCAGGGAGTGCCGGCAGAAGTGAAAACTTGAATATTAACGTCTACGAATTTTCAATCAGGTCACGTGTCCTGACGCGAGTTTAACATTTTTTACCCATTACAAAAAAAGTGTACAACGCCGCTAAAGAAGTTTTCACTTCAAAAATTATTTTTTACTTTTTAGTTCGATATAAAGCGTGTTTTTTAGTTTTTTTTAAACTATATTTATTTTTCACTTTTTAGTTTGATATAAAGCGTGTTTTTTAGTTTTCTTTAAACTATACTTATTTTCCACTTTTTAGTTCGATTTATTGTCAAAAATTTGCCGAAACTAAAAACATTGTTTTTTTATTTCGGCGTGGACGGTATTAGAAACCACGACCCGTGATGCCGAGTGTTGACGTCAGCGAAGACTAGCGCCTTAGACCGCTCAGCCACCGATTGCTGTTGGTGTAGTGGCATAACAGTAATAAACAACACAGTACCTAGCAATTACTGTCACTTAGAGCGTTTTCTCGCTTACCCAGTTCTCACAAATCCTGACGCCTGACGTGAGTTTAACATTTTTTACCCATTACAAAAAACTGTACAACGCCGCTAAAGAAGTTTTCACTTCAAAAAAAAAATTAGTTGTCTGTAAAGTCGGTTTACGGACGATAGTTTTACGTGATAACGTATTCCGTAATACATAACCTAAACCTCCCAAAATTTGGTTTCAATCCGCTATCCTTGGTGTCGGAATGATAAGAAATGTCAAAAGTGACGTTTGCAACTGTCAAAGTATTATGTTCTAATAATAATTAGTTATTCTAATACTTAACTTAGAAGGCGTTGCATTTCACAAAATACTAATGTCAAAAAATTGAATTAAACATTAGAAATGCAGCCGTTTTCATGTTAAGACAAGACATACGTTATCTTCTAATTTCCATGTACGGCAAACAAAGACGACCGACCGCGTCGCGCCATGCATTAGACAACATTGCATTTATACAGCTATTTTTCTATATAAATTTGTATAAAAAAACTGTTTAGGCAAATTCTGTTATACGAAATCTATGTAAAATGTTCTCCTCTTTCGTTTAAGACTGGTTTCAAACCGATCTGATTTAAATTGAGCGAGAAATTAGCAAAAAGCACGTACAGGGTCAGGCGGAACGTTACGCGTTAGGAACGTTAGGATTTAGGAACGTTACACTTTTTCGTGCATGCAGCCGGTGTTTTATCAATTTATAAGATTGGTGATTCATCAATTTATAAGACGTTATCACGTCAAAAAATTTGATCCAGTTGGATGCTCCCAAAGTTAGCGGTTATTTTAAGGTCAGCACGCCTGAATAACGGTTATAACGAGAGCTTTATATTGAGTTATAGTATGAAAGGAAATGCACAGTGTGTGAGTGAGTTGGACAGAGATGTGCAAGTGAGTACAAGTGGATGGCACGTCGACGAAAAACCAATTAAACGGCTCACGCAGTGGAGCTGTAAACGACACCGCTGGCACGTGACCGACGGCCGGAGCTATAGAGACCTATACATAATATTATACAAGGATGCTTTGGATTCTCTGAACCGAAAACCCTTGAGTATATATGCAATATTGGTTTGTTTCTCTGCCGTCCAATTCAATTTTATGTTGCTCTAGAGCCAGATATGGTTTTGATATACGTGGACATAACACCGGATGTAGATTTATACGTGTTCTGCATTCTACATGTGTGTACTCATTGAAAAATTCCAACCAATTGGACGACGGGACCATTCCAACTCCAAAAACATTGACATTTGATATACTATATTGCGCGCCCCTGTTGGGACGACTATGGGCTCTATAGAATGTTCCAAACCACGACAACAACAACAATGGAAAGCAGGTAAAAACCCGACCTTCTTAGAATTTCCTGGAGAATGCAATGCATGTAAACAAAGGTTGAGATGCTTCCAGAACATTCGATAGGCGGGGGACGAAGCTATAAAGTGCGAGCGGAGTGGCTGGCGAGTCAGTCAGTTGGTTAGTTGTTCATGTGCTCTGGCATTGCGACATAAATCATCAGTTACACTGTGAAGATAAATAAACTTTTGTGTGTGTAAACCATTGAGTGCAATTATATAAATCTGGTTCTACATAAATAACTCTTTGTAAATAGTCGTGTGAATATAGTTAATATACAAGTGTGAATAAGTGTACTAAATAAACTTTGTTGTGTTTGTGTGCTGTAAATATTTTGTGTACATAATTTAGTGACTCTATATTCTCTGTTACTTAGTCTTTTATTTTATTATTAGGAACTGTCGTTAATTTATTTCTGGTAACGTTATTATTTCTGTTAAGTTAAAGAAGTACGCTTTCGTTTGTGTGTTTTACTGTTTTGTTAAACATTTATTATTGTAAATAAATAATTTCCACCACTGACTATAACAGTTTTGTTACAATATCAAATGTCAAAATAAAATTTCTGATAGCGTACCGCGGGTATTGACTAGTTTTAAATATGATTTTTACGATTCGTTGGCATGATTACCTACATAATTATGTTTCACGTCGTGTAAGAGTTAATCAAAGCATGCTTTTCTTTCTGGCAGATCTACAAATCAAAAGAACAGCTGTTTTTTTTTTATTTTCAACATATTTCCGAAGCTATAAAGCTTAAAAAAATTTGTTTGATGTAACTCAAAAAATAAATAGAATAATGAACCGTTATGAAAAGTATACCGTAATGATATAAAAAACAACGTTATAGCACATATCCACCGATTTTCCCCATAAACAATATTTAATTTGCGTATCAAACATCCTCCCAACATTTAGTTTCAACCCGTTCTTTAATTTGACCTATGTCGTGCTCACAGACAAACAAGCGCACAGATTTTTTCAAAAATATGTTTTTTGGATTCGGGGGACCTCAAAACGGAACAAAATTGTAAAATTTTGAAAAGCGAATTTTGACCTAAGGTGAAAAATCCGTTTTGGATAGGATTTGCGTTTAATCCGTTCTTAGTAGGTGTCTACGTCGAGAAAGGAGTAAACATGCCAAATTTCAAGTCAATCGGGCGATAAGTTTTGGAGACTTCGTGATGAGTCAGTCAGTCAGTCAGTGAATGATATTTTGCTCATAGGTATATATTATAGTAGATGTAAAATTATTTGTATATTTGATTGTTTGAATAGATTTAACATAGTTTGATGAATTTTGATAAAACTTTTTTTGAAATGTTTTTTTATGAAGTGCTATAGGCTATGTTTTATTTCAATTCAATATTTTATTACAAAGTTGATTAGTTTAATTTAATTAATTTTTTGACATATACTTCTATATAAATACCTACCTATATAAAATCGTAACGTGTTATATGTTACAAAATTATATAAATCGTGAAACACCTACAATTCATTCGACAGACGAACACATTTTATATTTATCTTTCCAGAAGTTGTATGTTTATCGGAACAGTTTTCTGTTTTTAAAAGGACCCCGCACAAACTTTCTCGGTTAAATTGATAGAAAATGGATTTATCTTATAGTTTAAAGATCACTAAGAATAAATATTGTTTGAAAGAAACTAAAAAACACGCTTTATATCGAACTAAAAAGTAAAAAATATATTTTTTTAAATAAGCTTAAAACAATAATGAATAAAAAATACAAGTATTATTGTGAAAAAAGCGTGGGGCGCTTTGTTCCACATTTTCGTACATCGAGCGCCCCACGCTTTTTTTTATTGTTTTTTTATTCTTTATTGTTTTAAGCTTATTTAAAAAAAAAAATTTTTTTTTCGGCATGGACGGGATTAGAACCCACGACCCGTGATTCCGAGAGTTGACGTCAGTGAAGACCCGTGCCTTAGACCGCACGGCTACCACTGTAGTTACAGTGCTGGCATATTATACTACAGTAATAAACCACTTGCTGTATAGTCCAAAAAGGTTACAAACAAACATACAAGTGAAGTTAATATAAAGCGTGTAAAAAGTGTCCATGGGCGCATAGCCTAAAAACCAATAGATTTTTACCTATAGATGTAGCGAGATTTTAGATATAGGGATATCCATTGAATTTACAACCTTAAAAAATCCTACGCTCTAGAAATATGTTTTCGAGTGCGCTGAATCCGAATATGACATTATTATTTTATACAGGGTGACACTATTTTTTTATTTCTAAAGAAAGCACAAAGTTGAACATGAAACATGTTTGTCAATTCAATGAATATCCATATATCTAAAATCTCGCTAAACATATCTGTAGCTAAAAATCTATTGGCTTTTAGGCTATGCGCTCATGGACACTTTTACTTACTGACCTTTAAGCTATAAAATAAAACCATTTTTAATCTATTTAACCGAAACCCAAATCCCATAAGGTTTGTGCGGGGTTCTTTACAATGATATTTTTTACACTTTAACAATTATTATTATTATTTTATTCAACATATTTGTTAACATAAGTTTGTAACATGGATATTATTTAATTCAGTACATTTATTAATTTAAGTTTTTTTTAAATGAACACTACTTCTAGTTCATACGCTCCGCTGCCATCTTGCCTCTGTTTCTCTACATAACCACCAGGGTACACCAGTGGCGGCGTAGCTTTTTACGTGGTGTTACAACATTCATTTTACGTCAATGATTAATGGTTGAAGTCTTGCGTAATCAAAACAGTCGATATACAGTGAACGGCAAGCTCCCGGCCAACACAATCTTGTTATCTCATTTCATAACCTGTATAGTATGCATGGTCGTCCTGACTAGTCAGCTACTGACGTTGCCCATGTGTCAGCTTGTTACCCGTGGATGGAAACGATTTACCTCCTCACAATAGGGTTGATCTTAAGAAACGGTTTTTTCTATTTTTTTCCGTGCCTACCCGCCAGCCAATCCATTAAAAAAGTCCGCAAGCTGTCTAATATTACTATCTTTCGCAATTTACAAATCTGAGCGAAGCCGGACCGAACTGTTAATAACCTATCAACTGTTGTTTTTGTTGCTTCCATAGCAACCCTATTACATTTCATCTAATAGTCGCGAACAGCTGTTATCGTGTTTTTACGTATATAATCTCAAAGCTTGCTTGGAATTAGCGTTGTAAGGCGTCCGGATAAAGCCGGACATAGTTAGGCTTTTTGATTGCCTGTCCGGCCAAAATCAACAGTGTCCCGGCTTTTGTTGGGTTTTTTACATTTCGAAAACGAGCGAGCGTCGAGCGTGGCAGAGCGCAGGCGAATATGAATAATGATTTTTATTAACTTAAATAAAAGAAGTTTTGTTTTGTTTAGATTGTTTTTTATTTTGTTTTGGGAAGTAATAGCAGGTTCATAAGACTTATTTGCGCAATTGCCTTTCATTAGAATTTAAGAAGAATTTAAAATGTTGATAAATGTTTATCTAGAATAGTACTTGAAGTGATTTGGCATTCGATGTTATTTATATTTCATTAGAATATAACAAGATTCACTGTAATAATAAAAAAAGCTTGATTGTACATATACAATTTTTTTGTCGTACCTATTAATACTGAGACCAAATCCTCAATAATGTAGGCTGTCCGGCCTTTTTACCCAAATGTCCGGCCAAACTGGCTGGTCTGTTCGGCTATTTGGTTTGGCGACCTGGCCTTGGAATTTATCTGTGTTTTTATGTAATTATTAAGTACTTATTTGATTAATATATTTAATAATAGTATATTGTGCAACTAGTGCGACAATGCCGCACGAGTTGCACATACTATTTTTTATTACGAATTAAATTAAATTAAAATTTTATTACGAATTAAAAAAAGAAATTACTTAGAAGTAATAAAAATTAAAATTAAGTCATTAAAAAGTTGAAAATTCAGTTAAAATTGTTAAAATTGTCAAGAATAAAAGTCCATAATCGAAAATTTTAACCTCAAATCTGCTTCAAATGACAGTTTGTTTCGTTGACATTAACACCGTTATTATTTTGTTTTTTTCTCTGAATTTGCGTGCGGCAAACAATAATTTCAGTGCGACAAGGTTTCCGCACGCAAATGAAAATAGCTACTTTTCAACCGTAACAGCATGCGTAAAGATACCACTTTTCCCACATGAGTAATAAAAACGTACCTACGACCGAGGTATGAAGAAAAATAGTATACACCACACTGGCCGAAAGTTTGATACTCTTGCACTGCACGTTATGGCGCGCAGTGCAAGAATATCAAACTTTCGGTCCTTGTGGCGTAATATACTATTTAATCGCGGCTAAACAAGTTTCGCTTCAGTAACAATTTTGAAGGATCATTAACCGCCACGAGTATGATTATAAATCATCCGTGCAAAAACTTAATAATCTTTTTGTGTGCAGAGTGGATAAACTTTTATAAGTATGATGGAACGAAATCAGTCACTTGACTAGGTGACGAATGACGTTGTACGCGCTGCAAAATTCGTCAACGAACAGGTGCATTTGAAACGCAGAATGTAAAAAAAAACTGAAGAAAATATTTGATGATAATTCTCAGCAAACTTTCATCAAGCATTTTTCTCTCTTTGGCTGCCGTAACGGACATTTGTAAACAAAAAAAAGATGAAATGTGATTTTACCCGCGTCCGTGATTTTATTTATTGAAGTTATGTTTTCCCATTTACGAAATTTAAGAGTATTCGTCCCTGCAAATACCCCCTGCACCCTTCATCTCAAATCTTTTCCCCTCGCCTAAAAACGGTTCGCGCTCTTCCGACGCTATTTTTAAAGCTAGAGGGTTCTGGTAAACGCCAAATGAAAGACAAAGAATCAGACTACAGATCCTTCAGGCGAATTTTTTAAAAAAAAGTTTCGCCTACGTGTGAAATATTACATAACTTATTATTTTTTTCAAAAGGTTATAAGTTTTTTCAGGAATTTTTTTTCAAAAAATTCGCCTGAAGGATCTGTAGTCTGATTCTTTGTCTTTCATTTGGCGTTTACCAGAACCCTCTAGCTTTAAAAATAGTGTCGGGAGAGCGCGAACCGTTTTTAGGCGAGGGGAAAAGATTTGAAATGAAGGGTGCAGGGGGTATTTGCAGGGACGAATACTCTTAAGCTTTGTTTTAACTTTAAAACAATAATAAACGAAGATAATGGCTCTGTTGCAACCTCTCTGCGAACGATAACAGAACCGTCACAGTCATGCGCAGTAGCTAAACCGTTCTCTAAAACCGATACAAATAGTTTCGTTTTAGCAACTATGACCGCTACCAGAATTATTTTGTCAAATAATGTTCTAAATTAAATACTTAAAAATAATAAACAAATGTATTTAAATATAGTAGATTAACACTTATAGATATCGGTTAAACAGCTTCGTAAATTAGAAAGATAAAAATGGTTTTCGTGAGTTATCCTTAGAAGATAGATATATATGCTGTCGCGGACTTTTTTTAGAACTTTTCAAGAGGAACAATTCAGCCATACATTATTATCGTGTAACTTTAACTATTCCCGCTGCGGACGCCGTGGAAGCTCTCAAGAGGCACGACTTTTTGCGACTTAGTTGACGAATATCACCATAACTTTAGCTAATTTACACATAATATACATAATAGGTATATAGCGTATGTTGGTCAGGAGTAATGTACATTTCAAACGATGAAAAACATTTTCAAATAGGTGCAGTGGTTCCGGAGATTACCCTCTAAATACACACAAACTCACAAAATTTGCTCTCTCTCTTTATAATATTAGTATAGATTTCAATAAACTATTTGCATGCAAATTAAAATTTAGTTTTAATCACGCCAATGAAATATTACTTCTTAGTAGACGAACCCACTTTTTTTTAGAAATCATTTTTTTCATGTAGTGGATTTTTTTGATTTTTAAGTTAGCGAACTTTTACAATATGACTGGATTTCTGACTCAGCTTTGCCCGCGTAAATTTTGGTTTGGCAGTTAAATATTCAAAAGCTACAGATCAACTACGCTTACTTTATTTATTAAACTTTATAGTCAGTATGATTTTATAAAATTTTCAATAAAGTTTCAGATGTAAGTTGGCTCTGTTCCAGTTATATTATCCTATTATGTCAATGTGTTAGTAGGTAGCTATCAGTGTAATTACTTCTGGGAGCTCATCAAACTTTGAAACTTACGTAACATTATGCGCAAGTACCTTTCATTTTGGAATTTATCAAATATTTCATTACACATTTCTGTAATCTAACAAAAATATGGTTCGAATTATATCGTAAAATTTAAATTGTATATAGAATCTATATAATAGGGTTACACTACTAAAAAAAAGCATAAGTCTCGACCATAGAAAAGCTTATCGGGGATATTAACATATTTTTCCAAATATCGTAAATATTTTCGTGTTTTCATTCGTTTTGCAAATATTCAACTTTTTAAGACACTAAACGATTTTTGGCCGGTTTTATATTAACCGACCTTATAGAAAAAGTCAAGCTGAATCGATTCCAACCAGCCGCAACCCTGTGTCTGTTTTAGTTACGGAGATATTATAGCCAATTTTAATTGTTTAAATTTTTATTTCAAACCGTCATAACTTCTAAACTAATTGAGATACGAATTTTTATATAGGCCTAATAGACTCAGCATGCTTTTTCAAAATGCGTCAATAATTAAGCATATCCGAGATATTTAATTTTTTAGACAAAATAAAAAAAATCATCAGTGGGATTTTTCAAATGGGACTGGCTTTAAAGACATGGCGGAGTTTTAATTCATAAATAAAATTATACGCAGTAAAGTATCTTTTTCAGCGCAATAACCGATATTAGAAAAATCGAGAAACATTTTCAGCTACCAGATATCATAATAATATGCCCATTTGACTAGATACTTACGATTTTATACTATTCTATTTGAATACCCGTTCTTCCACCGAAAACACGTTCTCCCACCATATTTTGCAGTAATACATCAATTCAATGACATGTCAATAAAATCGTGGTTTTGTCTGTAATTGTAAAGTTTTTAACGAAATTTTGACGAAGATAAATAGTTGATAGAATTTTTAGACCCAATTGGCCTTTTCTCATACAGTAAAGAAGGCTAATATACCTAGGACTACCATATCGAAAATCCGAGTTTTTGCAATTCCGGAATTTTGGACAAATATTTATGACTTATTCTATTATTTTATTAGTTAGAACTGTCGTTTTATTTTCGTTACGTTAAAGAGAAGTGTTTTTTAGTTTATTTATTTGTTCTGTTAAAGTTGTACTATTGTAAATAAATATTTTCCGCCACGAACTAGTACCGTTTTGTTACATTATATATACAATCATCATAATATGAATATTTGCATTTATTAGGAAAGTGCGAACTTCAAAAAAGTATTTTCATACTTTTAACTCTTCGAAAAAGTTTTATCGATAAGCTGGAAAGCATTTATGAAAAGTGTGTACGTTTAATACTCTGTTAACTGTTTAAGAATTGAAGTGAAAAATACTGTTTCCTCAAACTTCTGTGTTTAAAAGTTTAAAAAATGTTTTAAACTTCGACGGAGTTACGTTGAACAAAATAGTTAATAATAATTATTATACAATGCGTTCGATATTGATATTGATACAACGAAATTAAACCGTCACAATTTATTTGTATAATATAAAAATTTCATTGTGCTTGGGGTTTATCTGAGATGCATGCCAAACAAAACAAGTGTTTAATTGGTTGAATTCCATTAAAAAAAACGTATAATAATTTGTTGAATGATATTTTCGCATGCTGAACACTTGTCACTAAACGTTTGATATAATCTCGAACAAGTGTATAGGCGAGAAAAACACCACAAAATGACAGCCGATCACGTTTCATGCATTGTAAAGTTATAACAGTAGGTTCGTTCCAAGCAGCCAGCGACCGGTTTCGAAACCGCCACCCGCATGCGCAATAGGTAAAACGTGCTCTAAAATCGCCATTAACAGCTTAGTTTCACCTACTGCGCATGCGGGTGACGGTTTCGAAACCGTTCGCTGGCTGCTTGGAACGAACTTAATATAAATATAGGGTAGATTGATCGAACAGCGTATAAATTATAAAAATTAAGTTAGTAGAAATGTGCGACCAGTGGATTTTTGTTATCAACTCGAGTAAATACATACTCGATTTATGTACAGCGAGAAAACTTTAATAAGTAGGTACCTACTGCAAAAGTTTTTTAGTACCTAAACGTTTTCTTATTGCATTGAGTCGAAAATGTTGCTTGGAGCTGGAGATTACCGACCGATCAAAATAAATTACTTCATAATTTACAAGCGTCTTAGGAAATGCGTCATTATTACACCTCTGTGAAGAATTTTTATTTTTATTTATTGTAAGTTTTAACCACACATTTGATCAGTATCGAATAAAATCACACAGAAAGTTCTCAAATTTGGTTAAATTAAATTCTTAAATAAATATTTTAATTTTGACAATTTTATAAAAATCGAATAATTTTTTTAATTAATTTTTTTTTATAATAAGATATGTTCAAAATAATTGTATTAACTTATAATAATTATGATCATGGAACATGTATACCTACTGTTTAGAACAATTTACCACTACTCGACCAGCTTGAGGTACGTAACAAGATTTTTAATATTATGTAGTACCTTTTCAAAAACTTATCTTTTGAGCATGGTTTTCTTTTTTTACATTAAAATTGTGATATAATATGTTCTAAATTATATACATTTATGCATGTTCATAGGCCCTGAAGATGAAAATAATTTTTTCGAAACGTTGGCCACTAGCGAAACACTGGTAAAGCTTATTTTATGATCCTCAACCAAACCTTCCTTCATCTTAACACAATATAAAATTTAACAGTAAATTTTGTGGTTTTTAGCTTTAGAAGGTTGGCCAGTTAGTAAGCTATCAGATCATGGAAAAATTCAGGCCAAAAAGTCAGAATTTTTTTTATTCGGATTTTTGTAAAAAGAAAACAAATAGATTTTCTCGAAAATGACCCGACCATAGGCGTAGCAACGATTTTATCCTAAGGGGGATCAAATTTTCAACTGTACCTACCATTACCACCGACTCATACATAATTTGAAAACTGTTCATAGAAGCGAATTCGATCAACACGACTTTCTGGAGAAATTTCACGACAATAACGGATTATTGTAGATTTATCTTGTTATTTGTACGTGAATAATTAATATTGTAGGATGGGCCCCCGTCTTGTTACGCCAATGTTTCCGGTCCCCAAGTGATAGAGGTTATATTATTCCAAATTAGTCATAGTTTATTCTTCCGAGAGGAATACGGGCAATTGCCGGTCACCTATATATACCTATAGTATTAGATGTTTAGATAATAGTTAAGTAGAATAAGTAAGAATATAAACCTTACAAAAAGTATTGAACTCCCACCAAAAACATAAATGTGAAACAGATCCAAGGTCAATACAAGTGTCTGTCGAAAAACGAAGTGGGATCTTAAAATGTGCTAAGTTTTCACTTTGCGAGTTTTTATAAATGACTCGTGTATGTAATTTGCCACTTTCTTAGAACTCACTTCTTTTTTTTTTGGTGGGACAGAAGTATCGTAAAAGTGTTCGGATTTACCTTCGTAATCGTCCTTCATTTGTTCCGGTAATTCCCTCTCGTGGTCACGGCTCGACCAATGAGCGGGAAACGACACGCGACAACGGTGTTTTGATCTCTCCAGGGATTTTCACTTCCTCGTCGCTCTGTTGGAGCGTATCGGTCCGTAACAATGTCTGCTTACCTGTCCTGCAACTGGTCCGAACTAGCAAGTGTAAAGATCTAATTACACTAAGAAAACTTACTATATTCCGGTGTCTGGACGAATATGTAAAATTGCAATGGGCCTTGTTTAAAATTCCATTTTCATGCCTTTAAGCGCTATCACTTGAGAACGGCTGTACCGATTTTGGTTATTTTTTTAAACGCTCCTGATAGTCGGAAAAAGGTTTTTAGGGAAGGAAAAATTGGAAATGTTGCCCGGAATACGGTGGAGCCGAGGGGTGGCTGTCGAGCGGGACGCAGCCCCTTGAAGCAAGACTGTAATACGGTGGAGATGAAGCCTCCACTACTGTTGTCGCTGTTGCCCTGCAAATACGGATATTATTCTATTATATAGTCCGATGTTCGTTTTTAATAGAAAATCTACAAATCCGGTCGAGGCCGGACCGGGTCGTTAGTTTTTTTATAAAAATACTAGCGGTCCGTCCCGGTTTCACCCGGGTGTGATAGATATATGTACTTTGTGTTATCGAAAAATTCTAAAAAATATAATGAAAACGCAGAAATGTCAGAACTAATAGCTTTGAGTAAATATTACCAGGTTTGCTTCTGAACTAATAGCTTTAAGAAAATTGTATCAGGTGTCGTTACATGTTACTAAAACAGTTTTTTTGACAAAACACTCTAGTTTTGTACTAAATATTTAATAAAAACTATCCTATAGTGTAAGTTAGACCATGCAAGACACATTTACAAATTTCAATTAAAATCGGTTCAGCGATTTCGGAGATTAGCGCGGACGAACATCGTGACACGAGATTTTTTTATAATAATATTTCGTCGTTGGTTCTGTAATACCTCTTAAGTGCAAAAAGTTAAATTTGCAGGAAAGGCCAAAAAGTAGTTATTTCAGCAATGGATGGTAAGAACTAGCAATTTCAGAGGTATATTACTAATTCATACTTATCTTCACGATACATGTTTAATTAAGACGAAGTATTTTCTTAAAAAATATTTAACGTTAATTTGGGATTTATTGGCACATGGAAGGAATTATTTGACACAACTTTTCACATAACAGTTACTTCCCCTTGTTGGTTACTGTAAAATTAATTTTGAGGTATTACTAGTGTATAGAGCTCCGTTTCCTATGAATCTTTTCATCTAAAAAAACGTAAAATCTGCCAACTATGCACATAACCAACGACGATTTGCAAAAATCCTTCTGAAAGTTGAGTGCCTTAAATGTCGTGACTCCAGTAATCTTTCCCGTGTAATTTGCTCTTAACAGTCGAGATGCGCTTCCGCACCTTAATATATTGCCTACAAAGCAAGGACTTGTGTGCAACCGGATATAATTCTAGTATTTATAGGTTCAATGTTATGTAACTCATCATTCTCTGTTAGTGGAGCGATACTGCTACTGCAAAGTGCATAGCTGTGTACGAGCTGAGGATATATTATTCCACTCTATTGTGTGTTAAAAATATATCTATATATACGAACTAAAAAGTATAAAATAATTTTTTTAACTTATAGGATTTGAAACGAAAAACGTGGAGCGCATGTGACAGTTATATAAGCAGTGTAGAGAGTAGCTTTCAAATAAACAATCTATTTATCAGATAAAATGAATAATGCGCCCCACATTTTACGTTTCAAATCCTACAAGTTAAAAAATTATTTTATATTTTTTAGTTCGCTTTAAAAACGTATTATTTTTTTTATTTATTTTATTATTTTCTTCTTTGTAGTTAATAAAACGTGGTAAAAACAAAAATACATCGTAAAAATATTAATATTATATGGGTCATGGGGGTCGAACTCGCGGCCTTCGCGTTGTTAGCACGACGCTCTAACCAACTGAGGTACGTACGACCAATGATTGAAATGTGTCGTACAACGGTAAATAAATAAGAATGAATTATATGTATTTATTAAAATTTCTTTATTTTCTTTTTTATTGTAGCATTTTCTCGTATTGTCATCTAATTCTGAGTGTTGTTAAAATTTTCACGTCTTTATCTGATCAGGAAGTTAGTTTAAAATCAATTACAAAGTTCCGCCCCGCATACACGAAAAGCAACTTAATATAAACGAGGTAAAAAAATTAAAAATTGAACGCCTCTGACCTTTAAGAAGCTTCGAAACATATGTACTTAAATTTTCAAATTTATAAGCCTATTTCAGTATTGAAGTAGGTATTCTGTTAAAGAAAGAAATCTCTTTTTCATCTCTCGTATTATTATCTCGTTTCTATGAAATACTTGTTGAAAATAGAATGTAAACAAGAAAAAGGGAGTATTATAAATAAAGAAACGTAGCAAGCCGCTTTTAAAATTATTGATTTGGCGTACTGCAGGAATCAACCGGGTTTTTTAGTGTATTTGCTATAAGGCACTTACACTATTGGCGTCGGTCGGATGGCGGGACTTAGGGGTCGGACCAAAATTTCTCGAGGTTTCATTGCCTCCTAAGACGTTTAGAAATGTTTATAATATATAGGTATGTGTATGACCACTGTAACTCTCGACAGACTTAATCGATTTAAATGAAATTTAGTCCACATGATGGAATCCATCACCGCAAAAAGCCTTTTTAAAAGGGGCCTTATCGGGCCATGTTAAGGGTGGTATTTAGGGGTTGTAAAAAGTTTTCGGGTCCAAAAATACCGATAAAATTCTCGGATTCGTTTCAAATTTGAAATTTAAGCCTTTAGTAATTATTAAAATGTGCTGCTAAAATTTTAATAAAATCGGCCCGACAGAACCGGACTTAAAAATTTCATTAAAACACTAGTTTACTGATATGGATTTACATACAATAATTTGGTACAGATGTTGAATTGATATTAATATTGAAATTAAATAAAAACTGTTGCTTTAGGGGCTGTATTAAGCGATAATATTTTTTATTTTGCCCAAAAACAAAGTTAAGTTCACACTGCCTATTGCAGCAAGCAAATACACTATATTGTCGGCAGGGTTTGGCACTGCGACCAGAGTTTTTTTTTTCTTTGTATTCGGTGAACACAATCTTCGGATGGTGAACCGATAAGGAAAACCGCGTCATAAAATAGCCCGGCTACTGTAAGTAGAGGTTGTTCAGAAAAAAAAAAACAATATTTACAATTAAATATAAAATCTTGAATCGCTCTCAAACCTGCAATAAGCTATTTTGATGCCACCTGGACAATACAAAATAATAAGCGTTTAACGTTAATTTCGAGATTTTATCAAACTCATCTGCTCAAAATTTGCCTACCTTATCCTAATTTCCTAAAAATTCCTTCATTCGCCCATTGCTATTAAATAAGTTGAAGTTTAAAAATTCTAGAAGTGTCGTAAATGAAAAATAGTAATGGTGCGAATGGCGTCTGTTATGACATAAAGTCGAGAAACGGACGTTAAACGCATTAGGTATTATCATTATTAATGTTTAAAAGAATATCTTTCGGGGAAGAACCTGTACCTACATATTAATAAATCTTTATACTTATATACGTACACTGCAAACATGATATAATACTTCTTTGTATCTACCCTATTTACTTTGGTTTGTATACGGACGACAGCTTTTATTTTCAACCCTCTTTGTAACACGCGCTACCCTGGTCGTCTCGCGACGTTAATTTCGTCCTAGCGTCACTGAAAAGTTCGCATTAGACCCCCAGTCCCAGAGAACAATAGAGCGTTTTAACCGCATACTTCATCAGATTGGTTTTGAAATATGTCGTGGCTAAATTTTTGAATCAGAGATTTTTTTATATGAATTATTTCAGAGCAAATTTTGTATTTATAAAATTGAACTTAACGTCTTTAGCGTATGAATTTAATTTAAATGGTAAATCAATTGACGCATTACAGAAAATTGTTCCACATAAAATGCAACGTGGACTAAGGGAGATTCGTATGCATTTTATGTAGAACAAAAAAGTCCCATCTCTTGAAACTCTACCACCAATATTTCTAATTTTAATTTAGAGGTGAAAGTAGGGCTAAAAAATTTTTTTTCTATTTTTTATATACGATAAGCTAAAAAGCACGAAAATATCGAAAGTTATATAAAAAAATGAAAAAAAATTTAGTCCTATTTTCACCTTTTAATTAAAATTAGAAATATTGGTGGTAGAGTTTTGGGAGATGGGAATTTTTTGTAGGAAATTGCCTGCTCTTTTAGAATCTTTTTTATGATTTCAGAAATCTGCATTAGTTTTTGGGATATTCGCAAAAAAACAAACTCCTCTTTTTTTTTACTAGAAATATTTATAACATTTGCAATTTTTCGTCTTGCATTACAATTTTTTCAAAAAGTTTCTAGACGTCATTCCGAATCGAATGACACCATGATCATAATTTTCGGTGAAGGAGGACTGGAATTCATCAAAAAGAGAACTGGACTATAGGTATTGATTACATTACCTCGGCACGGTTATTTATTATTTTAATATTGTAGAAGAAAATAAGTGCTCATTATAAAATAAGAACATCTATAAAACAAATTAAATTGTAAGCTCTAATTATAAAAGCTCATTTTAGTAAATACTCGTTTATGTATATAGATATTCATGTTCTCAATTATCTTTATACGCCTAACTCTGTTCGTTTAACGAACTAAAATTGTCCCTATAGACCCTTATAGTCATACTGTGAAAACCTTGAAAATTTATTAAATTCCGCTTACGTAAATAATGTAATTAAAATTAGTTTTTTTTACATGTTTATTTTTTCACTACGATACTGTAAGCCAGTAAAATGACGAAATCAGTTTCCACTAGTTTGATAATTAGAACTTTTCCATGGTTACAATATTGAATTTTGACAAGATGCAAGCAACTGATGAAATACATTTTTTTAAACGTTTTTTTAACAAGTTCCAGTCATCGTACGAAGTTGCAATTTTGACAGATTGTGTATTGTACTTATATAAACGTTCCCTCAAATTTGCATCATTTTGCGATTTTGTTGAAATGTTTAGGTTCAAATCATCTTCACTTTTTTTTCTAAAATTAATATTTTTCAAGTTATAACGCGTAACATGTTACGCGTTTTAACTTATATTATATATATAAATATTAATTTTAGAAAAAAAAGTTTAAAGTAAAAGTTGTAGAAAATTTGTAGATTTAAAACTTAAGTCATTAGCATTTTATTGTTTAAATAATTATTAGAAGAGATATATCTATGGGTCCAAAAGTCAATAAACAAATCGTAATAGTTGAATAAGTCGTAAACGGTAAGTGATACAAAAAAAATTATTGAACAAAAAAGATAGTAAATTTATTTATCTACAATAAAGGATATTACCTCTTTTGGCCTCAAGTGCACGGTTACGGAAATATAGGCTGAAACGGTTTTTGTCAAAATGGCGGCACTTCCGCCCGCCTAATTTGTAAGGATTTTGTGCATTTAGGGTCAGTACGTGATATTTAACCTATTTAAGAAAACGAAAAAAAGTTGTAGGATAGTGCAGAAAAAAATTCTCTATTACCTGTACTACATCTTGCTGAGGTTTTTCATGGTTTCGATAAATATCGAGATGGTTTCTTATTCAAGGCCATGGCCGATTACCTGTCAAACTCCTATGCTCAAAATTTGCCTATCTTATCCTAAAATTCTTTCATTCGCCCATTGCTATTAATTAAATTGAAGTTTAAAAATAATTGTAGAAAATAACGGGAAGTGTGTTATTATTATTATTATTATTATATATCCGAGGACGACACGTCGCGACGGGGGCGGTGCGGGTGAAACGCGAGTAGAAATAGCTGAGAGATATACATGGTACTCAGTCATGGATCAATTGGACGATTTTTTAGAGTTTATATAATAGAATAATTATTTTTTGCGTATAGAACTGGAGAGCCGCAACTTTACATCAAAAGAGCCGCATGCGAGGCTCGCGATCCGCAGGTTACCGACTCCTGTTCTAGACTCTAGAGTATTTGCTACGAAAATGATTTCTGGCACGGAAATCGTTAACTTTTGGAATACAATAAAAACATACTTTTTACGTCGTGTACTTTATTTGACAATATTGCACTTATATTTCATAGGGAAATAGGAAGCAATATTGGAAATGTATTCGAGAATTCTTTAGTTTTATATAAAACTAAAGTTATGACGCAAGTATAAGCACGCAGTCATCAATAACGTATAGAGTGCCATTCAACGTGCGCCCGTCACAGTCCTTTTTACGAACGACCTGCATGTAACAACATTTTATTGTCCATTTTTTAAGCTCGGTATTGAAGTATTACAGGTCAGAATTAAAAGTAAACATTTAAAATGTCAATAAATACCGAATTTATCAGCTAGGCATATCGCATAAACCGGTTTACATTTTTAACACGCTTATATTAGCTTCACCTGTATGTATGTAAAGAAATATTTCAGCGTAATTTTCACCAATTTCAAGAAGTATGATTAACTTGAAAATTTGCACGCGTGTCGAGGGCCGATGACAATACAATTATTACATAAAAATAAATTTGAATTTAAAAATTTTGACAAAAATTGAATTTGAAAATTAAAAAAAAAACTTTTGAAGTTGTTTTTGGAGACTAAAAATTAAGAAAACAAATTATAGTTTAAAAAAAAACACGAGGTAGTACGAGCACCGAGGCAAATTTAAATAAAAGGCTTGATTTTTTTAATATGAAGTTGGACTAAGTCTAAACCAATTCTGAAAATTTTAGGGGGGGTTGCCTGATTATTTAAATAAATAAATGACTTCAAAAGTAGGCATATTTAACATTGGCTTTATGGTAAAACGGTAGATGGATGATATGTTTTCATTGATTTCTCCAAAACTAGTCGGTGGAAGTTAAAAAAAAACACTATTTAAATTAAAGTTAAAACCTTAATAAATTATTGAAAACAAAAAAAACCTTTGTGCCCGACTAATAAAAAAGATTAAAATTTTTTTTAATTAGTCGGACACAACGGCTTTTTTGTTTTCAATAATTTATTAAGGTTTTAACTTTAATTTAAATAGTTTTTTTTTTAATTTCCACCGACTAGTTTTGCAGAAATCAATGAAAACATATCATCCATCTACCGAAATATAAAAAATCAAGCCTTTTATTTAAAGTTGCCTTGGTGCTCGTACTACCTTAATAGCAAACTGAACTAAAAAGTAGAAATATTAACAAATTAATAATTAATAGTAAGAAAGCGTGTGTTGCCAATTACTACATTTTCATTATAACTCTAATTTTATAAATAGCTACCAATGAAATAATTGTAACATTTATCAAGCACCTCACGTTTTTTTACTATATTTAAATTATTTTGTTAATAATTATTTTTAAAGCGTGTTCTTTTAGTTTTTTTTTAAATTATAATTTATTTTCTTAATTTTTATCTCAAATTTTTTTCAATTTTTTTTATATGAATTAATTGTATTGTCATCGGCCCTTGACACCTGTGCAAATTTTTAAGTTAACCAGACTTCTTGAAATTGGTGAAAATTAATTATTATCAGTTAATTTAAAAGGCATAAAAAGCAGCTATTTTATAGTCACGTGGAACAAAAAAGTGTTTTCGTGTAGTTCTTTTGGTGTATTAATGTATAATTTCTGGCGGTTTTAAGTTAGAGACAGTTTCTTTTCGATTGTACGACTTTCTGTATTTACGGAGAACACTTTACATCCATATATTTTGTTTTGACGATGTGTACGCTTTCATATAAAACGTAGAAGCAATCCATTTCTGCGGATGGCTATTTACGTCACACATATAAAAAACACGTTTGTAGTGTCATGATTTGGTGATAAAGCACGCAACATATAAAAATCTATCACAGCGGAAACATTATCGTACGTCTAAAAGCGTTATTCACAGAAGTTCACGTCTGTGGTGCTTTTTAGGGATCCGCACCTCAAAGTGGAAAACACGGAACCCTTAGAAGATTGTCTTCACTGTCCATTTAAACGGCGCAGTTAAATGGATGATGTGATGTGCCGGATCGTTAAAAATGTATATCCGCGGATACGGATACGGATCTTAACTTTCTTAGAGTACGCGGCGCTAAATATTGCACATCGACCTTTGGAAAGAAACTATCTGCTATGGGAAAAAGTTATTGACCTCTTTAAGAGTTAACTCTCATAACAGATTGTCTCTTTCCAAAGATCGATGTGCAATATCTCATTATAAAGATAGTTTTTTAGTACCTTTGAGTTATGTACTATTGGTATGGTACTCACTACGATAAATGTTTGCAATATAAAGGTGCCAAATACGATTTAAAAAAATAAAAAATAATCTGAATGGAATTTAACAGTTTTTCATTATTACCTAATCACCTATATATATAAAATTTCATCTATGGATTGAAAATTAATAAGGTAAAAGATCCGCCAAAAACTCAGATCCGTATCCGCGGATATACATTTTTTTAATGATCGGGCACATCAGTAATTTAGACTGGACTTAAACCAGTTTACCTCGTGGTCCCATTTATAACATCTGTGTGAATGTGTGTATGAAACCCGCCACCTCTACCATCGCAAAAAAATATTATTTTATGAATGACACTGTCTCGGACCCTTTGAAACATTTATTGCATGACACAGAAATGTTTCGGCAAGCATTAAATAAACACAGTAATCGCGCGTACGGAAAGCACAGACCCATATAGAATCGTCTCTGGTGCTTCTTACAGTATTATGTAGAGGTGCACGTCATTGTCTGCATGTGTTTGAGTGCGATGCGCGTTTGTTTTAATCTCGGCAACCAGAGGCGGCAAACGAACATGAAGAGAGAGCCGGCTGCTCTAATCTCTTCTCGTGCAGACACATTAAGTGCGCTCTCGGCTTCGCTATATTCAAGCTCTCTTGTGCTCCGACGCCGCCGCCCCGATATTTAAACCACCATTACAGAATTATCTGCGGCGACGAATCATACTGGCTCATGCCGATTATAAGTGGTTATTTGAAGGGTTTCGTATTAAAGTGGTTTTTGAAAAACTGCAAATTAGTCAAATGTCTGTAGACAGGAAAATACTTAACACTTTGATGGACACTTAAAAATTGTTTTGTTCCAATTTTGACACTATAGTTTTTTCATATGTTTGAAATTGAATTATTTTTATAAGTTGTTATGTTGTGACAATATTGCCTTAGTAGATATTTGTACGCTGACACAAAGCACACAGGGTATGTATTCTACACTGGAAAATAGACTGCTCCACCCGTCTGGCTATAAAACGTTCCGTAGTATACGACGGCTTCAGCCGTCGTGTCAAACTTTTGAAGTTTTGTTTATGACGGTCTAAGCCGGTTTGTCCGTCAAAGTGTTAATATTAATAATAGATCAAACAAGAAAAATATATGAAATAAACAGGACATTAGCAAGAATGATAAATTGACAAAAATATTAACGGATTGCTATCCAAGAGATGGTGAAAGAAACCAAGGAAAATAGAATAAAAGGAATGATACAGAAAAAAATACTGGAAAATGTTGGCATCGTACCATAGTAGACAGGAAAATATAGACAAACTGAAATAGATAAAACTTCAAAATTAATAATTAAAAAAACGACTCCCTGTTTGTTTTAAGGAGGTTGATGCGTTACAGTCCCAATCAAAAGTAAATCGAATTCTAAATGGAAACTTTTCCATAATAAATTTTTACAAAAGGTTATAAGTTGATGATACCAATAAATTATTGTCATAAAGGCATAAATAAATATTTTTTTTACTATTAATTATTTCAGTATTTTACTTAATGGACTAACTTTTGAATTTTTTGTACAAAGTTAGGTTAGAAAAAATAAATTTATGTAAATAGCTGTATTTTACATATTTTTTGCAGTAAATAATTAAAAAAAGAAATTAGAAGTAATAAAAATTAAAATTAAGTCATTAAAAAGATAAAAATTCAGTTAAAATTGTTAAAATTGTCAAGAATAAAAGTCCATAATCGAAAAGTGCTAAGGTTTAATAATTTTTTTATTGATTAAAAGTCTTCCAATTAATTTGAAAAAAATATTAAAATGTGCGTAAGACATCGATGTTTTACATAGTTAGTTTTCGGAACTGCTGGCATTATTTGGTTATTTGCAAAAAATTTATATGTACCGTGTGCATGCTAGGTTGACATATTTTCCATAAGACTACATGTAAAAGTTTTTTTTTAATTATTAACTTTATAAATCTCCTAATTATTTTGAATGTTTTACAGAAAATTTTGTCATAAAAAATCTATTAAAAAAAACTTTATTTCAGATTTTTTCATTATCGCCGTAGAACGGCTCAACCTCCTTAAATACAAAAAAACTCGGGTCGCAGTGCGAAACCCTGCCGACAATATAGTGTATTTGCTATTATAGGCAGTGTGGCTCCCTAATATAAACTTACTTAATTTTTGAACAAAATACAAAATTTAACCCCTTAATACACCCCTTAAAATAATATTTTTTTCTCAATTTTAATGTTACCTGCTATCAATACAACAAATTAAATTCACCCTTCACTAAATAAATCCATATCTACAAACTAACGTTTTCATAAAATTTTTAAGTCCGGTCCTGTCGGGCCGATTTTAATAAAATTTTGGTTGCACATTTTAATCATTAATAAAGGGTTAAATTTCAATTTTGAAACGATTCGGAGAAATTTTTCGGTATTTTTGGGCCCAAAAATATTTTTCAACCCCTAAAACCCACCCTTAAAGTGGCCCGATTGGGCCCATTTTAAATAGGCTTCGTGCGGTGATGGATTTCAACATGTGGTCCAAATTTCGTTAAAATCAATTAACTCCTTCGAAAGTTATTGCCCGCACCTATATATATATATATATATATATATATATATATATATATATATATATATATATATATATATATATATACATACATATATATATATATATATATATATATATATATATATATATATATATATATATATATATATATATATATATATATATATATATATATATATATACATATATAAACATACTTTTCCAAAAATGGTGCCAAAGTGTTTAGGAGGCTATGAAACGTCGAGAAATTTTGGTCCGACCCCTAGGTCCCGCCATCCGACCGACGCCAATAGTGTAAGTGCCTTATGGCAAATACACTAACAACGACATTGCTCTCAGCGTTTCATGTTTGATTTTCATGTCGAGGTCATTTAGACTCACTGTTATCGCTTTATGTTAAAGTTATAGATTACAGTAAATGTATCGAACTTACAAGTTCCGTAGGGGATATTTGATTTGCCTTATTTTGTCGCTTACTGCTCGTTCCCTTGTCGAAGTGTACTGATATACAGCCTGTTCTACTCGGGTAAAAAAAGGCATTTTTCAAATCAATTGTTTCTGCAATTAGTGTGGACATTTTTATAATACTAATTTAGACTTGATTTAATCGAGCGGGGTGGCGTAGTGGTGAGAGCACTAGACTCGCATTCGGGAGATACCGGGTTGGAATCCCGGCGAGGGCAGATGAGGCTGGGACTTTTCCTGCTGCTTCTCGCCGAGAAACGATAATTCCTGTACCGGTTTTCCGTGGTATCCCTCAATAATTCCAGAATAAATATCGAGATGATCCCTTATTCACGGCCATGGCCGATTATCTGTCAAACTCCTATGCTCAAAATTTGCTTACCTTATCGTGATGTCCTAAAATTCCTTCATTCGCTTATTGCTATTAAGTAGAAGTTTAAAAATGTAGAAAATAACGAGAAGTGTGATAGATGGAAAATAGTAATGGTGCGAATGGCGTCGAGAAACGGACGTTAAACGCATTATTATTATTAATTTAGACTTGACTTAAACCAGTTTGCCTTGTGGTCCCATTTATAACATCTGTGTGAATGTGTGTATGAAACCCGCCACCTCCACCATCGCCATCTCTGCTCCATTGTTTGCTTTATATGTATTATTGTAAAGTTCGGATTTATGCTCAAAATCCCGCCGTCATTATAATAATAATATATTTTACCTTACACAAATGCTTCTTTTATTAAACAAATAATACTGTTTATAATCCGAATAACGGTGGCTTAAGAGCCTGGCTATGCTTTCACACATTTTTCATTTTTGGTAGGGTATCAGTACCTATTTTATTAGGTTTACAAAGTGCAGTTTTACAATGCAAGACAAACACCTCGTATAAAGGTTTTTATGTCCCACTGCTTAGGGAACCCGATTCGCTGCAGCTTTTCTAATTCTCACTAAATTAAATTACTCGTTCAAAACATAGACACAGAATTTTTTGTCATTCCAAAAATCTTACTTTTTTTAGGGTTTTTTTGTCTGCAAACTAAAAGAATTAAAAAATGATAATAAGACCAGCCGATTCTGGCAGTCAAGCCAGGATTTACCGAACAGGCAACGTAGGCAGCTGCCTAGGGCGGCAAGATTTAGGGGGCGACCAATTTTGCGGGAACTTTCAAAAATTGTTTTACCCGCCAGGGGAATTTTCAAAATTTGTTTTACCCGCGAGGGGAAACTTGACAGTACTCAGTAGTATCAATAATTGGAACACACGATCTGAGGATTTTTTGCCTATTTTGTTGGTTCATGTACCAACGTAATAAATAGAAAATCCCCAAATTGAGAAAAGTATCGATTTACACAAACGTATGGTTGAAAAACTCTTATGCATCGATGTTTCCCTGATATCGAGTATTCGATTAGTATTCTATTGTATCCTATAGCAGATATTGTGAAAAACGTAACCTATGGTGGGTTGCAGAAAGGATTGTCAAAAAACATTTATTTGACAATGACCTTAGATTGTAATCTTATAATCACAGTTTCCATACATCAGAAGCCGTCTAATGTCGTATTCAAACTTCCTGTCATCTAGCACATTAGATTGTACTCACACAAAAACAACTGATTGTTCTACATAAAAAAAGATTACTTTTCAAGCTAAATTTTGTCAAAATGCGTAGAAAAACGTTTTTCCGAAATGTAAACTAAAAAAAAAAACGATACTAAATACATGCATGCACGGTTTAAAAAAAAATATCGTTTCAATCGATCAATTATTTTTCGAGTAGGATCGATTTAATATTCTACAATGCTTTTCTTATGGAGAAATATTTATAGTCACAATCTAAGGTCATTGTCAAATCAGATTTTTGACGTGATAACGTCTTATAAATTGATGAATCACCAATCTTATAAATTGATGAAACACCGGCTGCATGCACGAAAAAGTGTAACGTTCCTAACGTTCCGCCTGACCCTGTGCGTGCTTTTCTCGAAGACGGCCCTAACGATTTGGATGAAATTTACTGAAAAGGGATTTTGGGGGGCAAAAAATCGTTTTAGCTAGGTCTCATCTCTCGAAAAAATCGTTTTCTTACAAATTTTATCATTATAAAAATCAATTTTTTGACGTATGAAAATACTTAAATATTGTAAGTAGGTTTTGGAATTTTATATAAACAATGAAACAATTGTTTTCAAAATATTATGACAGTTAATCTTTGAGACTTAAAATAAATACGAAAGAAAGAAAGTTAAAAAAAAAACAATTATTATTATAGGTGGTGAGTAATTTTAATAAATAAATTAACGTTCTCCCTGACCCTGTGCGTGATTATTAAATATGATATTCGAGCGGAATACGTTATCACGTAAAACTATCGTCCGTAAACCGACTTTACAGACAACCAATTTTTTGTTCAATCTTTTCTACAACCCAGCATTACTCTGTCAATTTTACTAAATAATATGACGTAAATACTGGCTATTGTTGATTATAGAAAGTGTTACAAGTTTCAACGGCACACATTTCAGGTTTGTTATTTTTATAAGATTTTTTTCCGATCCACGGGTTACCAAATATCGACGCGGAATTTACAATTTTCCTAAAGCTATAGGAATGTACATTTTATTGATTGAAATTCTATTGTATCTAATAGTTTATTTCTACACTGAAGGACAGGAGTGGGGGGTGTAGAGACACCAGATTCCTAAATTTGGGCCTGCTGGCAGTCGGAGACCTTAAAATAGGATATATCTCAGCCTGGCCTGAACTAACTACAATCCAACTATCAATTTTAGAAATAGGTTAATTAATATTGGCTTGTTTATCATAGATGCAACTTTTATAACTTTAGTGAAAATGATCAAACAAAAGCTACTAGCAAATAATTTTTTCAGTTTTTTTAAATGTATATTAAAATGAAAAAAAAATTGGTTGTCTGTAAAGTCGGTTTACGGACGATAGTTTTACGTGATAACGTCGTAAAGAAACATTGAAATGCGTACAAGCCGACGCTTGGGCCGATCGTGCCTCTCTATCGCTTATACCGCGCTCTCGCTTGCACGCTCAGGCTCAGGCGGAACGTGACACTTTTTCGTGCGTGCAGCCGGTGTTTCATCAATTTATAAGACGTTATCACGTCAATAAATCTGTTACTAAAAGTTGAATATTATATTAAGCTAACACAAAAGTGTAAAAAAATAACCATTTTCGCAAAAGGTGCACTAGGTACCTACGTTTTTTTTTTTTCATAACAGAACTCACTAACCGTCTGGCCTCGAACAAACGTATTATGTACAGTTTTATATAAAAAATGTCATAGTTTATAAATAAAAATGTAATATGTAGTTGTCCACTGTTTAAAAATAAGTATTTTCTGCTGTTTTCGAAAACCTTTATTTAATTGTTTTCTTAAAAATATCCACTTTTAGCTTGAAACCCTAAGATTTTTCAGTAAAGTAGTACGGGATACAAGGCTTAAATATAAAACAATTTTTATTTACTAAACATCTTTAATATGGTTAACGTTTCAGCAATATTTTTGTCTTACTCAGGATTTTAAAAATTTAAAATAATGTAACATGTTTTAAAGTTTGTGACATTCCTCTAAATTTTTAAAGTCCTGAGAAAGGTAAAAGATTTTGCCAAAACGTTGGTCATTAAAGATGTTTAGTGAATAAAAATTGTGTAGTACTAAGTCGTATTTTCAATTTGTTCAATTATTTTGAACAATTAATTCAAAATCTAAATGATGTTTTACCAGCTCTCAGATTAGACCCTGAGAACTGAAAAATTGTTCAAGATGAAATTTGTGGAGAATTTTATACTCTACAACTTTTATAATAAATACAAATACGATTTGAGGCATTGGAAGCGAGATATTTGCAAAAAAATGATTTTCGCAACTTTGACCTTGAATATTTAAGGACGCTCACAAGTGACCTTATGAGAGTTTTGAGACAACATTTAGAATGCTGAAATAAAGGTTCATACAATACTAGCGGTCCCGCCCGGGTGCAAAATAACGAATGGGGAAGGGGGAACATGAGTACGCAAATTCATCTTAGTTTACCGCGATAAATGTTGTGTCCAAATTTCATAATGATCGGAGTTTCCGTTCAAAAGTTTTTGTCGTTAAGAAGCAGTATACTTTTTTTAAGTAATAAATTTCTTTTAAAACAATAATTACTGTAATTAATAAAATATAATAAATATATAAATGAAAACAGTGTAGAAAAATTATTTTTATATAGTTTATATAGTTGTAACAGTTTTCAAATGAGCTATTAATTAGATTTATTTAATTTTAATTAGTCGTAATAAAATTTTAAAAAATTTAAATGTAAGCCTTAGAAGAAAGCAATATAGAAAATAAAAAAAAAATAAAAATATATTCGCCGACGTGGGGCTTGAACCCAAGATCCTGGCATTAAGAGTCTCATGTTCTACCGATTGAGCTACCCGGGCTTGTGAATGTGAAGCGCTAATATTGCATTTCACCTGATAATATTTGTCGGACGGACAAATTTTGAGATACATTTTTCATTGATGCTCCGCTCCAATTGGTCGTAGCGTGATATATAGCCTATAGCCTTCCTCGATAAATGGGCTATCCAAAAATTTTCAATTTGAACCAGTAGTTTCTGAGATTAGCGTGTTCAGCCAAACAAACAAACAAACTCTTCAGCTTTATATATTAGTATAGATTCAGCTTATTCCGTTTCATTCCGAGGTTGTCCCCTTTTTTTTAGCTTATTTGACTGCACTAGTACCTATTTTTCATTTTCATAACATTTTTAAATAGCTCAAGTTTTTAATTAACAACTAGTGAATTATTAATGGAATATATTATGTACTGAAATTGGATTAAGGTAGTTTGACGTCATCTTGTTGAGTTGTCAACAATATCGCGCAGTAAAGTGGAAACGTTTATGTTTTAATGTTTATAACGGGAGATAATGAGAGTTGATATTACGTAATCCAAGACTCTCCTGGCGACAGTGTGCTCAGTGCTCTATATACTGTATATACGGAGCACCAAGTAGGTAGGTACCTCTACATTTGCCTCTGGTGCTCTCAACTTGTGCCGTGTACAGGCATTCACTACAACATCGAGTTAACCTGTTCATTACCGGCGTTCTTTAGAATTTATTTATCCCTATGGATAAAAAAAACCGGCGAGTCGGACTCGCGTACTGAAAATTCCGTACAAACTTGTAAGTATGCAAATACTTCGTTCATCACGGGAACCGAGTCTCGAAGATTTTTCCCGCTTAGCCGTTGGAAAACTGTTGTCGCCAACATACATATTAGTGATGTGCCGGATATCCGTATCCGCGGATATCCGAGGGAGAAGAAAGATCCGTATCCGTTAGTTTTTGGCGGATCTTTTACCTTATTAATTTTCAATTCATAGATAAAATTTTATATAATATAGGTGATTAGGTAATAATGGAAACCTGTTAATTTCCATTCAGATTATTTTTTATTTTTTTTAAATCGTATTTGGCACCTTTATATTGCAAACATTTATCGTAGTGAGTACCATACTAATAGTACATAACTCAAAGGTACTAAATCAACGATCTTTATAATGAGATATTGCACATCGATCTTTGGAAAGAGACAATCTGTTATGAGAGTTAACTCTTAAAGAGGTTAATAACTTTTTCCCATAACAGATAGTCTTTTTCCAAAGGTCGATGTGCAATATTTACCGCCGCCTACTCCAAAAAAGTTAAGATCCGTATCCGCGGATCTTGAAACCAAAAATCCGTATTCAGATCTGTATCCGCGGATATACATTTTTAACGATCCGGAACATCACTAATACATATTATACAAAGGTCTCTGGTTTTTTCATACTTCCAGTTTTCAACATTTTTGATACCTATCGGGTTTTTCAAGCAACCAGAGAACGGTAGCTCAAAAATCGATACAAATAATTTCGTTTTAGCTACTGCGCAAGACGGTGACGATTCTTTTACCGTTCTATGGCTGTTTAGAACAAACCTACGTAGTATTTGGTATAGTTTATGAAAATTACGCATTCAAGGGATTGTTATGTACCCACTTTTAATACTTTTAATGGTAAACGACAGGTCGTTTATGGAAATTAGTGTTCGAACATTTCAGGATCGTGTAAGAAATAATTTGTGTTAAATTTGATTTGTATTAACGCCTTAAGCATAAACAGGTCACTAATGGGTTTCCGTTGTAATTTCGTTAGCGTCATTATTCATTAACGCTCGTTATTTTATGCTCAAATGTTGGTACCTCTGTGTATATACATATTGTATGTGTGAGGTTATGTGCATGCCTTTGAAGTATATTAAAAAGGAGTACGAATTTTCTCGCCGTTCGGGTTTACCAGAAGGATAGAGTTGCAAAAAAAAAAACGAAATGTTAGCATTTTACGAAGTTTACATATTGTTTATCGATTTTATCATTCTAACTCCACAAGTAATAAATTGTTTCTATTTTTTCCGTTTATATGTCAGCCAAAATATCTAAAAATCCTGAAAACTAAATCTTTATATATAAAACAAAGTTCCCCAGTCGCGTCTGTCTGTCTGAACGCGATAAAAACTACCGAACGGATTTTAATACGGTTTTCACTAATAGAAAGAGCGATAAACGAGAAATGTTTTTGTATATAATTTGTACAAATATGAAGGTGTTTTGTCAAAAAAATGTAGCGACATCTGATATAATTTGCTCAAAGCTATAAGTTCAGACATTTTGACACGTCCTTAATGGTTTTTGCGCCCTGGTGAAACCGGGCCGGGCTGCTAGTCACAATTATAAATACACAATGATGGTAAATTATTAAATTATAACTAAGGTAAGTATTTAAAGCTATAGAGTATTGATTATATTAAGACAGTATGACTTCGGCATTTGGTGGCCTAAATACGTACATAAATATTTGACATACCTATACGTCCGGAACTGTCCGTCGCCTATATAAATAAGTAATATTGGTATCCCAAAACGCTTGCTGCTAATTAATTAAAATAATAATCTTTATCTCTGATGAATTGAAAGAGATATATCTTTTCTTGTCTTTTTTGATTATATTTCTGTACTCTACATACATAGTGGACAGAAAAATCTGTGACATGTATGAACGCGATACACTCGAAAACTTTTCAACCGATTTTCGTGCGATTTTCACAAACAGGTAGAGAAAATATTTGGGAATTTTTAGGTCATAATTAAATTATGAATTACAACCGTGTCTATTAAGTTTTAATTGAAACACTGTTGATAACAATGTACAATATACACTCTAGCACACTAGTCACTACTGGCATAAGCCATGTATCGTGTACCTATATGTACGACATGTCACATACGTACCGCCGACTCAAATGTATTGATTGAATGTGATAGATTCAGTGAACACTTCTAGCATATGACAGTGATAGATGCTTATTTATACTAATGTGCTGATGGTAAATGCAGCTCAAAGCCGATCTAAATAACACGCTATATAACTTGTGGGTTTGGTGTTGCACGGTGTACACCGGGGGTATCAAATGATGAAATTTCATGTGCTGTTTCGAAGCACAGAGCAGCGCAAGAATGTCTGCCACACTGAATACAGGCGTTTTGGGGTGTACCAGTGACTGTTAAACGTTAGCGTTTATTGTGTAACTATTGCACTATTGCCTAAAGTTAAATATTGGTGAAATAAAGAAATATAATTTATTCTAAAGGTGGCACTTCACATGGCTATTTGTGTTCGCTATTGGGTGTTTGTTGTATTTGGCAAAATATATGACGTTCAAGACAAACATGCAAATAGAGGAAAATATGACCATCCACACATGGCAGTCAAATAACAAACTCTTAAACATTTGGCAGCAGAACGCAAGGTTCAAATTTCCAGGAATTTTAGCACTGTTTCATTATCCCAATTCATTTTCAATAGTAATTGTTCCAGTTCTTGCTCACAGCACAGACACAAAAATACTGCACGTCCGTACAGGTTCATGGCGCGTGCGCTTCTAAATATGGCCATTGTGTGGACGGTTTATTTGCCGTATTTGCCTATTTGACTCCTTTGATGTGCCTCAAAAAACCGACAAGCGCACGGTAACGCGTATTTGGTTTTGGCCTTATTTGTCAAATAGGCAAATAAGGCCAACACTTTGTCAAATAGACTGTCCACACTTGGTAATTGTAGCCAAATATACTAAATACACAAATACAAATAGCCATGTGAAGTGCCGGCATAAAATAAAGAAGTATGTATATTAAGATTTTGGTTGTTCTGCAGCTGTGTAGGGCTCACAGAGGAACCGCCGCTAGTATTAATTATTTAATAAATTTCTTTCATCTTAAAAATAAAAAAAAAATGAATTATTTATTTTTTAAATAGTACATTTATGCTGACTTGAACACGTGTTACTTCAAGTTTCTCCATTCTAAAGCCACACTTAAGAGTGTAAAATGAACTTACAAGTGTTCTTTCAACACACCTATCTATGTATTTGTAGTAAGTGTGTTATTCTCGTGCTGTGTCACCAAATGTGTTTTGATTCTTACACACATAACTGTGTTAATATTGCATATTACTCGTGTCGATATAACACGTCGTGTACTAAAATCATATTTTTTAACACGGTAAAATGAATAAACACGCTTACACGTGTTGAAATAACACAGTTTGTAACACGCCTAGATTTGCAGTGCAGTGTTGTAAACTCTGGGACACCTGTGTTTGATACCAATAAAACATCAGCGCCACCGCACCTTAACGTAGAATTTACTGCATCCCGTAATTTGTGAGCTTGTCGCGTTAAGATAACAAAAACCTTTATTTCCACTGATTTCTTTTTTTACTGCTATCACGTATACTTCTACCGCGTGTATTATACTATATACGCCAATATGTAACGTAATGAAATAACAGCACTGAAGATGAGAAAATTTTGTGTAAAAAAATTGCATAGATAAGATAAAAGTCCCAATACCGGAACGACGAGGGGCATGTGACCAGTTTTTATTATTTAAAAATATTTAGGTGGATAATAAAAGAAAGTAATCTGCCTCTTTATATAAAATAGACATTTGGCTATTCGAGAATAATAAAATTAATAAGTTTTTCTGACATTTAATATACAGTGTGGTCACTTAAGTGTGCAACATAATATGTTGCATTTAATTAAAAATTTTCCCATATTATGGGAAAATTTTTAATTAAATAATCATTTTAGGTGCTCTTAGAATTGTTGAAACTTAAACAGCATACAGGGTGTTTAATATCGTTGCAACAAACATAAAGTTTGTGATTCCATAAAAAAATAAAAATCTAAGTTAATTTTACAAATATGCCTGAATTTGAACAAAGTTATGCGAAATTGATTTGATTTGGAATAATTTATTAGTATGTTTAAGGTAAGTATAAAAAAAAATTCAAAAAAATTATAATTTTGGTTTTTCAAAAAAAAAAAAATTTTTTTTCTTAGAAGGCCATGTTTTGGTATTTGGGCATAACTTTTAACAACTTTTTCTTATAACATTTCGCTGAATTTTTTGAAATAACGCCACTTTACTCTTGTACAATTTTTATATTTATTAACCCATCCTGTATCCTGTTTGAGTTTTAACAATTCTAAGAGCACCTAAAATGATTATCGGACATGCACCAACTTTTGGCAATATTTGTATTTTGGTTGTGCATTTAATTAAAAATTTTCCCATATGTTGCACACTTAAGTGACTACACTGTATATAAAAAAATATTTTTCGAAGAAGTCTAAATGACACAGTATCGAAACACTCGAAAAGCCTTGTCCCAATATCGGAATATGATTGGCCCAATACCGGAATAGTAAATAAAACGTTTACTATTTTACTGGCGGGGATAGATGTGGCTGAGACTTTTTCCTGCTGCCTGTCGCCGAGAAACGGTAATTCCTATACCGACCATCTTGTTGAGGTTTTCTATAGTTTCCCTCAATAATTCCAGATAAATATCGAGATGGTTCCTGATTCAAGGCAATGACCGATTACCTGTCAAACTCACATGCTCAAAATTTGCCTACCTTATCCTAATGTCCTAAAATTCCTTTATTCGCCCATTTATAATGTCCATATCTACAATTTAGAAAACGTTCAAAGAAAATTTTTAAAATATTTGTATTTTAGAAAGCATGGGCTGTATCCCTACCAAGGCTATGATCATAGTATGCTATTGGATGAATTTAATTACAGATCCTTAGCTAGCCGGCGTAATAATAATTCCATATTATACTTATATAAAGTCCTACATAATATGATAGATGATTCCAGATTTCTAAGTCAAATACCATTTGATTCGCGTGTTGGTAGGACACGAACTACTTCAACTTTTTATTTAGACAATGCTAAGACAGTAAGAATGGCAAATTCACCTTTATATGTTATGTGCAATTTAGTTGATGAGAATAGTATTGATATTTTGAATATACCTTTAAGATCATTAAAAAATATTTTATTGTAAATTTTAATCTTTGTGAGTTGTAAGGCATAATTGTCTGTATACTCTTTATTATATATTAAACATTAAACATTATTATTTATTATTATTTAATTAAGTGGAAGTTTAAAAATGTAAAAAATAACAGGAAGTGTGATAGATGGAAAATAGTAATGGTGCGAATGGCGTCTGTTATGACATAAAGTCGAGAAACGGACGTTAAACGCATTATTATTATTATTATACTAATATATAAAGCTGAAGAGTTTGTTTGTTTGGTTGAACGCGCTAATCTCAGGAACTACCGGTTCAAATTGAATTTTTTTTTGTTGGATAGCCCATTTATCGAGCAAGGCTATAGGCTACATAATATCACGCTACGGCCAATAGGAGCGGATCATCAATGTAAAATTTTGCAAAATGTAACTCAAAATTAGTCCGTCCGACAAAAATTTTTGAACGGTAACTCCAATCATCATGAAATTTGGACACAACATTCATCTCGGTAAACTAAGATGAATGTGCATACTCATGTACCTCCCTCCCCATTCGTTCTATTTACACCCGGGTAAAACCGGGCGGGACCGCTAGGTATTAATATTTAGGATGGACAAAAACTATAATATATTATCGCGTTGAAATAAAAGAGCTTTTCGTGGAACAATTTTGCAACGTAAGTCGACAAAAAAACGATGGCAATCTACAAATTCGGGCGTTGCCGGACCGGGTCGCTAGTACTAAATAAACTAAGAAAAATGCACATTCATATAATAGTGAACGAAAATTGTTTAAGTCGAAGTGAGTGACGTATACCCGGAAACATAACAAACGTAGTCCTCCTTCAAAAAGTTTTTAGAAACGTTCTAATAATGATTGATTGGAAAATAAATTGTTTAAAAATATGTTTTAAAAGAAAAGGTGTAGGGATTCTGCAAAGTTGCTTTGAAATTATCGACACTGAAAGTTTGACGTCAAAACAACTCTGAAAATTCAATAAATTTGGGACTGACAGCAGCATTCAAGTTTATTTTGTTTCTGGTGATTTCAAAAGTTTTTCGATTATTTTTAATTAAATATTAAATTAATTTAACCATAAATTTTAATTAATCCAAGAATTGTATAGAAAGTTTTGGTAGATTCAAATTACTCAAGTGAGGTACGTTAATTGCACATTATCTTTTTAATATTATTTAATTTAATTAACTCTTCTCTTTTGTTTCAGGTAAGCATTATTTTGAGTTCTCAAGTCTTTTGGATGTTATATCTGCCGTAAGTAGCCTACTTTAATTTCTAACGAAAATTACGTATCTTCTGGCGATCGTACCGAATGTGTATACTTGTATAAATTTCTAACATACAGTATGTAAACACGTAAGGTGCACATAGGGAAATTAACATTGGGAAAAAATGACTGGATCAGAGTGTGCCTTGAAATCTTGTTTTTCAATTTGACAGATAATATTCTTTTGCAAAATGAATGTGTATACTACCGAAGAAAATATTCAAATGATTACAACATAATCGGACTTTTTTTATTAATGGGACATTAAATTCCCAAAAATACTTAAATATGGTGCGAGATCAAATATCTCCGCCTATTCGTGTTGAACCTAAAGACATTGGGTCACTGATTTACCAACGCGCATACGTCATACCAGTCAGACAATTTTTGAATGAAATGTTTCCAAACAGATGAAGTTGTTTTTTTGTTTTATTTTTGTACAAAAAAATTAAAATAAATATTTATAAGAGCTTTTTATTATTAAAAAAGCCAAGTAAAATAAAAATAAATCAAAATAAAATAGAAATCCTCAAGATTACCACGATAATTCAATAGAAATAACAATTAATGCAGTCATGACTAACTCTGCTCCAAGTATTTTTTCCCAATGCTAATTTCCCTCTGTGCACCTTAAGCGTTTACATACTGCATATAAATTACACCAACAAAATTATAGCTAAGGTGCAAAGTATAGTTTATGACGAAATATTGTCAATTTTTTTCTATAAGTATACACTGTAAACTCGATATAACGACAAACTCCTTAAAACGTCGAAATTACTTAATAACTTTAGTTGGTTTATCTTATTGCACATACAATGATACACTCTAAATAACGACACACCCACTCTAAATAACGACAACAATACGTCATCATTAAGCAATAAATAGTACTTGTTTGTTATTTTGTTGTCGGCATCATGCGTACCGAAGATTCTAAGAAATTCGTTCTTTTCTTCGTTCTTTCATATGTTTCTCAGCTTTGTAATTTGTGATAGTATGAATTTTTGTTGGTTAGTCGTAAATTTTATATATTATGAGTAAATTATACATAATATGTATAGTAAAAAAACTTTTTCTTAGTGACCTTTAAACTATAAAATAAAACCATAAATAAAATTGTCGACCAGTTTTTTTCAGACCATATATTGACAAAAAATTAATATAAAAATATAAATCAATATAACAAAAGATGACATTTCGATCCGGATTTGGATCTTCTTCAGAAATATCTAAAAAATATAAAAATTTATCCGGATCGAAACGTCATCTTTTGTTATATTGACTTAGGTATATTATTATATTAATTTTTTGTCAATACACACTTATATGGTCTGAAAAAAATTGGTCGACAATTTTATTTATTTGAAGAGTTGTATTCAGACGTTAATCAAAGATTTGAATTTTCCTTTCCAATGTCTTACGCAAAAATGAAACAATAAAATGCGTGAACACGCTGTATATTAAACGAGCACAATTATTTTAATGTTTTGCGTATGATTGCTTCGATATTTTTGTTGATTCTAAAATAATTGCTTCTTACGTTTTTTTAAAAAATTCTATTAAAAAAGTTATTTCGTACAAAAGAATGACGTAGACCGTAGTATATATTATATAATATAGACTTTTATTTGCAAAACAATGTCAATTACGCCTTTCTTAACAGAAGGCCACGATATGACGTTTGAATAAACATTCCAGAATCCGGAGAATGTTTTGTACTTTAACCGAATATAATGAATTTCAACTACCTAGCTACTGAATTTATTCTAAGAAATATTTGGATAAAGCTTCTTGCTTTCTTAGTATCATTAAAAACGTTCGATGTACAGAGTATATATATACAGGCTGTCCGTAAATTTACGACTATTATTTTGAACTGCTTTTAACCGTTTTTCTTTCTTGGGCAAATGACGGCCCGCGGGCCAGATTCGACCTGCAGTAGAATTTTTTTTTTATAAACGATTAATAAAAGCAAAAACTATCACTGTTTGCCAATATAAATTGGCGCATAAAAAGAGTTTTAGAAAAACAGTAAATAGTGTTTAAAAACTTGAAATTGTTGTTTCAAAAAGACGAGTGTGCTTTAGACCACACGACTGAAGTAAAACTTCTTCCCGCCATAATTTGTTATTATTCACTTGAAAATTCACAAAATATGAACTTTAAAATGAATTTACAATTTTATTCACTTTAAACGTAGAATATTTAATATATTGAACAAAATATTAATTTATAAAATTGTTCAAGAACGAAATGAAATGAAATAATCAAGAAATCACCGTTCGCGTAACGCTATTCCGTTTGCCTCGCCCGATCACACAATTTTCGTAACGCTCTCGTTACGCATTCACCAGCTTACTCCCCAAGTCAAGCGTGCGTAAAGAAGTATTACTTCAAAAACTATACTTACAATTAGAAAAAGAAATTGTTAAGCCCACGGTCAAATTTTCATCCGCAATGTGGCCCGATGATCAAAAGATTTGCCCACTCCTGGTATAGATGAATGACTGTGATCACATTACCAGTGTGTAATCACTGATATTTGAAAGTAGCAATCACGAATCACGTTGTGGTTGAAAAGTAGCAGATTGGCTCAACAACTATAATGCCCATTCAGAGTCAGTTGAGACGCGAACGCTGGAACACGCTTACAATCTCGTAACATTTAATGACGAACTTCTTTACTTTCAAAGTAACTAATAAATTTTCATGAACATGTGCCTCTGTGTGCTGGTTGTTAGAGTTTAAACGGAAAAGTATTTTATTATTATGTTACTCGAAAATGTGGATAGCCTTTATAGCGGATAAGTGGTTTTGCAAGAAATACCGGGCGTTCAATATTAGTTTAACTTATGGCCATATTCATCGAACACTATTAAAGATAGAAATTACTAATCTTGGAACAAAATTCATTAAAATTAAATTTAATTTTAATTCACCAACCAAATTATCAGGTAAAAAAGTTAGTTGAGGAATAGATACACACTGCACTATACTCCCTGGTATTTTTGTTGAATATTGTGACTTTCACCCAAAAATCCATCCAATGGCGTTAGTGTAAACGTCAAAAAAAGTTTCATTAAAATAATAATGTTTTATCCTAATCCAATTGCACACAAAACTTAATGTTTTACAATTGTATACTTCACAAACGGTTAATAAACAACACATGAATAAATTCACAAGAGCAACTGCAGATATAATACTCCACGTTTATAAGTTAGGTAGGTGTGGCGGCCACTTGTATTCTTAAAAACGCGAGATTGATTTATTATTTCGATTTTAAGATTGCAATTTTCTGATGTGTCAAAAAACGCTGACCGCCATGCCAGTTTGAAGTGTGACGTCAAAGTTGTAGTAAACACGCATACGTACACATTCGTAAAAAAGTCCCTTTTGTAAACGCAATTCGGAAACATACAGTAGATCATTAAAATATATTGTCTTTAATTTTCTTTTATTATAAAGGCGGCATAATCGGTGTCTCCTTTTTGTCTTAAAATTATGTAACTATGTAAGGACATGTGTGTTTACATATAGAAGCTCTTTGCGTAGGCTGGTAATATTAGAATGAATACATATTATTTTGTACAATGTGTTAAGTTAAGCAGTATACTGGGTGTTTTATTACTTCTAATTTCTTTTTTTAATTCGTAATAAAATTTTAATTTAATTTAATTCGTAATAAAAAATAGTATGTGCAACTCGTGCGGCATTGTCGATTGCCCACGAAAGCTCGTACGCTCAACTTCGCTTTCGTGGGCAATCGACAATGCCGCACGAGTTGCACAATATACTATTTACCTACATTATTCTTTTTTTGACCATTTTAAGTGCAGTTTTAGGTGTTAAAAACTGTATTGGGCCCAAAAATTACGAAAAACTCTCAGAATTGTTTCAAAATTGAAATTTAACCCTTTAGTAAATATTAAAATGTGCTGCCAAATTTTTCAAAAAATCGATTCCAACTTTATGAAAACACTAGTTTGCGGATTTGCATACTGAAGGGTGTATTTTATTTGGTGCATATAAGTATTTAATTGACAATTATATGGCAATTAAGAAAAACGTTGTCATATTAAGCGGTGTATTAAGGAATTACATTTTTTATTTTGCCTAAAAACAAATTTAAGATAACGTAATGTAACAAAACTGTTCTTTGTTCTGGTGGTAAATATTTCTTTACAATAACAAAAAAAAATGTGAGCCGTCGCGGGACGCCTGGCAGATGTGAAACATAATTTAATCTACCAAGAGAGTAGATTTTATATTTACTGGCGCTTCAAACACACCAAATATACGCGTGCTTAATGCACAGATGAATGCATACTTTAATTATAATAGTAAACAACACTGTATACCCTGTGGAGTATACACTATAGGTATCGCACAGTCGATTGCGTGGCGACGCGTCGCCACGTCGCCACGCCAGAAATCTTACGTGCGGCTATAGATGTTTCACATCAACAAATAAACAAACTAAAAGTACTTCTCTTATATAGGTAATGGAAATGAAACAGTGCTTTCGAATAAAAACAGAGTTTTGAGGCATCCTGTATAATCATCTCATTACAGTAACATAGGACATCAAACGAAGATTCGGCAGACCTCCAACTGAGTTTCTGAAGTACGCTTCGTATGAAGCCTGACGGAGTTTTCTCAAGAAAATAGACTAGCTGACATAATGGGAGGAAATTACACGCTTGCCTTGTCTCATTATATATTATATTAGTTGTTGAAAATAGTTTCCTTGGCATTTCATATACTAGACACAATAAACAATTGTCGCATCTTATGAACTCACAAATTTTAATTAGTTTTATCAATCTCGAGAACAAATAAAATAAAGGAAAAAAAAGCTTTTTAAGTTAAAGGGTTTTTTTTGTACAAGGGGCCATTCAAGTATTACGTAAGCACCAAAGGGGGGAGCACTGAATTATTTTTTTGACGTGATAACGTCTTATAAATTGATGAAACACCGGCTGCATGCACGAAAAAGAGTAACGTTCCGCAAGCGAGAGCGCGATATAAGCGATAGTCTCTCTCTTCTCGCGTGACGTCAGAGAGTAGTGTGCGTTCAACATTTTTTTCGGCTGTTTCAGCGAAAGCTACATCTGACAGATGGCCAGATAACTTATACGGTTTGTTAACAAATATATAATATATATACATTCTTTTAAATGTCTTTTATAATTGCTTAAAAATATGTATTTTGCTTTGGTTGATCAAATTATTAGTCGGTAAAAATATAGTTTGACAGCTACTAAAATTTAGGTTATGTATTATTAAATATGATATTCGAGCGGAATACGTTATCACGTAAAACTATCGTCCGTAAACCGACTTTACAGACAACCGATTTTTTTAATAGATACAGCCGTTATATGATTTAAACAAAAAGACTGCAAAAATAGTAATTATATGCGAAATCTAGCAAATAACAAATGTTATCGACTTCATTATGGCCTCAATCGAGAAATGTTAACGTGTTTATTATTCGAAAGGAATTTTATCCAAATCACTTCAGCCGTCTTCTTTTGTTTAAACAAAAAAACTGCAAAAAATTGTATAATGCAAGGGTGCCAATCAAAACATATTAACGTCAAAATTATCTAGAAGATATTGTACCTATCAAAATCGGTCCAAACGTTTTTTTCTTGATTTAGCAAAAATACTGCAAAAAAGGCGATTTTACGCGAAATCGTTAAGGTGCCAATCGAAGCGTATTTGTACGCTTCAATTAGGCTTTTGAATGAAATTTTTTTTTGTCATAAATGGAAAGATCGTATATAAGTTTTATAACAAAACTATTTTTTTTTTATTTTCGTTATAATTCAAAAGTTATATCAAATTAAAAATAAATTTTTGTACCCAGTTCCGAGAACGCGCCGACATTTCCCGAACATAATGTGACGTCATAATGTTTTAGTCAATACACATGTAGAAGCCATTGATAGTATACTGCGTATATACATTTTACCATTATGACGTCACAACTGTCAAAAACAATTTTAGTGCGTTTGCAGTCACGTGATTTTTTTAAATATTTTATCAATTTTAAATTGCTTATAATTAATTTAAAAAAGTTTTTTGAAAGTTTTTCGCATCGATTATCAATATTATTTATAATAAAGTTTTAAAATACAATAAAAAAATCGATAATTATTTTTTTTTCAAAAGCCTAATTGGCACCAAACGAATAAGTACATTTATAAATGTCCTTATGCTCCAAAATTAATGTTATCGAAATCGATCCAACCGCTTTTTTAAATAAAATGACTGCAAATAAGTGAATTTTAGAATTTCACGAAGATCTAATTTTTTCTGATGACAAAAATAATTCAATTTTTGTAAAGATAAAAATGCCCACTTTTCTATCTTATTGTTATTATTGCTGGGAGGTTGGTCCTGTGAACCTTAGCGCTGTTTGTTTTTTCGTATAGTCCGCGTCTTTCTACGGCAGATCCTTTTGTGGATAAAATTCAACATATATATTGATCCATTAAGAAATGTCTGTAAGCGCAAGAAATTCTTCAAGTGCAAGCGTGATTTCAAATAAGAAAACACAAATAATAAAAACAGCAAAGTTTCTAAGAGAGTTTCATCATAAAGCATTTGTAAAAACACTCGAAAACAAAACTGAAAGAACTTAAAGCTGAGAGTTAGTAATATAGTAGAGTACTTACTGTGCAAACCAAAATTCTAGTTTATAAACTTTCTTTATAGAATGTATTAACCGAAAGTTAAAAAAAGAAGTAGTTGCAAAATGAGATTGAATATTTTAAAAAGAAAAATTTTGTCAGAAACCGTACAAAAATTTCTTTGAACAGATTTTGCACAAAAATTAAGTTGTAATATCTTAAAAACTAAAATTGAAAAATGACTTTCTTTGCTCGTAAAAGTCATATATGAAAAAGCGTATTTCTTTAAAAATTAATTAATAATTTGTTTCTAATAAAATTCGCTTTAATTTTTTTTAATATCGAAATATTAATGAAAAAATAATAAGACGAAGATCCAAAACCGAACCGAAACGTAAATGTTTTGAATTATAATTATATATTTTTGTCAATATAATTGTCTGAAAAAATGGTCGATTACTTATTTTATTTATTAATACTAATCAGACGTTAATCAAAGATTTGAATGATTAAGGAGGTTGAGGCGTTAAACGAAGATAATGAAAAAAAATCTGAAATAAAGTTGTTTTAATAGATTTTTTTATGACAAAATTTTCTGTAAAAAAATCCTAAATTATTAGGAGATTTATAATGTCAAAAATTAAAAAAAACTTTTACATGTAGTCTTATGGAAAATATGTCAACCTAGCATGGAAACGGTGCATTTTAATTTTTTGCAAATAACCAAATAATGTCAGCAGTTCCGAAAACTAACTATGTAAAGTATCGATGTCTTACAAATATTTTAATATTTTTTTCAATTTAATTAGGAGACTTTTAATCAATAAAAAAAAATTATTAAACCTTAGCAGTTTTTGATTATGGACTTTTATTCTTGACAATTTTAACTGAATTTTCAACTTTTTAATGATTCAATTTTAATTTCTATTACCTACCTCTAATTTCTTTTTTTAATTATTTACTGCAAAAAATATGTAAAATACAGATATTTATATAAATTTATTTTTTTTGTACAAAAAATTCAAGTCCCTTAATAAATTATTGGTATCCATCGACTTACCTTTTGTAAAAATGTATTATGGAAAAGTTCCCATTTAGAATTCGATTTACTTTTGATTGGGACTGTAACGCATCAACCTCCTTAATATAATATTAATTAATATAATTTTTATTTACATTTAGGAGCATATAATTTAGGTAGTCTTTAACTTACAAAATTAACACTGCAAATTTAGTTTACTAAAAAACAGACACCGAATTCCACATCAGATCTTTATTATAAATTGAATTCACGAGAAAGGTAGAATAAGATAAGAGAGTAGGAAACCCTTTTCACTGAAATGTTAAACAACTGTTACCGTATACCAACATATACATATGCCTCGACAGAGTTGTAATTAGAGATCCCACCAAGAATATACATGTAAAAAAAGGGCCAAGTTGGTTACAAAGACCAATCGGCACGCTCTTAAATCTCTCTTCTTTTTTTCGGCACAGCATCTTGTACTTTGTATGGGGCATATACTGTTATTCTATAGGAATAAAATCGCAATCGAACTATTAGGGTGCAAACATATACTTCTGCCTTTTTTTACGCCGTAAGTACTGGCGTATCCAGGAGGGCAAAACAAGCACGGGGGACCCGGCTTAAGAAATTTCTAATTTGCCCCCTCTTGGGCCAAAAGCTGGGTACGCCCATGTTAACGTCCTAGAAAAAGACAAAAGTTTTTGAAACAGAGATACTCTATTCAGATTGAACGCAAGTACATCAACCAATCCTATCATCGGAGAAATCAGGGAATTACATCGAAAAAAAGAGACGCAGATATATTTTCGATACGCTTTGTTGCGTTCACTCACCGCACATTGATTAGATAAGCAATGATTCATATAGTTAATTAATAGATATATACCTATGGTATTTATATGGTCTTTTAAAAAGTGACAGTGCGACCCTGTATATGATTTGCAATTTACAAAGCTGTGCGATATTTTTAGCATAGGTACAATAAGTAGTTGTTAAAGCAACCCACGTTTTACCCTCAACCCATGCATGTGTTTCAAAGCAAAAGAGTTTAAAGAACAAAGGTGTGATTTTCAGTTGCGGTGCTTTTTTTAAGATTTGGATGTGCGTAGGTAAATTTTTTTTGGACGACAATGTATAAATAAAATAGTCACAATTCGCATGCTTGTATAGCTGTAGTGAGATCATTTAGCACTAGTGCGTAAAGTAATAAAAGAAATGCGAAATGTACCTATACCACCATTTCCATAGTAAATGTATGAAAATCCAATCCTACAATTGGAAATGAACTTGCTCAAAATTGAACTGTCAAAAACTTTGGAAAATTACTTACCTATACTAATATATAAAGCAGAAGAGTTTGTTTGTTTGTTTGTTTGAACGCGCTAATCTCAGGAACTACTGGTTCGAATTGAAATTTTTTTATTTTGTTGGATAGCCCATTTATCGAGGAAGCCTAGGCTATATAATATCACGCTACGACTAATAGGGCGGAAAATCAATGAAAAATGTTGCAGAATGTCAGTCAAAATTTTTCACAATATACTTATATTCAGGTGAAATGCCCTAACTGAATATCCCAATATTAGCGGCACACGACACAAGCTCGGTTAGATCAGTCGGTAGAGCGCTCGACTCTTAATCTCAGAGTCGTGGGTTCGAGCCCCACCTTGGACGAATATGTTTTTAATGTTTTTTTTTTTTATTTTTCTACATTGCTTTCTTCTAAGCCCTAAGGCTTCCATTTAAATTTATTTTAGTTTTATTTACGACTAATTAAAATTAAATAAATCTAAATAATAGCTCATTTGAAAACTATTACGGTAGGTATCTATATATAAAAATAATTTTCCTGCAGTGTTTTCAATTAAATATGTATTATATTTTATTAATTATACAGTAATTATTGATTTAAAAGAAATAATTATTACTTAAAAAAATATTTTCATCAAAAATAGAGGTTTGAGTTTAAAATAAGTAATAAAGCAGGGAACTGCCGAAAACTGCAAAAAATTTGAACCCAACATTCATTTCGGCAAACTAAGATCAATGTGCTTACTCATGTCCCTCCCTTCCCCATTCGTTCTTTTGCACCCGGGTGAAACCGGGCGGGACCGCTAGTGTGAAAATCAACTAATTGCGATTTTTGAGTTTTTTTTTTTGTATTGCTAATTATTTTGAAACGTGGTTTTAAAATATGGAAATCATGTATGGTTAATTAATTAATTCATTTTGCAATATTCTGTATTTGCAAGAAAATTTCGAAAAAATAAGTTTAAAAATTGTAAATGAAGACATAAAACTCTTGCGATCAATTGAACAGCATGTAGAAATTTTAGGAGCAGGTGCGTTGAGACAGAAGCCTAGTGGATATGATATCGACGTTGCGTACACAGGCAGTAGGTTGACAAACTTATTATACTGCCATGGGTATTATCATACATGTATGTATAAAGTATGAGTGGTATAGCCCCGACATATATGGCACCCGACATACAGAGCGTTCGATACATATCGAGTGTTTTTAGTCGGAAGAAAGGACTGGAAATAATTTAAGTAACACCGAGCGGGGTGGCGTACTAGACTCGCATTTGGGAGGTACCGGATTCGAATCCCGACGGGGGCAGATGTGACTGGGACTTTTTCCTGCTGCCTCTCGCCGAGAAACAGTAATTCCTGTACCGGCCAACTTGTCGAGGTTTTCCATGGTTTTCCTTAATAATTCCAGATAAATATCGAAACGGTTCCTTATTCAAAGCCATGGCCGATTACCTGCCAAACTCCTATGCTCAAAATTTGCCTAGCTTATCCTAATGTCCTAAAATTCCTTCATTCGCCCATTGCTATTAATGAGTTGAAGTTGAAAAAATGTAAAAAATAACGGGAAGAGTGATAGATGGAAAATAGTAATGGTGCGAATGGCGTCTGTTATGACATAAAGTCGAGCAACGGACGTTAAACACATTATTATTATTGAAGTAAGAATATCTTAAGGCCGCAGCACACGAGGCTGGTGTTGCCGCTAGATTCGTTGCTAGGTTTCAAGCGTGCTGTGCCGCTGGGTTTCGTGAAAGGCTTTTAAATGATCGCTTCACACGATGCGTGTATTGAAACTTGCTTTGTAGATGGGTTTGGTGCGGGCGCAGTGATAGTTAATGTTAACAAAGGTAAACGTTTGTTGGCTCTGATCAGAGCACACACTATGATGTTTGGATGAAGAAATTCTTCGTAGCATAGGATCAGAAAATAAGCAATATTGCTGATCCTATGCTGCGAAGAATTTCTTCATCCAAACAGCAATCAACCAATTAGGATCATATCCATCTCTTAGTTGAGATAAGTTTACTTCAGAACACACACTATGACGCCATGTTTGTGGGCGTTTGTCTATGTCGCTCACGTTTCCTAATTGATTCTTTCTCAAAATAAACAGACAAACTCTCATCAAAATTAGCCTGGGTTCTAATTTTGAGTCTAATTTTTATTTGTTGTCACGTTGTTACCAATTTTTTGAATTTGTTGTTTTTTCACAAGTTACGTAAATTAAATTATATTTTTTTAAGCGTCATGTTAAAAACATATAGGCGCTTCCAGCTAAAGCTTGGGTCGTGCCTAAAAATGGCAACGGGCTAGCAAAATTTCATCCGACTCGTACATTTTTTAAAAATCCCTTTTTTTTAAATAGGTTTTTACGATAAAAAAAAAATCATCCATCAAAATTTTATGATACCCAACAACAAATTATATATTATAGGAATTTCGCGCTTTGTAACTCTCGAATTGTATGCTCCAAAATTTTTATTTGACTGTTACTTTTGTGACTACTTGTGAAACCGTGATTGTCATTTTTTTTTGACAGTACTGTAAGTAGTGTGTTTGTAGCTAGAGATGAGTTTTATAAGTTCTATTTCCGTTCGTGTAAGTGAAAATCTTCAAACTTCCGTCACTGGAAAAATGTACAGTCAGATCCGGGCTTTATGTTGGCTATGCAAAGAATGTTGTTAAATGCTGTACTCAAAAAGATAATGGCGTAATAAAAGAGATTGTGGGTAAATCGAGTCGGTTTTTTTAATATTTTGGCCAATTTCCTTTATTCATCTTTATATCTTTTTAAAGTAAAACTTTTAGGCACGCTTGACTTGGGGAGTAAGCTGGTGAATGCCTGATGAGAGCGATTACGGAAATCGGACGAGGCGAACGGTGAATATTTTTTTCTCTTTAAAATGTACAGTTTTCGAGAAAAAAAAGTAAATTTTTTTTATCTGCCTACCCTGTTTTATCTGACCAAGATGTCTATGATTTTTGTTGGTTCTTGATTGATCAATAGACAAATAAGATATATTATTATACACAAGCCTAAGTTTGGATTTCTTTTCTTTTGATTGTTTGGGTTTTTGACGTGATAACGTCTTATAAATTGATGAATCACCAATCTTATAAATTGATGAAACACCGGCTGCATGCACGAAAAAGTGTAACGTTCCTAACGTTCCGCTTGACCCTGTGCGTGCTTTTCTCGAAAACGGCCCTAACGATTTGGATGAAATTTACTGAAAAGGGGTTTTGGGGGGCAAAAAATCGTTTTAGCTAGGTCTCATCTCACGAAAAAATCGTTTTCATACAAATTTTATCATTATAAAAATCAATTTTTTGGCGTATGAAAATACTTAAATATTGTAAGTAGGTTTTGGAATTTTATATAAACAGTGAAACAATTGTTTTCAAAATATTATGACAATTAATCTTTGAGACTTAAAATAAATACGAAAAAAAGAAAGTTAAAAAAAAACAATTATTTTTATAGGTGGTGAGTATTTTAATACATAAAATTAACCTAAATTTGAAGCGAAAGATGCAATATCATAGATTGGAATTATTATAATTATTATATGTAGAATTTAGGTTATATATTACGGAATACGTTATCACGTAAAACTATCGTTCGTAAACCGACTTTACAGACAACCAATTTTTTTATTTGTATTTTTTCCCATATTAATACTTTGCAATATTTAATGCTTTTGTTTTTTTTTTGTACACTAAGCAGTCGGTTAACGGAACGCTGTCCAAAAATTTTTTGTTAATTTATTGTACATATTTTATAAGTAATAAATTTTATCTTATCTTATCTAAGATATATTATGCATGTAAAACGAGAACTAATTTGTTGAGAAAATGTTCAGTTTTGTGACACGAGCGATTGTTTTCTAGGTGGGAAGTACAGGTTTGGCTCCCCAGTCGAATCTTTACTATTAGAAAACTATTGTCTTTTGATCGGGGAATGCTGGTGATATTGAACCGGATTGTAACAACGCCGGACGTACTGACCGCTGCATAATGCATTCGTTCGGACTTGGTTAGAGTTATAAAACTACGCTGTTTATGTTTCTACATTTCATTGTTTTATTCACAAGTAAATATGGTGGAAGTCCACGTTCAAATGCGGTGGGAGTGCCGGTATTCGAGGTAAAAATAGTGTGCCGTATGAATAATGGATTTGTTTGGTAAATAAATAATTCTGTGGCGTAAGTGATACATTCATAAGGTTTGTTCCCACAGAAAATCACGGATTTGTGCCTTACAAGGTTACGTAAGAAAATATTCAAAAAAAAACGTTATCAATTGATTAAATACACAGTAATAAGCACTCCACACATGTGTTTATTAATAGTATATTGTGCGACTAGTGAGAGGAGAAGATTCCATGAGCGTGAAATCTGCCGCACGAGCGTAGCGAGTGCGGTAAAACGCACGCGAGTAGAATATTCTACGATCAATGGTCGCACATAATACTTTATTCAACTAGCACGAGTAATATGTAATACGGGCCCTGATAAAAGAGGGAAAAATAATAAATCACTTTATTGATTGACGTACCCACCGCCCTCGATGCACACAAGATGGCCCTGACTTTCGCTGAATTGCGATGCTGTTTTCATATATACAAATCGCTACCGCGTTCCTATTGGTCCAGAAACTATGCAGTAATACATTATCGTACAGTTTCGGCTCATTATTAGCACTCTACGCGTCAACATGAAGTAAATTATTATTTCTCCCGAATTTAGCAGGGCCCCGAAATTATATATTACTCACGCGTGTTGAATAATGATAATTATTACTCTGTATTTAATTAATAAATGTATAAGGTTTTTCTCGAATATTTTCTTATGCAACAGATTAACAGCGTGTATAGAAATTCAAAATAGACGAACAAATATTTCAAGTAACTTTTTAATCAAAACTCAAAAATGAAAGAGAAACGGGCTTTCAAACTTTCATGAATTTTTGAGGTTGGTCTTGGCGTTATGTTACGTCACTATGGAAATATGTTATGTCATTATCAAGTATTCACAGAAATTGTTCGAAATTGTCCCCGTTTTGTTGAACACAAAGATGCGTGCGTCGTAGCCATGCTTCTGTACATGCTTGTAGTAGCGATAAGGACCTTCCGCGAATTATTTAAGATGCATTTCCAATCCGTGTTATCATTTCTTCGCGTGTAATAACCGGGCTTTTGAATTAATCAAAAAAAAAATAAACCAATTAATTATACAAATCTTTGATTAACGTCAGAATAGAACTCTTCAAATAAATAAAATTGTCGACCATTTTTTTTCAGACCATATATTGACAAAAAATTAATATAAAAATATAAATCAATATAACAAAAGATGACGTTTCGATCCGGATTTGGATCTTCTTCAGAAATATCTAAGAAATATAAAAATTAATCCGGATCGAAACGTCATCTTTTGTTATATTGATTTATATTTTTATATTAATTTTTTGTCAATATATGGTCTGAAAAAAATTGGTCGACAATTTTATCCAATTAATTATAATTTGAACGGCTGTTACTCTATTATTTTTGAGTTTTGATAAAAAAGTTACTTGAAATATTTGTTCGTCTATTTGATTTCTACACGCTGTTAAAAAAGAAGAACCAACTTAAAAATCATTCTGTATATAAATAAAATAATTTTGTTAGAATGTGTTTACCTTTGTCCCAAAAATACTGATTTGATTTTTGATTAAAGGTGCATTAAGTGGCACTCAAATTTGAAATATATATAGGCATCGGGTATACCTTTTACTCAGGTATCCTCGTGTAAGGACATGGTTACCATCAAAACCGACAATAAAACAGACGAAGTTGGTATAAAAATACCAAATTTCACAAAAGAATTTTTTTTGTCATTTTTTGTTTCATTAAATTTAACAATGTTTGACAGTGTTACCGAATTTTTGCAATGTTTCCCTACATAAAATATGTATACTGGGTGCAAGCTGAAGACATGAAAGTAAATTTAATTATTTTTGCTTCGCTGCTTTTACATTTTATGACATGACGCAGTATAAAACAAAGTATATAAAGCGCGCGAGATATTTTTTCTTTTTTTTCTGTCGTTTGATCCAGTGTTATTTTTTTACGCCTATTTTAGTTTTGTTAACTTATTTCGTGCGACTAGCACCATACAAGGCTTCTTGCAGGTGTGTTCAAGAGAATATGCGTAAATTGGATTGAACACTTTCATAGTTACACGCGCATGCGTACACAGTATTACGTTTAAAATACAGTTAAGTTCCTTTAAAGTTTAAACCGTCCTCTCGTTACTTTGAATATTCTCAGCTAGTCGCGTCTTTTTTCGCGTTATGGCCATATTCACCGAACGTAAGTAGTTATTTGTTCGGTTCATTTGTTCTTCAGGTAACTAGTCCTCCGAATAAATAGCGATAATTCAATTCACCAACCATAATTATGTTTACTGCAGGTATAAATCTATTCTTAAATAAATAAAATTATCGACCAATTTGTCAGACAAATATTTATTATTTTTTTCAATTTTGATAATTCAAAGCTTAAAGCGGATTTTTTCAAAAACCAATTAGAAACTAATTATCTATTAATCAATTTTTATATTTTTTAGATCAGTTCTGAAGAAGATCCAAATCCGGACCGAAACGTTAATGTATTTTTTTTTCTTAATATATTTGAAAAATTGGTCGATAATTTTATTTATTGAAGAGACGCTAATCAAAGTTTTGAATAAATTTATTCTGTCCAAATTCTCGGCTATAGATATTTATTCACCTGATAAAATAATAATGGCTACCTCATTGATCATAATATCTAACCTATAAACGTGGAGTATTATATCGACAGTTTGCTCTTGTGAATTTATTAATGTGTTATTAACCTTTTGTGAAGTGTATAGTCGTAGTATTATTAAAGTTACTGGAAGTTTTGTGTGCAATTGGGTTAGGATAAAACATTATTTTGCGAAACTTTTTTTTTGACGTTTACACTAACGCCATCGGTCGGATTTTTGGGCGAACGTCAAAATATTCAACAAAAAGAGCAATGAGTATTTCTATAACTAACTTTTCTACCTGATAATTTGCTTGGTGAATTGAAAGTAAATTTTATTCTAGCGAATAAATTTGTTCCAAGATTAGTAACTTCTGTCTTTAATAGTGGCATTAGACGAGTCGTTCAACATATTGAGACGTTCAAGTTAACAAGTTTCACTATACCTATATATATGTTTGGTTTATGTCTTGTATATTTTAATGTGTTTTGATAATGACATGACTTGCTCTGCTTACGGCAGATAGTATGAAAATGATCTTATATAAATGTAATAATAAAGTTTAGCGGAAGACCTTCTGTTTTAACGTTTAGCGTGTTCGCTCGCCCGGAACCACGAAAGCCGAGAGCGACATGTGCATCTCGCGTGACGAAGGGTGCACGCCGTCAGTAAAGCGGAAAATAAGTTTTCATTTTCATCTTCCACGTCGGAATTATGTCTGAGCCGTTGAGAATATATCATAGCGACGGTATTATTGTTTTAAAACTGAACTTTCTTCGTCTCTCGTTTTCGACAATAATTACAATTTTTTTTGTTAGTTGCTTCAAAGATTTGTTTTATTCATTTTTTTGTTTGCAATATTTATTCCATGAAACGTTTTATTTGCAATTTTTCTATGAAAACTAAAAAATCAACTTGTTCGTCGAATGCTCGAATGTAAAGGTGGCACTTCACATGGCTATTTTTTGTTAGCTATTGGGTGTTTGTTGTATTTGGCAAAATATATGACGTTCAAGATAAACATGCAAATAGAGGCAAATACGACCATCCACACATAGCAGTCAAATAACAAACACACAAACATTTGGCAACAGAACACAATGTTCAAAATTCCAGGAATTTTAGCACTATTTCATTGTTTCAATAGTAATTGTTCCAGTTCTCGCTCACAGCACAGACACAAAAATACTGCACGTCCGTACAGGTTCACGGCGCGTGCGCTTCTGAGTATGGCCATTGTGTGGACGGTTTATTTGCGTGTTTGCCTATTTGACTCCTTTGATGTGCCTCGAAAAACCGACAAGCACACGGTAACGCGTATTTGGTATTGGCCTTATTTGTCAAATAGGCAAATAAGACCAACACTTTGTCAAATAGACTGTGAACACTTGGTAATTGTTTGCCAAATATGCCAAATACACAAATACAAATAGCCATGTGAAGTGCCGGCATTACGTATTTCGTATTTGTAATGTTATTACCATGATACTATGACTAAAAGATATGCTCACGCGCAGGTACTACTCTAGTGTTTTGTCTCGGGGTGACGTCAGCACCCAGAGACAAAACACGACTGTTGGAATATATAATATATACAGTTTATTAAACCACTAAAGCTAGAAACTTCAAATTTGGAGAGTAGGTTTCTTTTATGACCTAGGCACGCAATAAGACGGGATATTTCGAAATACAACCTCTAAAGTTTTCAAAAAGAGCTTTAGGATTTTTCAACTCTTAAAATAAAAAAAAATAATATACCACGTTTCTAAAGCAAACTAAAAAGTATAAAATAATTTCTTTACAGATAGATTTTAACATGTAGGATTTGAAACGAAAAACGTGGGGCGCATTATTCGTTTTATCTCATAAATAGATTTTTTTCATCGGTAGGTATTAACTACTCTTTACAGTTCTTAAATAACTGTCGCATTCGCCCCACGTTTTTGTTTCAAATCCTACTAGTTAAAAATCTGTCTAGAGGACAGCGTGGTGTAATGGTCAGCGTGCTGGCCTTTGGATCGCACTGTCGTGGGTTCGAATCCCACCTCTGCTCATGGATATTTTGTGTTTGTCATATTCTCTTGTATATGTGCATATGCTCTATATAATAATATGTGGATATATACAATTGGATATACCTTTTTTATAAGAAAAAAAAAATCTGTCTAAAGAAGTTATTTTATATACTTTTTAGTTCACTTGAAAAACGTAAGCATATATTAACAATTTTTTTACCTGTTTTTTACCATTCCAACGCACAAGTGGGGAGTGGTACTAATTTAGGTCAAAAATCAGTTTTCAAAAATTTTGCAATATCTTTCCGTTTTGAGGTCCCCCGAATCCAAAAAACATATTTTTGGAAAAACTCTGTGCGTCTGTCTCTGTGAACATCACAATAAACATGATGAACGGATTGAAACCAAATTTTGGGAGGATGTTTGGTAGGTATGCAAAGTCGAGCCCTATTGTTTTTGGGGAAAATCAGCGCATGCGCAGAATAGATATATGCTATAACGGTGTTTTTTATATAATGGTATACTTCTATTTATTTTTTCAAGGAAGTTTCGTTTAAAAACATTTTTTTCTAAACTTTATAGTTTCGGACATATTGTGAAAATAAAAAAAAATCAGCCGCTCTTTTGTTTTATGGATCTGTCAGAAATAAACTAGTTCGGCATGCTTTGATTAATTACTACATGACGTGAACATATTATTATGTAGGTAACCATGGCAACGAATAGCAAATATCATAATTAATACTAGCCATTACCCGCGTCACCTCACGCGATATCAGAAATTTTATTTTCTTTATTATAATCAATTGTCCACATTTTTGAAGTTGGAATGATCCCGCCGCCCAATTGGCTGCATTTTTTTTCATGTTAAAAATTATTATTAACGGATCCAGTATTGGCCGTCACATTTATTTTACAATTTATACTATTATAAATCATAAAATTATTTGTCTCAATCCATCCCTGATCGAATTTCAATTACGTAACAAATTATTACTTGCACAATTATTTCAAAGCCGAAATACTGCATTTATTGAAATATTGAAAAAATCCATAAATTCATTCTGGTTTTAACATGAATAGCGTAAAGTCGATCTCGGTAAAATATAATACTATTTCTTCATCAACAAACTCTTTAATTTTACAAGAGATAAAACTCCAAATTGATTCCGTTTGTCGACACGTGCTTACAAATCAGTTTTATATATTTTCGAATTTTATTATCAAACGTACGGGTGTGTTGAGACTAATTAATTAGTAATAATGTTTTCAATTAATTGTGATAAAACTTTAATTGCTGTCAATAATACATTTTTAATATAATATTAATCGACTTTAAAATAATATTTTTTGCTCGACGGGCAGAAAGCGTCAACTTTCGTCCCGCTGCGCTAAACGAAGTTGCCTCTTCCTGCCTACGTCGAGCAAAAAAATAGTATACACACCACGGGAAGTAAAGTAAGAAAGCCTAAGATGTGATCTCAGACATTTCTTACTTTACTTCCCTAGATGTGTAATATACTATTCTTTTTAAATAATAAAATAACCTGTTATTCCATTTACTGCAAGAAGAGGTCAGGTTATAAATTTTCGAACATTACTTCAGAAAATATGTAAAATATGTGTCTAAAGTGTTTTTTGTTCTTAAAGTTTTTGTAATCGGACATTTTCTGTATAAGCAGTGACGTAATACCTACGTGAGAGTTGTTTTGTGCTTTGTGTGCCCAAATGTAAAAGTGATTGGGGAAATAACTTTTGTGATGTAAATATATCGATGTGTGCCAACAGCCCCGTTCACGTCTCGCCCGACGATAAAACTCCACGTGCGAAATGCCTATCCCGCATACCTGAATCTATGGCCGAAGGGCTAATCACTCATGTTGACTTTTACCGTTTCTTACGTCTTAGGCCTCTTGTTAACGACAACGGATAACGGCCCGATTTTTATGACGGGCGACGGGCCGACGCGCAGTGTTCAATAGGTTAGTGTGGGTGTTTGTTAACGCGACGGGCATGTAACCGTTGCAACAAAACTCAACGGATACCCGCGACGGCGGTCGGTCAGATGCAGTGGACCACGTAATTTCATAGAAGTCTGTTGACGACGACAGATGTGCGCGCACGTTTTCACCTATACCTACCTTGTGCTGCTCATTGTGAATATGGAGTTTAAAATTGATATTGATATGGATTTATTAATTAGCCTTGTTCATAATAGGCCAGTGTTGGGACAAGACTTTAGAAAATTACAAAAAGAAACAAGCAAGACATAACGTACTTGCACTTCTTCGCCCTTCAAGTATAGAACTGATATCGATAACAACGGACGCGCCCACGTATATTAGCGGATCGTGTACAAAGGTAACCGTTTCGCGTCGGCCCGTTACCCGTTGACTAAAACGGTCGTTAACAAGAGCCTTTACGAATTTACGATGTTGTGTGTCTACGTTAGTGCATAAAATAACATTTAAAAATCGGCGTCACTAGTGCCGCCCAGTGATTCTACTCGCGCCATCCTGTAGCAGAGAAGCACAACAGTTTTCTGAACGATGTGTTTACTTTCAAATCTTCTTGGTTTCCGGGCTTGAACGCCGTAGTTCATTGGTATTTCTAATTTACGTTTCGTCTACAACTGCGATAGACATTATCAAAAGCGACGTGGCAACGAGTGAAGTGACCTTCTAGGTAAGTGTGTCGATGGCTCTTTTATGCTAAGCGTGTTAGTGTTTTCTGCTCGGTCGTAGTTCGCTCTTCTGTGATTGGCGGTTCCGCGTTCAGTGGGTTGCAAACTTAGAGGAGGGCCATTAACGACTTGAGGAGCTTATATCGCGGGAAATATTCACCTAAGAAAAAAAAGTTATTTGAGAAGTTTTATTACATTTTTAAAGACCTGTCCAACGATACCCCGGAAATAAAAATTTTCATCCCTCAGTTCAATGTATGGAGAACTATCCCTAAATTATGTTTTTTATAATTTCATTGCACAGTTGTATGGCGGTTCACATAAGACACCCGCTTGTAAAATTTCATCCGAATCTATGAAAAGATTGCGGAGTTAAGACTTTGACAGACGGCCGGACGGATATTTCGAAATTATTGAAAAATCAATTTTTTGCCATTTGGCTAAGATTCATCAACTTAAAAGCAAAAAATAATAATAATGATAATGCGTCCATTTCTCGACTTCATGTCATAACAGACGCCATTCGCACCATTACTATTTTTTTCTACCACACTTCCCGTTTTTTTCTACAATTTTTAAACTTCAACTTAATTAATAACAATGGGAGAATGAAAGAATTTTTAGGAAATTAGGATAAGTTAGGCAAATTTTGAGCATAGGAGTTTGACAGGTAATCGGCCATGGCCTTGAATAAGAAACCATCTCGATATTTATCTGAAATTATTGAGGGAAACCCATCAACAAGATGGCCGATACAGGAATTACCGTTTTTCGACTAGAGGCAGTGGGAAAAACTCTCAGCCACATCTGCCCCTGTCGGGATTCGAACCGGGTACACCCCGAATGCGAGTCTAGTGCTCTCACCGCTACGCCACCCCGCCCGGTTTAAAAGTAAAAAATAAAATAAAAATTTGACATGAACGTTTTTGATTTTCGACCACAGATATTTATTCAAACTTTTAACTGTACTTTAATGTTAGGTTCTAGAAGCGTTTGTCGCACAATACAAAACATTTTGGGGTAAAACATTTGGGAATTGCATTTTCATATATAGAATATACATTAGTATTACCATAAATATCACGGGACTGTTCAATGTTTTTCAATTTAACGCTGTAAGGTCCTACGTATTCGAAGTTAAATTTATTGAAATACTAGCGGTCCCGCCCGGTTTCACCCGGGTGCAAAAGAACGAATGGGGAAGGGAGGGACATGAGTACGCACATTCATCTTAGTTTACCGAGATGAATGTTTTGTCCAAATTTCATGATGATCGGATCAAAAGTTTTTGTCGATAAAAAGCAGTATTTATAGTTTTTTTAAGTAATAAATTTCTTTTAAATCAATAATTCCTGTAATTAATAAAATATAATAAATATTTAATTGAAACCTCTGTAGGAAAATTATTTTTATATAAGTAGGTACCTATAGTTATAACAGTTTTCAAATGAGCTATTAATTAGATTTATTTACTTTTAAATAGTCGTAAATAAAATTAAAATAAATTTAAATGTAGTCTTAGAATAAAGTAATGTAGAAAATAGAAAAAAATAAATAATAATATATTCGCCCAACGTGGGGCTCGAACCCACGACCCTGATATTAACAGGAGCATGCTCTACCGACTGGGCCAGCCGGGCTTGTAAATGTACAACGCTAACATTGGTATATTTAGTTAGGGCATTTCATCTGAATAGAAGCTTATTTTTGAGATACATTTTGCAACATTTTTCATTGATGCTCCGCTCCTATTGGTTGTAGCGTGATATTATATAGCCTATAGACTTCCTCAATAAATGGGTTATCCAACAAAAATTTTTTTTTTCATATTGAACCAGTAGTTCCTGAAATTAACGCGTTCAACCAACCAAACAAACAAACTGTTCAGCATTATATATTAGTATAGCTTTAAATACAGTAATGCGAGAAACAACTCGTTTTGTAACGTTTCGTAACACACTTTCAATCGTATGAATCGAACATGCCCTAATGTGTGAAAAGAAGTTTCACTTCAAAAATTATGTGCAAACAATCCAGACTTTTTCAGGTGTACTGTTAGTGCCTAACAGGAAATCAAAATATCTCACCGGGTCTGTATTAACGAAGGAAATAAACTTCAAGTTGAAATTTATGTTCTTACTCGTGAGTTTGGTTGTATGTAAGGAAGGTTTCGCACATTCTTCTTTCTCGGTGCACACGCGAAAATTCAACCCCCCTGTGGAATGTAGAGCGCGTAATACAGTGTCTGCCAGATACCTACTGTGCGATCGGCGAAAGAAGACCGGTGGGGAAAGGGCAAGAAGTCGTTGATGTGTTCCCAAATTATCGGAATTCATAGGCGGCGCATAGCAAGGCATGCAAACAATGTATAGCTTTTAATTTTAAGGCATTATTTTGAGCCTCTAACTCGCACATTTTAATTACATTCGCTATGACCTCCCTAGCGCCACTTCTAACTGTTTTTCCCTTTTTACTTTCCATTTTGATGATATTCAGACAACACCCCTCAACTTAGTCCGTGAACGCACACCTATGTACTGTCTGGTGTATGATTTTTAAACGCTTTATATTAGTTTGGGTTGTAACTATGTATGTATGTACTAACGGAATCTTTGAGCATAATTTTCACCAATTTCCCGAAGTCTGATTAATTTGAAACTTTGCATACGTATCAAGGACCGATGACAATGCAATAATTTGATAACAGTTTCCCATTATCCTTATTAGGACCCCCAGGATTAATTAGTTTGGGTTGTAACTATGTATGTATGTCCGTAACGGAATCTTTGAGCATAATTTTCACCAATTTCCCGAAGTCTGATTAATTTGAAACTTTGCATACGTATCAAGGACCGATGACAATGCAATAATTTGATAACAGTTTCCCATTATCCTTATTAGGACCCCCAGGATTAATAATTAAACGCTTTATATTAGTTTTTAATCCTGGGGGTCCTAATAAGGATAATGGGAAACTGTTATCAAATTATTGCATTGTCATCGGTCCTTGATACGTATGCAAAGTTTCAAATTAATCAGACTTCGGGAAATTGGTGAAAATTATGCTCAAAGATTCCGTTACGGACATACATACATAGTTATAATTAATAATAATAACTATGTATGTATGTCCGTAACGGAATCTTTGAGCATAATTTTCACCAATTTCCCGAAGTCTGATTAATTTGAAACTTTGCATACGTATCAAGGACCGATGACAATGCAATAATTTGATAACAGTTTCCCATTATCCTTATTAGGACCCCCAGGACATTAATTCTGACCGATAAAAAATGTTGCAAAAAAATTTTAGTAAACATGAGTTTATTTAATAAATTACAAAACTTTAAAAAATAACAAATTTGAATAATTTAAAAAAAAAAAAAATTAAAGCATTCCAATTAAAATACGAATATAATTCTATATTAAACGCTTTATATTAGTTTGGGTTGTAACTAACTATGTATGTATGTAACTAACTATGTATGTATGTCCGTAACGGAATCTTTGAGCATAATTTTCACCAATTTCCCGAAGTCTGATTAATTTGAAACTTTGCATACGTATCAAGGACCGATGACAATGCAATAATTTGATAACAGTTTCCCATTATCCTTATTAGGACCCCCAGGATTAATAAATTCTTTTATAGATCCTCAAACTAAAAAGTGAAAAATAAAATATAGTTTAAAAAAAACTAAAAAACACGCTTTATATCGGACTAAAAAGTAAAAATAATTGTTTTAAAATAAGCTTAAAAAGCGTTGGGCGCTCGATGTACGAAAATGTGGAACAAAGCGCCCCACGCTTTTTAAGCTTATTTTAAAACAATTATTTTTACTTTTTAGTCCGATATAAAGCGTGTTTTTTAGTTTTTTTTAAACTATATTTTTTTTGTACTGTTAACAAGTGTCGCTGTGTAGTCGTACAGCTATGGCAATAATACAATTATCGCGATACGACAATTGCGACACGTTTGGTCGACTGGACTCCCTTATTGCATAGAAGCGGTTCCAGGATCATTACCTTTTACCAATATAAAATACATGTGCGCTCTTCTGCAATAAGGTCATAGGACTACATTCCATAGACCGGTCTTCTTTTAAAAATCCAACAGTATGTATGGTACCTACATACCTACTTTGTTACTAGGCACGCTTAAGTACTAGAATGCGTACGACACGCATGCAACTGTGCAGACTGTAGAGTGTAAACCAGAGGTTCCCAAACTTTTTGACGTGATGACGTCTTATAAATTGATGAAACACCGGCCGCATGCACGAAAAAGTGTCACGTTCCGAAATGTGTCACGTTCCGATGTATTATTAAATATGATATTCCAGCGGAATACGTTATCACGTAAAACTATCGTCCGTAAACCGACTTTACAGACAACCAATTTTTTTGTCTCGTAAACCACTTGCCATATTTTTCGGTTTTGGATAGACCCCCTGCTTATCTGATATTGATTTTTTGCAAATTCATTAATTTCAAATGTATTTTTGACAACCGGTATAGTGCTACTTACTTTGAACGATTTAAATTTCCTGTTAATGCTATGTTGAAAATTTTCAATAAGTTGCCCCCTTAAATCAAAAATCTACCGGCCACAAAATTTAAACAAAAATTGAAATCTATTTTATTAGAGACAAATTTTTATTCTGTTGAGGAATTTTATAATCATAAATTTTAATTTTATAGATGTAACTGACGCATTCTACACTGTTCTGACAGTATTAACAGAATAAAGTTTCTTATCTATCTATCTATCTATCTATCTATCTATCTATAACGGTAATGAAATGTAGTGTGAAATGTTTAGTTTTATACATTTATTAATTAGATTCAAATTAAACAAATCAAATTAAAATTTACTTTCTGTTACATAAAATAACTAAGCAAAAAATAAATGCTTTTAGTGTGAGGGATGAACCTGATGCTTTAATAATAAATTTTCAATATTTGGCATCAATTTAGTTAGATTTAATCTTAAATCTCTACGCTTAACGATGTCCAGTTTGTTTCTTTTTTTGTCAGGAGATTCACTATCGTTGACCCCATTTTCATTTCATGGACCCCCAATTTTTTTTCCCGCTGACATGGACCCCTTGTAAATTGTCGTCGACCCCTGGAGGTCGATATAAACCACTTTGGGAATCACTGGTGTAGACCATATACCGGATGTTCATTTATATTATAAAAAAAAATCCCAGCCAATTAAACGACAGGACCATTTCAACTTCAAAAATGATATTTTCTTCATATCTAGTTCGAAAACAATACGCGCCACGAATTTAAAAGGCTCGGAAGTTTGTTGCGAATGCGGGCTTGCGCTTGTACAGTCTGTTGAAAAACTACAAACTCGCAACTCAACCAAACTAAAATAACAATAACAACTTGACAATAGCCTACTCGACTGTACTTTAAAGCAGGAAAGCGACAAGTGACAACTGACAAAGGCAACGAGCGATCACAGCCAATCACCGACGAGCGCACGTTCCGTGCAGGTAGCTGGCAGGTTGTGGGAGTTTCATCGGCTCTAAAATGTGCCTTTGCGACGCTTTTTTGACAACTTCCGAACCTTTTAGATCCGTGGCGCGTATTATACATATTTTCGGCATCAATTGTAAGGCAGAAAGTCTCATTTACGCATTGGTGGGATTACACGACCGAGGTATGAAGAAAAATAGTATACACCGCACTGGCCGAAAGTTTGATATCTTGCCCTGCGCGCCATGATGGCTGAGGCAAAGCCGAGGGCATCTTGACGCGCAGTGCAAGGTATCAAACTTTCCCGCTGCTAGGTATGAACCAATAATGAAGCAGTATCTTCGTGGGCGACATAAACAAACGCCCACAAACCAACATGGCGTCATTCTGCTCCGAGTTAGACAACCGACACGTTTGTATTTGAACTGTCACTGCGCGCGCACCAGATTTATTCACAAAACTAGCTTAGAACAACGTCTCGTGTGAAGCGAGCACATAACAACAATTAAGAAAACCAGCGTTAGAAAACTGGTTGTCAAATCTAGCAAGGAATCTAGCGGCAAATCCAGCCTCGTGTGCAGCGGCCTTTAGTCACTAAGTACCTAGAATAAACGAACTGTGCTATAGACAGTAGTAGACAATAGACAGTACACACTATATTATCACGACTGTTGCACAGTGTGCCTATTTCCCTAATGTACACTTAGAGAGATCATAATGCCAACACAAGAAGACAAAACTTTAATCCGTTTACAGCATACATAATGCAATATTCTCCATCTCTCTTTCTATATATGTAGATCTCTGAAATACACTCGGTCCCCTATGTGCTCCAAAATTATGCTGTCCAGAAATATTGCCGATATAAAAATTACATACTGAAAAATGTTGGGTAACTCATCCGCGTTTTCTCACAGCGTAATAATATACAGCGTAGACCACTCAGGAGAAATCAGGCTATTAAACAGTGAAAGGTTTTTTCAAATTGGTTGAGTGGACAGACAGACAGACGGGTGTTAGATTTTATATCAAATTCCAATTACGGATGTAAGATTAGATTATTTTTGTAACAATTATTATTATTTTATTCAATATATTTATTAACGTAAGTTTTTAACATGAATATTATTTAATTCAACATATTTATTAACGTAAGTTTGTAACAATTATTATTATTTAATTCAACACATTTATTAATTTAAGTTTTTTTAACATGAACACTACTTCCTAGTTCATACGCTCCGCTGCCATTTTGCCTCTGTTTCTCTACATGACCACCAGAGTGGCTTTTTAAGACGTGGTGTTACATTTTCTATTTATAGCACAGTCTTTTCTATGGTTATTGTATGAAACTCAGTCACTGTCAGGATCCAAGAGGATGGATTTATGAATTGGCCACCTCAGTGCATTTGGCCAATTCATAAATCCGTCCTCTTAGCGGTGGCTTGGGGTGGGTGCAATTGATCAAAAATTTCTGCCGCTGGTATTTCCCGCTTAATTTAACAAAACCTAAAAATGAAGCGGCAGAAAAATTTTTAAATTTTATCCATTTTTTTATCATCTTTGACATTTTTATCCAATTTTCGACATTTTGACGTTAAATTGCGGAAAAATGGTCCGACCAAAATTTTTGACGCTATTTTTCCATCGAAACGAAAATTTTCCATTTTGTTAGATCCGATTAAGGGTTAACTTTTTTTTTATTCAGGGACAGAAAAATGGCCCATAAATTTTTTCTGCCACTATTTTTCCGGGAATGTGGAGCACTGGAAGTAAATTATACCGTCAAAACTAAGCGCTTAGGCCGACATTTTTGTTTCGATTTTTCCCAAAAACAATAGGGCTCATTTGCATATCAAACATCCTCTCAAAATTTGTTTTCAATCCGTTTGATCTGTACCATCGTGTTCACAGACTAACAGACGCACAGAGTTTTTTTCAAAAATATGTGTTTTGGATTCGGGGGACATCAAAACGAAAAAATATTGTAAAATTTTGAAAAGCTATTTTTGACCTAAACCAGTACCATTCCCCATTTGTGGGGCTGGAATGGTAAAAGCGGAGAAAAAAACAGTACTTGAGGCTTCCTCCCTATTTTCACGCGAAGTACGTATATTTACTTACTTCTCTTCCGTTTCGTGTGGTGTCAAAAATAGAGATCAAATAAGATAATCTTGTGCATATTCGAATTCGCGCCAGTTGGGGGTTGAATGTGTTTTCCACTTTAACACTTGGATTTGATATACTTGCGCAGGAAATTAAATATCTTCCACTATAATAATGTGCAAGCTCAACGAGATTGGAATTGGCACTCGACTGATAAAGAACCAACAACTTGAAGATGACTCGAATGCAGACACCTTATTTTATTTTTTATATCTTTGAAAAAAATGAGCGGGTCAATGGACCATGTTATAATATGAAGAACTAGCGGTGCATATAAGAACGAATGAGGGGGAAGGGATATGAAGACGCACGTTCATCTTAGTTTACCAAGATGAATGTTGTGTCCAAATTTCACGATGATCGGAGTTTTTTTTTCGGATGGACACATTTTGAGTTACATTTTGCAACATTTTTCATTGATGCTCCGCTCCTATTGGTGATAGCATGATAATATATAGCCTATAACCTTCCTCGATAAATGGGCTATCCAACAAAAAAACATTTTTCAATTCGAACTAGTAGTTCCTGAGATTAGCGCGTTCAATTTTAGTTTTGTGAATGTAAATATGGCAACCCTGCTCACACGTCCCGTTGGAACTTGGTTGCCTGTTCGTTGTTTTGTGACGTTAAATATTATTGGCGCTTACTAAATCCGCTTACTGCTGCCAAGTAATCGATACATAGGTACCTCGATCCGATCAAATCCGGATTATGTTTCTGCATACAGGAAGGTATACTCTGATCATTTCTTGCATTGTCACGTCCTAGCTAATCCTATTAACAATTTGCTTAAAACAAAACCTATGCTATAATAGATAGATAGATTTCACATAAAAGCAAGCAACAAGCTGGAGAGACCATCGTACATTGTAATCTAACTGATAATGCGCGTATTTTAAAATCGATCCAGCCGTTCTCGAGTGAGACAAAAACTGGTTACTTTAAATGAATTTTTTATTAATGTTACTTTTTTCTTTCAATGGAAGTTCATTCACATTGGGTGGATATTTTTTTTAGGGTAGATTTGATCTGTTTGCATTACGTTATTATACGATTATAATATAACAAACACTCAATAATAGTTATTAGATTAAATTGTGGTACCTTACTTCAGTTTTACTCGCTGAAGTCATGAAAATAAGCGATTGACTTGATAGTGTGACTTAATTTATTTTATTACATTTACAATCGTACGTATAATATACCTAGTAGCACTTGTCAAACTATCTGTTACAAGGTGTTTTACTCAAGAAAGTTTTGTGAAAAAAAAATTCTAAACTTAATAATTTCGGAAATATTTTGAAAATAAGACAAGAACCAACTGCTGTTTTGTTTTGAAAATCTGCCAGAAAAAAAATAGTTCACAAAACTTTCTTGAAAAAATAAATAGAATAATAAACTGTTATGAAAAGTATATCATTATTATATAAAAAACAACGTTATAGCATATATCTCTTTTGCGCATGCGCCGATTTCCTCCAAAAACAATAGAGCTTTTCATATCTGCATAGCAAACATCCTCCTAAAATTTGGTTTCAATCCGTTCATCCGTTTGACCTGTATCGTGCTCATTGCGTATATTAATAAAATATCTTCGGGGTGTTCTGCCCTTACTTTATAACCGACAAAATGTTCTGGCATTTTCATTTCTGGATTATATAAATGCTGAACTCAAAGATTATAAAAATTTCAAGTTGCCTATCACATGTTTTTTGGGGATATTTTTTTGCAGATGTCATATGCTGCGCAGGCGCGAAATAACCGCAAACGCTCAGGCAGACTAGCCAATCCAGATTCAGCCATTGATAAATTACTGTTTTTTCATTATTTCAACCTGCCTAAAACACGTACCCAAAATCGTGTCATCAGCTCTTGGGCTATTAGTGTTTGCTGAAAATGAGAGCATAGCTCCCGAAATGTACATCTGCTAATAAAACTGTTGTGGTAAGAAGTAACTAGTCTTTATATTTTTTATTTTTGTTTCAACCACAGTGCTCTTAATATTTGTATAGAGTTCAACTAACTAAATCATAAACATTTTTTTACCAATGTAATATTAATCGTAGGAATTAGATAACAGTAGAAATATGAATAACATCTAATAAATCTATTAAATTTAATTCATTTTCCCACTGTTTTACAACTTCCTATGATTGAAATTATATTAATACAATATTATGGAAAAGAATATTGAGACATTATTTACCAAATTTACATAGGCAAAATTCCAGCCAATTGGGCGACGGGACCATTCCAACTTAAAAATATTTGACGTTTGATGTATAAATAATAATAATAATAAATTTATTTCAATAAATATAGTACAAATAATATATAAATTGCTATCTTCTGTATGAAATTGATCCACCCAACTTGGCATAGCCAGTGCTAGGGCGGATTTTTAAATACATATTATATAAATTGCGCTTGCGTGTTGAATGTTTGGATGTGTGGCTTGTATCTGTGATGTATTTGTGTGTGTTTTGTTATCGCGTGCGGGGACGCGGTTAACGGCTAGTATTAAATGTTATGATATTTGCTATTCGTTTGCATGGTTACCTACGTAATAAAAATCTATTTTGAGATAAAACGATTGACGCGCCTCACGTTTTTCGTTTCAAATCCTACAAGTTACAAAACATATTTTATACCTTTTAGTTCGTTTAAAAAACGTGGTATATTAAAAAAAATATTTATTTTATTTTTATAATTTCGGTACGGAACTCTAAAAATACTGAGAAACGCTGATCAATAATAATAATAATTAATTCACGTGTCGTAATTCGTAGACCTGTCAGAATAGTTTTTATGAAACATATTAATCCATACAAAAAACATTCATAACCTAGTTATTCACTGGATAGCTAGATATACAATTATGGCTGTATTACGTGGCTACACCTGTGGTAAAAACATTCATTAGTCCTCATTCCACCCATTACTCCCCATACCAATTCAGCGGATAGCGGCTATAATGCACGGTGTTGTTGATGGGCGGATCGGTAATTGTAGTCGATACAAAACCGCTAACATCGCGTGTTTTATCGTGCCCTGTAACTAGGGCTGGAGCTATATTTTAGCGATATCTGTTGACGTGAAATTTTCGTTGTCCTTCTTCTCTTTAAATGTGGGATTTTGCTGGTCACCTTTTTTTCAAGTGGCAACATATATTTTTATTTTACATTTTCGAAATCTTTATTTTTTCTTCGTACATTCATATAAAATTTTGTTAAGGTTACATAAGAAAATATTCGAGAAAAACGTTATTCATTAAAAACGTAATTAATTAATTAAATTCACAGTAATAATTATTATCTATATTCAAGTAAATAAAATTGTCGACCAATTTATTATCTATATTACTATACCTAGATATATATAAAATTTAAAATCGTTTGTCTGTCTGACAAAAACTTTTGAACGAAAATTTGGACACAGTATTCATTTCGGCTAACTAAAATGAACATGTGATCTCCCCCCCCCCATTCATTGTTTTGCACCCGGGACATTAGGAATTAATAATTTACACATGTGTGGAGTGCTTTGAAAAATAATTATTATTGTGTATTCAATAATAAATTGATAACGGTTTTCTCGAATATTTTCTTATGTAACCTTATGAAAATTTTATACGAATTTATAGAGAAAATAAATGGTTATTTTATGTGAAAAAAAATGTTTCCATTTGGAAAAAAATGCATATACACTTTGAAGTACAAAAAAAAAACGCAGCAGTTTCCGATAGTAAGTGTCGAGTTGAATAAGAAAATATTTAAACTTTTTTTGTATCTATTACACGAATTACTCTTAGTTACCACTTTCGGTGAACGCACTGTATGTAATGACATTAGGACTCGTGTGACTGACGCTTGATTTTAATATATTGTCACATTCGTAAAATATTGGTCATTACTGACTATAGATACATATACTAGTATTTTTGATATTAAACTCGACCCTATACTTATAACCCTTTAGTGCAAGTTCTGTACATGTCATGGAAGTGAGGGAATGTTGGGGAACATTTGGGGTCAGTTAAAACATGACCATTAGTTACAGTAAAATAATAAAGATTTTTTTTTTATCACTAGGTTAATATTGACTTGTAAATACTGTATTACTAGCTGTTCTATCCGAATTCGCTCGGGTGGTGTATATAAATTAATATCAGCGTTTGGTTAGTTCAATTTTGGACCAGTGACGTCCACGTAATTGATTTTTGTAAAACTTAAGGCACTGCCGTACCATCCTTTTCTCGAAACGACTCACGAGTCACGGCACTTTTGATCCTTGTGTAACTGCGTTGTGGATAAAGCAAGAACACAAATATTAAGAGCACTGTGGTTGAAACAAAAATAAAAAATATAAAGACTAGTTACTTCTTACCACAACAGTTTTATTAGCAGATGTACATTTCGGGAGCTATGCTCTCATCTTTGCTGAAGATGAGAACATAGCTCCCGAAATGTACATCCAATAAAACTGTTTTATTTATAAAGCAAGAAGTTTGTATATTAGTGATCAAGAGGACATACTATAACTGGCTATATTGCCAGTATACAAAATAATTATACCTTGGAGTTTAGTCAGAGCTCTTTAATTTAGTCACTGACACACTCACCAATCATCAAAATTCTAAGGTACCTACTTCTAGTAGTCTCTTAATTTTTCAATTTCGAATTTTAGTTAGTGTTTAGCCTATAAAGGAAGGAAAAAATGAAATTTCATTATTCGAAAAATCAACAGAGACAGGGAGGTAGGCTTTAAGAAAATCTGCAGTAGAAGAAAAAAGAGGATGACCTACAAAAAGAAATGAGATCCAATCAATGTAAAAAAATGCCAAGTCTCGCAAAGCAGCTCTTCCGCTACAAAAAGTTGTGACATCTCATGTAAAACCAAGTCAGTTATTTCGGTTTGTGTCTATGGAAGCACCTGCCCGACAACTTTGTTATAAATTGTTACCTAATCAATTGCCTATCAACATTTGTAGTGACCGTATCAATATTAGACATCTTTATTTCTTGATGACTTGGCAATTACACGGCACCATAATTATGAAAGAATAATCTACTATTTCGATTACTAATCTAAACAGTGCACTTAAGAATAAAGTATTTTAATTAGTAGAGTATGGTGCCGTGCATTTGCCGAGTCATTATAATTATTATGGAAATAAAGGTGTCTAATATTGATACGGTCACTATAAATGTTGATAGGCAATTGATTAGGTAACAATTTATAACAAAGTTGTTGGACAGGTGCTTCCATAGACACTGACTAAAATAACTGACTTGGTTATACATGAGATCTCATAACTTCTTGTAGCGGAAGAGCTGCATTGCAAGACTTGGCATTTTTTTACATCTTACGTTTTTGTTGGGATTTCATATACGTTGAATATTAAAATATTACTGGAAAAACTTGCCCATTTCCCCACTACAGTCGCAACTCTGACGGGAACTAGCAATATAGCAGTATTAAATATTATCATCTACGAGTATATAACTAACTCTACCGTATCACAAACAAGTGACATAAGACACAGGTATTCTGTAATGATTATATAAGAATTGGTGAAAGAATACATTGTGGTTTCAGCTTTATATGGATTATGCGATATCATAATGATGATACACATTTCAGTAATGTAAAAGTTATGTACCTGTTTCATTAGAACATGCTTTTTTATTCCATAATGTAGCCTATTATTATTATGCATTATAAAATCTACATAAACGAAATGTACCGATTTGGTTGACATTTAAATGTAAAAAATTCAAACGTATAATTTTGACGGCTTTGATTAATTCTTTTTATACTGTAGTAGTAATAGTAGCAGAGCTTTATTTCCGTAGGTACCCGAAAGGTTTGAAATACGTCGTACAATATTCATATACATTATATATAAATATATAGAATAATAGCGGTCCCACCCGGTTTCACCCGGGTGCAAAAGAACGAATGGGGAAGGAAGGGACATGAGTTTTAAGTAATAAATTTCTTTTAAATCAATAATTACTGTAATTAATAAAATATAATAAATATTTAATTGAAAAAAAACTGTAGGAAAATAATTTTTATATAGGTAGGTACCTATAGTTATAACAGTTTTCAAATGAGCAATTAATTAGATTTATTTAATTTTAATTATTCATAAATAAAATTAAAATAAATTTAAATGTAAGCCTTAGAATCAAGATTTGTAGAAAATAAAAAAAAATAAAAATACGCTAATATTGGTATGTTTAGTTAGGGCATTTCACCTGAATAGAAGCTTATTTTTGAGATATATTAGGCAATATTTTTCATTAATGCTCCGCTCCTGTTTGTTGTAGCGTGATATTATATAGCATATAGCCTTCCTCAATAAATGGACTATCCAACAAAAAAAATTTCAATTTGAACCAGTAGTTCCTGAGTTTAGCGCGGTCAACCAAACAAACAAATTCTTCAGCTTTATATATTAGTATAGATAATACTTTTTGCACTATCTTCTACAAAACAGCTGATTTACATGCATGTATGCATGTACATTGATCATTGGGATCAATTTGATCTAAATTGAACTAAAATTATCAAGACTGAAAATTTCTAGTTATAAACAATTTACAAATCTTTGATTAACGTCTGATTAGAACTCTTCAATAAATAAAATTATCGACCAATTTTTCAAACAAATATTTGTCTGAAAAATTGGCGCGTTCAACCAAACAAACATACTCTTCAGCTTTATAAATTAGTATAGTTCTTTATAACTGCAGAACCAAAATTTGGCTATAGAACACACCAGCGGAAAGCTGATGGCACGGAACACTAATTGTGCAAGTTTAACTTGCACTTAACCGGTTTTTTAAGTGGATCAATTAAATTTTAGATAAATTTAGATTTTCATTTTTGCTGGACTTTTTAAAAGGGAATTGTATGAGGACTTCAGCGAATCGTTAAAAAATAGAAAATCCGCGCGTATGTAAATTGCACAGCTGACGTCTTTTATCGTTGTTTCGTGCGATATTACTGGGGTTATCTTTATCATTGTATGTAAGAAAGCCTACTAACAATGCAAGTTTATATGCCTATAAATAAAGAGCTTGTTTTCATTTTGAACTTATCTGGGTATTGTTGAGTATTACGAATTGTGGGATAATTCTGCTTTGCATTTTATAATAACGGTGTATAAGCACCTTTTTTCCATAAAAATTGAACTTATTCGTAGTGGCTGTCAGAAATCCTGAATGTGAACGAAGAAACTTTCTCTAAATTGAAAAGTGGAAAAGTTTGCAAACTTTTCCAATAGCTGTTAGACTGACAGTATTTTGTATTGTGTTGATGGGATAATAGAATTGATATCATGTTGGATATTTGTAAAAAGGAAAATAAAATTCAGGTTAGAGTACGATAACTCGATGTGCAAAATATCCATTATCTACTGAAAATTACACAATTACCATTCCAACCCATAAGTGGGGAATGGTACTAGTTTAGGTCAAAAATGACTTTTCAAAAATTTTACAATATATTTCCGTTCAAGCCAAACGGATGAGCGGATTGAAGCCAAATTTTGGGAGGATGTTTGATATGCAAATATGAAGAGCCCTATTGTTTCTGGGGAAAATTGGCGCATGCGCAGAAGAGATATATGCTATAACGTTGTTTTTTATATAATAATGGTATACTTTTCATAACGGATTATTATTCTATTTATTTTTTCAAAAAAGTTTCGTAAAAAATTTTTTGACGTGATAACGTCTTATAAATTGATGAATCACCAATCTTATAAATTGATAAAACACCGGCTGCATGCACGAAAAAGTGTAACGTTCGTAACGCGTAACGTTCCTAACGTTCGTAACGCGTAACGTTCCTAACGTTCGTAACGCGTAACGTTCCGCCTGACCCTGTGTTTGCTAATTTCTCGCTCAATTTAAATCAGATCGGTTTGAAACCAGTCTTAAACGAAAGAGGAGAACATTTTACATAGATTTCGTTTAACAGAATTTGCCTAAACAGTTTTTTTATACAAATTTATATAGAAAAATAGTTGTATAAATGCAATGTTGTCTAATGCATGGCGCGACGCGGTCGGTCGTCTTTGTTTGCCGTACATGGAAATTAGAAAATAACGTATGTCTTGTCTTAACATGAAAACGGCTGCATTTCTAATGTTTAATTCAATTTTTTGACATTAGTATTTTGTGAAATGCAACGCCTTCTAAGTTAAGTATTGGAATAACTAATTATTATTAGAACATAATACTTTGACAGTTGCAAACGTCACTTTTGACATTTCTTATCATTCCGACACCAAGGATAAGCGGATTGAAAGCAAATTTTGGGAGGATGTTTGATATGCAAATATGAAGTGGCCTATTGTTTTTGGGGAACATCGGCGCATGCGTAAAAGAATATATCTCTTATAATGATGTTTTATATGTATAATAATAATATAGTTTTTAAAACGGTTTTTACTCTATCTATTTTTACTAGAAATTTTTGTAAATTTTTTGGGGAAAATCGGCGCATGCGCAAAAGAGATACATGCCATAGTTGTTTTTTATATAATAATAGTATACTTTTTATAGTGTTTTATTATTCTACTTAATAAAATTTACCTAAATTTGAAGCGAAAGATGCAATATCATAGATTCGAATTATTATAATTATTATATAAATTTAGGTTATGTATTACGGAATACGTTATCACGTAAAACTATCGTCCGTAAACCGACTTTACAGACAACCAATTTTTTTTTTTATAAACTTTATAATTTCGGAAATATTTTGAAAATAAAAAAAATCAGCCTGTCTTTTGTTTTATGGATCTGTCAGAAATAAACTAGTTAGGCATGCTTTGATTAATTTTTACATGACGTGGAACATATTTTGTAGGTAACCATGGCAACAAATAGCAAATATCATATTGAATACTAGCCATTACCCGCGTCACCTCACGCGATATCAGAAATTTTATTTTCTTTATTATTATCAAATGTCAACATTTTTGAAGTTGAAATGGCCCCGTCGCCTAATTGGCTGGAATTTTATTATTTTATATAAGGTATAACAGTGTTATTTTTATAAATTATTTTTTTTTTGCGCAGCGAAAAGAATAAGGCGTTTGGGCGTTAAGAGAAGTTTTACTTCAACTGCGTGTAAAGGTTACAAGCACTCATGCATTTATTGTATCTAGGATACTTATTGATTTTTATGTAAATAAAAACATATTATTGTTTCTTCGCCTTGAGCTATACATTTTTTATTTGATGTTAAAAAGTATTTTTTACGGTAAAAATTTATTAATATTTTGTGGGTCAATGATTGAAACCAAGGTTAAACTGTTTCATTAGAATCTTGAGGAAAATCACTACTCTTTAAAATGTTTTTTAGAGATATCAATATCGTTTTTTATTTCAAACTTACGGTATAATACGTGCCATGGATCTAAAAGGTTCGGAAGTTAGTCACAAACAGCGTCGCAAAGGCACATTTTAGAGCCGCTGAGACTCCCACCACCTCCCAGCTATCTGCACGGAACGTGCGCTCGTCGGTGATTGGCCGTGATCGCTCGTTGCCTTTGTCACTTGTCGCTTTCCTGCTTTAAAGTACAGTCGTGTACGCTATTGTTAAGTTGTTATTGTTATTTTAGTTTTGTTGAGTTGCGAGCGCAAGCCCGCATACGCATCTAACTTCCGAGCGTTTTAAATTCGTCCGCGTATTATAAAAAAGCTTTTTAACTTAAACGGTTTTATTGTACAAGGGGCCATTCAAGTATTATGTAAACAACAAAGGGGGGAGGGGGTCTCTGCTTAGCTTATTTTTGATGACATGGGGGACAGGGGGGTCGATGGTGATTACGTCAGCAATATTTATTTATTTACTTTTTTTGATTTCTATGCATAATTTAATGGATTATGATATGGCAAGCCTACTTGTCTATGCTCGAAAGCGGAAAGGTTGTTGAGGGATCTAACTTCCGAACCTTTTAGATTCGTGGCGCGTATTATATAATGGTTGTAAAGGGAGTTTACCTATGCATAAATGTCTTGACATTTAAACAATATCTCTGACATTTTCATCTTTATAACTGTATAATGCAAAAACGAATTAACTTTTCTAAGAGAATTTTTTATTATGGTGGCGCTTTTGTGTCGTCTACACCCATACATAAATATTATTCCCCAATGTCTTTTTAATTTTATTATAACTTCTAAATCAACGCAATCAAAAGATATGGCCGTTGATGCCGCATATTTTGAGACTCGCAAGGAAATCAGAACCTATAGAGTACTTCCTGTTGACCTAGAATCATGAAATTTGGCAAAAAGCAATGTCTTATAGCACAGGTAAAGGGAAAAGTCTAAAGGTGGCACTTCACATGGCTATTTGTGTTCGCTATTGGGTGTTTGTTGTATTTGGCAAAATATATGACGTTCAAGGCAAACATGCAAATAGAGGCAAATACGACCATCCACACATGGCAGTCAAATAGCAAACGCACAAACATTTGGAAGCAGAACGCAAGGTTCAAAATTCCAGGAATTTTAGCACTGTTTCATTGTCCCAATTCATTTTCAATAGTAATTGTTCCAGTTCTCGCTCACAGCACAGACACAAAAATACTGCACGTCCGTACAGGTTCACGGCGCGTGCGCTTCTGAATATGGCCATTGTGTGGACGGTTTATTTGCGTATTTGCCTATTTGACTCCTTTGGTGTGCCTCGAAAAACCGACAAGCGCACGGTAACGCGTATTTGGTATTGGCCTTATTTATCAAATAGGCAAATAAGACCAACACTTTGTCAAATAGACTTGGTAATTGTTTGCCATATATGCCAAATACACAAATACAAATAGCCATGTGAAGTGTCGGCATAAAAAACCGTAAATTTAGATCATAAAAAAAAAAATTTTTTTGCGATTATAAACTTATTGGCAGTTGGTAAACTGACCACGACTTACGTCGAGCGGGAAAAACCTTCGAAACTCGATTCCCGTGATGGACGAAGTATTTACATACCTACAATTGTTTGTACGGAACCCTCGGTGCGCGAGTCTGGCTCGCACTTGGCTGTTTTTTTTTTTGTTTTTTTGAGAAATGAATATTTGTTACAATGTGCACGTACCTAATATTTATGGCTTTTGTAACTTTATTGCAGTTTTATTGCCTATAACACTTTTTAAGTATCTTGATAAAGAATGGTTATAGACATAAAATCGCATAACACAAAATATTATAAGGCTGGGATAAAACATCAGTATGTCAGTGAATCTATCTCTTTTGTTTCCACCTAGTGACTCAAGTCATTACAAATAATGTAGATTTACGCGTTATATTTAAAACTTTTTAAATGAAACACGTAAGGAGCAGTTTCCGCCGTGTGTCCACGAACCGACGCACCTCTTTTACCATTCCAACCCACAAGTGGAGATTGGTATCTACTAGTTTAGGTCAAAAATCACTTTTCAAAAATTTTACAATATCTTTCCGTTTTTAGGTCCCCCGAATCCAAAAAACATATTTTTGAAAAAACTCTGTGCGTCTGTTAGTCTGTGAACACGATACAGATCAAACGGATGAGCGGATTGAAACCAAATTTTGGAAGGATGTTTGGTATGCAAATATGAAGAGCCCTATTGTTTTTGGGGAAAATTGGCGCATGCGCAGAATATATGCTATAACGGTGTTTTTTAACCGACGAAAAACAAAAACGGAGGAGGTTCTCAATTCGACGCGTATATTTTTTTTTTATTTATTTATTTTTTTTTTTTTTTTATTTATGTATGACCACGCATAACTTTTTACAGAGTAGTCCGATTTTGATAATTATTTTTTTGTTTGAAAGGGTATACCCCGAAGTTGGTCCCATATAAATTTGGTAAAAAAATTCCAACCCTAAGGGTAGGAAAACAGGGGATGATTGATTGTTCACTCACTGATTGTAATGTATGACCACACATAACTTTTTACAGAGTGGTCCAATTTTGATAATTATTTTTTTATTGGATAGGGTATACCTCGAGGCTTGTCTCATATAAATTTGGAAAAAAAACTCCTACCCTAAGGGTGGGAAAATAGGGATGATTTATAGTTCACTCTCAGATTTTCATGCTGAGTTGTGTATTACAATTATAAATTATATAGCCACAAAAAATTATAAAATAAAAACTTTTTAATAAAAAAATTAAACCGCCGAAAAACTGAAGAGCAAAAAATAATAAATCTTTTTATTTAACTGAGTTCTATCTAAGTAGTTGAACGTATGTGACAGTCTAGTATATCTAAGTAATTTTGAGTCGGCGTCAAACCATCAATGTACAAAGATCACTAAAAGAAATAACCAAATCAAATCAACAATGATACGTGAAATCTCCAGCGATAAACATTAACATTCCAAACATGCGCTCTCCACACGACCACTTGCAAAGACGTATGCCCTCAGTGTGCCCGTTCGGGTTGCTCTGTCGCTGACATTAACTTCGTAAACGCTCAGAGATTTCCGGCGAAAGATTGTTGACGCCGACTCAAAATTACTTAGATATACTAGACTGTCACATACGTTCAACTACTTAGATAGAACTCAGTTAAATAAAAAGATTTATTATTTTTTGCTTTTCAGTTTTTCGGCGGTTTAATTTTTTTATTAAAAAGTTTTTTTTTTATAATAATAGTATACTTTTCATAACGGATTATTATTCTGTTTATTTTTTCAAGAAAGTTTCGTTAAATTTTTTTTTCTAAACTTTATAGTTTCGGAAATATTTTGAAAATAAAAAAAATCAGCCGCTCTTCTGTTTTATAAATCTGTCAGAAATAAACTAAAGTTCGGCATGCTTTGATTAATTTTTACATGACGTGGAACATATTTGTATTTTTTTTGTTATGGTTTGGATTGTAAACCAGCTTTAAGCTGAATTCACGCCTTTTGATAAAACTGTTTTTTCATCAATAAAGACATTATTATTATTATTATTATATTATGTAGGTAACCATGGCAACGAATAGCAAATATCATATTGAATACTAGCCATTACCCGCGTCACCTCTAGCAATATCAAAAATTTTATTTTCTTTATTATAATCAAATGTCAACATTTTTGAAGTTGGAATGGTCCCGTCGCCCAATTGGCTGGAATTTTTTTAATTCGAGTCGTCCTTTTTGCGCATCCTTGCGAGAGAATTTGTGCATATTATGTGTTGTTATGTTGTATTGTAGGTGAACGGTGAAGATACATGGTTGGATTTACACGGATATAAAATGTGTACTCGTACGTTGTTTGTGAACGTTAATGGCTAAAGTGTTTATCCGACTAAATTGATTCAATCAATTCACTTTATATGTGTGTACACACGCTCACTTTTGTATAAGTCTTTGTTTCTGTGTATAGGTAGATACCTACTCTATCTCTATAGTCCTGCGCTCGCTACTCTATGAATCGCACACATAAATGTAGAAACATAATAGGCATTGTGTTTGTATTCGAGACTGACTGGCTCTTTGTTAATTGCACGCCGGGTTATATTGCCTGTCTTCGAGTACATTCGATACCGATCTTTCGAGAAGGTGCCAGCAAAATGCTCGTTTTAATGTGTGCACAAACACGCATGCTATGCTGGTACTCTACATACAGGTAGGTCCGCTACACTATCAAGATTGATTTAGTTCTATACTCAGCGACTGATCAAGAGTTCTGGCCGCCCTAGGCTAATTATGAGGCGCGCTTTTTAAAATTTCAAAATTTATTGTTAAAATCAGAGATTCTCAAGCGCATTTAGTTTTAGTGTTTTGTCTCGGTCTAGTTGAAATATGTAGGGTAGATGCAATGATGTTAGATTAGTGCACGCAAAGACACGATTTCAGCGCATCCCCCCGATTCTCGCGCCCTAGGCTGCAGCCTAATTAGCCTAAGGGTTAATCAGGCCCTATCTATACCTCCCTTCTACCCTAACACAAAAATGTAGAATCATAATAGACATTGTATCTGTATCGACTGTGTATTCGGGACTCACTGTGACTGACTGGCTCTTTGTTTATTGCACGCCGGGTTATTTTGCTTGTCTTCGAGTACATTCGATACAGATCTTTCGAGAAAGTGCCAGCAATATGCTCGTTTTAATGTGTGCACAAACACGCATGCTATGCTGGTACTCTACATACAGGTAGATCCGCTACACTATCGAGATTGGTTTAGTTCTATACCTCCCTTCTACCCCTCACACATAAATGTAAAAACATAATAGACATTGTATCTGTATTGACTGTGTATTCGGGACTCTGTGAGACTGACTGGCTCTTTGTTTATTGCACGCCGGGTTATATTGCTTGTCTTCGAGTACATTCGATGCCTATCTTTCGAGAAAGTGCCAGCAATATGCTCGTTTTAATGTGTGCACAAACACGCATGCTATGCTGGTTCTCTACATACAGGTAGATCCGCTACACAATCAAGATTGATTTAGTTTCATACCTCCGTTCTACTCCTCGTTTCCAATCGTATTTTTGATCGGAGGGATAAAATTGCGTCCAATAAAAACTACGGGCCTTATTAAAAAAACTATCCCCCTGAATATTAAATGGTTTTGCGACAGCACTACAAACAAAGCTTTTCAATATTTTTTTAAAAGTGTCCTGTAGCGCGCCTAGGTGCTTCCGTTATATTTAATTTAAAATCAAAACGAAGAACACTGTCTGATTAAAAACAAGATTCCTGTATGTTTTTTTTGCGATATCGAAGAAAAACATTTTTTATACTACATATTACCCACACAGACAATAATAAAAAAATGGGATTAAACAATGCTTAGGGTATCAACACCTTTTTCTCTCATAAATTCATATAAAATTTTCATACGGTTACATAAGAAAATATTCCAGAAAAGCGTTATATGAATGTCGAAACGTTCACCATCGGCCACCATAAAAGTAGAAACACTAAAAATATGCTTATAAAATGGTCCACTGTAACTGTATCTAAAATATTTTCCAAATTTTTCGTGAAAGTACTCGGTTGTTTCTACATTTATGTTTAATGCCAATAATATACCTATAGTCTTGTATTGTGTGGAGTACGAACTAACAGAGAAGTGAGGTTAGGACTGGAAGCAAAGTGAGGTTAAAACTGTGAACAGAGTGAGGTTAGGACGTAGATATACTTACAGACGTATAGAGAGCACTATGTTGTAACTGACTACTGTTCATTGTTAGCCAGAAGCGTCGAATACGATCTGGGCTCTGTGTGAATTATGGGTCGGTTCACGCAGGCTGCACTGAAACAGAGAATGTTCGAAACTAACTCACACTCGTTCTTTGATAGCGTCAGGTCACGTGATTCATGCTTACCGAAACCTACTGAATTACTGATTTCTAAGCGATTTACTTGTACCTATTTGCGGTTGAGCTGTGTTCATCTTTTTTCTAAGCGAATTTTATTGAAGTCCGCCAAACAATACACAGTTCCGTTCAGTACTCATCCGTAACATATGAATTATTGTGAATGAAAGTCAGTGTATGAAACAAACAGCAAAGGTCAATAGACTGCAGAGGTCGCCTTGTTCCATAATGTGTCAGCTGACGGACCCTTCATATTTTTATCATACACGCAATTGATACAAACACACCAAAGTTTATTAGCACACTTAACTATGTACACACGATTATTATTTATGTAAAACCAGATTTATATAATTGCACTCAATGGTTTACACAGCTCATTTATCTTTTATTTGAGCAGTTACCTCGGTCTTGCTGTACCGACTGAACAATTTATGTCACACAGCTATTTGTAATCCACTGTACGTACGCGCTGCAACTAACTGACTGCCTCACCGAGCTCGTTGTATTTATAGGCGTCAAGTAGGTTTTTCCAGAAAAACTCTCGTACCTGCGGTAATTGTTGTTGTTGCGAGAACATTCGACGGAAAGCATAGGCGTCCCAAGGGGGAGCTTACAACAATACTGTATTTATTTATGATGCAAAAAATTAATATGCAGTAATTTTATCCCTAATATAAAAAAACCGAACACCACGCAAATTCTCTAATAAAGCATGGTAGGTAGCTTTTTTAGTGAAACGACCGTTTTTCAAAATTTGCTTGAATAATGTTCTGATGCGAAATAATACAAATAAATGGACCATCCTTTCCTATAAATTTATAATTACACCGACAGCATATTTTTTTTTCTACTTAAAAAACTTACACGCGTTTTTTTATACCCACTCTCTTGTTTAACACTTCGTAGGTAAAGCATAATTATTTGTAATGTCATAAAAAATGCCCTGTATTAAGTTTGAACAGGAGATATAGATAAAAAGTTTTTATTAGAATCAATGTGCGTATATACAAAACTTTTAATTTTTATAAATATTACTTTAACCGCCAGTAACTACAGTTTTATAATTTTCTACGACGTTAATTAACCTGCTAATTAGTGAAAGAGATTATAAAAAAATAAAAATAGAAATTAGTGGAACGAACTTTATTTTATTAATTGTAGATTATCTCGGCAACTAAGATTATTAGCGTTTAATTACATCAAATTTAATTAACCAACAACATAAAAAATCCATGAGCGAATGTGGATTTCAAATCCACGAGAGTTTGATTGAAAGGCCAACTCGCTAACCATTACATCAAGCTCAATTTTCAGGAAGGATCTTCCAGTAATATACAACATATCTATCTGTATATCCATATATCTATACTAATATATAAAGCTGAAGAGTTTGTTTGTTTGTTTGAATGCGCTAATCTTAGGAACTACTGGTTCAAATTGAAAAAAAATAATTTGTTGGATAGCCCATTTATCGAGGAAGGCTATAGGCTATATAAAATCAAGCTACGACCATTAGGAGCGGAGCATTAATGAAAAATGTTGCAAAATGTATCTCAAAAATAAGCTTCTATTCAATTGAAATGCACTAACTAATTATACTCATATTAGCGTTGTCAGAATACAACGCCGGCTAGCTCACTCGGTAGAGCACACGACTGTCAATACCAGGGTCGTGGGTTCGAGACCTACGTTGGGCGAATATATTTTTTTTCCTACATTGCTTTCTTCTAAGGCTTACATTTAAATTTATTTTAATTTTATTTAATTAATTAAAAACAAAATTATTAGTTAAAAAAAGTATAAATAATGCTTTTTATCGACAAAAAATTTTGAACGGTAACTCCAATCATCATGAAATTTGGACACAACATTCATCTCGGTAAACTAAGATGAATGTGTGTAATCATGTTCCTCCCTTCCCCATTCGTTCTTTTACACCCGGGTGAAACCGGACGGGATGCTAGCAGAGATATAAAATTCTCGTGTCACAATTTTGGCCACGCTAATCTCCGAAACCATACTTGCAGAGGACAAAGAAAACCGGCTGTCCCGATGGCAACATCATCTGGTCAATTTTAGTCTTAATCTTTATGTCCAAAAGTATTAATAAACCATTTAATATGTATCAAAAAAACTTGTTTAATGTAGGTTAGGTAATATTAAAACCATGAAAACGAGGTCTACTAGGTCTTTATTACGATTGCATTCAGAAGTCTAAGTCGACTCTGCTGGATCCCGCGGGACGAAGATGGTTCAGTCCCGCAAATACCTGGATTGAAATTATCTTGCGGGATTGCATTCCTAAAACGGACACATTGTATATATAAAAATCACGTTGTTTATTGATTGACTAGCGGTCCCGCCCGGTTTCACCCGGGTGCAAAAGAGCGAATGGGGAAGGAAAGGACATGAGTAGGCACATTCATCTTAGGTTACCGAGATGAATGTTGTGTCCAAACTTCATAATGATCGGAGTTACCGTTCAAAAGTTTTGTCGTTAAAAAGCAGTATTTATACTTTTTTTGAGTAATAAATTTATTTTAAAACAATAATTACTGTAATTAATAAAATATAATTAATATTTAATTGAAAACACTGTAGGAAAATTATTTTTATATAGGTACCTATAGTTGTAACAGTTTTCAAATCAGCAATTACCTAATTAGATTTATTTAATTTAAATTAATCGTAATAAAATTTAAAAAAATTGAAATGTAAGCCTTAGAAGAAAGCTATGTAGAAAATAAAAAAAATAAAAATATATTCGTCGACGTGGGGCTTGAACCCAAGACCCTGGCATTAAGAGTCTTACGCTCTACTGACTGAGCTATCCGGGCTTGTGAATGTGACACGTTAATATTGCAATATTTAGTTAAGGCATTTCACCTGACAATATTTGTCGGACGGACTAATTTTGAGATACATCTTGCAACATTTTTCATTGATGTTCCGCTCCATTATTGGTCGTAGCGTGATATACTATATAGCCTATAGCCTTCCTCGATAAATGGGCTATCCAACAATTCGAACCAGTAGTTTCTGAGATTAGCGCGTTCAATCAAACAAACAAACTCTTCAGCTTTAGTATGATTGGAAACTTCAGCGATTAATATAGAGGCTTATCTACAGACAGGGCATTCCGTAATGAATCGAATATAGTCCGAAAAATCGGCACTTATTCATTTCCAACTTTGTGACAGCTGATATTTACTTTGCAAGGAAACTTTATAATTAAATTAGCAATTGCCGCGTATATAGTAGTTTATCATTGATTCCGTGCGGACACATAATTTGTACGATTTATATGATGAATGGCAACATTTATCTGCCAGCACTGCCACGGAATATTAAAACAGAGGGTATAGGGATGGCCGTCAATGCCACTAAGTATTTTGCCCGCGACTTCCCTTGAATATCGATTTTCCAAGTAGATATTGTCAGCTTTAGACCGAGCAGGGAGCGTAGTGTTGAGAGCACTAGATTCGGAGGTACCGGGTTCGAATCCCGGTGGAGGCAGATGTGGCTGGGACTTTTTCATGCTGCCTCTTGCCGCGAAACGGTAATTCCAGTACCGGCCATCTTGTTGACGTTTTCCGTGGTTTCCCTCAATAATTCAAGACTAGTGTGACCTGTGCGAATTATTCGCACTAAATATGTATTATAATTATCACTTTACAAAATATTTTTTTTAAATATGATTGCAGGTATTCAATTCGTTTCTAATTTTGCACACTGCTTATAACGTTCTTCTTTTTGTTGTATTACAATATGAAGCTCAGATGACAGATCGAAGAAATATTTTACTAAAATTGTCATATAGACGCGCAAGTAGCAAAAGCGTTGAGCTAAGCCGTCAGATGGCATCATGCAGCATTGCTGTGACGTTGTTCAGCGTTGCTCGCTGTTTCAAAATTAAAACCGTCAGATGGCAGTATGCAGTATTGTGTCTGTTGTATTACAATATGAAGGTCAGATGACAGACCGAAGTGTTGACGTTGTTTCAAAATTAAAGCCGTCAGATGGCAGACGTTGTTCAGCGTTGCTGTATTTTAATTAATTTACAAAAACAAAAGCAATAATAAATTTTTTAGTTGTCGATGTCAGTAGAGCAAGCAATTAGTATCTGTAAAATGATATATAATTTATGTGGAGAAATTGTGAGGTTTTTTCTAAAAAGAGAGGCAAACATCTTTAACCTTAGCGTATTAATATATATGATAAATATCGAGATGGGGGATTCTTTAAAAAACAATTACGGGGTCGTGTATACAAAGTGAGATACTAATCGCGTAATTCTATACCGGTTTTTCCTGACAAGATATTTTGTCGGGGTATGAAAACGGTTGGCTACACTGATTTTGACGATGTCAAAAAGTAACTCGCTTTGAACGATTGTCTTTTAAACTAATAACAGTATTATTTCATCGGCACACGGCAGTATAATTTTCCCGACTCTGTCTCAGAATTTCCGTTTGTTATTTAATGTTAGTGGTAGTTCCTTTGAGGCAGGAGCATGAACTTTCCTAAGTTTTATCTACTTTGAACTGTGAAGGAACGAATGGGTAGAGATACTTTAGTTTTACGTAAAAACTTAACAAAAGCTTAACTTAGTCTCGAGGGAAATAGGTCGTTGTTGCTTTATTAATTTATATTGTATACTTAAATATTATAAAACCTATACTTTGATGGCTTTATTCTAAGAACCATTAAATACAAAACTATTATGTAAATAGGAAAACACTACAAAATAATAACGTAGATGCAGTCTAAATATTATTGAAGTAAAACTTCTTTAGGCATGCTTGACTTGGGGAGTAAGCTGGTAAATGCCTGATGAAAGCGTTTACGGAAGTGCGCCATCGGACGAGGCGAACGCTGCGTGATTGTTCGAGGCGAACGGTAGTTGAGAGGGAGATATAAGTTAGTGAAGATAGTAAGAGAAGAGAGTTACGTTTCGTATATTGGAAGTGTAGAGGGAGATATAAGTTAGTGAAGATAGAGAGGGACAAACAGTTACGTTTCGTATATTACTGTAGGGGCAAGAGAGAGAAGTGCGCTTTGATTTATTATCATTCGGAAACTATTTGACGTTCAAAATGAAAACAATTTTTTTTTGGTATCAAAAATACAATTCATCGAATTTTGCTGCATTTTGTAACGAGAAATAATGTAGGTTAGTTAATAAATCCTTTTAAATGTATTATAAATTATGTTAATAAATATATATACATATTTTGCCTATTAATTAATCAAAAATTATATTTTAAACATTTCGTCTTTGTAGATATGTGCTACAGAGCGAGGTTATATTGTGTCGTTAAATCGGGATGTCTAATCAAAATATGGTAATAGATTATCGAATATTACTGTATCATTATTATATATCTATACTAATATATAAAACTGAAGAGTTTGTTTGTTTGAACGCGCTAATCTCAGGAACTACTGATTCAAATTGAAAAAAAAAATTTTTGTTGGATAGCCCATATATCGAGGAAGGCTATAGGCTATATAAAATCAGGCTACGACCATTGGGAGCGGAGCATTAACGAAAAATGTTCCAAATGTATCTAAAAAATAAGTTTCTATTCAGGTGAAATGCACTAACTAAGTATACTCATATTAGCGATGTAAGAATACAACGCCGGCTAGCGCAATCGGTAGAGCACAAGACTGTCAATACCAGGGTCGTGGGTTCGAGCCCTACGTTGGGCGAATGCATTTTTATTTATTTTTTTATTTTCTACATTACTTTCTTCTAAGGCTTACATTAAAATTTATTTTAATTTTATTTAATTAATAAAAAACAAACTTATTAGTTAAAAAAAGTATAAATACTGCTTTTTATCGACAAAAAATTTTGAACGGTAACTCCGATCATCATGAAATTTGGACACAACATTCATCTCGGTAAACTAATATGAATGTGTGTACTCATGTTCCTCCCTTCCCCATTCGTTCTTTTACACCCGGGTGAAACCGGTCGGGACCGCTAGTATGATATATGGCAGGAAGAAGTTTTACTTCAGTCGTGTTGTCTAAAACACGCTCGCTTTTTTTTAAATTAGTTGTCCGATTTTGCGGCCCGGCGTCTGAACTAATAGCTTTGAGCAAATTCTACCAGATTTGCTTCTGAAGTAATAGCTTAGAGCGACTTTTAATAGATGTCGCTACTTGGTACTAAAACCGTTTTTTTTGTGAATACACAATAATTATGTGGCCCTTCAGCGAAGACGAATCATTCTAGTTTGAAAATAAAAATCAAAACAGTGTTATGTAAGTTATTCAAATAAATAAAATTGTCGACAAATTTTATTTATTTGAAGATTTCTGTTCAGACGTTAATCAAAGTTTTACATTTTTTAAGTAAGTTATTGTTGCACATTACTTTTAATATTATTAAACGTGAATAACCCCGTTTTATTAATATTTTAGTAATAATCTTTGTAATTTGTCTGTCATTATTGGAAAAAAAGTATTATCTAATGCTGCTATTGGAGGTATACATTGTCATTATTGTGATGGCGTATTTTTATGCCCTTTATACTTACGGTTATAATCAATTTTAATGTCCAGCGCTGTATATATAGTCTGTTTTATTAGAAAACAGTGCTGCCACTGGCCACAGAATTTTGAGTGTCACCATTAGAGATGGGCGATATTTCACTACCAATAATATAGTAGAACCTCGATAATTAACCACAGAAATGTTGTCTACGTCATTTCTGTATGTTTAACCCCCCCCCTTCGATTATATTGGGATATATATAAATAAAATTATCGACCATTTTTTCAGACAATATTTATAAAATCACATTAAAAAAAAATTTGAAAAGTAGTTTGACCCTGCAGGCCATCCCTGTAACTTCCCGCTATTTTCGAGTTCAAACCGCTCAAAAATATGTCAAATATAGCAAGAAGTTTATTTTTTAGCTCTTCGAGCTCAAAAAAAGACACTTTGTTACGAAATTTTCGTTCACGATATCTCATGAACAAATGAAGCGATTTTGATGCGATTTGCGGCAGTCGACGCAATTTTTTAACCTTAAAAAGTAATTTTATACAGAAAAATCGATCTCATAGGAATTTTACGAGAAATTTAAAAAAAAACACTTTTTAAAAATTTTTCGTTCACGATATCTCGTGAACAAATGAGCCGATTTTGATGCGGTTTGCTGCAATCGACGCAGTTTTTTTAACCTAAGAAAGTAAATTATTACAAAAAAATCGATTTGATAAGAATTTTACGAGTAATTTTAAAAAATTACTTTTTTCCTAATTTTTCGTTCACGTTATCTCATGAACAAATGAACCAATTTTGATATGGTTTGCGGCGATCGACGCAGTTTTTTTAGCTTAAGAAAGTAATTTATTACAAAAAAATCAATCTGATAACAATTTTAAGAGTCATTTTAAAAAAACACTTTTTTACGATTTTTTCGTTCACGGTTTCTCGTGAACAAATGAACCGATTTTGATGCGGTTTGCGGAAATCGACGCAGTTTGTTAAGGAGAAGAGCTGATTAGTTTTTGGAATTAATCGGTTTAGTAGTTTAGAAAATTTTTTACAAAAACAAATTTTTAAAAATTTTTGAAACTTGTTTTTTTAAGATTTCTCAAAATTTTTTGGGCCGAATCGTTTCAAATTTTCAGGAAGTCTAAGTTCACCAAGATCACGTCAGATGCCGCAAACCACGTTTCAGTCGGACACTCCGTTCAAAAGATATAAAAGGTTTACATACATACATACACACACACACACACACACACACATCCATACATACAGCCCTACGGACATCATCGCCAAAATAGTTTCAATAGCTTCCTAGGACCCCAAAACGTCGAGATCTGGCGAAAACTCGATTTTCGAAAATCGGGGTGAAACCAATAACTTCCCGATTTTTGAAAAAAAAAAAATTTTTTTTTTTTTTTTTTTAAAGCGGGAAGTTAATAATTAAATCTAGTTGGTTAACACATACAGGCACGAACATTTTTAGTGTTAAGGTAGTTTGGTAGCCAAATGACTTAAACTTGACCCTACATTTTTTTATATTTATTCAAAGGATTATAATTAAAGACACCTACAGAAAAATAATCGGATTTTTTACCACACCGTTTAAGAGATATAATAAAAGTTATGCACAAATACACGAGCCGTTATGAGTGTCCTTGTTCAATAACTCCGGAAATTGAGGGTTTGTAAAAAATTGACAAACTTGACCCCACAAAAAAAACTTTAATAATGGATAGAACGATGTCTGAAATACACACTGCAAAAATTTTTAGAATAATTTACCCCGTACTTTTGATTTTATTATTTTTTTAATACTGACATGTGGCCTCTATCTCTGTTGTTTATCTCTGTTGTTGTAGTGACAGTGACAAGTGACAGCTGAGTACTAATCAATTAATATTTTATTAATTACATCTACTATAATTATTTAATTATAATTCACATTAAATTAAATCAAATACATTTTATGTGAATTTATATTAATTATTATTATAGCATGATGTGGGTAATTATTTGAGGAAAAAAAAAGTCATTTATTTGACTTGGGATTGCGCCTCCCAAACTACCTTAAGTTGCTTTTGTAAACAAATTGTTTTATCAATATTTTTATTTTTGGTGGTTTTAGATTCAAAATTGTGTTTGTTATATCTGCCATTTATTAACTACATATCATTATTTCAATAACATGGACAATGGACATGAATAAACTAATATTTCGATGCAACTTTGTACAACTTGCAGTTGAATTTTGAACATTCGGTATGTATAAAATTAAATGGCTTCAACATCAACGTCCATCGAACACTAATGGGTTAACCAGCCGCACTGATACGTATGACATAACCCGACATAGAATCTGTTGGCCAACAGTATACAATACGTTCCATAGAGATATTCAGGTGTCCCAAAACCAAGTCAGTTATTTTAGTTAGTGTCTATGGAAACACCTGTCCAACAACTTTGTTATAAATTGTTACCTAATCAATTGCCTATCAACATTTATAGAATTCCCCATCTCGATATTTATCATATATATTAATACGATAAGGTTTAAGATGTTAGCCTCCCTTTTTAGAAAAAACCTCACAATTTCTCCACATAAATTATATATCATTTTACAGATAATTGCTTGCTCTACTGACATCGTCAACTAAAGAATTTATTATTGCTTTTTTTTGTAAATTAATTAAAATACAGCAACGCTGAGCAACGTCTGCCATCTGACGGTTTTAATTTTGAAACAACGTCAACACTTCGATCTGTCATCTGACCTTCATATTGCAATACAACAGACACAATACTGCATACTGCCATCTGACGGCTTTAATTTTGAAACAACGTCAACACTTCGATCTGTCATCTGACCTTCATATTGCAATACAACAGACACAATACTGCATACTGCCATCTGACGGCTTTAATTTTGAAACAACGTCAACACTTCGATCTGTCATCTGACCTTCATATTGCATACAACAGACACAATACTGCATACTGCCATCTGACGGCTTTAATTTTGAAACAACGTCAACACTTCGATCTGTCATCTGACCTTCATATTGCAATACAACAGACACAATACTGCATACTGCCATCTGACGGCTTTAATTTTGAAACAGCGAGCAACGCTGAACAACGTCACAGCAATGCTGCATGATGCCATCAGACGGCTTAGCCCAACGCTTTTGCCACTTGCACCTCTATGTATTTTAGTAAAATATTTCTTCGATCTGTCATCTGAGCTTCATACAACAAAAAGAAGAACGTTATTAACAGTGTGCAAAATTAGAAACGAATTGAATGCCTGCAATCATATTTAAAAAATAATTTTGTCAAGTTATTTAGTGCGAATAATTCGCACAGGTCACACTAGTTAGATAATAAATAACTACTAATACTAATTAATTTTTATATTTTTTAGATTTTTCTGAAGAAGATCCAAATCTGTATCGAAAGGTCATCCTTTGTTATTTTGATTTATAATTTTATATAATTTTTGTCAATATCCAAACGCGTCATTAGATTAGAAAATTTTCGGCAGTCGGCGGAACACGCTGTATATGCAGGTATATGACAGTCGTAGCGTATCTAATGTAATAACAGTTCATCCGCTTATCGCGCCGGCTGCCGTCAGTGTTGAGTTGAACGACGCTGACTGCTTTTAGGTAATTTGATGCTTTCACTGGAATTACCTATATTGTGTTTCGCGAATCTAACGAAACAGACAGACAGACACTCGTGTGTATAAAACTATGTACAGCGGCACTTCACCTTCCATCGACTCGGTGTCAAAATGGCACTTTCAGTAACTTGAACCGTCTACGACAATGGAATCTCGATAACTCGAATCGTCAGTAAGTCGAAAAAAAATGTCATTCCCTTCCGCTGAACCTCTAAATAAGCGCAGTGTCTCGAAATATTGAAGTAAAACTTCTTTATAGTCCGGAGCCAGCAATCCTGAAAGCTCCGTGATAAGGATAATAAAATTTTTAATGACAATTGAAAGTTTACACTTAGACGAATAAGATGCGCTTGGTCGGCGTGGATTTTATTAGCTGAAAATGTTTTAAATAAATTATCCTATTGTTAAATGTCTTTAATGTTTCCCTGTCATCGTGGATTTTGATCTTTTTGTGCAAAATTTCGTACTTATTCAGAAAAAATCCGGCCGACCAATGTTTTTTAGCCGGAAAAGTCCCGCAAACCTATTTAAATGATGACGTGATAGGGGGTACAATTTCTCCATTATCACGGAATCCTTTTTTTTTATTTTACGTGTTTTAATGTCAATTTCAAAAATATCTTGGTATGCGTGCTTAGAAACAGCCGGAAGTATCGCGCATACCAGTTTTTATTGGTGAATGCGTGACGAGCGCGTTTACGAAAAGTGTGATCGGGCGAGGCGAACGGAAGTTGACGCGAACGGTGATTTGGATGACAAATACTTCACTGGCTAGTGACGCCATCAGGTGGCCGAAACAAATACTTCACTGGCTAGTGGCGTCATCAGGTGGCCGAAAATAGAGTTAAGTAATTGCCATAACCCATAATTTATTCAGTCAATATAAGCCAAAGATATGTAGATAATGCCGCTACGGAAGTTTGCGAACTATGATAAACCAATCACAATTGTACCAATTGGTAAAAATAGTATATAAAGTTTAATTAAATTTGATCTTGCCGTTTGTAAGTTCTGCTAGTACAAAGAGACAAATAGAATGATAGCTAGAAAAAAACAAGAATACGTTTTCTGAAATAAAACAATCAGGAAAATCTATAGTAAATGAAATTGTAGCGGTTCAACTTTTAAATTCAAATTACCGTCACTTCTGTAGCCGAATCCGAACAATTCACAAAGTTACTATAATTTGCATAATGTAAAACAGCTGAGTGATATAATATGTGTTTTACACCAGGGATGTAAACCTGAAAAATTAGTGCCAGAACGCGAAAAAAAATGTAACTGTTTTTATTCAAATCTTTGATTAACGTCTGAATAGAACTCTTCAAATAAATAAAATTGTCGACTAATTTTTTTCAGACTACATATTGACATAAAAAATAAAGTTATAAATCAATATTACAAAAGATGACGTTTCGATCCGGATTTGGATCATCTTCAGATTTCAGAAATAATTTAAAAAATATAAAAATGACATATATAATATAAGTAGATATATACTAATTAATTTTTATATTTTTTAGATTATTTCTGAAATCTGAAGAAGGTCCAAATCCGTATCGAAACGGCATCTTTTGTAATATTGATTTATAATTTTATTTTTTATGTCAATATATAGCCTGAAAAAAATTGATCGACAATTTTATTCATTTGTTTTTTTTATTACTGATTAGCGGCGTGTCCGACTTTGCCCAAATTTTCCACCATTTTTTCGTCGACTTGCGTTGCAAAATTGGTCTCCATGAGAGGCACTTTTAATTTAACGCGGTAATGTCCATTCTGAAGGCTCATTCTAAATGTTGGTGAAAAATAATATGAAATTGGATGAGTAGTTTCGGAGATTATCTCTTATGACTGTAAATGTTCATGGGTATTTGGATTGACAAAACAGTTATTATTTAAACAATTCTTTAATATCATCGTACGATGATATTAAAGAATTGTTTAAATAATAACTGTTTTGTCAATCCAAATACCCATGAACATTTACAGTCATTTAATAACATGGATATGAATAGAATAAACCATTATCTCTTATATCCAACAAACTTTACGTCTTTATAGTAGTGTAGATAAAACCTAGATAGGGTTCTTTTTTTTTAAGGTTTCATGTTTTTCAGTATGATCACGCGTAGTACCGCACGTCGCCGCCAGTCACGGGCAACGGACACCACATTGTGTGGCCTGGGAAAATGGCGGCCCGCGGGCTGAATTCGGCCCGCAGCACAATTTTGTCCGGCTCGCGAAGCATTTTATAGATTTTATAAAAACAGTAAAGAAATAGCAAGGGCCAGAACAGACGTAAAAAGGACCTAAGAACCTTTTTTTTTGCTCTCCAAATGCGGAAATATGATGTGAGGACTTTTTTTTTTTGCTCTGCAAATTTTTGGCCCGCGGTCAAATTTTCATCGGCTATGTGGCCCGCGGTCAAATTTTCATCAGCTATGTGGCCCGGCGATCAAAAGATTTGCCCGCCCCTGGTCTAGAGCGTCCTGATATATGAATACAGCCCTGGTGTCCATGCATTTATTGTTTTGTTTATCACGATTTATGTGGATCGTTTTTGTTGTAGTAATTATATTTCATTTATCTTCATTTTGAGGAAATTTAAATTTGAACTGTATTAATTACGTTTTTGTAAATATCAAATTAAATTACATAAATTAGATTTGAATCAGCTTTGGGCCATGGGCGTGCCAAGGGAGGCATTACTGAATTTAAAATTATTCCCTGGAAGGTAGCAGCTAGGGAGCTGACGCGCAAAAAAAAACATGTCGTCCCAATTTTCTGCCGTCTTGTAAGGAATTTAGACATTTAGAGCGTTTTTTCTTGCAAAAAATCTAGAAGGAATCTGGGCCCATTTTAAGATAAGGGGGATAAAAAATGTCAAGGGTGATAAAAAAATGGTTAAACTTGAAAAAAAAATCTGCCGCTTCGATTTTAGGTTTTGTTAGAGCCAAATGACCGGGAAGTAACAGACATTTTTGAGCAATTGCACCCTCCGTAATCCACTCCTAAGAAAGTGGATTTATGTTCATAAAAAGTGGATTTATGTTCATAAATCCACTTTCTTTGAAATGTTTTATCCCCCTTATCTTAAAATGGGTCCAGATTCCGTCTAGATTTTATGCAAGAAAAAATGCTCTAAATGTCTAAATTATTTAAATAGCCTATGTACCAGGCGGCATAACTGTAGCGCAAAAAATTAGTTTCTTACTAAGGCGCTAATTAAACATTTTTTTAGGTTAAAGGCTATTTCGTGTGAACCTTTGAAATTCTTTTTTGTTTCAAATTGTTTGGAGTTAAATACATTAAGTAATGTAGGTATATAAAAAAAAACTCTTCCTAATTAATGAGAAAGAATTAAAAACCCTTAAATGAATACTTTTACGCTGTCACTGTATTTTTTGTTGATATGTAAATATGCATATTAAACGTTTATCATATTTTTTTTTTAATTTTCAGATGCACGCTTCTGATACAGATTTCCGGAGTTAGAGAACATTTTTTTTTATTTGTATATGAATGAAATAAATTACAAGTGCTTTATTTTTAGCGCGTGATAAAATTCTGCAGTATCATTGCAATTCATATTATTTTTTATGTTGGTTCTTTTGAAATAATCCCAATGCAAACGCAAAACGTTTTACGTGCTCGTTTTTCATTTTTACATTTTTTTTTCCAACTGGTTTTATGCACATTTCCGGTAAAGTATTTTAAATATTTTTATGTCTAATCCCTCAAAATATTTATTTTTCTATAATAAAATGGCTGCTTTTCGTTGTTATATAGCGGTCGAAAGCTAAATATGATGTCCAACCTCAAACAAATGAAAGTTTTCTACTAAATACGCCCCACGATTTTATTTTAGTTAATCAAAGCCCCCTATATGGTGTTTAGTTTTTAGTATATTATCGATTGTAAAATAAAACCGTTTAACTTAAGCTTTTTTAATAAATAAAATTATCGACCAATTTTTGAGACAAATATATTAACAAAATAATAATTAATACATTGACGTTTCGGTCCGGATTGACTTTCTTCAGAATTGATCAAAAAAATATAAAAATAATTAATAATTAATTTCTAATTCGTATTTAAGCTGTTTTACGTATTTTGTTTTTAAGTTTTTTGTATCTTCTTTAAAAGTGCGATTTGCATCCGGACAAAAGCGGGACCGGTCAGTTGTTATTATGATATTGTATTGTAATCGTAACTAAATACCAATGCTAAATTTCAACGCAATCGGATAACGATGAAGTAGTTGAAAAAGCTGTCGCAAAATTTGAACCAGATAGTTATAAACAAATATACGGGACCAAGCTAAATAAAAGCGTTTAATAATAACTCACTTTATGTCGAATTATATTGTCATTTTCTAACAAACATTTGGTATTATTTCCACCACGATAAGTACATATTTGATTTTCGTTGAAATACTACCGTACTTGTTATTTTGACTCTATTTTTAGATAAATGTCAAAGTAACTGTATAAAAAATGAATTTTGCTACTGAATGAAAAATAAGCAATGTCGTAAATTATTTCTAGTAAATTTTTTTCATTTAAACCAGCGTTTCCTAACAACTAAACTGCAAATATTCGTAAATAAATGTCTCAGAGCAATTCTCAAGGTGAAATGGTACGAACACGTCTCGAATAGCGAACTTTGAAAACGTCTTGAGGAAATCTGAATAACTACAAAACGTAGGGAATGAAATTTCGTAGGACATACGCTACGAAAGACATGACGACATAGCGAAGAGAGCCTTGGATTGGAACCCACAGGGATACCGAAAAAGGGGAAGACCAAAAATATCCTGGAGAAGAACTGTTCGTGAAGAAGTTATGGAACAAGGAACTACCTGGCTTCAAGTCAAAAATATGTCAAGAGATAGGATTAGAACCATTGGAGTTAGAGGCATTTATTATTAAATAAATGTCTCAGAACAATCCTCAAGGCGAAATGGTACGAACTCGTCTCGAATAGCGAACTTTGGAAACGTCTTGAGGAAATCTTGATAGCTACAAAAAGTAGGGAATGGAATTTCGTAGGACACACGCTACGAAAGACAGATGACGACATAGCAAAGAGAACCTTGGATTGCAACCCATAGAGATATCGTAAAAGATGAAGACCAAAAATATCTGGGAGAAGAACTGTTCGTGAAGAAGTTATGGAACAAGGAACTACCTGGCTTCAAGTCAAAAATATGTCAAGAGATAAGATTAGATTAATTGGAGATAGAGGCATTTATTATTAAATAAATGTCTCAGAACAATCCTCAAGGCGAAATGGTACGAACTCGTCTCGAATAGCGAACTTTGGAAACGTCTTGAGGAAATCTTGATAGCTACAAAAAGTAGGGAATGGAATTTCGTAGGACACACGCTACGAAAGACAGATGACGACATAGCAAAGAGAACCTTGGATTGCAACCCATAGAGATATCGTAAAAGATGAAGACCAAAAATATCTGGGAGAAGAACTGTTCGTGAAGAAGTTATGGAACAAGGAACTACCTGGCTTCAAGTCAAAAATAGTTCAAGAGATAAGATTAGATTAATTGGAGATAGAGGCATTTATTATTAAATAAATGTCTCAGAACAATCCTCAAGGCGAAATGGTACGAACTCGTCTCGAATAGCGAACTTTGGAAACGTCTTGAGGAAATCTTGATAGCTACAAAAAGTAGGGAATAGAATTTCGTAGGACACACGCTACGAAAGACAGATGACGACATAGCGAAGAGAGCCTTGGATTGGAACCCACAGGGATACCGAAAAAGGGGAAGACCAAAAATATCCTGGAGAAGAACTGTTCGTGGAACAAGGAACTACCTGGCTTCAAGTCACAAATATGTCAAGAGATAAGATTAGATTAATTGGAGATAGAGGCATTTATTATTAAATAAATGTCTCAGAACAATCCTCAAGGCGAAATGGTACGAACTCGTCTCGAATAGCGAACTTTGGAAACGTCTTGAGGAAATCTTGATAGCTACAAAAAGTAGGGAATGGAATTTCGTAGGACACACGCTACGAAAGACAGATGACGACATAGCAAAGAGAACCTTGGATTGCAACCCATAGAGATATCGTAAAAGATGAAGACCAAAAATATCTGGGAGAAGAACTGTTCGTGAAGAAGTTATGGAACAAGGAACTACCTGGCTTCAAGTCAAAAATATGTCAAGAGATAAGATTAGATTAATTGGAGATAGAGGCATTTATTATTAAATAAATGTCTCAGAACAATCCTCAAGGCGAAATGGTACGAACTCGTCTCGAATAGCGAACTTTGGAAACGTCTTGAGGAAATCTTGATAGCTACAAAAAGTAGGGAATAGAATTTCGTAGGACACACGCTACGAAAGACAGATGACGACATAGCGAAGAGAGCCTTGGATTGGAACCCACAGGGATACCGAAAAAGGGGAAGACCAAAAATATCCTGGAGAAGAACTGTTCGTGGAACAAGGAACTACCTGGCTTCAAGTCACAAATATGTCTAGAGATAGGATTAGATTAATTGGAGTTAGAGGCATTTATTATTAATAATTAATTATTTTATTAATGGGAGTCCGTGCCAATTATGTTAACCTGTAAGGAATCGTGGGCGAAAAAGTTTAGGAAACGCTGTTTTAAAGCTTTCATTTCGAATAACAAATGAATATGAGATTTTTTCCATTGTTTTGATTCACGTCAGAATTTAATGTACCGCATATTTCTATAATAAAAAGTCGATACAGAAAACGTATTTTCTGTACGATCGTGAATTTGCATTGGGAATTGAACCAAAATCGTTTCAAATTTAATCGGATCAAAGTATGCGTACATTCAATATAAAAACTGCACCCTCGACGTGTAAAACTTATCGCACATTTACTGCGATTGATATTTGTGATTGTTGATCTCGTAAGTTTAACGTTTTTTTTAATAATCGTATAGTATTTTCACTAGAAATGTTCCATCTTTATCAGGGACTAGCGGTCCCGCCCGGTTTCATTCGGGTGCAAAAGAACGAATGAGGAAGGAAGGGACATGAGTACGTACATTCATCTTAGTTTACCGAGATGAATGTTGTGTCCAAACTTCATAATGATCGGAGTTACCGTTCAAAAGTTTTTGTCGTTAAAAAGCAGTATTAAGTAATACATTTCTTTTAATATAATAAATATTTAATTGAAAACACTGTAGAAAAATTATTTTTATATAGGTACCTATAGTTGTAACAGTTTTCAAATGAGCTATTAATTAGATTTATTTAATTTTAATTAGTCGTAATTAAATTTAAAAAAATTGAAATGTAAGCTTTAGAAGAAAGCAATATAGAAAATAAAAAAAAAATAAAAATATATTCGCCGACGTGGGGCTTGAACCCCAGACCCTGGCATTAAGAGTGTTACGCTCTACCGACTGTGCTAATCGGGGTTGTGAACCGGACGCGCTAATATTGCAATATTTAGTAAAGGCATTTCACCTGATAATATTATTGTCGGACGGACTAATTTTGAGATACATCTTGCAACATTTGTCATTAATGTTCCGCTCCAATTGATATTATATAGCCTATAGCTTTCCTCGATAAAAGGGCTATCCAACAAAAAGAAATTTCAATTCGAACCAGTAGTTGCTCATTTCAGAAAAGTTTTTACACTAACATTATAATATTAATTGTTTTTGTTTTGTTTCAGGTAAGCATCACTTTTGAAAACAACTTCTTATCGTAAGTAAATAGATAATAAAATTTTCCGCTTTAAAAAAAGCTTCGGGAGAGCTACAACCATTTTTTTTTTTCTTTGAAGGTGTAAATATTTGAGATGAAGCATGCAAGCAGAGGCGGATCTGTCATAGGGACTAATAGGGCTTAAGCCCAGGGCCCCCTTGTGTCAAGAGCTCCCAAAATAGAATTATTATCATACATTTTTAATACTCTTTCATTCACTTATGCGCACTTATCGTATGGAAAAAAATAGTTACTATTAATCATTATCTTGGGTGAATTTTGACAATTTTTTTTTTAAAAATATTGACAATTTTTTGATAAATATTGACAATTTCTAGGTGATTTTTGAAACATTTTTGTATGAATGTTGACATTTTTTTCGGTGAATTTTGACAATTTTTGAATAAGTATTGACCATTTTTTAGATGAATTTTGACAATTTTTTGGATAAATATTGACAATTATTTAGATGAATTTTGGCACATTTTTGGATGAATGTTGACAATTTTTTTGGTGAATGTATGGTACTGTTTGTTTGGTCAAGTCACTAAGTTTCAACTTTGATTTTGAATAAATTTTAACCCTATTTTAAAGATTCTTAACCTAACAAAAAATTGCCGTTGTAAATAGTTGAGTTCAGTGTACTTGAAGTTTATTTACACTGTCTGCACTGTTCGCGCTGCCTAACTCTCCAGCCTCGTTTCTCGATACTTCCAGAACTTTCGGCTGATTTCAGTGGCGTTCGTGGGCTGCGGGGAAACTAGACAACTTGTATTTTTCCAATTCTTTGTGTTATATTCTCTCATCTTACTCTTAGGCTTGATTTTTATGATTAACAAATCGGGGAAGTTGATCTAGAATTTATTTTTAACACCATTGGTACGCGATTTAGGGCACCCATGAGCGATTTATCAGTGTATATAATTTTTATCAACATTAAATAACATATGAGAGTATATATTTCTAATACCGGATCTTAGACTATAAGTGATTCAACTTTGCTTTGGCCAACGTAATAAAATCAAGCGGCAGTATCCCATATTATGTGAGAATAACCGTGCTGAAAAAGATTAAATCCCGTAACATCGCATACCTCTAGGTGTGAATGGAGCCTATAAACAGGAGAGCAGACGAGAGAGAGTGTGAGAGAGTAAGGTCTGTTTTCCCGGTCGATGGAAACAGAACTGAAGGGAGTAAGTATTTTCCTAATTCAACAACAAGAGCTCTGTTCGGTGACCGCAACGACATGGCCACATTGGATTAGGTGCAGCTATGTATGATTGTGTTCGTATATGGCGACCGGAACTTCGACCCGGAGTCACCGAGTGGAGAGAGAGAGAGAGAGGAGAAACGACAACACACACCGGGAGTTGGGATAGTGAGGGGGAGGCGTCTCTCAAACGTTTAGAGGTTCGAAGGGCCGATGCGGTCGGTTTCAAAAGGGCGGTTAGCCTGGTCACAGAGCTCTTGTCGCGAAATAATTTAAACGTCCTCTTTGTTGTTTGTAATTCGTTTGGGGAAATACATACACAAATACCTATTATATGAGTCGTCCGTTGTAGTTGCTTTTTTTTAAAGTGAACATGTTCTTAATTCCTATCCGGGAAGCTACAGTTTCTTCAGAAGTAAAAACGATTTTTTGTGCAGACAAAAAATCGTTTTTTTCTCTTTAAAAAAAATGCATGTAGATGCATTTTTTTTAAAGAGAACAAAGTTTAGTAGTTAATTTCAATTTAGACAACTACAGTGTATCTCTTTCAACTAGACCTAACCGTAATAAAACTGGAGAATTACAGGCCCGTACCTATACATATTATGTGTTGTTAACTACGTGGAATCGTAAATTTTATAAGTATAATCTATATACCGGGTGTTTCAAAAGCCCCTGAACGGCTTAATATTTCTTATCGGGTAACCTGGACTAAAAATATTTTTTTTTTAAATCTTTGATTAACGTCTGGATAGAACTCTTCAAATAAATAAAATTGTCGACCAATTTATTTATGTTTGTTAATATATTGTCTGAAAAAAATTGGTCGACAATTTTATTTATTTGAATATTTTTTTTAATAACTTTTTCCTGTCTATCGAATGGCAAAATTAGATTTTGAGTCCGAGGACTCTAAAAGGGTCACGTAGGGCCCAACTTTGAAATTTCAAATGGGAACCATATTGTTTTATTTCATATTTGGATTCTGTGGAAAATTTTTCAAACGAATACGTCTTAGTATTTTCTTAATCCTCGGAGAGCCCCTAAGGAGGACCTAAAAATAGGCCCTGTACAATAAATTAATAAATTTGAAATGATTGATTTACTTTTACCTAAAATATTCGTTTTGGGAAGAAATTTTACTAATCGATACTTCATAGAACTTAAATCTCGATTTTAAACCTTAGGGGCCCTTTAGAGGGCCCCTAAAAAGGTCTAAAAGTATATCAGAGTTGAATAAATCTTAATTTGAATCGGTTACTTAATATTATCTTAAATACTTTTTTTCAGGATGAAATTTTACAAATTAGTATCTACTTCGTAGGGCCCTAAGGGCCTATTATTGAGAACTTTGTAAAATTTCATCTCGAAAAAAATCTGGTAGAATTTGCTCAAAGCTATTAGTTCAAAAGCCGGGCCGCAAACGAAATACATTTTACAGAATTAAATCTATCGCACCCGGATAAATTTTACGCCTTTCTGATTCTTCACTTTGCGACAGTTTTACTATATTTTACTATATATCATGTGTCGCATCCCGCGTATACGTCGCTGCGCGTCGCACCGCATGAGTGCTGTCATCTCGCCTTTGTATACATATATTTCCATATTTAGAACAAACATAGACAAGTGTTTCATTTATGCATATTTTGGTACTGAATTTTGACGCCGTTGAATTGGATAAATATTTACTGAATTTGCATTTTCTATGTAAATTGAATATAGGTACAGACCATGGGCACGATTTTTAACTGAAATTTACTTATAATTTATATTTAATCTGTTTGTATAAAAAAATTCCAGCCAATTGGATGACGAGACCATCCCAACTTCAAGATATTGAAATTTGATTTAGTAGGTATAATTAAGAGAATAAAATTTCTGATATCGCATGAGGTGACGCGGATAATGGCCAGTATTCAATATGACATTTGCTATTCGTTGCCATGGTTACCTACATAACATGTTCCACGTCATGTAAAAATTAATCAAAGCATGCTTAACTAGTTTATTTCTGACAAATCTACAAAATGAAAGAACAGCAGATTTTTTTTATTTTCAAAATATTTCAAAACTAAAAAGTTTAGAAAAAAAATTGTACGAAACTTTCCTGAAAAAATAAATGGAATAATAAGCCGTTATGAAAAGTATACCATTATTATATAAAAAAAAAAACATCGTTATAGCATATATCTCTTCTGCGCATGCGCCGATTTATCCCAATAACATTAGGGCTGAAATATTTTTTCATCTAGCGTTAAATGTTCAAATGAACATCCGGTAGATAAAATAAATGACGATGTGTTTGTATGTAACCCGAAGATGTCACAACACATTAAAATCAAATTATGAAGTATTATCTCTAAAAACATGTATCTAAGTACGCAGTTTGTTGATGAAATTATGACGTACAAAAAATGCGTGTGGGTTGTCCTAACGCCAGAACATATTTCAAGCAATTTTCACTGGTCTCAGAGCTCGGGACCTACGTCTACTATAACAAACATGATGAATGGGCGAGGATAATTTAAAAATAAAATATAAACCAAGGCGATTCGTTCAAAATTGCGATCTGTAGAGCTTGAACGTACAGACCAACCGACAACTGTTGATCGCGATTTTCAATTACAATTTTAGAAGTAATTATGAACTCGAATCGATCTAAAAATGATTCGGTTTTAAAAAGTTACAATTCAAAAGGATTTAGTACGAAATTAACCTATACATAACTTCGTATATGAATGAAACTCAACTCAGACGCGCAAAGCGATAATAGAGAACATATCGCTAGTGTAGCGGTGTGTGCAATCGTGATATAAAGCAGTGACACTTTTTTTGAGCAATTATTCAGATTTTTCCACATAAAAAATTCATGTCCTTATTATTTTGTCAGTCAGTACTTGGCACTTGCTTTAACCTATAAAACAGTAAAAAGTAAAAGGATCGACCAGAACACAGTTGTGCTTCTGTGATTAAAGGATGACGCGAGCAGAATCACTGGTTGGCACAACTCTACTCACTAGGCGGCACAAACTCGCCTTAATAATAATAATAATGCGTTTAAAGTCCGTTTGGAATCGCGTCTGTTATGACACAAAGTCAGTACAGACGCCATCCGCACCATTACTATTTTCCATCTACCACACTTCCCGTTATATTCTACTGAACTTCAACTTGCAGTAGCAATGGGCGAATTAAGGATTTTTTTAGGGAATTAGGATAAGGTAGTCGAATTTTGAGCATAGGACTTGACATGTAATCGGACATGACCTTGAACAAGGAGCCATCTCGATATTTATCTGGAATTATTGAGGGAAACCATGGAAAACATCAACAAGATGGCCGGTACAGGAATTACTGTTTCTCGGCGAGAGGCAGCGGGAAAAAGTCTCAGCCACATCTGCTCCCGCCGGGATTCGAACCCGGGTACCCGTCTAGTGATCTCACCATTACTACCCGCCATAGAGATATAAGTCCGCGAGTGAGCCTTGCAAGTGTCTGCGATTAAGAGAGAGAAGGCTGCTTAGAATTCCGTATCACTATGGTAACTAAAGATATAAACAGCACATGGCTAGTTAGAGAACTACCGACACCAAAATTTAAAAAAGAACTTGAAAAAGTTCTTATTGACAAGACTCCGTATAGAGTGATTGATTTTATTAAAGATTTTTAAATGTTTTAAGATATTTTAAATGTATCTACTTAATGTATTTTAAATTTGACATGTTTAATATACATTTATGTGTCTCTATAAAATAAATCCGATTTATTATTATTATTATTATTATTATTATTATTATTATTATTTACATAAGGGTATCGTTTTCCCCGCCCTCCCCTCTTCAGTTAACGATCTGTCAACGAGCGCTCATGAGAGAGAGAGAATGATACGGAACGATTGCAGCGTTCTCTCTCTCTGAACTGCAGACACTTTCACGTATGGCAATCATATACCCGGTAGCGTACTCTAGTACTTGTATCTCTATGCTACCCGCTCGCCAACTTTAAATGTAATTTTATTGCTATATATCAGCACTCGCACTATAAGAAGTTGCACTTCTAAAAATAGTACTGGATAGTCAGAGCAATGGCAGTAGGAACCGTCAGGAAGATTTTAACGTTAGCTCCATGTACCAATCGACAGGCTCTCTAGGTACACACATAATGTGTACATGTGAATTATGTAAATAAGTGGATGCCTAACCTCTAAAAGCATGTGACACACACGTATAGAGGAGTGGTGTTAGTACGCTTTTGTAAACAACGCATACCCCGTATCCACACTGGATTCTTGGGATTAAATGAACACAGGAATGGTACGGCACGGTTGCACAAAAGGATAATACGCGAAGCGCGCGCGCGCCACGCATGACAAAGCCCGGCTATTGTCGAAACGATCCGTTGTACAGTGCAAGTACCCGGGTTATTTTTCACACAGAAAAGTTTCAAGTAGCGTTGCCAGGCGTCCGGATAAAGCCGGGCATAGTTAGGCTTTTTGATTGCGTGTCCGGCCAAAATAAACGGTGTCCGGCTTTTGTTAAGCTTTTTACATTTCGCAAACGAGCGAGTTTCGAGCGTGGCCGAGCGCAGGCGAATATTAATAATGATTTTTATTAACTTAAAGAAAAGAAGTTTTGTTTTGTTTAGATTGTTTTTTATTTTGTTTTTGGAAGTAATAGCAGGCACATAAGAGTTATTTGTGCAATTGCCTTTCATTAGAATTTAAGAAGAATTTAAAATGTTGATAAATGTTTTTCTAGAATTTAATTTTGACTGATGACTGGCTGATAAGCAATAAAGTACTTGAACTGATTTGGCATTCGATGTTATTTATATTTCATCAGAATTTAACAAGATTCCTGGTAATAATCAAAAAGCTTGATTTTACATACAATTTTTTTGTCGTACCTATTAATACTGAGACAAAATCCTCAATAATGTAGGCTGTCCGGTCTTTTTACCCAAATGTTCGGCCAAACTGGCTGGTCTGTCCCCTGGTGAGATGCCGTGAGATTTTGCTCAACCCCCCCCCCTCCACTCTAAAATTTAACCCTGTTTTCTCGCAGGTTTACACTGTTCCTTGCGGGAAAAAAATACATGATATTTGCCGAGTTAAGGCTGTAATGATTTTTATTGAGTTCGTCTTATCTCGTATCATTAATTCATTTTGTATTTATTTTTGCGAGGGTTTGGAAAGAGTTTCACGTGTAGTAAATACACATACTTGTAAAGCTTTTACGTATGTCACAAAGCTCTGTCTTATAGAGAGCTATACTTTGGTCCCAAATGTGTATCTGCAGTCCCAACACTCATTATCAAAATATATAGGTTAAATAGACACTCGATGTTTTCGATTTATTAAAGCAGAACATATTTGCTCGTATACCTACTTTCCAGGAAAAATTTAACGATGAAGAAATCTTTTTTACGGGAAATTAAATATAGTCAGAGTGCCCGTCGCCAAAAATTTTACTGACACATACTCTCCCCAAACTTTGTATATGGCTTCATTAGGCCTAGTCTGACACCTATTTCTTCTATGACTTTTCTTGATTTTCGGGCGTTTTCCCGTTAAATTTTCCGAAAGATGTCGTTTTGACGACATGTAAAAATTTATAGATACTGTTTGTTTTTTTAATTGGATAGCTTAAAAACTTCAACCAAAACGCTAAAATAATGTTTTCTGACAATTAATAGCATGAACCATTTAAAATGTCTGACACCTCGAATATGTTTGATATATTCGAGGTGTTAGACATTTTAAATGGTTCATGTTAAATCAAGAAAAGTCATAGAGGAAATAGGTGCCAGACTAGGCCTAATGAAGCCATATACAAAGTTTAGGGAGAGTATGTGTCAGTAAAATTTTTGCCGACGGGCACTCTGACTAATATGTCTCGGACAAAAATAAAGGAATTTAGTGAAACAATGTACTTGATTTAAATAGTCACTAAATTCAAATTAAATCTCTATTTAACGGACACTCTAATTGACGGACAGCCTACATAGCCGAGTTAAGATTTAAATTCGCGTCTTTCCTAGTGAGAATACGAAATTAAAATGCTCGTAGATACTTCGCATAAAAACGGATTTCGGCTGTTTACGCTAACAGATATATCTATATATATAAAATTCCCGTGTCACAATTTTGGCCGCGGTAATCTCCGAAACCACTGAACAGATTTTAATGAAATTTTGTAAATGTGTCTTGCTTGGTGCAACTTGGGCTATAGGACAGTTTTATTAAATTTTTTGTACAAAATTACGGTATTTTCTTAAAAAACCTGTTTGTTAGCTTCTGAGCTAATTTACATATGAAACAAATAAACAAAACTTTTTTAGTACCTAGCGACATCTATCTGTTAGAACTCGCAATTTGTTCAAAGCTATTAATTCAGAAGCAAATGTAGTATTATTAATTCTACGTCACATGTGTTTCATAGACAAACAATACAATGTAAACACAGAAGCAAACACACAACTGTTAAGTACCAAATAGCGACATCTGTGCACCGACATTAAACCTCAATCGTTCTGTCATCTAACAGAAACAAGACAAACTAAAATTTCTGGCCACACTGTTCCATTACAATTAAACTTCTATACAGTCTCTCTTCTTTGACAATGTAAACCACGAAGTCATAATAAGGAGAACCAGCTCGAGCGTAGTGGTGGACCGATATTTGTCGCATGAAACAATATGTCGTCAGCTACTGGGTAATGCGCACAGATGGAAAGAACCGAAGTTTTTCCAGATAGTGATAGCAGCGTCATCTCGCGGCAACGGCTATTATTAATAAACATATGACAACGCCTGCAAATACGGCTCTTTATTCTATAAGAAAGTTCGATGCAGCATAATATGTTTATCTTTAATAAGCAATCTACAAATCCGGGCGAAGCCGGACCGGACCGCTAGTGTTCCTGTAAATATCAATTTAATTAGATTTAGATATTGCGTTACTTATACTCATGTAGCATGTAATGTAAACTTATTATATTTAAAATATTTTTTACTTTTTAATGCACATTGCTATACAAGCGTTTTTTATTTATTTTTTTAAATATAGGTATTTTGTTTTATTTAAGTGTACACATTTATGTGAATATGGAATAAACATCGAGTAGATAATTAGATCATTGTTTTCATATATATTTTATATACATACATACCCACTAATTATAATCTAAAAACAATAGAGTTAAAATGACCGATAATATCTTTTGTTTGAAATTTTATAAATAGTATGTGTTTTTTGTCAACAAATACTTATAGAATCTCTAGATAAAACGTTAAAATTATCAGTTGATACAAATCTAAAAATATTAAAGGTGCAATCGTGCATCATAATTCATAAATAAATATTAAACGGTGTACTTAAACAATCGGATAATTGATTCGAAACGGAAATATATTTGTTTATTTTCACAATACATCGTATGCTATCTTGGAAATTATTAACATATTATTTAAAATTTAGAGAGATGTGTAGCCTCTTCATTCCGCCTAATATTTTAATAGATGCTCTCAATCATATTTTTAATCAGGGAACAGATTTTTTACGTCAAATTTATTTTAATAGTCATCTAATCAAAGAATTACAGACCAAAATAAAAAACAGACCAAATCCATCCTTCTGAATTATGGTTTTTTTAAAACATTTTTAAACTAACAATCCTTTCACATCAAAATCTGGCAGTGATTTAACAGATTTTCTAAAATCATCCACTTCACAACAATACGAATAACCCAGAGTAACATTGTCTGGTTTCCAGGATACCCAAGATAACTTATTGCAAATATCCGTGCATATAATGTCTTCTTTGGGCACAAATCTGTACGGATTATTGACACCCAACAACACCACTCCTAGTTTTTTTTTGGGTTCATAAATTGCTTTCCAGTAAAGTTGTGGCACCCGCATTGCTTTTAAATTTTTATCCACGTGTAAGTAAAGCTCTTGTTCTTTACCATTTACATCCGGCAAAAGGGTTACGCCGTGTGTACCCGTGTACACTACTAAATCTACACCTCGTTGTGCTGCATAATTTCTAGTGCTCATTTCAACCCCAACCCAATTGCCACCATTGAAAGTCTGCCATTGTGGTGCCGTATTAACATAATAAAATGTTAATCTTTGCTGAGAACCAAAAACGAAATCTGCTTTGGCTGTCATATGACCTCGAGCAAAATAGAAATCGTCATTTTTATGGATGTACATTTCAGCTAATGTTTGCGATCCCAAAATCTTTGCTAATGTTGCTATTTGATTATTTCTATTATATAACGCGTTCGGTTTGGGATTTAGTCCTTGATAAAAATCTCCATTTTCAAAATTTGGTCTCGGAAAGCTTTTTTGGTAACCGCCAATTGCCGATGTTAAATTATAGACTGTATAGTGAGTATCGTACATTTTCTCGTCATGGCAAAGCAAGATGTGTCTGAGGAAACGTTTTTCAACTTGAAAACCAATTTCAACTTCGCTACCACCTTCGTAACATTTCGCACCGGTTCGTCTAGCGATGTGTTTCGGATACTGTTTGCAAACGAGTTCGTTAAAAGTTAAGTTTATTTCGCTGGATCCGTCTACGTGAAATTTTTTGTCGGTAACGCACCTTGCGATTGCTGTTTGTTGAGATCCAGTTATTCCAGATATATTAACATAATTGCCAGTGCATGATAATTGAATGCGTTGACTCTCTTGGAATGATAATATGTCGGTTGGCTGTTCGGGCAGAAATATTTCATTACTGTTTGGGTTGATGAACAACGGTTGAGGCTCCCCTAAGTCATTGTTGATTGACACACGACATCCTTTAAAAAAATAAATGATGAGCTGATTGATAACGGGAATAGGCATATAGAGGGAACCTTTGGACCAATTTTACGACCGTCTTAAATACGCATGCAAAATTTGAGCAAAATCGGTGCAATGGTTTGAGTTATAGTGCAATACAATGTATTCATCTTTAAATTCATTTATCGTGGAGACTAAAAAATGTCAGCAAAAAAATTGAGAAGTGAACTTAAAAATATCTTGGTAATTAAATGTCCTTACTTCGATATTAACATGTATTTAATTGTATGTATTTTTTGTACATGTATTGACTTATTCTACGCCAATTTTTTGGTATTCAATGAATTTTTATCTATTTATCTATATGTCGTACATCATGGTTCAATTTTTATATATAGACTAGCTTTTACCCGCGGCTTTAATCGCGTTGAATCAGCGGGTGTATAAACAATATTTATTGTTTTACCATCTTTTGCAAAAACAAAGATTTTGTGGGTTCGATACACGTGAGCATTAAGCTACGTACAGCTGGCCGTAGTCTTGGGGTGCTATGTTCGAGCCCCATGTTGGTTGTAGATATATTTGTTTGTTTGTTTTTTTTATTTATTCTTTATTACATTTATTAACTTTTTTTACAGCAAATTATTTTTTATATGTTCAGTTTATCAAAACACAAATTCAACAATATATATCTGATATATTAAAAAAAAAATAATTTATTCTTTATTTAATTAAATATATATAATTATATATATATCCTTTTAGTAAAAATTTAAAACCTAAAAAGAACAAAAATAAAATTCTCAAGATTGAAATACAATTCTAGCGCGATTAATTGTTATAAACAATTAAATTGTTGTTTCTTTATAACTTCAGAACGAAAATTGGGCTATAGAACACACAGGTGGCGGGTTGGTGGCTCGGAACACTTATTGTGCGCAAGTATAGCTTATTATACTTTTAGAGCGTTAGAGATTTTAAATAAGATATAAAGGTAGCAAAGAAACAAAGAAATATACGGAGTCAAGCTAAATAAACGCGTTGAAAAGTGGTATATAGGTGTTTTTTCAATTTTTAAAAATTAATTTTATTTAAATAAAAGCTTGTAAAGGTACACAAGCTGATTTATTTTCTCGAGAAGAAAAAGTAACTTAAATAAGTTTTCTACAAATTGAAAATATCTTCTTACCACTGTCTGGCGATAGAGAATCGATTCTAAATGAATTCCCAATTTTACAAAGAAATGCAAATAATGCAAGTTTATAAAAAATTGTCGTACTCATGATTAGAGTATTTTTAATATTCAATTAACTATTGTTTATTTATTAGAAACTAATGGAAGTGAAGTATAAAACAACTATATATAATATATATTATATATAGCTTTAGATAACTTTTCAGATAATAATCACGAAATTGGTATATTGTTTCGAAATTAGTGTATTTTTGTCTGTACATGGTACATTGGCACATACTCTTTATCTATCAATATTAATTAATACTTCATTTTACTGGCCTATACTTACTGAAGGTTGTATCTATTTGGCGTAGAGAGTTGAATTTACAAAAATATTGCAACAAAAAAAGAAATATTATTTTAAGGAGATTGAGCCGTTTTACTAAGATAATGAAAATAATCTGAAATAAAGTTTTTTTAGTAGATTTTTTTATGACAAAATTTTCTGAAAAAAATCCAAAATCATTATTAGATTTATAAAGTTAAAAATTAAAAAAAAAAAACTTTTACATATAGGTACTTAAGGAAAATATGTCAACCTAGCATGCAAACTGTTCATTTTAATTTTTTGTAAATAACCAAATAATGTCAGCAGTTCCGAAAACTAACTATGTAAAGCATCGATGTCTTACGCATATTTTAATATTTTTTCCAGTTTAATTAGGAGACTTTTAATCAATAAAAAAAATTATTAAACATTAGCACTTTTCGATTATGGACTTTTATTCTTGACAATTTTAACTGAATTTTCAACTTTTTAATGATTTAATTTTAGGTAATTCTTATTACTTCTAATTTCTTTTTTTAATTATTTAGGACCGGACTTAATGAAAACACTAGTTTACTAATATGGATTTGCATACTGAAGGGTGTATATAATTTGGTACAGATGTTGAATTGATATATTGAAATTAAGTAAAAAAATGTTGTTTTAAGGGGTGTATTAAAGGATCATTTTTTTATTTTGCCCAAAAACAAAGTTAAGTTCATATAATAGAGCCACACTGCCTATAAAAGCAAATACACTATATTGTCGGCAGGGTTTGGCACTGCGACCCGAGTTTTTTTTTATTGTTCCTATTGTCGCACGTGCAACATAGATAGCAGATGTATTGTTTAATGTAATACAATTAAATCAAAATTGTTCAGTTGACGTGAGAATTTTCTTTTACACTATTTCCTCACATATTTTTGTTATACTTGGTTTAAAAATTAATCAATAAAATATATAAATTAATTAAATTAGATTAGACTTAGTTGATTTATTGTATAAAAGAAAATGTTTGTCATTACAAGAAGAGTGACGAAATACAATATTACTGGGGCTTGAATTGTATGAACATCGTCCGGCTAACAGTGATATTATGTCGTTTACACAACATACTACAGAAGTCAAAATTGGGCTTTTGAATTTCTAATATTGACACCCGTTCATATACTTTTATTCTATACTCAGCATAGGAATAAAATCGTAATCGAACCATTAGGGTACAAACATATGCTTCTGTCTTTTTTTACGCCGTAAGCACTGGCGTATCCAGGAGGGCAAAACAAGCACGGGGGACCTGGCTTAAGAAATATCTAATTTGCCTCTTCCTGGGCCAAAAGCTGGGTACGCCCATGTTTACGTCATAGAAAAAGGCAAAGTTTTTGAAACAGAGATACTTTATACAGAGTGAATGCAAGTACATCAACCAATCCCATCATCTGAGAAATCAGGGAATAACATCGAATAAAGAGACGCAGATATATTTTCGATACGCTTTGTTGCCTTCACTCACCGCACATTGAGTAGATAGACAATGATTTATATAGTAAATTATTAAATACTAGCGGTCCCGTCCGGTTTCACCCGGGTGTAAAAGAACGAATGGGGAAGGGAGGAACATGAGTACACACGCATTCATCTTAGTTTACCGAGATGAATGTTGTGTCCAAATTTCATGATGATCGGAGTTACCGTTCAAAAGTTTTTGTCGATAAAAAGCAGTATTTATACTTTTTCTAACTAATATTTTTTTTTTAATTAATTAAATAAAATTAAAATAAATTTAAATGTAAGCCTTAGAAGAAAGCAATGTAGAAAATAAAAAAAAAGAAAAGAAAAATATATTCGCCCAACGTGGGGCTCGAACCCACGACCCTGATATTGACATTTGACAGTCGCATCCTCTCCCGATTGAGCCACCTGGAGTCGTGTTCTCACAACGCTAATATGAGTACCTATATCTAGTTAGTGCATTTCACATAAATAGAAGCTTATTTTTAAGATATACATTTTGCAACATTTTTCATTAATGCTCCGCTCCTAATAGTCGTAGCGTAATATTATATAGCCTATAGCCTTCCTCGATAAATGGGGTATCCAACAAAACAAAAATTTTCAATTTGAACGAGTAGTTCCTGAGATTAGCGCGTTCAAACAAACAAACAAACTCTTCAGCTTTATATATATTAGTATAGATATTCACACAAGCTCGGCAAACGTCACGCATCGCAACGTTGACTTGGCCGCCATGTAATGTGAAGCCGGCTTACGATAATAAATGATGTTTTTTATAGATACGGAATTGACTTGACGCAGTTTTGTATCTTCCTTTTATTCTTTCGCTTCCTATCTCCAGTCTATTTTATTTTTATTGGATTTGAGGTAACTGTCTTCTCGGATTACTTATTCTCAAATATAACGCATATATGGAGTGAGACAATTTCATTTTATCACTGCACTGCACTGGTGGGATTTTGTAAACGTAAGAAGTGCACGAAGTAATTAGAATTGGAAATCCGTAGCAAATTTATGAAGAGGCTGAATGAATTGAGATTTCGTTGTTAGCATGCTTCTGTTTAATTTAAGGAATTGTGAAATTACCGGTGAATTTTTGATTTTTAGGGTTCCGTATCTTAAAAGGAAAAAAAGGAACCCGTATTAGACGGAGAGCTGGCTACGGAGAAAATGGGTGGCTCGGTGCAGAGCTGAAAATTTGCAGAATAATAGGAGATAGTACAAGTAAGTAGGGAAAAAATTGCCAGGCGGAAGATAAAGAGCCGCCAGAAGGCGCTAATGTTGCGAAAAATCAGTGCACTTCTAGCAATTTCTATACTTATTCTGTCATTCAAAACTAGATTATATATTATATATATTATACATTATATAAGTTATATAAGCATACTGAAAATTCAAACATGATATAATAATTACATTCGACAAATATTCAAAATTATTAATGACATTTTGATAGAAATGAAATGAAATATTTTTATTAATGAAAATATATGACGATTAATTTTATTTCTATCAAAATGTCATTAATAATTTTGAATATTTGTCGAATGTAATTATTATATCATGTTTCAATTTTCAGTATGTCCTTATAACTAAATAATGTATAATATATATAATATATAATCTAGTTTTGAATTACAGAATAAGTATAGAAATTGCCAGAAGTTCACTGATTTTTCGCAACATTAGCGCCTTCTGGCGGCTCTTTATCTTTCACCTAGCCTTCTGGCAATTTTTTCCCTACTTACTTATACTATCTCCTATTATTCTGCAAATTTTCAACTCTGCACCAAGTCACCCATTTTCTCCGTAGCCAGCTCTTAGCCATATACTGTATAGGATCACTTTGTTGTCCGTTTGTTTATCTGTCTGTCCGTCTGTCAAGACGCTTGGGAATCAAAACCTATGGGATACTTCCCGTTGACCTAGAATCATGAAATTTGGAAAGAAGAAATGTTTTATAGCACAAGTAAAGGGAAAAATCCGAAAAACGCTTTGTAAAAACATAACAAAACAAAATAATGTCTTCAGTATAAAGTAGTGTTGATCCAAAAGAATGTTACGATGAAGGAAGGTTTTGGTTGAGGATCATAAATAAGCTTTACCGATGTTACGCTAGTGGCCACTAGCGTAACATTGGTAAAGCTATTTATGATCCTCAACCAAAACCTTCCTTCATCGAAAGAAAATAATGTTTTAAACCGCAACAACGTGCGACGAACGTACACAATAACAGTTCTTAGTAATGCAATGTAAACAATAAGACTTCACGAGCGACGAATGTACAGTGGTAGAATACTCGTTTACCACGCGGACGACCTATGTTGGATTCCCGGTCGATGCAATTATCATTTTTGTTTTTAAAATTACAAATTACTTGATTTATTTATTTTTTTATTTTTAGAATTGCAAATCACTTTATTACCATTCCAATGGTACTAATTTAGGTCAAATATCAGTTTTCAAAAATTGTACAATATCTTTCCGTTTTGAGGTCCCCCGAATCCAAAAAACATATTTTTGAAAAAACTCTGTGCGTCTGTTAGTCAGATATCAGAAATTTTATTTTCTTCTATTATAATCATATGTTACATTTTTGAAGTTGGAATGGTCCCGTCGCCCAATTGGCTGGAAAGAGGTTCAATTTAAACAAACAAGTTTTTTTTATTATTCGAACAGGATCGATTTAAAATACAAGGTTTTTCTTATGGAGAAGTATATGTGATCATAATCCAAGGTCAATATAAACATAAATTTTCTGATAATGCTTTCTGTAACCCAGCATAAGAGTTCAGTAAAAAATTCAACAGTTATCTGCAAATTGTGCGAAATCAATATTTCAACAGTTATAAAAAATGTATCACATGAATAAATCAGTACTGTATAAACGCTTTTTCAGATTATAAATATAATATTAACTATTCGAATCAGATGAATTTTCAAAAGTTTTAGTCCAACATTTCAACTTTTTAAATGAATGTAAATAATGGATTGTGACTTTATACAAAGAATGTCGAATAAAATATTGAAATCGCAATACCAGATATTGGAAATGGAAAAATATTTTCAGATATTTGATTTTTCAATCGAGGGAATGGGGTTTTCTAAGTTTTTTTTCATGTGGTATGTATTTTCAAGCTTTTTGTTAAATTCATCTGTTGTTAGTTTGTTAATAGTCAAATTTTGTAAACCAATTCTGTCCCATTTTCATATCGACTTGGAATTTATATATACGCCATACGTAGTTCCGATGACAATAGATTATAGACGCTCGACAATCGAGCTCATTTGTGACTAATTGTTAGTAGAAGTTTTGTTCCAAAAATATGTATTGAAGGTGATTTATTTGGTTGAGGAACAATTGAAAAATAAGCTTTACCAGAGTATAGCTTGTGGCCAACGTTTCGAAAAATATATTTTCATCATCAGGACCTCAATATATATTACATTTATATATTAGATATCGTGTCCATCGAGATAATAATTAATAAGAAAAACCGCAGGATTGTGGACAAAAAGTTAGATTTATTAATCTATAGACGAAACGTCGTACATTAATAAATTTAATTTTTTGTCCACAATCCTGCGATTTTTTTAATTAAGTATATTACATTATTATGTATATTATAATAATTTTCACAATTTACCATCTCAACTTGCATTGAGGCCCTGATGATGAAATAGTATATTACATCACAAGGGCCGAAATCTCGGCCATGCGCGTCATGATGCCCTCGGCTTCGCCTCGGGCTCATGACGCGCAGGGCCGAGATTTCAACTTTAAAGGCCCGTGTGGTGTATACGATTTTTCTTCATATCCGCTCGAAAGTACGTACTTTCGTCAGCAGGGACGAAAGATTGACATTTACTCCTAGTGAGAACGGCGGAAGGAAAAAATAGTTGGCAAAACCAAAAGTGCACATCCCGCAAGTTTTCCACTGTGTGATAAAAAAATAACAATTAAGAAATATTTTTAATAAATTTAAAAAGATTTAAAAATTTAAAGAAATAAATAATTAAAAATTGAAAAAATATTTTTTTTAAGTTTGCAAAAATAAAAAAAATTAAGAACTATACATAATATAATATATAATTAATATCAAGTGGAATAAAATAAAACAAAATAAAAAGAAAAAAAAAAGAAAACACTCAATGATCTCGTAAGGAATCGAACCCAGGACCTTGCCCTTGGGGATCCAACGGCATAACCATTACGCCACGGCGGCCTAATACGTGTAGTGGTGTTATCACGGTATAGAAGTGTAGCACTTGTTTTATGGATTACACTATATTTACACAGCAATTATTATACTGTTTTTAAACTATTAGCTGTCAAAAATAATAAAAAATAAAACTGTTTATAAAAATTAAACTACTGAACACATTTTAGTGAATTTAAATAGGGTTCTGGTCTGATAGTAAACAAAGTGAATAAAATATAACCCAAGGCAATCCGACCAAAATTGCGATCTGTAGAGTCGTGACGTACGTACATACGTACAGACCAACCGACAACTGCTGTTTGTGATTTTCAATTACAATTTTAATAGTATTTATGAACTCGAATTGATTTAAAAATGGTTCTATTTTATAGATTAGAATCTCCTCTTTTCAAAAAGCTTCAATTTGAATGGATTTCGTGTGAAATTAACTTAGATATAACTTCTTATATGAACGAAAGTCAGCTCTGACGCACAAAGCGATAATAAAGCACACACCGCTAGTTTAGCGGTATGTGCAATTTCTCATGCGTATTTATACTCGTAACTAGGGTTACCGCGCTGTCATTTAATATAATAAATAACAGGGAGGAAATGTCAAACTTTCGATCGAGGTATTAAGAAAATATATTTTTTGAAACGTTGGCCACAAGCGATACTCTGGTAAAGCTTATTTTTCAATTGTTCCTCAACCAAATAAATCTGCTTCAATCATTTGTGACTATTATAAAAATGATCCAATATTTTTCCATAATCCAGATCTTTCTTCCGCCGTAAATGTTCCGTTACTTCCACCGTAAATGTTCCGTTTCTCCCGCCATGCGAAATAAAATCACCGAAAAGATCATGTTCCAGGAAAATGGATGCGCGTAACCTTCACACGCGGCTGAACTAATGTAACCCGGTTACATGTGACCTGTAACGGCAAGGGCGTAGAAGGAGCAGGGGGATAATAATAAAAAATAAATTAGAAAATATTGCGAATACTTAACTAAAAATAAAATTTAGAATACTTTGCTTGACACCTTCGTGAGTATTATTGTGTGATTTGATAAAACTTAAAAAAATGATTATTTTGCTTTAAACAACACCCCCTCCCTCAGAAAAAATATCTACGCCTTTGTGTAACGGTCACTGTTTAGTGCTGCTAACGTTTAAGGTAGTTTGGGAGCCGCAATCCCAAGTCAAATAAATGACCTTTTTTTTTGTTCCTCAAATAATTACCCAAATCATGCTATAATAATTAATAGAAATTCACATAAAATTTATTTGATTTAATTTAATGCGAATTATAATTAAATAATTATAGGAATGTAATTAATAAAATATTAATTGATTAGTACTCATCTGTCACTAGTCACTGTCACTACAACAACAGAGATAGAGGCCACATGTCAGTATTAAAAAATTAATAAAATCAAAAGTACGTGGTAAATTATTCTGAAATTTTTGCAGTGTGTATTTCAGACATCGTTCTATCCATTAAAAAGTTTTTTTTGTGGGGTCAAGTTTGTCAATTTTTTACAAACCCTCAATTTCCGGAGTTATTGAACAAGGACACTCATAAGGGCTCGTGTATTTTTGCATTAATTATATCTCTTAAACTTAATCTTTTGAATAAATATAAAAAAAAAATTGGTTGTCTGTAAAGTCGGTTTACGGACGATAGTTTTACGTGATAACGTATTCCGCTCTAATATCATTTAATAATACATAACCTAAATTTTAGTAGCTGTCAAACTATATTTTTACCGACTAATAATTTGATCAACCAAAGCAAAATACATATTTTTAAGCAATTATAAAAGACATTTAAAAGAATGTTTATATATTATATATTTGTTAACAAACCGTATAATTTATCTGGCCATCTGTCAGATGTATACTTTCGCTGGAACAGCCGAAAAAAATGTTGAACGCACACTACTCTCTGACGTCACGCGAGAAGAGAGAGACTATCGCTTATATCGCGCTCTCACTTGCGGAACGTTACTCTTTTTCGTGCGTGCAGCCGGTGTTTCATCAATTTATAAGACGTTATCACGTCAAAATGTAGGGTCAAGTTTAAGTCATTTGGCTACCAAACTACCTTAACTTCAAAATTCTTTACAAATTGGATATGTGAATTATTATTTTATCAAAACAAAAAAAAATACAAAAACAAATAGTCAACGCAGACGTAGGGCAAAAACTAACTGTGAAACATGAAAGTGTAAGGACTAAAGTTTTCTAATTTAACACGGTACCTTCCTCTATTATTAGCTCAATGAGCATTATTGTCTAGGTTTGCAGGTTGTGGATGAACAACCCGAGGTTATTTCAAAGGGTCCATATAAGAATACATGAAATAAGCTAGATGCTAAAGGATACAAGGTTATACCAGCTGTGTATGTATAAAGAAGAATGGGCACGCTCTGGGACTGTCGAGTCCTGTCAGATATATAACGTGTCCAGGGAATCAATTCCTAAAAGGAAAATAGAAATATAATGTTGTCAGGGATGTGTACCCAGTATTTAATGAATAATATATACTTTTTTTCTTTTTTAACCGCGTTTTCTGAATTTCGTGAAGGTGCAACTCGGTAATTTGTCGCCAAACAAATAAGTTTTTGTTAAAGCTACTACATAATATTAAAAATCTTATTACATACCTACCTCAAGCTGGTCAAGTAGTGGTAAATTGTTCTAACAGTATACATGATCATAATTATGTATACTGTTGGCACAATTTACCACCACTTGACCATCTTGAGGTATGTAATAAGATTTTTAATATTATGTAGTAGCTTTAACAAAAACTTATCTTTTGAGCATGGTTCTTTTTACATTAAAATTGTAAGATACAATATATACATGTTCATAGACCCTGAAGATGAAAATAAATTTTTCGAAACGTTGGCTACTAGCGAAACATTGGTAAAGCTTATTTTATGATCCTCAACCAAAACCTTCCTTCATCTTAACATTCTATTGGATCAACACTACTTTATACTGTATTTGCAGCGTTTGCAGCCCCTCAGATTTAGTTGAAAGTGTCAAGAACCGAAAATTTAATTCGGGGGCATTAAATTAGCCCTTGATTATCATATCATTAATTTCGTCCTCCGGTTATGTGGCGGTGCGAACTTTTGTGACGTAAATTTGAAATCTTTAGCATTGATATGGGAATCGTTTCCTTGGACAGAGTATAAAGTCTTTGGTGTTCAATTCTGTCACTGCTATGTGTGTGTCGGTAAAGAAGAACGAACGCCCGGAGATGTGTATTGTGTACGTGTAGAACGTGTAGACTTGGAGCGTTCATTGTTAATGTCGACGCTCTCTGTGTACAGACCTTACTCTGTCAATAACTCAAAGGCACTGAAACTGTTAAATGGAGACTTTACACTCACAGATTTCATCCGCTATATATATTTAAGACCAAATAAAGCCTGTATCAAAAAAAAAATGGGTTTAGTTCCGATTACTGGTCATCTTCGATCGGGATGAAACTTTGGGCATTTGTTGACTTTGGTGGGACAAAAACCTCCAAGGGATTTTCCCCATAACATTTTTATACGCAGAGATGTGACTAATATCGTAGATACAAGTATTTGAAATACAGATACAAGATACAAAATACGTATTTTCATCTTGTATCTGAAATACTTTTTTAATATAGCATTTTGTATCTTGTATTTAGATATATTATTTTGGTATCTTAGTATCTTGTAAATACTAAGATACTTTTACTATTTGCCTATATGAATTTTTTACGTTGCGGCATCATAAAGACAAAACTGAACGCACCCTAAAATTTTAATTTATCAACCTATCAAAAGATTGATCTAGAATCTACTATAATATAATAAAAGTATAGGTACTAAGTATAATACATATAACATTTATAATAAAACTAGCCGCTACCCGCGGCTACGCCCGCGATTGAGATGGAAATCGACTTTTGACATGCATATAAGGGGTTGAGGTATTGCACATATTTTGACAAACAATTTTCTTATTTTTCGTAAAAAATTTTTATTTTTTTTTAATAAAAAGTATCCTATGTTACTTCTAATACCTTCAAGAGTGTATGTGCAAAGTTTCATGATGATCGGTTAAGTAGTTTTTGCGTGAAAGCGTAACAAACAAACTTACATTCGCATTTATAATATTTCGTTTTCATAAAATTTGTAAGTCCGGTCCTGTCGGGCCGATTTTAATGAAATTTTAATAGCACATTTTAATCATTACTAAAGGGTTAAATTTCAATTTTGAAACGATTCGGAGAAATTTTTCGATATTTTTGGGCCCAAAAAATGTTTTCGCCCCTTTCTTATTTTTCGTAAAAAAATTTTATTTTTTTTTAATAAAAAGTATCCTATGTTACTTCTAATACCTTCAAGAGTGTATGTGCAAAGTTTCATGATGATCGGTTAAGTAGTTTTTGCGTGAAAGCGTAACAAACAAACTTACATTCGCATTTATAATATTAATAATGGCTTTTATTTCTTTGTTCGGTACATGTTTATTTTTTTAGGTGTTGTACAATAATTTTTGTTTAAGAGAGCTTAAGATCGCGAAGTGTTTTTTGTTGTTTTTTATATTTAATCACAAATCTACTTTTTACGGCTATTTGTTGCGGATAAGTTAAGAATTTTCATTCTTGAAGGCGATCGCCGAATGGAGACCGAACCATTGATTTAAAAATGTATGTAATAACTTAATAAGCTAAATAAACCGCAAGTTTTACTTAAGAATAATAAAGATATGTTATCAAAAAATATCTTATTTAAAAAAAAAGTATTTAGAAGATACGGATTTTGTATCTAATATTTCAAATACCAGTTCCAATAGCATTTTGTATCTGATATCTCAAATACTTTACTTATAAGTATCTTGTAACTTGTATTTCAGATATTTTGTATGAGGTATCTTGACATCTCTGTAGTAGTAGGGAATGCAAAATCCCGCAAGATAATTTCAATCCCGGTATTAGCGAGACTGAACTATATAGTCCCGCTGGATCCAGATATTTGCGGGATTCAGCAGGGTGGACTTGGACTTCTGAATTAATTGTAATAAAGACCTAATAGACCTCATTTTTATGGTTTTAATTTTAACCTATCTTAAACAAGTTCATGATACATATTAAATGATACTTTTAGACATAAAGATTAAGACAAATTGACATACAATTGATCAAAAAATGTTGCTGCATATGCTGCCATCAGGACAGCCTGTTTTTTTTTACTTCTGCAAGATTTGGCTCCAAAAAGGCGTTGGGTGAGTCGCCCATAAGGAAATGGCCAGTAGTTAAGGGGTTCAAGTCACAGGGATTGTCGGATATTGGAGTTATGGGTCGCAAATTCCAACAAGCTTCAATTTGATTTAGGAGTGTATATGTTACGGTTAATACAAGAAAGTAGTTTATTCGCGAATTAATCGGCTAATGCCCGAATTAACCAACGTCAAGGATTGGTTAATTCGGGTAATTAGCCGACTAATTCGCGAATTAACTACTTTCTTGTATTAACCGTAACATATATATTTCTTCAAACGTAAATAACGCATTTTTTTTACTCGATGTAAATGAACTCTACAGCCGCCTCCCAAAAACCGCCGAAGTAAGGTGCGCGAGGCGGAATAAAATGCCAGGAAATTGAACTATCAGAATTGAATTTTTTGAATTGTGACTTATTTGTTTGAAAAACTGTTTTCCTAATTTTGTAAGTTCACGATTAGCGCCTATAAAATATCGCTCGCTTGACAAATGTCAGTCCACGCGACGCCGCGCGTCTAGTAACACGTATGAACCACGTCTCTCTATAATCCCGCCAGTCCAGCGGGATCCCGCAAAATTTTCGACCGAGATTAGTCCCGCAAAATGTATACGGGATCCTGGTATTTCGGGATCCCGGTTTCGCATTCCCTAGGTCAGGGGTCGGCATCCCGCGACCCGTATTGTTTTATAAATAAAAGTTTTATATACCTACCTACATAAATAAATAATAATTAAAATAATTTTCACAAACCCTTTTTCTTGTGATATTGAGGATGTACCTAGTCATTTACAAATGAACGTGATTGAGGTCCAATCTAATGATACTCTCAAAAACTCTTCCTTTGAAATCAAAGATCTTGTTAAATTTTATGGCAGTTTGCTATCTAGTTTTGACGAATTGAAAAGGTTTGCTCTGCAATTAAATACAATTTTTGGTAGTACTTACTTATGCGAACAAACCTTTTCGATTCTCAATTACAGAAAAAATAAATATGTTTCTCGTCTCACAGATGAGCATTTGAGAGCTATTCTACGAATTGCAACTACAGACCTGGAATCTAACATACAACAAATAGCCACTCAAATACAGCCTCAACGTTTTGTAAAAGAAAAGTTCTCGTTTAAATTTTTAATAAAATTCAAATAAAATGTTTCCGAATTTTTAATATTATATCTCAAATACCTATTATTAAAAATATGAACAAGTGCGGGCCGCCTTTATTTCAATTTGCCATTATGTGGCCCTTGCCTGCCAAAAAGTTGCCGACCGCTGCCCTAGGTAGTAGTTTAGGAGGACATAGTCGCACAAAAAAACTACTTGCCTCTTAAATATACAGATTAAAAGATTTACTTATTTACTGAAAAAAGCGCTATGTGCGACAATGGAAGTTGATATTTTTAAAAAAAGTTCAACTTGTATTTAAAAAAAATTACTAGGTTACAATGGAAATATTAGGACTGAAAAGAAAGCTTGGTTATTTTCATGCATATTGTTATATAATTTGCATTGTAAATGCTCACAGAAAGCGTAAATCAACGCAAAACTTTTTAATACGCCAAGTGGGTAATTGAAAATTTTCGAATTAAATTTTTTCCCACTGCGAAAATATTTTCTCGTACATAAAATTATACATCCGTACTAGCGGCCCGTCCCGGTTTCACCCGGGTGCGATAGATATATTTCTGCAAAATGTATTTCGTTTGCGGTCCGGCGTCTGAACTAATAGCTTTAAGCAAATTCTACCAGGTTTGCTTCTGAACTAATAGCTTGGAGTAAATTCTACCAGGTTTGCTTCTGTACTAATAGCTTTGAGCCCATTCTACCAGATTTGCTTCTGAACTAATAGCTTGGAGCAAATTCTACCAGATTTGCTTCTGAATTAATAGCGTTGATCAAATTCTACCAGATTTGCTTCTGAACTAATAGCTTTGAGCGAATTCTAACAGATGTCACTACTTTTTTTTGTTCAAGCTACAGAACACCGAGTACGCGGAGTAAAATTTTTCGAGTTATCCTCATCCCCTCAAATAAAATTTCTTCATTTTGTAACAGGTCAGGGAATGGTACTCTTTTACTTGACCTTGATAACCATCTTAATGATGGTAGTCGTTTTTAAAGTGGAATTTTGACAATTTTATTTGAGGGGATGAGGATAGCTCGGAAAATTTTACTACCGCGTAGTCGGTGATCTGTAGCTTGAACCAAAAAATGTATTTTTTTGCTCGAAGAACTCGACCCAATAAAAATTGGGGTTGCCATTTAAAATTTCGGAGTTATCCCCTGCCTACCCCCCCCTCACGGGGGCACTCCCTTGGAAAGAATTTTTTTGACAGAAAAATACATTATAGTGAGTTGAACAAATTTCATCCGGAACATTTTTCAAAAAAAACTTAATATCTCCGAGATATTCAGCCGTTCCGGGATTTTTTAAACATGCTGTATATATAGATAGAATGCAGTATACATTTGTAGTAGATATGTAGGTACTTAATTTGATAAGGTTTCGGAGTTCGATACATTTTAATCAGAGACTTCAGGTATACATGTCCTCCCACACCACCGTTCTACAACCGCGGTGCAACCACAGCAGAAGCGCAGACAATACACACTGAAACTTTGTCAGACTAAAAAAGATTATACAGTAGCTACGTGGATATCGATCTGGGCGTTTTATTTTATTTATAGCAGGTGCTCGGACCATTGTGATGGTCGGTGGGTGAACATGCTGACTGGATAGACATTTTATTAAAAAGCCTATAGCCGTTCATTATTTATGGATTTATGGTGACAGTGGCGGCGCGTTTACATGTTTGAATGGAGGCACCTCATAACACCGGTTAGGATCCCGGAGGGGTGTCGTTAATTAAATTATGAACCACATCCATACTTGTGATGGTTTAATTATTAAGATCTTTCAAACACTGTTGAACACGAATTACAATATACATTGTAACACTAGTCACTACTGCCATAAGCCGTGTGTCGTGTTTTACGTACCGTCGAGTCAGAGCCGTCGAAGGTGTTAACTGAATTGAACACTTCTAGCATTTGACAGTGATAGATGCTTATTTGTACTAATGTGCTGACGATAAGTGCAGCTCAAAGCCGATCTAAAAAAACACGCTATTAACTTGTGGGTCAGGAGTTGCGCAATGTACACCGGGGGTATCTGATGATGACGTTTCATGTGCTGCTTCGGAGCGCAGAACAGCGCCTGAGCGCAGGAAAGTCTACCACACAGAAAACTCACGAGTTTTGTGGTCTGCCAGTGACTGTTAAACTTTAGCGTTGATTGTGTAACTATTGCACTATTTCCTAACATTGAATATTGGTTAAATATAGAAAATATAATTCATTCTAAAATTATGGAGTATCTAAAATGTTGGTTGTTCTGCAACTCTGCAGCTCTCATTGAGGAACCGCTACTGTATAATAGTGTATATGAGAAGTATATACAGCTGCTTTCTCTTTATAATTCACACTATGTAGGAGATTTGGTGTTAAAACAACGTTATATTTTTATTCAGGAAAATCTCTCTGAAACGACAATAATCCAAATTGACGAAGACGATACTACACATTTTTATATTTGCTTTTTTACTTGATATGTGCGCTTTTTGCCAATATACGTTTTTTAACCTCAGAAGAAAAAGTAAAAGTACATATATAATATTATCTATATCAAATTTTCATTAATATTCGAGTTGGTTCCGAACATGTAGAAAGAATACCTCATTCATGTTGCTTTTTTTCGGAAATCAAAAAACTTTTTTTCGTAAAAGATAACTATAAAAGAACTCAGTGCAGTTTGTCTTATATATCGGGGCTGCCCAGACTTTTTTGCAGTAAGAGCCACATCTAAACTTCTTGGCATAAAAAAATAAGTCTTTATAAATAAGACTAGTGGCCCAGTCCGGCTTCGCCCGAATTTGTAGATTGCCACCGTTTTTTCGTCGACTTCACAAAATTGGTCTCCACGAAAAGCGCCTTTATTTTAACGCGATAATATATAGTCTATACCCATCCTGAAAGTTCATTCTAGTAGTGATGACTCTTTATTGGGAGCTGACTCCGAGCGCTCCGCTCACTAAAAAGAGTCGCTCAGAGCAAGTCGTTCAAAACAGCGACACTAGACAGTATGCTCAGGAGTCACTTAATATTGCATAGCACAATTCACACACTCAGCTCTTGGCTCATTTTTATATGATTCTGATATTATTTTATTCGCATTTCGGATAAACTATAATAAAAGCTTAACAATAATGATGTTAATTGTTGCAATATTATATCTTTGGCAACGACGTCAATGTGAATGGTTTAAGTCACTGTAAGCTTAGTACTACTATCACACTTACAATGTGTCATTCAGCATTAAATGACTCAGCAAAGATAACTCCGTACGTGCAAAATTCTTTAGTGCCTCTGTGGCCTGTGCTGTGTGCGCTCTGTAAATGTGCGAATGCAACAGTACAGAACAGCTCAGCACAGAGCAATGGCGCTCGGAGTGAGTCATTCACAAAAAAAGAGAAAGTAGTCGTTCATTATGAATGACTCGTTCAGGAGCGACACTACATTCTAGATAGTAGTGAAAGAATAGGTGCAGTGGTTCCGGGGATTACCCTCCACATACACACAAACTCACAAAGTCGTACTCTCTCTTTATAATAATAGTAGATTATAGATTGAAATGATATTACATTGGTTGCGAAGGCTGACCCGGGTGAAACCGAAGAATGTCGAACTGAACCGATTGAATCATCTTTAGTTTTAACAAAATATGAATAGAAACTTAAAAAAATAACAAATATATTTTTCTATTTTTTATTTATTAGTTGAACCACAATTAAGTTCTTAAAATGCCTAATGCGGTCGCGAGCCATAGTTTGAACCTTGGTTTAATATAATATTTTAAAAATCAATAGTACACAAAAACAAAAAATCCTTTTTAAAATTACAAACAGGATTAAATATTAATTATAGTGATCAATGATAAAACCGTGTTAAAGGTATTTAAGTACAATGTCGATAACGTTCATTCATTGTCGCTGTTATAAAATATTGGAAAGGATTCAATGAAAATGGTATCCTTTGCTTTGTTCTCGTTATTTCCTTTTTCATCTCGTTCTTGTGTTGGTACTCTTTAATTTTAAACATTAAAGGCATTACCAAATATTTTTATTATATGTGCTGACTGCACACTTCGTTCACGGCGTCATTACATGAAGTAAAATAATAGTGCTGGATTGCAGAGCGCATTGTCAAAAAATCTAGTTTGGATGTGACCATAGATTGTCTTTGTTGAAGCATTTTCTTATGCGAGAATGATCCAAACCTGAATGTTATAGTGTAAATAGACTTACCTTTGTGAAGTAAAGCTATTTTTTCTATATATATATATATATGTCGTAGTCATAATGCAAAATTAGGCTTTTTACAAAATGTCTAGGCATTTTATAAAAAGCCGGCAAAACGCGAGCGAACAATGTAGTTTCCGTTATGACTATACCAATTCAGGCAAATTGATAAAATGCCGGCAAAATGTGAACAGAAGAACGTGTATCTCGTTCTGACGGATTATTTTCAGGCATTTTACAATTTACCAACAGCGATGTAGTCAAAACGCACAACATTGCTTTCCTGATACAGTTGAGCCAAACAGCTGTACTTAAACCTAACCTAAAACTAAAATAAGTAGGTTATATGTGTTGACATCTCCATAAAATGTTAAAATATTTATATTTCTAACGATTGTTTATTATCTTATACTATTTTCTATATTTCATTTACCATTCCAACTCATAAATGTGGAATGGTACTAGTTTAGGTCAAAATTCGGTTCAAATAATTATTTCGCTCATATGGCCTTATCTAGAAATTCTGAACTTGTTTATGATATAAAATATTATTTATTCAAATTGAATTTTATATTAGGTATCGTAATATAACCTCAGCTGTTACTCTTAAACCGCCAAAAACTGGACCCTTTACCTTAGGTACTTATTTAGGTAGTTACTTTATTTCGTGCATTACTTTAAGAGTACCTAACTGAAAGTTTTTATAGGTATGAAGTGTTTATTTAGATTTATATAATAATGAAGTTTATTGTTTTTTGTGTCACTGTGCCATTTTATGAAATACTTACCTAGTACCTATCTCCCTAATTTTATTATTTTTTTCTCCCGCTTACGTTATGACTACATCGCTGTTGGTAAATTGTAAAATGCCTGAAAATAATGCGTCAGAACGAGATACACGTTCTTCTGTTCACATTTTGCCGGCATTTTATCAATTTGCCTGAATTGGTATAGTCATAACGAAAACTGCATTGTTCGCTCGCGTTTTGCCGGCTTTTTATAAAATGCCTAGACATTTTGTAAAATGCCTAATTTTGCATTATGACTACGACATATATAAGAACCTATTTGCCTCTAATTGTTGTGTAGCATGTAAAAACTGCTTGTCTGCGTGAAAATAATGCTATATATGCAGTGTGCATTTTCTTATGAGAGAATGATCCAAACCTGAATGTTAAAATGAGCTCAGAGCTGAATGTGTGTATTGTGCTGTGCAATGCTACATGACTCCATGATGACAGTTCACACCTCTGCAGTCTGCACTCTTGTGTAGTGCGTACTACCTTGTGTCGTTCCTTTGAACGGCACCCTCTGAGCGACTCTTTTTAGTGAGCGGAGCGCACGGAGCCAGCTCCCAATAAAGAGTCATGTGGACACATCACTAGTATAGGTATGGTATATCGATAACTTTCGAGTACGTTCTTCTAGGTAGTATAATTCTTAAAAGGACACCGCTGTTCTTGAGAAGCCGTTTTACTGAAGTCTTTAGCTACTTAGACGTACTTACTCGTCATTTATACCGAAAAGGATGGAACGCATCGTGCAAAATTGGGGTGCGCGAGAATCATATACCTATAAAGATCATATATATTGCTCATTCTCGTTGGACATAATGCATTGAATCTGTAACCAACATTTTGAAACGAAGATATATTATAGTCAGAGTGCCCGTCGGCAAAAATTTTATTGATACATACTCTCCCCAAACTTTGTATATGGCTTCATTAGGCCTAGTCTGACACCTATTTCTTCTATGACTTTTCTTGATTTTGGGGCGTTTTCCTTCTAAATTTTTCGAAAGATGTCGTTTTGACGACATGTAAAAATTTATAGATACTGTTTGTTTTTTTTAATTGGATAGCTTAAAAACTTCAACCAAAACGCTAAAATAATGTTCTCTGACAAAAAACATGAACCATTTAAAATGTCTGACACCTCGAATATGTCGAACATATTCGAGGTGTCAGGCATTTTAATTGGTTCAGTTTCTATCCCAGCACTGTAAATTTCAATTTAAGACGCTGAACATTTTAGTGTTTCAATTCTTGTCCCGATTTCTATACGTTTTTAGCGTTTCAATATTAAAACACTGGATGTGTTTTATTTCAAACGTTTAGTGTGTTATTTTAAGAGTTGTTTTAACGTTAAACGTTTTAGGCGTTTTAAATATTAATACAAGTGTTGAATTAAATAATATTATTCATGTTACAAACTTACGTTAATAAATATGTAGAAAAAAATTAATAATAATTTATTGTTACAAACTGAGGCGCCAGTTTGTAACAATTATTATTATTTTATTCAACATATTTCTTAACGTAAGTTTGTAACATGAATAATATTTAATTCAACATATTTATTAACGGAATTTTGTAACATGAATATTATTTAATTCAACACACTTATTAATTTAAGTTTTTAACATGAACACTACTTCCTAGTTCATACGCTCCGCTGCCATCTTGCCTCTGTTTCTCCACATGACCACCAGAGTACACCAGTGGCGGCGTGGCTTTTTAAGACGCGGTGTTACAATTCTATATTATAATACATTGTAGGAATGTTGTTGAAAAATCGAGATTATAATTTTGACAAGTTTTCGGTGTATTTTTGTACCGGACATAGGAACTCAAATTAATATTTGGTTTTTTTGCTGATGTAAATAAACTGTGCCTTTAACCTAAAGGAAAACTAAAAAAAAATAAATCGTATCGAGTTGAGGAACCTCTTATCGCTGTTAAATTTAAAAATTATTTTTTCCTCTTTAGTGCACATTGTTATAAAAGATTGTTTTTATGATTTTAATTGACCTCAAGCTCTTGTTATCACAATGTGTTTGTTGCACTTTCAAAACTGAATGCGCCATACAAAACTTTATACAGTATGTAAACACGTAAGGTGCACATAGGGAAATTAGCATTGGGAAAAATACTTGGGTCAGAGTTAGCCATGACTGCATTAATTGTTATTTCTATTGAATTATCGTGGTAATCTTGAGGATTTCTATTTTATTTTACTTGGCTTTTTTAATAATAAAAAGCTCTTATAAATCATTATTTTAATTTTTTTGTACAAAAATAAAGCAAAAAAACAACTCCATCTGTTTGGAAACGTTTCTTTCAAAAATTGTCTGATTGGTATGACGTATGCGCGTTGGTAAATCAGTGACCCAATGTCTTTAGGTTCAACACGAATAGGCGGAGATATTTGATCTCGCACCATATTTAAGTATTTTTGGGAATTTAATGACCCATTAATAAAAAAAGTCCGATTATATTGTAATCATTTGAATATTTTCTTCGGTATTTTGCAAAAGAATATTATCTGTCAAATTGAAAAACACAATTTCAAGGCACACTCTGATCCAGTCATTTTTTCCCAATGTTAATTTCCCTATGTGCACCTTACGTGTTTACATACTGTAGATAAATGGTGAAAACGGAGAAAATATGTGAAAACTAGAATGGTTGAGAGATAAAAACGGAAGTGTCCTCCATTCTACCATTCTCCGTTCAAGTGGCCATCTTATCTGCAGGAGTAGTCAGCTTCATCATAATGTTTTAAAAGATGAGATCTTTCAAATATTGCACAACCTTTATATGACTTGCTGATTCAAGATCATTTAAAATTTATGTATACGTCTATCACAAAAATTTATTTGAAATCAATATATCCGCTGACATAAAGTCAATATAGAATTACTTATACAAAAAAAAGTAAAAAATATTAGGTGCTGTAAAAAGTTGAAATATGCTTTTATTTTTTGAATGGACTATTTCATTGCGTATATCGACATTTAAATAAAAATGGCAATTCTTTTTTACGTATATTTCCCTAAACACATCTAAATTGTGAAAATGGTAGGCCAAGTGTACTGAACAATACAACGAAAATAATAATCAATAATTAATCTATACTAATATATAAAGCTGAAGAGTTTGTTTGTTTGTTTGGTTGAACGCGCTAGTTTCAGGAACTACTGGTTCAAATTGAACAAAAAAAATTGTTGGATAGCCTATTTATCGAGGATGGCTATAAGCTATATAATATCACGCTACGACCAATAGGAGCGGAGCATCAATGAAAAATGTTGCAACATGTATCTCAAAAATAGCTTCTATTCAGGTGAAAGGTCGTAACTACATATATCAATATTAGGTCGTACATTCACAAGCCCGGCTAGGTCAGTCGGTAGAGCATGCCACTGTTAATATCAGGGTCGTGGGTTCGAGCCCCACGTTGGGCGAATATATTTTTTATTTTTTTTTTTATTTTCTACATTGCTTTCTTCTAAGGTTTACATTTAAATTTATTTTAATTTTATTTACGACTAATTAAAATTAAATAAATCTAATTAATAGCTCATTTGAAAACTGTTATAACTAGAGGTACCTGTATATAAAAATAATTATCCTTCAGTTTTTTCTATTAAATATTTATTATATTTTATTAATTACAGTAATTATTGATTTAAAAGAAATTTGTTACTTAAAAAAAGTATAAATACTGCTTTTTATTGACAAAAACTTTTGAACGGTAGCTCCGATCATCATGAAATTTGGACACAACATTCATCTCGGTAAACTAAGATGAATGTGCGTATTCATGTTCCTCCCTTCCCCATTCGTTCTTTTGCACCCGGATGAAACTGGACGGGACCGCTATTAATTAATATAATGTACGTGAATTTTTTTTTTTTTTAATAGATTTTAACAAAACTAATTATGCAAGATGGACAAGTATAATGTTATGTCAGTGTATGACTAGTATAGTATTTTACTATTGATATAGTTAAATAAATTTAACTTGTCTAATAATGTTTCATGTATTTTTTTTTACCTGTCTACGGCAAAACCAAAAGGAAGGGTTATGCAGTTTAGCAGTGTATGTGTGTTTGTATTTACAGATGTTCCACCGTAGCGCCTAAACTATTCATCCGATTTTGATAAGTAAGGTGTCAATCGATTGGTTATTATGGCCCGGGTGACATTTTTGAATTTTGATCCCAGCGGTAAGCAAATTGAAAACAAAGAAATAATAAGTTCAAAAAAAAGATAATTTAAATAAAAAATAAGTTCAAAAACTAAAACCCGACTAATACTGAAAAGTATGAAACAAGAAAACATTCTCATCTGAGGATAGCCGTGGTCGTATGCCATCTCATATGTATGAGCCCTAGAACTTATGATCGTTCAGATAAGAATATTTTCTTGTTTCATATTTTTCAGTAGTCGGGTTTTGGTTTTTGAACTTATTTTCATAGATAATTAATTGTAATGACGTTATATTGTAAATAATTGATATATTCTATAATTTTTATCAAGTAATGTTGAACAATCTACGAGATACTGGCAATAAAAAATTAATTATCTAAAGAAAAATAGAATTGTCTGTCATCGATTTGATGTTTTCCATAAATTATTCGTTAAATTCAACAATAAAATTTTAGTCTTCTTTTTACAGTAGAGTTCTGTAGCCTCAGCGTATAACAATTTATCTCAGGGCTTGCGGGTATTTTTTTTTTGTGGTTAGGAAAAATCAACGGTGGAAAGGTTTTCCTTTCTTTCTTTCGATGCATTTATGTTAAAAGCATTGTTTCTGATCTGCCAACGAATAAAATTAAACTTTATTAAAATTCTAAAGTTGTATAAGCTAATTATATAAAACAATAAAAAATACATAGTTATGACCGTTGAAAACTTTCTGCAGAAAATAATAAATTGTTCATTATGTTCTTTTCTTGCTCCCTGAAGTAAGAAAACAACTTTGTTTCCAACTAATTTACATAGTTATGCATTTCTTAGGTTATATTTTAAAACATGTATTTCGCGTTTGTTTTGAAATGAAAAAAAAATAAATGAAGATTTGCCTTAAAAGGTTACTTTTATATTTTAGTGGCGCACTGCTTCGGCACACTAATAACTTCTTCTTAACGGAACACTCGTGTCTTTTTCATTTATCAACTTCACAACAGAGCTGACGGTTTTTTTAAACGTCGTTAGTAAGATTATTTTGACATGATAAATTCTTATAAATTGATGAAACACCAGCTGCACGCACGAAAAAGTGTAACGCCGTAACGTTCCGCCTAACCCTGTGCGTGCAAGCGAGAGCGCAGTATAAGCGATAGAGAAGCACGATCGGCCCAAGTTTGACAGCTACTAAAATTTAGGTTATGTATTATTAAAGGTAAGAGTACGATAACTTGCTATGCAAAATATCCACTGGAAATTCACAATTATTGTTTTATATAACATATAACAGCGTTATTGATCGTTTTAAGTGCGGAAAATTAATTTTTATAAATTAATTTAAAAAAAAAATATGGTATAGTAAATTGATTTGGAGTATATTATTTACTATAGCGATCGCTATCTTGTCTCATATAGTGATAAGAAAAGAGAAAGTTATATATACCTGTATCTATGATAAACAAAGATAGAAATATCAATTGGTTGGAATGAAATACAATTGAACGTTCAGGGCAGAGTCGTATTTGGAAATTTTAATTTATAAAACGAATTTTAAATTTAAAACTCACATTTTCATGAAGATTGAAAACTATCGCTTTTTTTGATAAAGGGGTATGCGAATTGTCTCGCAGTGAAACGGGAAGGGGCAAATGTTGAGTTTTTAAAAAAACAATTCCGGGGTGAACGATAAACGGGTATGCGAATCTAAATACGACCCTGCTTCCATAACACAATCGAAAGCTGCATACAAAGTGAGATAGTTATATAATAATTCTACACCAGTTGCTATGACGTGTATTTGTGATTTTTGATTGGTTAGATTCAAAAAATGACAGTGAAAGACGAAAAGTAGTTCCATTTTTTTCACGTATTTTTGAGGAAATTTGTGAATAATCCGCAAAGTTTTTTTTTTGAACGTCAAATTTTAGCGTTTTCTATGACTTAAAAAAAATAAATTCAAAATTTGGGTGCATAGTGTTATCGAACTGGACCCATTATTAAATATGATATTCGAGCGGAATACGTTATCACGTAAAACTATCGTCCGTAAACCGACTTTACAGACAACCAATTTTTGTGAAATCTGAAAACTGGTAGAATTATCGGTTTCTCATAATTGTCCGTATAAGAGACTAGTGGTCCCGCCCGGTTTCACCCGGGTGCAAAAGAACGAATGGGGGGAATGACATGAGTATACGCACATTCATCTCAGTTTACCGCGATGACTGTTGTGTCCAAATTTCATAATGATCGGAATTACTGTTCAAAAATTTTTGTCGGGCGGATAAATTTTGAGTTCCATTTTGCAACATTTTTAAGTGATGCTCCGCTCCTATTGGTCGCAGTGTGATATTATATAGCCTATAGCCTTCCTCGATAAATAGGCTATCCAATAAAAAAAAATCTTTTCGAACCAGTAGTTCCTGAGATTAGCGCGTTCAACCAAACACACAACAAAAACAAACTCTTTGCTTTGTATATTGGTATAGATTTAAGTTTTTTTTAACATGAACATACTTCCTAGTTCATACGCTCCGCTGCCATCTTTCCTCTGTTTCTCCACGTAACCACCAGAGTACACCAGTGGCAGCGTGGCTTTTTAAGCCAGCTCGAGCTGATTTCTGATAAACATCAACTGTAAATTTAACATATTCTTTTCTTTATTTCAGGTAAGAATCTTTTCCCTGAGAATGTATTTACATCGCAACAGTAAGTGTTCATAATAGCAAAACTAATTAACTTATTTAATTGTATTTATTATTAGGTTATAAAATTCACATCTCAGTAGTCTTGAAAAGAAATTAGACAATTGTTTAAAAAAATCGTGTGAGCCTCGCTCACATAGATTCACGGGGAAGTGAAACTTCTTTAGTTATGAACTCGTTTCATTGATGCGTTCATTTTGCGTTATACTGAATCATTTTTCTCCTTTAACGTTACAGATTATTTCAAACAGATTAGTCGCTAAAAAAATCATTTTATTTTAAAAATATAATTTTATTGCCACAAAATATGTGCCTATTTAAAATCTACATCCGTGAAAAACAAATACAAAATAAAATCTTATAAACTATATCAGTCTTTAAAATGATAACAAAATATTCTTAATTATTTTATATCGGGTTTGTTAGGTTTTATGTCACCAAAATATTTCTTTTGAACATAGTGATACTGATATGCAATATTGTGATTAAAAAATATATTTTATTCAACACGCGTGAGTAATATGTAATTTCGGGGCCTTGCTAAACTCGGGAGAAATAATAAATTACTTCATGTTGACGCGTAGAGTGCTAATAATAAGCCGTACAGTGTGATAATGAATTTTCTGGACCAATAGAAACTCAGTAGCAAGCCCAAGCGTGAAATAATGAAAAAAAAAAAACTGCACGCAGCTTCTGGACCAATAGGAACGTGGTAGGCGGTATTGTATATATGAAAACAGTATCGCAATTCAGCGAAAGTCATGGCAATCTTACACTGACGGTGGGTACGTCAATCAATGAAGTGATTTATTATTTTTCCCTCTTTTATCAGGGCCCCGATTACATATTACTCCTGCTAGTTGGATAAAGTATTATGTTCGACCATTGATCGAAGGAGAATATTCCACTCGCGTGCGTTTTACCGCAATCGCTACGCTCGTGCGGCAAATTTCACGCTCTTGGAATCTTCTCCTCTCACTAGTCGCACAATATACTATTATTCAACACGCGTGAGTAATATGTAATTTCGGGGCCCTGCTAAACTCGGGAGAAATAATAAATTACTTCATGTTGACGCGTAGAGTTCTAATAATAAGCCGTACAGTGTGATAATGAATTTTCTGGACCAATAGAAACTCAGTAGCAAGCCCAAGCGTGAAATAATGAAAAAAAACTGCACGCAACTTCTGGACCAATAGGAACGTGGTAGGCGGTATTGTATATATGAAAACAGCATCGCAATTCAGCGAAAATCATGACAATATTGTGTGCATACACTGACGGTGGGTACGTCAATCAATGAAGTGATTTATTATTTTTCCCTCTTTTATCAGGGCCCCGATTACATATTACTCCTGCTAGTTGAATAAAGTATTATGTGCGACCATTGATCGAAGGAGAATATTCCACTCGCGTGCGTTTTACCGCACTCGCTACGCTCGTGCGGCAATTTTCACGCTCATGGAATCTTCTCCTTCTCTCACTAGTCGCACAATATACTATTGTTTTTTTTCGAATTAATTAGATTATAAAAATATAATTAAAAACAAGTAAGCGTTACACATTATTGTATTATAACTCTATCTCTTCCTGTCATTTTGCTCGTGCAATCCAAATTAGCACTCCATTTCTACACCTCATTGCAAAACATGAATCATTACGCACTAGATGCATAATATAAAGGAAATAAAACCTTACAAAATTAAAAATTAGGAACTCTTTCGCATAAATAACTAAAAGAATCAGAATAATAAAATTTTAAAGTCGGCGCTAATTTAATAAAAGCAGATATGTAAAAAATTTAGTACTAAAATCGGCGCAGACTTTTTTTAGTGAATTCTTTGAAGATGGTTTAATTTTTTTGTCAGAAAGTTTTTTATAAATAACTTAATCGTATATATATGTGACGATCATACCTATCATAATACCGAAAGTAACCGAAACCGTCCGATTATTTTGATATTCTAGATTCTTTTAGTTTCTATTTATTTATTATTGCCTCTTTTTTCTTGTATTGTATATATTCTTTTGAACAGAACTGTACATCTGCTGTACATCGGTCAAGAAATATTCTTATATCTATTCTAATATGTCTAAATCGACCAACCTTTTCATAATATTATACCACAATTGACACACTGCACAGCCAAATTTTATTTATCACTAAAAAAATTTTTTTTAACTGTTGCTCATTTATGAAGCCTTGTATAAAATTTGATTTATGCAACTGAAGGTATTTACAATATAAAGTACTTTGCTGTATTAAAGCATATTTGCAAACAAAAAAAGATACCGCACAAATCTTATGGGTTTTAGTTTTCGATTAAATTGATCGAAAATGGTTGTATTTTATAGTTTAAAGGTCACTAAGAAAAAATGTCCATGGGCGCATAGTTTAAAAATTTTTGGCTACAGATATGTTTAACGAGATTTTAGATATAGGGATATCCATTGAATTCAAAAACATGTTCCATGTTCAACTTTTGTGCTTTTTTAGAAATAGAAAAATATTGGAAAACTAGGTAATGTTGGAAGGTGTCACCCTGTATAAAATAATATTGTCGTATTCGGATTCAGCGCATTCAAAAACATATTTCTAGAGCTTAGGATTTTTTAGATTGTGAATTCAATAGATATCCTTATATCTAAAATCTCGCTAAACATACATGTACGTAGCTAAAAAAAACGACTGAAAAAAGAACGCTGCATATGACGCTACGACGCCAGCAATTAGTATGAGAAAGAAAATGTGCGCGCACCCCTCTCTCTTGCCCCTACAGTAATATACGAAACGTAACTCTCTCTCTCTTTCTATCTTCACTAACTTATATCTCCCTCTCAACTTGCGTTCACCTCGCTCGATTACACTTTTCAACGCTCTCATGCTTACTCCTCAATCACCGTTCGCGTAACACCCGATCACACTTTTCGTAACGCTCTCGTCACGCATTCACCAGCTTACTCCCCAAGTCAAGCGTTGTGTAAAGAAGTTTTACTTCAAAAATGTATTGGTTTTTAGGGTATGCGCCCATGAACACATTTGTCTTAGTGACCTTTAAATTATAATATAAAACAATTTTTGATCAATTTAACCGAGAGCCAAATCCCATTTGTGCGCAGTCAAAACTAATCGCGGTAAAATTTTACTTATTCGTCGCTTTCGATTATAGAACGCATCGTTACTACCTTAACTATTACTTTAGAATAGTTACTACTATTACTTTAGTAATAGTTAAGATGCGTTCTAAATTTGCCATAATTGAAAGCGACGAATAAGTAAAATTTTACCCTAATCGATACATAGTAAAAACTTAATACCAAGGAATATCGTCGTCGTCAACTTCATTATCACTCTCACTGTCTGAAGGAAAAGGTGAGCGGCTTATGTTGTATTGCGGATCGAAAGATGATGGGTCATCTGTCGCACATTCCGTCGCAACAGAAGAACAGTCGTCGTCGCCATTTTCATCTGTGTCTCGTGAATTTTCTGATGAGTTATCATTATCTGCTATTTGTATTTCGACGTATTTAAATCCTTCGGCTTCCACCGCTGCCACTGCTTTTTCAAGGTCTTGTTCAATACAATATCGTGCTATATATCCGTGTGGCATGTCGTCCGAATTTGGACAATATGTTGAAAGCCTATAATATGGATCAAAGGCTTCGCGATCGTCAAACGGGATCTATTTCAATTCAACAAAAAGCGCAAATTATTAAAATGGTCTGCCAGTGTTCTTAAAAAAAGGCACTTGATCCAAAGAAAGACTGGTCACTGCGCCTTTTGGCTCTAAGCGCTTCGCGAATGATTTCAATCTTTCTTCTTCAATCACGCCAATACATGTATCGGTGGTACAAATTGTAACTAATACAGTGATAATCTTTATAACGTCCTTCGTTATAACGAAAAACTCCCTATAACGTCGAAATTTTTACGATTTGGTTGGTTTACCTTAAAACCTATACATTAATACCCTCTTTATAACGCAACAGCCATTCTCTATTACGAAGAAATATGTTCATATTTAGGCGTCAGCAAATGTTTACAGACATAAAGAGGACCATTCTGAACCATCACCATCTATTCAACAAGCACTTGATGACGCCAAACTATAGGTATATGTGTTTGGAATAAATTAATTTTGTGAAAATTGGTTATTTTTCTTTCTTCCCTCCATATAACGAAAATTCTTTATAACGAAAAAAATGTTCGGTCCCTTAAAATTCGTTATAAAGAGATTATACAGTACTTACATTGAAGATTATTGTTAATTTGGTTGTTTTTCTTTCTTCACTCCATATAACGGTAACACTCTATAACGATAAAAAATGCTCGGTCCCTTGAGTTTCGTTATAAAGAGTTTACACTGTATATTATAATACAGTGTAAACTCTATATAGCGGAATTGAAGGGAACTGATATTTTATTGCGCTATAAAGAGTTTTTGTTAAACGGAGATAAATTTACGAATAAGTGGTTTTAATTTTTGATTAAATTAAGTGAAAAAAAAAATGTACATAACAAAATTATAATCTGTCAACTTTGTTTGTCGTTTTTCACTATTCCCGTATTTTACAACAATTACAACAAACAAATAAACACATTCCTAAAAATCCCATTGTTGGGGTTTAAATAATGACGTATTGTTTCGCTATTGACAGTGGTTGCTACGTTATTTAGAGTGTTTCTATATATGTAAACCAAGCAAACTTAGCAATTTCTACGTTTTAAGGAGTTGTTTGTTAAATAGAAGTTCGCTATATAGAGTTTACACTGTATATATATTAGTGGCAATTGCGTCCGTATTTTTTCGTAATAAAAAAATGTTATATAACTCAAGAAAGCTATTAACTAGCAGCAAAACATACAAAAATATGGCCAGTGATGGCAGACATTTCAGGACTTCGCTTCAGAACTTTTATAAATAACAACGAAAAAAATGTATTTCTTTTGACATTTTTTAGTAAATTCAAAACATGTTTTTTCCATGTAAATTCAAGCAGCGTACGATGTGAATGAATGGATGTTTTTGCCTCTGTAAAATAGTTCTTTTCATGCCTGCATGGCAGTCGTTAAATGACACACTTAACACGTGTAGTGAAAAGTTGCACGAAATAAATGTAGTATCCATAGCAAATCATAGTCTAACCGCATGAGAATTGAACGCAGACTACAATCAGAAGCAATCGTGCTCAAAATTAACTGTCAAACATTTTGAAAATTAAGTGAAAATCAACTACAAATCTTTGATTAACGTCTTATGTTATATTGATTTGTAATTTTATCATTTTTTGTCAATATATCGTTTGGTCTGAGAAAAATTGGTCGACAATTTTATTTACTTGATGAAAATCAACTATTTTACAGTGAGCAAAAAATACCATATATATACCGTGCGTGATTATTTTATGACTTGTATGACTGTTAAAACTCGCTAGTCCTCGTTTTACCAAAATGTCACAGTGCGTCATAAAATAAATAATTCACGCACTAGATACATAACCTGCTATTTAAATACCTTTTATCCAGAGGTTTGCGCGAAGTGACGTCGCTTTTGACAGGAAGTTTATCGTAAAGTCAGCTGTATTATACCAAATTACATCGAAATCTGACAGCAATAGTTTGTGAAAGCCTGTTGTTAAGGTATTATAGACAATATTTGAAAAGCACCTACGAAAACGAAAGACATCAGGACGTTCTGTTACACCTATGACTTATTTACGAAGTTTCTCCTTGAGCATATTCCTGAAGTTGTTTTAAGAAAAATAAAATCATATGAACTTGGATTCAATTCTCAGTATTTTATGGGAGTTCCGCTTGTTGAGTGAGAGGAAGCGGGGCAAAAGAAAACTCCCTTAGTACACCAGTTGCTATGACGTGTATCTGTGATTTCTGATTTGTTAGATTAAAACACTGACAGTGAAAGACGTATTTTTAAGGAAATTTGTGAATAAAGTTTTTTTCTTTTATGGTACGTCAAAATTGAACGTTTTCTATGACTTAAAAAAAGGCAAACTTTGGGCACATCTAGTTGTAGTACTGGACCCATTTTTAATGCTCCGTTTTTGGTGTGACTTTCAACGCTAAAGATTAGTTTCTGATGCGATACTGGCACTGCCAACGCTAAATCTACTTTCAAAGTACTCTTTATAGTACTGAATTATCACTAAAAAATGGTAAAATTCTAATGTAAAAGTACTGTTATCTTAAATCCAAGTTATACGACAAATAAACGTTAAGTGGTTGGAAAAATATATAAACAAAGTATTTACCATGGGTCTAAAATCCATTTTGCTATTTCTTTCAGATGTAATACGATTTCACTTCGGTGTATGGTTTACTTCAAAATTCAAATATTTCAACGTTGACCTAACGCCGCACTGAACATTAATGTTTTCAAAAACCGTAGCAGGCCCTCGTCTTTAAACAAATCTCTGACAGGTATATGAACACATGGCATCCATAGACATAAAGTGGTGTGAATTATCAATACTGATCTAGCAAAAACTGACCTAAGACTTAAACTAGGTGTGGCTAACATTCATGTTGTCAAGGGTCAACCTAATTGTAATTTTGAATACCTACTTCTAGCGCCAGTTCGGACCGTTGACCATTTATATTAAACATTTAACGCTAACTGATAAATAAAATAATCGACCAATTTTTTTCAGACTATATATTGACAAAAATTATAAAATATAAATCAATATTTTTCACTAGATGACGTTCTTCTTCAGAAATAATCTAAAAAATATAAAAATTAATTAGTATATCTACTTATTTTCTAATAGAATGGAGTTTGAATTATCGAAATATTAATAAAAATTAATAACAAACAATGTTTTAATAAGTAGTCATGGATATCTATATGTACCTAAAAAGAAATATATTGATTTATATTTTATTATTTTTGTCAATATATATTGTCTAAAAAAATTGGTCGATTATTTTATTTATTTGAAGAGTTCTATTCAGACGTTAATCAAATATTTGAATTTAACGCTAACCATGGCTACTTTTTTTTCTAATTGTTTTGACAACTATCCATACTTGGCTCTACAAATAAACAACAGTTCTATTTTATTCTATCAAGCGCCTCAAGTTTAAACCCCAAATTAGCAAACATGAATATTAATTTTTTACTCAAATGACAATGTTTATATATTTTTTATTATTAAATTAAAAAAAAAAGTATTAATTTTGTTGTTTTTTTGAGTGTACGTTAACTTTTAACAATAAAATGCGTAAGGAGCATAACTTCCTTCATGTGTCCACGAACTGATGCACCTCTTTATAACGTCTCGCTATTAAAAATTAAAAACATTTTTTGGTTTCTGTCCGATTTTCGAAAATCGAGTTTTCATCAGATCTCAAGCGAGAGATCGAGTTTGCGGCATTTACTGGAACTGATTCTGATTGGATTTTGGAGCTAATCAGTCAAGTAGTTTCATAGTTATTCAAAGAATTAAAATAAAAAATAACATTTAATGCGTATATATTAAATAGGGGCGGATAACAAAATGGGTGAAACGTTATTCACAAATACAAATTTGACGTATTTCGACATAAAATTGATTGAAAGATTTATTGAAAAATAAAATCAATTTTACTCAGAATTCTAGTTATCTACATTGTAAAAGTTTTTTTAAATAATTTGGCTAGTTTTATTTGTTTTTAATCAGAGATTAAATTCACGATGGGTTGACAATGCCTACTTTATTTGCTTTGTGTGGATTATTCGTTCTTTTACCTGGGTATGACCAAAAGATTATTTTTCAAAGAATTATAGTAGAAAAAGAATGGTTATGAAGTATAATATGTTTAGGTACTGGCGTTTTGACTTAAAATCTAATTAGATTTAAATATAATTTTACAAATTACGTGCCGAAAATGGCATTTAAATATTAAAATATATAATATTCTAATTAAGCTACTCTAGGCGGGCCGGAATCCCCCCCAAGTGTACGCCTATTTCAAATACACTTTCTGCAAAATCAAGAATATTCCTGTTTTATCGCTTATATCATAATATGATATCTAATATAATGATCTTAGTTATTGGACGTCTACAATATCTATTCATTGAAGATACAACGAAGCCAATTGAAAAGAGCATACATGATTTACGTTCATGCTTGTAATTAGTACATTCTAATCGCATATTATAGTCTTCTAAGATATTAAGGAGGTTGATCCGTTACAGTCCCAATCAAAAGTAAGTCGAATTGTAAATGGGAACTTATCCATAATAAATTTTTACAAAAGGTTATAAGTCGATGATACCAATAAATTATTGTCATAAAGGCATAAATACATATATATTTTTTTAATATTAATTAATTATTTCTAACTTTTGAATTTTTCGTACAAAGTTAGGTTAAAAAAAATAAATTTATGTAAATATCTGTATTTTACATATTTTTTGCAGTAAATAATTAAAAAAAGAAATTAGAAGTAATAAAAATTAAAATTAAATCATTAAAAGGTTGAAATTGTCAAGAATAAAAGTCCATAATCGAAAAGTGCTAATGTTTAATAATTTTTTTTATTGATTAAAAGTCTCCTAATTAAATTGGAAACAATATTAAAATATGCGTAAGACATTGATGCTTTACATATGTAGTTAGTTTTCGGAACTGCTAACAAGTGACATTATTTGGTTATTTGCAAAAAATTAAAATGAACAGTTTGCATGCAAGGTTGACATATTTTCCATAAGACTACATGTAAAAGTTTTTTTTAATTTTTAACTTTATAAATCTCCTAATGATTTTGGATTTTTTACAGAAAATTTTGTCATAAAAAATCTATTAAAAAAACTTTATTTTAGATTTTTTTCATTATCTTCGTAAAACGGCTCAACCTCCTTAAGTAAAATAACCTCAGCTTAAACGTTCATAATGCTCCGTCATCGTTGCATGCACCATTATGTGTTAATGGGAGCATCCAACATACAATCGTGTCTTCACTGTAGTCGTACTTTATAGGTATATGTTCCAACCTGTTCTAAATGGGCAGTTCTGAAACTTTTTTATCGGTATGCGCATGCGTCGACTGCACTGTTTTGTGACAGTATCATACCCTGACATTGGTTGGAACGCCTTTGTGAGAGAAATATCTGAGGTAATCAGCATTCTATATTGTGCATCAATATAATATGCCAATTGCCAATTTAGATTTCTATATCCTTGGCAAGCTAAAACTGTGTCCTTTGGTGAATCCAGTCTCCATTATAGCAAATACAATTATTTATTGCCGAGAGAGTTTCAAAAACAAGAGAGATATTTCTTTGAAAATGACATTAGCGGTCTATGGCGTCATGCGCTCTGGTTGGTGTTCGCAGTCACGTGATAAAGGGTATAATTTACAGCACTTTAAATCAACTTTATTTTATTTACTAGCAGTCCCGCCTGGTTTCATCCGGGTGCAAAAGAACGAATGGGGGGAGAGACTTGAGTACCTATACGCACATACATACATCTTAGTTTACCGAGATGAATGTTGTGTCCAAACATGATGATCGGAGTTACCGTTCAAAAGTTTTTGTCGGACGGACAAATTTTGAGTTATATTTTGCAACATTTGTCATTGATGCTCCGCTCCTATTGGCCGTAGCGTTATATATTATATAGTCTATAGCAGGCCTGGGCAAATGGCGGCCCGCGGGCCGGATTCGGCCCGCAGTAGAATTTTATCCGGCCCGCGAAGCATTTTATAAATTATGATCAAGAGCGAAAATAGTTTGCCAATATAATTTGGCGCACAAGGGACACAACAGACGAAAAAAGACCTTTTTGTTTTGAAAGGACCTTTTTTTTTGCTCTCTAAAATTGCTGCAGGAATGAAAGGCCCTTTTTTTTATTTTGCTCTCCAAATTTTTGGCCCACGGTAAAATTTTCATCAGCAATGTGGCCCGACGATCAAAATATTTGCCCCTGGGCTATCCAACAAAAACAAATTTTTCAATTCGAACCAGTAGTTCCTGAGATTAGCTCGTTTAACCAAACAAACAAAGTCTTCAGCTTTATATATTAGTATAAATTATAATTAATTATGTGGAAGGAAAAATATTTTCGGTATTTAAATATCGCCATTATTCGTTAAACATACATTTTCATGAAGCTACAACTAGTGTCTACATCCCTATTGCACGTTTTAACTCCCGTCCAAACGCGCGATTAGATGTTTCACATCAAAAAGTGTATAGGAAACGGTTATTTGTTAAAAAATGTCGGTGAAGACAATTTTGATCTCACCTGTATAGGAGATCAAGAGTTTAAAAGTTTGAGGAGCGCTGATGTGAACTTGCATAGATTCATGGGTGGTGTACATGTAGGATATTAATTAAAAGCACCCCATTGTACATGCTAACGTTTAGTGCCGCGTACCTGCCTTATTAAGTAGAGAACATGGCTTAACTTTTGGAAATTCCATCAGAACCTGGTTTCTGTAACGTCGAATAACCGCCCAAGCAGTTATCAAACTGCCAGCTTGAAGCATATGCAGTTATGTGAAGAGTATTCGTCCCTGCAAACACCCCCTGCACCCTTCATCTCAAATCTTTTCCCCTCGCCTAAAAACGGTTCGCGCTCTCCCGACGTTATTTTTAAAGCTAGAGGTTTCTGGTAAACGCCAAATGAAAGACAAAGAATCAGACTACAGATCCTTCAGACGAAATTTTTGAAAAACAGTTTCGCCTACGTGTGAAATATTACGTAACTTATTATTTTTTTCAAAAGGTTGTAAGTTTTTTCAGGAATTTTTTTTCAAAAAATTCGCCTGAAGGATCTGTAGTCTGATTCTTTGTCTTTCATTTGGCGTTTACCAGAACCCTCTAGCTTTAAAAATAGCGTCGGGAGCGCGCGAACCGTTTTTAGGCGAGGGGAAAAGATTTGAGATGAAGGGTGCAGGGGGTATTTGCAGGGACGAATACTCTTAATATTTTACTTGTTTCCGGTTTCGTTTGAATTTATAATTTACTAGCGGTCCCGCCCGGTTTCACCCGGGTGTTAAAGTTCGAATGGGAAAGGGAGGGACATGAGTACGCACATTCATCTTAGTTAAGTTGAAGTTAAGTGTTCTGGAAGCTAATATTTGCTAAAGAACATTGGGCCACAATGTGTAGCCAGTTTGAGAGATTCGATGCAAATGGTTATTGGGCCAGCCTTGGCATGTGTTTGGCCCAAGCTTAACTAACAGGTAACTATAGTCGAGAGAAACAGGGCAACATAAAGTTATCGCGGCGTTGCGTCGCTGAGGTGTTATATAATATAGTAGATATTCTGCGTTATAATACCTACAGTAGTATGTCAGTGAGTACATTATGTTGAGCTAGACGTTAATGAAATACTGCGAAACAACTGCGCCAAGCATTATGAACCTTTGCCACATCATTTACTACAGATTTAGTGTATGTAGTTATGTGGTTATGTTGTGTTGAAGAGCTCTGCTTAACCGACATCAATTGTGGCTTAAACACTCATTTACATAGTGAAATAAAAACGGAATTTATAAGTTCATAATAACCTGAATTTATAAACTTATTCCGGGTTTTAAAAAAAACACTCTCCGAAACTTTTAGACCGAACTGTATACAATAGCGTATTTTGTTTTGTTTTTTGGAAGGTATTTATGTGGCAGTAATGAGCCACCTGAATTTTTAATTCGTTGAAATGAAATCGCTAAATGGTATTTTTAATTTCAATTTTAAAATTTCGGGCGACAACACTAACCGCGACGATTTGATTTGGCGTGTCGTCACTATTATAGTAAACAAACGCACACAGACAATCCTTGCTTTGTTTACTACAGTAGTGACGTCACACATACCATTATGATGACTATAGTTTTTCATTTCTTGTGATATAGGTAGGTACATATAGATTAAAAATCTTTTTTTTTTTAATAATAAATTTACTGTGTATTTTTGCGAATAAAAATTAATATGTTTGAGTTTCTGAATGCACAGACCTTAGTATATTTAATTTTTTACAATGGATTTCTCTTAGTGTAAATTCATGGTAAAGAAATTTTTAAATACCTTGAAAAATAATAAATTAGTGTTACTTCAAGGTTTTTATATTTGACAATTCTCCGCACTATATCGGTCTCAGGACAGGTGACGTTATGCGACGCAAATGTCATTTTACATTAACTAATATTATAGCAAGTCATGAACACAACAGAGAATTTACAGTTGAATAGACGTAAGAATTAATTTATTGTCAATTAGGTATAGTTTGAAATATCTAAATTCATGACTTACTATATTATTACTTATTATTAGTTACTATAAATATGACACATTGAGCTGCGGGACCAGACGTCGATCAGTCTCGTTTGCGATCCCACGTACAAAACATTGAATATTTCTGACGAATTTAAAGATATCGAAATAATTTTGTCAACTGTCTTTATCATCATCATTATTAGTATTTTCATCGAGCGGTGTAGTGTAGTGGTGAGAGAACTAGACTAGCATTCGGGAGGTATCGGGTCGAATCCCGACGGAGGCAGATGTAGTTGGGACTTTTTCCTGCTACCTATCGCCGAGAAACGGTAATTCCTGTACCAGCCATCTTGTTGAGGTTTTCCATGGTTTCCCTCAATAATTCCAGATAAATATCGAAATGGTTCCTTATTCAAGGCCATGGCCGATTACCTGTCAGACCCCTATGCTCAAAATTTCCCTGCCTTATCCTAATGTCCTAAAATTCCCTCATTGCTATTAACTAGTTAAAGTTTAAAAAATGTAGAAAATAACGGGAAGTGTAATATATGGAAAATAATAACGGTGCGAATTGCGTCTGTTATGGCATAAAGGCGAGAAACGGACGTTAAACGCATTATTATTATTGGTATTTGCCTTCTTTCGATACGACTTAGGCCTAGTTTATATGAGAGGCGTTATCATGTAAACAGTTATATACAGTTGTATAGAAATTGTAAACGCGCGTTGGGCCAACGCGCGTTGAACGCTCTTCATGTGTGCTAGGCCTTAAGCATTCATCCCTTAACCTCTCTGGTATGGTGACATCGTATCTTAAACTATAAAATTGCAGTTGTATTATAATTTTAAAATCGGTCATCTATGTGAAATTAAATATTGATTCTTTCTTGAAGTATGATTATTTTCATAATTACGCCACTCGAAATGGCAATAAACTGGTAATTCCGAAGCACAATAGGGTTAAATATTGCAATTCTCCGAAATATAACTTTATCAATTTATATAATGGGCTACCTCAAAATCTCAAAGATATTGACAACATTAATAAATTTAAATATGAAACTAAATAATTCTTATTAGGAAAAGTTTTTTATTCTCTACAGGAATATTTAAATTATTAATTTATTTTAATCTGACTGATAATATGTACTTTTGTATAAACACATTATCAATAGTTATACACTGGAAAGGTACATGCATGTTTAAAACATTATCGCCTTTTGGTTCCAGAATGCTTGGTTTTAGGCAACGTCTTTCGTTATCGTTACATCCTTAATCGATAAAACCCCATCCCTAGCGATGACATGACATCAATGCAGTTGATGCATTAGAAACATGCATTTGCATGCACAGACGACAAGCGGCGTGTCTCTTGAGTTAGCTAACCGTCGCGTCGGTATGAGCAAACGTCACGCGACGCCTGAATCAATACGTACCGACCGTCTTTCTCTCGCTCTCTAATCCTCTTTGTTCAACCAGACGCCCACTGCATACAGCGCAAATTATTTATTATATAGGATAATGTGACGTCTATGTTATATACAAACATTGATATCTATATATATTAATAGACTAGCAGTTTTTTTTTTGTACAGTTATCTCCTTCTAGACCGCTGGACCGTTTTCGACGAACAAGGTTTTGAAAGAGCTCGACGTACAGATGTGCAATAGGCTGTCAGAATTGTGAATTTTAAGGATTGAAAATTGATGTTCAAAAATAATATGTTTTCAGCGAGTAGTTTTAAGTAATATGAATTTTTCCAAATATCGTAAATCTTTTCATGTTTTCATGCGTTTTGCAAATCTGCAACTTTTTAAGGCATCAGGCGATTTTTGGCCCCTCTTATATTAAACCAACTTATTGAAAAAGTCAAGCTAAATCGATTCCGACAATCCGCAACCCTGTATCTGTTTTAGTTTCGGAGATATTTCCAATTTAATCTGTTTAAATTTTTATTCATTTTAAACCGTCTTAGCGTCTAAACTAATCGAGATACAAATTTGCGCTTTGGTCTAATAGATTCAGCGTACTTTTTTCTATAAGACTCGTCAATAGTAAGATATCGGGGATATTTACATATTGTTCCAAATATCGTAAATCTCTTCATGTTTATGTGCGTTTTGCAAATATTCAACTTTTTAAGACACTAAACGATTTTTGGTCGGTTTTATATTAACCGAACTTATAGAAAAGTCAAGCTGAATCGATTCCGACAACCCGCAACCCTGTATCACTTTTAGTTTCAGAGATACGAACGTTTATTTATATTATTTGAGAAAAACTTAAAAACGCTGTTACTTCTAAACGAGGTGAGTGGTCGGAATCGATTCAGCGCGATTTTTTCTATAAGAATAACCTCAGTGGTATGTCGTTTATAAACAATATCACAGATTTCTGAGTTTTTCGTACTCATCCATACAATCTGCACCTGCCTCGCAAAAAGTCCCACGTTTGCAACTTGTGGTCTCTCATAGTCCTTCACCGCTGCGCCCTAAAATCTTGCGTGTAGCGAATAATAGTAACAAATGATTATATCAAAATTTGTACGTAGATTTGACGTAAGCAATACAATTGAAATATTGTAATTATTCAACGAACTGGATGATTAAACCGCCATTGATCTTGTTTGATAATGAAATTCGGCAAAAGCGGTTTTGCCTTTTGGCCACAGATTTATAATAATGTTCCGTATTATAATATTGCGCTGGTATAACTCGTATGAACGTAGCATGACACGTTGTGTGATGTACGTTTGCTGGGATGTAATTATTCATGTATTCATTCTATTTGTATAGATTACCAGCAAAACATAGGACGGTTTATGTACATCACTGAATGCAGCGCTGTTCATTTCTGAAACTCAAAGATAGTTTTCCAACTGTTGTTTATATGCCGGTATTCAATTTGCTCTTCGTATTTTTTAAACTCGATAACTACATTTCAGAAATAAAAACAACTTTAATTTTTTATTTAAAATAGGTGTGCCAAGAAATGGCAACCAAATCAATTTTACTTTATTAATCTATACTAATATATAAAGCTGAAGAGTTTGTTTGTTTGAACGCGCTAATCTCAGGAACTACTATACTGGTTAGAATTGATTTTTTTGTTTTGTTGGATAATCCATTTATTGAGGAAGGCTGTAGGCTATATAATTATTGCACATACCGCTAAACTAGCGGTATGTGCTTTATTATCGCTTTGTGCGTCAGAGCTGACTTTCGTTCATATAAGAAGTTATATCTAAGTTAATTTCACACAAAATCCATTCAAATTGAAGCTTTTTGAAAAGAGGAGATTCTAATCTATAAAACAGAACCATTTTTAAATCAATTCGAGTTCATAAATACTATTAAAATTGTAATTGAAAATTACAAACAGCAGTTGTCGGTTGGTCTGTACGTATGTACGTATGTACGTACGTCACGACTCTACAGATCGCAATTTTGGTCGGATTGCCTTAGGTTATATTTTATTCACTTTGTTTACTATCAGACCAGAACCCTATTTAAATTCACTAAAATGTGTTCAGTAGTTTAATTTTTATAAACAGTTTTATTTTTTATTATTTTTGACAGCTATTAGTTTAAAAACAATATAATAATTGTTGTGTAAATATAATGTAATCCATAAAACAAGTGCTACACTTCTATACCGTGATAACACCACTACAGGTATTAGGCCGCCGTGGCGTAATGGTTATGCCGTTGGATCCCCAAGGGCAAGGTCCTGGGTTCGATTTCTTACGAAATCATTGATATTTTTCTTTTTTTTTCTTTTTATTTTGTTTTATTTTATTCCACTTGATATTAATTATATATTATACTAGCCGCTACCCGCGGCTACGCCCGCGATTGAGATGGAAATCGACTTTTGACATGCATATCAGGGGTTGAGGTATTGCACATATTTTGACAAACAATTTTCTTATTTTTCGTAAAAAATTTTTATTTTTTTTTAATAAAAAGTATCCTATGTTACTTCTAATACCTTCAAGAGTGTATGTGCAAAGTTTCATGATGATCGGTTAAGTAGTTTTTGCGTGAAAGCGTAACAAACAAACTTACATTCGCATTTATAATATTTCGTTTTCATAAAATTTGTAAGTCCGGTCCTGTCGGGCCGATTTTAATGAAATTTTAATAGCACATTTTAATCATTACTAAAGGGTTAAATTTCAATTTTGAAACGATTCGGAGAAATTTTTCGGTATTTTTGGGCCCAAAAAATGTTTTCAACCCTTTCTTATTTTTCGTAAAAAATTTTTATTTTTTTTAATAAAAAGTATCCTATGTTACTTCTAATACCTTCAAGAGTGTATGTGCAAAGTTTCATGATGATCGGTTAAGTAGTTTTTGCGTGAAAGCGTAACAAACAAACTTACATTCGCATTTATAATATTAATATGATTATGTATAGTTCTTAATTTTTTTTATTTTTGCAAACTTAAAAAAAAATATTTTTTCAATTTTTAATTATTTATATCTTTAAATTTTTAAATCTTTTTAAACTTATTAAAAATATTTTTTAATTGTTATTTTTTTATCATACAGTGGAAAACTTGCGGGATGTGCACTTTTGGTTTTGCCAACTATCACGGTATCTACGACCAATAGGAGCGGAACATCAATTGAAAATGTTGAAAAATATAACTCAAAATTTGTTCGTCTAACAAAAACTTTTGAACGGTAACTCCGATCATCATGACATTTGAACACAACTTTCATCTCGGTAAACTAAGATGAACGTGCGTACTCATGTCCTTCCCCCCATTCGTTCTTTTGCACCCAGGCAAAACCGGGCGTACCGCTAATATATTATATTATCAAAATCCAAATTTCATTAGAAAAGACGATGGGTAAAGATCGAGCCAAATCGGAATCTTAGACTATTAATTGTATCCTCCATTTAGGATTAGAATCTACACTGTCTATTTAAAAAATGACATTTTATTGGTTCTGAACTATTATCAAAAAGCGCTTCCTTCTCTGTTTCATTATTTATTCTAAAAAATAAAATCCAAAATGATGTTTTAGATAATTCAGTCAAATTATCTATTACTAGCGGTCCCGCCCCGTTCCACCCGGGTGCAAAACAACGAATGGGGGGGGGGGCAGAAGTACGCACGTTCATCTTAGTTTACCGAGATGAATTTTGTGTCTAAATTTCATGATGATCGGAGTTAACGTTCAAAAGTTTTTGTCGGACGGACTTTTAACTTACATTTTTCATTGATGCTCCGCTCCTATTGGTCGTAGCGTGATATTATTATATAGTCTGTAGCCTTCCCCAATAAATAGACTATCCAACAAAAAAAAATTTTTTCAATTCGAATCAGTAGTTCCTGAGATTAGCGCGTTCAATCAAACAAATAAACTCTTCAGCTTTACCTATAGGTACAAAAAATATAAATAGAAAAAAATGATGAAAATTGAAAATTCGCTCTAGGAATCTTTAAAACTGTTCAATTACGGTCTAAGTTACGATTTTATTTATTTGAATTAATTGAGCTAACGTCTGTATAACTCATTAAAAAAACAACTCTCAGTGTCTCACAGTATGTGGATTTTGTAATACGTTACTATATGTACAGACATCGGACAACCATACCATATTAGATGTGAAATATATATTATAAACAAACTCTTCGATATTATCTCGGACCAGTAATCGTGCATTAACGAATTCGCGCAATACAAACACGCGCTCTAGAAAGAATTGTTGTTAGAATAGCTGCGGCGAAAGATGAAGCCACCGCGTCATAGTGACGTGAACGCATTGCGCCCGCCTTCTAGCTTGTGCTATTGACTGTTTCGGAGATCCATGTGCGTCGAGTGTTTCTGCCACTAGAAATGGATATGTCGAATTTATTCCACACGCCACTGTCTGCGGACAAGTAGGCGTTCACTACCATATTATTGATGACGTGCCTGGCTTCAGCTCTCACCGCGGGCACTATACAATATCCTTTGCTCTAGTAAGGCATGATACCGATTGAACTAATCGTAAACTTTATGTACTTAGTTTGAAAGAAACCGTACCAGAAATTCAAATAAGTCGTTTATTCAGCGAATTATTTTGACAACTTATGAATTGTCATCGCGAATATTGTTTAATCTGGCGCACGTTTTCAGAACTTTTATGGTCCTCTTAAGACTCCATAAACTGATGCATGTATGTATGTACATAATATACCTATGAAGTTATATGAAGGTTGTGTCTGAAATGAGCGTTGAAACCAAGGATGGGCCAAGTACATCTCCCAGTGGGATTGTCAGCCACCAACATATCCATTTATTCGACCCCGTTTATGATATAATAACGGCACTATCATCACTATAATAGTAATAACGTTGTGTTTAACTGCTAATTATTACGTTATCTAATCTAGATTTTGGCAATAATATACTTACATCTAACGCTCGGTTATGATGAATAGGCTATTCGGTATACTGTTTTTTGAAAAGTGTTATAAATGAATCATAAAGTGATTAATATGAAATGAAATGTAATATCACGCAAGATAAATTAATTTATTGATAAATCAGGAGCGACATGTTTCGATGAGGTATCTCATCATTTTCAAGCTTAAAGCATTTGACACAGAATCTGAGGCTAATTAAGTCATAATAGTCCACAAAGTAAAATAATAATATGAGCAGAGCTGGGCCAAGTATAATGAAAATGTGTACTTGGAGTATCAAGTACAAAGTACTTTCCATTTTCGTCCAATAAGTACAAAGTACTTGACTAAGTACTGAGTACATGTACTGAGTACAAGTACTTGGATTTTACGAGTACTTTTTACAAGTACATTGGACACAATGTGGTACCCCAGCCTCAGTACACCTTTGTGGTATAAACTACAAACCCTACAAGCTCGATTATTTATGAAATTAAAATACACAGAGAGTGACGTACGCACAAAATGTTTTTATGAATTATATTTTATTTATATTAAATGTGAATTAATACAAAAACAAAAAATTGAAAATACTGAAAATAGAAAAATAAACAACTTAATAAAGACAAAAAGCAATGTTTTAAGAAACCCTGCATTAATAGGTTTGTTCCAAGCAGCCAGCAAACGGTAACGAAACCGTCACCATCATGCGCAGATAGCTAAAACGTGTTCCAGTATCTTTTTAGCTACTGCGCATGCGGTTGACGGTTTCGTTACCGTTTGCTGGCTGCTTGGAACAAATAGGGTACCCAGAAATGTTCACAAGAAGTAGCGATTCTTTACGGAAAAATCGCAAACTAAAAAAAACGCCTAATTTTTAAAACTTCTACACAAGACTTCTTTCTTCATAAAAGTGTATTTTAATGTACTTGTACTTAGAAACAAGCTGAAAGTACAAAGTACATTCAACAGATCGTTACAAGTACAAGTACCAAGTACAATTTTTAAAAGTACTCGGAATACAAAGTACAAAGTACAAAAATATGTACTTAAAGTACTTTTTCCAAGTACTTGTACTCAGTACCGCCCAGCTCTGAATATGAGTAAAATTAACTTGTGTAATTAATAATTATAATACGATTACATTATTAATATTAAAAAAAGATTATATTAGAAAATTAAAACTATGCCATTTTGACGTCACTATGATTGTAAATAAGAACGATTGTGCACAGTAACCATAGTAACACTTTACAATTAAAAATATCTAAGATTGTTATGATTATTACGTTACCAGTGTAAGCATACAAGTTAGTAAAACTTTATTTATTTATTAAGCGTATTTATCCTTGGTAGATTAGTACTTTCTGCTTTTACGAAACCGTCTTTCATGATTCGAAATCAATAAAATACGGGATAGAAGCCTATAAACGTAATAATAACTTCAAAATAACACACAGCACAACATAAATGTAGGTAGTTTACATTCGAAGTGACGTCACGCCGGAACCCAACATGGCGAGCAGAATTTTAGACTTTTGAAAAACAGGTTTAAAAATACAATTCTTAAAATTGAACGTCCGAAAGAATTTACCCTCAAGTCGCGCCTAAATAAGTTTTATTTAAAAAATCAATTCATTGCTGGCACGGATATAGCAAACGTTTGTCCACCCCTTCGTGTGTTAAACCTGGTAGTGAGTTCACTGTTCCAAACCATAAATCACTGAAATACGTGGTTGTATGTTCAAGAAGTCCCTAGTGCTGTATAAAATTTATTGATATTATACTGCTTATTTGTTCGTTTTTACCAGATTTGTAAAAAAATGTTCGTAGAATACAAAACAGGTTAAATAACTAAAATAGAGACCAACGGCGCCGTGTTATGTGTTGTCCCACGGGTGATAAAAATACTATATAGCGTACCGTTTAACAAATTAGACAAGTGTTGTCTCTGTCCAACAGGACTCATTATTGTTTTGTCTCCCGTGTGTAAACCTAAAACGCCATTAAACAGTGTCGCCATTATTTGTGAACCTTAAGTAGGCTTGGGAATTCCGGACATGTATAGCTCCATGAACTATGTCTATAATAATAACAATAAATATTATAATCTATATCTATACAAATAATGTAAATAGTCGTTTTACCATTCCAACCCACAAGTGGGGAATGGTACCTACTAGTTTAGGTCAAAAATCACTTGTCAAAAATTTTACAATATCTTTCCGTTTTGAGGTCCCCCGAATCCAAAAAACATATTTTTGGAAAAACTGTGCGTCTGTTAGTCTGTTTGTCTGTGAACACGATACAGGTCAAACGGATGAGCGGATTGAAACCAAATTTTGGGAGGATGTTTAGTATGCAAATATGAAGAGCCCTATTGTTTTTGGGGAAAATCGGCACCTGTGCAAAAGAGATATATGCTAAAACGGTATTTTTTATATAATAATGGTATACTTTTCATAACGGCTTATTATTCTATTTATTTTTCCAAGAAAGTTTTGTCAAAAAATTTTTTTTCTAAACTTTATAGTTTCGGAAATATTTTGAATATAAAAATAAAATCATCCGCTCTTTTGTTTTATGGATCTGTCAGAAATAAACTAGTTAGGCATGCTTTGATTAATTTTTACATGACGTGAACATACTATGTAGGTAACCATGGCAACGAATAGTTAATATCATATTGAATACTATAGTCATTACCCGCGTCGCCTCACGCGATATCAGAAATTTTATTTTTTTTATTATAATCAAATGTCAACATTTCGGAAGTTGGAATGGTCCGTCGCCCAATTGGCTGGAATTTTTTCAAAATCTTAAATCTCCGAAAGGTCTTCATCGATCGCTTTAATTTTGACGAGTTACATTTGTATACGCGCGTATTTTTATATGTATATCTACTAGCGGTCCGTCCCGGTTTCACCCGAGTGCGATAGATATAATTCTGCAAAATGTATTTCGTTTGCGGCCCGGCGTCTGAACTAATAGCTTTGAGTAAATTCTACCAGATTTGCTTCTGAACTAATACCTTTGAGCACATTCCAACAGATGTCGCTACTTGGTACTAAAACAATTTTTTTTGTTTGCTTCTAAACTAATAGCTTTGAGTATTTTTTTTGACGTGATAACGTCTTATAAATTGATGAATCACCAATCTTATAAATTGATAAAACACCGGCTGCATGCACGAAAAAGTGTAACGTTCCGTACGCGTAACGTTCCTAACGTTCGTAACGCGTAACGTTCCTAACGTTCGTTACGCGTAACGTTCCTAACGTTCGTAACGCGTAACGTTCCTAACGCGTAACGTTCCGCCTGACCCTGTGCTTGCTTTTTGCTAATTTCTCGCTCAATTTAAATCAGATCGGTTTGAAACCAGTCTTAAACGAAAGAGGAGAACATTTTACATACATTTCGTATAACAGAATTTGCCTAAACAGTTTTTTTATACAAATTTATATAGAAAAATAGCTGTATAAATGCAATGTTGTCTAATGCATGGCGCGACGCGGTCGGTCGTCTTTGTTTGCCGTACATGGAAATTAGAAGAGAACGTATGTCTTGTCTTAACATGAAAACGGCTGCATTTCTAATGTTTAATTCAATTTTTTGACATTAGTATTTTGTGAAATGCAACGCCTTCTAAGTTAAGTATTGGAATAACTAATTATTATTAGAACATAATACTTTGACAGTTGCAAACGTCACTTTTGACATTTCTTATCATTCCGACACCAAGGATAAGCGGATTGAAACCAAATTTTGGGAGGATGTTTGATATGCAAATTGCAAATATGAAGTGGCCTATTGTTTTTGGGGAACATCGGCGCATGCGTAAAAGAATATATCTCTTATAATGATGTTTTATATAACAATAATATAGTTTTTAAAACGGTTCTAACTCTATCTATTTTTACTAGAAATTTTTGTAAATTTTTTGGGGAAAATCGGCGCATGCGCAAAAGAGATACATGCCATAGTTGTTTTTTATATAATAATAGTGTACTTTTTATAGTGTTTTATTATTCTACTTAATAAAATTTACCTAAATTTGAAGCGAAAGATGCAATATCATAGATTCGAATTATTATAATTATTATATAAATTTAGGTTATGTATTACGGAATACGTTATCACGTAAAACTATCGTCCGTAAACCGACTTTACAGACAACCAATTTTTTTTTTGTACAAAATATTTAACAAAATCTATCCTATAGCGTACACGGTAAAAATAATAAACACGCTTACACGCGTTGAAATAACACGGTTTATAACACGCCTAGATTTGCAGTGTATTAACAAAATTTTAAGATAATAGTTTTTTTTTTGCACCTGAGTGTAGATGGGAAATAGCATATTTGACGTTTATTTGATGTAATTTTGTAATATCTGTACCCATTAACTTATTCGCTAGCTTAATTTTATGTGAAGAACACAGATTGAAACTATAAATTTATCCAATCCAGAGAACGGCGTAAAGAGACACGGAGAAAGTGAAAACAAAACGACTTGCTCTGGTGCCCATCTCCCAGACCGCATGTTTGTAGTTGAGGGTTAATTCTGAACTACGAAGTGGATATAGAAGCTTTGTTCCAGCTACTAAATCCGGAACTAATCAAAGATCTTTTTATTGGATCGTTTAATAAGAATTCGTTTTTAAAAAAAATTGGTTGTCTGTAAAGTCGGTTTACGGACGATAGTTTTACGTGATAACGTATTCCGTAATACATAACCTAAATTTATATAATAATTACAATAATTCGAATCTATGATATTGCATCTTTCGCTTCAAATTTAGGTAAATTTTATTAAGTAGAATAATAAAACACTATAAAAAGTACACTATTATTATATAAAAAACAACTATGGCATGTATGTCTTTTGCGCATGCGCCGATTTTCCCCAAAAAATTTACAAAAATTTCTAGTAAAAATAGAGTAAAAACCGTTTTAAAAACTATATTATTATTATATAAAACATCATTATAAGAGATATATTCTTTTACGCATGCGCCGATGTTCCCCAAAAACAATAGGCCACTTCATATTTGCAATTTGCATATCAAACATCCTCCCAAAATTTGGTTTCAATCCGCTTATCCTTGGTGTCGGAATGATAAGAAATGTCAAAAGTGACGTTTGCAACTGTCAAAGTATTATGTTCTAATAATAATTAGTTATTCCAATACTTAACTTAGAAGGCGTTGCATTTCACAAAATACTAATGTCAAAAAATTGAATTAAACATTAGAAATGCAGCCTTTTTCATGTTAAGACAAGACATACGTTATTTTCTAATTTCCATGTACGGCAAACAAAGACGACCGACCGCGTCGCGCCATGCATTAGACAACATTGCATTTATACAGCTATTTTTCTATATAAATTTGTATAAAAAACTGTTTAAACAAATTCTGTTATACGAAATCTATGTAAAATGTTCTCCTCTTTCGTTTAAGACTGGTTTCAAACCGATCTGATTTAAATTGAGCGAGAAATTAGCAAAAAGCACGCACAGGGTCAGGCGGAACGTTACGCGTTAGGAACGTTAGGAACGTTACGTTACACTTTTTCGTGCATGCAGTCGGTGTTTTATCAATTTATAAGATTGGTGATTCATCAATTTATAAGACGTTATCACGTCAATAATCGCAATACCGGTTCGGAACAATCTTTTGAATTTAATTTCCAAATAAATACAGTAGAAACTTCAAGGGAATTTTTAAAAATTTCGAGCGATGCAGTTATAATACGCGCCACGAATCTAAAAGCCTCGGAAGTTAGATGCGAATGCGGGCTTGCGCTTGTACAGTCTGTTGAAAAACTACAAACTCGCCACTCAACAAAACTAAAATAACAATAACTACTTGACAATAGCGTACTCGACTGTACTTTAAAGCAGGAAAGCGACAACTGACAAAGGCAACGAGCCATCACGGCCAATCACCGACGAGCGCACGTTCCGTGCAGGTAGCTGGGAGGTGGTGGGAGTCGCAACGGCTCTAACATGTGCCTTTGCGACGCTGTTTGCGACTAACTTCCGAACCTTTTAGATCCGTGGCGCGTATTATACCGAGTATTTTATTACTTTCAGTTGAGGAGTGTAACAGGCAAAAACGTTTGACACACCTCGTTTACTTCGAGTTATAGAGAATACTATAGCTGCTCCTCGCGGCTCCGCCCACTATAGAGATGAAACACAACAAAATGTTTGCTCAGTTCGCAGAGCTTACAAAAAAATTTCCTTTTTTTATTATTAAAAAAAAAAAAAAAAAATTAGCCTAAGTTAGGTACTCCATTAGCTATCGGCCACTGAAAGTCGCGTCAAAATCGGTCCAATCGTTTCGGAGATTAGTTTGAACAAATAGACAGACTTTAAAAAATCTTTTTTTATGTAGGTATGGGTTTAGTGGTTTCGGAGATTAGCGCGACCACAATTGAGACACGAGATTTTTATATAGGTACAGACTGACCGGTAAATGTTCGTATTCCTCTCGGAAGAAGAAACTATGGCTAATTTGGAATGATTTAATCTCTATCTCTGGGGGGTCTGAAATTCGTCAGTTTCGAGAAAATCTAAGTACGTTTTCTTAAGGATTTTTTAATTTTATTTATTTTTTTATTTATTGTAAGTTTTAACACACAACATACAATCTAACAGTAAATTTCGTGGTTTTTAGCTTTAGGAAGCTTGGCCAATTAGTAAGCTATCAGATCACGGAAAAATTCAGGCGAAAAAGTGAGAATATATGTTTTTTTTTAATTATTAACTCCCAAAATTCAAATTTGTCTAAAAAGAAAACCGAAGTAAATTTTCTCGAAAATGACACATTTCCGACTCCCAAGTGATAGAGATTAAATAATTCCAAATTAGTCATAATTTCTTCTCCCAAGAGGAATACGAGCAATTACCGGTCATTCTGTATAGAGTATAGATATATTCACAACATCTCGTAGGGATATTTATTCGGGCTATGGAATCTTCCGGGTGTGGCTAATTCTTCGACATAGAGTGAATTTTGATATAACACAGGACCCCGCCCCCCATTGGCACACTTTTACATGCGTTTTGAACATTTTGCTTCCATATAATTTTGTACTCGCAGTCAGCGAAAAAATTAGAGGAACCATTGGTCATAAGTCGAACTTGCCTTCTGTTTTCAAGAATTGTATTTGACTCGTTTAAGAACCGTCTCGACATAAATCAGGAACAAAAAGTGAAGGGTATGGATTCTCGGGAGAACACCGTTGCCGAACCGTAAATGGTACCGTAAACGAAGCTATAGAGAAAGAACACTGTATTAGGATAAGACAGATCACACACAGAGTAGAGAGGTACCTACGTATTACACTATAGTGATGTGTCCACATGACTCTTTATTGGGAACTGGCTCCGTGCGCTCCGCTCACTAAAAAGAGTCGCTCAGAGGGAGTCGTTCAAAGGAGTGACACTAGACAGTACGCACTACACAAGAGTGCAGACTGCAGAGGTGTGAACTATCATCATACATGCTCAGGAGTCACGTAGCATTGCACAGCACAATACACACACTCAGCTCTGGACTCATTTTCATATGATTCTGATCTTATATTATTCGCATTTCGGATAAACTATAAATTATAATAAAAGCTTAACAATAATAATGTTTATTGTTACAATATTATATCTTTGTCAACGACGTCAATGTGGATGGTTTAAGTCACCGTAAACAGTGTGTCATTCAACATTAGATAACTCCGTACGTGCAAAATTCACTAGTGCCTCTGTGGCCTGTGCTGTGTGCGCTCTGTAAATGTGCGAAGGCAATAGTACAGAATAGCTCAGCACAGAGCAATGGCGCTCGGAGTGAGTCATTCACAAAAAAAATCGGTTCGCTCCGCTCCGAGAAAGGAGTCATTCATTATGAACGACTCGCTCAGGAGCGACTCATCACTATTACACTAGCGTTAGCTGGGTTTTCCCTTGCACTATACAAATATAGGACGCGACGAATTGCAACTCGTTCCACCGGTCGGTCTGTAAAAGTAATTAAGTAAAGCAATTAATTAACCTAATTCTCTATAACATAAAACATCCTGTCCCGATGTTTATATGTACTGTCTTATTCAGTGGCGAACTTTTCAGTTTTGCTCAAATTTTTGTCTGCCATTTTCAGCATTTGCCCAGGCTGTGATTTATTAATCGTCTTGGAAAATGCTTGAAACTTCAAATTTGTTGGGTATAGTGGGGATTCGGAGATTTAATACGACTTCCTCTTTGGCTGCCCCGATAAAAATTGCAGTGACCTTGACAATATGTCTTCCAACTCGGTGATGCGTACTCTGTGGTATCACAAAAGTAGATATAGGTACCTAAATAATAAATAAATAATAATACGTTTCTCAACTTTATGTCATAACAGACGCCATTCGCACCATTACTATTTTTCATCTGTCACATTTCCCGTTATTTTCTGCATTTTTGAAACTTCCACTTAATCCCTATATTATTAAAGGAGCTAATCTTGTATCTACCTATGTACCTATGTCCCTAAATATTTTCTCGAAAACGGCCCTAACGATTTGGATGAAATTTACTGAAAAGGGATTTTGGGGGGCAAAAAATCGTTTTAGCTAGGTCTCATCTCTCGAAAAAATTGTTTTCTTACAAATTTTATCATTATAAAAATCAATTTTTTGACGAATGAAAATACTTAAATATTGTAAGTAGGTTTTGGAATTTTATACAAACAATTAGCATATCAGTATTTTATTTAACTTTCCGAGCAAAGCTCGGTCACCCAGGTACTTAATAACAATGAGTGATTGAAGGAATTTTAGGACATCAGGATAAGGTAGGCATCGATATCTCTAACTAATTAGCCCAAGATCATAGAGCCGCCAGACACAACCTATTTTTAAATAAATGAAACCTTACGTTTTGAGTAGTGTTTTATGTACTTAGAACGCTTGGCGTACCTCCATCATTGAGTCTGTCACAAATGTACAGTACCAGGTGAGAAAGGGGAGTAAAAATAAGAGTCACTTAATTTAAATTTAAATGGCTGATATTTATATATGTTTTCTAAAATATGACTATAAATGAGTATCCAGTATCGCCAGTCACTTTGCGCTGACCACAAGTTCTGACAGACGCTTTAAAGCTCAGAGAAAAATTAATGAACTTCACTTATTTTTAAATGTTTGATTTTTATATATGTTATTCAGACAACTACCTATTACAAAATTATATTTCAACAGCCAGACAAATTGTAATGACCAAACATCCCCCAGACGTAAAATCGAAGACGGTTAGTATTTTGCTCTAAAACGCATACATAAAGCTCTATTTTTTACGTCTAGGGGGATGTTTGGTCATTACATTTTGTCTGGCTGTTGAAATATAATTTTGTAATAGTTGTCTGAATAACATATATAAAAATCAAGCATGTAAAAATAAGTGAAGTTCATTAATTTTTCTCTGAGCTTTAAAGCGTCTGTCAGAAAATGTGGTCAGCGGAAAGTGACTGGCGATACTGGATACTAATTTATAGTGATATTTTAGAAAACATATATAAATATCAGCCATTTAAATTTAAATTAAGTGACTCTTATTTTTACTCACCTTTCTCACCTGGTACCTGTACATTTGTCACAGACTCAATGATGGAGGTACGCCAAGCGTTCTAAGTACATAAAACACTACTCAAAACGTAAGGTTTCATTTATTTAAAAATAGGTTGTGTCTGGCGGCTCTGGGATCTTACTCTAAATGATCGTACGGTAAAAAGAAAATTTGCTGTGCCATCATTAGTCTAAGAGATAAAGTTTTGTATATGCTTGAAAAAATGCAAAAAATTGTTTTGATGCTCAATTTCGATTTGAAAAAGTACAAAAAAATGACTTTAACCAAGGCTTTAAATATCTCGATCATACAAATAAGATATTCAAATCATGGAAAAGTATAATAAATTTCATGGAAAACCTGGAATCATCAGGGAAATTTGAAATTATTTTTCTGTGGCCACCTTGATTACAGTAATCCGTTCAACATTTTCAGTTTAACAAAAGATCACGAAAGAAAAAAACTTAAGAAGCCCTATGAAAAGTGCAATGTAGTAGTCGATAACGAGTCGACCCTGCTCTTTCGGGACGTCGTCGGCGACGTCGGCGCTGTGTGCAACTTGCAAGCTGAGCTAAAGTCGACAAGTGCGCTGCTTTTTGTCTGTGCCGGCACATCCTGCTAATTGAACTCATTTATACGTATTTATATACAAGAGATGCCTCGTGCCGCTCCTTTCCTAATCACTGTCTCTCTTCTGTATTATTATTTTCTTGTATTTTATAGACTTCAATCTTTGTACAACACTTTAGTTTCAAATTTAATGAACAAGCTTTATTATTGTTTTCCTTGCATTCGTCGCTATCTCTTTGCTTATTCGAATCGGCGAGGTTTCCGTATCTCATATCAAGGCGCAGCGAATACAAAACGGCGGTCTAGGTATCTAAACCACCTCCAAATTAGGGTGTCCGTTATTTAGTTTTTGAAGTAAAACTTGTTTACGCACGCTTGACTTGGGGAGTAAGCTGGTGAATGCGTGACGAGAGATTTACGGAAGTGTGATCGGGCGAGGCGAACGGAGTTGAGAGGGAGATATAAGTTAGTGAAGATAGAAATAAGATGATAAATACTTCACTGGCTAGTGGCGCCATCAGGTTGCCGAAACAAATACTTCATTAAAAAATAGTTTGTGTTTCAAAAATATAAAATTCAGGTCCGAAGGGGTTAAAATGTTCACGTTTCGTGACTGTAAAGGGCCCTCTTAATATATTGATCTATAACTAAAGCAGTTCGAGAAGAAAATATTATATTCTTATGTACAGTATGTAAACGCGTAAGGTGCACACAGGGAAATTAGCATTGGGAAAAAATACTTGGATCAGAGTTAGCCATGACTGCATTAATTGTTATTTCTATTGAATTATCGTGGTAATCTTGAGGATTTCTATTTTATTTTGATTTATTTTTATTTTACTTGGCTTTTTTAATAATGAAAAGCTTTTATAAATCATTATTTTAATTTATTTGTACAAAAATAAAACAAAAAAACAACTCAATCTGTTAGGAAACATTTCATTCAAAAATTGTCTGAATGGTATGACGTATGCGCGTCGGTAAATCAGTGACCCAATGTCTTTATGTTCAACACGAATAGGCGGAGATATTTGATTTCGCACCGTATTTAAGTATTTTTGGGAATGTAATGTCCCATTAATAAAAAAAGTCCGATTATGTTGTAATCATTTGAATATTTTCTTCGGTAGTATTACACATTCATTTTGCAAAAGAATATTATCTGTCAAATTGAAAAACAAGATTTCAAGGCTCACTCTGATCCAGTCATTTTTTCCCAATGTTAATTTCCCTATGTGCACCTTACGTGTTTACATACTGTATATAAAAAAAATACTCTACGTCCAATATGTAGCTATATTTTACCCTGACGGAAGTAACAATTTCGGACTGCATAAGGTTAACAATAAACGTACGATCACTCGATGTCGTATTGTGACCGCCGTGGTGACGCCATAGAAATGAAAAAGATTTAGTTCCTTTGGCGTAAAGCCAAATCAAACTAGCTGGCAATAAAAATCGACCATTGATATTGCGTGAAAAAAATAAATGAATGATCGTTTGTCACGTCTTGGTGTTCGAATACATACATCTTATTGGTTTCGTTCAATACGACTATGTGCTAAAATTTCTAGATTCAAACAAACCGCAATCGGCCACCATCTTGGGTCATACGACTCAATTAAAATATCGTCGTTGGTTCTGTAATAGCTCTTATGTGCATAATTGGCAGATTTTACGTGTTTTAAATGAAAAGATTCAGGAAACGGAGCTCTATACACTAGTAATACCTCCAAATTAATTTTACAGTAACCAACAAGGGGAAAATTTGTATCAAATAATTCCTCCCATGTGCCAATAGATCCGAAATTAACGTTAAATATTTTTTTAAGAAAATACTTTGTCTTAATTAAACACGTATAGTGAAGATAAGTATGAATTAGTAATATACCTCTGAAATTGCCTGTTTTTACCATCCATTGTTGAAATAACCACTTTTTGGCCTTTCCTGCAAATTTTACTTTTTGCACATAAGAGAATATTACAGAACCAACGACGATATATAAAAGTTTTCATAGCTATAAGAGTTCAGAAATAAATATAGATATAGACAGGTAATCTATTTCATATTAAAAATTATATTTTTATAATTATTAACAAAATAATTCATTTATACATAGTAAGAAAGCGTGGGGTGCTTGATATTAAATGTTGCAATTATTTCATTGGTAGCTATTTATAAAATTAGAGTTATAATGAAAATATAGTAATTGGCACCCCACGCTTTTTTACTATAATTGAATTATTTTGTTAATAATTATTTTCCGCTTTTTTGTTCGGTTTGCTCTATTAAAGCGTGTGTTTTTAGTTTTTTTAAACTATAATTTATTTTCTGAATTTTTAGTCTCGAAACGACATCAGAAGTTTTTTTTTGACGTGATAACGTCTTATAAATTGATGAAACACCAGCTGCACGCACGAAAAAGTGTAACGTTCCGCCTGACCCTGTGCGTGCAAGCGAGAGCGCACTAGGCTTCGGCCCAAGTTTGACAGCTACTAAAATTTAGGTTATTTATTACAGACAACCAATTTTTTTTTCAAAATTTTCAAATTCAAATTTATTTTTATGAAATAATTGTATTGTCATCGGCCCTTGACACGTGTGCAAATTTTCAAGTTAATCAGACTTCTTGAAATTGGTAAAAAATACGCTGAAAGATTCCTTTACATACATACATACATACAGGTCGAGCTATTGTAATTATTTATTCGGTTAATTTGTTCTTCAGGTGACTATTTCATTGAATAAATAGCGATAACTCAATTCACCAACCATAATTATGTTTAGGTACTGCAGATATAAATCTATTCTGTCTTACTTCGAGGGTATAAACATTTATTCGCCTGATAAATTAATAATGACCGCCACATAGATCATAATACCTAACCTATAAACGTGGAGTATTATATCTACAGTTGCTCTTGTGAATTTATTTATGCGTTGTCTATTAACCTTTTGTGAAGTGTATAGTTGTAATACATTAAAGTTAGTGGAAGTTTTATGTGCAATTGGATTAGGATAAAGCATTATTATTTTGTGAAACTTTTTTTGACGTTTACACTAATGCCATCGATCGGATTTTCGGATGAACGTCAAAATATTCAACAAAAAGAGCAAGGAGTATAGTATAGTATATTTTGCTTGGTGTATTGAAAGTAAATTTTATTCTAACGAATAAATTTGTCTCAAGATTAGTAACTTCTATCTTCAATAGTCTTCGGCGAATATGGGCATTAAACTCGTCTTTAAATATATATATTACTAGCGGTCCCGTCCGGTTTCACCCGGGTGTAAAAGAACGAATGGGGAAGGGAGGAACATGAGTTAACACATTCATCTTAGTTTACCGAGATGAATGTTGTGTCCAAATTTCATGATGATCGGAGTTACCGTTTAAAAGTTTTTGTCGATAAGAAACAGTATTTAAACTTTTTTTAACTAATAATTTTTTTTAAAGTATGTAATTAAATAAAATTAAAATAAATTTAAATTTAAGCCTTAGAAGAATGCAATGTAGAAAATAAAAAAAAAAATAAAATAAAAATATATTCGCCCAACATAGGGTTCGAACCCACGACCCTGATATTGACAGTCGCATGCTCTACCGATTGAGCTACCTGACGTTGTGTTCTCACAACGTTAATATGAGTATATCTAGTTAGTGCATTTCACATGAATAGAAGCTTATTTTTGAGATACATTTTGCAACATGTTTCATTAAAGCTCCGCTCCTAATAGTCGTAGCGTAATATTATATAGCCTATAGCCTTCCTCGATAAATGGGCTATCCAACAAAAAAAAAATTTTCAATTTGAACCAGTAGTTCCTGAGATTAGCGCGTTCAAACAAACAAACAAACAAACTCTTCAGCTTTATATATTAGTATAGATGTGTGCGTTGATCTGTAGTTGTATCCATTGATAGACGAGCGTCATACTAATGTGATGGTCCGTCGGGCATGAAAAGACGCCCTTACCGACGACCATCACCGCCGCGCCGCCACCATTGCGGCGGCGAAACCCTAACACGTAGAACGATGCCAACTGCATTGTTAAAGGCTGACTGACAGGTCTACCAACCGACACACTACATCTATTGTTGTTGTTGTCATACTGGTGCCGGTGTCAAAATGAACTCCCCAACAACAACGCTCATAGAATACATAGTGAGTTCGCTGTATTGTTTTTAACGAATGCGACATTCTTTTGGTTGAGAAAAGGCCGGGTAAGGTTGATATTATTGCAAGAGCTTCGAAACTTCATTCTGAGGGTTGTTAAGATTTATAATATTACTAGCGGCCCTGTACGTGCTTCGCTACGTATAAAGTGAAATAATAAAACAATTTAATTGGAACATCTATTTATCTATCTATCTATTTTATTAATTGCTAGCTATTTTAAAATATACATGAGCGTATATGTGTGTATGTCGGGCACTCCGGCTGCGCCGTCGTGCTCGAAAAAAATAGCGTAAAGTATTCGTGGATAACTGGTCTTTAAAACACTTGCTCTATTTCGAGCACTCCGGCTGCGCCGTCGTGCTCGAAAAAGAATAGCGTAAAGTATTCGTGGATAACTGGTCTTTAAAACACTTGCTCTATTTCGAGCACTCCGGCTGCGCCGTCGTGCTCGAAAAAGAATAACGTAAAGTATTCGTGGATAACTGGTCTTTAAAACACTTGCTCTATTTCGAGGGTTCACTCCGGCTGCGCCGTCGTGCTCGAAACAAAAGCATTTGTTTTAAACGATATTCAGTTTTTTTACATCCTCGATCTAGATATATGGTTGTTAAGTTCGTTGCGCCATCTATTGAATATTCACTCAATCCAGTCAACAGGTATCGCCATCTTATATGGTTGTTAAGTTCGTTGCGCCATCTATTGAATATTCACTCAATCCTGGAGCTAACAGATAATTATGACTGTCAAGTCAAGGAATAGACAAATAATTTGCAATAAAATAATATTGCGACTATAAATTGAAATGTAAGCTATCCTATCTTTCAAGTTGGGTCGAATTGCACACGGTGTGCAAATCAAATTTAACATCGGTTCAGTAGTTTAGGAGTTCATCGCGGACAAACATGTGACACGTAATTTTTATATATAAAGACTAGCAGCCTGGCCCGGTTTCATTGATTCTTCTGTTTTAACAGCGTGTAGAAATCAAATAGACGAACAAATATTTTAAGTAACTTTTTTATCAAAACTCAAAAATGAAAGAGAAACCGGCTTTCAAAGTTTCATTAAATTTTATCAAATATTAGCGGTCCCGCCTGGTTTTCACCCGAGTGCAAAAGAACAAATGGGGAAGGGAGGGACATGAGTACGCACATTCTTCTTTACCGAGATGAATGTTGTGTCCAAATTTCATAATGATCGGAGTTACCGTTCAAAAGTTTTTGTCGTTAAAAAGCAGTATTTACACTTTTTTAAGTAATAAATTTTTTTTAAAACAATAATTACTGTAATTAATAAAATTTAATAAATATATAATTGAAAACACTGTAGGAAAATTATTTTTATATAGGTACCTATAGTTGTAACAGTTTTCAAATGAGCGATTAATTAGATTTATTTAATTTTAATTAGTCGTAATAAAATTTTAAAAAATTGAAATGTAAGCCTTAGAAGAAAGCAATGTAGAAAATAAAAAAAAATAAAAATATATTCGCCGACGTGGGGCTTGACCCACGACCCTGGCATTAAGAGTCTCATGCTCTACCGACTCAGCTAGCCGGGTTTGCGAACGTGAGGCGCTAATATTGCAATATTTAATTACGGCATTTCACCTGATAATATATGTCAGACGAACAAATTTTGAATTACATTTTTCATTGATGCTCCGCTCCAATTAGTCGTAGCGTGATATTATATAGCCTATAGCCTTCCTCGATAAATGGGCTATCCAACAAAAAAAAATTTTTTCAATTCGAACCAGTAGTTCCTGAGATTAGCGCGTTCAACCAAACAAACAAACAAACTCTTCAGCTTTATATTATATAAGTATAGATTGGGGTTCGTCCTGGCGTAATGTTATGTCACTATGGAAATATGGTATGTCATTACAGACATTGTTCGAAGTTGTCCCCGTTTTGTTAGACACAAAGATGCGTGCGTCGTAGCCATGCTTTTAGTAGCGATAAGGGCCTTCCGCGAATTATTTGGGATGCATTTCCGATTCGCGTTATCATTTCTTTGCGTGTGTTAACCGGGCTTTTGAATTAATTAAATAAAATTTAAAAAAATGTATTTAAACTTTGAACGACTGTTTCTCTCTTATTTTTGAGTTTTGATAAAAAAGTTACTTAAAATTTTTGTTCGTCTATTTCAGTGATTCCCAAAGTGGTCTATATCGACTCCCAGGGGTCGACGACAACTTGCAAGGGGTCCATGTCAGCGGGAAAAAAAATTGGGGGTCCATGAAATGAAAATGAGTGTCAACGATAGTGAATCTCCTAACAAAAAAAGAAACAAACTGGACATCGTTAACCGAAGAGATTTAAAATTAAATCTAACTAAATTGATGCCAAATGTTGAAAATTTATTATTAAAGCATCAGGTTCATCCCTCACACTAAAAGCATTTATTTTTTGCTTAGTTATTTTATGTAACAGAAAGTAAATTTTAATTTGATTCGTTTAATTTGAATCTAATTAATAAATGTATAAAACTAAACATTTCACACTACCGTTATAAATTTAAATCGTTCAAAGTGAGTAGCACTATACCGGTTGTCAAAAATACATTTGAAATTAATGAATTTGCAAAAAATCAGTATCAGATAAGCAGGGAGGGGGGGCTACCCAAAACCGAAAAACATGGCAAGTGGTCTACCTCTGGTCTATTTGATTTATATACGTTGTAAAAAAAGAGTCAACTTAAATATCACCTGTATATGCTTATTTGCTAAATTTCCAGTGACCATTCATGTGTAGAGCGAGTATAAAAATCGCTTACAGTTCAAAACGGATAACACTGTGTTCAGCTGTTTGTACCTCGATCGGCACTGACGCGATTAACGCCAATTATTTGGAGAATTTTGTTTGTTAAGTATTTTTTTTTTAAATGAGGTGCCGTTTAAATACAAGTTTATAACAGAATTAACAGTTCGAGATACGGAAGGAAAGTTAAATTAACAAATTAACTTTTGTTTAGACAATAAAACGTAGTTTGGACGTGTTGTTTGGAATCTGTATTCAACCCCGACCTCCTGTGTTTGGGGCACCCCTTCATTGGTGGCCCGACCCCGACAATAACAGAGCAATACGTGCCACCTACACAGTATCTGCTCGCTGCGGATCATTTCGATTGTAGTTGTGTTGTTTGTTTTTTTTTTACGTTCCGACACCCTCTCAACTGAGCATGCAACGGTGGCTTTTGTTAACGCTAAAAAACCAGGAGACCAAGCTCGTGCGTAGCGGCGGACCGATATATCTGTCGCATGAACTAATATGGCGTCAGCTACTGGGCAACGCCATATATTTAATAACTTGTGTATTGCTAGTGGCCGTAAATGAAAGCGTGAGACAACAAATTACTGTTTCTATCTCTTTTTTTTACTTGACCCGTTGTGCGCAAGTGTCGCGTCTGTAGTGGGGCAATTGGTAAGTGGAATAGAGCAAGCCACCTCCCTTTCACAGCTTAGTTCCATGTACAAACTGACGCGCATCCATTCACGGACATGCGCATGAGACTCAGAGTATAATAAGTGAGACAGACGTATAAGTATGTCTGCACCGTAGTGTTTAAGTCTTTCTCCCGATCTTTGCTAGCAATATAGAGGATATTGAATATATGATGTAGTGTCTGTGACTTTAAACAACTTTGACGAAAATAGGCGGAAATAACCGAAGTTTTCCCAGGTATAACAGCGCCATCTCACCCGTTATCCGATTGAACTGAAATTTTGCATGCGTATGTAGTTCCGATGACAATACAATATTATAATAACAAAACAAGCTTTTATTCGTTGTTAAAAAATGAACTAAAAAGTTAAAAATAATTTTTCCAACATAATAATAATTAACTGATCGGACCCGGTTTCGTCCGGATGCAAATCGCAGTAATAATAAACCACAAAAAAACTTAAAAACAAACGAAAAAACATTTTTAAAAACAAGCTTTTATTAGTTGTTAAAAAATGAACTAAAAAGTTAAAAATAATTTTATTCCGATTAGAAATGAGTCATTTTATACGTAGGTACTTATCACAGTCTCGAGTTTTCAAATAAAAGCGTGTTACATTTTAATAACAAGAGAGAACAAAAAGACGGTGTAACACGCTTTTATTTGAAAAGGTGAGACTGTGATAAGTACGTATAAAACGACTTATTTCTAATCGGAATAAAATCATTTTTAACTTTTTAGTTCATTTTTATTACTTAACAACTTATAAAAGCTTGTTTTTTTAAAAAGATTTCATTATTTTATTTATTGCTACTAAATTCTAAATTGAAATTTAAAAAAAAAAAATGTAGCATGACCTCATTATTAAATGGATATAATAATTTAATCCTGATAATAATATACAGTATGTAAACACGTAAGGTGCTTATTGGGAAATTAACGTTGGGAAAAAATGACTGGATCAGAGTGAGCCTTGAAATATTGTTTTTCAATTTGACAGATAATATTCTTTTGCAAAATGAATGTGTATACTACCGAAGAAAATATTCAAATGATTACAACATAATCGGACATTTTTTATTAATGGGACATTAAATTCCCAAAAATACTTAAATATGGTGCGAGATCAAATATCTCCGCCTATTCGTGTTGAACCTAAAGACATTGGGTCACTGATTTACCAACGCGCATACGTCATACCAGTCAGACAATTTTTGAATGAAATGTTTCCAAACAGATGGAGTTGTTTTTTTGTTTTATTTTTGTATACAAAAAATTAAAATAATGATTTATAAGAGCTTTCTATTATTAAAAAAGCCAAGTAAAAAAAAAATTAAACCAAAATAAAAGAGAAAACCTCACGATTACCACGATAATTGAATAGAAATAACAATTAATGCAGTCATTGCTAACTCTGATTCAAGTATTTTTTCCCAATACTAATTTCTCTATGTGCACCTTACGCGTTTACATACTGTATGTTAGTAATACAATTAATTAATCTACCCAGCATTTAATATAATAGGAACTTTGTAGTACCTATATCATACATATTACATATATAATAATTGCGTATATGTGAGTACTTATTATGTATTATTGTTTTGCACTGAAACGCACCGATATTCTATTTTGAACATCACATCACATTTATCTATAATTGTGGTTATTATACAACAGTAATCCTGATTAAAATCTGGGAATTAATCCCAAATTGATAACCTGGCTACATGAGCGTTACAGTGTGTATACCTAACATAACCTGAAAGACATCGTGGAAATATTATCTAATTATATTGAGACAGCGTAGACTATATTCGAAGACTGTTCGATTTTTCAGTGTACCGAGTTATTATTTGATTTTCTGTTGCAAGTTTTAATATCCAAGGATAATTATACGTCAACGCGCTGGCCATTATATTTCGGAACGAATCAACAGTATGGCGTCGATTCATGACGTCATTAGCACCGGCCAATATACTGCATCGTATTTCGGAACACACCCTATATAACCCTATTTTAAAACGTCAAAAAATATAATAAAATCGCTAAGGAAATGAATTTTTGCAGGGATCCTTTTTTTGCTCCCCGGATCTCAGTAAATTTCATCCAAATCGTTCGAGCCGTTTGCGAGGGAAAAAGCTAATTTAATAATATAGTTCGATTATGTATTAACACCATCTCTCGGTATAAAAATGAAAAGGTAAACTACCTTTGAATTACTTATGTGAAATAAGGCTTTTAGTAGATCGTCTGTCTCACGAACCCAGTGATGTGCCAACCGCTTTGATGTGAAGAGAGTAGTCCATCTCTTGGTATAAAAAAAGCGAGTGTGCTTTAGACCTCACGACTGAAGTAAAACTTCTTCCTGTCATAATTAATTTAAATATATTTATTAAGAATAATGCGTAAATACCTCAAATTTGCTCATGTTAAATTCATAAACGAACAATAATATGCAGTCGGTTCGTGTCAAATTTTATCGAACTCAATATAACCTCACTCTGTAGCACATATCTACAAAATATAATTTTTGATTAATTAATAGGCAAAATATGTACCTATATATATTTATTAGCATAATTTACAATACATTAGAAGGATTTATTAACTAACCTACATTATTTCCCGTTACAAAATGCAACAAAATTCGATGATATGTATTTTTGATACAAAAAAACAGTTGTTTTCATTTTAAACGTCAAATAGTTGTATTAATGCTCCGTCTTTGTCGCACTCACTAACTTATATCTCCCTCTCAACTCGCGATGATACACTTCCGTAAATTCATCAGGCATCGCGATGATGCACTTCCGTAAACGATTTCGTCAGGCATCGCGATGATGCACTTCCGTAAAAGATTTCGACAGGCATTTACCAGCGTGCCCAAAGAAGTTTTACTTCAAAAATGAAACGCCTTTGAATTACGTGAAATAAGGCTTTTAGTAGATCGTTTGTCTCTCGAACTCGGCGATCCGCCGATCGCCCTGATGTGAAGAGAATTAGTCAGCAAATCTTCTTTTCTTGATCGACACTTTTTAGATCTGTTGCATCTTCTTCAAGTCAATGATTTGTATCGCTGTTTATCTCTCTCTATCTGTGTGTTATCCACTCAAGCGTCAATAATGAAATTATCTGTATACTGTCACTAGCTTAGTGCTTGCCGGTGGCATGAGCTATATATATTATATATGACGGAGCTGATGCTAAAGATACGTAACGAATTTAGCGCGTTGGCGAGCTCTGTTAGATTACCGAGCACAAAAAGTCTCGCCAATATTGAATTAGTCACGACGATTTCAGACTGTTAAATATTTTTATGTGTTGTCACTAAAGTGATTGGCAAACGTGTTTTAAATTAATTTGTCGCTCGGTGATTTTGTTAAAATAATGTTGTTCACAGTGTTGCCAACAAGACTAATATAAAATTTGCTAAACTTGCCAAAATTATGTTAATTGATTTATAATAATCAGAGATGTACCTACAAGATACCTCATAATGGTCAGAGTGCCCGTCGGCAAAAATTTTACTGATACATACTCTCCCCAAACTTTGTATGTGGCTTCATTAGGCCTAGTCTGACACCTATTTTCTCTATGACTTTTCTTGATTTTGGGGCGTTTTCCCTCTAAATTTTCCGAAAGATGTCGTTTTGACGACATGTAAAAAATTTATAGATACTGTTTGTTTTTTTAATTGGATAAAATAACATGAACCATTTAAAATGTCTGACACCTTGAATATGTCGAACATATTCGAGGTGTCAGACATTTTAAATGGTTCATGTTGTTTGTCAGAGAACATGATTTTAGCTTTTTGGTTGAAGTTTTTAAGCTATCCAATTAAAAAAAACAAACAGTATGTATAAATTTTTACATGTCGTCAAAACAACATCTTTCGGAAAATTTAGAGGGAAAACGCCCCAAAATCAAAAAAGTCATAGAGGAAATAGGTATCAGACTAGGCCTAATGAAGCCATATACAAAGTTTGGGGAGAGTATGTATCAGTAAAATTTTTGCCGACGGGCACTCTGACTATAAAACGTATCTGAAATACACGGTTCAAGACACTTCTATAGGTAAAGTATTTGAGATATCAGATACAAGATACTTTTGGAAATGGTATTTGAAATACTAGATACAAAATACGTATCTTCTAAATACTTTTTTTAAAATAAGATACATTTTGAAAACATATTTTTATTATTCTTAAGTAAAACTTTTTATTTTATTTAGCTTATTAAGTTATTAGACACATTTATAATTCAACGTTTCGGCCTCCTTTCGGCGATCGCCTTCAAGAATGAAAATTCATAACTATTCCCCGACAAATAGTCGTAAAAAGTAGTTTTGTGGTTAAATATAATAAACACGAAAAAACACTTCGCGATCTTAAGCTCTTATATAAAAATTATTGTACATAACACCTAAAAAATTAAACATGTACCAAACAAAGAAATATTATAAGCCATTTTATTATAAATGTAAGAAAATAAAGTCTAGATACAATTGCATTGGTTTTCCTGTGGACTCAAAACAAGTGCATACTGTGTATATTTAATTTCTTAGAAGTTATTTTCAAAATATTATCACAAAATAGTATTTAATTTTTAAATTTCAATTAACAATAGAATTATAAAATTCTTTTTTTTTGTTTTTCAGGTAAGCGCTTTCTATCACCATTCATAAAAGTTCGTACTGTGAGTAGTCCTATGTGTAAATATCTAAGATTTAAAAACGGGTGCGTATAAGTTATACTTCTTTGGCGAGATTAAAAACTAATTTTTAATTTGCTTGCAAATAATTTATTGAATTAAAATAAATAAAAAACTGGAGTGAGATTAGCTTAAACACAACTGTCAGAAAATGGTCTCTACCATACTCTATCCTCTTCGCTCGCACAGTGAACCGGAAAAACAACTAGGACGATATATGGCGAAGACATGTCCACTAGTGTAAGTCAGTGGTCGCTACCTCAATTCAGTTGGTAGTCTTTTTCTGCGAGCAACTTCATCCAGTTGATTTTGATGTTGCATCGATAAAATTCACTCATTTTTTTTATAACGCGCCAAAAGATTAGGTTTCGTTTAAATGTAAAGAAAATGGTAAATATAAACACTAAGCAGCGTAATTTTTTTATAAAAAAGTGGTTCGAAGCGAGTTCAAAATGGCCGACTCAGTAATATAATATTGTTGTACACGTAGATATTTTATTGGTGTTTTGAAAATGTCCGTTTTGAATAACGTCGAATCATTGGCGGACGTGACGGGTATTGATGGTGGAGGTATACGGTACGTGCTGATCTGATGTCTGAATGCTATATATCTGTGGATGTGATCTAATTTAGTATATTGTCTAAATTCAAAACATCAAACACCGAAGATTTTTTAACTATATAACAAAAATAAAAATTCCAGCCAATTGGGCGATGGGACCATTCCATCTTCACAAATATTGACATTTGATTTAGTATAATAAAGAAAATAAAATTTCTGATATCGTGTGAGGTGACTCGGGTAATGGCTAGTATTCAATTTTATCTATAGACGAAACGTCGTACATTTATTAAATCTAATATTTGTACACAATCCTGTGAATTTCTTATTTATTCAATGTTATATTTGTTATTCGTTGCCATGGTTATAATAATATGTTCCACGTCATGTTAAAATTAATCAAAGCATGCTTAACTAGTTTATTTCTGACAGATCTACAAAACAAAAGAACAGCTGATTTTTTTATTTTCAAAATATATCTGAAACTATAAACTTTATAAAAAAAATTTTAGAAAACTTTTTTGAAAAAATAAATAGAATAATAGGGCGTTATGAAAAGTATATACCATTATTATATAAAAACAACACTATTATAGCATATAATCTCTTCGGCACATGCGCAGATTTTCCCCAAAAACCATAGGGCTTTTCATATTTGCATACCAAACATCCTCCCAAAATTTGGTTTCAATTAGTTCATCCGTTTGACCTGTATTGTGTTCACAGACTAACAGACGCACAGAGTTTTTCCAGAAATATGTTTTTTCGATTCGGGGGACCTCAAAACGAAAAGATATTGTAAAATTTAGAAAAGTGATTTATTGACCTAAACTAGTACCATTCCCCACTTGTGGGTTGGGATTGTAAAAGCTTGTAGGAATCTATTTAAGTAGGTACCTAATGATTTCAATATAAATAAAGTAACTTTTCAACAGGTAAATAAAAAGACAGAATGTTAATAAATAAATGCTAATAACCTCGGAGTTATCGCGCCTCTATAATCCATAATCTCTCTCTTTCTCTCTCTCCCCCCCCACAACATTAATTCGTCCCCGTGCGACAAGTGAAAACAATGAGAAATAAAACATACATTAATGGAGAAATTGTAGGTTGTAAAAATAACTAACATGTTTGTTGACTCATTATTTTGTCGTCAACAAAGCAGATGGAAATGACGCGTAATATTTGTGGTGCTTTATCGATTGTATCGTTTGACAGATTATCGACAAAATAGAAACAGCTTTGATCTGAAAGGTTTATCGCTAGAATACGATCAGCTTCGTGGTCTATTATAATAGCTGTAATTAGAGTTACGCAACATTATATAATAAGTGATCCTAAAACGCACACATAAACGCTAACTCAATTCGTCTCGATCGAGTTCAAAAAAAGTAGTCGAGGTCAGAAGTCGGAAGCTAGGTACCTTTTTTTTGCCCCACCCCCCGTTTTCGAGGTCGCTGAACACTTTTTTTTTCTCGGAAACCCCTTCAAATTGGATCCCCTGATTTCCACACCTTGGAAAAAAATTATAAAAAATTTTAAACAGCTTTTTTGTGGGAAAATTAGTTGTCTACAAAAATTTTTTCTTGTTTTTTGAAGTAAAACTTCTTTAGGCACGCTTGACTTGGGGAGTAAGCTGGTAAATGCCTGACGAAAGCGTTTACGGAAGTGCATCATCGAACGAGGCGAACGGTAGTTGAGAGGAAGATATAAGTTAGTGAAGATTGTAATAGAGAGAGTGTTACGTTTCGTATATTGGAAGTTGAGAGGGAGATATAAGTTAGTTAGTACGACAAAGACGGAGCATTAATACAACTATTTGACGTTTAAAATGAAAACAATTGTTTTTGTATCAAAAATACATTTCATTGAATTTTGCTGCATTTTGTAACGGGAAATAATGTAGGTTAGTTATTAAATCCTTTTAAATGTATTATAAATTATGCTAATATATATACATATTTTGCCTATTAATTAATCAAAAATTATATTTTAAACATTTCGTCTTTGTGGATATGTGCTACAGAGTGAGGTTATATTGTGTTCTTAAATCAGGATGTCTAATCAAAATGTGGTGATAGATTATTATCGAATATTATTGTATCATTATTATATATTATATATCTATATGGCAGGAAGAAGTTTTACTTCAGTCGTTGGTCTAAAGCACGCTCGTTTTTTTTTGTAAATGTGATACTCTAAGAATTACAGCCCTTCAAATATGATAATTTATGGAAATTTTACGTAAAATTTCCTTAAATATCCATCTGTGAAGGCCAGTAAGATTAGAGAAGCAACAGTCAATTTTTTTTCTTAAACGGTATGTTAGGTATTTTTTGTAGATAGATTTTTTGTGAGATAAGCGAACAAAGTCGCGGGTAAAAGCTAGTTATTGTATATGTCGAACGTTTCATGTTCAAATTTCAAGTTAGCATATGAATTATTTTAATAATTTTGTTATTTTTCTGTTTACTTAAAACATTAATATCGTAAAAAGCTTAGTTCATCGTGTGTCCTCCGCGAACCGACGTATTTTTTTGTTTTTTATTTAAACATTTTATTTAGAATCAAAAACTGTCAGGAAAAGCTAGTCGTTTTTAATATACAAATAAAATGAACTTTTATCAGTGCAAATGTACGTACTATGTCATAATTCTGTAAAAATGAAATATAAAAAAAATGCTTTAACTAAAAACAAACATAAAAAACGGTTATCTTTATGATTTTTATTTTTCATGTTCCCGATTTAGTGATATGCTTGTAGGGTGAACAACGACAAGGGTGTACAAATACAATTAAAATAGCTAAATTGTAATATTTGAATTTATTTATTCATATTAATGTGTATAACACGCGCCAAAAATCCAAAAGGCTCGGAAGTTAGATGCGAATGCGGGCTTTCTCAATCGGAGGTACTGCTTTAATGAAAAAATTCCAGCCAATTGGGCGATGGAACCATTCCAACTTCAAAAATGTTGACATTTGATTATAATAAAGAAAATAAAATTTCTGATATCGTGTGAGGTGACGCGGGTAATGGCTAGTATTCAATATGATATTAACTATTCGTTGCCATGGTTACCTACATAGTATGTTCCACGTCATGTAAAAATTAATCAAAGCATGCCTAACTAGTTTATTTCTGACAGATCCATAAAACAAAAGAGCGGATGATTTTTTTTTTATTTTCAAAATATTTCCGAAATTATAAAGTATAGAAGAAAAATGGTTGTCTGTAAAGTCGGTTTACGGACGATAGTTTTACGTGATAACGTCATAAAGAAACATTGATGAAAAATTGCAAGTGCACGCTCAGGCGGAACGTAACACTTTTCGGAACGTGACACTTTTTCGAGCATGCAGCCGGTGTTTCATCAATTTATAAGACGTTATCACGTCAAAAAAAAATTTTACAAAACTTTCTTGAAAAAATAAATAGAATAATAAGCCGTTATGAAAAGTATACCATTATTATATAAAAAATACCGTTTTAGCATATATCTCTTCTGCGCATGCGCCGATTTTCCCCAAAAACAATAGGGCTCTTCATATTTGCATACTTAACATCCTCCCAAAATTTGGTTTTAATCCGCTCATCCGTTTGACCTGTATCGTGTTCACAGACAAACGACTAATAGACTAACAGACGCACAGAGATTTTCCAAAAATATGTTTTTTGGATTCGGAAAGATATTGTAAAATTTTTGAAAAGTGATTTTTGACCTAAACTAGTACTATTCCTCACTTGTGGGTTGGAATGGTAAAAAACTGATTCATATAGAAACTGTTATAACCCTAGCACTGGTAGCCAAGTAGGGTTGGAAAATTCCAAATCTATTTTTTTGTATACGATGTAATTTTTTTTCTTCACGTAGAATAAATTATTATTATTATTATTATTATATATTTACAACTTATGACCAGAACTGTACACTGTTAGTTGTACATACGTATTATACACACGGGTTTTAATTCAATCTATTATTTATACAATAATGAACGTGAAATAATTTATTCGTTAAACACAAAATAAATGACACAGCACGAGCTGTGTATGTTGTGTACATACTGTATTGTGAAGTGGTGGGCGTTGATTCGACGAACAATTTAAATTAAGAGTCCGTTTCCTCTGCTTTTCTCAATACGGCGTCCTATAAACAGTGATGGATTTGCGCCTAGGCCCGGGCCTAGGGCGGCATAGTTTTTGAAATGGCAAAATTTTAGAGGCGAAAAATAAAGACAATCAATTTCAAAAAATGGTTCAGATTAGTTTTCATAAAAAAACATTATTGTTAAGCTTTTATTATACTTTATAGTTTATCCGAAATGCGAATAATATAAGATCAGAATCATATGAAAATGAGCTCAGTAGCTTAAGCAACGAATAATTTGTAGATGGAAAAGTCGAAAGCATAACATTTGACTTAGGAACTTTGTTTGGACTAGTTAGGAGATAAACATACTAAAAGTCCTTGCCCCTCCGAGGTACGCCCGAAGGGGGGGAGCACAAAGAAGGTCCCGTTTTTTGGTTTTTTGCTTTCATCTCGAAAACGGTACGTCGTATGAAATTTTGTTGTAATACATAATGAAAGCTGATAAAATTCTCTACAACTTTAGCTTTCACACTTTTTATCTATCTCCAATCTTTGCCTAGCTATGAGCTCCGAAAAATGGTCGATTTTCAAAAATGTGTTAAATTCTCTGTAGCATATTGTAACAATACGAATTTGTCAAAATCATTTCGTATTGCTCATCCACACTATTAAAAACACCCACACACTATTAAAAATTAACATAAGCTGGGAGTACCTCTACATTTAACAATTATTATTTACAATGAATTATTTAATCACTCGCCGCCTCTTTGGGCGTGACGGGCCTGGTTGTGGTTCCTCAGCATTAGCCTCTTCTTCTTTCTCCTGTGCAATGCTAAGTGACTCTTGAGCATGCATGATGACTGTTCACACCTCTGAAAGTCTGAACTATTATGTAGTGCGTACCTACTGTGACGTGACGCTCCTTTGAACGACTTCCTCTGAGCGACTCTTTTTATTGAGCGGAGCGCACGGAGCCAGCTCCCAATAAAGATAGTACAGTCAATCTGGCAAAAACCTCAACAAAACCACCCAAAAAGGTGAAACTTGGTGAGTCGTTAGAGAATGATGAAAAAAAGGTTACCTGGCAATGGCCACCTGGTACCTGTTCAAATACCTGTTCAAATAGTCAAAAAAAACTCAAAAATATTTTGAAATGCATTTTTCTCGAAAACTATCCATTTTACAGAAAAATTTATTGAACAAAAAATGTAGAGGGCATCGTTATCTACAATTAATGTCATTGGTGCTATGTTGTACAACAAAAAATGTGCGCAGTAGGTAGCGCTTAAGTGCCAAAAAAAGTGTTTTTCCACTTTTTTGCCCTGAAATTTTCATTTTTCAGTTACGATTCAAATGGAAAAATTGTTCCATTTTATTTTATAAACAACTTTTATTTCAACATTTTTTTCATACAACTTACCGTTTCAGAGCTGCAGCTTGTTGAAGTGAAAATAAGTTGTATGAAAAGTAAGTTGTATGAAAAAAATGTTGAAATAAAAGTTGTTTATAAAATAAAAAGGAACAATTTTTTCCATTTGAATCGTAACTGAAAAATGAAAATTTCAGGGCAAAAAAGTGGAAAAACACTTTTTTTGGCACTTTAGCGCCACCTACTGCGCACATTTTTTGTTGTACAACATAGCACCAATGACATTAATTGTAGATAACGATGCCCTCTACATTTTTTGTTCAATACATTTTTCTGTAAAATGCATAGTTTTCGAGAAAAATGCATTTAAAAATATTTTTGAGTTTTTTTTTGACTATTTGAACAGGTACCAGGTGGCCATTGCCAGGTAACCTTTTTTTCATCATTCTCTAACGACTCACCAAGTTTCACCTTTTTGTGTGGTTTTGATACGAAATGATTTTTTTTTTCGCCAGATTGATTGTACTAAGAGTCATGTGGACACATCACTAATAAGTCTGAACTGAAGATAGTTCTGAAAGAAACAGAGTGAAAAGTCTACTATTGCTGGGAAAGGTGTAAGGCAGCCGGTAGATTATGTGCAAAGAACGCAAGGCGGTATGACAAAGGAGAAGTGGGTACACGGAAATGAAAGGCTTTCATTCGACTTTTCATTTATTAAATTTTCTCGTTTCGTGTGTTGCCGCTTTCTGAATTAATGAAGTTTAATTTTATGCGACTGCGCATAACACTTTCTTCTATACATCGGTACCGTCCTCTGTTTTCTACATAAATGTTATTAAATGAAAATTTAAATTCCTTATAGTATATTTGTCATAAAATTTGCTTTGTATTTCAGCACTGCCTTGTTTCTTTTGACCGTTTATAATTAACTAGCGGTCCCGCCCGGTTTCACCCGGGTGCAAAAGAATCAATGGGGAAGGAAGGGACATGAGTACACACATTCATCTTAGTTTACCGAGATGAATGTTGTGTCCAAATTTCATGATGATCGGAGTTACCGTTCAAAAGTTTTTGTCGATAGAGCATAGTATTTAAACTTTTTTTAACTAATATTTTTTTTTAATGAATTAAATAAAATTAAAATAAATTTAAATGTAAGCCTTAGAAGAGCGCAATGTAAAAAATAAAAAAAAAATATATATATATTCACCCAACGTGGGGCTCGAACCCACGACCCTGATTATTGACAGTCGCATGCGCTACCGATTGATCTTTCATCACTAATATGAGTATATCTAGTTAGTGCATTTCACATGAATAGAAGCTTATTTTTGAGTTACTTTTTGCAACATTTTTTATTAAAGCTCCGCTCCTAATGGTCGTAGCGTAATATTATATAGCCTATAGCCTTCCTCGGTAAATGGGCTATCCAACAAAAAAAAAAAATATTCAATTCGAACCAGTAGTTCCTGAGATTAGCGCGTTCAAACAAACAAACAAACAAACTCTTCAGCTTTATATATTAGTATAGAAGTATAGATTTTGAACGTAAATTAGTATGAGCTACACTTCTTCTTAACAAAAGTTTATTTGTAGGTGTGTGGATATAGATTGCTTCAAAATTTTCTGTATTTTTTTAAAGACTAGCGTCCCGGTTTCACCCGGGTGCAAAAGAACGAATGGGGAGGGGGGTCACGAGTACGCACGTTCATCTTAGTTTTCCGAGATGAATGTTTCGTCCAAATCTCGTGATGATCGGATTTACCGTTCAAAAGTTTTTGTCGGACGTACAAATTTTGAGTTTTATATACCTACTAGCGGCCCGGTTCGGCTTCGCTCGAATTTGTACCTTGTCGCCGTTTTTTCGTCGACTCGCGTTGCAAAATTGGTCTCCACGAAAAGCGCTTTTATTTAATCGCGATAACATATAGCCTGTAACAATTCTGAAGGTCCATTCTAAATATTAGTGAAAAAAATTTTGAAATCGGATGAGTAGTTTCAGAGATTGCCTCCTATATCCAAACTTACAAACTTTACCTCTTTTTAATATTATAACGGTCCGTCCCGGTTTCATCTGGGTGCGATAGATATAATTCTGCAAAAGGAGTTTTTCATTTTCGTATAGCGTTGCTTATTATTTGAAATATAGAAAATCAGCACCTAAAATTAAACATTTACAAATAATGAGTTCTCTATATTTAAAATCAAAACAATAAAGAAATAATTCATCTAAATAACAATTTGAATATTTTGGCTTTTCGATGTGGAAGTAAAGAGTTCTTTGTAATTCGTTATACTGAGCACGTAAAAACTTTATTATGTTACGTTTAATTAAAAAATGCGACTCTATACTCACAAACACATTTCGAGTACAAAATTGGAAAACGTCCTGTGAAGTATAGAATTTTATTTTTTTATTTTTTTGGAGTTTAAATTAAATTTTTGTCGTCCACTACTTGTTGTAAATCGCATGTGTGCAGTAAAAATTTGACATAAAAATATACTTTCAGTAAGTATTTCAGTTTTATGTAATAACTACTCTATAGTTTAGATCAGTGGTCGGCAACCTTTTGGCAAGCGAGAGCCACATAGTGGCAAATTAAAATAAAGGCGGGCCCCACTTGTTCATAATTTTAATAGGTATTTGTGATATTAAAACTTCGAAAACATTTTATTTGAGTTTTATTAAAAATTTAACTGAGAACTACAAAATAGAACTGTTCTTTTACAAAAATTAGTGTGACGTTTGATGTTGTATTTGAGTGGCTATTTGTTTTATGTTAGCTTCCAGGTTTGTAGTTGCAATTCGTAGAATAGCTCTCAAATGCTCATCTGTGAGACGAGAAGCATATTAGGTATGTATTTTTTCTGTAATTGAGAATCGAAAAGGTTTGTTCGCATAAATAAGTACTACCAAAAATTGTAATTAATTGCAGAGAAAACCTTTTCAATTCGTCAAAATTAGATGGCAAACTGACATAAAATTTAACAAGATCTTTGATTTCAAAGAAAGAGTTTTTGAGAGTATCATTTAGATTGGAGATCAATCAAGTTCATTTGTAAATGACTAGGTACATCCTCAATATCACAAGAAAATGGATTTGTGAAAATTAATTTAATTATTTATGTAGGTAGGTACCTATATAAGATTATTATTTACAAAACAGTCACGGGCCGCAAGGTATAGGCTCTCGGGCCGCATAATAATAATTATTGTTATTTTTGGAGTCGGTGTCGCCAAAATGAAATCTATTCCGAGAACTAGAGACATGTAAGATAATTGCTACTTTCGAATTCCGATGTGACACCGACTCCAAAAATAACAATAATTATTATTTTTTACTTTTTAGTGCATATTTTGAAGTCGGTTCAATTTTTTTGTTAAAAATATTTTATTCGTGTCTGTATAGCGGTTGTTAAAATAACCTTTTAAACACTAAATCAAAACTATGCAACCTAACCAATTCAATAGTAATTTTCATAAGCCACATAAGTCTGTTTTTAGAAATTTAATATATGTAAAACGACAGCAGACGCGAATATAATTTTCATAAACAACTTTCACGTTGAATACTATCATACTTATAGCGTCAGACATTCTGTATGTTTATGCAACGGCTTTATGAAGCTTTACGGCCAGACTGAGCCCCAGACATGTTTCGAATTTATAGCCAATCATTTCAATCCCGGTAAAGATCAGTGTCTCGAGTTGTTGGTGTCACAAACTATCGCTAATATAACCTTCGATATACCACCCAAGTAACAATTTGATATTTTATAACTGTTGCAAGAACGTTTATACAACATTTTTTATAAAACAAGAATGTTGATATAAACATTTTAACAATGTTTACAAAACATCTATAGAACCAAAATGGGCACACTTTACAAAATAAATTAGCTCTATAATTTGTTGTATATTGACTACGAAATCTATTATATAATAGTTTTATAAACGTATATAGAATCTTAATAAAAGTTATATAAAATAATTATAAAATACTTTTTTAGAAAACAGTTATACAACTGAATTGTGTCTTATTTTTAAGACCTTTATAAAATATTAATCGAACCATTATAAAATATTTCTATCAGCATGATTTTATTTCTTCTATGCAACAATTTTGTTGCAATACCACAATAATGGAACTAAATACAAATAATGTTCTAAATTGCTTTCGAGGGAACTCTAATAAAAACGCATTAACATTATGGCGTCCATGTCTGAATATTTGTTACATTAGATATAAATTATAACTAGACAAATATCTAACTTGGCCAGTAGAAAGGTGAATTTGACATGCGACGAAAATTTTTATGTGCAATATATAGGGTATATGTGCTAAAATTTTGAAGCGCCATAAAAATATTAAATATTTCTTATATTAAAATGATAAATAGTGAATATAAATAAATATTTTTTTTATTTTTTTTCATTAAATGTGTATATAATTACAAAAAAAAGAATCAGGATTAAATTTTTGTTAGCTAAAACAGGCAATTGATAAAAAAAAATCGTCTGTTGTTTGCAAATTCCAAAAATGTCGGAGAAACATTGTCTACATTAGCTCCAAAAAATGGCTGCGCTTTATAAAACATATATATCTAGGCGATGATAATTATAAAATAGATATGCTCTAATGCTCTATATGTCACTTTTATAAAACATACATTTTGTATTAAATTATTTATCTCTACAGGGGCGTACTTAATGCAACAAGAAAGTTATTTCATAATATAATTAATCTGTTAGAATATAAGTATTTATCATGTAGGAAAATAGTACTTAGAACAAAATTATAAAATATTAAAGAGAGTTAGATTTTTACTGTTCAGTAAACGTTTATACAACAATTCTTATGCAACATTTTTGCTGTCGAAACAAAATTGTTTTATAGTGATTATATAAAGGCAACCACTAGAATCATTTGGTTACTTTAGAAACAATTATAAAATACTTTTTTAAAAGCTGAGCTGAACAATAATAAAATAGTTTTATAATGCCGTTTTCTGTCACGGTATTGCTGCACAGAACATTATTTAATGTGCCAATAGCCTCTATCCGAGTATTTTATAATAGAATCATGCAAAGCCATTATACAACACTTATCGAATAGTTATAACTCAAAAAAATACTTTTTAGAACGAAAATGTTTCCATCAATATTTTTATAAAACAAAACTATTCAAGTAAGGTTCGCCTTATTGATTTATTTTATCAGTTCTGCGGTTTTTCATCTAAAAGATCAGTATCGTAGACTGCAGGCTCTTCTGAAGGTTTATTTTTTAAAATTATGCCACTGTTATTATTAGTTACTGTTTCATGGCCATTATTACTCAAAATTTCATAGTATTTGCTGACCTTTCTGCGAAAAGCTCCACTTCTTTTTACTTCTTTCCACTTTGTTAACAACCGCAGAACTGATAAAATAAATCAATAAGGCGAACCTTACTTGAATAATTTTGTTTTATAAAAATATTGATGGAAACATTTTCGTTCTAAAAAGTATTTTTTTGAGTTATAACTATTCGATAAGTGTTGTATAATGGCTTTGCATGATTCTATTATAAAATACTCGGATAAAGGCTAAATTGGCACATTTAATAATGTTCTGTGCAGCAATACTGAGACGGAAAACGGCATTACAAAACTATTTTATTATTGTTCAGCTTAGCTTTTAAAAAAGTATTTTATAATTGTTTCTAAAGTAACCAAATGATCCTAGTGGTTGCCTTTATATAGCCACTATAAAACAATATTGTTTCGACAGCAAAAATGTTGCATAAGAATTGTTGTATAAACGTTTACTGAACAGTAAAAATCTAACTCTCTTTAATATTTTATAATTTTGTTCTAAGAACATTCTTAGTACTATTTTATAAAACAATTTAGCTGCCGATGATAAAATACTCATCTTGGTGACAGCAACAGAACAAAATAGCTTTTGGACGACAGTAATACAACATTAAAAAAACAGAACCGTTCTTTAATTTTAAAATTACAGAGCAACTTTGCTAGTTGGGCAGACCACCATATCCGTGCACAACTGACAACAACGGGAATTATACAGGTGATTTTTAAATTGATTCTTCTTTTTTAACAGCGTGTAGAAATCAAATAGACGAACAAATATTTCAAGTAACTTTTTTATCAAAACTCAAAAATAAGAAAGAAACAGCCGTTCAAAGTTTAATTAAATTTACTAAATTTTCTTTCATTAATTCAAAAGCCCGTTTAACACACGCGCGGAAATGATAGCACGAATCGGAAATGCATCATCCCAAATAATTCGCGGAAGGCCTTTATCGCTACTACAAGCATAGCTAAGACGCATGCATCTTCGTGTCCAACAAAACGGGGACAACTTAGAACAATTTCTGTGAATACTTGATAATGACATAACATTTTTGAGTTTGAGTTTTGATAAACTAAGTTACTTGAAATATTTGTTCGTCTATTTGATTTTCACTGCACGGTGTTAAAAAAAAGAATCAAATTAAAAAAAACATTCTGTATATTGCTTTTATCGCCTGCTTCATTTGCGTTGTTGTCAGTTTTGACAACCTTATCTTTGCCTGACGTTCATCCAAAAATCCGACCGATGGCGTTAGTGTTAACGTCAAAAAAAGAAATAATAATGTTTTATCCTAATCTAATTGCGCACACAAAACTTTAATGGTTTACAACTATACACTTCACAAAAGGCTAATAAACAACACAAATAAATTCACAAGAGCAACATAGATACAATACTCCACGTTTATAGGTTAGGTATTTTGCCCTAAAAAGGCAAAGGGCAGTAAGTGACATTTGTTGAAAAATGAGTTCATACTGAAACCAACGACAGCAGTAAGTGCTGCAGCAATAATTTTATTGTCTTTAAAAATGTTTCCCCCGTGTTTTGGTTTCCGAAATCTAAAATTCTGAACGGTCAATACATTTTTAGTAAATCTTGATTTACTCAAATTCATAAGATGGTCACTTACTGCCTTTTGCCTTTTTACGGCAGTATTATGATCTATGTGGCGGCCATTATTATTTTATCAGGCGAATAAATATATATATACTCTGGAAGTTAGACAGAATAGATTAATACCTGCAGTAAACATAATTATGGTTGATGAATTGAATTGTCGCTATTTATTCGGAGAAATAGTTACTTGAAGAACAAATAAATCGAATAAATAACTACTTACGTTCAGTTAATATGGTCATTGGTTTCCAAGATACAAGTGTTCAAAAATCACAATTTTGGACATTTAGGCCAGGCGCACATTGAGACGCAGGCGACGTAACGCAGCATAGGGCAGCGCAGCGCAGTTTTCTGTAATCCAATAGTTAAAATCTACTAGCGCATATTGATAGGCAGGGCAGGGCAGAGCAGTACTGTGTCTGTGTTGGCCTGCGTCACGTAGTGTTTGCGACACTGCGGCGAGACGTGCACCCATATGAATAAATAGAATCTCGTAGAATATCATGAACTTCATTAAATTGATTTCGGTTTAAGCGAAAGTAGTTTGTAAATTGTTTGTCAGAAAATTCCGATGACAAATTAAATTCACCATGACTTTTTTTTCATTAAAAATTTACTTTTCCACAATTTTCTACGTTTAGATAACGAATATAACAAAATAAGTTCATTAAATTCATCATAAGAATCTGATTCAGAACTTAAATTTATTAAATTTTCAGCTATCATATCACTCATGACTATGTCCACGCTCTGAGCAGTGACACGAAACTGCGTGTTAATATGCGCTCATATGGGTGAGGTAGTGTTTTCTGCGCTGCGCTGCCCTATGCTGCGCTACGTCGCCTGGCCTTACTGACTGAAGATTTTTTATTTTTCTCCGGCCGGAGCGTGTGTAGCCACCTTTACAAGCTTGCGACCGTGCAGAGAACAACTAATTCTGTTATTCCCACATCGCGGTGTTGGCTAATCACGATAGAGAGACGCTGCCGTGCTCGGTTTTAGACACGACTCTGTCACACCGAAAGTCCGAACCGAAAGGACGGAAACCCTCTTTACTTTCCTGTCTGACCTCTGTTCCTACGGGACCGGGAAATGATTGACGTATTTACAACTTAATATTAGTGTTACGTACACTGATCAACAAGTTACCATAGTTTTGTAAAGTGTATTCTCCTGAGATTGTTATTGCAAAACACACAGGAATAACTCTAACGTTACAACTAAACTATCAACTAACTTTTAACATGTTTGTGATCATGTTATTATTACGGTTTGTAAAAGTTCCCTGTAACATGAATAATTTTAGTAAACAAAAATATTTTCATTCTTGTTGCACTCGCAGAAATTGTGTTGCCGTTTATGCGACAATTTTTTGTACCGTCTCGACGAGACGAGAAATACAGAGCCAACCTACCCTAGCACTGGCTCTGCCAAGTTGGATATGTTAAGGTAGCTTGGGAGCCGCAATCCCAAGTCAAATAAATGACTTTTTTTTCTCAAATAATTACCCAAATCATATCTTTGATTAACGTCTGAATAGAACTCTTCAAATAAATAAAATTGTCGACCAATTTTTCTCAGACCAATATATTGACAAAAAATAAAAATAACAAATCAATATAACATAAGATGACGTTTCGATCCGGCTTTGGATCTTCTTCAGAAAAATCTAAAAAATATAAATTATGTTGTTGTTATTATCATCCATAATTATAAATATATATTAATAATATCAGGAATGTGGACTAGATAAGATGGTAAATAATAATCACTTTATTATTTCTGCAACGTTTCGGTCTTCCATAATACGAATTAAAATAATCACCATCCCATAATGCACAGTCGTCCAAGTCATACATCTTTTCACAACATTAACAAAACTGATAAATTAGTTAAAATTAATACCAGAAATAAATATAGAAATAAAATACATAAAATACACCATGTGGAATTTGTGTCTCATGGTAAACAGTAAACCCATCTTTCAAACCTTCGGCTCTCTATACTCTACTTTATTACATACAAACATTAGTCCTACGTTGTTAGCGCCATCTAGCCCAACATTAATCAAACATTGATACTGTCATATTCAAATATAATATTCAAATATAAATTATTAGTAATAATATTCAAATATAAATTATTAGTAGGTATTAGTTATTTAATATTATGTAATAGAGAGCACGATGATTGAAATTTTTGAAAGAATCGAAAGAATTAATGAAAAATTAATAACAAACAAATTTTTAATACGTAGTCATGGATATCAAAGTACCCATAAAGAAAAAGTTATTTAAAAAAAACAAAATTTTATTTCAAAATAATATCATAAATATTACTTAAATTTTCGGTATCTAATTAAGAGAGTTTTTATTAGATTTTATAAAATCTAATAAAAACTCTCTTAATGCAAAATTGTGAAATATTAAAATAGTATTTGATATTTCTTTTACCATTCCAACCTACCAGTGGGAATGGTACTAGTTTAGGTCAAAATTAACTTTTCAAAATTTTACAATATTTTTATGTTTTGAGGTCCCCCAAATACAAAAAACATATTTTTGGAAAAACTCTGTGTCTGTTTGTCTGTTAGTCTGTGAGCACGATACAGGTGGAACGGATGAGCGGATTGAAACCAAATTTTGAGAGGATCTTTGGTATGCAAACATAAAGAGCCCTATTGTTTTTGGGGAAAATCGGCGCATGCGCAGAAAAATATATGCTATAACGTTGTTTTTTTTTATATAATAATGGTATACCTACATTTTTCTTAACGGCTTATTATTCTATTTAATTTTTCAAGAAAGTTTCGTTCAATTTTTTTTTGTCTATACTTTATAGTTTTGAAATATTTTGAAAAAAAAATCAGCTGTTCATTTGTTTTGTAGATCTGTCAGAAATAAACTAGTTAAGCATGCTTTGATTAATTTTTACATGACGTAGAACCATAGAGATATAAGTACGCTAGTTCGTATGCTTGGTATAAGTGAAAGTGTCCTCAGTTGAGAGAGAGAAAACGCTGCAGAAAACTCAGAAAACCAGATATTTGTTTACTCATATCAGCATTGTTTTGTATCATTAGTTACCATAGAGATAGGGAACTTTTCTCTCTCTCTCTGAACTGCAGATATACTTTCACGGCTCACTCTAGTCTAATATCTCTATGCGTGGAACATATTAACATATTATGTATGGCAACGAATAGCAAATGTCATATTGAATACTAGTCATTACCTGCGTCACGTCACGCAATATCAGAAATTTTATTTTCTTTATTATACTATACCTAGGTATATCAAAAGTCAATATTTTTGAAGTTGAAATGGTCCCGTCGCCCAATTGGCTGGAATTTTTTTTTATAATTGCAGAACGAAGTGGGGGGCTGATGTTACGGAACACTAATTGTGCAAGTATAGCTTGCACTTAACCGATTTTATTGTCTTAAACTTGCCACATTTTAAATTTTCTTTTTGTTAAAACCAAGAACATATATAAAAATGTTGATTGATAAAAATAGGTTAACCACTAGCTTAGATATAAGTCTTGTACAAGTTGCAGGATCACTTAACAGGATAATATCTTCGTATTAAATAACGTATCCAGTTACCTACGTCGTTCCGCTACATTTCTTTATTCTTTTGCTCGAGCGAATTTTACGACTTTAGACGGTGAACAATCTACGAAATGTTCGTAAATATTAGAATAGGACAAAAGCGCGTGCGTACAGAAGAAATGTCTTTATTTATGACGGTACAGAGGCTACCAACTACGACAGACAACGATCACCCTTCCGGTATACTTTATGGGCAAAGTATTGCACACTGTTTTATTTTTACAAAATAGTATATTAAGTACTCCACAAGGGCCGAAAGTGTGATATTCTTGCCCTGCGCTTCATGATGCCATCAGGCATCATGACGCGCAGGGAAAGGTTATCACACCTTCGACCACTGTGGTGTATACTATTTTTCTTCATACCTCAGTCGTAAGCACTCTTATTAAATACATTATTAATTAATTACGTATTAATTACATAAAAACACAGATAAATTCCAAGCAAGAAGCTTTGATGTTATATACGTAAAAACAAGAATGACAGCTGTTCGCGACTATTAGCTAAAATGTAAAGAGTTGCTATGGAAACGACACCTAAACAACAGTTGATTGGTTGTTTTTGCTTTACGACCGCCCGAACGTACGAACTTTCCGTATTTGGGCGTATAATCCCACCAAGGAGTAAATGTTAAACTTTCTGCCTTACAATTGGTGCCGAAAGTAGGCAATTTCGATCGAGGTATGAAGAAAATGTCTTTTCTTCATACCTCGATCGAAAGTACATACTTTCGGCATCAATTTTAAGGCAGAAAGTCTAACATTTACGCACTGGCGGGATTACACGCACTGATGCGAGAATTACGTACGTTCGGGCGGTCGTAAAGCAAAAACAACCAATCAACTGTTGTTTAGGTGTCGTTTCCATAGCAACTCTTTACATTTTAGCTAATAGTCGCGAACAGCTGTCATTCTTGTTTTTACGTATATAACCTCAAAGCTTCTTGCTTGGAATTTATCTGTGTTTTTATGTAATTAATAAGTAATTAATTAATTAGTCTATTTAATAAGCGTGCTTACGACCGACGTATGCAGAAAAATAGTATACACCGCACTGGCCTAAAGTGTGATATTCTTGCACTGCGTCATGACGCACAAGAATATCAAACTTTCGCCCCTTGTTGTGTAAATTTCCTAAACTCAGGTCGGGTTTCTTATGATTTCTTTGCAATCGCTAGAGTACAAATTATTACAAATTTCTATGCTAGATATAATCAAACTTATTTGGCTACTAAAAAAAATCTTCAACGCTCCCCAAAAATCCACAATTTTCAAAAAGATGCAGTATAGCGTATAGCCTAAAAACAAATAGATTTTTAGCTACAGATATTATGTTTAGCGAGGTTTAAGATATAGGGATATGTATTGAATTCACATACATGTTCCATGTTCAATTTTTGTGCTTTTTTTTAGAAATAAAGAAATAGTCGAAAACTACGTAATGTTGGAAGGTGTCACCCTGTATCAAAATAATAATGTCGTATTCGGATCCAGGGCACTTGAAAACATATTTCTAAGCTTGGATTTTTTAAGATTGTTAATTCAATGGATATCCCTATATCTAAAATCTCGCTAAACATATCTGTAGCTAAAAATCTATTGGTTTTTAGGGTATGCGCCCATGGACACACTTAGTGATCTTGAAACTATAAAATAAAACCAATATTCAAGAAATATATTTTGCTAGCGAGCAGGACAACGTATGCCCACAGGGTCCGCTAGTATAATACTAAAAATATTTAGGTGTATCGAATTCAGTATTACTAAATTATGGTATTCTGTGCTGGGGTAAATCCACCAATATTGCAAGAGCATTTATATTGCAAAAAAAAATCTTACGAACTATATTCTATCTGAAGTATGATGAGTCGTGTAAACCTGTGTTTATCAAGAACAGAATTTTGACAATATATGCGATATACATACTAAAGTCAGTATGTTTTCTTTTCAAAAATAAACATTTATTTACTCTTCATTTGCCGGATCATGAGTACGAGACACGGGGGCGTCTTAATCATGGTGTACCAGAGCATCGCCTTACCCTATACACCAAAGGACCTCGAAATTTTATGAAAGTCTGCCATCCGAGGTTACGACTGTAAATAGTTATAAAATATTTTTAAAAAAAGTAACAGAGTACTTAATTGAAAAGTGCCCATATGATTTTTATTAATATTGTAAAATTTTATATTGTAAACTGACGCATTCGTTGTCACTATGACATCTATATGAATAAAGATTATTATTATTATTATTATTATTGTTAGTAGAAGTTTTGTTCCAAAATATGTATTGAAGGAGATTTATTTGGTTGAGGAACAATTGAAAATAAGCTTTACCAGTGTATCACTTGTGGCCAACGTTTCGAAAAATATATTTTCATTATCAGGGCCTATGAACATGTATAATATTCGTTACATATATTATTACAATTTCTAACTTACATTATATAATTAATTAACAAATTCTAACTTGTAAACAAAATGCAGTTTGTATAGAGATAGCCTTTCTTTTACATTAGTACAATATTATTTGCACAATTGACAGAACAATTTTATAAGAAAACTGTTTTATGATAATTTTAAATTTAAAAATTTGTCGTGATTCATAATAAATGATCATGTATATTAGAATTATTTTTACAATTTACCATCTTAACTTGCATTGAGGTATGTTTTAGTATTATCTGTCTATAATGTTTATAATGTAAGTTAGAAATTGTAATAATATATGTAACGAATATTATACATGTTCATAGGCCCTGATGATGAAAATATATTTTTCGAAACGTTGGCCACAAGCGATACACTGGTAAAGCTTATTTTCAATTGTTCCTCAACCAAATAAATCTCCTTCAATTATTATTATTATTGATATCCATATTATTTGTTTCAGTCATGTGACACGCGTGGCAGGCTGGTTACCACCAGCGGAACAATGGGGCATCGGAGAAGAGGAATCGCTGCCATATGGATGGGAACAGGCCATAGACGCACATGGGAAGCCATATTATATCAAGTTAGTATTGTTTTTTTATTTGTTGTAAAGCTTTCTTTTATACTGACATTGGCTATGTTTACACGAATGCGTAAGTCGATGTTAGTAGTAGTTTTTACGACTTTCATCCAACAGATGCCAGTCCGTCACTAAGACTGTTAGCAAGGTTAGTCGATTACAGAGGCTGCCTCGTTCCGTTGAATAGTAGTGAGGAGGTGACGCCATCCGGCGGACTTGTCAATTGATTGCGTGGCAACGGTTGTTGTTTATAAACGTTAATGACTGTTTTTTTAACAAATGTAATCAAAATTTATAAGTTGATAAAAATGTGCATGGTCCGTCTACTGACGTCATCCCCGCGCTTACACTGATTGGTCAGATGAAACGAAGCAATCTCTGTAATGGACTGTTAGCTGAATTTCTCTGACAACTGTTTGAGGTTAGGTTTTCTACTTGTGTCAGATACTTGGCATGTAGTAGTAGCCTACACTCGTACACTAAAGCTAAGTTAAAGCGTTAACGCAGAGCTTTTAATCAGTTTTGCTTAGTTAGATGTGTTAACTTAACACATTTACTAAGGCTTAAGAACACTAAAGCTCAGTAGAAAATCGATATTAACATCGTTGTTAACAGTTTTAAAGTTAGCTTAACTACTCGCAATAAACTAGTTCAAGAGACTTATACGGTTTCATATTATTAGAAGCTTTTATTAAATTTCACTGAGAATTAAATCTTGTAACGCTTTTTTCACCCCTTTTCACTTAACTAGTCTAAATAATTCTGGTTTCAATACAGAGCTCTGATATTTCGAAATATGGTGGAAATCCCGGTTTTGATGGTGGGAGAACGTGACTCCAGTCGTTTTTACAAACTTTTTTTATAACTTATGACTTAAATTTGACTAAAATTTTTAAAATAGAAGCTTTTATTAAATTTCACCGAGAATTAAATCTTGTAACGCATTTTTTACCCCATTTCACTTAACAATCAAATAATTCCTATTTCAATACAGAGCTCTGATATTTCGAAACATGGTGGAAATCCCGGTTTTTACAAACTTTTTTTATAACTTATGACTTACATTTGACTAAAATTTTTAAAATAGAAGCTTTTATTAAATTTCACTGAGAATTAAATCTTGTAACGCTATTTTCACCTTATTTCAGTTCTGATATTTCGAAATATGGTGGAAGTCCCGGTTTTGATGGTGGGAGAACGTGACTCCAGTCGTTTTTACAAACTTTTTTTATAACTTATGACTTAAATTTTACTAAAATTTTTATATTAGATTAGGTAATCTTTTCTTCATAATAAATTTTAATAACACCCTGTTTGAAAAAAACTTAGATTATTCATTTTTACTGAACGGAATTGTGATATGGGTCACCTTAAATTGGACTGATCCATATTTTTAATATTTTTTTAGGTAGTACCTACTAAGTTAATTATGCGTTCAAAAATGTTTTAAGGAAACTTACTTAAGCGTATTATATTGCAAAGAGTGCACTAATTGACTGTTTAGCAGTGGCGGACGGCAAAAGTTTATTTTTACGGGGAATATTACGAACATGTTAATAGAAATATTTTTTTATAAATCTTTAAGCTAAAGTAAAAATTCCGTGGAGTATGGAATAACATTGACATTTGACGTAATGACATCTGTTGATAGAAAATAAAAGTACAGTGTAACCTCTTTATAACGAATCTCAAGGGACCGAGCATTTTTTTTTCGTTATAAAGAGTTTTCGTTATATGGACGGAAGAAAAAAAATAACATAATAAATTTATTCCAAACACATATAGTCTGTTAACTTTTCCTGACGTTTTTTGCTATGCCAATATTTGTTTTGTATGACGGCGGTTGAAGTGCTACGATCGGAATAACTTCTCGAAGTAAGCTGGTCATAGATCGACGACAGTCAAAAAATGATCTCAAAAAGTAGTGAAATATTTTTACGATGTTTGAATTACGCATATATAGGCGTAAAAGCAAAAAATATAATTTATAAAAAAAATGTCTGAAAAAATATTTCTTATTTAAATACTACTCACTTTTTTCAAAACCAATTAAATTTCACCCTTTCAAAATGAAAAGTGCCCGAAAAATATGGCGGAAGCTGAGGCGTGCGCACAAAACATTTTCAACTATGAAAAGGTCAGAATTTAGATAGTATTGATAAACAGGCACTGTTAAACCATAATTGGAGCAGTTTAGTTTAACGTGGGATGTCACAATGCAGCTGGAGAGTGAGAGAGAGAGAGAGAGAGAGGGAGTAATATTTAGCTGTATAAAGAGTTGACGGGAAGAGATGGCGGCGACGACGGCGAAGAACAAAACACAACCTTCCGTCTGTCAGTGTAGTTACCCCGTGGCGGCGTGCATGTCGCAGCTAAACATTGTGATTAATTAAATTCTCTATAAAGAGACAGTTTATATACATAACTCAGTATCTTCTTGAACTACGCCAAGCTGAATATGCAGTCGACACGTTCGGTCTGTGATTAAACATTAAGTAGATTGAGGGCTTCATCGGATTTTAATTACATGTTACACAGCTAATTCTTTAAGTACATTTCTTACTGTAATATATTATATCCCATCAAAAACATAAATGTGAAAAAGGGAGCCAAGTCAAATATTCAATACAAAAAATTGGTTGTCTATAAAGTCGGTTTACGGACGATAGTTTTACGTGATAACGTATTCCGCTCGAATATCATATTTAATAATACATTACTGCGCTCTCGCTTGCACGCACAGAGTCAGGCGGAACGTTACACTTTTTCGTGCGTGCAGCTGGTGTTTCATCAATTTATAAGACGTTATCACGTCAAAAGAATTGATATCCGAAAAGGTGCCAAGTTTTCACTTGGCAAGTTTTAGTGTTTTATAGATAGACAGATAGATATTTCTTTATTTTGACAGACTGATGTCTGTATTTCAGCGTCAACATTGCAAAAAGAAAATACAGCTATGGCCCTATAGGGCCTACAACAGCGTCTCAATACTTATAATAAAATATTTAACAATTTAAAACTTAGAGCTAAAATATTCTGCTATGTTATAAAAAACATTGTCTGTTAAAAATTGTTTTAAATGTGTTTTGAAACTAATAAAATTATTGATTCTTTTGATGCTATCGGGAAGAGAGTTACCTATATAAAGTTGGACCAACGTATGATGGTGATTCCCTAAAAGTAATTAATAATAATTATATTATGATTTTTATATGTGTGAAAACTTGGCAACTTTTTTAGAGATCTCAATTCTTTTTGTATTGAATATTGAACTTGGCTTCCTTTTTCACATTTATGTTTTTGATAGGATATCATTACTTTTTGTAAAGAAATTATTATTATTCATCATTCAAAAGTGATTTGTAAAATTAATCTTTTTCTCTGTACCTATAGTTTTATTTTTCGAAAGGCGCTAGGTGTTCATAAAAATCGATTGCTTGGAAAATATTTCAAATCTTGAAAATTCACTGTTTTCTGATTTTTTCCTTTATATATACACACAATTACCCAACTCAACCTCAAACAGGTTTCTAGACCATCTGGAAGTGGGTTGGGTTTTTTTTATCTATATGTCAGTGAGTCAATCAGTCAGTGATAAAAATGACGATTTTTAGACGTTAATATCTTAATAACCGTTTGAGCTGTATTTATGAAATTGGGGGTTCTAGTTAATCTAGGGGGTTTTAATAAATAAACCAAAAGGTATAACCGGATAGATATGGCGAGTTGGCCCCTAAATGGCAATCTATATATCGAAACTTATGTTTTAATATCGACTTTATGTACGAACTCTTTTTATATATGTGTTGCCCCCGCACTCCCCTTTGTCCTTGAGATATAGAGCAAAAACGAGCCTACCTACAACTATCGTTCAAAGAGTTATATCTCGAAAACTAATTGAGCTAAAGAGGTAAAACCGACGCGAGCTTTTAAGTGACCTTTAAGAGCACATTTTATTTTATTTTTTTCGAATAATTACACACATTATTAAAACATAAATATGTTTATGGTAAATATCTATATTTTGAGTTATTAAGGGGTCAAAAGTGGCTCCAAATGGTTCGTATAATATAACACATGGCTGCTACTTCCTTTTTCTTTGTTGAACTTGGCTTGACACGCTGCCGCATGTCTAGATTAAATACGATTTAAAATATAGGGTGCGGCAGAAGACCCGAACGGATATTCAAATAAAATATCATGTTGAAAATTTGCTCTTTATAACGAAGTTATGTATCTATTGCAGACGTTGGCAACCTTTTTTGGCTACAAGTCAATATCAGCCAAAGTGGTACGGTTTAGGTCAATGGGGATTTTCATTTTAAACAGTGCCGGATTTACCTATAAGAAAATTAAGCAATTGCTTAGGGCATCACGTCTCAGGGGGCAACAAGAAGTACAACTCAGAAATGAAAAGTACCTCACTAATAAACCGTGTCAACAATTTTTTTTTGTCATGTTCTCAAAAATTGTACCTATACTGGTATGTCTTTAGAAGTATAAAAGTTAAAAATAAATAATAATTTAATTTTCAAAAAATGAAAACGAACAAAAACATTTTTTTTCAAATAAATAAAATTGTCGACCAATTTTTCTCAGACCATATATTAACAAAAAATAATAAAAATACTTTCAATCTTGCGTGCAATCTATTAGATAATAAATAATTTAATACTAATTAATTTTTATATTTTTTAGATATTTCTGAAGAAGATCCAAATCCGGATCGAAACGTCATCTTGTGTTATATTGATTTGTTATTTTTTTATTTTTTGTCAATATATTGGTCTGAGAAAAATTGGTCGACAATTTTATTTATTTGAAGAGTTCTATTCAGACGTTAATCAAAGATTTTAAAAACATTATTTCTTAAGGGTTCAATTTTTTAATTTTGAAGTTTTGAAACTTTTTTTCTATTAATTGTATAAAAATGCAAAATGTCCGTTTTTATAGACAACCAAGTTTTCAATGAGAGCATTGATTGTAAAATTAAATTTTTTTCCTAAAAATCTATGCTTTTTAGTTTTTTTCTATCAGTTTGATTTTTTTTTATAAACTGAACATATTGGCCCATGACCAAAAATGCTTAGAGCATCAAGGAGACGTAATCCGGCACTGATTTTAAACCAGCCCCTTAGTGAATAATAAACTTAAAACATAAGAAAAAATAATTGTTTTCATTGTTTCAGCCATGTTAATAAAACTACAACGTACGAAGCACCGGAACTGGAAGTGTACGGAGTCATCGAAACTCCGGTTCCGGAACCCCGTTCAGTTTTACTTGAACGTAGCCCGTCTCTTGGTTTTGGCTTTGTTGCTGGTTCAGAGAGACCCGTTATCGTCAGATTTGTCACTGAAAATGGACCTAGTGTTGAAAAAGTAAGATTAATATTTTATACATATAATTAACTTTTACCCGCGACTTCATCCGCGTGGAATCAGTCTGTACAATTGATATAATTTATTAAAAAAGTCATAAGTTTTTTAATGGGGAATTATAAAACGGTCGAATAAAAAAAAAACTTGGTGACTGATGATGAGATACTGTTTTAATAACTTGAGATATTAAAATAATAGTTGGGTGACTAAATTACTAAGTGAGCGACTCAGTGGCGGATCCAGGATTACGGCAAGGGGGGGGGGGGGGTCTTGAAAAATTTTTACTCCTTTTGCGGAGAATTCATGAAAAACATGAAAAGCTTTTTTTTATCGCGCAGTAAGATTTTAATTTTTGATTTTTGATTCTCTGGAAGGGGGAGTTTGGAACTGACCCCCCCCGTGGATCCGCCACTGGAGCGACTAGAATGCCTTCGGTAATTTTGAAACAGATATCTTCTTTTGTTTTTACTATTTATTTTATTTTTTTTTCACTTTGAGACTACAACTTAAAACTCACATTTTCATGAAGATTGAAAACCATTTTCATGAAGATTGAAAACCATTTTCATGAAGATTGAAAACCACCACTTTTTTTGATAAAGGAGTATGCGAATTGTCTCGCAGTGAAACGCGATGGGGCAAAGGTGGAGTTTTTAAAAAAATAATTCCGGGGTGAACGGCAAACGGGTATGCGAATTGTAATTCCGGGGTGAACGATAAAGGGATATGCGAATTGTCTCGCAGTGAAACGGGAAGGTGCAAATGTGGAGTTTTTAAAAAAACAATTCCGGGGTGAACGATAACGGGGTATGCGAATTAAATAGTTTATTGTTTGAATAGAACTGCGTTTTCTAAAAAATGTATATTTAATTGACAGTCAATTAAATATATATTTTTTTAGAAAACGCAGTTCTATTCAAACAATTAACTATTAACAACTTAGTAATTTAGTCGCTCACTTAGTAATTTAGTCACTTAACTACTATTTTCTCGTCACGCGCAGTCAGTCGCTCACTTAGTAATACAGTAACCCAAATTGATTATTTTTGTCACCCAAAATTGTAATTTAGTCACTCGTTTAAATACTACCCTTTTTTAATTACAAAGAAAACATGGGCATGTATGTCCCGACCTTGAGAAGTATCACTTGAGCGCAAAAGCGGATGAAGTCGCATAAAAAGTATTCACTTCAACAGTATTAATCAATGGTTTTTTATGATTTGTTTACAGCTGTTGCCCGGCGATGAGATTTTAAGCGTGAACGGCGAAGATGTCCGTTCAGCTCCGCGGGAGCGAGTAATCTCGATGGTCCGGGCGAGCGAGCGAACGGTTCGACTGACCGTGTGCCAGCCGCAACACGGATCGCGCGGCGTTACCGCGGCGGGTCGGAAGAGCACCCTGCTCAGTGCTGGTAAACGGGCGCGGCTGCGGGCCAAGCCTCCCAGAGTCAGATTTGCTGAGAGCGTTTGCGTCAACGGTGCTCCGCTATTTCCTGTGAGTGTTAAAGTTGAATTTAAAGTTCGATCCGCTTTTTACACCCTTTATATTAGTTTCACTTGTAAGTTTGTATGTATGTATGTATGTATGTATGTATGTATGTATGTATGTATGTATGTATGTATGTATGTATGTATGTATGTATGTATGTATGTATATAAGTATGTATGTTTGTAAACTCGTTTGGACTACAGCAAGTGGTTTGTATAGTGGTATAATATGCCAGCTCTGTAAGTACACTGGCTAGCCGTGCGGTCTAAGGCACGGGTCTTCGCTGACGTCAACTCTCGGAATCACGGGTCGTGGGTTCTAATCCCGTCCACGCCGAGAAAAAAATTGATTTTTTTTCCGCAAATTTTTGACAATAAATCGAACTAAAAAGTGAAAAATAAATATAGTTTAAAAAAAACTAAAAACACGCTTTATATCGAACTAAAAAGAAAAAATATTTTTTTTGAAACAAGCTTAAAACAATAATGAATAAAAAATACAAGTATTATTGTAAAAAAAGCGTGGGGCGCTTTGTTCCACATTTTCGTACATTGAGCGCCACGCTTTTTTCACAATAATACTTGTATTTTTTATTCATTATTGTTTTAAGCTTATTTTAAAAAAAATATTTTTTACTTTTTAGTTCGATATAAAGCGTTTTTTTTAGTTTTTTTTAAACTATATTTTTTATTTTTAATTGCAATGAAAAAAAACAGCGCTGCAGATGTCTCAATACACCTGGCTATCACATTGGCGTCGCGGAATTTTTTTACGAGTTTTTTAGATTAATTAATATCATTCGAGAATCTCTTTTCTTTCTGCGATCACTTTTTGTAGCAGAAAAAATAGGAATTCAAACAATTATTATAATTTTAAGAAAGTTACATTTCAAAATTAATTTCTTTTCTTTAAATCAGCGATAGATAGTGTAAACTCCATTGAACGTCACTCGATATAACGACAAACTCCTTAAAACGTCGAAATTACTTAACTCTAGTTAGTTACAAATCTTTGATTAACGTCTGAATACCTAGAACTCTTCAAATAAATAAAATTGGCGACCGATATTTTTCAGACTATATATTGACAAAAATAAAATTATAAATCGAGACGTCATTTTTTATAATATTGATTTATAATTTTATTTTTGTCAATAAATAGTCTGAAAAAAATTGGTCGCCAATTTTATTTATTTGAAGAGTTAGTTACCTTGTCGTTCATACAATGATACACTCGAAATGACGACACATCCACTCTAAATAACGAGAACAGTACATCATCATTAATCAAAAAACAGTCTTGTTTGTTATTTTGTTGCTTTGTTGTCGGCATCATGCGTACCGAAGATTCTAAGAAATTCGTTCTTTTGTTTGTTGGAATTATCTTTCATATGTTTAGCTCAGCTGCTTATCGATAAGTTATCATATTCTTAGTTGCCCACAAACCTGTAAACTGTGAACACGGCGAGTAAAAGAAAATCTTTGTGTATTGACGAAAAAGTTTTATTAATACGCGCAATAAAGGCGGGAGAAAAGATAAGTGATATTGGAAATTGTTTATTTATTATTATTATAGTAAAAAAATATTCATGGATTATTTCTTCTCTCCGTTTAACGACAACTCTCAATAACGCCACAAAGTGCACAGTTCCTTGAGTGTCGCTATATTGAGTTTACACTGTTTGTAAATAAGGTGGAAGTACGGGTGTAAGTGGTGGGGTTGCGGTTATTTTTAGTATCGTTTAGATTTGAATACAATCTCGGATCTATTTTGTTATCCCGGCATATCTGCCATTACCAGCTGCTACTTATACATAATTTGAAAACTGTTCATAGAAGCGAATTCGATCAACACGACTTTCTGGAGAAATTTCACGACAAAGAAAACGTAGATTATTGTTATTTATACGTGAACAATTAATATTGTAAGGTGGGGAAAGTGGGCCTGCCCCCCATCTTGCTACGCCAATGATCGGGATTAACCGGTATTTTGCAAGGAAAAAGTTAAAAGTTTAATCATATATAAAAATACGCTAAGGTTAAGATGTTTGCCTCCCTTTTTAGAAAAAACCTCACAATTTCTTCACATAAATTATATTTTATCATTTTACAGATAATTGCTTGCTCTACTGACATCGACAACTAAAAAAATTATTATTGCTTTTGTTTTTGTAAATTAATTAAAATACAGCAACGCTGAACAACGTCTGCCATCTGACGGCTTTAATTTTGAAACAACGTCAACACTTCGATCTGTCATCTGATCTTCATATTGTAATACAACAGACACAACACTGCATACTGCCATCTGACGGCTTTAATTTTGAAACAGCGAGCAACGCTGAACAACGTCACAGCAATGCTGCATGATGCCATCTGACGGCTTAGCTCAACGCTTTTGCTACTTGCGCCTCTATATGACAATTTTAGTAAAATATTTCTTCGATCTGTCATCTGAGCTTCATATTGTAATACAACAAAAAGAAGAACGTTATAAGCAGTGTGCAAAATTAGAAACGAATTGAATACCTGCAATCATATTTAAAAAATCATTTTGTAAAGTGATAATTATTATACTTATTTAGTGCGAATAATTCGCACAGGTCACACCAGTTTATCTTATAGCAATTCTATTTCTTTACTGCAGTCTTAAAATCCCGAGGCTACTAATTTTTGATCCCGGAATTCTCGGACCAGACAATGTTTTTCATCTATTTATTTATTGTTTTTTCTTTCTTTTACAGCCTTCAGCATTTTCTTTAGGAGAAATGTGTGCACCACCGATGGCCAATGTTTTGAAAGTGTTTCTTGAAAACGGACAGACCAAATCGTTCAAGTATGATGCCAATACCACCGTACAAGACGTTGTCACTTCGTTACAATCTAAACTGTGCCTGACAGCGACTGAACATTTTAGTTTAGTTGTAGAACATATCAAATCGCTTCGAAGAAATAAATTGACCCTACTCGATCCGCAAGACACTCTCGCCAGGGTAAGATATTGTAACAAAACTGTTATTTGTGTGCTGGTAAATATTTATTTACAATAATAAAAACGTTAACAAATCAAATAAAAAAAAACAAACTAAAAGTACTTCTCTTGTAAAAAGAAAAAAAACTAATAACGTAACAGAAAGCAACTAATTCTAAGTAATAAAATAAAAATAATACAAATTCACTACCTACTAAATTTTCTATATACGCAAAAACACTGCAACACGACTATACACAAGATTTATCTTCGCACTCTAGTAAATTTATATCTGAACTCAATGGTTTATAACCACACAACTATATGTATTTAATTCGTACTGGTAACGCATTTGTTTACTTCACCGTGCCCCAACCGCGTCTGTCTTCTGCACTGTAAGCGCGGTCTGTTTATATGCCTCGACCCCCGCGTGGTCGAACTTTCTCGAATCTTCCAAACTCTTCTCTAAACTTGCATTGCATTCGTCAGGAAATTCTAAGAAGGTCGGGTTTTTGGCTACCTCCTACTACAAAAACACTTCTACCTGCGTTCATTGTTGTTATACCGAGAACATTCCACGAAAATCAGTGTCGTCACCTGGGGGGGGGGGGGGTATATTATTACACCAGCAGTTTACAAACTTGGTAGTATATCTCCCCCCAGTGACGGAATTACAATATGATAAATGTTTGATGATGAGATAAAATCGGATGTTGTCTGATCGAATCAGTAGAATCACGCGATTCGACGAATCTCTCCATAAAATATTGTTTTTGAATACCAAATTGACTTGGATCAGACGTAAAATGAAACGCTTCCCCTTCTTCGACTCCAGCCGGCAGTTGAAAGGAAAGAATGGGAGAATCGTGTTTTATTCTCTCTATCAAAGCGTCATGCGCACTCTACACGCATGCGCAGTGCATACTGTGTGTATACGTAGCATTTTCCACATAAGAATATCCTAACCCTGATATAATGAAACACTTTGTGTAGTGGGTAGATAACGACTGTTTTTATTATTGTCATTCAAACTATAACGTACATATTGAATAATTACAATGGTTACACATAGATGGCAATAGTTGTACATATTTTGATACATAAACAACAACTGAAATAATAAAATCGTCAACAATTTCCCTTCTTTTGCACAGTTCATATTATTTCATAGTTTTTTTTATTTTTTTATTTTCAGATAGCGTCAAGGCCAGGCGCTCACAAACTGCGGTGTTTGTTTCGCGTGGCATTTGTTCCCGTTTCTGCAACTGTTTTAGCACAAAGGGATCCGAACGCTTTGGATTATTTATATACTCAGTGTTGTAACGACGTAGCACAAGAGAGATTCGCACCTGAATTACAGCCCGACATGGCTCTTAGATTGGCAGCATTGCATATGCATCAACACGCTTTAGCTAATAACATGTCTACGACAAAACTTACAGTTAAAACAATCGAGTGAGTATTTTTTTATTATCACTAGGTTCTAATTTTTAGACCGGACCGTAGAATTAATAATAGTTGGGTTTGTGATTGCATTTATTTTACTAAAGATTCTTTAGGCGCGATTACTGAATTTCGCCCGGCTGCAAAAGAACGAATTGGGGGGGAGAGACATGAGTACGCACATTCATCTTAGTTTACCGAGATGAATGTTGTGTCCAAATTTCATGATGATGAGTTACCGTTCAAAAGTTTTTGTCGGATGGACAAATTTTGAGTTACATTTTGCAACATTTTTCATTTATGCTCCGCTCCTAATGGTCGCAGCGTGATATTATATAGCCTATAGCCTTCCTCGATAAATAGGCTATCCAACAAAAAAAAATTTTTTAAATCAAACCAGTAGTTCCTGAGATTAGCGCGTTCAACCAAACAAACAAACTCTTCAGCTTTATATATTAGTATAGATATATATTGATAAGGTCAGTTTGTTATATTGTTAAAAAGTGAATTAATGGTATATCTTTTTACAGACGCGAATTCGGTTTGGAGCGATTTCTACCAGCATCGTTACTTGAAAACATCAAACGTAAAGAAGTACGTCGTCTGGTCGGTCACTTTTTGAGAGGCTACAGTGGCGGCAGCACAAGCGGTCCTACAGGGAACGGCGGGAAAGCTTTAACGCCTCTACAAGCAAAATTACATTATTTAGATCTTGTAGCACAATTGCCAAGTTATGGAGCCAAGTGTTTTTCAGCGGGACCACCGCGAATCGCAACACCGACGGATTACCTTGAAACAGTGTTGCTTGTCAGTCCGCGTTTTGGACTTAGTCAAATATCGGGCAGTCATAGTTCAGTCGTAAGTAAAAAAATGCGATTTTATTATTTTTTTTTAGTCGCGAGCATATATTTAATGACTTCTGTATTGCTAGTGGCCGTAAGTGGAAGCGTGACCCATGAAGTGAGACAGCAAATGACTGTTTTCTAACTCTTTCTTTTTACTTGACCCGTTGTGCGCAAGTGAGCGGCTGTAGAGGGGCAATAAGTAAGTGAAATAGAGCAAGCCACCTCCCTTTCACAGCTTAGTTCCATGTGCAAACTGACGCATCCATTCACGGACATGCGCATGAGACTCAGAGTATAATAAGTGAGACAGACGTATAATTGTCTGCACCTTAGTGTTTAAGTCTTTCTCCCGATCTTTGCTAGCAATATAGACGGTATTAAATATATGGTGCAAACTGACGCGCATCCATTCACGAACGTGCGCATGAGACTCAGAGTATATTGAGACAGACGTATAAATGTCTGCACCGTAGTGTTTAAGTCTTTCTCCCGATCTTTGCTAGCAATATAGAGGGTATTAAATATGTGGTGCAAACTGACGCGCATCCATTCACGGACATGTGCCTGAGACTCGGAGTATTATAATGAGACAGACGTATAATTGTCTGCACCGTAGCGTTTAAGTCTTTCTCCCGATCTTTGCCAGCAATATAGAGGGTATTAAATATATGGTCGCGAGCTATTCATCGTTGTCGCGCGCATGCGCCGCTGCCATGGTTACGATCACGGCATTCAAAAGTTTCGGGCATTTTATGACGCAATCGCTGGCCCAGTAACGTTTTTCAATGTTAATTTGAATGAAAATATTATTGACAATGCACAAGATAGTGGAAGAACACACTTGTGTTCAATTGAGACAGTGCGGCTGAAATGCCACGGTCGAAAAAACTGGTGGAAATGAATGAAAACAATAGTGGAATATTTTTCTATGATGTTTATCACTTCTTTAAATAATCGTTCTTATTTAATTGCTATTTACCTTTTTTAAACTCAATCATTTTTCACCTGTCAAAATAAAAAGTGCCTGAAAAGTATGGCGGAAATCGAGGCATGCGCACAAAAAATTTGGTCAACTATGAAAAGGCTAATTCAATATTTCGAAAAGATATTTTTGCTCACAAAAAAAAATTTAAAAATGCCAGCCAATTGGGCGACGGGACCATTCCAACTTCAAACATGTTGACATTTGATTATAATAAAGAAAATAAAAATTCTAATATCGCGTGACGCGGGTAATGGCTAGTACTCAATATGATATTAACTATTCGTAGCCATGGTTACCTGCATAATATGTTCCAAGTCACCTAAAAATTAATCAAAGCATGCCTAACTATTTTATTTCTGACAGATCCATAAAACAAAAGAGCGTCTGATTTTTTTTTTCAAAACATTTCCGAAACTATAAAGTTTAGAAATAAATTTTTTCAACAAAACTTTCTTGGAAAAATAAATAGAATTATAAACCGTTATGAAAAGTATACCATTATTATATTATGTAGCAATTTCTTTATTTCAAATTTAAATAAACCGCCAATTCTAGTTACATTTAGTTGACAGTTACATTTAGTACTAAAAAGACAGTAAGGTGGCGGCAGTGTTACACAATTTTGAACACAGTTCTACACATGGCGACATGGAGTTCAGTTCGTCGGTCTGAAAACCCGCGCAATGATGCAATATTCGTTTTATTAAATATTTTTAAAATCACAAAACTTATTTTATTTATGAAAGGCCATCATTAACTACCTACAATTATTAAAAACACCGTTTCAGCATATATCTATTCTGCGCATGCGCCGATTTTTCCCAAAAATAATAGGGCTCTTCATATTTACATACCAAACATCCTCCCAAAATTTGGTTTCAATCCGCTTATCCGTTTGACCTGTATCGTGTTCACAGACAAACTGACTAACAGTCAAACAGATTAACAGACGCACAGAGTTTTTCCAAAAATATGTTTTTTGGATTCGGGGACCTCAAAACGGAAAGATATTTTGAAAAGTGATTTTTGGCCTAAACTAGTACCATTCCCCACTTGTGGGTTGGAATGGTAAAAGTGGACGTTTAACTGCCTACATATTAATTTTATTCAACTCATGCGCGTTATTCATGTTTTATCATGCCTAAAAACCGAACCCTAAATAGCCATTTACTGACTGGTGACAATTACTTGTCATAACTCAATGAAGATTCCTACTAGCTTGGCCATTGTGGAGTAATGAAAATAAACGTAACTATTTTCTGAGTCGTAACGAAATAGTAGGTAACAACAACTCCGTTGAGACTAAAATTGAGAGGCCGAATGTTTTCGACATGGAGTTTATTCATAACCGGCTAACCTCAAACCAAAACATTGAATCGTGCTGTTTGGTGCTGTTAGTATTGACAGTTTTTTTTATAAAGAAATAAATAGATATTTACAACATCTCATTATAATTAAAACATGAATAACGCGCAATTGTTGAATAAAATTATGGGCGCAACTTGTAGGCTAAGTCATGACACGCCATGAATGACTTAGACTACTAGTTACGCCAATAACTTATGTATTTCAATTTTATAGCCGGTGCCGATTGCAAGACTCGAAGACATGTGTGAAATTATTGTAAGACGGGAAGATGAATTGAACTGTTCAGTGTCAATAGCCCTAACAACAGACCGACTATTAAATTTATCACTCGAAGAACGAGATGCCTGCGAATTAGCACTCGTTCTCCAAGGTTATCATCACGTGCTAACGAATAAAAACTTACCGGTGGATAGAGAACGAGAACCGCCTCCAGAAGATTTGGCTCCGCCATTTTTAGGTCAGCATAACGTCGTTCCAGCGAAATGGAGTTACGTCGATCATGAAAACCTGCCTTTACAAAGAGCTGCTTTTATGACTCCGCCCCATTACTTGAGTCCAAATCAAATCCAGGCGAATGGATTTTATCAAACGGATACCATAAAAAGAAATAATATGGGCATCGATCATATAAAACCGTTGGGTGTCGACAACAACATGAATAGTCAAATGTCGAATAAAAACCAGATGCAAATCTTCAACAATCAAAAATATGAATTGAACGATTCAATAAAATCGTTAGGCTACGATTTGCAGAGTGTTGTTTCGATGGAAATTTTAGAGAGCGGCATCGTAGAAGCGCGCAACGAAGAAGTGATCCGACGAGTTCAAGAAATGCAGCAACTGGTTGAAAACAGTGAGCAGTATTTGTCCGAACAAGAAAATCGGAAAGGGGAATGGCATGAAACTTGTTTAGATGCAGACAGTGATTCTGATAGTCAAGTCAGTAACTCAGACGATGCTCCCGGTCCTCTGAAACACAGCGATTCTCTTTTGTTATTAACGCAGAATCAGAAAATCGAAGCCACAAACGGCTGTTTAGCTTTCAGTGCTCTTGACATGTTGCGGTCGGACATTACCCAATCTGAAAGTGATACGGATTCTTTAACACCGACTAACTCGCCAATCCATAATTCTATGCACAACAACAAAGCGATTCGAACTAGTTTCGGGTTGCACAGCCCTGATAATGGTTGTAAAAACGAAGAAGATTTAAAGCAATATTTGAAACAGCTGAGGGAACATGCTCATATGAACAACATGGTTTTCGATAGTGATTTAAGCAATTTAGAAGCGAATATAGATTTATATGACCTTGATCCAGATATTATAGATTTGACATTACTGCCACCTCCTCAAACACCGGACGAATTAGATGGCGTGTGCAATTTACCAGCTGCTTTGAGTGTTCCCCCGATTTCATTTGCTGACTCTCCAGTTATTCAGAGTGAGAAAACGTATGCCAATAATTGTATATTAACGCAAAATCATAGATTAAATTGTATTAATGATGAGAATGCGAGAAAAATTAGCGAAATGAATATAGATGACTTTTTGGCAAGCGTGACAGTTCTGCCGCCAACTCAGCAAGTAACTCCAGCTGTTGAATTAACTCCTGAAGAAATTATGTCTTATATTATTCCTCCGCCACCTGGTGATCAAAGCGACAATGAAAACAATTCGTCGTCTTCAACGAGTACGCTGAAATCAGAAGTAGTTAAATTTCCGGTTAACAATGAATTGAGAAGACGAAACAGTAGCGGCAGCGTTAGTACAAATTTATCAACGTTTACCGGCGTCAGTCGAGTTATTGAATATGCAACGGTCGATCGAAAAGGTGCGTTTTCGTGTTGTGGAAAAGGAAAATCCGATAAACAAAACCATAATTCAAACACAATCGAAGTGAATAACGATCAAATTAGACCGCCTCCGCGAAACCACGTTGAATTAAAACCGCCCGATAGACCTCCAAAAACGGCGAATTTAAATGGAGACAGACCGCGTTCCAATTCGGTGTCGTGCGATCAGTCGGCTCCGTCATTACCGCCGCGCGATTCATCGCACAATGCTCCTCCACATATATTTCTACCTCCCAAAAAGCCACCGTTACCTCCGGTTCCGTCTATAGAATTGAGAAATCGCAATAAAAGTCCAGCACCGATTTTAAAAAATCGCACGGCTTGTATCGGCAGTCCGCATTTACAAAGAAACAAGAACGAATACAAAGATTTGGAAAATGGTTTGGATTCTCCCGATAGTGCTAAATTGTTTTCAGTCACCGCCGATCGTAATTCAGCAAACGACATAAAGCGGGCTGTCAGTACTCCCACGTCGCCTCATCTAGGGCGAAATGCACATTTAACCGCCGTTCCTATAAACAATGAGCATCTGATCGACAATAACATAAATGGAAAAATGCCCGATGTGTTTACTTTCGAAAGAAAGAATGGTCCTCTGTCATTAAATGTGGAGTATAATAAATACGGAAGAGAGCATCACTCCAGAACACTATCTTGTAGTGCTATAGAACATTCCAGTACCCTTACAAGAAATAAAGACAATACAAAGTTAAGGGAAACGTTACTCTCTAAGAGTGATGTTGCGTTAGCTGGGTTACTTTTAAGGTTAGATCAAGTAGCTGCACAATGTAGCGCTGCACAAGCACACGGAGGAGGAAGACAGATGTCTGAAGAACGTTTTCAGGTAAGAACAATTCTAGTTGATACGTCATAACTCGAATATTAAGTCGAAATCCTCTTTAAGCTGAAGAAATTAACCATGTCGAAACGCAAAAAACTCTACAAGACGAACTATTTAAGGAGGTTGAACCGTTTTTCGAAGATAATGAAAAAAATCTGAAATAAAGTCTTTTTATTCTTGACAATTTTAACAATTTTAACTAAATTTTCAACTTTTTAATGATTTAATTTTAATTTTTATTACTTCTAATTTCTTTTTTTAATTATTTACTGCAAAAAATGTGTGAAATACAGATATTTACATAAATGTATTTTTTCTAACCTAACTTTGTACAAAAAATTCAAAAGTTAGTCCATTAGGTAAAATACTGAAATAATTAATATTAAAAAAAAAATTATTTATGCCTTTTTGACAATAATTTATTGGTATCATCGACTTATAACCTTTTGTAAAAATTGGTTGTCTGTAAAGTCGGTTTACGGACGATAGTTTTACGTGATAACGTCATAAAGAAACATTGATAAAATGCACGCTCAGGCGGAACGTTACACTTTTTCGTGCATGCAGCCGGTGTTTCATCAATTTATAAGACGTTATCACGTCAAAAATTTATTATGGAAAAGTTCCCATTTAGTATTCGACTTACTTTTGATTGGGACTGTAACGCATCAACCTCCTTAAACTTGCTAAATATGATTTCTCTATAAAATACAGCTTTCTGTAATTCGAAATTTCAGTCTCGCGAACTCTATATTATCTCAAAGTAACTGAGCTTTTGTAACTCAAAGTTTATTATCTGTTAGTCAAAATAATAAAACGTTAATCATTAAAAGTTAGTTATCGGAAATTATGTGTCTGCAAGTCGAAATTGTAACTGTTAAAAATTCTGTATTTCAAAATCTTCGATGAGCCGAAAATTTTTTATCATTTCCCGACAACTTCAAGTTGTGAAGTTTCTATTCTGTTAATATTTATGGAATTTATATTTTGTTATATTACTTAGTTATGATTTCGATAGAACATGCAAATTGCAATTCAAAATTGTTCGACTGCTGATCTGAAGAGAGTGTTTTTATTTTCGTTTTGCAGAGCGCCCGTGACGAACTTACTTCACACTCACTACAGTTGGTGACTAGCAGTAAGTGCGTGGTGGTAGCCATGTCAAACCCATCATCTACAGACTTACCGGAACACTTAGCGTCTTGTCTGTCCATTTTACGGAGACTTACAGAATTATCACAAGATCTTACGAAACATACGACGGCGCCACTTCAGACAAGAAATCTTGTATTGAAGGTTTGTTTTACATTTTTTTTTATGATAGCAACCCTTTATGTTGGATATGCAGTTCATAATCAAATATTAAAGCTGCCAATTACTAGAACTTGGATCGAGCAAGAGTGTTTAAAATAGTTTTTTTGCCTTCCCCTATTTTTATGCTCGGTTAAGGAGATATAGTGTGTATTTTGTTGCACTTAAGAAAACAGTACCTGGGTGACCGAGCTTTGCTCGGAAAGCTAAATAAAATACTGATATTCAAATACGTATTTATTTTAAGTCTCACTTGGATAGTAATTAAAGATTAACTGTCATAATATTTTGAAAACAATTGTTTCATTGTTTGTATAAAATTCCAAAACCTACTTACAATATTTAAGTATTTTCATACGTCAAAAAATTGATTTTTATAATGATAAAATTTGTAAGAAAACGATTTTTTCGAGAGATGGGACCTAGCTAAAACGATTTTTTGTCCCCCAAAATCCCTTTTCAGTAAATTTAATCCAAATCGTTAGGGCCGTTTTCGAGAAAATATTTAGGGACATAGATAGGTACATAGGTACACACAGAACATACTGTTCTGTGATAGGTACATATTATAGATAGGTATATAGGTAGATACAAGATTAGCTCGTTTAATAATATAGGGATAGGGATATTGAGTATAATTTATTTGGAAAAATGTAAAAAAATAGTATATTGTGCGACTAGTGAGAGAAGGAGAAGATTCCATGAGCGTGAAATTTGCCGCACGAGCGTAGCGAGTGCGGTAACACGTGAGTGGAATAAGTTGATCAATAGTCGCACATAAAACTTTATTCAACTAGCACGAGCAATATGTAATCGGGGTCCTGATAAGAGAGGGAGAAATAATAAATCACTTCATTGATTGACGTACCCACCGCCCTCGATGCACACAAGATGGCCCTGACTTTCGCTGAATTGCGATGCTGCTTTCTTATACACAAATCACTACCGCGTTCCTATTGGTCCAGAAACTATGCAGTAATATATTACCGTACAGTTTCGGCTCATTATTCGCACTCTACGCGTCAACATGAAGTAATTTATTATTTCACCCGAATTTAGCAGGGCCCCGAAATTATATATTACTCACGCGTGTTGAATAAAATATATTGTATGACGTTTACTTCCACGAAGACTACTAGTGCCGCTAGCGAGCAATAGAGCGGGATTTAACTGCTTTGTTATTAGTGTATTTTCCATAAGGCACTTACACTATTGGCGTCGGTCGGATGGCAGGACCTAGGGGTCGGACCAAAATTTCTCGACGTTTCATAACTTTCTAAGAAGTTTGGCACTATTTTTGGAAAAGTATGTTTATATATGTATATATATATATATATATTTATATATATAAGTGTACGGGCTATAACTTTCGAAGGAGTTAATTGATTTTGACGAAATTTGGACCACATGTTGAAATCTATCACCGCACGAAGCCTATTTAAAATGGGCTCAATCGGGTCACTTTAAGGGTGGGTTTTAGGGGTTGAAAAATATTTTTGGGCCCGAAAATACCGAAAAAATTTTCCGAATCGTTTCAAAATTGAAATTTAACCCTTTAGTAATGATTAAAATGTGCTACCAAAATTTTATTAAAATCGGCCCGACAGGACCAGACTTAAAAATTTTATGAAAACGTTAGTTTGTAGATATGGATTTATTTAGTGAAGAGTGAATTTAATTTGTTGTATTGATAGTAATATTAAAATTAAGAAAAAAATAATATTTTAAGGGGTGTATTAAGGGGTAAAATTTTGTATTTTGTAAAAAAATAAAGTTAAGTTTATATGAGGGAGCCACACTGCCTATAATAGCAAATACACTATATTGTCGGCAGGGTTTCGCACTGCGACCCGAGTTTTTATTATTTTAAACCGCGAAGCTTCTTAAGAGTATTCGTCCCTGCAAATACCCCCTGCATCCTTCATCTCAAATCTTTTCCCCTCGCCTAAAAACGGTTCGCGCTCTCCCGACGCTATTTTTAAAGCTAGAGGGTTCTGGTAAACGTCAAATGAAAGACAAAGAATCAGACTACAGATCCTTCAGGCGAATTTTTTGAAAAACAGTTTCGCCTACGTGTGAAATATTACATAACTTATTATTTTTTTCAAAAGGTTGTAAGTTTTTTCAAGAATTTTTTTCAAAAAATTCGCCTGAAGGATCTGTAGTCTGATTCTTTGTCTTTCATTTGGCGTTTACCAGAACCCTCTAGCTTTAAAAATAGAGTCGGGAGAGCGCGAACCGTTTTTAGGCGAGGGGAAAAGGTTTGAGATGAAGGGTGCAGGGGGTATTTGCAGGGACGAATACTCTTAATAAACAATATAGCAGGGAGCGCGACGAAAACGACATAGCGGCCACATGAAATCATACTCTATAACCGTGGCATGGTTCATTGCTACGATCGATCCAGTTATCGTCACTCTATTCTCTGCAACCGGCCAGTAGGATAACTCGTGACTTGCTCTAACTTACTCCGACTGTTGTTTTAGGTTCATAGCGTAACTGCAGCATTCCGAGATCTCGTAAACGCGACGATAGAACATACTTCGACGGGGAAACTGGAGGAGCAATTAGCATATCACGCTGAGTGCTTGGCGAATGTTTTAGCGACGCTATTGAGAAGTTTGCGTGTGTTCTCACCATAACGATGTAGGTGTGGCACTGGTGAAAAAATCAGCGCCAATAGGTGAGGATTGTTCAGTTGTTTTCTTGCTGCGAATAGGTGATTATTTTTGTTCATTTAGTGATCAGTGCTGAATTAATATACTCTGTATAAAAAAAAAAACTAGTGATACAGCTTTCGTGAATCGATAAGTGAATATCGGAAAGTTAAATATATAAAATCTTGAATGTTTTGAATCTTTTAGGGATGAAGTTTTTAATAATGAAACTAAATAATAAATAATATTAATAGGAGTGACGAATCGAGAATTTCACAGTATAAAAAAGGATTAGGGTTGTTGAATATTACATAAAAATAGTGTAAACTGTAAAGTATATAAAATTCCGATATATTAATAATAATAAACGAAATATGTTATTTAAATGTCAAATTGTTACCGAAAGAGAATTATTATGTTTTTTCTGTTAAAGATTATGAGAAAAATTATTTAATTGTTTTCAATTTTAAATATTAATTTTTATGGTGCTAAGTTGAAAAGATAGGTGTCATATCATAATATAGTACCTATATGCAAAAACTGAAAGATTCTAAAATTAGAAAATAGATGCTTAATACCTCTGTTGTCGAGCGTCTATAATCTACAATATCTTTCTATTTGAAATTAGTAACACAATAATTGTTTTAAAGTTTCTCTATGTTGGCTTTTTTGAAGTGAAAACTTCTTTAGCGGCGTTGTACACTTTTTTTGTAATGGGTAAAAAATGTTAAACTTTCGTCAGGGACACGTGACCGTAAACTCGCGTCAGGGTCACGTGTCCTGATCGAAAATGCGTAAGACGAAAACTTTTATTTATACAACGTTAGACATCTAGCGTTGAAATATCGTACATAAAAATGCAATCTATGATACAAACCATTTTGATCGAAAATTCGTAAGACGTTAATATTCAAGTTTTCACTTCCGCCGGCACTCCCGGAGTGCAAAGGGTTTTTTTTTTATTTTGAAAATGTCAATTGAATTGCCAAAGATTCTTTAATACTAATTCAAAGTCTGCAGAGAAATTCGCTTTTCGACAAAATAAATACATTATGCTTCGTTAAAGGGGACAGAAAGTGTAATTATGCCTTAAGACTGTAGGACAAGCGTTTGGTTTGTTTCTTAATTCTTTTACTTGCTTTGTTTATTCTAATCTTTCAATATTTGTCCTCAGATGTTCAATAATATTAACGTATTCACGTGAAATATTTTAGGCAGGGGTGGATCTAGTTTTTTTGAGGCCTAGGGCTTGTTGACGTCCAATGGGACCTCATTTTTTGTTTGATTAAGAATCTTTAAATTGGGATTAAAAGTCAATTTTAATATCGTCAATATCGGAGTTCAATCATTGTTTAAAAAAAAGCATTAAACACTTATGATAAACCAATTTTTGTGGACCCTAGACACCTGGGGGTGATCCTATGTCGATCCGTCCCTGATTTTAAGCGTCTGAGCCATGAAGTACAGACGGCAAAGGAGTCCGAACGCAATGTTAAAATAGTTGTTTCGATTTGATGGACAGATCATACATTGCATGCAGTACTTGTTTAAATCATGAGTTAACATTTAACAATATGTCCTGAACATCAGCGCTATTAGTGTCCAAAAAATGAACTATCAGGTGGACCCGTTTTTGTGGACGCAGAAAACCATGAACTCCTTTCTATCTTACTTCGTGATCATTTATAAATTAGGGCGTTTTTCTTATACGTAGTATGACAGTAACGCATGCGCGATGTTAAAAGTGTAATGGTCCAGGCCCGTAGCCACGTATGGGCATGTACAGGCGATGCCCGTACTAGCTTTGTTTGCCCATACTAGCAAGTCGTTTGTATGATTTTCACACTTAATCTCGCCCGTCCTTAGTTCTTATTTGCCCGTACTACGATTTGGACCTTGCTACGGGCCTGTATTGGTCGAACATAGAGGCACGATACACTCTCTCTAGACTCCAACACTGAATTAAACAATATTAAACAACAGATCAGAGGTGCCCACCTGTTGCTAAAACGTATCCTATAAATATGAGTGATACATTTAGGACCTGTCTCCTTAGAATTACTGCCTGTTGGATTCAAAACGCTGCGTTAAAAAAATCATCTTCGAAAAGAAATGAAGATTGATTAAAGGATTTGGCATTGATCGACAATTTAGGATACTCTAACCTGGATAATTAATTAACTAGATTGCCATATTCACATAAGAATGACTGTCTGAATTTGCAAATGTAACAACGATGCATAATTTACCGATTGTCCAAAATTAAACTCAAAAACGTTGTCTATTGTGTTACTAAAACTCGAGTATTAAAAATAATATATTGAATAATTATATTTACGAAAGCACTGTATGTACATATTTTTATTAACGTTTTGTGTATTTGATATAAATATTGGCCATATTATAAGATTAATTTTAAGTACAATATTTTGCAAAAAGATTATTTTAACTGCTCAAATTGAAATTTTAATATATTGTAATATATATCTCCAAATTTTATTATTATATCTTTATAACTAAGTATATATATATTTAATTTACGAGTTTTTGTTAACAGATTCAGAAAAGATTTTACCAATAATTGAAACCAAATTTTTGTTGTTCCATTTTTTTTTTTGGAATTTGTTTTTAAATTGTAATCTATACACTCATTTTGAAAAGTACAATTTTTAACTTTAGGTCTTGTTGTTTTCTATGTTACTAGTCATTTTTTGATTTTTATTGCAAACTTCACAATAAATATTGAGTTTATAATATGTATACACAAAACAAAATACTCAAACATTTTAAATATTTGAACATTCTGTTATATTTTTAAAGATATTAACCCATTTTTTAATGGAAAAGTATTAAAACTTTTTTGTTGGAAATTTAAAAAATAAGTAATAATTTCATATCATAATCATGAGCCTTATAAAACAATATAAAACATATAAATAATAGGGCATAGGTTCAAAAGCTTCTGAACTTTTTGAAAACTGATTTAGGCATGGAAGTGATACACGGCATCGAGAACTGCCCCGGTGCAGGGCAAGCTGAATGGGTAACTATTGGTTAAAGAAATTTGTTTATTGTTTACATATAATTACCCATTCGGCCTGCCAAAAACGCCAATACTTCATGATGTAATTAGTGCAAACAACGAAAATAAATTTTGCATCACCCAGTCCAGTCGTTTTTAGGGGTAATCAACCCCTAAGGCCTCTTGTTAACGACAACGGATAACGGCCCGATGCTTACTTCAATAGGTTAGTGCGGGTGTTTGTTAACGTGACGGGAGTTTTGTTGCAAGGGTTACATGCCCGTCTCGTTAACAAACACTAGAGCTGTAACAAACCGTATGTATTCGTTACTGAGTAACGGGTACATCGTCTGACTCGAAGTAACGAATCGTTACTTACAAATTTATTTCGTTACTCGCATTTGTCGTATCCATGTCAGTTCGACTCGTTTGATACGGTTAGGTATACGTTATATGAACGAAGTCATACCGTATCACGTATGCGACGCGCCTCGATGCGATGGTACATGCTCGATGCTGTTAGTACACGATTGTATGTCGTATGAAAAGTAACGAGTAACTAACGATACGAAAGTAACGGGTACTGGTTCTTTAAGGATGTATATAACATTTTTGAATTCAAAGATTTTTGCCTAAATTTAAAATATGTTATAGAATTAGACCTCCTGCATCGATTAAAACCAAAAAATAGATACTTTACCGACCTTTTTTATGAAAAAATTCATTTTAAAATCACCATTCACTCAATGTTATTTCTACCGGAAGTGTTAAAAATTTTGAGAAGATTAAAACATTTATCATTTTATTTCAAAGATTTATGATTCAAAAACTTATTATCAGTTTCTTTGTACAATTTGCGATTTTTCAAGCCCAAAAAAACGTGGAGTTACCAGCAATTTCACGGAAATATTTTATTTTGAAAGTGATGAAATCAATTCTCCGAATATTAATCTTAATTAATGGCGGATGTAATGAGACAATGAGGCAACGTCGCGTTCCTGCATGTCGATAATAAAAATCGCATTTATGAAATGTCATATCACGTGAACCAACTGTCAATTATTCTGGACCTGTCATTTTTGAGATTTATGTGCATTTAGAACACAAAATGCGTTTATATGTCGGATAAACGCTGTAATGTAACAAAAGTATGTAAAAGATTTGAGATATTTATTTTTGTTTGGAAAACTAAAATGTTCGTACAGATTATATTCTGCAATTAATTTGAAAAAACTTTGCTTTAACAAAAATCTGCCAAAAGTAAACTTTAATTACTGACTTTATGTATCAGTTTATTATTTTGCGTAATGATAATTGATTTCTTAATGACTACTTTGCAATTGCTTGATAATAATTCATAATAAATAAATACTTTCTTTGAATTTTGATTTGACATTTTTATTTATTATTATTTTTATAGTATCCATAGCTTCAAATTTTTGAGGTCAGAAATTCTATCTCCACGTTATGTTTCCGAGTGTCAGAAGACCACGTGAACAGCCATGTTGCCTGATTGTTTTTGACTAAAGTCACAGTAGTCAAATTAAATGTTAAATATTTGTTCATAATATTTAATTATAGGAAAATTTTTAGAAAATCTACCATAAAAAATGATTAAAATTAACACAAAGTCTTCGCAAATGAAAATTTTTATACATTTATGATTTTGAAAATTTAATTAGATGTACTACACAATTTGACCTTATACACATCCTTAAGTAACGAACACATACGGGTACACAATTTCTCGTTACTTTTACAGCTCTAACAAACACCCACACTAACTTATTGACCACTGTCATAAAAATTGGGCCGTCATCACTAGTAGGGTTGAAAACGTGAACTCATTTTGACAAAGCTGAGATTTTTACAGTATTTCAAATACACTTTTTCTAAATTGTATTTAAAAAAGCAGAACAAAATTCCGGTCGGAACACCCCGGAAAACTGCCTTGAAGGTATGAGATAAGAAATGTTAAAAGCAGTCTACCGGGGTGATCCTACCGGAATTATGTTCTGCCTTTTTAAATACAGTTTAGAAAATACTGTACAAATCTCAGCCTTGTCAAAATGAGTTCACGTTTTCAACCCTACTAGTGCATATTTAGAGGTTGATTACCCCTAAAAACGACGCAAAATGTCATTTTTGTTTACTCTGATTAAACTACATTACAAAGTATGCCACTTCCATGCCTAAATGAGTTTCCAAAAAGTTCAGTAGCTCTCGGTCTAATAGCAACAGCGGTTAAAATTTGTTTATAAACTTATACATTATGATTAACGAAATAATAATAATTGGTAGTTGACCAATTTACATTTTTGCCACGGTATCTAGTTTTTTTATTGTTAAGGGCCAATGCACACATGCTACTTTTTTGTATCGAAAACGGGCGATTCAACAATTGCATCAATACTATCTGGTAGTACTAGGTACCCAAAAACTGCGATCTAGAACTTTTAAAACTGTATGTTATCATAATGTTTTATTTTATTTAGTGAACTGGCTATATTTCTGAATTAATATTTTTAACAGCTATGAAGTGTAGGTACTCTTAAGCCGATCACGTTTATTAAACAAATAATAACCGCCTTAATAATAATTATCGTTAAATAAGTCAAATATGTAGAAAATTAAAAACAAAATATCATGACCAATAATATTTCCAATATCTATAATAATACATATTATTTTATGCACAGCGACTGCAGTCTATTATTATAATGACAAAGTGAGTAGGTATTGAGTGTAAATTGCAAACTTCAAACCATTATTTGTGAGACGACCTATGTAGATTTTACGCCAGTTTCACTTCTGTAATGTGTAGTGTAAACTACAGGATCTTGTAAGTAAAGTACATTTTACTGAGTAATGCATAAGAATTTCGCATCACATAGGTGCAATTTTTACGTCCCCTACCTGATTCTCTGTTCACTTATAAAAAAAATATACATTTTTATAAAAATTTTTGAGGTTAGATTTGAAATTGTTGGAGTTCATGACGGAGCCCATTGAATTGGGACTGTTCCAGAAATATCTAGATCAAAATGAACTTTGAAATAATGAAACTACAATGCAACAAGATGATTTATATTATTGATTGCAGATTTGAATTTTGAGTAATCAACAACCTTTACTTGAAAGTGTTTAAATTTTTCTGTTTATATATATATATTCGAATAATTAGACTGCAGTCAACTGTTCAACAAGTCAGCATAGTGAATTTCATACCGGGTGAGGCAAAAGTCCCGGAACGGTTGAATATCTCGCATACTACGCATCATATAAAAAAAAAAAAAATACGTGTTAAATATTTTTCGCAAAACTATTTTTTGATACCACACATGACTCCCTACCCCCCACCCAGTTGGTGGGGGGAGGGGCAACTTTAAAATTTTAAATAGGAACCCCTATTTTTTATTGCAGATTCGGATTCTACGGGAAAAATTACATACAGTTGATGTAATTTTTCCCGTGGGTTTTAGGGGTTGAAAAATATTTTTGGGCCCGAAAATACCAAAAAATTTCTCTGAATCGTTTCAAAATTGAAATTTAACCCTTTAGTAATGATTAAAATGTGCTACCAAAATTTTATTAAAATCGGCCCGACAGGACCAGACTTAAAAATTTTATGAAAACGTTAGTTTGTAGATATGGATTTATTTAGTGAAGGGTGAATTTAATTTGTTGTATTGATAGTAATATTAAAATAAAAAAAAAAATTACATACAATTGATGTAATTTTTCCCGTAGAATCCGAATCTGCAATAAAAAATAGGGGTTCCTATTTAAAATTTTAAAGTTGCCCCTCCCCCCACCAACTGGGTGGGGGGTGGGGAGTCATGTGTGATATCAAAAAATAGTTTTGCGAAAAATATTTGACACGTATTTTTTTTTTTTATATGATGCGTAGTATGCGAGATATTCAACCGTTCCGGGACTTTTGCCTCACCTGGTATAATTATTGTAACGTTAACAGACTGTGAAATGGGCTAAATTTAATTAATCGTAATACTGCAATCAGTACACTTTGTAAAAGGCTAATTAAAATTATTTAAATTAATCTTTTGGCATATCTTTCGGTTGCACAATTTTCTAAAAAAAGTTTGCAGAGTAAATTCGCAATATTGTTGCCCAATATTAATTGTAGGGTAGTTCATTAGCTTCTGATCCGAAATGGCATTGGTTCAAAGCAATCCGGGCACACGCACTCATTGTGGTTGCGCACTCAGCCCGTGTCCGAAGGTCATCTCCGGTGCGGACATTCTTTGTCTACTCAGCGTTACGATGTTGCGTTTAGTTTTGAAATTATAAGACTAAACATTATCGTCTATTTTCGTAACACTCGACATTTGGTGCCGTGTTCTTCCGATTTTAAAGACAAGTATTCGAGTCGGCGCGATTATCAGCATATTTTTTTACAACTAAATAAATATTACATTAGAGTTTTGGATAGGCTAGAGTCGATTTTATTCAGAAAGTTGCTGAATAGAGATACGTAGGGTGTGTTCCAAAACATAACCTAATATACTGGCCAGTACTAATGACGTCAGGAGTCCGACGCCATAATTGTACTGATGTGCCGCCATATTGTACTGGTGAAACAGATGTGACATAACATAAATATTTAACAGGATGTGTATGCAACAGACTTTATGGAATATTTATCTTATTGTTTGTTCTTTGCAATAATGTCCACTCTACAAAGTTAAACAATTACTTTTGGTGAATGAGGCAAATAATAATACGTGCTGGCCAGTATATTTCGGACCGAATCAACAGTATGGCGTCAATTCGTGACATCATTAGCACTGGCCAGTATACTGGGTCGTATTTCGGAACACATCTGTAATTTGGAATTTCAACAATATTTTTTTTGTATGCCCAAATATTCAAGTCTGAATTACAATGGTATCCAATTATATTAATAACTTGTGTGGTAATATTGTTATTTGGATCTTGGATGTATACCTATTAAAACTTATAAATAGATAGAAAATGTTCTTCCAATAATCATAAAAACAGAAATTATTAATATGTCGTATTTTAATGGCTATAATATAGTCCAGTCAATTCGTCATTCAACTGTGTATTTTGGATGAACTGTGATTTTTGCTTGGGATTCGATTGTGAGTTTAAAACTGAGTTTTCGGCACGGAAGATGTTTTCCTTCGGCCATTATCTTGGAAAGGAGAGTGTAAGTAACTGTAGATCTCACAAAAATTTTGTAGGTAGTAATTTTGTAGGCAATTTCTCTACAATGTTTGTAAATAACTTTTTGACGAAACAAGAAAGTTATTAAAAATTTAAATTTAATTGTGTAGAAGTGACAGCAATAGTTTATTTATCATTTTATATTGAATATATTATTTGTATTTTATCCCTTAACCTACCTAAAACAATGCTATCGAATATAAAAAAACCGCATTTAAATATATTCACCCATATATTAGAGATCTACGATGCCACAGATACGGCAAAAAATTGCGTACACACTTCTCAAGATGATGGCCAAATGAAGGCACCGTCCGTCCCGAACTCACCGCCGACCCCTATGAATTCCAAACTAAAAATCGCTGCCTACCTAAAACGCACAGGTGGCTCTTTTTTTGGCCCATTTGACTGCGCTAACACATTTTAATTAATTAGCAAAGGAAATTGTTTATTAGTATGTTAAATGTTATTGTTTAATGAACAATTAAATGAAAGATCGATTCTTAGTTAATATGGAGAATTTCAAGTTCATATCCCAACAGTGACGTGTAATTTTATTAATATGAGAACACAAACGATAATACACCTATCCCCCGATTTACACGGTACTTGTTTTACACGTTTTCGCTTTTACACGGTTTTCCAAATAAGTTTTTTTTTGTTTTTATCGCACTCTACTAAATGCTACTGTGATTGAACACGTGCGCTGTGTACACATCTCACGGGGAATCCCGAGCTTATGTGCTGACTTGCTGCACACGCACACTATGTCTGTATTTCTTCGCATAAAATTAAAGTGTTTCCGTAATATATTACATATTTTAACCTGCCAATGCATTTTATTTTTATTTCTGTGTACACCTAAAAATATTGAAAAAAATCACAACTGTTAAATAGCAAAATTATGCATTTTCTGCAAGCTTTTCGATTTACACGGTTTTGACTTGAAAATTTTTAATTTTCGATTTACACGTTTTTCTCAGGAACGTATCTACCGTGTAAATCGGGGGATAGGTGTATATTATTATTGTTTCTAATGAACACCGTTAGCATTTAATTAATCATTTTTCAGTATCAGTATTTTATCCATACTTTTATGCTTACTTCATTCGAAATAAATATATTTTATTCAAATTGTCATTTGATAATAATTATTAGATATTAAACTAAGATACATATTTATATTTAAACATAAAAAATATTCCTGAAGTTATCTTTGTTTAAAAAGTAATATATTTTTTGCCATTCTGATTTTATATTTTAATTTTATAAGCTCATTTTTATGATATTTATATTGACATATCCCAAGGAATCAACCAAAATGTTATATCTGTAATATTATTAATGTTTTAAAATAATAAATAAAAACAATAATCCAATTTACAACTCTTTGTAGTATTTTATTAAAAACCCTTATAAGCTAAGAGCTGGTTACGGAGGGGTAGGGGTGACTCGGTGCATTGGAAATTTTATCGTTTACAGGTTTGATTGTTACCGACATAGCGTGAGGCGAGCTGCTAGAAGGCACCCTAGAAGAATAACGCGAGGGTAGGGGATTAAATATGCAATTTTTTTACGTATAATTAATTGATAATATTCAGTGCTGAAAATGTGCAGAATGATAAGAAGTACAAGTAAGTAGGAAAAAAAAAATTGGTTGTCTGTAAAGTCGGTTTACGGACTATAGTTTTACGTGATAACGTATTCCGCTCGAATATCACAATATTTAATAATACATAACCTAAATTTTAGTAGCTGTCAAACTTGGGCCGATCGTGCTTCTCTATCGCTTATACTGCGCTCTCGCTTGCACGCACAGGGTCAGGCGGAACGTTACGGCGTTACACTTTTTCGTGCGTGCAGCTGGTGTTTCATCAATTTATAAGACGTTATCACGTCAAAAATTGCCATAAAACTAGGCAGTAGATAGATGTGGCCGTGGTTGTGATGGTGGCCGTTTAAATAAAGTACACAAAACACTTTCTTTATTTTGTTAATTTATTTATTGATAAATATTGCAAACAGCAATAGCAAAAGAAATACAATCCATTATTACAATCTTCAATATGAATAATTAAATTCTTGCAGTAGCAACTAACCCTATTTAATATTATATCAGCAGCATTTCAACTAAACAATACTTGTTATCAATTTTTTTCGATGAAAAATATTTTTTCCCGTTTTTACACATTTACAAAAAAAAGTAGCATAATAAAATTAGTTTTTACACAACTCTAATTGTAATTAGTAAGCTCTTCGAAATGGTTTTAAAATAATTTTTTATTTAAGATGCTGTTTATACTTTTAATAGAAAATTTTACTGACTTTACGATAAATTTAAGACATCGGTATTGAAGTGAAATAATTTAATCGAAATGAGCCAATTAAATTAACTAGTCTAAAACTAATTCCATTATTCTACTTTTTATACAGAAAACTGTATTGCTTTTAAGACATTTTTATCTGTAGACCTAAAACTTAAAAATTACTTAAAAACACAAAATAAAAAAAGTTTACTTACAATAATTGTAAAATCATAAATAGTACTTATCAGTATATATTAACATAAAAATGTATTAAAACTTCAATGTCAACTACGAATTTATACTAATAAAATATTTAAAGTGTCTAGGTGATGTCACATTCGTTCAGTAATTTCCTCCCAAAATGCAGAGACAAATTGTAAAAGTCAACTAAATATTTATCTACTATCGGACAGTACAAACAACTGAAAAATTGTTGAAGGGATTTTGTTTTCTTTATACAAAGAGCGAGAACGAATTAATTTTTTGAGCTTTGTTTAAATATACACAATAACGTTTAAAAAAGTTTTTCTTTCGGAGTTATACCACCATCCTTGGTGCAAAGATTATATATGCTGTGTTAAAAATATTTATTGAATATTATTATAAGCCCGCACAATAGAAACAATCCAACTTGGATTCAATCCGAATTTTATTTGTAAACCTACGCCTTGCTCAAGAAATAAGTTAACAAATGGTAAAAATCGCATTGAAATCCTGTCAGTCGTTCTCAAGGTTAGAACATTTGAGCCGATTTGCACCCAACGAAACAGAACTGGACAGTTAGCATATAGACCAACGCCTTTCTCAAATTATGTATGAAATCACATTCGACTTTATGAAATCAGGTGAAATCTCTAGCAGTTGTAGAATCGATGACTGAAACCACAAATAATCTCTACAAAGCATTCAGATGACATTTCTTGAAATCTTGGGAGAAGTCATTTGAAATTTTTATGAAATCGCATTTTGGTTGCAAATATTTCGAAGTGAATAAGTCCATTGGTTATGAAACATATTTAAAGAATTTATGAGAATTAGTGTATTCCAGAGTGTTTGCTTTATGTTTTTATGACCAAATTTAAAATACGCTACCATAAACAGTCTGAATTAATGATGACCCAACAATTTCTGCTCTCTAGTTGTTGCACGAGTAATTCCAGTAATAGTAGACAATTAAATTTAAAAAAAACATGAAATGAAAGAATAAGAAAATAATCTTTGCATTTAAAATATTCTAAAAACAACTTTTATCCTTATTTGTCTCTTATTTTACTAAAAATTAATAATCTATGATAATAAATCTTCCTATATATTTATAATTAATGTGGATAGTTTACAATTATTATTTTATTTTATTAATATTATAAACTTCAGTTACTATTTTAATTAATCAAATTTTTATACTGTATGTACATGAAGCAGTGCGGTAAAGAAGGTTCCTTTGCTGAATTTCAGATAAGGAGAACAAAAACCAATTATTATGAATTAGTTAAATATGAAACCGATTTCGATTTATTTTATGAAGTTTAAAAAAATCCCGATATTATTTAAATTTCAAAAACATCTGTAAATCTAGCCGAACGACAAATTTTGCATAAAATAAAACATGACTGTTGTTTAATGATTAATGAAATATACTCATTTATATCAGAAAACGACCGTCAAAAAATTTTTTTTGACTGTTGAAGTCGAAGATTGATATTTTTACAGAACATTTTTTGATGATAAAGGCTAAAACAGACGGAGACGGATTTACACGGGCTCCCTGGGCAACTCGACATTTGTCGTTCTTCCAGTTTATGTGAATATCTGTTAGGAACTTCAGTTATATTTAAGATTGTCATTTATTTTCTACTAAATGGAAATCTCCATTTAGTTGAAAACAAATAACAGTCTTAATTCTTGCCACAAAACAGGTTCGATCTGGTTATAGGGAGTATGAGGGAATTAAAAAAATTGGTTGTCTGTAAAGTCGGTTTACGGACGATAGTTTTACGTGATAACGTATTCCGCTCGAATATCATATTTAATAATACATTACTGCGCTCTCGCTTGCACGCACAGGATCAGGCGGAACGTTACACTTTTTCGTGCGTGCAGCTGGTGTTTCATCAATTTATAAGATGTTATCACGTCAAAAAAAAAAAACAATCAATAATACTCAAAAGTTGTATGAGGTGAGCTGCTCCCGGGAACTTTTTGTGTCCCAAGCCAATCCTGTCAGGTCTGTTCCAAGCAGTCAGAGAACGGTAACAGAGCTGTCACCGTCTTATACAGTAGTTAAAACGAAACTGTTATTAAATTTTTGAGCTACTGCGCAAGACAGTCTTGCACAGTAGCAAGACTGTTATCGAACAGCTTGGAACAGGTTATTCCCACGCATTACGGTGGCATTTCATTGAGTCTATGGGAAACATAAGCACGATTAATAATTTGGTCTGGTTTCTTGTCTCCTTGTATGAAATAAGCGATATTAACAGTTGACATACACACAATATTATACAGATTTTGAAGCCACAAATTTGTCTGATAAATGTTCTGAAACTTTTAAACTGAAATATATTATGTACAAAATCACCATACTAATCTTATTTCATTTACAAATTCATAGATTCTAGATTTCTTTACAAAAAAACAACTACTTCCAGCAATTTTTTTTTGTCATCATCTTAAACACAGAATTTAGGCATTCACTTCATTTTCATACAAATATTTGTAACAATATGGTTTGATAACTTTAATAAATCACCATTTTAATTTAATTTCTGCAATTGTTTTTAATTTAAAAAAATGGTTAACTGTTGTTTGTGATCATGAAAATTCTGTATGATTCTTTAAAAATATAAGTGGTAAATAATAAAACCGTTAAATTGTTTTTTAATTCTTCGAAAACATTCTAGCCTTTCAAAACCCAATAAGGCACCAGCCTACAGAGTATTATTTGTATTCAAATTAACTCTGTATTTTGTGAAAAAAATTGCTAGAAGTGACTACCTTGTCAATGATTTTAAATTACTTTTTAGTAGTACGCTATAAATCATTTCAAATAGGATGCTTATTCTAAATCTCTTCATTTTTCGTAATTTTTATAAGCAAAAATTTAAATTATTTTTATCCCAGATTTTTTTTTTTAATTAAAACGTTTATGCGACTACACTGCCGTCTGTTGGTAAAAACGTTAAGCTTACTTCTGGAGTTTGACAACTAGAAGTAATTGTATGTTTAATTCATATATTTAATATTTTCTATATTGCTAGTGACCGTAAGTGGAAGCGTGGCCCATAAAGTGAGACATCAAATGACTGTTTCTATCTCTTTTTACTTGACCCGTTGTGCGCAAGTGTCGCGTCTGTAGTGCAATTAGTTAGCTGAATAGAGCAAGCCACCTCCCTTTCACAGCTTAGTTCCATGTGCAAACTGACACGCATCCATTCACGGACATGCGCACGAGACTCTGAGTATAATAAATATGTCTGCACCGTAGTGTTTAAGTCTTTCTCTCGATCTTTGCTAGCAATATAGAGGGTATTAAATATATGGTTTTATACATGTTTTATCATTAAAAAGGTAGCCATCTTAATCTGGAAATCCATTTTATAAATAACTGCTTCAGTGTTATTAATATATTATACAACACGTATTTATGTACATTAGTGCACAGCCAATGCTATCGTTTTCTGACAGTTGCAGTGATCAGAACCGATGGTCAGATTGCTCTGACCAAAGTTCGGTTAAAATAATTTTGAATTTCACACACAATTTAATTATTCTCTCTACAAAATGAAAATATGCTACAGAAAATTTCAATTTCATAAAAATTATTTCAACCGAACTGAAAGTTGAGCCAAATGCACCACTTAAGAAAATATTATTGCAGTTACACAATCAAAATAAATTATTAACAAAATTATGCACTAAAATTTGCCGAACGATTTAGTGGATCGAGATCGAGGGTTCGGCATTCGCACTATTATTATTAAGATCGTTACATCGTGTCCAGGTTAAAATATGAGTCGAACGATAAATTCACTTTTCTTGGTCGAAGTTCATTTATTACAAGTTTATACTGATTTAAATATAATAGTTGATTGTTGATTGTTTTGCAGATATTCGATACTTTCTTAATTTAACGAACATATATTTTTAATTTTCACACAAATTACAACATATATATCACAGATCTACTGTAGATGTTTTTTTTAAGTGTGTTTCCATTTTTGTCGAGTTTTTATAGTATAAAAATAATTTTTTTATTCGATTTTAAAACGAAAATTAGACACGAAACTGCTCAAACAAAAATTAGAATATGAATTGTGAAGCCAACGAATTTTCTACGCTTCATAAAATTCAAAAAACGAACTAAAAGCAAGAAATTGTGCTTTGTCAATAAAATCGGAAAAATATACGAGACAAAAACAAATGAAATTAACCGTGTTTTGTTATTATACTCCGATAATTTACACGTTTTCTTAATTTAAATATCTAACAAATCAAAACATGTTTTTTATCAGTTGAAATGCTTCAATAACTACGTGCATAATAGGGCTTCAGAAATTTCTAATAAAGTTTAATCACTTTTTCACGAATAAATAGAACAGTCCTTTCAATATTATGCACACAGAAAAGAGTCTTTGTGAAATTAGGTATTCGTAAACTTAAAAATTCAACATCTGATGTAGAATAATTACATCACTCCGCGGGAGTTCGGTTCTGTTAATCAGCAATTATTATTATTTTTATTTTATCAATCACTATAAACAATTCGCTCACTTTACATGAAAAACGCGAAAGTAAACTGGAACGGCAGGCCGACGGGGAAAGCCATGTTCATCGGGCCAACGCCTAACAGCTATCAGACTAAAGAGCTGTAGATTTCATTTGGATGACTGTTCTGATTGCTGTCGTTTTGCCTGGTGCATTGCTGAAACAATACAAGAAATAATATTATAAAGAAGTAAAGATTGTAAGTTTGGATGTACGAGAGACGAAACGATTCTCCCACTCTTTCCTCTCAACTGCCGGTTGAAATCGGAGAACGGGAAACGTTTCACTTTAAAAATAAGTTAAAAGAGAAAGCAACAGCCCGCAAGAAATCGAACCCGAAACCCATAATTATTTTATCTAAATATATAAAAGGAAACGGTGACTGACTGATCTATCAACGCGCAGCTCAAACAACTGGACGGATTGGACTGAAATTTGGCACACAGATAGTTATTACGACGGAAAAAAACGCTAAGAACGGATTTTTAAAAAATTCAACCCCTAAAAGGATTTAGCGGGGATTCAAAATTTGCATGGAGAAATCATATAAGTAAGATGTATCAATACGAAAATGCGCAGGATTACTCCTGCCAACTAATAAATAAACTCGTGTTTTGTGCTCTTTCAAAAACAAACCCTTCAGAGGGTGAAAAGAGGTAAATAGTCTAAAAATCAACATGGGTGCCATTTTCAAGGTTTGTCGGAAGGTTAATCACGGGAATGTCATCAATTTTGAAATTTATTGGAGGGGTCTACGTCGAGAAAGGAGTAACTATGCCAAATAAATGGAATGCAACCATGTTTCGTCTCAATCGCGAGTTACGTGTTGATACGTGACATATAAATTATTAAACAATTTAATAAGTTTTTTAAAAATGAATATTTTATTTATTAATATGATTTTAATGAACAAGAATAATATCGTTGATGTTAGTTCTCCGATACAATCTGTCCCCTTACAGGCAGAAATCACTCCTATTTATCATATTAGCATGCTAAACACTTCCATTGCTTTCCCATGGGAAGTCAGATCTTTCAAAGAGATCGTCACAAATGCAAGAACGCTTAATATGATGATCCAACATAATATAGGCTGTGTGCACGAAGCCTACTAGCGCCGCTAGTGGGTAATACAGAATTATTGAACTCACTTTTTGTGGAAACCGCGACATGTTTCTATGGTGATAAGTTAAAAACTTTAGTTGCCCATGATTTGTCAAAAAAAAAATGAAATAAGGAAAACTGATGTTAATTTGTTTACACTGACAGAGGAACGTCAAATTAGGACGCCAATGGTCTTTATTTTACTTAAATCGCCATCAGCGCAACAACCCGGAGCACAAGAAGCATTTCCAGATCTCTTAGTTTTCCTATGTTTTCTTTGTAATTAAAAAACTTCATAAAATTAAAACTATTTTCACTTTTAATAAACATTGCTCACTGACATACGGAAAATTTGAGTTTGAAGTTTCCCCTTGTGCTTACCACAAACGCTCGCATCGAAAAACTAGTAACTCCGCCTCCCTGCACATAGCCCATACATGGTGGACCATAAGATGGTATGTAACTCGCGTGCGAAACCGCGGGTAACGGCTAATGTAGATATCAATTAACATTGAATACATACCTGCTGTTTTTGTTCCCAAGTTTTCATAGCAGACTTGTATTTTTCAAACTCATGACACCAATCTGAATAGATTCTTTGGTAGTCGTGGGTTTTAGCTGGTGGGGCACAGCGGTGAGTGTTGACAGTTACGTTGTATGAACAGAGCAACGATCCGCCCATCCAACAATCGTAACGGCCCGCATCTGCTTCCGTCACTGTTATAATTACCAATCCGTGTTCTGACGTTGAAATATATTTATCGGGCCTGTAAACAGAAACCAAACATATAGGCTTTCGAAAAGTGTTGTCCATTTTGAAGCGTAACTTCATATGAGAGATCGAGCCATTGAACGGTGTAACCACGGTAACAAAAACAAATATCATGATTTTGAGTCATAATAGTCTAAGATCCGGTATTAGAAATATATACCTCCATATGTCGTTTGGTGATGACAAAGATTATATGTTAGATAATATATATATATATATAGACTAGAGTGACTTGTGCGAATTATTCGCACTAAATAAGTATAATAATTATCACTTTACAAAATTATTTTTTAAATATGATTGCAGGTATTCAATTCGTTTCTAATTTTGCACACTGCTTATAACGTTCTTCTTTTTAGTGTATTTGCCATAAGGCACTTACACTATTGGCGTCGGTCGGATGGCGGGACCTAGGGGTCGGACCAAAATTTCTCGACGTTTCATAACTTTCTAAGAAGTTTGGCACCATTTTTGGAAATGTTTATATATATATGTATATATATATATATTTATATATATATATATATATATATATATATGTGCAGGCTATAACTTTCGAAGGAGTTAATTGATTTTAACGAAATTTGGACCACATGTTGAAATCCATCACCGCACGAAGCCTATTTTAAATGGGCCCAATCGGGCCATGTTAAGGGTGGTATTTAGGGGTTGAAAAAAGTTCTCGGGCCCAAAAATACCGAAAAAATTTTCGGAACCGTTTCAAATTTGAAATTTAACCCTTTAGTACTTATTAAAATGTGCTGCTAAAATTTTAATAAAATCGGCCCGACAGGACCGGACTTACAAATTTTATGAAAACACAAGTTTCTGATATGGATTTACATACTGAAGAGTGTATATAATTTGGTACAGATGTTGAATTGATATGTAGCATTGAAATTAAGTAAAAAATGTTGTTTTAAGGGTTGTATTAAGGGGTAATTTTTTTTATTTTGTCCAAAAACAAAGTTAAGTTCATATAATAGAGCCACACTGCTTATAAAAGCAAATACACTATATTGTCGGCAGGGTTTCGCACTGCGACCCGGAGTTTTTGTTGTATTACAATATGAAGCTCAGATGACAGATCGAAGAAATATTTTACTAAAATTTTCATATAGAGGCGCAAGTAGCAAAAGCGTTGAGCTAAGCCGTCAGATGGCATCATGCAGCATTGACGTTGTGACGTTGTTCAGCGTTGCTCGCTGTTTCAAAATTAAAGCCGTCAGATGGCAATATGCAGTATTTACAATATGAAGGTCAGATGACAGATCGAAGTGTTGACGTTGTTTCAAAATTAAAGCCGTCAGATGGCAGACGTTGTTCAGCGTTGCTGTATTTCAATTAATTTACAAAAACAAAAGCAATAATAATTTTTTTAGTTGTCGATGTCAGTAGAGCAAGCAATTATCTGTAAAATGATAAATAATTTATGTGGAGAAATTGTGAGATTTTTTCTAAAAAGGGAGGCAAACATCTTAACCTTAGCGTATTAATATATATGATAAATCGCACATGGGTTGCCTAGCTAAATCACGTACTGATGCTGTTAAATTAAGTAAATTCTAATTGACTTTTTTGGATCAACTTCCACGATTTGTTAATCATAAAAATGGAGCCTAAAATGAGACAATATGACACAAGGAATCGGAATATACCATTGATACTATACATAAATATAGATCACCACATAAACATACCTTGTGAATAGTTGTGTTCTGTGTACTTTGATTTTATTTGTTTTGTTAACATTTTATTTGTGTCATATTCTCTCATCTTAGGCTCGATTTTTATGACTAACAAATCGGGGAAATTGATCCAAAAAAGTTAATTAGAATTTATTTAATTTAACAGCGTCGGTACGCGATTTAGCTAGGCAACCCATGTGCGATTTATCAATGTGTATATTATCTAACAATATAATCTTTGTCGTTATCAAATAACAGATGAGGGTATATATTTCTAATACCGGGCCAGCCGTACACGGACTGCTTGAGCGGTCGGTTGTCGAACAACATACACGAACCGCACACGCAGTTGTTATCGACAGCTCGAGCAATGAGGCTTGCCATACACGATCTGCTTGAGCAGTTAATCCTTGAACAACATACACAAACTGCTGGATGGCGTTTATACAGTATGTAAACACATAAGGTGCACATAGGGAAATTAACATTGGGAAAAAATACTTGGATCAGAGTTAGCCATGACTGCATTAATTGTTATTTCTATTGAATTATCGTGGTAATCTTGAGGATTTCCATTTTATTTTGATTTATTTTTATTTTACTTGGCTTTTTTAATAATAAAAAGCTCTTATAAATCATTATTTTAATTTTTTTCCACAAAAATAAAACAAAAAAACAACTCCATCTGTTTGGAAACATTTCATTCAAAAATTGTCCGACTGGTATGACGTATGCGCGTCGGTAAATCAGTGACCCAATGTCTTTGGGTTCAACACGAATAGGCGGAGATATTTGATCTCGCACCATAGTCCATATTTAAGTATTTTTGGGAATTTAATATCCCATTAATAAAAAAGTCCGATTATGTTGTAATCATTTGAATATTTTCTTCGGTAGTATACACATTCATTTTGCAAAAAAATATTATCTGTCAAATTGAAAAACAAGATTTCAAGGTTCACTCTGGTCGTTTTTTCCCAATGTTAATTTCCCTATGTGCACCTTTCGTGTTTATATACTGTATAGTTCCAAACATTGCCGTTTACAAACTATAACTTACCTAAATACAATTTTGTATCTGCCTTTTTCTTTAGAATAGTGATACCAAACAACCGTCTGTGAAGAAAGAACGGCTGGCATTTTCAAAAAGCAACCGAGATGAAGACTCTGACCCCAAGTCACCTCCATTTTCTTTTTTACTATACTGCTGTCGCAAACTCCTGCAGTGCTGTTGGACACATCTTGTAATAATCTACAAATAACATGAATTTTTATTAGCAATATTACTACCGTAGACAAATTTTTAATTATAAAATTTCGTCTTTTTTCTATACTTCTTTAATATTAAAGTTTTTACTATTTACTTCTACGGCGTTTGCCCACCATCAGGGCTGACCCGGAACACAACGAGTTATTGGGAAAAACTTTATAATTAAATAATTATTTTTTAATGTGAGGATCGCACCTGCCCACCGGGAATTCTCCCGGTACTCGCTATGGTCAGGCCGAGCTTGCCCACCGAGCAATTTCCTGGTTGCCCATCAGTCTTATATGGGGGTCTGCTCTGCATTTCTCTACATTTTTGAAGTGAAAACTTCTTTAGCGGCGTTGTACACTTTTTTTGTAATGGGTAAAAAATGTTAAACTCGCGTCAGATCTGACGCGTCAGGCGTCAGGGTCACGTGACCCTGACGAGTTGTTGAGACGGTCTACCGTACTTGCTTCGGCAGTACATATACTAAAATTTGCTAGATGTCAGTAGCAATATAAGTTACATGCAGTGCAAAAAATTATAAGCTATAAGCTTTAACAAAACCTTAAAAGATGTCGCCATGTACTCAGGTTTCGTAAAACTACAAATTTAAAAAATTACATCCAGTGACTGGCTGCATGTAATTTTATAAATGTGTAGTTTTACGAAACCTGGATGCATAGCGACATCTCTTAATGTTTTGCCAAAGCTTATAGCTTATAATTTTTTGCACTGCATGTAACTTATATTGCTACTAGCGAAATTTAGTTTAAGTACATCTAGGTTTTCACTTCCGCCGGCACTCCCAGAGTGCAGCCCGTCTTTTTTTTATCATCAGCGTCGGAACATATTTCATATAAAAATATTTCCTCAGGTTTTATTTTAAAATAAATGACAAAAACATTCAACTTACCCTGGTGTATAAAGTTTACACGAGTTGGTATCTTTATCCCATCCACAGTACGGATCATGAACACATCTCAAACAGTTATCGTATCTTCGATTACACATAACAAGATCGAGCTGTTTGACTCGATGATCAGAGGCAACGTAAAGAGCCTTATGTTCGGTTGAAATTTCCATTGCCCGTATCGGCTCACCCGGTGTAACATCCCATACGTCCAAAAGCACAGACTGAGATTCGGATTCGTCATCATCACTCCATTGCACAATCTTATGAACTCTGCCATCGTTAGTGGCCGCGTAATAAACTGTATAATCTATAACTTCACCGCCGAGTTTATCCACAGTGATTTTATCGACGACGAGTCTTGTGAAAAGAACATCACGTTTGAAAAATACCGGTTTGTCATTTTCATGAGCGACGGCCGCATCCATCAACGGATGTGATCGGATGAAGTTCAACACAGTATCTGGTAACGTTTCGGTATCGTTAACGCAAGTTCCTGGTCGTGGTTCCGGTACTTTATTGCTGAGAACTGGTAACCATGCGGAGCTTGACGATGCCTGTTCTTTGAATTTACCGGCAAATGCCTTTTGTATGTCGTCGATCGTAAATGAGCAAATTGCCGATCCCATCAAGCCGTTGGTCGACGTTGTAAAAGTACCATAGAAACGAGTATCGTCTCCGGGAACTTTGTAGATACTCTCTGTAAAGAAAACAAAGAAACGGTGAGATCTCGATACTCTAAATAGTTATACGACAGTTGCACATAATCACAAAAATGTTTGAACTGTCAAACATTTTAGAGGTTATGTGCAACAGTCGTATTTGAATTTCAATTACTAATCGACCAAGGAAGGTTGAATATAGCTGATAATATATATCCAGTTACCCTGGGATAGATATGAGCGCCGATGGGTAAAGAAGCGGCGGCGGTGCGCCGACTTTTTGAGGTCGGCGGCGGCGGCGTAGTCGGCGGCGTGACCTTAGGAGCATTTTTTAATGATGGGCAGGATACAATAAAACAAAACATGTAGTTTAACAATCAGAATTATTATTTATTTAACACAAATTATTTTTATAAGGAAATGGTTTCTAGCCTAGAGCTAAAATATTTTTGGCACTTCGATTGGCAGAAAAAATCAACGTTGTCATAAAGTTCTAATAACAATTAAGAAGAAAATAAATCTTAGAGAAAACAAAGATGTTTCTTTTAAGTCATAAAAAAATATAAAGTAGTCTTTAAAAATATGTTTTCAACATTTTCTGATCGTTTAAACATATGCCTTTTCGCTCGGCGCGCCGTTACATTTTCACGGCGGCGGCGGCGGGAGGGAATCGTCGGCGGCGACGGCGCGCCGGCGCGGCGCTCATATCTACCCTGGGATACATTTGGGGCTAGGGGAGTCAGTACATATGTTAAAATAATTATTTTCAGCTGCATAAAATGTAATTCTGGCTTAAGAATAGTGTTTGAACTATCAAACATTTTTGAGGTTATGTGCAACTGTCGTATTTGATTTCAATTACTAATCGACCAAGGAATGTTAAATATAGCTGATAATACCCAGTTACCCTGGGATAAACTTGGGGCTAGGGGAGTCAGTACATATGTTAAAATAATTATTTTCAGCTGCATAAAATGTAATTCTGACTTAAGAATAATGTTTGAACTATCAAACATTTTTGAGGTTATGTGCAACTGTCGTATTTGAATTTCAATTACTAATCGACCACGGAATGTTGAATATAGCTGATAATATCCAGTTACCCTGGGATAAATTTGGGGCTAGGGGAGTCAGTACATATGTTAAAACAATTATTTTCAGCTGCATAAAATGTAATTCTGGCTTAAGAATTGTGTTTTTCTTTTGTTTTTATAAATAAACACAATATAGCGATACATACGTATTTCATTAAAGTAGAACGGAAATTCTCCAGGAATGGAGCAGTTGAGACGAGCTTTGAGATACGTGGCCCAGTTCTGACTGAGAATGTTCTTTCCGCCGGTGTCCTTCTTGCAGACTCTAGCAACGCGAGAATATACGCTTTTCCCGCAATTGATGTACTCGACAGCCGTTTCGCGGAAGAAGAACAGCACGTAGTTGCCAATGTCAAACGAGCCAACGAAGTTCGGTTCTGAGGAAAATACAAAGCATTAATTTTTATATATTTATAAAAGTATTATTATAAGTTAAGAAAATCTGCCACATTTATTCTTTAATGGTTTGAAAAAAATGAGCACAGTACGCCATCTATCGGTGTAAAAATGAAAAGCCAAAATGTATTTGTATTCTTGTAAATAAGAGTTTATAGTAATATCAAGTTAAGTGGAACACTTAACATTCCTTTGTACTTTTGTTATAAATAAATGGATCTGGACTAAAATTTGTTTATTTTCTATTCCCCGAAATAACAAAAAAGTTGTTGAAACACGGAAAAACTAACATCCTACTTTATAACTAGTGATGTGCCGGATATCCGTATCCGTATCCGCGGATCTCCGAGGGAGAAGAAAGATCCGTATCCGTTAGTTTTTGGCGGATCTTTTACGGATCTTTTACCTTATTAATTTTCAATTCATAGATGAAATTTTATATATATAGGTGATTACGTAATAATGAAAAACTGTTAAATTCCATTCAGATTAATTTTTATTTTTTAAAATTGTATTTGGCACCTTTATATTGCAAACATTTATCGTAGTGAGTACCATACCAATAGTACATAACTCAAAGGTAGTAAAAAAGTAAAAAACTATCTTTATAATGAGATATTGCACATCGATCTTTGGAAAGAGACAATCTGTTATGAGAGTTAACTCTTAAAGAGGTCAATAACATTTTCCCATAACAGATAGTGTCTTTCCAAAGGTCGATGTGCAATATTTACCGCCGCGTACTCTCAGAAACTAAGATCCGTATTCGTATCCGCGGATCTTGAAACCAAATATCCGTATTCAGATCCGTATCCGCGGATATACATTTTTAACGATCCGGCACATCACTATTTTTAACAGTAATTTTATTAAAAAAGTGGTGGGAGTGCAGACTTATACGGTGGAAGCAAAGATTCGCATGAGTGGTATATGAATTATTTTTTGTCTCGCGATATTTCCTACGATTGCGCGATAACCGTAGCTTATAAAATTTTTCTGCCGAAAGATCTCGAAACTAGAAACTTCAAGCTTCAAAATGGATTTTTTTTCATCTCGATACGACCACTTTTCGCAAAGATACAGCTCTACAAAAAATACCCGAAAAAAATTCTGTTCCTTTAATTGTTTGGAGTATGTAATGTAGAAACTTATATAGGCATGAAGAGAAAATTCAAATTCGAATACGCAATTAAAAAATAAGTATGTTTATAGAAACTTACTGTCAAGCCATTTCGAATCATATTTAAGCGTTCGCTTAAAGCTGAATTCCCGTCGTCCGGTGGTGAGATTGTGCAGATCCGTTCGGAAGATAACCGTATCGGCTTTGGTGAATTCGGCGTTCGTGCCCGAATACAGTCCCGGTAAGTCGCCCGGGTTACCGCGTTCTACCCAAACGGCAGTCGAGTTGTCGGCCGGATCGTACGGACACTTGGCGATACCCATTCCGACGCCCGGCACGTATTCATGACGTAACAAGTGAGTCAGATTCGCGTAGATCACCCAATCTTTCGGATTGTGGGCGTTCGTGCCGCATATGTACAGTCGATTGCCGTCGCTCATTGGCTGAATCACTCTCACGTGGTTGCGACAGTCGAAATGCTGAAACACACAAAAAATACAGACTCTTTAAAATTGTACTGATCTCGCGAAATCGTAGTCAGATCTGGAGCAGTTGATTTTGCCAATTTACGCTAACTATAAAATTGCACATACCGCTAAACTAGCGGTATGTACTTTATTATCGCTTTGTGCGTCAGAGCTGACTTTCGTTCATATAAGAAGTTATATCTAAGTTAATTTGACACGAAATCCATTCAAATTGAAGCTTTTTGAAAAAAGGAGATTCTGATCTATAAAACAGAACCATTTTTAAATCAATTCGAGTTCATAAATACTATTAAAATTGTAATTGAAAATCACAAACAGCAGTTGTCGGTTGGTGTAGTTATGGCATTTCACCTGAAATATATTTTGCAGCATTTTTTATTAATGCTCCGCTCCTTTTGGTCGTAGCGTGATATTATATAGCCTATAGCCTTCCTCGATAAATGAGCTATCCAACAAAAAAACATTTTTTCAATTCGAACTAGTAGTTCCTGAGATTAGCGCGTTCAACCAAACAAACAAACAAACTCTTCAGCTTTATATATTAGTATAGATTATTGAAACATAAAATACTTAATCAAAAATTAAATCAAGCACCAAATGGAAAAATAACTAAAAGTATACCGATATGAATCAATAATATAATATAGTTATGAAATTGCCTGCATTATTAAAAATATTATAAAAACACATATTGGAATTTTCATTTAGTAGTAATCCGCTTTTTGTTTAAAATCTGTTCTCTAATACATATTTTTGCATAAAATGCGATCGGGAAAAAAATAATCCACAACAAATGTTTTGCAGTTGTAATTACCTACACTATACCAGAATAGTGCAATTTTTCACAAAGAAATCTACACTTTATGTGGGTGCAACAAAGCTAATAACTTTGTACGGAGTTTTACACTGATTACAAAAGAGTAAAAAAAAGTGTAGGTACTCGGAATTTGCCGGTGCAGTAATGTTAACAGTCAGCATTGTTTACGGATGCAAAATCTGCGTTGATCACTAATTCATTTGAGTTAGCCAGGGGCGGAGTATTAAACGGTCGCCCCTCATTCCCGCAAAATATAATTCAGACTTCCATATCACCGCACAAAAAGGACAATATTTTATATACCGTATTTTTCGGACTATAAGACGCACCTTTTTACATAGAAAAATGGACTAGTTTCCCCTTATCAAGAATCAGTAATCACTATGCCGGAACACTCTGCCTATGTTTTCACAGAATTCTAGCTGTTACACGCGATTCCACTCCCCTTCCGCACAGGTGTACTTTCACTGGTCACACAATATAGCCTGCTAATGCCCACATTCATCGAACACTATTAAAGATAGAAGTTACTAATCTCGGAACAAATTTATTCCTTAGAATAAAATTTACTTTCAATTCATCAAGCAAATTATCAAGTAGCAAAGTTAGTTAAAGAATACTCCTTGCTCTTTTTGTTGAATATTTTAAGGTTCACCCAAAAAACCGACCGATGGCGTTAAAAAAGTTTCACAAAATAATAATGTTTTATTTTAACCCAATTGCACATAAAACTTCCACTAACTTTAATGTCTTACGGGGGACCCGGCTTAAGAAATTTCTAATTTGCTCCCTCCTGGACCAAAATCTGGGTGCGCCAATGTTAACGTCATAGAAAAAGACAAAGTTTTTGAAACAGAGATACTTTATTCGGATTGAATGCAAGTACATCAACCAATCCTATCATCGGACAAATCAGGGAATTACATCGAAGAAAGAGACGCAGATATATTTTCGATACGCTTTGTTGCCTCCGTTCACCGCACTTTGAGTAGAGAGCATATAGATAGGTAGATAGAAATTAAATATCATATATATTAATACGCTAAGGTTAAAGATGTTTGCCTCTCTTTTTAGAAAAAACCTCACAATTTCTCCACATAAATTATATATCATTTTACAGATAATTGCTTGATCTAGTGACATCGACAACTAAAAAATATATTATTGCTTTTGTTTTTGTAAATTAATTAAAATACAGCAACGCTGAACAACGTCTGCCATCTGACGGCTTTAATTTTGAAACAACGTCAACACTTCGTTCTGTCATCTGACCTTCATATTGTAATACAACAGACACAATACTGCCATCTGACGGCTTAGCTCAACGCTTTTGCTACTTGCGCCTCTATATGACAATGTTAGTAAAATATTTCTTCGATCTGTCATCTGAGCTTCATATTGTAATACAACAAAAAGAAGAACGTTATAAGCAGTGTGCAAAATTAGAAACGAATTGAATACCTGCAATCATATTTAAAAAATCATTTTGTAAAGTGATAATTATTATACTTATTTAGTGCGAATAATTCGCACAGGTCACACTAGTATGGTTTAAATGGACAGTGAAGCCGAGCCACGCCGAGCGTGTACACAGACACATTCGTAGACGCTCGCTTTACTATAATCTCTCGGCGAATATGTACTGATGACTGCAGGCATTAGAAATTGACAGACAAATATCAAAGTGACGGCATTAATTCTCTATGCTGTGGTAGAAAGTGTAAACATAACGAACGAAGCCATAATCTCTAATTCACATGAATTATAACCTAAAAATTCAATCTGTCTGAATCGAGCTTAATGCTGTCCCATATAATATGTTCGAGTATTAAAGCGTTGCAGCAGGAAAGAGAAGAGCGATTGCAGCAGGAAAGAGAAGGGCGCCGACCGACGCATCGGGCTTTGTGTATCCTCAGGATTACACTGTCCGACAGACGCGGACCAATGCGGAGCTTTGTCTGACTTTACACTCGTGTAAAAGCTTTCCGTGCTTATATATTACACAGTTCACAGTGTGTTCTAGAAATAAGCTCACAATTCGGTGTTATACAGATAGTGCAGGGAGGTATTTACTACATGACGAAAAGGGTACGTGCCCGGAAGGTCGAAAGGGCAGGACAACCGCCGCTTGTCGATCGACCGCAGGTCAGGATTGCCAGCTCCTAAAAATCTTTCCCCCTAACGACAAATTGAAGTATCATGCGCAGAAGAGCTATTATATGCTAAAACGGGTTTTTTTATATAATAATGATATACTTTTCATAACGGCTTATTATTCTATTTATTTTTCCAAGAAAGTTTTGTTAAATTTTTTTTTTCTAAACTTTATAGTTTCGGAAATATTTTGAAAATAAAAAAAAATCAGCCGCTCTTTTGTTTTAAGGATCTGTCAGAAATAAACTAGTTAGGCATGCTTTGATTAATTTTTACATGCAGTGAACATATTATATCATATTGAATACTAGCCATTACCCGCGTCACCTCACGCGATATCAGAAATTTTATTTTCTTTATTATAATCAAATATCATCATTTTTGAAGTTGGAATGGTCCCGTCGCTCAATTGGCTGGAATTTTTAAAATGTGTATTAATTAACTATAAAAATTAAATTACATTATAATAATTAGAAACAATTTTTAAAAGAATAAAGAGAAAATTTATTTTATTTCTATTAAAAATTAAATGGAAACTGTTGTGTATTTTTCTGAAAACTATAACTTTTTACAGTGTTTTTGCAGACTATCCTAGAGTATTTACTGATAATTTCCGACAATTATCTATTAATTGGAATTGCTATTACCTCTAACCATCTCAAGATAATTATGTAAAGTGCATTATTAAATACCTATAGGAATTATTATTAGTCAGTTGGTTCAGAACGACGATGTATTGCCACACAATGTACAGACGGAGTGAATCTGTACAATGACAACGATACTATATTGTGAACCAGAGCTTAGTTTCATTGGACATTCATTTAAAATACAGCAGGGTGCGGATTTCAAAAGCACAGAACAATTATTTGTTGAAACACTTCACGTATTGAAATAATTACTCATATTTTATGTATAGCGCATTTTTTAATATACAAAAGATACAGTCCAGACATGTAAGGATTTTACTTTAAAATAATTGATGTAGAAATGAATTTTGTTTTTGTGACTCCATTGATCACAGGGGATAAAAAAACTGCGCTGTCTTTTCGACAGCACTCTAAAGGCCGCTGTACACGAGACTGGATTTGCCGCTAAATTCTTAACAAGATTTGACTTCTTGCTTTTATGTGCTCGCTTTACACTAGACGTCTTTTCAAGCTTATATTGTGGATGTATCTGGTGCGCGCGCAGTGAAAGTTCATCTGTGGGCGTTTTTTCATGTCGCCCACGTGTCAAGATACTGTTTCCTGATTGGTTCTCGCTCAGAGCAAGCAGAGGACCTAGCAAAAAAAACTGCCCCTATTCTAATTTTAAAATCTATTTTGTGAGCTAGCAAGTGCCGAACTAGTTTATTTCTGACAGATCCATAAAACAAAAGACCGGCTGATTTTTTTATTTTCAAAATATTTCCGAAACTATAAAGTTTACAAAAAAAAATTTTTAACTAAACTTTCTTGAAAAAATAAATAGAATAATAAGCCGTTATAGAAAGTATAGCATTATTATATAAAAAACACCGTTATAGCATATATCTCTTCTGCGTATGCGCCGATTTTCCCCAAAAACAATAGGGCTCTTCATATTTGCATACCGAACATCCTCCCAAAATTTGGTTTCAATCCGCTCATCCGTTTGACCTGTATCGTGTTCACAGACAAACAGACTAACAGACAGAGTTTTTTGGATTCGGGGGACCTCAAAACGGAAAGATATTGTAAAATTTTTGAAAAGTGATTTTTGGCCTAAACAGTACCATTCCCCACTTGTGGGTTGGAATGGTAAAATATCCCATCTGTGATATGAATGATGAGTTTCTATACATAAAGTTAGACCACTAAAATTAAACTATGTTGAATGCTCTTTAAGTACGTATAAAATCGTTGCCCAGTCTTAAAATAAACGGAAAATACACATTAGAAGACAAGAGCAGGAAGATAAAGTGCATTGGAATAAAATCGTCCTCTGCATTTCAACTGAATGGTCCTTGAGCATCCATTACGTCTTTTAAATACGACATACAAAGCTTTGTCGGAACTATCGAAGATGATTCATTGATTCAATTTCAATAATTACCGTTTTTATTTGCCCCACTTATTGCCCCATTTGGTTATTTACCAAGGTTTTTATAATAACTGAACCAATTACTTAGAGAAAGTAGAAAAGTTTGGGGTGAAAGTAATTTCATCTCAGAGTTAACAAACTGTGGAACTTTCCGTGCATCTTTCTAAGCAAAGACTTAAATACTGCAAATACTTCTTTGTTTTTCTTTACGGATTAAAACATTTCATTAATGCCCATATTCATCGAACACTATTAAAAATACAAGTTACTAATCTTGGAACAAATTTATGCGTTAGAATAAAATTTACTTTCAACTCACCCAGCAAAATATCAGGTAGAAAAGTTACTTAAAATATAAATATACACGGCACTATACTCCTTGATCTTTTTGTTAAATATTTTGACGTTCACCTAAAAATCCGATCGATGACAGTGAGACGCCAAAAAAAGTTTCACAAAATAATAAATGTTTTTTTCCTAACCCAATTGCACACAAAACTTCCACTAACTTTAATGTTTGACAGCTATACACTTCACAAAAGGTTAATAAACAATACATAAATAAATTCACAAGAGCAACTGTAGATATAATACTCCACGTTTATAGGTTAGGTATTATGATCCGGCCATTACTACTATTTTTGGGACAGGTTCCTAAACAGTTGTTTGATAGATAGTTGTTTAATATATAATGCGAATTTTTCCGATGTTTCTGGGGCCTTTCTGGGACTGTCTAGGCCCTGGGCGTGTGCCCATGTTGTCCCTGTCTAGTTACGATTCTGGCTACACACAAGCGTAATCATAAAATTGATAACCGCATTTTTGTAGGTTAAAAAGGATAAACAAAAAAGAAACGTTTTGATTTTGAAAAGTAATGTAGGTGAGAACTGAAATATCGACTGATATAATATGTCTGAATTATTAAGTTGCGTTTTCAATCAAAGTCGTCCCCACATCAAGATCAAACCTTTTTGACAAGCAGTCGCACCGTTTGGTGGTAGTCACGCATCACGCATAGAAATCGATCTGTCAATCATTTAACATCGCATCTGAAACGTGTCATTATTTTCTAAATAGCTTGAATACATTACGCAGTCATCTCTGTCAGTCTGAGAAAATTCAGGAATGGATATACAATTTTGAAGCACAAGTGCAGAGGTATTTCCTAAATAGGTATATAAATTTACTTATTGATACGATCTATGTTAAATATATTCTTAAAAGTAGGTACTTAGTAGTAATAATATGACGGTTTTCTTTGGTTGCAAGTTAACTAACTCAAAAATAACCTATGACATAAGTGTTATAAAATATGACAAAAAACGAATAAAACAACAAATCAACTAATTAAATGATGCAGAAGTGAATGATCGCATCAAAAATTTAAGCGACACGGTGATTATTTACTTCAAGTGTTTATATTCTCTTTGATTTAAGAAGGCGTGACGTCATTCGGTGTTTCAATCAACATGGCCGATTGCAGTATTTTATACTTTTATTTTATTAAAAATTTTATTAATCTCAATGTTTATATTAACATATTAACACTGGGTTATTTTTTATAATCCTTTCAACATATATTTTTCTCTAAAACCATTTATTTTTTATTCTTTTATACTGTCATCATGCCTATTACTGATATTCTATAGGTAGGTACTATCTAAACATGAATCAGTGATTTTTCACTGATTACACGTGCATATTCACTATTGCTAGAATCGTACAACGCAGAATTAGTGAATAAAAGTACTCACAATATGAATTAGTGAATATAAAAATTCACTAATTATATAAGTGACCATTAAATGTCATTTGACATCAACAATTTTTTTATTACCGATTTTTTTAAATCTTTATTCATGCGTTACATTCACTACACAGTATAATAAACTTTTATATTTTTAGAGAATTCGCGTAAAAAAAACATAACCTTAATTCATTATTAGTTATGATTCTGTCATTGACTATAATTTAAAATCGGTAAAAAAAAACAATAGTATACACGCAATGCATTACTCTATGACTTATCTGACTTATAGCTGATCTGACTATAACTTATCTGAAAAATTATATTACTTGTTTGTTTATCGGTTTACAAGGAACTTGCTACAGAACGATCTACATTATACATGACTAACAATAAGTATTTATAGTAATTGTATGGAGGCGCCACGTATAAAATCAGGGGTATCACTATGCTGACAGTGAATTTTACTTGAATTCACTATTCCGGAAGTGAATCAGAACTCACTATTTCAAATAGTGACATTTTCACTATTTCAGTTTTATAGAGTAAATTTATTAGTGAAAATTCACTAATTTGTTGTGAAAATCACTGATTATCAAGTAAATACAGCTTCGCTTACGCAATTAGTGAACATTTCACTAATTCATGTTTAGAGAGTATATAGTGCTACTGATATCATCATCATATCACTAAGGTTAAAGATGTTTGCCTCCCTTTTTAGAAAAAAACCTCACAATTTCTCCACATAAATTATATATCATTTTACAGATAATTGCTTGCTCTACTGACATCGACAACTAAAAAATCTATTATTGCTTTTGTTTTTGTAAATTAATTAAAATACAGCAACGCTGAACAACGTCTGCCATCTGTCGCCTTTAATTTTGAAACAACGTCAACACTTCGATCTGTCATCTGACCTACATATTGTAATACAACAGACACAATACTGCATACTACCATCTGACGGCTTTAATTTTTAAAAACAGCGAGCAACTCTGAACAACGTCACAGCAATGCTGCATGATGCCATCTGACGGCTTAGCTCAACGCTTTTGCTACTTGCGCCTCTATATGACAATTTTATATTTCTTCGATCTGTCATATTGTAATACAACAAAAAGAAGTACGTTATAAGCAGTGTGCAAAATTAGAAACGAATTGAATACCTGCAATCATATTCAAAAAATAATTTTGTAAAGTGATAATTATTATACCTACTTATTTAGTGCGAATAATTCGCACAGGTCACACTAGTTTTTTCTTAGTTTGATATCAAGTAGTGTGACGATGCTACGAATTAATTTCAGTCCGAAAGCGGACGTCAATGTGTATAAAAAAATCGAATCAATTAATGACATCGTTACGTCAGCCGCGTGTTTCAAAGTCAGACCGCGCGCGGCGCGCGCGTGTCCCTCCGTACATTGTTTAGAGCGCGTGTAAATATTTACACCTGTGATTGACGAACGAGCCGGTGCTCGCTGTTGACAGCTGACAGTGTTGTCAACAGAACACACACAAATATACATAGGTGCGCACACACGTGTGAGTGCGTCAGACAGAGACGAACCGAACAGAAAAGTTAACACGAAAGCATTATTTAATTCAATAGAGCGCGATAACGTTGATAAATGCGATTCTGAGTGGCTGTCGCACGGATTATGTGTGCCGCCAACACATCGCGCGCCATTCACTCTTCCTCCGCGCGACGACGCCTCGGGGTTCGACCCGCTCCCGCGAGCGGCAGTGATATCGCGATATACGCTGCGCGCATGTGTTCCCACAGCTGGGCCGCCGACTAATACTATAATACGAGTCAGTTATGACACTGTTTAATATATACGCTTGATTTTTACGCAGATTTTTTTACCCGCAAAGAACGGAACCCTATTTTTCTCACTATTCTGTCTGTCGAGGTCTTCTAGCTTCTAAATAGTGATGTGCCGGATATCCGTATCCGCGGATATCCGAGGGAGAAGAAAGATCCGTATCCGTATCCGTTAGTTTTTGGTGGATCTTTTACCTTATTAATTTTCAATTCATAGATGAAATTTTATATATATAGGTGATTAGGTAATAATGAAAACCTGTTAAATTCCATTCAGATTATTTTTTATTTTTTTAAATCGTATTTGGCACCTTTATATTGCAAACATGTATCGTAGTGAGTACCATACCAATAGTACATAACTCAAAGGTACTAAATCAACTATCTTTATAATGAGATATTTGCACATCGATCTTTGGAAATAGACAATCTGTTATGAGAGTTAACTCTTAAAGAGGTCAATAACTTTTTCCCATAACAGATAATCTCTTCCTTCATTGTAATAGATAAATATAATAACTTTGATAATACATTGAGCGTCATGAAACTTTTTCGTATTTGTTGTTTAATGATAGTCAATTGTTTTCGGAATCTAGCACATATTTTAAACAATAATTAATCTGTCGCCTGCCACATGTAGCACGCGTGCCATAGGTTTGCCACCCCTAGTCAACAATACTGTTGCGTTCGTGACAATGACAAAATTTGGAAGTTGTTTATAAACAATCAACTTCATCTAAAATTGGTAAACAACAATTAAGTGCGCCTTAAACTTTACAATTCTTGTGTTTAGAGCAAGATAAATTTTAAGTGCCAATTAATTGTGTAATTTAATTTTAAAAGTTATCCTGAACCTGAACCAAAAAAATACGTTGTATCGATTATATCATTAAAGTGTCGGTACATACTTTTTCAGTCACAATAACTTTAGAGTATTTGCCAATAGGTCGGTCGGATGGCGGGACCTAGGGGTCGGACCTATATTTCATAGCCTCCTGAAGATTTTAGCACCATTTTTTAGAACGTTTATATATGTGTGTATATATTAGTGATGTGCCGGATCGTTAAAAATGTATATCCGCGGATACGGATCTGAATACGGATATTTGGTTTCAAGATCCGCGGATACGGATACGGATCTTAACTTTCTTAGAGTACGCGGCGGTAAATATTGCACATCGACCTTTGGAAAAAGACTATCTGTTATGGGAAAAAGTTATTGACCTCTTTAAGAATTAACTCTCATAACAGATTGTCTCTTTCCAAAGATCGATGTGCAATATCTCATTATAAAGATAGTTTTTTAGTACCCTTGAGCTATGTACTATTGGTATGGTACTCACTACGATAAATGTTTGCAATATAAAGGTGCCAAATGCGATTTTAAAAAATAAAAAATAATCTGAATGGAATTTAACAGTTTTTTATTATTACCTAATAACCTATACTTATATAAAAAATTTCATTTATATGAATTGAAAATTAATAAGGTAAAAGATCCGTAAAAGATCCGCCAAAAAACTAACGGATACGGATCTTCTTCTCCCTTGGATATCCGCGGATACGGATACGGATATCCGGCACATCACTAGTATATATAGTAGAACCTCTGTAAGTCGAGCTTCAAGGGAGACGCCAAAAAACTCGAGTTATAGAGTTTTAGACTTAGTATAAATTAAATACACAGTAATAATAATTATTTTTAACAGTTACGGCACTCCACACATGTGCAAATTATTATTAATAATTATTGTTGTGTTTTAGCTGATATAAATATATATAAAAAATAAATGAGAAACTCCTTAATTACAATCTATTTAATAGCTTATTTACGTCGAATGCAGTGTAGACCATCTGAAATACTTCAATATAATAGGTAGGTACTTAAAACATATTGTACACTTTTGGACATCGGAAAGCTATGCCGTGATATCATCAAAGCATATACACGAATAAAAAAATTCTGTGAGAATGCCTATTGAATTATACGACATTTAAAATATCATAACGTGATATGTTTACATACATAAGTACAGGCACCCTATTAGTGCTTGCATTATGCAAGTATTTGTACAAAATTGTGAAAAGTTCCTAACAGATTTTCAGCATTAATTTTTAACAAATTAATATACTAAGGCGCAGCCGTTAAGTATATAAAGTGATCCTTATTTTACACATAATATATATATATATATATAGTAGTTTTATGAACAATTTGCAATATTGAGGATTAAACAAAAAATGGCCCAGATATGAGCCGATAAGTAGGACCCTCTTTTGAAAATCCTTGCTGATGGTGTACACGATTTCTCTGTTAGGCATTGTCAGAAACATAAAAAAAAATGTTTTTATTTAAAAGGAAAATAGCTATACAATGTGACGTAGGATAAAAATTTTCAATTTTTTTTGTAGGAATGACAGCTGTATCGAAATTTTGAGTTTGAAAAATTTATAACTTTTGAATATATATGGTAACCAATCAAAAACATCCTACGTCACGTGACATTGTAGGTAATAATATAAAAAATAAGTGTTATAAATTTTAACCAAATCGGTTGCGTAGATCTTGAGATATCGTGTACAATACGCGCCACGAATCTAAAAGGCTCGGAAGTTAGAAGCGAATGCGGGCTTGCGCTTGTACAGTCTGTTGAAAAACTACAAACTCGCAACTCAACGAAACTAAAATAGCAATAACAACTTGACAATAGCGTACTCGACTGTACTTTAAAGCAGGAAAGCGACAAGTGACAAAGGCAACGAGCGATCACGGCCAATCACCGACGAGCGCACGTTCCGTGCCGGTAGCTGGGAGTGGGAGAGTATCAACGGCTCTTAAATGTGCTTTTGCGACACTGTTTGTGACTAACTTCTGAACGTTTTAGATCCGTGGCGCGTATTATACACCGTTTTGAAAAATTTTGTTTCGAGAAAAACGCAAATTAAAAACCTAACTAATTGCTATGTGTCTAATATGAACTAGTTATTGCTATAACTTCGGTAAAAATTTGAATTTTGGAATAGTTAAACGCTTAAAATATTCTCAAAGGTATAAACAATTTAAAAAAATCGATTTTTTGAAAATAACAAGGTGCCGTAACCCCTTAAGTTAAAAAAAATTCGATCATTTAACGAGTCGGTCAGTAATAATACTGCAGCAATGTATATATAAATCATGCATGCATAAACATATAAGTAAGCTAATTTTTCAATGTCTGATTCTGAAACCACGACCCTTGAATATCGTTATCGATACAATCTTATACATACAACTATGCAGAAGAGATTGTTGATAACGCGTTCATGGGTCACGCCAATCGGCTATCACAATCATTCTACAGCCTTGGAAAATGTGCGTCGGTCCGACTTTGGAAATGTAAAAAGTCGCTTAAGGCCGCTGCACACGAGGCTAGAAACGCTGCTAGATTCCTTGCTATAGCTTTGCCTATACTAGTTTTCTTGATTGCTGTCAAGTGCTCGCTTCACACGAGACTATTTTTCAAGCTTGTTTTGTAGATAGATTTGGTGCGCGCGCTTGACAGTTCGATTATAAACACCGAGCAAAACGTGTCTGTTGTCTGACTCTGAGCAGAATGACGCCATGTTGGTTTGTGGGCGTTTGTTCAGGTGCCCACGTGACAAGATTGGTTCTTGCTCATACCTAGCAGCAGATCTAGCAGGGAAAATAGTCCCTGTTCTAATTTTAAAACCTATCTTGTGAGCTAGCAGGCCAGCCCGCAGCAGCGTTGCCAGACGTCCCGATTTTGGCGGGACGTCCCGATTTTTAAATCAAAATTAAATGACCCGCGCGGGACAGACTCAGTTCCGCTTTTCGGGGATAACTCAGGGATAACTTTAAAAGAAGTTAAATCTTCACAGAAATATCAAGAATAAGTAATTCTTATAAATAATTATTCTCTTATTGTAAGTTGCAATTTGTAACACTCACTCCACAGACTATTGTTTGAAACGCCATATTTTTCTAATGAATAAAACTTTTTTGATTTTGATTTGTTTTTTTTTTTTTATTTTGAAGACGAATAAGACAACTATTTAACGATAGGGTAAATCTGATTTAAAATATTATATTTTTATTAAAATACATTTTCTATGGCTATTTTTGCTATCTATTGTCACGTAAACGTAATTTTAATTCAAATGAAAAGATAAATAGGTATTTAAAAACTTCTGATTATATACGTTTTTTTACTATGTCCCGCTTTCGACGAAAGAATCCCGCTGTTTTCACTCAAAGAGTTCCAAAATCCCGACTTGGTAAAAAAAAAACTGGCAACGCTGGCCCGCAGTGACGTCATTTCTAGCTTCGTACCCAGCCTACCGGCTAGTAGAACTCCTAGCAGCTTTTCTAGCCTCGTGTGTAGTGGCCTTTACATAATATATATTTATTGCTCTTGAATGACGAGATCATAAAATTATATGGACGGATCTCGTATCAAATCAGAATCAATTGTTTTAGGAAGTACAGAATGCGTCTGATTTACCAGAAAATAAGCGAAACGAAACGAACATATCGATTTAGTATAATCATTTCTTTTAACGTCTGTAAGGAACATACTCTTTTTTTATACTTTCCATTTATATAGTAGTTTAATGGCCGCTGTACACGAGGCTGGATTTGCCGCTAGATTCCTTGCTAAATTTGGCTACCAGCGCTGGTTTTCTTAATTGTTTTTATGTGCTCGCTTCACACATAGGCCCTACTTAACAATTAACCAAAAACACAAATCGACAAAATTGTCACCGTCGAACAAAATATTAAAATAAAATAACATTTACGTGATCTTCTTGGTAATTTGGCTGCTACAGATTGAAAAATCAGGTCAGAAAAAAGAAAGCAATAAAGTGTCGGGTCTTTTTCTGCATAATAAGTTAATTTATATATATTTTAATTTGTAATAATAATATTTTGAAATTAATTGCCATTTTTTAAATCATTAAAAAAAATATTTACACATCTATATCTCAACGAGTGCCTATCTGTATTTATGGAAAAATATACATGGCGCAGTCAATTTCATTTACGACTTGAAAGGACTAGGAGCGCTTCGTATCTTGATTTTACGCGTCAATATATTTTTAAGTTGCTTTATTTAACAGCGTGTAGAAATCAAATATTTTAAGCAACTTTTTTATCAAAACTCAAAAATAAGAGAGAAACAACCATTCAAAGTTTAATCAAATTTTTTAAACTTTATTTAATAATTTCAAAAGCCCGGTTAACACACGCGAAGAAATGATAGCACGAATCGGAAATGCATCTCAAATAATTCGCGGAAGGCCCTACAAGCATGTACCGAAAGCATGACTACGACGCAAGCATCTTTGTGTCCAACAAACCGGGGACAACTTCGAAAAATTTTGGTGAATACTTGATAATGACATAACATATTACCATAGTGACATAACATAAGGCCAGGACCGGCCTCAAAATTTTAAAGCCCGTTTCCTTTTTGAGGGTTGATAAAAAAGTTAGTTGAAATATTTGTTTGTCTGTTTCAGAGGTCCCCAAACTTTTTTGTCTCGTAGACCACTTGCCATGTTTTTCGATTTTGGGTAGACCCCCTGCTTATCAGATATTGTTTTTTGGCAAATCCATTAATTTCAAATGTATTTTTGACAACCGGTATAGTGCTACTCACTTTGAACGATTTAAATTTATAACGGTAGTGAAATGTAGTGTGAAATGTTTAGTTTTATACATTTATTAATTAGATTCAAATTAAACGAATCAAATTAAAATTTACTTTCTGTTACATAAAATAACTAAGCAAAAAGTAAATGCTTTTAGTGTGAGGGATGAGAACCTGATGCTTTAATAATAAATTTTCAACATTTGGCATCAATTTAGTTAGATTTAATCTTAAATCTCTTCGCTTAACGATGTCCAGTTTGTTTCTTTTTTTTGTTAGGAGATTCACTATCGTTGACCCCCATTTTCACTTCATGGACCCCCAATTTTTTTTTCCCGCTGACATAAACCCTTTGTAAGTTGTCGTCGACCCCTGGGGGTCGATTATAGACCACTTTGGGAATCACTGTAGAGATGTCGACAAAGTAACGATACGATACGAAACTACTCGTTACTCTAGAATACCCGAAGTAACGATTACCGATTTGAAAAGTAAATCGTTACTTTTACTTGAATGATTACTATTGATTATTGATTACTATTGATTATATTGATTACTATTGATTATTGATTACTATTGATTATTTTATTATGCGAGTATAAGGATATTCATTGAGTTCCTGCGAACCTTAAGATTTCGGAGCACTACAAAGGAGCCGCTGATAGCTGATATACGTATAATATAAATACCTATGCCGCCGATATCAATATCCCTTAGCAAAATTAATTGTGTATTATTGTATTGTTGATATGTTGATATTTCGCGGTCAGTAATCGTCTTGTGTCGATATTTATTTTATTCAGTACTTTTTTATACGCAATATTATTTGTTGGTTCAGACACTACTACATTTTATGTATGTAACTTAAGTAATCAAAGTAACCAGTAGTTGAAATGATTACTTAATACCCAAGTGCCTATAGTAGTAACGAATACATAAAAGTAACGATAATCGACATCACTAGTATGTAACCTAAGTAATAGCTTAAGCAACGAATAATTCTAGATGGAAAAGTCGAAAGCAGAACATTAATTGACTTAGGAACTTTGTTTGGACTAGTTAGAAGATAAACATACTAAAAGTCCTTACCCCTCCGAGGTACGCCCGAAGGGGGGGAGCACAAAGAAGGTCCCGTTTTTTGGTATTTTGCTTTCATCTCGAAAACGGTACGTCATACGAAATTTTGTTGGAATACATAATGAAAGCTGATAAAATTCTCTACAACTTTAGCTTTCACACTTTTTATCTATCTCCAATCTTTGCCTAGCTATGAGCTCCGAAAAATGGTCGATTTTCAAAAATGTGTTAAATTCTCTGTAGCACATTGTAACAATACGAATTTGTCAAAATCATTTCGTATCGCTCATCCACACTATTAAAAACACCCACACACTATTAAAAAATAACATAAGCTGGGAGTACCTCCACACAGGGCCCTCTTTCCCACTGGGCACTCTGGCACGTGCCCAGGGCCCCGCGATTGATAGGGACCCCCTAGTTTAATGGTATACTAAGTACCTAAACTGTTTAAAACAAAAATCATCAGTGAACTAGTTTTTCATATACTTATTTTTTTTTTGTGTCCTTCATGTTAAAATTGGGAACGTGATCCTTTTAAATATAGGTATGCATTTTATATCACATTCCTCGACTTAGAATCTAGAACCTTGTTTATCTATTTTCTTTGTCTATTCTAACAAAAGAGTGCTCTGTTAAGGTCATAGGGGCCCCATAATCCTAATGTGCCCAGGGCCTCCAATAGGTTAAAGCTTATGTTATTTTTTAATAGTGTGTGGGTGTTTTTAATAGTGTGGATGAGCGATACGAAATGATTTTGACAAATTCGTATTGTTACAATGTGCTACAGAGAATTTAACACATTTTTGAAAATCGACCATTTTTCGGAGCTCATAGCTAGGCAAAGATTGGAGATAGATAAAAAGTGTGAAAGCTAAAGTTGTAGAGAATTTTATCAGCTTTCATTATGTATTACAACAAAATTTCGTACGACGTACCTACCGTTTTCGAGATGAAAGCAAAAAACCAAAAAACGGGACCTTCTTTGTGCTCCCCCCCTTCGGGCGTACCTCAGAGGGGCAAGGACTTTTAGTATGTTTATCTCCTAACTAGTCCAAACAAAGTTCCTAAGTCAAATGTTCTGCTTTCGACTTTTCCATCTAGATGCCCCTTATGAGCACTCATTGACTAAACTATAATCAAAGTAATGAGTAGTTGAAATGATTACTTAATACCAAAGTACCGAATAGTAACGAATACTTAAAAGTAACGATAATTAATCGACATCACTAAATCACCGGTCTGTTTGATTTCTACACGCTGTTAAAAAAAGAATCAACACAAAAATCAGCCTGTATTGACAAATACACAATTTTCAGGAAACGTTTATTTACAAACACGGGTTTTAACTGTAATGTGTCAAAGCCTATCAATTTTCAATCATTTCTTAAGGGATCAAACGTAAAGAAGTCGAGATCTATTGTACTAACTGTTCGATATCGACGCACCAACGACCTTGTGAATGTTTCGAGTGATAACATTATACCAGATCGACGCGCCTACAGTGGATAATGCCGACACGCACAACAATGCGATCTGTATTATCGATAACTCGCGCGACACACATAAACAGTCAAGACAATAGGCCAGCCAGCGAATCGGTGGCCGGCATCTATACTGCTATTGGCTGCGACAGCGATCCTCAGTTGTTTTGTCGATTGTGAACACTGTAACTTATCTCTCTAGCTGGCTTCTCCATTCAATTCGCTTTACCCTCTCGCCGAAAAGCTAAATAATATACAGCGCTGTTTTTCTTTTATCTCACTTTGCTGCCTCTTTTCTCCTGTTTGTATGTCTAACACGAGATTAAACTTTTCGGCTGGGCCTTGAACTGCTTCGAAAATACAAATAAAAACTCGTTTTATGCACTAAAAATCAATTTAAAACGTGTAGGATTTTAAGTCTATCCGGAAGTCCCGTTTTCATTCATCGTTTTGCACGAAACTTGGCAAAAAGCATATCTATACTAATATATAAAGCTGAAGAGTTTGTTTGTTTGTTGGGTTGAACGCGCAGAAACTACTGGTTCGAATTGAAAATTTTTTTTTTATTGGAAAGCCCATTTATCGAGGAAGGCTATAGGCTATATAATATTACGCTACAACCAATAGGAGCGGAGCATCAATGAAAAATGTTGCAAAATGTAACTCAAAATTTGTCCGTCCGACAAAAACTTTTGAATGGTAACTCCGATCATCAAGCAATTTGGACACAACATTTCATCTCGGTAAACTAAGATGTACCTCCCCCATTCGTTCTTTTGCACCCGGGTGAAACCGGGCGGGACCGCTAGTATTTAATAATTTACTATATGAATCATTGTCTATCTACTCAATGTGCGGTGAGCGAAGGCAACAAAGCTTATCGAAAATATATCTGCGTCTCTTTCTTCGATATAATTCCCTGATTTCTCCGATGATGGGATTGGTTGATGTACTTGCATTCAATCTGAATAAAGTATCTCTGTTTCAAAAACATTGTCTTTTTCTAAGACGTAAACATGGGCGTACCCAGCTTTTGGCCCAGGAGGGGGCAAATTAGAAATTTCTTAAGCCGGGTCCCCCGTGCTTGTTTTGCCCTCTTGGATTCGCCAGTGCTTATACGGTGTAAAAAAAGACAGAAGTTTGCACCCTAATGGTTCCATTGCGATTTTATTCCTATGCTCAGTATAGAATAAAAGTATATGGCAAAAAGACACTGTGTATTTTACACTACACACTACAGAAATAAGAATAATAATGGCGTGTTACATCCGTCTTTTTGTTCTCTCTTGTTATTAAAATGTAACACGCTTTTATTTGAAAACTTGAGACTGTGATAAGTACGTATAAAACGACTTATTTCTAATCAATATAAAATTATTTTTAACTTTATAGTTCATTTTTATTAAAAGCTTGTTTAAAAAAAAATCGTTTATTTGTTCTCAAGTTTTTAGCGTGCTTTATTAAAAGTGCGATTGGCATCCGGACGAAAGCCGCAACGGTCAGTTAGTTATTATAATATTGTATTGTCATTAAAACTACATACGTATGCAAAATTTCAACTCCATCGGATAACGGGAAATAGTTATAAGTACGATTTTCAACCGGGTGAAAGCCGGAACGGAGAATTGGTTACTATAATATTGTATTGTCATCGGAACTACATACGTATGCAAAATTTCAGCTCAATCGAGTAACGGGAAGTGGGTCAAATTTAACTTGCAAGATTCGATTACAGACACCGGGACAGGTGCAACTAAATAAAAGCTTGTAAAAAGCTATGTGTCGCCGCCCACACAAGTGAAATGAAACTTCTTATGTATAAATAATACAAAAATCAAAGGCGCCCTATATTATTTTTTTATATTATTTAAATTTAAAAAAAATAACAAGTTTACGACTCATAAAAAATAATAAACTATGTTCAATTAAAAACAAAATTAGAAACTGCAAAATGTCTACCGCACATTACGAAACTTGCACTAAAATTTGTTTGTTTGTGCTAGTTTATTCTGGTTTAATGTTCGACATCGCGCACATTTGTGGTGTGCTGGTTGTGCAGGTCCATGCTAGACATGTGTGCGCGCCGCGCGGTCTTTAAAAAATTTCACTTAAAAAATATTTTTTTTTATGTTTGTAATTGAGATGACGTTCACGCAAAAAAAAATCTCTTTAAGAAAATTCCAATAAAAAAATGTTTGTAAGTTCGTATAAAAATGCAAAAATGTATAAAATAATATCATATATTAACGACAATATCTTTGAAATTTTTCCTTAATGTTGTAATATTTGAAAACTCACCTCAGATTTTCCCTTTGAAACACAAGACGCCACATTGCTCGCTTCCAACGTCATCGAATCTCTCTGAAACAAAAAAAAAAAAAAAATGAAACTCAATAAGGCTGTTTAATATTACAGTCTATCACTTATTTCTTTAAGGACGTAGTTTGCAGGCTAGGTTCGTTTTCAACCCTTATTTCAGGATTTTTTTTATTACAAAATAATGTACAATAATTTTAATTTTGTTAGATGTTTTTATTGACATCGGACAACTTAATTGTTCGCCATTTTATAATTGTTCTTTTAACCTAAAGTAAACAACTTTAAATGGAGGTAGGTGGGTATCGCGGGTGATAACGTCACTTGGAGTCATTTGAATTAAAAAAATTAAATTGATTATTGTTTCGTAAATAAATAACAAAATGGCGGACTTTAAAAAAAACAATGAAAAAGTCGTGATTTTGTCGTTGAAAATCGGCAAAGAAAATAAAAATTATTTATACAATTAAGTTATTCTAGTACCGGACGGAGTTATTGATGTGTAGAATAAGAAATGAAAACAATCGGTTGTATACAATTGTTTCAATCACCCGCGCCGCTTACTAAAAATATAGTTTTGAAAAAAAACGTGTTTAAAGTTTTGATTTCAGATTTCTTACAAAAAAATAAAAAGATATATTTACACTGATTAGCTATGCCTGGTGTATATAGTAAACCCTCCGTTTCTTCAAAGGCATCGTTTTCTGCTAATTTTTCTGCTCTACTCTGCGAGAGTATAAGGGTAACGTGATAACAATTGAGAGGTAAGAGCCGGTAAAGAGTCTTACCGTAAGACCGTTACAGCTCTAGACTATATGCTATAACTTCGTAAATATTTCATATTTTAGTCTAAATTTTTTTACAGTATTTTCTCAATATATTATACTTTCGAAAAATATAAAATAAAAATCGATTTTCCAAAACCAGAACATCAGACTACATCCTTACGGGTAGTGTGCACCAAACTCGGTTAAATTTACTCCGCGATTGCATGTTAAATTCTATACTCCATCGACCACCAGTGCCGGATTAACCTATAAGCAAATTCAGCAATTGCTTAGGGCATCACGTCTCAGGGGGCACCAAGAAGCACCACTCAGAAATGAAAAGTACCTCACTAAACCGTGTCAACAATTTTTTTTTCTTCTTGTCATGTTCTCAAAAATTTTATTTACTGATATAAAACTCTTTAGAAGTATAAAAGTTAAAAATAAATAATAATTTATTTTTGAAAATTTTTCTAGTTTTAAAGTTTTGAAATTTTTTTTCTATTATCTGTATAAAAATGCCCGATTTTATAGACAGCCAAATTTTCAATGGGAGCATTGATTGTAAAATTCAATTTTTGACGCGATAACGTCTTATAAATTGATGAAACACCGGTTGTACGCACGAAAAAGAGTAACGTTCCGCAAGCGAGAGCGCGATATAAGCGATAGTCTCTCTCTTCTCGCGTGACGTCAGAGAGTAGTGTGCGTTCAACATTTTTTTCGACTGTTCCAGCGAAAGCTACATCTGACAGATGGCCAGATAAATTATACGGTTTGTTAACAAATATATAATTTATATACATTCTTTTAAATGTCTTTTATAATTGCTTAAAAATATGTATTTTGCTTTGGTTGATCAAATTATTAGTCGGTAAAAATATAGTTTGACAGCTACTAAAATTTAGGTTATGTATTATTAAATATGATATTCGAGCGGAATACGTTATCACGTAAAACTATCGTCCGTAGACCGACTTTACAGACAACCAATTTTTTTTTCTTAAAAATCTATAGTTTTGACTTTTTTCCATCAATTTGAATTTTTTTATAAACTAAACATATTAGAGATGGGGCCCATAAGCAAGAAATGCTTAGAGCATCAAGGAGTGTTAATCCGGCACTGTATTCCATACTGCCCCTTGATAGCATAGAGTAACAATAGTCTAGTATGTTATACTCGTGTGTTTACCATTGAATCATCAAATTGTTCAAATATTGAATACTACCGTGTATTTACATAAATGGCTATCAGAAAAACGAAACCTTCTGGGTTAATAAACTTAACCGTTTATATTTTGTAATACCGTCATCTTTACATGCAAAATGACGGGTCGCAAAATAAATACAAAAGCTTTATCAAAGAACGTAATAATCAGTCCCTCTTCATGTAAAAAACAAACACTGACTGCTGCACAAGAAATATTAATTTCAAGTTTAAAATGAAAAACGGTAGTAGGTACAGTCTGACCAGCGAAAGTATGTCGGTTCGGAAGGGGAATGGAATCATATGTACCAAAAATTCTACAAAATCATAAGACTTAGAAGGCATTTCCGCGTATTGGTTGACGCGATTATCGACAAGGAAAAAAAACGTTTGTTGTAAATAACATTTACGATTAATTTTTACATAAAATCTTGTCAACTACAAGTTCGGTCAACTATAGCGTTACTTGCTTGAATGTGCATCAATGAATCGCACCCTACATTGATACAGCTGGATTTTGAAAAAGAGACGTTTCAGGGTAGCGTTCAAATATGTCAAGGTTATTGGTTAACACAGCAAAAGCTACAAAACGTTCGTTTGTTTTCACGCCGCTTTCTCTAATTAAGGGACCCTATGCATATTTTTGGTAGGCATACTTTTCTCAGTCGGACTATACTTGGATTGAACTATATAGCAGTTGGGTTCAGAACTACAATTCGTACCAATTGAATTGCTGGCAAACTATTTTTAAATAGAATTTTCACTGTCTATCTTCAGGAGCTTGTAGAGAGAAAAATAAATATAGTTGGCAAAACCAAAAGTGCACATCCCGCAAGTTTTCCACTGTACATATTATAATGAAAAAAAATTGAGAAAATAGATTTAAAAAAAAAAACAATTAAAAAAATAGAAAAAAAAATAAAAATAAAATGGAATAGAAAAAAAAAATATTACTTGGTGTCAGCGGGAATCGAACTCGGCACCTTGCTATTACTGGACTACGCGTTTAACCACTCGGCCATTCTGATATCCCAGCTTGCGTTGTTATTATGGTATAGAAGTGGAGCAGTTATTCTACGTAATACACTACATTACAATAACAGTAATAGGTATTTTGCACATACCGCTAAACTAGCGGTATGTGCTTTATTATCGCTTTGTGCGTCAGAGCTGACTTTCGTTCATATAAGAAGTTATATCTAAGTTAATTTCACACGAAATCCATTCAAATTGAAGCTTTTTGAAAAGAGGAGATTCTAATCTATAAAATAGAACCATTTTTAAATCAATTTGAGTTCATAAATACTATTAAAATTGTAATTGAAAATCACAAACAGCAGTTGTCGGTTGGTCTGTACGTATGTACGTACGTATGTACGTACGTCACGACTCTACAGATCGCAATTTTGGTCGGATTGCCTTGGGTTATATTTTATTCACTTTGTTTACTATCAGACCAGAACCCTATTTAAATTCACTAAAATGTGTTCAGTAGTTTAATTTTTATAAACAGTTTTATTTTTTATTATTTTTGACAGCTAGGTAATAGTTTAAAACAATATAATAATTGCTGGTAAAATAATATAGTGTAATCCATAAAACAAGTGCTACACTTGTATACCGTGATAACACCACTAGACGTATTAGGCAGCCGTGGCGCAATGGTTATGCCGTCGGATCCCCAAGGGCAAGGTCCTGGGTTCGAATCCTTACGATATCATTGATTTTTTTCTTTTTTTTTTCTTTTTATTTTGTTTTATTTTATTCCACTTGATATTAATTATATATTATATTATGTATAGTTCTTAATTTTTTTTATTTTTGCAAACTTAAAAAAAAATATTTTTTCAATTTTTAATTATTTATTTCTTTAAATTTTTAAATCTTGTTAAATTTATTAAAAATATTTTTTAATTGTTATTTTTTTATCATACAGTGGAAAATTGCGGGATGTGCACTTTTGGTTTTGCCAACTATTTTTGTTTTTTTAAGGTTTTTTATTTTAACTATTAGCTGTCAAAAATAATAAAATAAAACTGTTTATAAAAATTAAACTACTGAACACATTTATGTGAATTTAAATAGGGTTCTGGTCTGATAGTAAACAAAGTGAATAAAATATAACCCAAGGCAATCCAACCAAAATTGCGATCTGTAGAGTCGTGACGTACGTACATACGTACATCCGTACATACGTACAGACCAACCGACAACTGCTGTTTGTAACTTTCAATTACAATTTTAATAGTATTTATGAACTCGAATTGATTTAAAAATGGTTCTGTTTTATAGATTAGAATCTCCTCTTTTCAAAAAGCTTCAATTTGAATGGATTTCGTGTGAAATTAACTTAGATATAACTTCTTATATGAACGAAAGTCAGCTCTGACGCTCAAAGCGATAATAAAGCACATACCGCTAATTTAGCGGTATGTGCAATACAGTTTATATGCAACAACCAAAATCAAAACTATAACTTTTAATAATAAAATAAATAAAAAAAACTTTAATATTTCACGTTTTTAAAACGAACTCAAAAGTATAAAATAATGTTTTTAAAACGAAAAATGTGGGGCGCATGCGACAGTCAATAATAAGAGAGTATAGCTATCAATGAACAAAATTTATTTATGAGATAAAACGAATAATGCCCTCCACGTTTTACGTTTCAAATCCTACAAGTTAAAAAAATTATTTTATACTTTTTAGTTCGTTTAAAAAAAGTAGTAGAGAGGTATACTTATTAAATTTTTTATTATTTATTATATTATTGTCTTCTCTTTAGTTAATAAAAACGTTGTAAAAACAAAAATACATCGTAAAAAAATAAAAATAATATACGCCCCCTAGAAGGCTCGAATCCGCGACCTTCGCGTTGTTACCACGACGCTCTAACCAACTGAGCTACGATCGATGATTGCAAAGCGTCGTACAACGGTAAATAAGTAAGAATGACTTATACGTCTTTATTAAAATGTCTTTTATAAATTTCTTCCTTAATTTAGTATCTTCTCGTATTGTCATCTAATTCTGAGTTGTGTTAAAACATTCAAGTCTCTATCTCATCAGGAAGTTAGTTTAAAATCAATTAAAAAATTCCGCTCCACATACACGAAAAGCGAGTTAAGTATAAACGTGGTAAAAAGGAGAGTTGAGAGTATGTAATATTTCAGAATTTTTTTGCCAATGCCTATTGGGCCAGCCTTGGCACATGTGTGGCCGCAGTAGAAATAGTCATTTCAGTTTGGAAACAATTCAGTCCCAGTATCATGCTTTCAAAATCGCGTATGCCTGTAAACAGGTACCCACCGTACATTTAATAACAGGAGCGTGATTGGTACAAAGCCACGTGCGTCCCCCGAATTCCCCCTTCCCGCATGCCCGCGTAGAATGCGCGGGAGATATTGTTGCCCCGGGTGCAGATTAACGGACTGTGCCAGACAACCGGTAAATAAACATTATCACGGCACACAAAAAAATAATTAAACTTTTAACATTTCATTCATTTACAACGGATTATATTTTGTTGGCCTTTTTTCGTGTTTATTTGATGTAAAAAATATGCTTGAATAATTATCCCGTATCACTTTTTTTTTCAGATTGGTGTTTGATCTTATGAACAATTAAGCAACGTTTTACACATAATATCGGGTTTGGTCGTGACGTGAATTCAGAATTTCTTTTAATAAATGATTATAAAAATGTTCATTTCGTTATAATTTACGTACAGTGTAACCTCCAATTAAGGTAACTCGATATAACGACAAACTCTTTAAATAGTCGAAATTACCTAACTCTAGTTGGTTTACTTTCTTGCTAATACACTCTAAATAATGACACAATCACTTTAAATATAACGACAACAATACGCCATCACTATGCCATAAGCAGTATACTTGTTTGTTATTTTGTTGCTTTGTTGTCGGCATCATGCGTACATAATATCGGGTTTGGTCGTGACGTGAATTCTGAATTTTTTTAAATAAATCATTATAAAAAAGTTGATTTGGTTATAATTTAGGTACAGTGTAAACTCCATTTAACGTCACTCGAAATAACGACAAACTCCTTAAAACGTCGAAATTACTTAACTCTAGTTGGTTTACCTTGTTTTTCATACATTGATACACTCTAAATAATGACACAACCACTCTAAATAACGACAACAATACGCCATCATTATGCAATAAGCAGTATACTTGTTTGTTATTTTGTTGCTTTGTTGTCGACATCATGCGTACCGTCTCCATTGACAACAACAAAAAATGTTTAAGTAATTGGCCTATAAATTTCCAAAATTGCCATCGTTTTTTTTAAGATGGCAATTTAGAATGGTTTCATTTTATCAATTAAATTCGTAAATTAACAATAATAATAGCAAACTGTAGCTAGATTTAACTGTATATAATTTAGGGAAGAGTAAAAAATATGTGCATCTGAAGAAGAAACTTTAAAAAAAATTTATAATTTTCTAATTTCATAGGTTCGTATTTTTAAACTTGGAACACTATTTAAAAAAACTCACATTAACACAATACTCAATAAACTTTGCATATATATTATTCATAGTAATTAATTAATAAATCACATCGCGATGTACTTACAAAGTAAAAAAAAAAATAAAGTTCAAACTCTTACGTAACAAGTGTTTTACATTATGCATTAATGTTTAGTTGTAAATTTTAAACTATACCCCACAGCTTGTAAATTTATAAGTTTTAATTTCTTCATTTATGGTCTTTACAACGCTCATAAGTCATTTCTCATTAGTGAGTTGAAGTATCGTTCAAAACGACAAGAGTCGAGTAAGTGAATCGTTCATTACAATTTTTCTGAACTGTTGGTTATTTTTCTATAAGAGAGAATTTTTTATCATAAAAATTAGGGGACACTTGTATCGGAGAGTAAAGTAACAACCTTTTTTGTGGCTGACAGCGTATGAACTGAAATTTAAACAACTCTCAACGCTCCGAAAAAGGTTCATACAAGATGTCTGACATCTTGTTCCCCGATCAGCCCCGGATCTAAGAGGGCAAACCGGGGCACCGGCCCCGAGAGACAGTTTCAGGGGCGCTAAAATCTATATACTAATATATAACGCTGAAGAGTTTGTATGTTTGTTTGTTTGGTTGAACGCGCTAATTTCAGAAACTACTGGTTCGAATTGAAACATTTTTTTTGTTGAATCATCCATTTATCAAGGAAGGCTATAGGCTATATATATAATATCACGCTACGACCAATAGGAGCGGAGCATCAAAATATAACTCAAAATTTGTCCGCCCGACAAAAACTTTTGAACGGTAACTCCGATCGTCATGAAATTTGGACACAACATTAATCTCGGTAAACTAAGATGAACGTGCGTACTAACTCCCCCCCCCCCATTCGTTCTTTTGCACCTGGGTGAAACCGGGAGGGACCGCTAGTCATAATATAATATGGTTGAAAACCACACCCAATCTGTCCTTTTTCCGATTTACTCAATTTGCTTGAAGAGAAGGGGCGCTATTTATCAAGTTTCTGCCCCGGTTCGAAAAAATCGTAGATCCGGGGCTGTCCCTGATTCTAGTACAGATTACTGGGACAAACCTAACAGAAAATTACAAAATGTAAGACGTTTTACTTTTGCAATTTTATACAAGAATTCGTGAATTTATCACAAGATAAATAATTACAGCGTTTAAGAATTAGGTAATACGGGGTGGTTCCTCCATTGCATATAGGTACTAGTGATGTGCCGGATCGTTAAAAATGTATATCCGCGGATACGGATCTGAAGACGGATTTTTGGTTTCAAGATCCGCGGATACGGATACGGATCTTAACTGTCTTAGGGTACGCGGCGGTAAATATTGCACACCGACCTTTGGAAAGAGACTATCAGCTGTTATGGGAAAAAGTTATTTACCTCTTTAAGAGTTAACTCTCATAACAGATTGTCTCTTTCCAAAGATCAATGTGCAATATCTAATTATAAAGATAGTTGATTAAGTACCTTTGAGTTATGAACTATTAGTATGGTACTCACTACGATAAATGTTTGCAATACCTATAAAGGTGCCAAATACAATTTAAAAAAATAAAATATAATCTGAATGGAATTTAACAGGTTTTAATTATTACCTAATCACCTATATATATAAAATTTCATCTATGAATTGAAAATTAATAAGGTAAAAGATCCGTAAAAAATCCACCAAAAACTAACGGATACGGATCTTTTTTCTCTCTCGGATATCCGCGGATACGGATATCCGACACATCACTAATAGGTACCTATAGTTCACACGGTTCAACAGCGTTTAGTTTGTAAACTTTTTTTGGTGGGTGAGGAGAGTGGCGGGGAAAGGTGTAACTCTGTGGCGCGCACGTTGCATCTACAATAACGTCCAATAAATAACCATGGCACAATAACACCCCAACACTACTTTATTTGTTTTCGTAACTGCAGCACATTTCCCAGTTTATATATATTGTTGTCGAGCCCGCGTTATACTCAGTGGCGCGGGATAAAAAATTCCAGCCAATTCGGCGACGGGACTATTCCAACTTCAAAATGTTGATATAATATAATAAAGAAAATCAAATTTCGGATATCGCTTGAGGTGAGGCTAGTATTTAATATGATATTTGCTATACGTTGCCGTGGTTACCTACATAATATGTTCCACGTCATGTAAAAATTAATCAAAGCATGCTTTAGTTTATTTCTGACAGATCTACAAAACAAAAAAACAGCTGATTTTTCTTTATTTTCAAAATATTTCCGATACTATAAAGTTTAGAAAAAAAATGTTCAACGAAAATAAATAGAATAATAAGCCGTTATGAAAAATATTATATAAACAACACCGTTATATATATCGCTTTTGTGCATGCGCCAATTTCCCCCAAAAACAGTAGCTGGCTCTTCATATTTGCATACCTAACATCTTCCCAAAATTTGGTTTCAATCTACTCATCCGTTTGACCTGTATCGTGTTCACAGACTAACAGACGCACAGAGTTTTTTCAAATAGTATATTAAAGTATAAGTGGATAAAAAGGTCTTTAAAACACGCGTGATTTTTCGAGCACGACGGCGCAGCCGGAGTGCTCGAAATAGAGCAAGTGTTTTAAAGACCAGTTATCCACGAATACTTAACGCTATTTTTTTTTTATTGGTGCACTTTGAAATCATAAATACTGGTATTATTACTACAAAAAAATGGAAATATAAACTAATAATTTTCAATAATTATGAATAATGGGAATGCGGACACATAGGTATATAATTCTTTCCTTTATTGCTAACGTTTCGTCAAAAATATTGACTTTTTCAAAGCTCAAAAAAAAAAACAATTTTTTTAAATTAGAAAATAAAATTAAACATAAAATTATAATTTATTTTCCACTTTTTATGTCAAAAAATTAAATAAAAAAATTTATTTAATTTTTTGACCATTCCCCACTTGTGGGTTGGAATGGTAACTCGCAATCGGCAATTTGTAACCGAAAACCGGCCCGTTTAAGCACGGCACTGGGAACTTCCGAGGCATTTCTAAGCGTAGTTTACACACAATTCGACGCCGTGAAACAATGCTTTACGACTTACAATTTATTTTAGAGTTTGCCATACAATGAAACCTCTTTCTCAATAACAGTGAGGAGTCGTATGTGTTAATATGAGTACCAAATAGCGAGTACTGAATACGGAAGGTGTTTTTACTGCCAACACAATACAAAAGCTTCTCCTTCTGAACAAAGTAGATCATCTTCGTTTGTTTTAAGATCAAACTTTAAGCTTCCAGTTTTCAATTTAAAACTCTTTTCTCAATAATACTGTACAGTATGGCGTGTTCCTCGCAAAACCAGATATTGCAGTGAACACAAAGAGATTTGCATAATATATCAACTAGAGTCGCTCCTGAGCGAGTCGTTCATAATGAATGACTCCTTTTACGGAGCGGAGCGAGTCGCTCTTTTTTTGTGAATGACTCACTCCGAGCGCCATTACTCTGTGCTGAGCTGTTCTGTACTGTTGCATTCGCACATTTACAGAGCGCACACAGCACAGGCAACAGAAGCCCTAGTGAATTTTGAACGTACGGAGTTATCTTTGCTGTCATTTAATGTTGAACGACACACTGTAAGTGTAATAGTACTAAGCTTAACAGTGACTTAAACCATTCACATTGACGTCGTTGGACGTTGACAAAGATATAATATTGTAACAATAAGCATTATTATTGTTAAGCTTTTATTATACTTTATAGTTTATCCGAATTGGAAATAATATAAGATTAGAATCATATTAAAATTGTGCTGTGCAATGCTTCGTGACTCCTGAGCATGGCATGATGACAGTTCACACCTCTGCAGTAGTGCGTACTGTCTAGTCTCGCTCCTTTGAACGACTCCCTCTGAACGATTATTTATAGTGAGCGGAGCGCACGGAGCCAGCTCCCAATAGAGAGTCTTGTGGACACATCACTAATATCAACGCAGCAGCGCGTAGCAAGGCGTGAGCGGGAGAGTTCAGGATGACCGTCCCAAGCGCTCTGTCAATTGCTATATAGGTGAAATCAAGACAGATAGAATTTTTCTTCATACTCGATCGAAAGTGTACATATTTCCAGCATCAATTGTAGGGCAGGAAGTCTAACATTTACGCATTGGTGGGATTACACGCACTGATGCGGGAAGTACGTGCGTTCGGGCGGCAGGAAATAAAAAATAGCCTATTAACTGTTGTTTAGACGTCGTTTCCATAGCAACCCTATTACATTTTAGCTAATAGTCGCGAACAGCTGTCATTCGTCCGAAAGTTTGATATCTTGCACCTTGCGCCTTGATGCCTCGGCATCATGGCTGTATTTCATTACTGCCGCCCGAACGTACGCACTTCCCGCACCAGTGTGTGTAATCCCACCAATGCGTAAATGTTAAACTTTCTGCCTTTCAATTAAGGATTGCTCCTGGGAATTCCCGGTAAATTCAGTACCGGAAAATTTCATCGCCTTCAGTACCGGGAAATGAAACCCATTTCCCGAAAATTCCGGTACTACAAAAAATTATACTAATTTAAATGTTTTAACAATTTTTTCAAGCTGTAAATGCTATAATTATCGCCGGTGATTTAAAACATAACGTTTTATTATTACTGTCTATTACGACTATACGAGTTTCTGTTAAGTTACGACTACGAGTTTAGAATTTTTGTGAATTTTTCAAACCAGACTAAATAGGTACAATTTATAAAATTAGAATTTAATGTTCCTTTTTCATGACAAGAATGATTATTTTTTGTTAAAATTGAGTTAAAATACAGTGTAAACTCTTTATAACGTCCTTCGTTATAACGAAAAACTCCCTATAACGTCGAAATTTTTACGATTTGGTTGGTTTACCTTAAAACCTATACATTCATGCCCTCTTTATAACGCAACAGCCATTCTCTATTACGAAGAAATATGTTCATATTTAGGCGTCAGCAAATGTTTACAGACATAAAGAGGACCATTCTGAACCATCACCATCTATTCAACAAGCACTTGATGACGCCAAACTATAGGTATATGTGTTTGTATATGTGTTTGGAATAAATTAATTTTGTGAAAATTGGTTATTTTTCTTTCTTCCCTCCATATAACGAAAATTCTTTATAACGAAAAAAATGTTCGGTCCCTTAAAATTCGTTATAAAGAGATTATACAGTACATTGAAGATTATTGTTAATTTGGTTGTTTTTCTTTCTTCACTTCATATAACGGTAACTCTCTATAACGATAAAAAATGCTCGGTCCCTTGAGTTTCGTTATAAAGAGTTTACACTGTAATAGTAAATTTGTTGATTATCAATGATTAATTATTATTTAAAGTTTATTGAATTACGTAGGGTAATTCAGTGATTTGTATTGTGATTAAACTTCTTCAAAACTATTTCCAACGTTTTATTTCACGCACAACAAGCATTTAACACATTTTTGATCTAATACCGAAAGTATCGAAAATCTCGGTACTGGATCTCCTCCAGTACTGGGAAATAAAAATTCGATTTCAGTACCGGTACTGCAAACCTTACTTACAATTGATGCCGAAAGTATGTACTTTCGATCGAGGTATGAAGAATAAATATTACCTGTAAACAAGTCCGGAACACCGATGAGATTTTCACCTGCAGTCATTACGTTAAACACAACATTAATTCACAAGTGAAACAGTAAAACAAAATTACTTCAGCGTTTCAAATGTCCGTAATAGGAAAAGTAAAATTAGAATTAAACAGCGCCTTAAAGTCCAATTAAATTCGCCCTGTTAAATGACAGCGTAACTTAGACGAAAATTAAAAAAATTACAATAAAGCCGACGCGGTCGTAAGTTCGTTTATAAATTTAATTTAAGATTATTAGAAAAAGTGTGAGACGTGACTTATTGAAGAGAGTGCGACCAGGGCAGCAGCAAAAAGGGTCGATCGGTCCCCGGCAATAGCAGGAGAGCAGAAGTAGCAGGAGCAGCAGAGGTGCGTATGAAGTTAGGAATAACTATAAGGTATACCAGCCAGTTGCAGAGGTATCAGAGGGTGAACCGACGTAAATTTAACATGTCTCAAACTAATTAAAGTAGTTAATTTCACTTCCGGAACAAATGTGCACCATTATTCTGTTGTACTATTGGTTGGGCGGTCGTATAGAGCTATCCTATCGTTGACGTACACCGGTCAACAAAACTTTGGTAATGAATTACAATGTTAAACGACTGTGAATAAAGACGTTACGTTGCTAATTATTGTAATGAAACTAACAGCAACAAAGGCATTACGTAAGGTGGCTACTAGAAATCCAAAATTAATCTACAATCCAATTATCTATTGCATGATTTTTTTATTATTTATTTTATTAATGGCCATATTTACCAAACGTAAGTAGTTATTCATTCGGTTCATTTGTTTAATTCCTTCGAATAAATAGCGATAATTCAATTCACCAACCATAATTATGTTTACTGCAGGTATAAATCTATTCTGTCTTACTTCCAGGGTACAAATATTTATTCACCTGATAAAATAATAATGGCCGCCACATAGATCATAATACCTAACCTATAAAATATTATATTTACAGTTTGCTCTTGTGAATTTATTTGAGTTGTTTATTAACCTTTTTGAAGTGTGCAATTGGGTTAAGATAAAACATTATTATTTTGTGAAAATAACAATGCCCATCACATAGATCATTATACCTAACATATAAACGTGGAGTATTATATCTACAGTTGCTCTTGTGAATTTATTTATGTTGTTTATTAACCTTTTGTGAACTGTATAGTCGTAAAACATTAAAGTTAGTGGAAATTTTGTGTGCATATTGGGTTAGGATAAAACATTATTATTTTAATGATTTTTTTTTGACGTTTACACTAACGCCATCGGTCGAAGGTGAACGTCACAATATTCAACAAAAATATCAAGGAGTATAGTGCAGTGTATATTTATTCTTCATCTAACTATTTTACCTGTTAATTTGCTTGGTGATTTGAAAGTAAATTTTAATGTAACGAATAAATTTGTAATTTCTATCTTTAATAGTGTTCGATGAATATATGGGCATTAATGACATAAAAGCCTGCCAGCCATACAATTTCAAACAATAAACAATACATCTAACCAAAACAAAATATATATCTATATAATACTCATAGTTATGACAGTGTAGAATTTCAATTACTATTTTTTTTTTGCATTACTGCTTGTTGAGCAAAAATTATTTACATAAATTCTTTAAAGGTGAGCTTTCTCTCATAATTTGAGGCCGATCATTCCGTAGTTTTGGGCACAGAACATAAAATGAGGTGGCACCGACAGCCGTATTGTAAAACACAAAAAAAAAACAGGAGTGGCGTTTGTTGTCTCATTATCTTCTTCTATTAATACATAAAATCTGTGCTTCCACCGTTTTGTACCTGTACTCCCACCATGAATATAATAGAAAATACGGTCACTGGCTCTGATCCTATAACGGTGAATTTTTGAAGTAAAACTTCTTTACAAACGCTTGACTTGGAGAGTAAGCTGGTGAATGCATGACGAGAGATTTACGGAAGTGTGATCGAGCGAGGCGAACGGTCGTTGAGAGGGCCATATAAGTTAGTTAAGATAGAAAGAGGATTACAAATACTTCACTGCCTAGTGGCGCTTTCAGATGGCCGAAAATATAAGCAGCGCTAAAAATGGAATGACACATACTTTACTTGGCGCTATCGGGTGACAGAAAAAGTTTTGTAAACCTACTTAACTTGCAGAGCTAAATAATATTTCATAAAGATTTACGCTTAAAATCCAACGAGAGCTAAATAATTGCAATGTATTACTTTTGTTTTCATTATCTTTATGTTTATATTTCTTTCTTCTTACATTAGACTGTTCATTTTGTTCTTGAACAATTTTATAAATTAATATTTTGATTAATACATTAAATATTCTACGTTTAAAGTGAATAAAATTGTAAATTAACTTTAAAGTTCATATTTTGTGAATTTTCGGATGAATAATAACAAATTACGGCAGGAAGAAGTTTTACTTCAGTCGTGTGGTCTAAAGCACACTCGTTTTTTTCTGTAAACAGAATGCGATTTTATACTTTAAAAGAGTGATGAATATTTTCACTGGGTCTTGAACTATTACTACATGAATTTTTATGTATATACAGAAATGCGATTTTAGACGTCAAAAGTGTGAATGAATATTGTGTGAATGGATTGAAAACGCTAAACAAATATTATTTTGAAACAGCTGAATGTGTTAAAGTTTTGCTGAGGAACCTACATTAATGTGGTATACGCATACTCCGAAAGTCAGTTGAATAAGTGAGTGAATAGAATAAGAGATGTTATCTGAGATGAGATGACGTGTGAGTAAGCGAGTCAGAGTTACTGTTTCGTCACTGTCACACATATCTCAGCGTACGCCAAATATAGTCAGCTCTCTTTAACTTCACTTAATCTAAATACCACTGATATCTGCATAAATGTACGGATAGATGGTATTGGATATTTTGAAGAAAAAGTTGTAGACTAAAAACATATCCGTAAAAATTGCAGGATTCGTAAATTATACACTTAAGGAGGTTGAGCCGTTTTACGAAGATAATGAAAAAAATCTGAAATAAAGTTTTTTTAATAGATTTTTTTATGACAAATTTTTTTGTAAAAAATCCAAAATCATTAGGAGATTTATAAAGTTAAAAATTAAAAAAAACTTTTACATGCAGTCTTATGGAAAATATGTCAAGCTAGCATGCAAACTGTTTATTTTTTTGCAAATAACCAAATAATGTCAGCAGTTCCGAATGTCTTACGCATATTTTAATATATTTTCCAATTTCATTAGGAGACTTTTAATCAATAAAAAAAATTATTAAACCTTAGCACTTTTCGATTATGGACTTTTATTCTTGACAGATTTAACAATTTTAACTGAATTTTCATTTTTTTAATGATTTAATTTAAATTTTTATTACTTCTAATTTCTTTTTTCAATTATTTACTGCAAAAAATATGTAAAATACAGATATTTACGTAAATTTATTTTTTTTAACCTAACTTTGTACAAAAAATACAAAAGTTAGTCCATTAAGTATAAAGTACTGAAATAATTAATTAATATTAAAAAAAATATTCATTTATGCCTTTATGACAATAACTTATTGGTATCATCGTCTTATAAACTATAAAAGTTCCCATTTACAATTCGACTTACTTTTGATTGGGACTGTAACGGATCAACCTCCTTAAAAAACTATTAGCCTAGTCAAGAAGTGAGTTTCTTGAGAAAAATAGATCCAAGTCTACAAAAAATATGAGCAATAGCTTATTCGATTCGGCAAAATATTTTGTTAAAGACGTTTCTTTTTTATTTTTTTCGCCGACAGAAATTGCATTTGTTATTAACAAAAGACAAAAAAAGCCCCTCAGATTTTTGGAAATTACTCAAAAGCTATAAGCGATAGCGTAAATTGAAAAAAAGACCAGAAAATTTCCAATGAAAAAGTCCCACCTCCCAGGCTCATCTTTATTATTTATAGTTTTAATTTAACGTTGAAAATAGGGTTCCGGGCGGCATTTACAGCTCGAGCGAGTGCGCCTGTTTAGAGAGTACAATACATAAAATAATTTTTTTATAGTAGTAAGTAACCATTTAAAAATTTGAATAAATTATGGTGCCATCTTAACACTTGAAAGAATAAAGTTCCGTTGAAAAATTTGCTTTTAATTTAAAGAAAGTGAGGATTGAAATCAAATATTGGAAGGATGTTTGGTATGCAAATATGAAGAGCCCTATTGTTTATGGGGAAAATCGGCGCATGCGCAGAATAGATATATGCTATAACGGTGTTTTTTTTTAATATAATGATGGTATACTTTTCATAACATCTTATGATTCTATTTATTTTTTCAAGAAAGTTTTGTTAAAAAATTTTTTTCTAATCATTATAGTTTCGTAAATATTTTGAAAATAAAAAAAAAATCAGCCGCTCTTTTGTTTTATGGATCTGTCAGAAAAACTAGCTAGGCATGCTTTGATTAATTTTTACATGACGTGAACATATTGTGTAGCTATAACGGTGTTTTTTTTATATAATAATGGTATACTTTTCATAATATCTTATGATTCTATTTATTTTTTCAAGAAAGTTTTGTTTAAATTTTTTTTTTCAAAACATAGTTTCGGAAATATTTTGAAAATAAAAAAAAATCAGCCGCTCTTTTGTTTTATGGATCTGTCAAAAATAAACTAGTTCGGCATGCTTTGATTAATTTTTACATGACGTGGACATATTGTGTAGGTAACCATTGAAACGAACAGCAATATCAGAAATTTTATTTTCTTTATTATAATCAAATGTCAACATTTTAAAAGTTGGAATGGTCCCGTCGCTCAATTGGCTGGAATTTTTTGTTAGTCGCAGTCGGTTTTGTAAAGACGACTCGAATCTGAATTTTACGGGGATTCGTACAAAGTCAATTATACAACATCCAAGCATCCAGTTAAATACATTCAGTGATCGGAGCACAACTTCAACTAACTCCGTTATAGGCATTATAGCCGACACGATTTGATGAGATTTGATATTCTGAACACACACACAACAATGTACTTGTGTGCTCTGTCTGATTGTTGCGCAACACTCACTTACATATATGTCACGACAGAGCGCTGTTTTAATTGTTTCAATTTATCGTACGTGAATGTCGCCTACAGTATACATATGTGTTTTATAGGGTACTGCATTCAGGGATGATTCAGAATCACAATATTAGTCCACGCACTTTGAAAAATTCCAGCCAATTGGGCGACAGGCAGTGATGGATTTACGCCTATAGGCCCGGGCTTAGGGCGGTATAATTTGAAGGGCGGGAAATTTTTTGAAATGACAACATTTTAGAGGCGAAAAATAAAGACAATCAGTTTCAAAAATTGGTTCAATTCATTAATTTACTTCTCAATCTGTATGGGTAAGATGTTAATTTTTTAATAGATCAATTTATTATAGTCTTTATCGAGTAGCTTACTTTCTGTTCCTTTAGTGAGATTAATTTATAACTTATTTATCTGTCATGTTTATTAGTTATATTTAAAAATTATATTTCAATAAATAAAGTTATTTTTAAATAAAAATATTGGATCAAAATTAATGAAATTCATTTTATCAAAAAGGGCGGCGCATCGAATGGGGCCCAGAGCGGCAGCAAGCCTAAATCCGTCACTGGCGACAGGACCATTTCAACTTCAAGAATATTGACATTTGACGATATACAGTAAAACCACGATATACAGTAAAACCTCGATAAGGTAAAAACCTCTGTAACTTAAACATTTTTTGAATTTCCTTCCCCTCAAAGCCTAAAATCTCCATTACTTAAAGCACAAAACCTCGGTATAGTACGCGCCTCGGATCTAAAAGGTTCGGAAGCTAGTCACAAACAGCGTCGCAAAGGCTCATTTAAGAGCCTTGATACTCTCACTACCTCCCAGCTACCTACACGGAACGTGCGCTCGTCGGTGATTGGCCGTGATCGCTCGTTGCCTGTCACTTGTCGCTTTCCTGCTTTAAAGTACAGTCGAGTACGCTATTGTCAAGTTGTTATTGCTATGCTAGTTTTGTTGAGTTGCGAGTTTGTAGTTTTTCGACAAGTGTACAAGCGCAAGCCTGTATTCGCATCTAACTTCCCAGCCTTTTACATTCGTGGCACGTACTATAACATAAATATTTTGAGCGTTGGTTCTCGATAACTTAAAATAATATAATTTGGTGACCTCCATAAGTATATATGTAAAAAGGGCTCCATGAAGCAAAAAATTTATAGGCCAATTATTTAAACATCTTTTGTTGTTTACAATGGAGACGGTTTTTCGAAAAAAAATTTTTAGTAACAATAGCCTCACTTTAAAAAATTTTTTTCAACGGAACTTTATTCTTTCATGTGTTAAGATGACCATATTTTTTTCAAATTTAAAAATTGTTATTTATTACTATAAAACAATTATTTTACGTGTTGTACTCTTTCAACAGGCGGAGCGCTCGAGCTGTAAAGGCCGCGTGGAACCCTATTTTCAACGTTAAATTAAAACTATAAATAAGAGAGATAGAGTTACGGAAGTGTGACTTTTTTATTGGAAATTAAGAATCGTTTTTGCAGTTTCCGCTATCGCTTATAGTTTTTGGGTAATTGCCAAAAATCTGAGGAACTTTTTTGTCTTTTCGTTTTTTGATAATTGTTGTCGGTGAAAGAAATAATAATAAAAAAAATATAGTTTAAAAAAAACTAAAAAACACGCTTTATATCGGACTAAAAAGTAAAAAATAATTGTTTTAAAATAAGCTTAAAAAGCGTTGGGCGCTCGATGTACGAAAATGTAGAACAAAGCGCCCCACGCTTTTTAAGCTTATTTTAAAACAATTATTTTTTACTTTTTAGTCCGATATAAAGCGTGTTTTTTAGTTTTTTTTAAACTATATTTTATTTTTCACTTTTTAGTTTGAGGATCTATAAAAGAATTTATTAATCCTGGGGGTCCTAATAAGGATAATGGGAAACTGTTATCAAATTATTGCATTGTCATCGGTCCTTGATACGTATGCAAAGTTTCAAATTAATCAGACTTCGGGAAATTGGTGAAAATTATGCTCAAAGATTCCGTTACGGACATACATATTTACAACCCAAACTAATATAAAGCGTATAAAAACGCCTTTTTCCCAATATTTTTCCGAATCGAATAAGCAACTGCTTTTTAGGAGACTTGGATCTATTTTTCTCTATAATCACATTTCTTGACTAGGCTACTAAGTAATTTCTTTTTGACAGATATACAGAACAAAGAAACAGCTGATTTTTGTTATTTTCAAAATATTTCCGAAATGAAAAATGTTTCTTTACAAAACTTTCTTGTAAAAATAAATGGATTAATAAACCGTTATTAAAAATATACCAATATTATATAAAAACAACGTTATACCATATATCTCTTCTGCGTCAATTTTTCTCCAAAAACAAGGCTCATCATAATATCAAACTTCTAAAAATTTGGTTTCAATCCGGTCATCCGTTTGCCTATTTTAAATAGGCTTCGTACGATGATGAATTCTAAATTTCGTTTAAATCTGTAGAGAGTTTTTGTGCCAGTGCACACAAACACACATTTTCAAAAATGGTGCCTAATTGTTCAGGGGGCTGTGAAGCGTCAAAAAATTTTGAGATTTCATTATTCGACCGACGCCAATAGTATAGATGCACTAAAAAAGAGAAACAAGTTATGGAAGACTCGGACAACGCCGGGCTTAATAGTGTCCTATAAATCAAAAACCGTTAAACAACGGTTCATTAAAACCGGCTACGCTTAAAAAAACACCAATTATTAGGATGAACTGCCATTTAAAAGTAGAGAGTCTCATCATGCATATTAAAAAAAGTAATGTCGAAAGCGAATTTTTTAATTAAATCGACCTCTATATAACCGAATCTCTTTGTTTCCAGAAATAAACAACTAACAAGTGAAGCCTATTCAATTTTGAAAAAAAAAATCAAATACTAAAACGTTATAGAGAGGGCTGTTGTGTCGGTGATTGAACTTCAGAAATAATAAAGCCAGGTTAATAACTCCACACATCGACGTGAACCCTACAACATTTTATTATCCTCATTTCAAAAACACGCAACGGGGACGACATCGCATTTTAACTTTATTACAAAACGCAACACAAGTACCAAAGGTTTATTAGATATGATCCAGTAAAGGTAGGCACACAATATACAGTATGTCGTATCGACAACAGGAAGATTATAATAAAGACATTTTAGTGGCTTTAGTAACATAGTCGAAATTCCTTAAAGCGATGAGTTTTTTAGAAAAAATATTGGTATAAACCGGCGTATCAGGTTTAGGTGGTTGTGATATCGATACAGACAAACCCGCGTTCTCCCGTTTGTATCTATATATACAAAACAAAATCCCTTCGCCGCGTCTGTCTGTCTGAACGCGATAAAATCAAAAATTACCGAACGGATATACATACGGTTTTCACTAATAGAAAGAGCGATTAACGAGGACGGTTTTTGTATATATATAATTTGTAAATAACGGTGCTTTGTCAAGAAAACCTGCATCCGTACCATGTAGCGACATCAGGCAGGCGGGCGCAACTGGTTACGTTCAAATGGCGCGTCACTGTAGCACACCAAGCGGCAACTAGTAGCGTGAGCTAGCGGGCACTGCTACCTAGCGGCTCAGTTCAAAGCTATTAGTTCAGACATTTCGGCGCTTTATCCCTCCGCCGCGTCTGTCTTGTCTGAACGCGATAAAATCAAAAACTACCGAACGGATTTACATACGCTTTTCACTACTAGAAAGAGCGATAAACGAGGAAGGATTTTGTATATATAATTTGTAAATAACGGTGCTTTCTCAAGAAAACCTGCATCCATACCATCTAGCGACATCAAGAAGGCGGGCGCAACTGGTAACGTTCAAATGGCGCGTCACTGTAGCACACCAAGCGGCAACTAGCAGCGTGAACTAGCGGGCACTGCTACCTAGCAGCATCAGTTCAAAGCTATTAGTTCAGACATTTCGGCGCTTTATCCCTTCGCCGCGTGTCTGTCTGAACGCGATAAAATCAAAAACTACCGACCGGATTTACATACGGTTTTCACTAATAAAAAGAGCGATAAACGAGGAAGGTTTTTGTATATATAATTTGTAAATATTTTGTACAAAATAACGGTGCATTCTCAAGAAAACCTGCATCCGTACCATCTAGCGACATTAGGCAGGCGGGCGCAACTGGTTACGTTCAAATGGCGCGTCAGTGTAGCACACCAAGCGGCAACTAGCAGCGTGAGCTAGCGGGCACTGCTACCTAGCGGCATCAGTTCAAAACTATTAGTTCAGACATTTCGGAGCTGTAGTCGTTTCTTATTGAAATACATTTTTCAGAATTTTCGGACAACACAAAATATATTTGTCGCACTCGGGTAAAACCGGGTCGGGGCGCTAGTTTTAATAAAATTCTTGTAACTTCTAACGAGATCTAGTTTCTCGCACATTTATACCACAAACGCGAGAGATGCGCGAACAATCACTGATGGGACACACTGTACATAGGTGCGTTATTGTGTGCGCACAATATGAGTATATAATTAGATAATCCTCGGTCGGAGGTAAAGGTACAGTCGCTGATTTAACTGGAGATGTCTTCTCTTTGATGTGGGTACACACGTGACCTTCGGGATGTGGATACATTTAAAACAACTAGGCGACGAAGTATTTTCCACCAATCAAATGCATGATTTTACAGTGCAAAATTGTTGTCAAGCTTGATAAAAAACAATCCAGCCAATTGGGCGACGGGACCATTCCAACTTAAAAAATTTTGACATTTGATTATAATAAATACATGAGAAAATAAAATTTCTGATATCGTGTGAGGTGACGCGGGTAATGGCTAGTATTCAATATGATATTTGCTATTCGTTGCCATGGTTACCTACATAATATGTTCCACGTCATGTAAAAATTAATCAAAGCATCTCGAACTAGTTTATTTCTGACAGATCCATAAAACAAAAGAGCAGCTGATTTTTTTTATTTTCAAAATATTTCCAAGACTATAAAGTTTAGAAAGAAAAATATTAACGAAACTTTCTTGAAAAAATAAATAGAATAATAAGCCGTTATGAAAAGTATACCCTAGCACTGGCTATGCTAAGTTGGGTAGGTTAATTCCAAAGAAAGTTTATTTTATTTTGATTTTGAATGTGTATACCTATTATTGGAATCAAATTATTATTATTATTATATAAAAAACACCGTTATAGCATATATCTCTTCTGCGCATGCACCGATTTTCCCCAAAAAACAATAGGGCCCTTAATATTTGCATAACAAACATCCTCCCAAAATTTGGTATCAATCCGCTCATCCGTTTGACCTGTATCGTGTTCACAGACTAACAAACAGTCGACGCACAAAGTTTTTACAAAAATATGTTTTTTTGGATTCGGGGAACCTCAAAACGGAAAGATATTGGAAAATTTTTGAAAAGTGATTTTTGACCTAAACTAGTACCATTCCCCACTTGAGGGTTGGAATGGTAAAAGACATCACCAGTAGAAATCTACATTAATTAGGTACAAGTAAAAGTGTTCCATAAAAACGACAGAGGTGTTCAGAGTTCAATTAAGTAAGCAATAAATCCGACACTAAAGTCTAATACCAGGCATACAACCACTTGCGGTTGAAGAAGTGTGAAGTTACGTGATCAATTAACATTAATTTATTAATGAATTAGGCGCGCCTTTTGTTCAATTTGCTTTTATGGTTGATCTATCGATATTACAATTATACCGCTTGTAACGTTCTTATTTTTAACTTTTGTAAGAAGAAAAGCAATAATTTTTCATATTTTTTTTTTTTTATTCATTCAAACATTTAATCATCGTACATTCTATTAGATAATATTAAATAACTAATACTAATAATTTTTATATTTTTTAGATTTTTCTAAAGAAGATCCAAATCCGGATTGAAACGTCATCCTTTGTTATTTTGATTTAGGTATATTTTTATATAATTTTTGTCAATATATGGTCTAAAAAAAAAAAAAATTGGTCGACAATTTTATTTATTTGAAGAGTTCTATTCAGACGTTAATCAAAGTTTTGGATAACGTGAATTTGTTAATGAACTAGCAGTACCCGCGGTTCGTACGCAACAGGAATCGGTTACTTCCTTATTACCTGACATCTTAAATTCAAAGTTGCTTTTAGCTAATGAAAAATAGTAGTTCTCAAACTATAAGTAATTAAAAAATTAATTACTTTTAAGTGACCGGGGAGGGAAAAATGTTTTTTTTAAGTTATATAGCAAAATGCATGAAAATTTTTATATTGCTTTCAATTTCAAAAATATATTTTAAATATTTCTTAAGAAAAAATATTTTTAACTTTGCTAAGATAAAACAGGGTGAAATGACAAAATCAACGAAGTAAATTCCACATTTGTTACATTTAGTAAAAATACACAAAGTTATGCTTTTCTCAAAGCATTGTACGATTTTTTGAGAAGACGGCTTGATGTGGTGCAGGAACGGGCTGAGGTGGTGGAGGAACGGGCTGAGGTGGTGAGGAACGGATTAATATGGTGGATGAACGGGTTGAATCGATTGGTGAAGGGGCGGGTTGCGATAGTGGTGTACGGCAAATAATTTCAGTTAAAAACGTTGATTGATTATTCCAAAATTTTAAGCATTTATAACAGTTTTACAAATTATAAATTACAAATAGTACTTAGTTCAGTACGGCTGTATTTTATGATAATAGGTGTAGATATTGACGTCACTACGGTTACATTTGTATTATATTTTGTAAAGAGCGCACCTTGCCTATAGACTCCGATAGCGACTTTGTTATAGAAGCATAAAATATAAATCCTTGCCATAGTATTAGAAGCAAATGTGTGTGAAATTCGCATACCGTGTGTCTGTTTTCTTGTAATACTTATCTTGTAAAAATTACAATGATTTCTTTATTCTTGAAGTGATTTTTCGCTAGGCACTTGGTAGCACGTGATAGTGTCAAAACATTATTAATATACGGTGGTCCATCAGCCCCGGATCTAGGGGGGAACCGAGGCACCAGCTCCGGGTGGCAGTTTCAGGGGGCGCCAAAATCATAATATAATATGGTTGAAAACCACACCCAATCTGTCATTTTTGCGATTTACTCAACCCGCTTGGTTTCTGACGGTTTCCCGTTCACGAAAAATGCCAACCATAATATAATTGTGAGTTTTTTTTAAGTAATTTATCTCAAACGCTGGAGAGAGGGGGCGCCATTATCAAGTATCTGCCCCGGTTCGAAAAAATCGTAAATCCGAAGCTGTTGTCCATACGATTCAAATTTTATATTTGAACTAAAATTTTTATTGAAAATTGATTGTTATTGCGAATAATTGTCTTTGCGTATTGCACCCGCTTCTTTTAGGGTCTTTTTCGAATTTTTATTGGTTTTATTATATAACTATTTCAATTGACATGTCAAATAGATTTTATGTATTTCGACTGACTAAATAAATAACTTTCTACAAACTTAATTGATTTTAAAGAAAGTTGGTCCACAAGTTGAAATCCATAATCGCACAAAGCTTATTTAATCGAGTGGTCTTTAGGGGTTGAAAAATATTTTGGGCCCAAAAATACCGAAAAAATCTGAGAATCGTTTCAAAATCATATATATTAATACGCTAAGGTTAAAGATGTTTGCCTCCCTTTTTAGAAAAACCTCACAATTTCTCCACATAAATTATATATCATTTTACAGATAATTGCTTGCTCTACTGACATCGATCACTAAAAAATTTATTATTGCTTTTGTTTTTGTAAATTAATTAAAATACAGCAGCGCTGAACAACGTCTGCCATCTGACGGCTTTAATTTTGAAACAACGTCAACACTTCGATCTGTCATCTGACCTTCATATTGTAATACAACAGACACAATACTGCATACTGCCATCTGACGGCTTTAATTTTGAAACAGCTATCAACGCTGAACAACGTCACAGCAATGCTGCATGATGCCATCTGACGCTTATCTCAACGCTTTTGCTACTTGCGCCTCAATATGACAATTTTAGTAAAATATTTCTTCGATCTGTCATCTGAGCTTCATATTGTAATACAACAAAAAGAAGAACGTTATAAACAGTGTGCAAAATTAGAAACGAATTGAATACCTGCAATCATATTTAAAAAATAATTTTGTAAAGAGATAATTATTATACTTATTTAATGCGAATAATTCGCACAGGTTACACCAGTTTTGTTATATATTGGTAAGTTGTTACAGGGCGAAATTTAGTTACTTGAATTTGTTTCACATCTGCAGGCTGTCCCACGACCGCGACGGCTCTATTTCTTAAATTATGAAACTTCATAATTAGTCACGGCAAATTAGCAAAGTAAATAATTAATTATATAGTAAACAGTTTAATTTTATGTTAAACGGGTACCTATGTTGATGTGGACATACGGTAGTTATTTGTAGATGCTTGTATGAATGTATAGTAATAACCCCAAGGGAATAAACACAGTTAATAGTCTCCAAGCCGAGTGGCTCCTACGCAAATGCTGTTTGAAATGTATGTAAGTAGTGTACTATAGTAGTACGCAGGTAACTCCAAAGTGCGTTTAATAAATGCGGGTCATATGAGAAGTTTTTCAATTTTACTTTTGACGTGATGACGTCTTATAAATTGATGAAACGCCGCCAGCACACACGAAAAAGAGTAACGTTCCGCAAGCGAGAGCGCGATATAAGCGATAGAGATGCACGATCGGCCCAAGCGCCGGCTTGTGCGCATTTCTCCCTCTTCTCGCGTGACGTCAGAGAGTAGTGTGCGTTCAACATTTTTTTCGGCTGTTCCAGCGAAAGCTACATCTGACAGATGGCCTTTGTTTTATAAACCGTGGAAATTAAGACTTAAAATCAAGATATCTAATAAAAATGTCATAAATTATCGAATTTTTAAAGCAATTTTTCAGATAATACCTAATTTGTCAATTGATATTTTGTACACAAACGCAGCTACATTTTGTATCAAAAACAAATCTTGGGAGATATCTGCATTTCATAACAGCAGATAAATTATACGGTTTGTTAACAAATATATAATATATATATACATTCTTTTAAATGTCTTTTATAATTGCTTAAAAATATGTATTTTGCTTTGGTTGATCAAATTATTAGTCGGTAAAAATATAGTTTGACAGCTACTAAAATTTAGGTTAGATATGTATTATTAAATATGACATTCGAGCGGAATACGTTATCACGTAAAACTATCGTCCGTAAACCGACTTTACAGACAACCAATTTTTTTGTTTGAACTTGTGATGGTAAATAGAATACACAGTCATGAAACAACATGGATTTCTTCATTAAACAGAAATTGATTTCTATGAAATTGTATATAAAATTGGTAAACAAACAAAAAAGGCAAGAATTTCGACTAGTTATAAAATTTAGAAACACTTTGAATAATATTAAACTCAAAAAACACTTTATAAATATCTTATTCGGAATTTCGATATTAATTGCTTCAGTTCCAGAAATAATATCACTAAAGATTTTGTTCGTAAAATTTCCGAATAGCGAAAACTCGTAATTCCAATATGATATAATATATAATCCTTAACCTATAAACGCGGAGTATTATATCTACAGTTGCTCTTGTGAATTTATTTATATGGTGTTTATTAACTTTTTGTGAAGTGTATAGTTGTAAAACATTAAAGTTAGTGTAAGTTTTGTGTGCAATTGGGTTAAGATAACGCATTATTATTTTAATGAAACTTTTTTTTGACGTTTACACTAACGCCATCGGTCGGATTTTCGGGTGAACGTCAAAATATTCAACAAAAAGAGCAAGGAGTATAGTGCAGTGTGTATTTATTCTTCAAATAACTATTTTACCTAATAATTTGGTTGGTGAATTGAAAGTAAATTTTATTGTAACGAATTTTGTTCCAAGATTTTTTCAGCTGAACGTCAAAATATTTAACAAAAAGAGCAAGGAGTATAGTGCAGTGTATTTATTCTTCAAATAACTATTTTACCTGATAATTTGGTTGGTGAATTGAAAGTAAATTTTATTGTAACGAATTTTGTTCCAAGATTTTTTCAGGTGAACGTCAAAATATTCAACAAAAAGAGCAAGGAGTATAGTGCAGTGTGTATTTATTCTTCAAAAAACTATTTTACCTGATAATTTAATTGGTGAATTGAAAGTTAATTTTATTGTAACGAATTTTGTTCCAAGATTAGTAACTTCTATTTTTAATAGTGTTCGATGAATATGGCCATAAAAAATCTGTTCGATAGTATCGGAATAGCGAAAACTCGGAATCTCGATACGATAATCTTACTTAAATGTCTTGTGGAAAACAGCTACGTGAGTACAGCTTGTGTGCATATTTCAGTAGAAAATTATTGTTGGTTGCTACGTAGGTATTTACATATTTCAAGAACGTTTGTATAGCGACCGCATGTGTAAGTAATAAGTTGTTTAAGTGATTTATGAGTCTATATAGGAACAGGAGGCAAAGTAGGTCGATACTAGCGTATTCGTTTGTAATTAAGTAATCAACGAATGCCATTCGTTATGAAAAGCATGACAATATTTAAACTATGTAGATGATTGCGGAAAGCTATTAGCTTATTTGCAAAACATAAACAGTTGATATTTTCATTTAACGGTTGGTGACACATTTATTCCCCACTGGACAAATAGAAAATTAGACAAATCTGTTAAAACAAGTCAATATTTTTTTTTTAAAATCGGACAAGTGTTAGTTCCGTGCTATGGCACGAAGCAGGTCGTTTCGACGCCAACGTTTCGACGCGTGGTCAGTTCGACGCCGTACGTTTCGACGCGGGGTCAGTTCGACGCCATACTCTTTTTTCGTGCTTTTTTTATTTTTAGAATAACTTTGCATCATCATTCAAATAAATGCGATATGCCTGATATAATATAACATATTATATTTTATATCTATACTTATATTGACGAAAATGCAACTTTTCCACCGCACATTTGGGCAGACTTTACTGCCAGTATGGACATGACAACAAATTGTTGTGAATCGTTCCACGTAAAGTTCAACGGGAAATTTTAATAGTAAAGTAAAACGACAGGTTTTTCTTATCAACGAAGTAATTCCTGTTGAATTCTTTGTTATAGCTTTTTGGGTTTCACATTAACATTTATTATATATAATATCTATTATATCAGTCATATTACTTATTTATTTGACTCATGCTTCATATATATAACATATAAAATATATATTACTTATATTATATCAGGCATATCGCATTTATTTGAATGATGATGCAAAGTTATTCTAAAAATAAAAAAAATACGAAAAAAAGTATGGCGTCGAACTGACCCCGCGTCGAAACGACCTCGCGTCGAACTGACCACGCGTCGAAACGTTGGCGTCGAACCGTTGGCGTCGAAACGTTGGCGTCGAACTGACCTGTACCGGCTATGGCAAACCCTAAAAAGATATATTTATCAACTACGGGTAGTTATATTTAAGAAACAAGCCAAATAAAGTCAAATATTTTATTATGTTTGTAATAAAAAATAGTTAAATTTAATAAAGGTGATTAAGTTAATAATTAACTAAAACGGGTTAGATTATCGTTAATTAATAATAAAAATAGTAAAAATAATACGAGCGCACTGGACCAACACTTTTTTATTTATATAATATGTTATTCTTTACAATATGTTAAATCATATAATATGTAAAGGATTAAAGTGTTGGAAGATTGCGCTGATGGATAAAAAAAAAGTAAAAACTACAAAAACGATCAATTTTTGAAGAAATTCCTCAAAACATTCTATTTCAAACTATAAATAAAAATATTTATGAAAGGTAAGATATATCATGCAAAACGCACAGGGTTGGTAATCTAGTATTGAAAAAATGTAGCAATAGGGCTCTGTGGTATTATTTTATTTTCCGTGATTTATAGGGGAAATTACCTAGGTTATTGACACCCATCCTTTATTAAATTTTGTTTAATTAATTCAAAAGCCCGGTTAATACACGCGAAGAAATAGGAACAGCATCCCAAATAATTCGCGGAAGGCCCTTATCGTTACTACAAGCAGGTACAGAAGCATGGCTACGACGCACGCATCTTTGTGTCCAACAAAACGGGGACAACTTCGAACAATTTCTGTACATACTTGATAATGACATAACATATTTTCATAGTGACATAGCATAATGCCAGGACCGACCTCAAAATTTAATAAAACTTTGAAAGCCCGTAACTCTTTCATTTTTGAGTTTTGATAAAAAAGTTACTTGAAATATTTGTTCGTCTTTTTGATTTCTACACGCTGTTAAAAAAATAATCAACTTAACAATCACCATGTACAGAATCATAAATTTATGATTTTCGGATTTTTTTTACTTGTGCTATGCAACCTTCTTTCGCACCAAACAAGATTCTAGTTTAACGGGAAATTTTAAAGGTTTTGATAAGTGAGTCTATATAAAAAAAAAATATTTTTGATGTAAATATCTAACAGTTTTCTTTGAATTTTGGTGAAAATTTAGGTGAAAAAGCGATTTTTTTCTATATACAAATATTAAGAGCACCGTAGTTGAAACAAAAATAAAAAATAAAGAATAGTTACTTCTTACCACAACAGTTTTATTAGCGGATGTACATTTCGGAGGTTATGCTCTCATCTTCAGCAAAATGATGAGAGCATAGCTCCCGAAATGTACATCCGCTAATAAAACTGTTGTGTTAAGAAGTAACTATTTTTTATCTTTTTCTATGTTGAACAATCGTTATTAATACGACATTAGACTGTTCCTGCTGTATGGAAACTGTAATTATATGATCACAATCTAAGGTCACTGTCAAATCAAAATTTTTTAACAATCCTTTCTGCAACCCAGTACTAATGTCGTCGATTCAGAACTAAAAATAAAACACTGTTCGAATAGTTCAGAGTAAACTCCATCTACAGGGAGATGATTGCAAAGCCTCGAAGCTAACTTGGTAAGATGACATTTGGTTTGATGCACCGACGCACACAGTACAAACCGCCTTCGCCACCGCCGCCGCCGCCCCCACGACTGTTAGCCGGCCCTCTCGACAAATAGACGATACAACCGGAGAGACTAATATTATGTTTGTGATTGTGGCTTACTGGAACTCATTAACATACAACTGGAAACTGGTTCTTGTGATGTCACCAGAACGCATGCTTTAATTACATGTTTCCATTGCAAATACAAGGACCCGTGTCCTCTTTATTAAATCCGTAATATAGACTCGATGCTGAAACACAAACACTGTGTTAAGATGTCATCAAGCTATATTCATTTGTACACATCTATATACAGTATGTAAACACGTAAGGTGCACATAGGGAAATTAACACTGGGAAAAAATGACTGGATCAGAGTGAGCCTTGATATCTTGTTTTTCAATTTGACAGATAATATTCTTTTGCAAAATGAATGTGTATACTACCGAAGAAAATATTCAAATGATTACAACATAATCGGACTTTTTTTATTAATGGGACATTAAATTCCCAAAAATACTTAAATATGGTGCGAGATCAAATATCTCCGCTTATTCGTGTTGAACCTAAAAACATTGGGTCACTGATTTACCAACGCGCATACGTCATACCAGTCAGACAATTTTTGAATGAAATGTTTCTAAACAGATGGAGTTGTTTTTTTGTTTTATTTTTGTAAAAAAAATTAAAATAATGATTTATAAGAGCTTTTTATTATTAAAAAAGCCAAGTAAAATAAAAATAAATCAAAATAAAATAGAAATCCTCAAGATTACCACGATAATTCAATAGAAATAACAATTAATGCAGTCATGGCTAACTCTAATCCAAGTATTTTTTCCCAAGGCTAATTTCTCTATATGTGCACCTTACGTGTTTACATACTGTATATAAAATAGCGGTCCAGCCCGGTTTCACCCGAGTGCAAAAGAACGAATGGGGGGAAAGACATTAGTATGCACTTCATCTTAGTTTACCGAGATGAATATTGTGTCCAAATTTCATGATGATCGGAGTTATCGTTCAAAAGTTTTCATCGGACGGACAAATTTTAAATTATATTTTGCAACATTTTTCATTGATGCTCCGCTCCTATTGGTCGTAGCGTAACATATACCTAGTTTAAAAAAAAACAACTAAAAAACACGCTTTATATCGAACTAAAAAGTAAAAAATATTTTTTTTAAAATAAGCTTATAACAATAATGAATAAAAAATACAAGTATTATTGTGAAAAAAGCGTGGCGCGCTCGATGTACGAAAATGTGGAACAAAGCGCCCCACGCTTTTTTCACAATGATACTTGTATTTTTTATTCATTATTGTTTTAAGCTTATTTTAAAAAAAATAATTTTTACTTTTTAGTTCGATAAAAAGCGTGTTTTTTAGTTTTTTTTAAACTGTATTTATTTTTGAGATACATTTTACAATATTTTTCATTAATGCTCCGCTCCTAATGGTCGTAGCGTGACATTATATAGCCTATAGCCTTCCTCGATAAATGGGCTATCCAACAAAAAAAAATTTTCAATTCGAACCAGCAGTTTCTGAAATTAGCGCGTACAATCAAACAAACAAACAAACTCTTCAGCTTTATATATTAGTATAGATTTCCGTGTCACAATTTTGGCCGCGCTAATCTCCGAAACCACTGAACAGATTTTAATGAAATTTTGTAAATGTGTCTTGCTTGGTGCAACTTAGGCTATATAATAGTTTTTATTAAATTTTTTGTACAAAATTACAGTATTTTCTCAAAAAAACTGTTTGTTCGCTTCTGAGCTAATTTACATATGAAACAATAGCGACATCTATACACCGACACTAAACCTCAATCGTTCTGTCATCTAACAGAAACAAGACAAACTAAAATTTCCGGCCACACTGTTCCATTAGAAATAAACTTCTACACAGTGTCTTCTCTGACAATGTAAACCACAAAGTCATACCAGCTCGAGCGTAGCGGTGAACATGCTTTTGCCTATAATAAAAAATAATAATAAAACAAATAAAAACAAAATTTATTCACTGTTGAAAAATGAGCCCATTTAAGTTAATCCAATTTTATCTGGTCCAATTCGGACAGATGTCGAGCACACGAAGGAAACAATGTTAGTGATTTATTCATACAAACAAACGACTAGCAACTAAAAACAAGTGAAATGAAACAAGTATAGCGTAGTTTTGTGTATGGAACGTGCACGAATCCCCTGTCGGAGCAAATCAAATAAACAAATAACAGATATATAGGCATTGCGTTGGGTACAGTCGGTATTTCATAGACTCCAGCCCGTCAAATGCACTACTGCGTGCACTATAGTGTCTCTACAGTACCTAGCACTACTATAGCACTATGCTGAACTGACAGGCTGTGTTGTGCAACGGCAGCCCTATTCCCAAAAGTACTCTTGAACTACGGTCTGTCAGTAATTTTTCACAGATCAAATTTAAACCTGAATAAAAAATGCGGTTGATATATTACGTGTTACTCTCTTTGCACGTACGTTTTATAGCACTTTAAGTCAGGGATTTGCGAATTGTAATCATTGTTATTTAAATGAAACAGTCAAATATAGAAAGGATTGTCAAAAATATGATTTGACTAGAACTTTCAATAGGGTATTTTGCACCATGTAAGAAAAAATTCCAGCCAATTGGGCGACGCGACCTTTCCAACTTCAAAAATATTGACATTAATTGATTATAATAAAGAAAAGAAAATTTCTGATATCGCGTGAGGTGACGCGGGTAATGGCTAGTATTCAATATGATATTAACTATTCGTTGCAATGGTTACGTCATGTAAAAATTAATCAAAGCATACCTAACTAGTTTATTTCTGACAGATCTATAAAACAAAAGAGCGGCCGATTTTTTTTTATTTTCAAAATATTTCCGAAACTATAAAGTTTAGAAAAAATTTTTTTTAACAAAACTTTCTTGAAAAAATAAATAGAACAATAAGCCGTTATGAAAAGTATACCATTATTATATACAAAATACAGTTTTAGCATGTATCTCTTTTGCGCATGCGCCGATTTTCCCCAAAAACAATACGGCTCTTCATATTTGCATACCAAACATCCTCCCAAAATTTGGTTTCAATCCGCTCATCCGTTTGACCTGTATCGTGTTCACAGACTAACAGACGCACAGAGTTTTTCCAAAAATATGTTTTTTTGGATTCGGGGCACCTCAAAACGGAAAGATAATATTGTAAAATTTTTGAAAAGTGATTTTTGACCTAAACTAGTACCATTCCCCACTTGTGGGTTGGATCCCCAACTGCAAAGTAGTTACAGGGTAAAAAAAAAATCTGGTCTGCACAGCTACAATATGAGTCCTGCCCTAGCACTGGCATCGCCAAGTTGGGCAGGAAACACTTAAACATATAAAGCTACTGTGATCAATTTGTATTTGTTATTTGTATTAATTGTATTTAATTAAATTAAATAAATAAATTAAATAAAATAAATGGTAAAATGGAAACTTCACTCAGCCCTCATGTAGTGGCGCAATTTATTGCAACAAATAGGCACATGCAGTAGGCACTGTCTCTTGTTCCTGTCCCCCCGCATTGTCTTCGTCTATATAATTATACCTCAAGACTGCTCGATTCTAATTTGCATACATATTGCATAACTTAACTTTATAAAACCGAATACATATACGTAATACGCCGATGCGATGTAGGTACAGGTTGAAAAATAATGATAGAGTATTTGGAAAGAATTCCGTGGCACAAGGATCGAAAATGAAGCAATACTGAAATTTTTTTAAACTTGCATTTACTCTGAAGATGATACAAAACGTATCTAAACGTTAGTATTAAATGCAAGTTTAAAAAAATTTCAGTATTGCTTCATTTTCGATCGTTATGCCACAGAATTCTTTCCAAATACTCATCATTAACTTCAATGGATCACAGTTACTCTATTTATTGAATAGAGTCAATTTCACGTTGAAATATAATATTTCAATGTTTTGAATAAAATATTAAACGCAACATGATAAAATTAAAAAAAATATTCAAAAAAGAAAAAATATATTTTTCTTCTCAAAAAAAAAAAAAAAAATTCACTAGTGTGATCTGTTTTTTTTTCATCAATATCGTCAATTTTACCAATATAATTCACGATCAACTTGTGTGCTTTATAAACGTTTGTCCAATAAATTGTCATCAAACGCAAACAACATGCAGAATCTCTGGAATCTCTGTTCTGAGAGAAAACCACGAACTTTTGATTGCATGTACCTTATATATATAATAGAAATATAAAAGTTGATATCAATTATTCGAGAGATGAGAGTAAATATTTAATTACAACTCAGGACAATCCATTTCCTAATTAAAATGGATTTGCCAAGGGACAGACACTAGACAGACAAACAGACCACGTCCGGCGGGCGGCTGACTGCCGAGGGAGGGCCACGGAATCGTGTTCGAGAACTGAACAAATATTTACCCGACGGATTTGAAAAAGTAAATATGTAATATATGTATATATGCACAGGCTGGAACAAAACGTACAGAACGTTTCGAAATTCATTGAGCTTAAATGTTTACTATGAGAGATATGCAGGTGACCGGTAATTGCGTCATTTATAAAAACTCGCAAAGTGAAAACTTAGCACATTTTTAGATCCCACTTCGCTTTTCGACAAAGACACTTGTATCGAGCTTGGATCTATTTCGCATTCATGTTTTTGGTGGGAGTTCAATACTTTTTGTAAGGTTATATCATATATATTAATACGCTAAGGTTAAAGATGTTTGCCTCCCTTTTTAGAAAAAACCTCACATTTTCTCCACATAAATTATATATCATTTTACAGATAATTGCTTGCTCTACGGACATCGACAACTAAAAAATTTATTATTGCTTTTGTTTTTGTAAATTAATTAAAATACAGCAACGCTGAACATCGTCTGCCATCTGACGGTTTTAATTTTGAAACAACGTCAACACTTCGATCTGTCATCTGACCTTCATATTGCAATACAACAGACACAATACTGCATACTGCCATCTGACGGCTTTAATTTTGAAACAGCGAGCAACGCTGAACAACGTCACAGCAATGCTGCATGACGCCATCTGACGGCTTAGCTCGACGCTTTTGCTACTTGCGCCTCTATATGACAATTTTAGTAAAGTATTTCTTCGATCTGTCATCTGAGCTTTATATTGTAATACGACTCCTCGTTCAAATCAAATTTTTGTTCCTCTCTGTATATATTAGATATTATATGTACAAACATATCAAGATACAAGATACGAAGATACATTGTGTGCATATACCAACTGACCAATGGATGTCGAAAACTATACTTTCATTAAATGTTTCCAAAAATAAATATGTACATCATGGACACGTGCTTTATTAATATTAAAACAAGAGGGTATCGAATTAGATAAAATATACAACGATAAATTAAATTTCTATCAAACACTTGTGGCGTTGTCGCTTTTCCAGGAAAAATTTGAAGATCAATAAACAGCTGTCGCATATTCAGAATGCATGTGTTTTACATACTCATGAAATTGGCGCGCGCACCAAAACCACAGCTTCAAAACACGCATCGTGTGAAGCCAACACATAAAAACCATTACAAAATTCAGCGTCACAGCACGCTAGGACCTAACAGCGAAATCAAGCAACGAATCTAGCGGCACAACCAGTCTCGTGTGCAGCGATTTTTATTGTTGAAGGATAATCTTTGTGTCAGTAAGTATTCGACATTCGACTGAAAAATCAAAATGGATTGCGTCTAAAGTTTATAATGTGTTTAATGTCCGAGTTGAGTGGAGAGTCAATGGGGGTCGAAGTTCTGACACTGTTACAGGTAACGAGAAGAAAGATAACAGGCGATTTATTACGCCATAAAACCGTCGCGGGACCGCCAGTTCTAAACAGGCTATGTACATCGAGGGTTCCCCACGTATTACGTAGTTGTAATACAGTAGTATAAAAAATCACCATGAATCTTAAAATCTGGTGCTGCTATGGCACGCCGTTTTACTATTTAATAGTAAAATATTTTTCCAAAAATTATAAAAATATTTTACAATTTTAATTTCAGAAAAAGAATTTAGAGTGAATTTTTTTATGTGGTGACATAATAAAAATACATTATTATTATGTCACGACATACTAAAAATACAATATTTTTATGTCATGACATAAAATTAAATGCTTATACATAGGAAGAGATAGGAAAAACGACGAATTATAATTATGTCATGACATAAAAATAATGTATTTTTATTATGTCATGACATAATAATAATGTATTTTTATTATGTCACCACATAAAAAAAATTCACTCATTAATTTTTTTGCTGAAATTAAAATTGTTAAAAATTTTTATAATTTTTGGAAAAATATTTTACTATTTTGTCAGTTCCTAAAAAAATGGTAAAACAAATTAGCTATTTACTAGTTATTAATTGATACCCATATTGTTATAATACATTTTTTTTAAACCCCGTCTCCTTTTTCATTTGTTGAGGCCATATTCAAATATTATACCGTAAGTCACTCCAACAATTAAAACGAAGCTAACAAGGCCTTATATCTTAAAATACATCAAGCTGTTTTAGGTTGCAGCATTATTATATTTAATAATTTACTATATGAATCATTGTCTATCTACTCAAAGTGCGGTGAGTGAAGGCAACAAAGCGTATCGAAAATATATCTGCGTCTCTTTCTTCGATGTAATTCCCTGATTTCTCCGATGATAGGATTGGTCGGCAGCCATGACGCACATCTTTACGTCATTAATTATTAGATATATTATGATTAAATGGTATACGAAACTAATTTAAATAAAATTATGATTATGTGAATCGGCCTTAAAAGGTCACAGATCCACGATAAATTAATAAACCAGATAAACATTGTTGAAACATAACCCATGCACACAATTACTCGAACAAAGGAATTGGCGTCCACTGTTATTGTAGTTAGAGAGAGAAAGAGAGAGTGGAGACTAGAATATGTTTTGTTATGCTGGGATTTACTAAACAACGTATGTGAGGTTAGCAACAGTACTTATTCAAACAAATTGCGCTAGCGACGGAGGATAGTTTATACAATTACTTTTTAATGAGTATTTTTTCTGATTTAGCTCGGTAAAACTCAACTATTTTAACGGACTAGAAGATATATTACAGCTAAAGCAACGCTGTAGAAACAATTTGCTACCATATCTCTCTTAAGGCCGCTGCACACGAGGCTAGAAATGCTGCTAGGAGTTCTGCTAGCCGGTAGGCTGGGTACGAAACTGGAAATGACGTCACTGCGGGCTGCCTTGCAATTTTAAAATTAGAACAGGGGCTATGTTCCCTGCTATATTTGCTACTAGGTATATCAGCAAAGACCAATCAGGAAGCAGTATCTTGTCACGTAGGCAATTCAACAAACGCCCACAAACCAACATGGTTTCATTCTGCTCAGAGTCAGACAACAAACACGTTTTGCTCTGTGTTTATATTCGAACTGTCACTGCGGGCATACCAGCTAGCTCACAAAATGGGTTTTAAAATTAGAACAGGGGCAATTTTCCCTGCTAGATCTGCTGCTAAGTATATGAGCAAGAACCAATCAGAAAGCAGTACCTATCTTGTCACGTAGGCACTTGAACAAACGCCCACAAACCAACATGGCTTCATTCTGTTCAGACAACAGACACGTTTTGCTCTGTGTTTATATTCGAACTGTCACTGTGCGCGCACCAGATCTATCCACAAAACATCCTTGAAAAATAGTCTCGTGTGAAGCGAGAAAATCAGCGCTAGAAAACTAGTAGGCAAATCTAGCAAGGAATCTAGTGTCTCTGTGGCTTGTGCTGTGTGCGCTCTGTAAATGTGCGAATGCAACAGTACAGAATAGCTCAGCACAGAGCAATAGCGCTCGGAGTGAATCACTCACAAAAAAAGAGCGACTCGCTCTGCTCCGAAAAGGGAGTCGTTCATTATGAACGACTCGCTCAAGAGCGACACATCACTAGTCAACACACTTAGGTACGTTTGAGCAGACTAGAAGGACACTTCGCCCGCTACCACATCGCCTTTGATAATGTCTACCGCAGTTGTAGACGACACGTCAGGTAGAAATACCAATGGACCACCGCCTACAAGCTCGGAAACCAAGAAGATTTGAATTTCATAATAGCTTGTACACTTTTATATTACTAAAAAAATAATACTTCATTAACTTTATTTCATTGATAATATTTTAATTAAAAGACGACAAAACAAGTGCGGCTAATTTTCCGAGTAACGACTGTGGGTGGGACGGAACGGTACCTACTAGTAGGTACCCTAACCGACATACGTAACCCGTGTGTGCTAAATTACCGGTCGGTGAAAATTAAACGCGGCCAATAACGCGCTCCATTGTCACCTTATCGTGCCCAACCTCCGTCCTCACCGCCCAGGGCCGCGTTTAAAATAAACGTCAGGTTGCACTTCTTTAACTCTTTCGGTTCTGGCGGTCATTTCAATGGACATACTATTCTAACGCGTGTAATTTAAGTCAGCGTAATTAAATAGCAAATATAAACATTTCATTGTGCCTGGGGCTTATCTGAGATGTAGGCATGTCAAACAAAACAAAGAAATACTATGTGGATAGGGTCGCAATATCGCGTCAAGTGTTGACCGCAGTCATGGATTCACGCAAAGCTGGTAAAAGTGTACATTCTGATTATGTATTACTTACTTAGCGTAATTAAATATTAAATATAAACATTTCATTGTACTTGGGGCTTATCTGAGATGTAGGCATGTCAAATAAAACAAAGAAATACTATGTGGATAGGGTCGAAATATCGAGTCAAGTGTTGACCGCAGTCATGGATTCACGCAAAGCTGGTAAAAGTGTACATTCTGATTATGTATTACTTACTTAGCGTAGTTAAATATTAAATATAAACATTTCATTGTACTTGGGGCTTATCTGAGATGTAGGCATGTCAAATAAAACAAAGAAATACTATGTGGATAGGGTCGAAATATCGAGTCAAGTGTTGACCGCAGTCATGGATTCACGCAAAGCTGGTAAAAGTGTACATTCCGATTATTTATTACTTACTTATAGTATAACTTACGCATTTTCATGATGTAATAATTTTTCTAGTGCGGATATTTATTTTAACTTTATGATGTTAAATTACACTTAAAAAGTAATTAAATACCCTATGCTAATGATTACCGTAGAAAATAATTTGTCCATTTCAACGGACATAGGATTTTCCAAAATTCTGTAACTGTTAAATTTAGTTTTTCACTAAATATAACTTAATTATATCCTAAATAAGCCCAGCACCCGAACAAATATTTTGTGTTTCAAAAATACAAAATTCAGGTTCGAAGGGGTTAAATTAAAGGTCATTGCACACGAGGCTGGTTTTGCCATTAGATTCCTCGCTAGATTTGGTTGCTTGGTTTCAAGCGTGCTGTGGCGCTGGGTTTCGTAATGTTCGCTTCACACGATGCGATGTTTTGAGAATGGGTTTGGTGCGCGCGCAACGGTTCGAATGTTAACGAAAGTGAACATTTATTGTCTCCGAACAGAACACACACTATGACGCCATGTTTGTTTGTGGGCGTTTGTCCATGTCGCCCACGTCACAAGATACTGTTTTCTGATTGGTTCTTGCTCAAAACAAGCAAGGAAAGTAGCCTCGGTTCTAATTTTGAAATCCATTTTGTACCTCGCATGCGTGAGCCTGCATTTTTGCACCCAACGCGTATGCGAACACTGCCTCTACCATACTCTATCCTCCTCACCCAGTGAACCGAAAAACAACTACAATGATATATTACGGCGAAGACATGTCCACTAGTGTAAGTCAATCTCTACCTTTATTCGGTTGGCAGCCTTTTTCTCTGATCAACTTCATCCTGTTAATTTTGATGTTACAGAGTACGCGTACACTGTAAAAAAAACGCCCTCATTTTTTTCCATATTCTTTTATTCTATACCGAGCATAGGAATAAAATCGCATTCTACATATTATACTTCTGTCTTTTTTACGCCGTAAGCACTGGCGTATCCAGGAGGGCAAAACAAGCACTGGGGACCCGCCTTAAAAATTTCTAATTTGCCACTCCTGGGCCAAAAGCTGGGTACGCCCATGTTAACGTCATAGAAAAAGACACAGTTTTTGAAACAGAGATACTTTATTTAGATTGAATGCAAGTACATCACCCAATCCTATCATCGGAGAAATCAGGGAATTACATCGAAGAAAGAGACGCAGATATATTTTCAATAAGCTTTGTTGCGTACATTCACCGCACATTGAGTAGATAGGCAATGATTCATATAGGTTATTATCTATACTAATATATAAAGCTGAAGAGTTTGTTTGTTTGTTTGAACGCGCTAATCTCAGGAACTACTGGTTCAAATTGAATAATTTTTTTTTGTTGGATAGCCCATTTACCGAGGAAGGCTATAGGCTATATAATATTACGCTACGACCATTAGGAGCGAAGCTTTAATGAAAAATGTTGCAAAAAGTATCTCAAAAATAAGCTTCTATTCATGTGAAATGCACTAACTAGCTTATATACTCATATTAGTGATGAAAGAACACAACCTCAGGTAGATCAATCGGTAGCGCATGCGACTGTCAATATCAGGGTCGTGGGTTCGAGCCCCACATTGGGTGAATATATTTTTATTTTCTTTTTATTGTTTAAATTGCTTTCTTCTAAGGCTTACATTTAAATTTATTTTAATTTTATTTAATTCATTTAAAAAAAAAATATTAGTTAAAAAAAGTTTAAATACTGCTCTTTATCGACAAAAACTTTTGAACGGTAACTCCGATCATCATGAAATTTGGACACAACATTCATCTCGGAAAACTAAGATGAATGTGTGTAATCATGTTCCTCCCTTCCCCATTCATTCTTTTGCACCCGGGTGAAACCGGGCGGGACCGCTAGTTAAATATATGTTTTTTTCATAACGCGCCATAAGAAGTATCACTTCAAAAAGCAGTTAATTATAGGCTCGTTGGCGACGCCATTCTGAACGGTAACCCGGTCGTTCTCCGCTTTGCATACTACAATAGTCGAGAGTCGATGGGTCTTTCCGCGATATTATAGGCCAGTGCGCAGCGCCGTTTCGTAGCTGCCACTTCACGTTTCAACGATTTACTAAGCTCGGATGGGCACTATAAAAATTGTTAATATTCCCCTACCTATATATATATATATACCTACACGCTCGGAATTAATATTTTTAATAAAAGCTGCAAAATATTCTAATGGCCATACAACGGATGCGCTAAATTTAGAGCTCTAGTCTAATTGAGATCAGCAAGCAAAAATGCCAATATGATAAAAAAAAATTATACATGTACACAGTGTGTCAACAAATCGAGAAGTTTTTATGTTGATATTTTTTTGTCACGTTTTTTGTAGAGAATCGGTTTGTTTTTAAAACAATTTTCATATTAATCTATCAGTCGACACAAAAAGACAAATGTAATGATGTAATCGAAGTATTAAGTGTAATATAATATATGAATACGGGAAGGAAAAAATTATAGTTTTAAAAAACTAAAGAATAGTAGGCAAAACCACAAGTGCACATCCCGCAAGTTTCCCATTGTACATATTATAGGTAATGAAAAAAAATTGAGAAAATAGATTTAAAAAAAAACAATTAAAAAATTGAAAAAAATTAAAAACAAAATGGAATAGAAAATATTTTACAATAACAGTAATAGGTATTTTTTTGTTTTTTTAAGGTTTTTTATTTTAACTATTAGCTGTCAAAAATAATAAAATAAAACTGTTTATAAAAATTAAACTACTGAACACATTTATGTGAATTTAAATAGGGTTCTGGTCTGATACTAAACAAAGTGAATAAAATATAACCCAAGGCAATCCGACCAAAATTGCGATCTGTAGAGTCGTGACGTACATACGTTCATACGTACAGACCAACCGACAACTGCTGTTTGTAATTTTCAATTACAATTTTAATAGCATTTATGAACTCGAATTGATTTAAAAATGGTTCTGTTTTATAGATCAGAATCTCCTCTTTTCAAAAAGCTTCAATTTGAATGGATTTCGTGTGAAATTAACTTAGATATAACTTCTTATATGAACGAAAGTCAGCTCTGACGCACAAAGCGACAATAAAGCACATACCGCTAGTTTAGCGGTATGTGCAACACGCTTTATTAGAACTAAAAAGTAGAAAATAATTATTAACAAAATAATTCAATTATAGTAAAAAAGCTTGATATTAAATATTATAATTATTTCATTGGTAGCTATTTATAAATTAGAATTATAATGAAAATATAGTATTTGGCTTCCCACGCTTTTTTACTATAATTGAAATATTTTGCTGATAATTATTTTCTACTTTTTAGTTCGGTTTGCTATTATAGCGTGATTTTTTTAGTTTTGTTTTAAACTATAATTTATTTTCTTAATTTTTACTCTTAAAACATTAAAAGTAATTTTTTTCAAAATTTTCAAATTTAATTTTTTTTTCAAAATTTATTTTTATGAAATAATTGTATTATCATCGGCCCTTGACACTTGTGCAAATTTTCAAGTTAAACAGATTTCTTGAAATTGTTGAAAATTACGCCGAAAGATTCCTTTACAAACATATTATGAGCATCATGACGCGCAGTGCAAGAATCTCAAATTTTCTGTCCTTGTGGTGTAATATACTTATTCGGCGCGCACTATCAAAGATGTTTACAATTACATATCAAAAACTTCGCTAAATAAAAATATTGTCCGCTAAAGAGAATCAATTTTGCTTTTAATTTTACTATTTCTTGAAGAGGATTGTAAACCTCTGATATGTAGAAAAAGTTTCCGCAAAACATCAAAACACGAATACTGTTTTCTCGACGTATGTCTCGCTAATCAGCATCATCAAAGGACAATTAAATTTTATAATGATTCGATTGTATATTATTTGAAAACTTTTAAGTACTACCTATCGGTTTTATTTGTAGAAAATACTTTAAAAGTTTTTGTAACCAATAGTTCTTTCGTTTGGTGTGTTCGCTTGGCTATACAGCAGTATCTTTCAGTAGCAGATATTTCTTGCATGGACAACACATTTATTTAGGTCGATCTCGTGTCCTTTTGTAAGTCTGTAAAAACCGGAAACCATGAGACGATATAGCCAGTGCCATCTACCAGTCAAGTAGGTAAAGCCAGCAAGGGTTTCCAGTAAAAAAATAATATACTTCCTGTTACGTATTATTATTTTGAGTTATCTAAATTATTAGAATTAAGTCCTTCATTTGTTGTGTTATGTAATTTATTATTTCTGTTCATTTATTTTAAAAATAAAATTCATTCTAAAACTAAATCTTGATAAGAATCATTCTAAATATATAACAAATGGCGCAGTCGGTATTGAAGCTGTAAATAAATAAATTTGTAAATTTCTAAATAAAATAAATTTAAATTAATTAAAATGTCGATCGGACACATGGGTCCTTTCAACCCACAAACGGGGAAATGGTCTTTGTATGTTCGAAGAGTTGAACAGTACATTAAAACCAATAAAATTGAAGAAGCGCTAAAGGTGTCTACACTAATATCATTAGTTGGCGAGAGTACATACGATCTGATGTGCGATCTCTGCGATCCCACATATCCGGAAAATAAAACATGGGCTAGTTTGATCAAAGTGGTTGGCGATCATCTAGAGCCTACACCGTCAGAAATTGCGGAGAGATTTAAATTTAGACAGCGGAAACAAGTTGAATCCGAATCCATATCCGAGTATTTGCACGCTTTAAAGCATTTAGCAAAGAGTTGCGACTTCGGCGGAGAATTAGAAACAAATATCAGAGATCAATTAGTTGCTGGTTTACGAAGCGAGGAAATGCGATCCAGGCTGTTTACTGAAGCGACCTTAACATATAAGAAAGCGGTAGATCTGGCACTTTCCATGGAAGCAGCAGCACGACATGCAATTGAATCTGGTCCTTCTACTTCCAGTGGCCAAATGAACAAGATCAACAAAGAAGATTCGAGAAACAATCGGTCGAAGAAGTGTTATCACTGTGGTAAGAAAAATCATGAGGCGTCTAAATGTTATTTTAAAAATGCGCAATGTCATTATTGCAATAAAAAGGGGCATATCAAAACTATATGTAAAAAGAAGGCCCAAACTTCTAATAATTTTGTTCAAGAAAAGACAGATCCCGAAAATGTTTTGTACAATATAAATTCAGTGGACACAAATGAAGGTCCTTTAAAGGTCACAGTTCTGATGGAACAAAAAAATGTCTTAATGCAGATCGATACAGGATCTGCAATATCTGCGATTTCTGAACAATTTTATTGGAAGAACTTTTCAAATATTAAAATACATGATTCTGATGTTCAGTTGACAACATATGTAGGAAACTGTATTAAAGTTAAAGGTTTTATTTTCGTAAATACAAAATTTAACAATCTGTCACAACGTTTGAAACTGTACATTATTTTAAATGGCGGACCTCCTATTTTGGGGCGACAATGGCTACAATCTTTAAATATTAAATTAGATAGTATGCTGTTAATGGAAAAAGAATCCGATATTCTTGTAAATGAATTATGTAACCAATTCAAAGATGTGTTTGATAACTCTCTAGGCACATTGTCTAACTATAAATTAATTTTAAATGTTAAACCAAACTCAGTACCAATTTTTCTGAAAGCAAGGCCATTGCCATTTGCATTAAAAGAACGCGTAGAAAATGAATTAGAGAGGTTGTTAAATTTAGGAATAATTTCCAGAGTAGAACAGAGTGATTATGCCACTCCAATTGTACCTATATTAAAAAAAGATGGTTCCATTCGTTTATGCGGTGATTACAAGGTGACCATAAATAAACATTTAATAATTGAAAAATATCCTATTCCGAAAATTGATGAATTATTTTCCAAATTATCAGGGGGAATTCAGTTTTCCACGTTAGATCTGTCTCAGGCTTATCAGCAAATTTTGCTTGATGAAGATTCAAAAAAATATACAACTATATCCACTCATAAAGGATTGTATGTGTATAATCGTATTCCTTACGGCTTATCACCTATTCCTGAAAAATTTCAAAAAATAATGGAAAATATTTTTCAAGGGATGAATAACGTTGTAATATTTCTTGACGATATATTAATTACAGGTCATACACGAACGGAACACATCACAAATTTAAAATCAGTTTTAAGTAAACTCCAAAATATTGGATTAAAAATTAAAAAAAATAAATGTGTGTTTTTACAAAATTCGGTATCATATCTTGGATACATTATTAATAAAGATGGACTTCATACGGCACCTGATAAAATTAACGCTATAAAAAATTGTGCTATACCTGAAGATGTATCCCAATTAAAAAGCTTCTTAGGTTTAGTCAATTATTATGGCAAATTCGTACCAAATTTAAGTAATATTCTTCATCCTCTGTATAATTTATTAAAAAAAGATAAGAAATGGTGTTGGACAAAAGAATGCAATTTATCTTTTAACAAAATTAAAGATATTATGCAATCATCAAAAGTTCTAACGCACTATAATCCGAATCTACCATTGTTTTTGGCATGTGATGCATCATCGTACGGTGTTGGAGCGGTGATTTATCACAAATCAGAAAATGGCAACAATAAAATTATTGCTTGTGCATCGAAAACTCTATCGGAAAGTCAAAAGAAATATAGCCAAATACAAAAAGAAGCCCTTTCAATAATTTTCGGGGTACAGAAATTTTACCAGTATTTATACGGTAAACATTTCACACTTTTGACCGATCACAGACCTCTGGTAGCGATTTTTGGACCCAAAAAGGGAATTCCTTTAATGGCTACGAGACGTTTGCAACGGTACGCAATTATTTTAAATGCTTTTGATTTCGATATTCAGTACATAAATTCTAAAGAAAATTGCAGTGCAGATTTTTTGTCGAGATTTCCTTTAGTAGAGTGCGATGCCGATGACGATTCTGATGATGAAAGTTATTTAAATTTTATAAATGAAACATTACCAATAAATTATAAAATGATTAGTCTAGAGACACGTACTGATGTAATATTAAGTAAGGTTATGCGTTATATTTTATACGGGTGGCCAAAAATAATGAATGATCCAGAACTCTTACAATTTTATAACAAGAGAAATGAATTGTATACGGATCATGGTTGCCTAATGTGGGGTTACAAAATTGTTATACCTAACAAATTCCAGAAACAGTTGCTTGAAGAACTGCATGTGGGACACTTAGGTATAACAAAAATGAAAAGTATAGCAAGATCTTACATGTGGTGGCCTGGTCTTAATAAAGAAATTGAGCAATTGACAAAAAACTGTACCGCGTGCATAAATGTCTTTCAAACTCCGGCTAAAGCAAATTTGACTCCCTGGCCGTGGCCTTCCCGGGCTTGGCAAAGAATACATTCTGATTTCTTGGGCCCTCTACAAGGCTTAACCTTTTTAATTATTGTTGACGCATATTCCAAGTGGTTGGAAATTTTTCAAGTGACTCAAACCAATGCTTCACGCATTATTGAAATTTATAGAAGCACTTTTGCTCGTTTTGGGTTACCATTTGAATTTGTCAGTGATAATGGACCACCATTCTCCTCGGGAGAATTTAAACATTTTTTGGAAGTCAACAATATAAAACAAATGTTTAGTCCTCCATACCATGCGGCATCGAATGGAGCTGCTGAAATAGTGGTAAAATCAGTAAAAAATATGCTTAAAAAGTCAATCTTTGAAAAACAAAATTTAAATGTGGCAATTAATAGTTATTTATTAATGTATAGGAACGCAGAGCATAGTACAACCCGTACTTCTCCTGCGAAACTTATGTTTGGGAGACAATTACGCACACGTTTAGATAGTATAAGGCCTGAAACTTCGGAAATTGTAATTCAAAATCAACAAAAACAGATTGAAAATTATGGTGGAACTGAAAGCAGGTTAAATGTGGGAGACAAAGTATTGATAAAAGAATATACAGGAAATACTTCTAGTTGGACTTCAGGTGAAATAGTTCACAAAAGAAGTAGTTCCACTTTTGATGTCAAAACGTCTGGGAACAACAAAGTAGTTCACAGACATTCTGACCAATTACGTCCATTGAATTGTAACTCTACCGAGGATAATCCATTCAGTAGTAATTCAAATGCTTCTGACAATCAACCTGCTATAGTTACCACGGAGTTAAATATGAAAAATGAAACTAAAGATACTGATGAACCACGCTATCCTATAAGGAAACGTACACCGGTTCAAAGGTATCAAGCAATTTAATTTGAATAATATATTACAAATCATAATTATAAAATATTGATTTTCATTGGAATTAATTTAAGTTTTTGAAATTGATTTTTTTGTTTCTATTTTAGAAGAGAGGTGTTACGTATTATTATTTTGAGTTATCTAAATTATTAGAATTAAGTCCTTCATTTGTTGTGTTATGTAATTTATTATTTCTGTTCATTTATTTTAAAAATAAAATTCATTCTAAAACTAAATCTTGATAAGAATCATTCTAAATATATAACACTTCCCAGTTTCCACCTATGGGCTATCTGCAGGGAGGCGGAGTTACAAATTTTTCGATGCGAGCGTTTGTGGTGAGCACTAGGGTAAACTTCAACCTCAAATTTTCCGTATGTAAGTGAGCAATGTTTATTAAAAGTGAAAATAGATATAATTTTATGAAGATTTTTAATTACAAAGAAAACTTAGGAAAACAAAGCGATCTGGAAATGCTTGTTGTGTTCCGGGCTGTTGCGCTGATGGCGATTTAAGTAAAATAAAGACCATTGGCTCCCTAATGACGTTCCGCTGTCAGTGTAAACAAATTAACATCAGATTTCCTTATTACATTTTTTTCGACACATCATGGCCAACTAAAGTTTTTGACATATCACCATAAAAACACGTCGCGATTTCCATAAAAAGTGAGTTCAATAATTCTCTATTACCCACTAGCGGCGCTAGTAGGCTTCGTCCACATACAGCCTATAGCAAACAATCTCTATTCTGTCTTGTAAATGAAAATTGTCCTAAGAACTATCTTTTTCTTCAAATCTTTGATTTTACAATTATAACAGGGGTTATATGCATGAGGATGAGCAAAAACCAATCAGGAAACAGTATCTTGTCACGTGGGCGACATGAACAAACGGCCACAAACCAACATGGCGTCATTCTGCTCAAAGTCAGACAGCAGACACGTTTTGCTCTAATTTGAACTGTCACTGCGCGCGCACTCGATCTATCGACAAAACAAGCTTGAAAAGACGTCAAGTGTGAAGCTAGCATATATAAAAGTAATAAAGAAAACCAGCGCTAGAAAACTAGCAATCAAATCTACTAAGGAATCTAGCGGCAAATCCAGCCTCGTGTGCAGCGACCTTAAGCTTCGAGCTCTTACGTAAGAGGGTATAACCGCTATGTCTCGCATCCACCATAGCGTAATGTTAGTTCGTAACATTTTTAATCTCAAGAATAAATTTAAAAAAAAAGGTTTGCACTCCGGGAATGCCGGGAGAAGTGAAAACTTGAATATTAACGTCTGACGAATTTTCGATCAAAATGGTTTGTATCATAGATTGCATTTTTATGCAGGTACGATATTTCAACGCTAGATGTCTAACGTTGTATAAAATAGAGTTTTCTCGCTCACCCAGTTCTTACTTTACCTGACGCCTGACGCGAGTTTAACATTTTTTACCCATTACAAAAAAGTGTACAACGCCGCTAAAGAAGTTTTCACTTCAAAAATTCATCTGGGACCCCTGTCGCTATAGAAGCCAGTTTACCTTCGCAGAATACCGCACGCACACTCCGAAGACTCACACACACAGACAGACAGACAGACATAGTGCGGACAGTTCGATGTAAAGGACCGACGCTAAAATGTAATCAAGTGTGCATGACAAATGTGGCGACATTAAACGCCCGTTTCACTCATTCACTCACTCATTCGCTTCTTTCTCTCTCTCTCTCTCGCGCGCGCACTCACTAAACACAGCGTCACAATCGACAATTTCTAAATCAAACACGATTGAGAAAAATAAGGCACAAGAATATCATAAAAACCAAAATTAGAACACGGTGGCGGTGCATTTGATGTGTCTATCGGCGTGAACTTAGTTCCGAGTACACGATGAAATTATATTGTTTTTCAATAGACATATCTAATTTATATATTTACCGTTTTGTTTGAAAAAAATATGTTTTACTGTCAAAGACAAACACAATTTTAAAACTAAATAAAACACGTATCTACCTAGACCAGGAGTCGGCAACCTTTTGAGACGGAAGAGCCAAAAGTTACAATTTACAAAATTTCCCAGTTTTTAAAGAGTCACTAAACATTTTCGTTTCAGTATTATAGTATTTGCTTATATAGGTATAATAATTGAAAAGTGTATTTGTATTAAAACGACTATGATTTTCGCCCTCATTTTGAATAATAACAATCATTGTTAACTTAAGCTCAGCACTTTTAAACAGAAATTAAAAATATTATATTATAAGTAAAACTTTTGTATAATTATTGGTATTCATTAGTATATCAGATATCTATTTATTTTGTTATTATACCTATATTATGTATATTATACACAATGTCAATTTTTCAATTGCACATACCGCTAAACTAGCGGTATGTGCTTTATTATCGCTTTGTGCATCAGAGCTGACTTTCGTTCAGATAAGAAGTTATATCTAAGTTAATTTCACACGAAATCCATTCAAAATGAAACTTTTTGAAAAGAGGAGATTCTGATCTATAAAACAGAACCATTTTTAAATCAATTCGAGTTCATAAATACTATTAAAATTGTAATTGAAAATCACAAACAGCAGTTGTCGGTTGGTCTGTACGTATGTACGTACGTACGTACGTACGTACGTACGTATGTACGTACGTCACGACTCTACAGATCGCAATTTTGGTCGGATCCCCTTGGGTTATATTTTATTCACTTTGTTTACTATCAGACCAGAACCCTATTTAAATTCACTAAAATGTGTTCAGTAGTTTAATTTTTATAAACAGTTTTTTTTTTATTATTTTTGACAGCTAATTAAAATAAAAAAACAAAAAACATAATAAATATACTCAATTAATGTAGTATGATACGTAAAATAACTGCTACACTTCTATACCATAATAACAAAGGCGTTGTACGGCATCGGTGTGGCCGAACGGTTAAAGCGTAAGTCATGTAATCCCAAGGTGCCGGGTTCGATTCCCGCTGACATAAGAATTTTTTTTTTTTTATATTCCATTTTATTCCACTTAATTCCACTTAATATTTATATATTATATATAATATATTTCTCATATATTTTTTTTATTTTTTATTATTTTTGACAGCTAATTAATAGTTTAAAAACAATATAATAATTGCTGGCTAAACATAGTGTAATCCATAAAACAAGTGCTACACTTGTATACCGTGATAACACCACTATACGTATTAGGCAGCCGTGGCGTAATGGTTATGCCGTCGGATCGCCAAGGGCAAGGTCCTGGGTTCGATTCCTTACGATATCATTGATTTTTTTCTTTTTTTTTCTTTTTATTTTGTTTTATTTTATTCCACTTGATATTAATTATATATTATATTATGTATAGTACTTAATTTTTTTTATTTTTGCAAACTTAAAAAAAAATATTTTTTCAATTTTTAATTATTTATTTCTTTAAATTTTTAAATCTTTTTAAATTTATTAAAAATATTTTTTAATTGTTATTTTTTTATCATACAGTGGAAAACTTGCGGGATGTGCACTTTTGGTTTTGCCAACTATTTTGATATTATTGTTATTTTATTTATATGTATCTATTATTTATGATTTTTGTGATGTTAATAATGGTTGAGTGGAAGATCAGTTTCGACTGAACTCCGCCATAATAAAGTTCTATTCTATTCTATTCTAATATATATATCCGAGGCCGCCACGTGGCGACGGAGGCGGTGCGGGTGAGACGCGAGTGGAAATGGCTGAGAGATAGACATAGTGCTCAATCATGGATCGATTGGACGATTTTTAAGGGTTTATAAAATAAAATAATTATTTTTTACGTATGGAACTGGAGAGTCGCACCTTTACATCAAAAGAGCCGCAGGTTGCCGACTCCTGACTTAGACCAAATAACTAAATAAAATGTCTGAGGGTCCGGCAAAATCTCACCAAATGTCATTTAAAGGGAGGGAGCTAAATATCACGTCAACTTTTTAATTCAGAGACTACCTATAAAAATTATAGAGTAAATCTTACGTTTTATTTAGTTCAAGTTTTCATTATCCTACTACTTATTTGTTAAACAAACCATTCAGAAACCAATATAGGTGTGTATAATTTGTAAAAAAACGGCCAAAATAATAAATTTATAGGTTAGGAGGCGGCTGTCGACACAAATAAACTACTTTGGAAAACATATTTTATATTCAGTGACGTCATGATCCACTAGCATATATTTTACTGCGTTTGTTCCGAAGCGCGAAAAAAATTTATGACATATCCGCATTGTATAACAAAGTGGTGAACCGTGAATTGACGGCAAGTTTCCTTATGGTTCTATATTACGAAGAGATAACACGCAGGGGCCCATTAATTTGGTTGGACCTGCGAACAACAGCTCTCTGAATTCCCAATAAAATAGCTGATTTTCACTTCATATTCACTATAATTTTAACACTTTTGACAGTTCAATTGTTAAACGTCATTTCGGAAAAGAGTGAAATAGGGATATGAAAATTCACATTTAGGCTTTTGGTATAAGAAATAAAAGATTACACTTCGGCGTTCCTGCAAAATCATCCCTCAACCAGGTAAAATACGGGATGAATTTAAAATTTACACGTAACATATTTTCCTTATGGTTCTATATTACGAAAAGATAACACGCAGAGGCCTATTAATTTGAACTTAGAAATTTGGTTGGACCTGCGAACAACAGCTCTCAGAATTCCCAATAAAATAGCTGATTTTCACATCATATTCACTATAATTTTAACACTTTTGACAGATCAATTGTTAAACGTCATTTCGGAAAGGAGTGAAATAGGGATATGAAAATTCATATTTAGGCTTATTATAAGAAATAAAGGATTACGTACTTCGGCGTTACTGCAAAATCATCCCTCAACAGGGTAAAATAAGGGATGATTTTAAAATTTACACGCAAAAACTGCTGGCGAAAACATCAAAGTGTATAAACTATGTTTTTTAAGTGGTACGGCTCCACTACTGTTGTCGCTGTGCCATTTCATCTCAATCAGGTACGGAGCCGCGGGTAGAAGCTAGTATTATATAAAGGTAGTGCAAAATATATTTTACAGTTGATCAAAAAGGTTAGAATATAGCAGGGGTGCCTAGACTTTTTGTAATACGGGCCGGAGCTAAAGCTCCTGGTTTAAAAAATTTAAAAATAGAATTCGCATATTGAATTTAATTGAACACGTAAATGATAAAATGAAAACTTTCTGCAGAACATTCTTATACTAGATTAGAGTCATATTACACAAGTTGCGAAGGTTGTACCGGGTCGAAACGAAGAATGTCAAACCGATTGATCATCTTCTGTGAGCCCGCGCCTAGTGTATTTACAATATACAAAATTTAAAAAAAAAACATTTTTTAAAAATTTAAAAAACACATTTTTTTTAATTTGAAATATACCTACGTATAATAAAAAAGCTAACCTACATGGGAGTATTTTTTTATAGATGAGAAAGATAACGCAAAAGCGATTTGTATATTTATAATATGTAAAAATATCTTTCTCGCGGTGAAACCGGAAAATATGTTACCACTTCAAGTGTGAAAATTGTTTTCTTATTCTTCTGACACTAAATCTTTTAAAATATGTTCAATGACTCTGATTTTCTAAAATTTATTTTAGAATCGAATAGTCAATGGCTAATAACTTCTTTGTAATGATTGTAGTCTGTACTAAATATTTCGATGGGGCAGTGTAAAATCAGCTATCGCTGCACACTGTACCCAAATAAAGAATTATTATTATTATTACTACTCCGAATAACTCCGAATATTGTTTACATCTCTAAAACAGGCTTTTTACGCTGCTATTCTGTATGATTAATATAAGATTTTATGCGTACTCTTAATTTTTTGTCACTTTCTAGCAACAGTAATAAAAAACAAACGATCCAAAATTAGTTGATACCAGTAATTGCGTTCTTTTGGATCCTTTGGCCACTGAAGACGTGGTCTTCAAAACAGTTAACAACAATTATAACATATTATATAACAAATTTGTTAATGTTACAGCGACTTGAAAAACACAGGGTCCAAGTCGAAACGTTGGCAAATAAAATGTATTAAATAAATACACTACATTATAAGTCTATTGTTTCCAAGAATTTTCCACATATTACATAAGTTACAGTAAGACATTGTGAATTTTAACTTTGACTACACAAAATAACGCCATTAGTCCCAAAATCACGCTACTAAAATTCCGCGTAAAATGTTATATTATCACACCGTTTTTTACGCTTATAGATATTTCATAAATATTCTATGCTTCTGAAAGCTCGATAATCGAAAGTTTGGCTACTATACAGTGCGTTCATCGAAAGTGGTAGCAGTCAATAATTCGTGTATCCCTATAGGGATACAAAAAAAAAAAGTTTAAATAGATTTTTGTTGGCGATTTACTATCGGAAACTATTGAAGTTTATTTTTTTTTGTACTTCAAACTCAACCTGAAGTGTACCTCTATTTTATTTCAAACGTCAACATATATATTTTTTTGTATTTTCGTAATCTAATATTTTCTTATGTAACCTTACGAAAATTTTGTATGAATTTTTAGAGAAAAGAAATGGAGATTACGAAAATACAAAAAAAAAATATATGTTGTCATTTGAAATAAAATGCAGGTACACTTACGTTTGAATTTGAAGTACAAAAAAATAGACCTCAATAGTTTCCGATAGTAAATCACCAGTTGAAAAGCTATTTAGACTTTTTTTTTGTATCTAATTTTTCACAGCACTCAAACGTGTGTAAATTATTAATAAAAATTATTACTATGTGTATTTAATAAATTGATAACGTTTTTTCGAATATTTTCTTATGCGAAAAAAATGGAGATTTCGAAAATGCAAAAAAATATATATTGCCATTTGAATAAAAAATGCATGTACACTTCCGGTTGAGTTTGAAGTACAAAAAAATATACCTCAGCAGTTTTCGATAGTGTCTCGAGTTGAACAAAAAACTATTTAAACTTTTTTTTGTATCTAGTAGGATACACGAATTATTCACTGTTACCATCTTCGATGAACCGTATAACGATTGTACCATTGATGCCGAAACCCTTACTTTTCTAAAATTAAAAAAAAATGTACAGTAAACTCTTGTTTATACGGCTTTCGATCAATCGAGTCTCCGCGTTATCCGAGGCAACGGATTTATCCGAGCACTCCGAATTAATCGAGGTGTATGCTCGGTTAACACACTGTATATCCTTTCGATTTAGCTGTATATCCCGTGGGAATATTGGGAGACATGATGTGATGTAGAATTGACGGATAAAGGAAAGATCGGGAATTAATAACAATTCATAGGATTGCACGGAGCACATCCTTCTCCCCTTTGCTTTTAGAGAGAATGTATAAACCAACTGTTTTCCAGACTGTCTGATACAAAACAACCATTAAGCTCCGTTGGTCAGGATCGAACTCAAAAGACGCCGGAAGTGTATCGTTTCAGTTAAAACAAACACGGTACTGAACTGACTACCACTTCCTAAAAGTATTTTTTAGTTACTAAATAAGTGTGCTAAATAAATGTTGGTGTGTTCCTGTGTAGTAAATATTTTGTGTACATATTACTTATTCTTTTATTTTATTAGTGAGAATTTGTTGTTTTGTTTCTGTTACGTTAGAAGAGGAGTACTTTAGTTTGTTTGTTTTGTAAAACGTTTGTTATTGTAAATAAATAGTTTCCACCACGAACAAGAATAGTTTTGTTACACTATAGCGTACACACAGGGACAGTCATACAAACAGTGCGCGAAATAAATAGTTATGACATAAATTAACAGTGAGTACCGTGAACAGTACTCAGGTAACTGCTGAAATAAATATAGTTTAACATAAATAATCTCTTCTAGATAAATAAATAAATGAACTGTGTAAATAATAGTGTACGAAATAAATGGAACTGTATATAGTTAATAAATAACTGTGCTAGATAAATTTTGGTGTGCTTCTGTGTTGTAAATAATCTTGTGTATATACTTAGTTGTATAGTGACTTTGTATTCTTCATTACTTGTTATTTTATTAGTTGGAACTGTTGTTTTGTTCCTGTTACGTTATAGAGAAGCGCTTTTTTTAGTTTGTTTATTTGTTCTGTTAAAGCTTCACTATTGTAAATAAATATTTTCCACCACGACTTGAACAGTTTTGTTTACAGTATAGGTATTATTATTAAAAATAAAAGTTTATACGTCCCTGTTTTGTACACTCCAGGGATTACGTCCGACGTTCGTAATCGATATTATCAAAAAATCATTACATCAAAACTATTTTAACTTATACAATTGAACTTGAAAAGCTGGTTCTCTAGACTTGACTCCCAAGCGAATTCCTTTCACAAAAAAAAAGTACAAACGAACGAAGGGGAACAATGTTTTCATGGATTATGTAACACGAATATAATATAGATAATACTTTTTTATTCACGGATAAGTACATAGTGTTTACCAAGCAGTCATTTTTATTTTAAAAGTGAAATATAATAGGTCGTTCAATAATCTAATGAAATATTTAAATATCACTTTTAAGAATAATTTATTATTTTTTATTAAATTTAGCCCAGTCAATAGGTCGTTTTACCTTGGAGGAAGTTAAAAGGTCTAGGAAAGCCTATATTTGGCTATTGTTCAGAAGTGAGTTATTACAATTTCCAAGTTTTCGATCTTGATGGAGTGTCATTCGCGCCGCCATGTTAGATTATAGAAGTGGAAAATCGCGTTTTCGCGATTATCTCGTTATCGGTTAGAGCTGTAACAAACCGTATGTATCCGTTACTGACTCGAAGTAACGAATCGTTACTTACAAATTCATTTCGTTACTCGCATTTTTCGTATCCATGTCAGTTCGACTCGTTTGATGTAGTTATACGAATACAATGCAATATGTATCATAATCATATAACATGCCTCATGTGGATGACGTGTGAATTGAAACCAGGAACGGTTCACCTAGCAACTGACTTTTAAATTTAAAACCGATCATTCTCGACACTGTTTGAGTTAAAAGTTATTACACTATATATTATATAATATTCACTATTCAGTGCAGTGAATAAAGTACGAACGAAGTAATGACTCACATCGTATCACGTATGCGACTCGCCTCGATGCTTGATGCTGTTAAGTACACGATTGTATGTCGTATGAAAAGTAACGAGTAACGTAACAATACGAAAGTAACGGGTACTGGTTCTTTAAGTAACGAATACATACGGGTACACAATTTCTCGTTACTTTTACAGCTCTATTATCGGTGAAAAATATGTTTATTATGATCTGAAGGATCATTTTTAAATTATTTTTGCTCTAAGTATTTGACGTTTGTAGCCGCATTTATGGCATTTACAGTAAATTCTATTCTATTCTATAAAATATAAAATGTACATTGTCTGAATCTCGACATTTTTTCCTACACTTTTTTTCTAAGATTATAATTTCTAAACTACAGCGCGGAGAAAAATAATTTCACGGTGTCATCCTGAAAACCCATTGTTAAAACGTAATCTCTTTTTCAACCGCTGAAATTATTGTTCTATATCTTAAGATAAGTACGCTCTAAGCTAAAGTATGCTTTATTTATCCCGTACCGATATCTTTAAAAATTTTGAAGTTGAAATTTAGTGAGAATAATAATAATAATGTTGTATATAAAATTAATTGTGAAAATTGTGCTAAGAATTATATTGGTCAAACAAAAAGAGCTCTTAAAACAAGAATAAAAGAGCATCAAAATAATCACAAATTAATCCCTGACAAACATAATGTAATAACTAAACACAAATTAGAACTTGACCACAAAATTAATTGGGATGATATTAAAATTTTAGATAATGAAACTAATTTTTTTAAAAGAAATATTTCGGAAATGTTACATATAAAATCAAATAAAAATTCTCTCAATGCTCAATTAGATACAGAAAATTTAAGTAATATATTATATAATATTATATTGAAATAATTTTTGTTTTATTAATTTTTCCATGACTACTTAATAAAAAATTGTTTGTTATTATTTTTTCATTATTTTGACAATCATAATTAATTTTGAAAAATTCTATAAAAAGCGAATTATATTTAAATATTAATTATTTTTATATTTTTTAGAACAATTCTGAATCCGGATTGAAACGTTAATGTATTAATTTTATATTGTTTGTTAATATATTGTCTGAAAAATTGGTCGATAATTTTATTTATTGAAAATAATAAAGATTTCAAAAAGTATTATTTGGACTAAATATAAGTTACATGTATATATTCTATTTAAATATTTCAGGTTTCACTTAAAATAAATACAAAAATTCGAGGGGGATTTTTTCAAGATAAACTTAGGTCGTAAACAAACCTTAGCACTGCACAAATTAATGATAAGCAATCATCTGGTAGGGGGCGTTGCAAGTAGCGCAAGCGACCGCTAGTTCGCGACCTGGCATGTGATTTATCTGATAGTCACCGCCCTGTGGAAGCTTTAAATCTGGGGCGGAGACGTTAACTAAAGGAGTGAATCGACCGAGAAGAAAATAAAACTACTAACAATGCTTTTCTCAGCTGTTATAAAAGGTGCCTATGAGACTAGAGTCTAGAGAAAACTTACCTCGCAGTACGACTGGCTGATGTTACTTAAATTTAATCTGTAGACTCGATCCCTGAAAAATAAGAAAAACACATATTAGAAACGGGCACTTTCATAGAAATTAAATCAGCAATAAGTGAAGTTGAAAATTACATTCTGTTGCACCAAATCGTGAAACAATTTGTTATTATATACTTTCAAGCGTCTTTGTTACGTGCTTGTTCCGTTGGCAAAAGAAACACTTTTTTTTATTTTCTCATACACTACTAGCGACGCGGTCCGGTTTCATCCGGGTGCGATAGATATAAGGTTTTAAGAAAATTAATAAGATCCTGAACTTTTGCTTTAGATATTATTGGTAATATTTTTATAACGTGTTTCTTTTTCTTTTTATTTATAACATATTATATTCATTTTCAGAAATTTGTAATTCCCTGTTATTAGATTGATAACTGTTGGGAAATAAATATTTATTATTATTATTATAATTCTGCAAAATGTATTTCGTTTGCGGCCCGGCGTCTGAACTAATAGCTTTGAGCAAATTCTAGCAGATTTGCTTCCAGTGGCGGATTTACAGATTTGCCGCCTGTAGGCTATTCAATTTTTGCCGCCTCTGAATTTTGATACCTTAGTCCACAATCATATCAATTACATTTTCTATCAATAAAATTCCAACTTTATGATTTGTGTTCCAACTTTTCTCGTATGGTTAGTATCATTGAGAATTAATAGTCCAAGAGACGGCTGCAGAAAATGTGTCGTCATAAGGTGGACGAACGAAAAAATTAGAGATGATAGTTATGACCATAATTAAGAAAGATCGCTAAGGTTGCCTGCGAAAATCCTGCTGTAACAATGTTTTTTTAATTTGTTTATCAGTTAATAGACCAGTGAAGTTAGCTTTTGACAAGGACAAAATTAATAACAGAAAACGAATGATGAGGAAGGGAAGAAACTGCCGTCAGAAATACAGAAACCAAAAATTCAAATGCGTAAAAGGCCGGAGGGCTGTGGGGGTGCATTTTAGGGGTCAAACGCGGTTTTTCGTTATTTCCGGCGAAAGTTGACCCCCAATCGAAAAATGTTGTATGGCAATGTTGTAGGTATTAAAAGGATCTACAACTTTTATGAATATAACTTTTTCACATAACCTTAAAGATTTAAAGAAATATTGAAAAAAACGTGTTTTTCGTTTTTAATTTTTTTCTCCTGCAAATTACAGCTTATTTAAGACATAGAAAGGTAAGTCTCCTGAAAATTTCATGAAAAAAAAAATCATTTTTGCAGGAGAAAAAAATGACGACACATTTTCTGCAGCCGTCTCTTGGACTATAAGGTACCGTGTCAAATCCTGGATTATTTTAGTTAGTATTTTTTACCCATAAAGAAATAATTTTCTGAAATTGAATTTGACAATTTGCTGCAGCAATCATGATTAGACTATCGATATTATATCAAGATTGAATTGTGTAAGCAGATCTCATAATAATTAGGTACATGGAGAAAAAATTATAGTAATTATCAGTGAAGAAAATATGTAAAAATAACTAAATTTCGATTATAATATCGAATCGCTATTGCGATATTCTAAAAATTCATGATCATTAAAGGATATTTTACAAAGCGTTCACCAATTGTTCATGTAGAGATGTTGAAATATTTAGTATTTAGCACTGTATATAGGACTATATTTCGATTTTTGTTAAATATTTTGATTTCTCTCCAATTTTTGAAATTCGTATTTTGTGTGGATAATAATTTTTTGTTTAATTTTGTAAATCGAAATAAAAAACTTATAAACTAAATCTGCCGCCCCTTAAAATTTGCCGCCCTAGGCTTCAGCCTACTCAGCCTGCTGGTAAATCCGCCACTGTTTGCTTCTGAACTATCTATCTATCAGATGTCGCTACTCGGTACTAAAACAGGTTTTTATGTTTACTTCTGAACTAATAGCTTTGAGTAAATTCTATTAGATGTCGCTACACGTTACTAAAACAGTTTATTTTCATGAAACATCGTCATTTTGTACAAAATATTCAATCAAAACTATCTTATAGCGTAAGTTGGATCAAGCAAGACACATTTACAAAATTTCATTAAAATTGGTTCAGTGGTTTCGGAGATTAACATGAACCATTTAAAATGTCTGACACCTCGAATATGTCGACATATTCGAGGTGTCATACATTTTAAATGGTTCATGTTATTTGTTATTTACGTTTTTTTTTTATTTTTCCCTTTACTTGTGCTTGCTTCTTGTCAAATATCATGATTCTAGATCAACGAGAAGTACCCTATAGGTTTTGAAGAGTCTTGACAGACAGACAGACGGACGGACGGACAACAAAGTGATCCTATAAAGGTTCCTTTTTTCTTTTTAAGGTACGGAACCCTAAAAACGAAAGAACAACACAAAAACTGAAATGTTTAAATTTGAGATCATTTAATCAGACAGTTGAGTGTCGTTAAGTGCATTTTTTTGTTTCGTCGACAAACCTTGAATATACTGTTTTTGTAGAATCGGTAATTAATCATAATTTCTACTATTATAATAAAGGTGCACGGGCAAGAGAGAGAAGTGGAGATTGTATGCGAGAGAGAAGGTTGTGTAGTGGGAGCTGAATTCGCACAAAAACACAAAATGAACACTTGGCGGCGTTGTCCACCAAATCCGAGCGATAAACTGTTCCGGAAGTGGCTTTTAGAGCGAAACAAAGTGCCTGCTTCCACGGCATTACATTATCCGTTGTAGAAGTACATAACATAGATCGTTGCAAGCGGTCGAACTATAGAAGTCAGTAGCTCGAATACAAACATCAATTAAGGAGTTATACTTACAATTAAATCACGAACGTAAACATTTTAAAGTGAAACTTTTTAGATCCTATTGCCATATTCACCGAACGTAAGTAGTTATTTATTCAGTCCATTTGTTCTTCAGGTAACTATTCCTCCGAATAAATAGCGATCATTCAATTCACCAAACATAATTATGTGTACTGCACGTATAAAACTAGAGGGTATAAATATTTATTCGCCTGATAAAATAATAATGGCCGCCACACAGATCATAATACCTAACCTATAAACGTGGAGTATTATATTTACAGTTTGCTCTTGTGAATTTATTTGTGTTATTTATTAACATTTTGTGAAGTGTATTTGTAAAACATTAAAGTTGGTGGAAGTTTTGTGTGCAATTGGGTTAAGATAAAACATTATTATTTTGTGAAACTTTTTTTGACGTTTACACTAACGCCATCGGTCGGATTTTTGGGTGAACGTCAAAATATTCAACAAAAAGAGCAAGGAAGTGCAGTGTATTCATGTATTCCACATGATAGGGACAACGAGATTAGACTGCTCTTGCATGTATAAAAAAATAAGGTCGTTGGCAAGTCAAATTTTTTAATAATGCTCTCTGCAACCCAGAATTCCTGGCGTCACACCTTGAAAAATAAAATTATAACTACACTTTGTAAAGCAGTTTTAAACGCAATCAACACAAAGGAACAGTGGTTAGCTCGGGTCGTTGGGCGGCTGCTTGGAAATATCAAATCCAAGTTCAAATTTCAATTTACACCTTTTTTTAGTGACAATATTTTGGATAACAATTGATAATAAAAAAAATAAAATATCATTTATGAATGCATATTATTTAAATATAGGTATTTGCTTTTTTATGGGGGCACAGAATAATTAACAAGACAAATTTAGATCTTTGATTAACGTCTGATTAGAACTCTTCAATAAATAAAATTATCTGAAAATTTTTTAAAATTGGTCGGTAATTTTATTTATTGTAGACAAATTTAGACCTCCGTATCGACGTTGTTAACAATACTAGACAATTATACATTGAAAATGTCAAAATCAACTTGCTTGTGTTAAGTGATAATCGATAATATCGAAACGTAAACTGTCTAGAAGTCCAAACTAACGAGTCGTCTATGTGTTTCAATTCCTACGGAAAACAGACACTGACTCTGCTCCTGGGCAGTTTTTAACCGAGCCAATATTTCATGTAAGTCTTGCATCAAGAGCTGAGATACGAGTCGATTTTTAAAATTTACCAAACTACTCACCCATTAGAAATTAGAAAAAATAAATTATAAATGACCGACTTCTTAATGCAACAATACTCTTTTGTGATATTTACTCGTTTTTGTCTGTTAATTATTTTTATTGTCAAAGGAATGATGAAAAACTGTACTGCATGAAAATGCGAATCTATACTAATATATAAAGCTGAAGAGTTTGTTTGTTTGTTTGAACACGTTAATCTCAGGAACTACTGGTTCAAATTGAAAAAAAAAAAATTTTGTTGGATAGCCCATTTATCGAGGAAATTGGAGCGGAACATCAATGAAAAATGTTGCAAGTTGTATCTCAAAATTAGTCCGTCCGACAAATATTATCAGGTGAAATCCCTTAACTAAATATTGCAATATTAGCGCGCCGAGTTTATAAGTCCGGATAGCTCAGTCGGTAGAGCGCTAGACTCTTAATGCCAGGGTTTAGGGTTCATGCCCCACGTTGGCGAATATATTTTTATTTTCAACATTGCTTTCTTCTAAAGCTTACATTTCAATTTTTTTAAATTTTATTACGACTAATTAAAATTAAATAAATCTAATTAAAACCATCACACATATACACACATACAAGAAACAAATATCAAAGTGGCTACTCACACTCCAAAATACAGACCATACATAAAAACAATACAACATACGCGTACCCACAAACATCTCCTCAATGAAAAACTAATTGAAAATATCATTATTCGCTATATTATTTTTCTTTTTTTTTTTTGAACACTCGGTATATTGACTACACTCTTCGAACTCAGCTACACGCTCAGACACACACATACACACTATACAATACACATCCGACACACAACGTCCGAACATATTATTTTGATCTCCTGCCCTAGCACTGGCAGCCACCAAGTTGGGCAGGAAATCCTTATTAATTTATAAAATTTGGAACTTTGTAACATGTTTTGAGGAAATAAATAAAATAAAAATAATAGCTCATTTGAAAACTGTTACAACTATAGGCACCTATATAAAAATAATTTTCCTACAGTGTTTTCAATTAAATATTATATTAAAAGAAATTTAATACTTACTTAAAAAAAGTATAAATACTGCTTTTTAACGACAAAAACTTTTGATCGGTAACGCCGATCATTATGAAGTTTGGACACAACATTCATCTCGGTAAACTAAGATGAATGTACGTACTCATGTCCCTTCCTTCCCCATTCGTTCTTTTGCACACGGGTGAAACCGGGCGGAACGCTAGTGTATCATACATCAGTCAAGGTTCAGCTTTAGTTTGTATATAGCCCATACGTTTACTTCTGCAAGTTTCTCTATGAAGAGCACCGTTTGTGTGCATGCCTCTACAATAGACAAGGGTAGGTTTTCTATATATAGATAGATAGATAGATACATCAACTGGGTCAAGGTTTATTACCAAAGGTCCGACAGTACATTCGACATTATTTATATTTAACCAATGAAAATATATCAACAGATGTTTATACTCTGCTCAATTATGCTCATTGTAATCAACGCTTCGTGTAATCCATTGAATTTTATAAAAAAACACTAGCAGTCCGTCCCGATTTCACCCGGGCGCGATAGATATAATTATTGTGAAAAATGTATTTCGTTTGCAGTCCGGCGTCTGAACTAATAGCTTTGAGCAAATTCTACCAGGTTTGCTTCTGAACTAATAGCTTCGAGCGAATTCTGACAGATGTCGCTACTTGATACTAAAACAGTTTTTTTTTGTTTGCTTCTGAGCTAATATAGCTTTGAGTAAATTCTATGACATGTCGTTACATGTTACTAAAACAGTCTATTCAAAACTTTGACGAACGTCTGATCAGAACTCTTCAATAAATAAAATTATCGACTAATTTTTCACACAAATATATTAACAAAAAATATATAAACTCAATACATTAACGTTTCGGTCCAGATTTGGATCTTCTTCAGAACTGATCTAAAAAATATAAAAATTAGTTAATAATTAGTTTCTTATTAGTTTTTAATAATATTCGCTTAAAGTTTTTTAATATCAAAATATTGAAAAAATAATAACTATAAAAAATATATTTGTCTGAAAAATTGGTCGATAATTTTATTTATAAAAACTGCAGTTTATGTTCAACAATAGGGCTCTTCATATTTGCATATCAAACATCCTTCCAAAATTTGATTTCAATCCGTTCATCCGTTTGACCTATATCGTGTTCACAGACTAACAGACGCACAAAATATGTTTTTTAGATTCGGGGGACCTCCAAAAGCGAATTTTGACCTAAATTAGTACCATTCCCCACTTGTAGGTTGGAATATAAGTTGTTAAAATCAATATATTAGAAATCGTGTCCATCGAGACAATTATTAATAAGAATCGCAGGATTGTGGACAAAAAGTTCTTTATTCAGTGTACGACGTTTCGTCTATAAATTTAGACTTTTTCAAGTACAATTAATGTGAAAATTTTCACATTAATTGTACTTGAAAAAGTCTAAATAATTAATAAGAATCGCAGGATTGTGGACAAAAAGTTCTTTATTCAGTGTACGACGTTTCGTCTATAAATTTTGGCTTTTTCAAGTAGGTACAATTAATGTGAAAATTTTCACATTAATTGTACTTGAAAAAGTCTAAATTTATAGACGAAACGTCGTACACTGAATAAAGAACTTTTTGTCCACAATCCTGCGATTCTTATTAATAGTTAAAATCAATTTTAATGATATCCAATATTCACAGAAATTGATATTTGAATGTTATTCCCAGCTGCCTTATTTCAAACCCATCTTTATACAAACACTTTTTTATCATTTCAAAGGTAAATAAATAAACGATTACGTTAAATATTTGCTTATTTAAAGATTTATGATCCCAATTCGAATATAATCGATTTTCCATTACAACAAGCTATTACGACTTTCAACTAAAACGATGATACTGCAAGAAAACCGAGCAGACAAGTTGACGGAAAGCGTGTGTGAGGAAATTCGAAGAGGAGGCCGCGGTGTGCGGAAAGAAAACGTGTCGAGAGGAGGAGGAGGAAGCGGAGGCATCTATAAGACGACGAATGTTCGCCTGAGGCCGAGCTAAGTCGTCTCCATCCAAGCTCTGAAGTAGCTCTATCCCCGACGTTGTAGTAGTACAGAAAAGTTTTCTAAACAAATATTTTCCTTTCGTACCAACAAGTGTTCCCAACAAAAAATACATGTTTAATGTGCTATTGATATTGGTTTCTCGGTGGCGACGCAACCAAATGCAAAATATACAAAATGTTAGTCCAGGAGGCAGTGAACTTTTTTTGTACTTATTTTCCCAGTCGGTGAATATGCAATAGTTTTGTTCGGATGGTGACACAAAACGACAATTTGCGAGTCTGGCTAAAATTTTCGGATGGGTTCACTAGATAAAATAAAAGACAAGTCCACTTATTTTCCCAGTCATAAATATTTGACATTAATTAAAATGAATTATTTTATTAATAGAAATAACAGTCTGGTACATCCCAAGAGGAGGAAAGTCAGTCTGCCTGAAAATTTGCGGATGCAAAAATTTGACTGATTTTTGAAATTCGTAACCCTTATTTTTCCATGCTTGAAATTTAACGTATCATTTGATACTATCATAAACTATAATCAAAAGTAAGTTTAGCCGATTTACGAAATTGGCAAATGAGTCTGGCGGCATCTTGAAAATCGTAAAAATTACAAAATTTTTGCTCTTATTTTTCAGGATTTGAAAATTTGTCACATTATATATAATACTATAATTCCATAGAAAATACACGTCTGGCTATCATTTACAATTACGAAAGCCCCGCCAGACTCACAAGTCAGATAGTTAATAAGCGCGCCTGACGAACGTTGGACGAGTCTGGCAAGGTTTTCGGGGTGTTCCACATTAGCCAGACTATATTTGCAGCTGTAATTATAACATAAACTATCACCTGACAAATTTTTAGGACTGCAAAAATAAGAGCAATGGTTTTGATTATTTTTTTACCTGACAGACATATTACCCAGACTATTATTTTTCTTAACTTCATTATATCTCTCACTAATAGAACTATTTTTATCACTGGAAAAAAGTGCAGTATATTTGTACTTTTTAACGCATTTTCCGCTTCAACCCATCGGAACCCCCCTACATATATATGAATTTTGGTTAGAATAAACAGAAAAATTCTACCGGTGTTGGCTGACTGGGAAAATAAGTACCTAAAATCTCCACTGCATCCTGGACTATGTCGTAGTGTAATTAACTAACGTGCAAAGCATGATAAAATAATTACTTGATCATTTCTAGTTTCTACTAAGTAATCAAAAGTACAAAATAATTGCAGTATATTTTAATATGATTATTTTGTTTTAAACAAATAGTGGAAATAACTCTGAAAGTTCGGAAGTTTAGTAAAGCTATGATGGTGCATTATTGAACATTTTTATTTTTCCATATATAGGTACAGAGTATGTAGAAGTTTTGTGATCGTACAAAATTCAATTTTGAGTTTTTTGATGAATTTACAGGTTTTTAACTGCCCTAAACACCAATTTTTGTAGTGTTTGGGTATTGACGTTAATCAAAGATTTGAATTTTGTCTATTTGTGGTCCACACAATCGATTTTAATTAAATTTTGCATGCGTATTCGGAATGGTAAAAAAATCGTAAATACAGTTTAAAATTCAAATGTCAGAGAGATGGGTCCCTTAAAGCGTTTTAAAAACATGTTTAAAAAAATGGAAACTTCTTTTTATTTTTTCCTTAATCAACTTTGACTAACTAATTTCTATTTGAGATATACAGAACAAAAGTATAGCTGATTTTTTCCAAAATATTTCCGAAACTATTAAGTTTAGAAACAAAAATGCACAAAATTTTCTTGTAAAAACCGTTATTATATAAAATGAGCTATTAATAAATAAAAACAACGATATAGCTCACATATCCTGCGCATGCGCTGATTTTTTCCAAAAACAATAGGACCTTTCATATTTGGATATCAAACATCCTCCTAAAATAATTTATCGTGTTCACAGACAGACAGACAAACAGACGCACAATTTTTTTCCGAAAATATGTTTTTTTAAGATTCGGAGGACCACAAAACGAAAAAATAGTGTAAAATTTAAAAAAGTGAATTTTGACCTGAATTAGGTATTTAGCATCCGATTTCAATTTTTTTTTTCAAATTTTTTTCCACCAACAATTAGAATGGACCTTCAGGATAGACATACGCTCTATATTATCGCGTTAAAATAGAAGAGCATTTCATGGACATCAATTTTGCAACGTAAGTCGACAAAAACACGGTCCGGGCCCCGTTGGCAATTTATAACCATACAGCATTTTTTTATTACAACAAAACATGGACGTAATTACTACTAATATAGTAGCATTATAAATTGAAAGTTATTGAAGTTAAAATTTATTAAACGCAGTGTAGCATCACTTTCAAATTTTATAAAAATGATGGTGGAAGTGCCGGTACGATCTGGTGGGAAGTACGTGTCGGCGCATTAACACAATATCCTCAGAACAACAATTGCATTGCAATCAGTGCAGTATAGTTTATGTCTGTACAATGCAGCTTGCGCAGACTATTTACCGTATACCTCTCTACGTACTATAATTATAGCACTGGGAAAACTAGTTTTCCACGGTGATGCTCTACAAACCGGTCAACGAGAGCACTTAAAAAGCATGAAGCACATACTCGTGCGGACCGTGTGTAGTCTCGAATATGAAGCGCGGAAGTTACTCGTGTTAATCACACTTTTACTATTCCAGCCCACAAGTGGGGAATGGTATTAGTTTAGGTCAAAAATCTCCTTTCAAAAATTAAAAAAAAAAAACTTTAAAAAATTGAAATGTAAGCCTTTGAAGAATGCAATGTAGAAAATAAAAAAAATTGGTTGTCTGTAAAGTCGGTTTACGGACGATAGTTTTACGTGATAACGTATTCCGTAATACATAACCTAAACCTCCCAAAATTTGGTTTCAATCCGCTTATCCTTGGTGTCGGAATGATAAGAAATGTCAAAAGTGACGTTTGCAACTGTCAAAGTATTATGTTCTAATAATAATTAGTTATTCCAATACTTAACTTAGAAGGCGTTACATTTGACAAAATACTAATGTCAAAAAATTGAATTAAACATTAGAAATGCAGCCGTTTTCATGTTAAGACAAGACATACGTTATATTCTAATTTCCATGTACGGCAAACAAAGACAACCGACCGCGTCGCGCCATGCATTAGACAACATTGCATTTATACAGCTATTTTTCTATATAAATTTGTATAAAAAAACTGTTTAGGCAAATTCTGTTATACGAAATCTATGTAAAATGTTCTCCTCTTTCGTTTAAGACTGGTTTCAAACCGATCTGATTTAAATTGAGCGAGAAATTAGCAAAAAGCACGCACAGGGTCAGGCGGAACGTTACGCGTTAGGAACGTTACGTTACACTTTTTCGAACATGCAGCCGGTGTTTTATCAATTTATAAGATTGGTGATTCATCAATTTATAAGACGTTATCACGTCAAAAAATAAAAATATATTCGCCGACGTGGGGCTTGAACACTAGACCTTAGCATTAAGAGTCTTTACACTCTACCGACTGAGCTAATATTGCAATATTTAGTTACGGCATTTCACCTGATAATATTTGTCGGACGGACTAATTTTGAGATACATTTTGCAACATTTTTCATTGGGCGTAGCGTAATATTATATAGGTTTCCTCAATAAATGGGCTATCCAACAAAAATTTTTTTTTTCAATTCGAACCAGTAGTTTCTGAGATTAGCGCGTTCAAACAAACAAACAAACAAACAAACTCTTCACTTTTCAGCTTTATATATTAGTATAGATTACGGGTTCCACAACCATAATAAGTTCATATGTCTAGCTTGGCAATATTTAGATTACACAGGTTTCACTGTACAACTGAACTTGGCCGCAATATTTAAAATGCAATTGTGCAAAGAATCATGACGGAACAAACACAAATACTCTTCCACTAGTTTGGAGTTGATATTTTCTTTTTAAGCAAAGCTCTCGAGAAGCTAAACGGTGTTGTTTTTACTTCAGCATAATATAATAGATTTAATGTAACAAAAAATCAAAAAACAATAAAGTGTACATAAAATTGATATATATAATAGAGAATATTATGCAACGTTTATTCACAGTTCGATAAGTCGGTAACATCGATGTCTACACCGCGATATGCACGGGCGACGCGGTTTGTTGCCGCTATTTTCAAAACATTAGTTCCGCGTGAATGTTTCTTTTGAGGGAGCGTCGGTATGGTACAGCTAAGTCATCGAGCCGGTCTGCTCAACGGGACCTACTGGGGACTAACTGGGACCGACTGGGATGAGGTTCGATGGAAAGAGAGAGAGATCTATGCCGCCGCTCTCACATCTATATAGCACAGACTCTCGATCGATATGTAGGTATATTTTAAAGAACTACTAAACCTGTCTTCGCCAGGTAACTATGGTTATTTGAATTATTAAATTACAACAATCGCATCTGATTGTTGACAATTACAACAAATAAGTCATTGTTGTTTTATATATTTTTAATTTAGCATGTTTTTTATAGAAAAACTTCTATCGCCTGGCAAAAACTAAAAATCTGGTTTGGCTAGGTTCTTTATCGTGTCTTAATGTGAAAAGTTTCGGTTTCCTAGGTCAACGGGAGCATTCTGGAATGCATGAAAAGATGGACATTATACATTAGGAAATTATTGTTGCAACACTTCGTCAAATCCAAAGGACCCCGCACAAACCTTATGGGATTTGGTTTTCGGTTAAATTGATCGAAAATGGTTATATTTTATAGTTTAAAGGTCACTAAGAAAAAGTTTCCATGGGCGCATATAGCCTAAAAACCAATAGATTTTTCGCTGCAGATATGTGTAGCGGGATTTTAGATATAGGGATATCCATTGAATTCACAATTAAAAAATCCTAATCTTCAGAAATATGTTTTAGAGTGCGCTGAATCCGAATATGACATTATTTTATACAGGGTGACACCTTCCAACATTACCTAGTTTTCAACCATTTTTCTATTTAAAAAAAAAAGACGGGTTGCAATCCGGGAGTGCCGGCGGAAGTGAAAACTTGAATATTAACGTCTTAATTTTTAGCATTTAGAAGCATTGTTTTGACAACACCTGTAAATAAAATGGTTTGTATCATAGATTGCATTTTTATGTACGATATTTCAACGCTAGATGTCTAACGTTGTATAAAAAGTATCTGGCAAATACTATCACTTAGAGAGTCTCACCCAGTTCTTACTTTCTCTGACGCGAGTTTAACATTTTTTACCCATTACAAAAAAAGTGTACAACGCCGCTAAAGAAGTTTTGTAAATAAAATGGTTTGTATCATAAATTGCATTTTTATGTACGATATTTCAACGCTAGATGTCTAACGTTGTATAAAAAGTATCTGGCAAATACTATCACTTAGAGAGTCTCACCCAGTTCTTACTTTCTCTGACGCGAGTTTAACATTTTTTACCCATTACAAAAAAAGTGTACAACGCCGCTAAAGAAGTTTTCACTTCAAAAAAGCACAAAAGTTGAACATGGAACACGTTTGTGAATTCAATGGATATATCCCTATATATCTAAAATCTCGCTAAACATATCTGTAGCTAAAAATCGATTGGTTTTTAGACTATGCGCCCATGGACACTTTCTCTTAGTGACCTTTAAACTATAAAATAAAACCGTTTTCATTCAATTTAACCGAGAAACAAATCCCATTAGGTTTGTGCGGAGTCCTTTGATAAGCCAAGAGTCTTTACTGATATCAAAATATAAAAAAATCATTTAAATTGGTTAATTCTTGTAGAAATTACTGTGAATGAAAAAAAAAACACACACACTATACAGGCACACAGACTTTTGAATCCAAATAAGGGAAAAAAACATAACCCGACTTTAAATGACTCCAAAACAAATAAATCTAATATTAAACAACAAATTTAATTAGGTACCTCTGCCAAAATTTACAAAAGCAGAAATAAGTGTACAAAATAATATTTATAATTTTATTGTTTTAATTTCATTGGAACAGGCATTCTGCAAACTGTTTGCTAATTCATAAAATGAATGACATAATTAAAATTATGTGTTCTGTTGAACAAATATTAATTTAAAAGTCAAATATACAGTTTTTAATTACTCTCAACTTTAATTAACTTACATTTATAGAACCACCTATAAACATTGGCTGTCCGCCCGGCTACCACACGTATAGTACATAACATATTATGTGTGGCTAGAGTAGTACAAACGTAGATGTGAGTTTCAGATGCTTAAAGACTCATTGTTCAAATTATGCCTATATTCACCGAACACTATCTTCTATACTAATATATAAAGCTGATGAAGAGTTTGTTTGTTTGTTTGAACGCGCTAATTTCAGGAACTACTGGTTCAAATTGAAAAAAATTTTTTTTTTTTGGATAGCTCATTTATCGAGGAAGGTTATAGGCTACGACCATTAAGAGCGGAGCATTAATGAAAAATGTTCCAAATGTATCTAAAAAATAAGCTTCTCTATTCAGGTGAAATGCACTAAGTATACTCATATTAGCGATGAAAAAATACAACGCCGGCTAGCGCAATCGGTAGAGTACAAGACTGTCAATACCAGGGTCGTGGGTTCGAGCCCTACGTTGGACGAATGCATTTTTTTTTTATTTTCTACATTGCTTTCTTCTAAGGATTACATTAAAATTTATTTCAATTTTATTTAATTAATTAATTAAAAAAAATTATTAGATAAAAAAAGTATAAATACTGCTTTTTATCGACAAAAAATTTTGAACGGTAACTCCGATTATCATGAAATTTGGACACAACATTCATCTCGGTAAATTAATATGAATGTGTGTACTCATGTTCCTCCCTTCCCCATTCGTTCTTTTACACCCGGGATAAAAGATACTCACTTGGAACTATAAATTTTAGAAAGGAATTTTTTAAACGACACTTTCTTGAAAAAACAAATAGAATAATAAACCGTTATGAAAAGTATACCATTATTGTATAAATTTATAAAAAACACCGTTACATCATATATCCCTTCTGCGCATGCGTCGATTTTCTCTAAAAACAATAGAGCTCTTTATATTTGCATACCAAACATCCTTCCAAAATTTGGTTTCAATCCGCGCATCCGTTTGACCTGTATCGTGCTTACAAACAGACTAACAGACGCACAGTTTTTACAGAAATATGTTTTTTTGGATTCGGGGGACCTCAAAACGAAGAGATATTTTAAAAAGTGATTTTTGACCTACACTAGTACCATTTCCCACTAGTGGGTTGAAATGGTAAAAATATCGACTTTAATTTACAAAAAAATTACAATAAATATCAAGCTGATATTATTTACAACAACGCTAAAGCAGTTCAAATTGTCTGGCGTTTTATGAAGCCTTTTATGTAAGGAATTGTTATGAAACAGTGAAGAAGTAAAACAGAACGGAGCACAATGCGACTAGACAATGTTCTGGTGGAAAAACACCCCTCGGGAATTAATTAATATATGACAAGGCAGAAACAATAAAATTATTGTTACAGGAACACTGTTTTGAATATACAGTAGGATATAACCTGTAACAGCTGTGCTCAGATGTCAAATAAACGCCTCAAACACGACGATTTATATCAAAAGATGTGTCTCAAAACTTGCGAGTTGCGACCGCGACCGGAAACGATGATATAGTGTCTCGCGTTGCATTCGACACATGCGCAGTTGCCGTTGTGTCGCGTGACTAGGTCGCTCATCTCAAACTGATTCATTTTCAAATCTTTGATTAACGTCTGATAACTGATTAGAACTCTTCAATAAATAAAATTATCGACCAATTTTTCAGACAATATATTAACAAAAAAATATATAATTAATACATTAACGTTTCAATCCGGATTTGGACCTTCTTCAGAACTGATCTAAAAAATATAAAAATAATTAATATTTAAAATCTAATTAGCTTTTTATAAAATCTTTCAAAATTATTATTAATTAATTTTGAAAGATTTTATAAAAAGCTAATTAGATTTTAAATATTAATTATTTTTATATTTTTCCAAATCCGGATCGAAACGTTAATGTATTAATTATATATTTTTTTTGTTAATAAATTGTCTAAAAATTGGTCGATAATTTTATTTATTGATTCATTTTTTTTTCTGGTATATACTGTAGCAAGTATTGTTACATTAACACTCTCTCTTTCTCTCTCCCTTCCTATCACGCTTTTGAATCAATTTTTTTTCACTAATTACAAGTGCTTAGTGCATATTCACTATTTGTCAATGCTAGAATCGTACCATGTAGTATTAGTGAATACTCACAATATGAATTAGTGAATATAAAAATTCACTAATTATATAAGTGACCATTAAATTGCTATAGAACGATCTGCATTCTACATGAATATTAGTAAGTATCTATAGTAACTATATGGGGCCCCACAAGCGACAAGTATCACTATTCTGACAGTGAATTTTACTTGAATTCACTATTCCGGAAGTGAATCAGAAGTCACTATTGCAAATAGTGACATTTTAACTATTTCAGTTTTAGAGAGTAAAATTAGTGAAAAAATTCACTAATTTGTTGTGAAAATCACCGATTATCAAGTGAATAACAGCTTCATTGACGCAATTAGTGAAAATTTCACTGATTCATGTTTAGAAAGTATGGAGAATATTATGTGGTCACTACCTAAGGTCATTGTCAAATTAGAATACCTATTAGATTTTCTAACAATGCTTTCTGGAGCCCAACAATGGGCTGATAAAGTGAAAAATAAAAATAACTTTGTTATAAAAATTCATAAAAAAATCTCAATAATGGACCTTTTCCAACAATATAGCCGTGCTAAAAAAATATTTTTATTTTTCACTTTATCTGCCCAAAGGTTGCAGAAAGCATTGTCAGAATTATATAAAAAAGTATAGATTAAAAAACAATATGAAATTAAGTTTAAACATTATTTTTTGATACGTCTTCATAAATATAAGTAGTAATTTTTTTTAAAGTAAAATAAGACTTAATCAAACTTCACAGACATAGAAAAAGTAGATTTTACCTCCAGTCAAACCGAAGTAGATTTATTGTAGATAAGCAATACCAACCATCAATAAAAATAAAACTCTAGAAAGCAATTAATGAAATAACAGAGGTGGCGCTCAAGTGTGCAAGTATGTGTACTAACGTATAATGGATGTTTCTTCACAAGTTTAATTAATTTCATTCGATAATTTATTACCTAAGTCAACGATAAAAACTCTTCTATATCTAAATACGAGTTTTAACGTTTCTCACTTTTTTCCGATTATTTTTGACTTTAATTTTTCATTCGCAATTAACAAATTGCCAAACCCCGTCGACAAAATCGTGTATTTGGTACAGTACGCGCCACGTATCTAAAAGGTTCGGAAGTTAGTCACAAACAGCGTCGCAAATAAGGCACATTTTAGAGCAGTTGATACTCCCACCACCTCCCAGCTACTTGCACGGAACGTGCGCTTGTCAGTGATTGGCCGTGATCGCTCGTTGCCTTTGTCACTTGTCGCTTTCCTGCCTTAAAGTACAGTCGAGTACGGTATTGTCAAGTTGATATTGTTATGTTAGTTTTGTTGAGTGGCGAGTTTGTAGGTTCTCAACAGACTGTACAAGCTCAAGCCTGCATTCGCATCTAACTTCCGAGCCTTTTAGATTCGTGGCGCGTATTATAAACAGACATCATTGCAAACTCCAGGGGTGTACTCTACACGGAAATATACCACCAAAACCATCTACAAATCCAGCTTCAAAAAACGCGCACCCTGTGAAGCCAATGCATTACAAATTATAGTTAAAAGTACAAAAACCCGCTTTAATGGTAAACCGAACTAAAAAGTAGAAAATAATTATTAACAAAATAATTCAATTATAGTAAAAATCTTGGGGGCCTGATATTAAAATGTTGCAATTAGTTCATTGGTAGCTATTTATAAAATTAGAGTTATAATGAAAATTGGCACCCCACGCTTTCTTACTATAATTGAATTATTTTGTTAATAATTATTTTTAACCGACTTCAACAAAAAGGAGGAGGTTCTATGTTCGTCTGTATATTTTTTTTTTTAATGTATTTTCATCGATTTCTCCGTCAATTGTGGACCGATTTTTTTTTATTCGAAAGAGTGCACCTCAGAGGTGGTCCCATCGGAACCAAATCACGATCTGATGGTGGAATCCGGAGAAATCGAGGGAAACTCTCAAATTTCAAAGAAACGCATAATGTTTTTTAAGTATGTTCACCGATTTTTAGTGTTAGATTAACACTAAAAAGAGAAAAATAAAATATTTTTAACAAAAAAATTGAACCGACTTCACACTAAAAAGTAAAAAATAATTGCGTATTCAAATGTTTTGGAGTCGGTGTCAGCCAAAATGAAATCTATTCCGAGAACTACACCGACTCTTAAACATTTCAATACGCAATTATTTTTTACTTTTTAGTGTGAAGTCGGTTGAATTTTTTTGTTAAAAATATTTTATTTTCTACTTTTTAGTTCGGTTTACTATTAAAGCGTGTTATTTTAGTTTTTTTAAACTATAATTTATTTTCTTAATTTTTAGTCTCAAAACAACATCAAAAGTAATTTTTGTCAAAATTTTCAAATTAAATTTTTTTTTCAAAATTTTTAAATAGAATTTTATTTTTCTGAAATAATTATATTGTCATCGGCCCTTGACACGTGTGCAAATTTTCAAGTTAATCAGACTTCTTGAAATTGGTAAAAATTATGCTGAAAGATTTCTTTACATACATACATACAGTCATACAAATATATACATTCAAGGTAATATAAGCGTGTTAAAAACGATCACTAAACCAAGCGCCACAGCTCGTCTGGCACCTAGCAGCAAAATCAAGCAACGAATCTAGCGGCAAACCCAGCCACGTGTGCTACGGTCTTCGAACACAAGCCGAACGATTCGGAAATTCACAAAACCAGCATCTGTTTATCGGGTTTACAGTAAACTTAGTACTTATACAGTGAAGCGACACAAATTACGTGTGATTCACTGGAACTGTTGATGAATGCAATCAGCGAGAATCCATGCGGGCTTTGCAGGTATTGCACATCTAAAATGCATAATCAGTGTCGGCTCGTGTCATTTGGGGCACTGTCCAGTGTCTATTTATCGTCGGTGTCCAGAGAATGCGAATTGAATCGACACAAAGTGTGTGTAAAGGTGGCACTTCACATGGCTATTTGTGTTCGCTATTGGGTGTTTGTTGTATTTGGCAAAATATATTACGTTCAAGACAAACATGCAAATAGAGGCAAATACGGCCATCCACACACGACAGTCAAATAGCAAACACACAAACATTTGACAGCAGAACGCAGGTTCAAAATTCCAGGAATTTTAGCACTGTTTCATTGTCCTAATTCATTTTCAATAGTAATTGTTCCAGTTCTCGCTCACAGCACAGACACAAAAATACTGCACGTCCGTACAGATTCACGGCGCGTGTGCTTCTGAATATAGCCATTGTGTGGACGGTTTATTTGCCGTATTTGCCTTTTTGACTCCTTTGATATGCCTCGAAAAACCGACAAGCGCACGGTAACGCGTATTTGGTATTGGCCTTATTTGTCAAATAGGCAAATAAGGCCAACACTTTGTCAAATAGACCCTCCACACTTGGTAATTGTTTGCCAAATATGCCAAATACACAAATACAAATAGCCATGTGAAGTGCCGGCATAATATTCATTACGGCCGGTAATAAATGCAATCAATGAGTAAGGGAGAGAGAGACAGACTCTATGCAGGCCTCACAGTATGAATAGAGACGGTACGTGTCATCTGTGACATTGCTAATTTCATTTTAATTTCAAGGATTATCAAAATACTCTCATGAATTAGTGAAATTTTCACTAATTGCGTCAGTGAAGCTGTATTAATTTGATAATCAGTGATTTTCACAACAAATTAGTGAATTTTCACTAATAAATCTACTCTCTAAAACTGAAATAGTGAAAATGTAACTCTTTGTAATAGTGACTTCTGATTCACTTTCGGAATAGTGAATTCAAGTAAAATTCACTGTCAGAATAGTGAACCCCTGATTTTATACGTGTCGCTTGTGGCGCCTCCACAAAGCTTGATTTATCATATCATATATATTAATACGCTAAGGTTAAAGATGTTTGCCTCCCTTTTTAGAAAAAACCTCATAATTACTCCACATAAATTATATATCATTTTACAGATAATTGCTTGCTCTACTGACATCGACAGCTAAAAAATTTATTATTGCTTTTGTTTTTGTAAATTAATTAAAATACAGCAACGCTGAACAACGTCTGCCATCTAACGGCTTTAATTTTGAAACAACGTCAACACTTCGATCTGTCATCTGACCTTCATATTGTAATACAACAGACACAATACTGCCATCTGACGACTATAATTTTGAAACAGCGAGCAACGCTGAACAACGTCACAGCAATGCTGCATGATGCCATCTGACGGCTTAGCTCAACGCTTTTGCTACTTGCGCCTCTATATGACAATTTTAGTAAAATATTTCTTCGATCTGTCATCTGAGCTTCATATTGTAATACAACAAAAAGAAGAACGTTATAAGCAGTGTGCAAAATTAGATACGAATTGAATACTTGCAATCATATTTAAAAAATAATTTTGTAAAGTAATAATTATTATACTTATTTAGTGCGAATAATTCGCATAGGTCACACTAGTTTTGTCAAATTTTGTTCACATCATTCTGCATAAAGTGCCGCAGTGCATACACATAATTTTACTTGGTTTATTATAAAGTAATAGAATATCATTTTTCACAGCCTCTAGTGCCATGTTTATTAATTCAATTGTTGGTAAATATTAATAAACAAATTTAATTATTTAAATCTTGATGACCTATTTAAATAACAAAGTTAATTAAATTGCGTAATAATTACAAACAACAGCTACATAAATACAGAATTACACACATTATGTGAGGTTATAATATATAATTATTGTTTGGCTATAAAACTTCTTTTGTGACATCACGCTAGTCATGTACCTATCCATATTATTAATTATGTTTTTTATGACAATTTGAACATATTCAACACGCACGCATTGAAATTGGGCAAAAAATTCCAGCCAATTGGGCGACGGGACCATTTCAACTTCAAAAATGTTGACATTTGATTATAATAAAGAAAATAAATTTTCAGATATCGCGTGAGGTGACGCGGGTAATGGCTAGTAGTCAATATGATATTTGCTATTCGTTGTCATGGTTACCTACATAATATGTTCCACGTCATGTAAAAATTAATCAAAGCATGCCGAACTAGTTTATTTATTTAGAAAACAAAATTTTTAACGAAACTTTCTTGAAAAAATAAATAGAATAATAAGCCGTTATGAAAAGTATATCATTATCGTATAAAAACAACGTTATAGCACATATGTCTTTCGCGCATGCGCCGATTTTCCCCAAAAACTATAGGGATCTTCGTATTTGCATACCAAACATCCTCCCAAAATTTGGTTTCAATCCGCTCATCCGTTTGACCTGTATCGTGTTCATAGACTAACAGACAAACAGACTAGCCGGACGCACAGAGTTTTTCCAAAAATATATTTTTTGGATTCGGGGGACCTCAAAACAGAAAGATATTGTAAAATTTTTGAAAAATAATTTTTGACCTAAACTAGTACCATTCCCCACTTGTGCAAGGAATGGCAAAAGTATTGTTTAAAAAGGTTGAAAATTTGAGCAGTCCAGAAAAAAATAGCAACACGACTCTGTAACAGTGTAAAACGTGTTCTCCCTATTAGATCTCTATCTCTCTCAGACTAGTAGGAACAAATACGCCACACGCATATCCTATCCTACTTACTTATGCGTGATCAATTTCTATCTCTCTCATGACCATATTCACCGAACGCAAATAGTTATTTATAACGGTTCATTTGTTCTTCAGTTAACTATTCCTCCGAATAAATAAACTGATGGAAATTATCGATCGGCCGTTATTATACACGTGTTTGATTTAACCCGGTACATAGGTGAATGCACTCGTCACAAACAGATTATTATGATAATATTATTAACGCCACTGCAAAATCGAATCATTGCCGATTAAACAATCACAATAAACTCATTTGTAATGACCGGCCGGGGGGGGGTGCTATCTGCTGTAAGTGCAGCCTGTGTTGTCGGCAGTAATTCACAGTTACTCAGAATAGTAGGGTGAAATTAATTATGTTACTCACGAGCAGGTATGCGTAGTAGGGGTGCCACTATTTCCGCACAGGCTCCCAAAAACTTGTTGAAAGACGTACATTTTTTTTTTTAGTATATTGCGATTTTTTTTCGATTTTTCTGAGGTCTTCCGTCTGGGCCCTGTTTGCCCCTGTCTAATTACGGCCCTGATTGCGACAATACCTTGATATAATTGGATAACAGTCAAAACAAAAAAGGGTACTGGAATCAAATTTCCGGGCAGCAACCAGTATACTAATATATAAAGCTGAAGAATTTGTTTGTTTGTTTGGTTGAACGCGCTAATGTCCGGAACTACTGGTTCGAATTGAAAAATTTTGTTAGGGACCCCGATTTCGATCGCGTTTCGTTTTCGAGGACGTATGGGCTGCAGCTACTTCTCCGACGCGAATTTGAACCAATCACGGCCTCGTTTCTTTATAGTACTTTCGATAACGGTTACATAGTCACGGTTATTCTAAAAATGTTTTCAGAGGTCGCAATTTTGGAACGCTCGCCCGTAAGGATTTCACGAAAGTTAATATTTATCATTGTGATGCTATTTTTGGACTGTATAATGTGTGTTCGTGTAATAACGGTGCCGATCAAACCCTCATTTAATATGGAAGCTGGTCTGCCCAAATACTTTTGAAAATAACTGTACATAGCTACTAGCTAGATGCAATGTGTAATAAACAAGAAGTGGTCAATTAATTAGAGAGCAGAGCGACGCTATGAACAAACCCGATGAGCTGGAACATTAAATAACAGGCGACCTGTATAAATACTCCACCAACAGGCAACAACTCGAATGACTTAATGTCTATAAAAATTATAATTACAATCATGGATACGATTAGATAATAATTTTCGTCTTTGGGCTAAGAATTTAAATAAGAAATTCGATACCTTATTTCGTTAAGAAGTTAGAAACCTCTAAAGGCCCCCATACACCTCGTTCTTTTTTGGCAGTTTTCATCGTCACGATAAAACACGTCGGTCAAAACCGAAGTGTATGGGCAAAAACTGTCGATGAAACACGGCAGTTTTTTTATCTGCCGAATCTTGATTTTAAACACGACGTGTTTGCTGGTTGTCGTTTTAAATCGTAATGTGTGGCGCTTTCCGATAGAATCGACGTGTTTATTCAGTGGTGCGACGTACAGCAAATAAGTCATATTAATTAAATGATTGTAATTAGTTTGAGTATTGATTTATATTTTAACCGTTTTAGTGCTAAGCAATTTTGACAAAAATAAATGAAAATTGCTATAAACATATTGATTAATTTAGAGGAAAAAATAATGGTGTCAAATAAAACACTCTAATTTAGACAAATATCAATCAATTTTATTAATTATTTTTGCATTATATTGTTTATTAATGTTTATTAAACATAAAATAATATCAATATTATTGTATTTTATTTCTTTTAGAAAATAAAAAATCTAAAAAAAATAGCTCTCAACACACTGAAACTGATACTCGCAGCGCTTTTGCGCTGCGCCGCAATTTTCGATACAAACGATCGCAGCGCTTTTGCGCCGCATAGCATTCTAACGGTTAATAATAACTCAAAATAAGTATGTTCGTCCATTCTCAGGTAATTGAACCAATCCCCAGGTTCAAGTTTCAGCTCGTTCAATTCATACAATTGTATCGAAAATTAAAGCAATCTCCTGGTTCTAGTCGTAATTCATTTAGAAGATTTACGTGTGAAAATTGCCTGCGTTTAAGTAACCATTCTTTAGTCCATTTTGAACGTTTTCTTTTTGAAAATTTTAATTTTATAGCCACTGCGGCTGCAACTGCTAACGTTGTCGTAGGATCCATCAAAGCAGATCGTATTAATGATGCCACGACTTCAGAAAAACTGAACGAAACTACGCCTCTGTGTGGATATGGCCGTTGTTCGTGTTTAAATTAACCGTACAGTTTTACCCGTGCGGTTAAAACTGCCATAAAAGAACGAGGTGTATGGGGATGGCCGTTGTTCGTGTTTAACCGTACAGTTTTACCCGGCGGTTAAAACTGCCAAAAAAGAACGAGGTGTATGGGGGCCTTTACAGACTACATTGCCACAACAATATAGGGTTCCGTTAAGACCCTACGGTACGAGAACCCTAAAAATGATAAAGGAGACCCAGCTCCGGTGGTTGTTCATGCAGGAGAAAATTCTCAATAAAAAATAGGTCAGTCGATGACCTACTAGCAGCTAGCGTGTTGAAGGATTTATAATCTGGAGTATATAAACAAAAAGATCGGCATAAACCACTTTGTCTTACGGCCAAAAATATAAAACATGAAAATTAATATGCAAATCTATATTTACAAATGTGTCCACTCAATGAACGTACACAAAAAGAGCACAATATAGATGGGATATGCTGCACACACTCGCAGCTATATAGAGAATAATATTAACTAACAAAATGATCATTTGAATGACGCGCGCCCCGCGGTGATGTTCACTTGTTTGTTATATTGCGAGTATCTACCTACAGGTGTGCTCACCAGCGGCACAGTTGCACGGTTCATTGTAAATACCCTTTAAAAATAGTCTGGACATGAGATAATTACGCAGTGATTGGTTGACAGTAGTGATGTGTGGCTCCTGAGCGAGTCGTTCATAATGAACATCTTTCACGAAGTGGAGCGAGTCGCTCTTTTTTTGTGAATGACTCACTCCGAGCGCCATTGCTCTGTGCTGAGCTGTTCTGTACTGTTGAATTCGCCAATTTACAGAGCGCACACAGCACAGGCCACCGAGGCACTAGTGAATTTTGCACGTACGGAGTTATCTTTGCTGAGTCATTTAATGTTGAATGACACACTGTAAGTGCAATAGTACTAAGCTTACAGTGACTTTTTTTTTTTTGTTCCGACACCAATAGCTTCAGGGATTGACCCTAACAGTGACTTAAACCATTCACATTGACGTCGTTGACAAAGATATAATATTGTTCTTCGTTTATCGCTCTTTCTATTAGTGAAAACCGTATGAAAATCCGTTCGATAGTTTTTGAGTTTATCGCGTTCAGACAGACAGACAGACGCGGCGGTGGAGGATTGTGCATAGTAACGCCACCAGCGCTCCTAGCGGCTGGCTTACTAAGTATAGACAGCTAGTGAAATTTCTTATTATGTAGTAATTACTCGTATGCTGTCACATGTAATCAATAAATTATAATGGAGGACAGGGTGTAGTATCATCTTTGCAAATGAATTCTTTTTCCCGCCATAACGGATAAAATCTTTCTCAAAAACAAATGACGTTCTAATTAATGAACGGTTTCATTCAATGACAATCAATCATAGAGAATGATAGTTGGTAACAGGAAATGATAAATGACATTACTACGCGACCGGTCAACAATGATTATCTCTATATATACATGTAATCATAGGGTAAATCGGTAATTCAATAAAACTTTTAACAAATTAACGTGGACGATCGCTAATCCATTCACGTATTACTGGTTAAGTCAAACACAATAGAATTAAACATTGAACATATACAGAGAGTACGTGTGAGAGACGGATAGACAGTGTCCGTCGACTCTCTCACTTACTCCGTTCAGAATGTATTGTGTTAACAGAGAGTTACATAACCATAAAGCTCCATTACACGTTGTGGACGTCAAAATGACAAAGCGACGTGTCACATGTATGTCAACCCCCGCGCGAGTTCTTTGATACCGAACTATGACAACAGTGATGTAACAATGTATGATTCAAATCAAGATTAAAATCCAATTCTCATCCAAGTAACATCGAGCCAGGGTTGCTAACGTGGGGGCTTTCCCCCTAAATTGAGGGAGATTAAATATGGAATGGTATTTTTTTAGGGGTAATTTTAGGGACACAAAAAAAATTAAAATTTCAGACATTAGATGAATTACAAAACCGACTCATTGTTACTAAGTCGTAACCTAAGTCCTAATCATCATATATATTAATACGCTAAGGTTTAAGATGTTTGCCTCCCTTTTTAGAAAAAACCTCCCAATTACTCCACATAAATTATATATCATTTTACAGATAATTGCTTGCTCTAGTGACATCGACAACTAAAAAATGTATTATTGCTTTTGTTTTTGTAAATTAATTAAAATACAGCAACGCTGAACAACGTCTGCTATCTGACGGCTTTAATTTTGAAACAACGTCAACACTTCGATCTGTCATCTGACCTTCATATTGTAATACAACAGACACAATACTGCATACTGCCATCTGACGGCTTTAATTTTGAAACAGCGAGCAACGCTGAACAACGTCACAGCAATGCTGCATGATGCCATCTGACGGCTTAGCTCAACGCTTTTGCTACTTGCGCCTCTATATGACAATTTTAGTAAAATATTTCATCGATCTGTCATCTGAGCTTCATATTGTAATACAACAAAAAGAATAACGTTATAAGCAGTGTGCAATATTAGAAACGAATTGAATACCTGCAATCATATTTAAAAAATAATTTTGTAAACTGATAATTATTATACTTATTTAGTGCGAATAATTCGCACAGGTCACTCTAAGTCTAGTAATATATTATTATAGTAACATCAGGTGGCGCTCGGTCTTCTTCAATAACAGAATACCGCCGTTAAAACGGCAAACTTTGTTGAAGATGAGTTAACAATGAATTTCGATTATTGTAACTGTACAACAATAATTTTTTATTGTTATCTCCAACATAGTTTGCCGCTTGGCGCTTTCACGACGGTATCCTATAAATTAATAGAAAAAAAAATGTTTCAAAGTAATACAATTTTTTTAGGGATATTTCACTTGCGGTTGGGGGAAAAGATTTTTAGGGGTTGGCAATCTTGTTTTGAATTTTTTATGAGTGTGAATAGCACGTTACTTTGGTCACCGTTCGGTATCAGTCACATGATATACACACCATAGGTATCAACAAATGTATCATTGTGGCATCAGTGTTACCACCACAATGTTATGAGTACTGAATGACGAAAGTCACTATAGGTATATACGCGTTGCAATGAAATATTACTGTCCGAGAAATAAAATCTGATGAAAGATAAAATTAGTGAACAATAGGAAGGCGCTAAAACACTTGTGTGTTTACGGAACATATTATACGTATGAATACAAAGTAAACCCCACAACTTAATTATGTATGTAAACATTGTGAATTGCCGGGGTTCTATCCTTGTGCAGTTGTATCGACCGGCATTACTCAGCACGTCAGCCATTTTCTAATGACGGCGCGCCGACTACTAGAGCTGTAACAAACCGTATGTATTCGTTACTGAGTAAAGGGTACATCGTCTGACTCGAAGAACGAATCGTTACTTACAAATTCATTTCGTTACTCGCATCTTTCGCATCCATGTCAGTTCGACTCGTTTGATGCGGTTTTATACGTTATACGAACGAAGTCATACCGTATCACGATGGGATGGGTACATGCTTGATGGCAGAGAACATACATTTCTTGCTGCTGTTATACACGATTGTATGTCGTATGAAAAGTAATGAGTAAGGTAACGATACGAAAGTAACGGCTACTGGTTCTTTAAGTAACGAAAACATACGGGTATACAATTTCTCGTTACTTTTACAGCTCTACCGACTACAGTAAGCATATACTTTTATTCTATACTGAGCATAGGAATAAAATCGCAATCGAACTATTAGGGTGCAAACATATACTTCTGTCTTTTTTACGCCGTAAGCACTGGCGTATCCAGGAGGGCAAAACAAGCACTGGACACCAGGCTTAAGAAATTTAATTTGCCCCCTCCTGGGCCAAACGCTGCGTATGCCCATGTTAACGTCACAGAGAAAGACAAAGTTTTCGAAACAGAGGTACCTACTTTATTCAAATTGAATGCAAGTACATCAACCAATCCTATCATCATTCATCGGAGAAATCAGGGTATTACATCGAAGAAAGAGACGCTGATATATTTTCGATACGCTTTGTTGCGTTCACTCACCGCACATTGAGTAGATAGACAATGATTCATATAGTAAATTATTAAATATATGACAGTAGTGACTCTCTGTTTTTATAAACTTACTAGCCGTTATCCGCGGCTTCGACCTCGTAACGTGTGACGTAATTCATGGACGACTAGGCTAGATAATAATTAGCTAAAGAAATGTTTGACTCTGGTACAATACGCGCCACGGATCTAAAAGGTTCGGAAGTTAGTCACAAACAGCGTCGCAAAGGCACATTTTAGAGCCGTTGAGACTCACACCACATCCCAGCTATACCTGCACGGAACGTGCGATCGTTGTCTTTGTCACTTGTCGCTTTCCTGCTTTAAAGCACAGTCGAGTACGCTATTGTCAAGTTATTGAAATTTAAGTTTTGTTGAGTTGTGAGTTTGTAGTTTTTCAACAGACTGTACAAGCGCAATCCTGCATTCGCATCTAACTTCCGAGCCTTTTAGATTCGTGGCGCGTATTGTAAAGAGCTATGAGAGAAAAATGAAAATTGTATTTTTGTATGTGTGCGTGTGCCGTGTGGTACAACGAACTACAGATTGCAGAGCTGCCACCGAAGAAAAACTGCATCGGGAAACTGGACAAGACAATAAACAAATAGCATGTGGAAAGGATGGCGGGCGCCTGCCGTTGCGTCCGGCGCTTAGAAGAAAGATTGGAATCAGGAAAGTTTATTGGTAGAAATAAAACAGGCCTGAGTAACAAAGAGCGATGCACACATAACCTAATAAAGATAGCACGAACTTATTTCAACGAATTATTATAACAGTTACCAGGCCGACAAAATAATAGTAAAATACTTGATTTCATTTGAAGATTTCGTTATTGATTTTTCTGTGACGAAAAATATTGATCAAAAATAATATTTTAAAAATGTGATCAACATGAACATACTTTTAATATAATATATAAAATATTGAATATTGTATTAAAAAATTATAACATTTGTCATAGTGTGGAACTAACTGTCCACTAAATTATTTATTTTGCCAATCTCCAAGCGGATTTTAATTTGTTTCTGAACAAAATAAAAAAATCTGTTAGTATTAGTTTTAAAAAAAATATTTTGGAACATGGAAAGCCTGCACGGTTATAACAAGATTTTAAATAAAATTCAACAAAGTTAAGACAGTTTTTAAATGTAACAAATGATCTCATTCCATTTTTTTACACGCTTTGTATTAGTTTCACTTGTAAGTATGTATGTTTGTTTGTAACCTCGTTTGGACTACAGCAAGTGGTTTATTACTGTTAGTATGTTATGCCACTACTGTAAGAGCAATCGTTGAATGAGCGGTCTAAGGCGCTAGTCTTCGCTGACGTAACTCTCGGATTCACCGGTCGTGGGTTGTAATCCCGTCCACGCCGAAAAAAAATTGTTTTTTTCGGCAAATTTTTGACAATAAATAGAAATAGAAAAGTGGAAAATAAATATAGTTTAAAAAAAACTAACAAACACGCTTTATATCAAACTTAAAAGTGTAAAATAAATATAGTTTAAAAAAACTAAAAAACACGCTTTATATCGAACTAAAAAGTAAAAAATATTTTTTTTTAAATATAAGCTTAAAATAATAATGAATAAAAAATACTAGTATTATTGTGAAAAAAGCGTGGGGCGCTTTGTTCAACATTTTCGTACATCGAGCGCCCCACGCTTTTTTCAGAATAATAGTAGTATTTTTTATTCATTATTGTTTTAAGCTTATTTTAAAAAAATATTTTTTTACTTTTTAGTTCGATATAAAGCGTGTTTTTTAGTTTTTTTATTATATCGGCTTGTTTAAGCATAAAAGTAAAGTACCATAAGCAATAAATAAATAATATCACACTTCATTGAAAATAATAGGGGCTATAATACGTTAAAAACAGTGACGATATCAAACACAAGTTAGTCATAAAATTTAAAATACGACAAAGCATTATATATTTGTAGGCAAAAGGCGAAACGGCTTACCTACATCGTATTGTTCATATTTTTCTTCAAATAGAATACAGTAAAAAATTTTAATAAACCTGGATGCAAAACAGCAAACCTTTCATGTCAAGTCTTAACGCATAGACGCTCGGCAACTGAGTTCATTAGTATCACGAAAAATGGAGAACAATTAATTAGTTATTAATATTACCACAAATGCGACTATAAGCAGCTTTTCCTTATTTTTATGGCTAGTCTACCGACAACGTCTATCAAATGAAAAACTTCAAAAAGCTGAATTAAAAAAAAAAGAAAACTAAACGTAAAACGGTACGAATAAGTTCACAGTTCACATTGCATACTTAGTTTAAATTGCTTAAAAACGATGTTCTTAGCTTCGTATAGTTTATGATCGCCGGCAGTCTCCATAACCTAAAAATGACTACCATAAATGCATATATGAGTACGTCATAATTTTTATTGCTTAGTAATATGTATTTCATTTCAGTTTATACAACTTTTATCTATTGCAACGGCTGCCTGCGACCATCAAACTGTAGCCACTCTATCGATGACAGTACAGAAAGATGTTTTCTTCATACCTGGATCGAAAGTATATACTTTCGGCATCAATTGTAAGGCAGAAAGTCTAACATTTACGCATTGCTGGGAGTACACGCACTGATGCGGGAAGAACGTACTTTCGGGCGGCAGTAAAGGTAAATCACCTATCAACTGTTGTTTAGATGTCGTTTCCATAGCAATCCTATTACATTTTAGCTAATAGTCGCGAACATGTGTCATTCGTGTTTTTACGCATAACCTCAAAGCTGCTTTCTTGGAATTTATCTGTGTTTGTATGTAATTAATAAGTAATTAATGTATTTAATAAGCGTATTAATTACGACCGAGGTATGAAGAAAAATAGTATATACACAAGAGCTGAAATTTTGATATTCTTGGTTCGCCTCGGGTATCACGGCGCGCAGCGCAAGATTATCAAACTTTCGGTCCTTGTGGTGTAATAGCTAGATAGATAAAGTTCTTTATTTTATTGGTAGATCGTTCTATAGCAGGGGTCGGCAACCTTTTTAGACGGAAGAGCCAGAAGTTACAATTTACAAAATTTTCCAGTTTATAAAGAGCCACTAAACATTTTCGTTGCAGTATTATAGTATTTGCTTATATAGGTATAATATACGAGTATATATCCGAGGACGACACGTCGCGACGGGGGCGGTGGGAGTGAGATGTGAGTGGAAATGGCTGAGAGATAGACATGGTACTCAATCATGGATCGATTGGACGATTTTTAAGGGTTTATATAATAAAATAATTATTTTTTGAGTATGGAACTGGAGATCCGTAGCTTTACATCAAAAGAGCCACAGGTTGCCGACCCCTGTTCTATAGCAATTTAATGATCACTTATATAATTAGTGAATTTTTATATTCACTAATTCATACTGTGCGTGGTACGATTCTAGCATTGACAAATAGTGATATGCACTTGCAATTAGTGAAAAACCACTGATTCATGTTTAAGTAATGTTACGATTATCGAAATATCTCGATTATTCCCATCATTACCTAGCAGACAAATCTACTGGCACACGAGGCTAATGCCTCGTATGCAACGGCCTTAATATTTTTAGTTGAGTATCAACTCAAAATAAAGTTTTTATTTAGTGTAAAAGAAAAACCACAACATACGAGTTCAATTAACTTTTTATAAGAAGATGACATCATTTTGAAATCTTACACGGAACGAGAAGAATCGAACTTTTCCTAGTCTGAACGGAAAGCCCCGACAGAAAGATAAATACAAACATATTAGTAGTGCGATAAACTTTTCCATCAGAAAACTCCCCGTTCATGTCGAGAAAAAAAAACGGTGGCAGCGGAAATTATCTTCAGTATATATAAATAACAAATGGTGGAAAGTTTTCCTTGACACGAACGGTCTGTAGCAAAACATCAAAACGCAACGTCCACTGAAAAGATAACGATGTATGGCGTTTTTGTGATACGGACCTCCCAAAGAAAGTGGATTCTTTATCTACGACATTATTACCGCATATGTCTGAATGCCTACACAACTGACACATAACTAAGCAAAACAAGACTCCTTCTTTTTACTTTTGACGTCGTAATAACAATAATGATTTATTAATTGCCGTACCAGAAAGACGTTAGCGTGAGCTTTATAAAACAATACAAACATATTTAATGTACGATTTTATCAAATTTTTACGAACATAGGTATTTGTGCACAAGAACTGTTAAAATAACCAAATTTAAAAAATAATTTGAGAAATCGTTAATGCTGAAAATTTAAGGGCGTAGGCTTCGCTATTATTTAATTTAATAAAGGCTGATAAATAAAAAAAAATTTTTTTGAAGTAAAACTTCTTTACGCACGCTTGACTTGGGGACTAACCTGGTGAAAATGTGACGAGAGCGTTACGAAAATTGTGATCGGCCGAGGCGAACGGAATAGCGTTACGCGAACGGTGATTTCTTGATTAGTTCGTCATTGCATTTCGTTCTTGAACAATTTTATAAAATAATATTTTGTTCAATACATTAAAATATATTCTACGTTTAAAGTGAATAAAATTGTAAATTCATTTTAAAGTTCATATTTTGTGAATTTTCGGAAGAAGTTTTACTTCAGTCGTGTGATCTAAAGCACACTCGTTTTTTTGTGGTAAAATTAACCGTTTAGATTGCGTTTTATGCATGGTAGGTACTTCTCGTGTGAAGCACTAAAATTTGGCATTTTTTCCTCGGAAATACTTTTAAGGCGTTGTAATTCAATTTTGGCTATTTTCAGTTTTCTAATATTTTAAGTCACAGAAAAATTTTGGGACCATTATACTGTGGTTCACACGATAGCGGCAAGTAAAAATTTTTTTTTTTGTTTAGAGCCGTTGGAGAGCATCTAGAGTGCTCGCCGTTCGACCCCTTTTTCCGCTTAAGTTACAAGTTTGTCGTTACCGGGCCGCACTCAGTGGAGCAAATTGTCTTTTTCAAAAAAGGAATTGTACCTGAAACATAGCTTAATAATAACCCTCAATAAGAAAATGTTCAGTTTTATATTTAAATCGCAATGAATTTTCGAAAACACACCTCATTTTGACCCCTCTACACTGTACTCCCTCCTTAATAGTATATTACACCACAAGGGCCGAAAGTTTGACATTCTTGCACTGCGCGCCATAATACCCGAGGTGAAGCCAAGGGCATCATCACGCGCATTGCAAAGATGTCAAACTTTCGGCCAGTGTAGTGTATACTATTTTCTTCATACCTCGGTCGTAAGTACGCTTATTAAATACATTAATAATTACTTATTAATTACATAAAAAAACAGATAAATTCCAAGCAAGCAGCTTTGAGGTTATACGTAAACACACGAATGACAGCTGCTCGCGACTATTAGCTAAAATGTAATACGGTCGCTATGGAAACGACAGTTGATAGGTTATTTTTTTTTACTGCCGCCCGAACGTACGTACTTCCCGCATCACTGCGTGTAATCCCACCAATGCGCAAATGTTAGACTTTCTTGATGCCGAAAGTATGTACTTTCGATTGAGGTATGAAGAAAATTAAATTTATAATCCAGCTATTATGTTGTTAATTTATATTTGAAGTTAACAACTGACGGTGTATCAGATAACCAAAATGGCCCAACTTGATTAATCAGTGATTGGTGTATTTTCTCGACGAATCAGTCACTGTATCAGAAAATGAGCTAATTGCACGCATTAATTAAGTAGAATGTATAACTCGAAACCGAATAGTGAACCGTAGTTTCTCTGACCTTTATTATTCTCGCCGTACGCCTGTCACCGATCGTATTAATTACATATGCCACGCCCAGTTCAACCACGCAACTTTTTAAAATTGAACCTCGTTAAATATTTATTATTAAAACCTATGCCTGTTTTAATTAGAATATTTATTTTTCTTTTTGGAGCACTAAAAAATAAACTATAAAAATACCAGTACAATAAGCTTCAACAAGTCTGGAAACTTGTGTAATAAATTGTATCGCTTCAAGATGCCGCCATCTGTCAGTCGATGCCTTTAAATAGCGGAAACCGATCACAAAATTGGTTTGCGTCCATAGCTATGCTTTAGCGTTCGTTCAAGATGATTTCCACGATGCCGCCATCTGTTAGTCGCGCCTTTAAAAAGCTGAAACTGCACCAACAAATAACTTCCGTCCGAAAAAAGATTTGAGTTACCCTCAACTCGCGCCTAATGAAGTTTAATTCAATTATGGAATAAAATATTGTAACAAAACTGCTGTAGTCCGTGGCGGAAATTATTTATTAACAATAATAAATGTTTAACAAAACGGTTAAACACACAAACGAAAGCGTACTTCTTTAACTTAACCGAAATAATAACGTTAACAGAAACAAAACTAATAGTTCTAAATATAGAGTCACTAAATTATGTACACAAACTATTTACTACAACACAGGAACACAACACAAAGTTTAGCTACTACAGTAGCTGATTCACACTTATATTTACAAAAAGTTATTTAAACAGATTGATATAAATTGCACTCACTAAAGTTATTTATTTTCACAGTATAACTGAATAATTTATGTAGTAATGCCAGAGCACTGTGTCAACACAACGAACAGCTCCAATAACTGACTGATCCCCTTGCCCACTCTGTTCGCCTTTTTATAGTTTTTGTCCCCCGCTTCTATCGAATGTTCTGGACGAATCGAGATTTCTTCTATTGTTCTCTCCAAGCGATTCTAAGAAATCGGGTCTAACTTCGCTACCTGCTTTACGCACCGAGTTTCTTTCCTTTACATGTATGTGTGTCTCCAAGGTCGGGTGTTCTTTACCTGTTTCCATTGTTGTTGGTTCTAGTAGTTTCTACCGAATTCCATAGGCGTCCTATCAAGGGGCACGCAACAATATTATAAAAAAATAAATGAAAATAGAATTGTGTTGAAAAATCAATATGAAAATATTCTCCCTGGAATAGGACGGCTGCAACTGTTTTTAAACTATTGTACGCGACATGTTCAGCGTTGATGGCAATAGGGTTGGCTTTTAAGGCGGATGTCACCCTTTTTATGAGTTACGTTTTGGTCCCCATTTTCGATCACTTTTAACAAATATTACGAAAACCACAAACAAGGGTTTCATTTTAGCTCTCGTTTAAAATTTTCCGCCCCCCGAAACATTAACCAATAGGCGTACTTTTCAGAGAGCGGAAATCCAGCCAGCCAGTCAATAGCGAATATTGCAATAGGTCTATCGGTATATTCATCACGCTCTGGTGGGGCGAAAGTAATAAATTTTCTCGATTCTCACTTCAAAATATCGCCGAGACTAAAAAAAAGTACCATACTTGTTATTTTTTATAACTTTATAAAATTTTAAAGCAAGATCTAGTACAGTGATGGCGAACCTATGACCCCCGCAGACTTTTTAAATGACCCACGTGTTTATTTCTATAAATTCAAATTAAAAGAGTTACAGAATTTTGCTTACTCTCATTGAATTAAGCGTTTTATTTTTCTGTACGCATTCTCAATTTAAAAAGTATATTAAAGAATTGGATTTTTGCAATTTTTTCAAAAAATGCGATTTTTGGCGAAAACCGAAATCTTTCGAAATTTTTGCAAAATCATCATGCCTATAGAAAAAAACACGCTGAATCCAGCATGGTCGTAAAACGTCGTGTGTCGTCCAAAAAAAGTTTCCGCGAACTAAAAAAAAACAGTACAAATCTTTGATTAACGTCTGAATAGTACTCTTCAAATAAATAAAATTGTCGACCAATTTTTTTCAGACTATATATTGACACAAATAAAATTATAAATCAATAATACAAAATATGACGTTTCGATCTGGGTTTAGATCTAAACCCAGATCGAAACGTCGTATGCAAGTCGACGAGAAAACGGTAGCAATCTACAAATTGGGGTGAAGCCGGACCGAGCCGCCAGTTAAAAATAATTTTAAAGACGCTATAATATCGTTATTTCTCGCCGTGGTCGCAAGCTTTGTGAGACGGAATTTAGCTGGCTTTAGAACTCGATTGACGTGTGAACAAGCCTTTAAACAAAAATGAAGAGAAATTAATTATTAAGATATGTGGGTAGCTTTGGAAGATGATTTGATATTCGTGTACACGTTTCAATTAGGCACTGGAATTGTGTAACATGATCCAAGATAATATTTTTTGTACGGTCGATACGTAATTTACAAATAAATTTGTTAATTAGAATGTAACATGATAGTTGCAGCCACAGCACAAATAAATATGTAAATAAAGCGATGCATGATATCTAATAACATGTACACATTACGTGTTATCCTGCGGTTAAATGTTACCGACATCGTTAATGTTATCGAAAAGAATGTATTTTCCTGTCCACATATATATATTATATCTATATGTTACTTTTACACTATCGGTCATAAAGGGTTTATGTTCCATTTTCACTGATTAATTAATTATTTATTGCAATGGATTGACGAGGAAAAAAAAACATCCGCATTTTCTCGTTTTAAAAATATCAGCAAAAGTCAAATATGATCGATCATCTATTGAACAAGGCGTGATATCATTTGTCTGCAGTCGACGTACAAGCAACAAGACTAATAGATACAATATGAAGACATAATCTGTACTAATATATAAAGCTGATGAGTTTATTTGTTTGTTTGGTTGAACGCGCTAATCTCAGAAACTACTGGTACAAATTGAAAAAAAAAAAATTGTTGGATAGCCCATTTATAAAGAAAGGCTATAGGCTATATAATATCACGCTACGGCCAATTGGAGCGGAGCATCAATGAAAATGTAGTTAGCTCAAAATTAGTCCGTCCGACAAATATTATCAGGTGAAATGCTCTAACTAAATATTACAATATTAGCGCCTCACATTCACAAGCCCGGGTAGCTCAGTCGGTAGAGCATGAGACTCTTAATGCCAGGGTCGTGGGTTCAAGCAACTATAGGTACTTATATAAAAATAATTTTCCTACAGTGTTCTCAATTATATATTTTATTAATTACAGTATCATTATTGTTTTAAAAGTAATAAATACTGCTTTTTAACGACAAAAACTTTTGAACGGTAACTCCAATCATTATGAAATTTAGACACAACATTCATCTCGATAAACTAAGATGAATGTGCGTACTCATGTCCCCCCCTTCTCCATTCGTTCTTTTGCACCCGGGTGAAACCGGGCGGGACCGCTAGTATATTATATGACCCAATCACGGACGGATAGCGTAAATAAACGAATTACTCAAGCCAGCAGACAATAATTTTGACATCAAACGTGTAACTACGCAGCGGAACCCGCATTGATGCTACTTTCAACCAGCACGGCAGCCAGTACAATTGCCAGTAGCGAATCCGGCTGCAAAGTGCACATAACGGCCTTTTCGACTCTATCCCCATAAGACTAGTACTAGTTTATTTTTTTTTACTAGTAGTGTACGAACATAATATTATGTACAACGCCCCAAATCAACAAGGTATCCAATGTCAATTAAAATAATGATTTGATTATTAAACCATGTATCAGAATAGACTATGGGGGTACAATACGATGGATTGATTACAAAAGAACGAAAAAAACTCGAATCTAATGCTCATAAACAGAGTCGTGTTTACTTACAGGTGAGGTTAGGATAATTATTTTGCGATTTCTTACACATACATAGCATTACTTAACCAGTTTACGTTTTGTCTTAAAAATCGCGTACAATTCGAAATTCGCCAAAAAACATTTATTTATTCACAACAAAATCGCAGCAAATATCTCTTTCGGAAAAATAAAAAAAAATAATAATATTCATCCAGACGGGGGACAAAGCTATAAAATGCGAGCGGACTGGTTGGCAAGTCAGTCAGTCAGTCAGTTGTTCGTGAGGCGTTCATGTGTTTATACAGTGCCATGCGTTGTGACATAAATCATTAAGTGCAGTTATATAAATCTGCTTAACATAAATAACTTTTTGTAAATAATCGTGTATATATAGTTAATAGACAAGTGTGCTAATAAACTTTGGTGTGTTCCTGTATTGTAAATATTTTGTGTACATAATTAGTGACTCTATTACTTAGTTTATATTTTATTATTTGGAACTGTCGTTATTTTGTTTCTGTTAACGTTATTATTACTGTTTGTTTGAGAAGTACTTTTTCGTTTGAGTGTTTAACTGTTTTGTTAAACGTTTATTATTGTAAATAAATAATTACCACCGTGGACTAGAACTGTTTTGATACAATATGTTGTTTGAAATCATAAATATACAGTCACTTGAAAAAACATAACTATGATTTTGGTTTCGCTGTAGCCTGTCTCGGGTAAAAAGTAGCATCGCGACTGAAGTATTCTAGTCCATTCGCTCTGCTGTCATTTATACAATTATCCTTATGGTATTGCCGAATTATACTGAATCAACAAAGCACAATATTAACTTCGCGTTGATAGTTCAATAGTAATATTCTCTGGTAAACATAACTGTGGTTATATCACATTCAGTTTCTCTAGTTCACAATAACTGTTTCCGTCGCTTTCTAATAATTCGTAACTTCACATTATTGTACAGTGTACATACCACTAGGAAAATAAACTTGAATACACATTGATATATTTTATAAAATTAAGTCAGTTAATATTTCGAAAGATGGTTTGGGATCGATCTCTAGTTATCAACGTTATGTTATGTCACTATGGAAATATGTTATGTCATCATTAAGTATTTACTAGTGATGTGCCGGATATCCGTATCCACGGATATCCGAGGGAGAAGAAAGATTCGTATCCGTTAGTTTTTGGCGGATCTTTTACCTTATTATAATTTTCAATTCATAGATGAAATTTTATATATATAGGTGATTAGGTAATAATGAAAAACTGTTAAATTCCATTCAGATTATTTTTTATCTTTTTAAATCGTATTTGGCACCTTTATATTGCAAACATTTATCGTAGTGAGTACCATACCAATAGTACATAACTCAAAGGTACTAAAAAACTATCTTTATAATGAGATATTGCACATCGATCTTTGGAAAGAGACAATCTGTTATGAGAGTTAAGTCTTAAAGAGGTCAATAACTTTTTCCCATAACAGATAGTCTCTTTCCAAAGGTCGATGTGCAATATTTACCGCCGCGTACCTACTCCAAGAAAGTTAAGATCCGTATCCGTATCCGCGGAACTTGAAACCAAATATCCGTATTCAGATCCGTATCCGCGGAGATACATTTTTAACGATCCGGCACATCACTAATATTTACAGAAATCGAAGTTGTCCTTGTTATGTTGGACACAAAGATGCGTGCGTAGAAGCTTTGCTTCTGTACATGCTTATAGTAGCGATAAGGGTCTTCCTTTTGAATTAATTAAATTAAATTAAACCTGTTTCTCGCTTATTTTTGGGTTTTGATAAAAAAGTTACTTAAAATATTTGTTCGACTATATTTTGATTTCTACACGCTGTTAAAAAAAATAATCGACTTAAAAATCAGCCTGTATAGAAATAGCACTCAAGTATTCCACGCAAATTAGGAATTAATCAAAAAAGATTTTAATGTCTACATGACATTATAATTATAATAAATCTTAAATACAGTTAATTATTAGCGCTTGTAACTTTAATTTATTTAATTTATTTCCGTACTATACAATAATAACTTTAACTAATTATAAACGGTTAATGTATATAAGACATTCAGACACAAACTAAATAACTATATTTTGCAAGTATTGAAGTCTTTAGAGTTTAGACAATATGAGTTGTACCTTACAGTACATAGTTTGGCCACTAACTAGTTTAAAGTTGTCAAGATCAGAACAGTATATCAGTGTGATGGGGGGAACGAGGAGCCCCAGAGCGCGCCTCACTGGCCTTAAGGATCCAACTGTAACGTCTAGTTGTGACTTGTGACATGAGATATTAGGTGCTTGTATTTGTAAACGTACTTCGGTGCTGGCAACGCGCTACAGAAATACTCCGCAACCAATTTTCAACCGCATTTAAACATATCCACGAATACAACACGTTTTTTCGCACACTTAAGGAGGTTGAGCCGTTTTACGAAGATGAGGAAAAAAATCTGAAATAAAGTTTTTTTGATAGATTTTTTAGGACAAAGTTTTCTGTAAAAAATCCAAAATCATTAGGAGATTTATAAAGTTAAAAATTAAAAAAAAACTTTTACATTTAGTCTTATGGAAAATATGTCAACCTAGCATGCAAACGGTACATTTAATTTTTTTTCAAATAACCAAATAATGTCAGCAGTTCCGAAAACTAACTATGTAACACATCGATGTCTTACGCATATTTTAATTTTCCAATTTAATTAGGAGACTTTTAATCAATAAAAAAAAATGGTTAACCTTAGCACTTTTCGATTATGAACTTTTATACTTGACAATTTTAACAATTTTGACTGAATTTTCAACTTTTTAATGACTTAATTTTAATTTTTATTACTTCTAATTTATTTTTTTAATTATTTACTGCAAAAAATATGTAAAATACAGATATTTACATAAATTTATTTTTTCTAACCTAACTTTGTACAAAAAATTCAAAAGTTAGTCCATTAAGTAAAATACTGATAATTAATATTAAAAAAAATTATTTATTTATGCCTTTATGACAATAATTTATTGGTATCATCGACTTATAACCTTTTGTAAAAAATTATTATGGAAAAGTTCCCATTTAGAATTCGACTTACTTTTGATTGGGACTGTAACGCATCAACATCCTTAATACAGGGAATAGAGACATTTCAGAGTAGAAAAATTAAGGGATAGCTGGATTTTTTTTTTCAAAAAAAATATACCTCGGCATTTTCCGATAGTAAAACCCGAGTTCAACAAAAAAACTATGTATAAACTTTTTTTGTATTTAGTAGGTTACACGAATTATTCACTGTTACCACTTTAGGTGGAACCACTGTATAAGAGAATTAAAAATGAATTAAGTCCCAACAGTGACATCAAAAACTTTTCAAACATATAAGTCGCCTAAAAGAACACCAATGCGATACATCGTTCGATATTGTTATGTAATTTCATCAATATAGGAATTTATCTACATTGATTCTTATTGGAAATTAATAAAATTCATTGTTAAATAAAAAAAACACGCTTTCATAGCAAACTGAACTAAAAAGTAGAAAATATTATTAACAAAATAATTCAATATTATATAGTAAAAAAGCGTGGGATATTAAATGTTATAAAATTATAGTAATAATGAAAATATAGTAATTGGCACCCCCACGCTTTTTTACTATATAATTGGATTATTTTGTTAATAAATATTTTCTACTTTTTAGTTCGGTTTGCCATTAAACCGTGCTTTTTTTAGTTTCTTTAAACTATAATTTATTATCTTAATCTTTAGTCTCAAAACGACATGAAAAGTAATTTTTTTCCACATTTGCAAATTCAAATTTTTTTTTATTCAAATTTATTTTTATGTCATCGGTCTTTGACACGTGTGCAAATTTTCAAGTTAATCAGACTTCTTGAAACTGGCGAAAATTACGCTGAAAGATTCCTTTACATACATGCGGGTCAAGCTAATATAAGCGTGTTAAAAATATAGGTTATGTTTAATTCGGATTTGATATTTCAACACCGAGTCAGCAATGTATAAATGTGCATAGGCATTGTATCTATGTGAGCTTTAGAGAGCTTGTGTTGTGTTAAGCTCAATGTGTACAAAGCACACTGATGTGATGTGTTTAAACTTTACAAACAACTGATTGTTAATGCCAAACTTTACATATTCCAATGCGAATGTGTATACATATTGTGTAACACACACACAAACGTATAGGCTTTGACTACATATTAGCTCAGCACTAACAGTTTGTAAATATTTTGACAGTTTTCCTAATCTAAAGTTTGTACATATTGCGGCTATCGATGAATATGATAATAATGTACATGTGTGAAAATGCGTATACAGGGAGACTTAAAAACAAACTAGTGTGACCTGTGCGAATTATTCGCACTAAATAAGTATAATAATTAACACTTCACAAAATTATTTTTTAAATATGATTGCAGGTATTCATTTCGTTTCTAATTTTGCACACTGCTTATAACGTTCTTTTTATTGTATTACAATATGAAGCTCAGATGACAGATCGAAGAAATATTTTACTAAAATTGTCATATAGAGGCGCAAGTAGCAAAAGCGTTGAGCTAAGCCTTAAGATGGCATCATGCAGCATTGCTGTTACGTTGTTCAGCGTTTCTCGCTGTTTCAAAATTAAAGCCGTTAGATGGCAGACGTTGTTCAGCGTTGCTGTATTTTAATTAATTTACAAAAACAAAAGCAATAATAAATTTTTTAGTTGTCGATGTCAGTAGAGCAAGCAATTATCTGTAAAATGATATATAATTTATGTGGAGAAATTGTGAGGTTTATTCTAAAAAGGGCAGGGCCCTCGCGCCCTATAGTGCGATGCGTGCGACGCACGCGGGCGGCACATTCAAGGGGCGGCAAATGGCCTGGTTGTGTTATGTTTTTTGTACTGTATAGAAAAAATATATAACTGATATTATATCAATTTTATTCAAGCCTGCGTAAAAACTCTTACGTAGTTATTTATTTTTTAATGAAATTCGAATTCGAAATATTTCGCGCGCAATTTTCGATTCGATAGTTAATTCACATCAGCGCGTAGACAGGGCGCCCCTATTGGGAGACTCCAGCGTATGTTTATATTTTGAATTTTCCTGTCGATTCCTGCAAGAGTGCGAGTGAAGTAAAGTATTTTTCAATCAACAAAACACTTTTTTACGTAAGACTTGTGCACCTGAATGATATAATTGATAGTATATTCTTTCCCTCATGTGAGTGTAGTACGGAAAAAATTGCAAGTTAATTTCAGGGGATTCACATTCAGTCGTAATGGTATTTATGTTTTTATTAATTGCACTGGTATTCATTTTTCCTAATTGATAAACTAATGATTATTTTGACTTAATGAATTCTCTCAGCTCAGCGGTGAAACTAAATTTGTGTCTCATTACGACAGGAGAAGAACGCCGTGAAAAATCGCACGGAGTAAACTGTTTTTGTAGAGAACAGTTTACTCCGCGGAGTGATTTTTTTAACGTGAAGAGAGAATTTTTGAAATTCACTCTGTACGAGTGAATTTTCAAAATTCACTGTTTAATGTGTTTCATTTTAATTGAATATATTTCAGAATCAAATTTAGCTCTATATGTTTCAATGATTGTGTTTCGTTTGAATTATTTTACATAACAATGTTTAAATAATTTTTTTTACAGTTTATTTATATTTATAAGAAATAAAGTTTCTATTAATTGCACTTACAGTATTAGTTATTTAGGATTTTTAACGTTTTTCAATTTGACATATCGTCTAGTGAGTTTATCCCCAATAAGGGGCGTCAATTATGAACCCGCACGCGGGCGGCGTGAGGCCTTACGAGGGCCCTGAAAAAGGGAGGCAAACATCTTTAACCTTAGCGTATTAATATATATGATCATGGTGCGCGTAAAAATGATATTTTGATTAGGTGAACTGTCCGATATACAGAATGGTTTTTAAGTTGATTCTTCTTTTTAAACAGCGTGTAGAAATCAAATAGATGAACAAATATTTGAAGTAACTTTTTTATCAAAACTCAAAAATAAGAGAGTAACAGCCGTTCAAAGTTTAATTAATTTTTTCAGATTTTATTTAATTAATTCAAAAGCTTGGTTAACACGCGCGAAGAAATGATAGTACGAATCGGAAATGCATCCCAAATAATTCTCGGAAGGCCCTTATCGCTACTACAAGCATCGCTACGACGCACGCATCTGTGTGTCCAACAAAACGGGGACAACTTCGAATAATTTCTGTGAATACTTAATAATGACATAACATATTTCCATAGTGACATAACATAACGCCAGGACCGAACCCAAAATTTAATAAAACTTTGAAAGCACGTTTCTCTTTCATTTTTGAGTCTTGATAAAAGTTACTATTTTTGATTTCTACACGCTGTTAAAAAAAAGAATCGACTTAAAATTCATTCTGTAGGTATAGTTTAAAACCATCGTTTTATTTTTTATTTTTTTTTTTTTCAACTAGTGGTCCGGTCCGACTTCGTCCGAGTTTTAAATATTGTCACCGTTTTTTCGTCGACTTACGTTTCAAAAATTGGTCTCCATGAAAAGCACATTTTATTTTTTAACGCAATAATATATATAGCCTATGCCCACCCTGAAGATTAATTCTAAATACAAAAAAATTTCAAATAGGTGCAGTAGTTCCGGAGATTACCCTGCGCATATACACAATATTAATTATTTATAGAATTTTTAATATTTATTTTTTAGTTAAGATGACACTAATTCAAGGAGAAACGTCAAATTAAAAAATAAAGTCTAAAAAATTAGGCGACCATTTTTTATCAATTTGAAAAAAAAAATTAGTTATCTCTGATTTTGGGTCATTTAATTTTTAACAGAATACGGTTATTTTTTGGAACTTATTCGATCACTACAGTCGCAAACATACGGTATACCCAAAGCTTATAGGGTGTGCTATAAATAAATAATTTTATTATTATTATTATTATTATTATTTTGTAATGTTTGTTATTTATACCTACTACATGCAGGTATATGCATGATCCAGCTTAAAATATCTAGTGAGGTAAAGCATTTATTCAGACTCTACTTTCTGAATAAAATAGTCTTGTGAAGCTTTAGGGATTTCAGCATCACAAACGTGATAAATATAGAAATAAACCCTCAAAAAGAAACACGCAATTCGCAGACTAACAACTGGTATTTGGAAATACAATGAAACTGAATATTATACAACTAGGTATAAGAATTTAATAAAAAAATATATAAGTAGTATAAAAAATATACATCATAAAAAATAGTGTTACTTATAAAAATCGAACACTATTTCACTTTTCAATGGTAAAAAGTAAAAACAATCACAAAACTTACAAAACCGGCCAAGTACGAGTCGGACTTGCGCACAGAGGGTTCCGCACAAACTTGTAAGTATAACGTAAATAGTTCGTCCATCAGAGGAATCGAGTCCCGATGATTTTTCCCGCTTAGCCGTTGGAAAACTGTTGTCCCCATACATCGACAAACGTCGCCGTCAGTTTGCCAACTAAGCGTGTAATTGCAATGAGTTCACGTGGACTACTGAACTGTAGTGTAATTCGTGGCTATATCTGATAGTCTAGTTGTCGTACCATGTTGTATGCGAGAGTTCTCATATTATGTTGTATAAGCGCACCGGCAGCGGGCACTTGTTTTGTATTAGAACTGTTACTGTGTACGTGCGGTTTAAAAACATTATTTTTTTGTTGTTATTGACGGTTTTCCGGTTTTTTATCTTTACTTGTGCTATAAGACATTGCTTCTTACCAAATTTCATGATTCTAGGTCAACGGGAAGTACCCTGTAACTGTAAGTTTTGATTCCCAAGAGGGCAGTCGGGCAAAAAACGCGAGACGTCCCTCGTTGTTTCTTTGTTCGTATGCGAGAACTTTCGAAGGAATTTTTGTAAGTAGTTAGCCAGTGAGTGTGCGACTGAGTCAGAACAACGATGTACATAATTTATATTATGTAAACTTTTCTACCGGAAACCGATCAATCTGCTTTTCGTCTGTGTTTAATTGTCCAATCAAGCCGAACTAAAAACAAACCTGGCGTGAAATATTAACACAAGCGTCGAGATAATAAAATATATGTAGAATGGAAGGGTTCCGAAAGGTCAGAAAGGGCGGAAGCGTCATCGGCACCTGACCAGCCGGTCGACTGCTAGATGGAGGAGGAACATCCTGGCAAAACAAGGAACACAAAGCCTTGCACACTATGCTATGACGATCACGGCTCGACTCTGACCTTTATTCCATAATTTCATTTAGACAAACAGAATCGACTTGCTTTGCCACGAACACAAATATGTCGTTCACGTATATAAAATATCAATATTTTTTTAATGATACATAGAAGATATTGAGAGTCGTAAGGTATCCTTCCAACCCACATGTGAGGAATGGTACTAGATTTGGTCAAAAATCATTTACACGTTACAATATTTTTTCGTTATGAGCAGTGCCCAATTAAGACTCCTTGATGCCCTAAGCATTTCTTGCTTATGGGCCCCATTTCTAATATGTTCAGTTTATAAAAAAAATTCAAATTGATAGAAAAAAGTTAAAAAGCATAGATTTTTAGGAAAAAAATTGAATTATACAATCATTGCTCTCATTGAAAATTTGACTGTCTGTAAAATCGGACCTTAGGTATTTTTATACAATTAGTAGAAAAAAAATTAAAATATTTAAAATTAAAATATTTAAAATTAAAATATTTAAAATTAGAAAAAGAAACCTTAAGAAATAATGTTTTTTTCGTTTTCATTTTCAAAAATAAATTATTATTTATTTTTAACTGTTATACTTCTAAAGACGTACCAGTATAGATCAAAATTTTGAGAACATGACAAAAAGAAAAAGAATGTTGACACGGTTTAGTGAGTTAGTACTTTTCATTTCTGAGTTGTGTTTCTTGGTGCCCCCTGAGACGTGATGCCCTAAGCGATTACTTAATTTGTTAATCCGGCACTGGTTCCTCGAATCCAAAAAACATTTTTGGAAAAACTCTGTGAACACGATACAGGTCAAACGGATGAGCGGATTGAAACCAAATTTTGGGATGATGTTTGGTATACGCAAATATAAAGAGCTTTATTGTTTTTGGGGGAAAATCGGCGCATGCGCAGAAGAGATATATGCTATAACGGTGTTTTTTATATAATAATGGTATACTTTTCATAACGGCTTTCTATTTATTTTGTCAAGTTAAATTTTTTTTTCAGAACTTTATAGATCCGGAAATATTTTGAAAATAGTAACAAACCAGCTTTCCTTTTGTTTTGTACATCTGTCAGAAATAAACTAGTTAAGCATGCTTTGATTAGTTTTGACATGACGTGGAACATATTATGTAGGTTATAATCATGGCAACGAATAGCAAATATCATATTGAATACCAGCCATTACCCGCGTCACCTCACGCGATATCATAAATTTTATTTTCTTTATTATACTGCTTCAAAAGTCAATATTTTAAAGTTGGAATGGTCCCGTGGCCCAATTGGTTGGACTTTTTTTATGCAGACCAATGCGGGGCTGCGGAACCGTTGCGGAACCAAATTACATGGCGGGATGTCGTCACTTGAGTGTAAATCTATATTAATATATAAAGCTGAAGTGTTTGTTTGTTTGTTTGGTTGAACGCGCTAATCTCAGGAACTACTGGTTCAAATTGAAAACAATTTTTTTTGTTAGATAGCCCATTTATCGAGGAAGGCTATAGAGTATAGGCTATATAATATGACGCTACGACCAATAGGACCGGAACATCAATGAAAAATGTTGCAAAATGTATCTCAAAAATAGCTTCTATTGAGGTGAAATGCCGTAACTACATAATATATATAAATATTAGGTCGTACATTCACAAGGCCGGCTAGATCAGTCGGTAGAGCATGCGACTGTTAATATCAGGGTCGTGGGTTCGAGCCCTACGTTGGGCGAATATATTTTTAATTTTTTTTTTTATTTTCTAGATTGCATTCTTGTAAGGCTTACATTTAATTTTTTTTAAATTTTATTTACGACTAATTAAAATTAAATAAATGTAATTAATAGCTCATTTGAAAACTGTTATAATTATAGGTACCTACCTATATAAAAATAATTATCCTACAGTGTTTTCAATTAAATATTTATTATATTTTATTAATTACAGTAATTATTGATCTAAAAGAAATTGATTACTTAAAAAAGTATAAATACTGCTTTTTATCGACAAAAACTTTTGAACGGTAACTCTGATCATCATGAAATTTGGACACAACATTCATCTCCGTAAACTAAGATGAATGTGCGTACTCATGTCCCTCCCTTCCCCATTCGCTTTTTTTGTACCCGGTAGAAAATGGACGGGACAGCTAGTGCCACCATAATTTGATTTAGTGTCATATTCGCTCCAGCTGTCCCACACTGATCTTTGGAAGACTTTAAAACGTTTAAGAATAAAGTGTAATCAAAAACGTGACTTATTTACAAAAAGCGGTCCAACAACGAATATATTACTATTAGTGAACGTGATATAGCTACTGAAATCATAACTCTATTTTTCCGAGGAAGTCTTTAGGGAACTGTGTTTCTATGCATTTTTATAATAGGTAATTGCATGAAGTCCATTAACCTTTCGCTCCTTCGCTTCTACTTCCACAGATTGTACAAAAAGGTCCTGCTGCAGAATTATTGGCGCGCGTCACTCTCTATTGTCGACGTCAGGACTTGTTCTATATACCCGGTAATGATTTATCAACAATATGCGACCCGAATCACCAAACAGAATTGCCTACGACAGCGTTTCTACAACTACCTAAAGTCAGCCTAACCAATATTTTTCTTCTCAATCGAGTATTTGCATAGATTTTTTTTTGTGTTATCTCTGTACTAATATAAAGCAGTAAGTAAAGAAATAAGCGATCCAAAAATTAGTTGTTAACAATTTTGCAGACAACGTCTACAGTGGCTAAAGGATCCAGAAAAACGCAATTACAGATATTAAATTTGCATTTACTGACTAACGTTTCGAATGATTTAGGTGCCTTCATCCTCAGAGTATTTTGACAACATTACATATTTGACGGCATTTGTACTCTGAGGATGAAGGTAAATCCTTCGAAACGTTAGCCAATAACTGCAAATTTAATATTTGTGATTGCGTTTTTCTGGATCCTTTGACCACTGTAGACGTTGTCTACAAAATTGTTAACTATTAATAAAGCAGTAAATTCGGAGCAAAATGAGATTTAAATCATTTATGGTCATATTCATCGAACACTATTAAAGATAAAAATTACTAATCTAGGAACAAATTTATTCGTTAGAATAAAATTTACTTTCATTCACCAGCCATATTAACAGGTAAAATAGTTAGTTGAAAAATAAATGCACACAGCACTATACTCCTTGGTATTTTTGTTGAATATTGTGACGTTCACCTAAAAATCCGACCGATGGTGTTAGTGTAGACGCCAAAAAAAAGTTTTGTTAAAATAATTATATAGGTATAATATACATCTGCAAAATGTATTTCGTTTACGGTCGGCGTTTGAACTAATAGCTTTGAGCAAATTCTACCAGATTTGCTTCTGAACTAATCGCTTTGAGCGAATTCTAACAGATGTCGCTACTGTGTACAAAACAGTTTTTTTGTTTTGTTTCAGAACTAATAGCTTTGAGAAAACTATATCATGACACTTTATACATAAGGATAATTTCGCTCTCTCTCCGATCTCAAAACTTTGATATTTCACGTTTTTTACTACCCCTTTTTCGAACGAGGTTCAATTTTTTTATTGAAATTCAAGAGGAAAAACGAATTTAAAAATGTTTAAAAACACTGTAACACAAAAACAGTCACGATATTGAGGTTACATATTATTTTTATAGCAATTATTTTGCTTTCCCGCATTAAAACTTAAAATATACTTTTCCAATTTTCCTTCTATTTTGATCATTATTACAATGTTCTCGAGTCGTTTGAGATATAAATTTTACTCCTTTAGTTATTTGAATTGTAACGTAATTTCCATAAAAATAATTGTTATAACTTGTAAGTTGTAACAGAGAAGTGCGACGACTGAGTGCAACAATATTACTGAATAAAAGTACGGAACTTGACCAAGGGGATATAGCTCAGTGGTAGAGCATTCGACTGCAGATCGAGAGGTCCCCGGTTCAAACCCGGGTGTCCCCTTAGGAAATGTTTTCGTTTTTATTTCTGTTTAGATTATTTTTATCATATATTTTCTTTATATTTTTACGATAATTTAAATAGGTAGTCAAATATTTTTAAATATGGCGATTTATAGATTACATTTTTCCATAAATTAATATTAGGTAGTATAATTTTTTGTGGTTTAATAAAATCGATCATGCTACCGATTATCACCTTGCACATTTTTGATCAGGTCAAACTCCCCGACAAAAACAAAAAAATGTAGTAGTGTAACGATTCAAAACTTTTAGATTACATTGTACGTAGTTTAGAGGTAATAATTAGAATTGTGTATTTACTGTACTTGTTTATTTGTTTTGTCACGGCGCGTGTCAATTTTGGTTTTGGCATGTTGAACGACGCCGTGAAATAAAGAAAAAATATGTTTTTTGTCTGAAAAAAGGCAGTAGGTTTTAAAAGGTTGAAATAGAATGTATTAAAATAAGCTGTGAAAAAGTGCAGAAATATTTCCTTTAAACCACATCAGGGAGAATCTGGAGTACTTGGTGATCTACCGATTCAAATTTCTTTTTGCATGTGTCGTTTAATTGATTATTTTTCACTTTGTCATTTCCAATCGCATTAAGATATCAGAAATTTTCTGTGTGTACATTCTAAGATATCTATGTTCACAACAATTTTATAATAAAACATTCAAAATAAATATTTTAAATTGTTTATTAATTTTGTTAAAATTTATTTATTTAATTGTCTCAATACTTAACACAAATAATTTAAATTATATTACGAGACGATTACGTGAGCTTATCCGAAAAAGTCTGGTAATCGTTTCAGTAGGTACTTTAAATTTGAATTAAAAGTATAATTTAATAAATGCAATACAATAAACACACGCAATCTAAACTATAGACGTACTGAAAGTCTCCATTTATATTATTCGCGTCTTCAAATTTTCAGTGTCAACGATTACACCCTAAGAGAGCTTTTAAGCGATATTTTTCAAATCCATTTTGTCCAATTGCACAAACACAAAGGGCAGTGGTTTTCTGTGTTGTATGTAATCCCTGTGTCTATAGAGAGGCTTTAATAAGAGATAAGACATGGTCACATGACATAGCAACTTATTATTGGTCCGCCATTAATCTTCAAAACTGCAACTTGTGACTCGGTCCGCTTTACATCAAACAGAGACAGAAATAACATAGCAAGCTGTGATTAACGCGCGCTCTACGTCACAGAGAGAGATAGAAACATTATAGCAAGTTGAGATTAGCCCGTTCTGCATCAAAGTGACGGATCATGGCAAGCTAAAGGCTGCTGCACACGAGGCTTGTTTTGCCACTAGATTTGGCTGCTACTTTGCCGTGGCGCTGGGTTACGTGATGGCTTTCATGTGCTCGCTTCACACGATGCATGCATTGAAGCTTGCTTTGCAGACGGGTTTGGTGGCAGTGACAGTTCGAATGTTAACAAAAGTGAACGTTTATTGTCTCTGAACAGAACACACTATGATGCCATGTTTGTTTGTGGGCGTTTGTCCATGTCGCCCACGTGACAAGATTCTATTTTATGATTGGCTCTTGCTCAAATTAAGCAGATAAACAAGCACGAAAAATAGTCCCGGTTTTAATTTTCAGTCATCTTGTGACCACGCACGTGAGCCTAGAGAGACGTCATTTCCATCTTTGAAGCTAGCGCGTCAGCCAGCACAAGTGATTCCAGCGGCAAAACCAGCCTCGTGTGCAGATTGGTTCATTCCGTTAATCTTTAAGATTAAGTGATTGTTTTTGAACTTATTATTATTTTTTCCTGAGTTACGAAAACTTTTATAAATTTTAACTGAATCCTAAGTCCGAACATGGTGAATGATTGCGGTATTTTGTCAAATCTAGAAAAATTAAATAAAGCACTACATTAGACAGAAAGATTATAAAATAGCATATTATTGACCTGTTCTGCATCAACACAGATAGCAAAATCATACAAACATGTGATCGGTCCGGTTAAATCGACAGATCATTAGGAAGCTGTGATTGGTAATCTCTACGTTAAAAAAAATAGATCGAAAATATTTTTGGAAATTCTGACACAGGTTGTGAGTGTCCAGTCTTTTATTAAAGGGACACGTGTCTATCTTCATCATCGCCATCGATTTATGTAGAAGAGATAATTTATTTGAAACTACACACATCGGTAACGAAGACAGCAGAAAGAGATTCGTCAGCGCAGTTTCCAGTTCGTTTATCGCCGTCGACGTTGCCGTGCTGCGTGAACACATTATTTGTGCCGGCGTCGAACGCGCACGTGTGTGCAGTGTGTATGTGTGTGCGTGACACTGTGTGCGTGTAAGCATCCATGGAAGTGTATACTTAATTACCAGATAACTTCACACCGCAATGATTATTGGTTAATCACTGTTTATACGAGGCGTTCTGTCCGTTTTATTTTCAAAATAAAAATAATAATTTTTTTCATGGTTCTACTATTTGACGTGAACACGCGAAATCGTTCATGTTGATATTCACAATGTTTCAATTGCTCAAAAAACGATCGTGGACTTGCTATTGATGCGATGGCGTTTTTGCGCAGTGAAGGGGGAGTGATCGTCAAAAAGGTGTTGGTGGATGGTGTTTGAAGAATAAAGTATATTGAACAAATATAACAATAAATATAAATTTCTAAAGACGACCTTGCTTCCATGAAACATTTAGGACGAAAATCAAAATGCAATACTACATCAGTTGGTATGTGCGATTTCTGACTGGTTAGATCAGTGGTTCCCAAAGTGATTTGGCCTAACACCCCCTTCCCAGAAAAAATATTACACAACGTCCTTTGCAAATGATTTATTTTTAAATTTTAATAGAAATTAAACAGAAAGATGTATGGATTAATGTTTCTACCGTTTTCGTAAAATATATTAAAGAAAGGTGTAAATTACAAACATTGAAGTTTGAAATTATGAAACTATTTATTGAACTCAGAATTCATCGCCTCCAAATGCACCTGCGGCCATCACCGCCTCCCTGGATCGCTGCAGCACCCGCTAGGGGGCGGTAGCGCCTACATTGGGAATCACCGTGTTAGACCAAAAAATTTTTCGAAACATTGGCCACTAGCGAAACATTGGTAAAGCTTATTTATTTATGATCCTCAACCAAAACCTTCCTCCATCGTAACATTCTATTGGATCAACACTACTTTATTGCTAACATATAATCTTTGTCATCATCAAATAACAGATGAGGGTATATATTTCTAATACCGGATCTTAGACTATCCTGTTTATACAGTCACGTTAGTTCTGACCTGCAGATCTCCCCATATATCCACAAGTGACCTTCGAAGTCAACAGAGCTGTGGGCGTCGAGGAATCAAAATAAATGGACTTGTGTAAACAGCAACCACAGTTGCAGTGGCACATACAAAATAAGTACATAAATGTGTAAGTTGTGAACATTGCATAGCAGATATTGTGACAATCAGCAAGTTTCATCTCCGTGAGTCACTTTAATTATCTAAACTGCGCATGTGTCTGTGTAAACGGGCTAAAGACCATTTCCTATACAATAGGCTAGACGGCGAGGAGTTTTGGGTGTATTTTTCGGGCACAGGCGAGAATCGCTTCGTTTTAGGATGTAGTTCAACCCCCTAAGTTTGGTTACAAATTGTTGGTGTGCTTGATTTTATAATTGACAATTAGTGACGAACATAGTGTTTTTTTCCCTAGTTCCTTTAATATCTCCGTTCCTCTTGACTTTTAGTATAGCATATGCATTGAGAAAGTTGTTCCTTATAAAATTTCCTAAAAAATGAGCACTGACAGAGGTCGCTAAGTGTAAACTAAAATTATTCATGCATGTTTGGGTCAACATAGACATCATTTTTGAGAATTTTCAGCCATCTATGTGCGGTCATTTTTTAGTAAAAAAATAGTGAAAAAAACGTGTTTTTTTTTTTTTAATTTCGGGGCTACTTGCAAGTTAACAATTGCACTTAGCGACCTCTGTCAGTGCTCATATATTTAGGAAATTTCATAAGGAACAACTTTCTCAATGCATATGCTATACTAAAAGTCAAGAGGAACGGAGATATTAAAGGAAATAGTGAAAAAAACACTATTTTCGTCACTAATTGTTAATTATAAAATCAAGCACACCAACAATTTGTAAGCAAACTTAGGGGGTTGAACTACACCCTAAAACGAAGCGATTCCAACAATAATCTCGCCTGTGCCCGAATAATACACTTTTTAATGTTTTTACCTCCTCGCCGTCTAGCCTAAAAGAAATGAGGAGACACGAGGAGGGTATGCTATGTATTAGTTGTAGCTGAACTGTTCAACCCCTTCTCCGTATCTAATTCTATATCGTTCCTTGTTTCTCCCTTCTCCATTTCTCTCCCGCTCTCCCGGTAACCCTTTATTCCCCTATACGCATAACAAGTGCACACACGCGTCATGTTCCCACACGGCATTAAACCCAATAGGATCGACACGGGGAAGCACAGCTTTGTGCACAAAAATATGTACACACATATATGTATATACGGTGTGTCCTAGGAACTGAAACGATGGAATAGTTTTTCTATAGTAACACTTTGACGGACACTTAAAAATTCAGTTTTGTTCCAATTTTGACACTATAGTTTTTTTCATGTGTTTGAAATTGAATTACTTTTATAAGTTGTTATGTTGTGACAATATTGCCTTAGTAGATATTTGTACGGTGACACAAAGCACACAGGGTATGTATTCTACACTGGAAAATAGACTGCTACACCCGTCTCGCTATAAAACGTTCCGTAGTATACGACGGCTTCAGCCGTCGTGTCAAACTTTTGAAGTTTTGTTTATGACGATCTAAGCCGGTTTGTCCGTCAAAGTGGTAAAAAAATGTTCAGCCAATGAACACAAAAAAAGAGGTGCGTCAGGTCGTCGGTACACTACGGAAGGTAAACTTCTTAATCTATACCGGGTGATCCATTTTAATTTATATGGAAAATTATTGCGATAAAATTTTCGATAAAAAGTTTCAAACAAAGGTTGTTTAGTTTGAAGGGGGACATCGTTTGGAGACAAATACCACCCGTCACCCCCAATTCCTGCGCAGGGATGAGGGTGACTTTGACATTCTTAAGCGGTACACATATTTTTTATCACAAATTATGATTTTTCGAGAAAAAACATGCAACATTTGCCTGAAACATTTTTTTAACCGATGACTCCGTCAACTCCGGAAAATCGCTTTCCCGACCCTTTTTTTTTTCTCACGCTTAAACTACATAAACAAACACAGAAGCCATGTTATAGCGCAACGCATACACACAGCAAGCGTTACGTTCTAACGAAATTCTAGTAACTAATAGCTAGCTACATTTCAGTCTGATGTTCCCGTCAACAAAAGCCATGTTATAATGCAACGCATACACACAGCAAACGTTACGCGCTGCCATCTAACGAAATTCTAGTAACTAAATGTTCGCCGCATGCCGCTTGCCAGCAATGCCACTTAAATGACTATTCTAGTAACTAATAAATCTCAGTTAGTGCCGCCATCAAGAAAAGTCATGTTATAATGCAACGTATACACACAGCAAGTGACCACAGTGTTATACCCCCATCTAAACACTCCATTATACGTTTCACATCTATACTAATATATAAAGCTGAAGAGTTTGTGTATTTGTTTTTTTGGTTGAACGCGCTAATCTCAGGAACTGCTGGTTCGAATTAAATTTTTTTTGTTGGATAGCCCATTTATCGAGGAAGGCTATAGGCTATATAATATCAAGCTACGACCAATAGGAGCGGAGCATCAATGAAAAATGTTGCAAAATGTATCTCAAAATTTGTTCGTCCGACAAATACTGTTGAATGGTAACTCCGATCATCATGAAATTTGGACACAACATTCATCTCGGTAAACTAAGATAAATGTGCAAACTCATGCCCCCCCCCCCATTCGTTCTATTACACCCGGGTGAAACCGGGCGGGACCGCTAGTTAATAAATAAATCACTGCAATGTTTATGCAATTATGTTTTTTTTGTACACACAATATACAAAATTTTGTATGCGTTATCACAAACATACAAGCGAAACATTCGACCGGAAAATACTGTTTACGGATTTACTATATAATAACACGTATGACGATAAAACGGATTAGCAGTATATATTGTGAGCGTGTTAGCACATTTAATTACTATACGTATAAAATGAAAAATGATATTAACATCATGATAGTTTTGTATTTAATATAGATTTAGAAAAATGCACTGTAATTTAAATTAAATCCGCAATAATGTTGAGTGTCGGGTGTCAAATATAGTAAACACAATATTTATTAATGCTTAAACTCAAGAACACGGTACATTATGTATTTTCACGCCTTAAGATACCGATCAAATATGTATCTGCCCTCTGGGTTACTAGAATGTCACAATATGATAGGAGCGTTTTGTATAGCTGAAAATCGTTCGTTTGTTTCCCGTACATTATTTTGGTAGACTTTATTTGGTCGGTTGGATAATAAGGATATGGATTTGCCATATTCACCGAACACTATTAAGGATAGAAGTTACTAATCTTGGAACAAATTTATGCGTTAGAATAAAATTTACATTCAATTCACCAAGCAAATTATCAGGTAGAAAAGTTAATTAAAGAATAAATACACACTGCACTATTCCTTGCTCTTTTTGTTGAATATTTTGACGTTCACCAAAAAATCCGACTGATGGCGTTAGTGTAAACGTAAAAAAAAAGTTTGGCAAAATAATAATGTTTTGTCCGTCCGACAAAAACTTTTGAACGGTAACTGCGATCATCATGAAATTTGGACACAACATTCATCTCGGTAAACTAAGATGAACGTGCGTACTCATGCTCCCCCCCTCTCATTCGGTATTTTGCACCCGGGTGGGACCGCTAGTAATTAATAAGTTGGAGAACATCGTCGTCGGCTTTCACGAGTTCATGACTTTGCCTTTGCATTGTTAGTGACATCTTATTCCGTACCATACGAAAAAAAGTTTGGCAAAATAATAATGTTTTGTCCGTCCGACAAAAACTTTTGAACGGTAACTGCGATCATATGAAATTTGGACACAACATTCATCTCGGTAAACTAAGATGAACGTGCGTACTCATGCTCCCCCCCTCTCATTCGGTATTTTGCACCCGGGTGGGACCGCTAGTAATTAATAAGTTGGAGAACATCGTCGTCGGCTTTCACGAGTTCATGACTTTGCCTTTGCATTGTTTGTGACATCTTATTCCGTACCATACGTACCACCGCCGAGCACACACGCTGAATACACAAAATGGCCATGTGTGTGTCCCCCCCACAGCTGCTCCGCTATTCAACGAGTACTGTGCGATCGGCGAAAGAAGACCGGTGGGGAAAGGGCAAGAAGTCGTTGATGTGTTCCCAAATTATCGGAATTCATAGGCGGCGCATAGCAAGGCATGCAAACAATGTATAGCTTTAAATTTTAAGGCATTATTTTGAGCCTCTAACTCGCACATTTTAATTACATTCGCTATGACCTCCCTATAGCGCCACTTCTAACTATTTTTCCCTTTTTACTTTCCATTTTGATGATATTCAGACAACACTCCTCAACTTAGTCCGTGGACGCACACCTATGTACTGTCTGGTGTATGATTTTTTTGTACTGTTAGCAAGTGTCGCTGTATAGTCGTACAGCTATGGCAATAGTACAATTATCGCGACACGACAATTGCGATACCTTTGGTCGACTGGACTCCCTTATTGCATAGAAGCGGTTCCAGGATCATTACCTTTTACTAATATAAAATACATGTGCGCTCTTCTGCAATAAGGTCATAGGACTATATACCACAGACCGGTCTTCTTTTAAAAATCCAACAGTACAGAAAATCAAGGAGACTTATAAAACATCGTTCAGAAAAAAACCTGAGTCGTCGTGGGATGCCCGGCAGATGTAAAAAATGAATTTAAGCTTGTCAAATGCAACTTTAAGTTACAAAGCCCTATGGACACTCTACGGACACTTCCTAAAGCCCTGTGGATATTCTACGGATATTTCCTACAGCCTTATGAACTCTCTACGGACACTTCCTAAAGCCCCAGGGACAGTTCCTAAGCCTTTAAGTTATGTACTAGCAGTGCAACTTAAGTGACTATTCAAGTAACTAATAAGTTTCAATTAGATGTCGCCATCAAGAAACTCTGAATTTCGCTAAAATTTATGTTTCACATCTGCCAGGCTTCCCATGACGATTCAAATTTGTGTTTATTCGAAAAGTTTCGGTTTTATTTATTATTTTTTCGAACGAATAAAAGATCAAAGCCCCCAATTTTTAAAATTTAATAATCATAAATGCATAATGAAATTATGTATTTTTGAAATTACAGTATCAACTAATCTCCGAAACCACTAAACCGATTTTAATGAAATTTTTTAAATGTGTCTTGCTTATTCAAACTTACGCTATATGATAGTTTTTATCAAATATTTTGTACAAAATTACGGTTTTTTCTCAAAAAAAAACTTTTGGTAACATGCAGTGGCCATAATATTTGTTTAAAGCTATTAGTTCAGAAGCAAACCAAAAAAAAACGGTTTTAGTACCAAATAGCGACATGTGATAGAATTCATTTAAAGCTATTAGTTCAGAAGCAAATCTGGTAGAATTTGCTCAAAGCTATTAGTTCAGACGTCGGGCCGCAAATGAAATACATTTTGCAGAGTTAAATTCTATCGCATCCGGGTGAAACCGGGACGAACCGCTAGTAGTAGTATATAAAAAATATATTTCAGTTAAATTGTATTTTTCTTTTCTTTACTGAGTTTTATTAAAACTCGATAAAAAATGTAGGGAAATGTTGATTTTTTCATGTTTAAAAATTTAAAATAGGAACATCTATCTCAAAATGATTTTGATCTTTTATTCGCTCATGATATCCAGAAATCTGAAAGAAACGACCGTATCTATACGTTTTAAGTTGCTATTGGCGTGAAATTTTCAAAATCCTTCAAATATGATTGTTGATGTTTTCTCCCCATTGTTAACAACCTGACGACAGCCGTCCAGTTTTGTGTATAGTGTAGTGCAGTGTATAGTGTTACCAATTATGTAGTGACGACGGCGAACAAGACGCGCCCGTCTTAATATAATTAGCGTCCTTTACGTCATGTCGCGTCATGTCCGGGCTTACTGTCGCTTTCATAAATACAGAAACATTGTTTTTGGAAGTGTATATGTCACCGGGATATTATCAAATCCGTGATATTGTAATTTCACTAGTGAAATTACAATATCACGATTGACAAAGTGTCGTGATATTATAATTTCACTAAGTGAAATTATAATATCACGGATTTGACAATATCCCGGTGACATATACACAACTCATCACAAAATAAATACGCACATTTTACACAAGATCGCTTTCTGCACATCTCCTAAAAATGCGTTTTTCGTGTCTGTGTAGCTGTCATGTACCTACTGATGTGCCGGATTGTTAAAAATGTATATCCGCGGATACGGATCTGAATACGGATATTTGGTTTCAAGTTCCGCGGATACGGATACGGATCTAAACTTTCTTAGAGTACACGGCGGTAAATATTGCACATCGACCTTTGGAAAGAGACTATCTGTTATGGGAAAAAGTTATTGACCTCTTTAAGAGTTAACTCTCATAACAGATTGTCTCTTTCCAAAGATCGATGTGCAATATCTCATAATAAAGATAGTTTTTTAGTATCTTTGAGTTATGTACTATTGGTATGGTACTCACTACGATAAATGTTTGCAATATAAAGGTGCCAAATACGATTTAAAAAAATAAAAAATAATCTGAATGGAATTTAACAGTTTTTCATTATTACCTAATCAGCTATATATATAAAATTTCATCTATGAATTGAAAATTAATAAGGTAAAAGATCCGCCAAAAGTTACAATTTACATGATTTCCCAGTTTTTAAAGAGCCACCAAATATTTTCGCTCAAGTATTATAAGTAGTATTTGCTTATATAGGTATAATATATATATCCGAAGACGACATGTCGCGACGGGGTGTGCGGGTGAGACGCGAGTGGAAATGGCTGAGAGATAGACATGGTGCTCAATCATGGATCAATTGATCGATTTTTAAGGGTTTAATATAATTATTTTTTGCGTATGGAACTGGAGAGCGGCAACATTACATCAAAAGAGCCGCAGGTTGCCGACCCCTGCCTTAGGCTTATAATAGGTAAGCATCTACAGATTCATGTTTCATTATTTATGAAATGGACTTTTTAGATACAATGTGCACACACCTCTCTACACAGGTGGTTACAATCATTACATTATGGATAAGTAGCAAGTTTGTAAGTGAGTAGGGGGAAACGTTGATATCGTGATCGCAGACAATATTGCTTCAAACTATCATTATCAAAATGAAAAAATAAAAAAATAAGAAACTACTGTGTTGTAAAAATTGTCAAACTCTTCTCGTGTACACGAGTACAGTTACCAATAAAACTTATTTCCAGTGACTCATTGACTTGTTTTATAGTTTTATTATTAAACTTTTATTTATTTTTTGGTATAGACCAGTGATTCTTAACCTATGGTTGCAAGGAGACCAGTGATTCTTAACCTACGACAAGGGACTTGTAAGTGTTTTAGATTTTTGAAGTAAATTTTTTTTACGCGCGTTTTGTGAATTTCGTGAAAGGGCAACTCGGTGACTTGTCATCTCGAAAGCTTGTTACGTTTTTGAGTTGTCTATACTTCGTTTCTCTGTTATAAAACCGAAATTCTTTGTATATATACCACATACTTTTATTCTATACTGAGCATAGGAATAAAATCGCAATCGAACCATTAGGGTGCAAACATATGTTTCTGTCTTTTTTTACGCCGTATGCACTGGCGTATCCAGGAGGGCAAACAAGCACAGGGGACCCGGCTTAAGAAATTGCTAATTTGCTCCCTCCTGGGCCAAAAGCACGGTACGCCCATGTTAACGTCACAGAAAACGACAAAGTTTTTGAAACAGAGATACTTTATTCAGATTGAATGCAAGTACATCAACCAATCTTATCATCGGAAAATCAGGGAATTACATCGAAGAAAGAGACGCAGATATATTTTCGATACGCTTTGCTGCATTCACTCACCGCACATTGAGTAGAGAGACAATGATATACATATAGTAAGTTAATAAATATATGATATATACATATTTTGTTTGTTTTTAATAACCTCAAAAAACTATCGGGTGTTTTAAATACTTTTAAATATATGATACATTGCAGTACATAATAATATGTACTGCAATATATCATCGATATCGGGACAGATCGATATCGGTTACAATATCGGCTGATATATGTAGGCACTGCAATATCAACCGATATATTCTATCGGTTGATATTGCAGTGCCTACATATATCGGCCGATATTGTTAGCGATATCGATCTGTCCCTATCTTGTGGACGTGTCTTTACATAATCAAATCATTCGTAATTCTTTCAACAGCGCTGTTCAGCAACATAAAAGCTACCCTTTGTATTGCACATAAATAACTATCGCGTGGATTATGCACATGAAGCTAACAAACCATATATGAAATTATAAATTTGTGCAGTCGTCACGTATCTTTAACAAGGTAAGTATTTACAGGCTGCTTCAAAAACTATCACAAGAAAATAATTCCTACGTTACTGTGTGACGTCATTTTTGTAGTATAAGTACAAACAAATAAGGCTCGGTATCTTTTAGACGAGGCTCGATTAGTGTTTTACTCATGCGTGTGTGTTGTTTGTTAATACAGATATATGTGTTTTACTACAAGTCTGACGTCACACTTCATCACGGCAAGCAGCGTTCCTTGACTTGTCTAAAAATTGCAATTATAAATCAACATCGGTGGCAGATCCAGGATTACGGCAAGGGGGGGGGGTCTTGAAAAATTTTTACTCCTTTTGCGAAAAATGTTTTTCCAACTGATATGCAGTTTTTTGAGATCATTTTGTATATATAAATTATTCCATAGTGTATTATGTACATGCGAAGTTCAAGTCAATTCTACCAACACACTCGTTTATATGAAATACAATAAAATGAATTCTATCTTTACAATAAGAGCAACATGTTCAATAAAATAAAAAAAAATTTGAAGTGAACCAAAGCTACATTGATTTTGATGTAGGTATTCTGCAATTTCCGAGGCTTTTTAAAAAAGTTTGGAGAATTTCGTACTCAGTTAGATCAATTTGATGGTGAAGATTTTAATTTGGGATTTTTGATTCTCTGGAAGGGGGGGGGGGTTGGACCCGAAAACTCCCCCCGTGGATCCGCCACTGATCAACGTAATCTTTTTTTGAATACAAATTGATAATTTCTGAATTTAATCATTTATTTTTTATAGTTCCAATGTACTGTATATACAGTATGTAGGTTAAGTTACGTATATCAGTTGCAATGTAAACTGCAAACGTAGTATTTAACTATAACACTTACTTAATTGTCTAGTTAAATGCGCATGGGTTTGCATTTCAAATTAATACAAATATAGGTATATTTGGAATGAAGAGAAGAAGAGGTAGTGGACACGCGTGGATGTGCCATCGCTACCTGGCACATGTTGAAGTTGGTGTTGTAAATAAAGATAATTTATTCAAACTCGAAGTTATTACAAACACAAAAGAACCTGATCAACCACGAACACTACACCAACTGGTTAAAAAAATGACAATGTTCGTCAGATAAGTGAGCGGCGGATTAAAGAGACAGTACTGTATTTTATCCTGGGAGTTTGTTTTTTTTTCTTTTTTTGAACATACTGTACCATAAATACTTTTATACGTATATGTTCTGCGGATAAGTCAGTGAGCATGTATACCACGTAGGTTGTAATTATTTGTGGATATATCCGTATTTCGGGAAGTCGTGTACCCGCCGCAGTGCATCGGTAGGGTGCACCGCGCTCACGCACTGCGCTATGCGTGACGCGAGCGTGAAAGTCATCCACGTAGTTTTATATACACGGTACAGTCGCATGACAGATCTGTTAGTCGCGTCACGTGCACGCGATAGTCGGCAACCCGGCACACAAAGACAATGAGCACACAGCTAATTGCATTGGCTCCGATATATCTACAACGGACCGACGATATTGTATCCTCGGCTTGTGCTTGTATTACAAGAAATAATAATAATGCGTTTAACGTCCGTTTCTCGACTTCATGTCATAACAGACGCCGTTCGCACCATTACTATTTTCCATCTATCACAGTTCCCGTTATTTTCTACATTTTCTCAACTTCAACTTAATTAAATAAAATTGTCGACCAATTTTTTTTAGACTATACAGGGTGAGGCACATAAAGTGTTACAGAGCGATAGCACTCAAACTATTGATCATATCCAAAAATGTTTCAGACAAAAGTTTTAGTGTTCGAGAAGGCCGTCATACTTGACAACCCTATTTTTTTATCGGTGGTCATTCTAATCACGCAAAATCGTAGTCGAAAAATCTAAACATATCGGAATATTCACTTTTAAAGGATCCACTAACCTTTGCTTGGGTCTACCTACGGAAGATGCTCAAAATGATGACATTTATGGTGTAATTTCGGTAGGTACATACGTGACTATTTTGAATATTGTGAATATTGGACAGAATATTCTAAAAATAAAAATTTTGTTTTTTTTTAATAAAAATAAAATAATTTGAATGACCTTGTGTTGTAGGTTGCTGAATTCGTCTTAAAATCGCTAATAATGTCATCGAAAAAAAATACATGGTTTCGTTTAAAAAAGTGAAGTTGACCTTGACGTAGCTTCAGCGCCTCCACCGATAAAAAAATAGGGTGGTCAAGTATGACGGCCTTCTCGAACACTAAAACTTTTGTCTGAAACATTTTTGGATATGATCAATAGTTTGAGTGCTATTGCTCTGTAACACTTTATGTGTCTCACCTGTATATTGACAAAAATAAAATTATAAATCAATAATACAAAATATGACGTTTCGATCTGGGTTTAGATCTTCAGAAATATCTAAAAATATAAAAAAATAATTACCCAGTAAAATCTACTTATTTTGTAATAAAACGCAGAAGTTAATTAACAATTTTATATATTTAAAGAGTTCTATTCAGACGTTAATCAAAGATTTCAACTTAATTAATAGCAACGGGCGAATGAAGAAATTTTAAGACACTTACGATAAGGTAGGCAAATTTTGAGCACAGGAGTTTTACAAGTATCATCGGCCATGGCCTTGAATGAGTAACCATCTCAATATTTATCTGGAATTATTGAGGGAAACCACGGAAAACTTCAACAAGATGGCCGGTACAGGAATTCTCGGCGAGAGGCAGTAGGAGAAACTTCCAGTCACATCTGTTTCCAGCGGGATTTGAACCCGGTACCTCCCGAATGCGAGTCTAGTGCTCTCACCATCCGCTCGGTTTTTATTTGAATATATCAACCAACCAAATTTTGAGGGCGCGAAATCCGAATCTTGCCATATGGCCGCCGATCCTGGCTATACGGTACTGTCGGTATCTAACAAACGCAATAGTGTCAAAAGTGTTAACAGTTTTTTACACTAGTGACTAGAGTATGGTACCAAACACACCGATTGTATCAGGTTTAGGTATCTAAAAAAAAAAACGAGTGTGCTTTAGACCACACGACTGAAGTAAAACTTCCGTTCGCCTCGCCCGATCACACTTTTCGTAACGCTCTCGTCACGCATTCACCAGCTTACTCCCCAAGCCAAGCGTGCGTAAAGAAATTTTACTTAAAAAAAAAGGTTTGCACTCCGGAAGTGCCGGCAGAAGTGAAAACTTGAATTTTCGATCAAAATGGTTTGTATCATAGATTGCATTTTTATGTACGATATTTCAACGCTAGGTGTCTAACGTTGTATAAATAAAAGTTTTTGTCTGACGCATTTTCGATCAGGACACGTGACCCTGACGCGTCAGGGTCACGTGTGTCCTGACGCAAGTTTAACATTTTTTACCCATTACAAAAAAAGTGTACAACGCAGCTAAAGAAGTTTTCACTTTAAGAAAAAATAATGAAAATGACATCATAGAAAAAATTATGTAATTATTAGGTACATATTTAAATGTTATTACGGTCAAAATTGTTTAGTTTTGGCTTGAATATAAATCAAGGAATCAATTTTCAAAAGATTCAGTCATTGAATATAGTTCAGCTTACGATATACACGTCTGTAGAAAGTGGTGGAAGAAAAGTATACGGGCGGTGGGAGAGACGGGTCGAGACGACCCGTGCATATGGTGTAGGAGCTGACAAAAGGAGAAGAACAGCAGAGTAGAGTTAGACTCTCTATTACGATGGTGAATTCTTTTCTTTCTGCTTTTGGCGTTGGTGCCATCGTCTTGTGTACAAAACTTGTGAGAGCTCATTCGTAGTAAAGAGAATGAAACGTATACACATATAAACGTCTCTACCTGCTTGCAGCCCGGATCCACTGTTGCCAAATTGAAGATAAAAATATGTATGCACTGCCATCGGACGGAATTTAATATAATCTCTGAAACTGCTGTTTCCAAGGAAATTTATATTTAAGTTATATTTAATTACGTTACTATATTTTGACATTGGCAGAGAAGAGAGACTATAGAAGTTCAAGTGACGATCACCCCTAAGCGCAATTCCCACCCCAATTGTCAAGATGGCGATGCGGCGCACTCAAGCTTCGGAACCGCAACGCCAGGTGGCGTTAATTAATAATTTCAGCTTCACACCTTAATCATTGTATTTTTTACAATTTTTTATTAATCAAAAAGAAATCGACAGAAATTGATGAATTTCTTATATTACTTTCTACGGTGTTTAGATAAACGCTCAAATTTACTTCTGAAGATGAGAGATGAAAATATACGTCCCCCACCTCTGTACACCGACACTAAACCTCGATCGTTCTGTCATCTAACAGAAACAAAACAAACTAAAATTTCCGGCCACACTGTTCCATTAGAAATAAACTTCTATAATTATAATATATAGTCTCTGTCCATCCTAAATATTGGTGAAACATTTTTTTTGAAATTGAGTACTTTCGGAGATTTTCCCTACATCCATATGTGTGCACGAAGCCTACTAGCGCCACTGGTGGGTAATAGAGAATTATTGAACTCACTTTTTATGGAAATCGCGACATGTTTCTATGGTGATAAGTCAAAAATTTTAGTCAGCCATGATGTGTCAAAAAAAATGTAATAAGGAAAACTGATATTAATTTTATATAGGTACCATAAAATTCAGATTGTAAGCCATTATATAAATAGCATAACATAAAAGGTACGTGAGAATTATATATTCATCAATTATGACGTACAATATATAAATAATTAATTTGTTTACACTGACAGCGTAACGTCAAATTATGGCGCCAATGATCTTTATTTTACTTCAGCGCAACAGTCCGGAACACAACAAGCATTTCCACATCGCCTAGTTTTGCCCATGTTTTCCTTGTAATTAACTATTTTCATTTTTAATAAACATTGCTCACTGACATACGGAAAATTTGAGTTTGAAGTTTCCCCTAGTGCTCACCACGAACGCTCGCATCGAAAAATTTGTAACTCCGCCTCCTTGCACATAGCGCATATATAGATCAAGGGTTTTATAAGATTCACAGGTACGACCCATCTGGCAACACTGGCCCTTAGCAGGAAGTAAAAGCGAACGTTGTGTACACAGAGGAAAACAAACTGAATATTAAGTAGGTGCACACAAATTTATTGTTCCTCAACTTGTTCTCGTCCTGCTCCCCTCCTGCCGCTGCACATATCGTAATTATTAAAGCCGCAGCCACGTTCCACTGATTGCAAATAACGAACCGTGAAACTTACCAAACAGATTTTTTAATTATGTGACGTTTATGCTTTACGTTTGTCTAAATGTTTTATTTTGTAAACGACAGAAAATTATAATTAAATATTGACAGATTACAGTTGGTTAAGATTTTAATCACTGTAGACCAGGGGTCGGCAACCTGCGGCTCTCCAGTTCCATACGCAAAAAATAATTATTTTATTATATAAACCCTTAAAAATCGTCCAATCGATCCATGATTGAACACCATGTCTTAGGTCTATCTCTCAGCCATTTCCACTCGCGTCTCACCCGCACGCCCCCGTCGCGACGTGTCGTCATTGGATATATATATTATACCTATATAATACTATAATACTGAAGCGACAATGTTTAGTGGCTCTTTAAAACCTGGGAAATTTTGTAAATTATAACTTTTGGCTCTTCCGTCTCAAAAGGTTGCCGACCCCTGCTGTAGACAAAAGTGCGTTTTCACAAATCTTATTTTTTACTAGCCGTTATCCGCGGCTTCGCATGCGATTGAAACAAAACACGGATGTATTCCCATTATTTGGCATAGTTACTCCGTTCTCGACGTAGACTCCCCTAAATACACCCATCCCCCGATTTACACGGTACTTGTTTTACAAGTTTTCGCTTTTACACGGTTTTCCAAATAAGTTTTTTTTTGTTTTTATCGCACTCTACTTAATGCTACTGTGATTGAACACGTGCGCTGTGTACACATCTCACGGGGAATCCCGAGCTTATGTTCTGACTTGCTGCACACGCACACTGTGTCTGTATTTCTTCGCATAAAATTAAAGTTTTATCTACGGAAAATTGTATTTGAGTGAAAGTTTCTCAGTTTCAGAACCTGTCAATGCATTTTATTTTTATTTCTGTGTACACCTAAAAATATTGAAAAAAATCACAACTGTTAAATAGCAAAATTATGCATTTTCTGCAAGCTTTTCGATTTACACGGTTTTGACTTGAAATTTTTAAATTTTCGATTTACACGTTTTTCTCAGGAACGTATCTACCGTGTAAATTGGGGGATAGGTGTAATTTCAAAATTAATGACATTCACGTGATCAACGTCCTGACAAACCTTGAAAATGACACCCATATTGATTTTTAGACTATTTAACTCTTTTCACCCTCTGAAGCGGTTGTTTTTGAAAAAGCATGAAACACGTGTTTATTTATTTGTTGACAGGAAATAATCATGATTTCTGCATGCAAATTTTGAACCCACGCTACACCCGTTTAAAGGTTGAATTTTCAAAAATCCGTTCTTAGCTGATGCCTACATCATAATAACTATCTGTGTGTAAAATTTCAGCCCAATCCGTCCAGTGGTTTGAGCTGTGCGTTGATAGATCAGTCAGTCAGTCAGTCACGGTTTCCTTTTATAAATTCAGATTGCAGTTACATTTCTTCGCTTGAAGGTGACGCAAAATTAACTCTCACGAAAATTGAGTATATTGAGTTCGTTCAAGATGGTTTCTACAGATGCGTTTTGATGTCGCCATCTATAAGTCGATGCCTTTAAATAGCGGAAACTGCATAAACAGATTTTAGACTGTAGTAAACATTACTTCCGTCCGAAAAGAATCTGAGTTACTTTCAGGTCGCGTCTAAAGAAGTTTTTACTTCAAAAATAGCCGGCTTCATCAACTGTGCACAAAAAAAAAGTTGAACGAATAAATATAAAACCTTTAAGGAATATCTGAAGCGGAAAATTTAATATACGTATACGACTGAATTAAATGTTGGTTTGCCTAACAAGAAGTGGATAGAAAACCGTTGACCTAAATTTACATTTATTAATTAAGTTGAAATAGTTTTGAGTGCAGATAATGCAATCTATGTATTTAAACTTTGTAGGTATTCATAATGCAAATGAACACAATTACATTTCTTAAATTCTTTAGATAAGCATATAACAATATAATTAATAGTAAATCCATTTAAAATTATGTAGTTATGGCACCGGTTTCACCAGTAGCGGATTTACCAGCACGCTGAGTAGGCTTGAGCCTAGGGCGGCAGATTTTAGAGGCGGCAAATTAAGGTTATTTAATTACATTTACCGTATATGTAATTGTACATTATTGTGTAAGTAGCATAGATAGATAGATAATTTATTGTGTAGCCCAGAAAAAGATACAATAAGTCATGCAGAATACATAAATAAATACTTTAAAAATATAGTACAAAAACAGTTTAAAATACTGTACCGAGTACACTTTAAAATACTAATTTACAATAAAATTTAATTTAAAAATACAATAATTACCCCGCCTTATTAGTTCGTTATGTTTAAGCTTTGATTAGTTCAGAAATATACCCAAAACTATTTCTTGTGCAATTTCAACCAAACTATTAGATTGTAAAAATAAGCCAGAAACTGACAATTGTAGAAGTAAGGGCGACAAAAATTTAAAAGCCTATACTTGGGAAATGTGTAAATCCGCCAGTGGGTTTTATCCGGGTGCAGAACTGTTCTGGAAATATTATACTGACCTTCCCATCTACACAGCAAAACTATCAAAGTACATTGTTTTGATGTATCTCTAAAGATTTGGCCAACGTTAGCGATGTAAGCGTCATAGTTCAGCCATTTTGTACAAAATATTTACAAATTGTATACAGAAACATTCCTCGTTTATCGCTCTTTCTATAAGTGAAAACCGTATGAAAAACCGGCGGAGGGACTTTGTTTTATATATATATATATACCAGCGGTCCGTCCCGGTTTCACCCGGGTGTGATAGATATAATTCTGCAAAATGTACTGATTTCGGCCCAGCGTCTTAGCTAATAGCTTTGAGCAAATTCTACCAGATTTGCTTCTGAACTAATAGCTTTAAGCACATTCTAATAGATTTGCTTCTGAACTAATAGCTTTGAGCGAATTCTATTAGGTGTCGCTACTTGGTACTAAAACATTTTTTTTTGTTTGCTTCTGAACTAATAGCTTTGAGTAAATTCTAACAGATGTCATTACTAAAACAGTTTTTTTTGAGAAAACAACGTAATTTTGCACAAAATATTAAATATAAACTATCCTACAGCGTAAGTTGCACCAAGTAAGACACATTTACAAAATTTAATTAAAATCGGTTCAGTGGTTTCGGAAATAAGCGCGGCCAAAAATGTGACACGAGAATTTTATATTTATAGATTAAACAGCGCTTATAACGCCTAAATAAAAAAAACTAACTTGGTGCAAATTGTTTCGAAAAGATTCTAATGTTACTGAGGCATTATTCCAACAATTAAAATAAGATAAATTATAAATTTCCCGCAAACGACAACCATATTTTGATGGGTGAAGTTAAATCTTCAATGATGATATAGAAATTGTAATCTTATCGATTTATTATTAGCAAATGCATCTGAGGTTTATTGGCAATAAATAAAAAGTTCATTCGATATTATACAGATGCTTTCAGTCTTGTCTTACATCGTAGGTATTGCTTAATAACTGAATTCGTCTGGAAGCGTTTTTATTTCAAACGGGAAAAAAAGTAATTTTATTGGTACTCAAAAAGTGCAGACGGTTATCTACTCAAGTAAAAGTTTGTTCAGTTTATTCTGGAAAATTAAAGATCAGAATATAAAATGGTTTTTCTCATTTGTCTCAACATTAAACTTTCAACTTACGAGAGTGATTTTTCTTATTGTTGCAAGAATGCACTTTATTGAATTTCAATCAATTAAAAGCGTATTTTTGCAACTGTTTCAGTTTTAAAAGAATTTTTAAGCAACGACTTAAAGTACCCCGCACAAATGATCTTATGGAATGTGGTTGTCGGTTAAATTAGCGAGATTTTAGATATAGGGATATCCATTGAATTCACAAACATGTGCTTTTTTTAAATAGAAAAACAGTCTAAAACTAGTTAATGTTGGAACGTGTCATCCTGTATAAAATAATAATGTCATATTCAGATTCAGCGCACTTGAAACCATATTTCTTAGGGTTTTTTTTAAGATTGTGAATTCAACGGATATCCCTATATCTAAAATCTCGCTAAACATATATGTAGCTAAAAATCTATTGGTTTTTAGGCTATGCGCCCATGGACACTTTTTCTTAACAACCTTTAAGCTATAAAATAAAACAATTTTCGATCAATTTAACCGAAAACCAAATACCATAAGATCCTTTAGGTTCATTTTGGATTTGCGTTCAAATAACTTCCCAGCGTTTTAATAACTCAGTATTCATGAAAAATATACATAATTTTGGAGCTACTCTTTATTTAAATTTTTTAACAACTAAGTAAGATATGAAAGCAAATACAAAAAATTGCATCAGACAGTCAGACGTCACTAAAGGCTATTGCTAGCTCAAAAGTGACATCGAAACTGACTTGGGAATGCATAAGAGAACAGAGTTCTGACAGAACACAATAAAGTAACTTTACTGTTGGTGCCGGAACACTCTGGAATCGAAGGCAACAATGAAGCTGATGAGGAAAGGATCCTCAATCAACTCCATACATTATGACCCAAAAACCTGCCCTTGGAGTGTCCAAAAGCACAGAACGAGGTCAAATAAGGGAATCAGCAGAAGCCATACTGGATCAAATTATCAGGCAGCAACATGGCAAGGCTTTTATTAAAGGACCATCCCGAAAGATGAATGAAGAATTACTACAACTTGGTAGGTTTTCTGGTAGATCTCTCCTGACACCTCCAAAGAATCGCACTGTTTAACGGGGACTTAAAGTGCAGACAGTGCAATAAGGAGACGGAAATAGCGTACCATATTCTGTGCGAATCTGGATCCTAGAAGACAGATAATTTATGGATAATCAAGAATGGGTCCAGAAGACTATATCAATCACGGACTGCGCAAGCTGATACAAGGAACGAGGATACTGGATCGGTTGATATAATATAAGTGATTGGGAGATGGCATAACAAACCCTAGAGGATGCGGTGTTCCTAGTGACAAAGCGGCTCCCATTATTAAAAAAAAGATCTTCAATCAAGTGTAGGAGAAATGCTGTAAAAACAGAAAAACATTTTACTTCTCAAAAGCTTTCTCTGACGATTTTGATCAAATTTTATACATGGATTCTCCCTTAGTTCCGACATGACTAATTCCTCCTAAAAATCCAGAGGGAAGCTGTGGACGTGCCGATGCATGTATTCGAATTATTGAATTATTGTTCCTAGTGACAAAACGGCTCCCATTATTAAAAAAAAAGATCGTCAATCAACTATAGGAGAAAGGCTGCAAAAACAAAAAACATTTTATTTCTCAAGAGCTTCTCTGACGATTTTGATCAAATTTTACACATGGATTCTCCCTTAGTTCCGACATGACTAATTCCTCCTAAAAATCCTGAGGAAAGCTGTGGACGTGCCGATGCATGTATTCGAATTATAGAATCTGTGTTCAAATGAACATTTCACCCTCTCAGTTATTCAATTATTTCCAAACAGCCCGTATACATCTAAGTGCAAACTTAACACTATTATGATAATCGAATTCCGATCTGAAACTATATTTTGTAGACACATTAGAGGTGTTCGGTAGTCATGAAGGGCCGGCACAAGGGTGAGTGAGGTGGTGGTCCAACCCTAATATCATGGCAGGGAGTTATGTTTGTCCGCCATGACGTTATCTACTTTCTACGCCGTGCTACCTTAGCTTATAAATTTCCGGTTGAAATGTTAATGGTCAATTAACTGATATTTTAATGCATTAATTTAATATCTATGCAGTTACTTATGCGTGCGATTCATGCAACGCTGCACAAATTACACCACTAAATCTTTTTTTTATGTAAAAAACATAAATGCATAAACAAATGACATTCGAGTATTAAGGGAGTTTGATATTAGGATAAAAAGTTTATCACAGAGTCGAAACAAGTACTAATATGATCCTCGAAACTCTTGTTTCACGATGCCGAGGATGAAATTAGGTTTTAATATATGCCGGCAAATGAAAGATCAAAGCAGTATAGGACCTGGAGGTTGATTTTAGGACGTACATTTTTGACTCGGGCATGCACATAATATTACCATTCCAGCCCACAAGTAGGGAATGGTACTAGTTTAGGTCAAAAATCACTTTTAAAAAATGTTACAATTTATTTCCGTTTTGAGGTCCCCCGAATCCAAAAAACATATTTTTGAAAAAACTCTGTGCGTCTGTTTGTCTGTGAACACGATACAGGTCAAACGGATGAGCGGATCGAAACCAAATTTTGGAAGGATGTTTGGTATGTGATATTTGCTATAACGGTGTTCTTTATATAAAAATGGTATACTTTTCATAACGGCTTCTATTTATTTTTTCAAGAAAGTTTCGTCAGCCGCTCTTTTGTTTTATGGATCTGTCAGAAATAAACTAGTTAGGCATGTTTTGATTAATTTTTACATGACGTGGAACATACTATGTAGGTAACCATGGCAACGAATAGTTAATATCATATTGAATACTAGCCATTACCCGCGTCACCTCACGCGATATCAGAAATTTTATTTTCTTTATTATAATCAAATGTCACCATTTTTGAAGTTGGAATGGTCCCGTCGCCCAATTGGCTGGAATTTTTTTTATTTGCGATTAAGCTCATTTAAAAAATAGACAGCTGACCAAGAAGGATCACTACAGTGAAGAGATGAGGTTTGCGTCACTTTTACAACACTTCATTAAAATCAGGGCACAAATTGAGGGTGGCCGCCACAAGAAAAAACAGTTTTTTGGATTGTAAATTCAAATCACCAAAATTAAAGTCTGAAGGCAACTAAAAAATTGCATATACAGCCTTAAGCTCGTTGTTACAGCTTCTCTATTAAAAATGAATCACCACTTACCTATTCATTATTGCTTAATTACAATTTAACTACCCAATATTTTTGTCATTAAGCTTTCCACATTCATATTTTAAAAGTTTCTTATATATAGGTACCCACTCATCGTATGCGTGACTACTTGAACAGCTGTCATTTAATTCAAATGAAGTTTGGTACAGTTTGTCGATGAAAAAAAAATATTTTTTTCAAAACGTCGCGTTTTTATACCTATATATTTATCTAATTTCCTACTGTCTGTCTGTCTCTCCAAGTTTCCCAGAAGGTCCTAATTAATCCAGAAAGCTCGAACTTTGGGTACTTATATAGTACGGGACAGACATTAACGAAGAAATTTGGAGGAGTATAAAAAAAAACCCTTGTTAATTTCCATAAGAATGATAACTTTTTACACTTACAGAACAGGGCATATTTATATATATACAATTCTCGTGTCACAATTTTGGGCGCGCTAATCTCCTAAACCACTAAACCGATTTTAATGAAATTTTGTAAATGTGTCTTGGTCCAACTTACGCTATAGGATAGTTTTTATTAAATATTTTGTATACAAAATTACGGTGTTTTGTGAAAAAACTGTTTTTGTAACATGTAACGACATCTCATAGAATTTACTCATTGCTCTTAGTTCAGAAGCAAACAAAAAAATCGTTTTAGTAGCAAATAGCGACATCTGATAGAATTCGCTCAAAGCTATTAGTTCAGAAGCTAATCTGGTAGAATTTGGTCAAAACTATTAGTTCAGACGCGGGGTCGAAAACGAAATACATTTTGCAGAATTATATCTATCTCTGATGATGTGTGGATTATCAATTATTTCAATTATACATATCTATCTCACCCGGGTAAAACCGGGACGGAACGCTAGTATATATACTAGCATTTGAATCTTTGGACTTCAATCTTGAGTCTGGCGAAGACGGGCTTAAACCATTTATACCATTAATAAAATTGTAGCCTATGCGGAGATTAGCACCACTGTGGTAATGTATATGTACACGATATTCTCAAGAACCGATGTACCGATTTGAAAATACGTGTCTGCGAGTAACACTGTCTATACTTATTATTACGTCAGACAAAAGGGGGATAAGTAGCCAATGAAACCCGGTTGAAGGGTTCAATTTTTATGAGGTTAAACTACGATTTACTATGAAAATGAAAGTTATACGACTGTGTTTATTATACTTTACGCCATTTTACAGCACTACCGTTAAATGCGTTATCTGACCGCTATGTAAGCATGAAAAGAGTCTATTTTATAGGGGCGAGTGCAAAAAATCTGTTTTATAATCAGGAATAATTATTTTTATTTCACATTAGCGGCACTGTCCGGCTTCGCTCGAATTTGTAAATTGCCACTGTTTTTTCGTCAAGTTACGTTGCAAAAATTGGTCTCCACGAAAAACGTTTTTATTTTAACACGACGATGTCTGTTCTGAAGGTTCATTCTAAATATTGGTGAAAAAAATTTTGAAATCGGATAAGTAGTTTCGGAGATTATCTCCTACTAGAGATGTGATAAACGGGTCTTTTTAGTGATCTGCATCTTTGCATCTGGATCCCGTATGTGAGCTGGCTCCCTGAACCGGTTCAAAAAGAGCCGAGTTCTGAATATGTTATTCGAGTCAACTGAGCCACTGAGTTAGTTGAGTCAAGTCAATCATATCACCTAATATTATGCCAGTGACTGACTCACATATTATAAGGCGGGGTTTTACAGGTTGCTACTTGCTATGTTACAGAAAGCATATTACAATATGCAATACAATACCTTAAATAGTTGTCACTTAAGTAAAACATTGTAATAAGCTGTAGCGCCTGTGCGTATAGTGTGTACCATAGCCAGATATGATGCATGAGTCATTTGAGCTGACAGTGCTTCTATGTGTTAAGTGTTTCACTGAGTTAATGCGGATCCGTTGAGCCGTCGGCTCATAAAAAAGTGCGCCGGCTCTCACGGATCTTCTGTCGGAGCCGGCTCTTTGAACCGGTTCAGATCTGAGTTACCCAACCCTATCTCCTACCTTCCTACATCCAAACTTACAAACTTTACCTCGTTATAAATATAAGTATAGATTTAAAATGGACTCATACGTGTTAAAACGAACAGAAGGGTTCTTCTAACCGTTGATCTGGATAAATATAATGAAATAGATTTCTGATACAATTGTCACGTCGATTCTCTAACAATACGGAAGGATTAACAGGAGTTTGGTCGGTGTTTGTCTGGCTTTAGATTTAAACATATACTGACAGCGTGTTATTAATGATTCACTGTAGACGATCGCCATTATCTCGATTCGTTCCTCATTAGTGCCGGGTTTGTACCCCGTGTACTGCATATCATTGTATATAGGTACAGTACATACAGGGTACATTCGTAAGTTTTTCAAAGTATCTCTCAAAAATTGTGTTACATTTTTCAGCAATCATGAAACAAAAATTAAAATGTCAGTAATTCATGACAATGATAAGAAAATCTATATACAGGTGACCGGTAATTGCTCGTATTCCTCCCGGGAGAAGAAACTATGACTAATTTTGAATGATTTAACCTATATCACTGGGGGGTCGGAAATGCGTCATTTTCGAGAAAATCTGCTTAGGTATATGTTTTCTTTTTACAAAATTACGAATTTAGGGAGTTAGAAATTAAAAAAAAAGATATTCTCACTTTTTGGCCTGAATTTTTCCATGACCTGTTAGCTTACTAATTGGCCAACCTTCCTTCCCGGTTTCACCCGGGTGCAAAACAACGAATTGGGAGAGGGACATGAATACGCACATTCATCTTAGATTACTGAGAAATTTCATGATGATCGGAGTTACCGTTCAAAAGTTTTTGCCGGACGGACAAATTTTGAGTTACATTTTTCATTGATGCTCCGCTGCTATTGACCGTAGCGTGATATTATATAGCCTATAGTCTTCCTCGATAAATGGGCTATCCAACAAAAAAAAATTTCAATTCAAACCGGTAGTTTCTGAGATTAGCGCGTTTAATCAAACAAACTCTTCAGCTTTATATATTAGTATAGATTAAAAATCTTCGCGGTCGAATAATATATTTGTTTTTACATTTTCCCAAATAATAATTATACTCAATTCCAATAATTAAAGGTTTCGTTTAATTATTATTGCAGTTATTTAAAAAATATTTATTTGACGCATGAAATATTGTGAACGATAGGCGGTGCTGTCGTCACGCACCCAGCGAATAATATCTACTGTTGTGGTATTCAATTGTTTTCAGTGAACCAAAGCTAATAAAATATCGGCAATCATTTTTTATGACCTAAATACTAATAAAATGAGAAGAAACCCTTTCCAAAAAATGTTTATTTTTAATTATTCAATTTTTAGCGCTTTCGGTCAATTAGTCCATCTTCAGAATTGTTTTTTTATAAAACTCATTAAAATTATCATAATAACTTAAAACAAAAATCTATATCACTCAAAAATTAAATAATTAAGAATAAAAATTTTTTGGAAAGGATTTCTTCTCATTGTCATCAAAATTTCCAAATTTATGGTGTATTTGAATAATTTTAAAACTGAGCCTTCCTCGATAAATGGGCTATCCAACAAAAAAAATTTCAATTCGAACCAGAAGTTTAGATTAGCGCGTTCAATCAAACAAACAAACTCTTCAGCTTTAAATATTAGTATAGATTTTAAGACGCTCCTACGTCCAAATCTTGTTTTCTGTAAGTTCAGCAAGAACTTCTTGGTACATTCTGTACGGTATTTACGGTGTACAGTTTTGATTAGGTAAAAACGTCGTGATGCTAATTACAGGTGAGCTGACAGGCGACGGCACAGCGAACGGGGGTTTATATCAGGGCTCTAGTTGCACACCCTCGTTATACGTTTCATACAGGAAATCGCGTGTGTTATTCGAGCGTCGGTGGAGCGCCGTCGGGACGGGGGAAGGACGGTGGCGATGTTGTTTCTTTTATTATTTATATCGTTTTAAATAATTGCACCGATTACAAGTGTTATTCATCATATTTTGACATCTGTGATACCGAAACTGCTTATTACAGAAATGCCGTATAACATTCCCAGGTGGTCGCACACACACAAAAACATAACTAATTTTTGCTTATTGAAATTTAAATATTGTATAACAACAATATTATAACTTTTTAAATATAGGGTGAAAAATAAAAGTTAACAACTGTTATTACTAAAAATATGTTTGAAACAAAATCTTATCAAAACTTTTAAAATGAGACCGAGATAAGCATTTCACCAATACTGAAAGATCAATTAAAAAATTTTTTAGCACTTCGGCTGGTACGTACAAAACAAGCTTTCAAAATGAAAAGCAGACGAATAAAAATAAAAAAACAAAATTAAAAAAAAAATCCACGGCAAATGTAAATATTTTAAATGAAAAAGGGTGGAACAAAATTTTAAAACACCCCGACTAAAAGAAGGTAAGTACAGGGCCCGCGGATGGTGTTCATCCCGAGTGGGTAGTTGACCGGGAAGGGTGTATACGCCTCTTACGAAAACTAGCGCAACACAGATTTACCAGCGTTATTCTAAATGGGAAAATATAAGTCGTGTTACTCCTCGTTAGTGATGTGCCGGATCGTTAAAAATGTATATCCGCGGATACGGATCTGAATACGGATATTTGGTTTCAAGATCCGCGGATACGGATACGGATCTTAACTTTCTTAGAGTACGCGGCGGTAAATATTGCACATCGACCTTTGGAAAGAGACTATCTGTCATGGGAAAAAGTTATTGACCTCTTTAAGAGTTAATTCTCATAACAGATTGTCTCTTTCCAAAGATCGATGTGCAATATCTCATTATAAAGATAGTTTTTTAGTACCTTTGAGTTATGTACTATTGGTATGGTACTCACTACGATAAATGTTTGCAATATAAAGGTGCCAAATACGATTTTAAAAAATAAAAAATAATCTAAATGGAATTTAACAGTTTTCATTATTACCTAATCACCTATATATATAAAATTTCAACTATGAATTGAAAATTAATAAGGTAAAAGATTCGTACTAGATCCGCCAAAAACTAACGAATACGGATCTTTTACATTACATTGAGGGAGTGCCCCATCCGATGAATTTGCCACGGGCCTCAAACGGTATACACCTGAGAGTTAGATCTACCCAGGTGAAGCCAGGTCGAACACAAATTTATAGTTTCAATGTTTTTCTTGACAAATTATATATGTGATGACTAATTTTATTATTAATATGTAAGATGCACGAAAGATCAACTGGGTATTTATTATCAAAGGTATGCTTGAATGACTCACATGAGATTATGTAATATGGATTAGTCCACAAAACATCACCCTCGCCTAATTGTTATGTGAATAGGAAAAAATCTCCAGCGGAGCCTTCGTGTTATGTAAAAACAGCAGTTGACTCTGACTAATAAATTAGAAACTCACACGTTATGCGTACTGATATTACTCTTAAAAAAGTACAGTTGACCCGCGGTAATCCGGCTCCAGTCTGATCCGGCGGCACCCCTTATAATCCGACATGCCTAAAATACTACAATCTCTCTAAACATGAATTACAGAAATTTACTCTCTAAAACTGAAATAGTGAAAATGTCACTAGGAATTTGAAATAGTGACTTCTGATTCACTTCCGGAATAGTGAATTCAAGTAAAATTCACTGTCAGAATAGCGATACCCCTGATTTTATACGTGTCGCTTGTGGCGCCTCCATACAGTTACTATAGATACTTATTATTATTATTCATGGAGATGTAGATCGTTCTATAGCAAGTTCCTTGTAAACCGATAAACAAACAATTAATATAATATATCAGATAAGTTAATTAGATTATTTTAATTATATTTTCATAGATTCAGAGTAAAATATTACGTGTATACTATTGTTTTTTACCGATTTTAAATTATAGTCATAACTAACAATGAATTATAAGGCTATGTTTTTTTTTAACGCGAATTCTCTATTCTTTATTTTGTACTCAATTTTTAGTCGACTTGTAAAAATATAAACGTTAATTATACTAGTGAAAGATTTAAAAAAATCTGTAATCAAAAAATGGATGATGTCACATGACATTTAATAGTCACTTATATAATTAGTGAATTTTTATATTCACTAATTCATATTGTGAATATTCACTAATTCTGTGTGGTACGATTCTATCATTGACAATTAATAGTGAATATGCACTTGTAATTAGTGAAAAATCACTGATTCATGTTTAGAGAGTACCAGTTCGTAGATTAGAACCGGTAAACTGCGGGTTTGTAACAGAGGAACCATAAAATATCCTAATAATTAATTAAACCAAAGAAATGGAATTTAAAAATATGTTACTTATTTAATATTTATACTTATTACTTACCATATTATGTATTTGTTTTTGCGATAATGGCCTTAGTTGCTGATTCGCTTATTTTGTTTTTAAAATAAAAAAAAAATACACAAATTAATGTTTTTCAAAAATTGTCTGAATTCAATACCACAGTATTACTTACTTTGTTTTTATTACATTCAGAAGCAATATTTCATAACAAAAATAACGTGCATGTTTTTTTTAAGAATTTAAATATCTTCAGAAGCAAATATTTATTCCAACAGAAATAGCATCAGTAGACATGAAACGCGATGTTTCAAAAGTAGGTACTATTTAAAGTCTGATCTACAGTGAGAAAGTAGGAAATACATACGTAAAACATATATTTTATAGGAGCCCGAGCGGTATGACAAAAAATTAACATATACAGGCTGAGTTTTAAGTTGATGCTTTTGTTTTTACAGCGTGTAAAAATCAAATAGACGAGCAAATATTTCAAATAGTTTTTTTATCAAAACTCAAAAATAAGAGAGAAACAGCCTTTCGAAGTTTAAATAAATTTTATTAATTTTTCTTTAATTTTGAGGTCGGTCCTGGGGTTATATTATGTCACTATGGAAATAAGTTGTTATTATCTCTCAAAAACAGAACAATACACATGTCAGTTTCAAATAAGCACCAACATACTTGATAATAACAACTTATTTCCATAGTGACATAATATAACCCCAGGACCGACCCTCAAAATTAAAGAAAATTTAATAAAATTTATTTAAACTTCGAAAGGCTGTTTCTCTCTTATTTTTGAGTTTTTATAAAAAAACTATTTGAAATATTTGCTCGTCTATTTGATTTTTACACGCTGTAAAAACAAAAACATCAACTTAAAACTCACCCTGATATACGAGAAATCACGGTTTATCCGTATAAAATAAATAAATTACCAGTTAAAAGGTAACATTCTTTTGCAAAGGTAATTAAAACGTCTATTGCTGACGAAATATCAAGTTTAATTTGGGATCTAATTTTAGTAATTATGTTCAAAAAATTTAGACGAAAAAATCCGCACCTAAAAATGGCTCACCGTTCTGATCTAATCATTAATTATTATTATAGAAAATTTAAAACATAGATATACATCTAACCATTTCAGAATGTTGACCCTCTTGAACTAATGAACTTTTGTAATAATAAAAATGATTGATACCTCGAATATGTCGAACATATTCGAGGTGTCAGACATTTTAAATGGTTCGTGTTATTTGTCAGAGAACATTATTTTAGCGTTTGGGTTGAAGTTTTTAAGTTATCCAATTAAAAAAACAAACAGTATCTATAAATTTTTACATGTCAAAGCGACATCTTTCGGAAAATTTAGAGGGAACACGCCCCAAAATCAAGAAAAGTCATAGAGGATTTAGGCCTAATGAAGCTATATACATATGGGATCTAAGTTTGGGGAGAGTATGTATCAATAAAATTTTTGCCGACGGGCACTCTGATTAGAAGTTTTACTTCAAAAATATTAAATTTCGTTCTTGATAACTTTTGCCTGAAGATGCTTATGATAGCAATTGCAGTAGTCATGTCTTTTTTTAACGATACGGTATACAACAAAGAAAACAAAAAAAAATAGTTGCTTTATAATATAGATGACTCTGGTTTGGCCAGTTGCCATATTAACGAAAATTCACCGAAATAAAACACGTGATTAATACGTACTATTATCTAAAATTAAACAGCTCGCAAAAAATTCCACCGAAGTATTATTATGAACTTGTCAACTTGTTACTTTGAAACAGACAGTTATAATTGTAATGTCAAGAATTGAAAAAAAAAACTAATTGATGTTTATAATGTTGTAAACTGCCGTGTTTTAATTTAAGTTATATCTCTACATTAGCATATAATATACGTAGTGTCTTACATGCATAACGAATCGAGCCTCAAGTTATAAAATTTAAACAACTAAAAATTCTTTCAGGTTTATTTTCCCACTAGTGGTCCGGTCCGGCTTCGCCCGGATTTGTAAATTACCTATTAATCATAGACGTATAATCGAATTTTTGATTAACGTCTTAAAAATTAATTAGTAATTAGTTTCTATTAAAATTAAGTTTGAGTTTTTTTTAAATATCGAAATATTAATAAAAGAACAATAACCAATTATTTTTTACCATTCCAACCCACAAGTGGGGAATGGTACTAGTTTAGGTCAAAAATCGCTTTTCAAAAATTTTACAATTTCTTTCCGTTTTGAGGTCCCCCGAATCCAAAAAACATATTTTTGAAAAAACTCTGTGCGTCTGTTAGTCTGTGAACACGATACAGGTCAAACGGATGAGCGGATTGAAACCAAATTTTTGAAGGATGTTTGGTATGCAAATACGAAGAGCCCTATTGTTTGGAAAAATCGGTGCATGCACAGAAGAGATAATATGCTAAAGCGGTGTTTTTTATATAATAATGGTATACTTTTCATAACGGCTTATTATTCTATTTATTTTTTCAAGAAAGTTTCGTTAATTTATAGATTCGGAAATATTTTGAAAATAAAAAAAAATCATCCGCTCTTTTGTTTTATGGATCTGTCAGAAATAAACTAGTTCGGCATGCTTTGATTAATTTTTACATGGCGTGGTACATATTATGTAGGTAACCATGGCAACGAATAGCAAATATTATACTGAATACTAGCCATTACCCGCATCACCTCACACGATATCAGAAATGTTATTTTCTTTAATATAGGTAATCAAATGTCAACATTTTTGAAGTTGGAATGGTCCCGTCGACCAATTGGCTGGAATTTTTATTAATATTTCGATATTTAAAAAAAACTTAAACTTAATTTAATTACAAACTAAATGCGTACCTTCTTTCCATGTTATAAATTTAGTACAATGTTAGCTTTGTTGTATTTTTATGAAACATTCTGTAATTGCCATCATCATAATTATTCCAAATGAAAAAAAAAACGTATCAATGTCTACTACATACAATTATTACGTGGTCCACGTCAGTTTTCTCAGTGGGTGTGCTGAATTTTATATTAAAATTAGTATTATAATAATGGCATCAACAATATTGTACTTTTAATTTCGCAAATATCCTGTTTTTTTCACGCGCACTGCTGTCCGTAGCGTTTTTCACTCCAACTCATGCAACATTTATTTTAACGTTTGCCAATACAACGGCCCGGTCCGGCTTCGCCCGAATTTGTAGATTGCCGCCATTTTTTCATTGACTTACGTTGCAAAATTGGTCTCCACGAAAAGTGCTTTTATTTTAACGCGACAATATAGTCTATGTCCATTCTGAAGGTCCATTAAAAAATATTGGTGATTTTTTCAAGTGAAAACTTCTTTAGCGGCGCTGTACACTTTTTTTGTAATGGGTAAAAAATGTTAAACTCGCGTCAGGAAAAGTAAGAACTGGGTGAGACTCTCTAAGTGATCGTCAGATCACGTGTCCTGATCGAACTTTTATTTATACGTTAGACATCTAGCGTTGAAATATCGTACATAAAAATGCAATCTATGATACAAACCATTTTATTTATATAACGTTAGACATCTAGCGTTGAAATATCGTACATAAAAATGCAATCTATGATACAAACCATTTTATTTACAAGTGTTGTCAATAAATAAACAATGCTTCTAAATGCAAAAAAATAAGACGTTAATATTCAAGTTTTCACTTCCGCCGGCACTCCCAGAGTGCAACCCGTCTTTTTTTTTAAATCGGATGAGTAGTTCCTCCTCCATCTAAACTTACAAACTTTACCTCTATATAATATTAGTATAGATTGACAAGTGTCGGGATTTTTTAAATTATTGACGTGATAACACGTCTTATAAATTGATGAAACACCGGCTGCACGCACGAAAAAGAGTAACGTTCCGCAAGCGAGAGCGCGATATAAGCGATAGTCTCTCTCTTCTCGCGTGACGTCAGAGAGTAGTGTGCGTTCAACATTTTTTTCGGCTGTTCCAGCGAAAGCTACAAATGACAGATGGCCAGATAAATTATACGGTTTGTTAACAAATATATAATATATATACATTCTTTTAAATGTCTTTTATAATTGCATAAAAATATGTATTTTGCTTTGGTTGATCAAATTATTAGTCGGTAAAAATATAGTTTGACAGCTACTAAAATTTAGGTTATGTATTATTAAATATGATATTCAAGCGGAATACGTTATCACGTAAAACTATCGTCCGTAAATCGACTTTACAGACAACCAATTTTTTTTTAATTACATATTGTAACTGAAGAGCATGAAATATTGTGAACGGTAGGCGGTGCTGTCGTCACGCACCCAGCGAATAATACTGTGGTGCTTTTCAATTGTTTTCAGTGAACGAAAGCTAATTAAATATCGGCAATCATTTTTTATGACCTAAATACTATGAAAATGAGAAGAAATCCTTTCCAAAAAAATTTTATTTTTAATTATTTAATTTTTGAGCGCTTTGGGACAATTAGTCCATCTTCAGAATTGTTTTTTTTTTTATAAAAATTATCATAAATACTTACTTTAAACAAAAAATCTATAATTAAAAATAAAAATTTTTTGGGAAGGATTTCTTCTCATTTTCATCTAAATTTCCAAATTTATGGCGTATTCGAATAATTTTAAAACTAAAACAACAGTTTTAATTCAAATTAAAATTAATCCATTATTTAATGGATTCATCCTAGCGTTCAAAATTTATTTGAAACGAATTCGCGGTATTTTCAGATAAGTTTTGTTGGCAGTTTCTAATTTACAATAATTAACAATAATATTTTATTACATTATCATAATATGTAAATAAAACATCAACTTTAATGTATTTATTAGTCAAAACTTGTTCGTTAACATTTAAATTAATGATTTGAGTACCTCTATACGTTGGAAGGTATCTAACGTTTGAACAATGTGTGTACACTACTGTTGAAAGGTAGATAGTCTTCTTCGAAAATAGGTTAACAGGTTTGTTCAATAATTGAGTTTTTTTATATTAAAACGTCTTAGCGGAAGTATTTTTTAAACTATCGTGCAAATACAGTGATGGATTTACGCCTAGGCCTAGGGCGACATAATTTGAAGGGCGGCATAATTTTTGAAATGGAAAAATTTTAGAGGCGAAAAGTAAAGACGATCAATTTCAAAAATTGGTTCAGATTAGTTTTCATAAAATTTTTTCTATAGAATATATTATAAGTAATTCAATCCATTAATTTACTTCTCAATTTGAATGGGTAAGATGTAAATTTTTTAATAGATCAATTATATCTAGTCTTTATCGAGTAGCTTACTTTCTGTTCCTTTAGTGAGATTAAATATAACTTAAATATCTGTCATGTTTATTAGTTATATTTAAAAATTATATTTTAATAAAGTTATTTTTAAATAAAAATATTGGATCAAAATTAATGAAATTCATTTTATTAAAAAGGGCGGCGCATCGAATGGGGCCTAGGGCGGCAGCAAGCCTAAATCCGTCACTGTGAAAATATCTAGAGAAAAAAATGCTAATTCGAAGGCGAAAATGTACAAAAAAAATTACCTAAGTTAAATTCATGCATAGGTACACAAATTTTAAAATATAAAATTACAATCGATCATTTTCCGAACAAAATCGATCTAAAATTTTTGAAGTGAATACTTCTTTAAAAACGAGGGTAAACTCGTTTCCCTATGTAACGAAATCGATTTCCCTATGTAACGGAATTTGTCACGAAACTGTACTATTAGTAACCCTATATAAAAAAGGATTCTTTATAAGCATTCGTAGCTTAGTGGTAGAATGTTGGCATACCACGCGACCGGCCAGGGTTCGATTACCGTCAGGTGTGCACAACAATTTGTTTTTTTTTATTATTTTTAAGTAGGTACTTATATATAAAATTTTCGACTAATTTATCAGAATAATACTTGAGCTAAAAAACAATATTTGCAGTAAGCCTGCGAAAATGTTGTTGTCTGCTTGTGTTATCTTATTTATTATTTGCAGTAAACCTGCAAAAAAATTAAAAATGTGTTACGAGAACATACTACAGAAGTGAAACTTCTAGTTGCAAATCATACGATTGCATTTAGACAAGTGTAAAAAATGTGTTACGAGATAGTTTCACGTAGATATTTCGTCTGCACAAGTTAATCTAAACGTGAAACTATCTCGTAACACATTTTTTTCCACTTGTCTGAATGCAATCGTATATGATTTACAACTAGGAGTTTCACTTCTGTAATGCGTTCTCGTAAAACATTTTTAATTTTTGACGTGATAACGTCTTATAAATTGATGAAACACCAGCTGCACGCACGAAAAAGTGTAACGTTCCTAGCGTTCTGCCTGACCCTGTGCGTGCAAGCGAGAGCGCACTATGCTTCGGCCCAAGTTTGACAGCTACTAAAATTTAGGTTATGTATTACGGAATACGTTATCACGTAAAACTATCGTCCGTAAACCGACTTTACAAACAACCAATTTTTTAAGTACGATAGTGTTAGAGTCTAGAGTAGAAATTGTATAGTTTTCTAAATGATAATTTTGAAGTTAAATGTAATGTTTATGCTAAAAATATGCCATGCTTTAATCTACGCTTGCTTTATATGTATAGTAACAACTAATAATAATTAGTAGACGTTATTTAATCAAATTAATTAATCATGAATGTTTATAATCTGAACAAATACAATAGTTTGCTTCAATTAGAAGACTAGATAATATGCAACTACAGCAGATGAATATTACTAATTTCTTAATTACATTTTATGCATTACGAAGAGCACATATTTCAAGCAGACATTCCTATTTTTAGAATTATTTTAATAATACAAAAAAATGTTTCAAATAGTACAGAAAAATAGCGTTCATACGGAATGAAATAGTGGTTTAGGAAGAAAAAATTTTAGATATTAGACACTTAACATCTGACGTCACTACACTGTAAATGTAGGCGTGTTACAAACCGTGTTATTTCAACGCATATAAGTGTGTTTATTATCTTTACCGTGTTAAAAAATATGATTTTAGTACACGACGAGTGATATAGACACGTGTAATAGGCAATATTAACACAGTTATGTGTGTTACAATTAAAACACATTTGGTGACACAGCACGAGAATAACACACTTACTACAAATACATAGATAGGTGTGTTGAAAGAACACGTGTAAGATCATTTTACACTCGTAAGTGTGGCTTTAGATTGGAGAAACTTGAAGTACCACGTGTTCAAGTCAGCATAAATATACTATTTGAAAAAATAAATAATTAATTTTTTTTATTTTTAAGATGAAAGAAATTTATTAAATAACTAACACTACTTTTACCCTTCCAACCCACAAGTGGGGAATAGTACTAGTTTAAGTCAAAAATCACTTTTTAAAATTTTACATAATCTTTTCGGTTAGAGGTCACCCGAATCCAAAAAACATCTTTTTGGAAAAACTCTGTGCGTCTGTTTGTCTGTGAACACGATACAGGTCAAAAGGATTAAAACACGCATAAGTGTTATGAAATTAACACGCCTGTTTGTGTGTTTAAAACGACTACAAAAAAAAAACACGCTGTGGCGTGTCAAATTAACACACTTCCGATATGTAGTGTAGCGTCTAATAGTTTGAAATAGTGCCACTTGTCAGAACAATTATCGTCCAACTTGCGGTCAATCGATATTATTAAAAGAAAATTATGTTAGGAGTGACCACACTTGCGGGAAAAGAAAATTTGTCACAAAGTCTGGCAACATTTCAGTGAATAGGCTCCAACGATTTTGACGAATTTAGACCAACAGACGCAAAGAGTTTTCCCAAAAATATGTTTTTGAAGTAAAACTTCTTTAGGCACGTTTGACTTTGGGAGCTGGTGAATGCCTGACGAAATCGTTTACGGAAGTGCATCATATCGCGATGCCTGACAAAATCGTTTACGGAAGTGCATCATCGGAGTTGAGAGGGAGACATAAGTTAGTGAGTGCGACAAAGACGGAGCATTAAGTTGAGAGAGATATATAAGTTAGTGAGTGCGACAAAGACGGAGCATTAATACAACTATTTGACGTTTAAAATGAAAAAAACTGTTTTTTTGTATCAAAAATACATTTCATCGAATTTTGCTGCATTTTGTAACGGGAAATAATGTAGGTTAGTTAATAAATCCTTTTAAATGTATTGTAAATTATGCTAATAAATATATATACATATTTTGCCTATTAATTAATCAAAAATTACATTTTGTAGATATGTGCTACAGAGTGAGGAACTTTGAGACGAACCAACTGCATATTATTGTTCGTTTATGAATTTAATATGAGCAAATTTGACGTAATTACGCATTATTCTTAATAAATACATCTAAAATAATTATAGCAGGAAGAAGTGGTCTAAAGCACACTCGCTTTTTTTGAATTCAGGAGACCTCAAAACGAAAAAATATCGTAAAATTTTGAAAAGCGAATTTTGACATAAACTAGTAACTTGTGGGTTGGAATGGTAAAATAGGATCACACTATTCTGATTAATAGAGCGAGCCTGCATTTAGTTTGTCTTATCAGTGTGGCCGCGGGCTATACAGCGTGTCCCATTTTAATGTCCCACCCCGGATAACTTTTGTCAGTGACCTTGAATGAAAAATGGTTTGGTACAAAAGTTGTACAACTTGGAGGGGGACATTCGATGGCACTAATACTTTTGACCTTGGGTATAAGGTTCAAGGTCATTCAAGGTGAACCTTGTTTTTTTTTAATGGAACGTCCTATTTTTGACATCGGCAATCGATTGCGCGTGAAAAAATATGAGACTTTTGTCTGAAACTTTTTTCGAGAACGGGCAAAACTCTGTGCGTCTGTTAGTCTGTTAGTCGGTTATTCGGTTAGTCTGTGAACACTATACAGGTCAAACGGATGAACGGATTGAAACCAAATTTTGGGAGGATGTTTGGTATGCAAATATGAAAAGCCCTATTGTTTTTGAAGAAAATCTCACCATTCTCGAGTTGAAAATTCAAAAATTTTCAATTTTGAAGGCTAAATTAATTGAGAAAATTTGCTCGTTCTCGAAAAAAGTTTCAGACAAAAGTCTCATATTTTTTCACGCGCAATCGATTGCCGATGTCAAAAATAGGACGTTCCATAAAAAAAAACAAAGTTGACCTTGAATGACCTTGAACCTTATACCCAAGGTCAAAAGTATTAGTGCCATCGAATGTCCCCCTCCAAGTTGTACAACTTTTGTACCAAACAATTTTTCATTCAAGGTCACTGACAAAAGTTATCCGGGGTGGGACATTAAAATGGGACACGCTGTATAAGAGTGTTGTCGCATCACTCCGGGGGTCTCATCACACATGCATCTCTCAACGCCACGCGAACTCATCACACTGCACACAACACGAAGGCAGAATCGTATTGACGGAGATATACAAAGCTAGCTGCGATCGACCGAGTGTAAAGGCCGCGGCACACAAGGCTAGAAACGCGGCTAGATTCCTTGCTAGATTTACCTACTGGTTTTCTAGCGCAGGTTTTCTTGATTGCTTTTATGTGCTTGCTTCACACGAGACGTCTTTTCAAGCTAGTTTTGCGAATAAATCTGGTGCGCGCGCACTAACAGTTCAATAATACAAACATAGAACAAAACGTGTCTGTCTGACTCTGAGCAGAATGATGCCATGTTTGTTTGTGGGCGCTTGTTCAAGTCCATACTTGACATGATACTGCTCATACCTAGCGAGGAAAATAGCTCCTGTTCTAATTTTAAAACCTATCTTGTGAGCTAGCAGACGAGCCTGCAGCGACGTCATTTCCAGCTTCGTACCCAGCCTCCTGGCCAGCAGAACTACATGCAGTGTTTATAGCCTCGTGTGCAGCGGCCTTAAAAACCACTGCACACGAGGCTGGATTTGCCGCCAGATTCCTTGCTAGATTTAACTACTAGTTTTCTAGCGCTGATTGCTGTTATGTGTTCGTTTCACAAGAGACGTCTTTTCAAGCTTGTTTTGCAGGTAGGCTCGATGCGCGCGCAGTGATAGAACGGTAATAAGAGTGGATGTTTATAGTCTCTGAACAGAATACACACTATGGCACAATGTTTGTGGGCGTTCGTTCATGTCGCACACGTGACAAGATAGTGTTTTCTGATTGGTTCTTGCTCAGAGCGAGCAGAAGACCTAGCAAGAAAAATAGCCTCTGTTTTAAAGGCTGCTGCACACGAGGCTAGAAACGCTGCTAGATTCTTTGCTAGATTTGTCTACTAGTTTTCTAGCGCTGGTTTTCTTGATTGCTGTTAATTGCTCGCTTCATACGAGACTATTTTTCAAGCTTTATTTGTGGATAGATTTAATGCGCGCGCAGTGACAGTTAGAATATAAACACAGAGGAAAACGTGTCTGTTGTCTCACTCTGAGCAGAATGATGCCACGTTTGTTTGTGGGCGCTTGTTCAAGTCGCCCACTTGACAACATACTGCTTCCTGATTGGTTCTTGCTCATACCTAGCAGCAAATCTCGCAGGGAAAATAGCCCTTGTTCAAATTTTAAAACGTATCTTGTGAGCTAGCAGGCCAGTCCGCAGTGACGTCATTTCTAGCTTCGTACCCAGCCTACCAGCTAGCAAAACTCCTAGCAGCATTTCTAGCCTCGTGTGCAGCGGCCTTAATTTTAAAGTATGTCTTGTGAGCTAGCAGGCGAGCCCGCAGTGACAACATTTCCAGCCTCGCACCCAGTCTGCCGGCCAGCAGAAGTCCAAGTAGTGTTTTCAGCGTCGTGTGTAGCGGCCTTTAATGCATATACAATATACGTGTCCACACCCAATTCATGCTGACAGGTTCAGTTACATCAATCATACCCGTAGTAACACATACACGCGTTTGAAAATGTATGATCGTTCACGCACAACGTAAAATTTTCACGCGCGTGTTATCATTTACATGCTCTTTACTAACGGTAAGTACAAGTAGACTTCCTCCGCAATCATTACCGCTTCCATTTACAAGTCAAGTTTGTAAAATAATACGATTCTAGCTGCGAACCCGGCTTCGAGTAAAATTTTTAAATTGCTTTAAGTTGCGTAATTAAAATCCGGTGGATGTATATTAAATATACTAATTACACCGAGTATAATGCGCAAACGCTGTAATTTTTTAGTTTCAAAGATAAAGTTTTTCTAATTTTTTTTTGAAAATGATTGTCCATAGCTTTTAAACTAAACGCTTCTAAACATGCGCAAATTGATGGGGCTTTTTTCCTGGAGGTTCTGTTATAATAATAATAAAAATAATAATATAAAAATCGCAGGATTGTGGACAAAAAGAATGTACGACGTCTTGTCTATAGATTTAGACTTTTTCAAGTACAATATGAAAATTCAAAACAATAATTATGAAAATAAACATTAATTACTAACTATAGCAATTAACAAAAGTTAAGGTACATAAGACATGGCAACAAGTTTATGTATAAATTTTTAAACAATAAACAATAATAATAAACAGAAATTCGAAACTTAGTTCCATTTTATAACATAGTTGTACTGACTACTTAAATTTTGAGTGTCTGTTCTATAATTAACAGAATTGTTTTTTCTAATAAAACACATTTCACTGATATTGCGTTTCTTCCAATTTGACTCTTTATCTAATATTTGAACTTCATTAAATAGAAATTTATGTCCAGTGTCGAAATGATGAGATGACAACGCGGTCTTATTATCACTTAATAAATGTATGTTTCTACAGTCCATTCTGTGTTGGTAAATTCTATTGTACTTGAAAAAGTCTAAATCTATAGACGAAACGTCGTACATTAATAAATTTAACTTTTTGTTCACAATCCTGCAATTTTTCTTAGTAATTATTATCTCGATGGACACGATATCTAATATATGTGTATATATTTCTGTACTTCCAAACATTTTTCTTAGCATTTTGATCAAAATTTAGTTTGAAAAGCGATCTTTTCACACAGAAAATAAATTATTGTGAGTACAATCTAATGTGCTAGAATCTAGATGACAAGGAGTTTAAATACGACATTATACTGCTCCTGGTGTATGGAAATTTTTGACAATCCTTTCTTCAATCCAGCATAAAACTATAAAATTTCTTAGATATACTACTTGATATTTATTTTACTTAAGCAAACTATTATGTTAAAAATATACTGACGAATTAAGAAAATAGTCAATTTTTTTCAAAAGATTAATTTTTGTCAAGCTCTGCGCAAAAATTCAAGCCATCTTATAAATCTAGACGTAACATTCCTCTACACGTAAGAAAACAAAATATTTTTAAAAATTCACCGCAGACAAAATCACGAAATACGGTAATAGAAGCTTTAAAAATGCAACACGATCGTGTAACAAACACAAGTAAGGACGATATACATATGTACTTAAGGACGATATACATAAAGTCCGTTTTACTACAACAACAATCGTGTCAGGAATGAAGAGAAATGAAGATGCATTGTTATAGTGTGTACGTATATATAGTGAGAGAGGAGAGAATTCGCGGATAGAACGTCGTCTGACTGGTGGTGGTGCCGGAGACAAGACGAGAACCTTAGCAAATAATGCATTTGCGCCGCCGTGTTTGGTTAGTGATTAAGGGCCAACCGCACCATACAACTTAACTTCATATACATGTATGTATGGATATGGTCCACCGAATTAATTTGTAATCTCGTAAACAAGCGATGGGAGGCGAAAATGAACGAATCTCCGCAAATCTTTGTAGTCTATATGTTACGGTCAATGTCGACAATGCCCGGGCAATGTCGACATTGACCAGTCAATGTCGACAATGCCCAAACCACATCGGGCAATGTCCGAAATCGGACAAGGTTCAAAAAATAGATGTTTTATAAACATGAAACGCTGACATTTGATTGTATCTTTATCATGATAAGTTATCATTAACGCTTTATGGAATTTTTATCACTGATAACTATTGAAGAATATATTTTTCAGCTTTCAAATAGTGTCTTGAATAACTCTTTGAACAAAATATTTTGTAAGGACTTGAATGAAACACAATCGAAACAGCTTAAGAGAGCAATAAGCATATTTTCATTTATTAATTTTTATTTGCTTTCAATTTACTCCCCGCTGGGACTAAAATTCAAAAATAAATGTAGCCTATATTACCCGGGCCATAATAACGAATCGATTGACACCTTATTTATCAAAATCGGATGAATAGTTTAGTCGCTACGGTGGAACATCTGCCTCGAAATTCTTTTTTTTTAAGTTATAATCTTGAGATCCAGTCACCTCAAGTTTTTGAATTCAGCACAGAACGAAGTTTTTACTTATCCGTAGTTTTTTTTAAGATATAATATACAAAAATAGAAATTCTACTTACATTGCTCCGACGTAGAGGGCGTCCCTCTTGCTGTCCAGGTAAAACGTTCTGTAGTACATCATGCCGCATGTGAACTCCCGCACATGGTCTGTGGACAAAAAAACAACAGGTTAAAGTTCTCTCTGTCTGTCAAAAGTAGATACACAATTGGGCGACGGGACAATTCCAACTTCAAAAATGTTGACATTTGAATATAATAAAGAAAATAAAATTTCTGATATCGTGTGAGGTGACGCGGGTAATGGCTAGTATTCAATATGATATTTGCTATGGTTACCTACATAATATGTTCACGTCATGTAAAAATTAATCAAAGCATGCCTAACTAGTTTATTTCTGACAGATCCGTAAAACAAAAGAGCGGCTGATTTTTTTTTATTTTCAAAATATTTCCAAAAACTATAAGAGTTTAGAGAAAAAAATTTGAACGAAACTTTCTTGAAAAAATAAATAGAATAATAAGCCGTTATGAAAAGTATATCATTATTATATAAAAAACACAGTTATATCATATATCTCTTCTGCACATGCGCCGATTTTTTCTAAAAACAATAGGGTTCTTCTGAATATTTGCGTATCAAATATCCTCCCAAAATTTGGTTTCAATCCGTTTGACCTGTATCGTTATCACAGACAAACACACCTACAGATTAACAGACGCACAGAATTTTTCTAAAAATATTTTTTTTTCAATTCTGGGGACCTCAAAACGAAAAGATATTGTAAAATTTTTGAAAAGTATTTTTGCCCATTCCCCACTTGTGGGTTGGAATGGTAAAAAATCACTTTTCAAACTAAATTTTGATCAAAACGCGTGGTAAAATGTCTCGAAATGGATATTCTACAAAAAAATATATTGAATAAATGTACACAGTTTGGTTTGATACATTCTTTTGATGGATCAATTTTTTTCGAACAAGAACGATTTAAAATTCAACAATGCTTTTCTTATACAAAAATGTGCCGTCACAATCTAAGGTCATTGTCAAATATGATTTTCTGACAATCCAGCAGTATAGTCAGCTGTTTAGACGGTAGAAGTTTGAAACTTGAAATTTAGGACCACGACCTCCTCTTAGACTTTAAAGTGATGTAACAATAGTAATTGTGCAGCTAGTGCGACAATGCCGCACGAGTTGCACATACTATTTTTTATTACGAATTAAATTATATTAAAATTTTATTACGAATTAAAAAAAGAAATTAGGAGTAAAAAATTAAATCATTAAAAAAATTGAAAATTCAGTTAAAATTGTTAAAATTGTCAAGAATAAAAGTCCATAATCGAAAATTTTAACCTCAAATCTGCTTCAAATGAGTTTGTTTCGTTGACATTAACACCGTTATTATTTTCTTTTTTCCCTGAATTTGCATGCGGCAAACAATAATTTCAGTGCGACAAATAAAGTTTCCGCACGCAAATGAAAATAGCTATTTTTCAACCGTAACAGCGTGCGTAAACATACCACTTTTCCCGCATGAGTAATAAAAAATAAATTTGCTGCTTTTATTTATTTTATTGCCAAACTAAAATCTAGTCGAGTGTAGTCGGATCGGTAAACTAAATAAGCAAAGATAAACAATGTGATGAACACTGCATTAAAACAGTAATGTTTAAGACTCCGTTTTTGTCCGAGAATAAACTATGCGTTAATAGCAAAAGTTGAGACGTATTTCGAATGCATTTTCCTCAAAGTTTCAACTGCAACTGATTTAAGAGACAACTTGTAAGTTATTCACGAGTGTGTTCTAATTTCTCTGAACTAATTCCCGATTTTCACTAAAAATATCAGGATTAATTTCTAACGCTCCAGATAAAACAGGATTTACTGACCTGTGTGCATGGAATTTATATTGGGTGGTTTTCTAACTGTTAATATTTTAATTTTTCATCACTATGAGCTATGTGCAAGCAGGTGAAGCTCAACTGTTTCCGAATGTCACGCTTTCGGTGGCAAAATAAGAAAACTCAAGCATAGTTTGTTACTATTGTAACAAAACTGTTCTAGTTCGTGGTGGAAATTATTTATTTACAATAATAAACGTTTAACAAAACAGTTAAACAAATAAACAGAAAGCACTTCTTTATGACGTAACAGAAACAAAACGACAGTTCTAAATAATAAAATAGAAGAATACAAAGTCACTATCTAATATATAAAATTCTCGTGTCACAGTTTTCGTTGCCGAACTCCTCCGAAACGGCTTGACCGATTTTGATGAAATTTTTTGTGCTTATCCGGTATCTATGAGAATCGGCCAACATCTATTTTTCATCCCCCTAAATGTTAGGGGTAGTCCACCCCTAAATTTTTTTTTTATTTTTTAGACAAAATTTTTAATTTCTATTTTTTTATGATACAACATACAAAAATACATACAATCCTCAATTTTCACCCTTCTACGATCAACCCTTATTTTTTAATAGCCATTTTAGTAATTTAATCATTTTTCCTCTCCGGTCGAAAACTGATCAATCGTCATTTAATTAGTTATCCCCGCCAGATGTCTACAGGTGTCACTTCGCCAACATCTATTTTTCATCCCCCTAAATGTTAGGGGTAGTCCACCCCTAAATTTTTTTTCTTCCTTCCCCATTCGTTCTTTTGCACCGGGCACGACGGCGCAGCCGGAGTGCTCGACATACACACATATACGCCCATGTATATTTTAAAATAGCTAGCAATTAATAAAATAGATAGATAGATGTTTCAATTATATATATATATATTATACTGTTAGGCGGTACGAAGTTCGCCGGGTCCGCTAGTACAACTATATACACAAGATTATTTACAAGACAGGAGCACACCAAAATTTATTTAACACACTTATTTATTAACTATATACAGTTCTATTTATTACGTACACTATTATTTACACAGTTAATTTATTTATTTATCTCGGCAGTTACCTCAGCTCTGTTCACTGACTGTTAAATATATGTCGATTGTTCACATACACGTATCACTGTTTGACAGGTAATCGGCCATGGCCTTGAATAAGGAACCATGTCGATATTTATCTGGAATTATTGATGGAAACCATGAGAAACCTCAACAAGATGGCCGGTATAGGAATTACCGTTTCTCGGCGAGAGGCAGCTTCAGGAAAAAGTCTCAGCCACAACTGCCCCCGCCGGGATTTGAACCCGGTACCTCCCTAGTGCTCTCACCACTACGCTACGCCGCTCGGTAAATATACTGAATATGATGTTAAGAGTGAAAAGCCTTGAAATTTCAACTTTCAAGTGCACGTTGCCCTGTTAAAAGAAACACGCGGTATGTATCGAACTTGAATGTTACAATAGCTGCTATACATCCAGCATTCCTGTATTCTATTATCAAAACAAAACTTAGCCGTACGGGCCACTAATTGATAACGGCACAAGAAACGTTAATAGCTTGTGCAATAGGTATATAGATATGTATGTATACCATACATTGTACTTGTACAGTAAAATAGCACCAGCACAAACAATGCTAATGTGCTCCGACACAGAACTAGGAGCTGGCTGCGGCTTTTTGTGCTCCTGAACTGTGAAGCCAAGCAAAACACCAACGTTAATATTATTATATATAATGCATATATCTGCGGTCGCGAGACAAAAGTGCTTATGCCATATTTTCGGTATTAAAAGAGATTCGGTACAATAGCAATGGGCGAATGAAAGAATTTTTAGCACATAAGGATAAGGTAGGCAAATTTTGAGCACAGGAGTTTAACAGGTAATCGTCCATAGCCTTGAATAAGGAACCGTCTCGATATTTATCTGGAATTATTGAGGGAAACCATGGAAAACCTCAACAAGATGGCCGGTACAGGAATTACCGTTTCTCGGCGAGAGGCAGCAGGAAAAAGTCCCAGCTACATCAGCCCCCGCTGGGATTCGTAACCGGTGCCTCCCGAACGCGAGTCTAGTGCTCTCACCACTACGCCACCCCGCACGGTGTCAAAGATGACTATATCTACTATGCGAACAGAAAGCGACATGTAGATCAAGTTTCCCCCTCTCTCTCAACGCACTACCTGCCAGCCAATCCAGATCGTTTCCCCGCCAGGAACTTATTCCACTTCCTCCACTCTTAACGATTTCGTTGTTTTAAAATTTTTTCGTTACATGGTTTACCTAAACGAAATTAGTTCAACTGAGGATTAAAAAAATTATAAAAAACTTTGACATGAGCGGGTTTGCTCCTCGGCTACAGATTTGTGTGTAGCTCGGCTGTGTGATACTAACTTTTTGTTAGATCATCAAAACAACATTGGAATTAATTCGGCCGGTCTTAACCTATTTGTTATTGCATAGCTCTCAAGTCGTTAATATTAAATACTCAACTATTGTCTCTGACTGATATTATTATGCACTAGTTATAAAATTTAATGTTTAGTGTTTTGTTTCTATTTACAATATTGTTTCAGAACTAATTAAAATGACGAAGCACTGCCATAAAATATTTTTGTTTCATCTCTAGACAGTTTCTTTTAAATTTAGTTAATTTATATATTATTTTGGTACCGAATAATGTATTGTAAAGCAGTGTTTTTATTTATGTATATTTCGACGCATTTTATTATGCTATATTATTACATGTATGACCAATCTGAATATAGATATCTATTTTATTCTATTCTTATCTAGCGGGCCGTCCCGGTTTCACTCGGATGCAAAACTGTTCTGGAAATATTATATTGACCTTCCCATCTACTCAGAAGAACTACCAAAGTACATTGTTTCGATCCATCTTTAAATATTTGGCCAGCGTTAGCCTAGTAAGCATACGAAAAAAAATGTTTTTGACACAACACCATCATAGTTCAACTATTTTGTATAAAATAACAAAGGCAAAATCAATGTATAAGAATACGCTAGAGATTCGTTGGCATTTAGCACAGAAAAGAATCTCTAACGAGATTCTTCGATTTACAAACTATATACAGAAAACCTTCCTCGTTTATCGCTCTTTCCATTAGTGAAAACCATATGAAAATCCGTTCGGTAGTTTTGAAGTTTATCGCGTTCAGACAGACAGACGCGGCGGACGAGCTTTGTTTTATAGGAAATGTAATCGTTTTATAGGAAAAAATAGCACTGAAAATCTTAAATACATCGGCGCGCCCTGTTTACTTATTGTGACGTCACTCTTGTAGTAACAAACACGTATAATTAATAAGGCTAGACATCGTTTAGTACACGAGGCTCGTCTAGTGATTACTGACGTGTGTGTGTCGTTTGTTAATATAGATATATGTGTGTAATTACTACAAGTCTGACGTCACACTTCAAACATCACACCGGGCAGAGTAATTGAAATAAGAAACTAACCACGTGTTTTCGTGAATTCAAGCCGATAATTTAATTATTTTATTAGTGTCAAGGCCCTTTTATCTAAAGAAAATTAAACAAATGACATCTATCTACTTCAGATCAAGGGCGTAAGTATTTTTTTAAGATTTATTAACCACGAATGACCTTTTTTTAACAACCTAAACTTGCAAATTTTTGTGTGGTGTGCACAATTGGAGAGCAAAAAAACAGGTCCTTTAATTTTTTTTCGTTTGTTGTGTGATGACTCTTGGGGGGGGGATAATTTCCCTTTTCGTTTGTTGTGGTGGGTGCCTGCGGTTCTGATGAATCCTGGAGAGGGGGTGTAATTACCCAAATACCCCCCTATATCTACGCCCTTGCTTCAGATGTCATCTATTTTAAAACAGCTCATGATTTTACTCCTGGCTAATATCAAATTCCAGAAACAATATTTTTGAAATATTGGAGTGCCGCCATATTTCATGAAAAATGCAAGTCAGTATTTTGACATTTATGGATACACACACCTAGAGATGTAGTGTTGTAATTTTAAACATAAGCGCAATTTATTTACTGTACAATTTTAAAGAAAAATACAAAAACGGCGTAAAAATACGATTTCACATAGTGTTGGTATTGTAATTTATCTGACGGAAATAATATATTAGATGCATTATCTTCAGTTCACATATCATTGTTTGCGCGCGTCGTCGCCGGGGTCGTTTTGCATAGCCGTCCCGAGTCCGCGCAGAAACGCCTGCAGGACCGGCGCGCTGTGAATTACATTAAGCTTCTGCCATTTAATAATTCGTGCCAAATTTCAAATTGATAGAATCTGAGAAGATCAGACAACAAACAGACAACGTGATCTCACCATAAAGGTTCTATTTTTTTACCATTTTGGTACCGAACGATGACTGTAAAACACAATACATCATTCGGTACCAAAATGGAACATTTTTTTTTTCAATTCGAACCAGTAGTTCCTGAGATTAGCGCGTTCAACCAACCAAACAAACAAACTCTTCAGCTTTATATATTAGTACTAGCGGCCCTGTACGTGCTTCGCTACGTATTTTAAAATATACATGGGCGTATATGTGTGTATGTTGAGCACTCTGGCTGCGCCGTCGTGCCGAGCAGTTTTAAACGATATTCAGTTTTTTTACATCCTCGATCTAGATATATGGTTGTTAAGTTCGTTGCGCCATCTATTGAATATTCACTCAATCCAGTCAACAGGATCGCCATCTTATATGGTTGTTAAGTTCGTTGCGCCATCTATTGAATATTCACTCAATCCAGTCAACAGGATCGCCATCTTATATGGTTGTATTATGACTGTCAAGGAATAGACAAATAATTTGCAATAAAATAATATTGCGACTACTTCAATAAATAAAATTATCGACCAATTTTTCAGACAATATATTAACAAACAATATAAAATTAATACATTAACGTTTCAATCCGGATTTGGACCTTCTTCAGAATTGATCTAAAAAATATAAAAATAATTAATAATTAAATATAATTCGCTTTTTTATAGATTGAAAAAATCTATAAAAAAGCGAATTATATTTAATTATTAATTATTTTTATATTTTTTAGATCAATTCTGAAGAAGGTCCAAATCCGGATTGAAACGTTAATGTATTAATTTTATATTGTTTGTTAATATATTGTCTGAAAAATTGGTCGATAATTTTATTTATTGAAGAGTTCTAATCAGACGTTAATCAAAGATTTGAATATTGCGACTATATTGAAATGTAAGCTATCCTATCTTTCAAGTTGAGTCGAATTGCACACGGTGTGCAAATCAAATTTAAAATCGGTTCAGTAGTTTAGGAGTTCATCGCGGACAAACATGTGACACGTAATTTTTATTTATTAGTAAGAAAGAAGATAGGTACAAAAATATATAAACAGAAAAAAGCGATGAAAACTGAAAATTCGTTCTAGGAATCTTTAAAACTGTTCAATTACAGACTAAGTTACGGTTTTATTTATTTGAATTAATTGAGCTAACGTCTGTATAATTCATTAAAAAAACAACACTCACAGTATGTGGATTTTGTAATCCGTTACTATATATACAGACACCGAACAACCATACCATATTACCTATATGTAAAATAGGTATATTATAAACAAACTCTTCAGCTTTCTATATTACTATACATTTTATCTTTAAATTTAAATTGGATTTTAAAACGTATTATTGATCTAGTAGTCTTTTCCGCAGTAAAAAAAAACTACTACAATGTACGGCTCTCTACTCTACCCGAATGTCGCGATCGATTAACCGAACAAACTCATTTAACGCGACAACTCTGTAGTAATGAAATTCATTCTCGAAAGTGTATATTTTTATAACGCCGTCTCTGATCACACTTTGTGTACGTCTGTACATTCGTTATCTTTGCACATTCACATATTGCATTGCGTTTAAATCACTTAGATATTAAAACCGTTCATCTTACCTAGACTTACTATTGTGTGGCTCATATTGCAACAGGCAGTCAAAACATTTCACTCCATCCTATCTATGTATGTGTATATAATCTATACACACGAAAATAAAAATGAAATGTAGGTAATAGTAATAATGCAGAAAAACTCTTTTCCAATGTGTTGACTGGGAAAATGCTCCAAAACATTTTTAGATTCGGGGCACATTTGTAAAGTATTTGAGTAAAAGTATTTCAAAATACAAATACTTTTCTAGTATTTGTATTTCAAGTACTTTTCTATAGTATTTGTATTTAAAATACTTTTCTAGTATTTGTATTTCAAATACTTTTCTATGATTTGTATATCAAGTACTTTTCTAGTATTTGTATTTCAAATACTTTTCTAGTATTTGTATTTCAAATACTCTTCTAGTATTTGTATTTCAAATACTTTTCTAGTACTCGTATTTCAAATACTTTTCAAAAGTATTTTTTACAAGTCTGATTCAGGGATACACGACAGAACATTTTGCCCGGAAAGTTATAAGACACAAACGAAGTATACAGGTCGCCCCGTTTAAAACGGGCCGTCCTTATACCGGGTGTGTTCTTAAAAACTTTGGACGTTTTCCTTTAAAAAATAACTGGTTGAATAAAAAAAAGTTCGAACGAAAGCAGTTGGGTTTCGAGGGGAAAATCGTTTGGACACACCACCTCACCCCTTTACAAAGGGAGGGGGTGACTTGTGTTTTTTAAATGGGAACCCCAATTTTTATGAAAACAATGGGCTGAAGCAAAAAATGGTCCAAACATTATTGATGGCATTGAATTTTGAATTTGAATTTATTAACTTACTTTTTACTTTTACATATTATTATTTTTACAAATGTGATTATATATGTAATATTTCCTAATGAACCAATAAAAATTGTGGGTGTCCACTTTAAAAAAAAGTTGTGGTTGCTATCTCGATGGTGGCGCCACCTGTGACATGCTGCGTTCCGGCGCCGCATTGCCTCTTCGTTACTAAGCAACTTTTATTCAGAACATTTTCTACCACACCTGCAAAATTTACGACGGCCCGTTTAAAATGGGACACCCTGTATGCAAACTTCACCGTCTTGAAAATAATCTCAGGAAATCTTGATGAAATTAAAAATGTAATAAAACTTTTTGTCGCGAGCTTTTAAATTTTATATTTATTTTCTATACATAAAAACCGTACATTTAATAATTTACTAATATGAATCATTGTCTATCTACTGAATGTGCGGTGAGTGAAGGCAACAAAACGTATCGAAAATATATCTGCGTCTCTTTCTTCGATGTAGTTCCCTGATTTCTCCAATGATAGGATCGGTTGATGTACTTGTATTCAATTTGAATAAAGTATCTCTGTTTCAAAAACTTTTGTCTTTTTCTATGACGTTACCATGGGCGTGTCCAGCTTTTGGCCCAGGAGGGGGCAAATTAGAAATTTCATAAACCAGGTTCACCGTGCTTGTTTTTCCCTCCAGGATACGCCAGTGCTTACGGCTTAAAAAAAGACAGAAGTATCTGTTTTCAATCGAACCTTTAGCCACTGTTTAACAGCTACTGGTTTACTGTGTCTACGCCATATCTCATATCGCATGAATTTTCAAATTACACACATTTATTATTATGGTACACCGTCTGTGTATGGGATATTGCCGTATACGAATTCTATCACATATCACAGGTGTCGTTATGAAACTGTAATACAGACAGTCCCCTATACTCTAGTACACGTGTTAAGAATCTATGTAGTATAAAATAAGATTCACGAGATTTAAGTAAAAACAAAACTACAATATCTTATTATAATCTACGTTTTTGCAGTTCTCAGGGCGTTAGAGTGAGCTGCCACGTTTACCTACCTGTGACGTCAGTCTTGTAGCATACAAACAAATGCAAATAAGACTCGGTATCGTTTACACGAGGCTCGGTTAGCGTTTACTCACGTGTGAGTGTCGTGTGTTTAGGTAGATGTGTGATTACTGCAACTCTGACGTCACACTTCAAACGATCGTGGCGGGCAGCGTTTTTTAACACGTCAAAAAATTGCAATCTTAAAAGTTTAAATTGAAATAAGAAATTAACCTCGCGTTTTTGTAAATACAAACCGATAATTCGAAAAATTATCGCATTCATATAATTTAATCGAGCCCGCGGTGATGTAATTTCCAGCCTCGTACCCAGCTTGCCGGCCAGCAGAAGTCCAAGCAGTGTTTCCAGCCTCGTGTGCAACGGCCTTTATAAACCGATGCAATGTTTTTCTTTATCGTCAAAAAACTGACTACTAACTGCTTGATGCAAAGACGCAAAAAGGCTACGAAAAAAACAAATCTCATATGTATACAAGAAAAATCTATTTATTTTTTCCGAGTGTTTAAAAGTGCACACGATAAAGTTTTGCAAACTACCAGAGTACATATACATATATCAATTCATGAGAACAATTGGCAAACTCCGCAGTCGAACAATAGAAAATATATAGACGAATGAAAAAGAATTATAGTTTTCTTTTCAGTGTGTGGATATAGCCTTTTTAGTAGAAGAGAAAATCGAAAACAGTTCGAGTAGAAAAACATCAGGACTCTCTGAATGTGGGAGCCAGTTGAGTCGTTAATTCTGGGGAACAAGTCGAGCCAATATTATGTACATCGATGAATGACGTCGGTAAATACGAATCTAATCTGCTAGGATTCCGCATCGTTCCAAATAAATCAATTAATTATGTTTGTGAAAACTAAAATTAAAAAAAAAACACGCTTGTATAATTTTTAAATATAATGATTTTGTTCAACAGCAATAGAATGTCTCCCATTATTATTATTATTATTATTATTATTATATTGAGTTAGGGGACATCCTATCGCTGTTGAACAAAATCATTATATTTAAAAATTATTTTTTACTTTTTAGTGCACATTGCTTATAAAAACGTGTATTTTTAATTTTAAGTTTTAATTTCACATTGTAATGCATATTGCTATAAAAGCGCGTTTTTTCGTTTTTTTAAAACTATAAAAAAATTTAAAAACCCCGCCTACCTGCAGCAACGTACAGCACTTCACAATCAATTTATATAAATTATCTATAATACTTATTCATAAATTATTGTAGTCATGTGTAAAATTTCAAATTATTCAGACGTCTAGAAGAGGGTGAATATTTGAAAGTTTCCACTAAATAGATAGATGCACAGTGCACATATAGATTCAGACATACATACAGGTGAAGTTAATAAAAACGTTTTAAAGACTCTTTTATATACAGTCGGACTAGTGTATTTTCAACACCATCTATTTTCAAATTTTTAGTTAGTACTTTTCACGCAGTGTCTCCTACTACGTTGCTCAGAAAAAATACGTTTAACAGCACTTAACTTCAAATTAATAAAAAAAATTTCGGATTGATCTATGACCGCCACGAAGTTAGGATAAAGAAAAAGTTGAAATAGAGGAATTGATTACTCCTGTCAGGTTCAATATATACATGAGTTCTACTGTACTGAACAAAAAATTTATTACGCTTTAAATGAGGGGCTCTCCAACGAATATTAATTTTTTTAAGTAATAAACAAGCGATCCAAAAATTAGTTGCTAACAATTTTATAGAAAACGTCTACAGTGACCAAAGGATCCAGAAAAACGCAATTACAGATATTAAATTTGCATTTATTGACTAACGTTTCGAAGGATTTATCTTCATCCTCAGAGTACAAATGCCGTCAAAACTCTGAGGATGAAGGTAAATCCTTCGAAACGTTAGTCAATAAATGCAAATTTAATATCTGTAATTGCGTTTTTCTGGATCCTTTGGCCACTGTAGACGTTGTCTACAAAATTATTAACAATTATTTTTTTTAACTCTTCATGTCTCGATCATTCGATAACATTTGAAATTATAAATACTAATCGTTCGAGGGCTCTTTTTAATTTTATCTATCAATACTTATAAATACCTGATAAAGAAGTCAAACTGGAGTCTAAGGCACATCGTTTTATATCGTTCCATTTTTTTATTTTTTTAGTTATATTCGTTCAAAAAAAAAACATTTAGTTTGCACTGTGTAAATGAAATTGCCAGTTGAGAAAAAAGAATAATTAATTACCGAAATGTAATCAAATTAACACAAATATTCTGCGGCGTTCGAATAATTTTTTTATATAGTTACTATCAAAAGGCACTGCACAAATTTCATTTTTACACTTGTCTTTAGAATACAATTTAAATTCTCAAAAAACATTTCAACAAGTTTAGGAAGTTTAAAAAATCTGATAAAATTTTCAGAATATCAAAATATCAAACAATTACATTTTTTACAATAACCGTTCGCGGACACATTTTAATAAATTCTAGTCGCCTTTTACAAAAATATCTACGAATATATATCGATTGCGTAATATTACTTCATCAGATTTGGTGTTATAAACAGGTCAGTTTCAAAATTTAGATACAGCGGTTCGAAATAGGTGGATTTCCCACAGTACCAACTTAAATTACATAATAGAATATTGTTGTTCAGTGGCGTGGACAAATCTATACTAATATTTATAGAGGTAAAGTTTGTAAGTTTGGATGTAGGAGGTAATCTCCGAAACCACTCTTCCGATTTCAAAAATGTTTTCACCAATATTTAAAATGAACCTTCAGGATGTACATAGGCTACAGAATCGCGTTAAAATAAAAGCGCTTTTTGTGGAAGCCAATTTTGCAACGTAAGTCGACGAAAAAAACTGCGGCAATCTACAAATTCGGGCGAAACCGGACCGGACCGCTGTATTATATAGGTACTAAAAAAGTGTTTTTGATTGAAAATTGTAGAAAATAACGGGAAGTGTGGTAGATAAAAATTAGTAATGGTACGAATGGCGTCTGTTATGACATTAAAACGAGAAACGGGCGTTAAACGCATTAGCGTCTGTTATGACATCAAAACGAGAAACGGACGTTAAACGCATTATTACTTATTATTTATAATAATATTAGTGAAACGATTTTCTTGGTACAGCCGGACGAATGTATTTTAGAGTCGTGTGTTTTCAATAATATTAGCATTAGCCGATTAGTGCGTGTCGGTTTTATTATTTTTAGAGCTAATGTTTCTAAGTTACCTGTCATTTTAATAATTTAAAATAAAATGATTAATTACACTTCCGAACAATTACGATTAATATTTAAAGCAAATAATGGAGGTTAATTAAAAATTTAAATAAAAATAGATTATTTCTGTATACTGAAACAATATATACAGGGTGTTTGGCACATGAAACGACACCATTTTTTGGGGGGTTCTCGTGGTCATTGTGATCATTTTAACCCCAATGACTAATTTCTAAATACCGGTTAATTTTTTTTTTAAATTATTTTTAAATTATTTTTTTCTACTGATTTTTATTAATACAGGCACTTTAAAAGTCCATAGGGTCTTTTTCCTGATACTATTTGCATAAAATTATGATTCATTTAGAACAAGGAGTCATTCGAGAACTCAATAAATGTATTTTCGTGTCTCTAGTACCAAAAACAAACAGGTTACGATTTTTTAAAGGCAATTTTTAGGCCAATTTTCGAAAATAACTAAAAAAAAATCGTATCTCGATAACCATGACACTTAGGGCAAAAGTCATTGGGGTTAAAACGATCACAATGACCACGAGAACCTCCCAAAAAATTGTGTCGGTTCATGTGCCAAACACCCTGTATACATATATGTTTATCATTATGTATTTTTAAAAAAGAATAAAGTAATGAAATTTTGCCCTAATTCTTTTTTTTTGTGTATCTCCAAGTTTGGAATACAAATACTTAGTTTATCCATACGTACAGTACTAACCATGTAAGAATTATTATAGCCGAAACATATAAACTAATGTCTACTATATTGCGTTCCCCTTATCGTAATAAAAACAATAAAAAACTTTAAGAAGACAAACAATTAAAAAGTTTACGTAGTAAAACAGTACATTAAGCTTTAAGAAAATAAACAATTTACTGTCAGATTTGAAATGTTTTTTTATACTGAATTTATTTTTTACCGAAGTTCCGAATTAAGTTCGTATACTATAGAAAGTATGAGAAATTATACCCCATCGTCGCCATGTTTTTAAAGCTCCGCCCATTTAACGGACCCCAATAGAGTTTCCTTCAAATAAATAAAATTGTCGACCAATTTTTCTCAGACCAATACCTATATTGACAAAAAATAAAAAAAATTACAAATCAATATAACACAAGATGACGTTTCGATCCGGATTTGGATCTTCTAGAGAAATATCTAAAAAATTTAAAAATTAATTAGTATTAAGCTATTTATTATCTAATATATAAATTGTACGAAAGATTGAAAGTTTGATGATTTAAAAAAAAAAACCTTCAAACTTTCAATCTTTCGTACAATTTATTAGATAATAAATAGCTTAAGGAGGTTGAGCCGTTTTACGAAGATAATGAAAAAAATCTGAAATAAAGTTTTTTTAATAGGTTTTTTTATGATAAAGTTTTCTGTAAAAAATCCAAAATCATTAGGAGACTTATAAAGTTAAAAATTAAAAAAAAAATATACATGTAGTCTTATGGAAAATATGTCGACCTAGCATGCAAACTGTTCATTTTAATTTTTTGCAAATAACCAAATAATGTCAGCAGTTCCGAAAACTAACTATGTAAAGCATCGATATCTTACGCATATTTTTTCAATTTAATTAGGAGACTTTTAATCAATAAAAAAAATTATTAAACATTAGCACTTTTCGATTATGGACTTTTATTATTGACAATTTTAACAATTTTAACTGAATTTTCAACTTTTTAATGATTTAATTTTAATTTTTATTACTTCTAATTTATTTTTTTAATTATTTACTGCAAAAAATATGTAAAATACAGAAATTTACATAAATTTATTTTTTTTAACCTAACTTTGTACAAAAAATTCAAAAGTTAGAAATAATTAATTAATATTAAAAAAATATATTTATTTATGCCTTTATGACAATAATTTATTGGTATCATCGACTTATAACCTTTTGTAAAAATTTATTATGGAAAAGTTCCCATTTAGAATTCGACTTACTTTTGACTGGGACTGTAACGGATCAACCTCCTTAATACTAATTAATTTTTATATTTTCTAGATATTTCTGAAGAAGATCCAAATCCGGATCGAAACATCATCTTGTGTTATATTGATTTGTAATTTTATTATTTTTTGTCAATATATTGGTCTGAGAAAAATTGGTCGACAATTTTATTTATTTGAAGAGTTCTATTCAGACGTTAATCAAAGATTAGAAAGAAGTTTCGTTAGAATTTTCTATATTTGTACGAATTCTTCTATGAAGCGGACTGTACGACAGTTTTCTGTATGATGTAAAGTCTTCCAGAGAGAGTCTGACTTCGCTATAGTAAAAAGCAGAATGCTTCAAGCATTGGACTGAATTTATTTTTATAGCATTTAGTGAGCACCATAGTAAACAGATGTTGCCAAACAATGTATCATATTTGTGTTAGCTTAAACACCGACCATAAATACATTCAATATATTATACGACTTTATCCTCCTGTTCGTTCGGCTCCATTGCAGCAACGTGTCAATCTTGGGGAAGTAAATTTGATTATTAAAAATTGAGAAAGTTTAAAAGCATACAGGATGATCGTATAACTTGTAACCTTGTTGTTTTTTTGGTTTAATCCCGTCAACGGTTAGGGTTCATTGAGCGTTGCAACAATTCATATTTTTCAATTTGTGCTTTTCCCGGTTGACCTTGAATCCCTCGAGTTAGGTTGGGCTAGAGATCTAGGCTTTTTTTATGCCAGATCATGGCACAAAAAAAGCAAAAATTTCTTTATTTCTTTTATTTTCTTCTTTATTTTAGTATTTTCTCGTATTATCATCTAATGCTGAGTTATGTTAAAAATTTCAAGTATCTATCTCAACAGGAAGTTAGTTTAAAATCATTTACAAAGTTCCGCCCGACAAACACGAAAAGCAAGTTAATATACACATATGGTAAAACTAGCGGTCCCGTCCGGTTTCACCCGGGTGTAAAAGAACGAATGGGGAAGGGAGGAACATGAGTACACACATTCATCTTAGTTTACCGAGATGAATGTTGTGTCCAAATTTCATGATGATCGGAATTACCGTTCAAAAGTTTTTGTCGATAAAAAGCAGTATTTATACTTTTTTTAACTAATATTTTTTTTTAATTAATTAAATAAAATTAAAATGAATTTAAATGTAAGCCTTAGAAGAAAGCAATGTAGAAAATAAAAAAATAAATAAAAATATATTCGCCCAACGTGGGGCTCGAACCCCTGATATTGACAGTTGCATGCTCTACCAATTGAGTCATCTGAGGTTGTGTACTTACAACGCTAATATGAGTATACTTAGTGTATTTCACCTGAATAGAAGCTTCTTTTTGGGATACATTTTGCAACATTTTTCATTAATGCTCCGCTCCTAATGGTCGTAGCGTGATTTTATATAGCCTATAGCCTTCCTCGATAAATGGGCTATCCAACAAAAAAATGTTTTTTCAATTTGAACCAGTAGGTCCTGAGATTAGCGCGTTCAAACAAACAAACTCTTCAGCTTTTTATATTAGTATAGAAAATATACACTCTAAGTATTTCGGTCGGACACTGTATATATTCTGATCAACTGTTGAAACTAGTCGCATATGTTTGTTAAAGAAAAGGGAAGAAAATAAACCTTACTTCATTCCCCTCAGACTTTTTTCTGTATGTTTTAATAAAAACCTAAGCTAACCTTCTTGCGTTAAAATAAATAAAAACGTAAATTGTGCGTAGAAAAAGCGTTTTACGACGGCGGCGGCAATTTCACAGTTCTATACATGTATAGAAAAATGCATTCAGAAGGCAGCAGTTCAATTACTGTGCCAGTCAGTGAAATGGTTAGAACAATGCTAGTCACCGGAAAAGCGAGAAAAATATATTGGAGACAGACGAATTCGCACGCGCTGAAACCGAATTGAAAAATTATACAAAAATCATTTGCGGAAAGCAAAATTGCGATGTCACGCGTCAATAGCAATATGCAAAATCACATTGTTCTCTAATATCGAGACAGCAGATGTGTCCCCCGCAATCGGTACTGCTATAAACCCGAAGTACTAGTTGTGCCGCTTGCAGAGTTCGAAACAACAGGGGAGTTGGAAATGTGACCTCAATCAGGACGCAAACATGCACATTTGCATTTTAACTTTGCATTCCAGAACTATATATTACTAAATTGAAAACCAATTTCCACCGTTTCATTAAACCTAAAGATAGCTTGAGACTAATAGTATATTACACAAAAAGGACCGAAAGTTTGATATTCTTGCCCTGCGTGCCATGATGCCCTCGGCTTCGCCTCGGGCATCATTACGCGCAGGTAGTGTCCGACCGAAATTTCGGTTTCGGCCTAGTTTCGGCCAAAAATCAGGCTTCGGTTTCGGCTGCCCATCCGGCCGAAACTAGAGCCGAAACCGAAACTACAATCGGGAGGTTTCGCGCTGAAATGCGGTTCAGCGACGAAGTGTCTTTAATGTCTGCGCGCTGCGCGTTTTTTTCAGTTTGAGAGAAAACTTTGTTATTTTGATACTTTCGATTTAAGTATTATTTACAATAAAAATATTTATTTAGTTGTTGTATTTGATTTTAATTTTTTGTAGTTCGTTAACAAGAGTACCATACAAAAAGACCAAAGTTTAGAAGAAATAATTTTGTTCTTAAGATGAAAGAGTGTTTTCTTTTTTTTGTTGTGTGTACTGTGTACCCTACCTAAACATACTTATTAGGTAAATACTTTTTACTAAAAAGTAATTTTGTTTTGCAGCTTTTATTTTATTTCATAATATTAAAAAAAAGTATATTTATTTGTGCTTTTTGAAATAAGGGGGGTAATAATATGATATGACAAGATATTAAAACTTTCAATAAAAAAATATTCAACTGGCTGTTCCATGACGAGAAATCAAAAATTATGTACGACATCCTCAACTAATCTGACTGGACTAACTGAATGGCTAGTATATAAAATGTTTTATTTATTATTATTATTATTTTCTTTTATTTTCATTTTCATTTTCTTTACCAGACAGCACAATATAGCTAAACAATTAGCTCGTAAGAATCCCTACCCTAGAACTGGCATTGCCAAGTTGGGTAGGAAAACTCAATAAAAATTGTATTGTATTGAATAATTGAGTAATAAATAATAAAAATAATAATAATAAATTGATTATTTAAAATATCAGAGTCAAAATGATTAATATATGATTAATTAAAAAAAAATAAAGACTGATTATAATAATGTTTACTTTATTTTTCCCACGAAAACATGAAATTTCGGTTTCGGTTTCGGTTGAAATTGAGACTGAAGCCGAAATTCGGTTTCGGTTTCGGCCGTAAAAATTAGTTTCGGTCGGACACTACGCGCAGGGCAATATGTGGGTTTGAATTGCAAAGCATTCGGTATTTACCTGTTTGTTCTATTACAATGTGCTAGTTAAAAAGGACAATCCCACAATCGGGTGAAGTAACTACTAATTGCAGCCCACATGCACTTTAAACACAAAAAAATAATCGATTTCAACAGTTATAATTATTATTACGACCATTAACTTATTCGTTTTTAATGAAGGAAAATTGAATAAAAAAAAAGGTAACGATACCAATTAGCCAACATGATTACGTTATTATACAAGGTGTAAAAGAAAGTTTGTAAAAACTAGAAAGCCATTACAAAAAAAACTATAATAATAATACCGTGAGACAAATTATAATTGGAGTCATATGTTTTCAACCGATTTTGTTCACGTATTTTAAAGTTTGTAGTCCTTAACTCTCAATCAAAAATACGTTTGACAACGTTTAACCTCAAATTAACAAAGGTTTTTCTGATTGGCCTATGATTAGCACGAATTGAGGATGAGGGCCAAATCGAAAAAACCCGGACAAAAGTCCAAAAAGGCAAATAATCATTTTCAATCGTCTTTAGATTGATGACTCAGGGATTCTTTGGGTCTGAACGCAGAACAGCAAAATTCAAGATGGCGGATCCAATATGGCGGACATGATTCCAAAATGTTTATATATTTTGCCCAAAATTGGTATGTGAAGGTTTTTGGGGTCGTTGATTACGAACTTGAACTCAGAATTGCAAAATTAAAGATGGCAGATCCAATATGAATATATAGATATGAGTTTACTAGGGACTACTGTAGCCAATCCTAGATCGAAAAACCTTAAGTGAAACTTTTTGTTTGGACTTTTGAACAGTGTTGTAGTTATTTAGAGTGAGTGTGTAGTTATTTAGACTTTAGAGTGTATGAGCAACAAGGTAAACCAACTAGAGTTAAGTAATTTCGACGTTTTAAAGAGTTTGTCATTATATCGAGTGGCGGAGTGAATATGAGTTTACTATGGACAACTGTAGCCAATCCTAGATCGAAAAACCCTAAGTGACACTTTTATTCAAATCTTTGATTAACGTCTGATTAGAACTCTTCGATAAATAAAATTATCGACCAATTTTTATTGTCTGAAAAATTGGTCGATAATTTTATTTATTGACACTTTTATTGTTTGGACTTTTGGACAGTGTTGTCGTTATTTAGAGTGAGTGTGTCGTTATTTAGAGTGTGTCATTGTATGAGCAACAAGGTAAACCAACTAGAGTTAAGTAATTTCGACGTTTTGAAGAGTTTGTCGTTATATTGAGTGATGTTAAGTGTAGTTTACATTGTATTTCCGAAACCCGGTATATAATGTTACAGCACAAACAAAAACAATACAAATAATTAGAGTTATCAGTTTTACAGCATGTTGCACTCCCCTTTCACTTCACTTGTTCGTCCAGTTCGTACACCAGGTCTCGCCCATTCACCTGGCCACGTTATCGACGTAAACATTCTATATTGTGTGCCAATCATCACACAGTACTTACTGTGTTATGTATATGAATGTGAGCTTGCCCCCAATTTAAGAATGGGAAAACTTTTTTGTTATTTTTAAAGAATAAAGGGTCTGCGCACTACTTAAGGCCGCTGTACACGAGGCTGGAATCACTGCTTGAACTTGTTGCTGGCTGCTGGATTTCAAAATTAGAAACTATTTTTGACTAATTGCCCCCTCCCCAAGTACCACCTCAAAATTTCAAACCGGACATTTAAACAAAATTGGGACTATTCCAGCTTGACATTTGATAAAGAAATAGTATATTACATCACAAGGGCCGAAGTCGAGGGCATCATGACGCACAGGACCGAGATTTCAACTTTTAAAGCCCGTGTGGTGTATACGATTTTTCTTCATATCCGCTCGAAAGTACGTACTTTCGTCAGCAGGAACGAAAGATTGACATTTACTCCTAGTGAGAACGGCGGGAGGAAAAAATTTCTCATGCGTAAAATATACTCGTAACTAGGGTTACCGCTGTCATTTAATATAATAAATAACAGGGAGTAAATGTCAAACTTTCGTCCCTGCTGTAAGGAACGAAAGTACGTACTTCGTGAGGTGACGCCGGTAATTGCTAGTATTCAATAATATATTTGCTACTCGTTGCCATGGTTACCTACATAATATTATGTTCCATGTTATATTATGTAAAAATTAATCAAAACATACTTAACTAGTTTATTTCTGACGGATCTACAAAACAAAAGAACAACTGATATTTTTTTTTATTTTCAAAATATTTCCGAAACTATTAAGTTAAGAAAAAAAAATGTTTAACGAAACGTTCTTAAAAAAATAAATAAAATAATAAGCCTATATGAAAAGTATACATTATTATATTATAAAAAACACCATTATAGCATATATCTCTTCTGCGCATGCGCCGATTTTCCCCAAAAACAATAGGGCTCTTCATATTTGTATACCAAACATCCTGCCAAAATTTGGTTTCAATACGTTCATCCGTTTGACCTGTATCGTGCTCACAGACTAACAGACGCACAGAGTTTTTCCAAAAATATGTTTTTTTCGATTCGGGGGACCTCGAAACGAAAAGATATTGTAAAATTTTGAAAAGTTAATTTAGTAACATTCCTCACTTGTGAGTTGGAATATAATTTACTTAAATAGGTAGCTTATTAGGGATGAGATTATTAGCTACTTTCAAGTAACAGGTACTTTGGCGACTGCGACTTCCAAATACCTGTGATTTTTAACTGCGACCCGTGATCGCTGGTAACTTATGCGCATGCAGTGCAGATAATATATAAGCGACCAGCGTTCGCCGATCACATGAATGACTGTGCACGTGCAGAGCAGAGATGTTAATATATTGATTTCAGCGAACAGTGATCACAGGTAAAATATCGTTCGGTGCTAAAACAGCCCATGCACAATATTTTTATGTATTAGTATAACATTACACCTAAAAAATGCATGTAATGATGCATTATTGAAATGTACGACTAAGTTATAAGTATATAAAGTACATATTTTACATTAGTGATCACATTTCTTTATTAAAATGGGTAATACATTTAGTTAAAAAACCGGTAGTGAAATAGCGCATGTGACGATTATTTTTTTGCTTAGCCGCTGGTTGGTAACAGGTAGCTACTCTGAAGTCACTGCAGTGAACCGTGAAATCCAAATATTAGCGACTAAGTAACAGGTAGTGAAATATCACTCATCTCTATAGCTTATGTACAAGGCGGTAGAAAGTTGGGAAGACATGATTTTTTGCGCGTCAGCTCGCTAACTGGTAATCTTACCGATATTTCGAGGTCCTGCTACTTCCCATCCTTTTTCCAACGTGTATACCTGTGTACAATGAGTATGTAGTTCATGTAACACGCTATATTTTAATGTTGGCAGTATTTAAAACATGATACCACCCACTGACGGACGCCAGTCGGCAGTCGCTACTGACGGCACTAGTGATGTGTCCACATGACTCTTTATTGGGAGCTGGCTCCTTGCGCTCCGCTCACTAAAATGAGTCGCTCAGAGCGAGTCGTTCAAAGGAGCGACACTAGACAGAACGCACTACATAATAGGCCCCACTCACGATCAAACTTCATGCCACAGTTCAGTGTTCAAACTTAGAGTTCAGTGAAGCATGATAATGTGTGGGACAAATAAACACTGAAACCAACACTGAAGTCAAGCATGAACTCATCAAATGCATCTTGATTTTTAAACGACTTCAGTGTTCAGTGTTCAAGTAAACTGCTGTGTATGTGGTTTTTTTCAGGTCAGTTTTTGGAGTTCTGTATTTTGTACAACCAGAAGCCAAAAATCTCAATGTTGCTGCAAGTCTTTCGTGTGCAGTAATAGATTTTCGCATATTTGTGTCCTGTTTCTCAATAAATGGGGTAACTAATTCCAGTAAATAATTGTAAGTTGATTCATCCATTCGTAAATAATTATTCCAATCAAGCGGCTCAAGATGTAATTCATTAATCAAATAAACATGACTTCTTGAATCACGCATTTCTAACCAATTTTTCACCCATATTCTGTTTTTTTCTTATTTCTCTGTTTTAAATAAAATCCCATAGCTATGAACAGCCAATACTCACCATTTAAATTACCCATTTAGTTTTTATTAATGATTAATGAACTATAGTATAATATTATAAGTGTGCATATAATATAATATATCTTATGTATCTATACTCGACGAGTGTATGCCAACAATTGAACCAAACTGAACACAAAAAATTTTAAAAACTGAGCAGTTTGCATGAACTGTGTGTGGTGCCAGTCAGTCTTTCGATTAATCGGTCCAACTTCACTGAACACTGAACTGTGGCATGAAGTTTGATCGTGAGTGGGGCCTATAAGAGTGCAGACTGTAGAGGTGTGAACTGTCATTATGCATGCTCAGGAGTCACTGAGCATTGCACAGCACAATACACACACTAAGCTCTGAATTCATTTTCATATGATTCTGATCTTATATTATTCGCATTTCGGATAAACTATAAAGTATAATAATACGTTTAACAATAATAATGTTTATTGTTACAATATTATATTTTTGTCAACGACATGTGAATGGTTTAAGCTTAGTACTATTGCACTTGCAGTGTGTCATTCAACATTAAATGACTCAGCAAAGATAACTCCGTACGTGCAAAATTCACTAGTGCCTCTGTAACCTCTGCTGTGTGCGCTCTGTAAATGTGCGAATGCAACAGTACAGAACAGCTCAGCACAGAGCAATGGCGCTCGGAGTGAGCATTCACAAAAAAAGAGCGACTCGCTCGGCTCCGAAAAGGGAGTCGTTCATTTTGAACGACTCGCTCAGGAGCGACACATCACTACACGGCACAGCAACGAGAAACGGTCGTTCGGGCGGGCGGTAACCGCGCGGTGGTCCGACCTGGCCACCACCCTCTCTCCATCACCTCTCACCAAACATTACATACACACATGATAACATAACATAAAATAACGGAACCTCTAACCTTGTAACGAACGTATAAACGCGTTTGAATTTATAATGTGACAAGCACGTTCGTTTAGAAATTAACACAATATTATTATATAAACTTATTAGCGGCCCGTCCCGGTTTCACCCGGGTGCGGTAGATATAATTCTGCAAAATGCATTTTGTTTGCGGCCCGGCGTCTGAACTAATAACGTTGAGCGAATTCTACCAGATTTGCTTCTGAACTAATAACTTTGAGCGAATCCTATCAGATGTCGTCACTTGGTACTAAAATAGTTTTTTTTTTGTTTGCTTCTGAACTAATAGGTTTGAGCAACTTCTACCAGATGTGCTTCTGAACTAATAGCTTTGAGCGAATCCTATCAGATGTCGTCACTTGGTACTAAAATAGTTTTTTTTTTGTTTGCTTCTGAACTAATAGGTTTGAGCAACTTTTACCAGATGTGCTTCTGAACTAATAGCTTTGAGCGAATTCTATCAGTTGTCGCTACTTGGTACTAAAAAGTTTTTTTTGTTTGTTTCTGAACTAATAGGTTTGAGTAAATTCTATGAGATGTCGCTACATGTTACTAAAACAGTTTTTTTCAAAGTGTGCGTGAGATTTTAGAGTTACAGAGAGCATTAAACAAAATAAGGTATTCATTTTATAACTGGTTTGAAGTAAAACTACTCTATATAGCGACACTCAAGGAACTGTGCACTTTGTGGCATTATTGAGATTGTCGTTAAACGGAGAGAAGAAATAATCCATTAATTTGTTTTTCCATATTGTCGAGCGACTGAATCCAAAGCGTCCTCCAACATCACTTGTTTTTTCTCCCGCCTCTATTGCGCGTAATAATAAAACTTTTTCGTCAATACACAATACTCGCCATGTTCGAAGTTTGCAAGTTTGTAGGCAACTAGGAATATGATAACTTATCGATAAGTAGCTAAGTTAAACATATAACGAAAGATAATCATAACAAACTAATGAACGAATTTATTAGAATAGTCAGTACGCATGATGCCGACAAGAAAGCAACAAAATAACAAACCAATACTGTTTATTGCTTAATGATGACATATTGTTGTCGTTATTTAGAGTGAGTGTGTCGTAATTTTGAGTGTATCATTGTAGGTAAACCAACTAGAGTGAAGTAATTTCGACGTTTTAAGGAGTTTGTCGTTATATCGAAGGAGATTAAATGAAGTATATAGGTACGCAATTTTTTTACTGTCAAAGAAAATTGACATTTTTACAAGACATTCGTTCATTCAATCCAAATACAATTTTTATTGGTATTTTATTTTGACACTGAGCGAACAATATTTTATAAACTTTATCTGAAAAAGACAAAAGACGTTTTCTCATAATTTCTTATCAGTTTTCATAAAAAGAAAATCTTCGCTTTTACAAAACACTGAAACGAATTTGATTGCATAGTATACCTACTGAAACACTGAAACCGATTACAAATATGAAAGTCAACGTCTCAAGTCTTATTATAAACGCTTCTTTCTTTCAGTGTTTGTGCAAACTTCAGTTAGTTGAACAAAGCGATGTGTTAATTAGATATTATTATGTATTTACAAAATATACATTTCCCTTATGTAACAACTCTAGGGAAAATTTAAATGAAGTAAATTTGATATTTGCTTCATTTTAATGTCACTCATCCCTCCTTAATTAAACGGTATTGTAGTCTAACAAAGGACCAAGTCTTCAATGTGACATCGCTTTGAGAAATATTAAATACTTATATATATTATTCCAATAAAAAATAAAAAGACACGTTCAACTTTCGAAATACTATTTGCCTTATCTTTAACATTTCAAAAGAACATTAATATGTAATAGTGATGTAATGAATATTCGCATTTGTAAACAATTGATATTTTTTTATAATCTGTATAGATATAAATACCCATCAAGTAGTATTGTACCTATACCAAGATCCCAGACCCGTAAGACCTACGTCATTTCAGCTAAGATTTTACCAGTAAATGTACAATAATTAGTTAAAAACGTATATGCTAATTTGCTATAGTCAGAGTGCCCGCCGGCAAAAATTTTACTGACACATACTCTCCCCAAACTTTGTATATGGCTTCATTAGGCCTAGTCTGACACCTATTTCCTTTATGACTTTTCTTGATTTTGGGGCGTTTTCCCTCTAAAGTTTCCGAAAGATGTCGTTTTAACGACATGTAACAATTTATAGATACTGTTTGTTTTTTTAATTGGATAGCTTAAAAACTTCAACCAAAACGCTGAAATAATGTTTTCTGACAAATAACATGAACTATTTAAAATGTCTGACACCTCGAATATGTCGAACATATTCGAGGTGTCAGTATATCTGAAGTTCGGATATTAATATTGTGCTATTTCAGCTTAAAATACAAAACACTTTTCTCTAACTTAGAGATAATATTCTTTATGAATTTACTTTTGGCAACAATGAAAAGAAAATGCACAAAAAAACAAAAAAAAAACTTTTCTTGGATGAGTGAGTATAATAGCAGTAACAGATATATATGAAGTCTATAAAGTCAAATACAAGAATATTGTCAACGTCTGTAAAAAAATACCCATACAAGTATACTTTTTTTATTACTCATTCAAAATAGTTTCGTTGCCAACAAAATAGAATTTCTTTTTACGAGTTCGGTGAATTTTCCCTTCAGTTTTTAATTATTTGCTTTGCATATTATTCTGTTATTTTCCTATTATCTTTCGCCATACGAGATATGTGTAAGAGATCTTACCAGTTTGTTCTAATCCGAATCCAATCGCTAGAAGCGCTAGTGAAATTTTTTTTAAGTAAAACGTCTTTAGGCACGCTCGCACGCTTGACTTGGGGAGTAAGCTGGTGAATGCGTGACGAGAGCCTTACAAAAAGTGTGATCACAGCCAGTTACGTTTCGGAGCGTTACGAAAAGTGTGATCATAGCCAGTTACGTTTCGTATATCTAAGACACAGTGCAGGCCTGTTGTCTGTATCACACTGTAGGAGCAAGAGAGAGCAGTGCGCGCGCACATTTTCTTTCTCTCTTCCTCTCATAGTCAGTGCATGAAATATATATATCTCAGGACCAGTAGTTCGTTTGCGAGTTTGTTAGCGTTACGCGAACGGTGATTTCTTGATTATTTCGTAATTTCATTTCGTTCTTGAACAATTTTACATACATATGTATAAGTATATACATGTATATATGATGGAGCTAAAGAAGTTTTACTTCAGTCGTGTGATCTAAAGCACACTCGTTTTTTTTTATTGGCCTGCATACTGAACTAGAAACAAACAGCACATGGAATGTTATAGGAATTTTTAAAGTTCATTTGTAAATCATTCTCTTATAGTTCCCCGCTGTTGAATTATTTCTTCTTTAAAGTAGCAGATTTCAAACAGACACGTCGCTAAAGAAATTTCACTTAAAAAATAAGAAAACCAATACGTAGGTAGCAACTTTTTCACCTCATATCTCTTCTTACATGGAAGAACAACTCTTTAAACCGTTCAACTGTTCAGCAGCTGAAAGAGCAACAACAAAAAAAGTAAATGCACTAAAAAAAAGACTCCTGAAACATTGAACAAACTCTATAGAGAAATTGCGGTAACTTTGAGCGCAACAGTACAGCACCAATGGTCCATATAACTATTTTATACAGGGATATCAATAATAGAGCTGTAACAAACCGTATGTATTCGTTACTGAGTAACGGGTACATCGTCTGATTCGAAGTAACGAATCGTTACTTACAAATTCATTTCGTTACTCGCATTTGTCGTAGCCATGTCAGTTCGACTCGTTTGATGCGGTTTAATATTATTATACAAACGAAGTCATACCGTATCACGTATGCGACGAGCCTCGATGCGATGGCACATGCTTGATGCTGTTAAATACACAATTGTATGTCGTATGAAAAGTAACGAGTAACGTAACGATACGAAAGTAACGGGTACTGGTTCTTTAAGTAACGAATGCATACGGGTACACAATTTATCGTTACTTTTACAGCTCTAATCAATAATATGAACACCAGATGTAGTGTACGTTATAATTTTGTACACAAGAGTTTAGGGATCAAACCATGAGTACACCCGCGTACGTTTTTTAGGAGACTCCTCTCTGAACACCACTCTTTTTTACAGCATCAATAAAAAAAAAAAACGCCACCATATTTTCTTTGTATGACGCATTGCACATAGGCGAAGCAACGATTTCATCAGGGGGAAGGGGAACATTTTTAACTCTACCTATACCATTACCAGCTGCCACTTATACATAATTTGAAAACGAAATCGATCAACACGACTTTCTGGAGAAATTTCACGACAAATAAAATTATTATTGTAGATTTATCTTGTTATTTGTACGTGAACAATTAAGATTCTAGGGTGAGCCAGGAAGATTCTAGGGTTGGTATTGTAACCTCTTTTTTCCTTTTGGGCTACACCAGGGGTCGGCAACCTGCGGCTCTTTTGATGTAAAGTTGCAGCTCTCCAGTTCCATACGCAAAAAATAATTATTTTATTATATAAACCCTTAAAAATCGTCCAATCGATCTATGATTGAGTACCATGTCCATCTCTCAGCCATTTCCACTCGCGTCTCACCCGCACCTCCCCCGTTGCGACGTGTCGTCCTCGAATACATATAAATTATACCTATATAAGCAAATACTATAATACTGAAACGAAAATGTTTAGTGGCTCTTTGAAAACTGGGAAATTTTGTAAATTGTAACTTTTGGCTCTTCCGTCTCAAAAGGTTGCCGACCCCTGGGCTAGACAATAAAAATATAATATTATTATTGAAATTTTGCATTGTTCTTAGTCTTTGTGAATGCGCCAGTGATCTTAAACACACTATGATTTTTTACTTGACATTTGCACACATATATTTCTTTTTTGATGTCTCTGTACTTAATCAAACAAGGTAGACACGTGTGTACATACATGGACATTGTTCCCCGTATGTAGTGCATATCAACGTGTCAGCATTTTCACGAAGGGTACTCCGTTATCCACACACCGTACTCCGTAACTACCCGCCGGTGTAAGGGGTGACGGTGATCATATGGAACGGGGGCACAGGTGCTTGTTGCTATACTACCCACTAACTGTATCGGCTGCAACGGTACCTTCTTCCCAGCTCTTTGGATGACTGGCTTTTTCTTCATTTAACTGCCCGACCTAGACGCAATATATTTGTCTAGCTCTATACTACCATATACAGTGCAACCTTAATATAACGTACCTCAATATAACGACTTCCTCGATTTAACAAATTCTTCGTAATCCCCTTGAATTGTCCATAAGGGTCAATATAAAATATACCTTTACATTGCGAACATTCTTTGCGTACAACCTCTTTATAACGAATTTTCAACTATCAAGAAAAAGTATTCATACCTCTAATTAACGAATTTTGCCAACCCAAAACCTTTATATAAAGTTTCCACCAATAATATAACTCTTAATCTTATAATGTGATTCATGTCTCGACATGTTTCGACACGCTTTTGTTTGAGATTAAGCTACTATAACCACATTGTTAATTGTTTTTGATTATTAATGTAAGAAAAAAAATTTATTATCTACCTAATTGTTTTTAAATACATAGCAAATACATATAGTAATTTGATGAAAATGTGTTATCATTTATTAGTAGAAGTTGTTCGCTATAACAAGATAAGTACGTAATATTGAGATGAATAAAACTATTCTTTTACCTCTTTATAACGAATTTTAGACCAATCTAACCTCAACATAACAAACCTCAGTTCAACGAATTACTTGATATTACGAATATTTTCTTGTTCCCCTCCGATTTGTTATATCGAGGTTGCACTGTATTACCTAAACAAGAATGTTTCAATAACTTGCCGAGGGGTCAACTGGAATTGAATAATTTTGCCTCCGCCGTGTTCAGAAAAATGCTGGATTGGTCCTATTTAATTTTTACTGAAATCGGTTCAGTAGATTTTTAGTAATCAAGTTTTATGAAAGAAGTCGACTAAAAAATTGATTCGTCTTCAAAAATTGGAAAACAAACTGTTTGTAACGAAAAGTTCCTCTGCTTTTAGGATAAAAATTTAACAATTCAATTTATGAGATAGTGTCTTAAAATATTAAAAATCTTTTTGGTCTCCTAATTTTTTTTTTATTATCTACCAATGTAAATAGTAGATCGTGTATCTAGTATGTGAATTCTTATTTTATGACGCAGTGTGACATTATGGCAAAACGAACGACAGCGAGTTTTAACAGTCACGCTGGTCATAACATAATCACGCACGATATATAGGTATATATTTTTGAACGCACCCCTTATAAAGTAGCTAATTTTTATATAATTTTAAATTTTTTTAAGTTCAATTTTGAGCAAGTTCACTTCTAATTGAATTTTCATACATTTGTTATGGAAATGGTGGTACGACGTTTCGCATATTTTGTTTTACATTACGCACTAGTGCAAAATGGGCTATTTTACCACCGCTATACAGGTATCAAAAGCAGCTTTTTTTATAGTGGGTGTACAAAGAGTATTTTCAATGCATATACGTTTGCAGGTTATTAAAGTATACAGGCATTGGAAAACACAGAGAAAAGTTTGGTATCCAGCTTTAAATATTCGATATTGCAAGAAAATATTTAAGTCGTTAGTCGTTACTATATGTATAACGCGCGTTCTGGAAGTGTTCCAACAAAACAATTCGATATTGCCAGTTTTTTTTAACAATGAAGAAAGCTATTAAGAAACATGGCAAAGGTTATATATCAGTTATTATAGCTTTTGTGTTCATTCAAGGAAAGACTATTTCTTAATTTTTTGTAACTTCTTTTTTGTTATATTGTTTCATTTAATTGATGGTGAAGATAGAATGAACAAGACCAACAAATAAAATGTTTATTTAATAAATTATTAAGTTTTGAATAAAAGTACATATCTACTTTAAAAAATGGTTTAAGAAAAAAAAATTGTGTCTACTAAAAGCGTAAAATAACAGTTTTGACGTCGGCACCAATTTTATATACCCAAGTATATAAAACGTGATAGTATTTAAATAGGCGCCGACCTCAAAATTTTGTAATCTTACGCTTTTTAGTGAACCTTTATTTTCAGCTTAAAGTCGCTGAACATGAAGCTGGTTTCGCCGCTAGATTTGACTGCTAGTTTTCATGGTGGTCTTTATGTGTTCGTTTCACACGATGCATTGAAGCTTGTTTTGTAGATGGGTTTGGTGCTCGCGCAGTGATACAATGTTAACAAAACTGGACGTTTATTGTCTTTGAACAGAGCACACGCTATGACGCAGTGATTGTTTGTTGTCGTTTTTCCATGTCGCCCACTGTTCCCTGATTGGTTCTTGCTCAAAACAAGCAAGAAAAATAGATTCGGTTCTTATTTTGAAATCCATCTTGTGACCTCGCATGCGAGCCCGCAGTGACGTCATTTCCATCTTCGTAGCCAGCGCGCCGGCCAGCACAAGTTCCAGTAGTGAGTCTAGCGGCAAAACCAGCCTCGTGTGCAGCGGCCTTTACATATGACTATTGTCTATAGCAGGCCTGGGCGAAAATAGTTTGCCAATGTAATTTGACGCATAAAAAATTTAGAAAAATAGCAAATAGCAAGGGCCACACACAACAGACGAAGAAAAACCTTTTTGTTTCGGAAATGAAAGGACCTTTTTTTTTGCTCTCCAAATTTTTGGCCCACGGTCAAATTTTCATCAGCAATGTGGCCCGACGATCAAAAGATTTGCCCGCCCCTGGTCTATAGGCTGAGACGCGATTTAACGTTTTGGTTGTATTCAACCAGTCTCCCCTATTGATGTACAGTCGTACACAAAATGCACCCAAACACGTTCCTTTTTTTACGGATATGCAGTTATAGTTCAGATTTTTTGCAAGGCTGTTTAATAGTTCAGTTTATAGTACGTTGAAACGCTGACAGTACGAAAATTGTTACCCAGTTGTATTGGGAAATAAAGCTACTATTCAGTTACATTTTGTATTCTAATTTTACTAGTTTGAGGGGACTCCAAGATTTTTTCGACAAAACTGTTTGAAAAACAGTTCGATACTAAAAATGACGATTGTGCAAATATTGTCTTCCGTTCAGTAGGCAGTAGGTACCAATTTGTTAAAGAGGATTTAAATATATATACGGCAATATTACCTGAAAAATTTCGATACAAAAATGCTTCTGTAAATAATAATAATAATAATACTTTATTGCTCCAAAGACAAAGAATTGTATAGAAAAAGTCAGTTGATGATGATACAAACAAAATATAAAAAAGTTACATAAAATTACACATTAAAAAAATCCTCAACAGAATAAAAACATTTATCAGAAAGTTTGACGTATGTTACTAAGTTTTTCTAATAAAAAGTAGAACATAACCAGCGTTGCCAGTTTTTTTTTTTTGCCAAGTCGGGATTTTGGAACTATTTGAGTGAAAACAGCGGGATTCTTTCGTCGAAAGCGGGACATAGTAAAAAAACGTATACCTATAATCAGAAGTTTTCACATACCTATTTATCTTTTTATTTGAATTAAAATTACGTTTACGCTACAATAGATAGCAAAAATAGCCATAGAAAATGTATTTTAATAAAAATATAATATTTTAAATCAGATTTACCCTATCGTTAAATAGTTGAGTCTTATTCGTCTTCAGAATAATAAAAAAAAAACAGAAATCAAAATCAAAAAAGTTTTATTCATTAGAAAAATATGGCGTTTCAAACAATAGTCTGTGGAGTGAGTGTTACAAATTGCAACTTACAATAAGAGAATAATTATTTATAAGAATTTTATTCATGATATTTCTGTGAAGATTTAACTTCTTTTAAAGTTATCTCCGAGTTATCCCCGAAAAGCGGGACATTTAATTTTGATTTAAAAATCGGGACGTCCCGCCAAAATCGGGACGTCTGGAAACGCTGAACATAACGCATATAGGTAGTAAAGTTCACGTGTCCCTTTTTGATGAATACCAGTCTTCCTTCACTGAAAATTATGATCATGGTGTCATTCGATTCGGAATGACATCTAGAATTCATTCGCAGAGTTTTGACGGCATTTATACTCTGAGGATGAAGGTAAATCCTTCAAAATGTTAGTCAATAAATGCAAATTTAATATCTGCAATTGCGTTTTTCTGGATCCTTTGGCCACTGTAGACGTTGTCTACAAAATTGTTAACAGGAAATCATAAGTGTATTACAGAAAATCTTTCCACTTAAAATGCTTAAAATCCAACATACACCAAAAAAGAATATAAATAAACAAAATAAAACGCATTAATAATTTCATAGCTACCGTCTCAACAAAACTCAAGTAGGTCGCGTCTTAAATAAAATTCACTGTATATTTAAATTTAAGAAAATAAATCATCGATGGGCAAAAGCTGTTAAATTGAATTTAGTGAAAAATTCCGTAATCAAAATCAATTTCCACGCTTCGCCTTTAATCGCAGCCTGTGAATATTCCAAGGATCTCCAGCATTGATACATAAGGACGCGTTGAATGCGCGGCACAACGCGCTGCTTATCAGAGACGATAAAGGAAGTTGTGTGGAAAGACTAGAGTGCGGGTTATACATTATCGTTTTCACATTATGATGCCGGGCGTGTAAAGAAAATAATTTAAAAATAGCAATGTGCAGTAAAATGTGAGCTGAGAGGGTACTACCTAGATAATATACGAATGAATAGAGAAGGCAGCCACCTACTTACATATGAACACTGTATATTATGTACTATACAGACTGTTCGACGTACAACGGGCAGCTGGGTGATAAACGTTTCCTGGATCACATCGTATATGAGCGAGTCGTTCATAATGAACGACTTCTTTCTCGGAGCGGAGCGAGTCGCTCTTTTTTTGTGAATGACTCACTCCGAGCGCCATTACTCTGTGCTGAGCTGTTCTGTACTGTTGCATTCGCACACTTACAAAGCGCACACAGCACAGACCACAGAGGCACTAGTGAATTTTGCACGTACGGTTATCTTTGCTGAGTCATTTAATGTTGAATGACACACTGTAAGTGTAATAGTACTAAGCTTACAGTGACTTAAACCATCCACATTGACGTCGTTGACAAAGATATAATATTGTAACAATAAACGTTATTATTGTTCAGCTTTTATTATACTTTATAGTTTATCCGAAATGCGAATAATATAAGATCAGAATCATATTAAAATGAGCTTAGAGCTGAGTGTGTGTATTGTGCTGTGCATTGTGCAATGCTACATGACTCCTGAGCATGTATGATGACAGTTCACACCTCTGCAGTCTGTACTCTGCGTAGTGTCGCTCCTTTGAACGACTCGCTCTGAGCGGAGCGCAAGGAGCCAGCTTTCAATAAAGAGTCATGTGGACACATCACTAGTATATACGCATTTTACGCAACGCACGTATCGGAACATTTTGAACAATTCCAAGTAGGGAATGGACTAGTTTAGGTCAAAATTTACGATATTTTTTCGTTTTGAGGTCCCTCAAATCCTAGAAACATATTTTTGGAAAAACTCTGTGCGTCTGTTAGTCTGTGAACACGATACAGGCCAAACGGATGAACTGATCGAAACCAAATTTTGGGAGGATGTTTGATATGCAAATATGAAGAGCCCTATTGTACTTGGGGAAAATCGACGCATGCGCAGAAGAGATATATGCAATAACGGTATTTTTTACATAATAATGGTAAGTATACTTTTTTATTTTTTCAAGAAAGTTTCGTTAAAATTTTGTTTCCTAAAATTTATAGTTTCGGAAATATTTTGAAAACAAATAAAAAATTATGACAGCATAATTAAGAGGGAGTGCGAATTTTGTGAGTTTGTTGTGTATGCCGGGGGGTAATCTACAATACTACACATCCGATTTGAACATTTTTTTCACCAATATTTAGAATGAGCCTTCAGGATGAGCATAGGCTGTATACTGTATACTACCGCGTTAAAATAAAATTGCTTTCCTTGGAGATCAATTTTGCAACGTTAGTCGACGAGATGGTGGCAATCGACAATTTCGAACGAAGCCGAACCGGGCCACTAGTAGTTCAATAAAATTGTAAAAATGGTTCAAAAATGAAACGACAGAATTAAAGCCAATTTCAAGGCAACACTTTGTATACCAACAGCTTCAATAATTTTATTACTGCATTTTAACCGAACACAAAAAAATCGTAAAAATTGGATTGAAAATTTTACGATCATATCTTAAAAGATCAACAGAAAATGAAAGCTCGAACTTTATTATAACTAAATAGCTTCCAGTAAGAGCTTTACCTTGCCAACTTGTTTGCAGTAAGAATTACATATAGGCTGGGTGCAATGGGATTTTTATAATGAAACTCGATTTTCTCTTATATGCGAAAAAACATATTTTTAAGAGACTTTGTTATAATAGCTGTGTCCAGAAACGTAATTGCAGATCGATATCGACCTTTTTTTTAACAACTGACCGAGTTCTCGCAGAGCGCTGTGTTATAAACCTATATTTACTAGTGATATAGAAAGTATCGAAGTATTTATTTCATTACAAAGACAAACATGATACCTTTCAAGGTGGCACGTCACATGGCTATTTGTGTTCGCTATTGGGTGTTTGTTATATTTGGCAAAATATATGACGTTCAAGACAAACATGCAAATAGAGGCAAACACTACCATCCACACATGACAGTCAAATAGCAAACACACAAACATTTGGCAGCAGTGCGCAAGGTTCAAAATTCCAGGAATTTTAGCACTGTTTCATTGTCCCAATTTATTTTCAATAGTAATTGCTCCAGTTCTCACTCACAGCACAGACACAAAAATACTGCACGTCCGTACAGGTTCACGGCGCGTGCGCTTCTGAATATGGCCATTGTGTGGACGGTTTATTTGCGTATTTGCCTATTTGACTCTTTTGATGTGCCTCAAAAAATCGACAAGCGCACGGTAGCACGTATTTGGTATTGGCCTTATTTGTCAAATAGGCAAATAAGGCCCCAACACTTTGTCAAATAGACTGTCCACACATGGTAATTGTTTGCCAAATACAAATAGCCATGTGTAGTGCCGGCATCAAAAAATAAAGTACGTTCGAAATTCGGTGCAAGCGCGACCTTATTTTATTTTCCTTCAATCCACCGCAAAGTTTAATATCTGGTTATCAAACGTATGACGGATTGCAGTGAAACAATCGTTTTATCATATTGGTGGGATTATGTACACATATGCACTGTATTGGTAATTTAATGCCTGTTTCCGAGCCATATTTTGCGCTAATACTATCGTAGGTAAGGTTATATCACAAGTCATAATATCGATTATGCAATAAATCAAGATTGAAATACACACCACACTGGTCGCAATGCTAGACACTGCCGACAAATCATTCTGTACATTTGAATTATTTTCTGGACAAAATAAAAAACAATCCCGTAATGGGTTCATCGAAATTGTTAGTTTTTTTTTCCAATTCAATTATTCGACAAGTATTTTGTCAATAACAGCTGCACTAAATTATACAGAGTATTTGATTCTGACCGGCTTATTCACTTACATGTAAAATATCTCCTTTTGATTAACATTGAATTCAAGTTATCTATAGTAATATTGTGCAAATTTTGTGTTTGTATGTATGTGGAGGATAATCGCCCAAACTAGTCATCCGATTTCAATACAACATGCTCGCATTCTTGTCGGAAATGCTCGTATTGTTGTCAGAACCACACAGAAGGCAACTGAAGAACTTATATAAAGACAACATGCTCGCATTCTTGTCGGAAACGCTCGTATTGTTGTCAGAACCACACAGAAGGCAACTGAAGAACTTATATAATAAAGCTGTAAAAGTAACGAGAAATTGTGTACCCGTATGTATTCGTTACTTAAAGAACCAGTACCCGTTACTTTCGTATCGTTACGTTACTCGTTACTTTTCATACGACATACAATCGTGTACTAACAGCATCAAGCATGTACCATCGCATCGAGGCGCGTCGCATACGTGATACGATATGACTTCGTTCGTATAACGTATAACCGCATCAAACGAGTCGAACTGACATGGATGCGAAAGATGCGAGTAACGAAATGAATTTGTAAGTAACGATTCGTTACTTCGAGTCAGACGATATGCCCGTTACTCAGTAACGAATACATACCGTTTGTTACAGCTCTATTATATAAACAGCGCTAGCGTGGAAGGAGGGAAGTCAGTCACAAGTCAGTATCAGGAACAATGAACAGTGCGCTACATAAATAAATATAGTGGCATAAATAACCGTCACAAGATAAATAAACATCTGTGAGACATAAATATTCTGTGTACATAGTACTTTAGTGTTGTTGTTGTAGTTTTTAGAAATCGTTTGTTTTCATTATTTATTTTATTTCATTTTGTAACGATTATTATTATTTTATTCAACATATTTATTAACGTAATTTTATAACATGAATCTTATTTAATTCAACACATTTATTAATTTAAGTTTTTTTAACATGAACACTACTTCCTGCCATCTTGCTTCTGTTTCTCCACATGACCACCAGGGTACACCATTGGCGGCGTGGCTTTTTAAGACGTGGTGTTACAATTTTTCATAACTATTAGAGAAGTACTTTTTAGTGAGTTTTTGTTAACGTTTATTTTGATAAATAGACATCTTTACAACCAATAAACAACAGTTTTGTCAGTATTGTTAGAATATGAATTGAATTGAAATTATATCAAATCTAAAATCTACAAACACTATTTAAAATGAAGATTGACTCTATTCAATAAATAGAGTAACTGTGATCCGTTGAAGTTAATGATGAGTATTTGGAAGGAATTCCGTGGCATAAGGATCGAAAATGAAGAAATACTGAGATTTTTTTAAACTTGCATTTAATACTAACGTTTCGATACGTTTTGTATTTGAACACTCTGAAGATGATACAAAACGTATCGAAACGTTAGTATTAAATGCAAGTTTAAAAAAATCTCAGTATTGCTTCATTTTCGATCCTTATGCCACGGAATTCCTTCCAAATACTCATCACTATTTAAAATTTTACTCAATTTTTAAACGGTTCCAACGTATTTATATAACCGAGTAGTTTCAACTTTAGTGTCCGGGTTCTTTTCAAAATGCGCACTATTTAGGCTTCTGCACGTCAAGCAACGCCCAATGCGGCGTCACTTAATAATAGCCATAGTGTATAATAGATTTTAATGGCGATATTTTACGCCTGCAAACCGCATTTACATGCAAATACACAAGTTTTCTTTTTCAACTAGAAAATGAAGCGTACAACTATAATTTTATTACAAATTGAAATTGTACAATAAAAATGTGCATTCAGTGTGTAACATGAAATGCGACTACAAATTTAATTGGTTGCACTGAAGTACCAAAAACTTCAACGACGAGAATAGAAAAGTTTTTAAAAATTTTTTATTTATAAAAGAAATATATTTATATGCATGACAATACACAGATTACATAAAATGTGAACTTTGCAACTGTTTTCATTAGTAATAATTAAGGAGTTTGAGCCGTTTTACGAAGATAATGAAAAAAATCTGAAATAAAGTTTTTTTAATAGATTTTTTATGACAAAATTTTCTGTAAAAAATCCAAAATCATTAGGAGATTTATAAAGTTAAAAATTAAAAAAAACTTTTACATGTAGTCTTATGGAATATATGTCAATCTAGCATGCAAACGGTACATTTTAATTTTTTGCAAATAACCAAAAAATGTCAGCAGTTCCGAAAACTAACTATGTAAAGTATCGATGTCTTAGGCATATTTTAATATTTTTTCCAATTTAATTAGGAGACTTTTAATCAATAAAAAAAATTATTAAACCTTAGCACTTTTCGATTATGGACTTTTATTCTTGACAATTTAAACTGAATTTTCAACTTTTTAAAGATTTAATTTTAATTTTTATTACTTTTAATTTCTTTTTTTTAATTATTTACTGCAAAAAACATGTAAAATACAGATATTTACATAAATTTATTTTTTCTAACCTAACTTTGTACAAAAAATTCAAAAGCTAGTCCATTAAGTAAAATACTGAAATAATTAATTAATATTAAAAAAAATAATTATTTATGCCTTTATGACAATAATTTATTGGTATCATCGACTTATAAACTATAAAAGTTACCATTTAGAATTCGACTTACTTTTGATTGGGACTGTAACGGATCAACCTCCTTAAATGATTTAAACTCCAGTTGTGTACAGGCAGACAAACATTTTTTTTAAAGATTTGTGGATTTATTTACATTAATTGCTTTCCGTCCTATTTTTCACGGAGACGGTCCTGTTTGTAAGGGCGCAGTCCAGGGGGATTTATCGAAAGTGGCCGTGGTAATCTAAATGTATAAAAGGAAACCGTGACTGAAAAGTTTTCGTCGGACGGACAAATTTAGAGTTATATTTTGCAACATTTTTCATTGATGCTCCGCTCCTATGGGTCGTAGCGTGATATTATTTAGGCTATAGCCTTCCTAGATAAATGGACTATCCAACAAAAAAAAATGTTTCAATTCGAACCAGTAGTTCCTGAGATTAGCGCGTTCAACCAAACAAACAAACAAACAAACTCTTCAGCTTTATATCGTATATTTAGTATAGATGCGGGGTTTTCAGCAATATAAAGATTAATGTTAATAATATCGAGAAATTGAATATATATGAGTGTATTTGGGCTGTTCACTTTATCATCAACGTTCCATTCACACTTTGCTCTTATTCCGAGTAGACATTCAATATAAGAGACGACGCTCGACAACGAAGCTCATTTTCGACGTTCAGTATTAATTTGCAGGATATTAAACCATTAATAGACGATCGAACTTAGTACGGACCGGACAACGGATATGGTCCGCTCCGTACCGAATCTGTTCATCTAGAGTCTAGACCAGAGATCCCCAAACTTTTTTGTCTCGTAGACCACTTGCCATGTTTTTCGGTTTTGGGTAGACCCCCTGCTTACCTGATATTGATTTTTTGCAAATTCATTAATTTCAAATGTATTTTCGACAACCGGTATAGTGCTACTCACTTTGAACGATTTAAATTTATAAAGGTAGTGAAATGTAGTGTGAAATGTTTAGTTTTATACATTTATTGATTAGATTCAAATTAAACGAATCAAATTAAAGTTTACTTTCTGTTACATAAAATAACTAAGCAAAAAATAAATGCTTTTAGTGTGAGGGATGAACTTGATGCTTTAATAATAAATTTTCAACATTTGGCATCAATTTAGTTAGATTTAATCTTAAATCTCTTCGGTTAACGATGTCCAGTTTGTTTCTTTTTTTGTTAGGAGATTCACTATCGTTGACCCCCATTTTCATTTCATAGACCCCCAATTTTTTTCCCGCTGACATGGACCCCTTGCAAGTTGTCGTCGACCCCTGGGGATCGATATAGACCACTTTGGGAATCACTGATCTAGATTCTAGACAGTAGTCTGCGTGTCCGCGCGGTTCGATGGTTTGCATATCGTACTTGGTCCGCTGCGTACTAAATCTGCGCGTGTGTAGTAAAGTATTAACAGACGATTGAACTTGGTACATATAACGACGTCATTAGTCAATGTTATGCAACATGGCAGCAATTTTGACAGAACGCGAAGTTCTTGGACACAAGGAGACCTACAGATTCGGTCATCTGTTGCAACCAGCGAACTTGATCCGCCGTACCATGTCCGTTCCCGGCCCGTACCAAGTTCGATCGTCTATTAATACTATATAGTACCCATTTTTTTTACGCAATCAGTTCGGTACGTAATTTTGCGTATTTTTATTGGACGAGGTCGTTTTTTTTTCTTACAGAGAGAAAACATATATCGACTATCGCCTGCACTAAAAAGCATTTGATCAACGCAAATTTTGTTATCATGTGATTTTAAAATCCACAAAGCTTCTAAAACAGAAATTGTGCTTTACTTCGAAATTGTTGTGGCTTGATCCTGACTTAAAATTAACGTGCCTTATACACGACCAGTTTTGACCGTTTAAGCAATAAAAAAAACATTTAAACAGTCGCCTCTTATAGAACTTAATTATCCTTTGCTAGTATATTTGATTTTGTAGCAATGCGGTTCCTGTGATTTGAATATTGATATTGATTTTAAAAAGTTATAGCTTCCTACTGAGAAACGTGCAAAAATAGACGCTTTAAATCCCACATATAGAATCAAACTGCTATAATTCAGAAAATTAATGTTTAATAACGGCGCTTATTTTATGTCTATAGTCGATTTTTCTTTAGTATGAGGAACCAGATCTGGTTACATTGGTTACTGTTTTGTTCTGATTGAGAATTTTTGAAAATCAACTTACCTTTGAAATTTGTGTGTTGTAAATTGGACTCTAGTGATTTTATACGCTAGGAAAATATCTTTTGACACGCGACCTTTGCGCCCTCTTGTGTTTTTTTTTTAAATAGTGGTTCAGTCAAAACCTAAATGTCATACTATGTTATACGTGCATTTTAATAAGGATTAATTGGTGAATAAAATGGGAAAAAAGCTTTCGGAAGTGTTGTTGATTGAAAAGACACACCAACTAAAAATCCAGAATTACAATTCCATCGTATTCCTGGATTTTTTTATGAATTAGAGAGGAAAAAATGCATGTCAAAGATACTTTCCTAGCGTATAAAAGAACATCTGTCAAAATAGCACTAAAAAAAATTAAGACTTAATATCTTTATACCACGATGAATACACAAAAGAAGAAACCCTACGGATGTCTGAAGAAAGGATGTTGAAAATGTAAAATATATAAATTAAAAACAGTACACCATATAAAATTTAAAATAATACCTACTATCGATGAGGTAATAGACAATATTTTTTGTATCAACGTCATTTACCTTAATTTTTTTTCGGTGAATGCAAAATTAGTTTTCCGAACAGCTCTGATTTCAACATAATAATCTTTAACTAAATACAACTTAAAAAAAAAAACGACAATATACAATTTTCGAGAAATATGCAGTAAAATCACTTTTACCACAAAATGAATTCATCTACTTAAAAATGTTAATAAGAAAATTTAAATATTTATGATATCATTAAGTATTCTCTACTGCTTAGGTACTGTAGTTCCATATACATTTTTATACACTTTATTTATTAATGGAAAATACGTACTTTTCGCAAAATTAATACGAAACAAACAACTGAAGGGTGCGCGGATTAAAAAGCAGCCTCTAAAATTGTTTTTTTATTTGTATGCATGTCAAGTGATCCATTACACACAAGTGTGGTAAAGTAAAGTTTATTTAGAGTCAGAAGAGAAGTGAAGTTTGCCACGTAAGTGAAATGCTAAAAAATATAGAGAAAACAACGAAGACTACTTATTTTGTATGGGATAGGATAAAAAATACTATATTATATATTTCGGGCGCAATAATATTATAACTCGTGTGTAACGACTCGTCAGTAATATACGTCGTCACGCCACTAGATAATACAATCTACTATATTATAGTCTGAGATCCCGACTTGGCTCGATCTTCACCCGTCGATTTTTCTAATGAAACTTGAATTTTGATAATATAATTTAATAATAAAGAAAAATTGATTTGGTTGCCATTCAATTTCTTGGCACAGCTATTTTTTATAACAAATTAAAGTCGTTAATTTTATTTCTGAAATGTAGTTATCAAGTTTTCACATAAAGAAAGTAAAATATATAAAATGCTAAAGTTTGGTCGACATTTTCATTCCTGGCATAAAAACCAGGTAGACAGGCACCTTCGAATTAGTATTTTGCAGTTATAGGGTTTTCTATATTGTCATATATGAAAATGTGGATAATTTTATTGCGAACACGTGAAACATATTTACTAGAGATGCCACGAATATTCGACTACTATTCGGTATTCGGCCTATTCGGCTACTTTTTTTAATATTCGGTATTCGGCCGAATGTTGCGTACTATTTGGCCGAATATCAAATCATGGGGAAAAACGCACATTACTCAAAAATATGCGATTTTTTTCTTAAATAGTATTATTTTGTAAAGCTTTTGGTGAACAAACAGTGATATTTTTTAGTAATAAGGACTATTAAATATTAATAACACAATTTGATGTAACAATGAACAAATAATGCTTGTCGTGACACGGTCTAGTTGCGCAAATGAAACAAATACGCCCGCGGCGTTGCTACCGCACGCTCCGTAATCGGACAAGTCGTAACCTGTCACCCGCAAAATGTACACACAATTTGCCGAACATTCGGCCGCCGAATATTCGGCGCTTCGGCCGAGAACATGGCCGAGTATTCGGTATTCGGCAAAATCACTATTCGTGGCATCACTAATATTTACCATTCCAACCCACAAGTGGGGAATGGTACTAGTTTATGTAAAAAATCACTTTTCAAAATTTTACAATATCTCTTCGTTTTTTCTTTATTAATACCTATACATTATAATATGTATTATCAAAATTTAAAACTCGATTCAAATCGGGATCTTGTACTATTAATATTTTCTGTTATATTATTATGTTATTTTCGAAAAAAGCAAACGTAGTGAGATATTGTTTTCGTTATTTTTATGCGCAAAAATTAAAAAACGCGGTGAGAGTTGATCTTTCAGCTTTGCGTTCTTCAGTTATTTTGAGAGTAGAATAAAATAATAAACGATAATTTAATTCAGTTATATCGATGCAGTCGCCTTCGTTTGATCTCTTTCTTAATTTAGTACAAGGGCAAAATATCAAAGGGCAATCGATACACGAGTATAGGGGGTCGTTGTTTATTTTTATAAAGTAAAAATGCAATTTCCTCAGGACAATAAAATATAAGTACTTAAGCTATTAAAGCTGTTTCAATATAATATCAAAAATAACTGTGAGAAAATCTTCAAGAAAAAGGAAACATCATAAAACGCAGCTGACAACAAACAAAAATTGACTGTCTGGCTCAGATAATAAAAATAATCCCTTAATAATGTCAGTTTCTCAAACGTACAAATTCAATAAAAATATGATAATTTGAATATAAAAACCTACGGGAAGAGAGAAGTTTCAGGATTGATCCCGATAAACGAGACGGAGATAGAGTTAAAAGGGAGGCAGTGCGTCGAGCGTCGCGGTGCACAGCGCGGGCGGCGGACGAAAGCGGAAAGATACATTAAAAAAAAGAAGAAAGATACCCCACGCTCACCTAGTACTATATAATATACGGTATACAGTATGTAAACACGTAAGGTGTACATAGGGCAGTATATAAACGCGTAAGGTGCACATAGGGAAATTCGCATTGGAAAAAAATACTTGGATCAGAGTTAGCCATGACTGCATTAATTGTTATTTCTATTGAATTATCGTGGTAATCTTGAGGATTTCTATTTTATTTTCATTTATTTTTATTTTACTTGGCTTTTTTAGTAATAAAAAGCTCTTATAAATCATTATTTTAATTTTTTTGTACAAAAAATGAAACAAAAAAACAACTCCATCTGTTTGGAAACATTTCATTCAAAAATTGTCTGACTGGTATGACGTATGCGCGTTGGGAAATCAGTGACCCAATGTCTTTAGGTTCAACACGAATAGGCGGAGATATTTGATCTCGCACCATATTTAAGTATTTTTGGGAATTTAATCTCCCATTCATAAAAATTCCGATTATGTTGTAACCATTTGAATATTTTCTTCGGTATTATACACATTCATTTTGCAAAAGAATATTATCTGTCAAATTGAAAAACAAGATTTCAAGGCTCACTCTGATCCAGTCATTTTTTCCCAATGTTCCCTATGTGCACCTTACGTGTTTACATACTGTATACAGTTCATCAAGTTTGAATTTGCACGGTCCAAACATCAATATAAAAATTATCCAAGACTTTATAAACCCTTCGAACCTGAATTTAATATTTTTGAAACACAAAATACTTTTTAGGGTGTAATTAAAGTATATTCAGTGAAAAATTAAATTTAACATTATATTTTTTTGGAACATCCTGTATCTGAACAAAGTATCTCTGTTTCGAAAACTTTGTCTTTTTCTATGACGTTAACATGGGCGTATACTCAGCTTTTGGCCCAGGAGGGGGCAAATTAGAAATTTCTTAAGCCGTGTGCCCCGTGCTTGTTTTGCCCTCCTGGATACGCCAGTGCTTACGGCGTAAAAAAAGACAGAAGTATATGATTTGCACCCTAATGGTTCGGTTGCGATTTTATTCCTATACTCAGTATAGAATAAAAGTTTATGAATATTTATTTTATTCAACTAACCTTACAAGCATAAGCTACTCTGAAATAAATGAAGGTAATGACCTCAGTTGTTGAGCATCTATTATCTACAAAATATGTCAATCCGAAATTTAAGGAAAATCAGTGTCTATTGAAGACGATTCTACACCCAGTATGTAGGAATAAAATCGCAATCGAACCATTAGGGTGCAAATGGTTCGATTGCGATTTTAATGCTATGCTCAGTATAGAATAAAAGTACGATTCCGTTTATTCGCAAGCTCAAAATACGAATTTATCACTGTTAATTATAAGTAGTCTCTAAATTTTGAGATCACTTTAATCTGCACCTATTTATAAGGTAGGTGAGAGCTGCAAAGTGTTATAGAAAAGAAGAAATAAATAACATAAAAGAGAGACTGTCAAACTTGTATAATCCGATAAGGATGTCATCATAAAGCGCACCCCAACCGACTCGCACAGCCGATATAAAAAACAATCTATAGTCGCTACTTCTCTACATAGTACACATTCACGGCTAACTCAATCCAAAACTTATATCTCGTCGGCGCTAAAACGAGTTGGTGAAGTTTAAAGGTACACTCGGTACAGTCACGGTTCAAATATTATCAAAAAATCATAATTTTTGAATATGTCATTTTTTAAAAGAAGCTCTTATACGAGGTATTTTTAGTTGCACCATATATTACCTACCTACAGCGGTAACAGTGAATTCTACTAGATACCAAAAAAGTGATAACGTCTTATAAATTGATGAAACACCGGCTGCACGCACGAAAAAGAGTAACGTTCCGCAAGCGAGAGCGCGATATAAGCGATAGTCTCTCTCTTCTCGCGTGACGTCAGAGAGTAGTGTGCGTTCAACATTTTTTTCGGCTGTTCCAGCGAAAGCTACATCTGACAGATGGCCAGATAAATTATACGGTTTGTTAACAAATATATAATATATATACATTCTTTTAAATATCTTTTATAATTGCTTAAAAATATGTATTTTGCTTTGGTTGATCAAATTATTAGTCGGTAAAAATATAGTTTGACAGCTACTAAAATTTAGGTTATGTATTATTAAATATGATATTCAAGCGGAATACGTTATCACGTAAAACTATCGTTCGTGAACCGACTTTACAGACAACCAATTTTTTTATTCAACTCGAAATTTACTATCGGAAACCGTAGAGGTAATTTTTTTTTTGGTATTTCAAACTCAACCGGAAGTGTACATGCTTTTTTTAAATTACAATATGTATTTTTTTATATTTTCGAAATTCTTATAAAATAAGAGTTTAAAAAAATTCAAAAAAACACTCTTCCGCAGCAAAGTGGACTAAAAAGTAAAAAATAATTTTTAAACATAAATATTTTGTTCAACAGCGATAGGAAGTTCCTCTATATCGAGTTTGGGAACTTCCTATGACTGTTGAACAAAATATTTATGTTTAAAAATTATTTTTTACTTTTTAGTTCACATCGCTATAAAAAAGTGTTTTCTTTTTTTGCAAGTTGAGATGGTAAATTGTGCAAATTATATAATTTGCACAATTTACCATCTCAACTTGCATTGAGGTATGTTATAATGTTTAGTTTTATCTATATTTGTAATTTATAAATCAAAATAATATTAAATGTAATGAATACCATACATGTTTATAGGCCCTGATGATAAAAATATATTTTTCGAAACGTTGGCCACAAGCGATACTCTGGTAAAGCTTATTTTTCAATTGTTCCTCAACCAAATAAATCTCCTTCAATAAATTATTTATATATTTATAAATATTTATATAAATTATTGTACTGTCATGGGTTCTTCAAACGTGTGCAAAATTTCAAATTATTCAGACGTCTAGAAATGGGCGAAAATTAAATTGAAAAATTCCATTAGATAGATACAAACATGCACACATACAAGTAAAGTTATAAAAAGATAAAAATTCACAAAAAGCATTTCAAAATTATTTATCTATTTTTAAATTTTCACCGTGACTGTATTACGAAGATAGAAAAAAGACGAAATATGAAATTCTATATAAATTCTAGTGATGAAGTTATTCAAATTTTTATATCAAGTTTAGCGTATTGTTTTTTTGTCATTCTGCAGCAAAAGAATGGATATGTCCTTTTTATAAAGAATAGCGTCTGTTAAGATGACGTCATATATTACGTAGAGTTAATAGACTGCAGGGGGGAGGGAAGCGGCGTAGTTTGTCGCGCCCAAACTTGACGAGCTTTTTACCCCCCTCATCACTGACAAACACACGCTTTCTATGTGAATATGAATTTCAACTTCCACACCAGTTCAACATTTTCACATTCGAAGTCTCTGCCTGAAATAACATTTTCAAGATTCTTTTTCAACTAAATGAAAGTCACATCATAAAATAACTGTTGAATGAAAAATATTGAAAGATTAAAAAGGAAGAATCCTGGTGGCATAGGATCGATGAAACAAAGCAAATACTGAAGGTTTTTATTGCATTTTATTGTCATCGATCCTATGCCACCAGGATTCTTCCTTTTTAATCTTCCAACATTGAAACAGGATCATCATCACTCTAAATTATTAGAGTTATTTTTTCACAATCACGAAAAATATTGACTGAAATCTATTTTATTTTCTTGTTCCACAAAAATAAACGATCAAGATAAGTTCACATTGACTGAACTACCTCCAAAAATGGTCGTTTGGAGATCATGAAAATCTGACGTATTAAGTGAACGTTCAAAGAATTAAATTTGAGTTCTAAAAGAGCGTAAATAATTTTTTTAATATTATGTGTGTTGTACAAAAGCGTAACCCTGGATTATATACCTAACGAACACTGAGTTATCTACAGGCAGCTGCACACGAGGCTGGGTTTGCCGCTAGATTCCTTGCTAGATTTGTCTATACTAGTTTTCTAGCGCTGGTTTTCTTAATTGCTTTCATGTGCTCGCTTCACACGAGACGTCTTTCCAAGCTTGTTTTGTGGACGGATCTGTGACAGTTCAAATCTAAACACAGAGCAAAACGTGTCTGTTGTCTGACTGTGAGCAGAATGACGCCATGTCGGTTTGTGGGCGTGTCGTTCACGTGACTAGATACTGTCTTCTGATTGGTTCTTTCTCAGAGCAAGCAGAGAACCCAGCAAGTAAAATAGCCCCCGTTCTAATTTTAAAATCTATTCTATGAGCTAGCAGGCGAGCCCGCAGTGACGTTATTTCCAGCCTCGTCCCAGCGTGCCGGCCAGCAGAAGTCCAAGCAGTATTTCCAGCCTCGGCTTTAACAATACACTATTATATCAAACATAATCTAATAGTATAGCAGAATTAGGTATCAAACATTTTTGGGTAGATTTTGAGGCAGCGTGAAAATGTGTAACGCTTCTTATCCGAACATAAAATCGAAAGCTTGGCTGAAGGGTAGTGTGATTTTTTAACTTCGCAAAAAAGGCCCATTTTGGTATTTTTTGACGTTCTCTCGGAATTAGATAAATGAAGAATCGTTCGTTCGCTAGAACGTTGAACATTCTGTATAACAATATATTATGTGTATTACTTGCGACCACCGATGTTCTTTTGTTGAAATTTAAATAAGAAGCTCACGAATTTTAAACGTATAAAGTGGTTCGAGAGTATCGTACAAGTATAAATCAAATATTTGACGTTTTTCAATGAAAAGGTGGAATGACTTGGTATTTTTTTTAAATGTACTCAATCATTACAATACAATGTCGATTTGACAGTAAGTTGTTGACTTCTGACCCTTCCTTCCCATCATTCCCATTGACTCTCGGGCCTTATAATCATATCTGTATTATCATACTAATATTTTATGGTCGTCACTCCAGACATCTACGCAATATATAAATGCACAATCGATTATAATTTTTGATATAAAATGTACGGAGAAAAAATTCAAAATTCTAGAGGTTTCAAATTAATGACCGCGTACACATCGCATCTTAAGGCTAGGTTTACATGAGAGGTGTTAAACGCGCGGTAGCCAAACGCGCGTTTACAATTTCAATATAATTGCATATAACTGTTTATATGATAACGCGCGTTGGTGGGCGACGCGCGTTCAACGGCACGATAACGCAAATACCCTGTCTACACGCGTCAACGCGCGCTTAGATCAAGTCTAACTAAACATTGATTAGCATTGATGTGTTCAGATGCAACGCGCGATTTGAAGCGATAGGTTCCTGCTGTCCAATATTTTCGATTATTTTTTCTAAAAAGTTTTCTTTAAAATAAAAAATGGATGGAGAAGAATTTGATTATGATCTATTCATTGACGAAATAGTAGTTGAAAAATTTAGGTTCATAATTCCTTAGATTCGGATAAAGTGTAATGTACAAGCTTGAGGTAACTCTATTTTGTAAAATAGGATGAACCCAATATTTTCGATTTTTTCTATGACGCTGTTTTCTTCGATAATATAGCATCCATAAACAGATTGCATCTGCAACGGCCATCTAGCGTATAAACTATAAAATAAACGCGCTCTTAACGCGTAAAATCGGTAACTATGTAAACAGTGGTATATAAATGTCAACGCGCGATTAACGCTCTTCATGTGAGCTAGCCCTTAGAATTACAATGACGTAAGTGCAAAGGAATGCAATATTGAGTTGAGTGACCTACCTACAAAGCAAGCTTGAAAAGACGCCTCGTGTGAAGCGAGCACATAAAAGCAATCAAGAAAACCAAACTAGAAGACTAATAGTCAATCTAGCGGTAAATCCAGCCTCGTGTGCAGCGGCCTTAGCCCTTAACATACCTAACTTATGAAAAAATTATACGGGATACAAGGCTAAAATATTAAAACATTTTTTATTCACTAGAACATTATTTATTGGTCAACGTTTCGGCAATATTTCTAGTTTTCTTCAGGAAGAAGGCAAGAAATATTGCCGAAACGTTGACCAATAATTAATGTTCTAGTGAATAAAAATTGTTTTAATATTTTAGCCTTGTTATAATTTTATCATACCATAATATCAAGGTGTCTTATTTTATTTTGTTAATACCTAACTTATTTCGTTTTTTATTTTGAACAATGAAATGTCCAAACAAACCCAAAAGTACACGAATATTGTTACAAAAATTTGCGATCAATCAAAACATTTGTTCACAATCCATCTATTAGACATCGGTGGTTGTCAACTTGCAAATCACTGCAGACATTTTGAGAGTGTAATAATGCACCGCCTTTTATTGTTTCAAACTACTTGTTCACAATGCAATATATATAGCGAGAGAGACAGAATTAGAATGCGCTCTCTCTCTTTAAAATGCATTCACGAGTCATGCAGACTTTTTTTTAGCGTATATCTTTTGTCGCGCCGAATTTGTTAAACAAAAGACGACGACGTCTCAAGACGCTCTTATGTCTACATTACAATGTCTTTTAACACACAAAGTGCAGCAGAAATCACTGGTGGGTCGGTGCCAAAGTTCAACTTTGTCATCATATTTCAACACAATACACTGTAATAGTAACATTTTATTATTATGGCCCGAGGCTGTCGCGCAAAGCCATTTTTCAATAATACTAAACTTTATTAACTGCACTTACAATGTACTATTATAAAATACTGGGTGGAAATTAAATCTTGACTGCCTAGCTATTCCTCCGAATAAATAGCGATAATCTATTCTGTCTTCCAGGGTGTAAATATTTATTAGCCTGATAAAATAATAATGGCAGCCGCATAGATTATAATACCTAGCCTATATAAACGTGGAGTATTATATCTACAGTTGCTCTTGTGTAAAACATTAAAGTTAGTGGAAGTTTTGTGTGCAATTGGGTTGGGATAAAACATTATTATTTTGTGAAACTTTTTGTTTTGACGTTTACACTAACGCCATTGGTCGGATTTTTGAGTGAAAGTCAAAATATTCAACAAAAAGACCAAGAAGTATAGTGCAGTGTATATTTATTCTAACTAGCTGATATTTTGCTTGGTGAATCGAAAGTAAATTTTTTTCTAACGAATTTTGTTCCAAGATTAGTAACTTCTATCTTTAAGAGTGTTCGGTGAATATGGGCATTACGTAAGCAAAAGTGCGTTCCTTAAGAGAGTTCCACTGGTAGAGCGGGGCAAGGGGAAACTCCCATAATAAAACATAGGACTAACATGTCATTGGCAATGTTTAAAAAGAACAAAAATTTAAAACTATGAAAAAGCATTCTATGATGCAGTCGTTTTCAAAGGAAGGCTTGAAATTTCATGACTATACAGTTGGTACTACTGTGTAAGTGCACCCCAGCGCATCAGCTGTTCTGAAATGACGTGTTTGTGTGTCTATTCATTATTGTTATAATTACAACCACTATTTTCTTGCTATTTTTTCGAATGTTTAATAAAATGAAAATTGAGATGCACTTTTTCCCTTGGAAAAAAATAATATAATCTAAATACGGTATTTATATCTATTGCACACATTACTCCCCCCTACCTCCAATCAGGCGTGAATGGGGAGGGAGACATTCACGCCTGCTTGGAGTCAATCTTAACCATAAACAACTTCTGTTCAATTTCAATTCAATCAATTAAAAATCAAAATAATCACAATGCGATCAGTAATTACGACTTTCCTACACTACGTCTTAAAAAAGTCACGCCGTCACTGGTGTACCCTGGTGGTCATGTAGAGAAACAGAGGCAAGATGGCAGCGGAGCGTATGAACTAGGAAAATTTGTTCATGTTAAAAAATTTAAATTAATAAATATGTTGAATAAAATAATAATAATTGTTACAAACTGGCCCCACGTTGGGCGCCAGTTTATAACAATTATTATTATTTTATACATGAACATTACTTCCTAGTTCATACGCTCCGCTGCCATCTTGCTTGTTTCTCTAGATGACCACCAGAGTACACCAGTGGCGGCGTGGCTTTTTAAGACGTGGTGCTACACGTTCAGTTAAAAATGTAATATTTTACAATAAAAAATTAATGACACGCTAACAAAGACATATTATAAACGTATTTTTCATTAACTTATCGTTCTGACTTAATGAAAGAAAAATGTTCATAGTAAGTATTCTCTTTCATAGTAATTATTACTTCTCTAAGTTATTCATTAAAAATATTTGTTCTTTGTTTCTTCGTAGCGACGGCGCCATCCAATGCACTGTGCAGCGTTTGTTTTAAATGGAATAATTTATTATTTCTTCATATAAAATTTTACAAAAAGGAATGGTTAATTCACATTAGAACTATTTCATATCTAGCATAACATATCCACGTTAGCACATACAGACGGAACATTATAGCAAAATCTTTTATCAACATAATCCGTGAAAGGCTATTGTTCGCTTACGTGAACGTCGTTGTTGATGGAAACCTTATTATCATCCCAGCGTTGTACCTTGTACTTTAAGGGGGTATTCTAGTTTAGAGGCACAAATTTTGGACATTTTTGGAAGTTCGATAAAAAAATTACAAAAAATATTTTTACTAAGTATTTTTTTTGCCAGATATTCATTGGTTTTAAGAATACATAATTCCAACCCTTCTGGTCATCTGAAACAAAAAAAATCAACGTATTTTTTTATCAGTAAAGAAGTCGCTATCGCCCCAACTGCGGAGAAGTCAAAACTATTTTTTTTTCACAAAATGGCGGCCGTTTGAAATAAAACATTATTTTCATGTTTTTCTTAACAGTTTCAATTTTTTTTTAAATAGTAAAAATAACAATTTTGGCTTTAATCTGCTCAGTGACATAGAGGAATGTATAGAGAAGGCTCACACAAAATTTCAAATCAATCGGTTCAGTAGAACTTGAGATAAAATGCACACAAACCTGAAAAAAGTAGTTTCGAAAGAAACATGTTTGTTTGTTCTCTTCTAAATAAAAAAAGGGCCCAAGGACTGTAATAATTAGAAAGAAATGATTCAGTTAAATGGTAATAATTTTACACCCTGTATTTTATGCCCACTAATTTATACACTTTTAACTTTTGAACTCGTTTGCATACAAAATCTGCAACATTCTTTGGAAAGAAGACCGTCCAAGTATGCGTGAACAAGAGTCTCTTACACGAGTGCACTGTACAGCGTAAATCATTTGCAAGAACGCGACAGCAAAAGGTTACGCCGTAATTTAACTAACTCCAATAGACCATGTTACCATGTATCCATTTATTAAATATTGAAAGAAAATATCTCACTAGCTAAAAGTGCTGCAAAAAACAATTTTTATTATAAGTCAACTGCGGAAAATCGAAAAAAGGAGTTACAGAAGTATGAGCCTAACTTATAACGGCGCATGCGCAGAAGAGATATATACTATAACGGTGTTTTTAATATTAGATTGTAACACGGTTTGTTTTAAGAAGGACCATACGCTATCTTTCATACGACACAGCATACGGTGTAACAGACAAAGACAGCCGAAACAAGTTTGCGATTTATTAGGCAAAATCGAGTTTATAGTTTTTATTTTGTTTTTATCTGTATTAAAAAAACTGTTTGGGCACATTCTATTATATGGAATTGATGTAAAAATTTCTCCTCTTTCGCTTAAGATAGACTTTAAACCGATCGGACTTTCACTGAGCGAACTATAAGCATTTCCGTTTCAACGGCAAAGGATATTTCAAGCAAAAGTTTTACTTCAAAAACAACATTTTTGAAGACAGTAATATTTACGTTAAATAAAGTAAAATTTTAAAATTGCATATTTTAACAAAGTGCCAGTTAAGAAAGGTTAATTTATACAAAAGGTAAGAAAATATTGCTACAGTTATTCATATTAATACTATTTTATGTTCAATTAGAATATAACCGCTTTTATTGAAAGTTAAATGCTATTCATGGTTAAGAAAGTTTACTAAGAGGGCGAAGAGGGCTACGCGTAGGTTTAGATATAAAGTTACAGTCAAAATATTGTCATCTTGGAGCAGGCACGACTACACCAATGTGTATTTACGTCATTACATACAAGTACTTACGTACACTAGTGTACAAAATTGCATAAAATATTTTAGATTTAGCTCTACGAATTTGCAATGCCCGACACGGAGTAATTTAAAAGATAATAATAATTTTACTCTCTAAAACTGAAATAGTGAAAATGTCACTATATTTGAAATAGTGATATCTGATTCATTTCCGGAATAGTGAATTCAAGTAAAATTCACTGTCAGAATAGTGATCCCTGATTTTATACCTGTCTCTTGTGGCGCCTCTATACAGTTACTATAGATACTTATTATTATTCATGTAAAATGTAGATCGTTCTATAGTAATTTAATGTCACTTATATAATTAGTGAATTTTTATATTCACTAATTCATATTGTGAGTATTCACTAATTCTACCTGGTACGATTATAGTAGGTATTTACAAATAGTGAATATGCACTTGTAATTAGTGAAAAATCACTGATTCATGTTTAGGGAACTCTAAAGCAAAAATTGGGGGAGGGGAGGTAGTAAAAATGTTTGCACATTAAAAACAGCAACACTGACTGTTTGCACACTATCGTACAAACAGTAAACATGTAAAACAGCAACATGTAAAACAAACAATCGGCAGAATAATATTTCGTTGAAAACTTGCGCAAGTCACCTAATGCATATTAAAATTCATATATTATATCGGGGGACCCTTTCGACTCTCAGCCGTCGGATGCTAGTTGAATACAAGATGTCTGTTTCTGGTCTCTATACGCAGTTAACGTAGACCTTAGGTCACTGTGAAGATTGGATGTACGCACGGGGAGGCATCATAGATTTACTGACTGTTTATTAATCCCAGTGGGGGTTTACACGGCTTGCAAACACATAAATCAATAAATTCAATCAATCGGTTGAATGATTTCAACACGGCATCTTTCCTCCAAAAGATTTTTTTGCAGATTTTCAGCACTTACTTGGAATTTACTCAAAGCTATCCTTTAAATATGAATTAGTGAAATTTTCACTAATTGTGTAAGTGAAGTTGAATATTCACTTGATAATCAGTGAGTTTCACAACAAATTCGTGAATTTTCACTAATAAATTTACTCTCTAAAAGTGAAATAGTGACTTCTAATTCACTTCCGGAATAGCGAATTCAAGTAAAATTCACTGTCAGAATAGTGAACCCCTGATTTTATACGTGTCGTTAGTGGCGCTTTCATACAGTTCTAAGTATAGATACTTATTATTATGTAGAATGTAGATCATGCCATAGCAAATTCATTGTAAACCGATAAACAAACAAGTAATATAATTTATCTGGTAAGTTAATTAGATCATTTTAATTATATTTTTAGATTCAGAGTAAAGCATTGTGTGTATACTATTGTTTTTTTACGGATTTTAAATTATAGTCAATGCCATAATGAATTAAGGTTATGTTTTTTTGACGCGAATTCTCTGATTCTTTAAGTTGTATTCAATTTTTACTCGACTTGTAAAAATATAAAAATTAATTATACTTTAAATAATTATGAATAACGAGAATGCGGACACATAGGTATAATTCTTTACTTTTATTGCTTACGTTTCATCAAAAATATTGACTTTGTCAAAGCTCTGTAAAAATGGATATAACAAAATTATTAATTACAAAGTCAATATTTTTGATGAAACGTAAGCAATAAAAGAAAAGAATTATACCTATGTGTCCGCATTCCCGTTATTCATAATTATTTAAAATAAATATTACGGACTTTAAATGGAAAATAATGTTAATTATACTAGTGAAAGTAACGAATCAATAAAGATTTAAAAAAAATCTGTAATCAAAAAATTGTTGATGCCAGATGATACTTAATGATCACTTATATAATTAGTGAATTTTTATATTCACTAATTCTGCGTGGTACGATTCTAGCATTGACAAATAGTGAATATGCACTTGTAATTAGTGAAAAATCACTGATTCATGTTTACAGAGTATTAGTTCAGAAGCAAACAAAAAAACTTTTTTAGTACCGAGCATGTGATAGAATTTGCTCAAAGCTATTAGTTCAAATGCCGGGCCGCAAACGAAATACATTTTGCAGAATTATAACTATCGCACCCGGGTGAAATCAGTATCTGTATAATGCACAAGAATATTTATCATAAGAAAGTAGCAATATTAGAGACAAATTGAATAAAAATTGGAAGTTCGGTGTTATTGAAAATGAGAAAAATCAATCGCAGCTCTACCGTCAGAAGTTAAATAGATCCAATATTGTTTCGGAGGGGTAGGAGGCTAAAAATTGGGAGGAAGGATATAAGGCGAGGGTTTTGTCTGTTTCTCTCATCTGTAAATTCGTGTTTTAGTTTATTGAATTCGCAAGCAGACAGTGAGCGTCGGGCACGTAGTTAGATATATATGTACATGGTTGGTACCAACTAAACGGGGAACGTTTACGTTGGTAGAACTGTCGTCTACTGTTAAACTGTCATTTGTATTTTGTGAGAAGGTGAATGTTAATTTGAAAATTTAACTGACATGTTTATGATTGCGTTTTCGTGTTTGCTCTATGCTTTCTTGTTTTCTTTTTTTATTCAATTACTCGAAACAAAAAGTTGAACAAAAAAAAAAGGGATACAGAAGTCTATACGACTTTTTATTTCGTCTATAGACATAAAAAGAAAATGTAATTTTCATGATTGTACTGAATTGCAGTTTTTAATAAAATGAATTCTTTTCAGAATACAAAAATAAATAAATATTGGCAGATTAAACGAACGTTCAGCTTCGATAAAATAAAATATTCAATCAACACAAAAGCACGTATCCCAAGCAGTCTTTTTTTCCTAAAATAAAAAAGCACGAACAATAATCTTATTGGGGATGCGTGAAAAAATATAGTATCTACAATGTGTTCACCGAAAATGGTAACAGTGAAATAATTCGTATACCTACTAGATTCAAAAAAAGTTTAAATAATGTTTTGTTCAACTCTAGATTTACTATCGGAAACTATTGAGGTCTATTTTTTTGTACATCAAGCTCAACCAGAGATGCCCATGCACTGTTTTTTAAATGCAAATATATATATTTTTAACATTTTCGAAAACTTCGTTTTTTTTCTCTCAAAAATTCATATAAATATTTCATAAGGTTACATAAGAAAATATACGAAAAAAACAGTAATAATAAATTTTCACAGCACTCAACACGTGTGTAAATTATTTATATAATAATTATTACTGTGTATTTAATAAATACAAACGTTTTTCTCGAATATTTTCTTATGTAACCTTATGAAAAATTTATATGAATTTATAGCGGAAAAAATGGAGATTTAGAAAATGTAAAAAATATATATTTTGCCATTTGAATAAAAAATGCATGTAGGTACACTTCCGGTTGAGTTTGAAGTACAAAAAACATACCACAGGAGTTTCCGATAGTAAACCTTGAGAGGAATAAAAAAAAATAATTCAACTTTTTTTTTGTATCTATTAGGATTAGTGATGTGCCGGATCGTTAAAAATGTTTATCTGCCGACACGGATCTGAATACGGATATTTGGTTTCAAGTTCCGCGGATACGGATCTTAACTTTCTTAGAGTACGCGGCGATAAATATTGCACATCAACCTTTGGAAAGAGACTATCTGTTATGGGAAAAAGTTATTGACCTTTTTAAGAGTTAACTCTCATAACAGATTGTCTCTTTCCAAATATCGATGTGATTATAAAAATAGTTTTTTAGTACCTTTGAGTTATGTACTATTAATTGTATGGTACTCACTACGATAAATGTTTGCAATATAAAGGTGCCAAATACGATTTTAAAAAATAAAAAATAATCTGAATGGAATTTAACAGTTTTTCATTATTATCTAATCACCTATATATATAAAATTTCATCTATGAATTGAAAATTAATAAGGTAAAATATCCGTAAAAGATCCGCCAAAAACTAACGGATACAGATACGGATCTTTCTTCTCCCTCGGATATACGCGGATACGGATATCCAGCACATCACTAATTAGTAATTAGGATACACGAATTATTCACTTTTATATAATATATCGTGACTATTAAAACTCGTTTTCAGAATAATGTCATATTCAAGTGAGTCATATAATGACACAATATCTCGCGTATTCAACAAAACAATTGAATCAGAGAACATTTAAATCCATATTATTTAATTAAATTCAGTTCGATTTTGATCGCCATTTCTTTCAGTAGGTACTTATTTTTATAGACGAGGTGCAATGCAAATTTATTTAAGTAATCCATTTTAAATGCAGATATAAATTTCAGTGCATTTTTTATTGTTTTAATGTCGCTTATGAATATGCAAATCCAGATTAAATTCAATACAAAAATTAATTTAAGCGTGAAGCTTTTGTTTCATTTATATTATTTCAAATTAAAAGTGCTTTTACATATAACACGTCGCTTTCTTAATTTTTTTTAAACTGCAAGTAATAGTAAAGCTTCTCGTAATAATTGAATGGCGCCAGTGAAACAAACAAAAACAAATAAAAAAAAAAACAATCAAACGAAAGCACTGACTGGAAATAAACATATATATTTTTAATAATCATAAAAGAGCAAAAAAAAAAAAAACGTATTGGTCTTGTAATCAGAGAGTAAAACTTTTTCATTTCAGTTATTACCATTCCCGGATGGCAGAGTGAAATAGAACAGATCGTTTCTCGCTGTCATATAATCAGAACTAAAGACATTTATTAGAGGAAACAGCCGTTCCGCGGGATTGATTCCAATGATCCGAGTATGTCAAGCCACATCGACTGTGCACAGTTCGAAACTATATTCTGTCTCAATCGAATACCAATATAAAATAGGTAAAAAAGCTTTTTAACCCCTTCGGTTCAAGCGGCCATTTCGATGATTATACTATTCTAACGCGTGTAATTTAAGTCAGCGTAATTAAATTTCAAATATAAACATTTCATTGTGCTTGGGGCTTATCTACTAATAATAATTATTACTGTGTATTTAATAAACTAACAACGTTTTTGGCGAATATTTTCTTATGTAACTTTATAACAATTTTATATGAATTCATAGCGAAAAAAAAATGGATATTTCGAAAATGTAAAAAATATATATTTTGCCAATTGAATAAAAAATGCATGTACACTTTCGGTTGAGTTTGAAGTACAAAAAACATGCCTCAGGAGTTTCCGATAGTAAATCTTGAGTTGAATAAAAAACTACTTAAACTTTTTGTTGTATCTATTAGGATTAGTGATGTGCCGGATATCCGTATCCGTATCCGCGGATATCCGAGGGAGAAGAAAGATTCGTATCCGTTAGTTTTTGGCGGATCTTTTACGGATCTTTTACCTCATTAATTTTCAATACATAGATGAAATTTTATATATATAGGTGATTAGGTAATAATGAAAAACTGTTAAATTCCATTCAGATTATTTTTTATTTATTAAAATCGTATTTGGCACCTTTATATGGCAAACATTTATCGTAGTGAGTACCATACCAATAGTACATAACTCAAAGGTACTAAAAAACTATCTTTATAATGAGATATTGCACATCGATCTTTGGAAACAGACAATCTGTTATGAGAGTTAACTCTTAAAAAGGTCAATAACTTTTTCCCATAACAGATAGTCTCTTTCCAAAGATCGATGTGCAATATTTACCGCCGGGTACTCTAAGAAAGTTAAGATCCGTATCCGTATCCGCGGAGCTTGAAACCAAATATCCGTATTCAGATCCGTATCCGCGGATATACATTTATAACGATCCGGCACATCACTAATTTGCACATCGATCTTTTAAAAACAGACCATCTGTTATGATTAACTCTTAAAAAGGTCAATAACTTTTTCCCATAACAGATAGTCTCTTTCCAAAGATCGATGTGCAATATTTACCGCCGGGTACTCTAAGAAAGTTAAGATCCGTATCCGTATCCGCGGAGCTTGAAACCAAATATCCGTATTCAGATCCGTATCCGCGGATATACATTTTTAACGATCCGGCACATCACTAATATCTATATACCTACTCATGCACAGTACAGGTACAGAATATACCCTCTATAATAATTTATAACACCAAACGTGCAAAAATTGATTTTACGTGCGCAAATAATAAGTGTTCGACTGCCATTCTTCATTACCGGGTTGTTTATTTGTTTTGACAGTTGAAATCCGACAGTTGAGTGTGTAACAAAAGAATATCGAATGACATTTTCAGAATATTGAATACACACGATTTTATTTCATTTACTATTTAATATATTTTGAAAATGTTTATTCTCGTCAAACAATTATTAGCATTTCGTTGGCTAACTCCACTCGATAGAATTTTAGATTTTGATGCGATCTATTAAAAAACAATTGTATCTATTTTATCAAAAAAATAAAAGATTTTCCTTGAATCGCGTCGCACGTCAACCAGGCAAATTTCAGGAAAAAAGGTTAACATTTCGAGGGGTTAACCGATTTGAAAAATTTCGACATCTATGTCTTGTTTAGGGATTAGTACCAATTATTTTTTTTTAAATTGTTTTCAACTGATTACAAAAAAATATATTTCAAGTCTAACTTGTTTTTTTTTTTTAAATCGGTACAGCTGTCTTTTTTCTAGTTTGGTATTAAAATATTGAGGAAAAAAGCGGGTAATACCGTGCAAACACGTATTGCAGTCACAAAAAATCAAAAAATTAAAAAAAATTGAATCTCCTTCAAAAAAGACACTAATAAGCGCAAAATAATAAAGTTTTGAGGTCGACGCCAATTCGCTTAGATCAGGGGTCGGCAACCTGCGGCTAGCGAGCCGCATGCGGCTCTCCAGTTTCATTATTTCATTATTTTATTATTCTAGCTAAAATACTTTAATATGTTTTGTGCTCAAAACATTTGTGTTTTTATATAAATAAATATTATTTCGTGTTTAAAGTCGTTTATTTTAAATAAAAAATCAAGTATCAAATATCAGTCCACAAAAAGTGCTTTTTGGCTATACAGATTGTATCAAATCAAAACGGTCCATAGGACATTCTGTGTGTAAAACAGAGACGATATATAAAGATCTAAAGCAGTAAGTAAGAATGAGATAAATGATCGCTAATATAGTTACTGTAGTTACGTAAATAAATAATTACGTACACTGTAAATCTTTTTACCAATTTATCAATTAAAACAACTACAAATAAATTTATTATGTTGGCGGTTGAAGTACCACCATAAAACCATTTAATTATTTGGATTTTTTCCCGAACAGTATAAATAGCCATTTTATCAATAATTTCACTAGTGAATACTGACATTTGATAAAATTGTGATTTTTAACCGACGAAAAACAAAAACGGAGGAGGTTCTCAAGTCGACGCGTATATTTTTTTTTTTTATTTTTTTTTTTTTTATGTATGACCACGCATAACTTTTTACAGAGTAGTCCGATTTTGATAATTATTTTTCTGTTTGAAAGGGTATACCCCGAAGTTGGTCCCATATAAATTTGGTAAAAAAATTCCAACCCTAAGGGTAGGAAAACAGGGGATGATTGATTGTTTACTCACTGATTGTAATGTATGACCACACATAACTTTTTACAGAGTAGTCCGATTTTGATAATTATTTTTTTATTGGATAGGGTATACCTCGAGGTTGGTCTCATATAAATTTGGAAAAAAAAATCCTACCCTAAGGGTGGGAAAATAGGGGTGATTTATTGTTCACTCACAGATTTTCATGCTGAGTTGTGTATTACAATTATAAATTATATAGCCACAAAAAATTATAAAATAAAAACTTTTTAACAAAAAAATTAAACCGCCGAAAAACTGAAAAGCAAAAAATAATAAATCTTTTTATTTAACTAAGTTCTATTTAAGTAGTTGAACGTATGTGACAATCTAGTATATCTAAGTAATTTTGAGTCGGCGTCAAACAACCAATGAACAAAGATCACTAAAAGAAATAACCAAATCAAATTAGAGAACTCTCGTGAACTCTCAGAGATTTCCGGCGAAGGATTGTTGACGCCGACTCAAAATTACTTAGATATACTAGATTGTCACATACGTTCAACTACTTAAATAGAACTTAGTTAAATAAAAAGATTTATTATTTTTTGCTTTTCAGTTTTTCGGCGGTTTAATTTTTTTGTTAAAAAGTTTTTATTACTGTAGGAAACAAAGACGAAACTATCAGATTGTATAACCACAGTAACTATTAGCGATCATTTATCTCATTCTTACTTACTGCTTTAGTGCTTTATATAATATCGTCTCTGTCTTACACACAGAATGTTCTATGGACTGTTTTGATTTGATACAATCTGTATATTGTCAAGACAAATATTTCAATAAAATTTTTACTGCGTGACATTTTTATAAAAATTTAATAATTTTAATAGTTTTTTATAATAAGATGTTCATATTAATTTTTTTAACCTATAAGAATATGATCATGTATGTTGTTTTAACAATTTACCACCTTTCGACCAGCTTGAGGCCCTGAAGATAAATTTTTCGAAACGTTGGCCACTAGCGAAACATTGGTAAAGCTTATTTATTTATGATCCTCAACCAAAACCTTCCTTCATCGTAAAAAATCAAATATAATACGTACTGTAACATTAAAATGAAAATTTTCACGGCTCTTTAAAAATTGAAGATTTTTAAAAATTGTAACTTTTGGCTCTTCCGTCTCAAAAGGTTTCCGACCCCTGGCTTAGATACATAAAAGTTAATAGTAAATAAGAAAAAAACGACACCCTTAAGAGTGGGGGAAATGAACTGCTCGAGCCGATTGGTTGACGGGTAGTGTAAGTGCGATTGCCTTGTTTCTGTTTCTCGATCTTACGAATTCGTTGACGGCGAGAGATTTACAACTGAGGCAAGTTAAGTTTTAGTTTAGGAGTTTTTATTGGATCCGTGAGACGTGGTGGCGCCGTTCGGCCCGCAGCGATTTGATTGTCACTCAGACTGTGACAGTTGTGTGTTGCGTTTACAGTGGTGTTAGTGTTATATATAATGCACGACATGTCGGTTTATGTGTGCGGACATTCGAAACGCACATATCTTGTTTCCGTCGGTTTACTGCTTACAGCCACCGCGTGTATCGCTACTGCCAGGGCTGTAGCAATAATCGCTAAGGGGCCATTTATTAATTACGTAAGAACGATTTTGGTCATTTTTGACCCCAAACCAACATTGTAAGGACACATAAGATTTGTCAGACTCTCCCTCCCCCTTCTCACGTAAAATTTTATCTGGTTTTAGAAAAGGATCAATTGCACTAAAACTTATAATTTGAAGTAAATCAATCATTTTTATTCTTTAACACTTTGACGGACAAACCGGCTTAGGCCGTCATAAACAAAACTTCAAAAGTTTGACACGACGGCTGAAGTCGTCGTATACTACGGAACGTTTTATAGCCAGACGGGTGTAGCAATCTATTTTCCAGTGTACCTACAATACATACCCTGTGTGCTTTGTGTCACCGTACAAATATCTACTAAGGCAATATTGTCACAACATAACAACTTATAAAAGTAATTCAATTTCAAACATATGAAAAAAACTATAGTGTCAAAATTGGAACAAAACTGAATTTTTAAGTGTCCATCAAAGTGTTATAAGATAATTTAGATTATATCATTATGATATATCTAATTTCGACGTTTTAAAGAGTTTGTCGTTATGCTGAGTGACGTTAAACGGAGTTTATACTGTATTAATTATAACGAATATAATTTTTATGTATTACATATGCTCTGTTTCTTTAAATATTTTCAGTCAATTGTATCCCACCAAAAACATTCTGTAAAAAACTAGCCAAGTCTCGATGGAGCTGCTTGTTTATCTCTAAAAAGTAATGAAATCTAGACAAAGTCGTGCCAAGTCTAAGGTTCCTTACTGCGATTTCTTTATTATTATAGTAAATGTTGTGTGACTTGGCCATTGAAGGGTACAGAAGGGTAAAAAACCAGGTGCTTCATGACACCATTGCACCAATCTGTCGCCAGAACCGGTAGAAGAACCGGCCAAGTCACACAACATTTACTATAATGATAAAGAAATCGCAGTAAGGAACATTAGACTTGGCACGACTTTGTCTAGATTTCATTACTTTTTAGAGATAAACAAGCAGCTCCATCGAGACTTGGCTAGTTTTTTACAGAATGTTTTTGGTGGGATTTCACTTCTTTTTGTAGAAACGTGGGCATATTGATTTATTTTATTAGATTTTCTTATTTGACACAGTTTTTTTAGGAGTAGTTTTTTTATTATTACAAATCTTTCTTTTCTTTATATGTGTGTAAACCTTGAAAGTGTGCAATTCAGACAGAGAATAGTTCCTTATCTCTATGGTAACTAATGATACAAAACAATGCTGATTTGAGTAAACAAATATCTGGTTTTCTGGAATTTCTGCCGCACTCTCTCTCTCAACTGAGGACATTTTCATAATCTTCGATTATTCTAGTTTTTATAGTTTTCCCTTTATGTTGTCATTAAACCCTAACTCTGTACCAAATTTCAGCTCTCTGAGTTTATGGGAAGTACTAGTTCTATTTTGATGATCATGAGTGAGTGTATAAATGAGTGTCATAAATGCGAAACTTTGCTTTCGCGTAACTTCGGAACTAAATGACCCACAGACTTGAAATTTTGGATTTTAAGTATGTGATTATAGCTAACTGGATGACGAAAATTTCTGCGTTCTGGTCTTATCCAGAGGTTCTCAAATAGGGGCCTGCAAATGCGGCGAATTGGTTCCAGTAAAGGATGGTACGGCAGTGTTTGCTTTGCGCTCGACTTGGCGGGGGCACTACCGTGCCCCCAGATACAATCATGAAAAAGAAACGTATCCGTTTTCACAATCCAGAATTTGAATGCAACCTCAGTAGGTCGTCATATATAACGTCTGCACTGCCAGCTTATGTTGTACCCCGCGCTCCCCCACCGTAAGTTCTAATATTATGCTCTATATATGCAGTGGTGTATTCCGAGATCATACAATGCTCACATACATATTATGTACGCTGTTATTTTGCACAATAGTATTGTATATGCACAATGTACATAATACTATATATGTACACTATTAGACACAAATAAAAAACTGGAGTCGGATTATCAAAACGCTGTCGTCAATATAGTGTATTTGCTAATACAGACATTGTGGTTTCACTATGTTAAATTTTTTCTTGGACGAAATATAAAATTTAACCACTTAATACATCCCTTAAAATTTTAGTTTATTTTTATTAAACCACTCTTAAGAGGGCCCGACTGAGTCCATTTTAAATAGTTCCGTACAGTGATAGATTTAAATATGTAGATCAAATTTCGTTTAAATCTGTCGAGAGTTATCATGCTTACACACACACAAATATAAACTGTGGTATCACAAATAAGCATATACTAGCGTGACCTGTGCGAATTATTCGCACTAAATAAGTATAATAATTAATTAATAATTATCAGTTTACAAAAATAATTTTTTAATATGATTGCAGGTATTCAATTCGTTTCTAATTTTGCACACTGCTTTTTGTTGTATTACAATATTAAGCTCAGATGACAGATCGAAGAAATATTTTACTAAAATTGTCATATAGAGGCGCAAGTAGCAAAAGCGTTGAGCTAAGCCGTCAGATGGCATCATGCAGCATTGCTGTGACGTTGTTAAGCGTTGCTCGCTGTTTCAAAATTAAAGCCGTCAGATGGCAGTATGCAGTATTGTATCTTACAACATGAAGGTCAGATGACAGATCGAAGTGTTGACGTTGTTTCAAAATTAAAGCCGTCAGATGGCAGACGTTGTTCAGCGTTGCTGTTAATTAATTAATTTACAAAAACAAAAGCAATAATACATTTTTTAGTTGTTGATGTCAGTAGAGCAAGCAATTATCTGTAAAATGATATATAATTTATGTGGAGAAATTGTGTGGTTTTTTCTAAAAAGGTAGGCAAACATCTTAACCTTAACGTATTAATAGATATGATTTTTTACCAATAGTGTACATAGTTGAATGTGTTGTGTCAATGCAAAATGTATACATATGATACACATGCTTACAAGTAGAACTATGCGTTACGAATACGTTATTAGGTATTATTGTATACACATTTAGTTCAGATAAGCGGAAAATAAATTCCTAGATTTGCTTAATATTTACATGATAATAATATTTGACGTTTGACTAAAAATGTATTTGTATATTAACGTTGTTTACATAATATTATAAAATTATAGAGAGAAGTAGACCGATCTGTGTATATTGAAGACGGATCGAAAATCGAGAATAATTTTATCGATTTAACCGCTTGAGGCGCTGTGGTACGCACCGAACCCAAAATCGACACAGTAAACAAAAATGAAAATTTGAATTAAATTGGTCTACGCTCTGGCTAAACTAGTTATTTATCTACTCAGGCCAAGCGAGGCCGGAACGTCAGTAGATCCGCATTTGTAAACACGCTAAAATAGAACCACATAAAATGGTTTTCAAAATCGATTATTTCACTCCCCATCGTTTAACCGGCGGACGCAAACGGTTTTGGCGCCCACCGTGGGACTCAAATTAAAATAAGACCATTGATCTAATGTCTACGCTAGTTAGAATAACATAAAATGATTTTTGAAATAGATTATTTCACTCCCCATCGTTTAACCGGCGGACGCAAACGGTTTTGGCGCCCACCGTGGGGCTCTCTGTCTTAAAATAAGATCATTGATCTAATGTCTACGCTTGTTAGAATAACATAAAAGGGTTTTCGAAATCGATTATTTCACTTCCCATGGTTTAACCGGCAGACGCGAACGATTTTGGCGCCCACCGTGGGGCCTATTGTCTTAGAATAAGATCATTGATCTAATGTCTACGCTTGTAAGAATAACATAAAATGGTTTTCGAAATCGATTATTTCACTCCCCATCGTTTAATCGGCGGACGAAAACGGTTTTGGCGCCCACCGTGGGGCCCATTGTCTTAGAATAAGATCATTGATCTAATGTCTACGCTTGTAAATAACTCTGCATTGCTATTCATCTCATATCCGTTTGTTATGTAAACAGACTGTACAGTAATAGACTGACAGACAGACCGGATGTTTGTAGTGCGTCCACTGCTATCCAGATTGGTCTCTGGAGTCCCGTCTCGAGCCGAGCGGCGCGTCGCCTCCTCCCTAACAATGCTTTGTGTTCAGCTGATTCATGCATACGCTGACACTTGCACAGTGTTCTAGAGGAATCGACACGCGAATCGACGATTCGTTACAGTTTGAAACTGTAAGAACCGTTTGCATAAATGTACGAAATTAACTGAAAAACCAAAAGGGCACATTTTTTCCCGTTTTTTTATACAGCAGGAAACTTAGCGGGGTTGAGGCGTTATGGGAAAATTATTAGGAATAACGCCGGATCCGTAGATCGATTTAAGAATAGAATAAAAAAATTAATCTATTAAAAAAATATAAATCTACTAAAATTTAATACCAAAAAAATTCAATTTGCAATACAAATATACATATTAAACTTAATTATTTAAATTTTACCATATCACGAATTACAAGATTCTAACAAAATTAGTCAAAAATTAATTTGTATCAAAAACAGTAATTGAAAGTTATCAATAGAAGTTATTAAAACTTCTGTTGAATAATGGAAAGAATTTATAAATTATAATTTGAATGTATTTCTCGGTCGCAACTAAAAGACTGAATCATTTTTTCAAAAAAACTTTTTGATTTTAAGAATCTTTTAAATATTACGTAATTTTTAATCACCTTCACAAAATTATTATACAAATTATAATTTTGATAGATGTGCAAATGGGTAGCCTACCCTGAAGGGAATTTACGGTATGGTTTTTGATGACAATATATATACAAATATTAAAATTCAAATATAGGTACACAAACATATAAATCGTTGCAGGGTAATAAGTTTTCTACTGTATGATAAAAAAAACTGAAAAAATGTAAATAAATAAGTAAGTATCAAGTGGAATGATCAGATACAAACAGACGGACAGACATAGGGACACAGGTGTGCCGCGTTTTTTCTTAGGATGCACAGCACCCTAAAAATAAAAAAATCGGTAATAGAGCACACTACCGCTAGTGATTTGTACAATAGAGGTTCTTTTTTTAACTTAGCTATTAAAATTTTTAATATTAGAGTTGAAATACGATTTATCTTCTAATTTAAAAAAATACTTTAATTTTTATTTGTTGAGTAATATTTTCAATTTTTATGCGTAGGGTACGGGATGCTTTACATTGTTTCGCTTCACCACTTTATTAAGTGAACCGCACTATAATGATGCCATATTCTCTACTATTTCAGAATCGTAGCATAGTGTGCTTTAAGGCCATCGCCGATTACTTTCGTGTGTTCATAAAATTTACCTAAATATTTTCAATGATTATTCCGGTTGTATTGTGCTATTAACAAACTCAAAATCTATAAAATTTGTGTTTTCCAAAAGCGAAAATTTGACAATTTTAAAAATTAATTAAGATAATCATATCGATAAACCCATCCTAGCCCTAATTTAATATCTACACTCAAAATCAATGAAGATTTTTATCTTATTTATATACTTACGAAACCTGCTATATCGTCCATATTGATATTTTCTTAAAGTTTGCATTTAAAATAGTTTACCTGAAACAAGAAAAATAAAATTAGTGGACATGGAAAAATTATAAATTGTTATTATAGAATTTTCAAACGTGATATAATAAAAGTAATCCGTTGTGTTAATAAAGAACAATATAACTTTTAGGTTAAAATAATGTTTTCTCTTCAAAAAATAAACTAAGCCTCAGGCAAAATCAACACTGCTGAACGATTGGACATTTCGAACGAGTATCAATACAATTCGTTTGTTTTTATGATTGGCCAATAGTGAACGTTTATTTGCGGCAGCAGTCTGTTGTTTATGTTTTATGCCATTCAAATGTTCGGTCATTTTGATTCTGTGATTTAACAACCACAACGTGTCTCATGTCGGTTCAATGTACAGTACGAGAGTGTTCCTATTATTATTATTAAAACGACTGCTCGAAATTTATGGTACATGTTCAGTCTGCGCAACAAATTTATGTAGATGTTGGACTTTATTATCAAACTAACTAAACGGATTAAATAATAGGACAGGTCTTTTTTTGTTAACACGATTCATACACGTTGTTTATTCTTTTTTGATTTTTTTAAAGAACCATACACTCTGTCCACGGTGGCCACCGTGCACATTCTTGCACTACGTCCTATAAAATATACCTGGTATACTCACGAGCCGCATGCGGCTCTTTTGATGTAAAGTTGCGGCTCTTCAGTTCCATACGCAAAAAACAATTATTTTATTATATAAACCCTAAAAATCGTCCAATCGATCCATGATTGAGTACCTCTCAGCCATTTCCACTCGCGTCTCTCCCGCACCGCCCCCGTCGCGACGTGTCGTCCTCGGATATGCCTATATATTATACCTATAAAAGCAAATACTATCATATACCGAAACGGAAATGTTTAGTGGCTTTTTAAAAGCTGGGAAATTTGTAGATATTGTCTCAAAAGGTTCCCGACCCCTGCACTAGAGTTTCTGGTTTCTCGACCTTTTTATTTTTCAAAGCACGAGAATTCTCGACCAGGATTTCTCGAGTATCTCGAGAAAATTTTGAAATTTTTAATAAAACACGATGTTCTTTTTAAATTTTTGTTTTATAACAAATTAGACCGACAGAGATCAATTAAATCAAATGGTATAAATTTTTAGTTAGCATAAATTGCACTTATTAATTAAAAAATCAACAAATAATAAATTTAACACACTATACTCGGCTGGTCTATAATATAAAAAGTAAAGAGTAGTGTAGTACTTAACTTTTTTTATAATTATTGGGTCCCTACCAGATTCCCAAATGTACAACAGTTTTTAATTACAATAACAAAAATATTAGGAGCACTGTGGTTTGAATCTAATAAAAAATAGAGAATAGTTACTTCTTACCACACAACTTGTTGTGGTAAGAAGTAACTATTCTCTATTTTTTATTAGTTTTTAATTAAATAAAAAATAATTAGTAAAATTAAATCAACAAAATTATACTAGTGCATATTTAGATAACTATAAAAACTTGTTTAACAAAACAAAACATTTTACGTGTTTTTTACTGATTTCTCGAGTTCTCGAGGCGTTGAGTTTTTTCCCGTCTCGAGTAGACAAACTCGAGAGTTCTCGAGCAGAAACCCTATTCATATCATTTTCAAAATTTATTACAGTTCATTTTTGAACAAACGTCACCTCTAATAGTAGTTTATTAAAAAAAAAAAAACAAAAAACACTGACAAGCAAACAGTGATTTACAAAGGAATTGCTATACAGTGCGATCAGTTTTGTTTTATCTTATCACACTAGTGCCTAATTAGTCACTTTAGATCGCATGTAAGGCAGCTATTTTATTGAGGATAGGGCAAAATATATATAAAATTGACTCCAGGTTTCACGTATCTTACAAGATTACTGTTTAAGCAATTTCAATTTGTCTTATGAAAAAAAATTTGATTTTTTAATATCAATAATCGCTCAGTGGGTACATTATGTACCTATTACGCCTACATATTTACATAATATATTATGTACTCGTAAATATATGTGTGTGTCAGCCATATTCAGATTGTAGTGATTTGAGGGCCATTCAAAACTAATGAGATTTTTTTTATTTGCATCTACAAAAGAGGCGTGTCACATGCAGGGCCGTGACATCGGGGTGACCCCTGCGTCTCTCGTATAAACCACCCACCCCCTCCCCGCACCCTTCCGGGGAATCAACAGAGAGTGCAGCCATTGTGTCAATCAGAGGTGTGATTGACACTGATGTGAATTGTGAAAGCATTAGTCCACATACAGAATGATTTTTAAGTTGATTCTTCTTTTCAACAACGAGAAGAAATCAAATAGACGAACAATTATTTTAAGTAACTTTTTTATCAAAACCCAAAAATAAAAGAGAGAAACAGTCGTTCAAAGTTTGATTAAATTTTTTAAATTTTATTTAATTAATTCAAAAGCCCGGTTAACACGCGAAGAAATGATAGCACGAATTGGAAATGCATCCCAAATAATTTGCGGAATGCCCTTATCGCTATTACAAGCATGTGGCATCTTTGTGTCCAACAAAACGGGAACAACTTCGAACAATTTCTGTGAATAGTTGATAATGACATAACATATTTCCATAGTGACATAACATAACGCCAAGACAAATCTTTGATTAACGTCTGAATAGAACTCTTCAAATAATAAAAATTGTCGACCAATTTTTTTCAGACCATATATTAACAAAAATTATATAAAAATATAAATCAAAGTAACAAAGGATGACGTTCCGATCCAATCAACATTCAATCATTCGTGCATTCTATTAGATAATAAATAACTTAATATATCTTCATCATTGCCAGCTACATCCGAATCCACCGAACACACACCATCATCATCATCAAACTTCATAATCAAGATCATCAAAAAAAAAAAAATAACTTAAATCTTTGATTAACGTCTGATTAGAACTCTTCAATAAATAAAATTATCGACCAATTTTTCAGACAATATATTAACAAACAATATAAAATTAATACATTTTTCATTATTTTGAATTTCATAATTAATTTTGAAAAATTCTTTAAAAAGCGAATTATATTTAAATATTAATTATTTTTATATTTTTAGATCAATTCTGAAGAAGGTCCAAATCCGGATTGAAACGTTAATATTAATTTTATATTGTTTGTTAATATATTGTCTGAAAAATTGGTCGATAATTTTATTTATTAAAAAATAACTTAATAATAATTTATTTTTATATTTTTTAGATTTTTCTGAAGAAAATCCAAATCCGGATCGAAACGTCATCCTTTGTTACTTTGATTTATATTTTTATATAATTTTTGTCAATATATTGTCTGAAAAAAATTGGTCGACAATTTTATTTATTTGAATAACGCCAAGACCTACCGCAAAACTTAATAAAACTTTGAAAGCCTGTTTCTCTTTCATTTTTGAGTTTTGATAAAAAAGTTACTTGAAATATTTGTTCGTCTATTTGATTTCTGCACGCTGTTAAAAAAGAAGAAGCAACTTAAAAATCACTTGTATGTAGGCATACAGACAGAGCTGTAGCACTAAATACATGCAGACGTCAAAGGATTTGAGAATTGGGAAGTGTTCAGCAATGCCTTTGTTTATATCGAGTTTCCGCGTCTCCAGCATAGTGGAAATAATATTACATGATGCGGCAATGTCAGTACATTACAAAGGTTGCCTAGTTCCTTTGGACCAATCAGCGAAAGCGCGGGAATGACGTTAAGCGAAGGATCGTTCATATTTTTATCAACCTATAATGACAATATCAAAAAAGACAGAAGAAAATTTATATTGTATTTTTCTTATCTTAAAAATTCAATTTATTGCAAATCATATTAATTTCTTGAACATTTGTTAAATACTGCCATTAAAGTTTATAAACAACAGCTGTTGCCAAGTCCGCCGGATGACGTCATCTCCCCACTAAGTATCCTGTATCAAACGAACCGACGCGACCTCTAAATCTACTAACCTTGCTCGTTAGGAAGGTTTCTATCTCTACAAATCGCTTCTCACTTGCACACCGCTGTAAAATAATGCTCAGGTATCTCATAAAAAATCCTAGTAAACGCGAGGATTTTTAAATTTAAATGTTTTGGTAACCAACAATTTGACAAATAAACTGCCAACGTTTACGCGGTTACCATGGTGACGAAATCAACTTGAAATCAAAACGAAACCGTTTAATAATTCAATACTCGTGTGAATTATATACAATTAATTTATTTTTTATATTGTTAAATATCTTATGATTTCCCCGCAGAAACTTAATCATTTATCGAGTACCCACAAAGCGCCACAGCTTACTACAGCCCTGGATGCAGAGTTTAAAGTGCGAAATGGGTTGAATAGCGTTTGTTTCTTTATTCATCTGTTCTGTTGTTCAATGGTTTTGAGACCTCTAATGCTCTCTTTCATACGCTGACAGATGTGTATTTTATTCACTTTCGAGTTTCGACATCTGCAAATCATGACATAATCAATCTACCTATATATAGGTACTCTGCTACATTTTTTTCATTTTTAATCGAATTGTATTGTTGGAACTTTATTGAGACAACATTAATACTCATTGTCGACCACAATATTGTTTTGTTTTGAGTTTCTGTTAGCTACGCTGAAGAAACAAACAAATAAGAATATAATTTTCAATCTTGTTGTGATCAGGCGTATTTAATTTTATTGTCCTTTATTTATTAGTGTATTTGCCATAAGGCACTTACACTATTGGCGTCGGTCGGATGGCGGGACCTAGAGGTCGGACCAAAATTTCTCGACGTTTCATAAGTTTCTAAGAAGTTTGGCACCATTTTTGGAAATGTTTATATATATATGTATATATATATATTTATATATATATATATATATATGTGTGACCACGATAACTCTCGACAGACTTAATCGATTTAAACGAAATTTGGTCCACATGTTGGAATCCATCATCGCAAGAAGCCTATTTAAAATGGGCCCGATCGGGCCATTTTAAGGGGGGTATTTAGGGGTTGAAAAATGTTTTTGGGCCCAAAAATACGGAAAAAATTCTTAGAATCACTTCAAATTTGAAATTTAACCCTTTAGTAATTATTGAAATGTGCTGCTAAAATTTAAATAAAATCGGCCCGACAGGACCGGACTTACAAATTTTATGAAAACGCAAGTTTACTGATATGGATTTACATACTGAAGGGTGTATATAATTTGGTACAGATGTTGAATTTGTATGTAGTATTGAAATTAAGTAAAAAAATGTTGTTTTAAGGGGTGTATTAGGGAGCAATTTTTTTTATTAACAAAGTTAAGTTCATACTATAGAGCCACACTGCTTATAAAAGCAAATACACTATATTGTCGGCAGGGTTTCGCACTGCGACCCGAGTTTTTTTATTTATAATCTATACTAATATTATCTATACTAATATATAGAGCTGAAGAGTTTGTTTGTTTGTTTGGTTGAACGCGCTAATCTCAGAAACTACTCATGGTTCGAATTGAAAAAAAAATTTTTGTTGGATAGCTCATTTATCGAGAAAGGCTATAGGCTATATAATATCACGCTACGACCAATTAGAGCGGAGCATCAATGAAAAATGTTGCAAGATGTACTTATCTCAAAATTTGTCCATCCGAAAAATATTATCACGTGAAATGCCTTAACTAAATATTGCAATATTAGGGCCTCACATTCTCAAGCCCGGATAGCTCAGTCGGTAGAGCCTGAGACTCTTAATGCCAGGGTTCAAGACCCACGTCAGCGAATATATTATTATTTTTTTTCTACATTGTTTTCGTTTAAGGCTTACATTTAAATTTTATTACGACTAATTAAAATTAAATAATAAAAAGATAAAGCTTGTAAGTTTGGATGTAATTTGGGGTAATTCCCGAAACTAGGTACTCATCCGATTCCAAAAAAATTTCACCAATATTTAGAATATTAAAATAAATAAAAATTTTAACTTTTAAATATTGTACTTATTATAACTGCTGTAAACCGTGTTTTACTATTAAGAAATATTTCAGTAACGTGCAAAAATATCGTAACTCCAGATTTTTTAGTGCAAAAATATCTTTACTCCCTCATTTTTTTAAATTGATTAAAAATAATTGATATTTTTATTTTAAAAGTTGAGCAATGTTATTGAGACAATATCATAATTATTTCAAACTTATTCAGTATATATTTGATTTTTTATTTTATATTTAAATTTTGTTTTGCTGTTTTTGTAAAACTATTAAATTAGACTTAGGATAGTTCTGCATGATGGTGACGATATTATCAGGTTAAAATAAAAGCGCTTCTCGTGGAGATCAATTTTGCAACTCCAGTCGACAAAAAAACCTTAGTCATCTACAAATTCGGACCGGGTCGCTAGTTTTATATAAATTATTTTATTATAATTATAATGATCTGTTTGCCCAACTCTGTACTCTATGTACCATTTTACTTCAGGGTAGTGTTACCTACTGTTTATTCCTGTGTAGGTACATTTTAGATAATCGCCATTTTAACAAATCTATTGTTAAGGGAACAATTTAGAAATACACATGTGCCAATATTGTATAACAGCAACAACAGAACAGATATTATACATTTGATAACAGTTTAACTAAAATATGCCCACATCGCACGCAATAGCGATAACAATGGTGTATTTAATAACATTATTATTCAAGTAACGGACGTTTTTACATACACGTTCTGCATATGTATTATGACTTTTATGTAATTCACATATAATCCTCAAATGCATATAACAATAAGCTCATTTATGTATAATTTCATGCGCTTATCACACACAGTGGTTCAATAATTTCAGTGTTAACTATTGCTAACTTTTAAGGGTTCCGTACCAAAACAGTTAAAAAAATTTAAGCCAATTGGGCGACGGGAGCTGTAACAAACCGTATGTATTCGTTACTGAGTAACGGGTACATCGTCTGACTCGAAGTAACGAATCGTTACTTACAAATTCATTTCGTTACTCGCATGTTTCGTACCCATGTCAGATCGACTCGTTTGATACGGTTATACGAACACAATGTGTTATACTTATAAGTATTCATAAAGTACGAAGTCATGACTCATGTCGTATCACATAATATGCGACGCGCTTTGGTGCGAAGCTACATGCTTATTGCTTGATGCTGTTAAGTACACTATTGTATGTCGTATGAAAAGTACCGAGTAACGTAACGATACGAAAGTAACGGGTACTGGTTCTTTAAGTAACGAATACATACGGGTACACAATTTCTAGTTACTTTTACAGCTCTAATAAAGAAAATAAAATTTCTGATATCGCGTGAGGTGACGCGGGTAATGACTGGTATTCAATATGATATTTGCTATTCGTTGCCATAGTTACCTACATAATATGTTCCACGTCATGTAAAAATTAATCACAGCATGCTTAACTAGTTTATTTCTGACAGATCTACAAAACAAAAGAACAGTTGTTTTTTTTATTTTCTCTAACTTCCGAAATTATAAAGTTTAGAAAAAAAAATGTTTTAATGTAACTTTCTTGAAAAAATAAATGGAATAATAGACCGTTAAGAAAAGTATACCATTATTGTACAAAAACCACCGTTATAACATACCTATATCTTTTCTGCGCATGTGCCGATTTTCCCAAAAACAATAGAGCTCTTCATATTTGCATACCAAACATTCTCCCAAAATTTGGTTTCACTCCGCTCATCCGTTTGATCTGTATCGTGCTCACAGCCAAACAGACGAACAGAGTTTTTCCAAAAATATGTTCACTGCATCCTGGATTAATAGGCGCTTTTAGCTAATGTTATTCGCGCCTAAAAAGTTAGCAATGGTTAACATCATGAAATAGTTACAAGCCTGCATAAAAAGAGTACAGCATAATAATATGAAGGCAATATACATAATATATATGTAAATGTACAGTTTATATACACATAGAACAAATTGCATTATTTTTATTTTACGTGACCTTTCCGTACTAAAATAGGCAATATTTTGCTCTGTGAATAGTTGCATTCCCGTGTTAAATGTACTTTGAAATTAAATGATCCTGATGTGCAAGTGCTGTACGCGCCTGTCACGCGGCGCTGCTGCCTTCTAGTGGCCAAAAGGTGAAGCATATGGGTTTTATTTTGCGTACTGTTGTCAAGACACTTTAGGCTTGGACTAATGACGCTTTGAAAAATGAATATTCGCATGCGCATTCGCGAATGTCTAAAAAATGACATCTTTTCTCGCATTGCCGTTGGAAAACTGTTGCCCTCATCACATTGATCGCGGTCAGATTCCCAACTAAGTAAGTGTATAATTACTGTATACCGTGGCTATATCTGATAGTTTAGAGGTCGTATCTATTTTAATAAATGTTCGAGTATACTGCTGTATAAACGCACCGTTAGCGGACGCTTGTTTTGTATTAGAACTGTTACTGTGTACGTGGCACGTTGTTGCAGTTTGTCTATACGTTGTGTTATATGATGATGACAAAGATTATAATACGTTAGATAATATATAGGTACATTAATAAATTGCGCAAAGGTTGCCTAGCTAAATCGCGTACCGATGCTGTTAAATTAAATAAATTCTAATTAACTTTTTGAATCAACAATCGAGCCAAAAATGAGAGAATATGACACAAGGAATTGGATTATACCATTAACTCTATACATAAATATATAGTTCATCCACATAAACATACCTTGTATATAGTTGTGTTCTGTGTACTTTGAGTTTATTCGTTTTGTTAACATTTTATTTGTGTCATATTCTCTCATCTTAGCCTCGATTTTTATGATTAACATATCGGGGAAGTTGATCCAAAGAAGTTAATTAGAATTAACTTAATTTAACAGCATCGGTAAGCGATTTAGCTAGGCAACCCATGTGTATCAATGTATATATTATCTAACTGTCTAACATGTAATTTGTCATCATCAAATAAAAGATGAGGTTATATATTTCTAATACCGGATCTCGCACTAAAAGACATTTGCATTCGCCTAAAAATTAAGGGGAATTATAAAACGCGATTTAGCTAGGCAACCCATGTGTATCAATGTATATATTATCTAACTGTCTAACATGTAATTTGTCATCATCAAATAAAAGATGAGGTTATATATTTCTAATACCGGATCTCGCACTAAAAGACATTTGCATTCGCCTAAAAATTAAGGGGAATTATAAAACGGTCGAATAAAAAAACTTTGGTGACTGATGATGAGATACAGTTTTAATAACTTGAGATATTAAAATAATAGTTGGGTGACTAAATTACTAAGTGAGCGACTAAATTACTAAGTGACTAGAATGCCTTTACTTTTTATATTTTTTTTTTTACTTTGAGACTACAATTTAAATCTCACATTTTCATGAAGATTGAAAACCACCGATTTTTTTGATAAAGGGGTATGCGAATTGTCTCGCAGTGAAACGCGATGGAGCAAAGGTGGAGTTTTAAAAAAAAATAATTTCGGGGTGAACGATAAACGGGTATGCGAATTGTAATTCCGGGGTGAACGATAAAGGGGTATGCGAATTGTCTCGCAGTGAAACGGGAAGGGCCAAATGTTGAGTTTTTAAAAAAACAATTCCGGGGTGAACTATAACGGGGTATGCGAATTAAATAGTTAATTGTTTGAATAGAACTGCGTTTTCCAAAAAATGTATATTTAATTGACAGTCAATTAAATATATATTTTTTAGAAAACGCAGTTCTATTCAGTCGCTCACTTAGCAATTTAGTCACCTAACTATTATTTTCTCGTCACGCGCAGTCAATCGCTCACTTAGTAATACAGTAACCCAAATGGATTATTTTTGTCATCCAAAATTGTAATTTACAGTCACTCGTTTAAATACTACCCAAAAATTAACATTCGTTACATCACTCGTCTTCGCAGATATCTTTGTCTAACAGTATTCAAGCATTCGTAGAGAACCATGAAAAAATTGTACACAAATGAAAACTTTTGAAGTATGCTATTGCAACAGTAGGTATCTAACTACACAGCAGTTACAGATAATATAACATGGGTACCTACTGCAACGGGAGAAAGTGAATGCATTTAGGGGAAAACTCGGTTGGTTTTTACTGTTCGTTATAATAGGTAGCTCTGATTTTAATAGCTCGTTTTTCCACTCAAATGGGATGAATATTTTTTATAATGGAAATTTGGATTATTATGCGCTACTGCCGCACAAAAATTCTCTTGTGTTTTTGTATTTTAATGAACCGGAAAGCGATGTGTGTAGCTTTTTTGTGAAATATTATTTTTCATCCACTTATGAAACTCATCACTGAAAAATATATACTAATGATTTTTAAGTTACCAACCTTTACTATATTATATTTAAATTTTTATCATAAGTTGAGCGTACGTGAAATATTACGTATGTTGCAAGCAGCCAGCAAATGCTAACGAAACCGACACCAGTCATGCGCAGGTAGCTAAAACGTGTTCCAAACTGATACAAATAACTTTGTTTTACCTAAAGCGGCACATAGACGCTCAATATTATTGCGCAATATTTGGGTTTGTGCATATATAATTTGCCGTATGTGGTAACTAGCGGTCCCGCCCAGTTTCACCCGAGTGCAAAAGAACGAATGGGGAACGGAGGGACATGAGTACGCACATTCATCTTATTTTACCGAGATGAATGTTGTGTCCAAATTTCATGATGATCGGAGTTACCGTTCAAAAGTTTTTGTCGATAAAAAGCAGTATGTACACTTTTTTAAGTAATAAATTTTTTTTAAATCAGTAATTACTGAAATTAATAAAATATAATAAATATTTAATTGAAAATTATTTTTATATAGGTACCTATAGTTATAACAGTTTTCAAAAGAGCTATTAATTATTTAATTTTAATTAGTCGTAAATAAAATTAAAATAAATTTAAATGTAAGCCTTAGAAGAAAGTAATGTAGAGAATAAAAAAAAATAAAAATAATATATTTGCCCAACGCGGGGCTCGAATCCACGACCCTGATATTAACAGGCGCATGCTCTACCGACTGAGCCAGTCGGGCTTGTGAATGTACAACGCTAATATTGGTATATTTAGTTATGCCGCTTTCCCTGAATGAGGGACCCTATGCACACTCTTTTGGTAGACGCACTTTCTTCAGTCAGACTATAACATGTTGCCGATTAAGTATACAGACGGGAAATATCTGTTTTCGAGTTCGTAGGCGCCTACTGGATATTCCAAAGAGAAACCCTTGAGACAAATAATTATGAAAGCGCAGTATAACAGCCTCGTCGTTTGTAATACCAGGTAAATGACTTCGGGGCGTTCCATTCAAGTGAGCGCGTTTGATGTTCACGTACTACATTTATCAATATATCCACCAATTACGCCAATTTTCCTTCATTTGCTTACGTAATCTTCTCAAAAGACTGTCCGCGCGCTAATGACTACGGGAAAATCCTCACACATTGTTTTATCAAAAGCCGACAGCGAACAAAAAGCCTTTATAAAGAGATAGTAGGTAATATTGGAAGTGGACACTAATTACAGAGATACTTTTATGTTGCAGAGACTGAAACCGCGTCGCATTCTGCATGTAACTTTGCCTTTCAAGTCTCTTCATGTGTCTAGCCCTAACCAATGTCTGTCTACTCTACTCACGTTTACGAAGTGTTACAAACTCGACAAAGAAGTTCGTGAAACGACAATCGACTCGTCATTGTAACAAAGACACACCGATTGTTATGGGAAACCATACTCGGCTTAATTGTTCCAACAATAGGCGTGGGTAAAAGGAGCTTTGTCAAATTCCAGATAACAATGAAAGCAACAAAGGAAAGAACTATCCGGCGCCTATTACCACGGGATAGGTTTGTGGAGACAGTCGCACAAATCGGGACTGTCATACAAACAACACGCGAAATAAATAGTTATGACATAAATTAACTCAGGTAACTGCAAAATAAATAGTTGAACATAAATAATCTCCAAAGATAGATAAATAAATGAACTGTGTAAAAAAATTGGTTGTCTGTAAAGTCGGTTTACGGACGATAGTTTTACGTGATAACGTATTCCGTAATACATAACCTAAATTTATATAATAATTATAATAATTCGAATCTATGATATTGCATCTTTTGCTTCAAATTTAGGTTAATTTTATTTATTAAAATTACTCACCACCTATAATATAATTGTTTTTTTTAACTTTCTTTCTTTCGTATTTATTTTAAGTCTCAAAGATTAACTGTCATAATATTTTGAAAACAATTGTTTCATTGTTTATATAAAATTCCAAAACCTACTTACAATATTTAAGTATTTTCATACGTCAAAAAATTGATTTTTATAATGATAAAATTTGTATGAAAACGATTTTTTCGAGAGATGAGACCTAGCTAAAACGATTTTTTGCCCCCCAAAATCCCTTTTCAGTAAATTTCATCCAAATAGTTAGGGCCGTTTTCGAGAAAAGCACGCACAGGGTCAGGCGGAACGTTACACTTTTTCGTGCATGCAGCCGGTGTTTTATCAATTTATAAGATTGGTGATTCATCAATTTATAAGACGTTATCACGTCAAAAATGGTGTAATAAATAAATAGAACTGTATATAGTTAATAGATAAGTGTGAATAAATTTTGGTGTGCTTCTGTGTTGTAAATAATCTTGTGTATATAGTTGTATAGTGACTTTGTATTCTACATTATTTGTTCTTTTATTATTTAGAACTGTAGTTTTGTTGTCGAGAGTATTAAATCAATTACACAATTTTTATTACTCGCAAATTTTGTTTCCAATAATTATAGGTAAGTCTATACTAATATTATAAAGAGGTAAAATTTGTTTGTATATGGGGGGTAATCTTTAGAATTACTAAGCCGATTCTCAATCTCAACATTCTTTCACTGCTAAAAAGCTACATCATCACTGGCTAACATAGGTTATATTTGATTTTGATAAAGATAAGTTTTTAGTTCGTAATCTCAATATTTGCAAATTGATATTAAAATATGATTGTAATATGTAACATTCTTTAGAATTACTAAGCCGATTCTCAACATTCTTTCACTGCTAAAAAGCTACATCATCACTGGCTAACATAGTTGTATTTGATTTTGATAAAGTTTTTAGTTCGTAATCTCAATATTTGCGAATTTACATTAAAATATGATTGTAATATGTAACATTAATGCAATATAGATTTGTCTACCCGTGCCTAATAATAGTGCTGCTGTTGCCGCCAAGCGGGACACAGTTCCACAAGGCAAAACCGTAATGAAGTGAAGCCATAAGATTAATAATAAGAAATACCAAATTTTAAATAAGTTTAAACAATTAATGTATAAGATTTAAAAATTATATATTAGCAAAATTAAATTGTGGCAGGAAAAAGCTATTGTTTCATCAGAAGCGCGTGCGGAGCTGCCGGTAACGACTAGACACATATGTAAATACACACTTGTACATGTGTGTCGGTGTGTTGCTATTATTGTGCATATGCAGTATTCATTTATGTATAAAGAATCTCTGACCAGCTCATTCAGAGAAGTACTTTCTATATAATGCGTCTGTCCTGAGAGGGAAGGGCATTTGTTTTGTTTTGCAACTTTAATTTTAGTGTATATAACCAGTGGCTTCTGGCTACTTTATATGAAAACTATAAGTTATTTGAATGCATTTTTTTTTTCAAAATAGCAGTTACTAATTGAAGAGTCGAGTGGCTGAAGGTGATGTCACAACACCACAATGTTAAGTAGCTCATCCTGACTTGAACTTGAAATGTTTCGTTCTAGAAAACCCAATTTCTTGGCGTCATATATATTTATATACATAAAAATGTCATGTCACGATGCTCGTCCGCGCTAATCATCGAAACCACTGAACAGATTTTAATGAAATTTTGTAAATGTGTCTTGCTTGGTCCAACTTACGCTATAGGTTTTAATTAAATATTTTGTACAAAATTACGGTGTTTAGTGAAAATAAACTGTTTTAGTAGCGTGCAGCGACATCTCATAGAATTTACTCAAAGCTATTAGTTCAAGAGCAAACAAAAAAACTGTTTTAGTACCAAGTAGCGACATCTGATGTCTGTTAGTTCAGAAGCAAATCTGGAAGAGTTTGCTCAAAGCTATTAGTTCAGACGCCGGGCCGCAAACGAAATACATTTTGCAGAATTATACACGGAAAAAACAACCTTGGATCCTGCAGCTAATGACAAAAAGCTGGCAAGTTCTTGTGTGCTGCAGTCAAAAAAATTAGTCACCACGCATAGAATGTTCTCTGGACAGCTAAGTCAACTTATCTACTTCAGCTGATGGAAATTTACTGGTTAGAATTAACAGCCACAGATAAACATATCATTCAGAGTCTTGAAATAGTAAGCTAACACAGCCATTCCGTACGCTCTAGGGCTAGTTGATCAAAAATAGTGTGCCACAGCTAATTTTTTTGGGTGGAGCACTTAGTACAGTTGTCTGTACGAGATTTACGTTAAGCTGCCTTGCACTAAAATGATGCATGTGGCATAGTGTTTTGTTTTTGCTACAGCAGCCAATGAGCAAGCGAAAGGCAGCGAATGAAATTAGCATTTAGCATTTTTTTTTTAAATTCGGTATAGTTCGGTCCGCTCGGTTAATATCGCACGATGACTTTGCACAGTTCTTTGCGTCTTTATGCTTTCATAATGTCATTTATTCAATGGATCTGTGTCCTGTGAATGCAGAGTTCACTGTTCGAATGCAGGATTTATATTGTGGTATATTAGTAAGAAATATGGATGTCGAAGAAATTCTACGTATTTGGGGATTTGAAAATTTAATAGAGACGTTTAAAGGTAAGAAAACTATTTTATTTTTAAAATCAATTATTTATATAGTGTCCCGTGTGTACCTATATAGTTATAGCATTGCATCATATTATGTTTAATTTTCAATGTGTATAATAATTAAAAAGTTTAATTTTTAATACAAATTTTGCATTAATTTTTTTAATTATCTCTGTCAAAGTCTTCCAAAATATATGACAGTAAAAACTAAAATTTAGAACATACTATTTTTCTTTCAAATACATTTTATTTTCCTCTTTGTTAAATAATGGTTTATATCAATAAATAATCAATAATTTAATTTTTACAAGAAAATATATATTTTATTTGACAATATGAAAATCGATGCAAACTCTTTACGTTTTAAAAATATCTGTCCTTCGTCTCTGACGCACTCATTTACAATTAATACCTAATTCATTATTTCTAATTTAAATACTTTTGTTTCAGGATATTAGCATATTACATGAAACTTCAGAAGCCAGAAAAACTCGGGCAAACGTTTGTGATAACTAATAAGTATTACTTTATAAGAATATATGTCTGTTTCTTTACTATAATATGTACTAATGAAATAAAACTATTTAATATTATATCACACTTGTTTATATTTGCTGCATTAACCCATAAGCCCATTTGCTACAGATAAAAAAAAAATGCCTCACTGATTATAAATACACCTATTACAGCTGCAGTTACTTTCTAAAGTAGCCAATTCAATTGGGTACTAGAGTCAAAAACTTTAGTTGAGTCAACCAATTCGTATTGTGTGGGGGAACTCATACACTTTGGTAGGTAGCTAATTCATATTATGTACTGGAGTCAAATGCTTTAGCAGTGACAACAGTTTTTCGCTAGGTGAAACAAATTAGCTGCTGGACATAGAAAATTTTGCTGTGCCGAAATCCATTAGTAATATGGTCTGGCGTAGCTAAATTTTGGGCTGTGGGAACTAATTTTTTTTCCGTGTGTATCTATCGCGCTCAGGTGAAACCGGGACAGACCGCTAGTTAGTGATAAAGTTCAATTTTAACAGACCACAAAAAATAGGAGGTTATATGTTCGATACGTACGTATGTCCGCTGTTTGCGCGTCTTTGCTTTGGAAATTTCTATCTCTCGATAATCACTATATATAAGATAACAAACAAATTATGCCAGACGGAATTTACTGAACTTTAAAGAATAAGAAGTTAATACCCAGGAAGACTATCAATCTTATCCAATCAGTACCCTACTCAATCGTAAAAATGATTTCGTAATCATGCGTTCAGTTACTGGTTATTCGCAGTCGACATCAAAAACGAAATCATTTGACGTTTTTCGAAGCTGTCAGTAAAATCGTGTCTTTGTTATAGTGGATTTCACGACGCACAATAACACTGTACATAACCCCCCCGTATTTGTCTTTATTTGACACGTGCTGTAAAATGAAGACAAAAGAGAATAATCCTCGGATCAGAGATCATTCATGTTTGCGAAATGGCAGTTCAATAGTTACATATACAATAAAATGTAAGCGCAGGGTCTGGACAATTGGGACAAAACATCTAATAGCACTTCTGGGTTGGAAGTAAGATCGTGTAATTGGCGCGACGCTATTATGGGACGACGCGACGTCTGGCAGATGTGAAACATAAATTTAAGCAAAATTCTAGTAACTAAATTTCGCCCTGTCAATTAACGAAATTCTAGTAACTAAATTTCGCCCCGTCAACTAACAAAATTCTAGAAACTAAATATCGCCCTGTCAACTAACAAAATTCTAGAAGCTAAATATCGCCCTCTGATTAAATTTTTCCGTCATCTAGTTGTCGCTTCATCAGATGTTTCGCATAAAAAAAAATTCCAGCCAATTGGGCGACGGGACCATTCCAACTTCAAAAATGTTGACATCTGATTATAATAAAGAAAATAAAATTTCTGATATCGTGTGAGGTGACGCGGGTAATGGCTAGTATTCAATATGATATTTGCTATTCGTTGCCATGGTTACCTACATAAATGTTCCACGTCATGTAAAAATTAATCAAAGCATGCAGAACTAGTTCATTTCTGACAGATCCATAAAACAATATTTTTTAAATTCAAAATTATTTTTGAAACTATAAAGTTTAGAAAAAAAAATTTTTAACGAAACTTTTTTGAAAAAAAAAAATAGAATAATAAGCCGTTATAAAAAGTATACCATTATTATATAAAAAAACACCATTATAGCATATATCTCTTCTGCGCAAGCGCCGATTTTCCCCAAAAACAATAGGGCTCTTCATATTTGCATACCAAACATCCTCCCAAAATTTGGTTTCAGTCCGCTCATCCGTTTGACCTGTATCGTGTTCACAGACTATTACAGACGCACAGTTTTTCCAAAAATATGTGTTTTGGATTCGGGGGACCTCAAAACGGAAAGATATTTTTGAAAAGTGATTTTTGACCTAAACTAGTACCATTCCCCACTTGTGGGTTGGAATGGTAATAGTGGAAATCAATTGGGCGTTATAAGTACTTTAAAACAAGTATCAGGACGCCAGCACTGATACAGAATGATAGTGTTCATTTAAAAAGGATCATTCACTCTCCCGCCCCGCCACGCCGCGCAGTTCGGACGTCCACGACAAGAAATCAACCCCGATGCACGCCATAGTAACTGTTTCCCTGCGTCTACGCAGGTATTCATCAACTTCTCTTATGTGCAAGTAGTTGTTTCGGATTATTTCTCTTCTCGTTGCAAACGCAGTGTCCGTTTTGTTAAAGCTTTAAGCCGGTTTTTCATAATATTTTTTAGGATTCAAAATTGAATTACAAACATTGGTTTTATTGGATTTTATGAGTAGGGGAGGACGGGGTCAATTGTAACAGTGACTATTTTAGTGACATCTACCAACAAAATGAGAACATGATTCTACTGCATTGATGCACATTCAATCGCTGGTGACTGAATGTAAATCAATGCAGTAGAATCATTTTCTAATTTTGTAGGTAGATGTCACTAAAATAGTCACTGTTACATTTGACCCCGTCCTCCCCTACGTTCACCAAAAGTGGTAATAATTCGTGTATCCTACTAGATACAAAAAAAAAGTTTAAATAGAGTTTATTGTTCAACTCGAGATTTTCTATCAGAAACTGCTGAGGCGGTACATTTTTAAAGTAAAACTTCTTTAGGCACGCTTGACTTGAGGAGTAAGCTGGTAAATGCCTGACGAAAGCGTTTACGGAAATCGCACGAGGATAACGGTGCCGTTTACGGAAATCGGACGAGGCGAACGGAAGTTGAGAGGGAGATATAAGTTAGTGAAGATAGAAAAAGAGAGAGTTACGTTTCGAAAATTACTGTAGGGGCAAGAGAGAGAGGTGCTAATAAAACTGTTGTGGTAAGAAGTAACTATTGTTTATTTTTATTTATGAGAGAGACATTGTTGATTATAAACGCTCATCATGGTCTAAATGCGAGCGAAGCGGCGGGTAAAGACTAGTAAGTAATATATCGATTATTTTCATCAATAGTTGTGAAAACTAATAACTACTAACTACTGTTCATCAAATAAAATAAATCAAATTCCACATCTACAAAACATGCATGCATGTCAAGCATAACATGTTCTCGCGAAAACGTTATAGTCGAATATTACTACTATTATAGGCACGGAAAACCATGTAACGTGTTTATGACTTATTTCTGATACGTTTTTCGCTCTACATATGTACATGTAACAAACCTATTTAGCATAATAAAAAATGTACAACGACCACGATCTAGCTTCTAGACGGGAAAGTTGGTGAATCTAAAAAAAAACAGCCAAGTGCGAGTCAGACTCGCGCATCGAGGGTTCTGTACAAACTTGCAAATAGTTCGTTCATTGGAAAACTGTTGTCTCCATACATCGACAAACGTCGCGGTCAGTTTGCCAACTAAGCGTGTAATTACAATGGCTATATCTGATAGCATAGTTGTCGTATCGTGTTGTATGCGAGAGTTCTCATATTGTGCTGTATAAACGCACCGGTAGCGAACGCTTGTTTTGTAGTTTTATTTGGAAAAAAGTTTGCTAATAACCTTAGACAACACACGGGGTTCAATGAGCTCCAAAATAAATCGGTAAATGAGTGCCAGACATCCATTACAAAAAAAATCGCACGTCATATTCTAACACCGATTAGACGCGAGCAGTGTTCGGACGACCGGTTGATGTATTCGGGAACGATCCTCCTCCCAGACCCGGCTAGACGCATGAATCATGAAATAGTTTATCTTGGCCGTTTTGCAACCTTGAAGCATATATTTAATAACTCCTATATTACTAGTGATCGTCAGTGGAAGCGTGGCCCATGAAGTGAGACAGCAAATTACTGTTTTCTATCTCTTTCTTTTTACTTGACCCGTTGTGCGCAAGTGTCGCGTTTGTATTGGGGCAATTAGTAAGTGGAATCGAGCAAACCACCCACCTTTCACAGCTTAGTTCCAAGTGCAAATTGACGCGCATCCATTCACGGACATGAGCATGAGACTCCGAGTATAATATGTGAGACAGAGGTATAAATGTCTGCACCGTAGTGTTTAAGTCTTTCTCCCGATCTTTGCTAGCAATATAGAGGGTATTAAATATATGCCTTGAAGCGCGAAATTCCATGTTTTTACCCCCACTATACGTGACCTCGCTAGCAAACAATCGCGAGCCGCCTAGCCTCGTCCAGTCCCTAACGTTCAAAATCAACCCCTAGTTTTAAGCCCTAGTGTTAATATGACACGGTGCTTTGCGGGAGCTTGGTCGGTTATTAATTAATCAGGATGTAGTTCATTAATCAATTACGTTTAGTATGTTCGTCAATCATAAATAATTATTCATTTTATTCAATAGCCAATGGGCGATTAAATAGTATTAATCATTGTCAAAAAATCAACAATATGTGCGTTATTACACTCTTTAGTTCTAGATCACTACGTATTTAATGGCATTTTTTTTGCTATATGCGATATAATATGATCGTTGAACATGAAGTGAAGAAAAAGGAAGCATTGTACGTAACTAGATAAGATCAGAGGATGGCGGTACAGACAGTGTTATGGTGTACCTATCGGGAGAGAGAGAGAAAGAGTGACAAGGTGGAATGAGATATCCAACAGTTATGGAGTATACGGTCGTGGTATTCACATACGGCAATGCATACACGCACACCCTCCTTTTTTATGTTGCCATAGAAGTTCTCGTTTTCCGACGAAACGATAAGCCGTAAACAAGAAGCTACGACCAAACGCACACAGCAAGCTCTATGCGTCTACGGGAATACCGAACGTCCTGTGGGAATGTTCCCGCCGACTGGAAACATACAGCAAGAGTACGGGAACTAGGGACGCGCCGAGGACTTGTTTTGAAGTAAAACTTCTTTACGCACGCTTGACTTGGGGAGTAAACTGGCGAATGCCTGACGGGAGATTTACGGAAGTGTGATCGGGCGAGGCGAACGGAAGTTGAGAGGGAGATATAAGTTAGTAAAGATAGAAAGAGGACGACAAATACTTCACTGGCTAGTGGCGCCATCAGATGCCCGAAACCAATACTGTTTTACCCTCCTGGATACGCCAGTGCTTACGGCTTAAAAAAAGACAAGTATATGTTTGCACACTAATGGTTCGATTGCGATTTTATTCCTATGCTCAGTATAGAATAAAAGTTTATTAGTATAATATTTATTTTATTCAACTAGCCTTGCAAGCATACGCTACTCTGAAATAAGTTGTCGAGCATCTATTATCTACAATATAATTTCGAAAATATGTAAATCCGAAATTTAAGGAAAATCAGTGTCTATTGAAGATGATTCTACACCCAGTATGTCCTAGACAGAAAACTTACACACACACATTCACACATACAAAGCAGGTACAGTCACTTCTGGGTCGACTATTTTCATGTATGTGCCTTCGTGTGACTCCTTCGTGAAGCGTTTTACAGGTGGTCCATTCCTATCTACAATTTTACCGAATTTCTACTCTGGCAATTTGTGCAGGAAGTAGACTGAGCATGCAAAAGCATTTCCCCAAAAACTACACGTCAGAGTTGTTTTTTGAAGTAAAACTTCTTTAGGCACGCTTTACTTGGGGAGTAAGCTGGTAAATGCCTGGCGAAAGCGTTTACGGAAGTGCATCATCGGACGAGGCGAATGGTGCGTGATCGTTCGAGACGAACGGTAGTTGAGAGGGAGATATAAGTTAGTGAAGATAGTAAGAGAGAGAGTTTCGTTTCGTATATTGGAAGTTGAGAGGGAGATATAAGTTGAATGCGACAAAGACGGAGCATTAATCGAAATTCTTTTTTTTTGGACACCTATTTAACGTTTAAAATGAAAACAATTGTTTCATGTATCAAAAATACATTTCATCGAATTTTGCTGCATTTTGTAACGGGAAATAATGTGGGTAGTTAATTAATCCTTTTAAATGTATTATAAATTATACTAATAAATAGATACACATATTTTGCCTGTTAATTAATCAAAAATTATATTTTAAACATTTCGTCTTTGTAGATGTGTGCTACAGAGTGAGGTTATATTGTGTTCGATAAACTTTGAAACGAACCGACTGCATATTATTGTTCGTTTATGAATTTAACATGAGCAAATTTGAGGTATTTACGCATTATTCTTAATAAATATGTGTAAAATAATTATGGCAGGAAGAAGTTTTACTTCAGTCGTGTGGTCTAAATAACTCGTTTTTTTTTTAATTTTTACGTTATCTAAGAATCAAGCTTTCGAACAGTTTTTCAGATTTTGCCTTGAGTCGATTACGGTTTATTTTAGTAAATGTGGGCATATGCGGCGAATTTCAGTGGGTTCACCGAAGGTGGTAACATTTATTCGTGTATTCTACTATATAAGTACAAAAAAGTTTAATTTTTTCCAACTCGAGACTTACTATCGGAAACTGCTGAGGTATATTTTTTTGGTACTTCAAACTCAACCGGAAGTTACATGCATTATTTTTCAAATGGCAAAATCTATTTTTTACATTTTCGGAATCTACATTTTTTTCTCTATAAATTCATATAAAATGTTCATAAGGTTACATAAGAAAATATTCGAGAAAAAAGGTATTTAATTTATTAATTAAATACACAATAATAATTATTTTTCATAATACTCCACACATGTGTAAATTATTAATAATAATTATTCCTGTGTATTTAATTAATAAAATAAATAAAGTTTTTTTCAAATATTTTATTATGCAACCTTATGAAAATTTTATATGAATTTATAGAGAAAAATGAGACTCGGAAAATGTAAATAAAATGAAAAAAAAATGCACGTACCCTTCCGGTTGAGTTTGAAGTAAGTCTCGAGTTGAACAAAAATTTGTTTCAGCTTTCTTGTGTCTAGCACAGGGGTCGACAACCTTTTGAGACGGAAGAGCCAAAAGTTACAATTTACAAGATGTCCCAATTTTTAAAGAGTCACTAAACATTTTCGTTTTAGTATTATAGTATTTGCTTATATAGGTATAATATTATAGTCTGAGGACGACACGTCGCGACGGGGGCGGTACGGGTGAGACGCGAGTGGAAATGGCTGAGAGATAGACATGGTACTCAATCATGGATCGATTGGACAATTTTTAAGGGTTTATATAATAAAATAGTTATTTTTTGCGTATGGAACTGGAGAGCCGCAACTTTACATCAAAAGTATAAAAACCACATTTTTAACAATTAATTACTAGAAATTTAGACGTCAAAATTTTTCATAAAAATTAAATAGAATGTACTATGTAGACATTAGTGATGTGCCGGATCGTTAAAAATTTATATCTGCGGATACGGATTTGAATACGGATATTTGGTTTCAAAATCCGCGGATACGGATACGGATCTTAACTTTCTTAGAGTACGCGGCGGTTAATATTGCACATCGACCTTTGCAAAGAGACTATCTGTTATGGGAAAAAGTTATTGACCTCTTTAAGAGTTAACTCTCATAACAAATTGTCTCTTTCCAAAGGTCGATGTGCAATATCTCATTATAAAAATAGTTTTTTAGTACCTTTGAGTTATGTACTATTGGTATGGTACTCACTACGATAAATGTTTGCAATATAAAGGTGCCAAATACGATTTTAAGAAATAAAAAACAATCTGAATGGAATTTAACAGTTTTTCATTATTACCTAATCACCTATAAGTATATATAAAATTTCATCTATGAATTGAAAATTAATAAGGTAAAAGATCCGCCAAAAACTAACGGATACGGATCTTTCTTTTCCCTCGGATATCCGCGGATACGGATACGGATATCCGGCACATCACTAGTAGACATGTGATATTCCACAGATAGCATATTAAAATATCAGATTTTTATCTAGAAATGCTTTAAGACCTATCGCGTCGCTCGTCGTTACGTTTTTCGTTGCAGTCGCAAATTTCGAAAGCCTGGCCTTCGGCGATCGTTTTAAATCACCTGTATAAAGGCGGATAAACACAGTTTGTGTACACACACGTAAGGTACGCACATACATGCTTGTACACACACACGACATACGTATGGCTCTCCTCACAGATGTAGCTTTTGCTACATATTCTCTATCATGATGTACATAAAAAGTATCGAACCTGCGACCTGCAAATTGTATGATGTACTGTTATATTCTTATGTTTGATCTTTATGTACGGAACACTGTTTTTTCTTATCAGTATAAAAAACAATAGCTATTTTATAAAGTACATACTTTTTTCCTCCGATCAAACTGTTTACGGCTCGAGAAAACCCGATGGGAAAATTTCTTTACACTTTCTTTTGCTACACTGCACATAATATTAATTCGAAATTGATATTAACACATTGTTTCCATTATACAATACTAGCGGCCCGGCCCGGTTTTACCCGGGTGTGACAGATATATCTGAAAATTCTGCTAAGTGTATTTCATTAAGGACTACAGGCCGAACTGATGTCGCTAGGTGGCAGTACCCGTTAGCTTATGCTGCTAGTTGCCGCTTGGTGTGCTACAGTGACGCGTCATTTGAACGTAACAGTTGCACCCGCCTACTTGATGTCGATACATGGCACGGATACAGTTCTTTTTTAACAAAACATCGTTATTTTGTACAAATTATATACAAAAACCTTTCTCGTTTATCGCTCTTTCTATTAGTGATAACCGTATGAAAATCCGTTTGGTAGTTTTTGAGTTTATCGCGTTCAGACAGACGCGGCGGAGGGACTTTATTTAATATATGTATATAGATAATAAAAAATAGCGAGCTTCGATATACAATCAGGAGATTCACATTAAAACCTAACCTTAAAACTGACAAAGGGGAGGTTACATGGCTGACAGTGGAGCCATGGCCTATGCGTAATGTCCGCGACGATCACTACTTCAATCCCGTGACACTTTACTAAGTAGTAATTTTAGCAAAATTTGATTTAGATAAGAGTGTGTAAATTATAGACGGTCAGCAACTGAGGTCGTTACTGTCTATCACAACTTGATGTTTACACATGAAAAAGTTATAAAATATACAGTGCCGGGTAGTGGGTACCTTAAACATTTTTCTGTATACGTAATGTAAATTATTCCACAAAGTCAATAAATTGTTTGTTTTAAAAATGCAAAAAACATGGTTTACTGAGCTTAAAGGCATATAAATTTATAAATATTTTTTGTTAACTTTTTGTAATATTTGCTTCTGGGTATAAAAGCTTTCTGATAAAGGATTTTTTTTTATAATAGCGTACAAAAGGTCAATGGTTATTTCACTGTCAGTACGTATGCCCATAGCAGTTTATCTAAATAGGTAAAAAAGGTCAAATAGACTGTAATAGTTGGTCAAAGCTATTCTATAACGTTTTTACAATAAATAAAAATTTTCACAAAAACGCTTTTTCTAAAACAACAAAGCAAACAAAGATTATTTTTTGCACATCCCCTTACAAAACAATTGCTTTTATGCCTGTATAGTGATCAATATACAGTATGTAAACACATAAGGTGCACATAGGGAAATTAACATTGGGAAAAAATGACTGGATCAGAGTGAGCCTTGAAATCTTGTTTTTCAATTTGACAGATAATATTCTTTTGCAAAATGAATGTGTATACTACCGAAGAAAGTATTCAAATGATTACAACATAATCGGACTTTTTTTATTAATGGGACATTAAATTCCCAAAAATACTTAAATATGGTGCGAAATCAAATATCTCCGCCTATTCGTGTTGAACCTAAAGACATTGGGTCACTGATTTACCTGATTTACTGATTTACCAACGCGCATACGTCATACCAGTCAGACAATTTTTAAATGAAATGTTTCCAAACAGATGGAGTTGTTTTTTGTTTTATTTTTGTACAAAAAAATTAAAATAATGATTTATAAGAGATTTTTATTATTAAAAAAGCCAAGTAAAATAAAAATAAATCAAAATAAAATAGAAATCCTCAAGATTACCACGATAATTCAATAGAAATAACAATTAATGCAGTCATGGCTAACTCTGATCCAAGTATTTTTTCCCAATGCTAATTTCCCTATGTGCACCTTACGCGTTTACATACTGTATTACACTATACTACTAGTACTGTGAAGTAAGACAAATGAATGCTATCATACTAATTCAACAGTAATTTTCAGAATCGACCGGTCAGTCACCACTTAATGCTACAAGAGGAAATGAGATAGCAAAGCAGCACAAAGCAGGCGTAGTTTTCGTAAACAATACAAATAAAGTGCAATATATCGCCGCGAACAGAATTATCAGACAATATACTTGAATGAAAACCAGCCCATTTATAGGAGGTGCGTTCAAAAAATGTTATATATATGCAGGTATGTATCTAGTGCGTGAATTATTATTTTATGACTTCGCTGACGCTCGTTTTATCATAATGTCATATTGCGTCATAAAATAATAATTCATGCGCTAGATACATAACAGTAGTGTATATCTATGGTCGTAGGTATACGAGTATATGGTATTTTTTGCACGTAACTCGTATAAAATAGCTGTTTTTTCACTTTAGTTCAAAATTTTTGACAGTGCACTTTTGAACAAATGTTACTTCTAATTAAAATCTTTGATTAACGTCTGAATAGAACTCTTCAAATAAATAAAATTGTCGACCAATTTTTTTCAGACCATATATTTACAAAAATTACTTCTAATTAGTTATAGGTTAAAAAAAGAACAACTGATTAACAGTGACACAATAGGATTGCTATAGCTCGATCAATTTTGTTTTATTTTAACGCACTAGTGTCTAATAGGTGATTTTACACACATAAAATAGGAGGTAGTGCAAAAAAATAGCTTACTAAATACGTCTTCACTCTTCTAGTATCAAGTAGTTTATTTTTTGTCTCTATCTGTAATTATATAATCTGCTGTTTGTATTTATAGTTAAAGCAATGGTGCGTATTTCAATCGGTGGAAAGCAACCGGATGACTCTTGGTATTTGAGTTCCTGAAGCAATTTGGAAACTTTTTTGTTCAGTACCTCATAACCCCAAAATGGAAGGAATCGGAGAAAAGGGGGGGGGGTCAAAACGTAAAAAAAAATTGTTTAGAAACCAAATGGAAAGGCGGTAGCATTAAAGTACGTGTACTCACTATTGTTTAAAAAAATTGTCATCCGAAACGTGCGGACGGACGTTTCGGATGACAATTTTTTTAAACAATAGTGAGTACACGTACTTTAATGCTACCGCCTTTCCATTTGGTTTCTAAACAATTTTTTTTTACGTTTTGACCCCCCCCCCCCTTTTCTCCGATTCCTTCCATTTTGGGGTTATGAGGTACTGAACAAAAAAGTTTCCAAATTGCTTCAGGAACTCAAATACCAAGAGTCATCCGGTTGCTTTCCACCGATTGAAATACGCACCATTGCTTTAACTATTATATATTCCGTTAATTTCGTTTCTAGAGATTTTTTCGATACTCTTTTAGAGTTTGTTCATTTCTTTTATCTTTGGAGCAATAAATAATTAATATTATTCGTTGTAATTTGTTTCATTTCAACACTAAAGAAATTCACCTCAAACACAGTTACTTTAAAATTTACTTACGAATATTTTCGAAGCATACAGCAATATTTAACGTACCTGAAACAAGAAAACATCATTATTAATAACCAAGCAAAATATTTCTGGAAAATTTGTTGCTGAATAACTTTTTACATAGCAATAGGTTTTATTTTTTCAGTTACTGAAACTACAAGAGTTAAAAATCCCTTGTAAAGGAATTTTTTATGTTCTCCAACAAAAGCTTCACACAAACTGAATTGACTTTCTGCCTTCTTTTCCGATATAAAGACTTTTTTTCAATTCGGCTAAATACACGAGATAGATTTTATTATTTCAATTTTGAAATTTCAAGTTTTTAGTATCATACAAACGCTGTGTGGTGTTTCAATTTTGAAATTTCAAGTTTTTAGTATGATACAAACGCTGTGTGCTGTCCCATGTTGGTTTGAAGTGTGACGTCAGACTTGCAGTAAATACACATAATATATTTGTATAAATACAAGGCACACGCACGTGAGGAAACACTAAACGTGCGTCACGTAAACGATACCGAGCCCTATTTGCACTTGTTTATATACTGCAAGAATGACGTCACAGTATAGATAAACATGTCGTGTGTCACACTTGTAGTAAACACATATATTTGTATAAATACAAGACAAACGCACGTGCGGAAACACTAAACGTGCGTTACGCAAACGATACCGAGGCCTATTTGCACTTGTTTATATACTGCAAGAATGACGTCACAGTATAGATAAACATGTCGTGTGTCACACTTGTAGTAAACACATATATTTGTATAAATACAAGACAAACGCACGTGAGTAAACACTAAACGAGCGTCACGTAAACGATACCGAGCCCTATTTGCACTTGTTTATATACTACAAAAATGACGTCACAGTAGAGGTAAACATGTCGTGTGTCAGACTTGTAGTAAACACATATATTTGCATAAATACAAGACAAATGCACGTGAGGAAACACTAAACGAGCGTCACGTAACGAGCCCTATTTGCACTTGTTTATATACTACAACAATGACGTCACAGTATAGGTAAACATGTCAAGTGCCAAAATTTTGAGTGCAATTATTTTACCCTAAAAAACGACTACATTCAAACGACAAATACCACGATATGAACAGTTTAAGACAATTTAAAAATAAGAGTCAAATAGCCTGTTGCGACAGTCCTTAATAAACCCTTAACTGTACTCACGTCCATCGGACACACAAGTACCACACACGCGCGTGCAGAGAGAGAGAGAGAGAGAAAAGGGAAGGAGGAGGAAGAGAGGTCACCGGTTTGTCCACCATCGTCGTCGGGATGGCAGCGTCTCGGTAGTTTATGTGGCGACCTGGTCACCGCACTCGTAAAGCAAATTGAATCAGATATCTATCAAGTGCGCCTTGATAAATGATCTGACGTAAACGCAGACCTACCGCATGTATCCACACAACGGGCTCCACCGTACAGTGAAACAGTTTTTTATTGTGTCACTTGGTTTCGGAGCATATCTAACGGTCCGATCGAGTCCTACAAACGAGCTTAACTAACGAGTTACCCGAATATCTGTACATCCGCTCAAGTCAATTGTTTTTTTTGCACGTATCTAAAACAATTCTGTGTGCGCAGCATAATCTACCAAAATATTGTTTTTAGTAATTTCGTTGTATCTAAAGTATTTTATTAAAATGAGCGTTTTCGTTTGGGGAGTCAGTAGAAATCTTTGATATTATAAAAAGGTTAAGGAGGTTGAACCGTTTTACGAAGATAATGAAAAAAATCTGAAATGTAGTTGATTTAATAGATTTTTTTATGAGAAAATTTTCTGTAAAAAATCCAAAATTATTAGGAGATTTATAAAGTTAAAAATTAAAAAAAACTTTTACATATAGTCTTATGGAAAATATGTCAACCTAGCATGCAAACGGTGAAACGATTAGCTTTGAACTTTTTCGGATAAGCTCACGTAATCGTCTCGTAATATAATTTAAACTATTTGTGCTAAGTATTGAGCCAATTAAAGAAATAAATTTTAATAAAATTAATAAACAAATTAAAATATTTATTTTGAATGTTTAATTATAAAATTGTTGTGACCAAGATATCTTAAAATGTACACACAGAAAATTTCTGATATCTTAATGTGATTGGAATTGACAAAGTGAAAAATAATCAATTAAACGACACATGCAAAAATAAATTTGGATCGGTAGATCATCAAGTACTCCATATTCTCCCTGATGTGGTTTAAAGGAAATATTTCAACACTTTTTCACAGCTTATTTTAATACATTCTCTTTCAACCTTTTAAAACCTACTGCCTTTTTTCAGACAAACAACATATTTTTTTCATTATTTCACTGCGTCGTTCAACATGCCAAAACCAAAATTGACACGCACCGTGACAAAACAAATAGACAAGTATAGTAAATACCCAATTCTAATTATTACCTCTAAACTACGTACAATGTAATCTAAAAGTTTTGAATCGTTACAACGGTACATTTTAATTTTTTGCAAATAACCAAATAATGTCAGCAGTTCCGAAAACTAACTATGTAAAGCATCGATGTCTTACGCATATTTTAATATTTTTTCCAATTTAATTAGGAGACTTTTAATCAATAAAACAAATTATTAAACCTTAGCACTTTTCGATTATGGACTTTTATTCTTGACAATTTTCACAATTTTAACTGCAATTTCAACTTTTTAATGATTTAATTTTAATTTTTATTACTTCTAATTTCTTTTTTTAATTATTTACTGCAAAAAATATGTAAAATACAGATATTTACATAAAATTTTTTCTAACCTAACTTTGTACAAAAAATTCAAAAGTTAGTCCATTAAGTAAAATACTGAAATAATTAATTAATATTAAAAAAATTATTTATTTATGCCTTTATGACAATAATTTATTGGTATCATCGACTTATACCCTTTTGTAAAAATTTATTATGGAAAAGTTCCCATTTAGAATTCGACTTACTTTTGATTGGGACTGTAACGGATCAACCTCCGTAAGTTTGGATGTAGGAGGAATCTTCGGAAACTGCTCGTTTTCACCAATATTTAGAATGGACCTTCAGGATGGACATAGGCTATATGATTTTTAAGTTGATTCTTCCTTTTTGACAGCGTGCAGAAATCAAATAGACGAACAAATATTTTAAGGAAGTACTGTCGGTTAGAGAGCTACTGTTCAGAATTAAATGAAACTTGGCATATTGGTAGATTTTTAATAAGATAATGAACCACCTAAAATAAAGCTACAGAGAACCAAAAAAATTAATTAATATTAAAATTTTTATCCAAGTGTGGAGGCTTTCACGGCCGGTGTTGATCCAAATCTTCTTGGTTTCCGGGCTTGTATTCCGTGGTTCATTGGTATTTCTATCTGACGTTTCGTCTACAACTGCGGTAGACATTATCAAAGGCGATTTGGTAGCGGGCGAAGTTTCCTTCTAGGCTGCTCACAGGTAAGTGTGTCGAACAGTGTGGTACTTGCGTCTTTTATAGTCAATGTGCTAGTGTTCTCTACTCGGTCGTAGTATGCTTTTCTGTGATTGGTCGTTTCATTCAGTGGGTTGGTATTGCACAGCGCTGGTTTTACTCTAAGTAAAAGCTGGACACCCCAGCACTGTGTACCAATCCACTGAATGAAACCAAGAAGATTTGAATATTAAACGTTTTTTGCATTTAACATTGAACCTTATGAGAAACCATAGATTTTATTAAATTTCACAAAAAGTACCGTTCAGATTTCAATGAATTTTGTATCAACAGAAAGAAAAAAATTTTCAAACATTTCTCGATATTGTAACACACACATCCCGGCCTGGACTTCCGTCGGTGTCGGTCTAACAATAGCACACAGAACGGCGCCGTGAGGCTTTGTTGTACAAGCAGGAAGTCAAATTTCTTTTTTTTGCCGGAAGAACGCAATGCCGATAGAGACGGGTTTGCAACACAAAGTGCCGGCGGAATTGCGAGGAAAGAATATCGCGGTCGGAAATGTTTGACCCACGCGGCGGAGAGGATATAAATAGAATGCGCCTACAGACAGAAGGGGAGACGCTTTTTGGACACGGTGTAGTGAAGACGTGGATTACGAAAAAATAAAGTTGTGTGATTAGACCAAAAAATGCAGATATAAATTAGAGTGTTTCAGATCAATTTTGTGTTATAGACATTCAGTGTTATAGTGTATAAGGATTTTTATAGTGTTTTGGTGTATATGGACTTTTATAATGTTTTGGTGTATATGGACTTTTAAAGTGTTTTGGTGTATATGGACTTTTATAGTGTTTTGTGTATATATGGACTTTTGGACTGTTTGGTGTGCAATGTGCATAGACTATTAGTAGTGACTTTAAATTTTTACTTTATAACTTAGTTGTTTTTCTGTTACGGTATTGTTTTATGCTTTATTTTATTTTTCAAGAGAAGTACGTTTGTTATCCGTTTTGTGAACGTTTTTATACGTGCAAATAAAAATTCTCCACCACAAAAAGAACAGTTTTGTTACAATATATGTTTAAATCTACTTTTAGAGTACTGAATCAGGAAGAACACGCGTTAAGCGAAAAGTCTCGGTATTACGTAAGCCGAATGCAAAGTGGGTGCGTATTGGGTAGAGGTGCATGACAAGATGTGCAACAACACAGTAAAACGTCGAGATGCCGGGATAAGATGCAGCGCCGCGCGCAAAGCATTATGGGGTGGATTGTGTATAAGATGTGACGGTGAATAAGTAGCTCCGACACTACGGAGCTATACCTATACCTCATAGCGAGTTCTGATACCGAGAACCACTTCCTGTCTGTTTTCTTACGCGATGTAAGACGACTAAATCTGTTTCGGAAATGAGAGGGATTTTTTTCCGTTCCCCGAGAGTTTTTGCTGTTAAGAAACTTCAAATGTAACAAAAACGAGGAAAGTTTAATTTGACAAAATAAAAAAGCATTACACTTGTAGCTGATACAGGGTTTCAATTTAAAAAAAGATCAAATCTGAAGAATATTAGAAAGTCGGATAGGTTATAGGTACCTACCTAATTATTTCAGTTTAAAGAAATCAGAATAATTATCGATTTTCTGTCTCGCTATGGAATAGAAGTGAAGAGATTTTTCTACGTAAATTTACTACAGTAATTATTATATTGTTTTTTTAACTATATTACTTCTGTCAAAAATAATAAAATAATTTGTTTCGGCCACCTGATGACGCCACTAGTCAGTGAAGTATTTGTCATCCTCTTTCCATCTTCACTAACTTATATCTCCCTCTCAACTTTCGTTCACCTCGCCCGATCACACTTCCGTAAATCTCTCGTCAGGCATTCACCAGCTTACTCCCCAAGTCAAGCGTGCGTAAAGAAGTTTTACTTAAAAAAATACGCTCTAAAAAAATTTCTCCGAAATAACGTAAACGATATCTTGTTCTTATCTTCACACAACAAAAACGCAAAGTAAAATCGATTTTTTTTTGAGACCTAGTTACTTATTCTTCGTACATAAAACAAGCTTAAAATCTGTAAAATTGATTCGTTGCATTTCCGTTGACGAGTACATTTAAGAAACAGTAGAAGAGGAAAAGTTTTTTATCTAGCTAGAACTTAAAAAAAACGAGATCATAGCTTTTAGTCGTTCTTTCTTTCGAGCGAACAATAAAAAAGTCACATAATTTTTGATTTACATATTTACATTCTTCATTATTTAGTTTTATTGATCGTCAGAACAGGCTTCAATAATATTGCAAAATAGAAAAAAAAGCAGTAAATGTAACGTCTTTGTTCAACTGCGATGCGTCCAAAATGTACTAAAAACAATTTTAAGTTTATTTCACTCTAAAAAAAAGTTATAGGCACTTGGAATTTACTTCGTTTAATAAAAGTTACTCGTTGCAAAATGTGTATACTTGAAGCCAGACAAAAGCCTTTCACGTTTTACATTTCTTCAACTTAACTGTATTTCAGGCAGTCAACATAAATCATACATTAGTGAAATAAGTATTGCAATACAAAGGCGAAAATTTCGACTAAAACAAGCATTACAATGATTTCCCGTATTCATAATATTGTAACGAGACGCCAGTGGAGGCGACAACAATACGCGCATTGTTGTCGGAACAGCAACAATGCGCACATTATTGTTGGAATCGCGTAGACAACAAAACGCTCATTGTTGCCGGAACAGCGTAGACAACAATACACACATTGTTGCCGGAACAGCGTAGACAACAATGCGCATATTGCTGCCGGAACCGCGTAGACAATGCGCACATTGTTGTCGGAATCGCTTAGTGGAAACATTCTAATTACAGTTACTTGGAATGAGGCAGTAGGGAAAGAGTCCAACTCACATACACCGGGATTCAAACCCAATATCTTTCGAATGCGAGTCTAGTGCTACTCTACATCTCTCGCTTTGACCACCTAATTTAGAAGACCAAAATCGTTCTGACTCGAGACCTGTGGTATAATTATTAATTACGGTTACCAGATTGGCGGGACTTGGCTGGATTGTCCAGCAATTTTACACTTTGTCCAGTGTCCCGGTTTTAGGCACAATGTCCAGCTAAAAATAAAAAACATGCACCGCCAGAGCTAATAATTCAATTAAACTTTGAAGAAAACTGTACTAATTTTAAATATTTTCTAAATACAGAGAAAGGTTCTAAAATGATAAAGGCGGCTAAAGGAAATACTAAATATATGTAGCAAAAAAGTGACTTGATAGGTACCATTGACTGTTGGATTAAGCTACCCCTGCTGTTTTTGTACCAATTTCAGCTGTTCAGCTCAATAGTTCATATTTTCGTTTTTCTTATAACAATAATACCTAAGTAAGTACATATTACTTAATTATATGTCGTGTTTCGGTTGATTAATGCAGATTTTTATTTTGTCCAGCCTAAAATCCTTTGGTTCAGATATTTTCGAATATTGTCCAGAAATTTTGATTTCCCAATCTGGCAACCCTAGGTATAATGTACATCATATTCAATAATTGTGTCTCCCTCTACAACTGCCGCTCAAATGATTTTCATACCAACTCCGGCCACAGTTCCGACTTCGGCTGTGAGCCTGTGATCTGCACGTTTAAAACCAGGTCCGTCTACCTAACAGGTCCGTGTACTAACAGTTCTAAAGGATGCATATCTAACTCTGAGTCGAATGTGCATCCATCCAACTCACATAGTTGATACAGGTTTGGACCTGCATCCATCAGGATCTACACATCTCTACTCGGACTCGTAACTGGTAAAATGTAGACACGAACCCACCGAAAACATGTTGAAGACCTGCGATTCAAAAGGTTGGTAAAGAATCATCTAGTTGCATAAACACAACGATCGTACTTAGTTTCATTTACCTTTCCTAACCCCATATTACCTAAGTATATACATAGTAAGATAAGATGGCGTGAGTAATAGCTGTGACACGGCGGTATTTGAAAAACTCCGTTGAGATGAAAAGGGGAGAAGCACGAACACAGGATTCTACAGAAGTGTGTGCGTGTGCACCCAATGCACAGGTCCAATGTTATATTTTGGGGACTTTGGAGAGTGTCTTGTACTATTTCTATTGTACAGAATATGTCGTTACTAAACATCACGATCTACACTTTCTTTCTCTCTCATACACTTTCTTTTCGTGTTTATGCTCCTCAAGGATGGAACAACTTTCACAACTTCTTATCATACTTTTAACGTCGCGATATTAACTTAACTTTAACTGCTGTTCCTTAAATTAGTACGCAAAATTAATTAGAAAAAAATCCCAACTCTTTTATGCATTCATACTTTTAGTACAAAACGTTTAGTTCTCATTTAGTAGGAAGAAAATAATTTTGCTTTAATATAATTTTATCATTTTCAGTGCATGTCGCTTTGAGAATTCTGAAAAAATCATTAATATTGAAATCATCAGCATTGCATTATATTAGATAAAGAGGTACAGTTTGTAAGTTTGGATAGAGGAGGTAATCTCCGAAATTACTCATCCGATTTGAAAAACATGTTCACCAATATAAAATATCCATTCTAGATAATGGTGAAAAACTTTTGAAATAGGATCAGGAGTTTCGGAGATTACCTCCAACATCCAAACTTACAAACTTTACCTCTTTATAATATTAGATAGATATATAGATGGATAGATATAGATAAGATAGATATTTAAACATTTAGTGACCATATTGGAATAAAAACGTCAAACAAAATACAGAAAATACATTTTACAAAGTAATTACGTAAAATTGGAATACTTTCTCTATAATTTAATTCATTTAATTAAATGTTTAAAATAATACATACAGTATAATACAATTAATAATGGTTCGGGAGTTTTCAAATGTGGAACATTTTTTAACTCTACATAAAGGAGTAAAAGAATAGAGAATAGGTAGGAGAAAAGTTTTAAGGACAATGGAAAAAGTTAAAAAAAAACATATTATAAAAATGAAATAGTTTTACACATAACTACATAAGAAATCAATGAAATTGTACAAACACATATTCTGCAGCAAATTTTAAATTTTGTTTTTGAAAATGTTCAGGGATATGGTCTTTATACTGTCTGGAAAAAATTGAAACGATTGATTAACTTATTGTTCTTATGTCAGAACAACTTCTGCTGCTGTGAGAATGCATTTGATTTGCTGTTTCATAGATGTCTAAAACAGATTTGTCAATATAATGATGATTGCATTAATTTACACTTTTGAAATCGCTTATATACGATGTATCTAGAGTGCTTTCCAAATTACCAACTATCTTTAACACTTCAAATAAATAAAATATAATAATAATATAGAATCATAACTAACAATGAATTAAGGTTATGTTTTTTTGACGCCAATTCTCTAATTCTTTATTATTATTTTTTTAATTTATTTGAAGAGTTCTATTCAGACGTTAATCAAAGATTTGAATTTATCTTTCACTGTTCAAATGAAAATTGAAATGTTCCCATGATAAAATATGACTATTAGTCTATTTGCATAGGAGATGTTAAGATGTATTTTGCTGATACAAATTGACATAAATAAACTGCATCTTAGAAACACTTATCATAAATTAAATTGTATATTATATACAAGACGAATGGCACAAAACGATACAAAAATAAATTAAATATTTCTTAGGTTATGAATTTACGACATTCTAAATCCTATTATACTACGCGTCTCGTTCTCGATGATTGATTACTTGTAGTACTGTTAAGTATGCTTAAACTTCACAACATTCAGATTTTAAATTTAAAACTTTTCCCGCGCGTTGGCCTAGGCACTCGCGCTCGCCTCTATCGATCGTCATATTGTTTTGTTGTGACAACGCTTTCAGACGTTCAGAAAATTTATTCCGATAAATAATAATATAAAAACACTTATAATTAATATTAATTGAATTTATTTAGAATGGGCAAGAAGAGATCACGTTCACGATCAAGGGATCGAGATCGGGATGATCGAAAATCGAGTAAAAAACTCAAAGAAATGCAGGACCAAATTAATAACCTAGCAAAATGTATGAAAGTTTTTATGCAAAGTCAAAAGGATAAAACATTTGATAATGCAGGTGAGGAAAATAAATATACTAAAATATGAATATTCCAAACGAACATTCATATCGGGCAGCTCCACACGAGCTCGTCCCAGTTCCATACGAACGTTTTAAGCTGGTAGTACCTATACGGTACGTACTGGCCCAGTAGAGTGACGTTCAACAAGAACTCGATACTCCTGGCAGAAATAAATATATATATATACAAAAAGTATATATATGTGTGTGTATATAAAAATATATATACTTTGACAGCAGTCTATATATATGTTCCCTCATTTTCAAATACTGCGGACAATAACAATAATTCTCAGGACACTGCTAATAAAGAGTCCGCGGAAACGGTGGTGACCGAAACACCGGTTATTCCTCTGGAAGTTGAGCAAGACTCAGTCAATAAGACTCCAGACGAAGCAACTGGGGATCAACCAGAGTTGAACCAAGAATTTCTAGAGATGATGGGAGAGGAAGTCCCATCGACGAACTCTATAATGAAGACAGACGAAACTGTTGAAAAACAGTGGTCTAACTGGATGTCCAAGGGCTTATCAGAGGAGTCTCGCAAGGAATTACTTAAGAAATATTCTCGAGTAGGAAAATTCCGTACCGAGGCACCTAAAGTCAATTTAGAAATAGTAAGCCACTTAACAGAGGTAGCAAAAAAGAGAGACCAACATTTCACTGATACCCAAAATTGCGTGGGTACACCTCTTGTTTCTCTTGGTGCAGCAATGGCAATGTTGATGGAGAATCCTAAAGAAAATCCTTTATCACTCCTAACCTTGACAAGGACATAAAGGCTACCTTAGACGCCACGGTCTCTGATGAGTGGTTGTATGGTGCAAAATTAACCGAACAGGTGAAAGACGCCAAAAATATTAAGAAAGCTGCAGCGTCTCTCAAAGCTCCTGAGAAACCATCAATTAAAAAGTCAAATACTCCGGGAAACTGGAGAGGCCCGCCTGGAAAGGCCAAACAGGTGGGCTACTACCCGAGGCGACAATTCTCCAACGTGAAATACAAACCAAGGCCATTCCAAGCAAAGTTCCAGACATCAAATCGCTCGACAACACAGACGTCGAGCCGATCATTACCGAAGAAGTAGGAAAGGTAAATTTTATTGCAGGTAGATTAAAGCACTTTATTAAAGAGTGGAAAGAAATTACAAGTGATGAATTCATATTCTCCTGCTTAGAAGGGTACGATATAACCTTTGAAAGGGAACCAATACAGCTTCGGGAGCCAGATACTCCGAACTGGTCCCCAGAGCAATTTGAGAAAATCAACCAAGAAATTTCCACTCTTTTGTCTAAAAAAGCAATTGAACCACGCGAAGACTGCGAGGGCCAATTCGTGTCGTCCTACTTTCTAGTTGAAAAACCAGATAAATCTAATAGATTTATCATTAACCTACAAAAACTGAATTATTTCATTCAAACCATTCATTTCAAAATGGAGGACCTGAGGGCAGCGAGAAATTTATTTTCTCGGGACGCCTATATGGGAACCCTGGACCTTAAGGACGCGTATTTATTGATACCAGTTAGTAAAAATAACCGGAAATACTTAAGGTTTCGATTTAACGGTATCTTGTATCAATTTAGATGTCTCCCGTTTGGATTATCGACTAGTCCTTATATCTTCACTAAAATTATGAAGCCAGTCATAAAATTTTTACGCCTAAAAGGCTGGCTGTCAATAATATATCTAGACGATATATCATGTATTAGTGATTCATACGAGATATGCTATGACAACATAAATTCCACTATCAAATTATTAGAAAAATTAGGATTTATTACAAACTATAAGAAAAGATCCATAGTTCCAAATAAACGGTGTAAATATCTTGGTTTTATTTTAGACTCAAAAAAAAAAAAAAAAAAAAATATTCAATAGATTTGCCGGACCAAAAGAAAAATCAAATAGTAAAAAATTTAAACCAATTTGAAATAGGGAAACAATACAAAATCCGTACTTTTGCGCAAATACTGGGAACTCTAATCGCAGCATCACCAGCAGTAGAATATAGTAAGGTTTATTGTAAAAGACTCGAAAGAGCTAAATGGTTAGCATTAACTGTAAACGATAATAACTTTGAAGCTCGTATGAATATCACACAAGAGGTACTGGAAGATTTCGCTTGGTGGAAATCTCATATACTGATCGGCACTAACCCAAACGATAAAAAATTTTCATATAAATTACCTAGAGCTCTGAGCTGCCTTTTTCGCCTTAAAATGCTTTGCATCTGAGCTCACTAACTGTGAAATATTAATGCGTATAGATAATACTACGGCCATTTCCTATATATACAAAGCTGGTGGGGTAAAATTCCCACATCTAAGTGAACTTGCGCGAAAAATCTGGCAGTGGTGTGAAGCCAGAAAAATCTGGATAACTGCTTCATACATCGCTTCGAAAGAAAACGTCGACGTAGATGCTGCGTCCCGAGTGACTAATTTAGATACGGAATGGGAATTAGGTGGCAAATACTTTAGACAAATTATTAAAAAATTTGGCCCCTGTACTATTGATCTATTCGCATCTAGAATTAACACGAAGTGTAAAAAATTTTGCTCGCGCTACCCAGATCCAGAGGCATCGGTAGTCGATTCATTTACAATTTCATGGGAAGAAGAACAATTCTGTTTTTCCGCCCTTCGCGGTTATACTACCAACACTAAGAAAAATTATTAGTGACAACGCAACTGAAGTAGTGGTCGTTCCGAATTGGACCACGCAAGTGTGGTACCCACTATTTACCTCTCTTCTGTGTGAAGACACATTAATATTAGAGCCATCACCTGATCTTTTACTCTCTCCATGCAAGAACAGAAGTCATCCCCTGGCACACAAACTCTCTCTAGTGGTAGGGAAGTTGTCAGGGAAGCATACTTAAGCAAAGGAATTCCTAAAGACTCTGTGGACTTCATGGTAGACTCGATAACACCATCAACTCTCAAGCAATATGAAGGATGTCTCAAAAAATGGGTTTCATTTGCCACAGAAAAAGGTTATAACATATTTGATCATAGCAGTTCAAATATCATTGAATTCTTAACGAAGAGATTCAATGAAAAAGCTAGCTATGGAACCTTGAATTCGTCAAGATCGGCGATTTCACTGATAGCAAAACGCGATGTATCCAAGGACGCCCTCATATCCAGGTTTTTCAAAAGAATTTTCAAACGCCGACCTACCACGCCTAAATATTCCACCACTTGGAATACAGAGCAGGTTTTGGAATATATAGAAAAACTAGATTTGATAGATAATCAAAAATTAAAGGTTGTATCGGAAATCGCAGCGACACTCCTAATACTCGTGACGGCTCATAGACTCCAAACTATTGCCTTAATTAACATAGATAACTTAAGCGAAACTTCATCGGGGCTTCAGATAAAGATCCCTGATTTGATAAAAACGTCGAAACCAGGGAAAAACCAACCAGTTCTCATGGTTCCCTTCTTCGAGAAGCGACCAAAGCTCTGCGTAGCTTCTATAATTCTACACTACCTCAAACTTACAGAATCATTTAGGAGAGTTAACAAAAACTTGTTTTTATCTACAGTGAAACCTCACAAGCCAGTTAGCCCTCAAACGATCGGGCACTGGATCAAATCCTTATTGAGCAAAGCAGGTGTAGATACTCAAAAATTTAGCGCATACAGCGCCAAGCACGCTGCCGTCTCAACGGCTTACCGGAAAGGATTAGATATTGATACAATAAGAATAACAACAGGTTGGACGAAAAAAAAAAAAAAACAGAAACATTTGCACGTTTCTACAACAGACCTCTTTTGGAATCAAATACTAAGTTTGCTATGGCAATATTATCTAAAAATTAACTAAGCATGGTTTTTTGTTAAGAATTTTTTATACCTAAAAAAAAAAAAACATTACTAGTTCAAAAATAATTGTTATGTATTAAAGAAAAATAAAAAATAAACATACAATTAAAGCTCTACCACAGACGCTAAAAATCTACAAGTAATCAATCATCGAGAACGAGACGCGTAGTATAATTGACCGATCAAACGAGCCCGCCGAAGGCGGGCGAAGTTCGATCGAAATTATACGAAGCGTCTCGTTCGAAGATGATCACTTCCCACCCAAAAAAAAAAAAAAAAAAAAAAAAAAAAAAAAAAAAAAATACCCTCTGCCCGTAATCATCTTCATAAAACTGTGATATCGCTGTACAAAAACAAAATTAAATACTCTAAAATATATGACGATCGATAGAGGCGAGCGCGAGTGCCTAGGCCAACGCGCGGGAAAAGTTTTAAATTTAAAATCTGAATGTTGTGAAGTTTAAGCATACTTAACAGTACTACAAGTAATCAATCATCTTCGAACGAGACGCTTCGTATAATTTCGATCGAACTTCGCCCGCCTTCGGCGGGCTCGTTTGATCGGTCAATTATTCATAAATAAGATTCGGGCTGACAGAAGGCGACAGTTTCCTCACCCTTGTCACGTGTTCAAACTCAGTGCCACACAGTGCACTATATACACCCTCCTCACTATACTTTATCAGAATTCCATTTACCGTCCTTAAAATCCATGAACCCGTCATTCAGAGAGAGCGCCCCGCGTCCCATCCCCTCGCGTATGTGTACACAACCGCTGCCGTCGTCCGCCCCACCCCCCCAACTCGCAAGTCCTTATACACGCTGCAGAATATCCCTAATATTTTCTCCCATCACTTCGAATCTTCCTAATGGACTCTAAATGCCATTGCCTCCGATTCAGAAATGACATTGAATAGGTAAGATTTTATATACAAGGGAGCGGAGATGTCTGAAATTTTTAAACTCTAATAGATATTTGCATTTACGATCCTTGAAGACTTCATTACAGGAACTGAGACTTAATATTTTAATACGCAAATTAGAGGCAGTTTTCTTGTTTAACGCGCATGTACAGTGGTGCATTTAATCTTTTTAATAAAAATAATTTTATTTATTCAACACGCGTGAGTAATATATAATTTCGGGGCCCTGCTAAATTCGGGAGAAATAATAAATTACTTCATGTTGACGCTTTGAGTGCTAATAATGAGCCGAAACTGTACGATAATGTATTACTGCATAGTTTCTGGACCAATAGGAACGCGGTAGCGAGCCGAAACTGTACGGTAATGAATTATTACTGTATAGTTTCTGGACCAATAGGAACGCGGTAGCGATTTGTATATATGAAAACAGCATCGCAATTCAGCGAAAGTCAGGGCCATCTTGTGTGTATCGAGGGCGGTGGGTACGTCAATCAATGAAGTGATTTATTATTTTTCCCTCTTTTATCAGGGTCCCGATTACATATTACTCGTGCTAGTTGAATAAAGTATGATGTGCGACCATTGATCGAAGGAGAATATTCCACTCCCGTGTTACCGCACTCGCTATACGCTCGTGCGGCAAATGTCACGCTCATGAAATCTTCTCCTTCTCTCACTAGTCGCACAATATACTATTATTTCGAAAACAATACTCTCTAAACATGAATTAGTGAAATTTTCACTAATTGCGTATGTAAAGCTGTAATCACTTAATAATCAGTGATTTTCACAACAAATTTTCACTATTAAATTTACTCTCTAAAACTGAAATAGCGAAAATGTCACTATTTGAAATACTGACTTCTGATTCACTTCCGGAATAGTGAATTCAAGTAAAATTCACTGTCAGAATAGTAAACCCTTGATTTTATACCTGTCACTTGTGGCGCCTCCATACAGTTACTATAGATACTTATTATTATTCATGTAGAATGTAGATCGTTCTTATATATCACTTATATAATTAGTGAATTTTTATATTCACTAATTAATATTGTGAGTATTCACTAATTCTGCGTGGTACGATTATAGCATTGACAAAAAGTGAATATGCGCTTTTGATTAGTGAAAAATCACTGATTCATGTTTAGAGAGTAGGTACTTACATTATTTTAAAAAATCAATTGTATGATCACAAAGTTTTATAATAATTTTGTATTTTATTCTTCTGTTGTTATTAATTTGTTTTATTATTACACTAGCGCCCCGGTCCGATAATGCCATTCGATAGACAAGGAAAAATTTTTAGTACGGCTTACCCGATGAGACATGTTAAGCCGTTCCGGGAAGGGCCGGCATCACCCTAAGAGGGTATAGAGGACTCCCCACTCGGAAAAATCCCGAGTGGGTAATTACCCACTCGGAAATTTTAAGCAATTCTGATATTTATACCTGTGTATATCGCCTGAAAGCAAAAACGAAACTAATCCCATGTTCTAATGTAAAGAAAAATCAAGAATATTCTTTTTTAGAATCAAATATTTTGTTGTACAGATTAAGTTGCGACTGTGATTAGCAAAACAATGTCTAAACTATAAAAATGAATTCATTTTACCAATTCCTATGTTCATTTACTTGTTTCCTATTTTTCAAAATCAAACTATCCACTCGGACTGAGCCTGCTCTGCCGGCCCTGGTTTCGGGACTTTTGAAACAGCCTGTATAACGGAGAAAAACTCTTAAATTATTTTGAATATTAAATTTCTGCACAATTTATATAAAGTTCAACTTCTAGTTTATTTACTTGAAACACATTTCACTATACGCAAGGAAAAAAACCTAAGACAGTAATGCCAACGCAATAGACACTGAATTGACATATGTATTTGACATGCTACGTACATGTACGAGATAAGTAACGTTTATGAAAACACCCCAAGCAATAAATTTATCTTAAAGCGCTTTTAATGTATCGTTCTTTAAATTGCCCGTTGGCGAAACATCTTTTTCAAACTGTCAAATTTCCCTCTTTATACCATTTGATAGATGCATCGAAATGACAGTTCGGTAAATTCAATTAAAAAAATAAACTTAGGTATGTCTCATATAACATTGATTACCGACGAGGAATACTTAGAAGTACTGCGGTTGAAATCTATACTAATATATAAAGCTGAAGAGTTTGTTTGCTTGTTTGAACGCGCTAATCTCAGGAACTACTGGTTCAAATTGAAAAAAAATTTTTTTGTTGGATAGCCCATTTATCGAGGAAGGCTATAGGCTATATAATATTATGTATCTCAAAAAAGGGCTTCTATTCATGTGAAATGCACTAACTAGATATACTCATATTAGCGTTGTGAGAACACAACCTCAGGTGGATGAATCGGCAGAGCATGCGACTGTCAATATCAGGGTCGTAGGTTCGAGCCCCACGTTGGACTAATATACAGGGTGAGTCAGACCACCCGTATCAGGCGTTTTTTTCGAAAACTGTTAGTCGTAGAGAGTTGTGTCAAAAATCTGTATTAGGGCTTTTATAATACCGATTTTTGACACAACTCTCTACGACTAACAGTTTTCGAAAAAAACGACTGATACGGGTGGTCTGACTCACCCTGTATTTTTATTTTTTTTTTATTTTCTACATTGCTTTCTTCTAAGGCTTACATTTAAATTTATTTTAATTTTATTTAATTAATTTAAAAAAAATTATTAGTTAAAAAAAGTTTAAATACTGCTTTTTATCGACAAAAACTTTTGAACGGTAACTCCGATCATCATGAAATTTGGACACAACATTCCTCTCGGTAAACTAAGATGAATGTGTGTACTCATGTTCCTCCCTTCCCCATTCGTTCTTTCACACCCGGGTGAAACCGGACGGGACCGCTAGTAATATATAAAAAACAACAATTTAGCTACTTATTTTATTAATGGACTAGCAGTCCCCGTCCCGGTTTCACCCGGGTGCGATAGATATAATTCTGAAAAATGTATTTCGTTTCCGGCCCGGCGTCTGAACTAATAGCTTTGAGCGAATTTTAACAGATGTCGCTATTTGGTACTAAAACGGTTTTTTTTTGTTTGCTTCTGAACTAATAGCTTTGAGCAAATTCTATCATTTGTTGTTACATGTTACTAAAATAGTTTTTTTGAGAAAACAGCGTAATTTTGTACAAAATATTTAATAAAAACTAGTTGCACCAAGCAAGACACATTTAAAAAATCTCATTAAAATCGGTTCAGGAGATTAGCTCAACAAGGGTTTACTACTACAAGCTTACTGAATTAGCTCTCGCATGACGTGAAAATATGCTTTAAATATGTCACAACTCATTCCGCCACGATAATGATACAATTCCCGACGGCGACAGCGTTTGAAAATACTTTTTTCTAATCATGGTAACAATGGGTGTTTCTTAATAATTGTTGCAAACCCTAGCTATCTTACTGTTAATAAAGTGAATTTAGTTAAAGTTGATATGATGCCGAGATTGTTGTAGTAAGAAGAGACTAAATTCTTGTTTTTTTATATTGATTACTGATGAAAAACTGGGTGCATTTTTTGAAGTGAAACTTCTTTTGCGGCGCTGCTGCTCCGATCATTTAAAGGGCAAATGTTGGTACGATGCATGGAATATTTGGAAGGTATAACCTCTACTCCCGCGAAGCTGGGCCAGGCAGTTAGTAGAGAGCGAAACCTTCCCCAAGAAACAAGCTGGTAAAAACTGCATTCAAATTCGCTCAGAATAGTTCTCGATAGCAGGTGCCTATCGAGACTTACTTATTCACCCCGGCTGCAAAAATTGGGGTGCTATAAGTTTAAAGCCTCTCTGTCCGTGGCATCGTAGAACCAAAACGGACGAACCGATTTGAATGCAGTTTGTTTTATGTTAAAAAATATTGTGTATATAGAAAATGAGTAAATATATTAGTTAAATAAAAATATACAAAAAGGAACACGGCAGAACTGATTTAAAAAAAAAACTGCAATTCATTTTTATTGTAGGATAAAGTATCTATAGCGAACATTGATTAATTTATTTTAAATTGCCTTGTCATGTCACAAAATAATTCAATCCTTTATATCTCCATATTTGTATCAGATACCGTATTGTAAAAAGTTTAAAACAAAAATAAACGACAGCAATCTGAATGACATAATGTGGTAATAAAAAGAGTTAAATATTATGTATCGATACGTCGATAACAATGGCGTAAAACAATAAATCCGACGTTGTTAAGACATAATAGAAAGCTGTAACACCGACAGCGTTGCCACTCGACATGGGTAAAACTGACTCACTAACATACCTAATAAAAAAAATGATGTACAAATAAATACTCAAGTATCAAGGCATAAGAATGCCAATATTTAATTGAACAATATTTTATGCAACTGAAATAAAATTCCCCATATTAAGAACTAGCGATCCCGCCCGGTTTCACCCGGGTGCAAAAGAACGAATGGGGAAGGAAGGGACATGAGTACCCACATTCATCTTAGTTTACTGAGATGAATGTTGTGTCCAAACTTCATAATGATCGGCGTTACCGTTCAAAAGTTTTTGTCGTTAAAAAGCAGTATTTATACTTTTTTTAAGTAACAAAATTCTTTTAATATAATAAATATTTAATTGAAAACACTGTAAGAATTTTTTTTTTATATAGGTGCTTATAGTTGTAACAGTTTTCAAATGAGCTATTAATTAGATTTATTTAATTTTAATTAGTCGTAATAAAATTTTAAAAAATTGAAATGTAAGCCTTAGAAGAAAGCAATGTAGAAAATAAAAAAAAAACATATAAAACATATTCGACCATTGTGGGGCTCGAACCCACGACCCTGAGATTAAGAGTCGCGCACTGTACCGACTGAGCTAACCGAGTTGGTAGGTGCGGCGCTAATATTGGGATATTCAGTTAAGGCATTTCACCTGAAGTATATGGTGAAAAATGTTGACTGACATTCTGCAACATTTTTCATTGATTTTCCGCTCCTATTAGTCGTAGCGTGATATTATATAGCCTATAGCCTTCCTCGATAAATGGGCTATCCAACAAAAATTTTTTTTTCAATTCGAACCAGTAGTTCCTGAATCCTGAGATTAGCGCGTTTAAACAAACAAACAAACTCTTCTGCTTTATATATTAGTATAGATACATCCAATTTAATATTCGAATAAAATCTTGATTTATTTATGGTAGATTATAGACGATCAACAATTAAGGTTATTAGCGTCTTGAATCACTAATTATATAAGTGTTAAATTGCTATAGAACGATCTACATTCTACATGAATAATAATAAGTATCTATAGTAACAGTATGGAGGAGCCACAAGCGACAGGTATAAAATCAGGGATTACACTATTCTGAGAGTGAATTTTACTCAAATTCACTATTCCGGAAGTGAATCGGAAGTCAGTACCTATTTCAAATACAGACATGTTCACTATTTCAGTTTTAGCGAGTAAATTTATTAGTGAAAATTCACTAATTTGTTGTAAAAATCACTGATTATTAAGTGATTACAGCTTCACTTTAGTGAAAATTTCACTAATTCATGTTTAGAGAGTAAATAATAAAATCCAATGTTAACAAAGAATTGGATAAACTACTATTGTTGTATTTAATTACAACATATTGTCGTTTAAAAAGGTGTAAAATAGTGTCGTTTGAAAAAGTTTCAAATTACAATACGTTTTTCAGTAATACAGTAATGTTTCGCGCAACAATGTTTCGACGACCGCGACGTAACACAATCATTGTTGCTTACCAGATTTCAAGCACAAAGATAATAAAGTGAGTTCCACAATTGGGACAGACAGACACGTTAAGTTTGACAGTCTCCTTGGTCGTAAAACGGCTCATATAACATATTATTGTAGTTACAACTCGCATAAACTGTATCAGTTCAATCGTCAATATGATGGAACATAATCGACATCAAGTTGCATGCATGTTATTTAATGTCACAACCGAACTTACGACTATTGAAGTTTTGTCATCATAAATATAGTGAAATTCATACATATTCTACATACATAAAATAGAAAACTTTGCCTGTAAGTACTTAAATTTTATTTTTAAATTCTTAAACTCAAACTATAAAATTTAATATATCGATTGGTGATCGCTTACTGATCATCAATAATTTAGTTTTCGTAATTCAGAAAACTGATATTGAATAATTATTAAAATCATGCCAAGAGCATCATTTTTTAATAAACTTTTTTTTGTATTTTTTCAAGCATTTTTTAGACAATACAGGTAATGCTGGTTTATTTATTTTATTTGCAAATAATAATAAAACATATGAACTATATATTTCTAAAATTTTATTACAAAATATTGGTAAATAAGCCGTTGGCAGCAAATTTCCTCTGGGGCCTCGAAAAAAATTTGTTTAGCGGTGTAGACTGTAACTCAAAATCTAATGCACCGATTTTTTTAAAATTTTGTACACTATTTCCATACATAACGCTGTTGAACTTTTTATCGATTTTTTCACTTTCGGTAGCACTTAGTCAAAAGTTCTTTTTTTGTTAAAAAAATCGTCAAATTTGTTATTGTAAAATGAAAAATAATTATAAAAAAAAACTCGACAGCGTTAGACCTTTAAACTATAAAATAAAACCATTTTCGATCAATTTAACCCAAAACCAAATCCCAGAAGGTCTGTGCGGGGTCCTATCAAAAGAATGGGTGTTTGAGATTTTAAGTTACAGCGTAGGTAGGTACACCGAATTCAAAAATGACAAGTTCCAGAAAAACGCTTTAAATTTTTGCAGGTATAAGAAACCGGTCTGGAGTTAATTTTGCTCCGATCGACTTGAAATTTCAACACAATATTCTTGAGATGTTATGTACATTCAATTAAAAAATTAAAAAAAAAGTTGACCATTCAGAGCACCAATAATTATGTAAGCAATAAGGATAGCAGAGGTTGTTTCATTTCGTTCTGAAAGGATTCGTTCTCGGAATAAATTGTGTCGATACAGTTTGAAGTATACATCATAGGCGTAGCAACGATTTTATCCTAGGGGGAGCAAAATTTTTAACTCTATCTACCATTACCAGCTGCCACGATACATAATTTGAAAATTGTTAACAGAAGCGAAATTGATTAGCACGACTTTCTGGAGAAATTTCACGCCAAAGAAAATATGTAGATTTGTAGATTTATCTTGTTATTTGTACATGAACAATATATATTCTAGGGTAGGCCAGGCCCACCTGCCCCTCCCCCCCTCTTGCTACGCCAATGGTATACATCGATGAGCGCAAAGCCAAAGTCTTGTGAACTGTGTATCTCACAGCCTGCAGTCAAGGAGTCGCCCGTATTCGATCAAGCGAAAACTTCACGTCTGATTTCATTTGAAGAATCGTCCGCCAACGGCAAGTGTTAAACTGCACAAATCGATTCTAAAAGTAAATTTCAGTCGTCGACACAAACTTCAACTAACTAATCCACCCAATACACGAGTACTTAAGAAAAACATTTAAACAGCAGCTGTTTTGTTTTTATATAGATTGTGTTTTATTATGCAAGCAACGATCTATCTAGAACGGAGTCAGCACGTGGGGTACGTGCTGCTAAGACAGGAGTCTAGTGATCTAAGAAAGTGAAGCCCCAAAGATACACGATTGCTTCAACACACAAGGATTGAAAATTGATGTTCAAAAACCTATCAAAATAGATGATATAATTATTATGAGCAGGCTGTGGACAAAACAATTTATTATTGGTATGTCAAAATAATTACGATAATAGGGAATATGCATGTGGTTTAAATTTACATGATTTTTTTTTCCAAGAATCTTTATTGCCGGACATTATGCCTAAATAATTATTTTACTATTTAGTTCGCTTTTAATTGTAAAAAATATTAATTAAAAAGTGCAGAATAAGCGAGGGAAATTCAATTTTGCGAAACGCATCACTATTGGTCGAAACAAAACGTGACGTCACATGGCACGTCACGTCATCTGATTTCTCGGCGTCGCTAATAGTGTTTGAGAGACAAATAGTTTTTATTTGTATTCCTGTGGTGTTTTAAATTAGCTAGTGCAATTTTAGTGTTTTGGTGAAATTAGGAATCATCTAGGACGATGACTGAAAGTGGTTTTGTCAAAGCACAATCGGACAATCTACCGAAATTAGATGCATTCATGATGACAGAATATTTTGCCACATATCCGTCTCTTCTCATTACTTTACACCATAGTTTTCGTGTTTTCGCATCTCTTGGAACCGAAAAAAACACTTTATCGGGTGTACTTTTAATAGTATTTATGCACTTTGGTACAAGGCAATACCTATAAAATGGGTTTTTACCTTTTTCCATCGTCTGAATGGCTATTAAAACTGAAAATTGTTATAAAATAACTGTAAAACTATAGTAACAAACACTGAACTGACAGAACGTGCCATGTGACGTAACACAAGACCCGCGAAAAATGGCGGCGTTCAAACAAGTCGAATTTTATCGATGTTTTAAAATTTATTTTAATAATTAATTTGAACATTTCCGAGAGTGTTTATATTTTTTATGGTGTTATAATGACGTAAAAAGTGAATTAAAAATATAAAAAAAATGCATGCATATACCCTATTACTTTTAATATTGCATTTAAACGAGAAATGATTTTATTTGAAAGGAAAAAAGAGGAATAATATGTTTTCAGCGAGTAGTTTTAAGTAATAATATCATAAATCGATTCAGCGCGATTCTATAAGAATAACTTCAGCTGTAAGTCGTATGTAAACAATATGGAACAAATTTCTTGGTTTTTAAAAAACGGAAAAGTAAGAAAGGGGGACCCTTCCTACAAAATTGAAATTTTTTTGTAAAATTAATTTGCTCTGTTTCGTTTGATATTATATGCATACTTATAGAAAAAGTCATTCTGAATCAATTCCGACCATCCGCAACCCTGTATCACTTTTAGTTTCAGAGATATAATAAGCATTTATTTATATTATTAAAAAAAAAAAAAAACTTAAAAACGCCATAACTACTAAACGTCTAATGATACAGAGGTGAAAGTGGTTGGAATCTATTCAGCGCGATTTTTTCTATAAGAATAACCTCAGTTGTAAGTCGTATGTAAACAATATGTCACAGATGTCTATTTTTTTTTTTAACAGAAAAAATAAGAAGCGGGACCCTTCTTACAAAATTGAAAAATGTTTGTATAATAAATTCGCTCTGTTTCATATTAGGCTTGCTTATAAGAAGTCATTCTAAACAAACATAAATTTAATTTGCGGGCAACAGCTAGTAAACAATAAAACCAGTTAAAAAGGTCGTCTGTGCAACTAGAGCAATCAAACTTTCCTCGTCGTTGCAGCGTGACGTACTGCGCACAAAAACTGCATACGCAGCCAGTATCTGACATATTAACGCGCTCAACTTGAATTTAAATCCTTGAAATAATTTCCCCTGGGTGAAACGATTGGATGATCTCTGGTTCCCAGGACAACTGCTACTCGTAATATCCTGTCTATACGAACGGATGATCCTTTGAGACTCCTTCTGAACCATACGTTATACCGCGTCATCCTTATCTAATACACGTGTTTCCCTTCGGTTTCTCCTTTTCTCAAACCGTCACCCCACCCCTTATATATGTATTTATTTTTTATCTTATTAATGCTGAATGACGAGGTACTTAGTTCGAGTAGTTGAATTTTATTACCTACTGTTTTTAATAAAACAAGTTAATTTACATTGGCTTGTAACAGATATGGGCATGGGACACTAGTATATAGTATTTAATATACGCAGTGAAACTCTTTGCAGAAATTAAATTTTGTTAGTGTAATAGCCATATTCAAGATTCATCTAACCCTATTAAAGATTAAAGTGAAGGAAGGTTTTGGTTGAGGATCATAAAATAAGCTTTACCAGTGTTTAACTAGTGGCCAACGTTTCGAAAAATTTATTTTCATCTTCAGGGCCTCAAGCTGGTCAAGTAGTGGTAAATTGTTCTTACAGTATACATGTTACATGATCATAATTATACTGTATACTGTAAGAACAATTTACCACTACTTGACCAGCTTGAGGCCCTGAAGATGAACATAAATTTTTCGAAACGTTGGCCACTAGCGAAACACTGGTAAAGCTTATTTAATGATCCTCAACCAAAACCTTCCTTCACTTTAATATTCTATTGGATCAACACTACTTTAACTGAAGACTATTAAAGATAGAAATTACTAATCTTGGAACAAATTAATTCGTTACAATAAAATTATTTATTCACCAACCAAATTATCAGGAAAAATAGCTATTTGAAATATACATACTGCACTATATACTCCTTGGTATTTTTGTTGAGTATTGTGACGTTTACCCAAAAATTCGACCGATGGCGTTAGTGTCAAAGTCAAAAAAAAAGTTTCACAAAATAATAATGTTTTATCCTAACCCAATTGCTCACAAAACTTCCACTAACTTTAATGTTTTACAAATAACTTCACAAAGGGTTAATAAACAACGCATAAATAAATTCACAGATATAATACTCCACGTATATAGGTTAGGTATTATGATCTATGTGGCGGCCATTATTATTTTCTCAGGCGAATAAATCTTTATACCCGAATATTTGGACAGAATAGATTTATACCTGCAGTAAACATAATTATGCTTGGTGAATTAAATTATCGCTATTTATTCGGAGGAATGAAACAAATGAACCGAATAAATATGAATATGGCCATAAGTAGAACGTATTTTATTTTGTATGACAGATGTTAAGTTTGTCCTACGTGAAAATGAGCTCAGAGCTGAGTGTGTGTATTGTGCTGTGAAATGCTACGTGACTCCTGAGCATGCATGATGAGAGTTCACACCTCTGCAGTCTGCACTCTTGTGTAGTGCGTACTGTCTAGTGTCACTCCTTTGAACGACTCTTTTCAGTGAGCGGAGCGCACGGAGCCAGCTCCCAATAAAGAGTCATGTGGACACATCACTATAGTAAGTATTAAGAACCAACATTGAGAAGCTTAAAGTTTTGTTCTTATTATCAATGGTGTAAACACTATGTAGTACAGTGTAAACTCTTTATAACGTCCTTCGTTATAACGAAAAACTCCCTATAACGTCGAAATTTTTACGATTTGGTTGGTTTTGGTTGACCTTAAAACCTATACATTAATACCGTCTTTATAACGCAACAGCCATTCTCTATTACGAAGAAATATGTTCATATTTAGGCGTCAGCAAATGTTTACAGACATAAAGAGGACCATTCTGAACCATCACCACTTGATGACGCCAAACTTATCGAAAAATTCCTATTATTTAATGAAGATTATTCCACCACATTGAAAAATTGGTTATTTTTCTTTCTTCCCTCCATATAACGAAAATTCTTTATAACGAAAAAAATGTTCGGTCCCTTAAAATTCGTTATAAAGAGATTATACAGTACATTGAAGATTATTGTTAATTTGGTTGTTTTTCTTTCTTCACTCCATATAACGGTAACTCTCTATAACGATAAAAAATGCTCGGTGAGTTTCGTTATAAAGAGTTTACACTGTATTTGATAAATTGCAGTGACGATAAAGAAACAGAGTTTGTGCATAACAGTTTGTTGGATCTCAAAAACTTCCTAATATTTATTTCACCACTGGTAAACTTTGCAAATACCGTATTTTATTATCTCAGCGGATCTCATTCATACATCGTTTGAATCTCGTTCTTTTGTCTTTCCAGATACCTCTGTTTAAAAGGTGTCGAATATTTATTGGGGCTTTGTTCATGGTCAAAGTGAAAGAACACGTTAGTGTTCTGTAATCATGACTCATTGCCTACTCAACATTTAAAAGTATTTAAAAAAAACTAAAACCCGACTACTGAAAAGTATGAAACAAACAAATATTCTCATCTGAGGATAGCCGTGGTCATATGCCACCTACCCTAACAAAACATTACATTTTAATAGTAGTAAGCGATCATAACCTCTAGTGCAAAGTGCATCACGCTATACATCTAGAGGAGCCTCATAATGAGATGGAATACGACCACGGCTATCCTCAGATAATATTTTCTTGTTTCATACTTTTCAGTAGTCGGGTTTTAGTTTTTGAACTTATTTTTTATTTGTTTTCAATTCAAAAATAAATGTAGCCTATGTTAACAAATCGATTGATACCTTATTTATCAAAATCGGATGAATAGTTTACGCGCTACGGTGGAATATCCGTAAATACATACGAGACTACTAAACTCATAATAATCATTCCTTTTGGCTTCGCCGTAATCGGGTAAAAAAAACGAAGGATGAACGTACTTCATAGGCCAAATTGTGTTGCAATTTTTACCAGCCTCCGGTCCTTTTTCTCAGGAATGGCTGGAGATATTACGTTGAAATTAAAATCAAATACTAAGATCTGACACCATAATCCAGTAAAAAATCTAAGTTTCTAACTCAATGCTATAAAAAGATCAAAATATATTTTTTTACATTGACTCGCCCATCAAAACTTATAGGATTAGACTAGAATTTCGAAGTTTGGTTCCCACATAATATACATATTTCTATCTCGAAGTTTGGTATGAAAATCCTTAAATCGTTAATTTCTGATTCTATGTGGAATATCACGTCATAAACTTATGTTTTAATGTTCTGCCAAGACCCTTTTTCTCATGAACGGATAAATGTAACACGTTGAAATTAATATCAAATATTAACCTCATAAACCTATAAAAAACACGAACTTCTTACCCAATTGAATAAAAATATACGACCTTCAACCACATAATAAGATTTAGTAATACGTACATCATTAAAAGTTAGCGAAAGTGGTGGCATCTTACATGACGACTGTAAACTATATTAAATTGTTATAAGTGGCGCCATCCTACGTGACGACTGTGAACTATATTAAACGGTACGATACCCTCTAAGCGCGAGTTCTACTCGCACTTGCCCGTCCTTTTACCATTTTGTTACTCGGAATATTACAAATGAACGGGATCCGCTGAGATACGAAAACGTGAAACGTATTTGTATGAGCAACAAGTAGAAAAATACGAACATAAAGTAGAAAAAAAGCGTTGTGTCATGCGTTTCAATTCGTTGTGACGCGTTCAACTTTACTTTCTTAACCCCGAAGTTATTGAAATATACACTGGAACTACACATATGAGAGTTTAGTTCATATACAGATAAATCATCCGAAGGCACAGGGGTATATCAAAACGAGAGACACTGCGAACAGGGATGACCAAATCAAAGTATTGTTCAATTATTCATATTAACGACGCATTAGAGAATTCAATTTATTTATAGATGGTTGTGTGTGCAAAAATTATTCCCGTTGCAGATACAGTTTTGATATGCAAAATTTAAAATCGTGATATTTTTACTATTAGAATGTAAATTTCGGTGAGTTACCATCTGTGCGGATTTTTCTGGACAAAAGTAAGGAATATGTTATTGTCTTACCAAATGAGTAAATGTAGAATAAAGACGAGACAAAGTTTCTGGGGCTTACCTGAAACAAAGAAAAAATACATGATAAATATTAAATAATAAAATTCTATTAAAATAATAAACTTATTTTCATTTCGAATTTTTGGTATGAAGTCTTGATCAGTAACGTTGAATTCTTACATTTTGGCAAAAGTAGGTATGGGGCCATTCAAGTATAACGTAAGCAGAATTTTAGCAATTTCTGACCCCCTCCCCCACGTCATCAAAATTAAGCTAAGCAAAGACACCCTCCCCCTTTGATGCTTACGTAATACTTGAATGGTCCCTCTTTTTGAAAGTAATGAAGGGCAAAAAATCAAAATTGACCGTCAGCAAATTCTAGTAGAGTGGAGGTAAAGTCCCGTAAAGGCCGCTGCACACGCCCCTGATTTTACTGCTGGATTCGCTGCTAGATTCTAAGCGTGCTGTTGCGTTGGATTTTGTAATGACTTTACGCGATACGTGTTTTTAAGCTGGATTTGTACGTGCCGAGCGGGATGGCGTAGCGGTGAGAGCACTAGATTCGCATTCGGGAGGTACCGAGTTCGAATCCAGGCGGGGGCAGATGTGGCTGGGAGTTTTTCCCATCTTGTTGAGGTTTTCCATTGTTCCTTATTCAAAGCCACGGCCGATTACCTGTCAAACTCCTATGCTCAAAATTTGCCTACCTTATCCTAATTTCCTAAAAAATTCCTTCATTCGCCCATTGCTATTAATTAAGTTGAAGTTCAAAAATTATAGAAAATAACGGGAAGTGTGGTAGAAAAAAAAAACATAGTAATGGTGCGAATGGCGCCTGTTATGACATAAAGTCGAGAAACGGACGTTAAACGCATTATTAATATTATTATTTTTACGTGCAATGACAGTTCGAATGTCCATTTGCCTCTGAACAAAACACACAGTATGGCACCGTGTTTTTGTCGTCCACGCGACAAGAAACTGTTTTCTGACCGGTTCTTACTAAAAGCCAGCAGAAAATCAAGCTCGAAAAAATAGCTCCGGTTCATTGCTGTCCACCCCTGAGCCAGAAGAGCAGTTTAGACGGTCAGACAAAGAAAGATAGTGGCATCTGCAAGCGAGCAGGCGGCAGGCAGCCAGGTATTTGGTATACCGACGACTCACTGACCATTGTGTGACCCGTGTTATGTGTATATATTCTGTATTATTTGACGTTTGGAATTGAATACATTTATACACACATACACACATTTCATCTCGATTCTCGATACTTTATGTACATCTTATTTACTATGCCACTCTCACGACTAACGTTTCTCCAATTTTGCATATACAGAATGGATAGCAATACACAATATTGTCAATCAATTTAGTAAGCTGAATAACATTGTTGAACGGAATAGCTTACCGATCAAAGGGCGAGGAGTGCCGAAGATGTACGAACATTTCGCAAGGGCTAGATATATTTAATACCTTCTATATTGTTAGCAAAGATCGGGAGAAAGACTTAAACACTACGGTGCAGACATTTATACCTCTGTCTCACTTATTATACTCTTGAGTCTCATTTCCTTTTAATAGTTTTTGTAGTAAACATCTGTACATATATTTATTGTTATCCACTTACAAGTAGTCTAAAAGTAAGAGTTGAATAATTATTTTTTTTAATTACGTATGATTTTTTTGATTTCGCTGAAGTTTTAGGGTTTTGCTATAAGGTTAAAAATTAAAAAGCGATTCGGGGCTTGTTAACCATATAGTCAACCTAGAGTTATGTGTTCATAAAAAAGTACAAAATATGATTGTTTTATGAATGCAAAAATTGCACCTCTGATTTAGAAGACTGATTTGATAGTCGCTGATCTAAAAAATAATCTATTGTTTAAAAGCATATTAGTAATATTAGTTGGGTTTGTTTTTTAAATATTTAAATTCTCAAATGTTTAACTGTTTATTCTAATTCAAAGATTATTATATTCATTTAAATTGTTAAGATTGATAACTGCATTTCAATAGCAAATTAATAATTGCAAATACTTGTATTTTTATTCTATTTATCCCTAAAATTTGTATTCATTATTTCATAAGTCAATTTAGCCCTAGTGACACAAGTCAGCCAACTCCAGACACGGGGTACAGGTTGACTCGTATTTCGTGTTCTACAAAATCAAGTTTGTACACTTTATCATAATTGATTGTGAACTTTTTATTATTTTTTTCTAAAGCTTAATAGTGTATCTATCAGATGTATTGGTTATTACGATAATATACACTACAGCAATAAAAACACAAGCGTTTTAACTAAAACTTAGTCAAACAGCCCCGGTCTCCCCTAAAGGGTCAATTCATTAAATATAATTTATTACTAAAATAGTGAAACCTCATTTCCGTCGACTGCTGACTAGATCTTTAGGAGCTCACTTCATCTTCACTTTACCGTAATGGTATTATGAACCAGTTCATATTTCGTTGTTCCGTTCGGCGGCCTTTGCTTGACCAGAAGCGAACCAATTTAAGGAAACGGTAGCCGCTGTCATTGGTTTAACATATTTGATTTATGTAAACATCGGGCTGATCAAAGATGGCCCTTTCAGTTCACTGAAGTTAGACGCTGTATGTACATAATAATAATACGGCCTCGGACCGTATATGGATGTATTTTATAACACTCTAAGGACCACTAAAAATGCGGAGAGAGATATTCAATGTTTTGTATTTCGTTATTTTTTTCTATAAAGTGCGCTCTTAACCCTTTTTTTAATGTAACTAAATTTAAATGAAGACATAAAACAAGTCATAGTAGGTACTTTTTACACAAATATGGAAACATATTGTAACAAAACTGTTCCAGTCCGTGGTGGAAATTATTTATTTACAATAATAAATGTTTAACAAAACAGTTAAACACACAAACGAAAGCGTACTTCTTTAACTTAACAGTAGGTAATAATAACGTTAAGAGAAATAAAATAACGACAGTTCTAAATAATAAAATAGAAAACTAAGTAATAGAAGAATATAAAGTCCTAATTATGTACACAAAATATTTACAACACACAAACACAACAAAGTTTATCAGCACACTCGTCTATTAACTATATTCACACGACTATTTACAAAAAGTTATTTATGTAAAACCAGATTTATATAATTGCACTCAATGGTTTGCACACACAAAAGTTTAATTATCTTCACAGTATAATGATTTATGTCGCGACGCCAGACTTGTATCAACACAACTCACGAACAACGGACTAACTGACCCCTGCGCCAGCGATCCGCTCGCATTTTATAGCTTCCCGCCTGATCGAATCTTCTAGAAGAATCTTTTTTACCTGCATTGCATTCTCCAGGAAATTCCATGAAAGTCGGTTTTTTACTTGGCTACCTGTTTTCCATTGTTGTTGTTGCTAGAAGATTCTACAGAACCCATAGTCGTCCCAACAGGGGGCACGCACAATATTTAATTTTTTGCTAGGCAAGCTGTAACGACTGAAAAATGGATAAATATAGCAAGGAAATTTAATATTTACTATAATTTCACAGTTTTATACCGACTAAAGAAATCTTACTTGTTCATAGAGTTGTGGATTTTCCGGAAAATTTTGAAACAGAAAATTTTCTAAGCCACTAAATTAATAAGGTACATTGTAATATTAAACTCTTCTTCACTAGAGGCTACAAGTAAACAAAACTAGTATTTTCATCAGCTTTGGATTTGATGCCCTTTTTGAGTTCTTCCTTTCCAACAAAAAAAAAACACTAATAGCTGTTTACATGAGGGGAATTCCCAGCCAGTACAGTGGTGTCATCTTCTGGCCTCTGCCACTACCTCATTACTATCAAGTAACAAGAGAAACGGGTGATTCATTTTCTGTGTGCTCTTTTATTATGAAATGATATGAGTTGCAAATCAAACAATACAGAATCAAACTTAATTTTTTTCATGTGGATTACAAAGTTAGTAATATAACCTGTAGATTTTGTCTAAATGGTACAGAAATTGACTTATAAAACAGTATGGAAAGTTCAATTATGTACTAAAAAATTGCCTTTTTGACATTGAAAATTTTCCGGAAAAATATAATGGACATTTTTCCTCCCCACATCACTACCTATACTTATTCACAATCGCTAATGCAAACAAACTGAACAATGATATAGGTATTTGGAAAAAAATTCCATGGCATAAGAATCGAAAATGAAGCAATACTGAAATTTTTTTAAACTTGCATTTAATACTGACGTTTCGATACGTTTTGTATCATCTTCAGAGTTTTCAAATGCTGTCACATGTTATCATTAACTTCAATGGATCACAGTTACACTACCTATACTTATTCACAATCGCTAATGCAAACAAACTGAACAATGATATATGTAGGTATTTGGAAAAAAATTCCATGGCATAAGAATCGAAAATGAATCAATACTGAAATTTTTTTAAACTTGCATTTAATACTGACGTTTCGATACGTTTTGTATCATCTTCAGAGTTTTCAAATGCTGTCACATGTTATCATTAACTTCAATGGATCACAGTTACACTACCTATACTTATTCACAATCGCTAATGCAAACAAACTGAACAATGATATAGGTATTTGGAAAAAAATTCCATGGCATAAGAATCGAAAATGAAGCAATACTGAAATTTTTTTAAACTTGCATTGAATACTGACGTTTCGATACGTTTTGTATCATCTTCAGAGTTTTCAAATGCTGTCACATGTTATCATTAACTTCAATGGATCACAGTTACTCTATTTATTGAATAGAGTCAAATTCACGTAAACTGAACAATATATGCGGTAAGAATTGCAATAATTCCTCTACTTAGAGATCTTAGATCATAACAAAGGTTTTTTAGAGGGAGAGTTGGATGTAGATGCCGTTTCTTCTCTTTCGCATATAATTTTGTAAAAAATGCAGTGAACATTTCGCATTTCTTATCGAAAGGAAATTACTTCATTACACTTTTGCTATATATTTCAACTTGAACATTTGCTGCAAAGTAAGTTAGATAAGCTCAAAGAAAGCTGAACAATTGAAAATAGGTAATGCATTTCTAAGGGTGAAAATCTTCTTTTAAGGGTGGAACATTGAAAAAGAAATAATAATAGACAATTTATCTGATGCAGTGATGAATGCTGTGCGTACGCCCAATGAAGAAAATATCGTGTAGTGATCCACAAGCAACTGCACATTTGACAACAGTACAGTATTAATGTGTCCACATGACATCTTTATTGGGAGTTGGCTCCGTGCGCTCCGCTCACTAAAAACAGTCGCTCAGAGCGAATCGTTCAAAGGAGCGACACTAGACAGTACGCACTACACAAGAGTGCAGACTGCAGAGGTGTGAACTGTCATCATACATGCTCAGGAGTCGTATAACATTGCACAATACACAGCACAATACACACACTCAGCTCTGAGCTCATTTTAATATGATTCTGACCTTAATATATTATTCGCATTTCGGATAAACTATAAAGTATAATAGATGAATAGATTTACAGTTTTTGTACGTGATACAAGAATAACAAAATTTTCGTACAATTTTGTACGAGATTTTAACAATGATGACTGCCTTCGCTAGTTATCAGCCAAAAAGTGTAAGAATTTGCATATTTACCTACTTCACACACCACAAAACGATCGACTCGGCGCATCACTAAATGCACTACCTCATCACTATTCGAAACTAGACAACTTGAGTGGGGAATCCCCGTTTAATGTATTTATTGGTTGTTGTCCTTATTACACTAATGTTAATCACTATCAGTTCTAATTGTTTCATTTGAATTGACAGCTAAAAGCGCAAAGAATATGACTACTCAAAGTTAAATAGTACAGTAAATATCAGAAATAATAAATTTTCTTCGATATACATACCTACTTTAAATTTATACTTGTACGAGATATTTAGCAATACTGGTACGACAAAAAAACCGTCATCTGGCAACCCTGGTTCCTAATAAATTTCTTAGCGGCGTTTAAAATTAACAGCTACATGTATACCGGTGGATGCATTTTACACACAGATGTATCTGTATTAGGATTCTAAGACTGTTTATGGGATGTCACGGAAGCATTTTCCAACGCTAATGGAAAATCTATTTAACAATGTCGATGCGTTTCCATTGTCAATTCAACACATTTTTCAGCACGCTTTTGAAAATTTACAGTATTTTGTGAGAATGAAAACGGCATCAAAAGTAAATACAGATATCTAATTTGAAGGAGGAATTTTCAAACATGTTTTCACAAATATTTAGAATTGACCTTCAGAATGGACATAGGCTGTATATTACCGCCAAATCTTTGATTAACGTCTGATTAGAACTCATCAATAAATAAAATTATCGACCAATTTTTCAGACAATATATTAACAAAAAAATATATAATTAAAACATTAACGTTTCGATCCGGATTTGGACCTTCTTCAGAACTGAACTAAAAAATATAAAAAATAATATTATTATTTTTTCAATATCATGATATTAATAACTTTGAACGAATTTTATAAAAAAACTAATAATAGAAACTAAATATTAATTACTTTTTATATTTTTTAGATCAGTTCTGAAGAAGATCCAAATCCGGATCGAAACGTTAATGTATTAATTATATATTTTTTTGTTAATATATTGTTTGAAAAATTGGTCGATAATTTTATTTATTGTATATTATCGCGTTAAAATAAAAGCGCTTTGCGTGGAGACCAATTTTGCACCGAGTCGACGAAAAAACAATGGCAATCTACTAATCCGGACGAAGCCGAGCCGGGCGGGTGCCCGCTAGTAGTAATTAAATTAGCTCGATGACGATTCCTCATACTTATCACAGTATTGTTTTATCATACAAAATGTATAGCATATGAGGATATTGTTGAACATACTTTATGATCGATATTTTTTATGTTTGCATGTAGTTTGTTTCAATTTACGGCAAGTAAGCGGATACAACATAAAATTAAATGTACATACCGCACATTAAGGTGGGAAGCACGATTCAATTTACTACATTATCAACACGTATCTATTAGTAGGAAACATAATATGTCATTTATATCTACCAATTACCGAATATTGACTGCGGAATAGAATCATTTCGCATCTATATAAGCTGTGTACTACACGAAGCCTACTAGCGCCGCTAGTGGGTAATAGAAAATTATTTAACTCACATTTTATGGAACTCCAGTAATATCCAGTAATAATTAAAAACAAAATAATGGTATACTTATTGTGCGACTATTGATCGAAGGAGAATATTCCACTCGCGTGTTACCGCACTCGCTACGCTCGTGCGGCAAATTTCACGCTCATGGAATCTTCTACTTCTCTCGCTAGTCGCACAATATACTATTATTCAACACGCGTGAGTAATATGTAATTTCGGGGCCCTGCTAAACTCGGGAGAAATAATAAATTACTTCATGTTGACGCGTAGAGTGTAATAATGAATTTTCTGGACCAATAGAAACTCAGTAGCAAGCCCAAGCGTGAAATAATGAAAAAAAACTGCACGCAGCTTCTGGACCAATAGGAACGTGGTAGGCGGTATTGTATATGTATATGAAAACAGCATCGCAATTCAGCGAAAGTCATGGCAATCTTGTGTGGGTACGTCAATCAATGAAGCGATTTATTATTTTTCCCTCTTTTATCAGGGCCCCGATTACATATTACTCCTGCTAGTTGAATAAAGTATTATGTGCGACCATTGATCGAAGGAGAATATTCCACTCGCGTGCGTTTTACGCTCATGGAATCCTCTCCTTCTCTCACTAGTCGCACAATATATTATTATTTTGTTTTTAATTATTACGGGATCCGTCCTAAAGTCATGAATATTTCAGTACGCGTAATTTAAAAAGTTGACGTGTTTAGAGAACTTTAAATTGTGCTATTTTTCCGTACCGAATACACGAAGGAAGCAGAAATAACTTAAATCCGGTATTTTATGTGTTTTATCACGCATTTTTATTGGCCAATAATTAATTTAATTACCTACATTGCTCGAAAATAGCAATTTATAAAATACTTAAAATTTTCAAAAGCGATGAGTGCAAATTTCTCATTTGTTCCGTTTGAGAAATGAGCGTATTTATTAAACAGGAAGTGATATACATACGGCGTGTCACGTCACCGTAGTCAACATCCGCTACAAGTGTAACCTATATTCCAGAGTTTCCTAAACGGGGGTCCGTAAGTATACACGAGGGAACAAACCTACACAGTTCGGTTGGTAAACAGTGATTCAATCCGGAACGCAAGTATATTGATCAAATTTAGCTTGAAAAGCGTTTTATTTTGTACTAGCTAATCCCCGCGGCTCCGCACGCGATTGTGATGAAACACGCGGTAGCGACATAAGTAGCCTTTCGGCTATATATATTTTATATAAAGATACAAATAAAAAATATCCAAGCAAACAAAAAAGTATGATCTAACTGCTAGAAAACAATTTTTTAAAGCGCGCGTTGGAACACCACCATCCGCAATAGCCCGCACGACAAGCCTTTGTGATATTATGTCGTTGGAGGGGGAAGCGGTGAGTGGAAGTTTCGGGTTAAAGTCCCGACAGTGACATTGTTGGAAAGAAAATTTTTCTTACATACATTGTAACTGTAACAATGTGAAATGTAATTATTGACATCAATTTTTTTCAATGGGAATGTATTTTGACGCACTACAGTTTTTAATAGCCTAAGTTACTCCTTAAAACATTAGCTATATCCAGTGAAAATCCTGCCAAAATCGGACCAGTCGTTTAGGAGATTAGCCGAAACAAACAGACAGACAAAAACTTTAAAAATTGTTTTTTTTTTGTTATAATAATTGTACCGTAAATACTTTCATATGCATTTACTAAAAAGCTGTTATTTTGACATTACAAACAGACAATTCAATTTTATTGATCTGTATAGATTAGATCTCACTCAATAGGGATTAATTATTAAGAGAATTCGTCCCTGCAAACACCCCCTGCACCCTTCATCACAAATCTTTTCCCCTCGCCTAAAAACGGTTCGCGCTCTCCCGACGCTATTTTTAAAGCTAGAGGGTTCTGGTAAACGCCAAATGAAAGACAAAGAATCAGACTACAGATCCTTCAGGCGAATTTTTTGAAAAAAAATTCCTGAAAAAACTTACAACCTTTTGAAAAAAATAATAAGTTACGTAATATTTCACACGTAGACGAAACTGTTTTTCAAAAAATTCGCCTGAAGGATCTGTAGTCGGATTATTTGTCTTTCATTTGGCGTTTACCAAAACCCTCTAGCTTTAAAAACAGCGTCGGGAGAGCGCGAATCGTTTTTAGGCGAGGGGAAAAGATTTGAGATGAAGGGTGCAGGGGGTGTTTGCAGGGACGAATACTCTTAAGAGCTGAATCACTCCTATGAGTACCTATAGTAATATGCATGTAACTTATATTTAGTTGAAATATTATTTTTTGTAATCTTTATTGCAATTGATTAAACTCTAAATACTTTTTTCTTTTTAAACTTTTGCTGAATAATAAATATTAATTAAACAAAAATGCAATAAATTACGCGCGAAATATAATATATCGAAACGCAATGCTATTGTTTAGACCGTAGTATGACGTCAAAAAACAGGTAAACATATGGTTACCATGGAAATATTGCCTCTTTACGTATTTAAACAAAATTGTTGACATGTTATATGACGTCACAGAAATCCCGCGCAAAAATGGCGCGTTTGAATAATCAAAATAGCTTGTCTAAAAAGATTTTTCTTTAATTTAGTAAGAACGTTTTAATGAATGATTTCATGTGTTCGATAACTTTTAATTAATTTAAATATTTTCAAAAATTGTGCATATACCCTATTGAACAAAAAAACTATCTGCCCAGATGGCGCTAAGGCCGGTTGCCCTTTCTTATGCCCCTATAGCCTTTTGTAACTCTCCAAGGCGTTCATATAGGTGAATTAGTTTAGGAAACGCTGGTTTACACTATAGTTCAGAACAAAAGTTACAATTACTTAGGTATACGGAACCTATAATCAACTGACTCAATGCATACAACACAAATATAAAAATATTATATCAATAATTCATGATCAATTTAAAAACAATTTTACGTGTATATTTTGTGTGATAAGGTGCACAACTCACACTCCGCAACATCGCCCCCGGAGTCGCCCGCCAACGGTAACCTATATCTAACCTGCGAGTCATGCGACCGCAAGGTCCCAATGCTATGTTTGTCACACGCAATGTTATTTCAGTCCAATAATTTTCGGCGGTTTACATAAATGTTTTAACAAAAAAAAAAAACAACACTAATACAGAAGATAAAATATTATTATAAAACAAAAGCTGAAGTGGAACACCGGTTGAGATTTTGGAGGTAGCTAAATCAAAAGTTAATATCGCTAATCATAACCATTAATCTTTATATGATTATAATTTAAAAATTCCAGCCAATTGGGCGACGGGACCATTCCAACTTCAAAAATGTTGACATTTGATTATAATAAAGAAAATAAAATTTCTGATTTCGTGTGAGGTGACGTGGGTAATTGCTAGTATTCAATATATTTGCTATTCGTTGCCATGGTTACCTACGTAATATGTTCCACGTCATGTAAACATTAACCAAAGCATGCCGAACTTGTTTATTTCTGACATCCATAAAACAAAAGAGCGGGTGATTTTTTTTTTATTTTCAAAATATTTCCGAAACTATAAGGTTTAGAAAATAAAATTTTTAACGAAACTTTCTTGAAAAAATAAATAGAATAATAAGCCGTTATGAAAAGTATACCATTGTTATATAAAAAATACCGTTATAGCATATATCTCTTCTGCGTATGCGCCGATTTTCCCCAAAAACAATAGGGCTCTTCATATTTGCATACCAAACATCCTCCCAAAATTTGGTTTCAATCCGCTCATCCGTTTGACCTGTATCGTGTTTAATTAGTCGGGCACATTAGTTTTTTTTTTTATTTTCAATAATTTATTAAGGTTTTGACTTTAATTTAAATAGTTTTTTTTTTATTTCCACCGACTAGTTTTGAAGAAATCATAGAAAACATATCATCCATCTACCGTTTTCCCATAAAGTCAATGTTAAATATGCCTACTTTTGAAGTCATTTATTTATTTAAATAATAGGGCAACCCCCCTAAAATTTTCAGAATTGGTTTAAGCTTAGTCCAACTTCATACAAAAAAAATCATGTCTTTTATTTAAAATTGCCTTGGTGCTCGTACTACTTAATATAGGTACTTAAATATTGTTATATTAGCATAGGGTGTTGCAAAATTAATTGTTTTGAATAAAAATTCAATTATATAAATATTTATTATTTTAATCCAATATTGATGGTCCGCAAAATATTTTTGTATTTTTCGGTGGTCCGCGGATGTAGGTAAAAAGGTTGAGAAACTATGCTATAGAGCAGTGTTTTTCAACCGGGGTGACGCGGCACCTTGGGGCGCTATACTATATATTTTACGGCAAGGAGAGCGCCATCTGCTAAACGCAACGGCAACACACGAAAACCAGACTGTAGCTATAGTTGTGAATAAGAAAACGCAGTTTTTTAAATAAATTGCCAAAATAATTAAAAATCAGCACAAAAGCAGGGTTACAAATAATGTATATTTTCTTTTACTAATTTTATTTTTTTTTTCAATTTAATAATCTTCTAATCTGCACAACGGATTATTTCTTTAATGATTAATCCATATTCAACTAAAATTATTTTATTAAATATTATAATCCAAATAATTTAAATGACCCATTAAAAAAAGGAGTTATTTTTGGATGACTATTTTTGCAGTCCTGCACTCAAGTAAGTTTGTTTCATTTAATATTAATATTTTATTTAATAACATGTCTTCTTACCTTTCTTTCAGTTAACTTGACACGACTGCGCGAAACGCATATAAAACGAACAACCATTTATTTTATTTTTTCACCTGGGAACTCAAATGGACACGTTCAATTTACCATAGCGAGAGAAAAGGAATATTTATGATAGAAATTTCCGTAACTATCCCGTCACAACAATGAAGAAATGGCGTAATAATTACGAAAGCTTCGATGACGAAAGAACTATTAAAATAATTCTTTATAAAATAGTATACTACACTACAAGATATCACACTTTCGGCCAGTGTGGTGTATACCATTTTTCTTCATGCCTCGGCCGTAAGCACGCTTATTAAATACATAAATTACATAAAAACACAGATAAATTCCAAGCACGAAGCTTTGAGGTTATACGTAAAAACAAGAATGACAGCTGTTCGCGACTATTAGCTAAAATGTAATATGGTTGCTATGGAAATGACATCTAAACAACAGTTGAATGGTTGTTTTTGCTTTACTACTGCATGAACTTCCCGCATTGTATCGTATAATCCCACCAAGGAGTAAATGTTAGATTTTCTTCCTTACAATTGGTGCCGAAAGTATGCACTTTCGATTGAGGTATGAAGACTTTATTGTCATCCAAATTACGCACGTATGGGTGTCCATTTTCAAATCGTTCAGATATGTAGAAGTGTCAAAATTTACAAGATTTGAGATAACACGTGGAGTTGATAAAATAAAAAAAAAACTCGTAAAAAAGACGCCACAAAGTTTAATGTTCTATAGCATACTGATTTGAACCATTACAAGATCGCATTTTAAAAAAATTTAAAAATCATTAACTACATAATATCTATCCAATTGTGATACTATTTAAGATCCTCGATGATGTAATTATTTAATAAAAATCAGAGGAGTAGGATCAGGAAATCGGCCAAAACTTCATGATGTATTTTCAGAACGCCTGAGGAAGCCTTAATTAAAGCCGAAACGTCGCGAGTAAGCATGAAGTTTTGACTGATTTCCTGATCCTACTTCTCTGATTTTTATTAAATAAATATCTATCCAATGTTAAGAGTATTCGTCCCTGCAAATACCCCCTGCACTCTTCATCTCAAATCTTTTCCCCTCGCCTAAAAACGGTTCGCGCTCTCCCGACGCTATTTTTAAAGCTAGAGGGTTCTGGTAAACGCCAAATAAAAGACAAAGAATCAGACTACAGATCCTTCAGGCGAATTTAAAAAAAAAATTCCTGAAAAAACTTACAACCTTTTGAAAAAAATAATAAGCTACGTAATATTTCACACGTAGGCGAAACTGTTTTTCAAAAAATTCGCCTGAAGGATCTGTAGTCTGATTCTTTGTCTTTCATTTGGCGTTTACCAGAACTCTCTAGCTTTAAAAATAGCGTCGGGAGAACGCGAACCGTTTTTAGGCGAGGGGAAAAGATTTGAGATGAAGGGTGCAGGGGGTATTTGCAGGGACGAATACTCTTAATGAGTCCGTTATTTAATTGTATTTATTATTACGAATGCATTGTTTGTAGTCTTTTGAATGAATAAAGAACTGAATTAAATACTTATGTATGAGCAATAATAGCGCAATCGGTATTATCTTACAAATGGCAAATCATCAACCCTGTACGTGCGTTGAACTGTCACATTCTCGAGTCTGAACCGTGCCAAAAGCATAATATATCTTGATGACTGTCTAACAACTTTAAACTGATTAGTTTATGAAGTATGCATAAATTAATTGTAAGTTTATGCAGCTAAATCATGGCACATATTTAGTTGCATAATATTATGTCAGGGCATAAATCTCTACAAAATTAGCACGTTACTTCCCATAGAAACGAATCGTGTCACACTGAAGTAGTAATAGTACAAGATCCCGATTTGGCTCAATCTTAATTCATCGAGTTTTCTAATGAAATTTGAATTTTGATAATATAATGTATTAATAAAGAAAAATTGATTTGGTTGACATTCAAAATCTTGGCACAGCTATTTATAATAAAAAATTCCAACCAATTGGGCGACGGGACCATTAATAGTTATAGTATTCAATATATTTGCTATTCGTTGCCATGGTTACCTACATAATATGTTCCACGTCATGTAAAAATTAATCAAAGCATGCCGAACTTGTTCATTTCTGACAGATCCAAAAGAGCGGCTGATTTTTTTTTTATTTTAAAAATATTTCCGAAACAATAAAGTTTAGAAAAAAAATGTTAACGAAACTTTCTTGAAAAAATAAATAGAATAATAAACCGCTATGAAAAGTATACTATAATTATATAAAAAAACACCGTTATAGCATATATATCTTCTGCGCATGCGCCGATTTTCCCCAAAAACAATAGGGCTCTTCATATTTGCATACCAAACATCCTCCCAAAATTTGGTTTCAATTCGCTCATCCGTTTGACCTGTATCGTGTTCAAAGACTAACAGACGCACAGAGTTTTTTCAAAAATATGTTTTTTGGATTCGGGGGACCTCAAAAAAGAAAGATATTGTAAAATTTTTGAAAACTGATTTTTAACCTAAACTTGTAAGTACCATTCCCCACTTGTGGGTTGGAATGGTAAAATTAAAGTTGTTAATTTTATTTCTGAAATGAATCTAGTTTTCAAATATAATTATTACCAATCGAAAGTAAAATATATGTATAAAATGTCAATGGTCGACATTTTGATTCCTGGCATAAGACCAGGTGGGCAGGCAACTTCGAATAAGTATTTTGCAGTTACAGGTTTATAACATATTTCCATAGTGACATAACATAACACCAGGACCGACCTTAAAATCTGATAAAATTTAATGAAACTTTGAAAGCCCGATTCTCTTTCATTCTTGAGTTTAAACTTTAAAAGGTTACTTGAAATATTTGTTAGTCTATTTGATTTCTATACGCTGTTAAAAAAAAGAATTAACTTAAAAATCATTCTGTATAAGTAGGAACGTGCCTATGATTAGCAATGTTATCCAAATTTTCTTCATCACATTCGATTCCAAATTAGATAAAAACTTAGAAACGCAGAACCATTACAGGTTTAAAAAATTATTTTACATTCTGTATACAGTAGGTAATAGGTACATGAAATATGTATAATTATAGTTTTTTGTACCAAAAGAAATGAGTGGTGAATAGTTTGTAATTAATTATTTCACGAAATTGAAAATAAAAGTTTATAACAACAAATGAAATGCGTGACAAATGCAAGCTACGCTAAAATCCACTCCCGTGTATTTAATATATAAAATGGTATAACTGTATATATTTCTTTGATTGTATATTATAAATTTACAAAAGTTAATAAGTCATAAACAAATTTTATATAATAGAATGACGTTAGCAAGTCGCGAACCGATGTTATAGTGTATAAAAAACAGGCTTGATCACGCAATACTGCAAATGAACCGCTGCCTGATTATAATAGGACTGCAGTAAAAAGTAACAACTCTATATTAACAGAAAAACAATGTCGCCATAACATTTCGTGCACATTCTTAACAAATACAAAATGGCAGAGAAATAGAATGTTTAAATATACTGTAACAAAACTGCTGTAGTCCGTGGCGGAAATTATTTATTTACAAGAATAATTGTTTAACAAAACGGTTAAACACACTTCTTTAACTTAACGAATAATAACGTTAACAGAAACAAAACTAATAGTTCTAATTTATTAAATAAAAGACTAAGTAACAGAGAATAAAGAGTCACTAAATTATGTACAAAGAAATATTTACAACACACAGTGTACTGTATTATACAAGTGTTTGAACTTTGAATATTATGTAATCTGTATCTACTGTACACTTTTAACAGAAATATATTTCAGTCTTATTTAAACTAAACTCGACTGCATATCTCACAGTGGCGACGAGAATGGCTCAAATTATCGGAAATTTGACGGAATTTAACCCGCGTGAAAATACTTGGAGGGTATATAAAAAAAGATTACAGCAGCTCTTTGTTGCTAATGATATAGCAGATGCGAGGAAAAAGGCAATATTTTTGAGTAGTTTAAACGAGCAAGCGTATAAACTCTTAGAAAATTTGGCACTACCTCATGATCCAGACTCCAGGCCTCTCAATGTGTTATTGGAGCTCTTTAATAAGCATTTTAAAACTCCAACATCTGGATTTCTCGAGAGAGATACCTTCTACAGAGCACACAGGCTTGATGAAGAATCCTTACCAGAATGGGCAGCAAGGGTCAGGCAGCTCGCTACTGACTGTCTTTTTGGAAATTGTTTAGATACAATGTTAAGAGACAGATTCATTTTAGGGCTGAGTAGTGGACCTGCTAAAACAAAATTATTTTCTGAAGATGTGGAATCGCTAACTCTGAGCAAGGCAATTGAGATCGCGCAATCAGTGGAAGCGGCGTATCAGCATCAGGAGAATGTTCCCGGAACTTCACAAGATGGCAATAGGTTCACAGTGAAAGCAGAACCGGTCTACAAGTTACAGGATAACAGAAATAATCGGCAAGAAGGGAGGAAAAAATGTAAAGTATGCGGTAATGTAAACCACGTAAAAGAACAGTGCAAATACAAAGATTATGTATGCTCGATTTGTAATAAGAAAGGACATTTAAAAAGGGTTTGTAGAAATAGGAATTCCAGTGCAATGCAACATAATTATGTAGAGTCAGAGACAAGACCAGTTGAAAATGATGATACAAATCTATACCACATTCAATCTAATAAACCACCAACTCCTATAATAGCTAATGTCAAATTAAATGGTAAAGATTTTAAATTGCAAATAGATTCAGGGGCTGCTATTACGGCATGTTCAGAACATTTTTGGAAAACTTTCTTTCATGAAATTCCGAAAAAAGAAACTGATACTATATTGTCTGTTTATAACGGTTCAAAAATTAAACCCCTCGGTTATATCGAACTAAATGTATCATACGGAAATAAAAATCATAAAGTTAAATTTTTTGTTATTGAAGGAGGTGGGAAACCTATTTTAGGATTAGATTGGATGTCACTGTTTAATGTAGGATTAAAAGAATTGAATCAAATAAGTAGAGTCAAAGATATACCTAATGATGTAGAGAAAATATTACAAAAATATAATGAAATTTTTAGTGAAGATATAGGGAGATTTAATAAAGGAAAAATTCTTTTTGAGTTGCATAATGATGCTACACCTATTTATATAAAACCACGACCTTTGCCTTTCGCTTTTAAACAAAAAGTTGAAGCAGAATTAGAGCGTTTGAAAAAATTAAATATTATATCTCCCGTAACTTATAGCGATTGGGGAACGCCAATAGTCCCAGTTTTGAAAAAAGACGGAACTGTTCGAATTTGCGGCGACTATAAAGTAACCTTAAATAAATTTTTAAAAATTGATAAACATCCTTTACCTCGTATAGAAGATTTATTTTTACAATTGCAAGGGGGTAAGGAATTTTCAAAAATTGATTTATGTAGAGCTTATAATCAGATAGAATTAGCAGATGAATCAAAACTATTAACCACGATTAGTACACATAAAGGTTTGTTCACATTTAACCGTCTACCTTATGGGGTATCTACGGCTCCTGCCAAATTTCAAAAGATTATGGAAAAAATATTAATTGGAATTGATGGGGTCATAGTTTATTTAGATGATGTGTTAGTGACAGGCAAAGATCGTGCGGAACATATGATAAGACTTGAAGAAGTATTAAAACGTTTAAAAGAATGCGGTTTGAAAATTAAAAAATCAAAATGTAATTTTTTTGAAAAAAATGTTAATTATCTAGGTTTTATCATAGATGAAAAAGGGTTACACACTTCCCCAGAAAAAGTGGAATGTATAAAAAATGCTCCTAAGCCGACCAATATCACAGAGTTACAATCATTTCTTGGCTTAATTAATTATTATAGGAAATTTTTACCGAATATTTCGCACATTTTAAGTCCATTATATGAATTATTAAAAAAAGATTGTCCGTGGAAATGGGGTGACGAATGTGAAAGGGCGTTTGTCATAGCGAAAGAAATGCTATCATCTTCAAATATATTGGTTCATTTTAATCCCGATGTTATGTTGAAATTAACTGTTGATGCCTCTGATAAAGGTCTTGGAGCAATTTTAATGCATTTATATGGTAATAATGAAACGAAACCGATTGAATACGCATCACGTACATTGTCAAGTACTGAAAAAAAGTATTCTCAGATCCATAAAGAAGCACTCGCTATAATTTATGGAGTCAAAAAGTTTCAGCAATATTTACTAGGCAGAAAATTTATATTGGAAACGGATCACCGCCCCTTATTAACTATTTTTGGATCAAAATGTGGTATTCCACAATTAGCGGCTAATAGATTACAAAGATATGCAATTTTTTTAGCTAATTTTAATTTTGAAATTAAATATGTAAAATCGAAACAAAATCAAGCAGATTATTTATCTCGTGCCCCAGTAAATGCTGCTGAAATATTTGATAATGACTTTGAACAAGTTCATTTGTATTATGTAACGTCTGAATCTAATTTACCAATTACGGAATCAGTGCTAAAAATAGAAACACAAAATGATGAAATATTAGAAAATGTTAAAAATTATCTTTGCAATGGCTGGCCTAATATAATTTGTGATAATTATAAACCTTATTATTTGCGTAAAAATCAACTGAGTATTGAAAATGATTGCGTGCTTTGGGGACATCGAGTCGTTGTACCCACAAATTTACGTGCTTTATTATTACAAGAATTACATAAAAGTCATCTTGGAATTGTAAAAATGAAGTCCAAAGCTAGAAGTTACATTTGGTGGCCTGGCATTGACAAAGAAATTGAAACAATTGCAAAAAATTGTGATTCTTGTATGATTCATAAAGACGCTCCGGCAAAAAATAAATTAATCCCCTGGAATTGGCCAGAAGAGCCTTGGGAAAGAATTCATTGTGATTTTGCTGGACCGTTTTTAGGAACGATGTTTTTGATTATTGTAGACGCACATAGCAAATGGATAGAAGTTTTTCCTATGAAAACTGCAAGTTCCTTAAATACTATTACGGCGTTGAGAAATGTGTTTGCACGTTTCGGACTGCCAAAGTTTTTCGTATCTGATAACGGTACTCAATTTACGAGTAAAGAATTTAAGTCTTTCTTAAATGAAAACGGAATAAACCATTTGCTAAGCGCTGTCGGACACCCTGCAACAAACGGTGCTGCGGAAAACGCAGTCAGAACCGTAAAAAATGCGTTAATTAGTTCTTTAAACGAAAATAAAAACAAAAACGTGGATATTAATTTAATTTTGTGTCGATTTTTATTGGATTACCGCACTTCATCGCATAGTGTTACTGGTGTAAGCCCTGCAAAATTAATGATCGGCAGAGATTTAAGAACACGTTTAGATCTGTTAAGAAATAAACCAAAAAACCCCGATTCTAATATAATTGAAATAAAAAAAAAAGTTCAAGAAAAACAAGAAAACCAAATAAAAAACTACGGGGGGAAAAGAAGCAATAAATTTAATGTAAATGAAATTGTTTATGCACGGGACTACAGACTAAATGAACAAAATTATACAAAAGCAAAAATTGTGAAAACATTGGGACGACGACATGTCATAGTGCAAACACTTAGTGAGAAATTGGAATGGAAACGTCACTACAATCAACTTATCAAAATCGACGTTTGGTTTTATGACCATAATTTGAATATCAGTTCAGATCAAAGAGCTGAGACGCCTGAAAAGAAACCGCCTGAAAGACCAAAAAGAAATGTTCAACCACCGTTTAACTTATACAAAATAAAATATGATAAAAATAATGTATTTATTTTAGAATTGAAGTTTATTTTAAATCATTAAAGGATATTTATTTTGAATTAATGTAAGGGAAATGTACTGTATTATACAAGTGTTTGAACTTTGAATATTATGTAATCTGTATCTACTGTACACTTTTAACAGAAATATATTTCAGTCTTATTTAAACTAAACTCGACTGCATATCTCACACACAGGAACACAACACAAAGTTTATCAGCAGACTTGTCTATTCACTATAAGTCATTTATTTAAAACCGGATTTATGATTGCACTCACTAGAGTTAATTTATTTCCACAGATTAACTGAATTTATGTCGTAACGCCAGAGCACTGTGTCAACACAACGAACAGTTCCAATAACTGACTGACCGACTTGCTCACTCTGCTTCGCCTTAGTTTCTCGTTCCATCTTCTAGAATGTTCGGGACGAATCGAGTTCCTCTATTCCACACGCGTGCAGGTCTCCAAGGTCGGGTGCTCGTTACCTGCATCCATTGTTGTTGGCTGACCTTCGAGTATTGTATAGACTTTTCTAGAAACTCCCATAGGCGCATCGCTGGGGGGGGGGAAATACGCAACAATACAGTAAACTTTCTTTAGGCCACCGCCACAAGTCAGGAAAATCTTATGGTCCACGTACACTTTACCTTCGTTAGGTCCGTTATGGTCTAATTATTTAACTCGCTTTCTTGTATGTCTGTCCGGGTGGACAGATACATATAATTCGTTCTCACTTGTTTACCGTTGTAAGCATTGTAAGGCACACAGCAGTCACTGATCTATGGCTCAGTTGGTTAGAGCGTCGTGCTAATATCGCAAAGGTCGCGGGTTCGATCCCCCGTGACACATTAAATATTTTAATTTTTTTACGATGTATTTTTGTTTGTTTTTTTACTAACAAATATAAAAATGATAATAGAAATAAAAAAATGTCTAATATACCATGTTTTTAAAGCGAACTAAAAAGTAAAAAATTGTTTCTTTACAGACAGATTTTTGACTTGCAGGATTTGAAACGAAAAACGTGGGTCGCATGCGAGAATCATATAAGAAGTGTAGAATAAAAAAATATATTTATAAGATAAAACGAATAATGCGCCCCACGTTTTTCGTTTCAAATCCTACAAGTTAGAAATCTATCTGTATAGAAATTATTTTATACTTTTTAGTTCGCGTTAAAAACGTGATATACCTATATTTAAAAAAAAAATATTTCTAGAAAAATATTATTTTTTTTTGTAGTACAGAAACAACTAGAACTGAAAAATAACATTTTCCCGTTCGTTACAAGTGTATTAAAAGTTAAATTAAAAGCACAATAACAAAACAACCACACGAGAACGTCAGTACAAACATGGTATACGTAACAATCGACAATATTATTTTATTTTTTAATTAAAAAACGCGTATTGTCATCCCCGATCAGCGCTGTGTCCGCATCGACCTTTGTGAGAACAAACCGCATTCTCATATTAGTATGTTTTGATCAGTCTGTTTGATTACTGAATTGACTGCATATAATAACTGTGCATAATATTTGTAAGTGTCTAAAATACAGACGAATCGGAAATATCTGATCAAACTATATTTACAAAATAATATTTTTATTATTGTGATGTACTAAATTGTACAGCCCTACAATTAGGTACGTAATTATTATCTAGTTACCTAATACTTTAAGAATATTTTTTGTACTATTGAAATGTAAAAATTTAAAATAATAATTTTCTGTTTCATCAAGTAAAGATTAATTATTTCAAATTAAATACCTATACTAAATGATATTATTTAAAAGAAAGAACATTACAATTATGTTTTAATAATGTGCGTAATTATTCGCAAAAGTCAAAAAAAAAAAAATTGGTTGTCTGTAAAGTCGGTTTACGGACGATAGTTTTACGTGATAACGTATTCCGTAATACATAACCTAAACCTCCCAAAATTTGGTTTCAATCCGCTTATCCTTGGTGTCGGAATGATAAGAAATGTCAAAAGTGACGTTTGCAGCTGTCAAAGTATTATGTTCTAATAATAATTAGTTATTCCAATACTTAACTTAGAAGGCGTTGCATTTCACAAAATACTAATGTCAAAAAATTGAATTAAACATTAGAAATGCAGCCGTTTTCATGTTAAGACAAGACATACGTTATTTTCTAATTTCCATGTACGGCAAACAAAGACGACCGACCGCGTCGCGCCATGCATTAGACAACATTGCATTTATACAGCTATTTTTCTATATAAATGTGTATAAAAAACTGTTTAGGCAAATTCTGTTATACGAAATCTATGTAAAATGTTCTCCTCTTTCGTTTAAGACTGGTTTCAAACCGATCTGATCTAAATTGAGCGAGAAATTAGCAAAAAGCACGCACAGGGTCAGGCGGAACGTTACGCGTTACGCGTAACGAACGTTAGGATTTTAGGAACGTTACACTTTTTCGTGCATGCAGCCGGTGTTTTATCAATTTATAAGATTGGTGATTCATCAATTTATAAGATGTTATCACGGCAAAAAATAAAATGTGCTCTTATAGGTTATCTAAAAGCTCGCGTTGGATTTACCTCTTTAGCTCAATTAGTTTTCGAGATATGACTCTTTGAACGATAGTCGTAGGTAGGCTCGTTTTTGCTCTATATTTCAAGGTCAAATGGGAGTGCGGGGGCTACACATATATAAAAAGACTTCGAAATTAAAACATGTTTCAATATAGGTTGCCATTTGGGGACCAACTCGTAATATCTATCCGGCTAGAACCTTTATTACCTTCACAGTACAGTGGGAAGTTATTGTAGTGGATCCAAAAACCAAAAATAATTTTTTTTTTCAAAATGCTTATTTTTCAAGATCATTACACTATTTTTGAAAAGATTATTCTGTATTACACTATGTTGACGCCATTAATGTGTTTAAAAAAATACTTTCTAATGTAGTGGCTATTATTTTTATACGCTTTATATTAGTTTGGGTTGTAACTAAGTATGTATGTCCGTAACGGAATCTTTGAGCATAATTTTCACCAATTTCCCGAAGTCTGATTAATTTGAAACTTTGCATACGTATCAAGGACCGATGACAATGCAATAATTTGATAACAGTTTCCCATTATCCTTATTAGGACCCCCAGGATTAATAAATTCTTTTATAGATCCTCAAACTAAAAAGTGAAAAATAAAATATAGTTTAAAAAAAACTAAAAAACACGCTTTATATCGGACTAAAAAGTAAAAAATAATTGTTTTAAAATAAGCTTAAAAAGCGTGGGGCGCTTTGTTCCACATTTTCGTACATCGAGCGCCCAACGCTTTTTAAGCTTATTTTAAAACAATTATTTTTTACTTTTTAGTCCGATATAAAGCGTGTTTTTTAGTTTTTTTTAAACTATATTTTTTATTATATAAGTATGTACGTACGTACGTACGTACGTGCTCATTCCTTTCTAAAACGAATACTCGAGAATAAAAAAGTACATCGACTACGTTAGGGTGCAAATCGACGAAAGTTAACGTCATTTTGATTCGAAAGAAATATTATCAAAATCGGTCCCGCCGTTTTTTGTGTTTAAACAAAAAGACTGCAAAGAAATGTATTTTATTATTTTTTAAAAATATTTTTCGGGTCGTTATATATTCAATATTGATCATACTGGGAAGTTGGTGGTGGGGACCTCAAAGGTTGCACTTTCAATAAATGTGCAATTTCTGCATTTTTTTATGTTTTAAAGAGTCTCGACGCCAGGTATCCCAACTACACCCTAATTTTAAAGTATTAGATTTTACAAAAATCCACGGACGAAAACACGCGCGCAGACCATCAACTCTAGTGTGGACACTAGCATTTAAACAATGCCGCGAGAGCTGTAGGCGTGCGTGTAGAAATCAACGTTGAAGCGGGCAAAATTTCACCAGATCAGTATTTTTCAATCACCTAAATTACACAAACAAAAATGTAATATTGATAATGATTTCATTTGTTCAATAGCATAGTACAATAATGAAAACTGTATTCCAATTACTTGTATAGTGTATACGTTCACACAAATAAATACACGGGTGACCGGTAATTGCTCGTATTCCTTTTGGCAAAAGAAACTATGACTAATTTGGAATTAGAGCTGTAAAAGTAACGAGAAATTGTGTACCCGTATGTATTCGTTACTTAAAGAACCAGTACCCGTTACTTTCGTATCGTTACGTTACTCGTTACGACATACAATCGTTAACAGCATCAAGCATGTACGATCGCATCGAGGCGCGTCGCATACGTGATACGGTATGACTTCGTTCGTATAACGTTATAACCGCATCAAGCGAGTCGAACTGACATGGATACGACAGATGCGTGTAGCGAAATGAATTTGTAAGTAACGATTCGTTACTTCGAGGCAGACTATGTACCCGTTACTCAGTAACGAATACATATGGTTTGTTACAATTCTATTTGGAATGATTTAACCTTATCACTTGGGAGTCGGAAATGCGTCATTTTTTATGATAACGACACGTTTGTGAACATTTTTGTTTTATTTATTTTAAGTTTTAACACACAACATATTTCAGCTTTAGGAACGTTGGCCAATTAAAAAGCTATCAGATCATGGAAAAGTTCTGGTCAAAAAGTGGGAATATTATTTTTTTAAATTTTTACTCCCAAAATTTCGATTTTTGTATTTATAAAACCGAAGTAGATTTTTTCGAAAATTACGCATTTCCGACCCCCAATTTGTGATAGAGATTAAAATCATTCCAAATTAGTCATAGTTTTTTCTCCCGAGAGGAATACGAGCAATTACTGGTCAGCCTGTAGGTAAAAATGGCGACTATATATATTTTTGTATTACATAATGGGTATAGGTTTTAAATGATATCTCCTTTTGTGTACGGCTATTGCATGTGTGTTCTAACGGTGTTTTTATGTGTTCAGACATTCGAAATTCCGTTCTTTTTTCCGTTTTATACGTACAACAAAACACGCCATCATAGCCTTGTCACAACAACCCCGTACAACATGCCTATTGCATATCATATAACGTCATTATAAAAATGTACTATATAGATGGAAACGGGATGCGTCATTCAGACATTATTATACTACTCGAAAAAAGTTTTTTTTTTTATTTTAGATTTTTTATTGTAAGTACTAAAAAGGCTTACGCTGTCGCTCCCCAACCTAAAGCTTCGTAAACCAGTGGGAGGGAATCAGGGGGACGTCAAAGATGTTTTAGTCTGGTGTACTCGACAAATTTTTGCGACTGGTGGATACTTGCCACGTCGTATCCCCGCGTTTACTTGTATAAATGTTGGCCACTGATTCTTTCTCGCAGTCTAATTGAAAGCAGACCACAAGATCGAAAGAAATCGCTTTACATTTTTTTGTTTATATGTATGAAGAATAATATGCGCTGTTATTATCAAATTTTGATACATGATACAAAAACCTTATTGATAAATCACGGGCAAATAATTGCACACTTGACAAAGCGACTTGCTTTGTTTCCATATACTTTTATTCTATACTGAGCATAGTAATAAAATTGCAATCGAACTATTAGGGTGCAAACATATACTCAAAAATAAGAGAGAAACAGCTTTTCAAAATTTAATTGAATTTTTAAAATTATAATTAATTCAAAAGCCCGGTTAATACACGCGAAGAAATTATAGCACGAATCGGAAAATCACCCCAAATAATTCGCGGAACGCCCTTATTGCTACTACAAGCATGTACCTACAGAAGCATGGCTATACGACGCACGCATCTTTGTGTCCAACAAAACGGGGACAACTTCGAACAATTTCTGTGAATATTGATAATGACATAACATATTTCCATAGTGACATAACATAACGCCATGATCGGCCTCAAAATTTGATAAAATTTAATAAAACTATGAAAGCTCGTTTCTCTTTCATTTTTGAGTTTTGATAAAAAAGTTAGTTGAAATATTTGTTCGTCTATTTGATTTCTGCACACAGCACTGTTAAAAAAAGAATCAACTTAAAAATCAGCCTGTATTAATACAAAATATTGGCTATATTTCGCGTTACAAGGTAATTCAGATATATTGAAACTTTAACACGAGAATAAATATTTACCTGACGCAATTTAATTTGAATATTTTTTACGAGACAGAATAGTCATTCGTGCGTTTATAAATTTGTATCTGATAACGGATACACTATAAGAGGTCACAGGTTTGGGGGGGGGGGGTGTTAGGAGTTGGACACGCGCGAAAGTATTATCTCACGACAGGTGAACGGAATTATAATAATCGGTCATGTTAACTAACTTTTTACCTCAATCATATTATTATATAATGTGTGTTCGAAAAAATGCCATCACGTTGAAACATCTTTAATATTATTTCCTGTCAGGTTGCAAAATATTAGGGCGTGAGCCAGCGTTGCCAGACGTTCCGATTTTGGCGGGACGTCCCGATTTTTAAATCAAAATTAAATGTCCCGCGCGGGACAGGCTCAGTCCCGCTTTTCGGGGATAACTCGGGGATAACTTTAAAAGAAGTTAAATCGTCACAGAAATATCATGAATAAGTAATTCTTATAAATAATTATTCTCTTATTTTAAGTTGCAATTTGTAAACACTCACTCCACAGACTATTGTTTGAAACGCCATATTTTTCTAATGAATAAAACTTTTTTGATTTTGATTTCTGTTTTTTTTTTTTTTTTTTTATTCTGAAAACGAATAAGACTCAACTATTTAACGATAGGGTAAATCTGATTTAAAATAATATATTTTTATTAAAATACATTTTGTATGGCTATTTTTGCTATCTATTGTCACGTAAACGTAATTTTAATTCAAATAAAGAGATAAATAGGTATTTAAAAACTTCTGATTATATACGTTTTTTTACTATGTCTCGCATTCGACGAAATAATCCCGCTGTTTTCACTCAAAGAGTTCCAAAATCCCGACTTGGCAAAAAAAAAACTGGCAACGCACAATAATTACGTAGTTACAGAATCGATGAAAAATATTTGAAAGTCTATTAGAAACTGGCGGCCCGGCCCGGTTTCACCCGAGTGCGATAGATATAATTCTGCAAAATGTAGTTCGTTTGGAGAGAAACGCCAAAGGAAAAAATTGTAGAGGGGAGCTGATGGTATCTACAACCGCTTCAACGGACGTTGCGAACACATTGACAATTATTGTCGCTGGCTCCCTAACTATTTGTCAGTAATCGAATAATTTCCTCCATTATATATATTTTTTTAAATTATGGGCTGTACGCAGAAATTGGATTAAGAAATAATTACGAAAAATATGTGGACATTTGGTGAATCGTGACAATATTAAAGAAATAACGATGTAGGTCCGAACGTGGGCAACTAGTTTCTAAAAAAAAAACGGTTTTATTAAGAAATTTTAATGTCCATCCATAAGTCACATTTTATTCAAACTTTCTTTGCGTTTTGATTACATCACACAGTTATTACGACCGCACCCGAAATTCAGGCAATCGTAAATAAAATATGTTTTATGTCATAATATTTAATAACTCCATTAAAATGTCATCGTAAAACCGTTCATAGCTCTTAATAGCTCCCAACAATAAAAATAAGGCAATAGCTTCGACATAAAACGCCTAAAATATGTATCTATAGCTACCATAATCGTGAATGTTGGAATGATATAAAATCTGTCAGCCTATTCTACACATTACATAATAATATGAAGGATTAGAATAATTATGTAGGATACCTACATAGGTATTCAAATACTGTACATATATATGTTGTGGACGAAGTGATAAATAGGGCATTATTCATAATGCCCGGGCAGTTTGAAAAATGCCCAATATGAGAGGGCAGTGTGATAAAAACTATTCAAATAATTAAATTGAGCGGGCACATGAATAATGCCCTTCACCTATTGGGCAGAATAATAAAAAGATATTTTGATTAAATTATTTTAATGTTGACATACATTATTTTTATAAAACTAGCGGTCCCGTCCGGTTTTACCCGGGTGTAAAAGAACGAATGAGGAAGGGAAGAACATGAGTACACACATTCATCTTAGTTTACCGAGATGAATGTTGTGTCCAAATTTTTATGATGATCGGAGTTACCGTTCAAAAGTTTTTGTCGATAAAAAGCAGTATTTATACTTTTTTTAACTAAATTTTTTTTTTTAATTAAATAAAATTAAAATAAGTTTAAATGTAAGCCTTAGAAGAAAGCAATGTAGAAAATAAAAAAAAATAAAAATATATTCGCCCAACGTGGGGCTCGAACCCACGACCCTGATATTGACAGTCGCATGCTCTACCGATTGAGCCAGCCGGGGTTGTTTACTAACAGCGCTAATATGAGTATATTTAGTTAGTGCATTTCACCTGAATAGAAGCTTATTTTTGAGATACATTTTGCAACATTTTTCATTAATGCTCCGCTCCTAATGGTCGTAGCGTGATATTATATAGCCTATAGCCTTCCTCGATAAATGGGCTATCCAACAAAAAAAATTTGAACTAGTAGTTCCTGAGGTTAGCGCGTTCAAACAAATAAACAAACAAACTCTTCAGCTTTATATATGAGTATAGATATAGATAATTATGATAGGAAGGTACGAATAGTACTTTCTAACAAATTCAAAATATAAAAAGAATATATATTAGATATCGTGTCCATCGATAATTTAATAAGAAAAAATTCGCAGGTTTGTGGACAATAGTTATATTTATAATTGTACGACGTTTCGTCTATAAATTTAGACTTTTAAATTTATAGACGAAACGTCGTACAAGTTAAATAATATAACTATTGTCCACAAACCTGCGAATTTTTTCTTATTATAAAAAGAATATTAGTTTTTTTTTAAAGATAATTAATCAGTCTAAACGATGGTCATACGAAAAAGAAAGTTCTTTTTAGATTTAACAGTTTGTTTACTAACAAGGAAGTTTTATGTACCTACACGAATTTATGGGCAAAATCGATGTTGACTAGAGTGAAGCCACAGACAAAAATTAAATGTCGATTAGACTGTTATCTTTTGACAGTTTGTGACATAAAGTCTATGCTATGAGTGTCCGTTGTGGCATAAATTATGTAGATTAAGCAAATTTGTACAGTAAAAACGCCTATGTATAAAAAAAGCACAAACAGTGCGAAATATATTCTGTGATTTTTTTACAAAAAGAATGTGCGTATAAACAGCGATTCTAACGCGACTTGGGTGGTCCAACGACCACGCTTCGCACCAATGCGTTAATTCGGTTATTATTAATAAATTTCCCTGTATGGCTTACAAGCTAAAACAATAATTATTTCACTGTAATTAGTAATATGAATTTTCATTAGTCGTGTAGGACCACACACATTGCCAGTGAAATAGGTTTAGTTTATTTTTTTTTTACTCTAGTTACGTAATGAGAAAGATGAAATACATAAATTTAATTTGAAGGGAGACGTGGGTTTACCGTTTTCCGTTTAAATAAACACGAGCATTTACAATTTCCTCCATTTTCTTTTTTTTTTTATACAGTATGTAAACACGGAAGGTGCACATAGGAAAATTAACATTGGGAAAAAAATGACTGGATCAGAGTGAGCCTTGAAATCTTGTTTTTTCAATTTGACAGATAATATTCTTTTGCAAAATGAATGTGTATACTACCGTAGAAAATATTCAAATGATTACAACATAATCTGACTTTTTGTATTAATGGGACATTAAATTCCCAAAAATACTTAAATATGGTGCGAGATCAAATATCTCCGCCTATTCGTGTAGAACCTAAAGACATTGGGTCACTGATTTACCAACGCGCATACGTCATACCAGTCACACAATTTTTGAATGAAATGTTTCCAAACAGATGGAGATGTTTTTTTGTTTTATTTTTGTACAAACAAATTAAAATAACGATTTATAAGAGCTTTTTATTATTAAAAAATCCAAGTAAAATAAAAATAAATCAAAATAAAATAGAAATCATTAACATTACCAAGATAATTCAATAGAAATAACAATTAATGCAGTCATGGCTAACTCTGATTCAAGTATTTTTTCCCAATGCTAATTTCCCTATGTGCACCTTACGCGTTTACATACTGTATAGTAAGAACCAGAGCAGAAAAAGAAAAAAAAAATAATAAAGTGAATTTATTAAACATCTTGAGTACGTTTTATCAAATTTACGGAAACCGTTGTCTGATGAAATCATCTGTCTCTTTTAATCTTACATCTGGATTATGAGGAGAGGAGAGAGAGAGAGAGAGAGAGATTTTCAACTGCAACTACATAATTATATTGCGGGATCGTATATAATCCATAGAGATATAAGTAACTAGAGTACGCGAGTTCGTATGCTTGCCATAAGTGAAAGTGTCCTCAGTTGAGAGAGAGAAGGCTGCAGAAATTCCAGAAAACCAGATATTTGTTTACTCAAATCAGCATTATTTTGTATCATTAGTTACCATAGAGATAAGGAATTCTTCTCTGTCTTAATTGCAGACACTTTCACGGCTCACTTGCGTACTCTAGTCTAATATCTCTATGATATAATCCCATGACCCGTGGAAATATTTTAGTAATTGACAAAAATTCTGAGTAGATACTGAATATTTATTTAATGAAAAGAACTACGACAATAGGATCATCCCACCAGGGCCGGATTAACCCTGTTCGGGCCACTAGGCAATGCAATCAGGTCTTTTCAAGTTGATGAAGGGATGTGAGTAACTTTCAGATGATCGGCTCCAGGCATCCTGTTACTTCAATGTTTTATGTGATACTGTAACAACATGGTTACTTCGACTAGATGCTGCAGCATCGCCTTACCTGACTCGTTAGCTTTATTGAAATGGTCTTAATGTGTTAGGTTATAGATAATAATTCAATAAATAAAATTATCGATAATTTTATTTATTGAAGAGTTCTAATCAGACGTTAATCAAAGATTTGAATAGATAATAATTGATGATCCAGGTTTTTTGATGGGTCATGAAAGAGAAATGAGACGTGACGTAGTTATTTTAAATTTTATCTTGTTAAATGCAATAAATTACAATAAACAACGAAAGAAAATAATATTGTTGGTGGGAAATTTCATACAAATTTTCAAATAAAATTTTCGTTCAATGAAAAGTTTTTTTCTTGGTGCTTGCACGGGCCCCTAGTCGATGCGGGGCCCCTACGAAGTTGCCTACTCTTCCTAATGATTAATCCGGCACTACGTCCCACATGTCAATTTGTAGATAAAAAACAAATGTTAGACTTTCTGCCATAGGCGTAGCAACGATTTTATCCTGGGGGGAGGGACAAATTTTCAACTCTACCATTACCAGCTGCCACTTGTACATAATTTGAAAACTGTTCATATAGAAGCGAAATGGATCAACACGACTTTCTGGAGAGTATGTAGATTATTGTAGATTTATCTTGTTGTTTGTACGTGAACAATTAATATTTTAGAGTGGGTCAGGCCCACCTGGCTCCCCCTCTTGCTACGTCAATGCTTTCTGCATTAAAATTGATGCCGGAAGTACGCACTTTCGACCGAGGTATGAAGAAAAAAAAATATGTTAACACTTTGTCTATAGTTTATTTAACATTACTCCAGTTATTTGTGAAACAGAAACATACAAACCTTATATCATTATTTAGAGAGCTATCTCGCACACTTTTTTAGTTTGCATGTTTTTTTTTTAAATTTTTTATTAACTTTGTACGCCAGCTTGAAAATACCCATGTCTATCCTCATTTCATGCACGATTTTTTATGTAAAAACTTTTTAATTATGAATTATTATTTGAATATCGGCTGAAACAAAGTTATATTTGTCAGCAGTCGTACATTATTTTATCCCGCCACAGGAGATCAATAATTATTATACAGATATCGGGGGAGTTCCTGGAAAAACATTTTTATTAATCTGCAATGACGCAGTTCGCTTTGAAATGTCAAAGATATTTTGATGGAGAAAAGTCAATGAGGTCGGTTTTTGGCCCATTTTAATAAAAACATTTTTTTTTAATCTACTAACAATAATAAGTCGATTTTACTCTAAACGGACCACCCCCAAACCTCCCTAGTATCTACTATCTCTAAAGGGGGTGATTTTGCCATTTATTCTGAACTTTATTTATTTATGTTAACTTGATGACGCGAGGGTATCTTAGGGTTTTTGGGGTGGATATTTTTGCGTGGATATTACATTTCATTTCATATTAATTACAAAACAAGCAAGTTGTAAAGAAGTACTTATCTACCACGTTCTAATTTTCTTTCCGTTAACCAAAAATACTAAAATTATTTTGTTATTTTGCTTGTTGCATTTTATTAATTTTGTCTAGTTGAAAACATATTGGCACCGTTTCCAAACTTAAAATAAAACTATAATCGGCCAGCTTATAACTTCGCAGGAATTGGTCATGGCATTACTGACAATTTAAAAAAAATGGACTTGCAATGAAACAATTTTGTGTTTTCATACAAATAAATTAAAAAAAAGTATACCTATCAACTGCATTACCTCTGTCAATATGTAAATAAAAAAGTAAATTATCTAAAAGTGAACACGGTATATAATGGTGCTGTAACGGGGGTGGAGGCCTAGGCCTCCGCATAGTCTCCTGCATGTCTACACAACAACTTTTATCTACAGAACGTGTACTGTGCACGTATTCATTATGTCGCGCCGGTCGACGGAAAAAATGCTTGTTAACTACAACTATATATATGCAATTCGCAGATAACACAGTACAAATTATACATGAAAGCCAACAAAAGTATTGTAGTACAAATAATAATTAGGCTTGTTACGTCATTGAAGTTTATACTTTTCAGGATTATTAAAGTAAGGGTAAGGCCACATGAAGAGCGTTCAACGTGCGTTGAACGCTCTTCATGTGGCCTTACCCTTAGATTACACTTCTAAGCGTTAGAAAAGGATATGATAGAAGACTATTTGATTCTTATTGAAGTAAAACTTATATAAAAACGGGGATAACCCCGTTCCTCTATGTAACGAAATTTGTCACGATTCTCTTTCTATTATTCTTTTTTTTAATTTATTGAAGTGATTTATTTGCAGTAAACCTGCGAAAAAAAATTAAAAATGTATTACGAGAACGCATTATAGAAGTGAAACTTCTATGTGAACAAGTGGAAAAAATAAAAGAAGTAAAGTACACAAGTCAAAAAAAGAAGGAAAGCAAAATGGACAAATAAAAAAAAGATAAGAAGTCCAATGGACAAGTGGGAAAAAAGTATGAGGAGAAGAGTCATAAAAATCAATTTTTATCATTTAACTCATAGTTTCACGTTCAGATTAACTTGTACAGACGAAATAACAAACTATTTTCTATTTTTTATATAATTTTTAATATATTCGTGATTTTTAGCCTGTTGGATAGAAAATAGAAAACAAATTCACCTATCCGGGAGGTGGAACTTTTTGTAGGAAATTTCCTGCTCCTTCAGAGTCGTTTTTGTGATTTCAGATATCTGCAATAGTTTTTGATATATTCGCAAAAAACTAAACCTCTCTTTTTTTACTAAAATGTTTATAACTTTTGCAATTTTTTCGTCCCCCAAAAAGTTTCTCGAAGTCTTCCGAATCTAATGACACGATGGTCATAATTTTTGGTAAAGGAGGACTGGAATTCATCCAAAAGGGACATGCGAACGAAACTAATAATTTCAAAAACAAACTCGGATAACACGAGGAAATATTTATGAATCCAAACTAGTTGTGACCAATGTATTACATTTGTTGATTGCAGAAAGAACATACCATAATAATATCATAATATAGTTTCAGTTGTGGATATGCATGCAGGATATACAGGGATCTAATCCCGATTGGTGCACAGAACAAGCAGGGATCAAATGGTGACATGCGATATGTCGTGATGACAAACTTTAATATTTCTTTTGTTACTCTGCTGCGTTACTAATATAACAAAATTACTCCAACTGCATTATTTTTTCTCCAACATATAATTTCTGTGCATTGTATATTTTATTCAAGTGCATGTTATATTTATTTAGAATTTTGTAACTTAATATCACGCTAGTAGATAAATAAATTATTCTATGCTGTCTGAAAAAAGTTTCTTGAACTCATATGTCATGACAAACTAGATTTTTTTTCGAGGTAATTGTATCATCCAAGGAAATTGCATTTCTAACAAAGAAATTGTAGGAAACCAGTGTAAAATAATATTATTTTCAAAACACTTATAACTAATATTTAATATTTGTGTTGAAACATTGATCATAAAAGAGTTTAATCTTTTCAATAATTGTTTATGGTATAAAATAAAAAGAAAACGTTTTGCACCAACTGGCAACAAATTATTAATAATTAAATTAAAAAATTGCAGCCAATTGGGACCATTTCAAAAATATTGACAGTTGACATAATAAATAAAATAAAATATCTGTTGATGCTTGCGATGACACGGGTAAGGGCTAGTAAGAAATATTTGCCATTTGTTTGCATGATTACATAATATGGCTTCGCATGCTTGTCAGCGACCTAACTTCTTTTTGACAGTTTTTGAGAACAAAGGAACAGCTGGTTTTTGTTTTCAAAATATTTTCGAAACTATGAAGTTTAGAAGAAATCTTCTTTGGAAATAATAAGTCCGTATAAAAAATACAGTAAAAAAGTATAATATATTATTATAAAAAAAGATATAGCATATATCTCTTCAGCGCATGCGCCGATTTTCCTCACAAACAATAGGCTCTTCGTGTTTGCACATTAAACATCCTCTCAAAATTTGGTTTCAATCCGCTCATCCGTTTGATCTGTATCGCGTTCATAGACAAACAGACGAACAGAATTTTTCAAAAATATGTTATTCGGACATCAAAACAAAAAAATATTGGAAAATTTTTAAATGTCATAAAATTCGACATGAGATATTTTGCCTTTTAGTCACAGATACAATTACTCATGATATTTTTAATATAAACACGATTCCAAAAAATAAAAAAATCGAAAATATAGCAAATAATAAATTACATATTTTAAATTCAATTTCATTTTCAATAACTTTTGTTGTGCACTGTGCCAAGCCATGAAAATTTATTGGCTGCAAAGTCGTTTTTTTATAATTGTGTGACTTTTTAATCTATCCGCCGGCGGTATATTCAGTTTCATGCTGGTTTTATCTATTTAATTTAAATTACATTATTCTATACATAAAGTATGATTTTATAGATCTATTTATGCTTTTAAATGTATAAAAATGCAGATATGAAAACAGAGATATTTAATAAACGGCGATTTTTTTTAAATTTAAATTTAAACCCATGCATAAAAATTGCTTTTTATACCTACACGCTTCATAGTGGAACTGTATAAAACACCATTTTTCTTCTTTCTTGGTGAAATTTTCACTAGGTGCGTAGGTGAAGCTGTTAATAGTCAGTGATTTTCATAATAAATTATTGAATTTTCACTAATAAATATCTACTCTCTAAAACTGTAGTAGTGAAAATGTCACTATTTGAAATAGTGACTGGTGATTCACTTCCGGAATAGTGAATTCAAGTAAAATTCACTGTCAGAATAGTGATACCTCTAATTTTATACGTGTCGCTTGTGGCACCTCCACACACTTACTATAGATACTTATTTTTATTCATGTAGAATATAGATCGTTCTATAGCAAGTTCCTTGTAAACCCATAAACAAACAAGTAATATAATTTATTAGGTAAGTTAATTAGATTATTTTAATTATATTTTCATATAGATTCAGAGTAAAGCATTGTTTTTTACCGATTTTAAATTATAGTCAATGACATAGGATCATAACTAACAATGAATTAAGGTTATGTAAACATTTATACATTGGTGGGATTACACGCACTGATGCTGGAAGTACGTACTTTCGACCGGCTATAAAGAAAAAATAGTTATTATGCGCACCATTCCATGAGACTGCCGCCAGCTAATAGTCCCGAACAGCTGTCATTCGTGTTTTTATGTACAACTTTAAAGCTGCTCGCTTGGAGTTTATCTATGTTTTTATGTAACTAATAGATTGTAATTAATAAACGTATTTTCGACCGAGGTATGAAGAAAAATAGTATACACCACACGGACAGAAGGTTTGAGAGTCTTGAACTGCGCGCTTTGACGAGCAGAGCAAGAATCTCAAACTTTCTGCACTTATATACTATTACGTGTTCGTGTTACAATTTAAACAAGAGTGTGTCGTTCGATGTCATTCTTTAATTTCAATGTTTCGACAGAACACCTACAGGCTACAGGCATTGTAGTGTCGTCGGCAGATAAAGCAAAGAGAAATAAACAAGATAGCACGTAAATTGATGAGTTGTTCGGTTAGGAGTGCGCGATCCGGTCATCGGATCAACTTGACCCTGTAATAACCTTTACACTTTACTTTCACTGCATATATACCCTTCGTCGTTTTCTCTTCAACTGATAAATGAGTCGTTGACATTACCTGGACTTGTCAATTTATAAAAAAAAGTTAACGATATAAACGTGTTCACATTTCCATTCCATAAATACAATGTTTTCTTTAATAGCTTTTGTTTAGACTTTAGCGGAACATAATTTGAGGTTGCACTACAGTTGGGGAATAAATAACGTGACCATTTATTTTTTTACTCAAAACGGGACATCGGTTTTGTAATGTATATTTATAACCAGTATTGTACTGATAATAATTATGTATTAGAAAATTATGTAATTTGTAGAAAACGTTTTTTTTATATTAAAATTTTACCATTAAAGTGTAAAACGTCTTTTGATTAACATCAAAAACACTACAGTGGCGACGAGAATTGGTACGCGTATTAAAATTATTATCTGAAAATAATTAATTATGGCAAAACCACTCGTGGGACATTTAAGGGAATTCGATCATCGCACTAGCAACTGGAACATTTACAAAGCCAGATTGCTGCAATACTTTTTAGCGAACGAAATAGCAGATGAAAATCGTAAACGAGCAATCTTAATTAATGCTTGTAATGAAGAAGCCTACGAACTCATTTACAACCTGAGTGTTCCAATAACGCCAGAAGAAAAATCTTTTAAAGATTTACTAGCGTTATTTGACAAGCATTTTGCACCCATAAAATCCTACTTTCCGGCGCGATATAAATTCTACAATGCGAAAAAGGACAGCAATGAATCCATCACCGAGTGGGCTGCCAGGATAAAAAGCCTAGCAGCACATTGCAAGTTCAGTGATGTGGAATTTTCAACCGCAACAAGAGATCGCTTCATAATGGGACTAGAACAGCAAAATTTAATGGACCGGCTATTCGAAGAGAATGTAGATGATTTAACGTTCGATAAGGCGGTGGAATTGGCAACGAACAAAGAAGCTTCTCGTCACAATTATGATCTGCCAGGTGTGGAAGTAAAGACAGAAGTTTTCAAGATGTCAACCAATTCAACTAGACCGAGAAATGCCGCTAAAAAGAAGAGATGCGGAACGTGCGGGAAGAAAGGACACACGAAGGACAAATGCTGGTATAAAGATCTAGAATGTAATATATGTCATGTCGTAGGTCACCTTGCTACAGTGTGTAAAAAAAGAAAAGATAATAATAATCACTATTTAGATGACCCAAATGTAAATGCTGATGACCCAAATGTAAATGCTATAAATTATACAGCTAAGTCGGGAGATTCAACACAGCCTATTAACATCACATTGCAGGTTGAGAATAAAAGTATTAATTTTGAATTAGACACTGGAGCAAGTGTGTCCGTAATTTCGGACGACATGTACCTCAAACATTTCTCGCACTGTAAATTACTAAAAACAACAAAATGTTTAGTTGGTTACACAGGCGAGAAAATGTTTCCGGTAGGTTTAATTAATGTTAAAATATTTCATAAAAATCAACTAACATTATTGCCTTTATATATAATGAAAAATGATAAAGTTTTATTTTGTAATAAAGAAAAATATTGTTTTGCTTATGGGTGGAGGTGTAATGTATATTTATAACCAGTATTGTACTGATAATAATTATGTATTAGAAAATTATGTAATTTGTAGAAAACGTTTTTTTTATATTAAAATTTTACCATTAAAGTGTAAAACGTCTTTTGATTAACATCAAAAACACTACAGGTTTATTTACGTCAATTAGCAGGTTTTCAATAAAAAAACACATTTTTAATGTTTTTTATTCAGAAAAACTCAGATATTATTACTTATTACAAATTAAAAATATGCAACATAAAATATCTAGTTATATTTGAATTTATCAGAGGAACATATTTACAGTGTAACCTCTCATAACGGACACCTCTAATGAGCGGACAGCTCTATTAGGCGGACACTATGTGATAGTCCGGAATGAAGTACAAGAGAACTCCATAAGACATAATCTCTCTTGAGCGGACTCTCTCTTGGGCGGACGCGGACGCAATATTTAAGTACAAAACTTGTAAAATTCTCTCTTAAACGGACACAAAATTAAAAATGTTGCAACACGTTGCACTATAAAAAAATTATTTAGGCGGATTCATTACCATCGATAATAACTTATTAGTGGAAGATGATGATGACACCTCTTTTAACAAAATTGTAAAAAAAGGCGACAACCTGACGTTAGTTGAATCTGACGAATCCAATGAAGAAATAACCATAACTGATCAATCTAATGCTATAAGTTATCAGCAGGCCATTGGTATGGTGAAAGCAATTCAAGAATTTGCCAAAACTAAAGGAGATTCAACAGCAATGCAGATGTTATCTGACTTGGAATTACATTTTCAAGACAACGTGCTTAAAACTAATACGCGTCAAACTACCATAATTGATTTTTTCAAGCCAACTAAGTTATACTTTTTATGTTTGATTTTTTGATTTCATACGTAGGTATGCATATTAATGTATATGAGAAAACAATAGAATTCTACCCTACTACGTAAATAAAAAATATGTATGTACATATTATGTAGTATGTATGTATCTACATACATAATAATATGTGTTTTTTATTTTTTCCCATACGCGGACACCTCTCTTAGGCGGACATATTTTAATAGTCCCGAAGGTGTCCGCTTAAGAGAGATTTCACTGTATATCATTTGCTTACGAGAAAAGAGAAAGGTAAATGCATTTATATCTATGATAAACAAATATAGAAATATCAAAATATCAAAACGGGACGTATGGTCACGTTAGGAATAAATAACTTCACGATGAAAAAATCACTGTGACCAGCCGTCTAAAATGATCACTGTGATCAAAATAGGTAGCGGAATAGTGTCGTTGCTATATGCAATAATGGGCTAATGTAATAATGTACGTAGAAGGCAGAAGCTTGTAAAATGTTAATTTGATTTTGAACAATCCATGATGTGGCATTAATCAAGCAATGACTAGAGTTTAATTGATGATGGTCTACCTACTACTACACAAGAGAGTATTCATATCGACTGGCTAACGATTTAATGAATGAATTAGCTGACTGCATAGTGCATAATCACTATAGGTATACGTCCGTCAAACGACCAACACACAGCATGTATCTACGCTTTTTCGGGTATTCTAAAAAAGTCCTAGGCTGAGCGCACTGTGCACAACAATAAAGCTTCAAACAGAGTTAGAGGGGAGGGCGGCATGCGTCTCGAATGAAACGCCGTGAAAAGTATCAAATGGCTCACTTTTAGCTTTGATTGGTCTTCAGTCGGCGCGTGACCTTCATGAACGATCCACGGCATTTCGACAGCCGTTTATGCTATATAAACAATTAAGTCTCGAAATCAGTGTTTTCGTTAAAAAAACACGTGAAATTAAACAGCACTTGTTCTGACCTGTTTATGTATTATGGTGGTTAATATTTCGTTTTTTAGCAGTGTACATTTAATTAGTAACGTTGATTTGTTTGTTCTTTTGTTTCTTTAGTTTTAAAAGAGAAGTTTATTATGATTGATAATAAAAACTATTAGGGTGTCCCACTTTACCCCCACATATCGTAGATTTCTTATAGTTATCTAGAAAAATATATCCATAGTCGTTCACAATGCGTCAAACCATGATATTGAGTTAAAATTTGTTGTTTAATCATAATATTTTATCTTGTATGTATGCTTAAGTGCTAAGTACGGTGTACCCCACTATGCCCCCCTCTTTTATAGCAAATTACAATTAATACATTAGTTAACTCTCTTAAAGTATACAGTGTTGTAAAACTTGAATGTGATGTTATCAATTGGTAGCTGTTTTAACTCATGCGGTAATTAATACGCGAAGAAAAAACTTTGTACCCCTTTTTAAGCATATTGCGCGCAGGGGGGAGTGCGATTTGGCATAGTTAAAGTTCATATGGAGGAGTACAGAAAAATAAAATGTATGTAGGTATAATATGTGTTACAAAATATATAATAGGTTATAAAACAAACAAACTGATTAACCATAGAATTGGTATAGCAACTTTACAGCACTAGTGCGAAATCAGTAATTTTACATAAAGCAGTTATTTTATAGGGGGTAGTGCAAAAATGATTTTAGAAAAAAATAATAATCGTTAATTTGGATGTATTGGAGTTGTATAGTCATTATCGCAGTTTTTATTTTTCGCGATTTGCAATTAAAATTAAAACAAATTTTACTTACAAATGAAGATACATTTTACTGAACAGTTTTTTCGTATGATTATGCAAATAATATTAAAATATGTAAAATAGATGTATGCAGGATGCACAAAATTAATTTTCGAGGGGTGTTGCCAAATACGCGAGATACAAATTCTAACTAATCAACAATTTATCAAAGCAGAAATGAAACTTCTAGATTACGTCTTACTTGTCTCAACCAATTTTATCCTAATTAAAAACCAGTCAGGGCCGTAATATCGCACGGGGGAAGCGACACTTCTTTCGAAATTATTTACTAGAGCTGAAATCATGACGTAATTAATATTACGCATGCGCTGACACTCAACGAAATACACGCATTGTATATGTAATAAATAAATATAAGTAAATGCGTAAAGGTATATGGATACAATATATTAAGTACATAAATTATTTTATGTTTTCTATTATATAATACTTTGACAGCTATACGCAATATTATAAAATCCACGCAAAAACTCAATCAATTTTGTTGCAAATGTTATACACGTGTAAATGTGTATATGTATACAATTGCCCTTTACTCTTTCGCGTTCAAGGTTACTATTATATTTCCCCGCTTATTGAATTATTTCCCCTTTAACGTCACAGAAAATTTCAAACTAAAGAATCACTTCAAAAAAATGTAATCTGGCAACGTTGCTTTCGAGAAGCCATAAATCTCAGCTGACCAAAAATGCAGATAAATAACTCCTGAGCGAGTCGTTCATAATGAACGAATCCCTTTTTGGAGCGGAGTGAGTCGCTCTTTTTTTGTGAATGACTTACTCCGAGCGCCATTGCTGTTCTGTACTGTTGCATTCGCACATTTACAGAGCGCACACAGTATAAGCCACTGTGGCACATGTGAATTTTGCACGTACGGAGTTATCTTTGCTGAGTCATTAATTAATGTTGAATGACACACTGTAAGTGTAATAGTACTAAGCTTACAATGATTTAAACCATTTACATTGACGTCGTTGACAAAGACATAATATTGTAACAATAAACAGTATTATTGTTCAGCTTTTATTATACTTTATAGTTTACCCGAAATGCGAAGAATACAAGATCAGAATCATATGAAAATGAGCTCAGAGCTGAGTGTGTGTATTGTGCTGTGCAATGCTACGTGACTTTGAGCATGTATAATGACAGTTCACACCTCCGCAGTCTGCACTCTTGTGTAGTGCGCACTATCTAGTATCGCTCTTTTGAACGACTAGCTCTGAGCGACTCTTTTTAGCGAGCAGAGCGTAAGGAGCCAGCTCCCAATAGAGTCATGTGGACACATCACTATAGTGAACACTGATGATGAACTCCATGTCGGATTCTGGACCTCTAATCAATATACGGTTGGCATCAAACCGAAATCAATAATTAATGCTCAATGCAGTTGCCATCAGCTATTCAAATTGACGAGCAACTGTCATCAAAGGCAGTCGGGACATATTCAAATATTGTTTTATTATGTATTTCAGTTTGTTTTTAATATTCATCAAAAAGTGCAACGACTGTCCCATTGATATTTTTACACATAGTGTTGTTATTATCATCAGCGTATTTTTTAACAGGCTTTTATTTAGTTTCACCTGTCTCCGTGTCTGAAATCAAATCTTGTAAGTTAAATTTGACCAACTTCCCGGTTTCCGATTGAGCCCAAATTTTGCATACGTGTTTAGTTCCGATGACAATACAATATTATGATAATTAACTGATCGGTCCGGCTTTCGTCCGGCTGCAAAACGCACTTTTAATAAAGCACACTAAAAACTAAAAATTAAAATAGTAAAAAAATTTTTTTTAATCAAGCTTTTATTTAAATACTCTAAAAAGAAGAAAATAAACTTTAATTTAAATCAAGCTTAACCAATCATTACATAATACAATTTATGTGATATAAAAGCTTGTCGCGAGATTTTCCTGTGTAAATAAACAAGAATATAATATGTAATATGTAATTCTGAGAAATATATTTATTTCATAAAATAAATTTACCTACACAGGAAAATCTCGCAACAAGCTTGTAACGATTCAAAACTTTTAGATTACATTGTACGTAGTTTAGAGGTAATAATTAGAATTGGGTATTTACTGTACTTGTCTATTTGTTTTGTCACGGTGCGTGTCAATTTTGGTTTTGGCATGTTGAACGACGCCGTGAAATAAAGAAAAAATATGTTTTTTGTCTAAAAAAAGGCAGTAGGTTTTAAAAGGTTGATATAGAATGTATTAAAATAAGCTGTGAAAAAGTGCTGAAATATTTTCCTTTAAACCACATCAGGGAGAATCTGGAGTACTTGGTGATCTACCGATCCAAATTTCTTTTTGCATGTGTCGTTTAATTGATTATTTTTCATTTTGTCAATTCCAATCACATTAAGATATCAGAAATTGTCTGTGTGTACATTCTAAGATATCTTGTTCACAACAATTTTATAATAAAACATTTAACATAAATATTTTAAATTGTTTATTAATTTTATTAAAATTTATTTATTTAATTGTCTCAATACTTAACACAAATTGTTTAAATTATATTACGAGACGATTACGTGAGCTTATCCGAAAAAGTCCAAAGCTAATCGTTTCAAGCTTTTATATCATATAAATTGTATAATGTAATGAGCGGTTGGGTTTGATTTAATTTAAAGTGCATTTTCTTCTTTTTAGAGCATTTAAATAAAAGCTTGTTTTTAAAAATGTTTTTTTACAATTATTTTCTTAAAGCATGAGAATCAACTTACGATGTGTGCTAAATGATTGCTTCTAATACATTATACATTTATATGTATATTTATGTTTATAAAAAATTCTATGCTTTTACGTTTGATTTTGATGAATAATGCAATCAAAATATCAATATTGTAAACAAATGTATATGCTTTAGTTTTCAAATATTCATAACCAGCCGTTGGGATACTTACAATAAAATTCCATTTACTATCGAAACAGTTTCAATTTTTATATTTATATTTTTTATTTACTACTAGCTGCTCTCGGCGGCTACGCACGCGATTGTGGCGACAAGGGTGGAGCTTTCGTCTATATATTACATCTCCGAAACAACTGGACCGGTTTTGACGGAATTTTCACTGGCAGATAGATCTGATTTTATAAGAAGTAACATTTATTTTATATATCCATAATATATAGCCGAAGGCTCCACTATTGTTATCACTACCGTGTTTCATCACGATCGCATGCGGATCTGCGGGGAGCAGCTAGTAGCCTAAATTACTCATTATAACATTAGCTATCTGGTCAGTGAAAGTCCCGTCAAAATCGGTCCCGTCGTTTCGGAAATTAGCCGGAACAAACAGACAGACAAAAACTTTAAAAATTGTTTTTTTTGTTATAAGACAGTAGGTAGGTACTTTCATACGCATTTAATAAAAATCTGTTATTTTGACATTACAAACAGACACTTCAATTTTATTTATCTGTATAATCGAGTTGCGTAATAGAATTTTTGTACTCACGTGCAATGACATTATGTGAGAATGAGCGATAACGAGTTTTAACAGTCAAACGAATCGAATTATCATTGCACACTAGATAAATTATAGGATAATTTTTGTAATACTCCCTATATATTAGTTGTTTTTCTCAAATTAAAACAAGGTATTATTTAATTTCATTTGTAAATTAAAACAATTATGTCCGGGTTTTCAGCTCAAAAATCCGGGTTTTTTGAGCTTTTTATCCTTGTTTATTGACTTTACATATGGCAACCCAAGACACATAAATGTTGGCAGCCCTGGATCTACGATTTTTTCGAACCGGAGCAAAAACCCCTTCTCTCCAGCATTTAAAATAAATTACTTAAAAAAACTCACAACTGGTTGGCATTTTTCGTGAACGACAGATTGGGTGTGGTTATCAACCATATATTATTATGGCGTCCCCTGAACCTGCCATCCGGAGTGGGTGCTGCGGTTTGCCCCCTCCCCCAGATCCGCGGTTGGATGTTGGCTTCAGAGTTCAGATCCTCGTTCCAATAATACAAGTTCTATGCTCAAAATAAACTATTTGTAACAATTAGTCTGTGTATTTGAAAAGTTTGTGGTAATTTGTTGATTAAAAACTGATTCCCAGGAGTATCACTCAACAATAATTCAAATGGAAAAACGTTAAAACAAACAGAACGCGAAGTGTAAGACTGTAATATAATATTAAATTCACGTAGGAAAGAGAGAATTCTCGGGAGAGTTTCAATTTCGCCAATGGGAATCGATCGTAATCAAAGCTGAACAAAGTTCGAGTTAAATTTAACAGAAAACTAGAAATAGTTTTCTTCAGTTCAGAAATCAAATTACGCTTACGCGAGCTCGCGGCACGTACTGCTTCACTACAAACAAAACAGACGGATAGGAAAACTCTTTACCTCTATATGTTCATAGCGAATACACAGATAAACAACTGTTTCGAAAGATTTTTTTCACTACCCCTTTCACTTCAATTACAAAACAAATTAAAATTTGTTACTGATAAAATACGTTTATGTTTTGTATATGTTACGGTCTATACCCGAATTCGGCCAATGGCCGAAATAAATGCGCAAAACTAGTTTTGACCAACGAAGATTTACCAAACCCGAAATCTTACATTTAAACGGGTATTGACTGTTATAGGATGAGCAAAACTAGTTTTACGCATTTTCAATTGAACAAAACTAGTTCTGTCCATTTCTGAACGGACAATACTAGTATGGCATCGGAATCTTCTTTGCGTTTTTAAATTAACTTTTCCACATCAACGATACTTATTATATCAAAGTGATTTATTTTTCTGTATTGTTTAGCAGACAGAGGTTTAAATTCAGTTTTCAACAAATTTGCTTTCTTAACCTCACTTAGTGTAGTAAGGTAATTATGTTTCGTCATAAAATTATGTTTCAGAAGCCTCCAATAGCCGAACTAGTTGAGACTCGAATTCACCTTGCATTTTTACTTAGTTATTACACTGAATATCCCAACATTATATTAATTATAACATTCAGGAGAACAATTCAATAGGTAAATAATAACATAACCCTACTTTTAATCTGGTTCGGACGTTGATTGAATGAAACAAGCAGAACTAGTATTGTCCGTTCAGAAATAGACAGAACTAGTTTTGTCCAATTGAAAATGCGCAAAACTATTGCTCATTTTATAACACTCAATACCCGTTTAAATGTTAGATTTCTGGTTTGGGCAGTATTCGTTGGTCAAAACTAGTTTTGTGCATTTATTTCGGTCATTGACCGAATTCGGGTATAGACCGTAACATATACATATTTAATTTAAACTTCAAATAAATTCGATTTTAAAAGCCTAACTTTAACTGGGTTTAAGGAAATATGCTGACCGTAAAACTAGTCAACGAACTTATTTTGGATCGTAACTAGCAGTTATTACGAACAATACATAATCTAAAAGTAAAAAGTATTATTTCAAGTCGATTTTGCAGCATAGCATCTCATTTTAGTCGAACTATTAAAGTGCAGTACAATGCAGAGGCAATAATAAAAATTTGAAAACCAGTAAGACCGTATAATGCACGTCTGGAGATAATCTGAAATTCTGCTAAATCTATATAAACACACAAAACAATAAGTTTGTGCTGACCTCAATAAATATTGTTATTTTTATTTCTCTATAAGTGCTTCTGGGGAGGTATTGTAAAGCCTCGCATCCACTAGCTGGAATGTGTTCGGCGCGGCGTCATTGTTCGACTTGTTCACATATAATGTAGGTACAGGTCGAATCAAATATCTTTGATGGATAAAAATTAGTATCGAATCAAATATCCTTTGATGGGCAAAAGTTAAGATTGAATCAAATATCTTTGAAAGGCAAAAATCAGAATCGAATAAAATATGGGTAAGTCAGGATCGAGTCAAATATCTTTGATGGCCAAAACTTAGGATGGAATCAAATATCTTTGAAGGGAAAAGTCTAGATCGAATCAACTATATTTGATGGGAAAAAGTCAAGATCAAATCAAATATCTTTGATGGGCAAAAGTTAGGATTGAATCAAATATCTTTGATACGCAAAAATCAGAATCGAATAAAATATGGGTAAGTTAGGATCGAGTCAAATATCTTTGATAGCCAAAACTCAGGATAGAATCAAATATCTTTGAAGGGAAAAAGTCAAGATCGACTCAACTATATTTTATGGGAAAAAGTCAAGATCGAATCAAATATCTTTGATGGGCAAAAGTTAAGATTGAATCAAATATCTTTGATAGGCAAAAGTCAGAATCGAATAAAATATCTTTGATGGGCAAAAGTCAAGGTGAAGTCAAATATCTTTGATGGCCAAAACTCAGGATCGAATCAAATATCTTTAATGGGAAAAAGTCAAGATCTAATCAACTATATTTGATGGGAAAAAGTCAAGATCGAATCAAATATCTTTGATGGGCAAAAGTTACGATTGAATCAAATATCTTTGATAGGCAAAAGTCATGGTCGAATAAAATATGTCTGATGGGCAAAACTCAAGATCGAATAAAACGACTTTAATACATTTTATTCAAACTTTAGCAGAATTTTCCTCACTTGGGCAGACACGCATGGCGGATACGATGAGCATACGGACTCAAGCTGGAAATCAGGCAAACTTTTTTTTTAAATGGAACAAATATTCACGAATTTTAATTCTCCTTCAGGCGTTCAACGATAAAAGGTTTATCACGTTTATTTTCAATTTTTAAGAATATTTCAATGTGCAGAATGCTAATATTATAATAGCAATTATTTATCAATTCTCACAACAAAATAATGCTTCAAAAATTTTACACGTTGTCAAACGGAGCAATCCTAACAACGTGACACGACAAAATTTATCGGTTGGGAGTCGCATCGTGTAGATATATAGGAATCGAGTATGTATATAAAAATGTCTCGTATCGCTGTATCGCTACATGTGTAAATTAGCCTCTTAATTCAATTAATGAATTATTTTCATTGTCGACAGACACGGATTGGAATTATTTAGTGCACGTCGAGCTTTAAACCCGCTTGCCCAGAGTCCAATGCCAGTCATTGTACAGCCGTGGACTCAATATAGTTTACACTTGAGTTTTTTCAATGTAAGTCCATAAAAAACGGGCCAAGTGCGAGTCGGACTCGCGCATCGAGGGGTCCGTACATACTTGTAGGCATACACATATAGTTCATCCATAACGGGAATCGAGTCTCGATGATTTTTCCCGCTTATCCGTTGAAAACACGATTGAAAACACGATAAGGCCTAGTTTATATGAGAGGCGTTCAACGCGCGTTGACCCAACGCGCGTTTACAGTTTCTATACAATTGTATGGGACTGTTTATATGATAACGCGCGTTGGTGGCGCGTTGAACGCGCGTTATCATATAAAAAGTTCTATACAATTGTATAGAAATTGTAAACGCGCGTTGGGCCAACGCGCGTTGAACGCCTCTCATATAAACTAGGCCTAACGGTCGCGGTTAGTTTGCCAACTAAGCATGTAATTGCAATGAGTTCAGATAGACTACTGAGCTGTATTGTACCTCGTCGCTATATCGGAGAGCCTAGTTGTCATAACGTGTTGTATGCGAGAGTTCTTATATTGTGCTGTAAAACGCTTGTTTTGTATTAGAATTCTTACTGTGTACGTGCGTAGCATGTTGTTGCGGTTTAAAAAAAATATTTTTTTTGTGATGTAACTACAAATTTACGATTTTCGGATTTTTTCCTTTACTTGTGCTATAAGACATTGCTTCTTGCCAAATTAAATGATTCTAGGTCAACGGGAAGTACCCTGTAGGTTTTGATTCCCAAGAATATTGACACACAGATCGACAGATCCGTAAAAAACCTCTATAAATAAAATTATATAATCTAAATTAATATGTGCTAGAATATATTTTTCAATTATCATAATAAGTTATTGTTATTATAATTACTATTATTTTTATTTCTCACATATTTGTATTCTTTTTGTTATGGTTTGGATTGAAAACCAGCTTTAAGCTGAATTCACGCCTTTTGATAAAACTCTGTTTTTTCCATCAATAAAGACACGACTGGAGTTAAACTCCTTAGATACACTGTGTAATGTATTCCATCTCATTCTTTCGCACGTTAAATCCTACAGATATATGTTTGTCTCTTTTGAAGCGAACGAGCGTAACGCCACACTTCAAGCGGTGGAGCGTACCGCCTCACCAATTAATTTCACTACTCATAAAATTTCCGTACCGGGCCTTATCAACTCAAAATCGTTTCTTACGGAGGTTGATCCGTTACAGTCCCAATCAAAAGTAAGTCGAATTCTAAATGGGAACTTTTATAGTTTATAAGTCGATGATACCAATAAATTATTGTCATAAAGGCATAAATAAATAATTTTTTTTAATATTAATTAATTATTTCAGTACTTTTGTATTTTTTGTACAAAGTTAGGTTAAAAAAAATAAATTTATGTAAATATCTGTATTTTACATATTTTTTGCAGTAAATAATTGAAAAAATAAATTAGAAGTAATAAAAATTTAAATTAAATCATTAAAAAGTTGAAAAATCAGTTACAATTGTTAAATCTGTCAAGAATAAAAGACCATAATCGGAAAGTACTAAAGTTTAATAATTTTTTTTATTGATTAAAAGTCTCCTAATTAAATTGGAAAAAATATTAAAATATGCGTAAGACATTGATGCTTTACATATGTAGTTAGTTTTCGGAACTGCTGACATTATTTGGTTATTTGCAAAAAATTAAAATGAACAGTTTGAATGCTAGGTTGACATATTTTCCATAAGACTACATGTAAAAGTTTTTTTTAATTTTTAACTTTATAAATCTCCTAATGATTTTGGATTTTTTACAGAAAATTTTGTCATAAAAAAATCTATTAAAAAAACTTTATTTCAGATTTTTTTCATTATCTTCGTAAAACGGCTCAGCCTCCTTAAGGAATAAACGCCAAAAATTCATTGCGATTTTTGGATACATCACAACAGCTTTCCAATGTAAGTGGGAAGTTAAAAATCGGTAATAAGATGGATACAAGTGTAAATTATTACCGAGTGAGTGTCCGCAACTGTACATGTCCGGAGATAATAGCATTTATAGCACGAGACAGCAATATTTAGTACGCGCCGCGGTAGTGAAGTGGCCCTGTGCGCACATCAAGTCGAGTGGTCAACATTAGTGCGCTGTGCACAAAGCATTCCATAGTACAAAAGTGCTTCACATAACACGCTAAGTTGTTAAGTTTTACTTGTATTCTGTGCGGTTATGGTCGACATTCGGACACTATTGTAATGCTAACTAACAAACATTATTCTAGACTGTTTTAGTTTTAAGTGAAAACTAACAATTAAATTTATAAAAAAAAATAATCAGGATATATAGTCTAAGAGCTAGCCGCTATATTTTAGGGTGTAAATAAATATATTACCGTCTGCAACTCAACGGTCGGGGCGCTTAAAAAAATGTAATAAAACAGTATTTTTTAAATGTTTTGCACAAAGTTCTGAATTTTCACCGACTGTTGACTAGCTCGAAAATGAGGTTTGATTTTTTCAATAAATTAACTCTGTGCCAAAGCTCCATCTAGACCAGTCATGAGGAACCTACGACCCGCGGGTCAGACTAACCCACGAGGGCTTTTTAAATGACCCACGTGTTTACCTACTTCTATAAACTCATTTTCTATATCATAAAAGAGAGAACACTCAATAATATTAAAAAAAGACGGACGAGTGCGAGTAGAACTCGCACCCTGAGTGTTCCGTATCGTTATTTCATAAAAATTGCATTTTTGCAATTTTTTCAAGGCATACCCCTTTAAAGTTTGGTTATGCTCATTGAATTCAGCGTATTTTTTTCTGTAAGCATTCTCAATTTCAAAAGTATATAAAAGAAATCGATTTTTGCAATTTTTTCAAGGCATACCTACCCCTTTAAAAAATGCGATTTTTGACGAAAACTTAAATCTATCGGAACTTTGGCAAAATCATCATGCTTAAAGAAATAAACACGCTAAATCCAATGAGCACAAACAGACGTCTGTAAGTTTTTTGGTTTAGAAGTTATTTGCGTTTATAGTTTTCAGAAAATCATATAGAACCTCCCAATGGCCGTAGTTTCCAAACTAAAAGAGATACAGACGTTTGCTTATACGCTCATTGAATTCAGCGTATTTTTTCCTGTAAGCATTCTCAATTTCAAAAGTAGGTATATTAAAGAGTTCGATTTTTGCAAAAAAATGCGATTTTTGACAAAAACCAAAATCTTTCGGATCTTTGGCAAAATCATCATGATTATAGAAAAAAACACGCTGAATCCAGCATGGTCGTCCAAAAAAAGTTTCAAACTAAAAAAAAATAGTATTTAACCACCCTCGCTCCCTTTACAAGTAACGCCACTGACTTAGTGGCCCACGAGCTAGTACTAAAAAAATAATTATTAAAATTTGACCCACTTCTCAAAAAGGTTCGCCATCACTGACCTAGACGTATGAAATTCGGAATACAGCATTCGCACATTTACAGAGCGCACACAGCACAGGCCACAGAGGCACTAATGAATTTTGCACGTACGGAGTTACCTTTGCTGAGTCATTTAATGTTGAATGACACACTGTAAGTGCAATAGTACTAAGCTTACAGTGACTTAAACCATTCACATTGACGTCGTTGACAAAGATATAATATTGTAACAATAAACATTATTATTGTTAAGCTTTTATTATACCTCATAGTTTATCCCAAATGCGAATAATATAAGATCAGAATCATAATAAAATGAGCTCAGAGCTGAGTGTGTGTATTGTGCTGTGCAATGCTTCGTGACTCCTGAGCATGCATGATGACAGTTCACACCTCTGCAGTCTACACTCTTGTGTAGTGCGTACTGTCCAGTGTTGCTCCTTTTAACGACTCGCTCTGAGCGACTCTTTTTAGTGAGCGGAGCGCACGGAGCCAGCTCCCAATAAAGAGTCATGTGGACACATCACTATCTTGAACATGAAACATTCTGTATACTTTATAGTAAGAGAAAACCAACATCGTTTAGCGGATTCGCTGGAACCTTGAACGCACGTACGGAACATATACAGAGAAAGCCATGGCAACGCCGCCGTCTTCAACCTCTAAGTCTTCAACATTGATTATAGGGTTGGATTTTAAGATGTCTTCTAAATACCATACTAATACCGTACATGTTCACGTCCTTTGAAATTAAGCACCGATCGTCGAACCAAAGCTTACGTCAAAAAAGGAACAGGATTTTCTTCCATGTTTTTTTGATATCATATTTCATATTTGAAAAAAAAGCGTTTCAAGTTTTCTACATTAAGGCCGCCGTACACAGCTACAGGACGCTGGCACCTCATATATGGAATTTCAGTTGACCAATTATACCATTTAAAAGGTCAGAAAATGGTCATAAAAGGTCACTTAATTTCATTAATTGGTCAGCAATAGAACATTTTTTATTAGCGGTTTAAGTTTTTCAAGGCCATCCAGAAATTCCAGCACCCCATTATTAATTAAATTAAAAATAATACATGTGCCTCATAGAAAATTGTGTGCTGATAATTGGTCAGCTAAAATAAATAATTGGTCAATCGATTTTCATTAAAAAAACAATAATTAAGTTGTGTTCGCGCTACTCTTATTTGAAATAATATGGTGGAGGTGCCGTGATTATTACCCGTTCCTCACCACATCTTGTCGGCATTGAATTCAAAAAAGAAAATACACTGGTTTTCAAATGACTTAACAAATAAGTAAAGTAAAATTTTTATTGTTGATTGTAACTTTTATCTCAACATAACAAAGAAAATTTTTGTTGGATAATTGCAAAAATTAATCTTTGTTTTATACATAAGCAATTATAACGTGCTGCCGCTTAAAATTACAAAACATTGTTATATTATTATATTAAACAGTGGAATGTTTATCATATGCGTTCTGATAAAGATTTCATGTGTGTTCATGTTATTCTAATGTTGGCGCACAGTGAATAAGTGTAGAAAAGCTTACACAGATGATCTTAAGTCAATCAGAAGAAATAATAAATCAAACACGTGTGCGAATAAAAAAACCGTGTTTTAGCTAATTATAAGAATCCAATTCGTGTAGACAAATTTTTGAGAAATGTGGTGAAGAACGGGTAATAATCACGGCACCTCCACCATATAATTTCAAATAAGAGTAGCGCGAACACAACTTAATTATTGATTTTTTAATGAAAATCGATTGACCAATTATTTATTTTAGCTGACCAATTATCAGCACACAATTTTCTATGAGGCACATGCATTATTTTTAATTTAATTAATAATGGGGTGCTGGAATTTCTGGATGGCCTTGAAAAACTTAAACCGCTAATAAAAAATGTTCTATTGCTGACCAATTAATGAAATTAACTGACCTTTTATGACCATTTTCTGACCTTTTAAATGGTATAATTTGTCAACTGAAATTCCATATATGAGGTGCCAGCGTCCTGTAGCTGCCGTACACGAGGCTGGCTTTGCCGATAGAATCACTGCGACAATGCCGCACGAGTTGCACATACTATTTTTTATTACGAATTAAATTAAATTCAAATTAAAATTTTATTACGAATTAAAAAAAGAAATTAGAAGTAATAAAAATTAAAATTAAATCATTAAAAAGTTGAAAATTCAGTTAAAATTGTTATTGTATTGGTAACTATGGTAACTCTGAATTTGCGTGCGGCAAACAATAATTTCAGTGCGACAAATAAAGTTTCCGCACGCAAATGAAAATAGCTACTTTTCAACCGTAACAGCGTGCGTAAACGCATACCACTTTTCCCGCATGAGTAATAAAAAAAAAAAATCCTAACTGCCTATATTTAAATGGACGGCGGATTAAATACAACATTTTAGTTTCGTATCTATCAGTGACAAATTACAAGGTTAAAAAAAATAGAAAATGACCCTAAATGGTATCTATGGTTCAATGTTTATCGGAGTGCATCGATTAGAGGAAATGTTCCGCCAACTCATGGGAACAGAATATTGTATTCAATAATAATTGCTTTACAATTAAGGATCTTAATAATGCATTTATCCACTTAAATACATAAATTAGTTAGCAATACGTACATCGTACGTGTCTCAACAGTCATTCACAAACTTAGACTATTCCCGTTTCACTTGTTTTCGATTTACGAGCTGTTTTTTTTCTGTAGTGTGTAGTGTAAAATACACGGTCTCTTTTTATGTAGATCTCAACTGTAAATTTTCATACACCTGTAAATTATTGTGGCATTATAAAAAATTCTATTTTCAGTTTAATTCATTTGTATTGTCAATTGCAATATAAAGTTTCGAGAGCCCCAACTTTTGTTTTAGAATGCAATTATCGTCCTCTACAACCATGTATTATAGTATATACTACACAGTATATATAGCAATCGCAGTTATGTACATGTTAAAAGCAAAGAACGAATTCGATCAGTGCTGTTTCATGACAGAAAAAAATATTTTAGCCAACATTTTTTTCATATCAACATTGAAACTGGCATTTGACATTAAACAAAAAAGTGGATTTCACGTTTTTTCGCTAATGAAACCTAGCAGTTTTATCTTTCATCAGTCTTTAACATTGGGTATTAGTATTAATAATCAACCTAGTACCCAGAACCACTGCGAATGTGCGCGATCGACTTGCGCAGTCAATCAGCTGTTAAATTTCTACCTTCGACAAAGGGGCCATTCAAGTATTAGGTAAGCTTATTTTGCTTACTTTTGCTGACAAGGGGGGGGGGGTCAAAAATTACTAAAATTCTGCTTACGTAATACGTCCCAAATGGCGCCAGGTTAGAAAACTATATATTCACATTCGGCGACAGATATTTGCATTGGCGAAGGTATAAAAATTTATATTCGTTACATCATCATTTCGGACAATGCAACAGTCGATTTCGTCAATTGCCAATAACATATATATAACGCACAGTGGGGAAACAGTGTCGGATATAAGCGAATACATATGTACCTATCAGTATTTTATTTATCTGCAGTCTGAAAGCAGATGTAAAGCAGAATTACGGCTATGCGCAAATAAAAATACTCGCGAGTTGTAAAATGTGCTTTTCGAACAGATCGGAACTTAGTAAAATCGGATTAAGAACTCGATGTCGACGCTCTCAAAACAGAATCCAAAAAATGCATTAATAAAAAAAGAATACAGTACACTGTGCTACCGGCGGTGTAGCGTAGTGGTGAGAGCACTAGACTTGCATTCGGGAGGTGCTGGGTTCGAATCCCGGCGGGGACAGATGTGGCTGGGACTTTTTCCTACTGCCTCTCACCGAGAAATGGTAATTCCTGTACCGGCCATCTTGTTGAGTTTTTCCATGGTTTCCCTCAATCATTCTGGATAAATATCGAGATGGTTCCTAATTCAAGGCCATGGCCGATTACCTGTCAAACTCCTATGCTCAAAATTTGCCTACCTTATCCTAATGTCCTAAAATTCCTTCATTCGCCCATTGCTGTTAATTAGTTGAAGTTGAAACAATGTAGAGAATAACGGGAAGTGTATTGGTAGATGGAAAATAGTAATGGTGCGAATGACGTCTGTTATGACATAAAGCCGGGAAACGAACATTAAACGCATTATTATTATTATTATACTCTATTCGAAGATACATATTACGACCGGTTTTTTGGGGAACTGGAAATTTGCCTACGTTATCCTAATGTCCTAAAATTCCTTCATTCGTCTATTGCTATTAATTAGTTGAAGTTGAAAAAATGTAGAAAATAACGGGAAGTTTGATAGATGGAAAATGAATACGATTTACTTTTGATTGGGATTGTAACGTCTCAACCTCCTTAAACTGAATTTCTTAGGGTTTTCAAGTCTTCGGCTTCGGACGAAGTATGTGGCGATAGCCGATTAAACAACTTCGGCCAAAAATCGACCTTCGGTCGGACACTGGATAAAAACCGATAATAAAGCCGGATCTGTTTAGAACGAAAGAGTCGAGGTCTCTATCAATACTAAAAGAATGATTAATGCATCACTGGTGTGTCACACTCATGTCGCCAATTCATTATCACAGCTACCCTTGGAATCAATTAAAGCAAAACAATTGCATCCGATTGTATAATTTCATGCCGTCAATGACTGCAGCCACGCACCGCTACACACGCACTCTGTACTATATAAATCATATGCGTATAAAATAAAAGCACAAAAATATAACTATAACATTGTATATTACTTCAGTATAAAGTAGTGTTGATCCAATAGAATGTTAAGATGAAGGAAGGTTTTGGTTGAGGATCATAAAATAAGCTTTACCAGTGTTTCGCTTTAATAAAAACTTATCTTTTGAACATGGTTTCTTTTTACATTAAAATTGGGATACAATAATGTTCTAAATTGTATACATATATACATGTTCATAGGCCCTGAAGATGAAAATCTCGAAACGTTGGCCACTAGCGAAACACTGGTAAAGCTTATTTTATCATCCTCAACCAAAACCTTCCTTCATCTTAACATTGTATATTACCACCACAAGGGCCGAAAGTTTGATATTTTTGCACTGCGCGCAATGATGCGCAGTTCAAGGCTGGCAAACTTTCTGCCCGTGTGGTGTATACTATTTTTATTCATACCTCGGTCGTAATACGCTCATTAAATTAATTAAAAACCTATTAATTATACAAAAACACAGATAAATTCCAAGCAAGCAACTTTGAGATTATACGTAAAAACACGAATGACAGCTGTTCGCTATTATTAGTTAAAATGTAATAGGGTTGCTATGGAAACAACAGTTGAAAGATTATTTTTTTCTTTACAGTCGCCCGCACGTACGTACTTCCCGAATCAGTGCGTGTAATCCCACCAATGCGTAAATGTTAGACTTTCTGCCTTATAATTGATGTCGAAAGTATGCACTTTCGATCGAGGTATGAAGAAACAACAATTACTCGTACCAAGTACTTGAGGATCTGGTATCTTCCAGAGAATTGGAACTTGGTAGGCTCTTTTTTTTTATTTTTATCAAAGAAAATCGGTTGAGTTTTGATGTCAGAGACTGAAAATCTAATAATAATAATGACGACAATATCGTATTCAGTAACATTTTAAGATTGTATAATTTTTCTGTGATTACAAGACCGATATATTATCTTGATATTTTTTGAAATTTTAATGTCTTTAGATTTAGTATGTAATAAAATAAAAAATTAATAAGCCAGATATTTTAGTCGGTTTTAAATATTTGCCAGGCGGTTACAAAACTATCTATTATACGTGAGTGCGGGTAAGACGCTACACTTATAGGTTGAAGTGTGAGAGAGAGCGTATACGCTCTCTCTCACACTTCATCCTATACCCATAGCGTCTTCATTCACGTATAATAGACAGTTTTGTAACCGCCTGGCAGACATTTAGAGCCGACTAAAAGATCCGGCTTATGTATTCTATTAAATACTTAATTTGAAGGTATTAAAATTTCAAAATACCTCAAGGACTTTTTTTATAAATAAAATTTCGCAAAGTTAAAAATTCACGGCCTGGATAGGCTCCACTACCCTTCAGCCAGGTGTTCGATTTTTTATTAAGACATTACAAAAGAAGTGTTAGCTGTTTCAAATACCTACCCAAAAATGTTTGACAGCTCTTGGACTATAATAACTTAACAGCAACAAACATTTTGTGTACTGTTTCGAGAGTGGCGAAATATTTACAGTTTATAACCGTGAATAATTCAACGTAAATTTAACAACTTGACCGCATAAAATTATTACTTTATTCGAAATTTTGACAGAAATAGCAGACGTAAATATATTAAATATGTAGTTGGAAATGAAACTCCGTGCTCGAGATTGACGTTGGCAGTCGGGTTCGCAGGGCTGCAAATTCAGGTCTGCAATATTAATAGCAATGAATCAACGGGGACGAGAAACTGAGAGAGAGTCCAGTAGCACAAATCATTGGCAACAACGTACATTACTCTTCCATAGAGAATAAGGAAGGAGCCTTTTTTGATTCTACTTATATATAAAAAATGCTCAACGGGTTGTATAATGATTTTGATCCACTATTTTTTAAAAGCGTTGCAAACGAAGCTGGTTTATAAAGAAATAAAAAAAAATTAATAAATAGGTATTCATATTCTTACTTATTTACCGTTGTAAGGCACCTAGCAATCGTCGGTTATAGCTCAGTTGGCTAGAGCGTCGCGGGTTCGATCCCCCAATGGGCTATGTAATATTTTAATTTTTACTATGTATTTTTGTTTTTACCACATTTTTATTAACTAAAAAGAAGAAATTAATAAAATAAATAACAATTGTTTTTAATATACCGCGTTTTTAAAATGACCTAAAAGGTATAAAATATTTTTTTAACTTGTAGGATTTGAAACGAAAAATAACTAAAAAGAAGAAATTAATAAAATAAATAACAATTGTTTTTAATATACCGCGTTTTTAAAATGACCTAAAAGGTATAAAATATTTTTTTAACTTGTAGGATTTGAAACGAAAAACGTGGGGCGCATTATATATAAATCATAAATAGATTTTTTCATTAATAGTTACTCTTTACACTTCTTATATACCTGTCGCATGCGCCCCACGTTTTTCGTTTCAAATCCTACAAGTTAAAAATTTATTTTATACTTTTTAGTTTGTTTTGAAAACGTGGTATATAAAAACAATTTTTATTTATTTTATTATTAAAATTACAACATTGAATATAGAAAAAAAACGAGTGTGCTTTAAACCACACGACTGAAGTAAAACTTCTTCCTGCCATAATTTGTTATTATTCACCCGAAAATTCACAAAATATGAACTTTAAAATGAATTTACAATTATATTCAATTTAAACGTTGAATATTTAATGTATTGAACAAAATATTAATTTATAAAATTGTTCAAGAACGAAATGAACAGTCCAATGTAAGAAGAAAGAAATATACATAAAGACAATGAAAACACAACTACTTAGCTCTCGTTGGATTTAAGCGTAAATCTTTACGAAATATTATTTAGCTTTGCAATTTAAGTATAGGTTTACAAAACTTTTTTCTGTCACCCGATAGCGCCACTGGCAAGTAAAGTATGTGTCACTCTATTGTTAGTACTGCTTATATTTTCGGCCACCCGATGGCGCCACTAGCCAGTGAAGTATTTGTCATCCAAATCACCGTTCGCGTCAACTTCCGTTCGCCTCGCTCGATTACACTTTTCGTAAACACTCTCGTCACGCATTCACCAGCTTACTCCCCAAGTTTTACTTCAACAATTTAATTATTTTATTATTAAAATTACAACATTGAATATAGAAAAAAATAATTTAAAAATCAATATCCTTATGGACGTTGATTTGAGCAGATATTCTTTGGTTAATTTAACGCCAATATTTCCTAACAAAAAAAAATATCAACGGCAAATGCCACTTCCTGAGATTGGTTGGTTCGACGTCGCATACCTATATTTCACCCCTTCTATTCCGTGACATGTGTGTTTCGCGTTCGCACAGAGAGGGTTCAAACTACCCCTGTATCGAAGACCCGTACGTATATATTAAGACTCCCGCGCGTCCCATAAACCTCCCGACAGACAGGGTGACAGATGGACAGTCGTCGTGGGCCTACCGCAACCCTATGCTCTACACCCACCCCCCTAAATAACCCTATCGTCAAAAATAACATTCCGTCAGAATTTATAGCGGCGCAATTGGTCTATGAACACTGACGTAATGGTATTTTTATTGCTAAAACAAAAGTTGACAATTTGAAAGAATTATGTTGTAACTCGGCAGTCGGCACTGTTTATTTATTAGTTCTATTATTAAAAAATAACTCCTACCTACTCTATGTTTTTTTTTATGAAAGGTCGTTTAAAAAACACCAAATAGTGCAGTTTTTTAAGTCATACGTGAAAAAATGTATGACAGTATGACGGCACTTTGGTCGCGGTTTTCTCGACTGAAAGTCAGAACTAATTTATCACAGTATTTTGGCTAATGAAAAAATACTAATGTGCAATAAACTATTTTGAGATCTGGAGACGAAACGTTGGCAATAAAAATAAACATATCTGAAGGTTCCATTTTCTTGTTAGTATATTATTTTTATTTATTTGATGTATCAATAACATTCAATGCTATACCTACAATTAAAAATTGTCCTAATAAATTTTCAAAAATGGTTGCAATACAGAAAACGAGTGGGGAATGGTACCAAAATTTACTTTTCAAAATTTTACAATATTTTTAGTTTTTAAGTCCCCCAAATCAAAATCTCATTTTTGTGGAAAAAAAATCCGTGCGTCCGTCTGTTAGTCTATGCACGATACTGCTCAAATAGATATTCTAATTTAGGGCAAAATTTACTTTTCAAAGTTTTACGGTATTTTTTAGTTTTTAAGTCCCCCGAATCTAAAAAACATATTTTTGGAAAAAAATCCGTCTGTTAGTCTGTGAGCACGCTACAGGTCAAATATAAAGAGCTCTATTGTTTTTGGGGAAAATCGGTGCATGCGCAGAATAAATATATGCTATAACAATGTTTTTTATATAATAATAGTATACTTTTCATAACGGTTTATTATTCTATTTATTTTTAATTACTGAAATCTTACAGTATAAAATAGCTATTATTTCTTGAACATAAAAATTCTAAAAATTACTTACAAATTCGGTTCTAGGGTATTAGTAGAGTTGATTAGTATTATTCAACGTACCTGAAACAAAAATATATAATTAAAATTCGGTAATCAAACCACACAATAAAATTATATCACAAAACATGTTAAAATTTTCAAGCTTTTTTTTCTAGTTTGTTTGTCGATTTGTGCATTTTTAGAGTCCCGGGTTGATTTGAATTTGCAGTTATTTGCGCAGCCCTAAAATATTTTCTTCTATCAATCTTTAAATATATAGATTGAAAAAAGCATCACAACCACGAATTATTTCGTGTATTCATTTTATTCTTTTAATCAGTAAAGATGTCTGCAGTTAAGCAACATAAAATTGTAGTAAAAGCTCAGCCAAGCGCCCGTGTTATTCAAATTGCCAGCAAACACCAAGGTAGAAGGTACGTATAGTGGAACCTCTTTAAATCGAACCTCGATAAGTCGTAAACTTTCACAACTCCAAAAAATTTTTGTTCCCTTCCCTTCAAGCCCTAAAAACCTCTATTACTCGAAATTTCAACCCTCTATAGGTCTAAGTAATCAGTGAGTCCCAACAGGCCATTTCGGTACATATTTTCCCTCCATAACTCGAAAAAATAAATTCGACCTCTGTATATCAAACATAGTAATGTTTGATTTTACAACATTTATCTAAAATTAGCAAGAATCATATAGGTATTTAGATAATAATTTCTATATTGCTAATGGCCGTAATTGGAAGTGTAGCTCATGAAGTGAGACAGCAAATGACTTTTCTATCTCTGTCTTTTTACTTGACCCATTGTGCGCAACTGCCGCGCCTCTAGTGGCGCAATTAGTAAGTGGAATAGAGCAAGCCACCTCCCTTTCACAGCTTAGTTCCAACTGAAGCATATCCATTCAGGGACATGCGCATGAGACTCAGAGTATAATAAGTGAGACAGACGTAGTGTTTAAGTCTTTCTCCCGATCTTTGCTAGCCAATATAGAGGGTATTAAATATATGGTTAGAATGAATCTTAACTTTTACAAGTCGAATATTTTCTTACTTAAGTCAAAATCCAGCTTGATTCAAAAACTCGATAGCTCGATTTTTTTGGCGTCTCCCTTGCAGTTTGACTTACAGAGGTTCCACTGTATATTACGACTCAACTGCATTATCATAGCGATCCCTGTGGGGTATATTTTATGTCTATAATATTGCACAGGGGTAAAAAAGAACTTTTTAAGGAATTTTAATAAAATGTAATTACTCGTCGTGGAAGGGGACGATAATATTTTTTTACGTAAGGTATGCAATACTAATAAAACAAACCATGCGTGCCTGACGATCGTAGATGGCACTCAAAATCAGGGTGTATATTGGCATATAATATACAAGACGGAAAGTACTTCATAACTTTCATAACTGATTCTAAATGGAAAAAATAGATCAAATAAAGACTGATCAACAGGGGTTATAAAGTACGAAGAAATGTAAATGACATTGTAATTATCTCTGAGCATTGGCGTAGTAAAAGGAGGGACCACCTGGCCCACCCTATAGAATATCAATTGTTCACATACAAATACATAACAAGATAAATAAAGAAAAATCTTTATCTTTTTTAAGTTTTATTAATATCACACAAGAATACTCACGAAGGAAAAAATATAAATTCCCAAACCAATTTTACATTTTTTTTTTCAAAAAGTATTATATTGTATAAGGTTGAACAGGTTCTTTTGTGTCATTAATAACTTTGAATTTAATTTAATTATTTTTATTTGTAAACTCCAACGTCAACGTATGCCAGCTTACATCCTCTCCTAAATACTTCTAATACACATATATTTATATCAATTTAAAATGCAAACTTTGCGTTATTAATTAGAACGATTATTGCTAACCGTTGTAATTGACACTACATTGCAATAGATATACATATAACTATTAGAGTAAGATCCCGGAGCCGCCAGACACAACCTATTTTTAAATAAATGAAACCTTACGTTTTGAGTACGCTTGGCGTACCTCCATCATTGAGTCTGTGACAAATGCACAGGTACCAGGTGAGAAAGGTGAGTAAAAATAAGAGTCACTTAATTTAAATTTAAATGGCTGATATTTATATATGTTTTGTAAAATATCACTATAAATTAGTATCCAGTATCGCCAGTCACTTTCCGCTGACCACAACTTCTGACAGACGCTTTAAAGCTCAGAGAAAAATTAATGAGCTTCACTTATTTTTAAATGCTTGATTTTTATATATGTTATTCAGACAACTATTACAAAATTATATTTCAACAGCCAGACAAATTGTAATGACCAAACAGCCCCCGAGACGTAAAAAAAAGTATGAGCGCGAGAGCTTTATGTATGCGTTTTAGAACAAAATACTAACAGCTGACTATTTTTTACGTCTGGGGGGCTGTTTGGTCATTACAATTTGTCTGGCTGTTGAAATATAATTTTGTAATAGTTGTCTGAATAACATATATAAAAATCAAGCATTTAAAAATAAGTAAAGTTCATTAATTTTTCTCTGAGCTTTAAAGCGTCTGTCGGAAGTTGTGGTCAGCGGAAAGTGACTGACGATACTGGATACTAATTTATAGTGATATTTTACAAAACATATATATAAATATCAGCCATTTAAATTTAAATTAAGTGACTCTTATTTTTACTCACCTTTCTCACCTAGTACCTGTACATTTGTCACAGACTCAATGATGGAGGTACGCCAAGCGTTCTAAGTACATAAAACACTACTCAAAACGTAAGGTTTCATTTATTTAAAAATAGTTTGTGTCTGGCGGCTCTGGGATCTTGGGCTATATAGCATACTTAAGGTATGCATCCACTACAGTATTTCTAAATTTAATTTTTAGCCAGGTATTCGTATTATTTTCAGTTTTACATTTTTATTATTATGATCCTGGAGAGGTAATTACCCCCTTTACCCCCCACCTACGCCGGTGCCAAAAGTCATTCAACAAAAGTAAGAATATTACTATTTACGAGATGTCGACAGCCCTATATATTTATCTCTAATTTAACACAAAACGTAATTAGTTGAGGGTTATTTGAATTTGTATGTAGTACGCGTGTACCTAAAATACGATAGGAAACCTTTCCATTTACATACAAATCTCGATGCAACCGGGTTGCGTAAGTGATGTTTTAATCATATAAATGCGAAATATGAGGCTTTTCGGTACACACACAATGCGTTCAGAAGTCCTTAATAACTCTATAATAATATATAACGGCGAATGTCTACAATCTGTGAGTCTACACACATATACACAAGCATGTGTAATAAGCGAGCTCTAAATTTAATTATTTTACAGCTTTGCTCCGACGACCGCAGAGATTTGGTCGGCGTACATAATTGAAAATAATGGGACGGGGAACTGATCTACGCTGCTGAGACGTCAACTGTGAGATTCTCATTGCGGCAGCGAATCGTATCGATTTGAACACGGATAGAGAGAGCATGCATACGTGGTGCGAGGCTAGAGGCCGCTGTACGCGAGGCTGGATTTGCCGCTAGATTCCTTGCTATAGATTTGACTACTGGTTTTCTAGCGCCAGTGTTCTTGATTGCCGTTATGTGCTCGCTTCACACGAGACGTGCTTTCAGGCTTGTTGTGTAGGTAGGCACAGTGCGCGCGCAGTGATAGAACGGTAACAAAAGTGGACGTTTATTGTCTCTAGAGAATACAATCCCGAGCATGTTTTTCAATCCCGGGATTTTTTATGCGTAATCCCGGGATCCCGGGGCTATCTCGGGATTAGACTATATGGTTTCTAATTGGGCTGAAATGATAAAAAATTTGAGTAATTACTTAAAAAATGTTTTTGATATCGTTGCACAACATAAATCACAATATAGTAAGAAAAGAAAATAGGCAAAACAAAAAAAACTTTACTTTTGAAAGAAATCAAAAAGACAACACAAAAAAACTATTTATAATTTCGAAAATACAATCGCAGAAATATCAAAGCATCCAATGTTTGACTTCCAAGCCTGCTTCGTAGTTTATTGCCACCATAAGCAGCAGCTGAAAACGCTCGCTCAGGTTCTACGCTGGTTGGAGGAATAGACAATAGAACTTATATGCTGTTCGAACAGGCGTATTTCACGTCTAATACTATTTGCCAACCCCGATTCATTTTGTACTTGTACTTCAGGATCTGGAGATTTCATATTCTTACCATATCGTACCGCGTATATTTAGGATTGTTTTTTGTCGTTATGTAACAAATAGGTAATATTAATATAATCTAGGCAAGGTAATTGTCAAGGCGCAACGGATTACGGAATGCAAACTAGATCTGTTTATGACAATCCCGAAAATCCCAAGATAGCCAAGTACGGTCCCGGAATTTTCGGGGTCAGAAAACGGCCGGGATCCCGAGATGCGGGATTGTATTCTCTAATTGTCTCTGAACAGAACACACACTATGGCACAGTGTTTGTGGGCCACGTGACAAGATACTGTTTCCTGACTGGTTCTTGCTCAGAGCAAGCAAAAGACCAAGCAAGAAAAATAGTCTCTGTTCTAATTTTAAAATTCATCTTGTTAGTTATAGCAGGCGAGCCCGCAGTGACGTCATTTTCAGTTTCGTAACCAGCTTGCCGGCCAGCAGAAGTCCCAGCAGTGTTTCTAGCCTCGTGTGCAGCGGCCTTTACACTAAGCGGCAAAAAATTGAAGAATCGCGTTCGAAATTGAATATTCGAGAAATGTTTTCATCAAATTAATGGCCACAAACAATCAATGCGTTATATAGTGTGTGTTCTGTTCAGAGACAACAGACGTTCAGTATTCGAACTGTCACTGCGCAAAGTCGGCTATCGTGTGAAGCCATCACGAAACCCAGCGCCACAGCACGTATGAAACCTAACAGCAAGGAATCTAGCGGCAAAACCAGCCTCGTGTGCAGCGACCTTTAGTTATCAGTGCAGACGTAAAGCATTTTTATTAAAAAAAAAAAAACTAATATTCACAGTAAAATAAGTCAAAGAAAATTCGAACAACCAATTATTTACAAAGGCACAAAGCAAGAGAAAACGAATTATTAAGAAATAATAATAACGAAGGGTACAAACCATAAAGCTTTATTTATTTGAAGTTTCGACATTTAATTAATTTTGTGAAACAGGCGACGATTATTAAATCATCACAAAAATAGCTCTCTTTATTCACGAGTTGACTCTTGTAACGTAGGTATAGAATATAGAATAGGTATAGAATATGCCTAAAATGTTGATACATAGAGTGACTTACAAATGTCGACCTAACGTAATAGTATAAGAGCCAGTGATCGGCTACCAGTATGTATTTGACCAGACCTGAATTTTTACACAGTGAGTCTCCTATACCTACCATACATGGATTGGGAACTCACTAAGTCCGGAGTGGCCGCCGCGGCCCGTACTCAGGTGCGACAGGTACAAAATTTGACTAATTTTCAAAGTATTTGACCACGTCTGCCATTTGGAAATTTAATAATATATTATTATTGCTATTGAAAAATAACAATGGCAGACCATTATCGCGCGACAATCATCGTGGCAGGCAATTTTTTAAGTACTAAAAAATATGAAATTTTGAAAGGTATATTTTTCATCACGGATTATTATTCTATTTATTATTTCAAGCAAGTTTCGTAAATAAATTTTTTTTCTAAACTTTATAGTTCCGGAAATATTTAGAAAATTAAAAAAAAATCAGCTGCTCTGTTGTCTTGTAGATCTGTCAGAAATAAACTAGTTAAGCATGCTTTGATTAATTTTTATATGACGTGGAACATATTATGTAGGTAACCATGGCAACGAATAGCAAATATCATATTGAATACTAGCCATTACCCGCGTCACCTCACGCGATATCAAAAATGTTATTTTCTTTATTTTACTATATCAAATGTCAATATTTTTGAGGTTGGAATGGTCCCGTCCCCAATTGGTTGGAATTTTTTTTTGTTCCAAAACAAAAATAAAAAATGTCAAGAGAATATAAAAAATTATTTATGCCTATACCTATTAACAATATTTTTATTCTCACTTGACACTTTTTAATTTTGTTTTGGAACAAATAAAAAATTCCAACCAATTGGGCGACGGGACCATTCCAACTTCAAAAATATTGACATTTGATATAGTAAAATAAAGAAAATAACATTTTTGATATCGCGTGAGGTGACGCGGGTAATGGCTAGTATTCAATATGATATTTGCTATTCGTCGTCTTGGTCACCTACGTAATATGTTGCACGTCATGTAAAAATTAATCAAAGCATGCTTAACTAGTTTATTTCTGACAGATCTACAAGACAAAAGAGCAGCTGATTTTTTTTTTAATTTTCTAAATATTTCCGGAACTATAAAGTTTAGAAAAAAATTTTATTTACGAAACTTGCTTGAAATAACAAATAGAATAATAATCCGTGATGAAAAATATACCTTTCAAAATTTCATATTTTTTAGTACTTAAAAAATTGCCTGCCACGATGATTATCGCGCGATAATGGTCTGCCATTGTTATTTTTCAATAGCAATAATAATATATTATTAAATTTCCAAATGGCAGACGTGGTCAAATACTTTGAAAATTAGTCAAATTTTGTACCTGTCGCACCTGAGTACGGGCCGCGGCGGCCACTCCGGACTTAGTGAGTCCCCAATCCATGTATGGTAGGTATAGGAGACTCACTGTGTAAAAATTCAGGTCTGGTCAAATACATACTGGTAGCCGATCACTGGCTCTTATACTATAAATTTGAAGGCAATATTTCAAAAACGGTACATTAGCTACGTTTTTTATGCCAGTTATGAACTGCGTGAAAATAGTTTTACAATATTTTTAAAAGTCGTATCTTTCTCCAATCATCTATTTTGACTTTTTTCACGAAAATAATGTTAACCTTTCGACCATTTTTTCAAATTAATTATCGATAAAAAAAACTATAAGGGTCGTATTCATAAAGAACCAATAACTCTAATTTAACAGGTAGATTGTACTAATAAACCAACTAATATACATATTTGGTATTCACAAAGAGCATATAGTGCTATTGGATGTTTAAATCGTCCAGTAATTTAATAGGTAGAAGACCCACCTACTATTTATTAGACGATTTAACAAGGACAGAAATATATTCTATTTCATTTCTTTTTGGTTTTTGACCATTAGTTCAATATGGCTGCCGTGTAAATTTGATTGTTAGGTATTATTCCAGATAATTACAAAGTTCGGATAATGTTTTTGGAGTTTCATTTTTGTTTAGGATCAAATATTGTTTTGAACTAATTTTTCAGATAATATTTATTAAAACCATGAGCAACTTAAGTTACTGACAAGGAAAAAAATATATTCTATTCCATTTCTTTTCGGTTTTCGATAATTAATCCAATATGGCTACGTTATTGATCACATCATAGAGGAATCTCTATCCTCCGGCCTCCATAGATCACATGTTAATTTAGTTAGTTCGAAAGATTATCTGAAAATTAGTCAGAAATCTTATTTATTATATAATATAATCAGATGTTAACAAAGATTTGATTATTGTTTTGTTTTCATCAGCGTGAAAAAGATAAGATATTTTGGGATATTTCATTTTACCTGATATCCACTGAACAATTTATAATAAGGACACAAATCTTAATGAGTCAATAGTTATATATTTGACAATTCTGCTTCATGAATACCAACTTTCCTTATTGGTTCAATAACAGTTAACGATTCAATAACTATTGAGAGATTTAACAAGTCTTTATGAATACGACCCTTAGAGTCTGTATTTTATATTCCTGTAATCCTATAAATAAAAAATAGGTACGATAAATGACAAGTACAACAGAACAAATAAATATAAGGGTACGACAATTGTGCATTCGAAAATCCAATTCGGAAGGGTGACGCTGTATGGCAGGGTTAAATTAAAACCAATAAATTAAAAATGTTTCCATCCCATACAACTAACAAAAGTTCACGTTTAACCAGAAAATCTATTTTAATCGGACTCAAATATTTTCAACACCATCTATTTTCAACTGATTTAACTCACGTGTCCACCGTTGACAGTATAACTGTATCCATCGTGGACATAATTAGTGTGAACACAAAACAATATTCTCTCCAATATTTTCTCTGACTATGCGGTACAAAATTATATGGGAGCAAAAATGTCCAAAACGTATGTAAAAGTGGGAGGGGTCATGTGCCTGTGTTTGAAGTCAAAAGTTTTTTTAATAAATAGTTTTGAAAATTACATTTTAAAGCATTTTAAATAACATATAAACAAGAACGGATTTTTGCCATTTTTATAAAATGAAATTTAAAAAAATGGTGAACACGCCCATTGTACGCAGAACACAAAAACGGTTGCGGAACTTAGAGGGAACATTGCTCGCCATATTTCCGATAGTAAATCTCGAGTTGAACAAGAAAAATTGAATACAATACGCGTCACAGATCTAAAAGATTCGGAAGTTAGTCACAAACAGCGTCGCAAAGACACATTTTAGAGCCGTTGATACTCCCACCACCTCCCAGCTACCTGTACGGAACGTGCGCTCGTCGGTGGTTGGCCGTGATCGCTCGTTGCCTTTGTCACTTCACTTGTCGCTTTCATGCTTTAAAGTACAGTCGAGTACGCTATTGTCAAGTTTTTATTTATTTATTTATTTAATTCCAAAATAGTTGATACATTTATTTTACAAATTTTGAAGTTGGAATAATCCTGGGTTTAGGACGTGTGCAGAAAAATAAAAAAAAAAATAAATAAATAAAAGTACAAAACAAAAAAATATAAATTGTTATTGCTATTTTAGTTTTGTTGAGTTGCGAGTTTGTAGTTTTTCAACAGACTGTACCAGCGCAAGCCCGCATTCGCGTCTAACTTCCGAGCCTTTTAGATTCGTGGCGCGTATTAGATTAAATGTTAGATTAAATGTATTCCAGTTCGGTGGACCTGTTTCAGATACTTTTGTTTATCCGAAAACTGGTCAACCCCGTGCATAATCTTCTGCCATTCTTGTGACAAAAAACGTGTTTGATATTTACCAGTACCATTTTCCAAACAAATAACAAACTTTGTCTCGTCTATGAGCTTTACGCATCAACTTTTAAATTCAATTTATTTTAGATTTAAACTTGACTCGCTTGTTGGTGAATTTTAATTTACAATTTCTTTTGAAGATGAACGCAAAGCAATACATTGTCACATTTATCTGCCAGTGTATAAATTTGCTTACGGTCGCAAACATAAACTTTTCACGTATTCAAATTTTCACTTATACAGAATGATTTTTAAGTTGATTATTCTTTTTACAATTCCAACTCACAAGTGAGAAATGGTACTAGTTTAGGTCAAAAATCACTTTTCAAAAATTTTACAATATCTTTACGTTTTGAGGTCCCCCGAATCCAAAAAACATATTTTTGGAAACACTCTGTGCGTCTGTTAGTCTCTGAACACGATACAGGTCAAACGGATGAGCGGAATGAAACCAAATTTTGGGAGGATGTTTGGCTTGCAAATATGAAGAGCCCTATTGTTTTTGGGGTAAATCGGCGCATGCGCAGAAGAGATATTTGCTATAACGATGTTTTTTATATAATAATGGTATACTTTTCATAACGGCTTATGATTCTATTAATTTTTTCAAGAAAATTCTGTAAAATTTTTTATCTAAACTTTAGTTTCGGAAATATTTTAAAAATAAAAAAAAATCAGCCGCTCTTTTGTTTTATGGATCTGTCAGAAATAAACTAGTTCGGCATGCTTTGATTAATGTTTACATGACGTGGAATATATTATGTAGGTAACCATGGCAACGAATAACAAATATCATATTGAATACTAGCCATTACCCGCGTCACCTCACGCGATATCAGAAATTTTCGTTTCTTTATTATAATCAAATGTAAAAATTTTTGACGTTGGAATGGACCCGTCGCCCAATTGGCTGGAATTTTTTAACAGCGTGTAGGAATCAAATAGACGAACACATATTTTAAGTAAATTTTTATCTAAACTGAAAAATAAGAGCGAAAGAGCCGTTCAAAGTTTCATTAATTTTTTTTTTAATTTTATTTAATTAATTCAAAAACCTGGTTAACACACGCGAAGATATAATAACACGACTCAGAAACGCATACCAAATAATTTGCGGAAGGTCCTTATCGCAACTACAAGCATGTATAGAGAAGCATGGCTACGGCGCACGCATCTTTGTGTCTTGCAACAAAACGGGGAACTTCAAACCATTTCTGTGAATACTTGATAATGACATAACATAGTTCCATAGTGACAGAACATAACGCCAGGACCGACTTCAAAATTTGATAAAATTTAATAAAACTTGGAAAGACCGTTTTTCTTTCATTTTTTTAGTTTTGATAAAAAAGTTACTTGAAATATTTGTTCGGCTATTTGATTTCTACACGCGGTTAAAAAAAGAATCAACTTAAAAATCACACTGTATAAGGCAACCTCTCACCTACGGTCGACTACTTTTATATTGATACTAGTTTTTACCCACGACTTCGTTTCCGTGGAATCAGTGTGTACAATTAATATAAATTATTGTTCAATAAATATAAAATTATCGACCAATTTTTCAGACAATATATTAACAAAAAAATATATAATATTATTAATACATTAACGTTTCGATCCGGATTTGGATCTTCTTCATAACTGATCTAAAAATAAAAAAATTGGTTGTCTGTAAAGTCGGGTTACGGACGATAGTTTTACGTGATAACGTATTCCGTAATACATAACCTAAACCTCCCAAAATTTGGTTTCAATCCGCTTATCCTTGGTGTCGGAATGATAAGAAATGTCAAAAGTGACGTTTGCAACTTACAAAGTATTATGTTCTAATAATAATTAGTTATTCCAATACTTAACTTAGAAGGCGTTGCATTTCACAATATACTAATGTCAAAAAATTGAATTAAACATTAGAAATGCAGCCGTTTTCATGTTAAGACAAGACATACGTTTGCTTCTAATTTCCATGTACGGCAAACAAAGACAACCGACCGCGTCGCGCCATGCATTAGACAACATTGCATTTATACAGCTATTTTTCTATATAAATTTGTATAAAATATTTTTCTATATAAATTTGTATAAAAAAACTGTTTAGGCAAATTCTGTTATACGAAATCTATGTAAAATGTTCTCCTCTTTCGTTTAAGACTGGTTTAAATTGAGCGAGAAATTAGCAAAAAGCACGCACAGGGTCAGGCGGAACGTTACGCGTTATGCGTTACGCGTTACGAACGTTACGTTACACTTTTTCGTACATGCAGCCGGTGTTTTATCAATTTATAATATTGGTGATTCATCAATTTATAAGACGTTATCACGTCAAAAAAAAAAATTAATATTTAGTTTGTAACGTTCCCCGTTACGTGTTTATCGACTTAGAATAATTTTTATGTTAATTTACAAACTTTTTTAAAATTTTAATAGAACTATGCAAATTCCCCCTGTGCAAAAAATGACAGGGTCCTGTCACGGTCGCCAATTTGTAACGTTCCCCGTTGGCCCTTACGCCGTGTTGATAAGGACGAAACGCTACTTCTTCCTGAACAAATACCAACGCTATTGTTGATATCTGTAGAGGGCAAAATATTTAATTATTTTCCAAAAAATGTATTTCTTTTCTTTTTTTACATCAAAAACAACATTACTTTTAAATTCAAATTTTATTCAATCAAAATATATTTTAAATCAATTTCATTTATTTCACTTAAAACTAACTTAGCCTAAAATTAACTTTAACTTTTTTAACTTTTTTATTTTCAAAAATGATTTTACAATTTATTATATTTCAAATTTTACTTTAATAATTTCATAAATTCAAATTATTTCGTAACTTTGCTAATTTCAAATTATCTTCCAATTTACATATTATATTTCTTTTTAATTTTTCCTTTATCTTATAATTTTTCATTTAATATTTAATTAATCAAAATATGACTTTATTTTTTAAAGTAATTCATATACCTCTTCGTTATCTTCGGACTTTGCTAAATCTTTCTATTATATCATTATTTCTATGCGATATTATGCGTTATATCTCATTCATTCATTTCCAACTTTTACACCAATTTTATCATTATTTCTGTAGTTGCCCGATCTTTGCGGGTCTACGATAATTAATATACCTTTTTTAATACTTTATAAATTTTTTATCATTGGCCGTCTTTGCGGGTCGACAATTATATACTTTTAATACTTTATAATTTTTATCACTCATTCATAATTTTTTGATCAAACGCATTTTTCTTATATAAATACTTCAATTTTACAAATATTGAGCAAAGTTCGATATCAAAGGAAAAAGTATATGGTAAACTTCTCTAAACATTATCTTATTCTTTTCAATATAAATGTTCGCAAAGTATTGAATCTTTTTGAATTTAATATAAACAAAATTTATCATATCAAAAAAAAATGAAATTTAATATTCTTTAATTATTTGAAATCAAAATTATTCTCATATTTAATTTAATGTGGAGATATATTTTGAACTCCATTTTTTTATATTTAATGTATTTATAACTTACAACTAATACTTAACGTCTATATTTAAATCATTTATTTTATTATTTACAACCCCTTTTTGGGTATATTTATTTATTTACATGGATACGTTAATATTGGATAGAGAGAAACCATCTATTCAATGTTAACGGCCTTACTTCTATTAAATCAACAAAATGGCGTTACTTATTCACCAATAACTCAAATTAAACTCTTTTACTTTAATTAATACTTTAAAAACCACAGCAGAGAAAAAACCACCTGCTGGGCTTGCGAGAATTAGTTGACCTGATAACTATTCCCATTGACGCGTTAATATTGATAAGAGTAAAACCATCGAACCAATATTAACGGTATTATTTATTAAAAAAAAATATCTTTAAGTGACGTCTTTTAAATAAGTTATATCGTATTTAAGCACTGAGTTGGATTAAAGATAAACCGTCTAATCCTATTCAGCGAAATTTAAATTTGCATAAGGCATTTTTTGATCAATTGATTTTATTTTTTTGTGTTCCCCTTTCCTACTGTATTTTTATTGAATTAAAAATGTTATCCAAAGTTTTATTACCTCATGATGACCAGAAAACTCCGTTCTTGATGAAATCAAGTAGATAACGGGACAGCGAAGATTTACTGATAAGCAAAAATTTAATTGTAAACTTAACGCGTGTACTTCCTTCCAAAGTTCGTAAGCAAGAGAGACTCTTATCATATTTTTGATTTCAAAAATGCTATCAATGACGGCGTTATTTCGCCCCACTCTATCTTGATTTACCAATCAGTGCGATCGAAATTTTCAAGTTTACAGCAATATCAATCAGAATCAAACTTAGATAACATCTTTTTGAAAAGTACAGTGTGTTCATAAATGTAATTAGATTTAATAGCGTTTTGCATTTAAGATGCTGAATATTCAAAAATAAGTGAATTTAATTAATTAATATCATTTTATGTTTCGGTTACTCAAAATAATGATTGGGGACAACGCCTGTAATGTTGTCACATTACAAGTTTCTATTTATTTTTAATGAAATTCGTGAAAAATTGGTCGATAATTTTATTTATTGAAGAGTTCTAATCAGACGTTAATCAAAGATTTGATTAATATAATTGATGAAAAAATTTATAAATTCAAGCAAGACTCTAATAATTTAAGACAATAAACAATGTTTTTTTTTGTTTTATAATGTACCAGGTCGTGTGGCTCGACTGTCAGTTGAACAATTAACGAGATGCATTTTTACAAATAATAAACTTTTTTAACTGGATATGAAAAGTTTCAGTGAAACATTTTCAAAACTTTCCACTGAAAATGTTTATCCCAAATGAAGATGGATTATTTCAAATTTTAAGCAATGAAAAATTTAAAGTCGTATGAAGCTTTCCCATGTTTTCTTGTTTGCACACAATTATAACTACAGCGGTGGTCGTTTATATGTTAAAAGACCAAATTGAAAAAAAAATTTCAAGCGGCAAAGGTTCAAAGTTCATTTGCAAGAAATCCATTGTGTTAATGAAAAATGTGTGAGCCCCGTTCACATAAGCTCACGCGTTGAGGAAGTAAAACTTCTTGAGAGTTCTTTAATAATACAGTGTAAACTCTTTATAACGTCCTTCGTTATAACGAAAAACTCCCTATAACGTCGACATTTTTACGATTTGGTTGGTTTACCTTAAAACCTATACATTAATACCCTCTTTATAACGCAACAGCCATTCTCTATTACGAACAAATATGTTCATATTTAGACGTCAGAAAATGTTTACAGACATAAAGAGGACCATTCTGAACCATCACCATCTATTCAACAAGCACTTGATGACGCCAAACTATAGGTATATGTGTTTGTATATGTGTTTGGAATAAATTAATTTTGTGAAAATTGGTTATTTTTCTTTCTTCCCTCCATATAACGAAAATTCTTTATAACGAAAAAAATGTTCGGTCCCTTAAAATTCGTTATAAAGAGATTATACAGTACATTGAAGATTATTGTTAATTTGGTTGTTTTTCTTTCTTCACTCCATATAACGGTAACTCTCTATAACGATAAAAAATGCTCGGTCCCTTGAGTTTCGTTATAAAGAGTTTACACTGTATATGGAATTTAATTTTAAAATAACAATGAATTACTTACCAATATATAAAAAAACGTATAATAAATAGAGCTGTAAAAGTAACGAGAAATCGTGTACCCGTATGTATTCGTTACTTAAAGAACCAGTACCCGTTACTTTCGTATCGTTACATTACTCGGTACTTTTCATACGACATACAATCGTGTACTAACAGCATCAAGCATGTACCATCGCATCGAAGTGTGTGGGTGAGGGAAAATTGATTTTTATAATGATAAAATTTGTAAGAAAACGATTTTTTCGAGAGATGAGACCTAGCTAAAACGATTTTTTGCCCCCCAAAATCCCTTTTCAGTAAATTTCATCCAAATCGTTAGGGCCGTTTTCGAGAAAAGCACGCACAGGATCAGGCGGAACGTTACGACCGTTAGGAACGTTACACTTTTTCGTACATGCAGCCGGTGTTTTATCAATTTATAACATTGGTGATTCATCAATTTATAAGACGTTATCACGTCAAAACAAAATATTAATGACTTTACCTATAATATAAAAATATGGTATTAAAAATCAATTTTAGTGCTGAGTTTTCGAAACGTAGTAGTAGAGACAATTTTGATAAAATCTATATTTTATTTGAGTATATACAAATAAATTTCGAAATAAAATAGTAAAATAATTTACTTGAATTTGTGTGAAATTGTTCTGTGTTGTTTGCATAAATTATTATCAGGTCTACAGTAAAACCTCAATAAAGTTAATAGATAAAACTCGGTGACCATAATTTCTAAAGTGTAGATTTCTGAATAACAGCACTTCAGATTTAAAATAATTTCATTTTTTGAATAAGCATAAAATGAGAATAGTTTTTCAAAAAACTATATTACATCGAGTTGAGGGACTTCCTATCGCTGTTGAACAATATTTTTATATTTAAAAGATATTTCTTACTTTTTAGTCCACACTGCTACAAAAGAGTGTTTTTTTTAATGTTTTAATTATAACCCTAAAAACCGACACTCAAATAACTATGGAGTAAGCAACGCAACGTACGTCGCTGCATGGCTTGTTAGCCTGCTTACAGAAAATTTTCAAGTAAACTCATTTATATAAATTATTACTATTGTACATATTGTCATGGGTTCTTAATAGGCGTGCAAAATTTCAAATTATTCAGACGTCTGGAAGTGGATGAAAATTATATTGAAAGACCCATTAGTGATTAGATATTATACGCAGGTCAAGCTATTATGTTAAAGAATGTTAAAGAATAGACTTATTTGAAATATAAACAAGATTTTCATCAAAAGAAAGAAATAGGTAATTCCACCATTCAAGTTGTCTTCATTTTTGTTCTCACATTGGGTGTTTACATTTTGGAATATTTTGATTACTGCAGTTCTACTGTATAAATGTACTTGTACACTGATTGACGATTATTGAGTATTTTTTATAATGTCTGTAAATAGTTTTTGTAGTTGAAATTACAACGGAATAATGTATTTCCATTTCATTTTTAATGTTTATTTAATCGATTATTACTGATGATATAAACGCAAAAGTATACGAATAGGCATAATTGATAGGTGTTTTTAGTTTTATCTTTGAATAAAATATGAATAGTATTCTCATTCTCCTGGTAGGAAAAACGAAAAGAAAAAAACTACTACTGTTTGGCTTTGATATTTCAATTAGAGAAATTAAAAAATCTTTAAATATTTAAAAAAAAGCGAGTGTGCTTTAGACCACACGACTGAAGTAAAACTTCTTCTTGCCATATATAATATATAATAATGATACAATAATATTCAATAATCTATCACCATATTATTTTGATTAGACAATCCTCACTCTGTAGCACATATCTACAAAGACGAAATGTTTAAAATATAATTTTTGATTAATTAATAGGCAACATATTTATTAGCATAATTTATAATACATTTAGAAGGATTTATTAACTAACCTACATTATTTCCCGTTAAAAAAAGCAGCAAAATTCGATGAAATGTATTTTTGATACAAAAACAATTGTTTTCATTTTAACGTCACATAGTTGTCAAAAAAAAAAAAGAATTACGATTAATGCTTCGTCTTTGTCGCACTCACTAACTTATAGCTCCCTCTCAACTTCCAATATACGAAACGTAACTCTCTCTCTTACTATCTTCACTAACTTATATCTCCCTCTCAACTACCGTTCGCCCCGAACGATCACGCACCGTTCGCCTCGTCCGATGATGCCCTTCCGTAAACGCAGGCATTTACCAGCTTACTCCCCAAGTCAAGCGTTCTTAAAGAAGTTTTACTTCAAAAAATAACAAAACTCCATAAGTAGATATGAACTATTGGGACTTTTTATGACTACCGTCATTTTCCTTAAAATTTCATTGACAAAAAGCTTAACAAAAGCCGGACTTGTAAATATTTGGCCGGGCCCAACCATAAAAAGCCAAACATGTCCGCCTAAAGCCGGACGCCTGGCAACCCTATCCCGAACCATATCCGTCCAACAAAGGACACGTTCAATGATACTTCGGAGCTGTTTGGCGGAAACCTATGTGGGATCCTTTATTTTAAAAATGCGCGTCGTCTGTTCCATTTTTTTACGATCAATCACCACGAAAACGTTTGTATAGCTGCATGGTCAGACAAAATAAATTATAACCCTGCAGTTGTGATCAGAACTATGTCTGCATGCGTGATTTAAACAATGGCTAACAGACATCAATAATAAAATAATCGTGTAGGTGTCCGACAACTTTATGTCAGCAATGAGACTGTCGAACAGAAAAAGAGTACCCTCCCGTCTGTAAGAGTGGTCGATGTAGTATAGACTTATAAGTAGATGGGTACTATACTGCTATGATAGAATAACTTACTGATATAGTGTATTGTAGTGGTGTGTTTGACTTTGATAACCGCACATGTCGAACACGCGGCCATTTACACGCACACTTCTATATCATTACCGATGGACACGCGAACTATATATCACCGACTGGCTGGATCACGCGCGGCACCATGGAGCTATTACTAATCTATACTAATATTATAAATATGCCAATGTAACTATGTTTATCTGTTACGCTTTCACGGCTAAGCCGCTCGGCCGATTGTGATGAAATTTGATATTAAGATTTTTAAGCTGCAAAAAAAGTGTATCAGAATCATAGCAAATGTGACACCTCGCGCTAGCTGTCGTGAATTATTTAATAAACTGTCTATTCTTACTGTCTATGATCTATACATCTATGAATGCAGCAAATTTATGAACCATCATCCATATTTATTCAATAGGAACCATAGAAATCACAATTATATCACTCGTGACAAAAATAATTTGAAAACCGATTTCTCGGCGCTGACAGTCACATATAGGGGTGTCAGAAATGCCATGATTAGAATATATAATAAAATGCCAAATCATCTAAAAGATGAACCAAATAAAAACAAATTTAAAAGGGAATCAAAATTTTCCTGCTGGGACTTAGCAGTTATTCTTTAAAGGGAATATAACTGTAAATTAATTTTATGACGCTATTTACACTGTGTGGTAAACCAAATAAAGAGTTTTATTATTATTATTATTATTATGGAGATAGTTTAAAGCCTGAGGAAAGATATAGGCTACTTTTTTTTCAAAATTCAATCCCTATGGAGATGAAGTGGGGGTTGTAATATTGTATGAAATAACGGTTTCACGACCAGACCGCTGGGCCGATTGTAATGAAATTTAATATGAAGATATTTTGAAGCTTGGAGAAGGACGTAGATTACTTTTTTTAAAAAATCAACCTATATGGGGGTGCAGTAGGGGTTCTAATATTCCATGAAGTTACACTTTCACGGCCAGACGGCTGGGCCGATTGTCATGAAATTTAATATGGAGATAGTTTAAACTCTGGGGAAGGAAATAAACTATTTCTTTCAAAAATTAACCCCGCAGGGGGTTAAATGCTTTCTACCGTTCGTGCAGTAACATCAGCCACTCTCAGTGTAATGATATTTTAAAGTAATACAGTAAATAATTGTGTTGTTGTGAATTGTGGATTTGGTGAATCGACAACATTATTATTTTTGCACATTTGTGTCGTGGAAGGAGATCCTTTTTGTCCTTTCCCTTTCCAACCACGTCAGAATTGGGTGATCCAGTCTAAAAGTGATACAACAAAAAGGTAAGCCTATAGGTACAGTCCACTATAATATACTATAATATCATTTTTTTAAATTTTGACATAACATTTTGTTGATACGCCCAAATTGTGTAATGGTACACGTTTACAAGTTTCTCATCTGGATCGAAATATTGTTAGCACTATTATAATTAGTGGCAAATCTAAAGGAGACAGTGTTTTAATACCACGAATACCAACCAACGGACTTTTCAATTTAAAAGATTACAATTTCCATTAAAAATTGATTTCGGAACAAATGAACAAATCCCAGGGGCAAACACTTATTTCATTTCGAAAAACCAAGTTTTGGCAGTTTTTGCTTGAGTTTATGAATATTTCAATCAATTATATTTTTCCATCCGTGAAACTTGACCATACAATGAGATACGTGGGTCTTCTGTTGTCTTAGGTATATTATTTTCTCGTTTCTAACTTGAACTGAACTTTATTTACTCGTTGCATTTCGATCTCCATAGTTTCTAAGTTGGTATTATGTATGTGCATATAAGTACACCTGTATATTCTAGGGGTCCGGTGTTTATGGTGTCTATTGCAAGCTGCCATTAGTTATGCATTAACTCACTATGATTCCTTCTGTCGAACTTGAACTAAAGCCGGACTGACACCTACCAATTCCTTAAAGCACCCAACTTTATCATTTTATAAAGAATGTTGAATTTGAATAGCAAAATATTAATACAAAATGATATTAACACCAAGGCGTAGCCATTTTTTTCTGGGGAGGGGGGGTAAAGCAAAAAAAAAAGTTTTTTTTAAGTTTTATTAATATCACACAAGAATACTCATGAAGGAAGGTGTCAAGCAAAATAATAATTTTCAAACCAATTTTGCTATTTTTTTTTTCAAGAAGTATTTCTAATTTTTTTTTTTTAGCCAGGTATTCGTATTATTTACAGTTTTTTTATTATTATGATCCTGGCGGGTAATTACCCCCTTTACCCCCCATCTACACTCTTGATTAATGCCGCAATCAAGCTCGTACTTCTATTCTAATAATAATTAATATTATGTCGTTGTATTTTTAGAATGGTATTCTAATGATTGCAGACTTATGAATACGATGTTTGGATGAAGAGCTGCGTAGCATAGGATCAAAAAACAAAAGCAACACTATGGCAAAAATTGCATTTATTAAATGTAATTTCTACCATAGTGTTGCTTTTGTTTTTGATTCTAAGCTACGAAGAAGTTCTTCATCCAAACATCATAATTAGTGATGTGCCGGATCGTTAAAAATGTATATCCGCGGATACGGATCTAAATACGGATATTTGGTTTCAAGATCCGCGGATACGGATACGGATCTTAACTTTCTTAGAGTACGCGGCGGTAAATATTGCACATCGACCTTTGGAAAGAGACTATCTGTTATGGGAAAAAGTTATTGACTTCTTTAAGAGTTAACTCTCATAACAGATTGTCTCTTTCCAAAGATCGATGTGCAATATCTCATTATAAAGATAGTTTTTTAGTACCTTTGAGTTATGTACTATTAATATGGTACTCACTACGATAAATTTTTGCAATATAAAGGTGCCAAATACGATTTTAAGAAATAAAAAATAATCTGAATGGAATTTAACTGTTTTTCATTATTACCTAATCACCTATATATATAATAATAATAATAATAATAATAATAATAAAGTTTATTTATTCCGTTGACATAAATGTGTGGAACAAGTCAAACATAGAAATTACAATGAGGTCGAAAAAAATTCCTGGATTGAATAAAAAGTGTGCTGAATTAAGAGACGCTTGATGGTGCGTTTGAAACAAGATAGGCTATTAATGGATTTAACATTAGCCGGTAACTGATTATATAATTTTATAGGCATAGAATTTGGGCCTTTAGCAAACAGAATTAAATGGTGCTTCGAAATTGTTAGCTGATCATTATTACGTAGAAAGTGACAAGTAGTGTCGCTAACTTTCGAAAATGTGTTAATATTTGATTTAACATACGTTAAGCAATTATAAATATATAAAGAAATGACTGTTAAAATTTGATGTTTTTTAAACAGAGGGCGGCAAGAGTCTCTATAATTTGAAAACGACATCAGTCTAATTATTCTTTTTTGCATAATAAGTATATCGCCAATACGCGTGGAGTTACCCCAACATACAATTCCATAACTGAGCGTGGATTGGATACAACCGAAGTAATATGTTCTTAATGTGTCAATATTTACGGATTTACGTAGATGGCGGACGATATAGCAGTATGAGGCCATCTTATCAGAAATAACATTAATCTGCTTATGCCAATTCAGTTTAGAATCAAGATATATACCTAAGAACTTTTCATCTGATGATTGTTTAATACATTTGCCATTAAATTTCAGTAAAACATTTTGATCCAACTCTCTAGTGCTAAATTGAAGAAAGGCCGACTTCGAGTTGTTTAAAACAAGGCCATTCATATGGCAAAATTTTTGCATGTTGACCGCACAAACATTAAGTTTATGTGAAAGTTCAGGTATATTGTGTGCGAAGGTGGTCACAGAAGTATCATCAGCAAACAATGTTGTAAAATTATTAGCACCAAGATTAGAAACAACATCATTTATAAATAAGATGAAAAGTAAAGGACCCAGATTACTACCTTGGGGAACTCCAGTTGTAGTGGCTAGAGGTTCAGAATAAAATACACCGTTGTCGTTTTTAAGCGTCATCTTTTGTGAACGATCTAACAAGTAAGAATTCAACCAGTTACGACAAACTCCACGAATACCATATGACTCTAACTTATTGATTAAAATCACATGATTAATAGTGTCAAAAGCTCGGCTCAAATCAAATAAAATACATGCACAGAGTTTTTTATTGTCTAGGCATTCTATTACATAATTAACCACTGATATAAGGGCATCTTGAGTAGATAAACCCTTAGTAAAACCGAATTGCCTATTGGATAAAATATTGTGAGCATTGACAAAATGTAACAGTCTAGAATAAAAAGCTTTTTCATAAATTTTTGAAAAAGCTGACAGAAGCGACACTGGTCTGTAATTATTAATGACAGAACGATCACCTTTCTTATGAATGGGCACTACAACAGACAGTTTGAGAAGAGAGGGAAATAAACCCTCTTCGAACGATTGATTTATTAAACGAGATAAAGGAAGTGCAATAAACTCTGCTACATGTAATAGTAAAGAACATGGAATACCATCAGAACCTGCTGAGCTCTTACTTGCTATGTCGCGAATGTATCCAATAATTTCTAAAGAATCAACAGGTGTTAGAAATAATGAAAACATATTTTTATTAGGAAAATTAATTTGATTATTTGATTGACCATTTGTCAATAAGTCAGAAACAGACGACACAAAATAGTTGTTAAATTTCTCCGCTGCGTTATTGGTAGCAAAATATTTTCCATTACCATCGGAAAAAGATGATGGATAAGATTTGTTTTCTTTTAAATTCACTTGTGTATTAATAAACGACCAGGCTGTTTTTGACTTATTTGATGAGTTTCTAAATATACTTTCATAATAGTTTTTTTTAGTATTATCAACCAATTTGTGATGAACAGATTTCAGTTTGTTATATCTGGCAAGGATTTCATTATCGTTCGTAAATTTGTACAATTTGTGAAGATCTCTTAATAAAATCTTATCTATGAATTGAAAATTAATAAGGTAAAAGATCCGCCAAAAAATAACGGATACGGATCTTTCTTCTCCCTCGGATATCCGCGGATACGGATATCCGGCACATCACTAATCATAATCAATCAAGGATCACAGTCATCTCTTCTTTGAGATAAATGTTCTTCACTTATGAATACACTTTTAATTTAATAAACGGATTTAAAAGATTTTTAGTAACGTGTACTGAAAAGCATCTGATAATTCAATAAAAAACGCAAATCCATTTTTTCTAATTTTTATTAAAATTATAAGCTACAAATAATAATTCAGAACAGATATACTTTGAAAAAGAGTAAAGCCATTTTTCATTTTGAAATAAGTTTTTAATCAAAACCAAGCGAACGTTGACCTCCTTCACAACTACCCGCAGCGAGCTCTTTAATATTATACAAATAACAATAAATTTATCGGTTTGCTTTAGAAATAAAGCATGCTAAGCAGTTGACCATTTTTTTTAGATTACAGAAAATATGAACGGTCATATTTAATAATGTTTCTTTTATTCATATTTTTAAAACTTATTTACGGGCTTATAGTCAGGTTCGGCCCTAAAGTTGACGGTGTTTCGGGCAAATTAAGTGTTAGTGCTGATATAACAGTCAAAGGTGCGCATTTAAAGGTTTGATTCCGCGGATTGTACGTTACAGGTCTCGTAACGCAGTTCCCAAAAAAACTAAAATTTTAAAAAACATGAAATGTGAATAACCCGGTATTCCTTCAGCTGCAAAGTTTTAATTAAACGTTGATTTATGGGGTCGTAAAATTATTGTAGACGTCTATACAGAAAATGGCGTACCACATAATAAATAAATCAGAATTCAAATACAGAAATTTAAGGTTGTAATTTTATAGAACGTTTTGACGTCATTGCAGTGGCAATAACTACAATTATGACGATGACACACGAGTAAGAAACGACGACTGTTTTTTTTTGTAAGTTGTAAATTTTCTCAAACTAAAATAGTATATTATTATTACATCACAAGGGTCGAAAGCTCGCCTCGGGCATCATGGCGCGCAGTGCAAGATATCAAACTTTCGGCCAGTGTAGTGTATACCTACTATTTTTCTTCATACCTCGGTTGTAAGTATTACGCTTATTAAATATATTAATTATTTAATTACTTATTAATTACATAAAAAGACAGATAAATTCCAAATAAGCAGCTTTGAGGTTATAGATACGTAAAAACACGAATGACAGCTGTTCGCTGTTATTAGCTAAAATGTAATAGGGTTGCTATGGAAACGACATCTAAACAACAGTTGATACGTAATTTTTTCTTTACTGCCGCCCGAACGTACGTATTTTCCGCATCGGTGCGTGTAGTCCCACCAATGCGTAAATGTTAGACTTTCTGCCTTAGAATTGATGCCGAAAGGATGTACTTTCGATCGAGGTATGAAGAAAAAGCTTTATGCAGCATAACACAAATATTGATTAGCTGTTTTTAAAAATACACCAAAAGAAAGTATTTTACAGCCTCCTAATTTCGAAAGTCGAGGCATAAATTATTTATTTCTTTAGAAACAAACAACCGGCACTTAGCCGTGGTACCCGAACCACTGGTAAGGTTGCCATTGCTCGGCCACTGATTGGCGATTTAACACGGAGCCGTTTTTGGCATATTAGAAGCGCAAAGAAATAATAGGATTTTAGAAAACACATAATAATTAAATAAACGCAGTGGCACACTGTACACTGGCGCTAAGCCAGCCTGATATATGGTGTAAAATAGTGATGTGTCCACATAACTCTTTATTGGGAGCTGGCTCCGTGCGCTCCGCTCACTAAAAAGAGTCGCTCAGAGCGAATCGTTCAAAGGAGCGACACTAGACAGTACGCACTACACAAGGGTGCTGACTGCAGAGGTGTGAACTGTCATCATACATGCTCAGGAGTCACAGCACAATACACACTCTGAGCTCATTTTAATATGATTCTGATCTTATATTATTCGCATTTCAGATAAACAGTATAATAAAAGCTTAACAATAATAATGTTTATTGTTAAAATACTATATCTTTGTCAACGACGTCAATGTGAACGGTTTAAGTCACTGTTAAGCTTAGTACTATTGCACTTACAGTGTGTCATTCAACATTAAATGACTCAGCAAAGATAACTCCGCGTACGTGCAAAATTCACTAGTGTCTCTGTGGCTTGTGCTGTGTGCGCTCTGTAAATGTGCGAATGCAACAGTACAGAACAGCTCAGCACAGTGCAATGGCGCTCGGAGTGAGTCATTCACAAAAAAAGAGAGACTCGCTCCGCTCCGAGAAAGGAGCCGTTCATTATTAACGACTCGCTCAGGAACGACACATCACCAGTGTTAAAGTACCAATTGTTCCATGACAAAATAAGCAACAAAAACTGAATTACTTCTCAGAACTAGGAGATTATGTTTTTATTGTACATCGCTACAAATAAAAATGTTTTGTAATAGAATAGTACCTACATTAATATACAGGGTACTTTATTATGCTAAATATAATAATTATAATACGTCTAGTAGTGGGATGTAATGTGAATAATAAAATAATGAAAAGCAAAGATAGGTAACCGAAGTTCGGAGTCAACTATAAAAAGTCTAACGCTGGAATGTGAAGGAGTGTCCTGCCATCTCATTTATGCTCATAACATACAGGATGTATCATAACTGTATTTCAATAAGTAGAACATCCGTAGCGTGAAAATAGAAAAAAGTAAACTGCATTTTGTGTAACTCGGAGTCAAAAGTTAATAGATTTTTCAAAAAAAAAAACAATTTCTATCTAGCATTAAAATTTAGGAATGACAAGGGCATTGCAGCGAAATTCACATGACCAGTGGCGGACTAATACTGGGGAAATAATCAGGCATACATACACCCACTTCATGTGCTCGTGCAAGGGAATCCCCGGGTGCTCTTATACTAAATACGTCAAAAGTGTTTTTAGCATATATTTAATACCATCTATCTTGTTAGCAAAGATCGGGAGAAAAACTCACGGTGCAGACATATATATATATATATATGTCTGTCTCACTTATTATACTCTCAGTCTCATGCGCATGTCCGTGAATGGATGCGCGTCAGTTGCAGTGTCAGTTTGCACATGGAACGAAGCTGTGAAAGGGAGATGGCTTGCTCTATTCCACTTACTAATTGCCCCACTACAGATGCGACACTTGCGCACAACGGGCCAAGTAAAAAGAAAGAGATAGGAATAGTCATTTACTGTTTCACTTCATGGGCCACGCTTCCACTTACGACCACTATTAATATAGAAGTTATTGAATATATGGGTTGAAATGACATGACATATGCACTGACCCTACAAAATCTAATACAGTAGAGCTCATGTATTTTCAACCCTACGAGGCTAGTCGACTCATATATTTTCAATCTTTCCTTCATCCACACTTTGTGGTAATCATAAACCAATCAGAAAAAACTTTTAGTAATTTGAAGTTCAACGTTGTCAAACCAATTTTTCCATTGGTTCAGCGGCTTAGGAGGAGACACTTTGCGTGAGATGTAGGAACTAAAGACTTGAAAATAAATGAGTAAAATAGATGGCGTTGAAAATACATGAAGTCAGGGTATCAGTATATCTTAGATACACCATATTATACAGAATCTTAAACTCGGTTTATGCTATATTGCAATAAAAAATATCATATTATGCTAAGTAGGTAACATTAAAGTAGATTTATTAAAAAAAAATACCTAATATGTTCGAAGTGGTCCATAAACCACATCTGTACCAGAGTTTTCTAAAATATAGTGCGGGACAATAAATAAGAAGTCGCGGAGAGATGAACCGCTGTGAGAAAAAAAATCGCCGAATTTCTAATTTGAAATAGTATTTACTAAAGTTACGGTAGTTCACCAAAGGACCCCACACAAACCTTATGGGATTTGGTTCTCGGTTAAATTGATCGAAAATGGTTTTATTTTATAATTTAAAGGTCACTAAGAAAAAGTGTCCAAGCGGACGCATAGCCTAAAAAAAATCGATTTTTAGCTACCAGATATGTTTAGCAAAATTTTAGATCTATAGGGTGTCCCATTAAGGATTTTATTTAATTAAAAAAAACACAACGTTTACATTGAAAGTATCTTAATTTTTACATTATATGAAAGTTAAAAGTTTGCCATTTACGTTTAAAAGTTTGCCGCGTTCCTATTGGTCCAGAAACTATGCATTAATATATTACCGTGCAGTTTTGGCTTATTATTCGCACTCTACGCGTCAACATGAAGTAATTTATTATATCTCCCTCTTTTATCAGGGCCCCGATTACATATTACTCGTGCTAGTTGAATAAAGTATTATGTGCGACTATTGATCGAAGGAGAATATTCCACTCACGTGTTAAATTTCACGCTCATGGAATCTTCTCCTTAATTCTTTCACTAGTCGCACAATATAGGTGTTATAATATTATATCTTTGTCAACGACGTCAATGTGAATGGTTTAAGTCACTATAAGCTTACTATAACACAGTGTGTTATTTAACATTAAATGACTCAGCAACGATAACTCCGTACGTGCAAAATTAACTAGTGCCTCTGTGTCCTGTGCTGTATGCGCTCTGTAAATGTGCGACTGCAACAGTACAGAACAGCTAAGCACAGAGCAATGGCGCTCGGAGTGAGTCATTCACAAAAAAAGAGCGACTCGCCCCGCTCCAAGAAGGGAACGACTCGCTCAGGAGCGACACATCACTACTGCCATCAACAAAAACATATCGTGTTTCTCACAGCTTTTACGAATTTCACAAAATGTACAAGCTGTAAACACTGATCTGCGTTGTTACCTATTTATTCGAACTGTCGGATTACGTAACGCGTAATTCGAAGTTATTACTCGAAACCATATCCAGTTACCAGCTCAATCTATTATAATATGTACACCATAGGAATATATAATATTATTATTCCTTTTATGCAACGCAAATGAGATTAAACTTAGTATTAAACTAAGCCATGGTAGGTGGGAGTGGAACTAAAAATGAACTATGATGTGAAGACAAATTGTCACGCTTAGTTGAACACAATGGCCTATTCACAGCGACAAAAAAAAATAAATTACAGTTAAGTAACATTTTGTAAGAATGACTGCGCTTTTTAAGGTTAATTCCTCTAATAATCTAAAGCCGACCTCAGACGAGTGGTGTACTAGAACTAGACGAATACACCAATCCCACCAGAAGCGTAAATGTGAAAAAAGGGCCAAGCTCGATACAAAAAACAATTGACTTTGCCCAAAAAAAAAAACGGACAAGTGTGAGTAGAACTTGCGCCCTGAGGGTTCTGTACCGTTATTTCATACAAATTAAATTTGCCGATTACCTGTCAAACTCCTATGCTCAAAATTTGCCTACCTTATCCTAATTTCCTAAAAATTCATTCATCCGCACATTGCTATTAATTAAGTTGAAGTTTAAAAATTGTAGAAAATAACGGGAAGTGTGGTAGAAAAAAAAATAATAATGGTGCGAATGGCATCTGTTATGACATAAAGTCGAGAAACGGACGTTAAACGCATTATTATTATTATTATTATTATTAATTCTATATATAGAATCATACATTTATGACTTTCGGATTTTTTTCTTTACTTGTGTTATAGCCCAAGAGCCCGCGGCAGCCAGACCTTCGTCATTTTATAAAAGCTGAAAGTTTTTCTATGGATGTCTCCAATACAGGTAAGAATGATCCCCACCCATGAAACCTGAGTAGTGGTGGCTTTGGCAGGTAACAGGTATTAAAGGTGTACGAAATTCCATCTCAAATTCGTCATTTTATAAAACTCAATTTTTTAATATTTCGTTCGTAACAATATTAAAAATCGCGTCGCTCATTGCCAGACACTTAGTATGGTTCCAACCCCCTGCCAGACACCTTTAAACTATCATAATTTGTATAATTATATTTACGTTATTTTATAAAAGCTGAATTTTATATATATTGTTTGGAGAACTATTAAATAATGTTTCATTAGTAGCCAGACAGCTTCGAGGGTTCTATCATCCTGCCAGACGCATTAAAGTGTACAATTTTCAAATCGTTTTTGCTTTATAACTTTGAAACGGCTCATGAGATTTTACTCAAATTTGGTACGTTGGCATAGCTTTATTGGGCAATAAAACCCATATCATAATAATGATGAATATCATTCCATGGGCGTAGAACTTGATTTTTTCGATAAATCAACATCTAAAACTTCTACGCCAATGGAAAAAAATCAGTTTGAGTATGAAATCTGGATCACGAGACTCATTTACTACAAAAAAGGTACTCTTGATAAAATTCGATTACTCTCATAGTTTCGACAAAATTTTAATTCTAGTAATTTAGAGCATATATGCCTTAAATTACTAGAATTAAAATTTTGTCGAAACTATGAGAGTAATCGAATTTTATCAAGAGTACCTTTTTTGTAGTAAATGAGTCTCGTGATCCAGATTTCATACTCAAACTGATTTTTTTCCATTGGCGTAGAAGTTTTAGATGTTGATTTATCGAAAAAATCAAGTTCTACGCCCATGGAATGATATTCATCATTATTATGATATGGGTTTTATTGCCCAATAAAGCTATGCCAACGTACCAAATTTGAGTAAAATCTCATGAGCCGTTTCAAAGTTATAAAGCAAAAACGATTTGAAAATTGTACACTTTAATGCGTCTGGCAGGATGATAGAACCCTCGAAGCTGTCTGGCTACTAATGAAACATTATTTAATAGTTCTCCAAACAATATATATAAAATTCAGCTTTTATAAAATAACGTAAATATAATTATACAAATTATGATAGTTTAAAGGTGTCTGGCAGGGGGTTGGAACCATACTAAGTGTCTGGCAATGAGCGACGCGATTTTTAATATTGTTACGAACGAAATATTAAAAAATTGAGTTTTATAAAATGACGAATTTGAGATGGAATTTCGTACACCTTTAATACCTGTTACCTGCCAAAGCCACCACTACTCAGGTTTCATGGGTGGGGATCATTCTTACCTGTATTGGAGACATCCATAGAAAAACTTTCAGCTTTTATAAAATGACGAAGGTCTGGCTGCCGCGGGCTCTTGTTCTATTATGCAACCTTCTTTAACGTCAAACAAGATTTTAAGTAAACGGAAAACATTAAAAGTTTTGATAAGTGAGTCAGTATAAAAAAATAATCAAGTGATTTGCAATTCTAAAAAAACAAAAACGATAATTGCATCGGCCAGAAATCGAGTGGCAGTCGAGCATTCCTACCACTGATCCACCGTTGAGATGTTGCTTACACTGCATTACTAAGAGCTGTTACTGTGTACGTGGGCAGCAAGTTGTTGGTGTTTAAAAACGTTTTTTTTTTGTGATGTAACTACAAATTTATGGTTTTCAGATTCTTCCCTTTACTCGTGCTATAAGATATTGTTTCTTACCAAATTTCATGATTCTAGGTAACGGGAAGTACCCTATAGGTTTTGATTCCCAAGAGTCTTGACAGACAAACGGACAACAAAATGATCCTATAAAGTATAAGGGTTCCATTTTTAAGGTACGGAACTCTAAAAAGAAGCGAGATCTAAGAGGGTGCCAAGTTTTAAGGAGGTTGAGCCGTTTTACGAAGATAATGAAAAAAATCTGACATAAAGTTTTTTTAATAGATTTTTTATGACAAAATTTTCTGTAAAAATCCAAAATCATTAGATTTATAAAGTAAAAAATTAAAAAAAACTTTTACATGTAGTCTTATGGAAAATATGTCAGCCTAGCATGCAAACGGTACATTTTAATTTTTTAAAATAACCAAATAATGTCAGCAGTTCCGAAAACTAACTATGTAAAGCATCGAAGTCTTACGCATATTTTAATATTTTTTTTTCCAATTTAATTAGAAGACTTTTAATCAATAAAAAAAATAAACCTTAGCACTTTTCGATTATCGACTTTTATTCTTGACAATTTTAACAATTTTAACTGAATTTTCAACTTTTTAATGATTTAATTTTTATTACTTCTAATTTCTTTTTTTAATTATTTACTGCAAAAAAATATGTAAAATACAGATATTTATATAAATTTATTGTTTCTAACCTAACTCTGTACAAAAAATTCAAACGTTAATCCATTAAGTAAAATACTGAAATAATTAATTAATATTAAAAAAATATTTATTTATGCCTTTATGACAATAATTAATTTATTGGTATCATCGACTTATAACCTTTTGTAAAAAAATATTATGGAAAAGTTCCCATTTAGAATTCGACTTACTTTTGATTGGGACTGTAACGCATCAACCTCCTTAATTTGGCAAGTTTTCATACACGGATGAAATTATTTATAATATAAAAAAAACATAAAAAACTGCCAGGTGATAACTTCTTCCTTTGTTCAGCATGAGTGCAAGCACAAGTATATAGACAAACATGTACCTTGTAAAGTGTACCTATAATTATTGTGGTCCCTTTGACTTGCGCAATTTTTACCGACAGACGATGGGAAACTGATTAGTATTTATCAATAATTGTACAAGTAAATCACTTACGAGTACACGACATGGCAAGTATTAACAAATATTGGCCAAGTACACCTAAACACCAGTCGTCTGAGCCCGGTTTATGTGAATATTATGACTGCAAGCCAGTCTACCTACTCTTTGTATCAATACCAATACATAAAAATTAAATATCAATAAAATATTCTTAAATGTTTTTGTTGTTAGTCAATCGACAATCACTCCCATTTTTTTTAAGAAGAAGAAAGCGCCTACAACAATATACACTACTAGCTGTACCCCGCGATTTCCGCCGCGTGGAATTTATGTTTGTTCGGTTTGCAGAGTTTACGAAAAGACTTCCCTATTTTTTTTCAAGCCTAAGACAATATTACAGGGGTTTCAACAAAATTACTATAGTAAGTAAGGGAGTATTTTTATATGTAGTCTGTTAATTTAGAAATATTTAGATTAACAAAAAAAAAATTAATTAATTGGGCTTTTGAATGAAATTTTTTTTTGTCATAAATGGAAAGATCGTATATAAGTTTTATAACAAAACTATTTTTCTTTTTTTTATTTTCGTTATAATTCAAAAGTTATATCAAATTAAAAATAAATTTTTGTACCCAGTTCCGAGAACGAGCCGACATTTCCCGAGCGTAATGTGACGTCATAATGTAAATTTCTATTATCATCACATGCAATTGACACAGTGTTTTAACCTCTCATTGATTGAATACAGTCAATATATTAATAAATTTATCAAAAATGTCGAATCTTAAATGTTATCGTGCTTGCTTTGTACAAAGGTATACGAATATTACATAAAAAACTCCCCAAAAATGTTTTTAAATGTGCCACAAGATGTTACACGTCGAAAACAATGGTGTCAACATCATGAAACATCCATTTTTTTGTGTTGCAAGGATCATTTTGATGTAAGTATTTTAATATAATACTGTAATTAATAATAATTTATATCAACGTATAAATTTAAATATCTGGGTGACCGAACTTTGCTTGGAATAGTTCAATAAACATATTATTAATTTGTTGTGATTTGTTGATTTTGTACAATTTTTTTTACGAAACGAATTAATTTCAATGTTATGTATTTTTTAAACGAGAAATCCAAGATTCAACTTTACCAACTATTTTTCTCTATAATAACAGTCGTTCCCTTTGTAAATATTATTTATGTAGGTCGTCATTTTGAAATCTGCCGCTGTTATTTTAGATCCTTTAAAAATTGTCGTTTCGGATGTAGTTTTACTCACCCATTGTCATTTCTCGGCACTCATTTTTAAGAATAATATGGTATATCAATTTTATCGATGTATTTTTCTTAGCAATGTCTTGTATAATATTTCAATCAATAATATTTGCTTTGCATAGGTCACAAAAAACTCACAAAAATCGATATTCAAGGAAATGTAGTACCTACATACATAATAATACTTAATATCTTTTAATAATAGACTAGTATGAGCTGTGTTTTTTTTCTCATATTAAGATAACAATTGAAAAAATTAGTAACAATGTGACAACAATAAAAATGTTCAAACATTGAAATAAAATAGTGTATTTCAGTTAGATTATGATGTGCCAGAATTTTTTGAACCATAACTCGCATACACAATTATTACACATGACAAAAATGGTGTGTGGTACATACGATTAAGTATTTGCCAGGTGGTAAAGACTGTAAGTTCAGAACAGAGCGTCATTAAAAATATAAACCGATTTTCATACTTAAAAGCCGCTGTGTATTTTAATAATGTAGTGAAAAGGTATGTTTCAACTAGAAATATAATCTTTATATAGGTATATCTTTCGAGTGACACCCTACAAATAATAATAATAAATTAACTAATTATATTAAATGAAAAATATTTAGTTTCTCATAAAATATTACAGTCACATTATTATTTAAAAAAAAAAAAAACTTTCTCTCAGCTGAATTGAACCGAAAATGTATCATTTTTTAGAAAATCTGTGATCATAACTAATATCTACAGTAAGTATATTAGCAGAATTGGCTTTTATAAAAGCTTTGTCACACATTATTAAATTGAATTACTTGTCAACAATATTTTTTTATACTAAATTTAGAATAGTTTTAGTCAATACACAATATGTAGAAGCCATTGATAGACTGCTTATATACATTTTAACAATATGACGTCACAACTGTCAAAAACAATTTTAGTGCGTTTACGGTCACGTGATTTTTTTTAATATTTTATCAATTTTAAATTGCTTATAATTAATTTAAAAAAAGTTTTTTGAAAGTTTTTCGCATCGATTATCAATATTATTTTTAAAAATACAATAAAAAAATCGATAATTATTTTTTTTTCAAAAGCCTAATTACGGAGTTTATCTTTTCGAGTGACAGTAATATTAATTACGCTCCGATAAAAGACTAAATAGGGATTCACTTAACAGTAAGATAGCGACTTTAGTATGGTAGGTATATGCGACATCTAACGGAATTTTATTTATGATGATCCAACGCAACCGAAAATTTTTACTAATGGATCTCAGTAGACATATTTTTGATGGGAAGTCTATTTCAAAAACTTTCCAGAAAGATTGTTATAAAGATCCTAATTGCTAAAACTTCTTACGTATCACTTAAATTATTAAATTGGTGCTGACCTCTAATTTTCACTCTTCTAGTGGCTTTTTGAAAAAAGTTTCATTTTTTGTTTCTAAAAAAAACTGTATTGTATGTATTTTTGTACTTACTATAGGTACTGCAATCAATCGATCTTCTGTTAGTATTAAAAATATTTACCTGAAACAAGAAAAAAATGAATTAGGAAAAGCCAACGATAAATGATCAACAATTATGAAATATGTTTAGCTTAAAACAAACGGCCGCTGCACACGAGACTGAATTTGCCGCTAGATTCCTTGCTAGATTTTAGAGCTGTAACAAACCGTATGTATTCGTTACCGAGTAACGGGTACATCGTCTGGCTCGAAGTAACGAATCGTTACTTACAAATTCATTTCGTTACTCGCATTTGTCGTATCCATAACAGTTCGACTCGTTTGATGCGGTTATACGAACGATGTCATATCGTATCACGTATGCGACGCGCCTCGATGCTATGGTACATGCTTGATGCTGTTAGTACACGATTGTATGTCGTAAGTAACGAGTAACGTAACGATATGAAAGTAACGGGTACTGGTTCTTGAAGTAACGAATACATACGCGGGTACACAATTTCTCGTTACTTTTACAGCTCTACTAGATTTGACTACTAGTTTTCTAGCGCTGGTTTTCTTAATTGCTTTTATGTACTCGCTTCACACGAGACGTCTTTTCAAGCTTGTTTTGTGACGAAATGTATTTTTGATACAAAAAAAAAACAGTTGTTTTCATTTTAAACGTCAAGTAGTTGTATTAATGCTCCGTCTCTGCCGCACTCATTAACTTATATCTCCCTCTCGACTTAATGCTCCGTCTTTGTCGCACTCACTAACTTACATCTCCCTCTCAACTTCGTTCGCCTCGAACGATCACGCACCGCGATGATGCACTTCCGTAAACGATTTCGTCAGGCATCTCGATGATGCACTTCCGTAAACGATTTCGTCAGGCATCTCGATGATGCACCACTTCCGTTAACGATTTCGTCAGGCATCTCGATGATGCACTTCCGTAAACGATTTCGTCAGGCATTTACCAGCTTACTCCCCAAGTCAAGCGTGCTTAAAGAAGTTTTACTTCAAAAATACTACTTCTGTTGAGATAATTTTAAAATGACAACACCGGTCGCATTAACATTATCTTTGAATTGCTTATCATTTATGAGAATCATCTAAACATAAAATATGTTAGGCGAGTCTACAAAAAGAATTATGTTTAATGCCGTAATGAAACCACACAGGAAATCTACATCAACGTAACTGTTTATAAATTGATATATGTACGGGAAACAATATAAACACAACTATATATTATACTGGCTACCAATTAAAATATCCACTTATTAAATGGCCAGCCAACATGTTTTTTTCTAAGAACGTTTTATAGCCTATATCATGAACATTATAATTATATACGGGCTCGGAACGACTAGTTACCAACAAGATTGTGAGACAGAAGATAAGTGACACGTTTTTTTAAATGATGCTGTGCAATGGCCCATTGAGACAAGGAGAGTGCGAACAGACTTTCTGGTCGTGTTGTATAAATGCGCGGTGTCTGTAATGCAACACTTTACATCATCACCCCTTTCATGTGAATTTCCCGAATTTATTTATTTACACAGGATGTTAATAACTTCTGTCATCATTTTTAAAAATGTTTAGATTATGATACATTAAAAAAAATAACAAAGAAGACGTAATTTTTCCAGTAAATATTCATCATATCTTAACTTCATAATAATAATGTAGGTACTAAAAAGATCATATTTAGGGTTCCGTACCTCAAAAGGAAAAAAGGAACCCTTATAGGATCACTTTGTTGTCCGTCCGTCTATCTGTCTGTCAAGACTTTTGGGAATCAAAACCTATAGGGTACTTCCCGTTGACCTAGAATCATGAAATTTGGCAATAAGCAATGTCTTATCGTCATTGGTTCTGTAATAGCTCTTATGTGCATAATTGGCAGATTTTACGTTTTTTAAATGAAAAGATTCAGGAAACGGAGCTCTATACACTAGTAATACCTCCAAATTAATTTTACAGTAACCAACAAGGGGAAGTAACTCTTATGTGAAAAGTTGTATCAAATAATTCCTCCTATGTGCCAAAAAATCCGAAATTAACGTTAAATATTTTTTTACGAAAATACTTCGTCTTAATTAAACATGTATATAGTGAAGATAAGTATGAATTAGTAATATACCTCTGAAATTGCTAGTTCTTACCATCCATTGCTGAAAAAAACACTTTTTGACCTTTCCTGCAAATTTTACTTTTTGCACGTAAGAGGTATTACAGAACCAACGACGTTATAAGTTATAGAACAAGTAAAGGAAAAAATACGAAAACCGTAAATTTGTAGTTACATCACAAAAAAAATGTTTTTAAACCGCAACGTACACAGTAACAGTTCTAATACAAAACAAGCGTCCGCTACCGTTGAGTTTATACAGCACAATATGAAAACTCTCGCATATAACACGGTACGACAACTAGGATATCAGATATAGTTACGAGGTACCAGTAGTTCATCTCGTTCATCTGAACTCATATAGTTGGCAAACTGACCGCGACCATTGTCGATCACTTTTTCCAACGCCTAAGCGGAAAAAAAATCTTCAGGACTCGATTCGCGTGATGGACGAACTATTTACATACCTATACAAGTTTGTACGGAACTCTTGGTGCGTGAGTGTGACTCGCACTTGGCCGGTTTTTTTATATAAATCCAATTGTAGTTTCATAAAAAGTAGTGACGGTTTCGATGGTAAAAATATTGAATTGTTGTGTCACAATATTTTGTATATGCGAATGATTATATAGAAAATTATTACAAAGCAATACAATAGATCGTTGTAAAGGACACACAAGCGATACGAAATTAGTTGCTAGGTACTATCTATAGTAACTATACAACATTGGTAAACGTGTATACGGTTATATGTACGTGGTATAGCTGTATAGAGAAGAGGAACGTACCGTCAGAAGAGATAATCTCAAATAAATAACTTAATCTGCGAGATCACATCGTGCGATTAGAACCTAATTTCAGACAATGAAGCCTTGAGGTTTGGACACACAAGCATACCACAGGACATTGGTGCTTGAATAACATAATATAACGTATGTATTTCTACATTTAAAACAGTGTTTCTCAATCGGTTTGTAACTGATACCTAGTTTGTAAGAGTAGTGTAGTGTATAGCAAAGGTCTTCAACTCGTGGCCCACAGGCCGCCTGCGGTGGCGTTTTTGGCGGCCCGGAAATAATTTGGCAAAATCAAATTTATTTATATGTCTAGACTACACTAGCGCGCGAAATTTGTACTAAATATATGAAAGGAAACCGTGACTGACTGACTGACTGACAGCTCAAACCACTGGACGGATTGGCCTGAAATTTGGCATACAGATAGTTATTATGACGTAGGCATCCGCTAAGAACGGATTTTTCAAAACTCAACCCCAAAAAGGGTGTAACGGGGGTTCAAAATTTGCATGGAGAAATCATATAAGACAGATATAACAATTAGAAAATGGGCAGGTTTACTCCTGACAACAAATAAAAAAACACGTGTTTTTAGCTTTTTCAAAAACAACCCCTTCAGAGGGTGAAAAGAGGTAAATAGTCTAAAAGTCAACATGGGTGTCATTTTCAAGGTTTATCAAGACGTTGATCACGTGAATGTCATCAATTTTTGAAATTCATTAGGAGGGGTCTTTATCGAAAAAGGAGTAACTATGCCAAATAATGGGAATGCATCCGTGTTTCGTCTCAATCGCGTACGAAATTCGCGGGTAACAGCTAGTTTTGCTATAATCGACTTTGTTCGATACCTACATACACTGTACCTATATCGCATTGATTGAATTTTATTAACATAATTTCTTTTATCTAGTCTTGTAAAATAAATAATTGCAATGATTTTTATTTTTTTACTTACTAGCGATCCGTCCCGGTTTCATGCGGGTGCGACAGATATAATTCTCCAAAATGTATTTCGTTTGCGGCCCGGCGTCTGAACTAATAGCTTAGAGCAACTGCTACCAGATTTGCTTCAGCACTAATAGCTTTGAGCGGGTTATAACAGATGCCGCTACTTGGTACTAAAACGGTTTTTGTTGTTTGTTTCTGAACTAATAGCTTTAAACAAATTCTTTTTTGATGTCACTGCATGTTACTAAAACAGTTTTGATGTAGGCATTGGTAATGAAAAAGTTCACCGATTGAGAAGCACTGATATAAATCGCAACATAAATTTAGTTACATAGGAAGCATATAGTTTCTCGTAATACATGAATAGTTTTATTATAATCATAGCATCTCCACTGTATTATTTTGAAAGATTGCAATATGATGAACATTATTCATAACTATCGTTCAAATACAGTTTTAAGAAGGTTAGAAATAGCGATTATTTTACTATTCCAACTAGTGCCAGATTAATCATTAGGCAGAGTCGGCAACTGCCTAGGGGACCCGCATCGATTAGGGGCCCGTGCACTCACCAAGAAAAAAAACTTTTCATTGAATGAAAATTTTATTTGAAAATTTGTATTAAATTTCCCAACAACAATATTATTTTCCTTCGTTGTTTATCGTAATTTATTCCACTTAACAAGATAAAATTTAAAATAACTACGTCACGTCTCATTTCTCTTTCCTGACCCATCAAAAAACCTGGATCATTAATTATCTATAACCTATTCATTAAGACCATTACAATAAAGCTAACGAGTCAGGTAAGGCGATGCTGTAGCATCTAGTCAAAGTAATCATGTTACAATATCACATAAGACATTGAAGTAACAGGATGCCTGAAGCCGATCATCTGAAAGTTACTCATAGCCCTTCATCAACTTGAAAAGACCTGATTGCATTGCCTACGGGCCCGAACAGGATTGTTGCCTAGGGGCCCGGGCAAAATTTTACAATATTTTTCGTTTTGAGATCCCCCGAATCCAAAAAACATATTTTTAGAAAAACTCTGTGCGTCTTGTCTGTGAGTACGATACAAATCAAACAGATGAGCGGATATCAAATGTCAATATTTTGTAGTTGGAATGGTTGCGCAATTGGCTTGGATTTTTTTTCGCTGCAACAAGTATTGAAATTCATGAGAGGCTGGTAATATCGGCATTCATTATAAAAACTAATATTGTTTGATCTATTTTAGTGATGTGCCGGATCGTTAAAAATGTATATCCGCGGATACGGATCTTAACTTTCTTAGAGTACGTGGCGGTAAATATTGCACATCGACCTTTGGAAAGAGACTATATGTTATGGGAAAAAGTTATTGACCTCTTTAAGAGTTAACTCTCATAACAGATTGTCTCTTTCCAAAGGTCGATGTGCAATATCTCATTAAAAAGATAGTTGATTTAGTACCTTTGAGTTATGTACTATTAGTATGGTACTCACTACGATAAATGTTTGCAATATAAAGGTGCCAAATACGCGTTTTAAAAAAATAAAAAATAATCTGAATGGAATTTAACAGGTTTTCATTATTACCTAATCACCTATGTATATAAAATTTCATCTATGAATTGAAAATTAATAAGGTGAAAGATACGTAAAAGATCCGCAAAAAAACTAACGGATACGGATCTTTCTTCTCCCTCGGATACGGATACCCGGCACATCACTAATCTATTTCTAGATAGGTTGGTGACCAAAAAATGCCAACCTAATTTGTATGTTATGCTTGTTAATAAAATTGCAATTAACGATACAGAAAATGAGTGTTAACAATTTACTAACGCTTAATAAAAAGTTAGTAATTTTTATGAAGTATCCTATACGATTAATAACACAATTTTACCGCCGTAAATTATAAACTTGAATGATTATCAGACAATTTGAGAGAAAGAATGAGAGAATGAACGCACTGCCTAGAGCGACAAAGACGAGAAATATCTTCATGAATCGGTTTCGCAGCTTGTTCGATAACAGCTGCACGGAGCGAGTTCCAGACTCGTAGACCTCCATGAATATAATTAAGACGAAATAATCGTGATACCTTTAACGACGTCATTATCGACAAGTAACGTATTTTATCTCGATTGTTTGTATTCAGTTTTACAATCATAGTGATTCTAAACGGCATTAATAAAATCGAAATATCTTATACTAGCGGTCCCGCCCGGTTTCACTCGGGTGTAAAAGAACGAATGGGGAAGGGAGGAACATGAGTACACACATTCATCTTAGTTTACAGAGATGAATGTTGTGTCCAAATTTCATGATGATCGGAGTTACCGTTCAAAAGTTTTTGTCGATAAAAAGCAGTATTTATACTTTTTTTAACTAATTATTTTTTTTAATTAATTAAATAAAATTTAAATAAATTTAAATGTAAGTCTTAGAAGAAAGCAATGTAGAAAATAATAAAAAAAATATATATATTCGCCCAACGTAGGGCTCGAACCCACGACCCCGATATTGACAGTCGTGTGCCGATTGAGCTAGCCGGAGTTGTATTCTGACAACGCTAATATGAGTATATTTAGTTAGTGCATTTCACCTGAATAGAAGCTTATTTTTGAGATACATTTTGCAACATTTTTCATTAATGCTCCGCCCCTAATGGTCGCAGCCTGATTTTATATAGCCTATAGCCTTCCTCGATAAATGGGCTATCCAACAAAATTTTTTTTTTAATTTGAACCAGTAGTTCCTGAGATTAGCGCGTTCAAACAAACTCTTCAGCTTTATATATTAGTATAAATTATGATATCTATACTAATATATAAATCTGAAGAGTTTGTTTGTTTGGTTGGTAGAATGCGCTAATCTCAGGAACTACTGGTTCGAATTGAAAATTGTCTTTTGTTGGATAGCTCATTTATCGAAGAAGGCTATAGCCTATAGGCTATATAATATCACGCTACGACCAATAGGAGCGGAGCATCAATGAAAAATGTTACAACATGTAACTGAAAATTTGTCAGTCCGACACAAACTTTTGAACGGTAACTCCGACCATCATGAAATTTGGACACAACATTCATCTCGGTAAACTAAGATGAATGTGCGTACTCATGTCCCTCCCTTCCCCATTCGTCTTTTTTTCCCGGGTAAAACCGGGCGGAACCGCTAGTATGAACTATTACTAGATACTGATTTCTATTATTATCTACACTGTGAATTAGTGATGTGTCACTCCTGAGCGAGTCGTTCATAATGAACGACTTCTTTCTCGGAGCGGAGCGAGTCGCTCTTTTTTATGATTAACTCTGTGCTGAGCCATTCTGTACTGTTGCATTGCAAGGTTTGAATCTAAGTAAAACCTGAACAGCACTGTGCAATACCAACCCACTGAATGAAACGACCAATCACAGAAGAGCATACTACGACCGAGTAGAGAACACGAGCACGCTGACCATAAAAGACGGAAGTACTGCACTTCTCGACACACTTACCTGTAAGCAGCCTAGAAGAACACTTCGCCCGCTACCACATCGTCTTTGATAATGTCTACCGCATTTATAGACGAAACGACAGGTAGAAATACCAATGGACCACGGCGCACAAGCCCGGAAACCAAGATGATTAGGTTAATCATGCTTTGATTAATTTTTACATGACGTGAAACATATTGTGTAGGCAACCATGGCAACAAATAGCAAATAACATATTGAATACTAGCCATTATCCGCGTCACCTCACGCGATATCAGAAATTTGATTTTCTTTATTATAGTATATCAAATTGTGAAAAATAACTCTAATAATTTAGAGTGGTGATGATCCTGTTTAAATGTTGGAAGATTAAAGGATGAATTCTGGTGGCATAGGATCGATGAACTAAGCAAATACTGAATGTTTTTTTTATTGCATTTTTTTGTCTGACGTTTCGGCATAAAGTTTGCCGAAACGTCAGACAATAAAATGCAATTAAAAACCTTCAGTATTTGCTTAGTTCATCGATCCTACGCCACCAGGATTCATCCTTAAAAATGTTGGAAGATTAAAGAATGAATTCTGGTGGCATAGGATCGATGAACTAAGCAAATACTGAATGTTTTTTTTATTGCATTTTTTTGTCTGACGTTTCGGCATAAAGTTTACCGAAACGTCAGACAATAAAATGCAATAAAAAACCTTCAGTATTTGCTTAGTTCATCGATCCTACGCCACCAGGATTCATCCTTTAATCTTGCAGTAAATCAAATGTCAACATTTTGAAGTTGGAATTGTTCCGTCACCCAATTGGCTAGATTTTTTAAAGTTGTTGGAATAAGGTATTTTAAAGAGTCGCAGAAGTACGGCACTGGTGCATAATTTAAGAAGAATTGTCTGATGGTCAGCACAACGGCAGTCCAAGTCCAATAATGCAAATGATACAAAACATCGGATACAGAGAAGTGCTTTCATCTGAAGGCGGGTCTCTCTAGCTCATGCATATTCAGAAAGGTTTTCGACGGAGTTTGAAAAATGTCTACTGGCCGATTTTTGTATTTATTAATATTAATTAAAAGATAAAGTGGAGCTTCAAAAGTTGTTCTCTGCACCAGTGTCTATAGTTCATTTACATAGGAACTCATAATATGTTTCTGAACAAACACCGCAAGGGCGTAGCTCCGACCATTGCGAAAATGTTAGCCTAATATTTCATAAATTATTCTTAACGTACAGTTTATTTAATTCTATTTTTTACGTCCGGACCAATTATAATAAATGTAAATTTTTCTCAGTGAAGAACTTTTATGCCGCTGGGATCTCTGAAATGGTTACTAACGTTGACAATTGGGCTCGGAATGATTTTTATATTTTTTCGCTGAATTTCACTCTCTTCAAATTAGAATCAGTATGTATATCACAGAGAAAACGATAAATCATGTTTCGGAAAATTTAGAGGGAAAACGCCCCAAAATCAAAAAAGGCATAGGGGAAATTGGTGTCAGGCTAGGCCTAATGAAGCCATATACAAAGTTTGGGGAGAGTATTTGTCAGTAAAATTTTTGCCGACGGGCACTCTGACTATAGTAGTAGCTATAGAAATAAACTATCGTCAAAAAAAAAAATTATCGAAAATATGCTTTTTTTTGTATCAAATTAACCTTACTCCCTCTTAAGTATATAATTAATCGATAGTTAATAAGAAAAAAATCGCAGGTTTGTGGACAAAAGTTATATTTATAAATGTACGACGTTTCGTCTATAAATTTAGACTTTTTCAAGTACAAATTCAGAAGAATTAAGAACGAATTGGTATATGAAACCATCTCATTCAGGCAGGCTTCTGAATTTATCGCTCAAACCATTCAGTACAGCAGAAAATTAGTGTTATAAAAAGCTTGTTACACAGGGTAAGTCACCAAGATTACCATAATGACAATTTTAAGAAAGTTGAAAATATCTTAAAAGCTAATAATTACCCTGTCAACTTTATACATCAATGCATCAATAAGTTTATAGAGGACCAAAATCACCTGAATAACACTGGATACTGGGGCTGAAAGAACTAACTCTAACAAGTGTATGTTAGATTTCCATTCGTCAAGAACTTATCCTACAAGATCAACAGACTATTTTCTAACACAAATATTAAGTTGGTGTTTTATAACTTAAATAAATTAGACAGATTATTCACAAGTCTTAAAGATAAAACACCTATTTTTCATCAATCTAATATCATTTATAAAATACCTTGTGAATGTAGTAAGTGCTATGTAGGGAAAACAAGACAGTTACTAAAACATAGAATTTACCAACACAGAATGGACTGTAGAAACATAAATTTATTAAGTGATAATAAGACCGCGTTGTCATCTCATCATTTTGACACTGGACATAAATTTCTATTTAACGAAGTTCAAATATTCGATAAAGAGTCAAATTGGAAGAAACGTATAATATCAGTGAAATGTGTTTTATTAGAAAAAACAATTCTATTAATTATAGAACAGACACTCAAAATTTAAGTAGTCAGTACAACTATATTATGAAATTAAACTAACTTTCGAATTTTTAATTTTTATTTTTATTCAAATCTTTGATTAATCTTAAGTCTGAAAAATTGGTCGATAATTTTATCTTATTTTTATTGTTTAAAAATTTATACATAAACTTGTTGCCATGTTTTTTTGTAATGTACCTTAACTTTTGTTAATTCCTATGGTTAGTAATTAATGTTTATTTTCATAATTATTGTTTTAAATAATTTTCAATTTGTACTTGAAAAAATCTAAATTTATAGACGAAACGTCGTACATTTATAAATATAACTTTTGTCCACAAACCTGCGAATTTTTTCTTATTAATTATTATCGATGGACACGATATCTAATATATATTAATCGATAGTGTATCCAGTTACATCGATTTTGGTCGTTTTCGAGTGTAAATATGCATTGTTCAAAATCATCAAATGTTAATACGTGGGACGATCCCACTATACTCGATCTTACGTGTGTGACACTCGTAATATATTTCTCTGAGACCATTTCACGGTTAAATAACGTTAACTCAGAACATTAAATCTATGTAAGTTGTCAGACATGGTGCGAGCTGAACAAAAAGACTTTTAATGCTGGTATGTGTTATTGCAGCGCAGTTTATTGTGGCCCCGTGATAATACACCTGTCTCGCTCTGTTCGTATAGCGTAAGCAGGCGAGTGAGAGGGCAATATGACGATCATTGGGTCCCATTTAAGTTCAAGAGGTAGATATGTTTCTGTATGCATGTATAACACAAAAGGCAATCACGTTATGGATCGCGGAGGCCGCGACCATTCATCAAACCAACAAAGAATAATCCCATAAACAAATTATATAGAGAAGCGAAAGACAGTGTTCAAAAACACCTCTTTGGCTTGATATAATATAGTGAGAAAGAAGGTAAACTCGTATGTTAGGCGTAGAACTATCCTCAGTCTAATTTGAAAATTTTTAAAGTGGGCAAACTCGCGCTGGAACGGAACGTACTAAGTAAAAAATTCCAGCCAATTAAGCGACGGGACCATTCCAACCTCAAAAATATTTACATTTTATATGGTATAATAAAGAAAATAAAATTTCTGATATCGCGTGAGTTGACGGAGGTTAGTATTCAATATGGTATTTGCTATTCGTTGCCATGATTACCTACATAATGTGTTCCACGCCGTGTAAAAATTAATCAAAGCATGCTTAACTACTTTATTTCTGACAGATCTTCAAAACAATGGAACACCTGATTTTTTTTTATTGACGTGATAACGTCTTATAAATTGATGAAACACCGGCTGCATGCACGAAAAAGTATCACGTTCCAAAATGTGTCACGTTCCGCCAGACCCTGTGCGTGCAAGCGAGAGCGCAGTATGACAGCTATTAAAATTTAGGTTATGTATTATTAAATATGATATTCGAGCGGAATACGTTATCACGTAAAACTATCGTCCGTAAACCGACTTTACAGACAACCAATTTTTTTTTCAAAATATTTACGATTCTAAGTTTAGAAAAAAAAATTAACGAAACTTTCTTGAAAAAATAAATAGAATAATAAGTCGTTATAAAAAGTATAGGTACCATTATTATATATAAAAACACCGTTATAGCATGTATCTCTTCTGCGCATGCGCCGATTTTCCCCAAAAACAGTAGGGCTCTTCATATTTGCATATCAAACATCTTCCCAAACAGACGCACAGAGTTTTTCCTAAAATATGTTTTTTGGGTTCCGGGGACCTCAAAACGAAAAGATATTGTAAAATTTTGAAAAGTGATTTTTGACCTAAACTAGTACCATTCCCCACTTGTGGGTTGGAATGGTAAAATTAATGAAAACGAATTTCCTCCATTATAATCAAGTGTCCTTTACAGTGATTAAAAGTAGGTACCCAACTCAAGCGCTCTTCTCAAACATCTAACGCATAAAATATTATTTAAAAAATAAAAGTCGGACTATTTATATTGTTCTCGCCCGGTGTTTTTCCAAATCTTCCTGGTTTCCGGGCTTGTAGGATGCGGTTCATTGGTATTTCTACCCGACGTTTCGTCTACAACTGAGTTGAGCATTATCAAGGGCGATATGGCAATGAACTAATTTATAGGACGTATGTAGGTACAAAAAAAATATCACATATATCTCGTGCGACTCTTAAAACGCACTGGCTCTCGTATTAACCATAATCACACTGCTTGTAGTAATATAACCGATTACGACACTAGATATCTATGCAATCTACTTTTATTCTATACTGAGCATAAGAATAAAATCGCAATCGAACTATTAAGGTGCAAACATATACTTCTGTCTTTTTTACGCCGTAAGCACTGGCGTATCCAGGAGGGCAAAACAAGCACGGGGAACCCGGCTTTCAAATTGAATACAAGTACATCAACCAATCCTATCATCGGAGAAATCAGGGAATTACATCGAAGAAAGAGACGCAGATATATTTTCGATACGCTTTGTTGCGTTCACTCACCGCACATTGAGTAGATAGGCCAGTGATTCCCAAAGTCGTCTATATCGACCCCCAGGGGTCGACGACAACTTGAAAGGGGTCCATGTCAGCAGAAAAAAAAAATGGGGATCCATGAAATGAAAATGGGGATCAACGATAGTGAATCTCCTAACAAAAAAAGAAACTGGACATCGTTAACCGAGGAGATTTAAGATTAAATCTAACTTAATCGATACCAAATGTTGAAAATTTATTATTAAAGCATCAGATTCATCCCTCACACTAAAAGCATTTATTTTTTGCTTAGTTATTTTATGTTACAGAAAGTAAATTTTAATTTGATTCGTTTTAATTTGAATCTAATTAATAATTGTATAAAACTAAACATTGCACACTACACTTCACTACCGTTATAAATATAAATCGTTCAAAGTAAGTAGCACTATACCGGTTGTCAAAAATACATTTGAAATTAATGAATTTGCAAAAAATCAATATCAGATAAGCAGGGGGTTTACCCAAAACCGAAAAACATGGCAAGTGGTCTACGAGACAAAAAAGTTCGGGGACCTCTGAGATAGGCAATGATTCATATTTCTTTTTTATTATTTATTGAAGAGTTCTAATCAGACGTTAATCAAAGATTTGGTTAATTAATAGATATATGACTTTTTCAGTATTCAAGCAAATTGTGCCACAGATTTAGATTTGTACCATCCAGAACAGTACTACGCTGAAGTGTTAAAGGATATAGGTTTTTCAGTGTGCGTATTTCGTAATGTGGTGTGTAGTACGGTGTAAAGTGTGTGCGCTGGTGCCGCGAAGGTAATGAAGATATGTGATGTCCGCCACTCCCAAAGCCTCTGCGTGAGATCCAAGTAATTTAGTTCCAGTGAACTCGCTTTTTATATGTCCACGATATACACCAAACGTAGGTAGGTACCTACACGAACACCACCACTTGACTGATAAATCAATATAGAAACATCGCTACTTATCATTTTTGATATTGCTATTCGGAACCCAAAGGAACGGTGAGACCTCTGGTAAGAAATGCGCCGAACTTCCTAAGGGGGGTTTTTGACAGGTAAACAATGATAAAGGCTAACCTATAGCCTCCATCATGCTTTTCTAAATCAATGTTTACCTTATGCCACAATAGTTTACTTGTCAAAAACCCCTCTTGACAGTTCGGCGCATTTCTCACCAGAGGTCTCACCATTCCTTTGGATTCCGAATTGACATAAAATAGCTGTTTTAATACACTCAGTTCGTATATAGCAACCGGTCATCATGGGAAGTGCGCGTCTTGATCTTTTGACAAAATATCCGCCGACAAAATATCCTATATGGGCAAAATATCCCTCGACATAAAAACAATTACGGGGTCGTGTCGATGCGATGGCGTTCTTTTTTTGCGCAGTGAAAAGGGGAGATCTTTAAAAAACAATTACGGGGACGTGTATACAAAGTGAGATAGTAATACCTACAGTAATTCTATACACCAATTTTGCTGATAGGATATTTTGCCGGGGGCTGAAAACGTACGGAATCGTCTCACCATGCCTATCAAAATTTGATAATTTTGAATAATGCACATTTTTTTATACATACACAAATAATCTAAAATCAAGTATTTTCAGTCTTAATTTCAACCGGGGAAATAAAAAAATGTATTCATTTCAAAACAGATAGATGTATGTCTATGGAAAGAGATATACCAGTTATATAGGTACAGTATAAAGAATCAGTGGGAGTGAAAAATGAAAAATTATTTTAAAATGTAATGATTTTGTTCCTCATCGATAGGATGTCCCCGGATTCGATATAATTTAATTTTTTGAATAAGCCATATTCATATTTATTAAAATTTTATTTATAGTGCTCGCGATGAGAGGTAAAGCCAGGCACCTATGCTATTACTATGACGCAGTGGCTTTATCTTTCGCCGCGCGTACTTTACATACGTATGCGCGCAGCGTGTTTCTATATTTAGTTAGTCGATGTTAATCTGTTAACGGGCTTCACACACATCGTTCCAAAGTCGCAGTGAGTTTGAACTTAATATTTAGTTGACGGTTAATTGTATCAAAACCTTCAGTAGTAGTAATTAGGCTAATTGTGATTAATTTCCTAATAGAATATTAGAACAACATTACTAGATAATTTGTTTTTTATCCTAAATAATTTATAAACAAGCCATTAACAACAAAAGCACAACTATTTTATTGAAGACCACTATCGTCTGTACTTATAGTATTAATTATTTTTTAATAAAATGATCATTAATTATCGAGAAAAACGTGGAAATATTATTTATTTTCTGTAATAAAAAAACGAGCAAAACTCAGCACTGGTATGCAAAGTCTTAATAGAGCAGATACCGTTGGCGGTGTATGCAATATGAATACAATGAAACTTTCAGCTAACCAGACGTAAGTGTAGAGAAATTTGGAAGATTTCAGTGACGAATAAATAATTTTGAAAGAAGTGCCTCAGGTAGAAATTTATAAATACGACAAAACTAAATTGCAAAAGCACTTACGAAGTTTTGAAGTTCCAATTTTCCGCAGACGGTAATTGATGTCGAAAATTAACAGGGTTTATCAACTTGAACTTTTAATACTAATCCGATCCGAATTTGTATCTATATAAAAAAAAAAACCCGGCCAAGTGCGAGTCGGACTCGCGCACTGAGGGTTCCGTACAAACTTGTAGCTATGTAAATAGTTCGTCCATCACGGGAATTAAGTCTCGAAGATTTTTCCCGCTTATTCGTTGGAAAACTGTTGTCCCCGCATACATTACCAACTAAGCGTTCAGATGGATTACCCGAACTGCACTGTATACCGTGGCCTACTTGTCGTACTGTGTTGTATACGAGAGTTCTCATATTGTGCTGTATAAACGCACCGGTAGCGGACGCTTGTTTTGTATTAGAAACTGTTACTGTGTACGTGCGTAGCATGTTGTTGCGGTTTTAAAAACATTTTTATTTGTGATGTAACTACAAATTTACAGTTTTCGGATTTTTCCCTTTACTTGTGCTGTAAGACATTGCTTCTTGCCAAATTTCATGATTCTAGGTCAACGGGAAGTACTCTATAGGTTTTGATTCTCAAGAGTCTTGACAGACAGACAGACGAACAAGCAAGTGATCCTATAAGGGTTCCTTCTTTCCTTTTGAGGTACGGAACCCTAAAAAGAAATAAAAAACACTCTTTTAAAGGAATGTGGACTAAAAAGTTATAAAATAATTTTTAAATATAAAAATTTTGTTCGACAGTCCCTCGATTCGATACAAAAATACTTTCTATCGCAACCTTCATATTTAAAAATTATTTTTATTCTATATCAGACGACCAACTGACGGTCGTTGCTGGTTGCTGATTGCAGGTGCTGGTCTAATGTGCGTTACTCCATTAAATACCATGGGTACCTTCACGAACACTTTTTTGCTTCGTGTTGTGCTGGTCGTGCAGGTTTATGCTTGACAAGTGTGCGCTGTTTTTAACCGACTTCAAAAAAGGAGGAGGTTTTATGTTTGACTGTATATTTTTTTTTAATGTATGTTCACCGATTTCTCCGTCAATTATGGACCGATTTTCAAAATTCTTTTTTTATTCGAAAGAGTGCACTTCATAAAATAACTGCATAATTTATCGAGTAAATATCTAACACTAAAAAGAGAAAAATAAAATATTTTTAACAAAAAAATTGAACCGACTTCAAAATATGCACTAAAAAGTAATAAAATAATTACAATTATTGTTATTTTTGGAGTCGGTGTCAGCCAAGGAAACACTACAATATACCTAGCAATAATATAACACCGACTCCAAAAATAACAATAATTGTAATTATTTTATTACTTTTTAGAGCATATTTTGAAGTCGGTTCAATTTTTTTGTTAAAAATATTTTATTAAGGGATCAAAGTTACCTTCATTCCATTGTCGTATAGACGTGCTACTTGCTTTAGGTATCCACATTTCACAGAGAAAAAGAGCTGAACATAGCTGTATTACGCATATTAAACATGATATTGATGTAGATGTATGTTTGTTTGTATGTGTGCATGTCAGGTATATAAAATGTATGATGTTCATAATCATAACTACTTCATTATTATATCACGATTGTGTTGGTTTTTCTACAATAAAAATAATAAGAAATAATAATGCAACTGACACGGAGTACTGCATCCAAATACAAAAATAATAACAAATAAAATATAGTTTAAAAAAAACTAAAAAACACGCTTTATATCGGACTAAAAAGTAAAAAATAATTGTTTTAAAATAAGCTTAAAAAGCGTGGGGCGCTTTGTTCCACATTTTCGTACATCGAGCGCCCAACGCTTTTTAAGCTTATTTTAAAACAATTATTTTTTACTTTTTAGTCCGATATAAAGCGTGTTTTTTAGTTTTTTTTAAACTATATTTTATTTTTCACTTTTTAGTTTGAGGATCTATAAAAGAATTTATTAATCCTGGGGGTCCTAATAAGGATAATGGGAAACTGTTATCAAATTATTGCATTGTCATCGGTCCTTGATACGTATGCAAAGTTTCAAATTAATCAGACTTCGGGAAATTGGTGAAAATTATGCTCAAAGATTCCGTTACGGACATACATACATAGTTACAACCCAAACTAATATAAAGCGTTTAATAATAAGGATAATGGGAAACTGTTATCAAATTATTGCATTGTCATCGGTCCTTGATACGTATGCAAAGTTTCAAATTAATCAGACTTCGGGAAATTGGTGAAAATAAAGCGTTTACTACAGAGGATCTATAAAAGAATTTATTAATCCTGGGGGTCCTAATAAGGATAATGGGAAACTGTTATCAAATTATTGCATTGTCATCGGTCCTTGATACGTATGCAAAGTTTCAAATTAATCAGACTTCGGGAAATTGGTGAAAATTATGCTCAAAGATTCCGTTACGGACATACATACATAGTTAGTTACATACATACATAGTTAGTTACAACCCAAGCTAATATAAAGCGTTTAAAAAGAATCCTAATGAATTTCAGATGTCTTTAGAAGCATTTCCGTTTTTTCTTTTAATATAACATTATCATTAAAATAACATGAAAGGAATAATCATGACTAATGTATCTAAGTTTATTTTTATAAGATTCTCACGTTTGGGAAATGGTCTTAGCTATTATGACATACTAGCGGTCCCGCCCGGTTTCACCCGGGTGCAAAAGAACGAATGGGGGGGTTAGTTTACCGAGATGAATGTTGTGTCCAAATTTCTTGATGATCGGAGTTACCGTTCAAAAGTTTTTGTCGGATGGACAAATTTCGAGTTACATTTTGCATTGATGCTCCGCTCCAATTAGTCGTAGCGTGATATTATATAGCCTATAGCCTTCCTCGAAAAATGGGCTATCCAACAAAAAAAAGATTTTTTCAATTCGAACCAGTAGTTCCTGAGATTAGCGTGTTCAACCAAACAAACAAACAAACTCTTCAGCTTTATATATTAGTAGATATAGATTAATTTTTGTAAACTCAAAATTCATTTCAAAATAACACGAAATGTGTGGTAATAAAACGTTTCAAATATTAACCAAATAACGTAAACAGTCGATTTAATGTCGATATAATAGACCTGTTTAACATTGCGAAAGTGGGGTAGAGTAAAAACCCACCAGGCAAAAAGACTTAAATTCAACAAGCTACAAATACATTGTGAGGGGAAGGGAGATGTAAAAAAGCTACAAATAAATAACTTCACCTCAAAAAAAAATCTTCAAAACATCTTCAATGTAAATTGATTAATGAATTAAAAATGCATGTTTGTATTTTTGAACGCAACCATATATTTCGTGTTCTTTATGTCTTTTTGTTTTACCATAGGGACAGTGCGATGCGTGTTCACACCTGGATTGAAATTAATCCGTTGCACTGACCCCACCATTATTATATTAAAAAAAAATAAGGAGCCGTCGTGGGGCGCCTAGCAGATGTGAAACATAAATTTAAACTTGCCAAATGCAACTTTAAGTTAGAAAGCCTATGAACACTCCTACGGACATTTCCTAAAGCTCTATGGTCAGTTCATAAAGCCCTATGAGCTTTACAACTTTAGGTTACTAACAGAACCACTTAATTTACTATTCTAGTCTATATATTTAAACTCAAAATCCGACAAAAACTTTTGAACGGTAACTCCGATCATCATGAAATATTGACACAACATTCATCTCGGTAAACTAAGATGAATGTTATTCCATTGGATCAATAGTTATACTGGCCAGTGTTACAGGCACTATAAAGAAGACATGTTAATTAATTTTACTGGGGGTTAACTAAATGATGATTTTGCTCGTGTTAACGTGGGTTTTGACAGGAACTCTACTTTAAATCGGTGGAAGGGGTATCAATTGTGCATGGAGTTTCATTAAAATTGGTCAAGTCATTTTAGAGTGTTGATGGTTTAAGTCACAGGCTCCCAAACTTTTTTATTCTCATAGACCACTTTCAAAATTTTGCTGGTTCCGGTGGACCCCTTGCAGCTACATTTCTACCATATTCCCAAAACTCGACAAAAAATGTGAAGATTAGCTAACTATGGAAATTTGCGTTGCGGCTAAGTTCCAACCACGAATGGGGAGTTTTCTAAATGAAATAAGTGAGAATTGATTGGTTGATTAATTAATTGATTGAGCTGTGAGTGGATGTCAAAAAATTAAAGTTGGCCAATCAATCCATACAACTCAAATGTGTAACAAGTAACAGTCGCTGATCCTCTTAAAATATTATCTGCCTGCATTGATAGGTAAAGTCAAGCCAACATTTTAGTTCTTCACTATCGAAAGCTGCAGATACATTCTTGTGGACACCCGCTTACGAATTGTGAACCCCCATTTTTTTGTCACGCCAACGTAGACCCCCGTCGAGTCTCCCGTGGACCGTACACCTGGATCACTTTGGGAACCACTGGTTTAAGTAAATAGACAATTTTAAAAACGCAATATTCCGTCCAGGCATCATCCAGAATATTAAAAATCCTCAAGAAAACTAAGTGTTTTAATTTTATATATTATATTCAGACAGTATAAAGAACATATAGGTAGTTAAGGCCGCGGTGACAAAAGTGCCTCGCAACTCCCAAACGGATGAGAGCACGTTTTTGTATAGTTCGAGTGTCGTTCTCGAAATCCGTGTTGTCGAGTAGGGGTCTGGCGTCCGGCGTTGAGCGGCTATAGTATTTTTTCCGAATTTTGCCCAGCGGTTCCAAAAATCATTTCCCAAACGGATGAAAATTACTGGAGGGCATCTACGCAAACCCTCAATTACCGGAAAAATATTTTCATCCGATTTGATCCTTGCCGTAGCCTGAGTACAATTAAATGGACCCAGACTCCGAAATGAAAAAAATCATCAGCCGCATGCATGCAACCGGACTGATATGAATGGTTATTATTTATGTTATTAGAAAAAAAAGTTTTCGTCCAAAATGCGCCTGGCTAAACTATGCCAAATAACAAAAAACCCCGTCAGCGCGCGTGATTTTGATCCCGGAGTTCTCCGTAAATTTTCTGATAATATGTGGCTATACTTTGGTATCAATCGGCCTATATAATAACCAAATTTAATTCACGAGCAAAGCGAGTCAAACGCTAGTAAAGAGATACTAGCTAATTTGTGGATTAAGTATGCGCTTGGAGCGTTCACACGGTCCAAAAGTCGGAGTGTTCCCTTCATAATCGTCAAATCAGAGGAAAATAGTCTCATCAATGTTTAGGACAATAATACACAATTTGATTGTAATCGGCCTTTCCACATTAAAGATTGAACATTCAGATCCTGCAGTTTCCCGTGATAATGAATATATCGGAGCATTATTATGGATGATCTGGACTTGACCGCAACAAATTTGGATGAAAATAATTTTTCGATGTTCTGTAGGTGTCAAAGAACCTGTGAGCAAATTTTCATCCATTTGGGAATTACTTTATCAAATTTAGCCCATTTAAATTTTGGAAAATTGTTACAAAGCGATCGCGATATATAGAGCAAAAAAATTTTTTTTACATATTCTCAGACACGAACTATATCTCCCTGCCAAATTTCAAGTTCAAATGAGGAAATTTTTTTCCCCCCCTTTTTTCCATTTTTTTTAGAGCTTCTGGAAGAGCTCTTTGCAAATATCAAATCGGATGAAAATATTTTTCCGGTAATTGCGGGTTTGCGTAGATGCCCTCCAGTAATTTTCATCCGTTTGGGAAATGATTTTTGGAACCGCTGGGCAAAATTCGGAAAAAATACTATAGCCGCTCAACGCCGGACGCCAGACCCCTAGTCAACAACACGGATTTCGAGAACGACAATCGAACTATACAAAAACGTGCTTATCATCCGTTTGGGAGTTGCAAGGCACTTTTGTCACCGCGTACCTAACTAATATTAATAAAACTTTCTTGAATATTCAAGTCTAAAATATTGATTTAAGTTGTGTATTTCGTAATGAACCCACCCTAAATCGTGGCCTACAGAGGAACGCGTTAAACTATATTCTGTAGGGAGGTTTGAAAGGTTATGCCACGATTTAAAAAAGGAAGTGCAATGTCATGATTGATTATTTCCGTTCTTCTGGATTGATTCCAGCCCAGTGTGAACATGGAACAAGTATCATGTATAGTACAACAACTATACAGAACAATATTATTAATAATATATATCTTTGTGAGATTATACAGTCATATTTCTTCAAGAAGAATACAGTTGTTGATTGGGTAACATCATTAATTTTGTAATCATGCATTATGGACATTTTACATGATAATAATATATGATGTCAAACTATAAAAAATATATTAGTTGAAAGAGTTCGATGATTTAACAGATCCGGTTTATAATTTTTAAAAAGTGAACTTGTAGGTACTCTCAAGTGATGTGTAAATATTCAGATTCGATTACGCTGGTAGCTTTTTTTAAACGGTTTTATTTCGTTTGACCTCGTATATTTATTATAACAAGTAAGGAACTATCTTTGTTTCAAATATTGCGACAGCTTTTTCCGATTGAATTGAAAATTTGATACTTATGTAGTTCCGATGACAATACAATATTATAATAACTGACCGGATGCAAAAAACTTAAAAACCGGTAAAAAAGTTTTTTAGTTGAATGATCTTATTGTACAATCGATGATTACTTAAAAATAGAAAATAATTATGAGTCATCATGATTAAACTAAAATAAAATCGTGGTGCGCATTTAGTAGAAAATTCAAAACTTTCATTTGTTTGAGATTGGATTCCATATTTAAATTTCGACTGTCTTCTTCGACCATAATGAAACTAAATGAATAAAATTATCGACAATATTTTCAGACAATATATTGACTAAAATTATAAAACTATAATTCAATAGATTACGTTTCGGTCCGGATTGGGGACTTCTTCAGAATTGAGGTAAAAATATAAAAATTATTACTTATTAATTAGCTTCTAATGGAAATCAATTTGAGATTTTTATAATATCAAATTAATAATTTCATATTATAAAAAACTCAAATTGATTTCCATTAGAAGGTAATAATTTTTGTATTTTTACATTTTTAGATCAACTCTGAAGAAGGACCAAGTCCGGACCGAAACGTAAACCCATTGAATTATAATTTCATATTTGTCAATATTTTGTCTGACAAATTGGTCGATAATTTTATTTAGTTGAAGATTTTCAGACGTTAATCATAGATTTGAGTAACTATAAATGCCTCCTACAATTTTATTATGACTCATAATTATTTTCTAATTTTTAGTACATCATCGATTGCACAATAAAACCGTTTAACTTAAAAAGCTTTTTATCTTTATTTTTTCACAAATTGTTTACCATACTGTTATAAAATATAGTTTTCCTCGTAAAGTAGCGAGTACTCTGTTGTTCTCTCTAGTCACGTTAGAATTTTATTGTGTCTCCAATAAAATACTGTCAGTAAAATTGTCAATTCGAAACCGGTAAGTATATAGTTTCACAAAAAAATAAAAATAATACCGCGTAAAGAAACAAAGATATTATTTGTTTTTATGAAAACAATAAAAGTATATTGTGCGACTAGTGAGAGAAGGAGAAGATTCCACGAGCGTAGCGAGTGTGGTAACACGTGAGTGGAATATTCTCCTTCAATCAATAGTCGCACATTATACTTTATTCAACTAGCACGAGTAATATGCAATCGGGGCCCTGATAAAAGAGGGAAAAATAATAAATCACTTCATTGATTGACGTACCAACCGCCCTCGATGCATACAAGATGGCCCTGACTTTCGCTGAATTGCGATGCTGTTTTCATGTATACAAATCGCTACCGCGTTCCTATTGGTCCAGAAACTGTGCAGTAATAACATTAACGTACAGTTTCGGCTCGCTACCGCGTCCCTATTGGTCCAGAAACTATATGCAGTAATACATTATCGTACAGTTTCGACTCATTATTAGCACTCTACGCGTCAACATGAAGTAATTTATTATTTCTCTCGAATTTAGCATTGCCCCGAAATTATATATTACTCACGCGTGTTGAATAAATATAATTTACGTTTTAACCAAACTTGGGGGTAGATGGGGGCATTGGCGGCAAATTTTTGGATTTCGATTGCACAGACGCAATTATTATTCGACAGTTTTGTCCGCCTGAAAAAAAAAATGACTTTCGTTTACCAAATGCAACGAAAAATAATTACAACAGCGAAAAACCATAAAACGAGTTTACGTTTTTATGTTGATTGGTTCTATAATACAGAATATATGACCAGTCCAGAAATCAAACCGTGTAATTACACGAATTCTTTCCACGAATTACAGTCGTTAAGAAAAAAATTACATATAGAAACAAGAAATATACACGAGAAACGTACAATAATGACGAGGCGCAGGTAAAAATGCCCGTGAAAATTAATGTCTTTATAAGTGTAAGGTGCTAAGTGAGACATTAAAAACGGTCAGATTTAATTCTCTTGGTCGCGGTCCGCTTGGATCATGCAACCAACAAAAACCACAGAAACAATCTGTTGCTTAGCTGCTAGCTGTGAATTATCTTACATGAATATAATATGGTGTTATACTTAAATTGCGCGCACAGTACAGAACTATGCTATGTCTGAAGCAAAACAGACATGCAAATACAAGTTGAAATGGATTGTGAGACAGAGAAAAAGTGACACATTGTCTCTTTTTTTTAAATGATGAAGTGCAATGGCCCATTGAGACAAAAAGAATACGAACAGACTTTCTGGTCGTGCTGGATAAATGCGCGGTGTCTTTTCCGAATTTATTTATTTACACAGGATGTTAAAAACTTCTATCATCATTTTTAAAAATGTTTAGATTATGATACATTTCAAAAAAGTGCAGGTCGGACTCGCGCACCAAGGGTTCCGTACAAACTTGTAGGTATGTAACTATAGTACGTCCATCACGGAAATCGAGTCTCGAAGATTTTTTCCGCTTAGACGTTGGAAAACTGTTGCCCCATATATCGACAAACGCCGCGGCCAGTTTGCCAACTAAGCGTGTAAAATTGCAAATGAGTTCAGATGGATTACTGAACTGTACTGTGCCTCGTAGCTATATCTGATAGCCTAGTTGTCGTACCTTGTTGTATGCAAGAATTCTCATATTGTGCTGTAAAAATGCACCGGTAGCGGACGCTTGTTTTGTATTAGAACTGTTATTGTCTACGTGCGTAGTAAGTTTTTGCGGTTTAAAAACATTATTTTTTTGTCATGAAACTACAAATTTACGGATTTCGGATTTTTTCCTTTACTTGTGCTGTAAGACAATGCTTCTTGCCAAATTTCATGATTCTATAGGTCAACGGGAAGTATCCTATAGGATTTGATTCCCAAAAGTCTTGACAACGAAGTGATCCTATAAGGGTTCCTTTTTTCTATTTGGCGTACGAAATCAAATTATAATATAATAGGTAAAATCATTTTTTTTTTTAAATATACTATCGTTTGTTTATTTTAAGAATGGAATGAAATATTTCACGAACTAAAAATAAAATCTTTATTTGCGAAGAAGTCACTTGCATAAATAATTAATTGGTGTTGAGTATTATTAATATCCAGTCGGTAAAATTTTATTAGCAAAAAGTGAGGTGGCTTCAAACAATAAATTGCAAAAGACAATAAAAATTATTTTAAAGACACCCGTTTTTTATAGTATGTGATAATAATAAATGCAAAACTACAGAAACAATCCATTACTCAGAAGCTGTAGGTAAATTATGAGAATGTATAAATTACTTTAGTAGGTATATGCAATATAAGCGAAATACTACTCACTAACTGACTGACTCATCACGAGATCTCCAAAACTATAGCCCGATTAACACAAAATTTGGCATAGTTACTCCTTTCTCGTAAACGTAGACACGGATTTTCTGCAAATCCTATCCAAAACGGCTTTTCCACTTACCATCACATACACTATGGGTGTGAGTTGTTACGTGGGTGGATGTGACTGTGGATAGTTGCGTAGACGGGAAGGTCGATATTATATTTCCAGAGAAAGAGAAGGAGAGAGGAAGATAGAGAGGGAGGAGAGGTGAAAAATCCGTTTTGGATAGGATTTGAAAACAATCTGTTCTTAGTGGGTGATACGCCCGATTATCTCGAAATTTGGCATAGTTATTCCTTTCTTGACGTAGACACGGATTTTCTGGAAATCCTATCCAAAACAGCTTTTCCACTTACCATCACATATACTATGCGTGTCAGTTGTTACGTGGGTATGTGTGACTGTGGATAGTTGCGTAGATGGGAAGGTCAATATAATATTCCAAAGAAAGAGAGGAAGATAGAGGCGGAAGAGGGGGGATGAAAAATCCGTTTTGGATAAGATTTGCATAAAATCGGTTCTTAGTGGGTGTCTACGTCGAGAACGGAGTAACTATGCCAAATAATGGAAACGCATCCGTGTTTCGTCTCAATCGCACGCGAAGCCGCGGGTAACGACTAGTTGATTATATGAGTCCAAAACATGACTCGTGAAACAAAATATCAATATGAACAAAACGATCCTACAATTGGGTTCCGTTTGTTCATTCTGAGATACGAATCCCAAATATGTTAATTTTACGTATCTGGCAGAAACGTTGATTTCATGTCCCTGAAAGAAATGTTGATTTCACGTCAAGGGTGTTGGGTTCATTGGTTTCATCTTTTTAAGACAGAACCAGGATAATTCCAAACCATGCCAATAAATTGTTTGATTGTAAAAAAAAACAGTAGCCGACAACACGACGTGTAATCTTTGCAACAGACAAAGAAAAAACGAGAGAGAGATACGATATATAATGGCTGAAGAAGAAACCGCGAGGGAGTATGATCTGTGATTATTTCGATGATTTAGGCACGGCACGTCCGCTATCCCATGATGCATTTTACACCAAACAAATAATGAGCTGGCATAGCGATATTTTATTGTCTAACAACAAAAAACTCCAACCGCGTATGTCTTATACAAGTTTTATAATACTTATACAAATCATTGTTGTTAAACTACTACAATGTCACATTGCTCCAACGATTCTTCTCCGGTTCAGTGCCTCCAGTAGTACACAATAGAAACACTTTATAATATACTAGCGGCCCGGTCCGGTTTCACCCGGGTGCGATAGATATAACTCCATGGTGACATGGTGCAGCCAGTTTGTACAAAGTATTTACAAATTATATACAGTGTAACATTTACTACCGCGACATTCAAAAAAGTGTCCACCATCGCAACCTGCAGGTAGCGTCGATGGCCTAACTTTAATAATGATCTTTTTTTTTAACTTTTTTTATTAATATAAAAGCATTGCGCCACTCATGAATGTCATTTTTAAATTGTTAAAATTATTTGAAGAATTGTACTTTTAATATTTTTTTCCATAGTCAGTCGAAAATTGATATTACAAGCCGATACATTTATCAATTTTACTACAATCTATTTTTATATCCATTATTGTATTGCATTAAACGTTGTTTGAAATATATTTTTACATTTTATTTCAAGTTAATTATCGTCTATTTAATTTATTCATTGAAAAGTTCGTTCACTATTTTTTTTGTGTTTCTTGTGGTTAATTCCGGCCCAAACTTCGCGTTGTCTATCCTTCTATCCTTAGCCGCAAATCACGTTTTCCTGTTTTAATTTAATATCCCACAAAAAACAAAACATATCTATCCTCGTAACAACAGAAACGTTCCTCGTTTCTCGCTCTTACTATTAGTGAAAACCGTATGAAAATTCGTTCGTTAGTTTTTGAGTTTACGGCGCTCATACACACAGACGCGGCGGGGGGACTTTGTTTTATATATATATATAGATAGAACCAATACGTATTCCACACAAAGAATTAAGTAATTATTATGTTTAAAACACATATAATTCTAAAGAAAATAATTAGGCAGCCTTGTGTTTTAAACGACGTACAAAATATAATGAATATATAATATTCAAATAAATATATGACATCAAAGTGATATAAATATTTTAACTAGCTAATTACATTCAATAGATAGTTTTAATTACCATAAATTACTGTACATTATTCCGTAAAATTAATAAGGTAATAATCTATTTTTTATATATTAATTTGCCATGCATTTTAAAGGCACAGTTTTTTCTAACGTTTTTTTTTCTAAATATAATGTGCCTGTCAAGTCACTGACATTATATAGTCCTTTCTGGAAGTTGTATTTTAAAAATTTATAAAATTTAATCAATGCTGTTTAAAATGTCGACATAAAAAGCATAAATAAAGTTCATAAAAATGGGTACAGCAAAATTTTATGATTAAAAAAATACCTACAAATCAGTGGATTAATATAAGAAAAAGATGCTGTTATAGTAAATCTGACCCGATTTAAAAAATTCTATAGTCCCCTCCCTATTTAAAAGCAATATGTACTTCGTCCCTTAAGTGACAAACCATATACAATTATGCTACGACAAAAAAGGGTGAGCAGTAAGCAAAAATGGCAACATCTCAACGAAAAGCGATAATATATAGCCTATGTCCATTCTGAAGGTTCATTCTAAATATTAGTGAATAAATTTTTGAAATCGGACGTTAATCATTTACACTAGATACAAATTCAAAACACAGATTATGTTTACCATTCCAACCCACAAGTGAGGAATGGTACTAATTTAGATCAAAAATCACTTTTCAAAAATTTTACAATATCTTTCCGTTTTGAGGTCCCCCGAATCCAAAAAACATATTTTTGAAAAAACTCTGTGCGTCTGTTAGTCTGTGAACATGATACATGAAACCGAATTTTGGAAGGATGTTTGGTATGCAAATATGAAGAGCCCTATTGTTTTTGGGCAAAATCGGCGCATGCGCAGAAGAGATATGTGCTATAACGGTGTTGTTTATATAATAATAGTATACTTTTCATAACGGCTTATTATTTTATTTATTTTTTGAAGAAAGTTTCGTAAAGAAAATTTTTTTCTAAACTTTATAGTTTCGGAAATATTTTGAAAATAAAAAAATCAGCCGCCCTTTTGTTTTAGGGATCTGTCAGAAATAAACTAGTTCGGCATGCTTTGATTAATTTTTGACATGGAACATATTATCATGTAGGTAACCATGGCAACGAATAGCAAATATTATATTGAATATAGCCATTACCCGAGTCACCTCACGTGATATCAGAAATGTTATTTTCTTTATTATAATCAAATGTCAACATTTTTGTAGTTGGAATGGTCTCGTCGCCCAATTGGCTGGAATTTTTTATTAACGAAAATGTCTAATTTGATATGGTCATTCATTATAAGTTATCATCTTTTTCATGTCATAATAATCTAAAAAAAAAAACACTGGTCGCATTACAAAACTCTGCCACTAAATTAGTGTATTTGCTGCAGAAAAGAGCAAATTTCAATTTTTTTAACAATTCAGAAAAAAAATTTGGTGTGTTTAGACCCAGAATTTTTTTTTCATCCTGTAAATACTATGCTTAATATAGTCCGATTATTACCATTTTGAATAGGCTTGATGCGGTTTCCAAATTATACGGGTACAAATCGATCAAGTTTTCCAGACTTTTCAGATAAACATAATCGAAAATGATGTCTCATCCCTAGTTTCCGCAATCCGACCAACTCTAATTTAGTGTATAGGCATTTTATATCTTGTGTATAGACAAAATAAAAAAAGTCAATATTCTTGGAAAACCAATTCAATCTTTGATGATACATCATTCATCAACACAGAAACACAGATTCCTGGAATTTAAAATGTCTGTTCATGTTACGTCTACCGAGGTATAAATGGCGTTTAATAAAGTGATTAAAAGAGCGGCACATCGTAATAATTAGTGGCCTTTCAATCTCACTTCATTAATGCCATGGCTACTAGTTGTTCAATAGACGGTCCACAGAAATTCCGCCGGCAAAATGTCAAATCAAATGAAAGTATGCATGTAAAATTTTTGCTGTATACCAGTATACAGAAGTACAGTACTAGTGTGTCAATTCGAAGAAAAAATCATTTTCGAAATGGCGTGTCTATTATACTTTAACTACTTTTTTTGAGATTACGCAAGTATCATACTTATTTAATTTAAAAATGCTCCCAATAACACACCCATCGCGAATCTGGAAGCGGCATTTACATTCTCTCTTAATTGGGAACACACTTCTTTTTTGTGTTGTGACGAAAATCAGTGCAAAACATGCTAGCTGATTTATGCAACGTTTCGTTACAACAAAATAGTTTGATTGGATGCAAGACAAGCTCGCTGATCCATGTAACATTGCGTTATAACACAACAGAGAAATGTGCAAGTGGCTCGTTTTATTGCATACAAAATATGCTCGTTGATGCAACGTTGCGTTACAACACAACACAACAGAGAAATGTGCAAGTGGCTCGTTCTATTGCATACTAAATATGCTCGCTGATGCAACGTTGCGTTACAACACAACACAACAGAGAAATGTGCAAGTGGCTCGTTCTATTGCATACTAAATATGCTCGCTGATGCAACGTTGCGTTACAACACAACACAACAGAGAAATGTGCAAGTGGCTCGTCTGAATGCACCCAAAATATGCTCGCTGATGCAACGTTGCGTTACTACACAACACAACAGAGAAATGTACAAGCGGCCCATTTGATTGTAAGCAGAAGATGCTCGCTGATCAATGCAACGTTGCGTAACAACACAACAGAGAAATATGCACGCGGTCTGTTTTATTGCGTGCAAAATATGCTCGTTAAACCATGCAACGTTGCGTTACTACACAACACAGCAGAGAAAAATGTGTAAGCGGCCCGTTCGATTGTACGTAGAAGATGCTCGCTGATTCGTGCAACGTTGCGTTACAACACAACAAAGGCATTGCTCCCAGTTTAACTGACAACATAATTGTTTGGAAACTTTAATTCACAAATAAGAAAATGAAGTCGTAATTTTTGCAAAGATGGTTCAAGATGGTTTCTATCGGTGCGTTTTTATGCCGCCATCTGTCAGTCGATGCCTTTAAATAGCGGAAACATGTTATTCATGTTACTGTCCAGTCGCGCCTAAAGCAGTTTTATCTACCTCAAAATTTTTGTAGCTTAAGTGCCTCTATCGCCTCTAAACCCATACTCCTGCCCTAGCACCAGCTTCAGCCAAGTTGGGCGGGATTATTCCAACTTTAAAATTTATAAAAAAAAATGTATCACTTTTTTTTGAATTAATAAAATAAATAAATAGGAACCCTTATTTTTTTCAGTTTTTAGACAACGGCGATTGCATGGAGAATCGTTTTACACGTGTTCAGAGTTGCGATGGGGTAGCTTTAGGTGTTCCCGTCGAGGGACAAAGATTAGCGCGACTGTTTTGTAGTTGGGTTCTGACTCTCTGTGTCATGTGTGTATGTGTGTAGAAGAGAGAGATGTACAGACCCCATTGGATGTTGGGTTGTTGTTATGTACCTCTTAATGATTGTTATTCATTATTACAACTTCAAACATGCAAATGAATGTGTAACACTAATGTTGAAAAATGTTACTAAATTTTATTTGCTCATCAAATGTGTTATTTTTCCTTCTTTTCCTACCCGCTGTGCGCGTTGAAAAATACCTTGTTTTTAACGTTAAAGCATTCAAAAAAAGTTGAACATGTTTTTTTTAACGACAGTGAAAGTTTGATGTAACGACGAACACGATTTTTTTTTTAAATTTAGCACCTACGCAAAGAACTTTTTTGTAAAACAATACGGAATAATTTATATCACGGAAAAGTAAAGTATTTTTTAATCTGCAGTAAAAATGACAGTAAATATTTCTTTAATTTTGGCGTAACTATCATCATTTACAACAAACTGCCTAATACTTTAGTAAAATTAAATAATAGTAGACTGAAAAATAAATTAAAACAGGAATTGATAAAACTAGCACCATACACTTTGGACGATTTTTATACATTTAACCTCAACATTTAATTTAAGTTTTCTGACATGTTTTATACCTACTCACTAGTTGAGTAAATTTTACTATAATGTAAAATTAGATAAAATAAAGAGTATTATTATTATTATTATTATTATTCCAATCTGAAAGTCTATATAGCGAAATTGAAGGGACCGCGACGGGGAGCAAAAGAAATAAATTTACGAATAAGGTGATTTAATTTTGATTAAATTATGTGAAAAAAATTATCTGTTCACTGTCATTTTTTACTATGCCAGTATTTTAATTGTATCTTTTTACAACAAACGAATGAACTTATTCCTAGGAATCCCGCTGTTGGGGTTTAAATAATGACATATTGTTTTCCTATTGAGAGTGGTTGTTACGCTATACAGAGCGTTTCTATTTTTAAATTTCTCTAACGCTTTTTAATGTTTTAATGTTTTTTTATGATGATATTATTTTAATATTAATATTGTTATCGTCTAATAATTTTATCTATTATTGTATTTCAATATGTTATTTTATTATATGTATAGTGACAAATCCTTCTGCTATATGCATGTATAAAAAGGATTATAAATTTATTATTATTATTATTATTATTATATGTAAACCAAACAAACCTTAGCAATTATAACGTTTTAAGGAGTTTTTCGCTAAATAGAAGTTCGCTATATAGAGTTTACAGTGTATAAATAAAAGACACAACTCCTCAGTTATCACTACCATAACCAAAACAGGAAGTGTTTGATGTAAAACATCTAATGGCGCGTTTAGAGGGGAGTAAAAACGTGCAATTGGCGCGACGCTGATGATACGTCATACGTTTTTTAGTTACTAGTATTTCGTAACGCTTGCTGTGTGCATGCTTTGAATTGAAACATGGCTTTTCTTGATGTCGGCATTTAACTAAAATGTGTATGTTAGTCAATAAAGTGGTGCTGCTAGTAACTTAAAGTTGCAGTCTGTAAGGCTTTAGGGAGTGTCCATAAAGCTTTAGAAGTGTCCGTAGTGTCCATAGGGGTTTGTGAAGTGTCCGTAAAGTGTTCCTAGGGCTTTAGGAAGTATACGCAGAGTGTCCATAAGGCTTTGTGACTTAAACTTGCATTTGGCAGGCTTAAATTTATGTTTCACATCTGCCAGGCTTCCTACGACGGTTCCTACTTTCTTTTTTTTTAACAAATGAATATAATTATTTATCTCGTTTATTCCCAGGCTGGAACAAGATAAAATATAGCCACACGACGTTAATAGCATGAACTCTGTAGTACGTACTCTTTTGAAAATTACGAAAATACAACATTAATGAAACATAAATACACAGACGTTGTTCTGAACTAAAAGTTTTACGTGAAGAAGAGCTCTCGTGATTTCAAGGGCAAGAACTCCGCAGCTATAAAACCCATATAAGTACATGGATACAGTGGTTAACTTCATTAACGCATGATCTATTTGAAACACGAAGGTTAGTTACCGATTATCAGGAAAAAAGGCCAACAATGATTACATACATTGAATATTTGTAATGGACTATTTGGTTTTTAACTATACCCAAACAATAAACTGTTTACCTAATGTTAGTCATTAGAGTAAATATATTTCTGCGTCTTTAGTCGCAATTTTATTTTTATCTTCCGCAAAGAAATGGGCATTTATGGTGATAGGGTCGAGATAAAACCAGATTTTGATTGTTCCAACCTTAAATATAACAGACTAGCGGTTCCGTCCGGATGTAAAAGAACGAATGGGGAAGGAAGGAACATCAGTACATACATTCATCTTAGTTTACCGAGATGAATGTTGTGTCCAAACATGATGATCGGAGTTACCGTTCATAAAATTAAAATAAATTTAAATGCCTTAGAAGAAAGCAATGTAGAAAAAAAAATAAAAACATTTTCGTCCAACGTGAGGCTTGAACCCACGACCCTGATGTCGACAGTCGCATGCTCTACCGATTGAGCCACCTGAGGTTGTGTTCTCACAACACTAATATGAGTATATTATCTAGTTAGTGCATTTCACATGAATAGAAGGTTATTTTTGAGATACATTTTGCAACATTTTTCATTAAAGCTCCGCTCCTAATGGTCGTAGCGTAATATTATATAGCCTATAGCCTTCCTCGATAAATGGGCTATCCAAAAAAAAAAATTTTTTTCAATTTGAACCCGTAGTTCCTAAAATAAGCGCGTTCAAACAAACAAACTTTTCAGCTTTATATAATTAGTATAGATGTGTTCAAACTCGGTAGGTTGGCGGATTCCGGTGGGTCGAAACCCCCGCCAACCGCAATTGAATGAATTTTTTGTATTACATAAACTAATAATAAGTGGTTGATTATAAAATTTTATTATTTTTTAATCACAATTTCTACCAAAAGTTTGTAGCAAAGTGTACACATTTTGAAATGAACATAATTATGTACATTTTAATAATACCATGAATATAAACAGTGGTTTGTCTGGTTTTACCGGTCCAAACAAAATATACAAAAATTAAGCTATTATAATATCATATAATACACACACACACACAATATATAGTAGTATTTCTTCTTACGTCTCTGTGTATATTATTATTATACCTATACCGGAGTTAATAGGTGCGGTGAACATACAATAATGCCAATTTATACAAGATGTACAACGGATGCACGCTCTTCTTTAAAAATTTCTTAATTGGTTACTAATGAGACAGGCGTTCGTCAACATCCCGTTGTTCACAGACTCATAGTTCCGCTTGTCACTTAATTCTCCGCATTCCGAATCTATACATAATATAATAAGTTCGTTCCAAGCAGCCGCGAACGGTAATAAAACCGTACACAGTCTTGTTACTGCGCAAGACTGTCTTGCGCAGTATCGATTTTTGAGCTAGTGCGCAAATTTGTCTTGCGCGGTGACAAGACTGTGTACGGTTTTATTACCGTTCACGGCTGCTTGGAACGAACCTAATATTATACAGAGAGAGTGCGAATTTTGTGAGTTTTTGAGTGTGCGGAACGTAATCCCCATTTGAAAAATTCACCACTATTTAGAATGAACCTCCAGGATGAACATATAGGCAATATATTATTGCAGTAAAATAAAAGTACAGATTAGTATTGTTACGTGCCCTGATGGGACGCCTATGGAATTTGGTAGAAACTACTAGAACAACAACAATGGAAACAGGTAACAACACCCGACCTTGGAGACACACATACATGTAAAGGAAAGGAACTCGGTGCGTAAGGCAGGTAGCGGAGTTAGACCCGATTTCCTAGAATCGCTTGGAGAGAACAATAGATGTAAAGAAAGGGATCTCGATGTGTGGAGAACATTCTAGAAGCATTGACCGAAAACTATATTAGGGAGCAGCGTGAGTAAGTCAAGGCAGTCAGTATTCGAACTGTGATACAGTGCTCTGGCATGACGACATAATTATTACGACATAAATTATATTGTGGAAATAAATTATTAACTCTAGTGAGTGCAATTATAAATCCAGTTTTAAATAAATGACTTATAGTTAATAGACAAGTGTGCTGATTAGTGATGTGCCGGATATCCGTATCCGTATCCGCGGATATCCGAGGGAGAAGAAAGATCCATATCCGTATCCGTTAGTTTTATGGCAGATCTTTTACCTTATTAATTTTCAATTCATAGATGAAATTTTATATATTATATAGGTTATTAGATAATAATGAAAAACAGTTAAATTCCATTCAGATTGTTTTTTATTTCTTAAAATCGTATTTGGGACCTTTATATTGCAAAAATTTATCGTAGCATACCATACCAATAGTACATAACTCAAAGGCACTAATAAAAAACTATCTTTATAATGAGATATTGCACATCGATCTTTGGAAAGAGACAATCTGTTATGAGAGTTAACTTTTAAAAAAGTCAATAACTTTTTCCCATAACAGATATTCTCTTTCCAAAGGTCGATGTGCAATATTTACCGCCGCGTACTCTAAGAAAGTTAAGATCCGTATCCGTATCCGCGGATCTTGACTAAATATCCGTATTCAGATCCGTATCCTCGGATATACATTTTTAACGATCCGGCACTAGTGCTGATAAACTTTGTGTTGTCTTCCTGTGTGTTGTAAATATTTCTTTGTACTGTTTGTTAAACATTTATTCTTGTAAATAAATAATTTCCGCCACGGACTACAGCAGTTTTGTTACAATAGATATTACGTCTTTGGTCTGAATATACGAAACGGTCAGCTACCAATTAATATTTTCAAACATAATCGTGTGTTCGATACAATCGTACATTCTGTATAAAAAGAGGAACGTGTATTTCGTGTTGTATCAACGTTTGATATTCCCGGAATGTGATTAATAGCGACTTAATTAAATTTAATTCCAAATTACCTTTTATGTCAACCCCGACCATAATTTATCTAAATGTTCCTAATAACTCAAAAACCAGTTGTTACGTGGACATGGAAACACTAATATAATATGCACAACGCTCATCTGAATAAAGCCACTACTAAATCAGCAGTGTGAATGGACTTTGCATTTTGCCGCTCGCAACAATATTCTTAATTTAGATTAACAAAATACCTAATTCCGTCGGTTTTCTCTATTTATCATATATGTTACGGTCTATACCCGAATTCGGTCAATGACCGAAATAAATGCGCAAAACTAGTTTTGACTAACGAATATTGCCCAAACCCGAAATCTTATATTTAAACGGGTATTGAGTGTTATAAAATGAACAAAAATGGTTTTGCGCATTTTCAATTAGACAAAACTAGTTCTGTCCATTTCTGAACGGACAATACTAGTTCTGCTTGTTTCATTCAATCAACGTCCGAACCCGAATAAAAGTAGGGTTATGTTCTTGTTTACTTATTGAATTGTTCTCCTGAATGCTATAATTAATATACCTAATGGTGGGATATTAAGTAAAAATGCAAGACTCAACTAGTTCGCCTATTGGAGGCTTCTGAAACACAATTTTATGACGAAACACAATTAACTTACTACACTAAGTGAGGTTAAGAAAGCAAAGTTGAAAGCTGAATTAAAACCTCTGTCTGCTAAACAATACAGAAGAATAAATCACTTTGATATAATAAGTATCGTTGATGTAGAAAAATTAATTAAAAACGCAAAGAAGATTCCGATGCCATACTAGTATTGACCGTTCAGAAATGGACAGAACTAGTTTTTGTCCAACTGAAAATGCGCAAAACTAGTATTGCTCGTTTTATAACACTCAATACCCGTTTAAATGTATTTCGGGTTTGGACAATATTCGTTGGTCAAAACTAGTTTTGCGCATTTATTTCGGTCATTGATCGAACTCGGGTATAGACCGTAACATATACACCAAAGTTTAATAGAGTTGTCTGTGTTCATTTAAAAATACAGGCATAGTATAACTTAGATACTTATAGTAGAATCAGTTCTCTGTCAGCACCTAAATCGTGCAGACGAGCTGCGCAGGTTGTGTTAGCTTGCACAGCGATCAGGCACGACCATTACTGTTTTACTTATTGGTGCTGCCTGTTCGCTGAATGCGTGATGGCAGCACCGTTTCGTGACTTTTTGAACATCCTGTATATATTTATTTTAATATGATACAGATTTGAAAATTATTATTACAGTGAACCGACAGACACGAGTGATTGTAGAATAATTCCGTTTTTTCATTGGATATACGGAACCCTAAAAACACTATTTGTGTAAATCATGACTGTAAATAATAAAAAAATTAATATGCCTCGATGTTAATGACCTTTGATACCGTAAATATATACTGTAGATTATAGATGTTCGACAGTTAAGATCATTATCGGTCCGTTGATGTCGATGAGTTCGTAAATTATAGTAATAAAAAAAGACACATCCGTTTCGACATTATATTTCATTGCATTTGTTTTACACTATCATAATCGTAAAAATAAATTGGAATATTGAAACGTATGACAGCTGTCACATTTTTCATCTCAAAAAATAATTCAATATAATATTATCATTGAATTAAGCTCAATCATGATTGAAACACTAAAAAAAACTTGATTAGTATCTAGTTATAGATCGATCTTTCACTGTTTACATTAACGAATAAGCATATTATAAACCAGGCATGTGCGATTTATTATAAAAATCGGGTACCAGGCGATCAGTAAAAGTAGTCGATGATGGAGTGAAGTAGAAGATGTGGTCGAAAAAAATCAAGTCGTCTTGTAAACAAACAAAAAACATTTTTGTTATTCCTTCTAGACACTAATCCATTGAAAACAGTCTTTGATATTTATCGTCAAAAACTTTTTTCGATATGAACTGATGGATAATAATATAAAAGATAATAATAGAAAAGCCGGACTCGGCATTATATTTAGCCGGACATTACGCCCTAAAATCCGGACTACCATTTTCAATAAAAAAAACTCGACTAAGTATTTTTAATTGTTTACCTACTAATCAATCACAGTTTTTTTTTTTCAAAATTAACCTTACATTATAACTAAAAACAAACAATTGACAGCCTTCTCATTTGGCTGTTATGATGCCAACAAATTGTTCAGTCTTCTTATTTGAACAAGAAAATCTATTAAATAAATAAATACAAGAGAGAAAACATAAATAAAAGTACAAAATTTAATATTCTTCTGATGCGAAAAATGAATAGATCTTCATTAAAATTACAGAATAAAAAGAATAGCTACATGCTACCATTTGGCTCTGGCATTTTGAAATTAGGAAAATCTTTAGATAAAAAAAAAAATCGATACCTATAAGTATGAAATGGAATTTGAACTACTTTATCAAAAGCGTTATTTTCCTTGAAATGTCATTGACAAAACGCGTAACAAATGCTGGACTCATTTTGGCCGGACACGACAATAAAAAGCCAAACGCCTGGCAATCCCAATATAGTCACTACTAATTCTTTATCATTAATCGATTTTACACAGGTGTCCAGTAAATCTTTTGTATGACTTAAACCAGTAATATGTCTGGCCGTGTGCTATCCAAATAACAAAAAAATAGCCCCCGTAAAAACTTTTGTACAATAAAAAATCATAAAATTGAGTAAGAATCCAATAGTTGATAATTACTCAAAAATTAGAATGAAAAATGCAATAGATTTTTATTCCAAAAAGTAATTAAGTTGTTTGATACAATTTTACCATCTCAACTTGCATTGAGGCCCTGAGGATGAAAATATAACTTTCGAAACATTGGCCACAACGATACTCTGGTAAAGCTTATTTTTCAATTGTTCCACAACCAAATAAATCTCCTTTAATAAATTTTAATACCTCAAAAACCGCGAAGTTATGTATAATAGCCGATTTAGTTTATAGTAAATTATGTAAATAAATATTATTCAACTCATGCGCGCTATTCATGTTTTATCATGCCTAAAAACCGAACCCTAAATAGCCATTTACCGACTGGTGACAATTACTTGTCATAACTCAATGAAGATTCCTACTAGCTCGGCCATTGTGGAGTAATGAAAATAAACGTAACTATTTTCTGAGTCGTAACGAAATAGTAGGTAACAACAACTCCGTTGTTACCCATTGAGGCTAAAATTGAGAGGCCGAATGTTTTCGACATGGAGTTTATTCATAACCGGCTAACCTCAAATCAAAACATTGAATCGTGCTGTTTGGTGCTGTTAGTATTGACAGTTTTTTTTAAAAAGAAATAAATAGATATTTACAACATCTCATTAATAACAATAAATAAAACATGAATAACGCGCAATTGTTGAATAAAATTATGGGCGTAACTTGTAGACTAAGTCATGACCTGTCAGCGCCATGAATGACTTAGACTACTAGTTACGCCAATAACTATTGTACATCTTATGTAAGTTAATAGTGATTCGTATTTTGTATTGCGAATAAAGTTCAGTTTGAAAATTGCAATCTTAGTATAGGTAATGGTATACATTATTTTGATAGAACATGATCAGACCTATTACCGAAGGTTATATTGGCGAGTCTATGTAAGATTTTATTCGGCTACTACCCGTAGGTACTACACCCCTATATACAGGACACATGCATTGTCGGTAACAGACATATTGCGTTCTCTAAAAAAATGCTCTTTATAAAACAGTCAGTGCAACTCGATTGGTGGTGGTGTGTTCTCCTCAGAATCCATTGTTTCTAGGAGTAGCGCGTCATGTCTCACACCGCAAGCATTGCAGCCCGGGTGGTGCAAGCAATGGGTGGAACCGAGGAACCCTTTTTGCACTCCAAACGCCACTTATGTCATACCATACATACATAATATAAAATAACGAACGTATACGAATATTATAATTTTAAATGAATGGCAAATGGAACTGAGTGCAGTTAGATCTGCATGGAAGGCGCTGCTGCCGCAATGCATTGTGTACACTACTTGTGTAGAAAAGTCAAAAGTTCTTTTACTTTTGTGTGAATAATAAATGAATTCATTTTTATATGTACTCTTAGCTGACATATACGGCTCGTTTATCTAAGAGACGGAGGCAGTTAAGCTTAGTTTTGCATATCGAATGAGGTTTAGGTATATTAAAATAAATTATGTGGAAAACTTAAATAAACAAACTGAATCAACAATCTATAGAATGGTTGCAGGATAAAAGAAATCAGTCAACTTCAAAATATTGTTGGCTTACGACTACAATCAGCTAATTCCACTTTGACCGAATTTTGGATTTTAAACTACAGGCCGAAAGGTTGATATTCTTGCATTGCGCGCCATGATCATGATGCGCAGTGCAAGAATATCAAACTTTCGGCCGGTGTGGTGTAAACTATTTTTCTTCATACCTCGGTCATAAGTACCTTATTAAATACATTAATTAATTACATAAAAACACAGATCAATTCCAAGCAAGCAGCTTTGAGGTTATACGTAAAAAAACAATAAAAGCTGACAGTTTTCTTGACTGCCGCCCGAACGTACGTACTTCCCGCATCAGTGCGTGTAATCCTACCAAATGTCAGGCTTTTTGATGTCGAAAGTATGTATTTTCGATAGAGGTATGAAGAAAAAGATTTTCTTTAAATCTTGCCACTTTCAAACGGAGTAATTTTCTTTTTTAGTACCTACTTTATCAAAATCTTTCCCTTTTTTAGTATGTACGCTATGGTATGGGTCTTTTGATGTAAAGTTGCGGCTCTCCACTTCCATACGCAAAAAATAATTATTTTATTATATAAACCCCTAAAAATCGTCTAATCGATCCATGATTGATTATACCATGTCTATCTCTCAGCCGTTTCCACTCGCGTCTCACCCGCACGCCCCCGTCGCGACGTGTCGTCCTCGGATATATATATTATACCTATATAGGTAAGCAAATACTATAATACTGAAACAAAAATGTTTAGTGGCTCTTTAAAAACTGGAAAATTTTGTAAATTGTAACTTTTGGCTCTTCCGTCTCAAAAGGTTGTCGACCCCTGGTATATGACGTTCCTTCTTGTAACAGCGCGATAGTTTTGCCAAAAATTGGCATCATCGGATCCGGTAAACGTTTAGTGATGCCGTATCCGCCGGAATACCGGTTTTCCGGATTGCAATTTCTAATTTTATTCGTTTGAAATTCAAGAACCAGTCTATAATGCAAAAATTAAATATCGAGAAGCAGTTGCAAATAACGATCAAAAAAGCTGTTTATAAAATTAATTAATGAATTAGAAGTATACGGACGTGCAAAATAGTAGTAAAAGTAATGGCAAGAAATGAAGCTAACAATAAAAGCACATATTATAATAGAGGTGTCACATACAGACGTTAATCCAAACGGATAGAAAATATACTTCCAATGTATAATGCAATAACACACTTCATTTATTATAGCTCAGTTTTAGTGTCCGCCCGGCTTCGTCGCTGCAGTTTTCTATTATAATGCATTTAAATTAGTTTCGTTTACAGTGAATTTCATATTACAGAAAATCGTTCCACATAAAATGCAACATAGATCGGGCGTCCGAGGGAGGTTCGTATGGGTTTTATTAAAATTGGGGAATAAAAAAAACTTCACGATAAAAAATCACTGAAATGATCACTGTGATCTGCCAAAAAGTAACTACGTTCCAAAGTAACGTATTTTGTTCCATGCCACCGCAATCAAGACGGTCGCTCCAACCGAGTAGCCGACCGACGCCAATGTAACGTCCGACCGAGTGTTTGCTCGGTCGGGATAGACGTGACAAAGCCACGATGATTTTTCACTGTGATTTTTGTGTAACCGGGATAACAGTCACTGTGATCACATAGTAACGAACCCATTGACTCACCCGGTATGAATAAGAATTTTAAGTTTCTAAAAAATGTTTGAAAATCACTGTACTATTGGAGCCGCTGGATGTGGTCAGGCAGTTTATGTTTGGATGGTGAAAAACGTGGCCATAACTTCACATTGTAAGAATTTATGTTTGCAATTTACCAGCACCAATTGCCCAGTAAGTATATAGGATACTATTTTCTGATATTTGTTATTCAGCGATACAAGTACTATTTCTACTGTTAAACAAATTAAAAGAAGTTTTACTTCAACCGCGCAAGGTTACACGCACTCGTGTTTTTTGTTTTGCTTAGTGCATATTATGACACATATTTAGCCATATTCTACTATTTGTACTCTAATCACTGTGATTACAAAATTTATAATTACTGTTTGTGATCACTAATGTCATAGAAATTCAGTCCTGTGTTATATTTGGCGATTACCCCAAAGCGCAATTCCAACCCCAACTGTCAAATGGCGATGCGTCGCACTCAAGCTTCGGAATCGCAACGCCAGGTGGCGAAAATTACTAATTTCAGCTTCACACCTTAATCATTGTATTTTTCTTAATTTTTTATTAATTAAAAAAATTCGACAGAAATTAATGAAATTATTATATTTATTTTCTACGGTGTTCAAATAAATGCTCAAAACTTCTGAAGACGAGAGAGAAATATACGTCCCTCACCTCTGTACACCGACACTAACCCTCGATCGCTCTGTCATCTAACAGAAACAAGACAAACTAAAATTTCCGGCCACACTGTTCCATTAGAAATAAACTTCTATACAGTATATCTGCTCTGCTAATGTTTAACATGCTATTTAGGTAAAATTTTCGAGTAGTAGAATAAAAACAAACGAAAGCGATTACCCAGAGTGCCTATTTTGCTAAGCACTTAGTAGTCACCGTGGCTATCGTTAGTAAAATAGGCCTAATTAGCGCTTAATTAAGCAACATATTCTATATTATATATTTTTCCAGTATAATAATGTACTAAATATAGTAAATATCTGCGTATATTACATTCTTCTTCTTCTGTACATTGTTCTAATAAAATATTCTACCTTGAGAAACATTTTTTAGCCCAGTACAAAATAAAGAAAAAATATTTGGTTTAGTTTTAATGGAAGATCTAAAAACAATTTCATAGTTCACAATTTTTATACAGCAAAACTTTTTCAAATTTTTACTTTTAATGTAAGCAGAAAATTGAGCTTAGAACAATATGCAGTTTTTGTTCAATTCACTGAGCATATCGTTTCAGGTTGTGTGTTTTATGAGCAGTAATAAATGAATGAGTTAATGATTCAGTGAGTGAGGATGTATAGTTTTATTACAAAAGTAAAGGTGTGTGTGTGTGTGTGTAGGATATTATGAACGTTACGAACAAGAAGGCGCGCGCTTCCATTCCGAACGGGAGCGATGCATTTTATGACTCTCAATGAAATAACAGTAACACTTCAGACACACTAACAGACCGTAAAATTAGTTTAAATATATAAAACTCGCCAATTTCAAGATGTCAAATGGAATAGATACACAGTGCACAAAAACTTATTGGCGTTTATATTTTCTTAACGTCGGGTGTCTTTTTTCGACGCTTATTGTTATTTTTTGTGTTCCGTGCAAAACAGAACGCGTATCAGTCTGTCACAGACGATTTTATATCTGAAGTACTAGCGGTTTCGTCCGGTTTTACCCGGGTGTAAAAGAACAAATGGGGAAGGGAGGAACATGAGTACACACATTCATCTTAGTTTACCGAGATGAATGTTGTGTCCAAATTTCATGATGATCGGAGTTACCGTTCAAAAGCTTTTGTCGATAAAATAATAATTTTTTTTAATTAATTAAATAAAATTTAAATAAATTTAAATGTAAGCCTTAGAAGAAAGCAATGTAGAAAATAAAAAATAAAAACATTTTCGTCCAACGTGAGGCTTGAACCCACGACCCTGATGTCGACAGTCGCATGCTCTACCGATTGAGCTACCTGAGGTTGTGTTCTCACAACACTAATATGAGTATATTATCTAGTTAGTGCATTTCACATGAATAGAAGCTTATTTTTGAGATACATTTTGCAACATTTTTCATTAAAGCTCCGCTCCTAATGGTCGTAGCGTAATATTATATAGCCTATAGCCTTCCTCGATAAATGGGCTATCCAACAAAATTTTTTTTTTTTGAATTTGAACCAGTAGTTTCTGAGATTAGCGCGTTCAAACAAACAAACAAGCAAACAAACTCTTCAGCTTTATATATTCTGAAGTAAAAAAACCACGAGAGGGCGCATAAAAAGTCTGTCAAAAGATACTTTCCTAGCGTAGGTATAAATGTCAATATTTTTGGAATGGTCCCGTCATCCTAATGGCTGGACTTTTTTACATGGGAGTACGATACCAACACTCATAAAATTAAAATGTAGAAAATAGTGATAAATTAGGTTAATCGCGTATGTAGACAAGAACAAAATGAAAAAGAAATAGCTAAAACCGCAAGAATTTAAGAGCATTAGAGCTACGACAGTCAAAACAGTGATAATAAATAATGAATGCTGACGGAAAAAAATGGTTTCACATTATTTTCAAAACATAAAAAACCCATTAACAGTGTTTTAGAGTGTTTATTACAAAATGTTGATAAACCAAATACTCGATACTAAATTTTTCATGTACATGTGACCGAAGTCAGAATAGCTTATGTCTATTTTTTTTTTTGGCAAATTATGGATTCCATCAGTGAGTGCGTCAATTATTCACCAAAAAAAAGATATTAGTCATCAGGTTACCTTTCCTCTATAAAAAAGGTGCCAACGTCAAAGTAAACGAAATGCATTCAACAAAGTAAATACTTTTTAAATGTGAAAAAACTCTGAACTTCAAAATTATTGTTATTTGGCATTATAATAAAGAAATGAAAATTTCTGTTAACGCATGCGGTGACGCGGGTAACGGCTAGTAATAAATATTATGATATTTGCTACCGGTTGAATTCAAACAAATTCGAAACATTAGAACTTTTAATAAAAAAATATTCAGGTGGTTATGCGACAGAAAAGAGTCTGAAGTCATTTATAATATCTTGAACTAATACTCAACTAACCGCAATAGCTTCTTAAAAAAAATTTTTTTTTTTTACTTTTTTCTTTAATTTTAAGTATATACTCACTCTCGCGTACGTCAATAATAATCCAACCCTAGCACTGGCAATAGCCAAGTAGGGTTGGAAAATTCCAAATCGATTTTTTGTATACGATGTATTTTTTTTTTCACGTGGAATAAATTATTATTATTATTATTATTTACATAATATGCTTGTCCACTACCTATTTGACAGATCTTCAAAGCAAAGAACAACCGATTTTTTATTATTTCCAAAATGTTTCCGAAACTATGACATTTAGAAAAAAATTCTTTTATAAGACTTTCTGAGAAAAATAAATATAATAAAGAGCGGTTTTTAAAAGTATACCGTTATAATAACAAAAACAACGTTATAGCACATATCTCTTCTGCGCGCACATATATTTTCCAAAAACAATAGGGCCCTTCATATCTGCATGACAAACATTTTCCGAAAATTTGGTTTCAATCCGCTCATCTGTTTGACAGACACAAACAGATTTTTTCAAAAATATGTTTTTTGAACTCAAGGGACTTCAAAACACAAAGTCTGGAATTTTGAAAAGTGAATATTGTTCTAAATTAGAACTTACCATTCCCCACTCTAAATACAGCAAATATTAATAAAAAATCAGCATAAGCCGTTTTGTTTTTTAGTTTCAGATATAATCGCAATTATAAAAAAAATGTGATATAGTAGATTATATTACCTATAGTTTCAAAGCGGGTCATATTACAAGCGTTTTAACAGCACACGAGTCGTTATACCATCACACTAGTACATATTATATGGTACTTTTTGAAGTAAAACTTCTTTTCGCACGCTTGACTTGGGGAGTAAGCTGGTGAATGCGTGACGAGAGATTTACGGAAGTGTGATCGGGCGAGACGAGCGGAAGTTGAGAGGGAGATATAAGTTAGTGAAGATAGAAAGAGGATGACAAATACTTCACTGGCTAGTGACGCCATCAGGTGGCCGAAACAAATACTTCATTGGCTAGTGGCGCCATCAGGTGGCCGAAAAAAGCAGTACTAACAATAGAATGACACATACTACAGTGGCGCTATCGGGTGACAGAAAAAAGTTTTGTAAACCTACTTAACTTGGAGAGCTGTTATTTCATAAAGATTTACGCTTAAAATCCATCGAGAGCTAAGTAATTGCAATATATTACTTTTGTTTTCATTATCTTTTTTTAAACGTACTTCCTATAAATAGCTGATTTTCACTTCATTTTCAAAATTTTTGACAGTTCGTTTTAAAAAAAAACATCACATCTAATAGAGTAGGTTATAAAAAAAAATTATAAACAATTCAATTTACAAAAAATCGCGTGCGTTTAGATGCCTAGATTGTAGTAACCAATTTACTTAGCCGATGTGTTTACAACGTAAAGACGGTCTCAAAATAAAAAGGGTTAAAAGGAAAATACTTGTGTTTTATGGCATTTAAAATTTCATGAGATTAAATTTTGTGTTCGACGATAGCGACTTGCACGACGTCGACGGCGGCGGCGGCAACTAAGAATGAAGCGAGGAAGTCCGTGTGTATTTCAATTACCGAAACTATAATAAACATTCAGTTCAATAGCACGCTGCATGAACGTCTGAGCTGGTTAAACCAATTCTCGTTCTTTATGTACCGAACAAACAGATCACTAATTTTTTTACTTTTTAACCGAGGCTTTCAGTTTGACGTGTTTAACTTTTCAAACGGTTTAATCGATTCAAATAATTTTCACACTCGGTTCGTTAGTTTTTAGGGTTCCGTATCCGAAAGGTGCCCAACGGGACCCTATTACTAAGCCTTCGCTGTCCATCCGTCCGTCTGTCAGCGCCCTCAGCGGACTGTTACATCTCATGAACCGTAATAGGTAGCGAACTGAAATTGTAACAGAGTGTGTATTTCGATTGCTATAACAACAAATAATAAAAAAAACAATTTTTTTTATACACAATACATTCTATATTATACATACACAAACCGCAACAACGTGCTACGCACGTACACAGTAACCGTTCTAATACAAAACAAGCGTCTTCTAACGGTGCGTTTATACAGCAGTATATACTTGAACATTTATTGAAATACAATTATGAGAACTCTTGCATATATAGCACGGTACGACCGATAGCCACGGTACACAGTACAGTTAGGGTGAGTCCATGTGAACTCATTGCAATTATTCAATAAATAAAATTATCGAGCAATTTTTCAGACAATATATAAACAAAAAATATAATTAATACATTAACGTTTCGATCCGGATTTGGATCATTGCAATTATACAGCGAGACCTATGTCGATGTATGGAGACAACAGTTTTCCGACGGCAAAGCGGAAAAAAATTTCGAGACACGATTCCCGTGATGGACGAACTATTTACATACCTACAAGTTTGTACTGAACCCTCGGTGCGCGAGTCCGACTCGCACTTCACCGTTTTTTGTACATCGATTACTCAGAAATCACTGCACCGATTAGAATGGGTTTGACTCAGTTGTTTTCAAGTTGATGCTGGAGTTTTTTACTAGTTACTAATAAAAATAAATTTCAAACATTTAACACGAGTCTGGATAGAGTTTTTATACTTATAACCGCTCGAATTCACTTTTCTCTCTGCTCAAATTTACGAGGTTTTACAAAAAACGAGTAATATTTAAAGTCTTCTGTTGTTTTTTTTTTTTTTTTGGACTTTATCCAGGTTATGGTACAGTACAGAAATCAAAATAATTATTCGTACTGTTACTATGTGAACATAACAACGAGAAGTAACTGGCTTTCCACTGCGATCGCCGGCGGTTCATATCTACCCATAACTACTTAATATTTTTACATAGAAAACATTAACGCTACATGCCTTTTCTATAATTCCTACAAAATCTGTTTCTTTTCATATTATCACATTGCTGGAATCTTCATAAATTCTATATATCTATTAATTAACTATATAAATCATTGCCTATCTACTCAATGTGCGGTGGGTGAACGCAACAAAGCGTATCGAAAATATATCTGCGTCTCTTTCTTCGATGTAATTCCCTGATTTCTCCGATGGTAGGATTGGTTGATTGATGTACTTGCATTCAATCTGAATAAAGTATCTGTTTCAAAAACTTTGTCTTTTTCAATGACGTTAACATGAGCGTACTCAGCTTTTGGCCCAGGAGAGGGTAAATTAGAAATTTCTTAAGCCGGGTCCCCCGTGCTTGTTTTGCCCTGCTGGATAAGCCAGTGCTTACGGCTTAAAAAAGACAGAAGTATATGTTTGCATCCTATTAGTTCGATTGCGATTTTATTCCTATGCTCAGTATATGATAAATTCAAGTACTAACGTTCTATTAAAACCAATAATCCATGTTATCTATACTAATATATAAAGCTGAAGAATTTGTTTGTTTGAACGCGCTAATCTCAGGAACTACTGGTTCAAATTGAATAAAAATTTTTTTGTTGGATAGCCCATTTACCGAGGAAGGCTATATAGGTAATACTACGCTACGACCATTAGGAGCGGAACTTTAATGAAAAATGTTGCAAAAAGTATCTCAAAAATAAGCTTCTATTCATATGAAATGCACTAACTAGATATACTCATATTAGTGATGAAAGAACACAACCTCAGGTAGATCAATCGGTAGTGCATGCGACTGTCAATATCAGGATCGTGGGTTCGAGCCGCACGTTGGGTGAATATATTTTCTTCTTTTTATTTTTTACATTGCTTTCTTCTAAGGCTTACATTTAAATTTATTTTAATTTTATTTAATTCATTTAAAAAAAATTAGTTAAAAAAAGTTTAAATACTGCTCTTTATCGACAAAAACTTTTGAACGGTAACTCCGATCATCATGAAATTTGGACACAACATTCATCTCGGTAAACTAAGATGAATGTGTGTACTCATGTCCCTTCCTTCCCCATTCATTCTTTTACACCCGGGTGAAACCGGACAGGACCGCTAGTGTTATATAATATATGCGATAAAATCAACAATTTCAATTTTCTCTGAACGGAATTAAAAAGAATCGCGCCGGGAGTTCGGAATCGACGCTCGGGTGACGAACGAGCACAGAAAGCAGCAGGTTATGTGTTCGTTCACATAAAAGTAATTTGCTTCAAACAATAAAAACTGGTTGTAAAATTTTAACTGAAATAGAAGAGACGTTACTTTGTATAGTTGACGAGCGCTGAACAGAAATTAGTTTGGGACAGTAGAAGAACACTGATGGCACAGTAGCAAATTTATGTTGGCGCTGCCATCGTATCTACTCCACCACGAACGATAAGCTTGTATCGCGTAACCTACTTTCATATTCGTCAGTCCTGACAGACTTACGGTTTACACAAAACCATATTTGTTAACAAATACTGATTGAAACCAGGGCCTAGACGGAAGAGAGCCCCAGAAAAGGCCCAGACAAAATTTGCATTATGTATATTAAAAAAAAAACGAGAGGTGTCGTGGAAATTTTTTTGCTATTTATTATGTATCTCATATTTTTTTTACTAATTTGACTGATAAATTATTTGAAAAATATTTACAATATGATTATTAAACAAAAATTAATGGTGTGATTTCCAACTCTTAAAAAATAAAAATAACATGTGTTGCCTATCGGGACTCGAACCCGGGACACCCGCTTGGCAGATGAGTATTCTACCACTGAACCACTGACATTGCTTAGATATCGCTATTTATATAGGTTTAATAACAAATCGTGAAGTTAGAAGGCGTTGCATTTCACGAAATATTAATGTCAAAAAACCGACTAATATTTAAAATGGCATCCGTTTTTGAACAAATGAAATATTTTTATTTTAAGACAGAACATACGCAATCTTTAAATGTCCATAACACACTGTGTAACCGAAAAGGATAACCGATGCGCGAGCGAAGGTAAAATCCAATTTATACTGTGTTTATTTCTGTTTTTTTATATGTATAAAAACAATTTCCGCGAATTCTGTTATACGAAATCTATGTAGAAATTTCCCCTCTTTCGTTTAAGACAGGTTTCTAACCGATCTGATTCCAGCCCTCTCCACTTATATCTATAACATCCCATAAGTAAATACATAACAGTATGCCTTTCAACAACTTTTTGGGAATCTGTCCGACACAACTAACAATTAAGTCGATGTTCTTTCAAAATTTAATTTAAAAAACTGGCATAATTACTGTTGCGTCGTTGTAGCACTGTGGAGCAACTAACTCGTCCCACTCCCCGCGAGCAACTGGCCAATCAGGCGTTGTTGTCTTCAAGACCAGAGCAATTTCACATCGACACTACTGCCATCTAGCAACATTAGCTGTTATTATCATGAGAGTGGATGTTGCACTTACGTCATTGTAATTCTAAAGGTTTGATATATTTTATTAACTGTAAACGTTCTGTCAAAGTTATGACGCCATGTTTGTTTTGTCGTCCACGTGACAAGAGTTTTCTGATTGGTTCTTGCTCAAAGCCAGCTGAAAATCAAGCACGAAAAATAACCTCGGTGCTAATTGTGAAATTCAGTCGAGTAACGGAGCCCGCAGTGACGCGCCTAGCAGCCAATCCGGCGGCAAAACCTGCCTAGTGCGCAGCTGACTTTAGATACGCCTCTGCTACCGCCGCCTCTTGATTGTTAGAACATTGAATTGTTTCGCGCTGTAGATTTACCAACAGCTTGTAGAATCGTTCCATAATAAATATTATATAGTGTATTTGTCCGTCAACTCGTACTGCAAACAATACGTGACCCGATCATGCACTGAGAAAACTTTATTGTCGATGCAATCGAAAATTGAGAGCCCTATAAAATTGTGCTACACGTCCATCTGTTTTAGAACGTGTCAAGTGCAGGCATTAAAAATTTTCTTGTTCAAATCATAAAATTTGTAATCGCTTCACTTCTGAAAAGTGTTGATTCTGTATTGTTTCCAAACTGGCAGTCTGTCCCGGTAACTGTAAGATTTATTAATACATAGTCTCTCTCTCTCTCTCGACATATTATATTGACCTTCACATCTATTGTTTTGATGTATCTCTAAAGCTTTGGCCAACGTTAGCTATATAAGCGTACGAAAACAGTTTTTTTTTGAAAAAACGTCATAGTTCAGCTATTTTGAAGAAAATATTTACAAATTAAATACACAAACCTTTCTCGTTTACCGCTCTTTCTAGAAGAAATAAGCGGATAAACAGACAGAGGCAAACAGCGATTTTGTTTTATACTACGTAGTTGTATCTATACAAGAAGTTTGGACTGAACTTCACAAGCCTTTGGTCGAGCTACTTCACAAATTATATACACAAACCTTCCTCGTTTATCGCTCTTTCCAGTTGTGAAAACAGTTTCAAAATCCGTTGCGTGGTTTAGAATAAATAAGCGGAGAAACAGAGGCAAACAGCGATTTTGTTTTATACTATATGTAGTGATATCTATATAAGAAGTTTGTACTGAACTTCGCAAGCCTTTGGTCGAGGTACTTTACAAATTATATACACAAACCTTCCTCGTTTACCGCTCTTTCTAGTTGCGAAAACCGTTTACAAATCCGTTGCGTGGTTTAGAAGAAATAAGCGGAGAAAAAGAGGCAAATAGCGATTTTGTTGTGATATCTATACAAGAAGTTGGTACTGAACTTCACAAGCCTTTGGTCGAGGTACTCCGCACCCACCATTTATTTTCTGTGGGCACTAGAGAGCCTCAACATCCCTGCATCATCATGCATGGTCGCTTACGGCGGCCTCGATGCGTAGATAATCTTGGCAGTTGACGGCATCAAAAAAAGAAAACAAAAATACCTCCTCGCTTGATATACGTATTGTTTTACATACAGATTATATTCTCAGGGTGCGTGACGGCCATTTTTCAAATAACTGTAGTAATAATTAAACTAAGTCTTCAATTATTGAAATTTTTATATCCAGTTAAGGAGATATGTGTTTAATGTTTATGTTGTTGCATTGAAAAAAACATTTTACTGAGTATAATTATTATTTGGACATAAATGTGAGAAAAAAATATACTATTCGACGTTTACTTCCGCGAAGACTACCAGCGCCGCTAGCGGGCAATAGAGGATTGAACTGCCTTGTTATTATTGTTTCAAGTCGCGAAGCTTCTTAACAAACAATATGGCAGGGAGCGCGACGGAAACGACATGAAATCCTACTCTATAACCGTCGCTTGCACCTGGCCAATAGGGTCCTCGTAAATTGTTTTGGAATAATCTGTACAACGTACGGCTAAATTGTTGTTAGACAGTAATAACAGGCGTGTTTAATGTGAGTATATTCGGACAATAAAAATAAAGCCGCCTTATATAACGCGCGAATAACTTGTATAACAGCGTAACAAAAAAGAACGAGCCGCGGTGGACGTAATCATGGGGTAGTAAAGTTTATATACGTCCCGTTACCGCCGTATTGTTGCCGTGTCTATCATCTATACTCTATAGGTCTATATACCATTGACTTAGATCGTAGACTGCCCATTCTCTATCAGCAATGTATTGGAAAATGTCACTGTGTGAACGAGACGAAGCAAGATGGTTAGTTGTTGGAGACTTAGGGGTCATTCATTAATTACGTAAGGACGATTTTGGCCATTTTTGACCCCCCCTTCGCGCATGTAAGGGCACATATTTTTCGGACTGCCCCTCCCCCTTATTACGTAAGATTTTATCTGGTTTTAGAAAAAGATCAACTGCACTAATTTTTATTCTTTAAAAATAATTTAGATTAATTAGAAAAGAGAACGTTATATAATTCTAGGATTTGAAGTGTCAAACAGTACGTATGTATCTCTATTGACAAATAAACAATTATTATTATTATTATTATTATTATTAATAGAATTGTACAATTAAAAAGAAAAAATAGATCTCATGATTGTTTCTTCCAACACTGTTCTCTCAAATATCCGTCTTTCTATGTTAGAAATCAAACATTTCAACTTAAAAAATATTGCATAAGATTGGCTTTGGCCCCCCTTCCCCCGAGATAAGAGCATGTAAAGATTTTGAGAATCCCCCTCGCGACCCTTACGTTATTAATAAATGTCCCCTTAAAACAAGAAAACAATATGTAACTTGATCTTGACCCAAGTAATTCTAAGAAAAAAATGTATGTATTTCATAAAATAAATTGACAAAGGAAAAACTCGCGACAAGCTTTTATATGATATATTGTATAATGTAATAAATGGTTGGGTTTGATATAATTTAAAGTTTATCTTCATTTTTTTAGAACATTTAAATAAAAGCTTTTTTCACTATTAATTTAATTTAAAACTATTTTTTCTGGACACTTCCACTGGCCTATTTTGCAATCATTTCTCTAAGTCAATGGTCTATAACACAATTTATACATTCTACAGATACGACTTGTACGCATTATATTATGTCATGTCGTTAAGATCATCATTCTAACTAAACTCAGAGAATGTAACAACTTGTTTCGGAATTTCACATACGCTCGTAAACACTTCCACTTTACACATTTTCTCTTAATATTTATAACAAGTACGTAATACTTATTTTACTGATGTACTGTAATAACAAAAGTTAAAACATAAACTTGTGAAATGGTCACGTGTGTAGTCTTAAAATCGTAACCATAAGGATTCGGACTTCAATACAAAATTGAAATTTTTTTTAAAATAATTTCGCTCTATTTACTACTTACAGAAAAAGTCATTCTGACTTGATTCCGACCATCAGCAACCTTGTATCTCTTTTAGTTTTGAAGATATAGCCAATTTAAACTGTTTAAATTTTTATACACTTTAAACCGTCATCTAATAGTTTCTGCCTTTACTTGATGATCCATTATAAAATAAATAAAACAATTAAGTTAAAAAGATTTTCACTTTATTATAAAAATATGACATATGTTGCGCTGTCACAGCAGCTTCATCAGATGTACAGTATTACTGTTTACAAAAATCATCTATATACGTCTAAATTAGGTAGATTTTATAATAACTAGGGGGAGGATGGTGGGGTGGAAAATCTCAACTCAGAAACAAAACAAAGGAAGAACATTCTATTCATTAAAAATTAAACTTTAGGTTTAGTAAAGGTGATGTGGAGAAGTCTTTTTGATCATTTAATAGATTGGATGAATTTTTGAGTTTGTTAATTTCCAAAGCTTCCAATAGGTTTTGTTTGTTTTATTTATTTTAAACCGTCATAGCTTCTAAACTAATCAAGATAGGAATTTGCGCTTAGGCCTAATCGATTCAGCACACTTTTTTCTATAAATCTCGTCAATATTAAGCATATCGAGGATATTTATATATTTTTCCAAATATGGTAAATCTTTTCATGTCTTCATGCGTTTTGAAAATCTGCAACTTTTTAAGACACTAAGCGATTTTTTGCCCGTTTTATATTAACCGAACTTATAGAAAAAGTCAAGCTGAATCTATTCCGACAATTCGCAACCCTGTACCACTTTTAGTTCCAGAGATATGGCCGTTTATTTATTTTATTCAAGAAAAACTTACAAACGCCGTAACTTTCAAACGACTAATGACACAGAGGTGGGAGTGGTCGGAATCGATTCAGAGCGATTTTTTTATAAGAATAACCTCAGTTGTAAGTTGTATATATGTTACCGGCCAAAACCGATTTCAGGACAAACTAGTTTAGCCTAGGCCAAACTAGTTCTACAAACCAGTTTGTCCTAGGCCAAACTAGTTTGTCCTAGTATGAATAGTAGGCCAAACTAGTTTGTCCTGAAATCGGGTTTGGCCGGTAACATATATAAACAATAAATATCATAGATTTCTGTTTTTTTTTTAAACGGAAAAAGTAAAGGAAGAGACTCTTCTTACAAAATTGAAAAATTTCTGAAAAATAAATTCACTCTGGTTTGTTTGATATTCATACCTACTGCTTTTTAGGCTAGGACGGCGAAGTAGATGGCCGTGAGTTATTTTTTACGGACAGCCTGTTTCATAATAGGATGTAATAAGCACACACGCATGTTATGCAGAGAATATTGTGTGCTTTAATAAAAACAGGAACAACGCGGGCATTTTAAATATGGATAATACATGAAAAAATACAAGTTCGTGATTTCAACGAATAAAGATCGTAATATATTTATCACGCTTTGTTATCTTTTAACATGAATTTTATAAACAGTACACCTAAGTGTTCTCTGTGACTTTGCTTTCCGTACACTGAACAGAATCCTTTTACGGGATTCGAATCCAACACATTTAATATAAAACCGTTTCGAAGTTCTATTTTAGTTCTCTTAAGATGGCATGACTTAAAATCAGCCAAAGGGATTATGAACTAGTGACAAATTTTACACCAACTTAAATATTTTTGTACCCTGCACCGTCTAAAACTATGGAGGCACTATTATTACCACGGCGGTGTAACTTAATAGCGACAAGGGTTCGGTCAGTTTCGGTGATTGTACATCTACCTATCCTTTACACGTATTACAGGTATTTGAATTAAGATATCCTTCTCTGTGAATTGCGCAGCTGCCAGATAGCGCTAGTAGTGCTGAATTTTTATTGGTTGGTCAAGTTTATTCACATGTCTATGGAAACACAAAATATCCATGAGGGTACTAGCACACACACACGGAAAAACGGCGGAAAACTGACGGATTGCATTTTTTTTATAATTTTGGTAGGCCCAACTCTTGTCTTTTGTCGATCCGTGGAGTTACTCCCGTTAACAAAAAATTAACATGCGGACCTTTTACAGCTTAGATTGTAGATATGTTACGGTCTATACCCGAATTTGGTCAATGACCGAAATAAATGCGAAAAACTAGTTCTGATCAACGAATATTTATAATATTTATAATTAATATAATTGTGGGATATTCAGCGTAATAATTAAGTACAAATGCAAGGTGAATTCGAGTCTCAACTAGTTCGCCTATTGGAGGCTTCTGATACAAAGAAACATAATTTTATGACGAAACATAATTACCTTACTACACTAGTGAGGTTAAGAAAGCAAATTTGTTGAAAGCTGGATTAAAACTTGTCTGCTAAACAATACAGATAGAATAAATCGCTTTGATGTAGTAAGTATCAGTAATGTGGAAAAGTTAATTAAAAAATGCAAAGAAGATTCCGATGCCATACTAGTACTTTCCATTCAGAAATGAACAGAAATAGTTTTGTCCAATTGAAAATGCGCAAAACTAGTTTTGCTCATTTTATAACACTCAATACCCGTTTAAATGTAAGATTTCGGGTTTGGGCAATATTCGTTAGTCAAAACTAGTTTTGCGCATTTATTTCGGTCATTGAAATCGGGTATAGACCGTAACAGATACACATGCGGTATTCAAATGAATAAAAATCACTTAAATTAATAATTTCTTTAAAGGCTAGACTATAGCAGACAATCCGGCGAATTTCTGGTGTTTTCCGTATCATGTGAGAGTATCCTTAAAAATGACAGGGCAGCCATGATGTTTTTGTTCTTTTAATTTCGTTTGTACTTTGTGGCAGACATTTCTCAACGATATTATATTTGTGAATTTTCAACTGTATTATAATACGTGCGTGTATTCAGAGACAAGTTGTCTGTGTGTTTGGGTTTATTTATTTATTATGTTTGGAATTAATTATCAACATGCCGTCAACAAAATGTCATCTTTGTGGTTATGGTGTAAAAATCAGTTGACCCCTTCGCCTGTTATTGATTTACTTAAGATTTCATGAGATAGAATATAATTATGTCATTATAACAACATTCCGGAACTATTTTTTATATTTTTCGATTACTTTGCTCTTCATTTTATTATATTTGAAACTACTTTTCTGATTAGGTGTTTTATTTTTAAATATTGTATTTGTATTACTGTGAAATAGATGTAAGACCGCCATAATTTGATTTTTTGTGCATATTCTTTCAATAAACTATTAGTAAACGATTTACTTGTTTTTTTTCATTAAAAAATTTATAGAAAACTGAAAAGTAGCTAAACCTGTACCGCGGATTTTTGAATCGCCTTTAAGCGATGTGCGTGCCATCTATGCACCTTCTTCCAGTCCAGTCGACCAGTTGCGAACCAAAAATGTCAATGCAGTTGCCTATCTCAACGGGTTATCTCTGTTATTACGTTAATATATGATGCTAATATAGAACCGAAGAAGAAAAATATCAAAAATCAAACCGATAGGTGTTGAATTTGTACAATTTTGTACTGCCGGGTTATAATTAACCTTAACACTTAGTTTTGCGGGGTATAGGGTGCGGGGACAACTTTATGCTTCTACGCAGGTCTCCTAATTTTATATATGGTGTCAACAATAATATACATTCATTAGATTTATTCAGAGATGATGCATTTCAACTTGGACAGAGGTATTGGCAACAATGCATTTTCTTTCTCACTTGCACATAGCTCGCTCTTGCTTTCACTCAGTGTACTATTGGACAGTGCAAGAGAGAAGCACTACAGCCTACAGGCTTTCATCTCTACTCTCAAGAGAACACAAGCGTAGAAGAGCAAGCGCGGTTGCCATTTACTTATTGAGAATTTATGTAAAACTCACCACATCGAGGACTTTGTGTTTTAATCCATTTCTCATTACTAGTGCAGGGAAAAATTTTAGTTTTTTCTATTAACTTTAAAAATGTATATTTCATAGCATAGTTATTATTGAAATTAACCCTATCATGACATATTTAATTTTATGAGTTTTCTATCGTTTTAAAAATATATTTTGAAATCATTTTGAATTTTTGAGCCAACCTTCTGAATGTAGGTTTAACTTTTTTCCATCGGAATGTTTATAACATTACTAAAAAAAATTAAATTTCCCACGCTCATGTACTTAAACAGCGGTGTCAACAAAAATTCGTTGGCTTTTGAGGTTTAAAATAGTATTTTAATTGTAATAATTTTAATTTCATTTTGAACGATTCGTTCACATTCAATAAATTGAAAGCGTGGCGCGAAATAAAAACAACACGGCGCAGCACCAAAAGTGGTGTTGTTCTATTGTTCTAGTTGTTCTACACACAGCATGCTTTGTTTTCTAATTTACATATGAATTATGATAACAAAAGAAAAATTCTCATGGCTTAACGCAATTAACTCGGGACTATGTAAACAATGTGTCGCCCTCTAAAATATTGTCTGTCACTGAGAACGTAAAAATTGGACAAAAACAATTCGCCCCGCCGCGCCCTCTAATTTTAAACGAAAAAAAAAAAAACATTCTTGAAATGCTAAAGACTCCAGTAAATCAAATTTCAAATCAACCGTAACGAATATTAAGGTGGAACGATAAGGTAATATTTATGATAAAAGGTAGTCGAAGCACACTTTTTTTTTAATAAATAAAAAAAAAAAAATGATATTTTCTTACCGCACTCAAGCGTATGACTAAATGGTTGAAAGTTGACACTCACCTGAAACAAAAAAAAAAATATATTAATAAGCATTTGGGGTTTATTGGAATTAAATAATTGATTGACACTTGGAACCAATCTTCACCTTACTACTCTCTAAGCATGAATTAGTAAAATTTTCACTAATAGGTCATATGCATGCATTTTTTTTATATTTTTAATAGATTATTTAGTCAACTATAATACGGAAAAAAATTGATAATCATTTAAAAATGTAATATTATCATAAGAAAAAAAATATTAAATTTCACATTCAAAAATAGACAGTTTAAACAATCGGCCATGTTCGCGGGCTTATATGACGTCATGATATACGATGCATGTCAACCTTGATGTCAAATTGTCAATGTTCTAAATGAAGTTTATTTGTTGTTTTCTCTAAATACTGACATAATCTTACTGTGAGACGACATCGTTGTCATGGAAACTGCTGTTGATATATACTCTGACGTCACGATGCGTTTTGAGAATTCGAAAATAGCGCTTATTTTCCACATTTCTTTTTTATTAGTTGTATTTTTTTCAGTGATTAGATTAATAAAATAACCATTACGTTATGATCAAGAACTAAAATATATTTCGAAATAAAAATTTAAACCAATTTGGAGTCTTATGTATATGACCTATTGCGTAAGTGAAGCTGTATTCACTTAATAATCAACGATTTTCACAACAAATTAGTGAATTTTCACTAACAAATTTACTCTCTAAAACTGAAATAGTGAAAATGTCACTATTTGAAATAGTTACTTCTGATTCTCTTCCGGAATAGTGAATTCAAGTAAAATTCACTGTCAGAATAGTGTGTTTTATACGTGTCGCTTGTGGCGCCTCCACACAGTTACTATAGATACTTATTATATTATTCATGCAGATCGTTCTAAAGCAAGTTCCTTGTAAACTCATAAACAAACAAGTAATATAATTAATTAGATTATTTTAATTACATTTTCATAAGCCATATAAACTACGGTTTTGAAATGGTAGGGAGTGAGTCACCAATATGTACGGTTCGCTTAATAGAGCGGCAATGAAACAATGTCGCTTATATCGTGAAGTATAAGACGTGTCTATTCAAATCTTTGATTAACGTCTGATTAAATTATTATTAGTTTTTGTTAATATATTTGTCTGAAAAATTGGTCGATAATTTTATTTATTATAAGTGTCTATATTTACAAACTGCCGATCAGCCTAGATGGAAAAAATGTTTCTACTTTTGTGATCTAGGAAAGACAAACATAATCGAATGCCAAACAGTCGAGTTTAAACGAGGTCTAACTTACTTCCTCGTTTGAGCAATTATTACAAAGATTAAAGAAACTATACACACAAAATGGAGAATAAAATATTCTTTCGTGCTATAAAATGCCATAAATTCTCCCTCAACATCAAAAAGGTGGGTTTCTCAATTTACAATGAAACAATAAAGAAACAAGTAAAGTACAAGGAGAATGAAAAACTAAACAAGAAAACGGGAACAAAGTGTGAATACAAGACTACCACCCGTAACCCCTTACGGAAAAAGTTTCGGTTTATTCTGCACACTGTTTTGTAATATATTTTAAAGTTTATATTCAGTAGTCTCATGGACATGTAAATTTACAATCTCATTTTGTAAGAGATGGGGTTTGCAAAAGGCAAACAAAATTGCGATAAGTGTAGCAATAGTCAAAGGTTACGCAGTCAAAGGATCCGCACAAACCTTATGGGAATTGGTTCTCGGTTAAATTGATCGAAAATGGTTTTATTTTATAGTTTAAAGGTCACTAAGAAAAAGTGACCATGGGCGCATAACCTAAAAACCAATAGATTTTTAGCTACAGATATGTTTAGCGAGATTTTTGAGGGATATCCATAGAAATCACAATCTTAAAAAATCCTAAGCTCTAAAAACATGTTTTCGAGTGCGCTAAATCCGAATATGACATTATTATTTTATAAAGGGTGACATCTTCCAACATTACCTAGTTTTCGACTATTTTTCTATTTCTAAAAAACAGCACAAAGGTTAAACATGGGACATGTTTGTGAATTCAATGGATATCCTTATATCTATAATCCCGCTAAACATACCTGTGGCTAAAAATCTATTGGTTTTTAGGCGCCCAAGGAAACTGTTTCTTAGTGACCTTTAAACTATATAAAAAATGTAGTTTTCAATAGACTGCTGAGAATGCATAATCCATACTCTAAAGTCGATGTCGACCACCCGCGCACACAGCGCAGCACACTACCTTACCGGCCGGCCACTAACCTCATTCATTATACCCAAGCATCCTCGATACAGACACTTTGCAAGCGTAACTTAAACATACAAAAATCGTTTTGTTTTTTCCCCGTTCAATGATCATAATAGATATAAATTTCCTTCATGTGTATATACATTTGTATATGTACCTACAATAATTTAAGATTTCATGCATTATTTTATACCACACATCATGATTTTTTATTGTTCTTTTCTTCTACTGCTACCAGATATTAGGTGAACTCTATTTTACCACGTTTATATTAACTTGCTTTTCGTGTATGTCGGGCGGACCTTTATAATTGATTTTAAACTAATTTCCTGATGAGATAGAGACTCGAAATTTTTAACATAACTCAGAATTAGATGACAATACGAGAAAATACTAAAATAAAGTAGAAAATAAAAATAAATAAATAAGAAATTTTCCGATGACAATAGAGGAAAATCTTGCGACAAGCTTTTGATTTAATTTGAAGTTTATTTTCTTCTTTTGACGTGATAACGTCTTATAAATTGATGAAACACCAGCTGCACGCACGAAGAAGTGTAACGTTCCGCCTGTGTAACGTTCCGCCTGACCCTGTGCGTGCAAGCGAGAGCGCAGTATAAGCGATAGAGAGTCGGTAAAAATATAGTTTGACAGCTACTAAAATTTAGGTTATGTATTATTAAATATGATATTCGAGCGGAATACGTTATCACGTATAACTATCGTCCGTAAACCGACTTTACAGACAACCAAATTTTTTTTAGAGTATTTAAATAAAAGCTTGTCTTTATTAATGTTTTTTACAATTACGTAACTTTATTATTTATAGCAAAGCATTTAAAGTACAAATATCATTTATTTAAAAAAAATAATATTTTACAACTGAAAATTACTATTCTCTTTTTTCAAGAGTCGACAAATTCAATAAATTTCATAATTAGTACATATTCTTTTATACTTCATTAATGTTGCAATTTATTTCTCATTAACAACTGTTTTCCTGCTTCCGACTGCTTGCAAAAATCACGAATTCTCTTTTCTCCCGCATTTCTCCTTGTCTTCTATCTTTATTTTAAAACCAGCTACTATATTATTCAGCATGTTGAAAATTTAACAGATTAGATTCCACAATGTAATATAAGCGGCACATTCATGCATGGGACGGGCGTTGCATTGTTTCATTAGGCGAACCATACTATAACGGTGAGTCACATCTTGATTTTTGGTAACAAACCTTTAATTTTTATAACTCAGTAATTTTGACATCATTTTTTATCATATGTGATATTATGTGCGTTTAAAAGTCCACGTTTATTTTAAAACAGGAACTTTTGTCCAATCAACAACGATATTACGTCACCACGGTCAAACATGAACCAATGAACGCCGCGCCAATTACGCGTTCGTTTTTCATTGGTCAGAATGTTTTATTTGACGCTATTATTACTGGCATTTTTAAATTCTCGCAAAAGTCCGGCGAGAATTTAACTTTTTTAATATTTTTAAATGAGATAGGAGTTCTTTGAGATGCTCTAAAAATGTGGGACGACTCCATTATTATTGAAGTAAAACTTTTTTTGTGAAATTCTCGGTGAGTTGCCGTTACGAACAAATGTGACGTTTTTGGGTGGTCTACTAGCATCTAAGAAGTGTGATTTTTAAGTGGATTCTTCTTTTTTAACAGCGTGTAGAAATCAAATAGACGAACAAAAATTTTAAGTAACTTTTTATCAGAACTCAAAAATAAGAGAGAAACAGCCTTTTAGAGTTTAATTAAACTTTATTTATTGAATCAAAAGTCCGGTTAACATACGCGAAGAAATGATAGCAAGAATCGGAAATGCATCCCAAATAATTCGCGGAAGGCCCTTATGGCTACTACAAGCATGTACAGAAGCATGGCTACGACGCACGTATCTTTGTGTCCAACAAAACGGGGAAAACGTCGAACAATTTCTGTGAATGACATAACATATGTGCATGGTGACATAACATAATGCCAGGACCGACCTCAAAATTTGATAAAACTTTGAAAGCTCGTTCCTCTTTCATTTTTGAGTTCTGATTAAAAAGTTACTTGAAATATTTGTTCGTCTATTTGATTTCTACACGCTGTTAAAAAACGACTTAAAAATGTAAATCTATAATAGAGGCTTGTATTTATTTACACGTTTTACTTCAACCGCGAGTAAAGGTTAGGTCACACATTTTTTTTTATTACTGAATATAATGCTCTTAAATTAACCCTTTCAATTTATTCCCTCAATTCTTGGTGATAGCTGCATAATGCCGGTAGCTTTTAGAGGTTAATAGCCATTATAATCAAAACCATCATAATACTCAAGAGGTTTTCAGTAATTTCAGTTCGGCGTCTTGACGCGTCTCTGCGCGTTTCACGCGAACAACCCTCTTACAGAGGACTTACAGAGCGATAACCGATGTTGGTAATAATATTACGCAGAGAGTAGCAGGTAAGGAAATGAATTGGGCACCGCACAACACAGAGAAGACAAAGGTCGGGCACTAGGTACCGAGTACAGCAGGGTTGTCCAGGGTTGTAAAAAAAATTAAAAATGTGTTACGAGAACGCATTACAGAAGTGAAACTTCTAGTTACAAATCATACGATTGCATTTAGACAAGTGTAACAATATGTGTTACGAGATAATTTCACGTTCAGGTATTTCGTCTGTATATACAAGTTAATCTGAACGTGACACATTTTTTCCACTTGTCCAAATGCAATCGTATGATTTGCAACTAGAAGTTTCACTTCTGTAATGCGTTCTCGTAACACATTTATAATTTTTTCGAAGGTTTACTGCAAATAATAAATAAGAAAATACAAGCAGACAACAAAATTTTCGCAGATTTACTGCAAATATTGTTTTTTTAGTTCAAGTATTATTCTGATAAATTAGTGAACAATCGAAGAATCTCGTTAGAGATTCTTTTCTGTGCTAAATACCGACGAATCTCTAACAGATTCTTATACATTGATTTTGCCTCTCTCCCATATAACGCCGTGTATATTATGAGGCCAGTTTCCAAGTTTTTTTAGTTCTGTGACCACGTGACTTTCGTATTACCAAATTTTCGTATCACCCATATAGTGCTTCTATTCGACAATGATAGCAATGCACTGTTACCGCCCGGTGGCCGAGCGGTTAAGACGTAAGGTCAGTAATGGCAGGGTCTAGGGTTCGATTCCCGCCAACATCATTGGAAATTTTTTTTTCTACTCCATTTTATTTCCACTTGATATTTATATAAAATATATTTCTCATATATTTTTATTTTTCTTTATTTTTTAATTTTAAGTAAGTGTAAGTTACATCGAAAAAAACCCAATTAGTTCGCAGTTTCAACAATATGTATTTTTAAATCTTTGATTAACGTCTGAATTTTTCTAATGTTGATAGCGTTGTAACAATGGGTGTTCTTAACAATTGTAGCAAACAGTAGCTACTCTGTAATGTATCTTAATTTAGTGTTATAATATGGACAATTTTCGAAACACATAGATAAAGTAGTCCCAGCCCTGGGTAGGCAGAACGGAGGCCGATAACGTTCGTCCGTGTGTGCAGCCAACCGTGTTGTTATACATTAAACACAGGTCCGTTGATCACAGGTTGGCCAGACTGACCGCGATAACCGCAACAGTAAAATACCTAAGGAATTTGTAGCAACTAGCGCCCCGATGTTGAAGTCAGTGGTACGCGGCGGCGGCGGTGGTGGTGTTTCATTGTCAACCGGGTTCACAATAAAACACAAACCAAATATTTACTGTTGCTATTTACATCTGATTCTGATTATAATGAAACATAAATTAATGGTCAATATTATTTTCTGAAATATTTTACTTTATTTATTTTCATCCGTGTGCGATAGATATAATTCTACAAAATGTATTTCGATTGCGGTCCGGCGTCTGATCTAATAGCTTTGAGCAAATTCTACCAGATTTACTTCTGAACTAATAGCTTTGAACGAATTTTAACAGATGTCGATACTTGGTACTAAAACAGGTTTTTTGAAGTGAAAACTTCTTTAGCGGCGTTGTAAACTTTTTTGTAATGGGTAAAAAATGTTAAACTCGCGTCAGGGACACGTGACCTGATCGAAAATTCGTAAGACGAAAACTTTTATTTATACAACGTTAGACATCTAGCGTTGAAATATCGTACATAAAAATGCAATCTATGATACAAACCATTTTGATAGAAAATTCGTAAGCCGTTAATATTCATAAGTTTTCACTTCTGCCGGCACTCCCGGAGTGCAACCCGTCTTTTTTTTGTTTGCTTTTGTGGATGATCATTTATACGTAAAATTTCCGTCTTTGAAGGCCTGTTATTCTTAAAGTACGAAAAAACAAAAGAAAGATTTTTTATAGAGAAATAATTTTCCTACAAAACTGTTGCGTTCAAAATTTTTCATAATTTTTCTCCAAAGGGTGGAAATAAGGGTGGCCAGCTTGAAGAGGTTGCGAGGAAAAAAATAGTGGAACTCTCAACATCGTGTTCAGCGACCTCGAAAACGGGGGAGGGGAGTCTCTATATTGGCGCTCTGGTAAAAAAAAAGCAAAATCCTCAAAAAATACCGACTCCTGACCTTCCGACGTTGATGACTTTAGCTGTCTAAAAGCGATCTACCACGAATTTTCATTGGATCCGTATTTCTCCCGATTCGATTTCGGCCGATATCGGAAGGCAATCACGCTACCGTTTAGAGTTGGGGAATAAATAACTTCACGATGAAAAAATCACTGTGATCAGCCGTATAAAATGATCACTGTGATCCGACAAGACGGAACTACGTTCCAAAGTAACGCATGTAGTTCTATGTCACCGCAATCACGACGGTCGCACCAACCGAGTAGCCGTCCGACCGAGTGTTTGCTCGGTCGGGATCGACGTGACAAAGTCACGATGATTTTTCACTGTTATTGGTGTAACCGGAATTAACAGTCACTGTGATCACATAGTAACGACTTTTCCCATGCCTATACTTCCGTTTCCAATATTTGCTTTCTTCTGGTGTCGCCAGACACCGAATGGGGAGAAATGCAGATCAAATGTAGGGGCATCCACCGTAAAAAGAATGGTTTGTGGCGCAGAGAACATTTAAATTTAAGAGGGGCAGCGTTGACTAATCCAGCAAACGTCAGGTATGTATAAAAGCTGTAAAAGTAACGAGAAATTGTGTACCCGTATGCATTCGTTACTTAAAGAACCAGTACCCGTTACTTTCGTACCGTTACGTTACTCGTTACTTTTCATACGACATACAATCGTGTACTAACAGCATCAAGCATGTACCATAGCATCGAGGCGCGTCGCATACGTGATACGATATGACTTCGTATAACCGCATCAAACGAGTCGAACTGACATGGACACGACAGATGCGAGTAACGAAATGAATTTGTAAGTAACGATTCGTTACTTCGAGTCAGACGATGTACCCGTTACTCAATAACGAATACATACGGTTTGTTACAGCTCTATCCGGTATTGTATTTCAGACTGCATACGTTTGAAACCATGCAATTAGAATATTGTAAACTCATATTCATAAATGATCACTCGTTCGCTTTCGGAGATGTTATGAAATCTTCAGATCAGTATGAATCGTATATTTTATATGAAGTATATTTGTCGTTGGGCGTCGATTGTATATCAGCCTTTTCCATGTTAAGGTTCAAAGCAAAATGCACAATATATACCGAATGCTTGTGTTTAGAGAATACAATGAGCGCCGCATACCTTTAGTTCAGGTACATCGAGGTCACTTCTCTGCTAGATCTATCACCCTCACCGTTGGAAATAATTGCGATACTACATACCAGCTGTTCCTTACATATACAGGATGAACATAGTATACCTTTTAGTGATGTGCCGGATATCCGTATCCGCGGATATCCGAGGGATAAGAAAGACCCGTATCCGTATCCGTTAGTTTTTGGCGGATCTTTTACCTTATTAATTTTCAATTCATAGATGAAATTTTATATATATAGGTGAATAGGTAATAATGAAAACCTATTAATTCCATTCAGATTATTTTTTATTTTTTTAAATCGTATTTGGCACCTTTATATTGCAAACATTTATCGTAGTGAGTACCATACTAATAGTACATAACTCAAAGGTACTAAATCAACTATCTTTATAATGAGATATTGCACATCGATCTTTGGAAAGAGACAATCTGTTATGAGAGTTAACTCTTAAAGAGGTCAATAACTTCCATAACAGATAGTCTCTTTCCAAAGGTCGATGTGCAATATTTATCGCCGCGTACTCTAAGAAAGTTAAGATCCGTATCCGTATCCGCGGATCTTGAAACCAAAAATACGTATCCGCGGATATACATTTTTAACGATCCGGCACATCACATACGATATACTGTTTAAGTGACTAGCTCGGTCCGGCTTCGCCCGAATTTGTAGATTGCCGCCGTTTTGAAGTAAATCTTCTTTACGCACGCTTGACTTGGGGATTAAGCTGGTGAATGCCTGACGAGAGATTTACGGAAGTGTGATCGGGCGAGGCGAACGGAAGTTGAGATGGAGATATAAGTTAGTGAAGATAGAAAGAGGATGACAAAATACTTCACTGGCTAGTGGCGCCATCAGGTGTCCGAAAATATAAGCAGTACTAATAATAGAATGACACATACTCTACTTGCCAGTCGCGCTATCGGGTGACAGAAAAAAGTTTTGTAAACCTACTTTAAATAATATTTCATAAAGATTTACGCTTAAAAACTGCTCAAATTGAATTCTATGTCGTCAAAAAAATATATCTACAGTCTGTATGCATGACAGCCCACTAGAATGCAGTAAAGCAAAGAGACCACGTTTTCAACTCTAAATTCTTGCTTTGCAGACATCTAATCCATCCATCAGATACACTTCAAACTGCCTGCATCTAATTGGCAACATACATATATTCACTGAATGTGTAGTTAATGATCGATCATACCTATATATGTGCTTTGATCAAGACAAAACAATATAATCGACTTCGATAAACACGAAATGTAGTTATTTAGTTAAATATCAATTTTTAATTTACATTCCTATCTGAAAATTACCTGATCTAGGTCGAAACGATCGTAATTAATTAAATTAATTTTTTTTTTGGATTTGGTCTATTTTATATTTTTTACAAAAATACAGTAGAACCTCGATTATCCGAGTCGCAATTATCCGAGCTCTGGATTAACCGAGCCAATCTAATGCGAGGTACGCGCGTCTATGATCCGGATTAATCGAGCCACTAAAGACCCAATATCCGTATTAACCGAGCTTCTAAAATATAGTACTGTGCGATCGGCGAAAGAAGACCGGTGGGGAAAGGGCAAGAAGTCGCTGATGTGTTACCAAATTATCGGAATTCATAGGCGGCGCATAGCAAGGCATGCAAACAATGTATAGCTTTTAATTTTAAGGCATTATTTTGAGCCTCTAACTCGCACATTTTAATTACATTCGCTATGACCTCCCTAGCGCCACTTCTAACTGTTTTTCCATTTTTACTTTCCATTTTGATGATATTCAGACAACACCCCTCAACTTAGTCCGTGAACGCACACCTATGTACTGTCTGGTGTATGATTTTTTTGTACTGTTAGCAAGTGTCGCTGTATAGTTGTACAGCTATGGCAATAGTACAATTATCGCGATACGACAATTGTGAATCGTTTGGTCGACTGAACTCCCTTATTGCATAGAAGCGGTTCCAGGATCATTACCTTTTACTAATATAAAATACATGTGCGCTCTTCTGCAATAAGGTCATAGGACTACATTCCATAGACCGGTCTTCTTTTAAAAATCCAACAGTATGTAATGTACCTACATATTTCCATTTAAAATCGTTGCGGCGATAAAATAATTTATTAATAAAAATATTTACATGGTAAAAACGTTTACCTATAAACCGTTTAAAGTAGGTACATTTGTGTAAATTTTTTTAATGAATAAAAAATAAATCCGGATTATCCGAGTTTTCAGTTATCCGAGTAGAGTGTTCCCCATGTTACCTCGGATAATCGGGGTTCTATTGTATAATCAAAGTTCGATAAACGAATAGTCTAGAAAAAAATTCAGCCAACTGGGTGACGGGACCATTCTAACTTTAAAATGTTGACATTTGATATGGTATAATAAAGAAAATAAAATTTCTGAAGTATTTTATAGCTGAGAGCGCAATCTAGTTATTTTACGATTCGTATTAATGACATAATTTATCTTTTTGAAGTTTATTAAGCTAAGATAAAACGATTGATCCTCATAGAAATTTGATAAAATTTTCATCCAAAAATTTTATTCAGTTCCATAAATTATTATAAAATAAAATAAGACACCTTGGTATTATGTTATGATGAAATTAACGGGATACAAGGCTAAATATAAAAACAATTTTTATTCATTCATTTAATATCAACGTTTCGGCCAAAATTATTGCCTTCTTTTTTAAGGTCCTGAAGAAGCCAATAATTTTTTCCGAAACGTTGACATTAAATGAAGTTCTAGTGAATAGAAATTGTTTTTATGTTTAGCCTTGTATCCCATTAATTTCATTATAAATTATTATTTAAATTTACAGTAATCTATGTTATTCAGCAATAAACGTATAGATACATATTATATTGTGTTTATTTACAATTACTAAACACAAAGTGTACGCTATCTATGTAAACACCATTCAATGGACACACAGATGTATCTACTTCAATTAACCACATTCGTATAATATACCACCGGACCCAAATTGTGGCTCGAGAGTCGCAAGCGACTCTTCAAGAACTTAATTGTGGCTCAACTAATAAATAAAAAAAGCGAGTGTGCTTTAGACCACACGACTGAAGTAAAACTTCTTCTTGCCATATAAAATAATGATACAATAATATTCAATAATCTAACACCATATTTTGATTAGACATTCTGATTTAACGACACAGTTATAACCTCACTCTGCAGCACATATCTACAAAGACGAAATGTTTAAAATATAATAAATAATAATAATAAATATATATTTATTAGCATGATTTATAATATATTTAAAAGGATTTATTAACTAACCTACATTATTTCCGTTACAAAATGCAGCAAAATTCAATGAAATGTATTTTTGATACAAAAACAATTGTTTTCATTTTAAACGTCAAATAGTAGAAAAAAAAAACAATTTCGATTAATGTCTTTATCGCACTCACTAGGAAATTCTCAGAAGGCCGGGTCAGGTTGGCTACCTGTTTTCCATTGTTGTTGTTGCTAAAAGATTCTACAGAATCCATAGTCGTCCCAACAGGGGGCACGCAACAGTATTGTTTTGAAACACTTCGTATGTATGCGTCAGGTCGTTAGCGAATTAAATGATTTAATTCTGGTAATCCTATACGTACTATATGCTGAAATAACGATTTTTCTGAATAGAATATTTTTAGAAGGTAGCCTCTTCAAACTTTTTGAAGTGTGCCAAACTGAATATAAACAAACATGATTTTATATTTTACGGATTACACAAAGCAGAATGCACAAACTTCTCGATCATTCACCTACCACAGAAAGTTTTTTTTCTGTTTATTTTATAAATTGTAAAGTTTAAATTTATATCAAATTACGGGAAAATAAAAACGTAAGGTTGTAAAGGCCGCTAGATGCCTTGCTAGATTTGACTACTAGTTTTCTAGAGTTGCTTTTCTCGATTGTTTTCATGTGCTCGCTTCACACGAGACGTCTTTCCAGGCTTGTTATGTAACAAAAGTGGACGTTTGTTGTCTCTGAACAGAACACACACTATGGCACAGTGTTTGTTTGTGACAAGATTCTGTTTCCTGATTGATTATTGCTCAAATCAAGCAGAGAACAAAGCAAGAAAAATAGCCCGCTGCACACGACGTTGGATTTGCAGCTAGGTTCCTTGCTAGATTTCACTACTAGTTTTCTAGCGCTGGTTTTTTTAATTGATATTATGTGCTCGCTTCACACGGGATGTCTTTACAAGCTTGCTCTGCAGGTAGATTCCGTGCGCGTGCAGTGATAGAACGGTAACAAAAGTGCATGTTTATTGTCTCTGAACAGAACACACACTATAGCATAGTGTTTGTGGGCGTTTGTTCAAGTCGCGACGCTCACGTGACAAGATACTATTTCCTGATTGGTTCTTGCTCAGAGCAAGCAGGGGACCTAGCAAGAAAAATAGTCCCTGGTCTAATCTTGTGAGCTAGCAGGCGAGCCCGCAGTAATTTCATCTCAAGCCTCGTAGCTAGCCTGTCGGCAGAAGTCCCAACATTGTTTCCAGCCTCGTGTGCGCGGTCTGAATATATAGTTTGCTATTGTTGTTATGAATCACGCATTGTTATAATTACAAATGTACTATTCAAACAATGTCACTGTCGACACTCAAAACCAAAACTTCCACTATCGCGGCGGATGAGTTATCAACTAATCAACAACGACATATCAATCTAGCTCATAATAAAGCATATTAGCAACTGTGTTTCACAAACAGATTGTAAATCGCGAGACCGCGTTATTCAAAAACATCGGGTATCGTAAATCGATGGGACAGAACCGAGGTGTGAAAACGGCACTTTTAAGACTTCGAACGCCGATGTTACTTGCATAGTTCACGCCTGTCTAATGTAATTAGTGCTTATGTTGTGCCGCGAATGGGAATTACTGCGCGTCGCGAACGTAGCTACGTCGACAGGACAAAAGTGTCACTCAAGATGTTTATAGTTGCAAATAAAAGGGTTCATCTAGGAACATTCTGATGTATCGCAAAATCACTTAGCGTTAATCAGTTCTCCATAGGAGGAAGAAAAACAGTCAACTTTGTGTCATTTATCCCAACATGGTGACGTTTTAAGGTTTGCGTTAAATATTTAACGCGAACGGTGTATTCATAACAAAGACATACGGCCTTAAGATTCACAAGACGAATACTAAATACAGTAGAACCTCTGTAAGGCGAACTTCAAGGGAGACGCCCAAAAAAATAGTTTTCGGTTTATGAAGGATTTCAACTTGGGCGGATTTTGTAAGGAAATATTCGACTTGTAGAGGTTGCTATGTTCGAGATATAAATTTATTTTTTGAAGTCATGCGGAGGGAAAATATGTACCTAAATGGCTTGTAAGTATGATTATTTCGACCTATACAGATGGTTGAGATTTCGTGTAATGGAGGTTTTGGGACTTAAAGGGAAGGGAACAAAACATTTTTGGAATTTTTCGACTTATCGAAGTTCGACTTAAAGAACTTCTACTTTATTAGCAATAATATTAAAACAGAAAAGTTAACATTTTAATCATTAAAAAAAACTTCTTATTTTTGTCAGCAGAACAAATTAGATCAGATGAATCTTTTTCAAGAAATCCCAAAATTTACTTTAATTCGTCTTTTTTTTAATTAAAAAAAAAACGGCTGAACCGATTCTGATTAAATTTATTTCGGACCATATTGAGGTTAATTAGATAAGATAAGATATTTATTTATTTCATGTGTAGCTAAAAAGCTGTGAAATATGTCAATATACAATTAAATTTATAAATCATGTATAGAGTACAAACATTTGTCAATAAGATATTTTTTTAAATGTCTTTTGAACCGAGGCAAAGAAAGCTGTTTAATATCATGTGGTAATTTATTAAAGATGTCCACTAAATTGAAATTCACATTTTGATTCGATATTAAAATGACGTCAAAAATTAAATTGTAACAATTTTATAGCGTCCTTTTCATGAACTGTTTTTCTTTTTTTTGTTGTTTGACAGCTTTGCTTTAGACTTTAAAGTATATATAGCTGATCAAGCCACTCATCTAAAAAAACCATTTCACTATTTTTTATAGGTACATCCAAAGATTAATTTTACTGATAGAGTTGTATTATTTTGACACCGCCAAAATACACTTGATTTATATTTTAATTACACTTCCAGTGAGTGAGATAGCACGAAAGTTGAACGAGTGACAGAAAATGAAGCTGGCATACCGGCTGCGACAAAATCACATTTCCCCTACAGTAATGGATATACCCACATTTTTTTATTCTCAATATTTTGTTTTGGAAGGAAATTCGCTGGGTGCGTTCAAATAACTGTGATAATAATTAAAAGAATCCTTTAATTATCGAAATTTTTATACTAAATTAATGAGTTTATGTTGTTGCACTGAAAAAAACATTTCGAGTATCATTATTATTTGGAAAAATGTAAAATAAAAATATCATTCGACCTTTACTTCCATGAAGACTACTAGCGCCGCTAGCGGGTAATAGAGCGGGATTGAACTGCCTTGTTAATATTGTTTTAAAACGCGAAGCATCTCAATAAACGATATGGCAGACGAGCGCGACGAAAACGACATCTGACGGCCACATGAAATCAAGCCCACTCTCTATACTCCGCACGCGGCCAATAAACGGGCAAAGAAACAAACTTCCGGTACCTATAATACGCGCCACGAATCTAAAAGGCTCGGAAGTTAGATGCGAATGCGGGCTTGCACTTGTACAGTCTGTTGAAAAACTACAAACTCGCAACTCAACAAAACTATAATAGCAATAACAACTTGACAATAGCGTACTCGACTGTACTTTAAAGCAGGAAAGCGACAAGTGACAAAGGCAATGAGCGATCACGGCCAATCACCGACGAGCGCACGTTCCGCGCAGGTAGCTGGGAGGTGGTGGAAAATGTACCTTCGCGACGCTGTTTGTGACTAACTTCCGAACCTTTTAGATCCGTGGCGCGTATTATACGTCATATTAATTGAATAGTTGTCAGGGCTCTGTGCCTCATCCAATATAATAATAGCAGCACTAGCCGAAAACTAATTACGACAATGATTAGGCAATATACATAGATAAAGTACCCACATGGATATAAGAGAACATAATAGAGGAGCGTATTCAAGCGAGCGAGAGTCTCGCTCGACACACGGAGTTAACACCTCAAAGAGAATACGAATTAACACCACAAAGGTGGGAATTGGAATGTCATCCACACACAGATTTAATAGGTTTTAATACTTAAGTAACTGCATGTTATATACTGATTACGTGAATACTATAGGTACAGGATGTCCCAATGAATTTAGAACATTGAAATTCATGGATATATACAGTCCGCATACGAAAATTGTTGGCAAAATCAAAAGTGCACATCCCGCAAGTTTTCCACTGTATATAATGAAAATTGGAAAAATAGGTTTAAAAATATAAATTAAAAAAAAATATATGAGAAATTTATATATAATAGGTCCCGTCCGGTTTCACCCGGGTGTAAAAGAACGAATGGGGAAGGGAGGAACATGAGTACACACATTCATCTTAGTTTACCGAGATGAATGTTGTGTCCAAATTTCATGATGATCGGAGTTACCGTTCAAAAGTTTTTGTAGATAAAAAGCAGTATTTAAACTTTTTTTAACTAATAATTTTTTTTAAAATTAATTAAATAAATAAAATTAAAATAAATTTAAATGTAAGCCTTAGAAGAAAGCAATGTATAAAATAAAAATATATTCGCCCAACATGGGGCTCGAACCCACGACCCTGATGTTGACAGTCGCATGTTCTACCGATTGATCCACCTGAGGTTGTGTTCTCACAACGCTAATATGAGTATACATATCTAGTTAATGCATTTCACATGAATAGAAGCTTATTTTTGAGATATATATTGCAACATTTTTCATTAAAGCTCTGCTCTTAATGGTCGTAGCGTAATATTATATAGCCTATAGCCTTCCTCGATAAATGGGCTATCCAACAAAAAATTTTTTTTTCAATTTGAACCAGTAGTTCCTGAGATTAGCGCGTTCAAACAAACAAACAAGCTCTTCAGCTTTATATATTAGTATAGAAGTATAGATAAATATCAAGTGGAATAAAAAAAAAATCAATGATGTCGGCGGGGATCGAACCCGGGAGTTTTTTGTCATTATTAGAGTGAGGCCTTATCCACTACGCCATGGCACTCTTGCCGCTGGGCCACTGTTATCGTGGTATAGAAGTATAGTATTTATTCTACAACTTAATTATATTATTTTTTTAACTACTAGCTCTCAAAAATAATAAAAAATAAAACTGTTTAAAAAAATTAAACTACTGAACACATTTCAGTCAATAGGGTTCAAGGCTGATAGTAAACAAAGTGAATAAAATATAAACCAAGTCAATCCGACCAAAATTGCGATCTGTAGAGCTCGGACGTACGTACAGACCAACCGACAACTGCAGCTGTTTGTGATTTTACAATTACAATTTTAGTAGTAACTATGAACTCGAATCGATCTCAAATGGTTTCTGGTTTATAGAACAGAATCTCCTCTTTCCAATGTATGAATACAAAAAAATATGAATTTTTTCAATGATACGACACGCCGTTTTATTATAGTGCAGAAAAGTTGAGTTTGTTATTTTTTATATAACAGTATTAAATTTTCAACAAATAAGCATATTAACTTTTAACGATAATTGAAATTACGTTAATAAACAATTTTGAATTATGTAGCTAATGAACAATAATTCAAATTGGCTAATTTAATCTGTCATAAAAACACGCGAGTATAAATAAATTATTAGCCTAAAGAGTTACACATTACAGTACTTCTTTGAAAATAACAATTTTTACCACCGTTGGTGTTTTTCATGTGTATATGGCAATTTATTATCGTAAAGTGTTCAGCGTCGCGAACAGAGCGCCATAAATTTATAACTAGATGTCTCTTACATTAACCGTCGTTTAATATATGCACGTTCCATTTTGCAAAAATTAAGTGTTGCAAACTAATTAAATTTATTTTCGGAACACAAAGAGAACTATAAAATCGATAGAGTAGGGCGGAGCGGGGTGTTTTCGGACATTTAAAAAAGAGAATCGGCGGCAGCGTCGGTCCGAGCAAACTTGACGTCCTAGACAAATGATTTTAATGGGTACCCTTTTCAATCGAAATTTTCGCAACAAAATAAAACATTGTATCCTTTTAACGACCGAACAAAAAATAATGGATTTGTATTTTTTTTTTTTGTATAATAAACAAAATAGATAGCTTTTAAATATTTATATGACATAATCTTGTCAAATATACCATGTAAAAAGGGCAAAAAATGTATAGGCCAATTATTTAAATATTTTTTCTTGTTTTCGGTGCAGACGGTTTTTCGAAAAAAATTAGTTAGTTAACAATAACCTCACTTTTTTGAAAATAAATTTTTTTTTTCAATGGAACTTTATCTTTCAAGTGTTAGATGATACCATAATTTATTCAAATTTTAAATTGTTATTAATTAAAACTATAAAAATATTAGTAAAAATAGTTGCTATACGCTCTCAACAGGCGCACCGCTAGGACTGTAACGGCCGCACGAAACTATAAATAATAGAGATAGAGTCCGGGAGGTGGGACTTTTTGAAGTAAAACTTCTTTAGGCACGCTTGACTTGAGGAGTAAGCTGGTGAATGCGTGACGAGAGCGTTTACGAAAAGTGTGATCGGGCGAGGTGAACGGAAGTTGACACGAACGGTGATTTGGATGACAAATACTTCACTGGCTAGTGGCGCCATCAGGTGGCCGAAAATATAAGCAGTACTAACAATAGAATGACACATACTTTACTTGCCAATGGCGCTATCGGGTGATAGAAACAAGTTTTGTAAACCTGCTTAACTTGCAGAGCTAAATAATATTTCATAAAGATTTATGCTTAAAATCCAACGAGAGCTAAGTAATTGCAATGTATTACTTTTGTTTTCATATATATCTTTATGTTTATATTTCTTTCTTCTTACATTAGACTGTTCATTTTACAAATTATTATTTTGTTTAATACATTAAATATTCTACGTTTAAAGTGAATAAAATTGTAAATTCATTTTAAAGTTCATATTTTGTGAATTTTCGGGTGAATAATAAAAAATTATGGTAGGAAGAAGTTTTACTTCAGTCGTGTGGTCTAAAGCACATTCGCTTCTTTTTTGAAAATTTTCTCCTCTTTAAGAATCTATTTTTCAATTTGCGCTATCGCTTATAGTTTTTAAGTAATTTCCAAAAATCTGATGGACTTTTTTTCTCGTTTTTGTTAATAACATATGCAATTTTTGTCGACGAAAAAAATTTAAAAAACGTCTCCTACAGAATATTTTTCCAAATCGAATAAGCTATTGCTAATATTTTTTGAAGACTTAGATTTATTTTTCTCAAGAATCTCACTTCTTGACTAGGCTACAAACAAAGTTAAAAACGCGTAACAAAGTTACGATGTAATTTATTTGTATTAATTTGCAAACAGTTTTTCTATTTACAAAATAATACTATATTACCAACCGAAAGCATGTTAATAACAGTCTGACAAACATTTCACGTTGGTAAATTACATAATAGTGCTGCATATGTAGTTTTGGTGTGAAGTGAATTTGACCGACATGTTATGTGCAGAAGTTCGATGTTAGTTTGCACAGTTTGTAGAAACTGTAAAATGATGCACACACTGCAGTTTCATGATTAAAGCTAGCTATAATGAAAAACAAGTTAAATCAGCCGGAACTATCCGAGATAAACCGACTTACAATCGATTCTTTACCTTCACATCACACACCGCGGCTTTTTAGGGTTTCGTAACCAAATGGCAAACACTCTTCTAATTTCGTCATGTCCGTCCGTATGTCACAGCCGTATATCTCCGCCATCTTTGCATCGATTCGGATGAAATTTTACAGGCAGGTATCTCGGGTAAACCGCCATACAATCGTCAAAAAATATTTAGGGGTATATATTCATACTCAAATCTTTGATTAACGTCTGATTAGAACTCTTCATTAAATAAAATTATCAACCAATTACTTGTTATTATTTTTTCAATATTTCAATATTACTCAACGAGCTTCATTAAAAATAATTAGAAACTAAATATTAATTACTTTTTATATTTTTTAGATCAGTTCTGAAAAAGATCCAAATTCGGATCGTTAATATAATGTCTGAAAAATTGGTCGATAATTTTATTTATCGAAGCATATTATATTCATACATAGAACTGAGGGATAAAAATGTGTGTTTTCAGCACCCCACTGGGTAGAGTGTCGTTGGACAGGTCTTTAAAAATGCAATAAAAGTTCGTAAGTGACTTCTTTTCTTAGGTGAATATTTCTCGAAAGACAAGTTCCCAAAGTCGTTAATAATGTACCCCCCTCTCCTCTATAACTGAGCAACGATATGATAAAAAAATTTAAAAAGAATCCAAGAGAGTAGCACTTTATAAATACTTTCATGGAAAATTATTTTGAACAAGATATATTAACAAGTTATAGGAATTCAGCTGATTTTTCCTTACACTATTTTTATATTGGTGTCATATTTTTATTAAAATAGCGGAGACAAGAACCACGGCTAACATGCCAATATTTATTAAGACTACTTGGTTTTTGAAAGGCCATGGATACTCCATTTCTATTTAAATAAAAATCTACAAAACAGTATCAACATATTGCAATGACGCATTTCTAGATTAGAGTATGATATTTTTCAAGCAACGACTACACTACAGAACCCTATCAAGTGTGTGCTCGACACGTCCTTGGTCGGTTTTTTAGTTACTCCGTGGGCTGAAAAAACCCATCATTTCCTCACAGTGTCATTTTAATTTTGTAAGCAGTTATAATCTTCTATGTTTATTCATACTCATATTACTGATGTTCTTTTATGCATAACAAACTGTACCATGGCAGAAGTTTTGATACAATCGATGTTGCTTATACCTACTATCTTATAAGAAAATGCTTCCCAAAGCATGCTTAAAAAATTATAGACACTGATTATTATCTTGACTATCAAGCGCCCATAATCCATAATCTATCATCAATTATAAAAATAAAGTAGGTACATATTTAGTTTCTTCATATCCTGGTTAAAAGAAATGTTTCCTGCTTCCGATGAGCAAGCACACACAGCCATTACATAACAGTATATCTCTATATGCTTAGTTTGGCTGGGCTGCGGTACTATGTGTACTAAATAGCGTGTAGATTGTTTTGGACAGATAAACGTTTTCTGGAAACAACTAACGTAATATATACTCCACTAGTGTGCGTTCAAAGTAAGGTAAAATAATTGAATATGTGCTGAATGGTTAATAGAAACTTAGTTCATCCTTCAATCATAGTGTATATCGTCGTTGGTTGTGTAATACCTCCAATGTGCAAAAAGTAAAATTTGCAGGAAAGGCCAAAAAGTGGTTATTTCAGCAATGGATGGTAAGAACTAGCAATTTCAGAGGTATATTACTAATTTATACATATCTTCACTATACATGTTTAATTAAGACAAAGTATTTTCTTAAAAAATATTTAACGTTAATTTCGGATTTATTGGCACATGGGAGGAATTATTTCATACAACTTTTCCCCTTGTTGGTTACTGTAAAATTAATTTGGAGGTATTACTAGTGTATAGAGCTCCGTTTCCTGAATCTTTTCATCTAAAAAACGAAAAATCTGCCAACTAGCACATAGGAGCTATTACAGAACCAACGACGATAATATGTCAAAAGAAGATTGTAAAATTTAATGGATTATGAAATGGCAATTGTCTTATGCTCGAAAGCGATAGGCATGCGGATTAAAACTGCCTTAATGAATCATCACCCAACATTGACGCAGCTAGTATATGCAACAGTGTCTTAAAATCGTTGCTAATTTTTAACGCAGCCCGAAGTATCTCGTAACAGTGAGTATAGGTACTATATACAGTACTGTAATTCCGTAGGTAAACCAAGTGACCTGGAAGTAAGCACGGAATGCTATTTTATTAATAAAGGTTGTTTTGTGTGTGTTTATAGTCCAAGAGCTATAAAACATTTTTGAGTATGTATTTGGAAATAGCGTTAAAATTTGTGTTACACTTCTTTTGTAATGTCTCAACACAAAATCGAAGACCTGACTGAAAGGTAATAAGGCCTTGCCAAGCCGTGAATATTTAACTTTGCAAAAATATTAATTAGAAAAAAAGTCGTTGAGGTATTTTGAAATTTTAATATCTAAGCCAGACCATTTCAGTAGGGTGTCTAAGTGTCTGCCAGGCGGTTACATAGCTACGAGTAGGTTTAAGTGTGAGAGATAGCGTATAATATGGGCTGAGTTGAAGTGTGCTGTGATGCGATATATGCTCGCACGGTTCAACCTACCCGCAGCATTCACTTGTAATAGACCTGGCAGACATTCAGACCCGACTAAATGATCCGGTTTATTTATTTTTTAATAAATAAAATTATCGACCAGTTTTTCAGACAATATATTAACAAAATATAAAATTAATACATTAACGTTTCGATCCGGATTTGGACCTTCTTCAGAACTGATCTAAAAAAAATCCGGATCGAAACGTTAATGTATTAATTTTATATTTTGTTAATATATTGTCTGAAAAATTGGTCGATAATTTTATTTATTGAAGAGTTATAATCAGACGTTAATCAAAGATTTGATTATTTATTTTTTAAGGACATTTTTTTGCAAAATTCACAGCTGGGATAGGCCCCACCACCCTTCAGCCAGGTCTTAGGTTTTGTGTTCAAAAGAAGTGTTACATAAATTTTCATGTCTCAAATATCTACCCAAAAATGTTTGTTAGCTCTTGGACTATTACGTAGATATTGTGTGTACCCAATACCTTTATAATGTACAATTACGATATTATATACGTCAATTAAACTATTGTCTATTCATGTATCTAACCTGTAGATATAGGTTATGAATTATATATGAATATTAAATTAATGTAAATTGCTATGCAATAATGTCTGCAAAAATGTTACTGCAAATGCAGAAGCAACAAATAACATATTATCTGAAGAGGTTCATTTCGAACGGTTTTGTGCAAGCAAAGCAAATGTAAGTATGGAGAATCGTAATATGACTTCCATGTTTCCAAAAATATATTTACCATTCCAACCCACAAGTGGGAATGGTACTAGCTTAGGTCAAAAATCACTTTTCAAAAATTTAATAATATCTTTCCGTTTTGATGTCCCCCGAATCCAAAAACCATATTTTTGAAAAATCTGTGTGCTGTTAGTCTGTGAACATGATACAGGTCAAACGGATGAACGGATTGACACCAAATTTTGGGAGGATGTTTGGTATACAAATATGAAGAGCCCTATTATTTTTGGAAAAAATCGGCACATGCGCAAAAGAGATATATGCTATAGCGGTGTTTTTCATATAATAATGGTATACTTTTCATAACGGATAATTATTATTTTATTTATGTTGTCAAAAAAGTTTCGTTAAATTTTTTTTTCTAAGTTTTATAGTTTCGGTATTTTTAAAATTAAAAAAATCAGCCGGTCTTTTGTTTTATGGATCTGTCAGAAATAAACTAGTTCGGCATGCTTTGATTAATTTTTACATTACGTGGAACATATTATGTAGGTAACCATGGAAACGAATAGCAAATATAATATTGAATACTATCCATTACCCGCGTCACCTCACGCGATATCAGATATTTTATTTTCTTTATTATAATCAAATGTCAACATTTTTTGAAGTTGGAATGGTCTCGTCGCCCAATTGGCTGGAATTTTTTCCATGTATCAAAATCATTTTCTAAAAATATGCTTGGTGAATTGAAAGTAAATTTTATTCTATCGAATAAATTTTTTCCAAAATTAGCTTAAATGAATTTAATTTGAAGTAACTACGGTTAAAGTTTTTATTGACATAATGCGGGAAGCTTCTCCATATGATAATATAGTGTACCTGCAGCATAAGTCAGTTAAGTATTATTAGCAAACATCTAATGCGAGTATATTGACCTGGAATCGAACGCACGGACTCTGAATTAATAAGACATGAGAGAATCTATACATGCAGGTACATCGAAGAGACGTAGGTGGTTGAACACACCCTTGCATGGCACGACATTACATGCATGAATATATTACATTCATGAATTTTTTAAATCTTGTTTGAAACCAGTATTATGTACTATCTAAAACCCATTTATCTAATGATATTATGCTTAACAATTATTTATTATTCAGTTATGTATTGGAGCTGATCACTAAAAAAATGTTTTTTCTCAATGTTCTTTTTATTTTAATTTCTATCTAATCTTTGGAACAACATCTTTTGTGTCCACATAACTTATGTGAAAAACAATGTTTCGATAAAATCTGGCGACGCAATGATTCTGTGACAAATGAACATGAAGTTCATTTGTTGTTCGAAATGTTTTATTATTTATAAATGTGTTCATGTTTATACTATTCAACACGGCACTATGTTTGACTCATGTCAGCGTTGCCAACAATACTGATCAAGTGAGAAGCGTTAGTGTGCGATTTTGACGATTTTTAGCGATGAGGTGATATATGCGCGATAACCAATCACTGTACTGCTTTTTCAAAAATTATTTCCATCGCATAGCTAATTGACGCAGCATCGCAGCGATTAACTAAACTAGAAGATTTTATCTACAGCGATGTGCTATTTCAAATTAAATGATTACATAACCTAAAAAACACGAATGTCATCATGTCGTGTAGAAGATGTAGAATTTTCGGAAGATGAATTTTCTTCGTCGCACAGGTCACTCTAGTAAATATATACTGCTGATAAGTAATACTTCAAGTTAATTTATTTTCATATGATCGGTTAGAAATTGTTAAACCAGTTTTTAAATTGAGCCCTAAGATATCGAGCAACAATAATTGCGTGAGGATATCATAGCAAGAACAGGAGAACGTCAGCGACACACGCACGCACATACACACATAGATATTTACATAGACAGGTTGTGTTGTACAGAGGTAAACCGCTATTATCCGCCCAATAAACACTCATCAATCATTTACATACTCTTTACGGTTGTGCATAGGCACCGCACTGTTCCGCCACTGACGAGGGATTGTACATAAGCGGATATGTACTAAACGTAACTAAACGATCACAATACATAAACATCCATACATGACGCCGTGCGTCGCGGCGACACGGTGACATTCCCCGATCAAACAGTGACGGTGCATTTACGAGATGCAAACAGTCGAAAACCATTCACGTTTACGAAAAAAAATCGCTCCAATACAAGCTGTGCTTGCACAATTGGTATTCGGGCCATCAGTCCTCCACTTGTGTGATCTATAGCCAAATTTTGGTTATGCAGGTATAAAGAAATAAATTACTCAATTGTTTCTAATAATTGACTCGAAAAACATTCAGGTTTTCGAAAAAAAATCGCTCCAATACAAGCTGTGCTTGCACAATTGGTATTCGGGCCATCAGCCCTCCCCACTTGTGTGATCTATAGCCAAATTTTAGTTCTGCAGGTATAAAGAAATAAATTACTCAATTGTTTCTAATAATTGACCGCGCTACATTTTTTTAATCCTGATAATTATTTTTATTTTTAGGCTTTACTATATACCAATTTGGCGATTATTAATTAATTTGAAATATAGAGTAGGTATTTAAATTAAATTTTCGTTCTATACCTGATTCTCAATGTTCACGGTTTTTTATTAGCGATTCTTTTGGTGATAAGGGTGGAAGACAGCAATAATTTTTAAGCGTTTTTCCCATCAAATTAAAAAAAAAATACAACATATACAGGATGAGTCATTTTAATCTTCGGACGAGATTATCTTTTCAGGGTAGTGTAAAATCGAAAAATAGTTCAAGGCAAAGTTGATTGGTTCAAAAGGGAACATCGGATGCCATGATCACTTTTGACCTTGGGTCGACGGTTCAAAGTCATTTAGGGTCAACTTTATTTTAATGGGAATCCTCATTTTTCACATCAGCATTCGATTGGCCGTGAAAAAACATGAAACTTTTGTCCGAAACATTTTTCTTCAAATCCCGTATTTTCCAGGATGTCCATGGTCCAAAATTTGAATCTTTAAAATTTTTATGATTTTTTTACTGCCGAATCGTAGAACTTTTTGAAAAATCGCAAGAGACAAAAAGTTCTTGGAATGTTTCAAAGAATCAATTTCAATTAAAAAAAATTGGTTGTCTGTAAAGTCGGTTTACGGACGATAGTTTTACGTGATAACGTATTCCGTAATACATAACCTAAATTTATATAATAATTATAATAATTCGAATCTATGATATTGCATCTTTCGCTTCAAATTTAGGTTAATTTTATTTATTTAAATTACTCACCATATAATATAATTGTTTTTTTTAACTTTCTTTCTTTCGTATTTATTTTAAGTCTCAAAGATTAGCTGTCATAATATTTATAAAACAATTGTTTCACTGTTTATAATATAAAATTCCAAAACCTACTTACAATATTTAAGTGTAATATATTGAGATAAAATAATTGAACGCCTTTTTAATAATAATGTTTCTTTATTAAAGTTCAGAAATCAAGTGATTAAAATAGAGAATAATTTCAATACAATTTTAACACAAAGCATATTTCAGTTATTAGGTAACTGACACCATCTATTACATAATATATCAAAATAATCAAATTCTAAAGTACAGTGAAACTGTACTTTTCAAACACTACAATATCTTCCCCCAATCAAGAAAATAATAAAAAAAAAATTATAATACCAATAATTAAATAAATCACAATCCTTCGGGAAAGCGAACGGGTTGTCGCAATCGACTTCGCCGTCGCAGAACTCTTACATCATCATTATTATTTTCCAGATTATTAGGGTTCATGTTTTCATTGGTGATGTTGAGAGATGATCGTGGAATCATCTGGGTGGAAGGAAGAACTGAATTTGTTGATTCTTTTTTAAGAATCTGATTTGTGTGTCTACGCCAAATCTTATCCTCAACAGTTTTGCAAAGATATAATTTTGTACCAATTGGCTTAACAATAGTTGCGTCAATCCAAGACGGTTTCTGTCCACGATAATCTCTCACAAGAACTAATTCATTTTCATCAAATTTCACTGTTCTTTTTCCTCTATAATTTTGTATTTGTTTATCTTGTTTAGTTTCGACAGTATTTTTCACTGACGGAATAATTAAATTAAAACGACATTTTAAATTGCGACCAAACATCATTTTTGCCGGACTCTCATTTGTAGTCAAATGAGCAGTGTTTCTATAGTCAAATAAAAAGCGATTAATAACTGTAGAAATTGAGACACTTTTGTCAATATATTTAGCTTTACGAATAGCATTTTTCATTATTTTCACCGCATTTTCGGCCAATCCATTAGTTTGTGGATGAAATGGGGCTCCGGTTTTATGTATGATACCATTCATTTTAAGATACGATTGAAATTCGTCCGATAAAAATGTTGTTTGATTGTCACTGCATAAATATTTTGGCAATCCAAACCTAGCGAATGTTTCTCGTAATTTTTCAATGGTCGTATTTGCATGCATATTTGAAACTTCAAAACACTCAATCCACTTGGTTGTGGCATCAACAATTACCAAAAAATACTTATTCATAAACGGACCAAAAAAGTCAATATGGATGCGCGTCCAAGGTTCAGATGGCCACGGCCATGGTGACAATTCTGAACTTTGCGGCGCATTTCGATAAAAACTACATGCAACACAACTTTTGACAAATTCTTCAATTTGTTGGTCTAATGAAGGCCACCAAAAATAGCTGCGCGCCAAAGATTTCGACTTAACAACCCCTAAATGGGTTAAATGTAAATTTTTTAAAATAATACTTCTCAAAGTTACAGGAATTATTACTCGATATCCCCACAAAAGAATACCTTGTTCCACAGATAACTCATTTTTACGACTTTCAAACGGTTTAAAATCAGGAGAAACTTCACCAGTCGGCCAACCATTTAAAGTGTAATTTAAAACCTTGATTAAAATATTATCTTTTTGAGTTTCTTTTTTTATAGTTGCTAAATCAAAAATATTTGCTTCAGTAAAATAATTTAAAAATACAGAATTATCTTTAGTTTCGTTAAGCTCGTTAATTATTGTTGCTCTGGATAACCAGTCAGCGTAATTTTTTTCTGATTTTATATATATAATTTCAAAATTAAATTGTGATAAAAAACTAGCCCATCTCTGCAGTCTGCTTGCTGCCATACTGGGTAATCCTTTTTTGGGGCTAAATATCGATAATAAGGGTTTGTGATCAGTGGCAATTATGAATTTCTGACCGTAAAGATACTGATAAAATTTCTGAACGCCAAAAATTATCGCAAGGGCTTCTTTTTCCACTTGACCATAATTTTTCTCAGCCTTTGACAGTACTCTACTCTGATTCGCTACCACTCTTTCACCTTCACTAAAAATATGTGATAAAATAGCACTTATACCGGTACTGGAAGCATCCACCGTTAGCTTAATCGGGAGATCAGGGTTAAAGTGAACTAGCACATCAGAAGATGATAACAAATTTTTGACATCATTAAATGCTTTTTTGCATGGTTCATTCCATATCCATTTAACCTCCTTTTTTAATAAGTTGTACAGTGGACTTAACAAGCTTGCACAGTTTGGTAAAAATTTGTAATAAAAATTTACCATACCGATAAAAGATTTCAATTCTGAGACATTTTTGGGTTCACGAACTTTAACAATCGCATCAACATTGTCTTTGGACGTGTGAAGACCGTGTTGATCAATTATATGACCTAAATAGCTGATAGATTTTTGAAAAAAATTGCACTTTTCTTTTTTTATTCGCAAACCAGCTACCATTAATCTATTAAATAATAAGTTTAATCTCTCTAGATGTGTTTCTACGTCTGGAGCAGAAACTATAATATCGTCTAAGAAACAAGCAACTCCAGGTATATCAATTATTAATTGTTCCATAATACGTTGAAAAACAGACGGAGCTACCGATATACCAAATGGCAACCGTGTATATTTGAACAAACCTTTGTGAGTCGTGATCACAGTTAATTGACTAGCTTCATCAGTTAATAACACTTGCTGATAAGCATCCTTTAGGTCAATTTTTGAAAATATTTTTCCGTTATGCAGTTGAGTGAATAAATATTCAATTCTTGGTAGTGGGTAATACTGTTGCTCTAGTGCTGGATTTAATGTGCATTTAAAGTCTCCGCAAATGCGTATTTGTCCATTTTCTTTCAAAACAGGCACTATCGGAGTAGCCCATTCCGAATTTTCGACAGCAGTTAATATACCCGCTTTAACCAGTCTGTTAAGTTCACTCTCAACTTTTGTTTTTAAAGCAAAAGCAATCGGCCTAGCTTTTAAAAACTTAGGTACTGTATTTGGTTTTAAGGTTAAATTAATTTTTCCATTATTATAAGTACCGATACCATCAGCAAAAACAAGGCTATATTTTTCAATTAAGTTTTGTAACAACTGCGTCCCATCTTTAGTGTAAAACAATTCTGAGAACGTAACATTCTTGTTTAATTTAACTAAGTCTCGTCTACCTAACAACGGCGGTCCCCCATTTTTAATAATTAAAACAATCATTTCAAAAGTTTTATTTTTATAGTTAGTTTGCAAAATGATTTCGCCAACAGGGAAAATTTTAATGCCAGCGTAATCACTCAAAATAACTTTAGATTGCTTACTTTGAATATGTGCGAAATTGTTTTTATAAAATTTTTCAGAAATTATTGAAAATGCTGATCCAGTGTCAATTTGGAAATTAATGAGCTTATTTTCAACTTCTAATGTTAAATTAAATTTATGATCATCACTATCCATTTTAGAGTCTAAATTAAAAAAATATAGTTTAAAAAAAACTAAAAAACACGCTTTATATCGAACTAAAAAGTAAAAAATAATTTTTTTAAAATAAGCTTAAAAAGCGTTGGGCGCTCGATGTACGAAAATGTGGAACAAAGCGCCCAACGCTTTTTAAGCTTATTTTAAAAAAATTATTTTTTACTTTTTAGTTCGATATAAAGCGTGTTTTTTAGTTTTTTTTAAACTATATTTTATTTTTCACTTTTTAGTTTGAGGATCTATAAAAGAATTTATTAATCCTGGGGGTCCTAATAAGGATAATGGGAAACTGTTATCAAATTATTGCATTGTCATCGGTCCTTGATACGTATGCAAAGTTTCAAATTAATCAGACTTCGGGAAATTGGTGAAAATAAAGCGTTTACTACAGAGGATCTATAAAAGAATTTATTAATCCTGGGGGTCCTAATAAGGATAATGGGAAACTGTTATCAAATTATTGCATTGTCATCGGTCCTTGATACGTATGCAAAGTTTCAAATTAATCAGACTTCGGGAAATTGGTGAAAATTATGCTCAAAGATTCCGTTACATGCATACATACATACATAATACATACATACATACATACATAGTTAGTTACAACCCAAACTAATATAAAGCGTTTAAAAATGAACTAAAATATTCAGTATTTTCGCTTACGTAATTACAATTACTTGAATCATTTTCTGTTACATAATTATTTCTAGAATTTCTTTGATTTGGTTCGACTTTTTCAGTTTTATTTTTCAAAAATTCCTTTTTTTTCCTACACACGTTAGCAAGATGTCCCTGCTTATTACAAATATTACAATAATACTCTTTGAATTTACAATTAAATGATTTATGATTACTTTTACCGCATACTCGACAATTCTTTTTATCTTTTACCTGTGTATGATAAACTTCGGTCGGCGAATTCTTAACTGTGGAACCAGACGCTAATGATAACTTCTCCTTCATTGAAGACTCCTTGGCTAGCGCGATTTCTTTCAGCTTGGCCAACTCGCAAGTAGTACCATCTTCCTCCAACAAGCGATCTTTGATTGGACCGGACTTCATTCCAACAACAAAAATATCGCGTAATGCTGCCTTTAAATTAACAGCGTCGAATCCACACGGTGTAGCTAAACTTTGCAGTCTAACCATCCAATCTGCGATTGACTCTGCATCCATTTGTCGTGCTCCATAGAACGCAATCTTAGCAGCAAAGTAGGATCTGACTGGAGTTAAATGATCTTCCAATAACTTTACCAGTTCCGTAAACGGCTTATTCTCCGGTTTTGACGGTATACATAAAGTTTCTAGCAACTTGTATGTATTTTCAGTTAAGGCATTCAAAAAAAACGCACGCTTCAACTCTGCATCGTCGGTTACTCGATTAATTGAGAAAAAATTCTGCAGTTTATTTTTAAAAATGTAGAATTCTGATGTAGAGTGATTGAATTCTGTCACGTGGCCAGAATACGAAGGTGGAGTTTCTGCAGGCATGATTTCACTTTTAACAATTTTTATAATCTTAATTTTGTCTTACTACTTTTGCAAAATTAGAACGTTAAATTGTTTCTTCTTTTTAATTTTAATCCTCGTCGCCATAAAATGTAATATATTGAGATAAAATAATTGAACGCCTTTTTAATAATAATGTTTCTTTATTAAAGTTCAGAAATCAAGTGATTAAAATAGAGAATAATTTCAATACAATTTTAACACAAAGCATATTTCAGTTATTAGGTAACTGACACCATCTATTACATAATATATCAAAATAATCAAATTCTAAAGTACAGTGAAACTGTACTTTTCAAACACTACATTAAGTATTTTCATACGTCAAAAAATTGATTTTTATAATGATAAAATTTGTAAGAAAACGATTTTTTCGAGAGATGAGACCTAGCTAAAACGATTTTTTGCCCCCCAAAATCCCTTTTCAGTAAATTTCATCCAAATCGTTAGGGCCGTTTTCGAGAAAAGCACGCACAGGGTCAGGCGGAACGTTACGCGTTACGAACGTTACGTTAGGAACGTTACACTTTTTCGTGCATGCAGCCGGTGTTTTATCAATTTATAAGATTGGTGATTCATCAATTTATAAGACGTTATCACGTCAAAAAAAAAATAATTGCACCATGGCATCCGATGTCCCCCTTCGAACCAATTAGCTTTGTCCTGAACCATTTATCGATTTGACCCTGAAGAGATAATTTAATCCGAAGATTAAAATGACTCACCCTGTATATTATTGTTGAATACGTGTTTTTATAAGCTCTCATTTGAGACCCTACACGATGCCCTTAAAAACAAAAAAAAAATGTTTTCCATTTCCGAATTTACTCAGACTTAGTAACATCTCTGTTCCAACCTCTCTCCGAACAGTAATATTATCGTCACAGTCTTGCGCAATAGCTAAAACGAAACTGGTTGTATCGCGGTTTTTGAGCTACTATACTACCCCTTCGCAGAGCTTATATAACCAGATTTTAGTAAGGGGAAATCCCGTGCATGTCGGCTTTGACTATGGACCCAATCAATGCGACTATAAGCTCGTTTCTGGGACCAGAATAATTTTGAGATATTTGAAACGTTCTTCATCCGTTTTGTATACGAAAACTCAAAAAGTAATACGTCTATGATTGAAAAAACGCGATGCCACTGGCAAAGTCGACAATGAGTGTATTGAACAGCCCAGCGCCCTCGTAAGCTGATTCTGTCGGAGAAACTTAACGGGTTGAAGGTGTAAGCAACAACACATGAGTGTTTCAGGGAGGCGGCAGGAGACGGGACGGGTGACACACGGGGGTTGGCTGTATTACACGCAAGGAAAGCTCAAGTTTACAATAACTTGTTTGACACCCTGCATTATACTTAAAGGGGTGAGATATATACACACAATGTACACACGCTGGTTATATCTTCACAGTATCAACTACAACTTCCAAGATTACTTCACTTACTTAACCAACTATCATAACTCATGTTAACCAATATCTGCATAATATATAAAGGCCGCTGCACTGTTGCACACGAGGCTGGTTTAGCCGCTAGATTTGGCTCGTGCTGTGGCGCCGGGTTTCGTGATGGCTTTTATATGTGTTCGCTTCACACGATGCAGGCTTTGTACAATCTCAGCATTCTACGTCCGTATACTCTATAAACATGGATTAGTGGAATGTTCACTAATTGCGTAAGTGAAGCTGTATTCACTTGATTTTTTCAGCAAATTAGTGAATTTTACTAATAAATGTAGGTACTCTCTAAAACTGAAATAGTGAAAATGTCACTATTTAAAATAGTGCTTCTGATTCACTTCCGGAATAGTGAACTCTAGTAAAATTCACTGTCAGAATAGTGATCCCCTGATTTTATACGTGTCGCTTGTGGCGCCTCCATACAGTTACTATAGATCCTTATTCATGTACACTAACAATGAATTAAGGTTATGTTTTTATGACGCGAATTCTCTAATTCTTTATTTTGTATTTATTTTTTTAATCGAGTTAAATATACTAGTGAAAGTAACGAATGAATAAAGATTTTAAAAAATCTGTAATCAGAAAATTGTTGATGTCAGATGACATTCAATGGTCACTTATATAATTAGTGAATTTTTATATTCACTTATATAATTAGCGAATTTTTATATTCATTATATATTGTCAGTATTCACTAATTCTGCGTGGTACGATTCTTATAATTAGAGTGAAAAATCACTGATTCATGTTTAGAGAGTACCAAACTTTATAATTTGTAAAAAATAATAAGAGACGGACGGACGGAATTACTAAAACTGTGAGGGTTCCAAGTCTAGTTTTTTCAACTCATTTTCACAATATTACTCAAATATAAATAACTTACTTTTTGTGTCCAAAAAGGAAATGAAAATAACAGCTTACCTGAAAAAGAAAAAAAATATTAGTTGACACATTTAAACATTTTCTTACAATTATTATAAAGACTATGATTCAGCAGTTTTCAAAAAACAGTTGTCAAAATGTATTGTCTTTTACTGCGTTCATTATTAAAGATAGATATTGTAAATTGTAGACGCTCGACAACAGAGGCCCATAAACGTCTTATTTATTATTGAATATATGCATATGTAACGCAATGCATTGCAAAAATTGTCGTTAACACAAATTTTACGTCGATCGAAAGTTTACAGTGTTGATTTTTATAAAACATAATTACATAATGGATCTATAAAGCTGAATCAGATGACAGTTTGGTATAATAGAAAGCGTGCTGAACTGTCGTGGATTCGAATCCCACTTCTGCTCCTGGATATATTTTGTGATAGCGTTTAGATCCACCTTTAATTTTTGATGATACTGACCAGTGATCAGATATCTTATATGGTAAATCCAAATTTCCGCGTATGCAATGAAGTTTTGCTGATATGGTAGCTATAGAAATCATTAATGCATTACGAACATAGAGATATTATACTAGAGTACGCGTGTGAGCCATGAAAGTGTCTGCTATTCAGAAAGAGAAAAGTTCCTTATCTCCATGGTAACTAATGATACAAAACAATGCTGATTTGAGTAAACATATTATATAGTGATACGGAACGTTTGCAGCGTTCTCTCTCTGAACGGCAGACACTTTCACTTATGGCAAGCATACCCGCTAGCGTACTCTAGTACTTATATTTCTATGATTACGAACCTCTTTAGACGTCCGGCCTATGTTGCATTTTATGTGGAACGTATTTCTGTAATGCATTAATGATTGATGATGAGAATTAAATAATTTTGGCGTATTAGGATAAGAATATGCTTATATATAAACGTTTATAATTTACTGTCTATGTGTGGATATATATTTTAAAAAATAAAAAAAAAATTTAATCAAAATACAAAAAAAATTCGAATGCCAAAAAAGTCAAGATCTTGAAAATGGCACATAAAATATTCAATTTTGGGAAACACTGTTCTTTTACGTGTTTACAGGTCGATTGAAACAATATATTACTTTCAGGGTGAAAGCATAGAATAATAGCGTACATCCATATATAGTGATAAGATAGTGTGCCGCACACGTTGAACGAGTTAAACTAGACGAGTTTGGGGTTGGGGGAGGGTGGAGGGGGTTGGTTTTGTGTCGTTTATACACAGCGGGTAATACTATTGTACAAGAGCGTTTATATTAAAACCACATTTCATCCTAAACTGCTTTTAGGGGATTTGAATTTTCGCGCCGGTCAGGTGTCTTGTTGCCTGCCCGTTAATATTTCACAGTTCACAGTGCCATAGGCTTTCCTCCTCTTAGTGTAAGTAGTGTAAGTACTTCGTGTACTCGTATATAGAACGTTTATAGAGAAACTTAGATATTATCTCTAGCCTAAAAGCGAAATCACTTACTACGAAATTTTCGTAATTTTTATGTGGAACATCTAATGGCGCATTTGGTTGGGAGTAAAATCGTAAAATCGCGACACTTTTATGGGACGACGTTCACAAATTACGTGAGGCGTTAAGGAGGGGTGGGGGTCGAGCCGAACCTCACCCAATCTCACGTGGGGGAGAAGAAACAGTGTAAAATTGCGAGAAAAATTAAGTTAAATAAAAAGAATTAAGTAAATTATATTTTTTTTAATTAATCCAACGCAATCAAGCACGAATTACCGTATTTACATTAAAAATACCCGTTTTGAAAAATCTCACGTGAGATTAAGGGAGGGGGTCGAGTAAAAATCTCACGGGATCTCTCTAAGGGAGACGGGGGTCGAAAAATGACAATTTGCCTCACGTCATTTGTGAACGCTCCCTCACGTTTGTGTGCGTTGGATTAAATATGGTTTTAATTGAAGGCGATCTCTAGATAACAGGGTGAAACTTAGTTACTAGTACTGCATTAGATGACAGCGCGTGCTTGCTTTGTGTATGCGTTGTAAATTTAGTACCTACATGACAGGGCAAAATTTAGTTACAGGGTGAAATTCAGTTAAATGGCGATATTTAGTTAGTATAATTACGTTAGTTGACAGGGCGAAATTTAGTTACTAGAATTTCGCTTAGATTTATGTTTCGCATCTATATATATTTCAGACAGATCAACATCAATTATCGAGCGTCTATAATCTATCGACCGAACTGGATATACTTTCGTCTAAATACACTGGAATAAAAAATCAAATGAGCGAGATGATTAAACTGAAATTTATATTAATTCTACATAAGCAGCTTTGCCTTTTGGTCCACGGAGATATTATTGTTTAGAAGTTCTTTAGTGCAGTGTCATATATTAGAGAAGATTTTAATGGTTTAATACTGAACTTAACTATAATTAGGGAAATCAGTGTTGTCTTAACGCCAACGAATTATTATTGTATTTACAATATCAATATCAAAGCGCTATATTATGTAACAACTGCTTTTCATTTATATTTTATAATTAATATATATCGCTATTTAATTGCATATGCAAGGAACAGCGATACACGAATCGGAATATCTACACGAGATTACAGTCCAAAAAGAACAGCAAAGCCCGAATCAGAATCATAGCGAACTGAATGCCAAGACTGCTATTATTTACACGAATCATTTCGAGCCCTTTTCGGCACCCAATTATCTCCGAGGTTAGTTCAGAACTGACTTGAGGTTATCCTAAAGAAGCAGTATCCCAAATTTCATACGTCTAGATCTAGGTGAAATAGTTTTCAAGATGCGAGTGTCCAAAAATCGCGATTTTATAGGGCATTCACTGATTGACTGACTGATAGATCATCATAATTCACAAGAATCTAGCCATCGACCCGAATGCATCAACCGGTCGTCCGAAGATTACTCGCATCTAGTCGTGTGATATAATGAAGTGTGGTATATAACTGCAATATTATGTGTCTAAATAATATAAAAATGGGCAAGTGCGAGAAGAATTCACGCCCTAAGGGTTTCGTACCATTAATAAAAATTAATTTGTCACGTAATCGTTGTATATAGAATTATCAATAACTAGTGCGACCTGTGCGAATTATTCGCACTAAATAAGTATAATAATTATCACTTTATTATTTCTATTCGTTTCTAATTTTGCACACTGCTTATAACGCTCTTCTTTTTGTTGTATTACAATATGAAGCTCAGATGACAGATCGAAGAAATATTTTACTAAAATTGTCATATAGAGGCGCAAGTAGCAAAAGCGTTGAGCTAAACCGTCAGATGTCATCATGCAGCATTGCTGTGACGTTGTTCAGCGTTGTCCGTCAGATGGCAGTATGCAGTATTTACAATATGAAGGTCAGATGACAGATCGAAGTGTTTTCAAAATTATAGCCGTCAGATGGCAGACGTTGTTCAGCGTTGCTGTTAATTAATTAATTTACAAAAACAAAAGCAATAATAAATTGTTTAGTTGTCGATGTCAGTAGAGCAAGCAATTATCTGTAAAATGATATATAATTTATGTGGAGAAATTGTGTGTTTTTTTCTAAAAAGGGAGGCAAACATCTTTAACCTTAGCGTATTAATATATATGATTATTTTTCCTAAATTTCAATATTCGACATGGACTTTAAGAATTCAACGTCTTCACTAAACTATATATGGTAGGTACAAATTAGTGTTTTCTTAAAATTTGTAAGTCCGGCACCGTGGGGCCGATTTCATTAAAATTTTAAGAGCACATCATTGCTACTAAAAAGGTATTTCCGTCCGACGCTAATGGCAGATACACTAATAACAGAAATAAGCACATGAACTACATAAATACTTCATTTGTTTTAACTTTAAAATGAACGCTCTTGACATGAAGTTAAAACAGCTAAGATAATATATTGCTCCTGATGAAATCCAATAACAAAATTGTACATAGTTTCGGTACTTCCAAGTGCTGCGCAACCCCTTCTCAAATATTCAATGCACATCACGTGATCATAATTATAATTGCAGCAATGATGTGACAGATCCGATGAGAGAGACAGAAAAAGTGGGTGCATCTTGTCTATATAGATGCTAACAGCTGGTGGCGTGCGACGTATTGGTTTGATTAATTAAACTTTCAACAAGAATTTGTTTATTGTTTAAAAGTCGGCACAATAAGAATGTGTCGGTCTTGTGAAGCGTACAACAGCAAGTCGGTATACATCATATTTTGTTATGTAACTAAAGAGCTTTCAACTGGCTAGAGTAGACACTTAAGCTCTAGTTTCCTGGTACAGCGACAGTAATATGACAGTGAGTGACGTCACAAAATAGTATGCAAGAAATGGATGTGATTTTCTCGGTACCGGCAGCGCCACTGTAACGTTAAAAAACCCGGCTCGTGTTATCTCGCTAACTTACATATTTAAAATTTTTAGTGCTGTTATGTCTGTGGACTAATACTACGATATATGAACATTATACGACAATAAAAAAATGTCAGCCAATTGGGCGACGGGAACATTCTAACTTCAAAAATATTGACATTTGACATGTTATAATAAAGAAAATAAAAGTCCTGTTAACGGCTAGTATTAAATATTATGATATTAACTGTTAAACTAACAGAACAAAAGAATTTTTTTTTTATTTTCAAAATATTTCCCAAAGTATCAAGTTTAGATTTTTTTTATAAAACTTTTTTGATATAAAAAAAAACAATGTTATAATATATATCTCTTCTGTGCAAGCGCCGATTTCTCAAAGAAAAGGTACCTACATTAAAATAATATCCTCCCAAAATTTAGTTTCAATCCGCTCATCCGTTTGACCTGCATCGTGTTCACAAACATAAGAACAACTTTTTCCAAAATAATGTTTTTGACGTGATAACGTCTTATAAATTGATGAATCACCAATCTTATAAATTGATAAAACACCGGCTGCATGCACGAAAAAGTGTAACGTTCCTAAATCCTAACGTTCCTAACGTTCGTAACGCGTAACGTTCCGCCTGACCCTGTGCGTGCTTTTTGCTAATTTCTCGCTCAATTTAAATCAGATCGGTTTGAAACCAGTCTTAAACGAAAGAGGAGAACATTTTACATAGATTTCGTATAACAGAATTTGCCTAAACAGTTTTTTTATACAAAATATAGAAAAATAGCTGTATAAATGCAATGTTGTCTAATGCATGGCGCGACGCAGTCGGTCGTCTTTGTTTGCCGTACATGGAAATTAGAAGATAACGTATGTCTTGTCTTAACATAAAAACGGCTGCATTTCTAATGTTTAATTCAATTTTTTGACATTAGTATTTTGTGAAATGCAACGCCTTCTAAGTTAAGTATTGGAATAACTAATTATTATTAGAACATAATACTTTGACAGTTGCAAACGTCACTTTTGACATTTCTTATCATTCCGACACCAAGGATAAGCGGATTGAAACCAAATTTTGGGAGGTTTAGGTTATGTATTACGGAATACGTTATCACGTAAAACTATCGTCCGTAAACCGACTTTACAGACAACCAATTTTTTTTTTGGATTTGGGGGACCTCAAAACGAAAAAAATATTGCAAAATTTTGAAAAGTAAATTTTAACCTAAATTAATTAGTAGGTACAAATTCCCCATTTGTGATGTTGGAATGGTAAAATTACCTATTCTGATTTGGCTCTGTATAATCCAGTTCTAAGACTCGAGTAACAAACATCTTAGAGGGAGTTCACAAATTACGTGAGGCAAATTTGGCGATTTTTCGACACTCACCCTCCCCCCTTAGTGAGATTTTGCTTGACGTCTCCTCCTCTCCTCTAATCTCACGTAATTGCATATATTTTACTGGAGAAACATTTTTTACTTAATTTAACCCAGTTTTCTCGCAAATTTGCACTGTTGCTTGCGGAAAAAAATTACGTGATATTTGCGCGCACGTTTTTACCTATACCTACCTACCTTGTTCTGCTCATTGTGAATATGGAGTTTAAAATTGATATTGATATGGATTTATTACTTAGCCTTGTTCATAATAAGCCAGTGTTGGGACAAGACTAGAAAATTACAAAAATAAACAAGCAAAACATAACGTCTTGCACTTCTTCGCCCTTCAAGTATAGAACTGATATCGATAACAACGGACGCGCTCACGTATATTAGCGGATCGTGTACAAAGGTAACCGTTTCGCGTCGGCCCGTAACCCGTTGATTAAAACGGTCGTTAACAAGAGCCTTTACGGACAACTTTAAAAACTGTACCAGGATGTAATGTAAGCTCTCTCGATTTCAAAGCTCTCAGAGAGATATGCAATATGTAGCAGTGACTGGTACGTACGTACGCAAACAGCCAACTGATGGCTGACGCTTGTTTTCCTCGCGCAGTGCTAATTACCCTTAAGCGTAATTAGAATTTGATTAATGACCAAAAACTGTTTCGCGCAGACACACACACACACACCCAACGCTGGCGTAAATGTTTGATTTCCTATATATTTTCATATTAGGAGTCGCAGTTGGACAACTTTATGTGTGGAGCGCACATTTTTACCGAAAATAAAAAGAACAACGATTCATTCAAGCTGGTCGGTTGGTTTAATTAATAGAAGGGTTTAAAAATAATGACAATTGTAAAAAAAATTCAATTACTACTGTATAATTACGAGTAGAGTAGTTAAAAATGACAAGAGAGGAGAGAGCTGAAAGCTAATATATTTTTTGCTGTCGTTTGCATTTCCTCTCATCGTCTATTATATTGTAACGCGAAGCCACTGGAGGCGGTAGTAGTGCATTGTTGTCAGAGCCGCGTAGACAACAAAACTTGCATTGTCGGAACCGCATAAACAACAATACGCGTATTGTTAAACTCATTGTCTTCATATAGGAGAATGCCGAAGCTTCGAGAACGTCGGCGATTGTTCCAGAACGCGGCTGAAAATGGGTGCTATTGGCTGCAACCCTGATGATGGGCACAAGTTTTGCTTTAACATAATCGACGAAGCGTCGCCAGTTACTTTTATTGGCGTTTTCACGCGATGAATATGATTTATAGCGTCTGAGGCTACTTCAAATTAATAAATATTATTTTGCATGTCAACGGATATAATATAAACTGATGTAAGCGCAGCTGGTGACAAAAATGAACAATTTACATTTAACAGCGTAAAATTAAAAATTATATTTTATTCTTCTGTATTGTTTAGCAGACAGAGGTTTTAATTCAGCTTTCAACAAATATGCTTTGTTAACCTCGCTTAGTGTAGTAAGGTAATTATGTTTCGTCATAAAATTATGTTTCAGAAGCCTCCAATAGGCGAACTAGTTGAGACTCGAAGTCATCTCGCATTTTTACTTAATTATTACACTGAATATCCCACAATTATATTAATTATAACATTCAGGAGAACAATTCAATAGATAGGTACATAAACAAGAACATAACCCTACTTTTGTTCGGGTTCGGACATTGATTGAATGAAACAAGCAGAACTAGTACTGTCCGTTCAAAAATGGACAGAACTAGTTTTGATCAATTGAAAATGCGCAAAACTAGTTTTGCTCATTTTATAACACTCAATGCCCGTTTAAATGTAAGATTTCGGGTTTGGGCAATATTCGTTGGTCAAAACTAGTTTTGCGCATTTATTTCGGCCATTGACCGAATTCGGGTATAGACCGTAACATATACATCACTAAAGAAGTTTCACTTCATTAAAGAGAAACCCAATTAATAGCCGCATTTTGACTCCGAGACTCCAGTCTTCTGACACAAAATGTCTTGATAATCGGTAAGTACATAAATTCATGTACAAGAAAAACCGAGAGCAATCAACATTATTTTGTAGTGCATCAATTTGATAAATGCAACTGACTACTTGTCTTGTTTATTTACGAATGCATTAACGTAATCTAAGAGCAAGATATTTACATGGCACAACAGCTGCGTGTTTCTTAGAAGTAATACTGATAGAACTATTTATATAGGTATCTACGTACCGTATGTGTGTACAATATATTTATTTATAAACTCGACAGAGACAAGTTCAATAGTCATATACTGTGCCTACAGTATGCCATAGGACAGGGGAGGAGAACCTTTCACTGCGCAAAAAAAAAACGCCATCGCATCGACACGACCCCGTAATTGTATAGAATGCCCCCCAAACGCCTTCCTCTTTTCACAGCGCAAAAAATAATAATTAAAAAAAAAATTACGCACTTAAAACGACTAATAACACTGTTATATGTTCAAATTATCGACCAATTTTTCAGCCAATATATTGACAAAAAAAAAAGATTACTAATCTGACGTTAATCAAAGATTTGACTGTTATATGAATTATATAAAACAATAATTGTGTATTTTTCAATCGATATTTTGCACATAGAGTTATAAATTTAATCTTATTCATGGTACAATTCTTATTTTAAGCAAACCTTCAGACAAAAATTATTCATTTTGGTGAAATTAAATGAGCTATAGACAACGTAGTTTGAAGTGCAAGTAAGCGTTATGACCAAAAGTTTGTTGTTTATAACTGAGTCTTATGTAATTAAGTACAAAGCTCCTCTAAAGCACAACACCATGTCCCACTATACTAGCACCATTCTACGTATAACGTACTTGTATGTATATAATTATTGTTATTATAATAAGCTTAGCTAGAGCAAAAGCTCGCTTTACAACGATGTACATAAGTAGATGTGTTTATATAGAATGATCTCAAACTTGGACTAGTGATCAATTAAAAATATAATATTAAAAAAATCAGCCATTCTAACTTCAACAATATTTACATTTGACATATATATAACTAACGGTCCCGCCCGGTTTCACCCGGGTGCAAAAGAACGAATGGGGAAGGAAGGGATATGAGTACGCACATTCATCTTAGTTTACTGAGATGAATGTTGTGTCCAAACTTCGTAATGATCGACGTTACCAGCTACCATTCAAAAGTTTTTGTCGTTAAAAAGCAGTATTTATATTTTTTTTAAGTAATAAATTTCTTAATATAATAAATATTTAATTGAAAACACTGTAGGAAAATTCTTTTTATATAGGTGCCTATAGTTGTAAATGAGCTATTAATTAAATTTATTTAATTTTAATTAATCGTAATAAAATTTTAAAAAATTGAAATGTAAGCCTTAGAAGAAAGCAATGTAGAAAATAAAAAAATAAAATAAAAATATATTCGCCCACATTTAAATTTCCTTTAATTTCATTTAATTAATTAAAAAAAATTTATTAGTTAAAAAAAGTATAAATACTGCTTTTTATCGACAAAAACTTTCGAACGGAAACTCCGATCATCATGATTTTTGGACACAACATTCATCTCGGTAAACTAAGATGAATGTGTGCACTCATGTTCCTCCGTTCCCCATTCGTTCTTTTACACCCGGGTGAAACCGGACGGGACCGCTAGTAATTTATATCTGATTTCTGTACGCCTTATGCAGCCACTGATGTGTTTTTTGAAACGAGACCGACCCGGAAACATGTTCACCCAATAAAGTAAACGTTCTTAGACGCTGATGACCTCAGCTGTTGAGCGTCTATAATTTATAAATTCATTCAGAAAACGTCCCATGACTGTTTCATTTGTGGAACTGTTTTGCGCAAGCATAATCTCCACTACAGTCCCTAGAAATTCGTAGGTACTTACTATTCTTTTACATCCTGTATGGTGTGGAAACTTTCACTTAATAGCTTACTTTATAACTTACCAACTAAGCGCATAGCCGACACCAATGGAATAGGCACACGACACCAGGTGTTATGTGACTGGGAATTTCATATATTTACCACATATCTAGCGTAGGACATTCACGACATTGGCACAATAGTATTGTAACAGAGACCCCCCAGCAAGCGACGACAAAGAATTTCGTGAGACAACAATCAGCTCGCCATTCTAACAATGTAACACAGATTGTTGTGGAACAACAAACGGCTCGTCATTCTAACAATGACACACAGATTGTTGTGGGGCAACAATCGGCTTGTTATTCTAACAATGACACTTGGATTTCGTGGGACAACAATCGGATTGATTTTCAAACAATAACAATATGCGTAGGTAAAAAAAGGATTTGTTGCCAAATTCCAGACAACAATGAATGCAAGAAAAAGAAAGAACTATCCAGCGCATATATATACCTCCGCGATAGTTCAATCAACAGACAGTCATACATTGTGCTTCATCGAGTTAACAAACGACAAATAGTTGTGACATAAAATGACAGTCAGTACCGTAAACAGTAGGTACTGAGGTAACTGCTGAGATAGATAGATTAATGAACTGTGTAAGTAAACAGTGCGCGAAATAAATAGTGCGGAGTAGTTTATAGACCATTGATTTCAATTATATAAATCTAGTTCAACATAAATAATATCTTGTATAGAGTCATGTAGTGTACATAAATGGTGACTTTGTATTCTTTATTACTTATTCTTTTATTTTATTAGTTAGAATTTATTGTTTTATTAACGTTTCTTTATTGTAAATAAATATTTTCCATGGCGAAAAAGAATAGTTTTGTTACAGTATTTTTGCACTGCTTTCTCTAAAATAGCTACTTTGCATCCATGTAAAGTGAACCATTACTAATGCGTAACGAGTCACTTTACATACAGTCCCGTTTGATTATCATATTTCAACAGTAATAATAAGCCATAAGCTAAGCTCTAATTAATTTAATAGTCTTTTGAACTACACACTATCAAAATAATAGCTTTGCATTCACGTATAAAAAAATTAAATAACTATCCATCGTGGACATAATTGTATCCACCGTGGACACAACTTTGTGATCTTCAAAAATATAAGACTTAGAAGTAATCCTCAAAAAATCAAGGTTAATGACCTAAATAATTTGTAATTCACATCAAAGTTTTTATGATGATATGTCAACACTGATTTTTAATTGATAATTTTTGTCTTGATGATATAACATTATAATGATCATTCAGCATAATATTATCCTACATAGAACAGGCATTATATACTGAAATTTGATATTCGCTATTTATTCACATTTCCTATTAAGTTTTACCACGTCCGTACCAGGCACGTGCAACCCACTTGAGGAGAGCAATTTTTAATGCTCTTCTGAATACTCAAATAGTAACCACAAAACACTAACAATTTTTTATCACGTGATTAAAGTGGTTTTAATCACCTTCCGATGATGCTAACATGGTTAACGAAACGTGGATATAATAAAAATGTTTTGTGGTTACTTTTTTTTGCAGTAAACTTTCTTTGAGCTATAGGTAGAGTATAAAATTTATTCTTGAGATTAAAAATGTAACAAACGTGTCGCAATGTATGTATACAGAGTGAATCAGACCACCCGTACCGTTCGTTTTTTTCGAAAACGGTTATTCGTAGAGAGTTGTGTCAAAAATCTGCATTATAAAAGCCCTAATGAAGAATCGAATGGTGATATTTTTTTCCCCCTGTTAAAATCTAGTTTCCTAATTAAACAATGCCATAAATGTTTAAACTGTTTTCTATATACTTCTAAACACTGATGATAAAATTTCAAACGAATATTACGTAACAGGGGTGGCAGAAATGAAAAAAAATGCTTATATTTTAAAGATCTTTTCAACAATATCGTGCCATTTAATATTCCGGAAATCTGAACATTCTGGAGCAAACTAATAGGGAAGCCGACCTTTCCGGGGAAAAAAAATATCACCATTCGATTCTTCATTAAGGCTTTTATAATGCAGATTTTTGACACAACTCTCTACGACTAACCGTTTTCGAAAAAAATTGGTTGTCTGTAAAGTCGGTTTACGGACGATAGTTTTACGTGATAACGTATTCCGTAATACGTAACCTAAATTTATATAATAATTATAATAATTCGAATCTATGATATTGCATCTTTCGCTTCAAATTTAGGTTAATTTTATTTATTAAAATTACTCACCACCTATAATATAATTGTTTTTTTTTAACTTTCTTTCTTTCGTATTTATTTTAAGTCTCAAAGATTAACTGTCATAATATTTTGAAAACAATAATATTGTTTCATTGTTTATATAAAATTCCAAAACCTACTTACAATATTTAAGTATTTTTATACGTCAAAAAATTGATTTTTATAATGATAAAATTTGTATGAAAACGATTTTTTCGAGAGATGAGACCTAGCTAAAATGATTTTTTGCCCCCCAAAATCCCTTTTCAGTAAATTTCATCCAAATCGTTAGGGCCGTTTTCGAGAAAAGCACGCACAGGGTCAGGCGGAACGTTACACTTTTTCGTGCATGCAGCCGGTGTTTCATCAATTTATAAGATTGGTGATTCATCAATTTATAAGACGTTATCACGTCAAAAAACGAACGGTACGGGTGGTCTGACTCACCTGTATACTACAAAAACCGGTTCTACACAAAAAGGTGAAAAAAAGTTCGGTTTCGGTTGACAAAAAAAGCTTCGGTGAACTTTGTTTACAACACACGCTTTATCCAAGCTTGCAAGTTGCAATACAACTTAATGGCGCTTATAAAGAACATGTAAAATGATAAACAGATGGTGAAACTTTCATAAATGCATCCTCCAGATGCAAACTATTAATTCATAAGTTAATAATAATGAAACAGGGGCTGCTAACTGAATGTCTTGATATTTTGACACAAGCTTTTTATTAATAAATACAGCAGCGCCACATTTCGTACCTAAATTATGACCCAATTTAAGATAAAGGGTTAATAGGTCTCTTACGTGTATGGGCGCGACACAAGCACAGCTTGACAAGAAAATACAAATGTTACGTAAAATTTAATTCGCTGCGTTAATTGAAATATGTGCTGTAAAACATAGGTAACAATATTTCGCGCGAACATAAAAGACGCAACAGTACAGTATCGTTAAAAAAAATTGCTCTTCTCGACATTTTTACCATTCCAACCCACTATTGAGGTATTGAAGTTCAGGTCAAAATTTACTTTTCAAAATTTACAACATTTTTTCGGTTAAAGTCCCCCGAATTCAAAAAACATATTTTTGGAAAAACTCTGTGTGTTTGTTTGTCTGTGAGCACGATACAGGTCAAGCGGATGAACGGATTAAAACTAAATTTTGGGAGGATGTTTGATATGCAAATATGAAGAGCCCTATTGTTTTTGGGGAAAATCGGCGCATGTGCAGAAGAGACATATGCTATAACATATTTAAGTGTGTGAGATCATGGATGATGATATAGTAAGTTGTTGTTTTTAGAGGAAGAAGGATCATAGAAAACTATCAAGACGAAATTTTTATTTTTCTTATTTTAACGAAACGTTGCGAAAAATAAAAATTCCGCCTTGATAGTTTTCTATGATCCTTCTTCCTCTAAAAACAACAACTTACTATATGCTATAACGTTTTTTTTTTAGGTAATAATGGTATACTTTTCATAACGGTATATTATTCTATTTATTTTTTCAAGAAAGTTTCGTTAAAATTTTTTTTCTAAACTTTATAGTTTCGGAAATATTTTGAAAATAAAAAAAAATAAGCTGTTTTGTTTTGTAGATCTGTCAGAAATAAACTAGTTAAGCATGCTTTGATTAATTTGTACATGACGAGCAACATATTATGTAGGTAACCATGGCAACGAATAGCAAATATCAACATGAATACCAGCCATTGCCTGCGTTTTTTGTTTTTTATATATGATTTTTTGTTGCATACTATTAGTCACTATAACCTATGTCCTATTATACCTATTATCCACAATAAACATTTTAAACGATTTATAATATAAATTAAAACTTATTAACATCAAAACAATAAATTGGGAACTGGAATATAACCTTAAATCAAACGGTATTGCCAGATAAACAATCCTATCTACTGTTTCAATACTGAAGGAACTATTTTTGTCCAGTAGTGTATAAAGGAGCATGATCGCCGTGTAAAACACTGTACATAACACATTCAATGTTAATTAATCTGCGGCGCGCAGGTTCATACGATATTACTGAGCCTACAGCAAGTAAGTAATGTATAAAATGAATAAATGCAAAAACATGTCCAACACCGATGTCGTACGCCATCATTACGTCACGTTTACACGGAGTAAGTTAAACGATCAAGTTAGAAAAATGTTACCGCTGGGCTTTCGATGACTTCCGTCTGACAAAAGATAAAAGTTACCCTCAAGTCGCACCTAAAGACGATTTACTTAAAAAAAAAAAATTTCCTGCCAATTGGGCGACGGGATCATTTCATTGACATTTGATATACTGATATAGTATAATAAAGAAAATAAAACTTCTGATATGGCGTGAGGTGACGCGGGTAATGGCTAGTATTCAATATTACATTTGCTATTCGTTGCCATGGTTACCTACATAATATGTTCCACGTCATGTAAAAATTAATCAAAGCATGCTTAACTAGTTTATTTCTGACAGATCTACAAAACAAAAGAACGGCTGATTTTTATTATTTTTAAAATATATCCGGAACTATAAAGTTTAGAAAAAAAAATTTAACGAAACTTTCTTGAAATAATAAATAGAATAATAAGCCGTTATGAAAAGTAGGTATACCATTATTATATAAAAACACATTTATAGCATATATCTCTTCTGCGCCTTTTAGAGATAGGTAACATAAAATCTTAGCAGTACTGAAATGACGTAAGCCTGGCGGGTCCGGGATCTTGGTCTATTATTGCACTTGACCAATGTTCTTTGATTCGTGCATCATTTACTGACTTCGAACGTCCGTTGGAAGGAAATAATCATATTGTGTAGAGCAGGGGTGGGCAAATCTTTCGATCGTCGGGCCACATTGCGGATGAAAATTCGACCGTGGGTCAAACAATTTTTTTTTTCTAATTTTAAGTAATTTTTTTGAAAAAACAATTTCAAGTTTTTTAAACACTATTTACTATTTTTCCATAATTCTTTTTATGCTCCAATTGATATTGGCAAACAATAATATTTTTGCTTTTATAAATCATATTTTATAAAATGCTTCGGGGTTCGGAAAAAATTTTACTGCGGGCCGCCATTTGCCCAGGCCTGGTGTAGAGCAAACTTAACGCACGGACAACGTTTGTCTAGTTCGCCACATAGTCTGGAGTCGGCTTTATACACCTACGCAATACACATGCAGAATCACTATATAAATCAAGTAATTTTCCGCAGATGAATCTGCTGTATTAATTTTCCTATATATACGGTAAGGGGTTTAATTAATATAACTTAATATATAACATAAACACAGTCGTTTATATGAAATATACATAGAAATTAAAATGTGGTTGAGTACCGTCATTAAAGATCAGATTTCATTCTTGATTTTACGAACTTACTATATAAAGCAGAGGCTACACACATGGCAAGCCTGGCCTCAATATCGTTCAATAACGATTATCTGGTCGTTTTACCGATACTGGGAGGTATTGAAGAGCTTGACAACATGCTTTAGGTGTGACCAAAGACAGACAGGTTTTTAAAACATTATTTTTGTTTTTTGAAACGTGTAATTTTAAGATCTAATTTTTACACCATCGTAATACGTATATATGGGGAAAACAGCATTGTTTGTTGGTTATTCAACTTTTATCTAAATTTAGAATTGATTCAAAAGAAGGTTAGGTATTTCACTGAAATCTGTCAAAAACTTCCAATCAAAATGATTTTTTTACTCTACACCAGGGGTGTCAGATTGATTTTTCTAAAGGGTCATTTATAAGATTTAGAGTGTGTTAGCGGGCCAGACTCTAGATTAAAAACTAAAGTACATACTAAATCTTTATTTATTTATTTTAAATCAATTTTCATATAAAGATAACAAAATGGGTAAATTATCTTGAGCTTGAGGATCCAGACACCTGAGGTCTCTTGTTTTTGATAGGCTCATTGATGTCACGTGTCTAAAATCGTCACTGACTAGATTCTGGTCGCGGGCCGTATTGAGATGGCTTGAGGGCCCGATACGGTTGACATCACTGCTCTAGAGACTTGTAAAGTATTTGAGTAAAATAAAATACAAATACTTTTCTAGTATTTGAATTTCAAATACTTTTAAAAAGTATTTCTTACAAGTCAGCTGCTCTACACTATTTTAGAATAGATTGTTAATGTTCCAAAAATGTTTGTAAATTACATTTGTCCCGATAGACACAAGTTTTGAAAAACATTTGAGAAATCTGTATTGAAATATTAAAAATACTCTTTCGCAGTAAATGGTGATCACTTGACGACCTCCAGTGGAAGCAGAAGAACAAAAATGGGCATTATTTATTAATGCAAGAGTGCTTCCCGGCCAACTGCGTCGAGAGTCGAGAGAGAAAGCATTACAGGATCGTATTACGTCATTAAACAAAATGAATGTAAAACGTTTCTGGAGTTAGGTAGTATAACCACAAAACACCCTAGTCGATAATAAAACAAAGCCAATCGTTACAATAATACAATGCCTAACTGTAAGCATATTATATAGAAAAGTTCCAAGCATAGCAGCGTGCTTTTACAAATCAAGACGTTGCCAAAAAATGGAAATAAAGCAACTTAACCTCAATAAGTAAAAATGGGTCCTGATTTGTCTGGGATCCTAATGCTGCGAGGGTCTGCGAGAAAAGGTGTGGTGCCCTTATAATTCCAGTCTGTATCATTACTAAAAATAGATTTGTGTTTGGTCCACGAGGTTTCTCCATAAAAAGTCATTTGGTTATTGTCAAAAAAATACCAAAATAATTCGATTTTTGAAGTAAAACTTCTTTACGCACGCTTGACTTGGGGAGTAAGCTGGTGAATGCGTGACGAGGGCGTTACAAAAATTGTGTGATCGGGCGAGGCGAACGGAATAGCGTTACACGAACGGTGGTTTCTTGATTATTTCGTCATTTCATTTCGTTCTTGAACAATTTTATAAATTCATTTTAAAGTTCATATTTTATGAATTTTCAGGTGAATAATAACAAATTATGGCAGGAAGAAGTTTTACTTCAGTCGTGTGATCTATAAAGCACGCACTCGTTTTTTTTATATTTCTGACTTTGAATCTCGTTATAGACATACTAGACGTACTAGCGGCCCTATCCGGCTTCATCCGAATTTGTAGATTGCCAATGTTTTTTCGTCGACTCACGTTGCAAAATTGATCTCCACGAAAAGCGCTTTTATTTCAAAGCGATAATATATAGCCTATGTCCATCCTGAAGATCCATTCTAAATATTGGTGAAATCGGATGAGTAGTTTCAAAGATTACGTCCTACATCCAAACTTACAAACATTACCTCTTTATACGTATTGTGATAATATTTAATTAATAAACTGCTCATTTTATTAAAATAATGAATAATATTATTCAATATGATTATTTTATTTTTGATTTTAGTTCAATTGCCATAATACTTCTAACAGCACGTTGAAAATGCTGATGTTTGCTGAAAATCCATCTAAACTAAAATCTAAAGATGTCAGTTCTAAGGCATGCGAATCGGATGTTAGTTTATTAACACCAGATGTTTGATGTATCACTTTAAAAACCAGTAAACATAACGAAAACATCCCCTTCTGTTATTCAGACCATTTATTTACAGGAAAATAAATATGTTTAGCTCGCTGTACCCTTGCACGCACTCCGAAGACTGGATTAGTGAAATTACAATTGGGACAATTCTCGAAAACTCAAACATTAAAAGTGTATTAATGTGTAAGGTGTATTAGTTTAGCCTATGTTTAATAATGAAAGGATGAATTAATTCGAATAAGGCTATAAAAATGATTTCTAATGGTATATGCTGCCGACGTTTCGGAAAAAAAATTAAAAGTGTATGTGAAAAATAACTCTAATAATTTAGAGTGATGATGATCCTGTTTAAATATTCGAAGATTAAAGGATCAAACCTGGTGGCATAGGATCAATGAATACTGAAAATTTTTATTGACAAACAGATAATAAAATGCAATAAAAATCTTCAGTATTTGCAAAGTTCATTGATCCTATGCCACCAGGTTTCATCCTTTAATCTTCGAATATTGAAAGTGTATACAAAAATTCGGACCTCTCGAATTCTCTAGACGTCCACAAAAATGTCCAATATTTCCGAGGAATGCCCGCAACCTCTAAAGAATTGCCAACAAAAATGTACACCAAATTGTCACGAAATAATTTCTCCGCCAAAATCAATTCTTCAGAAGAGGTCTGATTTCAGACTACTCTTGAAGAACAGGTTGCACATTTTTTTATTCAGATCAGTTTGAAATCAGATTCCACCTGTGCCCCTAAACACTCCCCAGCGTTGCGATAGTAATACTGCAGTATGAATGAATCTGTAGCACGAATCTACATTTTGAGTGGTTGTGGAGAGGACACTTAAAGACGTTTAATTAAATTTACATCCCTTTGTATAACATATACAGTACACGCGCATACGTATGGGGGTACTACCATCTATCGTTGAACGGAGAATTACAGGTGGATTCTGTGTTCAAGTAATCTAATTTGGGTATATATGTACTTACGCACGCATATTAATATTATGACATGGTAACCATGGTTGCAATGACGTTATCGAATCGTTAGAGCATTCTATTTAATTGCACTTAAACATCACAGATGCTACCAAATAATACGGAAGACTAACGCTCCGAAGGTTGCGTGTCTTTTAAACACTGCAACAAATTTATTTTTTAAGCACGGAAAAAAGTTGCCTGAAAACTTATAAACATTTAAAAAATAGGTATTACGTGTTCTATTCAAAGATACTAGTGGTGAGAGCACTATACTCGCATTCGGGAGGTACTGGATTCGAATCCCGGCGGAGGCAGATGTGGCTGGGACTTTTTCCTACTGCCTCTCGCCGAGAAACGGTAATTCCTGTGCTGGCCATCTTATTGAGGTTTTCCATGGTTTCCCTCAATAATTACAAATAAATATCGAGATTGTTCCCTTATTCAAGACCATGGCCGGTTACCTGCTCAAAAGTTACCTACCTTTTCCTTATTTCCTAAAATTCCTTCATTCGCCCATTGCTATTAATTATTAAAATTGTTGATTAACGTCTGAATAGAACTCTTCAAATAAATAAAACTTGTTAAAAAATTGGTTGTTATTAATTTTTCATAATTTTTCACAATTTTGCGATACTTCTGCGTTCTATTATAAAATAAGTAGATTTTACTAATTATTTTTTTTATATTTTTAGATATGTCTGATGAAGATCTAAGCCCAGATCGAAACGTCATACTTTGTATTATTGATTTAAGATTTTATTTTTTGTCAATATAGGTATAGTCTGAAAAAAATTGGTCGACAATTTTATTTATTAATTATTAAGTTGAAGTTTAAAAATATAGAAACTAACGGGAAGTGTGGTAGATGGAAAATAGTAATGATGCGAATTATGACATAATATAAAGTCGAGAAACGGACGTTAAACGCATTATTATTATTATTATTATACTCTATTCGAAAATACATATTACGACCGGTTTTTTAGAGGACTGGAAATTTTCCTTTTTCACGGCTCCGCCCACGCCAGCCTGCATTGTATGTTTCTTTTAAGCAAGGCTTAAGGAGGTTGAGCCGTTTTATGAAGATAATGAAAAAAATCGGAAATAAAGTTTTTGACGTGATAACGTCTTATAAATTGATGAATCACCAATATTATAAATTGATAAAACACCGGCTGCATGTACGAAAAAGTGTAACGTAACGTTCCTAACGTTCGTAACGCGTAACGTTCCGCCTGACCCTGTGCGTGCTTTTCTCGAAAACGGCCCTAACGATTTGGATGAAATTTACTGAAAAGGGATTTTGGGGGGCAAAAAATCGTTTTAGCTAGGTCTCATCTCTCGAAAAAATCGTTTTCTTACAAATTTTATCATTATAAAAATCAATTTTTTGACGTATGAAAATACTTAAATATTGTAAGTAGGTTTTGGAATTTTATATTATAAACAGTGAAGCAATTGTTTTATAAATATTATGACAGCTAATCTTTGAGACTTAAACTAAATACGAAAGAAAGTTAAAAAAAAACAATTATATTATATGGTAAGTGATTTAAATAAATAAAATTAACCTAAATTTGAAGCGAAAGATGCAATATCATAAATTCGAATTATTATACAAATCTATTAATTTTGTGAAAAAATATATGCAGGCATCCCAAATTACGCTGCTGTACTACATATAGTCGATAGCAGGCATTTTCAGTAAATGCCTTTATATGCGACTGTTTACTTATGTTATTCTGATTTAATTTTTTTCAATTGTATAATTTTTACTGCACTTTCGGAACTGAATAATTAAATGTTTATTTATCGACTGTTAATTGTGTTATTTGTGAGTTGTTTCTTTTGATATTTCTATTTCAGCCTACCACAATCTGTAAGCTTATTGTCGGTTTCCTGTTCGGTTTCAAGGTGTAGTAATTCTACTCTTTACCCCCATTACTGCTTCAAAGTTTCATCTACTTACTGTATGACCATATATTTTTTTATACAAATTTATATAGAAAAATAGCTGTATAAATGCAACATGAAAACGGCTGAATTTCTAATGTTTAATTCAATTTTTTGACATTAGTATTCTGTGAAATGCAACGCCTTCTAAGTTAAGTATTGGAATAACTAATTATTATTAAAACATAATACTTTGACAGTTGCAACCGTCACTTTTGACATTTTTTATCATTCCGACACAAAGGATAAGCGGATTGAAACCAAATTTTGGGAGGTTTAGGTTATGTATTACGGAATACGTTATCACGTAAAACTATCGTCCGTAAACCGACTTTACAGACAACCAATTTTTTTAATAGATTTTTTTATGACAAAATTTTCTGTAAAAAATCCAAAATCATTAGATTTATAAAGTTAAAAATTAAAAAAAACTTTTAAATGTAGTCTTATGGAAAATGTCAACCTAGCATGCAAACGGTACATTTTAATTTTTTGCAAATAACCAAATAATGTCAGCAGTTCCGAAAACTAACTAAGTAAAGCACCGATGTCTTACGCATATTTTAATATTTTTTCCAATTTAATTAGGAGACTTTTAATCAATAAAAAAAATTATAAAACCTTAGCACTTTTCAAATATGGACTTTTATTCTTGACAATTTTAACTGAATTTTCAACTTTTTAATGATTTAATTTTTATTACTTCTAATTTCTTTTTTTAATTATTTACTGCAAAAAATATGTAAATACAGATATTTACATAAATTTGTTTTTTCCCACCTAACTTTGTACAAAAAATTCAAAAGTTAGTCCATTAAGTAAAATACTGAAATAATTAATTAATATTAAAAAAAATATTTATGTATGCTTTTATGACAATAATTTATCGGTATCATCGACTTATAACCTTTTGTAAAAATTTATTATGGAAAAGTTCCCATTTAGAATTCGACTTACTTTTGATTGGGACTGTAACGCATCAACCTCCTTAAATTTCCCAGATACCTGTGAACTGGTCTTCACGGCTGTCCATAGGGTTTGAGTGTCACTGGCTCTTGGACTAATTATGTGAATTGATTGGAGTAAGTTTTTTTTGAAATTTCACACTTTATTCCAAATTTCCCCACTGCGTACGTCTATGATTGTATTTACATTATTTGTAGGAATGGCAACATTTAAAATAATACGATGTCATTAGAGTTGATTTTACAGATGACATTTAAATGTCTACAAACGACTGACAGCTGGTCATTAAATAGTCTCATTAGTGTTATATATGTAGTTATACTTCAATTTAGAGTTTTCATGCAATTGAGCATACCTAATGCGTTATGTTCATGCTTGTTTGCATGCATATATGCACAAACAGAATTAATAGTGGTTGAATTTTTTTTAACTATGTACCAATGATAGTCATCAATCATTATGCCGAGTTGCAGAGCTTTGTTAGATAACACGATAAATATAAAAAAATCAACTCTACTCTGCCTCAATATGACAAACTACAATTTATTTATTACTAGCGGTCCGTCCCGGTTTCACCCGGGTGCAAAACTGTAAGATTTATTAATATTTAGTCTCTTTCTCAAGATCTAAATATATTGCCCTTCCCATCTACACATCAGAATTATCAAACTGATCGTCTGATTATTTTATTGAGATTTTCATATAAAAATACCCTCCAAATTATCGACATTTTCGGTGGATTTTCCAAACATTTTATTCCATACGAACCTTGTCCAGACAATTATGAACACAACACAAAAAATCAGCTAATTAAATGGAAAAAATTAAAAATAGTTTCGTAAATAACCTATCGTTTTTCATTAATCTGAAACCTTTGTACCTTAGGAGATAGACACATGCTACCGCGGACTTTTCTGTAAACCTTTTTAAGACCTACAATTTTTTCGTACATTGTTTTGATGTATCTCTAAAGATTTGGCCAGCGTTAGTCATGAAGCGTACGAAAACATTTGGACAAAACATCGTCATAGTTCAGCCATTTTGTACAGAATATTTACAAATGATATATATACACAAACCTTCCTTGTTTATCGCTCTTTCTATTAAAGAAAACTGTTTCAAAATGCGTTGCGGAAAAACAGACAGAGGCAAACAGCGACTTTGTTTTATACTATGTGTGATGATTCTCTTTAACAGTAGTGAGTTAAAATGCTTCGGCGAAATATTAAAAATATTAATGATTTTACATCTAATATATAAAATTCTCGTGTCACAGTTTTCGTTGCCATACTCCTCCGAAACGGCTTGACCGATTTTGATGAAATTTTTTGTGCTTATCCGATATCTATGAGAATCGGCCAACATCTATTTTTCATCCCCCTAAATGTTAGGGGTAGTCCACCCCTAAATTTTTTTTCTTCCTTCCCCATTCGTTCTTTTGCACCCGGGTGAAACCGGGCGGGACCGCTAGTTAAAAATATATTTCGCAACTCTACGGATGTTTACAAATTCACTAAGAATTCAGAATAAATCAAATAGAGTATATTAACGGTTAATTTAATTTTCCAATTTAAATGTTTCCTAATATTTATACGTTTAATGTAATCAAACTGTCAATCAATTGTTTTAAAAATGTCAGAGCATTTAATTCCACATAAATCATTCAATAAGCATAATAAACAATAAAATATATTATACCCAAATTATAAAAATATACTACGGTCATCTACCTTGTGTATAGCGGTGTATGATCAAGCTTAAAAAGATGGTCTATCTCTAGATTCCGCGATCTGACCAACGCCAATAGACAAAATACACTACCGAAATAAAATTCTTGGCAGACCAATTAAATATCTGTGATGATACGGTCATCGTTCATTCGATAATAAAGCACCCCCACTAGCGGTGTATGCCATATCTACACATCTATACTAATATATAAAGCTGAAGAGTTTGTTTGTTTATTTGAACGCGCTAATCTCAGGAACTACTGGTTCGAATTGAAATTTTTTTTTGTTGGATAGCCCATTTATCGAGGAAGGCTATAGGCTATATAATATTAAGCTGCGACCATTAGGAGCGGAGCTTTAATGAAAAATGTTGCAAAATGTATCTCAAAAATAAGCTTCTATTCATGTGAAATGCACTAACTAGATATACCTACTCATATTAGCGTTGTGAGAACACAACCTCAGGTAGCTGGCTAAATTTTTAGAAATACCTACATCAAAACAATGTACTTTGATATAGTTCTGCTGTGTAGATGGGAAGGTCAATATAATATTTCTAGAAAAGTTTTGCACCTGGGTGAAATAATAGTTACAAATATTTTATACTAGCCGTCAGCCGCGGCATCGCAAGAATTATAACAGAAACTTTATTTTACTTATATTTTGTCAAAAAAAAAAAAAAAAATTGGAGTTAGAATCGTCCAACTAGCAGCATTTTTTTTTCCTTTTTTCTAAAAGCGAAGCTTGTTGATTGGTGAAATGCGCTTTTTACCTCATTACTATTAAAGAGAATATAATAACAGTGCACAGTGAAGTGACATAACTTTGAAGGTATTCATTCATTTGCATGCGGCATAATTTTATTCCAAATAAACATTAGTGCATTGTTAAACAGATTGTAAATACACAGAAGGTATTCATTATAAATTTCCATAGCTACTTAAACAACTCCCATTAAAATATTTGTATTGTTAAAAAGTACTACATTGTGTTTACTAAAACATACATTTATTCCCAAAGGTTGCTGTTTGCATATAAATACAGGCACATAAGCCTATTTTCGGCGGTAGCATGTAATTCGGATGACTACAATTATCTCAAATTTTGTCTGTCTAGGTAATTTTACAGGCAGAACTCGTTAATACATGGAAATTTAGTTTACGCTTTTTCTCATCATAACCAGACAAATAATCATCAAGGTCGATTCCCATTCGAGCAACAAGCGGCGTAAAATGGGAACGATTACGTCAAAAGATATTGTTGCGTGCCCTTGATGGGACGACTATGGAATTCGGTAGAAACTACTAGAAACAACAACAATGGAAACAGGTAAAAACATCCGACCTGCAGACAATCGCTTGGAGAGATGCCAACACATTTAAAGGAAGGGATCTCGATGCGTGGAGAACATTCTAGAGCATGGACCAAAAACTATAAAAGGCGAGCAGAGTGAGCAAGTCGGGCAGTCAGTATTCGAGTTGTGTTGATACAGTGCTCTAGCATTACGACATAAATTTTACTGTGGAAATAAATTATAACTTTAGTGAGTGGTTTTACATAAATGATTTATAGATTTATATAAGAAATAATCCATCAATATTTTCAATACACAAAGATTTTCTTTTACTCGCCATGTTCGCAATTTGCAAGTTTCTGGACAACTAAGAATATGAAAACTTATCGATAAGCAGCTGAGCTAAACATATGAAAGATAATCCCAAAAAACAAACGAACGAATTTCTCAGAATCTTCGGTACGCACGATGCCGACAACAAAACAACAAAATAACAAACAAGTACTGTTTAATTATGACGTATTGTTGTCGTTATTTAGAGTGTACTGGCCCACGGATCAAGCGATTTCCGCATTTTTATGAATTAAAATCGTCTCATTTTGGCGCAACAGAGTATTTGGGTTCTGTTGTACACTGGACGCTCCCTGTATAGCGTTATCAAAGTTGTATAATCCTTTGTCAAGTGCGATGAATCTCGTGCAATATAAATATTGTTTTACCTCAGTTTGCCTTATGTACATGGCGCTCCCTTACCACGGCTGGGCCTTTCGCGACCACCAAATATTGTACATTATTATATACACAGCATTACGTCATAACAGCATAGGCAGACTACGGTTGATTCAAATGTCATCTGCAGCATGTTATGCAATAAATAAAACTTTTTATAATAAAAAAATTCCACCCAACTTCAAAAATGTTGACATTTGATTATAATAAAGAAAATAAAATTTCTGATATCGCGTGAGGTGACGCGGGTAATGGCTAGTATTCAATATGATATTTGCTATTCGTTGCCATTATTACCTACATAATATATTCCACGTCATGTAAAAATTAATCAAAGCATGCTTAACTAGTTTATTTCTGACAGATCCATAAAACAAAAGAGCGGCTGATTTTTTTTTATTTTCTAAATATTTCCGAAACTATAAAGTTTAGAAAAAAATGTTTTAACGAAACTGTCTTGAAAAAATAAATAGAATAAGCCGTTATGAAAAGTATACCATTATTATGAAAAAAAACACCGTTATAGGATATAATATCTCTTCTGCGCATGCGCCGATTTTCCCCAAAAACAATAGGGCTCTTCATATTTGCATACCAAACATCCTCCCAAAATTTGGTTTCGATCCGCTCATCCGTTTGACATGTATCGTGTTCACAGACTAACAGACGCACAGAGTTTTTCCAAAACTATGTTTTTTAGATTCGGGGGACCTCAGTAGGATAGAAAAGTAAACTACGTAAACAGTTTAGTTTTTATATACTGCAGCGTTATTAACGACTGTAATCGTTAAAAATATTAAGTTTTCCAACTCAGCGCACTTCAATTCGTCTATAACTGCAGTATGGAGTGTAAATAACTGCTAAATTCATTTTATACTCGGTTGCAGCGCTAGCGCCATTCCGGACGATTTTTGAACTGTTATTTACATTTAAATGGACCCTTTTTCAATTTATCTGCCATATAAGAGAGTCCCCCTTACCTCTACCCTCCATAATGGTGAACGAATTTAGCAACTTCAACGAAAAGAACGAAACTAACTAGCAGTACCAGCGTAAGTACTATTTCACTCCCAGACTTATTGACCAACTGTATGTATTTTAAAGAGTAAAAATGTTATTTTTTCACGGAGATGTATTATAATGCTTACATAATTTGCAGTTTTAAAGCAAATTGTTATTTTTGTGTTCAGTCTGTGCCCACATTTTTATTAAACCAGTAGTGCCGTTCCCTCATTATTCTTGAGTATTTTTGCCTTCTTTTTGTAAAAGATAAAATATACGTTGGACCTGAACAAATTATTTTAACAGACAATTTTTAGTACACGTTAAGGGAGTTCACTCGTGAAACGGGTTTTCTTAGAAATTAAATTAATTAGAAGTTATTAAAAGTGCCTTATGAAGTTCAATTATTAAGAATCACCCGGTATATTTAAATTTGCACTTAATAAGTTGTTCCCTGCAGTATTCATGTGGCAACCCATTTGCGAAAATTATTTATTTAAATTTCGTGATGCAAAGTGACTTCAGAAACAGTTTTAGGATTAGGCACACGTAAAATAGCTGCGGCGAAAGATGAAGTCACCGCGTCATAGTGACGTGAACGCATTGCGCCCGCCATCTAGCTTGCTATTGGCTGTTTCCGAGATCCATGTGCGTCGAGTGTTTATTTCTATTTATAAATGAATATGTCGAATTTATTCCACACGTCACTGTCTGCGGGCAAGTCGGCGTTCAGTACCATATTATTGATGATGGCTTCAACTCTTACCGCGGGCACTATAACAGTCGGTTCGATCTGTGACGGCATAAAACAATTACACTTTTTGTAGGAAATGCAATTTCAATTTTCAATTATTTTCCAGTGGTTTAAACAAATTGGAACCCTTAAAAGTACTGACAAATACAATTTTTTTCCGAACTGAATCGAATGGCACCAAAATTAGACAAGATGATCTTTAAGTTGATTCTTCTTTTTTAACAGGGTATGGAAATCAAATAGTTAATAGACGAACAAATATTTTTAGTAACTTTTTTATCAAAACTCAAAAATAAGAGATAAACAGTCGTTCAAAGTTTCATTAAATTTTTTAAATTTTATTTAATTAATTCAAAAGCCCGGTTAACACACGCGAAGAAATGATAGCACGAATCGGGAATGCATCCCAAATAATTCGTATCTTTGTGTCTAACAAAACGGGGACAATTTCGAACAATTCCTGTGAATACTTGATAATGACATAACATATTTCCATAGTGGCATAACATAACGCCAGGACCTACCTCAAAATTTGCAAAAACTTTGAAATTCCGTTTCTCATTCATTTTTGAGTTTTTTTGATAAAAAAGTTACTTGAAATATTTGTTCGTCTATTTGATTTCGACACGCTGGTAAAAAAAGAATCAACTTAAAAATCATAATATTATTACGCACGAGATACACACAGCGTGCTTGAAACCTAGCAGCTAAAACAAGCAAGGAATCTACGGGCAAAACTAGCCTCGTGTGCAGCGGCCTTATAGACAGGTATAATACGGAGATTAGAAGATAATACCTAGCCGATAACAGTTCAATAACCTATAGTTTACAAAGCTATTACTACATAGTCTATTTGTACAAATAAACACATGATAACGATACGAATTTCCACTTGTATTCTATAGTAATTTTTTGCCGTAAGAGCTGTAGTTGCCAACCTGGAAATATTGAGAACTGCACCTGAAGTTTTTGGTATACAAAAATTCGATAATATAAATTTTATATATTGAAGGAACAATTAAAAAATAAGCTTTACCAGAGTATCGCTTGTGGCCAACGTTTCGAAAAACATATTTTCATCCTTTCGAAACGTTGGCCACAAGCGATACTCTGATAAAGCTTATTTTTCAATTGTACCTCAACCAAATAAATCCTTCTATAGGTACATATTTTTGGAACAAAACTACTAACAATAAGTTTTATATCATTGAATTCCTTGGAATATGCAAATGATAAAATAAAAACCTACTGCAGATGGGTCTTAACCAAATTGGAACCATATTAGCATAGGTTTTATAACGTACTATCTCAAGATAAAGTCGTTATAAATTTTTCTGCTCTGAATAACAAATAGGATCAAATTCAAAACTAGATGCAGGTGAAGATTATTGAAGTTAATTTTTTTTTTATTTGACAAACAACGACAGTAACTTTTCCCATTCACAGATGGTAGGTAATAATACTTTTCCAGCAAATTTTATAAATGTATAATTTTTAACAAAGACTAAAAATTCAAGTCGTATTCTTGAATTTTTCATTTTCGATTCTTAAATATGCTTGTTTCTCAAATAATCTATACTAATATATAAACCTAAAGAGTTTGTTTGTTTGTTTGGTTGAACGCGCTAATCTCAGGAACTACTGGTTCGAATTGAAAAAAAAAAATTTTTGTTGGATAGCCCATTTATCGAGGAAGGCTATAGGCTATATTATATCCACGCTACGACCAATAGGAGCGAAGCATCAATGAAACATGTTGCAAAATGTATCTCAAAATTTTTTCCGTCCGACAAAAACTTTTGAACGATAACTCCGATCATCATGAAATTTGGACACAACATTCATCTCGATAAACTAAGATGAATGTGCGTACCCATGTCCCTCCCCCCCATTCGCTCTTTTGCACCCGGGTGAAACCGGGCGGAACCGCTAGTAATCTAATAAATTTTAAAGTTAAAAAAAAGGTGACATGCGCTAGTTATGTTACAAATTTAGTCAACCCGTTCACAATTTTTGACATTTTTGTCAGATTTTTACACACATTTAAAAACACAACATAAATAATCAGATCATTTCACTTTTCAGTACGTGCGTTACACAATTCAACTAATTTATTATTTTGAAGGATTAAATATCTTTCCCTTGCATTATATTATGACTTAAACAATATTTGCTGAACACAAAATATGATATTTTCCCTTTTGCTATCATCACGAAAGCCCCGATTCCAAACAAACTGTGACTCCACGGACAATTAAAATGTAAATCTGGAAAACGTCGCACGATATCTTTCCCGCTTTGTATGTGTTTCATTTCCTTCTCAGTCTGTGGCACTGCAGTTAAATAATTTAAAGGTATTTGCCGGACCGAATTAAATTTTGGCTCATCGTGTATCTCCTCCCCTCGCATGTGTTTGTTCTGTAGATTAAGCGTTATTACCTGACTCCACACTAATATTATACCTACTTGTATAATATTCAGCAGAAGGAATAACGCATACATATAGAATGTATGCAGTACGTATTATTTATGTATTTGTATAGGTGCCTACCTTTACTATACATAGATATATGCATACGAGGTTTGGTATAAAAGTTTAACAAGTTTTAACTTGCCAAATGGCAACACTGTAAAAAAAAAACGAGTGTGCTTTAGACCACACGACTGAAGTAAAACTTCTTCCTGCCATAATTTGTTTATTATTCACCAGACAAATTCACAAAATATGAACTTTAATATGAATTTACAATATTATTCACTTTAAACGTAGAATATTTAATGTATTGAACGAAATGAACAGTCTAATGTAAGAAGAAAGAAATCTAAACATAAAGATAATGAAAACAAAAGTAATACATTGCAATTACTTAGCTCTCGTTGGATTTTAAGCGTAAATCTTTATGAAATATTATTTAACTCTGCAAGTTAAGTAGGTTTACAAAACTTTTTTCTATCACCCGATAGCGCCAGTGGCAAGTAAAGTATGTGTCCATTCTATTGTTAGTACTGCTTATATTTTCGGCCACCTGATGGCGCCACTGGCAAGTGAAATATTTGTTTCGGCCACCTAATAGCGCTAGTAGCTAGTGAAGTATTTGTTTCGGCCACCTGATGACGCTACTAGCCAGCGAAGTATTTGTCATCCTCTTTCTATCTTCACTAACTTATATCTCCCTCTCGACTTCCGTTTGCCTCGCCCGATCACACTTCCGTAAATCTCTCGTCACGCATTCACTAGCTTACTCCCCAAGTCAAGCGTGCGTAAAGAAGTTTTACTGCAAAAACCCGGCCAAGTGCGAGTCGGACTCGCGCACCGAGGGTTCCGTACAGACTTCTAGGTATGTAAATAGTTCGTCCATCACGGGATTCGAGTATCGAAGATTTTTCCCGCTGGAAAACATGTCCCCATACATCGACAAACCTCGCGATCAGTTTGCCAACTAAGCGTGTAGGTAATTGCAATGAGTTCAGATGGACTACTGAACTGTATTGTAACCCGTGACTACATGTGATTTTATAATACGCGCCACGGATCTAAAAGGTTCGGAAGTTAGTCACAAACAGCGTCGCAAAGGCACATTTTAGAGCCGTTGATACTCCCACCACCTCCCAGCTACCTGCACGGAAAGTGCGCTCGTCGGTGATTGGCCGTGATCACTCGTTGCTTTTGTCACTTGTCGCTTTCCTGCTTTAAAGTACAGTCGAGTACGCTATTGTCAAGTTGTTGTTGCTATTTTAGTTTTGTTGAGTTGCGAGTTTGTAGTTTTTCAACAGACTGTACATTCGCATCTAACTTCCGAGTCGTTTAGATTCGTGGCGCGTGCTATACGCTGGCTACCAACCGACAACGGTGCCGTTCTTACAGTGTTGCCAACTGTATCAGTCTCATTACTTTTATCCACACCTCGTAGGCACCACACAGGCGCATGCAAAATTAATTTCATTTGCCATCTTTACACATCGTGGATAATATACACGTTATTTGTTTTTATACATTGTGTCCTCATCTATGCATGCAACATAAAGATAACAACGTTGTAAAAATTTAGAGTTTAATTTATACATGTTGGCACCCACTGATGTAATAAAATCTAATATTAAATTACAACAATGTCACGTTACTGATAAAATTGCAAAGTCAGATAACACAAAACATGGAACGAAGAATAAAGAATAACTAAAAACAATAAGAGTGGATTGAATTACATTAAAAACAATAATAAGATGATTGTATCGCACTTGCTTTTCGAATACCTGATAGTTGAAATTTGCATCTTTATCATTCTATTTATTATTTCTTTGATTTACGTATTTCCGGTCGATTAAAATAAGACATTAAAAGTTCGTGGAATGTCTTCAGTTAAACATTTGCATAATCTATGGGGTGATTAAAAACTAGATATCAAAACCCATAACGGTCATATTTGACGTATCAATTTTAATGTTCCAATTTCTTTCTATACCCAAGAAAAAAATGTATTGGGCTTTATAATTGTCGAGCTCGGAAGGATGCAATCCACAGATTATTGTTCTGTGGATGCAATCGATACCAATATTATAAAGAGGTAAAGTTCGTAAATTTAGATGAAGGGGGTAATCTCTAAAACTACTCATCCGATCTCAAAAACATTTTCACCAATTTTTAGATTGGATCTTTAGGACAGACATAGGGCTCTTCGATTTCAGCTTCCAATGTTTTTATTTCACAGAAGCGGATTGTTAGATGTATTGGCGGGGTGACACAGTCTAGCTCCTGTAGGGAACTCTTCAAAAAATTCAAAATTTTTACTTTAACATCATCTTACATTTTTGAATTAGCTTTATATAGTCGTACTTTCACAAATAAAGATAAATATGAACTAGGTTCTGATATTCACAACATCAATACACGCCAAAAAAGCACTCTAAAAGTTCCTTATAGTCGCTTAAAGTTGAGCAAAAGATCCCCAGCCCATCTAGGGGTAACTATTTTTAATAAATTGCCTGTGCATATAAAATTATCTACAGATGTAAAACATTTCAAAAATTCTCTGAAAATGTATTTGCTGGAAAACGCTTTTTATAATTTAAATGAATATTTACTGTAATGTTCATTCACCTGACATTTTTAACACTGTACTTTACAGTTTCTTAAAATAAAAGCTTATTATTATTATTATCGCGTTCAAAACGAAACAACGATGGCAATCTACAAAATCGGGCGAAGCCGGACCGCATCACAAAATTGCTCTCCACGAAAAAGACATTTCATTTTAACGCGACAATATATAGCCTATGTCCATCCTGAGATCAATTCTAAACATTGGTGAAAAAAAAATTAAAATCTGATGAGATTACCTCCTACATCCTTTACAAACTTAACCTCTTTATAATATTAATATATAGATCTACATTATATTTGAATTTAAATTCGTAAAATAATAATAATTGGTAACCGGACTCCATATCCGCGGACAAAATATCCCCGACAAAATATCCTTGTTAAAATATCCTTGGACAAAATATCCTTGAGACAAAATATCCATGAGACAAAATGTCCTTTGTCAGAATATCCGTGGACAAAAAATCCAAAAAAAAATTGACTTTCTACATATAATTCTTTATAACTGTTTCTGACGTCAATTCCGGGGTGAACGATAAACGGGTATGCGAATTGTAATTCCGGAGTGAACGATAAAGGGGTATGCGAATTGTCTCGCAGTGAAACGGGAAGGGGCAAATGTGGAGTTTTTAAAAAAACAATTCCGGGGTGAACGATAGACGGGTATGCGAATTGTAATTCCGGGGTGAACGATAAAGGGGTATGCGAATTGTCTCGCAGTGAAACGGGAAGGGGCAAATGTGGAGTTTTTAAAAAAACAATTCCGGGGTGAACGATAAACGGGTATGCGAATTGTAATTCCGGAGTGAACGATAAAGGGGTATGCGAATTGTCTCGCAGTGAAACGGGAAGGGGCAAATGTGGAGTTTTTAAAAAAACAATTCCGGGGTGAACGATAAACGGGTATGCGAATTGTAATTCCGGGGTGAACGATAAAGGGGTATGCGAATTGTCTCGCAGTGAAACGGGAAGGTGCAAATGTGGAGTTTTTAAAAAAACAATTCCGGGGTGAACGATAAACGGGTATGCGAATTGTAATTCCGGGGTGAACGATAAAGGGGTATGCGAATTGTCTCGCAGTGAAACGGGAAGGGGCAAATGTGGAGTTTTTAAAAAAACAATTCCGGGGTGAACGATAAACGGGTATGCGAATTGTAATTCCGGGGTGAACGATAAAGGGGTATGCGAATTGTCTCGCAGTGAAACGGGAAGGGGCAAATGTGGAGTTTTTAAAAAAACAATTCCGGGGTGAACGATAAACGGGTATGCGAATTGTAATTCCGGGGTGAACGATAAAGGGGTATGCGAATTGTCTCGCAGTGAAACGGGAAGGGGCAAATGTGGAGTTTTTAAAAAAACAATTCCGGGGTGAACGATAAACGGGTATGCGAATTGTAATTCCGGGGTGAACGATAAAGGGGTATGCGAATTGTCTCGCAGTGAAACGGGAAGGGGCAAATGTGGAGTTTTTAAAAAAACAATTCCGGGGTGAACGATAAACGGGTATGCGAATTGTAATTCCGGGGTGAACGATAAAGGGGTATGCGAATTGTCTCGCAGTGAAACGGGAAGGGGCAAATGTGAAATTTTGGACATTTTGTCCGAGGATTTTCCGTCCGAGGATATTATGTCCGAAGGATTTTTTGTCTTGAGGATATTTTGTCTGAGGATATTTTGTCCGGGATATTTTGTCCAGGATATTTTGTCCGAGGATATAGAGTCATAGAACCATAATAATTAACATATTTCGTTACAATTGACAATATAAGTTTGTAACATATATCATTTACAATAATTTGTTTACACTATAAAATCATTTAGTTTGTAGAATTATTTGTTTACCCTAGTTCATTCCCTAGAACTTCCTTGAAACGAGGCAGGGACTCAATGTTCTTTATTTTATTTGGTAGATTGTATAATTTTAAACAGTTGTAAGGTGCACCTCCCTCAAAGGAAGTTAAGGAATGAGCTGGTAAACGAAAATCATTTGCTCCCCTATAGTATTCAGATTATGATTCAACTTGTAGTTCTCAAAAATTGACAGATTTTTCCTGACAAACATAAGACATTCATAAATGTACACACAACTGATTGATTTCTCTAAAGAAGTTTTATTTTTGATTTATAATAATTGTTTGGTGGTTCAACGTCTTCTTTGATTATATTCTTTTAATTAACAAATTACTTTGTATAATAAAAAGCACGCACTTAATTAACAATAGCGTATAAAGTTAATTAACTCTTCTTTAGCGATCGAAATAACATTAATCACTTATGGTATGAAAGAATCATAACCATAAAAAACTGGTGTAACTAAATACAGACCTGTTAAAATTAACTGATATGTATTTTGTTAAGCCGAGGTCCACAAATATTAAGCAGCAATATAAATATCTTAGAAATTTCTTGTCATCCAATATTATTCTCCTTCAAATTTTTTCCTTGTAACTGTCAAACCTTTAAGTCACGTATCCAATTACGCTGTCATTTTCAATTTAAACAACGAAAGACACAATATTATGTACGTACTAATTTATTCAACAGGTTCTAAAGTGTTAAGCGTTACAGATGCACCTGACTTGTCCATGACTTGCCTAAAAACAATGACCGGTCATTTTTTTTTTCATGAGAATCGTGTGAGCACACACATTATTATTCAGTGTTGCAAAGATTGTGACCACAGTCCAATCATCATCAATTAACCATTTTCTTTTATATTAATTATTTCTTTTTTAAGTAAAACTTCTTTAGGCACGCTTGACTTGGGGAGTAAGCTGGTAAATGTCTGACGAAAGCGTTTACGTAAAATCGGACGGGGCGAACGGTGCCGTTTACGGAAATCGGACGAGGCGAACGGTGCGTGATCGTTCGAGGCGAACGGAAGTTGAGAGGGAGATATAAGTTAGTGAAGACAGAAAGAGAGAGAGAGAGTTACGTTTCGTATATTGGAAGTTGAGAGGGAGATATAAGTTAGTGAAGATAAAAAGAGAGAGATTTACGTTTCGTATATTACTGTAGGGGCAAAAGAGAGAGGTGCGCGCGCACATTTTCTTTCTCTCTTCCTCAACAAATACTTCACTGGCTAGTGGCGCCATCAGGTGGCCGAAAATATAAGCGGTACAAACAATAAAATGACATACTTGGGTTAAGATTTCGAGTAATAGAGGTTAAAGGCAAGGGAACAAAACATTTGGAGATTTTCGACTTATCGAGGTTCGACTAAAAAAGGTTCTACTGTATACACTTTTGCTACCGTTTTGACACAAACTACAAAAAAGTAAACAAAATTCGAATAAATAAAAAGAGAGCAGGTGGGGACCTAAGCAAAAAAAAATAAGAAAGGGACAAATAGGTCTCCACCTACATGCTGAAATTTTACAGCTGGATTTCCTCTTTTCAGTTATTAATTTCATTTTTGTGTAGTCGGGCTTCTTGTTTTTTTTACGTGACGGCCATTATTATTTTATCAGGCGAATAAATATTTATACCCTCGAAGTACGACAGAATAGATTTGAACCTGCAGTAAACATAATTATGTTTGGTGAAATGCATTATCGCTATTTATTCGGAGGAATAGCTACCTAAAGAATAAATGAACCGAACAAATATAACTACCTTTTTACGTTCGGTGAATATGCGGCCATAAATCATCAGAAACTTTAATTTAAATAGTAAATATGCAAAGTGCGTTGAGTTAATTACTTATTTGGTTAGGAAAATTATAGTAGCTTAAGGATCCAATAAAATAAGTACTTTTGTTGTATTTCCTAACGTTTCGGTAAAAGTTTATTGAAATCTTCAGAGAAAAATAGGCGTCAAAACTTGAAAAGGTACATTGTCAAAATTGAGTGTGGATACTGTTTGATTACAGAGTTCTTCATATTTTTTTGCTATTTTTACAATTTTGGTTATTACAAATTTTGCTATTAAAATTTATTACTATCACAGATCTGTGTTTTATTGGAAAAATTAGTTAATTACTTATTCGCTCAATTTGCTACAAAAATAAACATTTTTAAAAAAAATTAAGTAAAGTCGGTTTACGGACGATAGTTTTACGTGATAACGTATTCCGTAATACATAACCTAAATTTATATAATAATTATAATAATTCGAATCTATGATATTGCATCTTTCGCTTCAAATTTAGGTTAATTTTATTTATTTAAATTACTCACTATATAATATAATTGTTTTTTTTAACTTTCTTTCTTTCGTATTTATTTTAAGTCTCAAAGATTAGCTGTCATAATATTTATAAAACAATTGTTTCACTGTTTATAATATAAAATTCCAAAACCTACTTACAATATTTAAGTACAAAAAATTGATTTTTATAATGATAAAATTTGTAATAAAACGATTTTTTCGAGAGATGAGACCTAGCTAAAACGATTTTTTGCCCCCCAAAATCCCTTTTCAGTAAATTTCATCCAAATCGTTAGGGCCGTTTTCGAGAAAAGCACGCACAGGGTCAGGCGGAACGTTACGCGTTATGCGTTACGAACGTTATGCGTTACGAACGTTAGGAACGTTACGTTACACTTTTTCGAACATGCAGCCGGTGTTTTATCAATTTATAAGATTGGTGATTCATCAATTTATAAGACGTTATCACGTCAAAAAGAATCTACACTGCCAAGTTTTGACAGATTTCAGTACCGCTACTGTATTTTTTATTCCGAAGAAAATAGAAATACATATTCAATAAATCATCAACAAATACGCGAAATCCAATTTTCTTAAAACAGTTCCCTTCCTCTAGAGCAATAAAGCCGCGGCTTCAGTTGGCTATAATAAAATGTGCGATATTTACATTTTGTTTTGTAATTAATTAAAAAAGCTCAGAAAGCCTTAATTTATAGTCGCTATATAAATCATCGTAAGTAATATACATAGGTGTATTTTTAACATCACTTCGGCCATTGTACATCTGCTTTCCCCACATTATAAATAACATAAATAAGACTTATTATAGACAAGAGTTTGTGCCGTGCGTAGTGTGCGTATAGTAGGTACAACACCTATGATTTACATTAGGGCTCAACAAACATACGTACAAACGCTACAGATGCACTGTGATGTGGAGTTTAGTGGAGGCCTAAAATTATGAGCGGCCATGACTGGCGACGGATAGCATGTGTGTTCCTAAAATACACAGAGAAACTATCAATAGAGTGCAGCAGTGAATGACTCATGAAAATAATCAAATCAGAAAACAGACCTTAATACTGTTTCATCGCTATTAACTCAAATATTAGGCAGAGACAAAGTCGTCTGGTTTTTATAGAAGATAAATTTAATCATTTACAAAGAATTTTTAACGTTATGATATTGAATTCAAATTTTCTGGAAACAAGTTAGTTTTACAACTAACTAGCGGTCCCGCCCGGTTTCACCCGGGTGCAAAAGAACGAATGGGGAAGGGAGGGACATGAGTACACACATTCATCTTAGTTTACCGAGATGAATGTTGTGTCCAAATTTTTAGTTCCGGCAGTTCCCTGCTTTGTTACTTATTTTAAACTCAAGCCTCCATTTTTGATGAAAATATTTACATGTATGTGTCATCCAGCGTTGCCAGTTTTTTTTTTTGCCAAGCCGGGATTTTGGAACTCTTTGAGTGAAAACAGCGGGATTCTTTCGTCGAAAGCGGGACATAGTAAAAAAACGTATATAATCAGAAGTTTTCAAATACCTATTTATCTTTTTATTTGAATTAAAATTACGTTTACGTGACAATAGATAGCAAAAATAGCCATAAAAAATGTATTTTAATAAAAATATAATATTTTAAATCAGATTTACCCTATCGTTAAATAGTTGAGTCTTATTCGTCTTCAGAATAAAATAAAAAAAAAAACAAATCAAAATCAAAAAAGTTTTATTCATTAGAAAAATATGGCGTTTCAAACAATAGTCTGTGGAGTGAGTGTCACAAATTGCAACTTACAATAAGAGAATAATTATTTATAAGAATTACTTATTCATGATATTTCTGTGAAGATTTAACTTCTTTTAAAGTTATCCCCGAGTTATCTCCGAAAACCGGGACTGAGCCTGTCCCGCGCGGAACATTTAATTTTGATTTAAAAATCGGGACTTCCCGCCAAAATCGGGACGTCTGGCAACGCTGGTGTCATCTAGTGTCGTATAAATATAAATGTAAAGAGATGTATACAGCAAGCAGGGGTTGGTCATAAAAAAAATTAATAAATGTGTCCAAAAAATAAAAAATTCTGGGGAAGGCCACCCTTATCTCCTAGGGGTATAAAAAATAGCCTACGACCTATTGTCAGACCTACCAAGTATACACACAAAAATTCATAAAAATCGGTCAAGCCGTTTCGGAGGAGTTCGATAACAAACACTGTGACACGAGATTTTTATATAGGTACTAGCGGACCCGGCGAACTTCGAACCGCCTAACAGTATAAAATATATATATATATATATATATATATATATATATATATATATATATAATTGGAACATCTATCTATCTATTTTATTAATTGCTAGCTATTTTAAAATATACATGGGCGTATATGTGTGTATGTCGAGCACTCCGGCTGCGCCGTCGTGCCCGGTGCAAAAGAACGAATGGGGAAGGAAGAAAAAAAATTTAGGGGTGGACTACCCCTAACATTTAGGGGGATGAAAAATAGATGTTGGCGAAGTGACACCTGTAGACATCTGGCGGGGATAACTAATTAAATGACGATTGATCAGTTTTCGACCGGAGAGGAAAAATGATTAAATTACTAAAATGGCTATTAAAAAATAAGGCTTGATCGTAGAAGGGTGAAAATTGAGGATTGTATGTATTTTTGTATGTTGTATCATAAAAAAATAGAAATTAAAAATTTTGTCTAAAAAATATATATATATATATATATATATATATATATATATATATATATATATATATGTTTTTGTATCAAGTGGAGATCCGACTATATTACAGACAACCCGAGGTCCACCAGAAAAAAAAGGTTTTTTGGAGTATCTTTTTCACAAAAAGGCTCCTTTTATTGTCCTTAATCTATAACCCCGCAGAGGGGAAACAATTTCTGCGTTTAAATTTTTCGTGATAAAATTTGAACAAAACGAGATCTGTTATAAAATGTAAACAAGTGGAGATCCGGAAATGTATATCATGATGTATGTAGCATAAAATGAGATCCTGCAACATTGCCAAATTTTTGTGACGTTGCGACGCAGTACGCGTGCACTTTTAGTGTTCGAGTTGTGATAGTGACGAAAAATAATTTGCTGCAAAATGTTATCACGTGGGAAAAAGTTCGTAAATCTAGCTATAAATAAGAAATACACGACAACTGCTAGTAGGTATACAAGACGAAGGTAAGTTAAATTAACTTTTTAATTTTTTTTAAGCTACATTCAAGCAGAACTCTTTTTTGTGAATGCAAAATATTTTGCTGTTATTAAAAGCATTTTGTAATAAAATTTGAAAGACTATAAAATTGTTTTTTTTTAAATTTCATCATTGATAAATTAAAATTGTAATACATAAATTGCCTTTTGTTTCGTTAAAACGAAAAAAATCCGGGTACTTTAACATCTTCCCGTCTCAGAAAACAAATTGCAACTGTTTTACAAATTTTAAACCTTAACGATAATGAAATGGAACAATTGGCTACTTTTATGGGTTATACGAAGAAGACGCACGAACAGTTTTATAGGTATGATATTTTATAAAATATAAAAATTGTAGGAAAAAAATTATTTTTCTTTCGCTTTAATTCGGGTAAAAACTTCTTAAATAATACCTAAATACATATTTTAGGATTTTTTTAAACATATCTTATATATGTGTACCAACTAGTGATGCGCCGGATATCCGTATCCGCGGATATCCGAGGGAGAAGAAAGATCCGCGGATCTTGAAACCAAATATCCGTATCCGTTAGTTTTATGGCGGATCTTTTACCTTATTAATTTTCAATTCATACATGAAATTTTATAAATTAGAGGAAACAATTAAAGGATCAAAAAAAATTTCCAAATTTTTCGAGGTTTTTCAAGTGGCTGTATTTCCCTTAAAAATTGTCGTACTGGAATTTTAAAAAAAGGATTTTAAAGCTCGAAGTTTCTAGTTTTGAGATCTTATGATGACAAATTTTTTCAAGCAACGTGTTCCGCTCAATCCTAATGAATACCGAAGAAAAAAATTTTTCGAAATTTTTTCGGTTCTTTTTTTTGGTCTACGAACTTGGAAAAAATTTTTCCAACTTAACCACTATATGGATCGGATAACTTGTTCATTCAGCTTTAATTTGTTTTTTTGAAAAGTTCAATACGACCACTTCTCGCTGAGATATCGATCTTTGAATGGAAAAGGATCTCTTTGTCTTTAACCATCAATATCTCAGCAACCACTAATCGCAGAAGAAAATTAAGGAGGGTTTTGAAATCTTGAATAAATTTCCCACAAAAATCAGCTACGGTTTTTTGAAAGAAATTTTTTTTCTATTTTTTACATTAATTTGAAAAATCAAGGAAAAAGGGCTTTTGGTGGCTTTTGGGATAATCAGGCGCTAAGTTGGAAATATCGAGAAAGCCAGTAATGTTGAGTGTGCCTTTTACAGTTCAATATGCCGTCAAAAACCTCACAAAGTTTCGATTCAATCCATCGAGCCGTTTTTTTGTTTTATTCGATCGAATTTTTGAAAAAAAATTAAAGGATCACGATTTTAACTTTAAATGATCTTTAACAAAATGCAAAAAAAAATGTTTTTTTCAGTTTTTTTATGCATTTTTATTGGTCAAAATGTTTAAATTTATGCGAAATTTATGCATTAGAGCGTGCACTTCTGCAAATTTTTTTTCGCATAAATTTAAACATTTTGACCAATAAAAATGCATAAAAAAACTGAAAAAAACATTTTTATTTGCATTTTGTTAAAGATCATTTAAAGTTAAAATCGTGATCCTTTAATTTTTTTTCAAAAATTCGATCGAAAAAACTAAAAAACGGCTCGATGGATTGAATCGAAACTTTGTGAGGTTTTTGAGGGCATATTGAACTGTAAAAGGCACACTCAACATTACTGGCTTTCTCGATATTTCCAACTTAGCGCCTGATTATCCCAAAAGCCACCAAAAGCCCTTTTTTCCTTGATTTTTCAAATTAATGTAAAAAATAGAAAAAATTTTTTTTTCAAAAAACCGTAGCTGCTTTTTGTGGGAAATTTATTCAAGATTTCAAAACCCTCCTTAATTTTCTTCTGCGATTAGTGGTTGCTGAGATATTGATGGTTAAAGACAAAGAGATCCTTTTCCATTCAAAGACCGATATCTCAGCGAGAAGTGGTCGTATCGAACTTTTCAAAAAAGCAAATTAAAGCTGAATGAACAAGTTATCCGATCCATATAGTGGTTAAGTTGGAAAAATTTTTTCCAAGTTCGTAGACCAAAAAAAAGAACCGAAAAAATTTCGAAAAATTTTTTTCTTCGGTATTCATTAGGATTGAGCGGAACACGTTGCTTAAAAAAATTTTTCATCATAAGATCTCAAAACAAGAAACTTCGAGCTTTAAAATCCTTTTTTTAAAATTTCAGTACGACCATTTTTAAGGGAAATACAGCCACTTGAAAAACCTCGAAAAATTTGGAAATTTTTTTTGATCCTTTAATTGTTTCCGCTAATTTATATATATATAGGTAATTAGGTAATAATGAAAAACTGTTAAATTCCATTCAAGTTATTTTTTATTTCTTAAAATCGTATTTGGCACCTTTATATTGCAAAAATTTATCGTAGTGAGTACCATACCAATAGAACATAACTCAAAGGTACTAATAAAAAACTATCTTTATAATGAGATATTGCACATCGATCTCTGGAATCTGTTATGAGAGTTAACTCTTAAAGAAGTCAATAACTTTTTCCCATAACAGTCTCTTTCCAAAGGTCGATGTGCAATATTTACCGCCGCGTACTCTAAGAAAGTTAAGATCCGTATCCGTATCCACGGATCTTGAAACCAAATATCCGTATCCGTATCCGCGGATCTTGAAACCAAATATCCGTATTCAGATCCGTATCCGCAGATATGCATTTTTAACGATCCGGCACATCACTAGTACCAACTAAAACGAATTATTTTTCAATACAGGCTGCTTCGTAATTGACTGTCAATTTTAAAGGGGGTTTATTTGTGCATGATTTTAAGACAAAAAGTTTATAATAAACATTATGCCCGATTTGCGTCATATTTGATACGCAGGGTGATACAGATTTTTTTTTAATTTAATTAGTTATTTTAATTGACTGTCAAAAATAATAAATTAATAAAAATCTTAGGTAGCTTCAGGTTTATTAAAATACCTAAATCAATTTTTCAAAAAAATCTCTATCACCTTGTATATCAGAAATGAAGTAAAAACGAACCTATATGTATAAGTTTTTTTCTTAAAATTATGCACAAATTTACCCCCTTCAATATTGATATTCAATTATGAAACGCATATTATTATATTAAAAATCACATACGTAACACTTTTTCTCATTTTTGACTGTCTGTTATCAGATGCACCAAGTCAACAAGGTACACTAGATGATTCAAATACTGTTGTAGTCCCCGAGTATGAAACCCAGAACGATATTAATTCTGAATCAGAGGAAGGTTGCGTATGAATGATCACCGAAAGTGCATGAACCACATAAAAATCTCTGTTGAAATTTAGAATTTTGAAAAATAATTATTGCTTACAGGTACATAAAGTTTATTCTGATATAGGTACAGAGTGTCACAGACATGACTTATTTTTGAAGATAATCCCATTAAAATCTATATACCCTGTAATATCCCGAATTACGCTACTCCAAATTGCGCGAACTCGAAGTTATGCGATTTCTGTAGACTTGCAAACTTGACAGAACAACTTAAATCACGTTAAAATAAAATTAATAATCTTTGTATTATTAATACGAAAATTCGAATTCTTCTTACGCTTATTTTTTACAGAAACACCACGCAAAAAGGAGAAGAGTAAAGTAAACACAGACAAAAAAAAATTGCCGTGGATCATGGAATAAACAGCAAAAATCTAAAATGTTACAATTTTTCAAAACTCATATTAAAAAAAAATTCTCCCAAAAAAGCAGAATGTCTAAAATTACGGGAAAAATATCCAGATTTATTTAAGGACAAGAACTGGGTTAACAGAAAATTTCAATTAATACCGAAACGTCAATGTATTAATTATTATTTTTTGTTAATATATTTGTCTGAAAAATTGGTCGATAATTTTATTTATTGTAATAAGTACAGTTTCAGTTTAATAAAAACTTATGATAATATTTTTTTTTTTTTCTGGAAATATCTACATTGTTTGCTTCCTGCCTCAAGCCATTACTCCTTTATTATAAATAAACGAACAACTAAAAGAAATTATTGTAGAAATATTGATAATCTAATTTTTTTTACTTCAATTTGAATATCATAGCATGCTCAACTTTTTTTTCAAATACTCATATAATATGTAGATAAATCAATTATATTTAACCGCTAGCCTTTAATCTTACGCTTACCTATTCCTACGGTTTTACTCATTAACATGATCATTATAAAATGCAATGTTACAAAATTCCAAAGTTATGAATTTTATTCACTCGGTTTGAGGCTTGAGCTCCGAAACAAACTTAGATGATATAACATAAAATAAATAAACGCGTCTGTGTGTATGAAAATATGCGACGCAGTGTTGCCGATTATACAGGATCTCAGGTTGTGCACGAAATGTTATATACAAGTTTGGCACAGCAGTGACCTCACTAGTGCGTTTTTTGAACTACTCGTGTATAAAAATTGATAAAAATGAGCAAATGGAGATCCGGACTAATATATATATATATATATATATATATATATATATATATATATATATATATATATATATATATATCTATATCTATCTATTTTATTTATTTTAAAATATACATGGACGTATATTATGTGTGTATGTCGAACACTCCGGCTGCGCCGTCGTGCCCGGTGCAAAAGAACGAATGGGGATATTTGAATCTTTGATTAACGTCTGATTAGCACTCTTCAATAAATAAATTATCAACAACATTTTCGATATGAATAAAAAAAAGTATACTTACAACACAAAATCCGTTGTTATTGGAAGCTCGTGTCACGTGTTGAGTACTTTTGAGGTTATAAAATCACTTGAAAATTATTTAATGATGAAAAATGTTAAAAGTATATAAATCAATGTTTTTTTAATTTTTGACAGAATTTTTTCAAATCATACATAAGGCTGTTTATATTTTAAAACCATGGATACGAATTTAAAAAAAAATTCGTGTCTTTAATAATATGAACTTTATTCCATAGCAATAAAGCTCAAATTGACTACGTTTTAGTTAGAAATCATTTGTATGGGAAAAAGAAAAGGGCTATTTTTAGGGTTTTTCCAGCAATAATTCTAATTTTTCTCGCCGTAAAAACCATCCTTGAACTTCAACGAACATTTTAAAAAAAGATTTGGCCAAATTGGTCCAGGCGTTGTTGAGTTATGCGCTTACCAACACATTTTGCGATTTATTTTTATATTATAGATATAGACTAGCAGCCCGGTGTGGCTTTGCCCGAATTTACAGATTGCCACCGTTTTTTGACTATGTTGTAAAATTTGCCTTCACGAAAAGCGCTTCTATTTTAAACGAATATATAACCTATGTCCATCCTGAAGGTTCATTCTAAATATTGATAAAAAAATTTCAAAAACGAATGATTAGTTTCGGAGATTACCTCTTACTTCCAAACTTTACCCTAATTTATAATAATAGTATAGATAACGCAGCCAACACATATTTTATTGGAATTTAAAATTATTCAGCGCGAAACCTCCCGAATGTAGTTTCGGTTTCGGTCTTAGTTTCAGTCGAAACCAAAACTAAGCCGAAACCAGTTTTTTGACCGAAACTAGGCCGAAACCAAAATTTCGGTCGGACACTATAAGCATCACATGCGAAAAACTGTTTATAAAATTTGTTATAATGCATAAAAACGGGACAAGAGGAACAATATTTACTTGCTAGAAATCTTTGATTATCGACTTTTCCACATAAATCATATCGTCTTCATATAGACTCGAAGAGGAGTTTAATGATGTTTTGAGAAAATTAACATAAAAATTAGGTATCATTTTAGATTCTTTTTTGTCCTCGTGTGCCATAATGAAAATATTTGTAAATGGAGATTTTTTTTATTGACTTTGCGATTTTTCTGTCGAAATGTTAATAATAACTTATTATCTACTTTTCAAACCTTCACAATTAATTTTTTTTTCAAAAAGCTCATTAAAGCATTGCTGGTCAAAATTTCAATTTTAATATATTGCTATACAAATATACCTATTAAAAAAATAATATTTTATTATATTGTAACTTTATTAAACATTAATATTATCGGTTACTAATGAAGAATTTGTTTTGGGTGTTCAACTATTAAGATACGGTGTAATCTATAGCTTAATTTTATTACGCAATTTCATAATATAACAGATTCAGTTACTTGGCTTCTTTTGAAGTACAATTTACAGCTACTTTTATATACAATATTATTGGGCATATCTAGTGTTTAACACATATACTCCCTCGTTGTGTAAATAAGAAGGGTCCCTTTATCTCGCAGTTGACATAAAACTATCCCTCCATAAACACAGACATTATGTAATGATAAAAATGAATTCCAATCGATATTTCTAAATACAGCAGAAAATTTGTTAAAACCACATAATCTAGACCAGGGGCGGGCAAATCTTTTGATCGGCGGGCCACATAGCTGATGAGAAATTCACCGCGGGCCAAAAATTTGCAGAGCAAAAAAAAAAAGGTCCTCACATTCTATTTCCGCATTTGGAGAACAAAAAAGAAAGGCCTTCATATTCTATTTCCGCATTTAGAGAGCACAAAAAAGAAAAGGTCCCCACATTTTATTTCCGCATTTTACTATTTTTCTAAAATTTTCTAAAATGCTTCGCGGGCCGGATAAAATTGCGCTGCGGGCCGGGTTCGGCCCGCGGGCTGCCATTTGCCCAGGCCTGATCTAGACTATCTATTAGTGACTCGTCACGTCTGTGAAGTTAGCATCTCAGGTGTCAGCATCTCACAAATAAACTGCATATAAACTGGCATCCCGCATAGTTCTACAGTTCTTGACAAGTTTTAACAATAGGTCCGTCGATTTTACTATCGAAACCACATTACGGAAAAAAATATGATGCTAACTTCGCAAATCGGATTTTAGCACCTCATCGGATTTCACTTTGAAGGTACTAAAACCCTTATTCAACTCAAAAACAGCGTTTCTACCACATCATCTCATTCATATTTGCGGATATTTATATTACTAGCGGTCCCGCCCGGTTTCACCCGAGTGCAAAAGAACGAATGGGGGGGAGTGACACGAGTACGCACATTCATCTTATAGTTTACCGAGATGAATGTTATGTCCAAATTTCTTGATGATCGGAGTTACCATTCAAAAGTTGTTGTCGGACGGAGAGATTTTGAGTTACATTTTGCAACATTTTTCATTGATGCTCCGCTCCTATTGGTCGTAGCGTGATATTATATAGCCTATAGCCTTCCTCGATAAAAGGACTATCTAACAAAAAAACATTTTTCAATTCGAACCAGTAGTTCCTGAGATTAGTGCGTTCAACCAAACAAACAAACTCTTCAGCTTTATATATTAGTATAGACTATAGATTAACAATGAACCATAATACCATAATTTTTTCGGGAAATTTGAAGAATAAAACTCTTTCGGAGCTTGTGTAGGGGATTTCCAGTGATCATTTAAGACCTTTCTACTACGCAGAAACCTTAGTTATATTGTATCAACGTTTTGTAATTTTGGTAATCACTAAAAGCATGACCAATCTGTAACATCAAATTAGCAATCACATTAGACTGTTTCATTTCATCTTACCTCCTTGGTCAGCGATAAGATATTCATGGGAACCCCAGTGTAAATTAAACCTATAAATAAAGACGACGGTTTTTGTCAAGTCGGCTGCCGCAACTCGGCCCTTCAGAGGTAGGTATGAACTTTACACACGGACAGTCCAATCAGCGCGGCCACTACTTTATTATACCGCCGCAATCCTTGTCATTTGTCTGGTCCGGGAATGGCAAAAACCATGTCGTCGGTTGTCCTGTACGTTCTCTGAACTGGGCGTATTTGGTAATAAAGTACCAAGAATCTTATGGCCACCCCTGCACAATTCTACAAACGTGCACGATTTCCCGGCATCTATGGAAAGTATAGGATACGTGTTTTTTGCTGGAAAACAGTCTGAAACAATTCTATATCTCTTAGCGGTCGGTGGCAAAAAATTATAACTCATCTAGAAGTAAAATTTGGATGTAGAAGATTATCTCATCCGATTTAAAAAATGTTTTCACCAATATTTAGAATGGGCCTCCAGGATGGACATAGACTATAATATTAACCCTCTGCGACTGAGGTGGTAGTCTCTCAGACACCGCAAACCAAATACAACGTTGCCATTTCGCGATATGGCGTGATGTAGTTCTGTCCCGCTCAGTACCTTCCTAAAACGGTGAGAGCAAGTGAACAGACAGGCGCGCGCGGCGACGCAGTGCACACGAGTGGCGGGATGAGGACCTGGTGTCGGAGTAAAAAAAAGTACCGTAACTTTGAGACTGATTTATGCCTAAACGTATCATACGATCTTGTTGATTTTTTAAGTAAAGTTTATAAGGTTAATGACTAATAGAAGAAATGTTAAGTTTTTGAAAGTTGATTTTGTTAATTAAGAAAAAAAATATATTAAGATATTTACTTACCTTAAGACAAAATTTTTGATCTCAATAAAGACTCTCTATAACTATTAGAATTTCATTTTAATAAAACAATAGACACCACCTCAGTCGAATGTATACAATAATTTCACCTCAGTCGCAGAGGGTTAAAATAAAATTGCTTTTCGTGGAGACCAATTTTGAAACGTAACCTAATGAAAAAACGGTTGCAATCTACAAATTCGGGCAAAACCGGACCGGGTCGCCAGTAGTTAGTAAAAGAGCGCTCATGGTGAAAAAAAAATGTTATTCAATACCTATATAGCTACTTATAACAGATGCAAAAATTTTTCAGCACTCGCACAATTACAACGTAATTAAAAAATATAAACTTGACGAGATGATTATCCAACTAAATTAGTTTTTGGTCTTTAAATTTAGGGTAGCATTACAGTTTTTTCTCGATCTTCAACAAAACGAATACAATTTTTTTTTTAATTAATGTGCCAACATACAAAAAAGTGTGTATGTGGGCTAGGAGTTAGACTTCTTTGGCGTGGTTAAAAACAAATTTTTAATTTTTAGGCAAATAATACGAGGACCGGACTGGACAAGCAAAAACACAGCTATTATAGACGCTATGTATCCATGCGAACATGGTATACCTATTCAGTTTGCGACTAAGTTCTTACTGTTACAGTGTGCGCGCGCTTCTGCGACCAACTTCATTCTGTTAATTCTAATGTTACAGAGTGCGGCGCACGCCTCGTAGAAATTTACCCGCATAATTTTTGTAAAATAAAATTTAATAACCACAATTACGATTTTTTTAGTTAATAAGATGGAACATATATATATATATTAACAATGACTTTTAGAATGTATACTTTGTAGGTTATCAATTTATAAATAAGTACTTTGTATGAACGTCACGAATGTCGATAATAACACAGTTGAATAATTAATAAAACACGCGTATAACAAATGAACGCAGAGTGCATTTCTCCGTGCTAATGAAAAAGAAATTGATATAAATTTTAATTGATTTTAATCGCTGTAAGAGAGTTATAATACAGAGCAGTGTTAATGGCCGCAGTGGTATTAAAGTATAAATACTATAAAGGTATGGTATGCGTCATTGGCTTTGTTTGAAGAAGTCACGTTGTCGCGAACACATCACAGGAAATGTTTCCTTCTTCTTTCACCACTCTTAATAATCAAAGAGTAAATAAAAATGAGACATACTATACCTATATAATATTATATAGGTGTAACATGTCTTATTTAATTTTTTTTTAAATGGCTCTTTTATAGCAATGTGGACTAAAATGTATAAAAAAAAATATTTTTAAATATAAAAATTTTGTTCAACTGCGATATGAAGTGCCTCAACTCTATATACAGTATGTAAACACGTAAGGTGCACATAGGGAAAAAATGTCTGGATCAGAGTGAGCCTTGAAATCTTGTTTTTCAATTTGACAGATAATATTCTTTTGCAAAATGAATGTGTATACTACCAAAGAAAATATTCAAATGATTACAACATAATCGGAATTTTTTTATTAATGGGAAATTAAATTCCCAAGAATACTTAAATAGGGTGCAATATCAAATATCTCCGCCTATTCGAGTTGAACCTAAAGACATTGGGTCACTGATTTACCCCAACGCGCATACGTCATACCAGTCAGACAATTTTTGAATGAAATGTTTCCAAACAGATAAAGTTGTTTTTTTGTTTTATTTTTGTACAAAAAAATTAAAATAATGATTTATAAGAGCTTTTTATTATTAAAAAAGCCAAGTAAAATAAAAATAAATCAAAATAAAATAGAAATCCTCAAGATTACCACGATAATTCAATAGAAATAACAATTAATGCAGTCATGGCTAACTCTGATCCAAGTATTTTTTCCCAATGCTAATTTCCCTATTTGTGCACCTTACGCGTTTACATACTGTATAGGGGCACTTTCTATCAACATTAAACAAGATTTTTATATTTAAAAATCATTTTTTTTATTCTTTTTGGTCCACATTTCTATAAAAGAGCGCTTTTTTAAAAAAATTAAACTCTGTGCAGAAAATTAGAATTATACATTTTTATTAATTACTGCATTACGCAATTCATTATTTATCGATTAAAGATTTAATACTAACTACAGTCAGATTCCAATGATATTCATATAAATAAAAATAACAGATTCTATTCTGATAACTGGTGACAGTATCAATTAGAATGTCTTACTGAAAATTGACTTGGTACTACATCTAGATATCGAACAGATACTTTATTCTAAGTTAGATTAGAATTATAGCTGTATAATATTAATCTTATGAACATAATAGGCCATCATTATCATTGTTCTTTATTTGATCAATGCATTTTTAATGTTAAACGGAAGTTATTTTAAGAAATTTCAGTTTCAATTATTTAGAAACATATAATTATCTTGTTTTTAAAAAAAAAATACAGACACAGATTATAGACGCGTAACAACTGAGTTCATCACTCATCAATGTCGTTTTTAGTAGTTTTTTTGTTTTCTCGCAAGAAATACTGTCTAATTCATGCAAACTTTTAGTCTATGCTTAATGTATTACAACTGGTCATTACGTGAACTGTGCATATTACAAAAGGTACAAAATTTGTCGGTACAGGCGGATTTTGTGTTGAAATTATCTTAGATATTGGATAATTCATTTTATTTCTTACATTCCTTTTATTATCTATAAGTAGGGTTGCCATCTGTAGTCAATTAACTAGGACAATAAGTTCAAAAAAACCCGGATTTTTGAACTCAAAATCCGGACATAATTGCAAAAAAATTTATTATTTTAATAATGAAATTAAATAACACCTTTTGTTACATAAATTTATTATTATAATCAACTTACGTATCACAAAGAGTATTACAGAATTATAGTATTGATGGATTTTTGACAATCTGTGATGCAAAATTAAAGTAATATAATCATGAAATACTTCCATATTTAATTATATCTCTATTTTCTTTGGAAATAAAATTAAAGAACCCTATAAAAATCTTAAAAAACCAAACAATAATTCATTCTTTTTTCCAATAAGCAAAAACAAATCTTTTCAAATGACTATCAACTCTTGATAAAAAATTATTTATCTAGTCATTTTAACCGTACTGTAAACAAAACCCGCCCGGACACACCACGGGCGTCCTTAAAAAGAGGACAAATCCGGACGGATTCTATAAGTAACTTAATTGGGATTATTATTTAAAATGTAAGTTTATTAGGAAAGAACCCAAACACCTATTTTTTGACTAGTTTAAGACATAAAAAATATTTTTATACTGATTATAATATACGCTACCGTGTTTTTACTATGCTACTGTAAAGTTTAAAATATTCTGTATTTACAGATAACATCTGAGGACTATACAACTAAAATATTTTCGTATATAAAGATTTTTGGACATTTAAGTTATTCACATCAAACATTAGTTTTGAAGCATTTTTACGCATTATATTTTTACGTGCATTGTGACATTCTCGTCATACCGGTTATGCGAATTCCTTCCGCCCTCATAGTACATCACAAGACAAAAACTACCCGTCTTTTGTTAACAATATAACAGTATCAAGGCTTGGTTTGTTTTTATGCCTTTTCAAAGTCCATCAAAACAATCTGAGCCTAATATCAATTCATATTTTCGATTAATTATTACTTTAAACGAAGAATTTGAAAGGCAATTGATATTTTCACCACTCTTAAATTAGAATTAAGCATCCGTTTTGCCAACTAAAAAACGTCATCTTAACGATTTTCAAATCTTACACTAATATATAAAGCTGAAGAGTTTGTTTGTTTGTTTGGTTGAACGCGCTAATCTCAGGAACTACTGGTTCGAATTGAAAAATTATTTTTGTGTTGGATAGTCCATTTATCGAGGAAGGCTATAGGCTATATATAATATCATTTTTAATATATCGTCGTTGGTTCTGTAATACCTCCTATGTGCAAAAAGTAAAATTTGCAGGAAAGGCCAAAAAGTGGTTATTTCAGCAATGAATGGTAAGAACTAGCAATTTCACAGGTATACTACTAGTTCATACTTATCTTCACTATACATGTTTAATTAAGACGAAGTATTTTCTTAAAAAATATTTAACGTTAATTTCGGATTTATTGGCACACGGGAGGAATTATTTGATACAACTTTTCACATAAGAGTTATTTCCCCTTGTTGGTTACTGTAAAATTAATTTGGAGGTATTACTAATGTATAGAGCTCCGTTTCATGAATCTTTTCATCCAAAAAACGTAAAATCTGTCAACTATGCACATAGGAGCTATTACAGAACCAACGACAATATGTAAAACAAAGTTCCTCGCCGCGTCTGTCAATCTGTCTGAACGCGATAAACTCAAAAACTATACCGAACGGATTTTCATACTGTTTTCACTAATAGAAAGAGCGATAGACGAGGAAGGTTTCTGTATATAATTTGTAAATATTTTGTACAAAATGTCTGAACTGTGACGGTGTTCAAAAAAAAACTGTTTTCATACGCTTACATGGCTAACGCTGGCCAAATTTTTAGAGATACATTAAAACAATGCACTTTGATAGTTCTACTGTGTAGATGGGAAGGTTACTATAATATTTCCAGAACAGATTTGCACCCAGGTGAAACCGGGACGGGCCACTAGTGTTAATAAAGACGTATTATAGGTACTGAAATTTAATACCGGTCAAAAAATATATTTAACGAAGGCATTTTTAGCCTGAAATATCTCAATTTAAATTGGTAGCTACAAAAGTACCTATCTACGTTTGTACCTCTGGAAAGTACTCGATAAATAAATGAACACCGGCAATAAAAAAGAGAGCAATTTCAGTTAATTAATTAATGTTCATTAACCTTAGTCTAATCTACAATCTAAATTACATCAGTCTAAATGTGTTTTATACACCTAAAACTCCCATGTCTAATACAGAAAACTATAGGGAAACATTTTATTCTGGTTAGCCTGAACTCGATTAGCAATGAAGGTTAGAGTACTCGATCAAAAGTAAATTTAATTCTCGGATAAGTTAGTTCGCCGTATGTCGTATTTATCATCTTAAATTGTCTTAAAAACTCGCACGGCTGTCTATTTTAATGATTGATCGCGTATCAACATCAGTCGCTACATTAATTTTCTCTTCGACTCGGAATATTACAATAATAACGCTATTAAAAAAACTGTTACTAGATACTTAAAATCTATGTAACGATTGATTAGATGAAATAAAAATGAATTATATAAGAAAACGGCTGGATTTATACAAAACATTTGACTACGCAATCGTTAATTTACTGATCATTTTAATCAAAAGCCAGTAAGTTTATGTAAGTATCTTATTAGAAGTTTTATTATTTCAAAGATAAGAAACATCTAATCCATAATAATATTACGAAAGTGTTACTGATATCTATATGACAAAAACTTTACAAATTCAAAGAAAATTCGGGCGAGATGAATTATCATGATGCAAAAGTTTCTCAAGAAAAGTTTATCGGCACGTGTTTTATTTTATATTAACATTTGAAAAAACTACCTGTTCTCCAAATCTCCACGGAGAAAGGTTTATTTTTCGATACGAAAATAAAAAAACTGACCTCTATGATGTCTAAAATGATGATTTCCTCCTCCACAGCAGGGCTGTTCGTAGTAAAAAGTCCAGCTGTTCTCGAATTCGGCACATACAAAGACACTTTTATACACATCAAACTCTGCTATTAACAAAACAACTAACAAAAACTTCAAGCAGTGCATGTTTGATTTAAAAATGTGATTTTTTCTTGTAGCCATTTTGTCAAACACGATGCACTTTTCTAATATTTTGTAGGCATAAACACAACACTTCAAAGACAATATCCAGTTTCACACCAATCAAACAAATATAATCAAAATTAAACCACACTTTTGTACTCTCAAAACAAAGTTTTAGTTGTCGAAAACAATAGGTAAATAAACAAAATAATAGTGTTTATATTTTGAAAGTGATGATCACATGTTTCAACGTTCTGATGTTTTCACAACAAAAACAAAACAATGTTCACAGCCATTTATGATGTATTTGAAATTGTTTCTTAACATTAAACACAACAAAATTCGAGTGAAATAATATGTCCATTTAAGTATACAATGTCTGAAGGAAACGTATTTTCAAATAAAGCTAAAGATACGCGTGAAAATATTCTGAAACGCAACGACTTGTTCATACCGCAACAGTTACAAATCAACTAAAGTCTGAAAACATGAAATTGCCGGTATAAGCGAGGAGTTACCTAACTGTCGACGTAGGGGGGAAGTAACGTTTGACTTTGAGAGAGACGCACTTATACCACCGTCTATATTGTGTATCTGTGTCGCTCTCAACGCTGTATACAACAACATGGTTCCCCATGTAACCATCTCTGTCTTTCTGTGCACTTCTTTCTAATTGCGCAGCCGTGACTGCCACTCGTGGTTGTACACTGTATACAAAAACTCACTATTGTATGTGTCGCTTGGCGAGGTATAAACTCCGTATTCTGTTGGCTTTAGCTTGGGCACTCTGCCTTCTGAAAATGTTCATGTTTCGAATATTTTAAATGTTACAGTTATTGAATCCTTTTTTTAAAGCGAATTTTTGTATAAATTATTAATTAATAAACTGAAAAATTTAATCAATTACACGAAAATAAAAATAGATGGAATTTCTTCATCTGTTTGAAGTTTGTGGTAATTGCTTGTAAATATAAACTTGAGTTGTATTTGGATCAATTAATATCAGATTTTCGAGTTCACGCATAAATTACACGAGCAACTTTAAATAGAATAAAGTAATTATATTATTCCAAAAATATTTATGCAGTTATCATTTATAATAAATCGTTGTAATTTTGTTACTTACGAGAAATTGTTGTAATGTCGTGTTATGTCCTAATAGTAATGAGAATCCAAGGAATAATTGCGTATTGAAATGTTTTGGAGTCGGTGTCAGCCAAAATGAAATCTATTCCGAGAACTACACCGACTCCAAAACATTTCAATACGCAATTATTTTTTACTTTTTATTGTGAAGTCGGTTCAATTTTATTGTTAAAAATATTTTATTTTTCTCTTTTTAGTGTTAATCTAACACTAAAAATCGGTGAACATACATAAAAACATTATGCGTGTCTTTGAAATTTGAGAGTTTCCCTCGATTTCTCCGGATTCCACCATCAGATCCTGACTTGGTTCCGATGGGACCACCTCTGAGGTGCACTCTTTTGAATAAAAAAAAAATTGAAAATCGGTCCATAATTGACGGAGAAATCGGTGAACATACATAAAAATAAAAAAAAAATATACAGACGAACATAGAACCTCCTCCTTTTTGTTGAAGTCGGTTAAAAATACAATTTCGTAACCCCATTGTATCCGAGACCCAAGCCATCTGGGATTTGGAGGTCAGTTGTAATAAAAAACTAATAAATTGTTTCTGATTAAATTCACTTAAAAATACTTTAACAAAACAATTTTTATAGACTTTTGAACGATTTTGTTGCTTCTGATCGGAGACGTAGGCCGCAGATGTCTTTATTTGTATACTCAAATCACAAATATTGCTTTCCATATTATTATTATTATTACTTTATTACTATTTATAATTTAGACAACAAAAATTTTATGTTAGAAATTATTATATTATGTATTTTCAGAAGTCTTGTAATACATAAATAGCCAATTTTTAAAAATCTATTTAAAATTATTTATTTTATTTTTGTGAAATAAGTACCGACGTACCTATTACATTCTTAAAATTACTACAATACGTCGAATATTATGTTTAAAATGAGCTGAACTTTGGTTCTACAAAAAAATATTTAAACAAAAGTATCTATCTTAATAGTTTGATAGGTGATAATATAACTAACTCTAATGTGTGTGCTGCTAATTGAAGTGAAATTTCTTTAGCCACGTATCTGTTTGATATTTTTTCTGTAACGTTAAAGGAAGGAAAATACAAGGAAAACCTTGCTAACACAAAATTTAAGGGGAAGTGATTCAGCGGCGGAGAAACTTTGATACGCATAATGAAATGAATTAATAACTCGAACTGGGAACTTACTGATATCACTTAAGTTAAAATGAGACAAAACTTAACAGCGCTGTTAAATTTAGCATTAGCCATACAGAATAATGCCATAAGATTTTTGCCATTCCAGCACATATGTATTTGCCGCGAAGTCTGTAACCAGAAGACCTAACTCGAGCGTAGCAGTGGACCGATGTCTGTCGTATAAACGAATATGGCGTCAGCTACTGGGTAACGCATAAACGTTCATGGCTTACATGTGTGTTGTGTCTGTGAAGTTAAACAGCTTTGGTAAGTATGGCAAAAACAGATCGAAAGAATCGAAGTTTTCCCAGGTAGTGATAACAGCGTGTTCTCGCGTGCGCCAGAAAACGGTCCGTCTCGACACGGCAAGCATAGAAAGCTAGGTCTCCTGGTTACAGAAATGGTGTTTGCTAGCCAAGTGTTATATAAATCAGAAAAGAACTATTTTTGAAATGTGAATCAATTACTTCACTCATTCATTTTATCGACGTCTCAATTATATTAAATTTCCTTTTCATCTTTGCGTCAAATTACATGTAGTTAAATGATGAGTACCTTTGTACTGTCCCGAGGATGGAAATAAATTTTGAAAAATGTCGGTAAAACTATTTATAAGTAAAATGATTTATTGTCTTTTCTGATCCCCGCACAAGCTGTTCTTTGTAGGCATAGCTATTCGGAACCCAAAAAAATGTTGAGACCTCTGGTAAGAAATGCGCCGAACTGCCCTAAGCGGGGTTTTTTGACAGGTAAACTATATGGAGGCATAACGTAAACATTGATTTAGAAGCCTCCATCATGCTTTTCTAAATCAATGTTTACCTGTCAAAAACCCCCCTTAAGACAGTTCGGCGCATTTCTCACCAGAGGTCTCACCATTCCTTTGGGTTCCGAATAAAAAGCTTTATTTATTTATAATCATTAATTTATTAAATCGATATAAATAATTGTAATAATTATATCTGATTGGCAATCATTGATTCACGAAAAGTTAAGACAAGTTAGTCGGTATTATCTCTATCGATTTACTTAATAAAATATATCTCGACTTTTGGTGTGCAAAATCAACTTTCTCGTTTTCCCAACAAATGTTTCAGTGGACTGAAATAAACGGGAGAGCGAAGTGAACCCACCAAACCAGACGTCAGACACGCAATACAGAAACAGAGAGTAGAGCGTGAGCGTGATATTGTGAAACGGGAGATGGTTTGTGAAGATCGGGAGATGGTACACAGTGCGCACTCCTTACAACAGTTACAACCCTATGCAGTATGCAGGGTTGTCAGGTCAAAAAAAAAAATAAAAAGAGAAACTTCCAGAAAAGGGAAATAGTTGCAAGAGTCCAAGAGCTATCAAACATTTTTGGGTAGGTATTTCAGGCAGCGTGAAAATTTGTGTCTGAACACAAAATCGAAGATCTGGCTAAAGACTGAGATTTAGCTAAGTTGTCAAAATTTTATTTGCAAAAAAGTCCTTGAGGAATTTTGAAACTTTAATACCTTCCAATTTAGTAGTTAGGTACTTAATAAAATAAAAAAATAATAAGTCAGATCAATTAGTCGGGTCTAAACGTTTGTTAGGCGATTAAAAAACTGTGAGTGCGAGTAAGACGCTACGGGTAGGTTTAAGTGTGAGAGGGAACGTATATCGGCGTATATTACACCGTAGCACACTTAAACTCAGGCCATATACGCTCACACTTCAACCTACACGTAGTGTCTTACTCGCATTGACGTATAATAGACAGTTTTGTAACCGCCTAACAGACATTAGACTCGACTAAATGATCTGCCTTATCTATTTTTTATTTTATTAAATACATTTGAAGGTATTAAATTTCAAAATGGCTCAAGGACTTTTTTTTTGCAAATAAAATTTCGCAATGTTAAGCATTCACAGCTTGGCTTGGCCCAACTACCTTTCAACCAGGTCTTCGATTTTGTGTTCAGAAGTGTAACACAAATTTTCACGCCACCTCAAATAACTATATCCAAAAATATCTAGCTCAACATGTTTTATGGCCATATTCACTGAACGTAAGTAGTTATTTGTTCGGTTTATTTGTTCTTATCTTCCGAATAAATAGCGATATTTTAATTCACCAGGCATAATTATGTTTACTACAGATATAAATCTATTGTCTTACTTCTAGGGTATAAATTTTTATTCGCTGATAAAATAATAATGGCCGCCACATAGATCATAATACCTAACCTATAAGCGTGGAGTAAGTATTATATACACAGTTTGTTATTGTGAATTATATTTATTAACCTTTTGTGAAGTGTATAGTTGTAAAACATTAATGTTGGTGGACGTTTTGTGTACAATTGGGTTATAGGATAAAACATTATTTTATGAAATTTTTTGTTTTGTAGTCTGCACTAACGCCATCGGTCGGATTTTTGGGTGAACGTCAAAATAATCAACAACATGAAAAATGATTATAGTGCAGTGTATATTTAATCTTTAACTAAATTTTCTACTTGTAATTGTGTTTGGTGAATTGAAAGTAAATTTTATTGTAACGAATGTTTCAAGATTAGTAATTTCTATCTTTAATAATGTTCGATGAATATAGCCATTAGCGAAATAAATATATTGTACAAACTAACCGTAGCATTGCAATGCTATGATTAGCAATGGTTATGGTTAGTAAAATCTCGAAACCTAAGATAAATCCTTTCCTGTAGCAACCCTGATAAACGGATGAAGACGACTTGAACATTGACGTACATAGACGTAGCATTTGCAAGGAAACTTTTGATTTTCTCCTTTGTGAATGCCAGGCGGTGGCTCGTTTTATATATAGCACACACAAGATCTAATCTACAAAATCTACATTGCAGACAGGTTGTCTATAGTATACGTTGATGAAGAAAGAATGCTGCATATACGTGTAGACCAGCTTACGAAACCACCTTCAACCTTCTACCATATTACTTGAAATACAATAAATTTCATTATTCGATTAGTTTTAAATAGTAGCCTTATGATGAGCACAAACAAACGTCTGTAGGTCTTTTGGTTTGGACGTTATTTGCATTTATAGTTTTCAGAAAATCATATAAAACTTTCGAATGGCCGTACTTTCCAAACTAAAAGAGATAACAGATGTTTGCTTACGCTCATTGAATTCAGCGTTATTTTTTCTGTGAGCATTCTCAATTTCAAATATTAAAGAATTTGATTTTTGTAATTTTTTCAAAAATGCCATTTTTGACGAAAATCGAAATCTTTCGAAACTTATGCTTATAGAAAAAAAACACGTTGAATCCAGCAGGGTTGTAAAACGTCGTGTCTCATTCAAAAAAGTTTCGAACTAAAAAAATAGTCTTTAATCATCCCCCCTGTCCCTGTCCAAGTAACGCCACTGACTTAGTGGCTCACGAGCTAGTACTAAAATAAAATAATTAACAAAATTTGACCCACTTCTCAAAAAAGTTCGCCATCACTGTCCTATAGCCGTTTCATGAGAAAAATAGATCCAAGTTTTCAGAAAATACAAGCAAATAACTTCTTCGATTCGGAAAAATTTTCCGGAAAAACGTGTTTTGTATTTTTTTCGTCAACAAAAATTGTGTTTGTTATTAACAAAAAACGACAAGAAAAAAATTCCCTCAGATTTTTGGCAATTACTCAAAAACTATAAGCGATAGCGGAAATTGAAAAAAAGATTCTTAAAAAGGAGAATATTTACAATAATAAAATCCCACTCCCGAAACTTTATCTCTATTATTTACAGTTTTAATTTAATGTTAAAAATAGGGCTCCGCGCGGCCGTTACAGCTTGAGCGCAACGCCCTGTTTATAGAGTACAACACATAAAATATTTTTTTTACAGTATTAAATAACAATTTAAATATCTGAATAAATTATGGTGTCATCTTAACACTTGAAATAATAAAGTTCCGTTGAAAAAAAAAATTGTTAACTAAATAATTTGTTTCGAAAATTGAAAACAATAAAAAATGTTTAAATAATTGGCCTATAAATGTTTTGCTTCATGGAGCCCTTTTTACATGTATACAAGATTACATCATATATAAATATTTAAAAGTTATTTATTTTGTTTATTAAATTGATGAAACACCGGCTGCACGCACGAAAAAGTGTCACGTTCCGCCTGAGCGGGCAAGCGAGAGCGCGGTATAAGCGATAGAGAGGCACGATTGGCCCAAGCGTCGGCTTTTTCGCATTTCTCTCTCTTCTCGCGTGACGTCAGAGAGTTCATCAATGTTTCTTTATGACGTTATCACGTAAAACTATCGTCCGTAAACCGACTTTACAGACAACCATTTTTTTTTGTTAACTTTAAAAAATTATAATAAACAAAATAAACAATTTTTAAAAACTGTTATAACGTGATGTTGTTAAGTATATATGTTAAAAGTTCTCCATGAAGCAAACAATTATTATTGAAATATTTCTGAAGTTGGAATGATTCCGTCACCCAATAACATTCTCATAATGCAAGAATGAAACTTTTTCGGTTCGAAAAGGTTAAATCTCAATCCCATCGTTGATGAAAATAGCTTGTTAACGCTATATAAAGCTGAGATAGATATACGTTAGCTGACAGTCAGACAGCGATGGATGATGAGCTGTTAGATGTCGCTCTATATGCTGATTCGACATTACATATTTGCTGCACTGGTACACAGGCAAATGCATTCAAAAAATAAAGTTACTATGAAAATTGAAGTACATATATTTTCGTCTACAAATTCTATATGTCTGCATTGTTTTCCAGTCGACTGACGAAAAAATATACAATTCTAATTTATTGCCATGCTTGTATAAAAATTGGGCTCGCTTTTTTCGTCAATCATTTATTAAAATTAATCTATAGTGATGTCGAAATTACGTGCACACGAAAAAATTTAGTTACTTACTAGCGGTCCCGTCCGGTTTCACCCGGGTGCAAAAGAACGAATGGGGAAGGGAGGGACATGAGTAAGCACATTAGTTTACCGAGATGAATGTTGGGTCCAAATTTTTTGCAGTTTTCGGCAGTTCCCTGCTTTATTACTTATTTTAAACTCAAACCTCCATTTTTGATGAAAATATTTTTTTTTTAAGTAATAATTATTTCTTTTAAATCAATAATTACTGTATAATTAATAAAATATAATAAATATTTAATTGAAAACACTGTTTTTATATATAGGTACTGTAATAGTTTTCAAATGAGCTATTATTTAGATTTATTTAATTTTAATTAGTCGTAAATAAAACTAAAATAAATTTAAATGATAGCCTTAGAAGAAAGCAGTGTAGAAAATAAAAAAAAAAAAACATTAAAAACATTTCGTCCAAGGTGGAGCTCGAACCCACGACCATGAGATTAAGAGTCGAGCTTTCTACCAACTGATCTAACCGAGCGTCTGTCGTGTGCCGCTAATATTGGGATATTCAGTTACGGCATTTCACCTGAATATAAGTACCTATATTGTGAAAAATTTTGACTGACATTCTGCAACATTTTTCATTGATTTTCCGCTCCTATTAGTCGTAGCGTAAGATTATATAGCCTATAGCCTTCCTCGTTAAATGGGCTATCCAACAAAAAATTTTTTTTTCAATTCGAATCAGTAGTTCCTGAGATTAGCGCGTTAAAACAAACAAACAAACAAACACTTCTGCTTTATATATTAGTATAGATTGGCCGGGTGCAGAGTATAGAGTGGGGACAACTGAATCGATCGCAACGTGAGCTGTGGACTAAATGAGCAATAAATCATTCAACGGTTATAGAGTATGATTTCATGTGGCCGTCAGATGTCGTTTTTGTCGCGCTCCCTACCATATCGTTTATAAAGAAGCTTCGCGGCTTAAAACAACAACAAGGCAGTTCAATCCCGCTCTATTGCCCGCTAGCGCCGCTAGTACCTAGTCTTCGTGTAAGTAAACGACGAATGATACATTTTTTTCAAATAATTACTCAATATGTTTTTTTCGGTGCAACGACATAAACACTATATCTGCTTAACTGGGTATAAAAATTTCGATAACTAAAGGTTTCGTTTAGTAATTATTACATTTATTTGAAAAATGCTCATTTGGCACAATGTTATAAGAGCATGAAAACTTGCGGACGGCAGGCGGGGCTGCCGTCACGCACCCAACGAATAGTATCTAATTATTTTGGTGTAGTGATGTGTCCACATGACTCTTTATTTGGAGCTGGCTCCGTGCGCTCCGTTCACTAAAAAGAGTCGCTCAGAGAAAGTCGTTCAAAGGAGCGACACTAGACAGTACGCACTACAGAAGAGTGCAAACTACAGAGGTAAACTGTCATCATGCATGCTCAGGATCACAGCACAATACACACTCTGAGTCTCTGAGATTATTTTAATACGGTTCTGATCTTATATTATTTGCATTTCGGATAAACTATAAAGTATAATAAAAGCTTAACAATAATAATGTTTATTGTTACAATATTATATCTTTTCCAACGACGTCAATGTGAATGGTGTAAGACACTGTAAGCTTAGTACTATTACACTTACAGTGTGTCATTCAACATTAAATGACTCAGCAAAGATAGCTCCGTACGTGCAAAGTTCACTATAGTGCCTCAGTGGCCTGCGCTGTGTGCGCTCTGTAAATGTGCGAATGCAACAGTACAGAATAGCTCAGCACAGAGTTATTGCGCTCGGAGTGAGTCATTCACAAAAAAAGAGCGACTCGCTCCGCTCCGAGAAAGGAGTCGTTCATTATGAACGACTCGCTCAGGAAAGACACATCACTATTTTGGTGTAATACAGACTCTTTCATGCTCACGGAAAAATTGAAAAATTGCTGTTCTATGACACGCTGCTGACATTTTACGAAGCACTGCTCGGTGCTACTTAGGTTGAGAGCATAACAATATAGACAAATATATATAATATGTAAAATATTGTGAACCTTTGTAAAATTCAAAATGGTCATAGAACAGCCATTCGCTGGACTTCGCCAAAATAAAGATTTATTCTATTCTAGCTGTCCTTAATAATTTCCTCACTGAAATTCCGAGTAAATTTTCCGAAACAAAGTCTGATTTCAACACCTTGGTTAAATAAACTGAGCATCTGAATTGTACATTTACTTGTGCCCTGCTTTGGAAAGAGTTGTCAAACAAAACTTTTCTGAGTGAAGAAGTGCAACTTGGAGAAGCGCATACCATATCGTCAAGTCAGACGAAATAAACAAATACGAATAACGATTACATCATTCAGTGAGATTGCAGGTGCAACCAACTAACTGTGAATGTTTCTTTAGTTTCGCTATAGAGTTTGCGATAACTTACCGGGTAACTTCAACTGGTAAGTGAACAAATTTGGTATCAAAATTTAGGATACCGGATATACTTTGACGTATGCGCAGTTTTAAATAAGTATGAATAAAAAATCGCATTCGACAAGGGTCAGGTCCAACCAACTTGATTTTTGGGTCAACTTCGACTACGACTATACGACGTTCATGCGCACAAGCCAAATATTGAATTAATAATAACGAATCAATTTTGAACAGATTTTAAAAATAAACATATAAAAGTTTACTTAGTTATAAAGGGTGTTTTTTTTAGAGGTTTGGTTTTGAAATTGGCAACACCGTTTCAAGTGACAGTTAATTTGACAGTTGACAGATGATTTGTGGTCAGTATGGTTTGCCATTTCACCATGAATAGACTTACATCAGTACAACGCTTGCAAATTGTGCAAATTTATTTTGAAAATTATGGTTCAGTTTGCCAAACTAACCGTGCGCTACGTCCATTTTACGGTCGACATAATCGTCCATCCGAGCAAGTTATTCGGAAAACCATGGATCGTTTTCGAACTACGCATACTCTAGTTGATAATACGCATCCACAAAGACGCCATACAGTGCGCACAGAACATGCCATTGCTGCTGTGGTGCGTAGTGTTGAGGAGGACCCGAATGAGTCGATACGCCGTCGTGTACAGCAATTGGGACTGTGCCCATCCACGTTGTGGAAGATTTTGCGAAAAGATCTTGGCTTACAAGCTTACAAGATCCAGCTTGTGCAAGAGTTAAAGCCGCGTGACCATTATGCGCGCCGTCGTTCGGTGAATGGGCCGAAAACAATATTCAGCTTGATCCTCTTTTTCAACGCAAAATTTTGATCTCACACCTATGGATTACTTTCTTTGGGGATACGTGAAGTCACTAGTCTACGCCGATAAACCACAGACGTTGGATCACTTGGAAGTCAACATTCGCCGCGCTATTGGCGATATACGGCCCCAGATGCTCGATAAAGTGATCGAAAATTGGACTTCCCGATTGCGCTTCATTCAAGCCAGCCGTGGCGCCCATATGCCCGAAATCATATTTAAACATAAATGGCATAAAATTATATTTTAAACAAAGCCAACAACGTGGCCAGCAACCTTATTTTTACGTGTTTTATTTCATTTTAAAGTTGTATACCTCTAAAAAAAACACCCATTATATGAGTATGAAATTGGAAAAAGGAAACCTTATTTCAAATATTTGTCGAGCAATCAGCTATCAATAACGTTTATGTATTGTTTGCAAACGATTCGTTCAAACAAACGATTACTTTGGTTACACACCGCTGAACCGAATCATTATTTAGACACCTACCGCACAAGTCATAGAAAAAGGCATTAAAATATAATTTACTACAGAAAAAAACATGTGTATTGATTGAAAATATATAAAAATGAATGTCTCTCTGTTCGTCTATCTGGGGCCTATGCCTTTCTATATCATTAGCTCGAAATTTTGGAGAATTGCTGCGCGCCCCCAAAATAAATCAAAGTGTTCAAAAGTTGAGTTTTAATTGGTACGGTAGAGCCACTACTGTTGCCGCTGCAGAGCGGGGCATGACTTTAATGCGGTGGAGTTGAAGGCTCCAATATTGTTATCGCTGCAGCCTAATTATTTACCGTAACCATTGTTACATTGTTAAACGCTTGAAGACCACATAAGAAGTAACACCTGAATGTAATGAACCGATTTAAAAGAATCGATTCAAACGATTATCTTTTGCAGAGAACTAAAGACGTTTTATAATCGTCAAGAGTAAATAATTGAATCTCATTATTCAACAGTTTAGGTTTACTCCATTAAAGTCCATTAAAATATCAGTTCATATAAAAATGAAAAATGCAAAAGAAAATATTTTTAAAAAAATCACATCTTAAGACATGAAAGAAGTGGAAAAAGAAAGGTAGAGATAACTGATAAATTACGAAAATAGTCATGGCACAGCAATCGTACAAAATCAATGGCGTGCATTTGTGAGACAGTGCCTCACCACACAAAAATTTGACACAATTTTTTGTTGTACAACACTAAAATGGATCAAAATATTTTTTTTTAAATGTTACAATATAGAGTGATCGTTAATTGCTCGTATTCCTCTCGGGAGGAGAAACTATGACTAATTTGGAATGATTTAACCTTATCACGCGCGGGTCGGAAATGCGTCATTTTTTTATAATTTTTTTATGTGAAAAATTTTTGTTTATTTTTTTTTATTTATTGTAAGTTTTAAAACACAACTTAAAATTAAGCAGTGCATTTCGTGGTTTTTCGCTTTAGGAAGGTTGGCCAATTAGTAAGCTAGCTATCAGATCATGGAAAAAGTCAGGCCAAAAAGTGAGAATATTTTTTTCTAATTTTTAACTCTTACAATTCGGATTTTTGTAAAATTAAAACCGAAGTAGATTTTCTCGAATATGACGGCTTTCCGATCCCCAAGTGATAGATGTTAAATCAATCCAAATTAGTCATATTGAAACTATCCGCCGAGATTTTTTGGAGAACCATAGTTGAAAGGATTTTTAAGAAATAAAACCAATTCCAAAATGAATAAGGAACAAATTTTGGAGCTGGTTTCATTTTTTAAAAATGGTTGATAAATTTTATTGAACTTATAAGTATTAAAGCAATATAAAACATTTTTATGACTATGTGAATTACAAAATACAATCAAAATTAATTAAAATTCATGAACATTGATCTTCTACGAATTCATTAAAGGAGCCTAAAAGCTCGCAGGTTCCAAAGACGACCCTGCACGTTTTCTAAAAAACCGAAGGTTCTGTAAGAACAAATATTCGGAGTAGTGTTCTCACCATTACCACGCTCACTTGATGGCGAACGCAAAATAATAATAATAGTAAATAAACGATTGTATAATGGAAGAGTTTAATGGAATGTACTAGGTATCTATATAGAAAAAGAATACACTGAAATCGGTAGATCGACGGACGTAAACGCAGTGTCTAGAAAAGTGGAATAATTTCAATCTGTGCCTGAAGTCGCGAAAAAGAAAACCAAGTCGTTCATTTAGCCTTCGATAAAACAGAGCCGGACTCAGCACATTCATATATAATTTAAACTTTAAAGGACCGCGCACCAAATACATGGAAAAATGGATTTCGGTGAAATTCTTTCTAACTGGGGGGAATGAATGGATGCTGAAAAAAGTTTCCAATACAACTTGGGTTTGAAAATCCCATTATATACAGGTGAGTCATTTTAATCTTTAATTTTATTATATGTTTTTAATTCTCTGAAGAATGTGTGTTATTCGGAAATTCAATTAATAAATAGATTGTTTTTGACATATAAATAATATGGATTAAAAATTGTTTTCTTAATTGGTTTGTAAAGCTTATAAAATTATTAGGTACTTTTCTTTAAACGAACTGAAGGTTATTTGGGGCATATTAATGTGTTGATATTTTTTGACGTGATAACGTCTTATAAATTGATGAAACACCGGCTGCATGCACGAAAAAGTGTAACGTTTCGAAAAGTGTCCGTTTCGCCTGAGCGTGCAAGCGAGAGCGCGATATAAGCGATAGAGGCACGATCTGCCCAAGTTTGACAGCTACTAAAATTTATTTATTAAAGATCACAAGACACAAACTTCCAATCGACTGCCACAGTTCGCTCGTATATATACTTACAAGGAGTGAAAAATCCACACCACCCGACCGTCCGTTTATTAAAACTGCGTATATTTTGAAAACGGTTCATTATATTTAAAAACCGTTTCTACAGTTGGTTAGAACTCTAATTTTACTATTTAAATATGTAAAAATAAATGTTTGGAAACGTATACGTATAATGTGAAAAATAAAAAAAGTTATTTTTCAACACTTTACGAGTATGGTGTGTATAGAAATACCTATAATAACTGTAATTGATTTCCTTAATAATTTTCAATGTTTCTTTATGATGTTATCACGTAAAACTCGTCCGTAAATCGACTTTACAGACAACCAATTTTTAATGCAGTTAAGACTTCAGATATTTTTTTACCGGAGCCCTTGAAGGTCTCTGGTCTGCGACATATTTCCTATAAATCGAATAGAATCTGTCATTCAAGTTCTATATATATTATAGGAAAGTTTCTTCTGCGAAAAACTTGTTTTTAATAACAAACGTAGAGAATCTATTTTGTAATAAGAAAAATTTCTAAAATATAATATTTTTAAGCAGTCGACTTCGAGAAAAGTTTTATTTGAAAAAGTTCCTAAAATAATATAGGTAGCTAAAACAATCATTCATATAGTTTTTCGCAGTTCTCTTTTGCCAAATTACTTACAGTTCGATCAAAGAGCATACAAAACGAGTGATATAAAGAGAAAAGTGAAGGAAAGAGACGGAGATAATATACACTGAACTGTCACACTTTCAGAAACTGAACGCCTCCTCCTCCTCGCCCGCCCCTTCAACGTGCCGGAACATTCTGACGTTCGAAATCCCTTTAGTGTTTGATTCCGCAACGCCTCGCGGGTAGTTAAAAGTCTACAACCACCTCGATCTTCCATACCAAACCGAATTTAGGTACACACACGTATCTGAATACAGTAGCAAGCACAGATCTTCGTTGTGACGTCATACTAACGTACCGTCCATTAAAAAACAAAAGCTTTTCGCGGGTAGTTTAAATTATGCACTTTTCAAGAACATATCTCGTGACAAGGTTTTAGCTCAGGCCAACAATAATATAATGATTTTATTTGCTTCGTAAATAGTACATTTTAATAAAAGTTTATTTTTAACCGGTTTCTTACTTTCATTTGACCTACTAGTGGTCGCCAAGTTATCGAAATTCGACCGTAATTCATTAAAATTTTAAGTTTGAACGTGATTGATATTCTTTTAGCATTATATGGATTTCTCTGGAATCGACTTTCCCTGTGTTCATTCGTAGAACACATCGTGATGAAACATATATTGTGCACTTCCCCACATTAAAACGAAGAGAACGATGTATGTTTCATGCCAAGGTACCACAATTACTTTTTACCTTCCCGTATTTAGTTATTTACTCTATAAGTACATAGATCAAAATGGTACATGTCGGTACATACTATGTCGAATGTGCCCCACATTTTTCGTTTCAAATCATACAGGTTAAAAAAAATATTTTATATTTTTTAGATCGTTTTAAAAACGTGGTATATTAAAATTTTGTTTTTATTTATTTTATTATTTTCTTCTTTATTCCAGTATTTCCTCGTATTGTCATCTAATTGTGAGTTATGTTAAAAATTTCAAGTCTCTATCTCATCAGGAAGTTAGTTTAAAATCAATTACAAAGTTCCGCCCGACATACACGAAAAGCGAGTTAATGAAAACGTGGTAAAATCAAACATACATCGTAAAAAAATAAAAATATTATATGAGTCACATGGGTCGAACCCGCGACCTTCGCGTTGTTAGCACGACGCTCTAACCCACTGAGCTACGACCGATGATTGCAGGACGTCGAACAACGGTAAATAAGTAAGAATAAATTATATTTATTAAAATTTCTTTATTCTTTTTATTATTTTAGTATTTTCTCGTATTGTCATCTAATTCTCAGTTATGTTAAAAATTTCAAGTCTATATCTCATCTGGAAGTTTAAAATCAATTATAAAATTCCGCCCGACATACACGAAAAGCGAGTTAATATAAACGTGGTAAAATACAACTCAATCGATAAGTAGGTAGATAATAAATAGTAAATGTATTCTGAAGTTTTACGCTACCGATTATAGATACAAACACAGTATACAAGAAAAGAAAAAGAGGAAAATAGAGTCAAAAGTTCTTTCAAGTCTATTTCTTTTTACGGCGCAAAATTTTCTTAATCAAATCCAATGTGTTTGGCTTCTCAGCGAGCAAAGTTGTGGGTGGGGTAGTTCGGGAGAAATGCGGGAGCACGTTTGACGACTTTGGGGAGACAACACTAAAAAAACAAGTTTAAAAAGTTTCACTGATTGAAAACATATTGAGAAATAAAACCATAAACGTAATTGTGCGACCTAGATGCAATTCCGACCAATTTTACAATATATATTATAAATGTATCTACATATGTATCTGTGGCCGTAAGACAAAATCGCTTATGTCAAATTTGTTGTAAAATAAGATAACAGAACTGTTGATCACATTCTTCGAGCGACTTACCTGCGACACGAACGTCTCGAATGCCGCGTTGAACGAAATTCATTTGTAAAATGTTTCGATATTAATTACATTCAAAAACTACTTCGAAAAATTAAATCGACTTTTCTTTTTCGACGCTTAGTGGTGGGTCGTTGAAGATTTTAGCATCAACTAGTTGAAAAACCAGTTGATTTCGTTCACAAGTTTTAGATCAACTACAAAGAACGCTTTGAAGGCTCGTTGCGACCTCAGATTCAGTTGCAACGGTAAAAGATTTTATATTTTTGTAAGTTTTAAATGTTGAACACAGCAGTGCTGTGGTTCGTATATCGATTTCGTTTCGTTTGTTGCATTTCGTTACCGATAGTGACGACGTAGTTGAATCGTCAACTACCGTATTTTACGGACTATAAGACGTACCTTTTAACATAGAAAAATGGACTCAAATTTTGGGTCCGTCTTATGGACCGAAGGTACTGTTTTTGAAAGGAGCTCTTTAAAACTGAAATAGTGAAAATGTCACTATCTGAAATAGCGACTTCTGATTCACTTACATCATTAATGAATTTTTATATTCACTCTTATAATTAGTGATTTTTTATATTGGCTTATATAATTAGTGAATTTTTATATTCACTTATATAATTAGTGAGTTTTTATATTGGCTTATATAATTAGTTAATTTTTATATTCACTTATATAATTAGTGAATTTTTATATTCACTAATTTGTGAGTATTCAGTAAATCTGCGTGGTACAATTCTAGTATTGATAAATAGTGAATATGCACTTGTAATTAGTGAAAAATAACTTATCCATGTTTAGAGACAGTGAAAACAATAGTTCAGACGAAAGTAATACGAACGGTGACATTAACGATACGAGTGATAGTACCGAGAGAGACGATAAACTCAATATTGTTAGTACGAGTTTTTAACAATAAATAAAAATCATGATCCGAAAGTAACATTAAAATATATTTTTCTAAAAATCATCTTATAAAGTCGAGGTGCGTCTTATAGTCCGAAAAATACGGTAGTAATTCTAAAAACAAAAACGGTTGACTCGTTGACGAACGATAAACAGTTACTTAATGAATTCGTTGAATCAATGCCCACCACTAGGCCGACGTTAGTTTGATAGGAAGGCACATTGATGAATGTGATCGCCGATACTGTCTCTTTGAGAGAAAAATAAACTCTAGTTATTAAGGCGTATACTGAAATGCGGTCTAAATTTAGAATTCGTAGTTTCTTTGTAATTATTTCCATCAAAATGATGGGTGCCCACGCATACCTACAGCGTATTTTCTCTCACAAAATAGACTTTCATCATTTTGATGGAAGTAATCGAACAGAAGAGACGAACGCGTACACCCAATATTACACAAAATCTTTATATACAGGGTGTCCCACAACATGACTGCCATAGACTGTGTTGCTAGGGTGATTTCAAGTCAAAAATGTCTAATGAACGTACACCCGGAACGCTATCCTAACTGAGCTAGAAGCATTTGAAATTATAGACAAGTAAGTTCACTAATGCAGTTATTAGGTTCGGCTGTTGGTTTTGTTATTATTAAAAAGACCAGGTGGGTGTGAATCACCATAAGCGATAGTAGTAGGAACTCCTTACTAATTTAAAAACCATCAAGAAATCGCTTTAATGAATTAGTTGCTCAAAATGTCCACCCAGTTGCTGTATACATAGTCTAGCTCTTCTTAGAATTGAAGTGGTAGTTCTGCGAAGAGTCTCAGGATCATCGCTAATGGTGATTCACAGCCACCTGGTCTTTTTAATAATAACAAAACCAACAGCCAAACCTAAAACCTGCATTAGTGGGCTTACTTATTTAAAATTTCAAATGCTTCTACCTCAGTTAGTATTAGTACAGTCAATCTGGCAAAAACCTCAACAAAACCAACCAAAAAGGTGAAACTTGGTGAGTCGTTAGAGAATGATGAAAAAAAGGTTACCTGGCAATGGCCACCTGGTACCTGTTCAAATACCTGTTCAAATAGTCAAAAAAAACTCAAAAATATTTTGAAATGCATTTTTCTCGAAAACTATCCATTTTACAGAAAAATTTATTGAACAAAAAATGTAGAGGGCATCGTTATCTACAATTAATGTCATTGGTGCTATGTTGTACAACAAAAAATGTGCGCAGTAGGTGGCGCTTAAGTGCCAAAAAAAGTGTTTTTCCACTTTTTTGCCCTGAAATTTTCATTTTTCAGTTACGATTCAAATAAAAAAATTGTTCCATTTTATTTTATAAACAACTTTTATTTCAACATTTTTTTCATACAACTTACCGTTTCAGAGCTGCAGCTTGTTGAAGTGAAAATAAGTTGTATGAAAAGTAAGTTGTATGAAAAAAATCTTGAAATAAAAGTTGTTTATAAAATAAAAAGGAACAATTTTTCCATTTGAATCGTAACTGAAAAATGAAAATTTCAGGGCAAAAAAGTGGAAAAACACTTTTTTTTGCACTTTAGCGCCACCTACTGCGCACATTTTTTGTTGTACAACATAGCATCAATGACATTAATTGTAGATAACGATGCCCTCTACATTTTTTGTTCAATAAATTTTTCTGTAAAATGGATAGTTTTCGAGAAAAATGCATTTCAAAATATTTTTGAGTTTTTTTTGACTATTTGAACAGGTACCAGGTGGCCATTGCCAGGTAACCTTTTTTTCATCATTCTCTAACGACTCACCAAGTTTCACCTTTTTGGGTGTTTTTGATACGAAATGATTTTTTTTTCGCCAGATTGATTGTACTATATAGCGTTCCGGGTATATGTTCATTAGATATTTTTGACTTGAAATCACCCCAGCAACACAGTCCCAGGCTATGGCAGTCATGTCGTGGGAAATTAACGTTGCCTAAATATAAATGAAGGAACAATATTTAAGTGGATCAAGTTAAGCTATTAAAGTTTCATGTAAATTTATACCTCCGATCTCCAAGAAAATGAATTTCAATTACACAAAAATTATTGAAAAAAAAAACTAAAAATTCGTATTACCTAAACGATTTTGCTTTTTGGTCACATATATTTTCTTTCTAGCTAACTCGTAAAGAAATAAAATTATTTTAAGATTCCTTTTATTACAAAGTTACACGTTCGTGTATAACTTTATTAGATAAAAAATATTGAGCAAAAACTATTCCATTACGAATTTTCTTGTAAAAGAGCGTTGCTGACAAAGTTACAATTTAACTCTTTCAAAGTAAAACAACACCGGACATTTTTTTATGTTATCTATTCACAGAATTGTTACAGGGTTGGCATAAATTTAGTGAACCTACGAACGAATGAAAAATACGTAGCAATATATTTTCGTGTCTCTTTAAAAAGGTGCACACCTATTTATATTTATTAAAAAATATTTTCCCTTTTTAGTACATTTCAAAAAGAACTTGTATTTAAAAAAAATTTTTTTACTAATCTTTTTTAATGATACCGGTGATTTTTACGTTGATTATTCTTTTTTAACAGCGTGTAGACGTTCAAAAATTTTAAGTAATTTTTTTTTTCAATACTCAAAAATAAGAGATAAACAGCCGTTCAAAGTTTAATTAAATTTTATTTAATTAATTCAAAAGCCCGGTTAACACACGCGAAGAAATGATTGGGCGAATCGGAAATGCATCCCAAATAATTCGTGGAAGGCCCTTATCGCTACTATAAGCATGTACAGAAGCATGACTACGACGCACGCATCTTTCTGTTCAACAAAACGGGGTCAACTTCGAACAAAATCTGTGAATACTTGATAATGACATAACATAATTCCATAGTGACATAACATAACGCTAGAACCGACCTCAAAATTTAATAAAACTTTGAAAGCCCGTTTCTCTTTCATTTGTGAGTTTTGTAAAAAAAGTTACTTTAAATATTTGTTAGTCTATTTGATCACTACACGCTGTTAAAAAAAAAGAATCAACTTAAAAATCACCTGTACCTATATAGTCAAGTCATATAGGATTAAAAGTTAAATTACATTATTATTTTTCTCTTGTACTGAAAATATCCCATACGCATTTCTTCTTCTGTGCTATGTTAAACAATGAGAAACATTAAATAATTACAAACAATTAAAAGATCATAATTTCATACATAAAAAGACAAATAAAAGCTAATAAAAAAACATGTTCTTATTTTGCTACGTTATGTACACAAACTTGTAAATGAGAACGTCAATGACCTTGGCTATTTCATGAGGGAAGAATTAATCAATGTTACCATCACTAAGCAACCCCAATCCGAACTCCACAATGCCTGGAGCGGCAACTTCATCATCTCTAATCCTACTTAGTAATCAAAAGAAAGATCCTCTAAGGATTAAATTTGATATTCAAATGAAAAGAGATGTTGGTACATAATTTTTTTGAGAAAAAAATGTCTGCAGTAATATTAGTTGAGAGTTTTATGTCGGCTTATAAATGCAAACTAGGGCTTCGACGGCTGCAAAATAATCTTTTGCGTCTTACTTTCCGAAAACACTTTTTGTGGATAATCTTAGTTCTAGAGCAGTGATTCCCAAAGTGGTCTATATCGACCCCCAGGGATCGAGGAAAACTTGAAAGGGGTCCATGTCAGCGGGAAAAAAAATTGGGGGTCTATGAAATGAAAAGGGGGGTTAACAATAGTGAATCTCCTAACAAAAAAAGGAACAAACTGGACATCGTTAACCGAAGATATTTAAGATTAAATCTAACTAAATTGATGCCAAATGTTGAAAATTTATTATTAAAGCATCAGGTTCATCGCTCACACTAAAAGCATTTATTTTTTGCTTAGTTATTTTATGTAACAGAAAGTAAATTTTAATTTGATTCGTTTAATTTGAATCTAATTAATAAATGTATAAAACTATATCTACATTTCACTACCGTTATAAATTTAAATCGTTCAAAGTGAGTAGCACTATACCAGTTGCCAAAAATACATTTAAAATTAATGAATTTGCAAAAAATCAATATCAGATACGCAGGGGGTCTACCCAAAACCGAAAAACATGGCAAGTGGTCTACGAGACAAAAAAGTTTGGGAACCTCTGTTCTAGAGTATATATCGAAAAAATAATACGTTTTGCTTTTTCTCGTAAACAAAAATAATTGTGTCGCTACGCTCGCATAAAATAGTAGCTTCTTACTCTCTAAACATGAATTAATGGCAATTCGTAAGCGAAGCTATATTCACTTGATAATCAGTGATTTTCACAACATTTTCACTTATAAACTTACTTTCTAAAACTGAAGTAGTGAATATGTCACTATTTGAAATAGTTACTTCTGGATTCACTTACGGAATAGTGCATTCAGATGACATATTTTAATGGTCACTTATATAATTAGTGAATTTTTATATTCATTTCTATAGTTAGTGAATTTTTATATTCACTAATTCATATTGTGTAGTGATGAGCAAAATCGGTTTTAGTCTTGCAGACCAAGACCAGAAGTATTTGAGCAAGAACAAGACCGAATTAGCAAGGTCAAGACCAAGACCAAGACTGTGTCAGTCTTGGTCTTGCTTTGCTTATCACTAATATTGTGAGTATTCACTAATTCTGCGTGGTACGATTCTAGCATTGACAAATAGTGAATATGCACTTGTAATTAGTGAATAATCACTGATCCATATTTAGAGAGTATGCAAGACTCAATGGTTTCAGATTAAAATTTAAAGTTAAACTTAATACGACCGTGTGAAACTTACATATATCTGGCAAACAGTGATTATTTTACTGATTTCAAACGCCATTTTGCAAGTTTGAAGAGGCTACGTGAAAACAATATTTTAATTCATAAGTTAATAACCATTTATCAATGAGGAGGCAAGGATTTTACTATATACGGTTTCTATAATCATCACTGACTTACGTGTTTTCATTTGAAACTTCTTAATCGTACTGTATAATAATCGCTTACCTGTAACAAAAGAAACACAAATTATACAAAATTTAGACAGAAATATAGAAAAGTAGACATAATTTTTTGTATACCTAGTATAAAATTGAAAAAAAGTGTGGAATATATTTAGTCATGTAACCTACTTATATTTCGGTCTACCCACATTAGATATGAGCGCCGCGCCGGCGCGCCGCCGCCGCCGCCGTGAAAATGTAACGGCGCGCCGAGCGAAAAGGCATATGTTTAAACGTGCATGTAGAAAACTAAAAATGTTGAAAACATATTTTTAAAGACTACTTTATATTTTTTATGACTTAAAAGAAACATCTTTGTTTTCTCTAAGATTTATTTTCTTGTTAATTGTTGTTAGATCTTTATGACAACGTTGATTTTTTTCTGCCAATCGAAGTGCCAAAAATATTTTAGCTCTAGGCTAGAAACCATTTCCTTATAAAAATAATTTGTGTTAAATAAATAATAATTCTGATTGTTAAACTACATGTTTTGTTTTATTGTATCCTGCCCATCATTAAAAAATGCTCCTAAGGTCACGCCGCCGACTACGCCGCCGCCGCCGACCTCAAAAAGTCGGCGCGCCGCCGCCGCTCCTTTATCCATCGGCGCTCATATCTAACCCACATAGCATTTCTTTGTTTTGTTAGGCATGCCTAAATCTCGGGGTGGCGTAGCAGTGAGAGCACTAGACTCGCATTCGGGAGGTACCGGGTTCTAATCCCGGCGGGGGCAGATGTGACTGGGACTTTTCCTGCTGCCTCTCGCCGAGAAACAGTAATTCCTGTACCGGATATCTTGTTGAGGTTATCAATGGTTTCCCTCAATAATTCCAGATAAATATCGAGATGGTTCTTTATTCGAGGCCGTGGCCGATTACCTGTCAAACTCCTATGCTCAAAATTTGTCTACCTTATCCTAATATCCTAAAATTCCTTCATTCGCCCATTGCCATTAATTAAGTAGAAAATAACGGGAAGTGTATAGTAGATGGAAAATACTAATGGTGCGAATATGGCGTCTGTTATGACATTAAGTCGAGACACGGACGCTAAACGCATTATTATTATTATGAAAAGGAAAAATTCCGTAAAGAAATGTGCATCCACAAGCACCCAAATCTTTAGGTTCATCATCGTCACACAAAGGATACTTGAGGAGCAAGGTGCAACTATAACCGCGTCTCAAACCATGAAATAAGCGATTACAGTGAGTTTGGGTCGTGCGCACGGAGTACACGAAGCGACCCGATAAGCTTTTTGCATGCGATAGACTAGTGACTCAGCATTACTCTGACATACCGGAATAGATTTTATATTTGCTAACAGTGACGATTTGCCTCCTCCAAGAACACCAATTAAGTATAAGAACAATTAATTTAGCAGAATGCTCTGGGAAGCGGACAAAATATCAAGACCTTTTTTTTGAACTCAGGAAGCAGTATCCAGAGTATTCTGCTAAATTAATGCTACAATACTATTCTAACGCGTGCAATTTAAGAAACAGCAAATAATAGTAATAATAATATTAATTAGAAGATCAAAGGATAAAACCTGATGGCATAGGATCAATGAGCTTTGCAAATACAGAAGTTTTATTTTTTTAATTGCATTTTATTGTCTGACGTTTTGGCAATCTTTATGCCATCTTCGGAGAATCAATGCTGTCTTTTTTCTCAGTATTGTTATGTAAAAAATAAATTAAAATAAAAAATATTAAAATTACTATTTTTTTTAAACGACTGATTTTTACTGAAAATTGTATAAATGTGTCAAATGCAACTTGTTTAAAATCATACTAATAATAATAAAGTTTTCAGTCCCTGTTGAAACGAACATAGCCGCGAAGAAGACTGGGAAGCGGACAAAATATCAAGACCTTTTTTTTGAACACAGGAAGCACTATCCAGTCTTCTTCGCGGCTATGTTCGTTTCAACAGGGGCTGAAAACTTTATTATTATTAGTATAATTTTAAACAAGTTACATTTGACACGTTTATACAATTTTCAGTAAAAATCAGTCGTTTAAAAAAAAATAGTAATTTTAATATTTTTTATTTTAATTTATTTTTTACATAACAACAATACTGAGAAAAAAGACAGCATTGATTCTCCGAAGATGGCATAAAGATTGCCGAAACATCAGACAATAAAATGCAATAATAAAAAACCTTCAGTATTTGCTTAGTTCATTGATTCTATGCCATCAGGTTTCATCCTTTGATCTTCTAATTAATATTATTATTACTATTATTTGCTGTTTCTTAAATTGCACGCGTTAGAATAGTATTGTAGCAAGCATTGTTACATTAACTCTCTCTCTCTCTCTGTCTCTTTTTTAATATTGTCAAGATTAGTTTTCATTAGCTACGCTGGAAAAATGAATGTTGTTATTTTTGGGAAAAAATTAATTGATTGATTACTTCTATTGAGAAAACATCATTTTACGAATTGTTATTAATTCAACCAAAGCGTTTTATTTTTTTTGAAGTAAGAACTTAGTGCTTACAGTACGTCCATTGAAATGACCGCCAGGACCGAAGGGGTTAAAGACGTATCTTATGATTGAAGAAACAGTTTTTCTCTTCTTCTTAAATAGAATGTTGATGGACTCTAGTCATGTCATCACGTCGCAGTCGGTAAATGTGGTCACCGTACAGTATTATAGTGCAGGTAGTGTAGTTCTGGTGTAGAAGTAGGTGAGAGAGGCAGAGAGGGTGACGTGTGCAATGGTGCATGTGTGACGGGTCGCCATCGAATTGGAGTCCGCTGTTTCCGCTTCCGACAGCATCGTCCGTCTCTACCATTCACCGTTCATCGGACGACCACACTCTAGGTATATTATATACCTATATATATACACATATTACACTCTCGGTCTCTATACACTCATTCTCTATGAGTGGAGTGAAGTTTTTTGTGCTGCACTGTTGACAGACATCGTATTTACCGGCGTTCCCTCCTCACTACTTTATATAAACATGTCCGAGATTACTGAAGTCACGCTATGAAAAAAAAAAAACTCTCTATTAAGGTTTGTTTTTTTGAAATGACACTTCTTTATAGGCGACGCAGTGAGTCGGAGTGATTCCGAAAAATCGCAATGAAAGCACTTAAATACATTTATTATACAAATATGTTATTTAAAGCTATAGTTTTTCCTTACCTTACTAATAAAATTCAATTGTTAAACTTAAAAATAAAAAAAAGTTCAACAATTGAATTTTATTAGTAAGGTAAGGTAAACTATAGCTTTAAATAACATATTTGTATTTGTATTCATTCAACTCGCGTGAGTAATATATAATTTCGGGGCCCTGCTAAATTCGGTAGAAATAATAAATTACTTCATGTTGACGCGTAGAGTGCTAATAATGAGCCGAAACTGTACGATAATGTATTACTGCATAGTTTCTGGACCAATAGGAACGCGGTAGCGAGCCGAAACTGTACGGTAATGAATTATTACTGCATAGTTTCTGGACCAATAGGAACGTGGTAGCGATTTGTATAGGTATATGAAAACAGCATTCGCGTGTAATTTCACGCTCATGGAATCTTCTCCTTCTCTAACTAGTCGCACAATATACTATTATTTCATTATAATTATTTATAGTTGTTGATGAAGTCATAATTAAATAACATGAACCATTTAAAATGTCTGCCACCTTGAATATGTCGACATATTCGAGGTGTCAGACATTTTAAATGGTTCATGTTATTTGTCAGAGAACATTATTTTAGCGTTTTGGTTGAAGTTTTTAAGCTATCCAATTAAAAAAACAAACAGTATCTATAAATTTTTACATGTCGTCAAAACGACATCTTTCGGAAAATTTAGAGGGAAAACGCCCCAAAATCAAGAAAAGTCATAGAGGAAATAGGTGTCAGACTAGGCCTTATGAAGCCATATACCAAGTTTGGGGAGAGTATTTGTCAGTAAAAAATAAACTTATTTTTTAACTACGAAAACTTTTATATATTTATATTGATTCATGACCCCAACATGGTGGACGACTGCAACTCTTTGCCTAATCTAAAAAAAGGGCATTGTAAATAATAAAAATTACAATACTTAAATATAAAAAAAATCTTTCTATTTTAATTAAAAAATAAAACTTTCAACATAGATTCTGATTTATTTTCTTTTCCAAAGCGATTACTTTTTCCTTATAAGTTTTCTCATTTATTTTTTTTTTTTTGTTTTAATTTCTTGACAGTGCGGCTTGCAACGTCTGCGACAGAACGTGAGAATCCAATGCAGTTCGATTTACTGATGTAGTTTTATTACATAGTATACACTGCTCTTTGTTACGCTATGTACCTAATGCTGAGAGCTGGCTACGGAGAAAATGGGTGACTCGGTGCAGAGCTGAAAATTTGCAGAATAATAGGAGATAGTACAAGTATGTAGGGAAAAAATTGCCAGAAGGCTAGGCGGAAGATAAAGAGCCGCCAGAAGGCGCTAATGTTGCGAAAAATCAGTGCACTTCTGTAAGTCAAAACTAGATTATTATATATTATATATACATTATATAGTTATAAGGGCATACTGAAAATTAAAACATAATATAATAATTACATTCGACAAATATTCAAAACTAATAATGACATTTTGATAGAAATAAAATTAAATAAATTAATAAAATTACGTTGTTTTTATTAATGAAAATATATGACGATTAATTTTATTTCTATCAAAATGTCATTAATAATTTTGAATATTTGTCGAATGTAATTATTATATCATGTTTGAATTTTCAGTATGCCCTTATAACTATATAATGTATAATATATATAATAATAATAATCTAGTTTTAAATTACAGAATAAGTATAGAAATTGCCAGAAGTGCACTGATTTTTCGCAACATTAGCGCCTTCTGGCGGCTCTTTATCTTCCGCCTAGCCTTCTGGCAATTTTTTCCCTACATACTTGTACTATCTCCTATTATTCTGCAAATTTTCAGCTCTGCACCGAGTCACCCATTTTCTCCGTAGCCAGCTCTCCGTCTATAAGTATAGTGAACTCACATTTTTCAGGATTTACAAAAAAGTTTGTACATAACCATGTTTCCGATTTATTTTTATTTCACTTCACGAAACTCCACTGTACGCCTGAGTCTTTTATTATAAGTACATTTGTCCATATATAGTTTTTCCCCGTGGCTTTGTTCTTGTGAACGTCAATTTGCACGCAGGTTCGCTCGCAATAAAAAGAGAAAAAGAAAGAGTTCTTCTAATGCAGAAGTAAAAGAACTGTCGAGTTTGGAATCAAAAACACCCAATATCGTTGACTCCAAACAAACAGGTCACAATTTTTAAAATCTTAATAAAGTGACTGACTGACTGACTCATTACGAGGTCTCCAACACTATGCGCCCGATTGACTTGAAATTAGGCTTAATTACTTCTTTCTCGACGTAGACACCCTCTAAGAACCGATTTTATGCAAGCCCTATTCAAAACTGATTTTTCACCTACCATCACATATACTATGGGTGTGAGTTTTTCCCTCAAGAACGGTCTTGAACGAATTCCAAAAAAAATTTTTTGAACAAAAGTTGCCTAATTTTGCTCTGTGAACCCGAATTTATACAAAACTTTTTTTTGAAATTCGTTCAAGACCGTTCTTGAGGGAAAAATGCATGAAATTGCGAATAAAAGCGAATTGTCTGGAGGGTTCAAAACATTTTTCGAACAAAAGTTGCCTAATTTTGCTCTCTGAATACGAATCCGCGAAAAAAAATTGGGGTTGCGATTTGAAATTTCAAAGTCACCCTGACCCCCACGTGGGGGGTGAGGGGTTGGGGGATGATTCAGTGACCAAACGATTGCAAACTGAAAACAAATCAACTTTTGTACCAAACTTTTTTTTCGCAAACCTAACCTAATATTTCCAAAGAAAGAAAGAGAGAGAGAGACTATGTATTAATAAATAATACAATCATTTAATAAAAATCAGAGGAATAGGATCAGGAAATCAATCAAAACTTCATGCTTACTCGCTAGTTTTGACTGATTTCCTGATGCTATTCCTCTGATTTTTATTAAATTATTTACATCATCAAGGATCTTAAATAGTATATTCATAAATAATACAGTTTTGCACCCGGGTAAAGCCGGGACGGGTCGCTAGTAACTTATATAATTACCGACAAAATTACGATTGCAAATACCTACTTGTTTTTATTTTGAAAAACATACCAATTCCACTACATGCGAGAATCTTCTAACATAGATTGGATACATCGGTCTTAATAGTCTAAGATCCGGTATTAGAAATATATACCCTCATCTGTTATTTCATGATGACAAAGATTATAATATGTTAGATAATATATACATCGATAAATCGCACATGGGTTGCCTAGCTAAATCGCGTACCGATGCTGTTAAATTAAATAAATTCTAATTGACTTTTCTGGATCAATTTCCCCGATTTGTTAATCATAACAATCGAGCCTAAAAGGAGAGAATATGACACAAGGAATTGGAATACACCATTGATTCTATACATAAATGTACATCATCCACATAAACATACCTTGTAAATAGTTGTGTTCTGTTTACTTTGAGTCAATTTGTTTTTGTTAACATTTTGTGTCATATTCTCTCATCTTACGCTCGATTTTTATGATTAACAAGTCGGGGAAGTTGATCCAAACAAGTTAATTAGAATTTATTTAATACGCGATTAAGCTAGGCAACCCATGTGCGATTTATCAATGTATATATTATCTAACATATAATCTTTGTCATCATCAAAAAACAGATGAGGGTATATATTTCTAATCGGATCTCGCACAGCAACAAAGTTATTTAAATACGTAATTACCATCCCAAAAATAAGTCAAGTGTGCATAAGATATCCACAGTCGCGATGTCATTATAAAAAAAAATTGCCACTGACATGTTTTAATCAAGTAATTATCAGCACATGTAAATCGAAACACATAAAAATCAACCTTATCGCAAGCTATTTATCAGAACACCTATAGACGTATTTTATTGTCCCGATTCTTCTGGTAATATGTGGGAATTAAATAATCAATGTTTTATCGTGCAGACTTTTATAGCTCTGTATGTTAATGAACAAATAAAGATTCAATTACTTGTATACAGTAAAACCACTATAAGTTAAAGTTCAAGGGAAACGTTGAAAAATTTAAGTTTTTTACTTATCGAGAGTTGAAGTTAGAGAGGTTTTGGAAGTTCAATTTTTAACTTAACGATATTTAACTGTTCTAATAGCAGAACCTTTTGCTTGTATACTTATTCACGATGACTCACTGGAAATACTTTAAGTTATGGAGGTCACCAAAATATTATTTTAAGTTATCGAGGGCCAACGCTCAAAATATTTGTTTAAGTTACCGAGGTTTTGTGCTTTATGTAATGGAGATTTTAGGCTTTGAGGGGAAGGGAATTAAAAAAATGTTTAAGTTACAGAGGTTTTTAACTTATCGAGGTTCTACTGTACTTAACTTACAACTTCACAAGTGACGAATGGCACTAATCTAAGTCCAAGGCCACTTTAAGAAATTTTATAATATTTTAGTCGTTTCAATTTTTGGAAAAGGTCTGTTGATCTGTTAATAAGTCGCTGCACAGGAGGCTGGTTTTGACCGTTAGATTTCTTGCTAATTTGGCTGCTAGGTTTCAAGCGTGCAGTGACGCTAAGTTTCGTGATGGTTTTTACGGTTTCGCTTCACACTATGCTTGTTGACAAACATGCTTTTTTTGTTAATTTTTACGTGCAAACGAAAAGCAAATATCGTAACTGTTATTACCAGCCGTTACCCGCGTCTTCGCACGCATTATAATACATTTTATTTAATAATAATATGCCAAATATCAATAGTTTTGAAGTTGGAATTTTTTTCATAGTGTTTGTAAGATTTTGTTAATTTTTTATTTAATGTCATGCATCAATTTATTAAAGGCTCGATTAGTCTTATATATTTACTAGCGGCCCGCCCCGGTTTCACCCGGGTGCGTTAGATATAATTCTGCAAAATGTATTTCGTTTGCGACGGCGTCAGAACTAATAGCTTTGAGCAAATTCAGGCAGATTTGCTTCTGAACTAATAGCTTTAAGCGAATTCTATCAGATGTCGCTACTTGGGACTAAAACAGTTTTTTTTGTTTACTTCTGAACTAATAGCTTTGAGTAAATTCTATCAATATCGCTACATGTTACTGAAACAGTTTTTTTTCCAAAACACCGTAATTTTGTACTAAAAATATTATTAAAACTATCCTACAGTCTAAGTTGGATCAAGCAAGACTGTACATTCACAAAGTTTATTAAAATTTGTTTAGTGGTTTTATAGATTAGCGCGGCCAAAACTGTGACACGAGATTTTTATATATACAGTCAAACCTGAATGAGTGAGAACTGGGTAAGCGAGAAAACTCTCTAAGTAAGAATAATTGCCAGGTATACCGTCTTTGTAACCCTCTAAAATCTCTATAAGTGAGAAACAGAAACCTTTATAAGAGAAAGACGTGTTTCACTCATAGACCTCTATAACTTAGACTACTACTTGCTTGTACCTCAATAATCGATAGTCGTAGTTCCACGGATTTAAGAATGAGAGTCATAATTAACATTGTTTTTGACGTGATAACGTCTTATAAATTGATGAATCACCAATCTTATAAATTGATAAAACACCGGCTGCATGCACGAAAAAGTGTAACGTTCCTAAATCCTAACGTTCCTAACGTTCGTAACGCGTAACGTTCCGCCTGACCCTGTGCGTGCTTTTTGCTAATTTCTCGCTCAATTTAAATCAGATCGGTTTGAAACCAGTCTTAAACGAAAGAGGAGAACATTTTACATAGATTTCGTATAACAGAATTTGCCTAAACAGTTTTTTTATACAAATTTATATAGAAAAATAGCTGTATAATGCAATGTTGTCTAATGCATGGCGCGACGCGGTCGGTCGTCTTTGTTTGCCGTACATGGAAATTAGAAAATAACGTATGTCTTGTCTTAACATGAAAACGGCTGCATTTCTAATATTTAATTCAATTTTTTGACATTAGTATTTTGTGAAATGCAACGCCTTCTAAGTTAAGTATTGGAATAACTAATTATTATTAGAACATAATACTTTGACAGTTGCAAACGTCACTTTTGACATTTCTTATCATTCCGACACCAAGGATAAGCGGATTGAAACCAAATTTTGGGAGGTTTAGGTTATGTATTACGGAATACGTTATCACGTAAAACTATCGTCCGTAAACCGACTTTACAGACAACCAATTTTTTTGTATAGTTTTTATAGATCTCTATAAGTGAGAAAGTCCACTCCTGTACCTCTAGAAACTGGGGTTAGTGAAATATCTCCATAAGCGAAAGAGAGATCGCGGTCCCTTGAACTTTTGCTTATCCAGGTTCTACTGTAGATATTGATAAATTGGGACTTGACTGTATTATTTTGACAAAATGTTCGTACGCCTTTTAAGACACAAAAAGATACACATGTGGCTCAGTGGTCACTAGCTGTTCAGTAATTAATTTATAAAAGTTGACAAAAAAAACCTTGTCAATTGTGCAAGCATCAGACGATAGTAAGATAAGAAGAAGATATGTCTGGTAAAATTCGTTTATTTGGAACGACCTGTTTTGCCCAGTGCAGTGCAGGTTAGCCGCTCTGATTAAATCGTGCGGCGAGCGACAAGAAGAATGCACGAAACTCGTCAACTGGCGACGACACAACAAATAAATCTCAATTAAACGATTCGTCAAGAGAAACAGAAATTGCCTGATGCGCTGCCAGCACTGTTTATAATTGCTTTGCTAATGAACATCGTTCATTATCTTTTTTTAACTTTTTAAACAGCGGGTAGACAACTTTAAAAAACACCGCTTTGCATTAATACTCATTACGTATTTTTCCCTAGGATTTAATCGTTTTTGAAAAAAGGAATTCAACTATGACTATTTTTGACAAGAAATACCAAAAAATAGGCACTTCTTAGTGATCTTTAAACTATTAGTTCATTGAAATATCACATTTTTTTGGGCTAAAATTACATTTGTCAGAGGACGCAATTTTATTTTTTTAGATATCAAGAAGGGGTTAGTGTAAAGTTAAATTCAAGTTTGTGGGGTCACAACCCTTGTCCCACGGTCGCCATCTTGGAAAAAGGGGTGCAAGTGGTTTCTATGGTTTATTTCACGAACTATAGGTCCCACAAAAAAAATTTTTAAACATTTTTTGTAGAAAATATAATTTCCTACAACTTTGGTTCAGAAACTTTTTGTCGTAGTATTCCCAATAGGCTTAATCCACGGTCATTTTCGAAATGACATAATTATTCTGTCCTCGCTTTTTTTGATGGACCAGGCTGCGGCTCAGGATCTTGTATATGAAAGCCAACATTGTATACATTTATAGGATCTTGTTGACCTTGTATAGGATCTACGACAAAAAGTTACTGAACCAAAGTTGTAGGAAATTATATTTTCTACAAAAAATGTTTTAAAAATTTTTTTGTGAGACCTATAGTTTGTGAGATAAACCATGGAAACCACTTGCACCCCTTTTCACAAGATGGCGGCCGTGGGACAAGGGCTGTGACCCCACAAACTTGAATTTAACTTTACACTAACCCCTTCTTGATATCTAAAAAAAAATAAAATTGCGTTCTCTGACAAATGAAGGGTACATGGGAAGAAGGCGATTTGTCAGTAAAAATTCGAAATTAATTTTTTTATGCACATCTTGTAGCCAAAAGTCCTACCTTTCTGTTGGTGTATTCATTTTAGACAAGAATACGCTAGGTCAAAAGTTATAAGCGTTGAAAGAAATGCATCAGCATGTAAATAGTACGATCTTAAACACTTCAAAATGCTCTCCTGCACAATTTACATTTTTTGACAAGCCGCCTTCTTCCCGTGTACCCTTCAAATGTAACTTTTCAATGGACTATATAAAATAAAACCATTTTCGATCGATTTAACCGGCAACCAAACCCCATACGGTTTGTGTGGGGTTGTAACGCTACAACGTTACAGGTATACCAATTTATTATTTAACGTTGTAAAACAATATTATTTATTATCATTTTGTACCACCTTGTAAGAATTCAAACAAAAAATCAAAATTATGATATTAAGTATTATTCTGTATATACAAAATGTTCTAATAAATGACCGAGCGAAAGCAAGTTACGAACAGGTCAATTATACGTAATTTGATTGGTTAATATCATTTGAAGGATATCTCATTTTGACTAAATATTCATTTTGTCAAATATTATAAATTCATTCTGTTTTTAACTTTTAGTACAAATAGACATTAAAATTAATTCTGTTTTTAACGTTCATTACAAACAGGCCTTCAATTCATTCAGTTTTTAACCTCCAATACAAACAGGCCGTAAAAAGATATCTAAGCCTTTTGCTATAAAATGATAAGCTAATAAAATTATATTATTGCAATTAAACCACCAATATATTGAAGTCGCATCATGAGGTAATATATTTATTTTAAACTAAAATATATTGATTACTAATAGAAAAATTCGGCTTAACGAAAATGGAAATGGAATAAGTTATTTTTTTTGTATGATAGTTAATTTTTTATCTAAAGATCATATTAATAATTCCGTCAAATAAATACAACTGGGTTTGCATTGTATGAATTTGATGTGTGAAATGATATTTAACGAACTCCATCGAGTATGTACGACTGGGTTTTGCATCGTACAAATTCGAGGTTTAAAAGAGGATATTTTGTCAAAAGTATGCTAAAGGTAATTATCCTCGCCAGATTTCTGTAGCGTGGTTATTTTCCCTACAGTTAAATCTTTTTAAAATTTAATAATTGAAATAAAGAAGTTATTTTTTTTTTGAGTTATAATTAAATTATAAGGCCTAGAAACAGATCCATAAATAGTCTGATTTTTCTAACAATCATTGTAAAAAAAAAATATAAGTTGAAATGTACAAAAAGAAATTAACTATGATTAACAAAATATTAATATGTAAAGAATTTGAGAAATAAGCGAAGATTTTAATATTCTTGAAAGCATGAAAATTAGATGTTGATGATATTGAGTAGAGCGTTGTTAAGATATAATTGATTAAAAAATTATTATGATAAAAATAAAGTGACCGATATTGACGGCACTATGGTAAAATTGAAGGTATAAAATTATGAAATTGATAAAATTATGAAATTGATGAATTATGAAAATTGTTGAAATTTATGAAATTATAAAATTGATGAAATTATAAAAGTGTATTTATTTGAATAATTAAAGAATTAATTAATATTGAAAAAAACGCGAAATTAAGTATTTAAAAATTGAAAAAGGACATGACAAGAATATTAAAATTTTACTTACGAAAGAATTTAAAATGTATTAAATGTTATGAATTAAGAAAAACTAAGAAGTATTGAAAATCATTTCCAATGAAATATTAACTGTAAATTTAAATTGAAACTAGGCTTGAATAATTGTAATTATGCTGGTTATAAGAAAATAAAAGAAATATTTTTTTTGATGAATTAAAATTAAAGAGATATAAATAATTATTTTTTTTTGTAAATAAAAAACAACTTAAAACCTTTTTATGTGAAATTAAAATTATTAAATTTGTAATTGAAATAAAAAAATAACTAAATGAAATTAACTTAAATAATTTAATGTAAACATTTTGTATGTATAAATTATCATTTATTTAATTTGAATAAAACTAATTATTTATTTGTTGTTTTGAAATATGTTGTTTTGATGAAAGAAAATAAACAGTAAAAAGATTTTGACCCTTACAATTTTGTTGGCCACCCTCGAAATAATCATTAAACAGAGAATTTTTAAAGTGCCGACAAATTTGTCAAGGAAGTGTACGTCGTTCGGGTCACTCAAAACACACGGTCGAGTGCCCCAAAAGAACAGCACGTTACAATTGGCGACCGTGACAGGACCCTGTCATTTTGTACAGGGGACTTGTAAAATTCTATTAAAATTATCAAAAAATTTTGTAAATTAACTTCAAAATTATTCTAAGTCAATAAACGCGTAACGGGAAAGCTACGTATAATTGAGCTATTATTCAATAACTTGTCGACGACGGTATTATACAAGTTACTGATTTGCAGTAACATTTACATCAGAACAACATTATTTTACACCAAATGAATTGAATTTTTGTACAGCAGTAAAATAAAACTGCAAATAACATTTGAATATTATTTGAAATTTAAATATTTTAAAAATTTTTTTTAAATTATATTATAAATTAAAACAATTGAATATTAAATCTATTTTTTTTGATATTACCATTGCAACTAAATAAAAAAAAAAAAAAAACCAATCAAAATTAATAAAACTAACAATTCAAATTAAAACAAAATATTATTTATCAAACGGGTGTCCTTTGATATTTAATATAACTACTGAAATAAATTAACTTTAATACGACGATTGTATATTAGACGGGTTCCCTCTAATATTACAAAACAAATTAATACGAATCGACAATAAACAAAAATTAATAAGTCGAATTAAATAAATAATATACAACAATGGACGACAACACGACCGATTTTTCGGATTTAACCCCAGGTTTGGAATCAATACCGGAGAAGAATGAAGAAAAGCCAAGGAATACAGACACACCAGAGATAGTGGAAATTAAAAAGACGGATGAGTCAAATAGGACTAATACTGAATCTACCAGGATTAGTTTCGACATGCCGGATTTAGAAACAACACCCGAGCAAAAGCAATCCGAAACCACTGGAAGAAAACCCAACCCCAGCGACGAATTGTTTTACATGATAGCGGACCGATTATCTGCTTTGGAAAACAGAATGGCTGCTAATACTGCAGATTTGGAACACCAAATGGCCGCTAATACACAATGCCTAATAACAGATTCAGCTACCAATATGTCCAATCTAGAAAAAAATACGGCTACCAATATATCAAGTCTAGAAAGAAACCTAGGTACTAGAATCGATCAAATCCATACGGACTTTCAAGTAAAAGCACAGCTACTGGACGAGGAAATAGCTAATATTAAGCAAGAACAAGACAGGTTGGAGGTTCAAATTAACAGCAAAGTGCAAGCGATTGAAGATCGTACACAAACGTTAGAAATAGCTGTGGCCGAGCAAAATCATTCTCTGGATAAAGCCATAAAGGAACAATCGAAAACATTACACCAGATTATCGAGAACCGAATACCACATTACAATACATCGAGTATTCCTGCGACTAATACAACAAATAATCTTCGATATGACAGTTACCAGCGACATAGAGGTCTAGAACCATTTTGGGGCGAAAGAGACAAAGTACATCCGATCGAATTTTTACAACAATTGAAAAAACTCATCGCTAATCAGAACATCGAAGATAATACAATACTAAGAGAAGAAATAAAATATTATCTAAAAGGCAACGCACAACGTTGGTTTGAAGCAGTTGAAGAAATCATCACCGATTGGGGAACTTTTGAACGCGAATTCCGAAATATTTTTTGGTCAGAACGTATTCAAGCTCGAATAACATGGGAGCTGTACACGCCGAGAAAATACAATCCACGTTTCAACAATTTCACTCAACATTTCACGTATTGGGTAGGACGCACCAAATATTTAGATCCACCGATACCAACTACCGCATTTATTCAAGGTATCATGAGACATTACCCGGATCAGTGGTATAATCACATGGTTTTACAACAACCAAAAACCATATCGGATATGTTGAAAATATTATCGGCAATTGATGACATCAATTATAACGGACCAAGTAGAAATAATTATAACAATAATCGAAATGAACCCAACCAAGGAGTGAATCAACAAAGGCGAACTAATGAATATATGGACCGATACAATCAACGGGCCAACAACTTCGACAATCAAGATCACACCGGTAACGATAGAAGACCTGACAATGTATACGGGAATCAACGAACCCAGGTGCAACGTCCCAACAACTATAACGAACATAGACCTAGATCCACACTACGCAACAGTAATCACAATAATACGATGTATAGAACAAATTACATCGAAGCTGTTCCAAATGAGCCTGCCGACGAAAGACAATCCGATGAAGAGGAGTCGGAAAACGACCACCGCCAACCATCTTAGCTCTGGGAGTGGTTGACGACAAACAAGGTCATAAACAGAGTAAAAAACACGACATCATCGACAGCATATTTCACTATAATGTTAAAGAAGATCTCCTAGAAAAATCTACGTTGCAAGAAAATTTCAATGAACAAACGCAAGCATTAGAAATCCAAGACATTGAGGATCGATCTCGAACTCATAAAGAAACTATAGACGTCGGCACGCAAACTGTGGAAGAAATTATGGAAGATCGAACGGAAACGTTGCATGAAGATCTCAATGAGCAAGCGCCAACATTCGAAAAAAGGTTAGAAGACAAAATACCAAATCCGAACATAGTCGTAGCAACTTATAACGATGGCAGGAATGAAGACCATACTGAATACAGCGATCAACAACAATGCCCGGTTGGGAAAGATGAATCAACTCGATATGAAACACCAATTACCGACTTTTTGAAGCCAAATCAGACCAACCAAGACGGAAAACCATTTCAAGAAACCATATCTGAAGTAACCGAAGCAGCGCCGTGTGAATTAACCATCGACGAAACACCGTTCCAATTTCCCCAAAGAAAGAAACCTTACCTGGAGAATCGGAGAAATCAACATGGACAAGCACACGTAGTGCTATACCAGGAAACAGGCGAATATCACCACACCATCAAAATAATCCATTTAAAAAAGTACTTAAATTTAACCGCCGACCATAACCATCGTCTAAAAAACAATAAATATCAAATTGGCCGGATAATCTTTAAAATGCTATATTTCCTATTAGTAATGACTACATAATAAATCTCTATGATTCCGATAACGAGTGGGTTCACCTGCATGAAGACAGTACACCAACTACGCCAGGCAACAGCCCGATTTCAGCCATCTACCCGAAAAGGTACATCAGGATATTCAAATCATCAGTGTCAAGAATTTTACCATAACGACAACTCAGGTCGAGGCGAAGGAGACAATCACCACAACTAACGGTAAACCAAATAACCAACCCCACTAAATTTATTTTATTATATCTATGTATATGGTGTGATACTTAGTACAAAAAAAAAAAATCAAAAATTGCAATTACTTTGAATTTTTCATTTTTTTTCTTACCGACGAGGGGGTAACTGTAACGCTACAACGTTACAGGTATACCAATTTATTATTTAACGTTGTAAAACAATATTATTTATTATCATTTTGTACCACCTTGTAAGAATTCAAACAAAAAATCAAAATTATGATATTAAGTATTATTCTGTATATACAAAATGTTCTAATAAATGACCGAGCGAAAGCAAGTTACGAACAGGTCAATTATACGTAATTTGATTGGTTAATATCATTTGAAGGATATCTCATTTTGACTAAATATTCATTTTGTCAAATATTATAAATTCATTCTGTTTTTAACTTTTAGTACAAATAGACATTAAAATTAATTCTGTTTTTAACGTTCATTACAAACAGGCCTTCAATTCATTCAGTTTTTAACCTCCAATACAAACAGGCCGTAAAAAGATATCTAAGCCTTTTGCTATAAAATGATAAGCTAATAAAATTATATTATTGCAATTAAACCACCAATATATTGAAGTCGCATCATGAGGTAATATATTTATTTTAAACTAAAATATATTGATTACTAATAGAAAAATTCGGCTTAACGAAAATGGAAATGGAATAAGTTATTTTTTTTGTATGATAGTTAATTTTTTATCTAAAGATCATATTAATAATTCCGTCAAATAAATACAACTGGGTTTGCATTGTATGAATTTGATGTGTGAAATGATATTTAACGAACTCCATCGAGTATGTACGACTGGGTTTTGCATCGTACAAATTCGAGGTTTAAAAGAGGATATTTTGTCAAAAGTATGCTAAAGGTAATTATCCTCGCCAGATTTCTGTAGCGTGGTTATTTTCCCTACAGTTAAATCTTTTTAAAATTTAATAATTGAAATAAAGAAGTTATTTTTTTTTTGAGTTATAATTAAATTATAAGGCCTAGAAACAGATCCATAAATAGTCTGATTTTTCTAACAATCATTGTAAAAAAAAAATATAAGTTGAAATGTACAAAAAGAAATTAACTATGATTCACAAAATATTAATATGTAAAGAATTTGAGAAATAAGCGAAGATTTTAATATTCTTGAAAGCATGAAAATTAGATGTTGATGATATTGAGTAGAGCGTTGTTAAGATATAATTGATTAAAAAATTATTATGATAAAAATAAAGTGACCGATATTGACGGCACTATGGTAAAATTGAAGGTATAAAATTATGAAATTGATAAAATTATGAAATTGATGAATTATGAAAATTGTTGAAATTTATGAAATTATAAAATTGATGAAATTATAAAAGTGTATTTATTTGAATAATTAAAGAATTAATTAATATTGAAAAAAACGCGAAATTAAGTATTTAAAAATTGAAAAAGGACATGACAAGAATATTAAAATTTTACTTACGAAAGAATTTAAAATGTATTAAATGTTATGAATTAAGAAAAACTAAGAAGTATTGAAAATCATTTCCAATGAAATATTAACTGTAAATTTAAATTGAAACTAGGCTTGAATAATTGTAATTATGCTGGTTATAAGAAAATAAAAGAAATATTTTTTTTGATGAATTAAAATTAAAGAGATATAAATAATTATTTTTTTTTGTAAATAAAAAACAACTTAAAACCTTTTTATGTGAAATTAAAATTATTAAATTTGTAATTGAAATAAAAAAATAACTAAATGAAATTAACTTAAATAATTTAATGTAAACATTTTGTATGTATAAATTATCATTTATTTAATTTGAATAAAACTAATTATTTATTTGTTGTTTTGAAATATGTTGTTTTGATGAAAGAAAATAAACAGTAAAAAGATTTTGACCCTTACAATTTTGTTGGCCACCCTCGAAATAATCATTAAACAGAGAATTTTTAAAGTGCCGACAAATTTGTCAAGGAAGTGTACGTCGTTCGGGTCACTCAAAACACACGGTCGAGTGCCCCAAAAGAACAGCACGTTACAGGGTCCTTTAAATTATGAATAAGTACTAGGCCCAAATAAACCTGGTAGGTAGTGTACGTACAGTAAATATAAATAAATAAAACAGTTACATTTATATAACTATTATTAGCAAGGCTAAACAAAGGAATCACAAAGAAACGCAGTCTTAAATTGTGAGGGTAGTTCCACTAGAATCACAACCCTCGCCGAAACTACTACAACGTGAAATGCATCTGTCGAGTTGATCTGGTATTGAGCAACAATAACCATCTCATTCCATCTACACGACTTTCAACTGATCTCTCTTTCTAAAATCTAGTTGACAACAGTTGGAGACGGAATTGAACACTGTAAAGCTTTTTTGTGATTGGAAATCAGTGCGCTACATGCAATTCTTTATTTTTAAGGGGGTTCTAATCAAGTTTAATGATTAAAATTTCATATACTGGCTGTTGACTAATTTGAACAAATTGAAAAATAATGCTAATCAAGCTACAGTCTTTCATAAGAAGAGGGTCTAGCCCCTTTGCCTCCCGCCTAAAACTCTTCTACGCGCTCCCGACCCGAGGATAGATTTTTCTGGACCAAATTAAAACTTACGGACTACTTCTTGGGCGTTGCAGGTCAAATTTTAGAAATTTTGACGCAACATAATGCCCTTTTCAAACTCTACTAAATAAAACTTTTCAATTAAAAGCGCGCTATAGCGTACTTAGACGCATATTTTATCTTAGATCCCAGAACAAAATGGTCTCTCTAAGTTCAAAAAAAAGGTCGGGAAAGTGTAAACATTGAAAATCTGTTTTTGTAATGTTTTAAGGGACAGTATTATTCAAATCTTTGATTAACGTCTGATTAGAACTCTTCAATAAATAAAATTATCGACCAATTTTTCAGACAATATGTTAACAAAAAAATATATAATTAATACATTAACGTTTCGATTCGGATTTGGACCTTCTTCAGAACTGATCTAAAAAATATAATAATTACATTTCTAATAAGCTTTTATAAAATTCCTTCTAAAATTATTAATTTATATCAAAATATTGAAAAAAATAATAACTATAATTACATATTTTTTTGTTATTTGTTAATATACCTATTGTCTGAAAAATTAGTCGATAATTTTATTTATTGATTAGAACAGTATTATTGCTGTGCTTGTTGGTGAAACTTTTTAACTTCTCACTATAAAAATCAATTTTTTTCAAAAAAAATCGGGAAGTTATTGTTTTCACCCCGATTTTCGAAAATCGAGTTTTCGTCAGTTCTCGACGTTTTGAGGTTCTAGAAAGCTATTCTAAGTATTTTGGCGATTATGTCCGTAGGGCTATGTGTGTGTGTGTATTCTGCTTTTTTAAAAAAAAAACTAATTTTTAACATGCTTTAAAGCACACCGACGGCAGAGAACCCGATCGCTGACTAGCCTACTGTGGTATAAAATACTAGCTAATGTCAAAATATTAGTCTTTAAAAAAATCTGGCAATTTTAAATCACGAGCTCTTGGACGATAAATATTCCATGTTGATATTCGGTCTCATAAACCATGTCTCTTGGAAAATAGTTTAGCTGTGTTTTAAACTGGACTGGACTGAAACATGGCGGTAAATACAGTGTTAAGGAGTGTCTCGCTGCGAGGGGCATCCCGTGAACACCGCTTAAGACACTGAACGGTGTTATTAGACAATTATTATAGTCCTCATACTTTATACGTTCCGATATTACATTAAATGTGTTGTATATATATTATGCATACAACAATATCGGTACAGTAGTGCCTCCTTTATGTGCATTGTTTGTTATAAACAAGATTGTAAATTGTACGCTAATGCGGAGACTTCTCAAATTAAGAACGACTGTATTTTGTTTTATCCACATCGTAATTATTAGGTTTACCAAAATAATGTAGACTTTGTTTTAAGTGGGCAATAACATGGGTAATTAGTAATTATGTACAATAACTACCAACTGGTGTAGTAGTTCAATAATCCATATATTAAACAAAATAAATGATTCGACAAAATACGAAATAACTTTTATCTCATAGTTGTAAAATTTATTCGAAAAATGGTTTGTTTTTTGAGTGACTATAGACAGACATTTTCAAAATTATTTTTTTTGGTTCAGGGGAGTTGAATTTCAGAGAAAAAAATGTAAAAAAAGAAATTCCAGCTAATTTGGTGACAGGACTCCCCGCGAGCAACTGGCCAATCAAGCGTTGTTGTCTTCAAGAACTGCTCAATTTCACATCGATACTACTGCCATCTAGCAACATTAGTTGTTATTATCATGAGAGTCAATGTTGCTTTCAAGGTATTTGTCATTTGCATTCCTTTGCACTTACGTCATTGTAATTCTAAAAGTGCGATATGTGTTATGTGAATGGCCTTTTACTATGTGTTGCTAGAAGAAACAAAACTAATTGTACCATCAAATGAATTTATAAAAAGTAAAAAAAAAGTTTTCAGTTACCGAAACGTTCACAGGTAGATATGTCGCATTTACTTGCTAGATATTCTAAGATACGGGACAGGTGAGTTTTATGAGTGTTTTAAATTTCCCCGTTTGTACCTAATTGGAAATACAATTAAATTCTAAATTAAAAGTCGTAAGCGGAAGATCTTTATATCGGTAATTAAAATAGGAACGTAAACCGAGGACAAAGTTTAATTTGATTCCCACTTTTAATTTTCTATATTTCATGTACACACTTAAAACGTAATTTCAATTAACAAAAATGTGGAACAATAAAACAATATTATTAGCTAATTAAACGTGCAGTACGTTCAAAACCTGAAGAAGTTTATTCTTCGAACGTAGCGGAATTACAGGAAAGTGGATCGTTTCATTTAAAATGTTATTAACTGTTGTTTATAGTAGCTACTGTATGCTACAATTGTTAAGAAACACCCATTGTTACAATGCTATCAACATAGAAAAATTAGTTTAATTTTTTTTCAAACAATGTCACCGTCGGGATACGAACCCCGAATCTTTCCACTCTCGCGGCGGACTGTGTTACATTACACTACAGTGACACAACTATCAAACTATCATTCTAATATTTATAGCATTGGTAACTGATTTTTTCACATCATGCGAGAGCCAATTATATTAGTTAACGCTAGATATGAACCATTACAGTAGTGAGAGCTATGAGTGAATCAAAGGTGAAATTGTTTCCTTACATAGCTCTCACTACTGTAATGGTTCATATCTAGCGTTAACTAATATAATTGGCTCTCGCATGATGTGAAAAAATCAGTTACCAATGCTATAAATATTAGAATGATAGTTTGATAGTTGTGTCACTGTAGTGTAATGTAACACAGTCCGCCGCGAGAGTGGAAAGATTCGGGGTTCGTATCCCGACGGTGACATTGTTTGAAAAAAAATTAAACTAATTTTTCTATGTTGATAGCATTGTAACAATGGGTGTTTCTTAACAATTGTAGCATACAGTAGCTACTATAAACAATATATTATAATTACTAACTGTAACTAAACTCATTCTAGTTATTAACTGTGTTTATCCCACACATACAAAACTGAATTTATGCAAAGTCAAAAAGGCCATTATGTATTATAGTCAGAGTGCCCGTTGGAAAAAATTTTACTGACACATACTCTCCCCAAACTTTGTATATGGCCTAGTCTGACACTTATTTCCTTTATGACTTTTCTTGATTTTGGGGCGTTTTCCCTCTAAATTTTCCAAAAGATGTCGTTTTGACGACATGTAAAAATGTTTTTTTTAATTGGATAGCTTAAAAACTTCAACTAAAACGCTAAAATAATGTTCACTGACAAATAACATGAACCATTTAAAAAAATGTCTGACACCTCGAATATGTTCGACATATTCGAGGTGTCAGACTTGTAACAACAATAGATGTTGTTACAAATTTGGGATTTGGCTTCTTGCCGCCAAAAAAACCCTTATACCTGAGTGCGTTATTGTTGTTGTCTTCGAAAGCATTCGACAGAAAGCAGTGTCACATCAGTTAGGGGGGGGGGAGGAACGTGTAACAATATGTTTTAATAGTCACACGAGCCGTAAATATAATCACGTATAATATAATGTATTTTTCCAGTTCCTTTTTTTTAATTTTCAATAGCTGGAAGTTAAAATTCAGGACGGCCACTATTCAACTTGAAGTAGATTCAAGTATAGGTACCAACTGGCGCAGATATGGTACGATGGATCGTAACCCTCAACAATAAAGAGGCTCCTAATTTAGTTGTGATGCATATTTATGAGCTGGCGTCGTTGCATCCGAGGGCTCCTGCTCCTTTGATAGAGTCTCAAGCACAGGTATTCGACGCCCCGCTGTGTCAATTTCACCCCCATACAATGTAATGCTTCACCTTTCGCCCTTGTCCTCCGCCCTACACCCCTACAACCCAAATCAACCTATCATTTCTCATTGTGACACGGTTGTCATTTATAATTTTTAAGCATATTGCGTGACGTCATAGTTCATATGGTAACTTACACTGATTAATTAAGTTAATAACGCTCAGCATGACATATCTAAACAGCGCATTTATTTTTTTAATTAGTTCAAGCACACCACGTCGATCAAAATAATAATTGTTTAATTAGGTGAATCCACTAAAACTTAGTTAATATATTGTAATAAAATAAGACACCTTGTTTTTAATGATATGATTACGGGATAAAATTTTTATTCACTACAACATTCTTTAAGAGTATTCGTCCCTGCAAACACCCCCTGCACCCTTCATCTTAAATCATTTCCCCTCGCCTAAAAACGGTTCGCGCTCTCCCGACGCTATTTTTAAAGCTAGAGGGTTCTGATAAACGCCAAATGAAAGACAAAGAATCAGACTACAGATACTTCAGGCGAATTTTTTGAAAAAAAATTCCTGAAAAAACTTACAACCTTTTGAAAAAAATAATAAGTTACGTAATATTTCACACGTAGGCGAAACTGTTTTTCAAAAAATTCGCCTCAAGGATCTGTAGTCTGATTCTTTGTCTTTCATTTGGCGTTTACCAGAACCCTCTAGCTTTAAAAATAGCGTCGGGAGAGCGCGAACCGTTTTTAGGCGAGGGGAAAAGATTTGAGATGAAGGGTGCAGGGGGTGTTTGCAGGGACGAATACTCTTAATGGCTAACGTTTTGGTAATACCTATTTTTTGTCTTCTTTAGGGCCTATAAAAAACAAATAATACCTTACACATCTAAACCATAATATATTATATACATTTTTCCTGGTTTTTATATAGTACCTACGTGAAAAATAAAAAAAAATTGATTAATTGAAACTGAGAAATATAATTTTAAAAGGAATTCATTGGTATATTTACAGTAAAAAAATATATAACGATTTATACAATTGATATCGATCATAAAAGAACGTTTACTACAAGCACTCTAAACAAAATAAATAAACTCATATTTTCGAACTATAATATAAAATAAAAATTTTATAGAAAAATGTCAATAACTTAAAAGAAACAATAAAAATGATTACGCTACCGAATATCCATTATGTTTAGAATTGATTATTTCACATTTGACTGTCTGCCTTTTGATAATAAAGTATATCAGTGAACAGTGTTTATTGTAGATCTCCAGACCGGAATTAATTCGATATCTTCTAAATAATAAAAAAAAAATTCAAAATGAAAAGTTCTCTGACTGTCAGTTCAATTTGTTACATATTCATTTTTACCAGAGAATGACAAAACCAAGGAGGATCATTTTGCCATGTAAAACAGCTACAGATTTCCACAAGATAAATTATCCCGAAAAATCGAGTGTCATAGATTTTATCTTAATTTTCGTTACTCAATTTAATCCTTCATTTTGGAATTCAATTATTGATAATTTTTGTATCTTGTAGCTAAGTTCTTTCTTCTATTGGCAGGAAATTTTTATCGTACCATCAAGGTCGATTTCGTCTAAGAAGCTATGGCGAAGTCAATATAATAGGCGCAGGTTGCCGACCCCTGATCTATACTAATATTATTATTCAATAAATAAAATTATCGACCAATTTTTCAGACAATATATTAACAAACAATATAAAATTAATGTAATAACTAAACACAAATTAGAACTTGACCACAAAATTAATTGGGATAATATTAAAATTTTAGATAATGAAACTAATTTTTTGACGTGATAACGTCTTATAAATTGATGAATCAGCAATCTTATAAATTGATAAAACACCGGCTGCATGCCCGAAAAAGTGTAACGTTCCTAACGCGTAACGTTCCTAACGTTCCTAACGCGTAACGTTCCGCCTGACCCTGTGCGTGCTTTTTGCTAATTTCTCGCTCAATTTAAATCAGATCGGTTTGAAACCAGTCTTAAACGAAAGAGGAGAACATTTTACATAGATTTCGTATAACAGAATTTGCCTAAACAGTTTTTTTATACAAATTTATATAGAAAAATAGCTGTATAAATGCAATGTTGTCTAATGCATGGCGCGACGCGGTCGGTCGTCTTTGTTTGCCGTACATGGAAATTAGAAGAGAACGTATGTCTTGTCTTAACATGAAAACGGCTGCATTTCTAATGTTTAATTCAATTTTTTGACATTAGTATTTTGTGAAATGCAACGCCTTCTAAGTTAAGTATTGGAATAACTAATTATTATTAGAACATAATACTTTGACATTTCTTATCATTCCGACACCAAGGATAAGCGGATTGAAACCAAATTTTGGGAGGATGTTTGATATGCAAATATGAAGTGGCCTATTGTTTTTGGGGAACATCGGCGCATGCGTAAAAGAATATATCTCTTATAATGATGTTTTATATAATAATAATATAGTTTTAAAACGGTTTTTACTCTATCTATTTTTACTAGAAATTTTTGTAAATTTTTTGGGGAAAATCGGCGCATGCGCAAAAGAGATACATGCCATAGTTGTTTTTTATATAATAATAGTATACTTTTTATAGTGTTTTATTATTCTACTTAATAAAATTTACCTAAATTTGAAGCGAAAGATGCAATATCATAGATTCGAATTATTATAATTATTATATAAATTTAGGTTATGTATTACGGAATACGTTATCACGTAAAACTATCGTCCGTAAACCGACTTTACAGACAACCAATTTTTAAAAGAAATATTTCGGAAATGTTACATATAAAATCAAATAAAAATTCTCTCAATGCTCAATTAGATACAGAAAATTTAAGTAATATATATAATATTATTTTGAAATAATTTTTGTTTTTAATAATTTTTCTTTCTTTTAGGTACTCACAAATTATTATTTCCATGACTACTTAATAAAAAATTATCTATTTTGAAGAAGATCCAAATCCGGATTGAAACGTTAATGTATTAATTTTATATTGTTTGTTAATATATTGTCTGAAAAATTGGTCGATAATTTTATTTATTGAAGAGTTCTAATCAGACGTTAATCAAAGATTCTAATATTATTATTATAAAGAGGAAAGTTTGGATGTAAGAGGTAATCTTCTAAAGTACTCATCAAATTTCAAAAATGTTTTCACCAATATTTAAAATGGACCTTCAGGATGGACATAGGCTACGTATTATCGCGTCAAAATAAAAGCGCTTTTCGTGGAGATCAATTTTGCAACCTACAAATTCGAGCAAACCGGACTGGGCAGCTAATCAATAATAAAAAATCTATAAAAGATTCACTTCTGGTTGGCAAATTAAACAAAAAATTGTTGATTTTTAATTCCGAAATTCCGATATTAGTTTCTTCTGTTCCGTAATTGGTTTAAAAATCTACCTATAGTACGAAATCTCGGATTTCCGGTATGGTACCCAACTTATGACTACATCGGTATTTCGTTAAGTGTTAATGCAACAACCGCCGTATGCGGGACTGGTAAAAATACAAACAAAAATCTAAAAAAGAACTACAGATGCAAATAGTAGCCTCTTTTATAAATTACAGTATGTTTTGTTCTTTTACAGATAAGGGCTGTCGTTACATAATGCTACAGTTTTGTCCAACAGATTTATTTACTTCTTCTTTTTAAAGATAGTTCAACCCACTATCGTTTTCGTTTAGAATAGCTGTTGCAGAGTAGAAATAAATTTCTCTTTTGAAAGATAAAAAATTGATAGTGTAACAAAACTGTTGTAGTCCGTGGTGGAAATAATTTATTTACAATAATAAATGTTTAACAAAACAGTATAACACACAAACGAAAGCGTACTTCTTTAAATTAACAGAAATAATAACGTTAACAGAAATAAAATAACGACAGTTCCAAATAATAAAATAAAAGACTAAGTAACAGAGAATATAGAGTCACTAAATTAAGTACACAAAATATTTACAACACACAAACACAACAAAGTTTATCAGCACACTTGTCTATTAACTCGACTATTTACAAAAAGTTATTTATGTAAAACCAGATTTATATAACTGCACTTAATTATTTACGTGACATCGCACTGGTGCTGTATCAACACATGAACGCTTCACGAACAACTGACTCCTTGACCACCACTCCGCTCGCATTTTATAGTTTCGTCCCCCGCCTATCGAAGATTGTGAAAGCATCTCGACCTTTTCTTTACGGGCGATTCTAAAAAGGTCGGATTTTTGCCTGCTTTCGATTGTTATTGTTGTCGTGATCTGTAACATTCTATGGAGTCCATAGTCGTCCCAACAGGGGCGCGCAACAATAGCTTGACACACAAGTACGTGTGTGTAGGTTAAACTTGGAAAAGAAATTGAAGAATACTTATTAGAGTTGTGCTGTGTATTTTACCGGCGTAGAAGTAGATAAAGACGGATAGAATCCTGCTGCGATATCTATCAGCGCACAATAACCGTAAATTATATAAATATCTGTGTGATGCTTCGGTATTTACACTTAGTGCATACAGTTAGATCGTTATTGACTGACGAAATATTATCACAAAACGTTTATTATTGCGTGGTAATGATAACATCGATTGAGGTGTTGAAAATTTAATTTCCAAAAATAGCCTAGTCAAGAAGCGAGTTTCATGAGAAAAATAGATCCAAGTCTTAAAAAAATACGAGCTAATTCCGAAAAAGACGTTTTTTTTATTTCTTTTGCCGACAAAAATTGCATTTGTTATATTAACAAAAAATGAAAGAAAAAAAGGCCCTCAGATTTTGGCAATTACTCAAAAACTACAAGCGATGGCGGAAATTGAAAAAAAGAATCTTAAAGAAGAGAAAATTTCCAATAGTACAGTCCTACTCCCGGAACTCTATTTCTATTATTTATAGTTTAAATGTAACGTTGAAAATAGGGTTCCGCGCGGCCGTTACAGCTCGAGCGCAATGCCCTGTTGAGAGAGTACAACACATAAAATATTTTTTGACGTTATAACGTCTTATAAATTGATGAAACACCAATCTTATAAATTGATGAAACACCGGCTGCATGTACGAAAAAGTGTCACGTTCCGAAATGTGTCACGTTCCGCCTAACCCTGTGCGTGCAAGCGAGTGCGCAGTATAAGCGATAGAGAAGCACGATCGGCCCAAGTTTGACAGCTACAAAAACCTATTTATTAAAGATCACAAGACAAAAACTTCCAATAGACTGCCACAGTTCGCTCGTATATATACTTACAGGGAGTGAAAAATCCACACCACCCGACCGTCCGTTTATTAAAACTGCGTGTATTTTGAAAACGGTTCATTATATTTAAAAACCGATTCTACAGTTGGTTAGAACTCTAATTTTACTATTTAAATATGTAAAAATAAATGTTTGAAAATGTATACGTATAATGTGAAAAATAAAAAAAGTTATTTTTCAACACTTTACGAGTATGGTTCAATGTTTTTTATGACGTTATCACGTAAAACTATCGTCCGTAAACCGACTTTACAGACAACCATTTTTTTTTATAGTATTAAATAACAACATAATATAATTTAAATAAATTGTGGTGTCAATTAACATTTGAAAGAATAAAGTTCCGTTGAATTTTTTTGACGTGATAACGTCTTATAAATTGATGAATCACCAATCTTATAAATTGATAAAACACCGACTGCATGCACGAAAAAGTGTAACGTAACATTCCTAACGTTCGTAACGCGTAACGTTCCGCCTGACCCTGTGCGTGCTTTTTGCTAATTTCTCGCTCAATTTAAATCAGATCGGTTTGAAACCAGTCTTAAACGAAAGAGGAGAATATTTTACATAGATTTCGTATAACAGAATTTGCCTAAACAGTTTTTTTATACAAATTTATATAGAAAAATATTTTATAGAAATTTATATAGAAAAATAGCTGTATAAATGCAATGTTGTCTAATGCATGGTGCGACGCGATCGGTCGTCTTTGTTTGCCGTACATGGAAATTAGAAAATAACGTATGTCTTGTCTTAACATGAAAACGGCTGCATTTCTAATGTTTAATTCAATTTTTTGACATTAGTATTTTGTGAAATGCAACGCCTTCTAAGTTAACTATTGGAATAACTAATTATTATTAGAACATAATACTTTGACAGTTGCAAACGTCACTTTTGACATTTCTTATCATTCCGACACCAAGGATAAGCGGATTGAAACCAAATTTTGGGAGGATGTTTGATATGCAAATATGAAGTGGCCTATTGTTTTTGGGGAACATCGGCGCATGCGTAAAAGAATATATCTCTTATAATGATGTTTTATATAATAATAATATAGTTTTTAAAACGGTTTTTACTCTATCTATTTTTACTAGAAATTTTTGTAAATTTTTTGGGGAAAATCGGCGCATGCGCAAAAGAGATACATGCCATAGTTGTTTTTTATATAATAATAGTGTACTTTTTATAGTGTTTTATTATTCTACTTAATAAAATTTACCTAAATTTGAAGCGAAAGATGCAATATCATAGATTCGAATTATTATAATTATTATATAAATTTAGGTTATGTATTACGGAATACGTTATCACGTAAAACTATCGTCCGTAAACCGACTTTACAGACAACCAATTTTTTTTTTTAAATTTATTTTTGAAAAAAAATTTAGGCGGGGACAACAGTGTCCACCGTAACGCACAGTGACAGTTCGAATACTAACCAAAGTGAACGATTATTGTCTCTGAACAAGAACACACACTATGACGCCCATGTCACCTATGCTACAAGATACCGTTTTCTGATTGGTTCTTGCTAAAAACTTGCAGAGAAACAAACACGATAAATACGTCATTTCCATTCTTGTAGCAGAAGCCTCAGTAGTGATTCTAGCGACATAACCAGCCTCGTGTGCATCGGTCTTTAAGCGCGGGTCACACTAGGCTGGTGGCCAGCCGCGAGTTGTGGAAGCCGCTACTGTTAGCCATCAATCAGCTTGGTGTGAGCATAAAATTCGCCGCTGGCGCCGCCAGCCGGCCAGTATTCATCAGCGGCTGGTGAAATTGTACATGCTCTATTTTGGTAGCCAGGCAGCGGCGACTAGCAGGTCACGTGACTCACTCACACCCGCTACCACCAGCGAGCAGCGCAGTCTGACCGAAGCAGTGCATCATAGGCGAGTAAACCATCACGTACTACGTGGTTTATGTTCGATGATGTAGTGACCGGATTGGCAGCCACTACTCGCGGCAGACTAGCGAGTAGCAGCCGTAGTGTGACCGGGCTGCCCGCCGCTGCTTGTTTGTGCTACTGGTCGCCGCTGATCAGCAGCGGCTGACAAGCAGCCTAGTGTGACCCGCGCTTTAGCCACAGTGGATACGTCCTTTAAACGGGCGTCTGTACAAACTTCACTTACATCTTTATACGTACTACAGGTTTGTTACATTTTATTACATTTTTAATTTATACCCAGCGTCTTTGCGACATAAATTACAATTTAAATACTACGTCATCTTATCGTTTTATTACTTCTGTGAGATCTGTATATTATAGAGATTCTATTTTCCGAGAATAATAATGCCAACACAACGATTTCTTCTGTGTAGTTTACCGTATTATCTATTACATTTTTACGAAGATGACAGTGCAGATGATAGTAATATTAATATTCAAGTTTGATTTACAACTATTCTGTTTCTAAACGATTTCATATTATCGATTCAATGTTCATTGATAAAATTATATATCTATACTAATATAGAAAGCTGAAGAGTTTGTTTGTTTGAACGCGCTGATCTCAGGAACTACTGGTTCAAATTGAAAAAAAAATTTTTGTTGGATAGCCCATTTATCGAGGAAGACTATAGGCTATATAATATCATGCTACGACCATTAGGAACGGAGCATTAATGAAAAATGTTGCAAAATGTATATCAAAAATAAGTTTCTATTCAGGTGAAATGACCTAACTAAATATACTCATATTATCGTTGTGACTGCACAACATCGTATGGCTCAATCGGTAGAGCATGCGACTGTCAATATCAGGGTCGTGGGTTCGAGCCCCACGTTGGGCGAAAATATTTTTATTTTTTCTTTTATTTTCTACATTGCTTTCTTCTAAGGCTTACAGGCACGTTTTGCTCTGTGTTTATATTTGCGCGCATATCCGATCTATTCACAAAACAAGCTTGAAAAGACTTCTCGTGTGAAACGAGCACAACAGCAATCAAGAAAATCAGCGCTAGAAAACTAGTGGGCAAATCTAGCAAGAAATCTAGCAGCGTTTCTAGCCACGTGTGTAGCGGTCTTAAAACAATATATTAATCGTTTTGATTTAGATAAAGGACAATTCTGAACCACACCGACGGAACGGAGGCAACAATATAAGGCATTATCCGTAGTCATTACAGATTTAGCAAATAAAATTGTCAATGGAATTACGATATCGCATAAAATAGTGAAAATATAAGACATGGATACAGCGCATCTGAAATACATAATATTTGTGCATCGTTAAAAAATATTTTTGTAATAAGTTTTTGTGATATATAAAAGTTCATTTTTATAAAGTACAAAAGGTCGACAAACGCTTTTAAAAAGTAGTCATAAAAACGATTTCAAATAAAAATTATTTATTTATGAAATGCAAGGAAAATAAAATTTATTTTCCAATGTTATACGTCTATTATTCTGATAAAATCGCGAAATTTATTGTCTTATCCATTTCGCGTTAAATTTATCACGAATTTCATCAGCAAAAGCACTATATCATGACAGTTCGTGTAGTGCAAATTGCAATATGTTTTAATAGAAGAAGAGTTTAGTTTGCCAGGAAAATTGTTCATGGACGTTGCAAACGCGACAACAGTAAAAAATCCAGTCAATTGGGTGACAGGCGGATTCCAACTTTAAAAATATTGACAATAAAAAAATAATATTTCTATTATTTAATATTATAATACTTTCTATTTATTTGCATGGCTATGTTATCACAATATATAAAAAAATAACCAAAACATGCTTGTCATTTCTTTTTGACAGCTCTTCAGAACAAAAGAACAGCTGATTTTTTTTTTCAAAATATTTGCGTAACTATAAAGTACAGAAAATAATCTTTTTACAAATTTTCGTGGAAAAATAAATAGAACAATAAACTGCTATATGAAAAGTATTTCGTTATAACAGAAAAACAAGGATATAGTCAATATCTCTTCTGCACATGCGCCGATTTTCCCTAAAAACAATAGGGCACTTCATATTCAAACATTCTTCTCTTCATTTTGGTTTCGATTTTCTCAACCGTTTGACCTGTATCGTGCTCACAGACTAACACACGAACTTTTTCCATTTTTTGAATTCGGGGGATCTCAAAACGAAAAAATATCGTAAATGTTTGAAAAGTGCATTTTTATCTAAATTTGTACCATTCCTCAGTCGTGGAATTAGAAAGATAAAATGCTTAGTGAATTTTACCATTCCAACCCACAAGTGGGGAATGGTACTAGTTTGAGGTCCCCCGAATCCAAAAAACATATTTTTGGAAAAACTCTATGCGTCTGTTAGTCTGTTTGTCTGTGAACACGATACAGGTCAAATGGATGAGCGGATTGAAACACAATTTTGGTAGGATGTTTGGTATGCACATACGAAGAGCCCTATTGTTTTTGGGGAAAATCGGCGCATGCGCAGAAGAGATATATGCTAAAACGGTATTTTTTATATAATAATGGTATACTTTTCATAACGGGTTTTTATTCTATTTATTTTTTCAAGTAAGTTTTGTTAAAAAAATTTTTTTCTAAACTATAATTTTGGAAATATTTTGAAAATAAAAAAAACTCATCCGCTCTTTTGTTTTATGTATGTCAGAAATAAACTAGTTAGGCATGCTTTGATTAATTTTTACATGACGTCGAACATACTATGTAGGTAACAATGGCAACGAATAGTTAATATCATATTGAATACTAGCCATTACCCGCGTCACGCCACACGATATCAGAAATCTTATTTTCTTTATTATAATCAAATGTCAATATTTTTGAAGTTGGAATGGTTCCGTCGTCCAATTGGCTGGAATTTTTTTCATAAAATACAAAATTTATTATAGTTTTTATACTGTTCTTTCACGTTATTAAACTGATTTTTAAAATACGACTATCTGAGGCACTTCCGTGGTCTTGATTCCAAATCCTTATGGTCCATCCATCTTGTGTCCCCGTTTCATATGTGTATGTAATATTATATTTAGTCAAAATTATTTATAGTTCAGTTAGTGGCTGAATATACAAAAGTGTACAAGCCAAAAGTTTATAATAAAAAAAAAAATACGACTACAGAAACAAAAAATATCGAGGCGTCAAACTCAAATATCTGGGTGGCCGCATATATTTACAATGGTCATAAAATCGATTTTAAATAATAATATGTAATACTTGCGTAATCCGCGTGGGCTTCAACAACATTGATATCTTAGAAGCAGCGCTATAAAGTTCGTCTTCTTAGAACAGATTTATATGTTTTTTTTAAACAGTTTTAAAATTTTTTTAAATCCTTCTCGTTCGATATTAAAAATATTTTTAACAAAAAAATTGAACCGACTTCACACTAAAAAGTAAAAAATAATTGCGTATTGAAATGTTTTGGAGTCGGTGTAGTTCTCGGAATAGATTTCATTTTGGCTGACACCGACTCCAAAACATTTCAATACGCAATTATTTTTTATTTTTTAGAGTGAAGTCGGTTCAATTTTTTTGTTAAAAATATTTTATTTTTCTCTTTTTAGTGTTAATCTAACACTAAAAATCGGTAAACATACATAAAAAACATTATGCGTGCCTTTGAAATTTGAGAGTTTCCCTCGATTTCTCCGGATTCCACCATTAGACTTGGTTCCGATGGGACCACCTCTGAGGTGCATTCTTTCGAATAAAAAAAAAAATTGAAAATTGGTTCATAATTGACGGAGAAATCGGTGAACATACATAAAAAAAATATACAGACGAATACAGAACCTCCTCGTTTTGGTTGAAGTCGGTTAATAAAATAAGTAGGTATTCTAAAAATATAATTTGCTTAATTTGAGTTAGAGTAAAACATATCAAGCTCACTTCGCGATACGATTCACTATTGTAGATTCGCTTAAGGAGGATTCGGATTCTGGAATACTGACTGGACGCACAAACCAAGGGCGTAGATATGGGAAGTACCTACAGGGGGTAATAACCCCCCCCAGAATTTCATCAGGACCGCAGGTAGCCAGCCACAACAAACGAAAAAAAAGTACAGGACCGCAGTCACCCAGCCACAAAAGACGAAAAAAGACCTTTTTGTTGCGGAAAACAAGGACTTTTCTTTGTTAGGTTGTTAAAAAAAGGTCATTCGTTATAATCTTAAAAAATATTGATATTTTTGCTGTACCCCCCTCAGAAAAAAATATCTACACCGTTGTCACACACAAAGCGGAGTGTAACTGGAGATTGTTCTTTTTCAGTTTCCAGTGAACGAACATCCCCGGATCTAGGGGGGGGGGGGGGGCACGCTCCCCGGATGGCCAAAATCATAATACAATATGGTAATAGATAATAAAGAGTGCAAATTTATTAAAGGGTTTATATTGTCCCGTTTACGAAAAATTCCAACCATTATACAGGGTGAGTCAGACCACCCGTATCAGTCGTTTTTTTCGAAAACGGTTAGTCGTAGAGAGTTGTCTCAAAAATCTGTATTATAAAAGCCCTAATGAAGAATCGAATGGTGATATTTTTTCCCCCCGGAAAGGTCGGCTTCCCTGTTAGTTTGCTCCGGAATGTTCAGAACTCCGGAATGTTAAATGGCACGATAGGTCGAAAGTGGTATTGTTGAAAAGATCTTTAAAAAATAAGCAAGTTTTGTAGGACATTTTTTTTTGTTACTGCCACCCCTGTTAAGTAATATTCGTTTGAAATTGTTAAATTAACATGTAAGAATAACAAACTTAATTTTAAAAGTTGGCATTTAAAATCTAGTTACCTAATTAAACAATGTCACAAATGTTCAAACTGTCTTCAATTTACTTCTCAACACTGCAGAGCTCTTCTAGATATGTTATGAGTACCTGGAAATATTTTCCGACAAAAAAAAATAATTGCAATTATTGAAAACTTATTGTGACATTGTTTAATTAGGTAACTAGATTTTAAATGCCGACTTTTTTGTTATTCTGACATGTTAATTTAATAATTTCAAACGAATATTACTTAACAGGGGTGGCAGTAACAAAAAAAAATGTCCTACAAAACTTGCTTATTTTTTAAAGATCTTTTCAACAATACCACTTTCGACCTATCGTGCCATTTAACATTCCGGAGTTCTGAACATTCCGGAGCAAACTAACAGGGAAGCCGACCTTTCCGGGGGGAAAAAATATCACCATTCGATTCTTCATTAGGGCTTTTATAATACAGATTTTTGAGACAACTCTCTACGACTAACCGTTTTCGAAAAAAACGACTGATACGGGTGGTCTGACTCACCCTGTATATATTTGTGAGTTTTTTTAAGTAATTTATCTCAAACGCTGGAGAGACGGGGCGCCAGTATCAAGCTTCTGCCCCGTTTCTAAAAAATCGTAGATCCGGGGCTGTGAACTAACGCTCTATTTAATGATTTTTAGAGTCTTAAAAAATAGATTGAACTCTACCTATAGTCGCCATTTTTCTTCAAAATGTCAGAATAACTAACATTTTTCTAATTTTTATTTCCTTCTCAATACTGAAGCTTTACCAATCGGAGGTTGCTATGATCTTTGTTTTCGGTGAGGAGCGGACCAATCACGCGTTATTTTTAAGACTAACGGCATACGCTATGTCCAATCTCTTATTAAAGAGTCTCTAGTGATCATAGTTATATTTTGACCTTCGTAATCGAGTAAAATAACACAACTGTCATTGAAGCACGAAAAAACCATAGGCTTGATATGTCTTTATTGCCACCTAGAAACATACATAATAATATATGAACGTGAAATTAAGCGGAAGCCGATCCAGTGTTGCCAAATTAATGGAGTTTCCCTTAGATTTATATTTATCGGTTTGGTGAGAAAAGTTATACAGTTCGGCCGGCGAGTGTTTGAAAAATTTAGAGAACTTTTAGTACAATACATATTCATCGAACGTAAGTAGTTATTTATTCGTTTCATTTGTTCTATTCCTCCGAATAAATAGCGATAATTCAATTCATCAAACATAATTATGTTTACTGTAGGTATAAATCTATTCTTACTTCCAGGTTATAAATATTTATTCGCCTGATAAAATAATAATGGCCGCCACATAGATCATAATACTTAATCTATGAACGTCAAGTATTATATCTACAGTTGCTTTTGTGAATTTAATTATGTGTTGTTTATTAACCTTTTGTGAAGTGTATAGTTGTAAAACATTAAAGTTAGTGGAAGTTTTGTGCTGAATCCAATGGCAAATCGGCGGCTTTTTGAGGCACTAAGAGGCTTCCGATGCGGTTAATATTACGTGTACTTATGGAAAAAATCACGCTGAATCCAATGGAACCACCCGCAACTCTGTATCTCTTTTGGTTTAGGAGTTACACACGTTTTTATAAATTTTTCATGAAATTTTCTTGATATTAAGGTTACCCGGTAGATTTTGACACGCTGAATCCAATGAGCACAGGCGCAGCTCTGTATCTTGTCTAGTTTCGGAGATAATCGAGTTTGAAATTTTCAAACTTTAAATGCTCATAACTTCGAAACCAGAAGAGATACAGTTCTGCGCTTGTGCTCATTCGATTCAGCGCACTTTTTTCTATAAGGTCGAGTAAATTCAGGCATATCCGTGACACTTTTATATTTTCCAAAAAATTGAAAAAATTGAAGTTTTTCGATGTTTTCGCAAATCGGCGGCTTTTTGAGGCACTAAGAGGCTTCCGATGCGGTTAATATTACGTGTACTTATGGAAAAAATCACGCTGAATCCAATGGGACCACCCGCAACTCTGTATCTCTTTTGGTTTAGGAGTTACACGCGTTTTTATAAATTTTTCTTGAAAAAATTAAAAACGCTATAACTTGAAAACTACAATAGCTACAGACTTCTAGATAGGCTCATTCGATTCAGCATGATTTTTTGCATAGGACCAAGTCATTTTCAACCATATATTATATAAATTTCCGGTCGATACTGCACTTTATTTAAAATGAAAAAATAATCGTCGGCCCCCCCCTGTAAAAATTTTCAAAATCGAAGTCTCCCAGAACGGGTCGATATTAAGGTTACCCGGTAGATTTTGACACGCTGAATCCAATGAGCACAGGCGCAGCTCTGTATCTTGTCTAGTTTCGGAGATAATCGAGTTTGAAATTTTCAAACTTTAAATGCTCATAACTTCGAAACCAGAAGAGATACAGTTCTGCGCTTGTGCTCATTCGATTCAGCGCACTTTTTTCTATAAGGTCGAGTAAATTCAGGCATATCCGTGACACTTTTATATTTTCCAAAAAATTGAAAAAATTGAAGTTTTTCGATGTTTTCGCAAATCGGCGGCTTTTTGAGGCACTAAGAGGCTTCCGATGCGGTTAATATTACGTGTACTTATGGAAAAAATCACGCTGAATCCAATGGGACCACCCGCAACTCTGTATCTCTTTTGGTTTAGGAGTTACACGCGTTTTTATAAATTTTTCTTGAAAAAATTAAAAACGCTATAACTTGAAAACTACAATAGCTACAGACTTCTAGATAGGCTCATTCGATTCAGCATGATTTTTTGCATAGGACCAAGTCATTTTCAACCATATATTATATAAATTTCCGGTCGATACTGCACTTTATTTAAAATGAAAAAATAATCGTCGGCCCCCCCCTGTAAAAATTTTCAAAATCGAAGTCTCCCAGAACGGGTCGATATTAAGGTTACCCGGTAGATTTTGACACGCTGAATCCAATGAGCACAGGCGCAGCTCTGTATCTTGTCTAGTTTCGGAGATAATCGAGTTTGAAATTTTCAAACTTTAAATGCTCATAACTTCGAAACCAGAAGAGATACAGTTCTGCGCTTGTGCTCATTCGATTCAGCGCACTTTTTTCTATAAGGTCGAGTAAATTCAGGCATATCCGTGACACTTTTATATTTTCCAAAAAATTGAAAAAATTGAAGTTTTTCGATGTTTTCGCAAATCGGCGGCTTTTTGAGGCACTAAGAGGCTTCCGATGCGGTTAATATTACGTGTACTTATGGAAAAAATCACGCTGAATCCAATGGGACCACCCGCAACTCTGTATCTCTTTTGGTTTAGGAGTTACACGCGTTTTTATAAATTTTTCTTGAAAAAATTAAAAACGCTATAACTTGAAAACTACAATAGCTACAGACTTCTAGATAGGCTCATTCGATTCAGCATGATTTTTTGCATAGGACCAAGTCATTTTCAACCATATATTATATAAATTTCCGGTCGATACTGCACTTTATTTAAAATGAAAAAATAATCGTCGGCCCCCCCCTGTAAAAATTTTCAAAATCGAAGTCTCCCAGAACGGGTCGATATTAAGGTTATCCGGTAGATTTTGACACGCTGAATCCAATGAGCACAGGCGCAGCTCTGTATCTTGTCTAGTTTCGGAGATAATCGAGTTTGAAATTTTCAAACTTTAAATGCTCATAACTTCGAAACCAGAAGAGATACAGTTCTGCGCTTGTGCTCATTCGATTCAGCGCACTTTTTTCTATAAGGTCGAGTAAATTCAGGCATATCCGTGACACTTTTATATTTTCCAAAAAATTGAAAAAATTGAAGTTTTTCGATGTTTTCGCAAATCGGCGGCTTTTTGAGGCACTAAGAGGCTTCCGATGCGGTTAATATTACGTGTACTTATGGAAAAAATCACGCTGAATCCAATGGGACCACCCGCAACTCTGTATCTCTTTTGGTTTAGGAGTTACACGCGTTTTTATAAATTTTTCTTGAAAAAATTAAAAACGCTATAACTTGAAAACTACAATAGCTACAGACTTCTAGATAGGCTCATTCGATTCAGCATGATTTTTTGCATAGGACCAAGTCATTTTCAACCATATATTATATAAATTTCCGGTCGATACTGCACTTTATTTAAAATGAAAAAATAATCGTCGGCCCCCCCCTGTAAAAATTTTCAAAATCGAAGTCTCCCAGAACGGGTCGATATTAAGGTTATCCGGTAGATTTTGACACGCTGAATCCAATGAGCACAGGCGCAGCTCTGTATCTTGTCTAGTTTCGGAGATAATCGAGTTTGAAATTTTCAAACTTTAAATGCTCATAACTTCGAAACCAGAAGAGATACAGTTCTGCGCTTGTGCTCATTCGATTCAGCGCACTTTTTTCTATAAGGTCGAGTAAATTCAGGCATATCCGTGACACTTTTATATTTTCCAAAAAATTGAAAAAATTGAAGTTTTTCGATGTTTTCGCAAATCGGCGGCTTTTTGAGGCACTAAGAGGCTTCCGATGCGGTTAATATTACGTGTACTTATGGAAAAAATCACGCTGAATCCAATGGGACCACCCGCAACTCTGTATCTCTTTTGGTTTAGGAGTTACACGCGTTTTTATAAATTTTTCTTGAAAAAATTAAAAACGCTATAACTTGAAAACTACAATAGCTACAGACTTCTAGATAGGCTCATTCGATTCAGCATGATTTTTTGCATAGGACCAAGTCATTTTCAACCATATATTATATAAATTTCCGGTCGATACTGCACTTTATTTAAAATGAAAAAATAATCGTCGGCCCCCCCCTGTAAAAATTTTCAAAATCGAAGTCTCCCAGAACGGGTCGATATTAAGGTTACCCGGTAGATTTTGACACGCTGAATCCAATGAGCACAGGCGCAGCTCTGTATCTTGTCTAGTTTCGGAGATAATCGAGTTTGAAATTTTCAAACTTTAAATGCTCATAACTTCGAAACCAGAAGAGATACAGTTCTGCGCTTGTGCTCATTCGATTCAGCGCACTTTTTTCTATAAGGTCGAGTAAATTCAGGCATATCCGTGACACTTTTATATTTTCCAAAAAATTGAAAAAATTGAAGTTTTTCGATGTTTTCGCAAATCGGCGGCTTTTTGAGGCACTAAGAGGCTTCCGATGCGGTTAATATTACGTGTACTTATGGAAAAAATCACGCTGAATCCAATGGGACCACCCGCAACTCTGTATCTCTTTTGGTTTAGGAGTTACACGCGTTTTTATAAATTTTTCTTGAAAAAATTAAAAACGCTATAACTTGAAAACTACAATAGCTACAGACTTCTAGATAGGCTCATTCGATTCAGCATGATTTTTTGCATAGGACCAAGTCATTTTCAACCATATATTATATAAATTTCCGGTCGATACTGCACTTTATTTAAAATGAAAAAATAATCGTCGGCCCCCCCCTGTAAAAATTTTCAAAATCGAAGTCTCCCAGAACGGGTCGATATTAAGGTTATCCGGTAGATTTTGACACGCTGAATCCAATGAGCACAGGCGCAGCTCTGTATCTTGTCTAGTTTCGGAGATAATCGAGTTTGAAATTTTCAAACTTTAAATGCTCATAACTTCGAAACCAGAAGAGATACAGTTCTGCGCTTGTGCTCATTCGATTCAGCGCACTTTTTTCTATAAGGTCGAGTAAATTCAGGCATATCCGTGACACTTTTATATTTTCCAAAAAATTGAAAAAATTGAAGTTTTTCGATGTTTTCGCAAATCGGCGGCTTTTTGAGGCACTAAGAGGCTTCCGATGCGGTTAATATTACGTGTACTTATGGAAAAAATCACGCTGAATCCAATGGGACCACCCGCAACTCTGTATCTCTTTTGGTTTAGGAGTTACACGCGTTTTTATAAATTTTTCTTGAAAAAATTAAAAACGCTATAACTTGAAAACTACAATAGCTACAGACTTCTAGATAGGCTCATTCGATTCAGCATGATTTTTTGCATAGGACCAAGTCATTTTCAACCATATATTATATAAATTTCCGGTCGATACTGCACTTTATTTAAAATGAAAAAATAATCGTCGGCCCCCCCCTGTAAAAATTTTCAAAATCGAAGTCTCCCAGAACGGGTCGATATTAAGGTTATCCGGTAGATTTTGACACGCTGAATCCAATGAGCACAGGCGCAGCTCTGTATCTTGTCTAGTTTCGGAGATAATCGAGTTTGAAATTTTCAAACTTTAAATGCTCATAACTTCGAAACCAGAAGAGATACAGTTCTGCGCTTGTGCTCATTCGATTCAGCGCACTTTTTTCTATAAGGTCGAGTAAATTCAGGCATATCCGTGACACTTTTATATTTTCCAAAAAATTGAAAAAATTGAAGTTTTTCGATGTTTTCGCAAATCGGCGGCTTTTTGAGGCACTAAGAGGCTTCCGATGCGGTTAATATTACGTGTACTTATGGAAAAAATCACGCTGAATCCAATGGGACCACCCGCAACTCTGTATCTCTTTTGGTTTAGGAGTTACACGCGTTTTTATAAATTTTTCTTGAAAAAATTAAAAACGCTATAACTTGAAAACTACAATAGCTACAGACTTCTAGATAGGCTCATTCGATTCAGCATGATTTTTTGCATAGGACCAAGTCATTTTCAACCATATATTATATAAATTTCCGGTCGATACTGCACTTTATTTAAAATGAAAAAATAATCGTCGGCCCCCCCCTGTAAAAATTTTCAAAATCGAAGTCTCCCAGAACGGGTCGATATTAAGGTTATCCGGTAGATTTTGACACGCTGAATCCAATGAGCACAGGCGCAGCTCTGTATCTTGTCTAGTTTCGGAGATAATCGAGTTTGAAATTTTCAAACTTTAAATGCTCATAACTTCGAAACCAGAAGAGATACAGTTCTGCGCTTGTGCTCATTCGATTCAGCGCACTTTTTTCTATAAGGTCGAGTAAATTCAGGCATATCCGTGACACTTTTATATTTTCCAAAAAATTGAAAAAATTGAAGTTTTTCGATGTTTTCGCAAATCGGCGGCTTTTTGAGGCACTAAGAGGCTTCCGATGCGGTTAATATTACGTGTACTTATGGAAAAAATCACGCTGAATCCAATGGGACCACCCGCAACTCTGTATCTCTTTTGGTTTAGGAGTTACACGCGTTTTTATAAATTTTTCTTGAAAAAATTAAAAACGCTATAACTTGAAAACTACAATAGCTACAGACTTCTAGATAGGCTCATTCGATTCAGCATGATTTTTTGCATAGGACCAAGTCATTTTCAACCATATATTATATAAATTTCCGGTCGATACTGCACTTTATTTAAAATGAAAAAATAATCGTCGGCCCCCCCCTGTAAAAATTTTCAAAATCGAAGTCTCCCAGAACGGGTCGATATTAAGGTTATCCGGTAGATTTTGACACGCTGAATCCAATGAGCACAGGCGCAGCTCTGTATCTTGTCTAGTTTCGGAGATAATCGAGTTTGAAATTTTCAAACTTTAAATGCTCATAACTTCGAAACCAGAAGAGATACAGTTCTGCGCTTGTGCTCATTCGATTCAGCGCACTTTTTTCTATAAGGTCGAGTAAATTCAGGCATATCCGTGACACTTTTATATTTTCCAAAAAATTGAAAAAATTGAAGTTTTTCGATGTTTTCGCAAATCGGCGGCTTTTTGAGGCACTAAGAGGCTTCCGATGCGGTTAATATTACGTGTACTTATGGAAAAAATCACGCTGAATCCAATGGGACCACCCGCAACTCTGTATCTCTTTTGGTTTAGGAGTTACACGCGTTTTTATAAATTTTTCTTGAAAAAATTAAAAACGCTATAACTTGAAAACTACAATAGCTACAGACTTCTAGATAGGCTCATTCGATTCAGCATGATTTTTTGCATAGGACCAAGTCATTTTCAACCATATATTATATAAATTTCCGGTCGATACTGCACTTTATTTAAAATGAAAAAATAATCGTCGGCCCCCCCCTGTAAAAATTTTCAAAATCGAAGTCTCCCAGAACGGGTCGATATTAAGGTTATCCGGTAGATTTTGACACGCTGAATCCAATGAGCACAGGCGCAGCTCTGTATCTTGTCTAGTTTCGGAGATAATCGAGTTTGAAATTTTCAAACTTTAAATGCTCATAACTTCGAAACCAGAAGAGATACAGTTCTGCGCTTGTGCTCATTCGATTCAGCGCACTTTTTTCTATAAGGTCGAGTAAATTCAGGCATATCCGTGACACTTTTATATTTTCCAAAAAATTGAAAAAATTGAAGTTTTTCGATGTTTTCGCAAATCGGCGGCTTTTTGAGGCACTAAGAGGCTTCCGATGCGGTTAATATTACGTGTACTTATGGAAAAAATCACGCTGAATCCAATGGGACCACCCGCAACTCTGTATCTCTTTTGGTTTAGGAGTTACACGCGTTTTTATAAATTTTTCTTGAAAAAATTAAAAACGCTATAACTTGAAAACTACAATAGCTACAGACTTCTAGATAGGCTCATTCGATTCAGCATGATTTTTTGCATAGGACCAAGTCATTTTCAACCATATATTATATAAATTTCCGGTCGATACTGCACTTTATTTAAAATGAAAAAATAATCGTCGGCCCCCCCCTGTAAAAATTTTCAAAATCGAAGTCTCCCAGAACGGGTCGATATTAAGGTTACCCGGTAGATTTTGACACGCTGAATCCAATGAGCACAGGCGCAGCTCTGTATCTTGTCTAGTTTCGGAGATAATCGAGTTTGAAATTTTCAAACTTTAAATGCTCATAACTTCGAAACCAGAAGAGATACAGTTCTGCGCTTGTGCTCATTCGATTCAGCGCACTTTTTTCTATAAGGTCGAGTAAATTCAGGCATATCCGTGACACTTTTATATTTTCCAAAAAATTGAAAAAATTGAAGTTTTTCGATGTTTTCGCAAATCGGCGGCTTTTTGAGGCACTAAGAGGCTTCCGATGCGGTTAATATTACGTGTACTTATGGAAAAAATCACGCTGAATCCAATGGGACCACCCGCAACTCTGTATCTCTTTTGGTTTAGGAGTTACACGCGTTTTTATAAATTTTTCTTGAAAAAATTAAAAACGCTATAACTTGAAAACTACAATAGCTACAGACTTCTAGATAGGCTCATTCGATTCAGCATGATTTTTTGCATAGGACCAAGTCATTTTCAACCATATATTATATAAATTTCCGGTCGATACTGCACTTTATTTAAAATGAAAAAATAATCGTCGGCCCCCCCCTGTAAAAATTTTCAAAATCGAAGTCTCCCAGAACGGGTCGATATTAAGGTTATCCGGTAGATTTTGACACGCTGAATCCAATGAGCACAGGCGCAGCTCTGTATCTTGTCTAGTTTCGGAGATAATCGAGTTTGAAATTTTCAAACTTTAAATGCTCATAACTTCGAAACCAGAAGAGATACAGTTCTGCGCTTGTGCTCATTCGATTCAGCGCACTTTTTTCTATAAGGTCGAGTAAATTCAGGCATATCCGTGACACTTTTATATTTTCCAAAAAATTGAAAAAATTGAAGTTTTTCGATGTTTTCGCAAATCGGCGGCTTTTTGAGGCACTAAGAGGCTTCCGATGCGGTTAATATTACGTGTACTTATGGAAAAAATCACGCTGAATCCAATGGGACCACCCGCAACTCTGTATCTCTTTTGGTTTAGGAGTTACACGCGTTTTTATAAATTTTTCTTGAAAAAATTAAAAACGCTATAACTTGAAAACTACAATAGCTACAGACTTCTAGATAGGCTCATTCGATTCAGCATGATTTTTTGCATAGGACCAAGTCATTTTCAACCATATATTATATAAATTTCCGGTCGATACTGCACTTTATTTAAAATGAAAAAATAATCGTCGGCCCCCCCCTGTAAAAATTTTCAAAATCGAAGTCTCCCAGAACGGGTCGATATTAAGGTTATCCGGTAGATTTTGACACGCTGAATCCAATGAGCACAGGCGCAGCTCTGTATCTTGTCTAGTTTCGGAGATAATCGAGTTTGAAATTTTCAAACTTTAAATGCTCATAACTTCGAAACCAGAAGAGATACAGTTCTGCGCTTGTGCTCATTCGATTCAGCGCACTTTTTTCTATAAGGTCGAGTAAATTCAGGCATATCCGTGACACTTTTATATTTTCCAAAAAATTGAAAAAATTGAAGTTTTTCGATGTTTTCGCAAATCGGCGGCTTTTTGAGGCACTAAGAGGCTTCCGATGCGGTTAATATTACGTGTACTTATGGAAAAAATCACGCTGAATCCAATGGGACCACCCGCAACTCTGTATCTCTTTTGGTTTAGGAGTTACACGCGTTTTTATAAATTTTTCTTGAAAAAATTAAAAACGCTATAACTTGAAAACTACAATAGCTACAGACTTCTAGATAGGCTCATTCGATTCAGCATGATTTTTTGCATAGGACCAAGTCATTTTCAACCATATATTATATAAATTTCCGGTCGATACTGCACTTTATTTAAAATGAAAAAATAATCGTCGGCCCCCCCCTGTAAAAATTTTCAAAATCGAAGTCTCCCAGAACGGGTCGATATTAAGGTTATCCGGTAGATTTTGACACGCTGAATCCAATGAGCACAGGCGCAGCTCTGTATCTTGTCTAGTTTCGGAGATAATCGAGTTTGAAATTTTCAAACTTTAAATGCTCATAACTTCGAAACCAGAAGAGATACAGTTCTGCGCTTGTGCTCATTCGATTCAGCGCACTTTTTTCTATAAGGTCGAGTAAATTCAGGCATATCCGTGACACTTTTATATTTTCCAAAAAATTGAAAAAATTGAAGTTTTTCGATGTTTTCGCAAATCGGCGGCTTTTTGAGGCACTAAGAGGCTTCCGATGCGGTTAATATTACGTGTACTTATGGAAAAAATCACGCTGAATCCAATGGGACCACCCGCAACTCTGTATCTCTTTTGGTTTAGGAGTTACACGCGTTTTTATAAATTTTTCTTGAAAAAATTAAAAACGCTATAACTTGAAAACTACAATAGCTACAGACTTCTAGATAGGCTCATTCGATTCAGCATGATTTTTTGCATAGGACCAAGTCATTTTCAACCATATATTATATAAATTTCCGGTCGATACTGCACTTTATTTAAAATGAAAAAATAATCGTCGGCCCCCCCCTGTAAAAATTTTCAAAATCGAAGTCTCCCAGAACGGGTCGATATTAAGGTTATCCGGTAGATTTTGACACGCTGAATCCAATGAGCACAGGCGCAGCTCTGTATCTTGTCTAGTTTCGGAGATAATCGAGTTTGAAATTTTCAAACTTTAAATGCTCATAACTTCGAAACCAGAAGAGATACAGTTCTGCGCTTGTGCTCATTCGATTCAGCGCACTTTTTTCTATAAGGTCGAGTAAATTCAGGCATATCCGTGACACTTTTATATTTTCCAAAAAATTGAAAAAATTGAAGTTTTTCGATGTTTTCGCAAATCGGCGGCTTTTTGAGGCACTAAGAGGCTTCCGATGCGGTTAATATTACGTGTACTTATGGAAAAAATCACGCTGAATCCAATGGGACCACCCGCAACTCTGTATCTCTTTTGGTTTAGGAGTTACACGCGTTTTTATAAATTTTTCTTGAAAAAATTAAAAACGCTATAACTTGAAAACTACAATAGCTACAGACTTCTAGATAGGCTCATTCGATTCAGCATGATTTTTTGCATAGGACCAAGTCATTTTCAACCATATATTATATAAATTTCCGGTCGATACTGCACTTTATTTAAAATGAAAAAATAATCGTCGGCCCCCCCCTGTAAAAATTTTCAAAATCGAAGTCTCCCAGAACGGGTCGATATTAAGGTTATCCGGTAGATTTTGACACGCTGAATCCAATGAGCACAGGCGCAGCTCTGTATCTTGTCTAGTTTCGGAGATAATCGAGTTTGAAATTTTCAAACTTTAAATGCTCATAACTTCGAAACCAGAAGAGATACAGTTCTGCGCTTGTGCTCATTCGATTCAGCGCACTTTTTTCTATAAGGTCGAGTAAATTCAGGCATATCCGTGACACTTTTATATTTTCCAAAAAATTGAAAAAATTGAAGTTTTTCGATGTTTTCGCAAATCGGCGGCTTTTTGAGGCACTAAGAGGCTTCCGATGCGGTTAATATTACGTGTACTTATGGAAAAAATCACGCTGAATCCAATGGGACCACCCGCAACTCTGTATCTCTTTTGGTTTAGGAGTTACACGCGTTTTTATAAATTTTTCTTGAAAAAATTAAAAACGCTATAACTTGAAAACTACAATAGCTACAGACTTCTAGATAGGCTCATTCGATTCAGCATGATTTTTTGCATAGGACCAAGTCATTTTCAACCATATATTATATAAATTTCCGGTCGATACTGCACTTTATTTAAAATGAAAAAATAATCGTCGGCCCCCCCCTGTAAAAATTTTCAAAATCGAAGTCTCCCAGAACGGGTCGATATTAAGGTTATCCGGTAGATTTTGACACGCTGAATCCAATGAGCACAGGCGCAGCTCTGTATCTTGTCTAGTTTCGGAGATAATCGAGTTTGAAATTTTCAAACTTTAAATGCTCATAACTTCGAAACCAGAAGAGATACAGTTCTGCGCTTGTGCTCATTCGATTCAGCGCACTTTTTTCTATAAGGTCGAGTAAATTCAGGCATATCCGTGACACTTTTATATTTTCCAAAAAATTGAAAAAATTGAAGTTTTTCGATGTTTTCGCAAATCGGCGGCTTTTTGAGGCACTAAGAGGCTTCCGATGCGGTTAATATTACGTGTACTTATGGAAAAAATCACGCTGAATCCAATGGGACCACCCGCAACTCTGTATCTCTTTTGGTTTAGGAGTTACACGCGTTTTTATAAATTTTTCTTGAAAAAATTAAAAACGCTATAACTTGAAAACTACAATAGCTACAGACTTCTAGATAGGCTCATTCGATTCAGCATGATTTTTTGCATAGGACCAAGTCATTTTCAACCATATATTATATAAATTTCCGGTCGATACTGCACTTTATTTAAAATGAAAAAATAATCGTCGGCCCCCCCCTGTAAAAATTTTCAAAATCGAAGTCTCCCAGAACGGGTCGATATTAAGGTTACCCGGTAGATTTTGACACGCTGAATCCAATGAGCACAGGCGCAGCTCTGTATCTTGTCTAGTTTCGGAGATAATCGAGTTTGAAATTTTCAAACTTTAAATGCTCATAACTTCGAAACCAGAAGAGATACAGTTCTGCGCTTGTGCTCATTCGATTCAGCGCACTTTTTTCTATAAGGTCGAGTAAATTCAGGCATATCCGTGACACTTTTATATTTTCCAAAAAATTGAAAAAATTGAAGTTTTTCGATGTTTTCGCAAATCGGCGGCTTTTTGAGGCACTAAGAGGCTTCCGATGCGGTTAATATTACGTGTACTTATGGAAAAAATCACGCTGAATCCAATGGGACCACCCGCAACTCTGTATCTCTTTTGGTTTAGGAGTTACACGCGTTTTTATAAATTTTTCTTGAAAAAATTAAAAACGCTATAACTTGAAAACTACAATAGCTACAGACTTCTAGATAGGCTCATTCGATTCAGCATGATTTTTTGCATAGGACCAAGTCATTTTCAACCATATATTATATAAATTTCCGGTCGATACTGCACTTTATTTAAAATGAAAAAATAATCGTCGGCCCCCCCCTGTAAAAATTTTCAAAATCGAAGTCTCCCCGAACGGGTCGATATTAAGGTTATCCGGTAGATTTTGACACGCTGAATCCAATGAGCACAGGCGCAGCTCTGTATCTTGTCTAGTTTCGGAGATAATCGAGTTTGAAATTTTCAAACTTTAAATGCTCATAACTTCGAAACCAGAAGAGATACAGTTCTGCGCTTGTGCTCATTCGATTCAGCGCACTTTTTTCTATAAGGTCGAGTAAATTCAGGCATATCCGTGACACTTTTATATTTTCCAAAAAATTGAAAAAATTGAAGTTTTTCGATGTTTTCGCAAATCGGCGGCTTTTTGAGGCACTAAGAGGCTTCCGATGCGGTTAATATTACGTGTACTTATGGAAAAAATCACGCTGAATCCAATGGGACCACCCGCAACTCTGTATCTCTTTTGGTTTAGGAGTTACACGCGTTTTTATAAATTTTTCTTGAAAAAATTAAAAACGCTATAACTTGAAAACTACAATAGCTACAGACTTCTAGATAGGCTCATTCGATTCAGCATGATTTTTTGCATAGGACCAAGTCATTTTCAACCATATATTATATAAATTTCCGGTCGATACTGCACTTTATTTAAAATGAAAAAATAATCGTCGGCCCCCCCCTGTAAAAATTTTCAAAATCGAAGTCTCCCAGAACGGGTCGATATTAAGGTTATCCGGTAGATTTTGACACGCTGAATCCAATGAGCACAGGCGCAGCTCTGTATCTTGTCTAGTTTCGGAGATAATCGAGTTTGAAATTTTCAAACTTTAAATGCTCATAACTTCGAAACCAGAAGAGATACAGTTCTGCGCTTGTGCTCATTCGATTCAGCGCACTTTTTTCTATAAGGTCGAGTAAATTCAGGCATATCCGTGACACTTTTATATTTTCCAAAAAATTGAAAAAATTGAAGTTTTTCGATGTTTTCGCAAATCGGCGGCTTTTTGAGGCACTAAGAGGCTTCCGATGCGGTTAATATTACGTGTACTTATGGAAAAAATCACGCTGAATCCAATGGGACCACCCGCAACTCTGTATCTCTTTTGGTTTAGGAGTTACACGCGTTTTTATAAATTTTTCTTGAAAAAATTAAAAACGCTATAACTTGAAAACTACAATAGCTACAGACTTCTAGATAGGCTCATTCGATTCAGCATGATTTTTTGCATAGGACCAAGTCATTTTCAACCATATATTATATAAATTTCCGGTCGATACTGCACTTTATTTAAAATGAAAAAATAATCGTCGGCCCCCCCCTGTAAAAATTTTCAAAATCGAAGTCTCCCAGAACGGGTCGATATTAAGGTTATCCGGTAGATTTTGACACGCTGAATCCAATGAGCACAGGCGCAGCTCTGTATCTTGTCTAGTTTCGGAGATAATCGAGTTTGAAATTTTCAAACTTTAAATGCTCATAACTTCGAAACCAGAAGAGATACAGTTCTGCGCTTGTGCTCATTCGATTCAGCGCACTTTTTTCTATAAGGTCGAGTAAATTCAGGCATATCCGTGACACTTTTATATTTTCCAAAAAATTGAAAAAATTGAAGTTTTTCGATGTTTTCGCAAATCGGCGGCTTTTTGAGGCACTAAGAGGCTTCCGATGCGGTTAATATTACGTGTACTTATGGAAAAAATCACGCTGAATCCAATGGGACCACCCGCAACTCTGTATCTCTTTTGGTTTAGGAGTTACACGCGTTTTTATAAATTTTTCTTGAAAAAATTAAAAACGCTATAACTTGAAAACTACAATAGCTACAGACTTCTAGATAGGCTCATTCGATTCAGCATGATTTTTTGCATAGGACCAAGTCATTTTCAACCATATATTATATAAATTTCCGGTCGATACTGCACTTTATTTAAAATGAAAAAATAATCGTCGGCCCCCCCCTGTAAAAATTTTCAAAATCGAAGTCTCCCAGAACGGGTCGATATTAAGGTTATCCGGTAGATTTTGACACGCTGAATCCAATGAGCACAGGCGCAGCTCTGTATCTTGTCTAGTTTCGGAGATAATCGAGTTTGAAATTTTCAAACTTTAAATGCTCATAACTTCGAAACCAGAAGAGATACAGTTCTGCGCTTGTGCTCATTCGATTCAGCGCACTTTTTTCTATAAGGTCGAGTAAATTCAGGCATATCCGTGACACTTTTATATTTTCCAAAAAATTGAAAAAATTGAAGTTTTTCGATGTTTTCGCAAATCGGCGGCTTTTTGAGGCACTAAGAGGCTTCCGATGCGGTTAATATTACGTGTACTTATGGAAAAAATCACGCTGAATCCAATGGGACCACCCGCAACTCTGTATCTCTTTTGGTTTAGGAGTTACACGCGTTTTTATAAATTTTTCTTGAAAAAATTAAAAACGCTATAACTTGAAAACTACAATAGCTACAGACTTCTAGATAGGCTCATTCGATTCAGCATGATTTTTTGCATAGGACCAAGTCATTTTCAACCATATATTATATAAATTTCCGGTCGATACTGCACTTTATTTAAAATGAAAAAATAATCGTCGGCCCCCCCCTGTAAAAATTTTCAAAATCGAAGTCTCCCAGAACGGGTCGATATTAAGGTTATCCGGTAGATTTTGACACGCTGAATCCAATGAGCACAGGCGCAGCTCTGTATCTTGTCTAGTTTCGGAGATAATCGAGTTTGAAATTTTCAAACTTTAAATGCTCATAACTTCGAAACCAGAAGAGATACAGTTCTGCGCTTGTGCTCATTCGATTCAGCGCACTTTTTTCTATAAGGTCGAGTAAATTCAGGCATATCCGTGACACTTTTATATTTTCCAAAAAATTGAAAAAATTGAAGTTTTTCGATGTTTTCGCAAATCGGCGGCTTTTTGAGGCACTAAGAGGCTTCCGATGCGGTTAATATTACGTGTACTTATGGAAAAAATCACGCTGAATCCAATGGGACCACCCGCAACTCTGTATCTCTTTTGGTTTAGGAGTTACACGCGTTTTTATAAATTTTTCTTGAAAAAATTAAAAACGCTATAACTTGAAAACTACAATAGCTACAGACTTCTAGATAGGCTCATTCGATTCAGCATGATTTTTTGCATAGGACCAAGTCATTTTCAACCATATATTATATAAATTTCCGGTCGATACTGCACTTTATTTAAAATGAAAAAATAATCGTCGGCCCCCCCCTGTAAAAATTTTCAAAATCGAAGTCTCCCAGAACGGGTCGATATTAAGGTTATCCGGTAGATTTTGACACGCTGAATCCAATGAGCACAGGCGCAGCTCTGTATCTTGTCTAGTTTCGGAGATAATCGAGTTTGAAATTTTCAAACTTTAAATGCTCATAACTTCGAAACCAGAAGAGATACAGTTCTGCGCTTGTGCTCATTCGATTCAGCGCACTTTTTTCTATAAGGTCGAGTAAATTCAGGCATATCCGTGACACTTTTATATTTTCCAAAAAATTGAAAAAATTGAAGTTTTTCGATGTTTTCGCAAATCGGCGGCTTTTTGAGGCACTAAGAGGCTTCCGATGCGGTTAATATTACGTGTACTTATGGAAAAAATCACGCTGAATCCAATGGGACCACCCGCAACTCTGTATCTCTTTTGGTTTAGGAGTTACACGCGTTTTTATAAATTTTTCTTGAAAAAATTAAAAACGCTATAACTTGAAAACTACAATAGCTACAGACTTCTAGATAGGCTCATTCGATTCAGCATGATTTTTTGCATAGGACCAAGTCATTTTCAACCATATATTATATAAATTTCCGGTCGATACTGCACTTTATTTAAAATGAAAAAATAATCGTCGGCCCCCCCCTGTAAAAATTTTCAAAATCGAAGTCTCCCAGAACGGGTCGATATTAAGGTTACCCGGTAGATTTTGACACGCTGAATCCAATGAGCACAGGCGCAGCTCTGTATCTTGTCTAGTTTCGGAGATAATCGAGTTTGAAATTTTCAAACTTTAAATGCTCATAACTTCGAAACCAGAAGAGATACAGTTCTGCGCTTGTGCTCATTCGATTCAGCGCACTTTTTTCTATAAGGTCGAGTAAATTCAGGCATATCCGTGACACTTTTATATTTTCCAAAAAATTGAAAAAATTGAAGTTTTTCGATGTTTTCGCAAATCGGCGGCTTTTTGAGGCACTAAGAGGCTTCCGATGCGGTTAATATTACGTGTACTTATGGAAAAAATCACGCTGAATCCAATGGGACCACCCGCAACTCTGTATCTCTTTTGGTTTAGGAGTTACACGCGTTTTTATAAATTTTTCTTGAAAAAATTAAAAACGCTATAACTTGAAAACTACAATAGCTACAGACTTCTAGATAGGCTCATTCGATTCAGCATGATTTTTTGCATAGGACCAAGTCATTTTCAACCATATATTATATAAATTTCCGGTCGATACTGCACTTTATTTAAAATGAAAAAATAATCGTCGGCCCCCCCCTGTAAAAATTTTCAAAATCGAAGTCTCCCCGAACGGGTCGATATTAAGGTTATCCGGTAGATTTTGACACGCTGAATCCAATGAGCACAGGCGCAGCTCTGTATCTTGTCTAGTTTCGGAGATAATCGAGTTTGAAATTTTCAAACTTTAAATGCTCATAACTTCGAAACCAGAAGAGATACAGTTCTGCGCTTGTGCTCATTCGATTCAGCGCACTTTTTTCTATAAGGTCGAGTAAATTCAGGCATATCCGTGACACTTTTATATTTTCCAAAAAATTGAAAAAATTGAAGTTTTTCGATGTTTTCGCAAATCGGCGGCTTTTTGAGGCACTAAGAGGCTTCCGATGCGGTTAATATTACGTGTACTTATGGAAAAAATCACGCTGAATCCAATGGGACCACCCGCAACTCTGTATCTCTTTTGGTTTAGGAGTTACACGCGTTTTTATAAATTTTTCTTGAAAAAATTAAAAACGCTATAACTTGAAAACTACAATAGCTACAGACTTCTAGATAGGCTCATTCGATTCAGCATGATTTTTTGCATAGGACCAAGTCATTTTCAACCATATATTATATAAATTTCCGGTCGATACTGCACTTTATTTAAAATGAAAAAATAATCGTCGGCCCCCCCCTGTAAAAATTTTCAAAATCGAAGTCTCCCAGAACGGGTCGATATTAAGGTTATCCGGTAGATTTTGACACGCTGAATCCAATGAGCACAGGCGCAGCTCTGTATCTTGTCTAGTTTCGGAGATAATCGAGTTTGAAATTTTCAAACTTTAAATGCTCATAACTTCGAAACCAGAAGAGATACAGTTCTGCGCTTGTGCTCATTCGATTCAGCGCACTTTTTTCTATAAGGTCGAGTAAATTCAGGCATATCCGTGACACTTTTATATTTTCCAAAAAATTGAAAAAATTGAAGTTTTTCGATGTTTTCGCAAATCGGCGGCTTTTTGAGGCACTAAGAGGCTTCCGATGCGGTTAATATTACGTGTACTTATGGAAAAAATCACGCTGAATCCAATGGGACCACCCGCAACTCTGTATCTCTTTTGGTTTAGGAGTTACACGCGTTTTTATAAATTTTTCTTGAAAAAATTAAAAACGCTATAACTTGAAAACTACAATAGCTACAGACTTCTAGATAGGCTCATTCGATTCAGCATGATTTTTTGCATAGGACCAAGTCATTTTCAACCATATATTATATAAATTTCCGGTCGATACTGCACTTTATTTAAAATGAAAAAATAATCGTCGGCCCCCCCCTGTAAAAATTTTCAAAATCGAAGTCTCCCAGAACGGGTCGATATTAAGGTTATCCGGTAGATTTTGACACGCTGAATCCAATGAGCACAGGCGCAGCTCTGTATCTTGTCTAGTTTCGGAGATAATCGAGTTTGAAATTTTCAAACTTTAAATGCTCATAACTTCGAAACCAGAAGAGATACAGTTCTGCGCTTGTGCTCATTCGATTCAGCGCACTTTTTTCTATAAGGTCGAGTAAATTCAGGCATATCCGTGACACTTTTATATTTTCCAAAAAATTGAAAAAATTGAAGTTTTTCGATGTTTTCGCAAATCGGCGGCTTTTTGAGGCACTAAGAGGCTTCCGATGCGGTTAATATTACGTGTACTTATGGAAAAAATCACGCTGAATCCAATGGGACCACCCGCAACTCTGTATCTCTTTTGGTTTAGGAGTTACACGCGTTTTTATAAATTTTTCTTGAAAAAATTAAAAACGCTATAACTTGAAAACTACAATAGCTACAGACTTCTAGATAGGCTCATTCGATTCAGCATGATTTTTTGCATAGGACCAAGTCATTTTCAACCATATATTATATAAATTTCCGGTCGATACTGCACTTTATTTAAAATGAAAAAATAATCGTCGGCCCCCCCCTGTAAAAATTTTCAAAATCGAAGTCTCCCAGAACGGGTCGATATTAAGGTTATCCGGTAGATTTTGACACGCTGAATCCAATGAGCACAGGCGCAGCTCTGTATCTTGTCTAGTTTCGGAGATAATCGAGTTTGAAATTTTCAAACTTTAAATGCTCATAACTTCGAAACCAGAAGAGATACAGTTCTGCGCTTGTGCTCATTCGATTCAGCGCACTTTTTTCTATAAGGTCGAGTAAATTCAGGCATATCCGTGACACTTTTATATTTTCCAAAAAATTGAAAAAATTGAAGTTTTTCGATGTTTTCGCAAATCGGCGGCTTGTTGAGGCACTAAGAGGCTTCCGATGCGGTTAATATTACGTGTACTTATGGAAAAAATCACGCTGAATCCAATGGGACCACCCGCAACTCTGTATCTCTTTTGGTTTAGGAGTTACACGCGTTTTTATAAATTTTTCTTGAAAAAATTAAAAACGCTATAACTTGAAAACTACAATAGCTACAGACTTCTAGATAGGCTCATTCGATTCAGCATGATTTTTTGCATAGGACCAAGTCATTTTCAACCATATATTATATAAATTTCCGGTCGATACTGCACTTTATTTAAAATGAAAAAATAATCGTCGGCCCCCCCCTGTAAAAATTTTCAAAATCGAAGTCTCCCAGAACGGGTCGATATTAAGGTTATCCGGTAGATTTTGACACGCTGAATCCAATGAGCACAGGCGCAGCTCTGTATCTTGTCTAGTTTCGGAGATAATCGAGTTTGAAATTTTCAAACTTTAAATGCTCATAACTTCGAAACCAGAAGAGATACAGTTCTGCGCTTGTGCTCATTCGATTCAGCGCACTTTTTTCTATAAGGTCGAGTAAATTCAGGCATATCCGTGACACTTTTATATTTTCCAAAAAATTGAAAAAATTGAAGTTTTTCGATGTTTTCGCAAATCGGCGGCTTTTTGAGGCACTAAGAGGCTTCCGATGCGGTTAATATTACGTGTACTTATGGAAAAAATCACGCTGAATCCAATGGGACCACCCGCAACTCTGTATCTCTTTTGGTTTAGGAGTTACACGCGTTTTTATAAATTTTTCTTGAAAAAATTAAAAACGCTATAACTTGAAAACTACAATAGCTACAGACTTCTAGATAGGCTCATTCGATTCAGCATGATTTTTTGCATAGGACCAAGTCATTTTCAACCATATATTATATAAATTTCCGGTCGATACTGCACTTTATTTAAAATGAAAAAATAATCGTCGGCCCCCCCCTGTAAAAATTTTCAAAATCGAAGTCTCCCAGAACGGGTCGATATTAAGGTTATCCGGTAGATTTTGACACGCTGAATCCAATGAGCACAGGCGCAGCTCTGTATCTTGTCTAGTTTCGGAGATAATCGAGTTTGAAATTTTCAAACTTTAAATGCTCATAACTTCGAAACCAGAAGAGATACAGTTCTGCGCTTGTGCTCATTCGATTCAGCGCACTTTTTTCTATAAGGTCGAGTAAATTCAGGCATATCCGTGACACTTTTATATTTTCCAAAAAATTGAAAAAATTGAAGTTTTTCGATGTTTTCGCAAATCGGCGGCTTTTTGAGGCACTAAGAGGCTTCCGATGCGGTTAATATTACGTGTACTTATGGAAAAAATCACGCTGAATCCAATGGGACCACCCGCAACTCTGTATCTCTTTTGGTTTAGGAGTTACACGCGTTTTTATAAATTTTTCTTGAAAAAATTAAAAACGCTATAACTTGAAAACTACAATAGCTACAGACTTCTAGATAGGCTCATTCGATTCAGCATGATTTTTTGCATAGGACCAAGTCATTTTCAACCATATATTATATAAATTTCCGGTCGATACTGCACTTTATTTAAAATGAAAAAATAATCGTCGGCCCCCCCCTGTAAAAATTTTCAAAATCGAAGTCTCCCAGAACGGGTCGATATTAAGGTTATCCGGTAGATTTTGACACGCTGAATCCAATGAGCACAGGCGCAGCTCTGTATCTTGTCTAGTTTCGGAGATAATCGAGTTTGAAATTTTCAAACTTTAAATGCTCATAACTTCGAAACCAGAAGAGATACAGTTCTGCGCTTGTGCTCATTCGATTCAGCGCACTTTTTTCTATAAGGTCGAGTAAATTCAGGCATATCCGTGACACTTTTATATTTTCCAAAAAATTGAAAAAATTGAAGTTTTTCGATGTTTTCGCAAATCGGCGGCTTTTTGAGGCACTAAGAGGCTTCCGATGCGGTTAATATTACGTGTACTTATGGAAAAAATCACGCTGAATCCAATGGGACCACCCGCAACTCTGTATCTCTTTTGGTTTAGGAGTTACACGCGTTTTTATAAATTTTTCTTGAAAAAATTAAAAACGCTATAACTTGAAAACTACAATAGCTACAGACTTCTAGATAGGCTCATTCGATTCAGCATGATTTTTTGCATAGGACCAAGTCATTTTCAACCATATATTATATAAATTTCCGGTCGATACTGCACTTTATTTAAAATGAAAAAATAATCGTCGGCCCCCCCCTGTAAAAATTTTCAAAATCGAAGTCTCCCAGAACGGGTCGATATTAAGGTTACCCGGTAGATTTTGACACGCTGAATCCAATGAGCACAGGCGCAGCTCTGTATCTTGTCTAGTTTCGGAGATAATCGAGTTTGAAATTTTCAAACTTTAAATGCTCATAACTTCGAAACCAGAAGAGATACAGTTCTGCGCTTGTGCTCATTCGATTCAGCGCACTTTTTTCTATAAGGTCGAGTAAATTCAGGCATATCCGTGACACTTTTATATTTTCCAAAAAATTGAAAAAATTGAAGTTTTTCGATGTTTTCGCAAATCGGCGGCTTTTTGAGGCACTAAGAGGCTTCCGATGCGGTTAATATTACGTGTACTTATGGAAAAAATCACGCTGAATCCAATGGGACCACCCGCAACTCTGTATCTCTTTTGGTTTAGGAGTTACACGCGTTTTTATAAATTTTTCTTGAAAAAATTAAAAACGCTATAACTTGAAAACTACAATAGCTACAGACTTCTAGATAGGCTCATTCGATTCAGCATGATTTTTTGCATAGGACCAAGTCATTTTCAACCATATATTATATAAATTTCCGGTCGATACTGCACTTTATTTAAAATGAAAAAATAATCGTCGGCCCCCCCCTGTAAAAATTTTCAAAATCGAAGTCTCCCAGAACGGGTCGATATTAAGGTTATCCGGTAGATTTTGACACGCTGAATCCAATGAGCACAGGCGCAGCTCTGTATCTTGTCTAGTTTCGGAGATAATCGAGTTTGAAATTTTCAAACTTTAAATGCTCATAACTTCGAAACCAGAAGAGATACAGTTCTGCGCTTGTGCTCATTCGATTCAGCGCACTTTTTTCTATAAGGTCGAGTAAATTCAGGCATATCCGTGACACTTTTATATTTTCCAAAAAATTGAAAAAATTGAAGTTTTTCGATGTTTTCGCAAATCGGCGGCTTTTTGAGGCACTAAGAGGCTTCCGATGCGGTTAATATTACGTGTACTTATGGAAAAAATCACGCTGAATCCAATGGGACCACCCGCAACTCTGTATCTCTTTTGGTTTAGGAGTTACACGCGTTTTTATAAATTTTTCTTGAAAAAATTAAAAACGCTATAACTTGAAAACTACAATAGCTACAGACTTCTAGATAGGCTCATTCGATTCAGCATGATTTTTTGCATAGGACCAAGTCATTTTCAACCATATATTATATAAATTTCCGGTCGATACTGCACTTTATTTAAAATGAAAAAATAATCGTCGGCCCCCCCCTGTAAAAATTTTCAAAATCGAAGTCTCCCAGAACGGGTCGATATTAAGGTTACCCGGTAGATTTTGACACGCTGAATCCAATGAGCACAGGCGCAGCTCTGTATCTTGTCTAGTTTCGGAGATAATCGAGTTTGAAATTTTCAAACTTTAAATGCTCATAACTTCGAAACCAGAAGAGATACAGTTCTGCGCTTGTGCTCATTCGATTCAGCGCACTTTTTTCTATAAGGTCGAGTAAATTCAGGCATATCCGTGACACTTTTATATTTTCCAAAAAATTGAAAAAATTGAAGTTTTTCGATGTTTTCGCAAATCGGCGGCTTTTTGAGGCACTAAGAGGCTTCCGATGCGGTTAATATTACGTGTACTTATGGAAAAAATCACGCTGAATCCAATGGGACCACCCGCAACTCTGTATCTCTTTTGGTTTAGGAGTTACACGCGTTTTTATAAATTTTTCTTGAAAAAATTAAAAACGCTATAACTTGAAAACTACAATAGCTACAGACTTCTAGATAGGCTCATTCGATTCAGCATGATTTTTTGCATAGGACCAAGTCATTTTCAACCATATATTATATAAATTTCCGGTCGATACTGCACTTTATTTAAAATGAAAAAATAATCGTCGGCCCCCCCCTGTAAAAATTTTCAAAATCGAAGTCTCCCAGAACGGGTCGATATTAAGGTTATCCGGTAGATTTTGACACGCTGAATCCAATGAGCACAGGCGCAGCTCTGTATCTTGTCTAGTTTCGGAGATAATCGAGTTTGAAATTTTCAAACTTTAAATGCTCATAACTTCGAAACCAGAAGAGATACAGTTCTGCGCTTGTGCTCATTCGATTCAGCGCACTTTTTTCTATAAGGTCGAGTAAATTCAGGCATATCCGTGACACTTTTATATTTTCCAAAAAATTGAAAAAATTGAAGTTTTTCGATGTTTTCGCAAATCGGCGGCTTTTTGAGGCACTAAGAGGCTTCCGATGCGGTTAATATTACGTGTACTTATGGAAAAAATCACGCTGAATCCAATGGGACCACCCGCAACTCTGTATCTCTTTTGGTTTAGGAGTTACACGCGTTTTTATAAATTTTTCTTGAAAAAATTAAAAACGCTATAACTTGAAAACTACAATAGCTACAGACTTCTAGATAGGCTCATTCGATTCAGCATGATTTTTTGCATAGGACCAAGTCATTTTCAACCATATATTATATAAATTTCCGGTCGATACTGCACTTTATTTAAAATGAAAAAATAATCGTCGGCCCCCCCCTGTAAAAATTTTCAAAATCGAAGTCTCCCAGAACGGGTCGATATTAAGGTTACCCGGTAGATTTTGACACGCTGAATCCAATGAGCACAGGCGCAGCTCTGTATCTTGTCTAGTTTCGGAGATAATCGAGTTTGAAATTTTCAAACTTTAAATGCTCATAACTTCGAAACCAGAAGAGATACAGTTCTGCGCTTGTGCTCATTCGATTCAGCGCACTTTTTTCTATAAGGTCGAGTAAATTCAGGCATATCCGTGACACTTTTATATTTTCCAAAAAATTGAAAAAATTGAAGTTTTTCGATGTTTTCGCAAATCGGCGGCTTTTTGAGGCACTAAGAGGCTTCCGATGCGGTTAATATTACGTGTACTTATGGAAAAAATCACGCTGAATCCAATGGGACCACCCGCAACTCTGTATCTCTTTTGGTTTAGGAGTTACACGCGTTTTTATAAATTTTTCTTGAAAAAATTAAAAACGCTATAACTTGAAAACTACAATAGCTACAGACTTCTAGATAGGCTCATTCGATTCAGCATGATTTTTTGCATAGGACCAAGTCATTTTCAACCATATATTATATAAATTTCCGGTCGATACTGCACTTTATTTAAAATGAAAAAATAATCGTCGGCCCCCCCCTGTAAAAATTTTCAAAATCGAAGTCTCCCAGAACGGGTCGATATTAAGGTTATCCGGTAGATTTTGACACGCTGAATCCAATGAGCACAGGCGCAGCTCTGTATCTTGTCTAGTTTCGGAGATAATCGAGTTTGAAATTTTCAAACTTTAAATGCTCATAACTTCGAAACCAGAAGAGATACAGTTCTGCGCTTGTGCTCATTCGATTCAGCGCACTTTTTTCTATAAGGTCGAGTAAATTCAGGCATATCCGTGACACTTTTATATTTTCCAAAAAATTGAAAAAATTGAAGTTTTTCGATGTTTTCGCAAATCGGCGGCTTTTTGAGGCACTAAGAGGCTTCCGATGCGGTTAATATTACGTGTACTTATGGAAAAAATCACGCTGAATCCAATGGGACCACCCGCAACTCTGTATCTCTTTTGGTTTAGGAGTTACACGCGTTTTTATAAATTTTTCTTGAAAAAATTAAAAACGCTATAACTTGAAAACTACAATAGCTACAGACTTCTAGATAGGCTCATTCGATTCAGCATGATTTTTTGCATAGGACCAAGTCATTTTCAACCATATATTATATAAATTTCCGGTCGATACTGCACTTTATTTAAAATGAAAAAATAATCGTCGGCCCCCCCCTGTAAAAATTTTCAAAATCGAAGTCTCCCAGAACGGGTCGATATTAAGGTTATCCGGTAGATTTTGACACGCTGAATCCAATGAGCACAGGCGCAGCTCTGTATCTTGTCTAGTTTCGGAGATAATCGAGTTTGAAATTTTCAAACTTTAAATGCTCATAACTTCGAAACCAGAAGAGATACAGTTCTGCGCTTGTGCTCATTCGATTCAGCGCACTTTTTTCTATAAGGTCGAGTAAATTCAGGCATATCCGTGACACTTTTATATTTTCCAAAAAATTGAAAAAATTGAAGTTTTTCGATGTTTTCGCAAATCGGCGGCTTTTTGAGGCACTAAGAGGCTTCCGATGCGGTTAATATTACGTGTACTTATGGAAAAAATCACGCTGAATCCAATGGGACCACCCGCAACTCTGTATCTCTTTTGGTTTAGGAGTTACACGCGTTTTTATAAATTTTTCTTGAAAAAATTAAAAACGCTATAACTTGAAAACTACAATAGCTACAGACTTCTAGATAGGCTCATTCGATTCAGCATGATTTTTTGCATAGGACCAAGTCATTTTCAACCATATATTATATAAATTTCCGGTCGATACTGCACTTTATTTAAAATGAAAAAATAATCGTCGGCCCCCCCCTGTAAAAATTTTCAAAATCGAAGTCTCCCAGAACGGGTCGATATTAAGGTTATCCGGTAGATTTTGACACGCTGAATCCAATGAGCACAGGCGCAGCTCTGTATCTTGTCTAGTTTCGGAGATAATCGAGTTTGAAATTTTCAAACTTTAAATGCTCATAACTTCGAAACCAGAAGAGATACAGTTCTGCGCTTGTGCTCATTCGATTCAGCGCACTTTTTTCTATAAGGTCGAGTAAATTCAGGCATATCCGTGACACTTTTATATTTTCCAAAAAATTGAAAAAATTGAAGTTTTTCGATGTTTTCGCAAATCGGCGGCTTTTTGAGGCACTAAGAGGCTTCCGATGCGGTTAATATTACGTGTACTTATGGAAAAAATCACGCTGAATCCAATGGGACCACCCGCAACTCTGTATCTCTTTTGGTTTAGGAGTTACACGCGTTTTTATAAATTTTTCTTGAAAAAATTAAAAACGCTATAACTTGAAAACTACAATAGCTACAGACTTCTAGATAGGCTCATTCGATTCAGCATGATTTTTTGCATAGGACCAAGTCATTTTCAACCATATATTATATAAATTTCCGGTCGATACTGCACTTTATTTAAAATGAAAAAATAATCGTCGGCCCCCCCCTGTAAAAATTTTCAAAATCGAAGTCTCCCAGAACGGGTCGATATTAAGGTTACCCGGTAGATTTTGACACGCTGAATCCAATGAGCACAGGCGCAGCTCTGTATCTTGTCTAGTTTCGGAGATAATCGAGTTTGAAATTTTCAAACTTTAAATGCTCATAACTTCGAAACCAGAAGAGATACAGTTCTGCGCTTGTGCTCATTCGATTCAGCGCACTTTTTTCTATAAGGTCGAGTAAATTCAGGCATATCCGTGACACTTTTATATTTTCCAAAAAATTGAAAAAATTGAAGTTTTTCGATGTTTTCGCAAATCGGCGGCTTTTTGAGGCACTAAGAGGCTTCCGATGCGGTTAATATTACGTGTACTTATGGAAAAAATCACGCTGAATCCAATGGGACCACCCGCAACTCTGTATCTCTTTTGGTTTAGGAGTTACACGCGTTTTTATAAATTTTTCTTGAAAAAATTAAAAACGCTATAACTTGAAAACTACAATAGCTACAGACTTCTAGATAGGCTCATTCGATTCAGCATGATTTTTTGCATAGGACCAAGTCATTTTCAACCATATATTATATAAATTTCCGGTCGATACTGCACTTTATTTAAAATGAAAAAATAATCGTCGGCCCCCCCCTGTAAAAATTTTCAAAATCGAAGTCTCCCAGAACGGGTCGATATTAAGGTTATCCGGTAGATTTTGACACGCTGAATCCAATGAGCACAGGCGCAGCTCTGTATCTTGTCTAGTTTCGGAGATAATCGAGTTTGAAATTTTCAAACTTTAAATGCTCATAACTTCGAAACCAGAAGAGATACAGTTCTGCGCTTGTGCTCATTCGATTCAGCGCACTTTTTTCTATAAGGTCGAGTAAATTCAGGCATATCCGTGACACTTTTATATTTTCCAAAAAATTGAAAAAATTGAAGTTTTTCGATGTTTTCGCAAATCGGCGGCTTTTTGAGGCACTAAGAGGCTTCCGATGCGGTTAATATTACGTGTACTTATGGAAAAAATCACGCTGAATCCAATGGGACCACCCGCAACTCTGTATCTCTTTTGGTTTAGGAGTTACACGCGTTTTTATAAATTTTTCTTGAAAAAATTAAAAACGCTATAACTTGAAAACTACAATAGCTACAGACTTCTAGATAGGCTCATTCGATTCAGCATGATTTTTTGCATAGGACCAAGTCATTTTCAACCATATATTATATAAATTTCCGGTCGATACTGCACTTTATTTAAAATGAAAAAATAATCGTCGGCCCCCCCCTGTAAAAATTTTCAAAATCGAAGTCTCCCAGAACGGGTCGATATTAAGGTTACCCGGTAGATTTTGACACGCTGAATCCAATGAGCACAGGCGCAGCTCTGTATCTTGTCTAGTTTCGGAGATAATCGAGTTTGAAATTTTCAAACTTTAAATGCTCATAACTTCGAAACCAGAAGAGATACAGTTCTGCGCTTGTGCTCATTCGATTCAGCGCACTTTTTTCTATAAGGTCGAGTAAATTCAGGCATATCCGTGACACTTTTATATTTTCCAAAAAATTGAAAAAATTGAAGTTTTTCGATGTTTTCGCAAATCGGCGGCTTTTTGAGGCACTAAGAGGCTTCCGATGCGGTTAATATTACGTGTACTTATGGAAAAAATCACGCTGAATCCAATGGGACCACCCGCAACTCTGTATCTCTTTTGGTTTAGGAGTTACACGCGTTTTTATAAATTTTTCTTGAAAAAATTAAAAACGCTATAACTTGAAAACTACAATAGCTACAGACTTCTAGATAGGCTCATTCGATTCAGCATGATTTTTTGCATAGGACCAAGTCATTTTCAACCATATATTATATAAATTTCCGGTCGATACTGCACTTTATTTAAAATGAAAAAATAATCGTCGGCCCCCCCCTGTAAAAATTTTCAAAATCGAAGTCTCCCAGAACGGGTCGATATTAAGGTTATCCGGTAGATTTTGACACGCTGAATCCAATGAGCACAGGCGCAGCTCTGTATCTTGTCTAGTTTCGGAGATAATCGAGTTTGAAATTTTCAAACTTTAAATGCTCATAACTTCGAAACCAGAAGAGATACAGTTCTGCGCTTGTGCTCATTCGATTCAGCGCACTTTTTTCTATAAGGTCGAGTAAATTCAGGCATATCCGTGACACTTTTATATTTTCCAAAAAATTGAAAAAATTGAAGTTTTTCGATGTTTTCGCAAATCGGCGGCTTTTTGAGGCACTAAGAGGCTTCCGATGCGGTTAATATTACGTGTACTTATGGAAAAAATCACGCTGAATCCAATGGGACCACCCGCAACTCTGTATCTCTTTTGGTTTAGGAGTTACACGCGTTTTTATAAATTTTTCTTGAAAAAATTAAAAACGCTATAACTTGAAAACTACAATAGCTACAGACTTCTAGATAGGCTCATTCGATTCAGCATGATTTTTTGCATAGGACCAAGTCATTTTCAACCATATATTATATAAATTTCCGGTCGATACTGCACTTTATTTAAAATGAAAAAATAATCGTCGGCCCCCCCCTGTAAAAATTTTCAAAATCGAAGTCTCCCAGAACGGGTCGATATTAAGGTTACCCGGTAGATTTTGACACGCTGAATCCAATGAGCACAGGCGCAGCTCTGTATCTTGTCTAGTTTCGGAGATAATCGAGTTTGAAATTTTCAAACTTTAAATGCTCATAACTTCGAAACCAGAAGAGATACAGTTCTGCGCTTGTGCTCATTCGATTCAGCGCACTTTTTTCTATAAGGTCGAGTAAATTCAGGCATATCCGTGACACTTTTATATTTTCCAAAAAATTGAAAAAATTGAAGTTTTTCGATGTTTTCGCAAATCGGCGGCTTTTTGAGGCACTAAGAGGCTTCCGATGCGGTTAATATTACGTGTACTTATGGAAAAAATCACGCTGAATCCAATGGGACCACCCGCAACTCTGTATCTCTTTTGGTTTAGGAGTTACACGCGTTTTTATAAATTTTTCTTGAAAAAATTAAAAACGCTATAACTTGAAAACTACAATAGCTACAGACTTCTAGATAGGCTCATTCGATTCAGCATGATTTTTTGCATAGGACCAAGTCATTTTCAACCATATATTATATAAATTTCCGGTCGATACTGCACTTTATTTAAAATGAAAAAATAATCGTCGGCCCCCCCCTGTAAAAATTTTCAAAATCGAAGTCTCCCAGAACGGGTCGATATTAAGGTTATCCGGTAGATTTTGACACGCTGAATCCAATGAGCACAGGCGCAGCTCTGTATCTTGTCTAGTTTCGGAGATAATCGAGTTTGAAATTTTCAAACTTTAAATGCTCATAACTTCGAAACCAGAAGAGATACAGTTCTGCGCTTGTGCTCATTCGATTCAGCGCACTTTTTTCTATAAGGTCGAGTAAATTCAGGCATATCCGTGACACTTTTATATTTTCCAAAAAATTGAAAAAATTGAAGTTTTTCGATGTTTTCGCAAATCGGCGGCTTTTTGAGGCACTAAGAGGCTTCCGATGCGGTTAATATTACGTGTACTTATGGAAAAAATCACGCTGAATCCAATGGGACCACCCGCAACTCTGTATCTCTTTTGGTTTAGGAGTTACACGCGTTTTTATAAATTTTTCTTGAAAAAATTAAAAACGCTATAACTTGAAAACTACAATAGCTACAGACTTCTAGATAGGCTCATTCGATTCAGCATGATTTTTTGCATAGGACCAAGTCATTTTCAACCATATATTATATAAATTTCCGGTCGATACTGCACTTTATTTAAAATGAAAAAATAATCGTCGGCCCCCCCCTGTAAAAATTTTCAAAATCGAAGTCTCCCAGAACGGGTCGATATTAAGGTTATCCGGTAGATTTTGACACGCTGAATCCAATGAGCACAGGCGCAGCTCTGTATCTTGTCTAGTTTCGGAGATAATCGAGTTTGAAATTTTCAAACTTTAAATGCTCATAACTTCGAAACCAGAAGAGATACAGTTCTGCGCTTGTGCTCATTCGATTCAGCGCACTTTTTTCTATAAGGTCGAGTAAATTCAGGCATATCCGTGACACTTTTATATTTTCCAAAAAATTGAAAAAATTGAAGTTTTTCGATGTTTTCGCAAATCGGCGGCTTTTTGAGGCACTAAGAGGCTTCCGATGCGGTTAATATTACGTGTACTTATGGAAAAAATCACGCTGAATCCAATGGGACCACCCGCAACTCTGTATCTCTTTTGGTTTAGGAGTTACACGCGTTTTTATAAATTTTTCTTGAAAAAATTAAAAACGCTATAACTTGAAAACTACAATAGCTACAGACTTCTAGATAGGCTCATTCGATTCAGCATGATTTTTTGCATAGGACCAAGTCATTTTCAACCATATATTATATAAATTTCCGGTCGATACTGCACTTTATTTAAAATGAAAAAATAATCGTCGGCCCCCCCCTGTAAAAATTTTCAAAATCGAAGTCTCCCAGAACGGGTCGATATTAAGGTTATCCGGTAGATTTTGACACGCTGAATCCAATGAGCACAGGCGCAGCTCTGTATCTTGTCTAGTTTCGGAGATAATCGAGTTTGAAATTTTCAAACTTTAAATGCTCATAACTTCGAAACCAGAAGAGATACAGTTCTGCGCTTGTGCTCATTCGATTCAGCGCACTTTTTTCTATAAGGTCGAGTAAATTCAGGCATATCCGTGACACTTTTATATTTTCCAAAAAATTGAAAAAATTGAAGTTTTTCGATGTTTTCGCAAATCGGCGGCTTTTTGAGGCACTAAGAGGCTTCCGATGCGGTTAATATTACGTGTACTTATGGAAAAAATCACGCTGAATCCAATGGGACCACCCGCAACTCTGTATCTCTTTTGGTTTAGGAGTTACACGCGTTTTTATAAATTTTTCTTGAAAAAATTAAAAACGCTATAACTTGAAAACTACAATAGCTACAGACTTCTAGATAGGCTCATTCGATTCAGCATGATTTTTTGCATAGGACCAAGTCATTTTCAACCATATATTATATAAATTTCCGGTCGATACTGCACTTTATTTAAAATGAAAAAATAATCGTCGGCCCCCCCCTGTAAAAATTTTCAAAATCGAAGTCTCCCAGAACGGGTCGATATTAAGGTTATCCGGTAGATTTTGACACGCTGAATCCAATGAGCACAGGCGCAGCTCTGTATCTTGTCTAGTTTCGGAGATAATCGAGTTTGAAATTTTCAAACTTTAAATGCTCATAACTTCGAAACCAGAAGAGATACAGTTCTGCGCTTGTGCTCATTCGATTCAGCGCACTTTTTTCTATAAGGTCGAGTAAATTCAGGCATATCCGTGACACTTTTATATTTTCCAAAAAATTGAAAAAATTGAAGTTTTTCGATGTTTTCGCAAATCGGCGGCTTTTTGAGGCACTAAGAGGCTTCCGATGCGGTTAATATTACGTGTACTTATGGAAAAAATCACGCTGAATCCAATGGGACCACCCGCAACTCTGTATCTCTTTTGGTTTAGGAGTTACACGCGTTTTTATAAATTTTTCTTGAAAAAATTAAAAACGCTATAACTTGAAAACTACAATAGCTACAGACTTCTAGATAGGCTCATTCGATTCAGCATGATTTTTTGCATAGGACCAAGTCATTTTCAACCATATATTATATAAATTTCCGGTCGATACTGCACTTTATTTAAAATGAAAAAATAATCGTCGGCCCCCCCCTGTAAAAATTTTCAAAATCGAAGTCTCCCAGAACGGGTCGATATTAAGGTTATCCGGTAGATTTTGACACGCTGAATCCAATGAGCACAGGCGCAGCTCTGTATCTTGTCTAGTTTCGGAGATAATCGAGTTTGAAATTTTCAAACTTTAAATGCTCATAACTTCGAAACCAGAAGAGATACAGTTCTGCGCTTGTGCTCATTCGATTCAGCGCACTTTTTTCTATAAGGTCGAGTAAATTCAGGCATATCCGTGACACTTTTATATTTTCCAAAAAATTGAAAAAATTGAAGTTTTTCGATGTTTTCGCAAATCGGCGGCTTTTTGAGGCACTAAGAGGCTTCCGATGCGGTTAATATTACGTGTACTTATGGAAAAAATCACGCTGAATCCAATGGGACCACCCGCAACTCTGTATCTCTTTTGGTTTAGGAGTTACACGCGTTTTTATAAATTTTTCTTGAAAAAATTAAAAACGCTATAACTTGAAAACTACAATAGCTACAGACTTCTAGATAGGCTCATTCGATTCAGCATGATTTTTTGCATAGGACCAAGTCATTTTCAACCATATATTATATAAATTTCCGGTCGATACTGCACTTTATTTAAAATGAAAAAATAATCGTCGGCCCCCCCCTGTAAAAATTTTCAAAATCGAAGTCTCCCAGAACGGGTCGATATTAAGGTTATCCGGTAGATTTTGACACGCTGAATCCAATGAGCACAGGCGCAGCTCTGTATCTTGTCTAGTTTCGGAGATAATCGAGTTTGAAATTTTCAAACTTTAAATGCTCATAACTTCGAAACCAGAAGAGATACAGTTCTGCGCTTGTGCTCATTCGATTCAGCGCACTTTTTTCTATAAGGTCGAGTAAATTCAGGCATATCCGTGACACTTTTATATTTTCCAAAAAATTGAAAAAATTGAAGTTTTTCGATGTTTTCGCAAATCGGCGGCTTTTTGAGGCACTAAGAGGCTTCCGATGCGGTTAATATTACGTGTACTTATGGAAAAAATCACGCTGAATCCAATGGGACCACCCGCAACTCTGTATCTCTTTTGGTTTAGGAGTTACACGCGTTTTTATAAATTTTTCTTGAAAAAATTAAAAACGCTATAACTTGAAAACTACAATAGCTACAGACTTCTAGATAGGCTCATTCGATTCAGCATGATTTTTTGCATAGGACCAAGTCATTTTCAACCATATATTATATAAATTTCCGGTCGATACTGCACTTTATTTAAAATGAAAAAATAATCGTCGGCCCCCCCCTGTAAAAATTTTCAAAATCGAAGTCTCCCAGAACGGGTCGATATTAAGGTTATCCGGTAGATTTTGACACGCTGAATCCAATGAGCACAGGCGCAGCTCTGTATCTTGTCTAGTTTCGGAGATAATCGAGTTTGAAATTTTCAAACTTTAAATGCTCATAACTTCGAAACCAGAAGAGATACAGTTCTGCGCTTGTGCTCATTCGATTCAGCGCACTTTTTTCTATAAGGTCGAGTAAATTCAGGCATATCCGTGACACTTTTATATTTTCCAAAAAATTGAAAAAATTGAAGTTTTTCGATGTTTTCGCAAATCGGCGGCTTTTTGAGGCACTAAGAGGCTTCCGATGCGGTTAATATTACGTGTACTTATGGAAAAAATCACGCTGAATCCAATGGGACCACCCGCAACTCTGTATCTCTTTTGGTTTAGGAGTTACACGCGTTTTTATAAATTTTTCTTGAAAAAATTAAAAACGCTATAACTTGAAAACTACAATAGCTACAGACTTCTAGATAGGCTCATTCGATTCAGCATGATTTTTTGCATAGGACCAAGTCATTTTCAACCATATATTATATAAATTTCCGGTCGATACTGCACTTTATTTAAAATGAAAAAATAATCGTCGGCCCCCCCCTGTAAAAATTTTCAAAATCGAAGTCTCCCAGAACGGGTCGATATTAAGGTTACCCGGTAGATTTTGACACGCTGAATCCAATGAGCACAGGCGCAGCTCTGTATCTTGTCTAGTTTCGGAGATAATCGAGTTTGAAATTTTCAAACTTTAAATGCTCATAACTTCGAAACCAGAAGAGATACAGTTCTGCGCTTGTGCTCATTCGATTCAGCGCACTTTTTTCTATAAGGTCGAGTAAATTCAGGCATATCCGTGACACTTTTATATTTTCCAAAAAATTGAAAAAATTGAAGTTTTTCGATGTTTTCGCAAATCGGCGGCTTTTTGAGGCACTAAGAGGCTTCCGATGCGGTTAATATTACGTGTACTTATGGAAAAAATCACGCTGAATCCAATGGGACCACCCGCAACTCTGTATCTCTTTTGGTTTAGGAGTTACACGCGTTTTTATAAATTTTTCTTGAAAAAATTAAAAACGCTATAACTTGAAAACTACAATAGCTACAGACTTCTAGATAGGCTCATTCGATTCAGCATGATTTTTTGCATAGGACCAAGTCATTTTCAACCATATATTATATAAATTTCCGGTCGATACTGCACTTTATTTAAAATGAAAAAATAATCGTCGGCCCCCCCCTGTAAAAATTTTCAAAATCGAAGTCTCCCCGAACGGGTCGATATTAAGGTTATCCGGTAGATTTTGACACGCTGAATCCAATGAGCACAGGCGCAGCTCTGTATCTTGTCTAGTTTCGGAGATAATCGAGTTTGAAATTTTCAAACTTTAAATGCTCATAACTTCGAAACCAGAAGAGATACAGTTCTGCGCTTGTGCTCATTCGATTCAGCGCACTTTTTTCTATAAGGTCGAGTAAATTCAGGCATATCCGTGACACTTTTATATTTTCCAAAAAATTGAAAAAATTGAAGTTTTTCGATGTTTTCGCAAATCGGCGGCTTTTTGAGGCACTAAGAGGCTTCCGATGCGGTTAATATTACGTGTACTTATGGAAAAAATCACGCTGAATCCAATGGGACCACCCGCAACTCTGTATCTCTTTTGGTTTAGGAGTTACACGCGTTTTTATAAATTTTTCTTGAAAAAATTAAAAACGCTATAACTTGAAAACTACAATAGCTACAGACTTCTAGATAGGCTCATTCGATTCAGCATGATTTTTTGCATAGGACCAAGTCATTTTCAACCATATATTATATAAATTTCCGGTCGATACTGCACTTTATTTAAAATGAAAAAATAATCGTCGGCCCCCCCCTGTAAAAATTTTCAAAATCGAAGTCTCCCAGAACGGGTCGATATTAAGGTTATCCGGTAGATTTTGACACGCTGAATCCAATGAGCACAGGCGCAGCTCTGTATCTTGTCTAGTTTCGGAGATAATCGAGTTTGAAATTTTCAAACTTTAAATGCTCATAACTTCGAAACCAGAAGAGATACAGTTCTGCGCTTGTGCTCATTCGATTCAGCGCACTTTTTTCTATAAGGTCGAGTAAATTCAGGCATATCCGTGACACTTTTATATTTTCCAAAAAATTGAAAAAATTGAAGTTTTTCGATGTTTTCGCAAATCGGCGGCTTTTTGAGGCACTAAGAGGCTTCCGATGCGGTTAATATTACGTGTACTTATGGAAAAAATCACGCTGAATCCAATGGGACCACCCGCAACTCTGTATCTCTTTTGGTTTAGGAGTTACACGCGTTTTTATAAATTTTTCTTGAAAAAATTAAAAACGCTATAACTTGAAAACTACAATAGCTACAGACTTCTAGATAGGCTCATTCGATTCAGCATGATTTTTTGCATAGGACCAAGTCATTTTCAACCATATATTATATAAATTTCCGGTCGATACTGCACTTTATTTAAAATGAAAAAATAATCGTCGGCCCCCCCCTGTAAAAATTTTCAAAATCGAAGTCTCCCAGAACGGGTCGATATTAAGGTTATCCGGTAGATTTTGACACGCTGAATCCAATGAGCACAGGCGCAGCTCTGTATCTTGTCTAGTTTCGGAGATAATCGAGTTTGAAATTTTCAAACTTTAAATGCTCATAACTTCGAAACCAGAAGAGATACAGTTCTGCGCTTGTGCTCATTCGATTCAGCGCACTTTTTTCTATAAGGTCGAGTAAATTCAGGCATATCCGTGACACTTTTATATTTTCCAAAAAATTGAAAAAATTGAAGTTTTTCGATGTTTTCGCAAATCGGCGGCTTTTTGAGGCACTAAGAGGCTTCCGATGCGGTTAATATTACGTGTACTTATGGAAAAAATCACGCTGAATCCAATGGGACCACCCGCAACTCTGTATCTCTTTTGGTTTAGGAGTTACACGCGTTTTTATAAATTTTTCTTGAAAAAATTAAAAACGCTATAACTTGAAAACTACAATAGCTACAGACTTCTAGATAGGCTCATTCGATTCAGCATGATTTTTTGCATAGGACCAAGTCATTTTCAACCATATATTATATAAATTTCCGGTCGATACTGCACTTTATTTAAAATGAAAAAATAATCGTCGGCCCCCCCCTGTAAAAATTTTCAAAATCGAAGTCTCCCAGAACGGGTCGATATTAAGGTTATCCGGTAGATTTTGACACGCTGAATCCAATGAGCACAGGCGCAGCTCTGTATCTTGTCTAGTTTCGGAGATAATCGAGTTTGAAATTTTCAAACTTTAAATGCTCATAACTTCGAAACCAGAAGAGATACAGTTCTGCGCTTGTGCTCATTCGATTCAGCGCACTTTTTTCTATAAGGTCGAGTAAATTCAGGCATATCCGTGACACTTTTATATTTTCCAAAAAATTGAAAAAATTGAAGTTTTTCGATGTTTTCGCAAATCGGCGGCTTTTTGAGGCACTAAGAGGCTTCCGATGCGGTTAATATTACGTGTACTTATGGAAAAAATCACGCTGAATCCAATGGGACCACCCGCAACTCTGTATCTCTTTTGGTTTAGGAGTTACACGCGTTTTTATAAATTTTTCTTGAAAAAATTAAAAACGCTATAACTTGAAAACTACAATAGCTACAGACTTCTAGATAGGCTCATTCGATTCAGCATGATTTTTTGCATAGGACCAAGTCATTTTCAACCATATATTATATAAATTTCCGGTCGATACTGCACTTTATTTAAAATGAAAAAATAATCGTCGGCCCCCCCCTGTAAAAATTTTCAAAATCGAAGTCTCCCAGAACGGGTCGATATTAAGGTTATCCGGTAGATTTTGACACGCTGAATCCAATGAGCACAGGCGCAGCTCTGTATCTTGTCTAGTTTCGGAGATAATCGAGTTTGAAATTTTCAAACTTTAAATGCTCATAACTTCGAAACCAGAAGAGATACAGTTCTGCGCTTGTGCTCATTCGATTCAGCGCACTTTTTTCTATAAGGTCGAGTAAATTCAGGCATATCCGTGACACTTTTATATTTTCCAAAAAATTGAAAAAATTGAAGTTTTTCGATGTTTTCGCAAATCGGCGGCTTTTTGAGGCACTAAGAGGCTTCCGATGCGGTTAATATTACGTGTACTTATGGAAAAAATCACGCTGAATCCAATGGGACCACCCGCAACTCTGTATCTCTTTTGGTTTAGGAGTTACACGCGTTTTTATAAATTTTTCTTGAAAAAATTAAAAACGCTATAACTTGAAAACTACAATAGCTACAGACTTCTAGATAGGCTCATTCGATTCAGCATGATTTTTTGCATAGGACCAAGTCATTTTCAACCATATATTATATAAATTTCCGGTCGATACTGCACTTTATTTAAAATGAAAAAATAATCGTCGGCCCCCCCCTGTAAAAATTTTCAAAATCGAAGTCTCCCAGAACGGGTCGATATTAAGGTTATCCGGTAGATTTTGACACGCTGAATCCAATGAGCACAGGCGCAGCTCTGTATCTTGTCTAGTTTCGGAGATAATCGAGTTTGAAATTTTCAAACTTTAAATGCTCATAACTTCGAAACCAGAAGAGATACAGTTCTGCGCTTGTGCTCATTCGATTCAGCGCACTTTTTTCTATAAGGTCGAGTAAATTCAGGCATATCCGTGACACTTTTATATTTTCCAAAAAATTGAAAAAATTGAAGTTTTTCGATGTTTTCGCAAATCGGCGGCTTTTTGAGGCACTAAGAGGCTTCCGATGCGGTTAATATTACGTGTACTTATGGAAAAAATCACGCTGAATCCAATGGGACCACCCGCAACTCTGTATCTCTTTTGGTTTAGGAGTTACACGCGTTTTTATAAATTTTTCTTGAAAAAATTAAAAACGCTATAACTTGAAAACTACAATAGCTACAGACTTCTAGATAGGCTCATTCGATTCAGCATGATTTTTTGCATAGGACCAAGTCATTTTCAACCATATATTATATAAATTTCCGGTCGATACTGCACTTTATTTAAAATGAAAAAATAATCGTCGGCCCCCCCCTGTAAAAATTTTCAAAATCGAAGTCTCCCAGAACGGGTCGATATTAAGGTTATCCGGTAGATTTTGACACGCTGAATCCAATGAGCACAGGCGCAGCTCTGTATCTTGTCTAGTTTCGGAGATAATCGAGTTTGAAATTTTCAAACTTTAAATGCTCATAACTTCGAAACCAGAAGAGATACAGTTCTGCGCTTGTGCTCATTCGATTCAGCGCACTTTTTTCTATAAGGTCGAGTAAATTCAGGCATATCCGTGACACTTTTATATTTTCCAAAAAATTGAAAAAATTGAAGTTTTTCGATGTTTTCGCAAATCGGCGGCTTTTTGAGGCACTAAGAGGCTTCCGATGCGGTTAATATTACGTGTACTTATGGAAAAAATCACGCTGAATCCAATGGGACCACCCGCAACTCTGTATCTCTTTTGGTTTAGGAGTTACACGCGTTTTTATAAATTTTTCTTGAAAAAATTAAAAACGCTATAACTTGAAAACTACAATAGCTACAGACTTCTAGATAGGCTCATTCGATTCAGCATGATTTTTTGCATAGGACCAAGTCATTTTCAACCATATATTATATAAATTTCCGGTCGATACTGCACTTTATTTAAAATGAAAAAATAATCGTCGGCCCCCCCCTGTAAAAATTTTCAAAATCGAAGTCTCCCAGAACGGGTCGATATTAAGGTTATCCGGTAGATTTTGACACGCTGAATCCAATGAGCACAGGCGCAGCTCTGTATCTTGTCTAGTTTCGGAGATAATCGAGTTTGAAATTTTCAAACTTTAAATGCTCATAACTTCGAAACCAGAAGAGATACAGTTCTGCGCTTGTGCTCATTCGATTCAGCGCACTTTTTTCTATAAGGTCGAGTAAATTCAGGCATATCCGTGACACTTTTATATTTTCCAAAAAATTGAAAAAATTGAAGTTTTTCGATGTTTTCGCAAATCGGCGGCTTTTTGAGGCACTAAGAGGCTTCCGATGCGGTTAATATTACGTGTACTTATGGAAAAAATCACGCTGAATCCAATGGGACCACCCGCAACTCTGTATCTCTTTTGGTTTAGGAGTTACACGCGTTTTTATAAATTTTTCTTGAAAAAATTAAAAACGCTATAACTTGAAAACTACAATAGCTACAGACTTCTAGATAGGCTCATTCGATTCAGCATGATTTTTTGCATAGGACCAAGTCATTTTCAACCATATATTATATAAATTTCCGGTCGATACTGCACTTTATTTAAAATGAAAAAATAATCGTCGGCCCCCCCCTGTAAAAATTTTCAAAATCGAAGTCTCCCAGAACGGGTCGATATTAAGGTTATCCGGTAGATTTTGACACGCTGAATCCAATGAGCACAGGCGCAGCTCTGTATCTTGTCTAGTTTCGGAGATAATCGAGTTTGAAATTTTCAAACTTTAAATGCTCATAACTTCGAAACCAGAAGAGATACAGTTCTGCGCTTGTGCTCATTCGATTCAGCGCACTTTTTTCTATAAGGTCGAGTAAATTCAGGCATATCCGTGACACTTTTATATTTTCCAAAAAATTGAAAAAATTGAAGTTTTTCGATGTTTTCGCAAATCGGCGGCTTTTTGAGGCACTAAGAGGCTTCCGATGCGGTTAATATTACGTGTACTTATGGAAAAAATCACGCTGAATCCAATGGGACCACCCGCAACTCTGTATCTCTTTTGGTTTAGGAGTTACACGCGTTTTTATAAATTTTTCTTGAAAAAATTAAAAACGCTATAACTTGAAAACTACAATAGCTACAGACTTCTAGATAGGCTCATTCGATTCAGCATGATTTTTTGCATAGGACCAAGTCATTTTCAACCATATATTATATAAATTTCCGGTCGATACTGCACTTTATTTAAAATGAAAAAATAATCGTCGGCCCCCCCCTGTAAAAATTTTCAAAATCGAAGTCTCCCAGAACGGGTCGATATTAAGGTTATCCGGTAGATTTTGACACGCTGAATCCAATGAGCACAGGCGCAGCTCTGTATCTTGTCTAGTTTCGGAGATAATCGAGTTTGAAATTTTCAAACTTTAAATGCTCATAACTTCGAAACCAGAAGAGATACAGTTCTGCGCTTGTGCTCATTCGATTCAGCGCACTTTTTTCTATAAGGTCGAGTAAATTCAGGCATATCCGTGACACTTTTATATTTTCCAAAAAATTGAAAAAATTGAAGTTTTTCGATGTTTTCGCAAATCGGCGGCTTTTTGAGGCACTAAGAGGCTTCCGATGCGGTTAATATTACGTGTACTTATGGAAAAAATCACGCTGAATCCAATGGGACCACCCGCAACTCTGTATCTCTTTTGGTTTAGGAGTTACACGCGTTTTTATAAATTTTTCTTGAAAAAATTAAAAACGCTATAACTTGAAAACTACAATAGCTACAGACTTCTAGATAGGCTCATTCGATTCAGCATGATTTTTTGCATAGGACCAAGTCATTTTCAACCATATATTATATAAATTTCCGGTCGATACTGCACTTTATTTAAAATGAAAAAATAATCGTCGGCCCCCCCCTGTAAAAATTTTCAAAATCGAAGTCTCCCAGAACGGGTCGATATTAAGGTTATCCGGTAGATTTTGACACGCTGAATCCAATGAGCACAGGCGCAGCTCTGTATCTTGTCTAGTTTCGGAGATAATCGAGTTTGAAATTTTCAAACTTTAAATGCTCATAACTTCGAAACCAGAAGAGATACAGTTCTGCGCTTGTGCTCATTCGATTCAGCGCACTTTTTTCTATAAGGTCGAGTAAATTCAGGCATATCCGTGACACTTTTATATTTTCCAAAAAATTGAAAAAATTGAAGTTTTTCGATGTTTTCGCAAATCGGCGGCTTTTTGAGGCACTAAGAGGCTTCCGATGCGGTTAATATTACGTGTACTTATGGAAAAAATCACGCTGAATCCAATGGGACCACCCGCAACTCTGTATCTCTTTTGGTTTAGGAGTTACACGCGTTTTTATAAATTTTTCTTGAAAAAATTAAAAACGCTATAACTTGAAAACTACAATAGCTACAGACTTCTAGATAGGCTCATTCGATTCAGCATGATTTTTTGCATAGGACCAAGTCATTTTCAACCATATATTATATAAATTTCCGGTCGATACTGCACTTTATTTAAAATGAAAAAATAATCGTCGGCCCCCCCCTGTAAAAATTTTCAAAATCGAAGTCTCCCAGAACGGGTCGATATTAAGGTTATCCGGTAGATTTTGACACGCTGAATCCAATGAGCACAGGCGCAGCTCTGTATCTTGTCTAGTTTCGGAGATAATCGAGTTTGAAATTTTCAAACTTTAAATGCTCATAACTTCGAAACCAGAAGAGATACAGTTCTGCGCTTGTGCTCATTCGATTCAGCGCACTTTTTTCTATAAGGTCGAGTAAATTCAGGCATATCCGTGACACTTTTATATTTTCCAAAAAATTGAAAAAATTGAAGTTTTTCGATGTTTTCGCAAATCGGCGGCTTTTTGAGGCACTAAGAGGCTTCCGATGCGGTTAATATTACGTGTACTTATGGAAAAAATCACGCTGAATCCAATGGGACCACCCGCAACTCTGTATCTCTTTTGGTTTAGGAGTTACACGCGTTTTTATAAATTTTTCTTGAAAAAATTAAAAACGCTATAACTTGAAAACTACAATAGCTACAGACTTCTAGATAGGCTCATTCGATTCAGCATGATTTTTTGCATAGGACCAAGTCATTTTCAACCATATATTATATAAATTTCCGGTCGATACTGCACTTTATTTAAAATGAAAAAATAATCGTCGGCCCCCCCCTGTAAAAATTTTCAAAATCGAAGTCTCCCAGAACGGGTCGATATTAAGGTTACCCGGTAGATTTTGACACGCTGAATCCAATGAGCACAGGCGCAGCTCTGTATCTTGTCTAGTTTCGGAGATAATCGAGTTTGAAATTTTCAAACTTTAAATGCTCATAACTTCGAAACCAGAAGAGATACAGTTCTGCGCTTGTGCTCATTCGATTCAGCGCACTTTTTTCTATAAGGTCGAGTAAATTCAGGCATATCCGTGACACTTTTATATTTTCCAAAAAATTGAAAAAATTGAAGTTTTTCGATGTTTTCGCAAATCGGCGGCTTTTTGAGGCACTAAGAGGCTTCCGATGCGGTTAATATTACGTGTACTTATGGAAAAAATCACGCTGAATCCAATGGGACCACCCGCAACTCTGTATCTCTTTTGGTTTAGGAGTTACACGCGTTTTTATAAATTTTTCTTGAAAAAATTAAAAACGCTATAACTTGAAAACTACAATAGCTACAGACTTCTAGATAGGCTCATTCGATTCAGCATGATTTTTTGCATAGGACCAAGTCATTTTCAACCATATATTATATAAATTTCCGGTCGATACTGCACTTTATTTAAAATGAAAAAATAATCGTCGGCCCCCCCCTGTAAAAATTTTCAAAATCGAAGTCTCCCAGAACGGGTCGATATTAAGGTTACCCGGTAGATTTTGACACGCTGAATCCAATGAGCACAGGCGCAGCTCTGTATCTTGTCTAGTTTCGGAGATAATCGAGTTTGAAATTTTCAAACTTTAAATGCTCATAACTTCGAAACCAGAAGAGATACAGTTCTGCGCTTGTGCTCATTCGATTGATGTTTAGGTTAGGATAAAACATTTTGATTATTGTGAAACTTTTTTTGACGTTTACACTAACGCCATCAATCGGATTTTTGAGTGAACGTCAGAATAGTAAGCAAAAAAGTATAGTGCAGTGTATCTCTATTCTTTAACTAACTTTTCTACCTGATATTTTGCTTGGTGAATTGAAAGGAAATTTTATATAGATTTGTTCCAAAATTAGTAACTTCTATGTTTAATAGTGTTCGGTGAATATTGGCGTTAGTGGGCGGGAAATGGCTCCAAACAATTGGCAACACTGTACGGTGTTCCCCCATAGCGCGACGTTGGGACGCAATTAAGAGTTTGTGTTTAATAGTTTTCTTGCAACAGACGTTAATTGGCGACTGTAAAGCGATTAAAACGGACTCAGTGTATACCTGCGGGAGGTAATTTACAGGATTCGAATTCACGCCCTGGCGGCCTACCTTATATACTTTTTAATGACTCTATATACCTATGTGTGACTTTGGGTATATATATCCACGTATTCTTTGTAATCATTATGAATTCACGATTCGTGCGACAAAAAAAGACGCATACGAATTACATATTTACATTGTTTCATTTATTTATGTTCCTATTAAAAATATAATGTGGACGACGTTTATTATAGAATGTTTTATTATTTAATAATCAACCTGGAATGAAATACGACACTAGTTTTGATTTTATTATTGTAAAACCAATTTAAGAAAGTTTGCTAATCAAAACACGTACACCTACGTTTACTATTACCTACCGATTATTATGCGACCAAAAGACAAAATCGTCTAAGTATGATTTTTAAGTGTACTGTATATACAGTATGTAGGTTAAGTTACGTATATCAGTTGCAATGTAAACTGCAAACGTAGTATTTAACTATAACACTTAATTGTTCTAGTTAAATGCGCATGGGTTTGCATTTCAAATTGATATAAATATATGTATATTTGGAAGGAAGAAGAAGTGTTGTAAATAAAGATAATTTAATCAAACTCGAAGTTATTACTAACACAAAAGAACCTGATCAACCACCAACAACAATACATGGCGATCATGCCAGTTAACACCAACAAATTAAAAATAATAGTCTTCTTTTGGGTACAGCCGCATTATATGCATCAAGACATATCCAAGGGCGTAGATATTTTATTTTTCTGGGGGGGGAGCAAAAAAATTCAATATTTTTTTAAGTTTTATTAATATCACGCAAGAATACTTACAAAGGAAGGTGTCAAGCAAAATATTGCTACAAGAGCAACAGCAAAAAGCACAGACGGCGTTTTTTTAGTGGTAACTAAAGGAGTTATGCGAACGCCGTCTTTGCATTTTTTTTTTTGCTGTTGCTCTTGTAGCTTTTATAAGCACAGAATTTCGAGGTTGGATTTTAATTACTTGTCTGCCTCGAAATTCATTTTTTTTCGACGTCTTAGGCACAGAATTTCGATCTTGATTTCAATTTCTTGTCTGCCTCGAAATTATTTTTTTTAAGTTATAATCTTGAGATCCAGTCGCCTCAAGTTTTTGAATTTAGCACAGAACGAAGTTTTTACTTCTCCGAAGTTTTTTTTTAAGATATAATGATACAGAACGTTTGCAGCGTTCTCTCTCTGAACGGCAGACACTTTCACTTATGGCAAGCATACCCGCTAGCATACTCTAGTACTCATATCTCTATAGCAAAGAATAGACTATTGGTGACCCATATACCCACTAGTCAAGTCGAACTGGAACTTCTATTTAGAATGGAAATCATTAATGTAATTACAGAAAATCGTTCCTCATAAAATGCACACCAACCTCTCGTGGTCGCCCCGTTTTATGTTGCATTTTACGTGGAGCGATTTTCTGTAACTCATTAATGATTTCCATAGCTGCCATAACAACAAAAGTCATGTATATTGGATCCACGAAGTCTGTAACCAGGAGACCTAGCTTCCTATACTTCCTGTGTTTCGAGACGGACCGTTTTCTGGCGCACTACCTGGAAAAATTTCGGTTCTTCCCACTTAAAGGGTACACGGGAAGAAGGCGGTTTGTCAAAAAATGTAAATTGTGCAGGAGAGCATTTTGAAGTGTTTAAGATCGTACCATTTACTTGCTGATGCATTTCTTTCAACGCTTATAGCTTTTGACCTAGCGTATTCTTGTCTAAAATGAATACACCAATAGAAAGGTACGACTTTTGGCTACAGGATGGCATAAAAAAAAATTAATTTCGAATTTTTACTGAAAAATCGCCTTCTTCCCATGTACCCCTCTCTTGTTTTCGCCATAGTTACCAAAATTGTTTAACTTCACAGTCACTGCACACATGTAAGCCTTGTACGTGTGTGCGTTACCCAGTAGCTGACGCCATATTGGTTCATGCGACAGATATCGGTCCACCGCTACGCTCGAGCTGGGTTTCCTGGTTACAGACTTCGTGATTGGATCATGAAATTCACTAAAAATATGAAAATTTAAACGTAAGCGGTTTTGATTTGACCTACAGATTTTTATTGTAGTTGAGTTGCTATTAAATCAACTAGTTTTATTGTAATTAAGAGAAACTGATACGCCTTCTAAAACAAGTTTATCGAAGATAGTATTCGGTATCCACTTATCGTATTAGAAGTTTACGAAAGTTTAAAAATACCAGACCCCAACTCTGGCTTAGAGTGGTTTTTGTTTCTCTTATTACTTCCACCAACCGCCAGATTTATTTTGATCTGGTACTAATTCATGATTTCTATTAATTATTTTTAATAATAAATTTAAAATTCAATTGCAGCTCTCAGCTTTGAACCTAAAAACTAAGGGCATTTAATTAGGCGCTGTGAAATAAAAATTTATTTTTTATAAACACTTTTTTTGTATAATTTTTGACAACTAATAATAAAAAAAACTATAGTTGGCAAAACCCGCTAGGTTAATAAAAATGAGAAAAAAAATGAAAAAAAAAATATTTTTAAAAATGAAAAACAATAATAACAAACGAACGAACACACAATCTCTCACCCTAAACGCATATACATGCCTCCGTTCCGTCGTGGGTAAAAATAGAAAAAAAAATAAAAATCAATAATGTTGGCAGGGATCGAACCCGGAACCTTGTCCCTACTAAGCTAAAGCCTTATCCACTACGCGACGGAACGCCAACGGCTGTCTTTCTATTTTCATGATATAGAATTGTAGCACTTATTCTACGGTAATTTACTACAGTAATTCATATATTGTTTTTTTAAACTATTAGCTGTCAAAAATAATAAAATAAAACTGTTTATAAAAATTAAAATACTAAAGCAATTAAAAACATCAAGGATAAAAAAAAATTAAAATTTAACTAAAAAAATATCTTATCAATGTCTATATGATTCACAATTAAATATTACCAATTAATTAATTAACTGATGTTGTTAAATCAGATTTATGGTCTACATACGAAAAAATATCTTATCTTAAACGCATTTTAGTAAATTTAATTAGGGTTCTAGTCTGACAGTAAACAAACTGAATAAAATATAAACCAAGGCGATCTGACTAAAATTGCGATCTGTAGAGCTCGGACGTACGTACGTAGGTGTATACAGTTTTGCCAACTATTTCTTAGTACTCGCTGTTATTTCTTCTTATAACCAGTGAATAATTTTTCCAGCACCCTGTAACATAATATTTCGAGCGAACAGACCGTACACACATTGTACACATTTGAAGGGTATAATTATCAGCATTATGCGAGTGGTTCCAAGTGAATGCGTCATCAGGCAGGTAACTCGACTGTTAGATCGATAACGTAAGCGATCGCAGTCAACTGTGACAGAGGCTGTTATTTATACGCGTATATCTATAATATACAAACGCTGCAGGTACACGTATAAAATAATATCATCACATCATATTATCGTTGTGAGTTATTATTATACATTTAATCTGTTCATTTTCCTGTGTTCATACAGTCGGACGCAACTAGTCCATGCGCTGGACATGCCTGGCGAACTCACCTAATCGAGCCACACTCTAATGCCGGCACTTCACATGGCTATTTGATTTGTGTATTTGGCAAACAATTACCATGTGTGGACAGTCTATTTGACAAAGTTTTGGCCTTATTTGCCTATTGGACAAATAAGGCCAATACCAAATACGCGTTGCCGTGCGCTTGTCGGTTTTTCGAGGCACATCAAAGGAGTCAAATAGGCAAATACGCAAATAAACCGTCCACACAATGGCCATATTTAGAAGCGCACGCGCCGTGAACCTGTACGGACGTGCAGTATTTTTGAAACAGTGCTAAAATTCCTGGAATTTTGAACCTTGCGTTCTGCTGCCAAATGCTTCTGTGTTTGTTTTTTGACTGCCATGTTTAATGCACAAAAATCTCAATAAAAATAAAACTATTTTTACCAGTATTTCTTTTTATTAGGCAATATAATAATTACAAAAATATTAAAAACTAAAAAGCTATCTTCTAAGTAGACAATTGGGAAGTGGGAACCAAAACATAGGAGTGGTTACTTTTTTCCGTTCGTTTCTATCCTTTTATGGTTTTGGATTCTAGTGACTTTAGTTACATAAATAAAAAAAATATATTGTTTTTGATACAATTTTCGATATTGGATATTTTGTATCGATATATCGGATCAAAATATATCGCCTAAAAATATCGATATTTTGAATTAAAAATATCGATACAATTACATCGATACTTTTTCAACATCCCTATTTTATTATACCTACAGCATATGAACGTGACATGTTGATTATAGATATTTTCATTTTCACATCATTACCTCAAAGTAATTTTATTAATGATTAACGAAAATGAGTGTGCAAGCTATTATATATCACACTATTGCAGACGGTATGTTGCATATTATTGATGAATGAATAATTGTTTTGTTTTTGGCTATCGATATCTTATACTGGATGTATAAAATTCAACAAAGTTGTTGAACAACTTTGAAATATGTCAATTATTTTTTTATATAGAAAAGTTAACGATCAAAAAAGTAAACATATTGTCTAATGCATATCATATTACATCTTAATACAGGGTGGTGCAATGGGTATTGGCGGTTTTTGAAACGCCATTACTCGATTGTAAATTGAAAAGAAGAATACCTCTTCGGTTCTGGCGGCCATTTCAATTGACATACTATTCTAACGCGTGTATTTTAAGTCACTGAAATTAAATATCAAATATAAACATTTTATTGTGCTTGGGGCTTATCTGAGATATTATAGGCATGCCAAACAAAGCAAAGAAATACTATGTGGGTGGGTCGCAATATCGAGTCAAGTGTTGACAGCAGTCATGGATTCACGCAAACCTGGTAAAAGTTTACATTCTGATTATGAATATGTATTACTTAGTATAACTTACGCATTTTTATGATCTAATCTATTTTTCTTGTACGGATATTTAATTTAATTTTATGATGTTAACTTTACTAATTATACAATTTGTCGACCAATTTTTTTCAGACAATATATTGAGAAAAATAAAATATTATAAATCAATAAAACAATATATGACGTTTCGATCTGGGTTTAGATCTTCTTCAGAAATATCTAAAAATCTAATAAAAAAATAATTAGTAAAATCTACTTATTTTATAATAAAACGCAGAAGTTAACACAAAATTATGAAAAATTAATAACACCCTGAATAAGCCCAACACCCAAAAAAATATTTTTTATTTCAAAAATATATAGTTCAGGTCCAATGTTATTTTGGAGGTTCTCTAAAAAAATTTACCTGCTGAGTTGCAACTACCTACTGGGAGTAAAAAATAACGGCTTATGGTTCCAGCAAGATGGAGCAACAAGCCATACTGCGCAAATTTGAATGGCTGCTCAGAAACTTGTTTCCTGGACAACTCGTATTCAGACACGGTGATTTTAAATGGCCGCCAAGGTCATTAGATTTGACCAGCCCTGATTTATTCTTTTCGAGGATATTTGACGACTAGAGTTTCAGAAAACAGGCCTCGAACGCTACGAGTTTTAAAAGTCAAGAAATCAGAGCGATAAACCATGTGATGCTGCTACGAGTCACAGAGAATTTTCAATCATGGCTTCAATAACGCTTAGAAAATCTTGGTGCCCATTTAAAAAAGGTTATTTTCAAAGAATAATTTTTGATATAAAAGTGCATTATGTATAATAAAAATGTACGTTTTTGACCTTGGTTAGTATATCCATAACAACACTCTAAAAACCGTCAATACCTTTTGCGCCATCCTGTATATTATATACCTAATATATTGTGTTGGTCCCCAGAGTGAGTTCACAAAAAAGTGGGGCTTAATCTGTTAAAAAAGCAATTTTACAGAACAGAATTTAAAAAAAATTAAAGTCGAACATTTTCAAAATAAAACGTTCAAGTTGTAAAACAGCGTTTTTGTGTTAATCACTTTTCTTTTCCGGTAAATTCCGAGTCAAAAACGATATATTTTCCGTGATGGAAATATTTTTACTTTGATGTTTCTATACATTTTAAATATCTCTGATGTAATTATGTAAACTTAAGACTTTAATTTTAATAAAAAAGAATGTGCGCGTTAAAAATTCACATAAATTTCACTTTCTTTATAAATTATTTATAAAATTAATATATCAAAAGGTCTATCTAAAAATTGTTTATGATTTCAAACTTTTCAATGAGATTGTGTTTAACATTTTCATCAAACATTAAAAAAATGAAAATATCTTCAACTTAAAATCTAAAGAATATTGTATTTCAAAAAATATGACAAAAATATTACATGATATCATTACATATTTTTAAATAAATTTTCGTCATGTTTTAAGTTGTTAGAAAAAGTTTTTCTTCAAAATGTAATCATCTAAGTATATAAAAGGAAACCGTGACCGACTGACTGACTGATCTATCAACGCACAGCTCAAACCACTGGACGGATTGGGCTGAAATTCGGCACACATGCAGTTATTATGATCCGCCTAGAACAGATCTGTGAAAATTCAATCCCTAAAATGGTGTAACGAGGGTTCAAAACTCCTGTCAACAAATAAATAAACACGTGTTTCATGCTTTCTCAGAAACAACCCCTTCAGAGGGTGAAAAGAGATAAATAGTCTAAAAATCAACATGTGTCTCATTTTCAAGGTTTGTCAGGACGTTGATCACGTGAATGTCATCAATTTTGAAACTTATTAGGGAGATCTATGTCGATAAAGGAGTAACTATGCCAAATAATGGGAATGCATCAGTCTTTCGTCTCAATCAACGGCTAGTAATTTATAACAACAATACACTGCAGAAGTGTAAACAAAGTATGAAGAGCAATAATTCGGAAGAAATTGAGAATTTTTTTAAGGGATGACCATTATGTAAGCAGAACAAATCACTATATCTTAGTTGTAAAGTTCTATACAAATTGTAGGAATAAAGAACAAAAGAGTCAGGGATTTTGCCTGTTGAAGAAGCGAACACTACTTTATGTAGTACATTTCAGAGGGAAGTCCTTTAAGTGTCAGCCATAAAGCATGCGACATACAGTCTATTGTTTTAACAACTGAAGGACGTAATAAAAGGCGGGGTTTTTAAAAAGTAGGCTGTGTCTGAATATGAACGCTTCATTTTTTATTGGTCGCTATTAAAATATTATAGCGGTGGAACAGCTGGATTCTGGTTAAAACAATACTTAACCGTATAGTAATTAATATTTACGGAGAATTAAAACCATAGAAGACTACCGATCCCATAAAAACTTAAGTGTTCGAATAATAAAGAAAACTTTGTTGGAAAACCGCGTTTCTAAAAGAGCTATATCACAAATTTTTCAGAAACGTTAGTAAGTGGTAGTTTATGTATCTCGTACGTAAATGCAACTAATACCTATGTTACGAGTTGTGAAATTATGTTACACGAATGTTAACGAGTTTAATAGTCAGACGAGTCATAATGGCATTACGTACAACCGCTATACAGACATAAAAAGCAGCTTTTTAATAGGCGGTCATGCAAAAATGTCATTTAAACAACATTTTAAATTCGTTTTGTATAATATTTTATTCGAAATAAAATTTATTTCATTCAAAATATTTAAAACTAGTGATGTGCCGGATCGTTAAAAATGTATATCCGCGGATACGGATCTGAATACGGATATTTGGTTTCAAGTTCCGCGGATACGGATACGGATCTTAACTTTCTTAGAGGTCGCGGCGGTAAATATTGCACATCGACGTTTGGAAAGAGACTATCTGTTATGGGAAAAAGTTATTGACCTCTTTAAGAATTAACTCTCATAACAGATTGTCTCTTTCCAAAGATCGATGTGCAATATCTCATTATAAAGACAGTTTTTTAGTACCTTTGAGTAATGTACTATTGGTATGGTTCTCACTACGATAAATGTTTGCAATATAAAGGAGCCAAATACGATTTTAAAAAATAAAAAATAATCTGAATGGAATTTAGGTAACAGTTTTTTATTATTACCTAATCACCCATATATATAAAATTTCATCTATGAATTGAAAATTAATAAGGTAAAAGATCCGTCAAAAACTAACGGATACGGATCTTTCTTCTCCCTCGGATATCCGCGGATACGGATACGGATATCCGGCACATCACTATTTAAAACGTATTTCAAACAGCATTAAATTTTGTTTTTAGCTTTACGTAGTTCATGAAATAAGTAAGTATATCGTAGATGTTTTTTTTATAGGTGTAATAATTTAGTCTATATACAATTTAAACGAACCATGATGGATGTATTAATATTGTAAGGAAACACCACTGGAGGCGGCGGCAGTGCATTATTGTTGGAGCCGCGTAGATAACAATACTTGCATTGTTGTAGGAAACGCATAGACAACAATGCGCGCATTGTTAAGTACATTGTTATCAGAACCGCATAGAAGAATGTCGTAGAATGTTTCAGAATAAATAAGGTAAGCCGACTAGAGTTAAGTAATTTCGACGTTTTAAGGAGTTTGTCGTTATATCGAGTGACGTTAAATTGAGTTCACATTGTATCTATTAGTATAGATTATAGCAATAAAAAATAATAAAAAATAATATAAATGGTGATAAAAAAATAATATAAATGATGATCAAAAAATAATATAAATGGTGATCAAAAAATAATATAAATGATGATCAAAAAATAATATATAAATAGCGATGTGACAATTACAGTTACAAGTAGGGGAAAAACTGCAAGGAAAGTCGGAATTTAAAATAAAAAATAGTCGACAGTGAAGTTAACTGCTGTAGCATGGCGCGTGGCGTACAAAAGACGGGCAATAATTCAGTGGAAGACAATGAGAGCCGATGAGACAATGCGAGGTAAATGAAGGTACAATGGGACGTTTTTCAGTTCGGGAAATCGTATCGCGTAATGATTTTCACGGACCATTGTTTAGCAGCGACCCTGCAACAACGACACTTTTCATTGAGACATTACATGCGCCTATTATTTCTGAAAATGAGGACACCGATAGCTTTATTGATTTATACTGATAAAAATGTTTTCGTAGGAACAAAAGAATCGCCTAAGCAGTTTTTTTGTTTCAGTGACAAATGATACAAATTGTATTTAAAAGAAATTATTTTCTATATTTTAATAATAATAATAATGCGTTTAACGTCCGTTTCTCGACTTTATGTCATAACAGACGCCATTCGCACAATTACTATTTTTTTTCTACTACACTTCCCGTTATTTTTTACAATTTTTAAACTTCAACTTAATAGCAATGGGCGAACGAAGGATTTTTTAGGAAATTAGGATAAGGTAGGCAATGACCTTGAATAAGGAACCATCTTGATATTTATCTGGATTTATTGAGGGAAACCATGGAAAACCTCAACAAGATGGCCGGTACAGGAATTACCTTTTCTCGGCGAGAGGCAGTAGGAAAAAGTCCCAGCCACATCTGCCCCCGCCGGGATTCGAACCCGGTACCTCCCGAATGTAAGTCTAGTGCTTTTACAGCTACGCCACCTCGCTCGGTTCGATTTTCTTAATTTTGTTTAATTGTATAGAGTAATAGTAAAACACTCTCAATTCCAAGATACCAAACCAAATAGAAAAAATATAAAAAATCTTTCTTATTTGAAGCCATCAAATTATTATATTATAAAGAACAATTTTGTTGATATTAACCCCTTCGGTCCTGGCGGTCATTTCAAATTTGAATGGACATACTATTCTAACGCGTGTATTATTTAAGTCAGCGTAATTAAATATCAAATATAAACATTTCACTGTGCTTGGGGCTTATCTGAGATGTAGGCATGCCAAACAAAATAAAGAAATACTATGTGTGTGGATCGAAATATCGAGTCAAGTGTTGACCGCAATCATGGATTCACGCAAAGCTGATAAAAGTTTACATTCTGATTATGTATTACTTAGTATAATTTACGCATTTTCATGATGTAATCTATTTTTCTTGTACGGATATTTATTTTAATTTTATGATGTTAACTTTAGTAATTATGTATACTTAAAAAGTAATTAAACATTCTATGCTAATGATTGACCTGTTGTACATTTCAATGGAGATAGAATTTTCCAAAATCTGTAAATGTTAAATTTAGTTTTTCACTGCATTATACCTTAATTACACCCTAAATAAGATCAACACCCTAAAAATATTTTGTATTTCAAAAGTATAAAATTCATGTCCGAATGGGTTAATAATGGCTTGATCCTTATATAAAATACTGACATATAACTCGCGATATCGTTTCGCGTATGATCACTTTAGACGCGCATCATGTACTAACCCGAGCGTAGCCCAAAAAAATGTACCCAATACTTTGGATAGCAACTGATAATATGTCAGGCGTCATCAAAAATAGTTATGCCGTTATCGAGTGATCCTTGCACAGACAGATAAAAAATTTCTCGTTCTGAACAGCTGAAAATGTTGCCAAAAAAAAAATATGTTGGTATTGACTTTAAATACAAAATTTATTGGGTGTGAGCTCGTAGTTTGGATCTAAAAATATTTTGTATTTCAAAAGTATAAAATTCATGTCCGAATGGGTTAATAATGGCTTGATCCTTATATAAAATACTGACATATAACTCGCGATATCGTTTCGCGTATGATCACTTTAGACGCGCATCATGTACTAACCCGAGCGTAGCCCAAAAAAATGTACCCAATACTTTGGATAGCAACTGATAATATGTCAGGCGTCATCAAAAATAGTTATGCCGTTATCGAGTGATCCTTGCACAGACAGATAAAAAATTTCTCGTTCTGAACAGCTGAAAATGTTGCCAAAAAAAAAAAATGTTGGTATTGACTTTAAATACAAAATTTATTGGGTGTGAGCTCGTAGTTTGGATTAAACATTATTGTAGGAAAAAAAGAAAAATTTCGTAGACCAAATCCAAAAAATTATTAATTAAATTAATTTATAATAAATTCTTCATTCTAGTATCTGAAGATGACCTGACCTAGGTCGAAACGATCGTTATAAATTAATTAAATTAATAATTTTTTGGATTTGGTCTACGAAATTTTCTTTTTTTCCTACAACAAAATTTATTGGTTGAAAAATATTTTCAGAAATGCAACTTTATGTATCTTGTTATGCCGCAAGGTTCCACCAGAGTCTATTTGGCGCCCTCATCACGTCTGAAGTTCACTTCTTATATTTCGAAGTTCAGAGATTAGATACAAAGTATGAAGGTACTATATACATAGAGGACACTTCTTCTCGTTGTGCGTCAAAGTAATTAAAGGTGATATTAAGTGAGTTCAGACACCTGACACCGCATTTTTGCAAGTTTTAATCAAGTACATACATTCACCTAGAGATGGGATATTTCGAGTGAAAATAATCGCACTAGTAGTCTAGTTCATATGTCCCTTTTTGATGAATTCCAGTCCTCCTTCACCGAAAATTTTTATGATCATGGTGTCATTCGATTCGGAATGACATCTAGAAACTTTTTGAAAAAAATGAAGTGAAGGATGAAAGAACTAGAGCTAAAATGTTTGTTTTTCTGTTTTTTATATAGTTTTTAATATTTTGGTGTTTTTTAGCTTGTCATATAAAAAAAAAAGAATAAAACATCAATTTAGCTCTATTTTCACCTCTAAATTAAGATAAGAAATATTGCTGGTAGAGTTCCAGGAGTTGGGACTTTTTTGTAGGAAATTTCCTGCTTTTTCAGAATCTTTTTTGTGATTTCAGATGTCTGTAATCAGACCTTCAGGATGGACATAGGCTATATATTATCACGTTGTAAGCAGTTCGTAAAGTTCTTAATTTAAAATAAATAAAACGCTTTAGTTAAATTATAAACAATTCAAAATGTAATGTTTTCTCTAGGGAAGAAATCAATTAATTAATATTTTCAAAAATTATAACAACCTTCATTTTTCCAGCGTAGAAAGGAAAACTAATTTTGACAATATTAGAAAAAAGAGAGTTGATGTAACAATACTTGCTAAATTAGAAGAACTTTACGAAATTAAAATAAAATAAAAAGTTAAAATAAAATCATTTTTCGTGGAGACCAATTTTACAACGTAAGCCGTCGAAAAAATGGCGGCAATCTACAAATTCTGGCAAAGCCGGACCCGGCCGTTAGTCAGTATATACAGTATGTAAACGCGTAAGGTGCACATAGGGAAATTAGCATTGGGAAAAAATACTTGGATCAGAGTTAAGCCATGACCGCATTAATTGTTATTTCTATTGAATTATCGTGGTAATCTTGAGGATTTCTATTTTATTTTGATTTATTTTTTTATAAATAAAAAGCTCTTATAAATCATTATTATAATTTTTTTGTATACAAAAATAAAACAAAAAACAACTCCACCTGTTTAGAAACATTTCATTCAAAAATTGTCTGACTGGTATGACGTATGCGCGTTGGTAAATCAGTGACCCAATGTCTTTAGGTTCAACACGAATAGGCGGAAATATTTGATCTCGCACCATATTTAAGTATTTTTGGGAATTTAATGTACCATTAATAAAAAAGTCCGATTATGTTGTAATCTTTTGAATATTTTCTTCGGTAGTATACACATTCATTTTGCAAAAGAATATTATCTGTCAAATTGAAAAACAAGATTTCAAGGCTCACTCTGATCTAGTCATTTTTTCCCAATGTTAATTTCCCTATGTGCACCTTACGTGTTTACATACTGTATATGCTAACACGTTATTCAGTTTTGACCACTCTGTTTCGTCAATTGATAATAATGTTTTGCACAAAGATTCTTTTGTTGAACAATTTAGTTCCGAGAGAATGGCTTATAAAATTGCAGTAACACAATTATCAATTGAATTTAAAAGTTAGTACGAAATGACAAAAGTCGCGCTGTTGTTATTATTGCAAATTGCAGTTCGTCCTCCTTTCTCCGTTCCAGCCGTAGCCGGAGGGACGTGCATTGTGTCACTGATTTGCATTCATTTTCTTATTGTTCCCGACATAGTTCATTCACACAATACGACACAAATCAGTTTAAGCCAATTAGTAGTTACACAACTGTGTTACTTGTAAAGCCAAAGAGTAAAACAGCTTATGTTGGTATTTCGCAGTGGAACCGTCCCACATTTTTATATAGCATCATTAAAGAACTCATATTCAACCTAGAATATTGTAAAAATTATACTATAGTCGAAGTTAGGTCCCATATGGTAGGTAGTTGGCTTTCAAACTAAATATAATAATAACTAATGTACCCGTGCAAAACCTTTTGCATGTATTTTCATATTGTTTTCAAAAAACGATATTTTGATACAGACCTACGACAATAATTTTATTCCTCTTTAGTTTCCATTTCCAGTTATTTTTCTTTTGATTTAGCTTGATCCATCAAATTGTCTCTATATTTAATTGGTTAAAAAAAATGTATGAGATCTGTTCATCGTTGTCGTTACCCCGCAAGAGCTGTCACAATTCATTTTTAGAAAATCTAACCTCATTTGAAACATTTACGATTTTCACTATTTTTTTCTGATCTGAGACCAAATCGACTTGGTACAGTCCATGTAATATTTAAAAACTCTATTTTGGCATTAAATTAACATAAACTTACACGTTCTTAAATTATTTGGAAAATAAAATAAAATTTATTTGTGTATTAATATCTGGAATATTTGCGCTAAAAAACGAACTAAAAATATACACTTCAATTGTCAAAGTCGACTTAAACTGTTTGTAAAATCTCCGACATACGTACATATTTGCATTTCTCTCACACTCATGTCTCCTGAACATCGAAGGATTTTCTCTCTTTACGTTCCTCTTCACCCCGCTACCCCCTCGTCATTTTTACTATTATCGCTTGAAATCACCCCTTTTAAAGAAATTTCACAAAAAAAAAATAGCGATAACATATCTGTGGACTAAAGGCTTCAGTTTAAAAAAAAATTGTGTCAATCGGTTTAGTAGGGATGGCTGGCGGATTGTCTAGAGATTTAGGGCTTGTGTTTTAAATATATAGATAATGCGTTTAACGTTCGTTTCTCGACTTTATGTCATAACAGACGCTATTCGCACCATTACTATTTTCCATCTATCACACTTCCCGTTATTTTCTACATTTTTAAACTTCCACTTAATTAGTAGCAATGGGCGAATGAAGGAATTTTAGGACATTAGGATAAAGCAGGCAAATTTTGAGCATATTAGTTTGAAAGGTAATCGGCCATGGCCTTGAATAAAGATTATATTTATCTGGAATTATTGAGGGAAACCATGGAAAACCTCAACAAAATGGCCGGTACAGGAATTACCGTTTCTCGGCGAGAGGCGGCAGGAAAAAGTCCCAACCGGGATTCAAACCCGGTACCGCCCGAATGAGAGTCTAATGCTTTCACGACTACCGTTCGGTTTTTAAACTAAATATTGAATTACTAGAGTGACCTGTGCGAATTATTCGCGCTAAATAAGTATATTAATTATCACTTTTCAAAATTATTTTTTAAATATGATTGCAGGTATTCAATTCGTTTCTAATTTTGAACACTGCTTATAACGTTCTTCTTTTTGTTGTATTACAATATGAAGCTCAGATGACAGATCGAAGAAATATTTTACTAAAATTGTCATATAGAGGCGCAAGTAGCAAAAGCGTTGTTCAGCGTTGCTCGCTGTTTCAAAATTAAAGCCGTCAGATGGCAGTATGCAGTATTGTGTTTGTTGTTTTAGAATATGAACGTCAGATGACAGATCGAAGTGTTGACGTTGTTTCAAAATTAAAGCCGTCAGATGGCGGACGTTGTTCAGCGTTGCTGTATTTTAATTAATTTACAAAAACAAAAGCAATAATACATTTTTTAGTTGTCGATGTCAGTAGAGCAAGCAATTATCTGTAAAATGATATATAATTTATGTGGAGAAATTGTGAGGTTTTTTCTAAAAAGGGAGGCATACATCTTTAACCTTAGCGTTATTAATATATATGATACATTTTTAATAGTCAGCAGTCGATAGAAATTTGACTCGGATGATTTTAACTTATATAAGCCAACGGGGCAGCACACCTAATAATGACGCTTTAACAGAGATTGAGAGAATGTACCGACAGATATCTAATAAAAGAGCTCCCTTTTTAATATCAGATAATAATTAGAATGTACTCTAGTACCGCAAGCATTAAAATTTATCAAAGACTACAAATTTTAAAAATAAGATTTATAGTTTTAAAATAGTATATTGTGTAACTAGTGCGGGAAGTTTTCGTTTGCCCACGAAAGCGAAGTTAAGCGCACGAGCGAAGTGGGCAATCGACAATGCCGCACGAGTTGCACATGCTAATTTTTATTACGAATTAAATTAAAAATAAATCATTAAGGAAGTACCCTCGGTAAATGAATTAACAAACAGAAAATTACGAAAATTTGCAAATATGTCAAAACCTTTTAAAAAATGACTCAGTTAAATTTTTGTGATTTTTGGTTGACTTTGAAAAAAGATATTGATAATTTTATTTCGCTGCACTTAATATGGAGTCTTATGGGAATGTGTGATTTTGACGCACTCCATCATTTATTACGTTGGAATTGACAAACAGATTTTGATAAAATTTTCAGGAAATATAAACGAATATTCTATGAACATGTTTCTTTTTTCCAAAACGTATAAAGCTTGCTTATGTTAATAGAAATAACTAAAACAAAGCCGAGCTTTTTAGCAATTCATAAACATGGCAACACCGCAATATTATAGTTTGTGGTGCGTCATTCAAAAGTAAGTTACGAAACTGCAGCAGTTTTGATATTGTAAAAACATACGTATATTGAGTAAATGCTAAAAGCATAGTATTCCAAAAAATTGATAGTATATTATTATTTCCGAAATGACAGGAATAAAGAAAAGCAATAAAAAATCGAATCGATTTACCCACTTCACTTTGTCGTACTCGATTATCGTACACTTTTTTAGAAACTTTTCTTCCCTTCGAATAATATCTTTTTTCGCTCATTTTCATAAATTAATGCGAATTTGACACCGCGTGCTGACTTATGCTGCGTACATAAACACTTGTAACTATGGCAAGGCATGTGGTGTTGCCAAATTATTTACTACGTTACTCAAGTAGAGGACTGAAATTCTTTGACTTACTGCGTACCGAGGGTACTTCCTTAAACCGTTGACAATTCAGTTAAAATTGTTATTGTATTGGAAACTATGGTAACGCTGAATTTGCGTGCGGCAAACAATAATTTGAGTGTGACAAATAAAGTTTCCGCACGCAAATGAAAATAGCTAGTTTTCAACCGTAAAAGCGTGCGTAAACATACCACTTTTCCCGCATGAGTTAAAAACAAATCTAAAAAGCGAGTACATATAGGCGCTTTAGCTTACGCTATTCGCGCCTAAAAAACACTGAAATGTTGAAAATAAATTTCTTTCTCTTCTATAACGTTTAAAAACGTGAGACACTATATTTCATTTAATTCATGCAACCCGAGTTTTTTAATTTGGTTTAATTAATAGTTTCGAAGTTTAATGTTTTTGAAATAAATAAAGACATTGCATTGCACCATTGCACGAGCGTTATCAAAACAGCTGCAAGCTTGAAGACAGGGACGACTTGGTACACTTTGACAATGTATAAGTCGCTATAGTAGGTATTTGTTGTAGCACAAAGTTGCATAATAGTAATGATAATAATAATAATTATTATGTTCACACAACATAGAGATGCCGTGTGTCGGCGGCAAACGAAGGCAAACCTAAGAGAATGAAATTCCCCAAGTGCTCATTTCGTTGCTGTAATAGCGCTAGCTAGAACCTATATATTGTGTCGTTAATTAGACAGGTATTTAAATTGAACGAATTGATTATAGTGATGTGTCCACACGACTCTTTATTGGGAGCTGACTCCGTGCGCTCCGCTCACTAAAAAGAGTCGCTCAGAGTGAGTCGTTCAAAGGAGCTGAAACCATCTTGAACGAAAGGTGAAACATAGCTATACAAGCGCAAATCAATTTGGCGATCGGTTTCCGCTATTTTGAAGGCATCGACTGACAGATGGCGGCATCAAAGAACGAAAGGTGGAACATAGCTGGAGACGCAAACCAATTTTGTGATCGGTTTCCACTATTTAAAAGCGTCAACTGACAGATGACGACATCAAAACGCATCTGTAAAAACGATCTTGAATGAAAGGTGAAACATAGCAACGGACGCACAAAAAATTTGTGATCGGTTTCCGCTATTTTGAAGGCATCGACTGACAGATGGCGGCATCAAAACGCCGCTACACTAGACAGTACGCACTGCACAAGAGTGCAGACTGCAGAGGTGTGAACTGTCATCATGCATGCTCAGGAGTCATGTAGCATTGCACACACTCAGCTTTGAGCTCATTTTAATATGATTCTGATCTAATATTATCCGCCTTTCGGATAAACTATGAAGTATAATAAAAGTTAAACAATAATAACGTTTATTGTTACAATATTATATCTTTGTCAACGACGTCAATGTGAATGGTTTAAGTCACTATAAGCTTAGTACTATTACACTTATAGTGTGTCATTCAACATTAAATGATTAATCAAAGATAACTTCCTACGTGCAAAATTCACTAGTGCCTCTGTGGCCTGTGCTGTGTGCGCTCTGTAAATGTGCGAATGCAACAGTACAGAACAGCTCAGCACAGAGAAATGGCGCTCGTAGTGAGTCATTCACAAAAAAAGAGTGACTCGTTCCGTTCCGATAAGGGAGTCGTTCATTATGAACGACTCGCTCAGGAGCGACACATCACTAACTGACTGGATGTTTCTGGAAAATTTATACATTTTGCAAGAGAATTACAAAGTTTCCAAAACTAATTTTAAAAAATTATTAAATGTGAAGTAACTAGGTAGAACAGCTTAAGAAAGTGGTTCACAAGTTCATGGTAAAGGAATAGTATTTTTATAAAGTTTAAGTAATCTTATCAGGGTTCGAAATTGAAGTTTAGAGATCTGAAATATCTACCTATGGCTTATAAGCGGAAAATAAATAAAATATGTTCTAGTTGAAGTTTTGGCATGTAATATGGTCTTAACAAAAAATGGGGTTTAAATATTTTAGGAAACTGTACGTATAAGAATTTATTTAAAAAATTCCAACCAATTGGGCGACAGGACCATTCCAACTTCAACATGATGACATTTGATATAGGTAGTATAATAAAGAAAACAAAATTTCTGATATCGCGTGAGGTGACACGGGTAATGCCTAGTATTCAATATGTACCACGTCATGTAAAAATTCATCAAAATATGCTTAACTAGTTTGTACAAAACGAAAGAACAGCTGATTTTTTTTATTTTCAAAATATTTCCGAAACTATAAAGTTTACAAAAAAAATTCTTGAACAAAACTTTCTTGAAAAAATAAATAGAATAATAAGTCGTTATGATAAGTATACCATTATTATACTAATAAGAAACACCGTTATAGCATATATCTCTTTTGCGCATGCCCCGATTTTCCCCAATAACAATAGAGCTCTTCATATTTGCATATCAAACATCCTCCCAAAATTTCGTTTCAATCCGCTCATTTGTTTGACCTGCATCGTGCTCACAGACAAACAGACTAGCAGACGCACAGAGATTCGAGGGACCTCAAAACGAAAAGACAAAAATTTTTGAAAAGTTATTTTTGACTTAAACTAGTACAATTCCCCATTTGTGGGTTGGAATGGTAAAATTACAAATTTTCATTCAATTTTTGTTTTATTTACAAATATATCTATTGTTTAAAACGTCTGAAAGAACAAGTATAAAATTTCCCGAATACACTTTTTTTTCAGAAAACGTGAATTAGTTGATAATAATTAATTTGTTTGCTGTCTTTAATCGAATCCTAAAATTGAAGTGTTTCTTGTATTTTTTTACTTAAGACCGCCAACTTCCAGAGTTTTTTAATCTATTATAGTAACTCTATTATAATATTATCTAAATTTTCTTAAAGTGTATGTAATTAACGTTCGATTATATTCAAGTCCTCTTTTGTTTATTGAATTTTGACAAAAAAAAAAAGATTTACCTTTTTACAAGCTCGTTATGAATCAAAGTCTGTAATTCAAATTGAAATTAAATCGATGGCCCGTTGCTCCCACCATGCAGTATTCATGTCTCCAAAAATTTATTTATTTTTCTTTTGTAATGATTTATGTATTATTTATATTAGGCCTAAAATATTTCCAGTTCAATTTTAGTTAATTTATTGTGTGTTAATTCTTTAAGAATGAATTTATCGCGTTTGATAAAATATGGTGCCGGGTTTTATAAATCTCTTTAAAATGCATGTATATTAAGGATGGTTCACTCGAGACAGTGTAGACAAAAGTATAGCGTAATACTAAGTACCAACGGTTAAAGATTCACCGTGCAGTTTTGTAAAAGACTGTACCCAACACATCTAATCTTTAATATACAGATACACTTCTATACTAAGTATTACAATTGGAGGTAGGTACAATAAAAATATTTTCATTTAAAAAATCTATTTTTTTAACAAATCGGTAAAAAAATTCAAGTTTTTTCAAAAAATTTATAATTTTTGAATTCACAATGCATTAATTTTGAAGAACTATGCGTTTTCGAGATATTCTGGAATGTACTCGTTTTCTTTATACGTGGCATAAATATATACCTCCAGCAGTTAATTATGCATATTTTGATTGTTAATATCTCGTTTTACAGCCGGTGAAAAAATTTCATTTTTTTAAATCAAATATAAGGCACGTTTATCAATCTTATACTTCAATTTTATTATATTCTTAAGAGAAGCCGTTTCACGAGTGAACTACCTTAATTGTGCTATAAATAGATTCCATTCAATTGTATCACTCCATTGTTTTATTTTCATTGAGCACAATTTTAAACACTTATAAACCGTAGGTATATGCTTATATTTCTAAGAAATCTCTTTCTATTGTGAATATTGGAGCGGTGTTCAAATATTATCCTGGAACTAGATTTATAAAACAAAAGACTGATCGGTTTTATATTATAAGACTTAAGTTTGATTAATTTTATGTCCTGATCACAGCTCACTGCCAATGTAAGCCGTGACTATTTATTAAGAGAATTGTCGATTCAACAGAATTTTAATTGGGTTAAAAATTAAACAAATATTTAAAAATAGAGCATTCAATTTTCCTTTCTTACATTGTTTAAACGCTATAAACGCGGTCCGCGACCAGAATCTATCCAGTGAGGATTTAAGACTGAATTTGTTGCTATTATGTATTTTTAAAATTGCTGAATTCTCAAGTTTAAGATAGTTTACCCTTTTTTTTACCTTAATATGAAAATTGATTTGAACTAAATAAAGATTTTAATTTAGTATGTGTTTTAGTTTTTAATTTAGAGTCTGTCCCGCTAACACACCCTAAATCTTATAAATGACCCTTTAGAAAAATTAGTCTGACACGCTTGATCTACAACAGGCCTGGGAAATTGCCGGCCCGCGAAGCATTTTATAAATGATTATTAAGAGCGAAAATAGTGTGCCAATATAATTTAGCGCATAAAAAATATTTAAGAAAAATAGTAAATAGCAAGGGCCACGACAGACGAAAAAAGACCTTTTTGTAAAGAACCTGTTTGACGTGATAACGTCTTATAAATTGATGAAACACCACTTCACGCACGAAAAAGTGCAACGCCGTAACGTTCCGCCTGACCCTGTGCGTGCAAGCGAGAGCGCAGTATAAGCGATAGAGAAGCATGATAGGCACAAGTTTGACAGCTACTAAAATTTAGGTTATGTCTTATTAAATATGATATTCGAGCGGAATACGTTATCATGTAAAACTATCGTCCGTAAACCGACTTTACAGACAACCAATTTTTTTTTGCTCTTCAAATTTTTGGCCCACGGTCAAATTTTCATCAGCAATGTGGCCCGATGATCAAAAGATCTGCCCGCCCCTGATCTACAGGACCCAACTGTAAAATGACTTGGGTCGTTCTTCCTCCGAACCCTCCATTTGCAAAATAAAGTACGATCAACATCAAAGTCCCATTGCATTATAATAATATGTATGTAGAGTAGAGAGACACAGTGTAATGCGATCATAGACAGTTATATGTAAGGTGTATAATAGTGTTCGTTACACCTGCCGGATATAATTAACACTGTGTTTAAGTATGGCCGTCTTTATTATAGATATTTCTGCTTGCTGTTTTGTTACACAGAGCGTTCACCTAAAGTGATAACAGTGAATAAATCGTGTATTCTACTAGATACAAAAAAAGTTTAAATAGTTTTTTGTTCAACTCGAGATTTACTATCGGAAACTGTTCAGACTCAAACGGAAGTTTACATGCATTTTTTTTTAAATTGCAACATAGTAGGTTTAAGAGTATTCGTCCCTGCAAATTCCCCCTGCACCCTTCATCTCAAATCTTTTCCCCTCGCCTAAAAACGGTTCGCGCTCTCCCGACGCTATTCTTAAAGCTAGAGGGTTCTGGTAAACGCCAAATGAAAGACAAAGAATCAGACTACAGATCCTTCAGGCGAATTTTTTGAAAAACAGTTTCGCATACGTGTGAAATATTACGTAACTTATTATTTTTTTCAAAAAGTTGTAAGTTTTTTAACGAATTTTTTTTCAAAAAATTCGCCTGAAGGATCTGTAGTCTGATTCTTTGTCGTTCATTTGGCGTTTACCAGAACCCTCTAGCTTTAAAAATAGCGTCGGGAGAGCGCGAACCGTTTTTAGGCGAGGGGAAAAGATTTGAGATGAAGGGTGCAGGGGGTATTTGCAGGGACGAATACTCTTAATAGATTTATTTAATTTCATAAATGACAAAAGTCGAGCCACAAATTTTGAAATCTCCATTTTTGTTCTATATAAATTCTTACAAAATTTTCATACGGTTACATAAGAAAATATTCAAAAAAAAAACGTTATCAATTTTGAAGTAAAACTTCTTTAGGCACGCTTGACTTGGGGAGTAAGCTGGTGAATGCGTGACGAGAGCGTTTACGAAAAGTGTGATCGGGCGAGGCGAACGGAAGATGACGCGAACGGTGATTTGGATGACAAATACTTCACCGGCTAGTGGCGCCATCAGGTGGCCGAAACAAACAATTCACCGGTTAGTGGTGCCATCAGGTGGCCGAAACAAATAATTCACCGGTTAGCGGCGCCATCAGGTGGCCGAAACAAATAATTCACTGGCTAGTGGCGCCATCAGGTGGCCGAAAATATAAGCAGTACTAACAATAGAATGACACATACTTTACTTGCCAGTGGCGCTATCGGGTGGCCCTAAAAATGCACTGTAGGTATATGCAAATGTATTCGTACTAAGGTTGAATACTAAAATCTAATTCATTTAAAATTTAGTTATTAGAATTATTGGTCACTTTAAGTACTAATAAATTTCAACACATTTTCATAACTTAATTATGTACCCACATTGTATATTGCATGCATAATAATAAATAAGTTAGTATCTAATATTAGTTACTAAAATTGATCAGCTGATGTTCTATGTAACCGAGTACTGCGGCCAATTAATATAATCCATAAGCTTAATGCTGTACCAGATCTGCATTAGATAGGTATATTATTTATTTGTAACACGTGATGATTATTTTCAAGTTGAATATTATTACAATTCTACATTCCTAATGAAAAATATGTTTGTCGTCAGATGCATAATTTGATTTTTAGACTATTTACCTCTTTTCAACCTCTGAAGGGGCTGTTTTTGAAAAAGCACGGAGCATGTGTTTATTTATGTTGACAGGAGTAATCCTGCGCATTCTAGAATTTGATACATCTATCTTATATGATTTTTCCATGCAAATTTTGAACCCCCGTTACACTTTTTTAGGGGTTGAATTTTCAAAAATCTGTTCTTAGCGGATGCCTACGTCATAATAACTATCTATGTGCCAAATTTCATCCTAATCCGTTCAGTAGTTTGAGCTGTGCGTTGATAAATCAGTCAGTCAGTCAGTTACGGTTTTCTTTTATATATTTAGATATAAGGGGGATGAGCACTGAGCGAAAATAGTGATTTTTGTTGCTCTTGATTATTTCGCAGAAGAAACCAAAATCTTCCAAGGCGAAAAAGCCTGAAAAACTACTTGAAAGTTATCGAAACTTGACATTCAGATTAACGGGCAAGTTTCCCCAAACGCGTAACCGAATGTTAACAGGCATTAGCACATCGCTCTACAAATTCGATTATATATTCATAACACAATGGTCACTGTGCTCGGTTTAATCCTCTAGAATTAGTGTTGTGTATTCCGCATAGTAAAATCAACAAGCTTGTCCGCAGTGTCCCAGTGTCCATCGTTCGAACGACCAAGGATCGCACATATTGATGTAGGTCAGACCACACATTATAATTGAAGTGTACCGAGTTCTAAGACGAGTTCGGGCCGTGCATTAAAATTTATTAGGAAAGAGAGGAAATACAACTGTGCGAGCGGGGTGAGGAAAGAGAGCCGGTGAGTGAAAAGGTAGGGGAAGTGATAGAAACAGCGAGGAAGAGAGGGAGGTAACGATGGGGGAAGAGAGGGAGGTAACGATGGGGGAAGAGAGGGAGATACAGAGGAAAGAAGAGAGGGAGGTAGAGATGGGGGAAGCGAGGGAGGTACAGATGGAAGAAGAGAGGGATGCAGATATGGAGGAAGAGAGAGAGAGGTAGATATGGAGGAAGAGAGGGAGGTACAGAGGGAAGCAGATGTGGAGGAAGAGAGGGAGGTACAGAGGGAAGCAGATGTGGAGGAAGAGAGGGAGGTAGAGATGGGGGAAACGAGGAAGGTACAGAGAGAAGAAGAGAGGGAGGTAGATATGGAGAAAGAGAGGGAGGTAGATATAAAGGAAGAGAAGGGGGTAGATATGAAGGAAGAGTGGGGTGTAGAGAGGAAGGAAGGGTGAAGGGAGATAGAGAAAGTGGAAGAGAGGGAAGAGAGATATTAAGAAATAGTTGAAGGAAGAGAGGGAGATAAAGAGAGTGAGAAAGAAAGAAAGGAAGAGGAAGAAAAAGAGGGTGGATGATAGAGTGGCAAGAAGAGAGGGAGATTGTTGATTATACACACTCAACAACTGAGAAGGAATACTAATCCAAAGGTAGAATAGAGTAGTGAAATGAAAGCCGCTGGGTCGACTTTACATTGACTTTTACGGTCTCGTGAATGTTTTAGATTGTATGTCATCACGTTCAGTCAAAGAAATTAGGAAACACTGACAACGTTGGACTTGACAGCTAATAATCTGTTAAACTTAACGAGCATATTGTTTCATTTTTTTGAAACTTTTACTTTTTATTATCTAAACAAAATAATAGATATACCTTTAGAAACAAAAATGTATTGGAAAACTATTGTTACTTGATAAGATAACAACGATATTAGACTAAGATCCCAGACCCGCCAGACCTACGTTATTTCAGTACTGCTAAGATTTTATCAGTAAATGTACAATATTTAGTTGAAAAAGATAGCTTGAAATCGGGGGCTTTTTAGAGATAACAGGTGCTTAAGATACATAAAACACGTGCTTACCTATGTATGCAATGGTAATGCATACGAGTGCGAGTGAGAACATAAGATGATTTTTTGTTTGACAGCTTCATGTAATGTAAATTGTTTATTTGTTTCCATTGAGTTTTTCTCTCTTAAACTCATGGACTACTCTGTGTGTAATCTTCTTCACAGAAAAGAGAAAATTCGTCGTTAACTTTATATAATTTATTTTATACTTTTCATTTGACTTTATATAAAATCGTTCATGTTAAAACTATCAAATAAAACGCTCTCAATTTATTTAAAATAACAACAGTGACTTTTTACAAGGCACACGTACAAAATAGTGTTTAAGAAATAAGTCTGGCAAAGACTTGGAAAAAAATAGAAGATAGTTAAGTAAAACCAATCCCACTCTGTGATATTGGGTACGTAATCAACCTTGGTAAATCTGCAGAGATCAGAGCTGGATGCAACTTAGAATATCTCACTGTAAACATTATCTGTGCAATTAATCGAAATCGCAATTTGACCTAGATATCGGAACTAACCACATGCTACACACGTACATTCGATACTGTGCAAAAGAAAGACACCCTATATATATGTACCCTAACATCATTAGTGTGTCTGATATTCGGAATTATTCTAATTTCCTTTAGCTAATTGGAACGCGTATAGATTGTGAACTGTAATAAAATCTATTTTTGATATGTAAACATTCTACAACTAGGGAAGAGTGATTTCGTAATCTTACATTATAAAAATTAATTATTTAAAAAAAAAACAAGAAACCCGATTGCACAAAAATGAAATTAATAACTAAAAATATTGTCTGAAGACACAAGTAATTCAAGAATTACAAGGCGCGAATTTTACATAATATACCCCAACGTTATGTTCGAAAATTGATGTATATTTTTAACGACACTTTGAGCTTAATAATATAATTTAATTAACTTAATCTAATAAAAAAATAACAGTTGAAAGTATTGAAACACAGAAAGGAAAAAATCATTTTAATAATTTATTAATAATTAATTTAGGTTCATAAATATAAAAGCGTTAGCTGTAAACTCTATGATCGTTTATTAGTCACAATTAATAATATAATTGTGACCCTAAATTATAAAAATTATATTTTCTTTTTGGTACATTTCAATAAAAACTTTCTTTTTATTAGTATTTTATTTTTCTTGTTTTTATAGTCTTTCAAAATTTTAACTATTATGACAATAAATTATAAAAATTATTTGATTATTTTATTCAAGATGGTTGAGAAGGAAAAGGTATTCCGTCATCTTGGGGCATCCGCCATATTGGATATATACATTGTCACCAGACTTGCATGTGTGTGAAATTTCAAAGCTTTAGTTAATTTAATCTAGTCGAACAAATTGCAGCAATTAGATTATGGGGCCTTTCCAACTAATAAATTATAATATTGACATTTGACATATAATAACAAAGAAAATAAAATTTCCGTTAACGCGTATAGTAACGCGTATAGTTACCACTAAACATTATAAAATTTGCTGTTCGTGTTCATGGTTTTCTATATGTTATCACGTTATGATGTTAAAAATAAACAAAGAATGCTTGTCAAATACCTAACTAACATCTACGGAACAAACTAACATTAGATTTTTTTTATTTTCAAAATATTTCTGAAACTAAGTACAAATTTAGAAAAACACATTTTTTCATGACTATCTTGTAAAAATATACAGGCTAATAAACTGTTATGACATGTAAGTATATCATAATTATAAAAAAACAACATTGAAAGGTAGGTACTTCTTTCTCTGTTGCGCATGCGCCGATTTTCCCGAAAAATAAATTACAAAACTTTCTTGTAAAACATATAGAATAATAATCATTTATGAAAAGTTTACTATTATTATATAAAAAACATCATAGCATATAATATCTTTTGCGCATGCGCCGATTATCCCCAAAAAAAATTACAAAAATTTCTAGTAAAATATGCAGAATAATAAGCCGTTATAAAAAATTGGTTGTCTGTAAAGTCGGTTTACGGACGATAGTTTTACGTGATAACGTATTCCGCTCAATATCATATTTAATAATACATTACTGCGCTCTCGCTTGCACGCACAGGGTCAGGCGGAATGTTACGGAACGTTACACTTTTTCGTGCGTGCAGCTGGTGTTTCATCAATTTATAAGACGTTATCACGTCAAAAACTTTTTTTTTTAAACCCCTCTTGACGTCAAAAACTTAGTCCGCCATCTTTAGAAGTCCGCCATATTGGATTTAAACTAAAGTCACTTTATTTTTCGAGTTATTCTCAGCAAGCCCTTTCATTTGATACCCATATTGTAGGAAAGTATAATAAAATTAGTCCGCCATCTTTAGAAGTCCGCCATATTGGATTAAGAGTGACGTCACTTTATTTTTCGAGTTATTCTCAGCAAGCCCTTTCATTTGATACCCATATTGTAGGAAAGCATAATAAAATTAGTCCGCCATCTTTAGAATTCCGCCATATTGGATTTAGAGTGCCGTCACTTTATTTTTCGAGTTATTCTCAGCAAGCCCTTTCATTTGATACCCATATTATAGGAAAGCATAATAAAATTAGTCCGCCATCTTTAGAAGTCCGTCATATTGGAATTAGAGTGACGTCACTATATTTTTCGAGTTATTCCCAGCAAGCCCTTTCATTTGATACCCATATTGTAAGAAAGCATAATAAAATTAGTCCGCCATCTTTAGAAGTCCGCCATATTGGATTTAGTGTAACGTCACTTTATTTTTCGAGTTATTCTCAGCAAGCCCTTTCATTTGATACCCATATTGTAGGAAAGCATAATAAAATTAGTCCGCCATCTTTAAAAGTCCGCCATATTGGATTTAGAGTGACGTCACTTTATTTTTCGGGCTATTCTCAGCAAGCCCTTTCATTTGATACCCATATTGTAGGAAAGCATAATAAAATTAGTCCGCCATCTTTAAAAGTCCGCCATATTGGATTTAGAGTGACGTCACTTTATTTTTCGGGCTATTCTCAGCAAGCCCTTTCATTTGATACCCATATTGTAGGAAAGCATAATAAAATTAGTCCGCCATCTTTAGAAGTCCGCCATATTGGATTTAGAGTGACGTCACTATATTTTTCGAGTTATTCTCAGCAAGCCCTTTCATTTGATACCCATATTGTAGGAAAGCATAATAAAATTAGTCCGCCATCTTTAGAAGTCCGCCATATTGGATTTAGAGTGACGTCACTATATTTTTCGAGTTATTCTCAGCAAGCCCTTTCATTTGATACCCATATTGTAGGAAAGCATAATAAAATTAGTCCGCCATCTTTAGAAGTCCGCCATATTGGATTTAGAGTGACGTCACTTTATTTTTCGAGTTATTCTCAGCAAGCCCTTTCATTTGATACCCATATTGTAGGAAAGCATAATAAAATTAGTCCGCCATCTTTAGAAGTTCGCCATATTTGATTTAGAGTGACGTCACACAGCTAACAATGCATTGTCATTCAAACTAAACCTGTATACAAATTTTCATCTCAATCGGTTGATGATATCTGCTTCAAAATTACCGAAGGCATTTCCGCCATCTTTAGAAGTCCGCCATATTGGATTTAGAGTGACGTCATACAGCTAACCATGCATTGTCATTCAAACTAAACGTGTATACAAATTTTCATCTCAATCGGTTGATGATATCTGCCGCTCGAATATCATATTTAAGTCAGGCGGAACGTGACACATTTCGGAACATTTTGGAACGGTACAGATTTCGGAACGGGACAGATTTCGGAACGTGACACTTTTTCGTACATGCAGCCGGTGTTTTATCAATTTATAAGATTGGTGTTTCATCAATTTATAAGACGTTATCACGTCAAAAACTATAATATTATTTTATAAAACAACATTATAAAAGATATACTCTTTTGCGCATGCGCCGATGTTCCCCAAAAAAACAATAAATCACTTTATATTTGCATATCAAACATCCTCCCAAAATTTGGTTACAATCCGATCATCCGTTGTGTCGGAATGGTAAGAAATGTCAAAAATGACGTTTGCAACTGTCAAAGTTTTATGTTCTAAATTAGTTATTCAAATTGTTAACTCAGAAGGCGTTGCATTTTACCAATATTTATAATGGCATTCGTTTTTGAACAAATGCAAACTTTTTATTTTAGTACTACCAAGGCAATTTTAAATGAAAGGCTTGCCTTTTTTTAATATTTATTTATAATTAAAAAGATATTTATTTAATTAAATATCTTTTTAATTAGTCGGGCACAACGGGTTTTTTTGTTTTCAATAATTTATTAATGTTTTAATTTTAATTTAAATAGTTTTTTTTTAATTTCCACCGACTAGTTTTGGAGAAATCAATGAAAACATATCATCCATCTACCGTTTTACCATAAAGCCAATGTTAAATATGCCTACTTTTGAAGTCATTTATTTATATAAATAATCGGGCAACCCCCCCTAAAATGTTCAGAATTGGTTTAGACTTAGTCCAACTTAAAAAAAAATCAATCCTTTCTATTTCAAATTACCTTGGTGCTCGTATTTTAAATTGTCATGTTAAACCGTGCAACAATTAAATTGAATTCATTTCTATATAATTATGTATAAAATGAATTTATTTCTATATAAATCGGGATAAAAAAACTGTTTGGGCAAATTCTGTTACACGAAATATATGTAAAATGTTCTCCTCTTTCGTTTAAGACTGGTTTCAAACCGATCTGATTTAAATTGAGCGAGAAATAAGCAAAAAACTTTTTTTTTCCTAATTTTCTCCCCTCTGGGACAAAAATTCAAAAATCGGGCGACGTTAGGATTTAAGTTACCCGGAGACGAATCGAACAAAAAAAAGTTTTTTAAAATCGGTTAAGGCGTTTGGGCTGTACGCTGGATACAAAAAGCGTGACTCACAGATTCACAGATTCACAGACAAAGCGAGTACATATAGGCGCTTTAGCTTACGCTATTCGCGCCTAAAAAGAGGAAAAAAAATCTGAAAATTTCTAGCGTTAAGATAAAAATTGGTGTGAAGCAAACACTTACATTCTATGAGCAGGGAGGCGCAGTTACAAATTTTTCGATGCGAGCGTTTGTGGTGAGCACTAGGGGAAACTTAGAACTCAAATTTTCCGTATGTCAGTGAGCAATGTTTATTAAAAGTGAAAATAGTTATAATTTTATGAAGTTACTTAATTACAATGAAAACATGGGGAAACTAAGCGATCTGGAAATGCTTGTTGTATTCCGGGCTGTTGCGCTGATGGCGATTTAAGTAAAATAAAGACCATTGTCGCCCTAATTTGACGTTCCGCTGTCAGTGTAAACAAATTAACATCAGTTTTTCTTATTACATTTTTTTTGGACAAATCACAGCCAACTAAAGTTTTTGACTTATCACCTTAGAAACATGTCGCGATTTCCATAAAAAGTGAGTTCAATATTTCTCTATTACCCACTAGCGGCGCTAGTAGGCTTCGTGCACACAGCCTATATGAGAAAGATTGACTGTTTGGATATGTCACTGTTGAGTAATAATTGACAACTCATTCCGCCGCGATAGTTGAAAGATTCGGGTTCAAATCACGGCGACGACAGTGTTTGAAAATACATTTTTCTAATTTAGAATCGTATTTCTTAACAATTGTAGCAAACTATTATAATAATAAGCATGTAGTTCATACGTTTTTAATATGAATAACTTAAAAAAAGCAGTATTTTTTTTGTCAGCACTCTTAATTTATCTTTAACATATTTGTTTCTAGTCCACCAATTTTTGTTTTGATTTTCTTGGTGAATGCCACTGGAGCTTTTGCTAATAGATTCACCAGGTGCCAAATAAATTAACGACAGGACCATAAATCTAAATACTTATGCCAAAATGCAATAAAAATGAATCCAATAGTACAGTGTTTTTCAACCTTTTTCATTAAGCGACCCCCCTGGTATGAAAAAATATTTCGCGACCTCCCTGGTATGAAAAAATATCTCGCGACCCCCCGATCCTTCGCTTTTTTATCATGTATGTATGTGTATGTTACAGTGTTACAAATATTCCATACGACGTTTTTATACGTCTCCATAATTAGGATTCGGATATAAGTACATAATATAGTACGTAAAACACATTATTTAACAATTATGTACATACATCGAATACGTATATCCTTTTGTTAAAATTCTCTTACTTAATAAATCAATCTTTTTTATCTTTATTGTTTTTTTACTAAAATTCTCTCGACCTCTGGCGACCCCCCGACAGAAGCTTCGCGACCCCCCAGGGGGTCGCGACCCACAGGTTGAAAAACACTGCAATAGTATATTACATCGCCTCGGGTATCATGGCGCGCAGTGCAAGATATCAAACTTTCGGCCAGTACTATACTATTTTCCTTCATACCTTGGTCATAAGTAGGCTTATTAAATTTCATTAATTACTTATTAATGACATAAAAACACAGATAAATTCCAAGCAAGTCGCTACGTAAAAACACGAATGACAGCTGTACGTGACTATTAGCTAAAACGTAATGGGTTTGCTATGGAAACGACATCTAAACAACAATCGACAGGTTATTTTTTCTTTACTGCCGCCCGAACGTACGTACTTCCCGCATCAGTGCGTGTAATCCCACCAATGCGTTAATGTTAGACTTTTTACTTTACAATTAATGCCGAAAGTATGTACTTTCGCTCGAGGTATGAAAAAACGTCATTTTCTGTTGCAAACTACTGTACCCGAATATCTATAAATGCACATAATCGTTTGCACAAAACATACGAACCGATAATTTATTATTATTATTATTATTATACGTGATTAACGCCAGTGATGCATTAATTTATTATTAAAGACTTTAGGTGATTCGGTGGTGTCGAGAGATTGGCTAGCGCTGCCGACAGTGTATATAAAATAGAAACTAATTTAATTATTTCGGAGCCTTGTCATTTGCATTCAAAATTTAATTCAATCATTATTCCCAAATACGCAAATGGCGAAATTATATCTAATATATAACTCTCCCTTTTCTGTCTGTCTATTGTCGGGCTACAGAATGCACTGTCAGAAAATATTATTTGACAATGATTTTAGATTGTGACTACATAATCATATTTTACATTGTCTAATCTCGTTGTCAAACTTTCCTATAAACTGATTTGGTATGTATAAAAAACAGAGCTTTTCAAGCAATATTTTGATCAGAGTGTGTAGAAAAATGTTGTTTCGAAGTGGAAATTGCAAAAAAGGAACTTTTTTAATTAAAAAAAATCGTCTCAATCGATGGATTATTTTTCGAGCAGGGTCGATGTAAGGTGACTAAAAATATGACTTAATTATTCAGTTTATGATTTTAATATCTTTGTCTGACGAAGTCACTATATTGTGCGAAGCAATAGTTTTAAATAAAGTTCTTAAGTATAAATTAGAGCTGTAAAAGTAAGGAGCAATTGTGTACCCGTATGCATTCGTTACTTTAAGAACTAGTACCAGTTAGTTTCGAATCGTTACGTTACTCGTTAAATCGTGTACTAACAGCCAGAGAACATATCTAGCATGTACCATCGCATCGAGGCGCGTCGCATACGTGATACGGTATGACGTCGTTCGTATAACATATAACCGCATCAAACGAGTCGAACTGATATGAATACGACAAATGCGAGTAACGAAATGAATTTGTAAGTAACGATTCGTTACTTCGAGTCAGACGATGTACCCGTTACTCAGTAACGAATACATACGGTTTGTTACTAGTGTAAATACATTGAAACGTGTTTCTCTTTAATTTTAATTGAAAATTATCATTATGGGGGACACAGACAGCGCTGGGCTCAATAGCTACATTATGAAATGTTAAGTATTCAATGTTTTTATAAGGAAAACAATGAATTTAAGGAGAGAAAAATGGAATAGGTATGCGATTTAAATGTTTCTCACACCATATCAACCCATCTCTCCCACCATTAACTATTCACAACTAACTTTTCATTTTGTATAGTGTACTATCACCATTTACAGTTAAGTCTGAACAAATTATATTTGCTTTGGCACTTTTTCCATGTTAATTATATTGCGAGTATATTAATAATAGTTTATGTATCTTGTACGTAAATGAAGTTATTTTATATATTATATATATTGTTTTAGAACCGAGCGGTATAGCGTAGTGGTGAGAGCACTAGACTCGCATTCGAGAGGTACCGGGTTCGAATCCCGGCGGGGACAGATGTGGTTGGGACTTTTTCCTGCTGCCTCTCGCCGAGAAACGGTAATTCCTGTACCGGACATCTTGTTGAAACTTTCCATGGTTTTCCTCAATAATTCCAGATATAAATATCGAGATGGTTCCTTATTCAAGGCCATGCTCAATTACCTGTCAAACTTCTATGCTCAAAATTTGCCTCACTTATTCTAATGTCCTAAAATTCCTTCATTCGCCCATTGCTATTGATTAGTTGAAGTTGAAAAAATGTAGACAATATCGAGAAGTGTGATAGATGGAAAATACTAATAATGCGAATGGCGTCTGTTATGACATTAAGTCGAGAAACGGACGTGAAACGCATTTTATTATTATTGTTGCGCACTCCCTGTTGGGACGACTATGGGTTCTGTAAAACTTCTAGCAACAACAGCAACAATGGAAAACAGGTAGCCAAGAAAACCCGATCTTCATAGAATTACCTGGAAAAGCCAATGCAGGTAAAAGAGAGGTTCTCGGCGCTTCTAGACCATTCGACAGACAGCGAACGATGCTATAAAATGCGAGCGGAGTGGTTGGTCAGTCAGTTGGTTAGTTGCACCGTACGTACAGTGGATTACAGACAAGCAACTGTGTGATATAAATTGTTCAGTGTCGGTACAGCAAGACCAAAGTAGCTGCTAATATAGAAGATAAATGAGCTGAGTAAACCATTGAGTGCAATTATATAAATCTGGTTCTACATAAATAGCTTCTGTGTTGTAAATAATCGCGTGAATATAGTTAATAGACAAGTGCGAATAAGTGTACTAGATAAACTTCGGTGTTTGTGTGTTGTAAATATTTTGTGTACATAATTAGGACTTTATATTCTTCTGCTACTTAGTTTTCTATTTTATTATTTAGAACTATTAGTTTTGTTTCTGTTGTGTTGTTTGTTTAACTGTTTTGTTAAACATTTATTATTGTAAATAAATAATTTACACCACGGACTAGAACAGTTTTGTTACATTATATTATGTTTTTGAGTAATTTCACGAGTTTTGAAAGAAACAAAACCCACAGCCTTAAGATCGGCATTACTTTACACAGGTTGGCAAGGTTGAGGATAGTTACACATGTCGATAATATAGTTATCGTTCGTATCGGTCGAGCGAACGGTCAGTTTATGTAAGTGCATTATGAATTCACTTATCTCTTGTGTGAACAAGCCGTCCATCGGAATATTGCATCCATATTATTATATGCATGCAAATTGCATAACAAACTTTAATGCATCTTGCATCTGTTGACCCAAGTGTATCTATGTAAGATGTTCGTTTTATATAAAACTAGCGGCCCGGTCCGGCTTCGTCCGAATTTGTAGATTGCTACCGTTTTTTTGTCGACTTGCGTTGCAAAATTGGTGTCCACGAAAAGTGCTTTTATTTTAACGCGAAACGGTTGTCCTGGAGGTCCATTCTAAATATTGGTGAATTTTTTTTTAAATCGGATGAGTAGTTTCGGATATTAGGGAAGGGAGGAGGAATGGCGCTCACTGGGTAATGGCGCTCACCTCTGTAACTCTGTCAAAAAGGAACGTAGCAAGACGTCACGTCGCGTGAAGCGCGACGGGAGGAGGCTTCTAATAGACAGCGATGCAAACGGACAGTCAGCTCGCGTTATGCGACCGTGAAGAGCGTTTCTTAGTTTGCGGCCGCGCTGATCTAATTTTTAATTAGGTGCTGAACAAGTTAAGTTGGACTCAGTGTTGCAGATTTGCGTAAACTTGTTTCTAAATTTGCTGAGCGCAACAATATCAAAATCCATTTTGATCAAAGCAGCAAAACAGCCGGATTGGATTGGGTACACTTCTTTATGAGACCCTGAGCGGCATTACCCAAAGTCAGGGGCAATGCCGCTCAAACATGTTTTTTTAATCATGTTTTCCTACTACTAGTAGGTGAAAGAGATATGCTTTTGTTGTTAAATTGTTGATTGCTCGATAATTAAAGACTTTGTTACTCTTCTTAATTTTGATTTATAATAAATAATTTAAAAAATACACCATTTTTTCCGTAAGTGAACGCCATTCCCCCGTCCTACCCTACCTCCTATATCCAAACTTACAAACTTTAGGTATTAATTATATTAAAAAGTACATTTTCAAATTCGAACATTCTGGACGATGAACAGGTGTTTATAATGACGTCAAAGGTGTCATTCTCGTTCGCACTGAAGTGATGGTTTCAAAGGCATTGTGTTATGTATTATGTAGGTATGCCAAATACAGTACACGTATATGCAGCATGACAACATTTTTATGTTACATATGCCGCTTGCCGGTGCTTGGGAGATACAATCGAACACAAAAGTATGTCCTTTGCCGTATACTCTATAACAGCGGTCGGCAACCTTTTGGCAAATAAGGGCCACATAGTGGCAAATTGAAATAAAGACGGGCCGCACTTGTTCATAATTTTTAATTTGTGATATTAAAAATTCGAAAACATTTTATTTGAATTTTATTAAAAATTTTACTGGGAACTTCAAAATAGAACTGTTCTTTTACAAAAATTAGTGTGACGTTTGAGATTCTATTTGAGTGGCTATTTGTTGTATGTTAGCTTCCAGGTTTGTAGTTGCAATTCGTAGAATAGCTTTCAAATGCTCATCTGTGAGACGAGAAGCATATTTATTTTTTCTGTCATTGAGAATCGAAAAGGTTTGTTCGCATAAGTAGGTACTACCAAAAATTGTAATTAATTGCAGAGCAAATCTTTTCAATTCGTCAAAATTAGATGGCAAACTGACATAAAATTTAACAAGATCTTTGATTTCAAAGAAAGAGTTTTTGAGAGTAGCATTAGATTGGAGATCAATCACGTTTATTTGTAAATGACTAGGTACATCCTCAATATCACAAGAAAAAGAGTTTGTGGTTTTTTGCGTATGGAACTGGAGAGCCGTAACTTTACATCAAAAGAGCCGCAGGATGCCGACCCCTGGTCTAACCGCATGAGAATTGAACGCAGTCTACAATCAGAAGTAATCTTGTTCAAAATTGAACTGTCAAAAATTAAGTGAAAATCAGCTATTTTAAAGAAAGCGTGCGAAAAAAATACTATAAATATGTATAACTCGTGCGTGATTATTTTATGACTTGTGTGACTGTCAAAACTAGTAAGACGCTCGTTTTACCATATTGTCACACTGCGTTACGAAACAATAAATTTAAGTCTACGTAATTAATGAATCAACATATGTGACATTTCCGGATGGACACGTTGCATAGACGTACATAAATGGGTCGAGTGAAGCCAATTTGCATGGCGCTTCCGATATTAGTGAGCAGTTTTGTTATACTTGTATACCTACTTAATTAAGCTAATTTCTGTATTATGAGAGCTGCAGAAGGCTGGCGCGCCGTACATAAAGCGAACAAAGGCGAATGGAGAATGAGTTCTACACACACACACACACACAATATTATAGGTTATGTTGCACTATACGTATTGCTAATACCAGAGGCGAATCGTTCTGATCGGTTTTGAAATTAATTTATATTTAAATTATTATATGTGTATGAAAAAAAGAATTGAAAGAAAATGACATTTCCAATATAAATTATATACAAAGCGTATTCATGTTAGTAATTTTAAAAATCTTTTAATTCAATTTTAATTGAGGGCCAACCATGCAAAACCCGATAAGTCCATTTCTGTCGTGTTTGGGTTATATACCAATTTTAGTTAATTTTTCAATAAATAAAGTTTTTTCAAACAAATATATTAAAAAAAAAAATAATTAATACATTGACGTTTCGGTCCGGATCTGGATCTTCTTCAGAAATAAGTAATCTAAAAAATATGGAAAAGAAGGTCCAAATCCGGATCGCAACGTCAATGTATTAATTATTATTTTTTATTAATATATTTTTCTGAAAAATTGGTCGATAATTTTATTTATTGAAGAATTCTATTCAGACGTTAATCAAAGAATTAGTTAATTTTGTTGAGCTTTGTCGATCTGTGTAATTCAGAACACGATAAATCCCGTAAAAAACGGGTGTTAAAGTGGAGACTTTTAAGCAAAACTCAATAAATCCAAGATCCATGCAAGTTACTAGGAAAAAATCGTTATGTTATAGTATTATGTTAGTATTTTTTTGTTTATTATTTATTTTTCTAATTTTACTTTCAAAAAAATTTCAATTTTTTTTTAAATAGGTACCTACTGTTTTTATTTTGAAAAATGTAGGTACTTCTTTTTATTGGGTGTTATATTAATAAACGCTTTCTTGAACTAGCGGTCCCATCCCGGTTTCACCCGGGTGCAAAAGAACGAATGGGGGGGGGAACATGAACGCACGTTCATCTTAGTTTACCGAGATGAATGTTGTGTTCAAATTTCATGATGATCGAAGTTACCGTTCAAAAGTTTTTGTCGGACGGACAAATTTTGAGTCACATTTTACATATTTTTCATTGACGCTCCTCTCTTATTGGTCGTAGCGTGATATTATATAGCCTATAGTTTTCCTCGATAAATGGGCTATCCAACAAAAAAAAACGTTCAATTTGAACCAGTAGTTCCTGAGATTAGCAAGTTCAACCAAACAAACAAACTCTTCAGCTTTATATATTAGTACAGATTTGCAAAAAAAAAAACTGATAAAATTCTGGTCTCATGCAAAACCCGATAAATATATATATAATTAATATTTTTTTTGTAAATCTGGCAAACTTTTCTATGACCTATATGCAACTGATTCGTCACATAAAATTTGCTAATTATCAAAAGGATTCTGTGTGACATATTTTCGCGAAACTAGTAAAACTGGATTTATCGGGTTTTGCATAGTTGCTCCTCAATTGCTTTATTTATTTTTTAAAACGGCAACCAAATCTATATACGGTAGTGGAGCCTTAAACCAGTATTTCAAAAAAATGATGAATCCAAAATACGAATCGCTACTGTGACCAGATAACAGAGCCGGATTATTGAGAGTTTACTGTATTCAATTAAATGAAAAAATATATTACAAATATTTCATCTCAGAAAAATTAATATGCTATTGAAATTATACTTTTTCAGGTTATGCTCGCGGTTGTTGATTGTAGAACTACGATAATAATCCTTTGGTGTAAATGTCATGTACACAAACGAGGCATAACATAAGAAAAGGATGGTTCGCTATAGTGGTGTAGTTTTGTACCTACGTCAAGCAAGCTAGATGGGATGATGCAGTACATAGCACAAAGTACTTGTATGGGGCGCAGTACAAAGGCTCTATCCACAATGTTCAATGGCGTCTAATCTACAAATATTCTATTTACAGCGTATGCACATATACGAGAATCCTCTGTAGTCAATATCTATTTTGTGTACAAAGTATTCTGTATTATAATATCATCAAAGAGTTTGCTTTAAAGCAATATAACGTGTTGCTTGTACTTTTAAATGGCTAATGGCAGCTGATTACTTAGAAATAACCTAAATTTCATCATATTTCTACTAATATCAGGTGGCCCATTATTGTTAGAATTAACGGTCTAGACACAAGAATTTTAATTGAGAAACGTTTCATTTTTTAAGTAAAACTTCTTTAGGCTCGCTTGACTTGGGGAGTAAGCCGGTAAATGCCTGACGAAATCGTTTACGGAAGTGCATCATCGCGACGGTGTGTGATCGTTCGAGGCGAACGGAGTTGAGAGGGAGATATAAGTTAGTGAGTGCGACAAAGACGGAGCATTAAGTTGAGAGGAAGATATAAGTTAGTGAGTGCGACAAAGACGGAGCATTAAGTTGAGAGGGAGATATAAGTTAGTGAGTGCGACAAAGACGGAGCATTAATACAACTATTTGACGTTTAAAATGAAAACAACTGTTTTTTTGTATCAAATATACACTTCATCGAATTTTGCTGCATTTTGTAACAAGAAATAATGTAGGTTAGTTAATAAATCCTTTTAAATGTATTATAAATTATTCTAATAAATATATATACATATTTAGCCTATTAATTAATCAAAAATTATATTTTGTAGATATGTGCTACAGAGTGAGGTTATATTGTGTTCGATAAACTTTGAGACGAACCGACTGCATATTATTGTTAGTTTATGAATTTAACATGAGCAAATTTGAGGTATTTACGCATTATTCTTAATAAATATATTTAAAATAATTATGGCAAGAAGAAGTTTTACTTCAGTCGTGTGGTCTAAAGCATACTCGCTTTTTTTGTATAATGTATATTGTATTGTGTCCTATATGTTTACTTGTGGGTGTTAATAACAAATGTGGACACATCATTAAACTTAAAAAAAGTAGGGTCGCAGTGACAAAACCCCGCCGACTACGCAGTGTATTTGCTTATACAGGTTCTATTATGTTAAATAAATTTGTTTTTAGATTAAAAAAAAATAACCCCTTAATACACCCCTTCGTCGAAATATAGTTTATTACGACACTAGATACACACTGTACTACTACGATTGTAATAATTTCTTTACGAAATTTTCAATGAATCACCTCCGAATTTTTATAGTTATTAGGTAAATAAAAAACAAAGATAATATTTATGTAGGTGCATCATAAAAATATGAACATATTGCAGTCAAATAGGACGAGTAGGGTTAACATTTTATGGTTTTATTTTATTGTAAAATCACATATTATATATTTTTGTCACTCGCTGTAGTTGTTTATCTATCATATTTATCAGAAATATATTCCGTTTTAATACTAATTACTCTTTTTTTATTGTTAATTTTATTTCAAAGGGAGGAATTTTTAATGCTTCTATTAAATTATTTGTTAATTATACATTACTTAAAAAATTTCAGCAACGGACTTTATTTGAACTAATTTATTTGTACTCGAAATGAAATAAAACAATGAAGCTTTGATGCATAATTTAAGGAGGTTGGGTTAAAAATTCAAAATGTATAGAATTTGTTAAAATTTCGTAGAGATGTTCTTCTTAGTGACATATTTCACATCTCAAATTCTGAACATTATGGGCAGTCTTATTGTTAAAAAAATAAAATTCAAAATATATTTTTAATACATGCAATCAATTGGCAGTCAATGAAATAGTGACATAAAACAGAAAACGGATGGACATCGATTTAAGTGATCCGTTTTGCACGGAACACTAAAAATATCAATTATTATTAGCCTTGAATATGTTGAGTTACTTACTTATGACAATGTAAAATCGATCCGTGATGAAATATTTTAAATTAACCATACCTGAAACAATAAAAAAATATTTAATAATATGTATTATTTTCAGTTTATCTAAATTAAATTATAAACATTTAAGCTATTGAAGTAATTTAGAGCATTTTTTCTTATATGATAGGTATATGTATAGGCGGGATATGGACTCATTTTAAGATAAGGGGGATAAAAAATGTCAAAGCTGGTAAAAAAATGATTAATTTTTAAAAAATTTTCTGCCGCTTCGTTTTTAGCAGCGTCAGAAATGTTTGACCAATTGCACCCTCCCCAAGCCACTCCTAAGAAAATGGATTTTTGTTCCATAAGGACGCAATTGGTCAAAACTTTCTGCCGCTGGCATTTCCCACACATTTGGCTGTAACAGCAAAACGAACCGGCAGAAATTTTTTAAATAAATATGAAGAGCCGTATTGTTTTTGGGGAAAATCGGCGCATGCGCAGAAGAGATATATGCTAAAACGGTATTTTTTTATATAATAATGGTATACTTTTCATAACGGCTTATTATTCTATTTATTTTTTCAAGAAAGTTTTGTTAAAAAAATGTTTTTCTCAACTTTATAGTTTCGGAAATATTTTGAAAATAAAAAAAAATCATCCGCTCTTAATTTGTCAGAAATAAACTAGTTAGGCATGCTTTGATTAATTTTTACATGACGTGGAACATACTATGTAGGTAACCATGGCAACGAATAGTTAATATCATATTGAATACTAGCCATTACCCGCGTCACCTCACTCGATATCAGAAATTTTATTTTCTTTATTATAATCAAATGTCAACATTTTTGAAGTTGGAATGGTCCCGTCGCCCAATTGGCTGGAATTTTTTGTCAACACACAGTCTGAAAAAATTGGCTTTTAATTTTATTTATTTCAACATATTTATTTACATTGTCATATTTCTTTACCGATAGAAAAAACAAAAAAAATGTTATTGCGCACACATGTATGTCTACAAATAATGATAAAAAAAGTAACGAATTTGTACTTTTTATATTAAAACACAAAATAACATCTGATATGAAGCTAGCGTATTGTGAAGAAAACCGAAAGGTAATTTACAAAATGTAAATGTACGACCATATACGAATACATATATCTGGAATGGAAAGCAACGCGGCCCCGTTCGGCCCCAGTCGCGGTGACGGAGTGACATCCAGGAATACACTTTTATTATAACACATTTCCATTCATATAAAAAGCTAATGATAAATATCTGGCTATTATTTTTTTCATTTCACAAACGCACACACGGTCGCCATTTCATTTGTGAATGTATCATATTGAAAATATTTGTAGATAATGGGGAAACGTTCCTTATATATGTGTTATGCACAAAATTGCGATTCGAATCCGCAATTCGTTGATTCAGTAGAATTTCAACACTTTAAATAATACTTTTAAAGTTGGTCAGTTATTGGCAACAATAGGCATGATGACAGGTTTTGAAATCCAGTTCTATAATGCAGGTACATGTCTACTATTTAAAAAACAAAACATATTTTCAGCAATAAACACAATTTTAAGCGAAATTATTGCATTTTTATCTTTCTATTTTGAAGTAATCGCGTTGTGACGTCACGCCTTAGTGATAGCTGACATTAGATGTTGTATTTATGGGTGTAGAGTTGTCGTGCAGAGGTATTTCGCAGAAAGGTATGTAAATTTACTTAATGATATGATTTATATTAAGCATTTTCTTAAAAGTAGGTACTAAGTAGTAAAAATATGACGTTTTTATTTAGATGCAAGTTAACTAACCTCAAAAATAACCTATAAGATTTTATTTTTGTTTAATCAAAGCGCCCTATGGTGACTCATATTTATTTTCTAGTTTTCAGTACAATAAAAGCGTTTTTTTTTACCTATTTTTATTCTTTTTGAAGTACGGAACCCTAAAAATGGAAATTTCGAAAATGTAAAATCATATGTTGCAATTTAAAAAAAAAATGCAGGTTTGAAGTACAAAAATTATACCTCAGCAGTTTCCGATAGAAAATCTTGAGTTGACCAAAAAAACATTTTAAACTTTTTTTTAGTATCTACAAGTAGGATACGCGAATTATTCACTGTTACCACTTTCGGTGACCACACTATATAAAAACAATTTTAATACGTTAACGGATATTTGAAACTGATTTAGGTTCGTATTTAGTTGTATTGATTCAAAAGCAAACTAATAAGAAATTTATATTAAAGGTGATTTTCAGCCATATCTTATATAATAAGTACAAAGTTAATTATATAATATTAATTAGTAAAGTTAGATTCAAATTTAATTTATATATCTCAACTGTCTGTGTTAGTAAATGCTGATGGCATTTACAGGGCAGGGGGAACCTACAAAAGAGCCGTTGTAAATACAAATAAAGAAATTTCTAGAAAAATACATTGAAAATGTTATATTTTACATTCTTTTTATTGAAGCTTTAACTATAAAAGTATCTAGTTTTCATCAAGATACATATAATTAAACATGTTAGCCAAGGGCGATATTTTTATTTTCTGGAGGGGGGTAAAGCAATACTCACAAAGGAAGGTCCCAAGCAAAATAATTTTCAAACCAATTTTACAAATTTTTTTTCAAGAAGTGTTTCTAAATTTTATTTTTTTAGGCAGTAGTTCGTATTATTTTCAGTTTTATTTTTTTATTATTATGACTGGGGGGGGGGGGTAATTACCCCATTTACCCCCCTCTTATCTACGCCCTTGAAGTTAGCTTCGGATTTAGGAGTGGACCTCCATAGAAGAGGAACTTCTACATAATATATTTTTAATTGTAATTAATGTTATGCAGCCGGTTTTTACATTTTTAATCTCTTGAATCAATTTTACCCTACCGTGCTAAAAAAAGTTTAACGTCAGCCAATTGGGCGACGCGACGGGACCATTCCAACTTCAAAAATGTTGACATTTGATTACTTATAATAAAGAAAATAAAATTTCTGATATCGCGTGAGGTGACGCGGGTAATGGCTAGTACTCAATATATTTGATATTCGTTGCCATAGTTACCTACATCTATACTAATATATAAAGCTGAAGAGTTTGTTTGTTTGTTTGTTTGAACGCGCTAATCTCAGGAGCTACTGGTTCAAATTGAAAAAATTTTTTTTGTTGGATTGCCCATTTACCGAGGAAGGCTATAGGCTATATAATATTACGCTACGACCATTAGGAGCGGAGCTTTAATGAAAAATGTTGCAAAATGTGTCTCAAAAATAAGCTTCTATTCATGTGAAATGCACTAACTAGATATACTCATATTAGTGATGCAAGAACACAACATCAGGTAGATCAATCAGTAGAGCATCCGTCTGTCAATATCAGGGTCGTGGGTTCGAGCCCCACGTTGGGCAAATATATTTTTATTTTTTTTTTATTTTTTACATTGCTTTCTTCTAAGGCTTACATTTAAATTTATTTTTATTTTATATAATTCATTTAAAAAAAAATTATTAGTTAAAAAAAGTTTAAATATCTACTGCTTTTTATCGAAAAAAGCTTTTGGACGGTATAACTCCGATTATCATGAAATTTGGACACAACATTCATCTCGATAAACTAAGATGAATGTGTGTACTCATGTCTCTTCCTTCCCCATTCGTTCTTTTGCACCCGGGTGAAACCGGGCGGGACCGCTAGTAACACATACACGTCATATAAAAATTAATCAAAGTATGCCTTAACCAAAATTTGGTTTCAATCCGCTCATCCGTTTGACCTGTATCATGTTCACAGACTAACAGACGCACAGAGTTTTTTCATAAATATGTTTTTTTGGATTCGGGAGCCCTCAAAACGAAAAGATATTGTAAAATTTTGAAAAGTGATTTTTGACCTAAACTACTACCATTCTCCGCTTGTGGGTGATAAAAATTGAAAATATGAGATAGTAAAAATTCCTTCTGGAAAATGAGTTTGTTGTGCGAACGAGTCATCGAAAACGATTCACATCATTAGAAAAAAAATATAAACATTAATCTTGCTCGAGTGTCATGTTGTTTGAACGTTTGAGTAGGTATGAGTCAAGAGTCTGAACATAGCAACAACACAACACGGATTCGCCGAGTAAGAGAGAGAGAGAGACGGCGCTATTATATTCGGATATTATAAAAATTCATATTTACATATTTTCAAAGCGCAATATCATCCCTCCAGTTTTAAATCAATCTAGTTGAGAGAGTTACACACTGATGTATGTCCCCTCAAAAACTTTCAAAAAACCGCACCCTCCCTTACCTTCGCTCTGTAGTGAACACACAAAGCAAATTTTGGACCAATTTGCATTTTTATGCACGCCCTCTGACACACACACAGCCATACCTTGTATCTCCTGCAACAAACTGTGGTTTTAAAGGTGATACGCACAAATAACTGAATATTCTATAGACCGAACAATGCAAAATGGCGAGACATCAAAATCAAGAATAATACTATCGAACGTTGAAAACAATAGTGACACTATACAAAAAAGTTGACTTTTCACCTTTTGTAAGATTCATGTTTTACTGCAAGAGTGTCACTATATGAAAATTTCCGTTTGCTCATAAATCCACTTATTTCCGCTAGATTGAGCTAGTGTCACTTTATAATTTGAAAGAATTGCCCATGGTCGTGTATGATATAACGACACTATTTTAATTGTGTCAAAGCAGTTGGTTGGTACGTACGTCGCTGTAAGTGAAAAAGTGACACATTTTGTTAAATGACAGTTACTGATTGCAGTTGCTACAAAAATTAATGCAAGTAAGTAAATACATAAAATGACACATTTTGTTTAGTGACACTTTATGCAGTTGAAGTCTCCAATTTACTGATTATAGGTTATGACAACAATGACACTAAACAAAAAATTATTGTTGAAAGGTCTTTTTTTTAATAACTTTATTTTTAACATTGTGGTCAACAAATAAATTAAAACAATAATAAATTGTCTCATTATTAACAAAAGAATCTCTATAAGCAGTATTTTAATAGTAACTTTTTTAGGACAAAACAATATTATTAAAACTAAAAAGTGCTCTACTGTAAAATGTAATTTTTTGCTTAATGTCACTTTTGTTTTCAACGTGCGCTATATTAACCGAATGTCGAAATGCTAGGATTTCCAGGTCGAAACTCAAGATTTCCGATACATTTCTAAGTGGATGGTTGAGCCCTATTTATAACTGAATGTTCCATAAGCCGAATAATTCAAAATGGGGGTTAAATATCGCCGAGTAGGAGATTAGAGAGGAGGCAGGCGAACTACTGTATGCTTTTAGCCATATATTTAATACTATCTATATTGCTAGCAAAGATCGGGAGAAAGACTTAAACACTATACGGTGCAGACATATATACATATGTCTGCATCGTAGTGTTTAAGTCTTTCTCCCGATCTTTGCAACCCATATACTCTCTCTCTCACATTATGTTTAAAGTATATGTTTAATACCCTCTATATTGCTACCAATGATCGGGAGAAAGACTTAAACACTACGGTGCAGACATATATACGTCTGTCTCACTTATTATACTCTGAGACTCATGCGCATGTTCGTGAATGGATGCGCGTCAGTTTGCACATGGAACTAAGCTGTGAAAGGGAGGTGGCTTGTTCTATTCCACTTACTAATTGCCCCACTAGAGACGCGGCAGTTGCGCACCACGGGTCAAGTAAAAAGAAAGAGATAGAAAACAGTAATTTGCTGTCTCATTTCATGGGTAACGCTTCCACTTACGGCCACTAGCAATATAGAAGTTATTAAATATATGCTTTTAGCATTGTCCCGTCTAAGAGAAAATACTAGGTGGCGCTGCGAACGTCCTCGAGCCTGCGCACAGTATGAAATGTGATACTTTGCGCAGAAACACACGTTCGCAACATGCGCAGATTGCCCCGAATGGTCTTCCGCGCACGTTCGAATACACCCGCAGCGCCGCCTGGTATACCGCCGTATTTTCGCTCAACTTGCAGTTCGAGTCCCTCATGTCTAACATCCTTACGTCAATAGCGCAAAAAAGTGACGATGCTGCAGACTTGTAAAGTATTTGAATACAAGTATTTCAAAATACAAATACTTTTCTAGTCTTGCATTTGTAATTCAAATACTTTTAAAAAATATTTTTTATAAGTATATGCAGGAAAAGTATTTGTATTTAAATACAAAGTGTAATTTCGATACATAGTTATGGGACTATTATAACGTAAAAATTAAAAAAAAAACATAGGTAACAATTATTCAGAGCAGAATTAAAGAAGTATCGGTTCGCAGTAAATAAAAAAATATAATCGGTTATGTTCGAGGTATCACCACGCATATTGTGATGGCGCCATATGCGATCGTATAGATAGGCCATTTGCGGTTTGTGTCACTACAATCGCCAGTTGTTCGTGTTTCTGTTATAGGTGTAGCGACGCACATGCATAAAGATTTAAATAATGCAGCAACGGCGACACGACATCCATCAATAAATCGAAATGTAAAGCACATATTCACGGAATTTATTGCTTTATACTGGGTTGCAGAAGATATTGCCAAAAATGTTGATTACATTGTGAACATATAATTTACAGTTTTCATACGTTCAGGAGCAGTCTAATGTCAACCAGAACATTAGACTGTACTCAAACAAAAACAAATGATTGATATAGAAAAAGATCGCTTTTCAAACTACAAGTTGATCAAAATGCGTAGAAAAAAATTGTTTCGAACTGGATTTTGCAGCATGTAAGAAAAAATCTAATAATATATATTCTTGATAGATTTTGTAAAAAGCAAAAGAGAAATGTTGATTTCAATTCATAATAATGCAATATAAATTTTATAATTCAATTTTGAGAATTGTATTTTTTTAATCTGTTCTTCAAAAGTCAAAAACGCTGCTCGCCATGTTGGATTCCGGCGTGACGTCACTTCGTCTGTAATCTAGCTACGTTATGTGCGTTTATGTGGAGCTGTGTGTTATTTTGAAGTTCTTATAGCCATTTATATAGACTAGTTTCGTAAAAGCAGAACGTACTATTCACCTTGACTTTCTTCTATAAGGTCATGTAAATTCAGGCATATCCGTGACATTTTTATTTTTTTCAAAAAATTGAAGTTTGTCGATATATTCGCAAATCGGCAACTTTTTGAGGCACTATGAGCCTTCAGATATACGGTTAATATTAACCATATTTATGGAAAAAATCACGCTGATTCCAATGAGACTACCCGCAACTATGTATCTCTTTTGGTTTAGAAGTTAGACGTGTTTTTATAAATTTTTCTTGAAAAAATTAAAACCGCTATAACTCGAAAACTACAATAGCTACAGACTTCTATAGGTACGCTCATTCGATTCAGCATTATTTTTTGCATAGGACTAAGTCATTTTCAACCATATATTCTATAAATTTCCGATCGATACTGCGATTATTTTAAAATGAACATTTAATCGTCGCCCCCCCCCCCTGTAAAAACTTTCAAAATCGAAGTGTCCCAGAACGGGTTGATATTAAGGTTACCCAGATGATTTTAATACGCTGAATCCAATGAGCACAGGCGCAGCTCTGTATCTTGTCTAGTTTCGGAGACAATCTAGTTTGAAATTTTCAAACTTTCAAATGCTCATACCTTCGAAACCAGAAGAGATACAGTTCTGCGCTTGTGCTCATTCGATTCAGCGGACTTTTTTCTATAAAGTCAAGTAAATTCAGGCATATTCGTGACATCTTTATTTTTTTCAAAACATTAAAAAAATTGAAGTTTTTCGATGTTTTCGCAAATCGACGACGTTTTGAGACACTAGGAGCCTTCCGATACGGTTAATATTAAACATACTCATGGAAAAAATCACGCTGAATCCAATGAAACCACCCACAACTCTGTATCTCTTTCGGTTTAGGAGTTAGACTCCTTTCGATCGGTTCCGTGAACCATCGGTTGGGAATCGTTATTTTATAGTAGGTACGTATGCATTCAATCATATCATGCATACATGTAGGCATATAGTTGTACGTAATACGTAATGTATGTACAATATGCAAGCAGAAGATACAATTTCCGAATGAAACGAGCCGTCTGCGATATCACTTTGCTCCGCCCGAGGCCGCGCGGTCATTATGAACTCCCCCGCTTTACCGTATATTTATATATACGCACATACCACTATCATATTCATCTATACTTTGATAGATTTCAGATCAGTTTATTCTTTTCTAGGCGCAAGTGTTACTGCACTTGCCTAAAGGCTAATTTACACTTTGTTAAGTGGCAAGTGCAGGTGACAAGTGATTAGTTAACGTGATTTTATGGTGTTAAGTGCTAAGTGTGAAGAAAACCTTCACACAGTGTTTAGTGCTTTTTGCACGTCTGCCGTGCAGAAATCGAACATGACTTGTTATTGAAATTCAAAAATCTAGATTGTGGCAAAGAAAATGGATAAGCAGAAGACTTCAGTAAGAACTTCCAAGGACTGATTAATGAAGATCCAAATGAATTTTGTAACTCAATGCGAATGATAGAATAACCATTTAATGAGTTATATTGACTATTGTTGGGCCAACTATAACAAAATGTCAAATAATTCACAGTGATTCGGGCGACGCTGTTAGTGCGGGAGTGCGCGAGTGTACGGGGAAAGCTACTTAACAGAAAAAATAGACCGTCCTTCTATTCACTTTACTTCGCACTCGCACTTATCACTTAACAGCGGGCCGTTTACACTTTGATTTTACTAATCACACTTGCACTTGCTACTTAACAAAGTGTAAATTAGCCTTAAAGGAAGGTTTACATTGGGACATGAACTCACCGACCTATCCCCGACGCGAAGGCATGGGTTTGTAGGAACTTTTACGGAGGATTCAGGGAGTATCTTAGGAGAATTTGTGCTGAGTATTGCGCTGGTTGCCCGAATTGCTTTGAAAAACCGGCGAGTTCGGATCCAGTGTGCTGTGTTCGAAAAACAAATGCGATGCTGACTGTCAAGTGTCAATACGCAGCAGTAAACGAAACTTGACATATTTGACAACAATCTTAGCCGTATTTTACCACATTTTATTTAACTCGCTTTCTTGTGTTTGTCCGGGTGGACGGATACATATAAATTCACTCTTACTTGTTTACCGTTGTAAGGCACATAGCAAGCACTGGTCTATAGCTCAGTTGGTTAGAGCGTCGTGCTAATAACGCGAAGGTCGCGAGTTCGATCCCCCCTAAAACATTATAACGTTTTTATTCTTTTTACGATGTATTTTTGTTTTTTTTTTTACTAAAAAGTATACAAATAATAAAAGAAATATTTTTTTAATATACCACGTTTTTAAAGTGAACTAAAAAGTATAAAATCATTTCTTTACAGACAGATTTTTAACTTGTAGGATTTGAGACGAAAACCGGGGCGCATGAAGTATAGAGAGTAGCGACCAATGAAAAAATCTATTTATAAGATAAAACGAATAATGCGCCCCACGTTTTTCGCTTCAAATCCTTCAAGTTAAAAATCTGTCTGTAAAGAAATTATTTTATGCTTTTTAGTTGGCTTTAAAAACGTGGTGGGTATATTAAAAAAAAATTCGTTTTCAAGTTTATTTACCTTTCCAACTTCATACGATTTATCTAACTATAATTTAAAAAAATTATTTCTTTTATTTTTAATATGTAATTGATTAGGTGTGCACTGATCACAACTGGATTTAAATTTCATGTAATGAAATTAGCGGAAATCATAACATGAAATAAATGGAATAATCGAATTAATCAACTTAATTACAAACGATATAGAATTTGTTTTTGTTCAATTGAAATTGATTAAATTAAAATTTAATTCACTATACCGATACCAAATAACTAGCATGTAGCATAATATATAAATCACAATATTTCCGTTTATATTATATCAATTGGTGCTCACTAATTAAAATGTGAAATTGTTAATGCCTAACACAAATTGCAACAAATTTATGTCACTGTAATCAGTGGCGTACGTACAATAAAGTTATAAAAATGAAAAAAAAATCTATTTATGACTGTTTCCTATTAGAAATTTCCACAAACACAATACGTTAAGTACTTAATACCAGTTTAATGTTTATGTCTCTCACGGCAAGTGCGTTTGTTGCAAATATTGTATATGCAAAACTCCTGCGAATATGATACCCTGTACTTAAATAAGAGATATTAAAAATAGTTTATTATACAAATTATTTGTTGAGCATAATATTATTTTTAACGTTAAATTAAAACTATAAATAATAGAGATAAAGTGCAGAAGGTACGACTTTTTTATTGGAAATTTTCTCCTCTTTAAGAATCTTTTTTTTTTCAATTTCCGCTATCGTTTATAGTTTTGGAGTAATTTCTAAAAACCTGAGGGACTTTTTTTGTCTTTTCGTTTTTTGTTAATGACCAATGCAATTTTTGTCGGCGAAAAAAAACGTCTTTTTCAGAATATTTTTCCGAATCGAATAAGTTATTGCTCATATTTTTTGGAGACTTGGATCCATTTTACTCAAGAATCTCAGTTCTTGACTAGAGATGTAAAGCGAACCTGTTCAATGGCCGATGGAATAAGAGCGTCTACGTTGAAAGCAGAAGGTTGCAGGCTAGATCCCGAGCAATACCAGCATAGTTCTTGCCTTTTTTACAACTTTCTAGGATTCTCCATTGTATAAAACCCTCAGTGCGCGCGTCCGACTCGCACTTGATCGAATTTTCTATTATTATTATTATTATAGTAGTCAATAACGTTTCTTTATACTTTTGTTGAGTGCTTTATCAACTTAAAGATGACAAAATTTGGTCAAATTTGTTCGCTTACAATCGAATTCAATCAATAATTAACTAGAGTGACCTGTGCGAATTATTCGCACTAAATAAGTGTAATAATTATCACTTTACAAAATTATTTTTTAAATATGATTGTAGGTATTCAATTCGTTTCTAATTTTGCACACTGCTTATAACGTTCTTCTTTTTGTTGTATTACAATATGAAGCTCAGAGGACAGATCGAAGAAATATTTAACTAAAATTGTCATATAGAAGCGCAAGTAGCAAAAGCGTTGAGCTAAGCCGTCAGATGGCATCATGCAGAATTGCTGTGACGTTGTTCAGCGTTGCTCGCTGTTTCAAAATTAAAGCCGTCAGATGGCAGTATGCAGTATTGTGTCTGTTGCATTACAATATGAGGGTCAGATGACAGATCGAAGTGTTGACGTTGTTTCAAAATTAAAGCCGTCAGATGGCAGACGTTGTTCAGCGTTGCTGTATTTTAATTAATTTACAAAAACAAAAGCAATAATAAATTTTTTAGTTGTCGATGTCAGTAGAGCAAGCAATTATCTGTAAAATGATATATAATTTATGTGGAGAAATTGTGTGGTTTTTTTTTTAAAAAGGGAGACGTATTAATATATATGATTTTGTCTAAATACTGAATGTGCTGTTTTGACTGCTCTCGAAATCGTGTCATTGTATTTTAGAGCCCAACGCAAAGCTGTCCTAACTGCTTAGCATATTTTATAAGTCTATTTAAATAATTGCAATGCTCGAAGGGAACTTTTGAAATGCAAGCGGTTTACACTGTGACAGTGTGGTGCTCGAAGGGGGCTGTTCTGAGGTCAATCTGGCCCCTAATGAGTACGAACAGTGTGTGAGCTAATGTACCGCAGTCAAAAAACGCCTTTCAATATTTGCTGCTCGTAAATTATTAATTTTTTTTTTTGTATATTGACACTGGGAATAAATTTATAGTTTTTTCCTGACTCTTTAGTTTGATTCTTGTAATGATAAAATTCTACTTCAACAAACCCGTTAGTGCTTACTTAAGTCTATTGTAACTAGATTTTGCTAAAAAAGTTTAAAAATGTACGTTTATTGACTCACTTCATGTATGGCAGTTATTATATACGGGGTGATCCATTTTAATCTATATGGGAAACTATGGAGACAAAGCAACATTTTCGGGAAAAAAGTTTCAGACAAAAGTTGTTTAGTTGGAAGAGAGACATTTTTTGGAAACAGATACCACCCCCAACACCTGCTCAGGGATTTATATATTTCATGCACTGGCTAAGAGAGGAAGAGAGAAAGAAAATGTGCGTGCGCACTGCTCTCTCTTGCTCCTACCGTGTGATACAGACAATAGGCCTACACTGTGTCTTAGATATACGAAACGTAACTGCCTCGCCCGATCACACTTTTCGTAACGCTCTCGTCACGCATTCACCAGCTTACACCCCAAGTCAAGCGTGCGTAAAGAAGTTTTACTTCAAAAATTATCAAACATTTTTTTAATCGCATGGTACTAGACAGTATAAAAAGAAATAAATATAAATTTTGAGATTTACTATAATGAATACAAGTCGTAGAAAAGTAGATTAATTTAGAACAAAAATTAATTTTCCTTTAAAGAGACATTTTTTATCTTTATTTTATTTCGCCAGTACAGTGAACTAACTTTTCATTTATATTAAGAGAGCTGAAACTTTCATAAAAACATATAGTACTTTAAATTAAAATATGTTTGGTAAAGTGAATTCTTTTCATATTATTTTTTTATACATCATACTTTCTACAACTCGTGAATAAATCATGAGAATTATGCAGACTTTTGTATCAAGTATTAACGTCGTCTATGATTACAATAATTAATAAAAATTTTACCCTTGGGTATTTATATAAAACTCGACATTGAAGTCAATAATCTTTATACGATATCAAGTCACAGAAAAGCAGATATTTTAAAAAAACGAGTGTGCTTTAGATCACACGACTGAAGTAAAACTTCTTTAGCTCCATCTATATGTGTATACTGTATATATATATGTATATAGGTATGTATAATATATGTATATATCTCAGTCAGTAGTTCGTTTGCAAGTTTGCTATAGCGTTACGCGAACGGTGATTTCTTACATGTGTATATTATACATATATACATATATATTGTAACAAAACTGTTGTAGTCCGAGGTGGAAATTATTTATTTACAATAATAAAAGTTTAACAAAATGGTTAAACACACAAACGAAAGCGTACTTCTCAAACTTACGTAACAGTAATAATAATGTTAACAGAAACAAAATAACGACAGTTCCAAATAATAAAATAGAAACTAAGTAACAGAAGAGTATATAGTGACTAATTATGTACACAAAATATTTACAATACAGGAACACATCAAAGTTTATTACGAAATACTAAAAAGATAAAAAAGATCCGGCCATGTGCGAGTTTGACTCGCGCACCGAGGGTTCCGTACTAAATTGTAGGTATGTACAGACAGAGTTCTGACGGACAACAAAGTGATAAGGGCTCCTTTTTTCCTTTTGAGATACGGAACCTAAAAATAATTCAGAACCAGCAAAACGACAAAAAAAAATTAGTTGCCAAATCTGCAAATTTGAACGACACTGGTGAAATCATAATGTCATAGCTCATAATATGATGTATGAAACTATATCAGAAACTTCTAAACTTTCAAAGCAACGTCGGTTGATTTATTTACTATCACGGTACATCAGCTTTGAAGAACGACAAATTGAAAAATATTAGTTTTCAATATTCTAAAAGGGGAGACTAATAATGCATAATATAAAATATATTAGACTTTTAAAAGTCGCCATTCATAAAGTGCATCTCAAACTACTCTCACTCCATCATTTTAAATTTAAAATAGTTTCCATTGGATCGTCTATTACGAATATCTGTTTCTCAACTCCTAACCCAAACAACTGGTGTAATAGTATCTATTGAATTTTCAACAGTAAGCAAAAAAATAACGATGGTAGATTTCAAAGTGACGGTCTAAATAATATTTACAGGATGGTAAGATTGACATTATAGGGGAAAAAAACGCTTGATTAAAGTTGATAATCAATATTTACACTTAAAAAACTGTTCCGAAAGATATTAAAACTTCCTCAAAAAAAGCTACTAAAAAACGTAAAATAATAAAATTTTGAAGTCGACGCCAATTAAATCACTAAAACATTTTAGGTGCCGACGAAAATGTTATTATTTAATGCTTTTTATTGGCTTTTTTTGAAGGAGGTTCAACTTTAATATTTTTTTTTTATTTTTTACTTTTTAATGATTTTCTGATACATAGTTTGCACTTTATTATCCGCCTTATAATTCCTGCATATTTTAATACTAAACTGGAAAAAAAAACTGCTGAACCGATTTGTATAAAATTTCTGTGACACTACCCTGATATGTGCCCTACTAAACTGAAAAATAATCACCAAAAACGGTTCGCAAATGCTGGTAATATGAGGAACATATAGGTACAAAAAACTCTTTTTTTGAAGTCATTTAAAAACGACTAACCCAATTAAAAAAAAATCTTATGATACCAATCCGAGAACATTATAAACAAAATTGTGTCGAATGTTTTTCAAATTGCTTGGCTCCTCGAAAAATTCGGTCTTAACAAAACATTAAAAAAGGAACAAAAAAATGTACATGGAGAATTGATAACCTCTTTTTTTATGTCGGTTAAAAATATATAAAGTAATATTTTAATTTGAAAGTCGTTTCGGAATGATACATTTTGAGAAAATAATACAGCTAAGCTACTATTCCGAGCAAAATTATTTTTTTATCTTCTCTCGGCAACTCTAGTATATAGGGAAATCTTTGTAAAGTTAGGTTAGATACCGTGATTAAACATTAGGTGAGTGTACGTCGGGAAGCAAACCAATTAGTATATGGTGCCACGCCACGACGGCATCGGTGCACGGAAAGGGTCGTTGGCGTCGGACGTCGTTCGGCGTCTTGTGAATGATCACACAAGGTCCGCCGCAAAGACGCCTGGATGACGAGAATTGGCGTGCACTAATTGCTTCTGATGCAATGGCCGCGCTAATTGGAACGATGCGTTTTGAGTCTTCTGTAGAGATTATACTTGCATAGGTAGGTATACTTGCTAGTAGTGATGTGTCCACATGACTCTTTATTGGGAGCTAGCTTCGTGTGCTCCGCTCACTAAAAAGAGTCGCTCAGAGGGAGTCGTTCAAAGGAGCGACACTAGACAGTACGCACTACACAAGAGTGCAGACTGCAGAGGTGTTAACTGTCATCATGCATGCTCAGGAGTCACTTAGCATTGCACAGCACAATACACACACTCAGTTCTGATACGATTCTGATCTTATATTATTCGCATTTCGGATAAATTATTAAAAAGTATAATAAAAGCTTAACAATAATAATGTTTATTGTTAACGACGTCAATGTGAATGGTTTAAGTCACTGTAAACAGTGTGTCATTCAACATTAAACGACTCAGCAAAGATAACTTCGTACGTGCAAAGTTAACTAGTGTCTCTGTGCCCTGTGCTGTGTGCGCTCTGCAAATGTGCGAATAGCTCAGTACAGAGCAATGGCGCTCAGAGTGAGTCATTCACATAAAAAAGAGCGACTCGCTCCGCTCCGAGAAAGGAGTCGTTCATTATGAACGACTCGCTCAGGAGCGACACATCACAACTTGTAAGGTCGGGCGTTGGTTGTTCGGTTTAGATGCAAAGTAAAAATCGCATGTCGACGGTAAAGGAACTAAAAAAAAGCCAGTCAGTAAAGTTGTTAAATAACTTCTTGTCAATTCCTAGAAAGATCACATATTTACATATCATAAAATACATGATAGAAAGAATTTTGCATCGTTTAAAATACAGTTTGAACGTGATAAATGCCAGTCTAGAAAACTATAATCAATTCTTTTTTAAAACAAAAGTTTCAGACCACTCTGTTTTGATTGTAAACATTTTTACATATCAATAAATAAAATTATGACCAATTTTTCTGACAATATATTAACAAAAAATATAATACATTAACGTTTCGATCCGGATTTAATTATTTTAATTATTTTGAAAGAATTTTGTATAAAGCGAATTAGAAATTAAATATTAATTATTTTTTATATTTTTTAGATCCGTTCTGAAGAAGATCCAAATTTTATTTATTGAAGTGTTCTAATCAGACGTTAATCAAAGATTTGAATTTTTACATATCTATGACACTTATCTTAGGCGGGGTTTGGGTTTATGTTCACAACAAATGGAAAAAGTATCGGCACTGGGCAAGCCTAAAAACGAAATGAAAAATGTTTTTAAACGGTAGAGAACGTAGTACTAATATTATAAAGAGGTCAAGTTTGTAAGTTCGGATGTACGAGGTAATCTCCATCCGATTTCAAAATGTTTTCGCCAATATTTAGATTGGACCTTTAGGATGAACATAGGCTATGTATTATTGCGTTAAAATAAAAATGCTTTTCGTGGAGAGAAATTTTGCCACGTAAGTCGACGAAAACATGGTAGCAATCTACAAATTCGGGGGAAGCCGGACCGGGTCAATAATATCAAATAAATAAGGCACAGAAAGTTGATTGTACTTGATCTAGGAAAGATTTTATCTCGAAAAATATTGGTATTAATGTTTATAAATATTGCTGTATCGAGAGAACATATTTTTTTAAAAATGGTGAAATACATAGTTTTAATGCATAATAAAATATCAAGTGATCCAGGTATGACTAGAAAGACAAGCAACATTTCTGGAAACACTTTTTCCCGTCAAGACTTGGCGTCAAGAAAATATCCAAACAGACAGACGTACTACAGTTACTATTTTAAATATTAAACAGTGAAGATGAGAGCATAGCTCCCGAAATGTACATCCGTTAATAAAACTGTGGTGGTAAGAAGTAACTATTCTATATATTTATTTTTGTTTCAACCACAGTGCTCTTAATATTCGTTACAGAGATTCATTTTATTCTTTCGAGTTATGGAGAGAAAAATATGTACCGAAATGGCTTGTAGGGAGTCATTGATTATTTCGATTTTAGAGGGTTGAGATTTCGAGTTTTGGAGGTATTCGACTTATCGAGGTTCGACTTAAAGAGGTTCTACTGTATACATTGTCTTTACCTGAATTTGGAAACGAAGAAGGCTGTGAGACCACTATAGAATCTGTCAAAAACAAGTATTTATTACTCTACGCTATTTCAGGATGGACTACAAACAATGTATAGTAGATACTTGAATAATAAATTGAAAACAAAGTTTGTCAATGCAAAATAACCAACAGTTAATGTTGTTTCTAAATTTTTGAAAAGTGTACGAAAGCTCGCGCGTTTCTCTTTGCAGACGAGAAAGTATCTGTTTCCTCCAGTGATGCGAGAGACTGATTGGATTAAATGAGCATCTCTCTGTCTGAGAGAGGATAGAGAGAGAGAAGGACTAATGGAGGAATCGTGTTCTTCCACACTGATGATATTAAGAGCTCTCGTTCTGTATATATCTGCGATCACAACACAAAGTAGCTTATGTCGATTTTATGACAGCGAACCCACCATCATTATCTAAAACCATATCTATATACAGGGTGTCTCACGACATGACTGCCATAGCTTGAGACTGTGTTGCTGGGATGATTTCAAGTCAAAAATGTCAAATGAACATATACCCGGAACGCTATCCTAACTGAGCTAGAAGCATTTGAAATTTTAAATAAGTAAGCCCACTAATGCAGGTATTAGGTTCGGCTGTTGGTTTTGTTATTATTAAAAAGACCAAGTGGCTGTGAATCACCATTAGTATTTATTTGTACTGATCCTGAGACTCTTCGCAGAGCTACCACTTCAATTCTAAGAAGAGCTAGACTATGTATACAGCAACTGGGTGGACATTTTGAGCAACTAATTCAATAAAGCGATTTCTTTTTAAATGGTTTTTAAATTAGTAGGGAATTCCTACTACTATACTTATCTAAAATTTCAAATGCTTCTAGCTCAGTTGGGATAGCATTCCGGGTATATGTTCATTAGACATTTTTGACTTGAAATCACCCCAGCAACACAGTCCCAGCCTATGGCAGTCATGTCGTGGGACACTCTGTATATAAAATTCCCGTGTCACAATTTTGGCCGCGCTAATCTCAGAAACCACTGAACAGATTTTAATGAAATTTTGTAAATGTGTCTTGCTTGGTGCAACTTACGCTATAGGATGTTATTTATTAAATATTTTGTACAAAATTGCGGTATTTTCTCAAAAAATCTTTTTTAGTAACACGTAACTACATGTGTTTGTTTGCTTCTGAACTAATATAGTTCAGATTCAAACACACAACACTGTTTAGTATCAAATAGCGACATCTGTTAGAACTTGCAATTTACTCAAAGATATTAATTCAGACGCCGAGCCACAAACGAAATACATTTTGCAGAATTATATCTATCGCACCCGGGTGAAACGGGACGGACCGCTATAATATTATAAAGAGGTAAAGTTTGTAAGTTTGGATGTAGAAGGCAATCTCCGAAACTAATCATCCGATTTCAAAATTGTTTTCACCAATATTTAGAATGAGCCTTCAGGATAGATACAAGGCCCATCCCGGTTTCATCCGGGTGCGATAGATATAATTCTGCAAAATGTATTTCGTTTGCGACCCGGCAGCATTTAGGCAGAATCTACCATTGGTTAGCAATGGGTAATAAATTACGGTCTCTCATTGGTTGTTGCTAATCGCTGGTACGTTTTGTACGAACGTTGCTAATTGCCAGTAGATTTTGCCCTGCAGTAATAGGCATACTGCCTCTAGTTACACCTGGTTTCCTTCTAGAGATGGACGTCGGCTGAACTCTTACTGCAGCACCAGCTCGGTTGCGTAGACCAAAAGTACTACCACACGTACTTGAAAATGTATCCCAACAATTTTTTGTTTTAGCTTTATCCAGCCTTTTTAAACATCTGTTTAAAAGTACTTTACATGTACCAAATTTGGTATGTTTTTCTCGTAGTGTATCGAGGAAATTTTCAAACTCATTATCATTAGCGTCTTTGCTTTCTAGAACAGACAGTGTTTCAGGAGTTTCATTTCCGGCGTTTACAGGATTATAATTTTAAAACTATTTCATTATTAAAAGCAGGATTATTTGAGCAACTGGGCATAGTTTCAACAATCGGTGCATAAAAATCTTTTTCCTTAGCGCTATCACCTAATGCCAAAACTGCCATCGCGTATCTATCATTAGCCTCAATTGCAATAGGATCATAAAAGAATGAAAATACAGCAGCCTGATGCTTACAGAGTTTTATTAATGTCAGCCCATAACACTGTTTTTTTCTTTTGATTGATTTACTACTTCATAGCGAAATTGTTTAGAAATTTCAAATCAGTATCCATATTATCAACATATAAGTAATAATAATTAAGGGTTACTGATTACTGACCACACCACCGGAATAATAAAACAGAAATGCACTACTACATGTTACTAAAACAGGAATTTGAACACCATGCAAAATATTGAAAAAAAAGCCCGCAAGAAAACATAATTACAGGCAGACATTAAGTTACAAAATTTATTGTATCATAAGCCATTTTGCCTTGACACTGCTATGTGGACACCTTCATCTAGGTATGTATGTATGCATAGCCGTTATATCACCTCACTCTGTAATGTTTGCAGCCAAAACACACCTGAACACAGTCAATTCTACGAGTGGAATCAAAAATATTTTTTTCTGAATTTAATAAAATCTCATAAGATGGAATAAGTGAAAAATATACATAGTTAAATTGGTATTTGGCAAGTCGCCAACTTAAGGTAGGTACCTAACACGCGTCGAGCGTTCTCTATACCGTATTTTTTGGTCACATCTCGTATGTACGTTAATGCTTAAATATTTATTAATCTAAATGTACTCATTAATTTCGGTTAATATTAATACACGTCGCGGATTTTTATGTATTAATAATAACAATTTATGTATCTTGTACCTAAATAAAGTTATTTTGACATTATGATAAAACGAGCGACCTGTGAGTTTTTACAGTTAACCGAATCCTAATATCATTACGTACAAGATACCACTTTTTTAGTTTCCACAATACGAATGTCAAAAAATCACGATTTGGAATATTGATAGATCATCATAATTCACAAGCGTCTAACCGGTGCTGAGAGCATTGACCGAAGGCATCAACCGGTCGTCCGAAGACTACTCACGTCTTGTCGGTATGATATAAAGCAGTGATTCCCAAAGTGGTCTATATCGACCCCCAGGGGTCGACGACAACTTGTAAGGGGTCCATATCAGGGGGAAGAAAAATTGGGGGTCCATGAAATGAAAATGGGGGTCAACGATAGTGAATCTCCTAACAAAAAAAGAAACAAACTGGACATCGTTAACCGAAGAGATGTAAAATTAAATCTAACTAAATTGATGCCAAATGTTGAAAATTTATTATTAAAGCATCAGGTTCATCCCTCACACTAAAAGCATTTATTTTTTTTAATTTGGTTTGTTTTAATGCGAATCTAATTAATAAATGTATAAAACTAGACATTTCACACTACATTTCACTACCGTTTAAATTTAAATCGTTCAAAGTGAGTAGCATTATAATGGTTGTCAAAAATACATTTGAAATTAATGAATTTGCAAAAAATCAATATCAGATAAGTAGGAGGTCTACCCAAAACCGAAAAACATGGCAAGTGGTCTACGAGACAAAAAAGTTTGGGAGCCTCTGATATAAATAAATGTGGTATATAACTATGATATAATGAAGTATGGTATATAACGATAATATGTGGCTAGATAATATTTTAGTAGAATAAGTAAGAATTTAATTTTACAAAAAAATATTGAGGATCCACCAAAAAATATCAAAGTGAAAAGGGGCCAAGATCGATACAAAGAACAGGCGTGTTTGCCGACTTTGCCGAAAAAAAAAGAAGTGAGGTCTAAGAAGCTGCCAAGTTTTCACTTGGCAATTTTTAATGTTTTATATTATAAATAAATGACTCGTCTATGTAAGCATGCCAAGTGAAAACTTGGCACTTTCTTAGAGCTCACTTCTTTTTTTTCGTCGGCAAGTTCACTTGTTTTTTGTGTCGAATTGGCCCTTTTAGACTTTTATGTTTTTGGTGGGATTATTATTTACTTCGAAAGTCATTTAATGTGAATTAAAATTATTAAATGTTTAAAATGATTGTTTTTCATTTAATATTGCAATGTAAAATACGCAAAATACTTTAAAGCTCTGAGTAAATTCAATCTGTGCTGGAACTGTATTGTTATTACACGTCAAGGATATCTATGATCATTAACTAAACCAACCGCACTTGCATGGCTCCGTAACAGTGTTAGATATCGTTGGCCTCGGTGTAACTACAATGTAATAATAATTTTGAACTCTAAATACATTTACTATTCGCCAAGGATATCAATGTTCATATTTAAATCCTGCAAACACGAAAAAAAATCAATTTGCGTAAATAATTCTATATAATTTTAACGGGACTTCTGACTTTATTTCTGATGATATAGAAATTTGTCTATGACTTATGATTAATAAATGAAAAATAATAAAATGAGCACAATACATAAAATATTTTTTTTATAGTATTAAATAACAATTTAAAAATTTGAACACATTATGGTGTCATCTTAACACTTGAAAGAATAAAGTTCCATTGAATTTTTTTTTTTTATTTATTTTTAAAAAAGTGAGGCCATGGTTAACGAAATATTTTTTTTCGAAAAACCGTCTGCATTGAAAACAACAAAAAATGATTAAATAATTGGCCTATACATTTTTTGCTTCATGGAGCCCTTTTTACATTTTACTTTAAGTTTTTAAAAATTATTTATTTTAATTCAAATCTTTGATTAACGTCTGATTAGAACTCTTCAATAAATACAATTATCGACCAATTTTTCAGACAATATATTAACAAAATATAATTAATACATTAACGTTTCGATCCCGATTTGGATCTTCTTCAGAATGGATCTAAAAATATAAAAAAATAATTAATACTTATTTAGTTTCTATTTATTTTTAACGAAATTCGTATTTTTAGATCCATTCTGAAGAAGATCCAAATCGGGATCGAAACGTTAAAATTGGTCGATAATTTTATTTATTGAATTATTTATTTTGTTTATTATATTTTTTTGTTAACTTTAAATATCTATTCTAATATTATAAAGAAAGCAAATTTTGTGAGTTTTTTATGTATACGGAGGATAATCTCCGGAACCACTGCACCTATTTGAAAAATTCTTTGAACATTTGAAAGGTACATTACTCCTTACCAATATAGGTTATATAATATGTGCAAATTAACTAAAGTTATGATAATATTCGTCAACTAAGTCGAAAAAAGTCGTGCCTCTTGAGAGCTTCCACGGCGTGCGCTGCGGGAATAGTTAAAGTTACACGAAAATAATGTATGGCTGAATTGCTCCTCTTGAAAAGTTCTAAAAAAAAGTTCTCGTTGGGGGATGGTCTAGAGTTGTGGTTTAGGTACTAGCGTCTATTCTATTCGATCCTGGGATATGGCGTATGATATATAATTACTATGATTAATACTAGAGTGACCTGTGCGAATTATTCGCACTAAATAAGTATAATAATTATCACTTTACAAAATTATTTTTTAAAAATGATTGCAGGTATTCGTTTCTAATTTTGCACACTGCTTACAACGTTCTTCTTTTTGTTGTATTACAATATGAAGTTCAGATGACAGATCGAAGAAATATTTTACTAAAATTGTCATATAGAGGCGCAAGTAGCAAAAGCGTTGAGCTAAGCCGTCAGATGGCAGTATGCAGTATTGTGTCTGTTGTATTACAATATGAAGGTCAGATGACAGATCGAAGTGTTGACGTTGTTTCAAAATTAAAGCCGTCAGATGGCAGACGTTGTTCAGCGTTACTGTATTTTAATTAATTTACAAAAACAAAAGCAATAATACATTTTTTAGTTGTCGATGTCAGTAGAGCAAACAATTATCTGTAAAATGATACCTATATAATTTATGTGGAGAAATTATGAGGTTTTTTCTTAAAAAGGAGACAAACATCTTAAACCTTAGCGTATTAATGATTATGCGTCTAGAATTGAATTTTTTTTTATAGTATTGTAACAATGGGTGTTTCTAAACAATATTTAGCTAACTATAAATAGATTTAACTGTTGAAGCATATTGTTGGCTTCAAACAATGAAGAAGATGAATGACAGCAGATATCCAATATTTATGCAACTAAGAGAAGGAAGTGACGTCTAGTGGGATGATACAATGGTAAAATGATATCTATTCGATTAATTAAAGCAGCAAGTAAACGAACAACATTTAATAATATAATGAATATTCATATTCTGTACAACAATAGCAGGTTTTGTTGAATGCACCAACACCGCCATTATGGTTGCCATCACTGACTGCACAATCTGATGTTTGTGCTTCCCCGACGTGTAATGCAAAATAGAGATTAGATGTCATACAAGAATCTGCTTGCATTATAAATGCAAAATTTCATTATGCAACGATTAGAACAGAAATGCGGAAACTCAAGTCTAAATAACGACAAAACGATTTTTCGTTTAACGGTTGATTATATAAACATTTAGATAAAATGTAAATTAAAAATTGTATGCGTCGCGACGCTCGTAAAAAGTGTAACTTCTTATGCAACACACAGTCATTACTTTAGTCTACTTATATTTAATACTATGTCAGTGAGTGTCCCGTCAAAATCGGTCCAGTCGTTTCGGAGATTAGCCGGAACAAATAGACTGACAAAAATTTTAAAAATTGTTTTTTTGTTATAAGTACCGTATACGCTAGGAAAGTGTCTTTTGACAGACGACTTTTGCGCCCTCTCGTGTTTTTTTTTAAATGTGGTCCAGTCAAAACCTTAATGTCATATTATGTTATACGTGCATTTTTAAATAAGGATTAATTGTCGAATAAAATGGGGAAAAGCTATCAAATCGGAAGTGCTGTGTTGTTGATTGTAAAGATACACCAACTAAACATCCAGAATTACAATTCCACCGTTTTCCTGGATTTTCTTATGAATTAGAGAGGAAAAAAAATGGATTGCAGCAGTACGTCGTCAAGGGTAATTACATTTTATTTTACATCTGTAATCATTATTATTAAATACATGAAAAATATCATAATTGTTATTTTGTTAACAAAAATAAGATTTAAAAAGTTTAGAAATTAAAAATGTATATCATTTATGTAGTTTTTTTACTGACATTGTGCGTAAATATTTTTTTATAATTAATAATAACGCTGGTTTCCATGTGTTTGTAAGATTTGGGTTAACCACTTTTGGAAAAAATCAAACACGAGATGGTGCGAAGGTCGCGTGTATACTTTCCTTAGTAAAAAGCTGTTATTTTGACATTACAGACATTTGAATTTTATTTATTTGTGTGGATTTGGGTTGGGTTGTCATGGTTACGCCACATTTAACGCGTAAAAGACCGTGCACACTTGTCTAGCATGAACCTGCAAAACCAGCACAGTACAAATTTGCAACCTCCACGATGACGCACACTAGATCAATATAAAAATGAAAACAATATTTCTAATTAATTAAATTATTAAATCAGAACAAAGCAGCACAAACCAGCAAATTTTAGTTGTAGGTTGCGGAATGTGCTGTAGACATTTTGCAGTTTTCAAGTAGTTTTATCAATGCAAATCAATTAATGAAAACGATACATCACTAACACACTATATCCGGTCAAGCACGGTCAGATAAAAATTGCAGGCGACCTTTTGACGGTTATTGTTGGCTGCTGGTTGCAGATGCAGGTCCAATGTGTACCTTCACGAACAGGCTTTTTGCTCCGTGTTGAGCTGGCTGTGTTCATGCTAGACAGTGTGCGCGGTCTTTTAGCATAAGAAGTTGGACTTCAAAAAGTCTTGATAATGGAACTAGTATTCAAGTTTAAAAAGAGGTTAGCTAGAACAAACATTTAGCAGTGAACATTATTACCTTAAATTATTAAATCTAATTACATTTCTAAATTAAAACTAATAAAGATAATACAAAATCTGCTTTTTTTATTTAATAAACATCTGAACAAAATTTATATGGCTTTTATTACACCGTTCGTGTGCTGCTCCATTTCTCTAATTAAAGCGCAATTTTTTACTGTTTCTTTTCGTCTTTCAAAATGTTCAGCTGTTGTTTGCAGGTGTATTTAATATTTATCATTTTTATTTTCAGTCTAATCACCACCAAATTCAGAGCTTTGAAGTCTCGTTTTATATTATTTTAAGGTGTTTTAGATTGTATTTTTCGATATTTATACTTATAATCACTCAAAACTAAACTTACTTCATAGTAACCAATGCCTTCATATATCGAATTCAGTCAACCAGACATGTCAGAAAACATTTTATGGGTACAAATCTATTTTTGAACGAACGCTCACAATCGAATACTCCTTCCAATTTAGAAACACTATCGGCGCTGGTTTTCCTTAATAATTTCAGACAATTGTCGAGATAGTTCCTTATAGAAGGCATGGTCGATAACTCCTCTAATTGCTAAACTATAGAAAATTAGCATGAGGTAAGCTAAACGATTTGTTTTTGAGCAGGAGAGGTGATCGACGGTCACTAATAAAAACTTAAATTTATAAGATACTAGCGGTCCCGTCCGGTTTCACCCGGGTGTAAAAGAACGAATGGAGAAGGGATAAACATGAGTAGACACATTCATCTTAGTTTACCGAGATGAATGTTGTGTCCAAATTTCATGATGATTGGAGTTACCGTTTAAAAGTTTTTGTCTAAAAAGCAGTATTTAAACTTTTTTTAACTAATAATTTTTGTAAATTAATTAAATAAAATTAAAATAAATTTAAATGTAAGCCTTAGAAGAAAGCAATGTAGAAAAAAAAATAAAATAAAAATATATTCGCCCAACGTGGGGCTCGAACCCACGACCCTGATATTGACAGTCGCATGCTCTACCGATTGAGCCACCTGAGGTTGTGTTCTCACAACGCTAATATGAGTATATCTATTAGTGCATTTCACATGAATAGAAGCTTATTTTTGAGATACATTTTGCAACATTTTTCATTAAAGCTCCGCTCTTAATGGTCGTAGCGTAATATTATATAGCCTATAGCCTTCCTCGATAAATGGGCTATCCAACAAAAACATTTTTTTTCAATTTGAACCAGTAGATCTTGAGATTAGCGCGTTCAAACAAACAAACAGACTCTTCAGCTTTATATATTAATATAGATTAAACGCGCTAGTTTAAAATTTGTTGGCGATTCAGCCCGTCCCTTCGCTCACTGCTCATCTTCCTTTGTCGTAACAACCTTTGTTACTCGCCAAGAGGCTGAATTTAATACTTAGGCCTAGCACACATGAAGAGCGTTCAACGCGCGTTGGGCCAACGCGCGTTGAACGCCTCTCATATAAACTAGGCCTTAAATATCGCAATCATATAACAAAATAAAGATTAAACTATTTTATAAAAAAACTAATAATTTTTAAATGATATGCGTAATATAAAATAAGAAATCGTAGGTAGGTAAAGCAAGCACAAAAAAGGTATTTATGGAGTGCGGAAGTATACACAAAACAATCAGGTTTATGTTACACAAAACAGAACAAAAAGTTAAAGAAAAAAGCGACGAACTCTAAACTGAAAAGGTGAGAGGGATTTAATAAGAGCTGCTAAGGTATTCATTCCACGTTAAAAAAGTGTGAAGTACATCACTACCTAGGAGTATAAAATATATGAGGTTCACTTTCCCAATTTTTATTTAAATTTAGTTTGTCACATGATACTTCAACATAGAACGAGAAATTTATGGTTTTCCAAGTTATTTTTTTAATTATACTACCTTCTTTCGCGCCAAATTTCAAAATTATACAACGGGTAGTATCCTATTGTTATTTGATATATGGGCGTAGTTTAGGTTAAATGTCATGTTAAATACGCCATTTTTCATATATGTAGTAGATATGAGCGCCGCGCCGGCGCGCCGTCGCCGCCGACGATTCTTCCCCGCCGCCGCCGCCGTGAAAATGTAACGGCGCGCCGAGCGAAAAGGCATATGTTTAAACTGCAAAAACAGAGACACTTAAGGTGTATTATTACCTATTTATTTTTTATCTAGACTAGAGAGTTAGACAACTTTATTAATACTCATTGATGTGATGTGATTTTGCATGTAGAAAGCTAAAAATGTTGAAAACATATTTTTAAAGACTACTTTATATTTTTTATGAGATGATAAGAAACATCTTTGTTTTCTCTAAGATTTATTTTCTTGTTAATTGTTGTTAGAACTTTATGACAACGTTGATTTTTTTCTGCCAATCGAAGTGCCAAAAATATTTTAGCTCTAGGCTAGAAACCATTTCCTTATAAAAATAATTTGTGTTAAATAAATAATAATTCTGATGGTTTAACTACATGTTTTGTTTTATTGTATCCTGCCCATCATTAAAAAATGCTCCTAAGGTCACGCCGCCGACTACGCCGCCGCCGCCGACCTCAAAAAGTCGGCGCGCCGCCGCCGCTCCTTTACCCATCGGCGCTCATATCTAATATGTAGTAATACTAACAGCATGTAATATTATATATGTAATGTGCTTTTGGTTTAAATTTTTGTCGCCAGATATCGTATCGCTTCATTTCAAATCCCAACGGGTTTTGATAAGTGAGTTACTATATAAAAAATACAATGTTTTTTAGTGTATTTGCCGAATGGCACATACAATATTGGCGTCGGTCGGATAGCGGGACCCACGGGTCGGACCAAAATTTCTCAACGTTTTTTGGTCCACATGTTGGAATCCATCACCGCACGAAGCCTATTTAAAGTGGACCGATAGGGTCATTTTAAGGATGGTATTAATGGGTGGAAACAGTTTTTGGGCCCAAAAATACCGAAAAAGTTCTGGGAATCGTTTTAAATTTGAAATTTAAACCTTTAGTATAGATTAGAATGTGCTGCTAAGATTTAAATAAAATCGGCCCGACAGGACCGGACTTACAAATTTTAAGAAAACAATAGTTTGCGGATGTGAAATAATGAAATAAAGGTTGTATTTAATTTGATGCGGATGCTGGATTAACAAAATATCGCAATTAAGAAAAAACATTATTTTAAGGCTAGTGTTAAGGGGTTATTTTTTTTTCGGCTAAAAACATAATCTAGTTTACATAATAAAGCCACACTCTGTACTATCAAATACACTATAATTAATTATTATCAGCAGGGTTTGGCACTGCGACCCAAGTTTTTTATCTTTTTATTACATTTAGTTAAAAGCTTAAATTTTTACAGAATTATGGGGTCGTACATTTTAGTATTTGATATTAATAAGTCACTCTTGAGAAAAAGAGTATTTACGGATAGACAAATTGCCAGACGGATAACAAAGTGATTCTATAAAGATAACATTTTTTTTTTCATTTTGATGTAAGTTCTAAAAAACATCGAAATATATTTTTCAAAAGATGTAGTCCTTCAGAAAACTATTCTACAACCGGGGCTGAAACACATCCTATTTTTTTTATTTCACTTCAGACCTTCATATACTCCTTGATCCTTTATATAATATACAGGATACGCATTCATCAACAACAGGTTTTGAAACCTAAGAAGAAACGCGAGGTGTTAAGTTTTAATGACAATGTGCGTACATACACTTATGGTTTTTACAAATCGAAATAATAAAAAATATTATGGTACCTAAGCCGTGTGAAGTCGTATTTTATTTCTTTGTCAATAAAAACACAAACATGTATTCCGTAGTGTTATGAGTTCCACAAATCTTGGATTGGTAAAAACACGTCATAGATGTTTGAGGATTCAAATATCGTATTTCTTTTTATAACGCTGGGTTTCAAAGACATTGTCAAAAAATCTGTAACCTAGCATGTGTTTAAAAAAAATAGAATCTAAAAAAAAAATTTACAAAAGAGAAGAAACAAACAATTTTTTTAAACAGATGGCGGCTCGTACCGGTTTCATCCGGATGCAAAATCTATTTCGTTTGCGGTCCGGCGTCTGAACTAAAGGCTTTGAACAAAATCTACCAGATTTGCTTCTGAATTAATATCTTTGAACGAATTCTATCAGATGTCGCTACTTGTTACTAAAACAGTTTTTTTTTTTGAGAAAATACAGCAATTTTGTACAAAATGTTTCATAAAAACTGTCCTAAGCGTAAGTTGGATCAAACAAACACATTAAAATTATTACATTAAAATTGGTTCAGTGGTTTTGGAGATTAGCGCGGACAAACATCGCGACACACGACTTTTATATCTATATATATATAAAATTCCCGTGTCACAATTTTGGTTACGCTAATCTCAGAAACCACTGAACAGATTTTAATGAAATTTAGTAAATGTGTCTTGCTTGGTGCAACTTACGCTATAGGATAGTTTTTATTAAATATTTTGTACAAAATTACGGTATTTTCTCAAAAAACCTTTTTTAATAACCCGTAATGACATCTCTTCTATCATCAGAAGTCAGTTTTGTATGTTTGCTTCTGAACTATTAGTTCAGATGCAAACAAACAAAACTAATAGTTCAGAAGCAAACAAACACTGTTTAATAGCGACATCTGTTAGAACTTGCAATTTGCTCAAATTTAGTTCAGACGCCGGGCCACAAACGAAATACACTTTGCAAAATTATATCTATCACACCCGGGTGAAACAGAGACGAACCGCTATAATATTATAAAGCGGTAAAGTTTGTAAGTTTGGATGTAGGAGGCAATCTCCGAAACTACTCATCCAATTTCAAAAAATTTTTCACCAATATTTAGAATAGACCTTCAGGATGGATACAGGCTATATATTATCGCATTTAAATAAAAGCGCTTTTCGCGGAGACCAATTTTGCAACGCAAGTCGACGAAAAAACAAATTTGGGCGAAGCCGAACCGGACCGCTAGTATACATATAAAAATTTAAAAGACACGTTATAATACGTTTATTTTTTTAATCGATTTTTTTTATTTCGTACTAGCCGCTTAAAGTAAAAATAGTTTAATAATGACAACTGAATAATCAAGTTTTTCATTTTTAGTTGCAGTGAAAAGGAAAAACACTTGATATGGGGAGATCCCAGTGTTTGCGAATTTATTTACGGTTCAAATGTATCTTCATCAATGAATTTAGTTCGACTCAATTTCATAGTTGAGAAAAATAATTTTTGAACGACCTACTGGCTGCTTAATATTAATTAAATTGCAGGAATATATGTAGAGATAATAATAATAAATAATAATAATAAATGTTTATTGCTCTAAATGTACAAATTTAGGCAATAGGGGCAGGATCAAACCAGAGTCTGATCTTCCTCCTGCCTCTGTACATGACTTAGTACATTTATAAAATCACATTTACAAAAAAAAAAATTAAATCTAGTTGGTTAACACACAGGCATGAAAATTGTTAGTGTTAATTAGTTGCCTTTTAAAAACAAATTGTTTTATCAATATTTTTAGTTTTGTTTAGATGAAAAGACTATAAGAACAGACCATTAAAAAGCAAGTGTTAAATAATAAAGGAATCAATTTTTGGACAGACTAGTAAGAACGACTGGAGCTACCTGTAAAATAAATTTAGACGTTTGTTTTTAAATTGAAATAAAATCTTATCACAGCAGTCTTTTGTTCTCTTACAAAATCATTTCCGCATTTTCAAAAATAAAAAACACCAGCTCAAATAACAAAAGTATTACATCCAGTTTTGAAGCGATACTGTATTACAAAGGCATGAAATACAGACAAACGGAGAAACTTTTGACGGAAATTATTTCAACAGTACATTATAATAATATATACAGTCAAACCTGAGTGAGAAGCGAGAAAACTGTCCAAAGTGGAAAAAATTGCCAGGTATAATATGCGCCACGGATCTAAAAAGTTCGGAAGTTAGTCACAAACAGCGTCGCAAAGGCCCATTTTAGGCCGTTAAGACTCCCACCACCTCTCAGATACCTGCACGGAACGTGCGCTCGTCGGTGATTGGCCGTGATCGATCGTTGCCTTTGTCACTTGTCGCTTTCCTGCTTTAAAGTACAGTCGAGCACGCTGTTGTCAAGTTGCTATTGTTACTTTAGTTTTGTTGATTTGCAAGTTTCTAGTTTTTCAACAGACTGTACAAGCGCAAACCCGCATTCGCATCTAACTTCCGAGCCTTTTAGATTCATGGCGAGTATTATACCGTCTTTGTAACCCTCTATAAGTGAGAAACAGAAACCTCTATAAGAAAAAGACGTTTTCACTTCTAGACCTCTATAACTGAGACTACTACCTCTATAAGCGATAGTCGAACGTATTAATAGTTCCACGAAATTTAAGAATGTGTCATAAATAGCTGAACTAACTAACATTGTCTTTGTATAGTTTTATAGACCTCTATATAAGTGAGAAAGGCCACTCATGTACCTCTATAATATAAGCTAGAAACTCGGGTTAGTGAAAAACCTCCATAAGCGAAAAAGAGATCGCGGTCCCTTGAACTCTTGCTTATCCAGGTTCGACTGTATATCTATTTCGTAAATAAAAATACGATTTAAAACAAATCTCGGTCCAATAGTTTCGAAAATAGGAGAAAGAAAGGAAATTCTCTACTTTCGTATATTTTTGAATAACTACTGCAAAATTTCAATTTTTTATGTCGTGTGGTTTCTAAGAAAATCGGTTGTAAGTTGTTGGACAGACACCCGACACTTTATTACTTTGTTTTTTCTCTGAACCGACATTTGGTAACGTTGAATCTGATTACTGCGATCTGTCAATCTGTACCAGCCAAATTACCACGGAGAATGTTAATATTTTATTAAAAGCGACATTTTTTTGCGATTTTGCAGTGAATAAATAAGTGTTTTTCGGTGAATTTTAAATTATTCACGATTTTTAAGAATATTTTAAGATACTTAAGCAATGCTATATGTATGTAAGAAATCACTAAATATTTATCCCAACCTGTCATTTCATCCTACGACATAATATTACCTTAGGTGTAGAATATGTTTTTGTCAAAGTTTTTATCAGTTAAAAATTAAATCTAAAATATTATATTTTTATAAGCAATATAAGATTTATAAACCTTTTAATTGTTGTTTTCATATCCTTCAAAACTTCACATCTATACGTTATCGGTATTTAGAAAAAGACGAGCGCTTCTCTCTCATATTGGATGTTGTCATCACTACATTGTATTAACTAGTGATGTGCCGGATATCCGAGGGAGAAGAAAGATCCGCATCCGTATCCGTTAGTTTTTGGCGAATCTTTTACGGATCTTTTGTCTTATTAATTTTCAATTCATAGATGAAATTTTATATAATATATAGGTGATTAAGTAGGTAATAATGAAAACCTGTTAAATTCCATTCAAATTATTTTTTATTTTTTTAAATCGTATTTGGTACCTTTATATTACAAACATTTATCGTAGTGAGTACCATACTAATAGTACATAGCTCAAAGGTACTAAATCAACTATCTTTATAATGAGATATTGCATATCGATCTTTGGAAAGAGACAATCTGTTATGAGAGTTAACTCTTAAAGAGGTCAATAACTTTTTCCCATAACAGTCTCTTTCCAAAGGTCGATGTGCAATATTTACCGCCGCGTACTCTAAGAAAGTTATGATCCGTATCCGTATCCGCGGATCTTGAAACCAAAAATCCGTATTCAGATCCGTATCCGCGGATATACATTTTTAACGATCCGCACATCACTAGTATTAACTAATATCTAGGGATTACTAGGTCCTATTATATATTTTACGTCTTTAGTGAGAATATTATTATTCACGATGTAGTGGCAGATTCGGCCGCGAAATACAAAATTCAGCTCTGTTCAGACAATTCTCAAGCGTAAAATCGCCTCGGAGACTATTGCGAAACAAATTACGACATACTGTTCACAAACTTATTATCTACATGCAAACTGCATTACATGATACAACACTAATGGAAAATTCAACACGCAAAATACTGCATTGGATCGACTCGACGCATTAAATAAACAATTAATAACGACTATGATAGTAAAAATAGTCGATTTGAATAAACATTTTCTTCTATTCAATTAAAATTTTAAAATCAATACTAACAATAATTGTAAAAAACTGCAGTAAAGGGAGATTGAGTGTCCGCCATAACTTTTAAACCCCTAATAATACTATTCAGAGTGCCCGTCGGCAAAAATTTTATTGACACATACTCTCCCCAAACTTTGTATATGGCTTCATTAGGCCTAGTCTGACACCTATTTTCTCTATGACTTTTCTTGATTTTGGGGCGTTTTCCCTCTAAATTTTCCGAAAGATGACGTTTTGACGACATGTAAAAATTTATAGATACTGTTTGTTTTTGACGTGATAACGTCTTATAAATTGATGAATCACCAATATTATAAATTGATAAAACACCGGCTGCATGTACGAAAAAGTGTAACGTAACGTTCGTAACGCGTAACGCATAACGCGTAACGTTCCGCCTGACCCTGTGCGTGCTTTTCTCGAAAACGGCCCTAACGATTTGGATGAAATTTACTGAAAAGGGATTTTGGGGGGCAAAAAATCGTTTTAGCTAGGTCTCATCTCTCGAAAAAATCGTTTTCTTACAAATTTTATCATTATAAAAATCAATTTTTTGACGTATGAAAATACTTAAATATTGTAAGTAGGTTTTGGAATTTTATATTATAAACAGTGAAGCAATTGTTTTATAAATATTATGACAGCTAATCTTTGAGACTTAAACTAAATACGAAAGAAAGTTAAAAAAAACAATTATATTATATGGTAAGTGATTTAAATAAATAAAATTAACCTAAATTTGAAGCGAAAGATGCAATATCATAAATTCGAATTATTATACAAATCTATTAATTTTGTGAAAAAATATATGCAGGCAACCCAAATTACGCTGCTGTACTACATATAGTCGATAGCAGGCATTTTCAGTAAATGCCTTTATATGCGACTGTTTACTTATGTTATTCTGATTTAATTTTTTTCAATTGTATAATTTTTACTGCACTTTCGGAACTGAATAATTAAATGTTTATTTATCGACTGTTAATTGTGTTATTTGTGAGTTGTTTCTTTTGATATTTCTATTTCAGCCTACCACAATCTGTAAGCTTATTGTCGGGTTCCTGTTCGGTTTCAAGGTGTAGTAATTCTACTCTTTACCCCCATTACTGCTTCAAAGTTTCATCTACTTACTGTATGACCATATATTTTTTTATACAAATTTATATAGAAAAATAGCTGTATAAATGCAACATGAAAACGGCTGAATTTCTAATGTTTAATTCAATTTTTTGACATTAGTATTCTGTGAAATGCAACGCCTTCTAAGTTAAGTATTGGAATAACTAATTATTATTAAAACATAATACTTTGACAGTTGCAAACGTCACTTTTGACATTTCTTATCATTCCGACACCAAGGATAAGCGGATTGAAACCAAATTTTGGGAGGTTTAGGTTATGTATTACGGAATACGTTATCACGTAAAACTATCGTCCGTAAACCGACTTTACAGACAACCAATTTTTTTTAAATTTGGATAGCTTAAAAACTTCAACCAAGACGCTAAAATAATGTTCTCTGACAAATAACATGAGCCATTTAAAATGGTATAAAGGTCTCCAACTCAAAAAATTGGTTATTTTGTGTCCGGTTATTCTCGCGTTAATGAAGGCTTCCCAACGACCAAATGCGAGTCGGACTCGCGCACCGAGGGTTCCGTACAAATTTGTAGGTATGTAACTAGTTAGTTCATCACGGGAATCGAGTCTTGAAGATTTTTCCCGCTTTGCCGTTAGAAAACTGTTGTTCCCATATATAGCGAAATAGGTCGCGGTCAGTTTACCAACTGAGTGTATAATTGCAATGAGTTCAGATGGACTACCCGAACTGCACTGTACACCGTGGCTGTATTTGATAGCCTAGCCGGTCGTACCGTGCCGTATGCGAGAGTTTTCATAATATTTTAATAAATGTTTCAGTATACTGCTGTATAAACGCACCGTTAGCGGACGCTTGTTTCGTATTAGAACTATTACTGAGTTCGTGCGTAGCATGTTGTTGCGCTTTGTGTATGTATAGTATAGAATGTAATGTGTAAGTATAAAAAAATGGTTTTTCATTTTTTGTTGTTATGGCGTCAACAGAAATACACACTGTAAAAACTCTCTACCTATTACGGTTCATGATCGGACACAGCCCGCTGACAGACAGACGGACGGACAGAAGAGGTTTAGTAGTAGAGTCCCGTTAGGTACCCTTCCAGCAAGGAACCCTACAAATATTTTTCATAAAAATCAATGAACGAATGAAGTTCTGAACTGATTTTAAGTAAAATTCCGTACACGTCTTATGGGGTTTCCATAACGAATCTAGCGGCACAAAAGCACGTGTGCAGCGGCCTTTAATGAACGTATGTCGTAGTTTAAGCACACGTCAGGTAAACAGCAGGTGAGTGTGTCAAGTGACACTATCACAATAACTGTCTCTCATAACGACACTTCACGTTGAAACTGCAATATACCCACGTTTTATATGAACGCCATTCAAATGTTTTTGTGATATTCGTATATAAAACATAATAAGACAATAATAAAAGGTGCGAGTTCTAGTTATCGTGCAAACATATTGAAAATATGATACTAAACGGTGACCTATTTGAAAATTTTAAACATTTAATGATTGATTGGTTGACATTTATATATATATAAACCTTTTTATGATGCCAGTATTTATTTTCTTTATTATACTTCGAGGTGGTGGACAATATTTATTTACAACAATAAAATGTAAACAAAACAAATAAACAAACAAACGTATATAATGGAAAATGAAATAGAAATAATTCAACAAACAAAAAAACTAAATTATAAGTAATAAAAATAATACAACATACACAGAAATGTATACAAGAAATATTTATCTACGCGTTCTATAAAATTTATATGTGAGTTCAATGATTTATGTCACTGTGTTTATTGACTCTGAACTCGATAACACACACTGTCTAACTGTTCAACTGAGCCGTGAACTGCAGGCGCGGTTATATTTATACCTATGCTGCTGCGTGGAGGAACATTCTGGAAATAATATTTTTTCTCGAATGTTCGAAAACCCTTCTACCTGCTTTTACAAAAACTCTTCTACGTGCTACCTGCGCGCCGTGTTAGTGGTCGTGCGTCACAATACTATATCAAAGATCGATATTCCCGTCACCCAATTGGCTGGAATTTTCTATCAAGCTTTGTGAATACATTTCCATCAGAACACATAAAGCTAAATCGAAATAATTTGCTTTTGTGGAAAATAGATGAGGAAGAGGGCAGAGTGTACTGTTACCGAACCTTTTAAAAATAGGTACTGTATGACGTTTTGTGGGTGAATGTTAACCTCAAAAGTAAAACAAAAAGATTTTAATAGTTTTCTAATTGTGTACCGTCATCGATGGCACAGTTTGATTATAAAGAGCAGTAGGCGATTTTTAGCATTGATAAGGCGTATTAAAAGAACGAGTCGCCCGTCAATGTTTTACAGCTGGGTAACACGCATGGCACGATGACGGTTCCAGTTCCCACTTGTGTGCATTCGCCATTCATATCACTGTTATTGAATGTAGAACGTATAAAGAGGACATATTCTCGTGCTTTCGTACAACGAACGTGACGTGTAGTTGCATACAGCAAACATGTAACCCTATACCGCACGTCTTTTTAATGATCGCATTACGTTAAACGATACACGTTCCGCTGCATAACAGGTGATACCATTGATTTTTACCACCGTCGGGATCGAGGCAATTTTACATATTTAAAACATGCTTATATCAGTATGTATGTAAAGGAATCTTTCAGCGTAATTTTCACCAATTTCAAGAAGTCTGATTAACTTGAAAATTTGCACACGTGTCAAGGGCCGATGACAATGCAATTATTTCATAACAATAAATTTGAATTTAAAAAATTTTGGAAAAAAAATTGAATTTAAAAATTTTGAAAAAAATTACTTTTGATGTCGTTTTGAAACTAAAAATTAAGAAAATAAATTATAGTTTTAAAAAACTCTAAAAAACACGCTTTAGCAAACCGAAGTAATAAGTGGAAAATAGTATATTGTGCAACTAGTGCAACAATGCCGCACGAGTTGCACATACTATTTTTTATTACGAATAAATTAAAATTCCTAGAACAAATGTTCAATATTATTTTAAAATACACATTTTTTGCTGTCACATTCAGTATTGGTAACTATGGTAACTCTGAATTTGCGTGCGGAAAACAATAATTTCAGTGCGACAAATAAAGTTTGCGCACGCAATTGAAAATAACCACTTTTCAAACGTAACAGCATGCGTAAAGATACCACTTTTCCCGCATGAGTAATAAAATAATTATTAACAAAATACCATTCAATTATCTAGAGTAAAAAAGCGTGGGGTGCCAATAACTATATTTTCATTATAACTAATTTTATAGTCACCAATGAAATAATTGTAACATTTAATATCAAGCAGCCCATGTTTTATTACTATAATTGAATTATTTCGTTAATAATTATTTTCTACTTTTTAGTTCCGTTTGCTATTAAAGCGTGTTTTTTAAACTATAATTTTTAAAATGAAACTTCTCGACATTTTCTACATAAATCGATTGTAAATTATAGGAGCTCAACAGCTAAAGTCATTAGCGTCAGCCGGCAAACACAAACCGACTGGCACGAGCTCGGGTTTCCCAAAAAAAACGTTGGAATGCAAACATTCTAATGATTCCCCTGAGATGAATTTTCTGCGACGTTAAAAGGGGAATGATTCTACAGCGGATAAATATAGAAATGGCCTTGAGCGCGAGAAAGGAAGGAACAATATAACTGTCAAAGTACTATATAGAAGGAAGTGTGTGCTGGTACAAAATTTTTACTAGATCCCAATGGTATACAGCGTTATTGTTGTGCCGGTGCCTATACTATAATTATATTACATACTTAAACGCAGTCTAGTTGATATGCCGCTAAAGTCGAAGAGGTAATTTCATATTGGCGATGTGTCGATTATTTCAAATGGATCACGAGTGTGTATGATACATCTGCTTCCACCGTGAAATTAGTTTCAGCCGTCTTAAAGCTATTTATATTATATGCACAGACGTCGATACTTGCATGTGTAGTCTTCGGAATAAATTATTATCGTGGACTTTTTTGTAGGTATTTTCAAGGCCTACAATTCTGTACTACATTAATTTGATGTATCTTTTATGGTTTAGTCGGTGTAAGCCAAGAAAGCGCCCCAAATGCATATTTTATCACGTTTATATTAACTCGCTTTTCGAGTATGTGGGGCGAAATTTTGTAATTGATTTTAAACTAAATTCCTGATGATAGAGGCTTGAAATTTTTAACATAACTCAGAATTAGATGACAATACTAGAAAATACTTAAATAAAGAAGAAAGTAATAAAAGAAATAAAGAAATTTTAATTCATTCTTAATTATTTACCGTTGTACGACGCCTTGCGATCGTCGATCAGAGCGATTAGAGCGTCGTGGTAACAACGCGAAGGTCCCGGGTTCGACTACCCCACTAGGCCATATTTCAATCCGTTCATCCGTTTGACCTGTATTGTGTTCACAGCCAAACAGACGCACAGAGTTTTTCCAAAAATATGTTTTTAGGATTCGCGGGACAAAACGAAAAGAATAATTTACAATAACTATTACTATAACAAATCTTCGTATAATTCTGGTATAATATTATTCAATGCTCTGTCTAATCACATTAAAAATATCAGCAGCTACAATGCCTTCAAAAAAGCGACAAAAGCATATTTAACCGAAAACAGTTATTATAAACTAGCGGTCCCGTCCGGTTTCACCCGGGTGTAAAAGAACGAATGGGGAAGGGAGGAACATGAGTACACACATTCCTCTTAGTTTACCGAGATGAATGTTGTGTCCAAATTTCATGATAATCGGAGTTACCGTTCAAAAGTTTTTGTCGATAAAAAGCAGTATTTAAACTTTTTTTAAGTAATAATTTTTTTTTAAATTAATTTAATTAAATTAAAATAAATTTAAATGTAAGCCTTAGAAGAAAGCAATGTAGAAAATAAAAAATAAAAATATATTGGCCCAACGTGGGGCTCGAACCCACGACCCTGATATTGACAGTCGCATGCTCTACCGATTGATCCACCTGAGGTGGTGTTCTCACAACGCTAATATGAGTACATCTAGTTAGCGCATTTCACATGAATAGAAGCTTATTTTTGAGATACATTTTGCAACATTTTTCATTAAAGCTCCGCTCCTAATGGTCGTAGCCTGATTTTATATAGCCTATAGCCTTACTCAATAAATGGGCTATCCAACAAAAATTTTTTTTTCAATTTGAACCAATAGTTCCTGAGATTAGCGCGTTCAAACAAACAAACTCTTCAGCTTTATATATTAGTATGGAAGTATAGATTAAGCAGTGCAAGTTGGAAATATTCTTGACCGGGCAATGGTTAAATAACCATTTCCGTAATATGCAATTTTTCGTAATGTTTCCGATCAACAATTTATTTGCTTTCAGTGCGGTTATATTCGTATCTAGAAGAGACAGAAGCAATACGTCTTAGATGCAAATGAATATGTTAATGCAGTTTACGGCCCTCTTGTCGATCTTACATTTCTATGTGCGGAGCTAGAGCTATACGCATGTAGCTTCGTACTGAGCTATATATGGATATATATATGTACATAGTTCGCTAATGTATCGACGCCGGCTCTGAATGAAATATGTGGCTGCAGAGACGTAGGTGGAATTTTTTATTTATAGCTTTTACTATAAAAGTGATGCTCATGCACTCATATATTTGGTGCTGGTTGTAAATAAGCCAAACTAACGCCCAGTTTACAGTGTCTGAGAATTCATACTAATGCGTTTCGCAAAAAAAAAAAACCGTCTAAGTATTTTTAGCTTTAAGTGCATATCCATTATTGGTGTAGCGGCAAATAGATCGTATAAGAAATTTGTTTACGCTGGGTTGCACCTTGCCAAAAAATCTTATTTGATTGTGATTATATTTTGATTACGTTTTGGTTAGAGTACGATAACTTGATGTGCAAAATATCCAATGGAAATACACAATTATTATTTTAAATAATATATTACAGTATTATTAGCCGTTTTAAGTGCGGAAAATTGATTTTTATTTTTTTTTTTTTGCGCAGTGAAAAGGGGGAGGCGTTTGGGGGGAGTTCTTTAAAAAACAATTACGGGGTCGTGTATACAAAGTGAGATAGTAATAGAGTAATTCTACACCAGTTTTGCTGATAAGAGATTTTGTAGGAGATATTTTGTCAGAGATATTTTGTCAGGGATATTTTGTCGGGATATTTTATACGTAGGATATTTTGTCGGGGGACGAAAACGCGCGGAATCCTTCCCATTATGTTGAATATCGAATGTTTAATATATATTTAACACATTAGTCCGATAAAACTTCTTCAAATAATCCTAAAATACACCAGTTTTTATGAGGTGTATTTCTGATTTCTGATTGTTCAGATTCAAAAAACGACAGTGAAAGATGAAAAGTTTTTAAGTATTTTTGAGGAAATTTGTGAATAATCCGCAAAGTTGTTTTTTTGAACGTCAAAATTTTGCGTCTTCTATGATTTAAAAGAAAAAAAATCAAATTTTGGGCGCATCCAGTTATCGTACTCGACCCACAGTTTTTTTACAGTCTAATGTGGTTGACTAACTCTTTGTCATGAAGAACAATAAAATAGATTGTACTCACACATACACAAATGATTAATTTAAGTAGACGTATACATAGTCTAAGATCTGGTATTAAAAATATATACCCTCATCTGTTATTTGATGATGACAAAGATTATATGTTAGATAATATATACATTGATAAATCGCACGTGGATTTCCTAGCTAAATCGTGCACCGATGCTGTAAAATTAAACAAATTCTAATTAACTTTTTTGGATCAATTTCCCCGATTTGTCAATCATAAAATTCGAACCTAAAATGAGAAAACATGACACAAGACACCATTGATTCCATACATAAATATAGATCATCCACATAAACATACCTTGTAAATAGTTGTGTTCTGTGTATTTGAGTTTATTTGTTTTGTTAACATTTTATTTGTCATATTCTCTCATCTTAGGCTCTATTTTTATGATCAACAAATCGAGAAAGTCGATCCAAAAAAGTTAATTAGAATTTATTTATATTTAACGGTATCGGTACGAGATTTAGCTAGGCAACCCATGTGCGTTTATCAATGTATATGTTACCGGTCATACCCGATTTCAGGACAAACTAGTTTTGCCTAGGCAGTGTATTAGAGAAACTGCCAGTCGGCATATACAAACCAACTGGTACGCGCTTGGGTTCCTGGAAGTGCTAATTCCCATAAAACATTGAAATGATATCTACAACCCAATCTTTCCCCCCCTAGTGGGGATTTTTACTTATGATGAAGTCTAAAATAAATAATTTATAATGAAAATTTACTCACAAATACCGAAATATTAAATCTCAGCAGCCTTACGAAACTTCTATCCGGGGACATAAAGGTCACAAGGCAAGAGGCAATGCTTAAAATATGAAACTTTTTAGCTTGCAGTAATCCAGAATTTTGAGAACATTTTGTTTGTTGATTTGTTTGATTTTATAAACCGGGCATTACTAAAATTGGGATTACTTGTGTGAAATATATTTTAGGAAAGATAAGGGTTGATAATCAAAATGCATCATGTTTATGGAACAGGAATCAAGTATTCATGTTAGGACAGTAAAAAAGGGTATTCACTTACGCCGATGGGAAATGTTACATTGATATTTAGAATATATATTATACGTATATCATACACATATACGAGTCTGTTATAGATAACGAATACTCAAACAGTATAGGTATATTATTATTCTTACATAGTTTAAAAACACGATCCACTTCTATCTAATTACTATTTTATCTTTGAACAACTAATCTTAGTTTAAATTTAAGCGCAAGCGTCAACGTTTGTTTTTTAAAAATTTAATTAATGAATTGAAAATGAACAATCTTGCAGATAAAATCACATTCTATACATAACTTCGTAGATTGATAATGTCCGCCGAGATTTTTTGGAGATCTATAGTTGAAATATTTGTGAAAATGAAACCAACTCCAAAATTTTTTTCCTCCCTCTTAGAAATATTTATTTATCAAATGAAATAAATATTTCTAAGGAGGAGGAAAAACAATTTTGGAGTTGGTTTAATTTTCACAAATATTTCAAAAACTTCGTAGCAATGACGGTTTCTCTGCAGAACAACAAAAATTTGTACTTCATATTTTTTTTAATCTAAAACCGTGACTGACTGATCTATCAACGCACAGCTCAAACCACTGGACGGATTAGGCTGAAATTTGGCACACAGATAGTTATTATGACGTAGGCATCCGCTAAGAACGGATTTTTGAAAATTCAAACCCTAAAAGAGTGTAACGGGGGTTCAAAATTTGCATGGAGAAATAGAGATAAATCAATTCGAAAATTGGGCAGGATTACTCCTGTCAACAAATAAATAAACACGTGTTTCTTACTTTTTCAAAAACAACCTCTTCAGAAGGTGAAAAGAGGTATATAGTCCAAAAATTAACACAGGTGTCATTTTCAAGGGTTGACGGGACGTTGATCACGTGAATGGGGGAAAACCAAAGAAAAAAAAAAACTCGCAAAAATTCTCAACTGCTGATAGTAAAAATGTAAAAGACATTGTTAACAAGTTAATGAAAAGAATGTTAAAGTTTTGCCTTTTTAATTCACAATTACTGTTATAGTTCCATTTTGAAGACAATAGGTTATAGGTTATGTCTATTAATGCCTATAACAGGTTACATAATGTAATAATGTGTACAGGATGTGTGGTTAACCGTGCTATACGTATATATATTTGGAGTCAAAAGTAAAAAAGGCTTATGTCGAATTTTTGGTATATTTTTCTGTACCTTCAAACCGGTATGGATTCTTTATTTTATCAATCGAGATTTAATTATTATTTTACGTAATCCTGTGCAAAAATCAATTTCTACATCAATTCTAAATTTAAACTACATACATTAATTAATTTTTTTCTGATTGACCTTGAATCCCTACTCTAGAGTTAGGCGGAGCATTACGAGACGATAGTGTGTGATAACTGGTAAGCATATGTGATCAGTAGCGTATACAAATATTTTTATCAGAATAAAATATATCAATGAAAAAATTGTACTTTAAACATTTTTATTTCCCAAAATAAACATTATTTTTTTTAAAAATTTATTAAAGATAACAGAGAATTTTGAAATTAATCGATAAACTATTTGAAAATAGACTACAATCAGTGATTTATGGCACTTTTAATATTATAAAGATGTTTATAAGTTTGCATGTACGACGTAATCTCCAAAACTACTCATCCGATTTCAACATCTTTATCATCAATATTTAAAATGGACCTTCAGGATGGACATAGGCTATATTATATTATCGCATTTCGTGGAGACCAATTTTGCAACGTAAGTCGACGAAAAAACGGTGGCAATCTAAATTCGAACGAAGCCGGACTAGACCGCTAGTATTTCATAAATCTAAATTGTAAAATAATTGTATTCCATTTAGAGTTCGCGATGTTTGTACAGCTTTTAACTATACGAGAAAGGTTTCCTAATGATAAGCCATGTTGTCTTTTCATTGACACAGAAGTTGAAGGACTAGATCAATAAGTGAACTGGATGAATTCAATCTAATCTTTATTTTACCACAAATGCGACATAAGTGCTTTAATCTTTTGGTCTCAAATATGTACATACAATAGGTACCTAGGAGAGTATATAGTACATAGACATCAGAGGCACGGGCCACCGGTGGGTCGTAGCCTAATAACCCACCAGCACCGTCGGGAGTCGGCCTCACAGCAATCCATGTATTCCTCTTCAATGTTCAGTCATCGCTACTCAACTGGTGGTACACAACCCTAGTTTTCAATGAACGAAACATTATGTACACTAGTGTACCCGTGCAAAATTTTTTGCTTATACCCTTATATTGTTTTAAAAATCGGTATTTTGACACAGGCCTATGACAATATATGTAGGTATATACCTTTAATTTACTTGTTGTTGTGTTGGTTTGTTTGTTCTCGATAAGCTTCATTTTTGCTGTGAATGTGAATTTAACTCTTTTTTAACCTATAATTCGACAATGACTTGACAGCTTGTGTGAATATAACAATAACTGCAAGTATTTCTATTTGTTGAAAGTGATTTTACCCAGTAACAATGGTTGAACACCAGATTTAATTGTTTATGATCGTTATTATGGTTATTGGTTCGACTGTAAGAGATGTCGGAATTAATTTATAAAAATATATCCTCATTTGATAAATTTACGATTTTTACTTTTTTATATAAGAACGTCAATTTGAATGATTATTTTCTACTGATTTTAGACTTGGCAGTCTGTGTCACATAAAAACTCAATTTTAGCCTTAAACTTACAGTTTCTTTACTTTTTGGAAAATAAAATGAGATTTTAATTGTCAATTAATATTTTGAATATTTGCGCTGAAAAAACTACCTATTTTTGTATGATATACATTTCAATTGTCAGTCGACGTCTATTGTTGGCGGATTGTCTAGAGATTTAGGGCTTGTGTTTTAAATATATAGATTACATCCGCGTGACAGTTTTATAATAATTGAATAAATTTTTTAATTAATGTTTTATAATAAGATGTTTAAAATTATAGTAACTCATAATAATTATGATCATGTATACTGTTAGAACAATTTACCACCACTTGACCAGCTTGAGGTATGTAATAAGATTTTTAATATTATGTAGTAGCTTTAACAAAAACTTATCTTTTAAGCATGGTTCTTTTTACATTAAAATTGTAAAATACAATATGTTCTAAATTATATACATATATACATGTTCATAGGCCCTGAAGATGAAAACAAATTTTTCGAAACGTTGGCCACTAGCGAAACATTGGTAAAGCTTATTTTATGATCCTCAACCAAAACCTTCCTTCATCTTATCATGTACATTAATCGAACAGGCCATTGGCTGAATTTTGCCAAAATAAAGATTTATTCTATTCTGTTCTATAGGTTATTTCGAAGTAATATTATATTACACCACAAGGGCCGAAAGTGTGTTGAATTAAATAATATTCATGTTACAAACCTACGTTAATAAATAGGTTGAATAATAATAATAATTGTTACAAAACTATATTATTTTCATCACATTATTTAGCACTGTCCCATTCCCACTCACACTTCGATCTTCTTCCTTCAACACGTGTATTTAGTTATCGGAGAGCCTCTAATACCATTCATTTCTTTAAGATCAGGATTCATTGATCATTGTATCATTTACCATTGTCACCAGTTTTCCGTCTAGAATGTTGGACGGGAGGCTGTACTAAACTAGTCACATAAACAAACGATAACGCTACGCTCCGAACTGTCCTCAAACATGTTTGAAACCACTGTAGTGGTCTGCATGTAGATACAAACTATGCCAGATAATAATCCCCGGGAATTATCCAAATTGTTGTATCAGTGTAGACTGCTGGATACCTATGCACCTCTGTTTTGCTATGCCGCATAGCGAATGTTGATTTTACTTCGAATTTAATTCTTTAAAACACGATAAATACAGAACGGGCGTTATTGATAATTTGATAATAATTGGCTAAGAATTACTGATCCAAATTGCACCTTGAAATGCAGCATAATTTAATTGAATGATTTTATGGACTAAGAAAGAAAATACCTTTAAGTGTGTTATTGATGTGAAACATGTAATGGCGCGGTTGGTTGGGAGTAAAACCGTACAATTAGCGCGACAGTTTTATGAGAGGGCGCTACGTTTGTGTGCGTTGGATTAATAATAATAATAATGCGTTTAACGTCCGTTTCTCGACTTTATGTCATAACAGACGCCATTCGCACCATTACTATTTTCCATCTATCACACTTCTCGTTATTTTCTACATTTTTCAACTTCCACTTAATTATTAATAGCAATGAGCGAATGAAGGAATTTTAGGACATTGGGATAAGGTAGGCAAATTTTGAGCATAGGAGTTTCACAGGTAAACGGCCATGGCCTTGAATAAGGAACCATCTCGATATTTATCTGGAATTATTGAAGGAAACCATGGAAAACCTCAATAAGTTGGTCGGTACAGGAATTACCGTTTCTCGGCGAGAGGCAGCAGGAAAAAGTCCCAGCCACAACTGCCCCCGCCGGGATTCGAACCCGAACATGTTTGCAAATTCAATGAATAATCTCTATATCTAAAATCTTGCTAAACATATATTATGTAGCTAAAAATCTATTGAACTTTAGGCTATGCGCCCACGGACACTTTTTCTTAGTGACCTTTAAACTATAAAATAAAACCATTTTCGATCAATTTCATAAGATTTGTGCGGGGTCCTTTGTTAGACGGTGACACAAAATTAACAGCATCGTAGATTCTTACATTAACCACACAGAAATTGCACCGTACGCAGATCACAGACAATATATTTAAGTTTAAAATTAATTTCGAAGGCAAAAGTTGTTTTTTTTTTAGTCGACGAACATCAAGTATATTATAGTTTGCATACCACAATAAGTAGATTCTAGCTAGCGCCTATATTGTATGCATTGGGAAACACTGCATTGCAGCTGGCTGGAAAAAATATCCTACATAATATAATGATATGGAATTTTAAATAAATTTGTATCTCAGATAGAAAATTATCTATATTTAAGACTTTTATGCTTAACATTACGCGAATAACAAAACTTATATACTTTCACGATCCGTAACGAAATTGTCATTCAGGTATGGTGATAGGACTGAAAATATTATTAAAATATGTAAAAGTGACTCAGGAAAAAAGTAGCAAGTTCAAAAATAAATACCAAATAAGTACCAAAATTATACTAATTTTGAGAAATTTCTAATCTGCCCCTCCCGGGCCAAAAGCTAGGTACGCCCATGTTAACGTCATAGAAAAAGACAAAGTTTTTGAAATAGAGATACTTTATTCAGATTGAATGCCAGTACATTAACCAATCCTATCATTGGAGAAATCAGGGAATTAGATCGAAGAAAGAGACGCAGATATATTTTCGATACGCTTTGTTGCGTTCACTCACCGCACATTGAGTAGATAGGCAATGATTCATATAGTTAATTAATAGATATATGATTGCGATACTTGATAAATCCGGCAGCTTAGGACTCATGGATGTTCAACTCCTTTTTAATTGATTTTACTCACGTATTGTCAAGTTTTTAGTCCCTGATTTTCACGCGCAAAATGTCTCCCCTTATGCTGTTCAGCCAATAGAAAATAGAAAATATTAATAAAGTGTCAAAAATGTAAAAACAATTCTAATTGGTCTATGACTGCTACGAAATGGAGATATGGCACGCCGTTTTACTATTTAATAGTAAAATATTTTTCCAAAATTTATAAAAATATTTGACAATTTTAATTTCAGAAAAAAAATGTTGAGTGATTTTTTTTTATGTGGTGACATAATAAAAATACATTATTATTATGTCATGACATAATAAAAATACATTATTTTTATGTCATGACATAATTATAATTCGTCGTTTTTCCTATCTCTTCCTATGTATAAGCATTTAATTTTATGTCATGACATAAAAATAATGTATTTTTATTATGTCATGACATAATAATAATGTATTTTTATTATGTCAACACATAAAAAATATTCACTCAATTTTTTTTTCTGAAATTAAAATTGTTAAATATTTTTATAATTTTCGGAAAAATATTTTACTATTAAATAGTAAAACGGCGTGCCATATGAGGATGAAATAGAAGTTGAAAATACATGAGTTCTACTGTATTCAATTACAGGTTAAGATAAAGGTCCTGTTAAAACTGACAATACGCTGCGGGCAAATGCTACTTTACACATGGACATAATGTCCTTAAATGGAAAGTTCACTGTTGGCCAAAGCACAAAGTTGGCTTCATTTGAATAATAAACGTTAAAGCTCATTAGTGTTTAGCTATACAAAAGCACATGCACAATGCACATTTGCTGTATTGGAACCGTTTAAAATAATAACAATTATTATTGTACTGTAAAGCTCTCTTTAAACAATACAAAAACAGTTCTTTAAGGACGTAGTCTGGTGTTCGGGTTTTGAAAAAACTAATTTATTTTTTTACATTTTTAGTAAGTATAATATATTGAGAAAATAGTGTAAAAATTTTAGATCCAAATATTAAATATTTACAAAGCTATAGCATATACTCGAGAGCAGCAACGGTCTTACGGTAAACTCTTACCTGCTCTTACCTCTCAATTGTTATCACGTTACCCTTATACTCTCGCAAAAAAATTAGCAGAAAACGATGCCTTTGAAGAAACGGAAGGTTTACTATACACCAGGCATAGCTGATTAGTGTAAATATTCAGTTTTATTTTTTTGTAAGAAATCTGAAATTAAAACTTTAAACGCGTTTTTCTCAAAACTACGTTTTTCTAAGCGGCGCGGGTGATTGAAACAATTGTATACAACCGATTGCTTTCAATTTTGCACAGGGTATTCTACACAATAATAGCTCCGTCCGGTACTAGAATTACTTAATTACAAAAAATTATTTCTATTTTTTTTAATCGATTTTCAACGAAAAAATCACGATTTTCTCGTTGTTTTTTTTCTAAAACCCGCCATTTTGTTATTTATCAATAAAAATGTTTATTTCTAGTACGGGATAGAGCCACAAGCCTACGAAACAATAACCAATTTAATTTTTATGATTCAGTTGACTCCAAGTGACGTTATCACCCGCGCTACCCACCTACTTTAGGTTAAAAAAACAATTATAAAATGGCGTAAAATTAAGCAAAAAAAATGTTTTTTTCTTTGTTTACGTCAGTAAAAACATGTAACAAAATTGAAAACATTGTACATTATTTTGTTATTAAAAAAAATTCTGAAATAACGTTTGAAAACGAGCCTGAACATAGGACTACGTCCTTAAACAAACAATAATCACTTCTATACAAATTACATGTGTGAATGCATCATGAAAAGGTCAGATACTTTTTTACCATTCCAACCCACAAGTGGGGAATGGTACTAGTTTAGGTCAAAAAACACTTTTCAAAAATTTTACAATATCTTTCCGTTTGGAGGTCCCCCGAATCCAAAAAACATATTTTTGAAAAAACTCTGTGCGTTTGTTTGTTTGTTAGTCTGTGAACACGATACAGGTCAAACGGATAAGCGGATTGAAACCAAATTTTAGGAGGATGTTTGGTATGCAAATATGAAGAGCCCTATTGTTTTTGGGGAAAATCGGCGCATGCGCAGAAAAGATATATGTTATAACGGTGTTTTTTATATATATTCTATTTATTTTTTCAAGAAAGTTTTGTTAAAGAATTTTTTTCTAAGCTTTATAGTTTCGGAAATATTTTGAAATTAAAAAAAAAATCAGCCGCTCTTTTGTTTTATGGAAATAAACCAGTTAGGCATGACGTGGAACATATTATGTAGGTAACCATGGCAACGAATAGCAAATATCATACTGAATACTATCCAGTACCCGCGTCACCTCACGCGATATCAGATATTTTATTGTCTATTATAATCAAATGTCAACATTTTTGAAGTTGGAATGGTCCCGTCGCCCAATTGGCTGGAATATTTTTTGCCATATGCTGCGCTAGAGTAAAATAACAGCAAACGCTCTGCCAGACTCACGATTCCAGATTCAACCATTGATAAAATACTGTTTTTTTAATTAATTCAACTATTCATAGTTGGTAAAATGCGTTATATCACTGCCTTCAAGTATATTTATCCAATCGTTTTTTCACACCCGGTAGATGCCTGTAGATATAAGAATGTTATAGCCTGCGAAGAAAAATTGCAAATATTTTTTATGATTGCGCAAAACATAAAAAAGTACCTACAATTTGAAATTATAATTTTCTCACTACTATAAACGTACAGTTTTACTGTAAATAATGTATATATGGCAGCTATACAGACGTCCATCGTTATATTACATTTTCTCCAACTTAAAAACTTGCGTATTTATAATTTACGGATTTAATCTTCTAAACCGCGATTTTTTTTATCTGACATCTCGTGTCTACGTCAGTTTATTGAACAAATAGAGAAAAAAAAATAAATAAATAAAATCAACTTCTTAGAAACGTAAAGAAGAAGATCGGATGACGATGGAAACTGTTCAAAGTAAGTTAAAAGTTTTTATTTTTGCTTCTCCGGCACACCGCAGTAATCGCACATGTTCGATATTCCAGTGGCGGGTTGTTTTTCAAATTCTATCCAGCAGAATATAAATCGTACGTATTGGCAACTTATGGGTAACCTGATTTTGAGCCCCCCAACTAAATTTTTTGTATTAATTAACAAAGCGGTAAAAATAACTCGGAATGTCCAATAGCTTGAAATAATCAAATAATAAAATATGCAAGTTAAGCAATGTGAGACATTTTTCGAATCCATGTAAATTTTTTTGTTTAATTATTATTTTATCATTTTCACCGATCGGGGCGGCGTAGCGGTGAGAGCACTAGACTCGCATTCGGGAGGTACCGGGTTCGAATCTCGGCGGGGGCAGATGTGGCTGGGAGTTTTTCCCACTGCCTCTCGCCGAGAAACGGTAATTCCTATACCGGTCATCTTGTTGAGGTTTTCCATGGTTTCCCTCAACAATTCCAGATAAATATCGAGATGGTTCCTTATTCAAGGCAATGGCCGATTACCTGTCAAACTCCTATGCTCAACATTTGCCTACCTTATCCTAATTCCCTAAAAATTCCATCATTCGCCCATTGCTATTAATTAAGTGGAAGTTGAAAAATGTAAAAAATAATGGGAATTTTGATAGATGGAAAATAGTAATGGTGTCTGTTATGACATGAAGTCGATAATTATTATTATGAGAAGGAAAAAGATTCCGTAAAGAATTCTGCATCCACAAGCACCCAAAACTTCAGGTTGGTCACCGTCATACAAAGGATACTTGCGGAGCAAGGTGCAACTACAACCGCGTCTCAAACCAAGAAATGAGCAATTACAGTGAGTTTGGGTCGTGCGCACGGAATACACGGAGCGACCCGATAAGCACGGCTTTTTGCATGCGATAGACTAGTGACTCAGCATTTCGCTGACATGCCTGGATAGATTTTATATTTGCCAACAGTGACGATTTGGCTACTCCAAGAACACCAATTATAAGAACAATTAGTTTAAGTTTTAACACAATACTCTGGATACTGCTTCCTGAGTTCAAAAAGAAGGTCTTGATATTTTGTCCGCTTCTGTCTCCTTCGCGGCTATGTTCGTTTCAGCAGGGGCTGAAAACTCGATGACATATAAACTCGCGTGGTTTTATCAAGAAGAACTATATCAGGCTTTGTAGCTGAAAGTTGTCTGGTAGTACTGAATGAATAGTTTCAGAAAATCTTACACGATTCATTCTCGACAACGGACTCAATATCACCGGGAACATAAGGTAAAACAGGATTTTTATCAACTCCATATTATTATTACTAGTAGAAGTTTTGTTCCAAAATATGTATTGAAGGAGATTTATTTGGTTGAGGAAAAATAGAAATAAACTTTACCAAAGTATCGCTTGTAGCCAACGTTTCGAAAATTATAATATTTTCATCGTCAGGGCCTCAACGCAAGTTGAGAAATATAATTTTCGAAACGTTGGCCACAAGCGATACTTTGGTAAAGCTTATTTCTATTGTTCCTCAACCAAATAAATCTCTTTCAATTATTATTATTATAAATCCGTATGAAAAATAAAATAACAAAAATTCGACGAGTCGTCGCTGCATATTTTCCGCTGTTGTAACGGAGAGACGCAGGTAAATATTTGAAATGCGAGATGGATTTTCAATATCCGGACTATTAGGTATAAAATTTTCACTGACGTTCAGAGCGCGTGTTTTTCACTTTGGCTTGCGGTTTGTGGAAAACGAATAGTTCTAAACGTTGTCGTTACAAATGCCAGAGGCACTGCGAACGATTTCTGATAACTTCAGACTTTCTGAATAACAGCCTCGTACCTACGGAAGTTTCAAACTCGTCTTACATATAAAGATATTTAGGTCAAAATATTATGCATACATATTTTGTAGTACAAATCGTAATATTGACATAAATAAATTCAAATGGAAATATTTTATCAACATATTTTACTAAAATCATATTTGCGTGGAAATATTTTACAAACAAAAAAAAAGAAGAAAAACTCGGGTTGCAGTGACAAACCCTACCGACAATATGGTGTATTTGCTATTAGAGACAATATGACTTTATTATGTGAACTTGACTTTGTTTTTGGTCAATTTTAAATCCTTAATACACCCCTTAAAATAATACACCCTTCAGATTCAAATTCATACATCCGCAAATTAGTGTTTTCTAAAAGTCCGGTGCGTCTTATAGTCCGAAAAATATGGTACGTCAGCAGTTTCCGATGGTACCTAAGACTCGAGTTGAAGAAATTTTTTTTTGTATCTAATAGGACACACCAGGGGTCGGCCTTTTGAGACGGGAGAACCAAAAGTTACAATTTACAAAATTTCCCAGTTTTTAAAGAGCCACTAAACATTTTCGTTTCAGCATTATAGTACTTGATTATATAGGTATAATATATATATTTATATATATATCCGAGGACGACACGTCGCGACGGGGGCTGTGCGGGTGAGACGCGAGTGAAAACGGCTGAGAGATAGACATGGTGGTCAATCATGGATCGATTGGACGATTTTTAAGGGTTTATATAATAAAATAATTATTTTTTGCGTATGGAACTGGAGAGCCGCAACTTTACAACAAAAGAGCCGCATGCGGCTCGCGAGCCGCGGGTTGCCGACCCCTGGGATACACGAATTATTCACTGTTAACACTTTCGGTGCACGCACTGTACATCTATATACAAAATTTTCGTGTCACAATTTTGGACGCGCTAGTCTCCGACACCACTTAACCGATTTTAATTGAAATTTTGTAAATGTGTCTTGCTTGGCGCACCTTACGCTATAGGATAGTTTTTATTAAATATATTATACAAAATTACAGTGTTTTCTCAAGAAGACTATTTTAGTACCAAACAGCGACATCTGATAGCCTTTGTTCAAAACTATTAGTTCAGAAGCAAATCTGGTAGAATTTGCTCAAAACTATTGGTTCAGACGCCGGGCCCGAAACGAAATACATTTTGCAGAATTATATCTATCGCCCCCGGTGAAACCGGGACGGACCGCTAGTAGATTATAAAATATAAAGTCGTTCTCGTTAAAATATATACGAATTTACACGGTAGGTAAGGTAGGATGCATGAAACAGGTACCGCAATAACAGTCAGGTAGACAAACGCGAGCACTTAAGTTTTCAAACAATTTTACACTCATTTTCACGCAATAATTTCTCTTTCATTTAAAGTGCTTCTGCGCGAATAAGTTGAGAACGTGTTTTGTTTCTAGAACGCGTGAACGATGCAATTTCATCGCGACAAAAGACTTGCGTAAGATTGGATGAAAACATCACAGACGGTTGTACCAATTATGTATTTAATAATAATTAATCCACTTTTAAGTCAGTCAAATACAGGTAAATACAGAACATGGGTTAGAGTATACGATAACTCGATGTGCAAAATATCCATTGGAACTGCACAATTATTATTTTATATAAATTATAATAGTGTTATTAGTCGTTTTAAGTGCGGAAAATTGATTTTTATAAATTAATTTTTTTTGCGCAGGTAAAAGCGGAAGGCGTTTGGGGGGAGTTCTTTAAAAAAAAAACTACTACGGGGTCGTGTCGATGCGATTGTTTTTTTGCGCAGTGAAAAGAAGGGGAAGGCGTTTAGGGGGAGTTCTTTATAACAAAATTTCGGGGTCGAGTCGATGAGATAGCGTTTTTTTGCGCAGTAAAAACGGAAGGGCGTTTGAGGCGAGTTCTTTAAAAAACCATTGCGGGGTCGTGTCGATGCGATGGCGTTTTTCTCGCGCAGTGAAAAGGGGAAGGCGTTTAGGGGGAGTTCGCTTTAAAAAACCATTACGGGGTCGTGTCGATGCGAAGGCGTTTTTTTGCGCAGTGAAAAGGGGAGGGCGTTTGGGGGGAGTTCTTTAAAAAACAATTACGCGCGCGGGGTCGTTTCGATGCGAAGGCGTTTTTTTGCGCAGTGAAAAGGGGAGGGCGTTTGGGGGAGTTCTTTAAAAAACAATTACGCGCGCGGGGTCGTTTCGCTGCGAAGGCGTTTTTTTGCGCAGTGAAAAGGGGAGGGCGTTTGGGGGGAGTTATTTAAAAAACAATTACGCGCGCGGGGTCGTTTCGATGCGAAGGCGTTTTTTTGCGCAGTGAAAAGGGGAGGGCGTTTGAGGGGAGTTCTTTAAAAAACAATTACGGGGTCGTGTATGTAAAGTGAGATAGTAATTTTACACCAGTTGCTATGACGTGATATATTATGTTAGTTCTGATTGGTTAGATTCAAAAAATGACATGGAAAGACGAAAAATAGTTTCATTTTTTTACGTATCTTTGAAAAAATTTGTGAAAAATCCGCAAAGTTTTTTTTTTGGAACGTCAAAATTTAGCGTTTTTTATGACTTAAAAAAAATCAAAATTTAGGTAGATCGAGTTATCGTATTGCTGGGGTCCAGTACGATAACTCGATGTGCCCAAATTTTAAATTTTTTTTAAAAACGCTAAAATTTGTCGTTCCAAAAAAAAACTGCGGATTATTTACAAATTTCCTCAAAAAAAAAAAAAATGGAACTACTTTTCGTCTTTCCCTGTCATTTATAGAATCAGAATAGCTTCCTACGACCCCAAAACGTCGATATCTGATGAAATATCGATTTTCGAAAATCGGACCAAAACTAATGAATTCCGTTTTTAGTAGCGGCAAGTTATCAAAATAGAAAACCCTGGTTTCAGTTTATGTATACAAATGGAAAGAACCTTAAACATGTGAATAACGCGATAAAAGTAGTCTCGACAGTCGAGTGGAGTGGACATTGGCCCACTCGACGACATATTACAGTCATGTTGACTATTCACATATTATTATTATACCCTTCACACGTCGTCAAAACTACTTGATCCCTCCCGGCCATTGTTAGTCTTCAAAACTTCGATATTATTACCCCGACCGCACTTGCAACCATCTCGACCACTGATACAGACTATATGAAAGTCAGCGACAATTTGAAATGATGCGACGCTTACCAAACATCAAACTATTATATATATTTAAATGCCAGCAGTTTTTTTTTGTTCTCCTAGACCGCTGGACCGATTTCGACGATCGAGGTATACCACGCGCGCGAAAGATGAAGCCACCGCGTCATAGTGACGTGAATGCCTTCTAGCTTGCTATTGGCTGTTTCGGAGATCCATGTGTGTCGAGTGTTTATTTTTATTCTACCGGTATATCTACCGCTATAAATGATTATGTCGAATTTATTCCACAGGTCACTGTTTGCGGGCAAGTAGGCGTTCACTAGCATATTAAGCCTAGCTTCATTTCTCACCGCAAGCACTATATCGTTAGAAAGGGCCATTCGCAACTCTGTATGTCTTTTAATTTCGGAGATATAGCCATTTTTAATCCAAGTCAAGCTGAATCGATTCCGACAATCCACAACCTATCACTTTTAGTTTCAGAGATATGAGCATTTATATTTTATATTAGTTGAGAAAAACTAAAAAACGCCATAACTTCTAAACGGCTAATTATACAGAGGTAGGAGTGGGCGGAATCCATTCAGCACGATTTTTTATATGAGAATAACCTCAGTTGTAAGTCGTATTAAAACAATATATCACAGATTTAGGATCTTTTCAAAAACGCAATCATATTATGCATACTTACGGAAAAAGTCATTCTGAATTGATTCCGACCATCCGCAACCCTGTATCTCTTAGTTTCCAAGATAATATAGTCAATTTTAATTGTTTATATTTTTATACATTTTAAACCGTCATAACTTCTAAACTAAGCGAGATACGAACTTGCGCTTAGGCATAATCAATTAAGCGTACTTTTCCCTATAAGACACGTCAATATTAAGCATATCGTCATGTTTTCATGCTTTTTGCAAATCAGCAACTTTTTAAGGCACTAAACGATTTTTAGCCCGTTTTATACTAACCGAGCTTATAGAAAAAGTCAAGCTGAATCGATTCCGACAATCCGCAACCTTTTAACACTTTTTGTTTCAGAGATACGAGCATGTATGCATATTATTTGAGAAAAACTAAAAAGCACTTCTAAACGACTAAAATAATTTTGATGTAGTGTAATGTGATTTCTCGATACAACAAATGCTGTTTCACAGTAGGACTCACCTATTACCAGCTTAAGTATTTTCATTACCATCTATTTACAACTGATTTTACTGACATAAGTTTCTACTTACTACGCTCTTCTACAGTTCTAAGCGAATTGAAAAAAAAATTGACAATGCTTAACCTCAAATTAATAAAGTTTTTTTATTGATTTATGACTTCCATGAAGTGAAAATGAGAATACATGCGTTCTACTGTACATTATTCACATTCTGAACCAGAATGTTGAAAGCCGGCAAGTCAATCCAGATAATACAATCTTATAAATCAGTTGCAGAAGCTTTAGAGTTAGTTTTTTTTATTTGTACAATAAGTAAGAAAACTGGCAATTGGTGACGGATATGTAGCTGTGCGACCTGCTGCGACATTGGATCTCAACAACAGTATACGGCAAAGCTGAACTGTTTAAGAAAATAAAAATATACAATCCATAGACCACTTGACGTGAAGAGAGCGACACGGCTATAACAATGACCCTCTTCCAATACAATGGTTTTGTTACAAAATACTAACACGAAAAGGATCACCTAACTGATTCCTAACTACGAATAAAGGAGGTATATACGGTGTATCGATACTTTTGATAAGTTTATTGAATTATTTTGTTCTTTTTATATTCGTTTTATAATAACTTCATTGTAAACCACATTTATGATGTGATGTCTTCATTTTGCATAATTAAAACGAAATTTACATAAGTTATTGTCACTAGACTCACATTCGGAAGGTACCGGGTTCGAATCCCGGCGGGGGCAGATGTGGCTGAGAGTTTTTCCTGCTGCCTCTCGCCGAGAAACGGGAATTCCTGTACCGGTCATCTTGTTGAGGTTTTTCGTGGTTTCCCTCAACAATTCCAGATAAATATCGAGATGGTTCTTATCCAAGGCCATGGCCGATTACCTGTCAAACTCCTATGCTCAAAAATTGCCTACCTTATCCTAATTTTCTAAAAACTCCTTCATTCGCCCATTGCTATTAATTAAGTGGAAGTTTAAAACTGTAGAAAAATGACGGGAAGTGTGAGATAGATGGAAAATAGTAATGGTGCGAATGGCGTCTGTTATGACATAAAGTCGAGAAACGCATTATTACCTATTATTGTCAACACTTGTAGACCTGACGCTAACAGACACTTTTTAAAGGCGCAATTACGAAAATACTAATCATTCAAACAGTTATTTAATTATATTAGTCAAACTTTATTGTTAGTTAAAGGTATCTATAAAAAAAGAAATTAATCTTACCTTAAACATAATATATTACCATTGTTTAGTAGCTCCAAAAATCAGTCACCACACTAGATTTATACAGCACTTTAATTAAGAATTAATAAAATAAAACAAAATAAATATTTAAACAAATATAATACAAAACTAGTCGATTTTATAGCGTTAATATATTTTAACACTACACGTTTTTCGATACATTTTGCTTGACTTTGTTATTATGCGAACAGAAATAATCGAGTTCATAATTAAATTATGTAATACTTTAGTTTTAATGTTGCAACGATAATAATCAGTAATCAGCCATCTATTATTCATATTTGTAACAAATTAAAAAATGATTTGGTTCAAACATGAACTAAATAATTAAAAAGGAAACCGTGACTGACTGACTGATCTATCAACGCAAATCTTAAACCACTGGACGGAAATTTGGCACACAGATAGTTATTATGACGTAGGCATCCGCTAAGAGAGATTTTTGAGAATTCAACCGCTAAAAGGGTGTAACGGGGGTTCAGAATTATGCATGGAGAATTAACGCACAGCTCAAATCAGCTCAAATCATTGGACGAATTGGGCTGAGATTTGACACATAGATAGTTATTATGACGTAGGCATCCGCTAAGAACCGGAATAGTGAATTCGAGTAAAATTCACTGTCAGAATAGTGACACTCCTAATTTTATGGTCGCTTGTGGCGCCTCCATACAGTTACTATACAGGGTGAGTCAGACCACCCGTATCAGTCGTTTTTTTCGAAAACGGTTAGTCGTAGAGAGTTGTCTCAAAAATCTGTATTATAAAAGCCCTAATGAAGAATCGTATGGTGATATTTTTTCCCCCCGGAAAGGTCGGCTTCCCTGTTAGTTTGCTCCGGAATGTTCAGAACTCCGGAATGTTAAATGGCACGATAGGTCGAAAGTGGTATTGTTGAAAAGATCTTTAAAAAATAAGCAAGTTTTGTAGGACATTTTTTTTTGTTACTGCCACCCCTGTTAAGTAATATTCGTTTGAAATTATTAATTAACATAACAAAAAAGTCGGCATTTAAAATCTAGTTACCTAATTAAACAATGTCACAATAAGTTTTCAATAATTGCAATTGTTGTTTTTTGTCGGAAAATACTTCCAGGTACTCATAACATATCTAGAAGAGCTCTGCAGTATTTAGAAGTAAATTGAAGACAATTTGAACATTTGTGACATTGTTTAATTAGGTAACTAGATATTAAATGCCAACTTTTAAAATTAAGTTTGTTATTCTTACATGTTAATTTAATAATTTCAAACGAATATTACTTAACAGGGGTGGCAGTAACAAAAAAAAATGTCCTACAAAACTTGCTTATTTTTTAAAGATTTTTTCAACAATACCACTTTCGACCTATCGTGCCATTTAACATTCCGGAGTTCTGAACATTCCGGAGCAAACTAACAGGGAAGCTGACCTTTCCGGGGGGAAAAAATATCATCATTCGATTCTTCATTAGGGCTTTTATAATACAGATTTTTGACACAACTCTCTACGACTAACCGTTTTCGAAAAAAACGACTGATACGGGTGGTCTGACTCACCCTGTATATACTTATTATTCATGTAGAATGTTCAATAGCAATTTAATGGTCACTTATATAATTAGTGAATTTTTATATTCACTAATTCTGCGTGCTACGATTCTAGCATTGACAAATAGTGAATGTGCACTTGTAATTAGTGAAAAATCACTCATTCATATTTAGAGAGCAAAGTCCAAACCAATTGCGTTTTTCTACCTTTGACTAACGAATTTTTGCCTTATCCTAGGAGAGACTTATTTGGATAGTCAAACGCCGAAACTCAATTTGATAAAATCGGGGTTTGACCAGTCACACCTAAATATATAGGAATGTGTTAGTTTGTTAGATTACGTATAATAAAAGCATATTTTTTAAAGAGCATTTTTTATTACAGTGGCATTTTATAAAGTCTTAGTCCCCAAACTTTATTTCGCGGTATGCCGAAAGGCGTTGGTCAGACCTAGGATGAACCAGTCATTCCGTGGAGAGGCTGAATATCGACTTTTGACAATAACATATGTATACATATTTCGTGGTTTTTTTTCATCAGAAAAAAAAACTATATATTTTAGCTCGGACATAATTAGGGAAGCAAATAATTGCGCATTAAAAATTTACCATTAAAATCCCTTTGCGCAAGTCACCAGCCTGTATAGCTGAACACCGTACAGGTAGGTACCTACATATAACGTGTCTAATGTACATCGGTTGGGAGGCGCTGAATGAAGCTCTGAAAGTGATTAATGACGAACGGCGGTTGTCCGGGTATTGAACACGCGCTAACATACCTGAAATAAAAGAGAAAACATATGTAAGTTTAACAAGTTGTTGAAAGTATAGTATTCATACGTTAGTTATGTGGGTATCAGCATGTAATATTAGATCCCATCAAAAACATAAATGTGAAAAAGGGAGCCAAGTTCAATATTCAATACAAAAAGAATTGGGATCTAAAAAGATGCCAAGTTTTCACTTGGCAAGTTTTCGTGTTTTATATTTTGTTTATCGAATTCCTTATAGAGAACATATCACGCCATACCTCAGTAAGCATACAATTTTGAACATGGTCAATCGCAGAAAATGGTGTATGTGTCGCCGGGATATTGTCAAACCCGTGATATTATAATTTCACTTAGTGAAATTATAATATCACGACTCTTTGTCAATCGTGATATTGTAATTTCACTAGTGAAATTACAATATCACGGATTTGACAATATCCCGGCGACATATGTATATAACTTCATATTTAACATTCTGAAAAATTGTGAGCCCATACATCTAATGGATAAACTTAGGACAGCATGTCATGATCTTTCTACACGATTTAAATCAAATTTTCTAATTGATATACACGATACATCAGCGTTTTAAATATCGTTTACATATATTGCATCAAATCTGTGGAATGATCTGACTGCTGAAGTCAAGACTTATAATAAAAAAAACTTCTCCACATATTATATTTACAATAAAATACTGGCAGAGCAACTGGTGTAGTTATTATTATTTTAAATTCTTTTTTAATGTAAAAAATTTATATACGGCTATTTGTACGTTTTTTAAAAGTTAATAGAATAGTATTTATTATCCTTATTACTCTTTACAAGTGGATACGTCAAAACACCAAAATTACAATCAACATACAGAATAATAAATATCTAACAAATACAAATTGGTAAAAATACATAATTAAATTCGAAAATCATCAATATTATATAGACATTGAGCAAGTAAGTTTGCCTTAATTTCTTTTTTCAATTTATTTACGTCCAGATTTTTCATATAATGAGGCAACATATTATTTTTAGTGCGTAATATTCGGCACTATTATTAAATAAAGTTATTGTGGATTTCAACAAAATCACATTCGAATTATTTCTAGTGTCGCGTCCACGGATAGCCTGAAATGTGTCGTATTTGTTAATAAGTTGCTTAATAAAGCACAAAGTAAAATAGACATATATAGACGGTACAGTTAAAATACATTTATCAATTAAAGTTTTTTTGCAACTGGCACGAAAATCAAGATTAAAAATGACACGAATTGCATTTTTTTGGAGGAAGAATTTTTTTTTGATATCTGCACAATAACCCCAGCTAACAATCCCATATTTCACCAGCTGATAAAAATATGCATAATAGACAGATAGGCAAAGAGCTATTTTTAATGACTCGAAGGAGGAAAACACTTTTAGTTAGTTTCACAGATAGCATGTCACCATAGGCATTCCAAAAAAGTGTGTCAGTTAATGATACACCTAAAAAGTTAATTTCAGTGCAGTTAAGCACTATTATTATATTATCATTTATACCTAAACTTCATGTTTATATGTGTGAAAACTTGCCAAGTAAAAATTGACTCAGCAGGTGTTGTCGATTTGATCAATTTTTTGGTTAGTTTGACAAAAAAATTGGTCAAATCGACAACATCTGCTGAGTCAATGGTATACAATTTCTTGTAAAGTGTTTGGGATAAAACTTTAGTATTTTCAGTCGGGGAGTCCGAATCCGCGATAAAAAATAGGTGTCCCCATTTAACATTTCAAAGTTCCCCCTCCACTCAAGGTGGTGGAGTAATTTTGTATCCAAAGTCTTTCCCCCATAGAATGATTTGACATTGATCCGAGATATTTTCCCCCAGAGTGCTTACTTCTCGAGATATTTGGATGTGGTAGGTTAAAAAAATCACCCGGTATATAACTGCAGAATCGAAATTTGGCTACAGAACACTTATTGTGCAAATATAGCTTGACCGAATTTTTGAAGTGAAAACTTCTTTAGCGGCGTTGTACACTTTTTTTGTAATGGGTAAAAAATGTTAAACTCGCGTCAGGTAAAGTAAGAACTGGGTGAGCGAGAAAACTCTCTCTTTTATTTATACAACGTTAGACATCTAGCGTTGAAATATCGTACATAAAAATGCAATCTATGATACAAACCATTTTGATCGAAAATTCGTAAGACGTTAATATTCAAGTTTTCACTTCTGCCGGCACTCCCGGAGTGCAAAGGGATTTTTTCTTTCAATTATTCACAGCGTAAAAGGGCCGATTCGTCGATTCGTCGGCTTCACACCCGGTAACGTAAAACATCAACTTATAACACGTGTATTGATATGTTGAAAGATTTCCAATTAAATTTCCTTTTCATTTCCAGGTGTAGAGGGCGCATTTATCCATCCACTGTATTTACCCTCCCCTCAATAGCCAATCTCATGCGAATGGATTTTTACCTCGTTCGGCGCTGTAACCTAGTGATGTGTCCACGTCATGACTCTTTATTGGGGGCTGGCTCCGTGCGCTCCGCTCACTAAAAAGAGTCGCTCAGAGAGAGTCGTTCAAAGGAGCGACACTAGACAGTACGCATTACACAAGAGTGCAGACTGCAGAGGTGTGAACTGTCATCACGCATACTCAGGAGTCACGTAGCATTGCACAGCACAATACACACTCAGTTCTGAGCTCATTTTAATATGATTCTGATCTTATATTATTTGCATTTCGGATTAACTATAAAGTATAATAAAATCTGAACACTAATAATGTTTATTGTTACAATATTATATCTTTGTCAACGACATCAATGTGAATGGTTTAAGTAACTGTAGGCTTAGTACTATTACACTTAAAGTGTGTCATTCAACATTAAATGACTCAGCAAAGAACTCCGTACGTGCAGAGTTCACTAGTGTCTCTGTGCCCTGTGCTGTGTGCGCTCTGTAAGTGGCGCTCGGAGTGAGTCATTCACAAACAAATAGCGACTCGCTCCGCTCCGAGAAAGGAATCGTTTATTATGAACGACTCGCTCAGGAGCGACACATCACTACTGTAATCACAGTTATGCTCTATGTCCGGTAACAGTATATAATATATATAGTGTGTTCACCGAAAGTGGTTACAGTGAATAATTCGTGTATTCTACTAGATAAAAAAAAATAAATCGTTTTTTGTTTAACTCAAGATTTACTATCGGAAACTGCATATATTTTTTATGTACTCTAACTCAACCGGAAGTGTACAATATACATGCATTTTTTTTCAAATAGCAACATATATTTTTTAACATGTTCGAAATCTTTATTTTTCTCTATAAATGCATATAAAATTTTCACAAGGTTACATAAGAAAATATTCGAGAAAAATGTTATCAATTTAATAATTATACTTAATTTTCATAGCACTCCACTCATGTGTAAATTATTATTAATAATAATTAATTATTACTGTGTATTTAATTAATGAATTGATAACGTTTTTCTCGAATATTTTCTTATGTAACCTTATGAAAATTTTATATGAATTTATAGAAATTTCGAAAATGTAGGTATATAATAATATGTTGCCATTTGAAAAAAGTATATGTATATAGTCTATAATCCTGAGAATGAAGTAAGTGTCCGAAACGTTAGTCGAGAAGAAATGATTTTGGTAGAATCATGTTTCAAGTGCCGAGTGAAAAATCAGCGCAAATATATAATTATTATTAAATATTACGATCGGCCTGTAACTTAAAAGTGCTATTTTAGATATCGTCGTTGGTTCTGTAATACCTCTTAATTATGTGCAAAAAGTAAAATTTGCAGGAAAGGCCAAAAAGTGGTTATTTCAGCAATGGATGGTAAGAACTAGCAATTTCAGAGGTATATTTCTAATTCATACTTTTATCTTCACTATACATGTTTAATTAAGACGAAGTATTTTCTTAAAAAATATTTAACGTTAATTTCGGATTTATTGGCACATGGGAGGAATTATTTGATACAACTTTTCACATAAGAGTTACTTCCCCTTGTTGGTTACTGTAAAATTAATTTGGAGGTATTACTAGTGTATACAACTCCGTTTCCTGAATCGTTTCATCTAAAAAACGTAAAATCTGCCAACTATGCACACAAGAGCTATTACAGAACCAACGACGATATGTTATTTTCAACCAGTCCTAAAAGTTCCATTATTATCGTGTGTCCAAACGGGGTTTTGAGAGAACTGTATACAATCACAAAATGTAATGTTTTCACTGTTATACGGACATGTCCAATAATAATTACAAGATACAATCGTTCAGCACATTGTGAATGAACAATGTTCTCTTCGAATGTTATAATAATAGCCATGCATGATGTGTCGTCCATGAATTATGACATCACGTAACACGGTACCTAAAGGCCGCTGCACACCAGGCTGGAAACACTGCTTGGACTTGTGTTGGCCGGCAGGTTGGGTACGCGGCTGGAAATTACGTCACTGCAGTCTCGCCTGCTAGCTCACAAGATAGATTTTAAGATTATAACAGGTTCTATTTTTCTTGCTAGGTCCTCTGCTTGCTCTGAGCAAGAACCAATCAGGAAAAAGTATCTTTCCACGCGGGCGACATGAACAAACGCCCACAAACCAACATGGTGTCATTCTGTTCAGAGTCAGACAACAAACACGGTTTGCTCTGTGTTGATATTTGAACTGTGACTGCGCGCGCACCAGATATATCCACAAAGAAAGCTTGAAAAGAGCTGTTCCGGTGACACTCGATTCACACAGCATAAAAAAAAAAATATTTTTAACAAAAAAATTGAACCGACTTCAAAATATGTACTAAAAAGTAATAAAATAATTGCATTTTTGGAGTCGGTGTTATTATTGCTAGGTATATTGTACTGTTTCCTTGGCTGACACCGACTCCAAAAATGCAATTATTTTATTACTTTTTAGTGCATATTTTGAAGTCGGTTCAATTTTTTTGTTAAAAATATTTTATTTTTCTCTTTTTAGTGTTAGATATTTACTCAATCTAACACTAAAAATTATGCAGTTATTTTATGAAGGATTGCAATGGGTAAAATTTGAGAGTTTCACTCGAATTCTCCGGATTCCACCATCAAATCCTGACTTGGTTCCGATGGAAGTGCACTCTTTCGAATAAAAAAAATTTGAAGATCGGTCCATAATTGACGGAGAAATCGATGAACATACATAAAAAAAAAATATATACAGAAAAACATAGAACCTTCTCCTTTTTTGAAGTCGGTTAAAAATAGTGATAACACACCCAGTTTACAAAAACCTAAAATTTAAAGAAAATATTTTGAAACATTGTTATGAAATATGTTATCGTGGATTATGGAAAAGATAATTGTCTTGTATGTTAAAATTTAATTAAACATTTTTAAACATTTATGTGGTTTGTCTATTTTTAATTTGACTTGTGGCAATATATCTAAACTTAATGACATGTCGTTGGTTCTCAACTGCAAGTATGAAATTTCGAAATTAGGTCAAATTATTAAACAGTTGAATACTTGATATAGTTAGTTTTTAATATGCCTTCCACAGATTGGATACAATTCCTTTGCTATAAACTTCGTTGAATGGAGTCCCGTGGATCGCACGATGTGTCAACAACCAAGTCAACAATAATTAACATAATTTGTTTTATGATAAATTCCCAGATCTCATATGTTCAATAATAATTATCTAGAGACGCATAGACAATAATTTCAAATAATTTCAATACAGGCAACAAACTATAGCTGGCTCTTATATACAGTATGGTTTTTTAAAAACCGAACACCTGATTTATTCCCTTAGGTTGCATTCAAAGGAATTTTACCCCCTGTAATAATCTTCATAGTTTCAGGGGGGAAATCGATTGCCGGATTTTTTTATGACCTGCATTCCGGTGCAGTGCAATGCACTTGCACTCAAAATTATGGCACGCACGAAATAGCGTTTCGACGCGTCGAATCCAAGTTTCCGGGTATTTACCTTGCCTGCGTTGTGGGAAAACAATCAAAACAATATGGAAGGAGAAAGAAGGTTATGATAGAATAAGGATATGATTTGTTTATTATTGATGATTATTTCTCCTACTTCCTTGATATTTTCATCTTGCTTTGATTGTCAAATACCCGGAAACTTGGATTCGACGCGTCGAAACGCGATTTCGTGCGTGGCATAATTTTGAGTGGTTGTCCGGTCAGACTCGCGTTTTTTATTTAAATATCCGGGACAAAAAGTGTTTATTTTTTCATAAAAAATCAGAAACTTCAAAAAAAACGGGGTCCCCATTTAAAAAAAATGAGTGCAAGTGCATTGCACTGCACCGGAATGCGCTAGGTCATAAAAAAATCCGGCAATCGATTTCCCCCCTGAAACTATGAAGATTATTACAGGGGGTAAAATTCCTTTGAATGCAACCTAAGGGAATAAATCAGGTGTTCGGTTTTTAAAAAACCCAATCATAGAGAATAAATATTAGACTAGAGTACGCGAGTGAGCCGTGAAAGTGTCTGCAATTCAGACAGAGAACAGTTCCTTATATCTCTATGGAAACTAATGATACAAAACACAGCTGATTTGAGTAAACAAATATTTGGTTTTCTGGAATTCCTGCAGCGTTCTCTCTCTCTCAACTGAGTTAGCCGTGAAACAAAATAAAATCGTTTGAATAGCACTACGTTCTTCAAATAAATAAAATTGTCGACCAATTTTTTTCAGACCATATATTGACAACTATTATATAAAAATATAAATCAAAATAACAAAGGATTACGTTTCAATCCGGATTTGGATCTTCTTCAGAAAAATCTAAAAAATATAAAAATTATTAGTATTAGTTATTTAAAACATTCAATCATCGTGCATTTTATTAGATAATATTAAATAACTAATACTAATGATTTTTATATTTTTTAGATTTTTCTGATGAAGATCCAAATCCGGATCGAAACGTCATCCTTTGTTATTTTGATTTATATTTTTAAATAATTTTTGTCAATATATGGTCTGAAAAAAAATTGGTCGACAATTTTATTTATTTGAAGGGTTCTATTCAGACGTTAATCAAAGATTTGAATTTTAGCACTACGTTCTATTTTCGTTTTCCCTTTAAATGGCGGCTAGTGTCCCAACTTTTACTCGAGGAACTCTACAATATTGTAAGTGAACATTGTTTACAGATCATAAATATAGAATACGACCTACTGACAAGCCAAGCATGATGGTATCATTAAAATGTCTTGCAATATCATTCCAAGAAATACAGCAATAATAAAATTAAAGGAATCGGAAGGTATTAAGACTGTGAGCTATATCGTTTCAATGCAATCACTGGTGTTTCGTGCTCGTCGCTAGTCCTATGTTACTTTTTTTTACAAGTTTGATGTAACGGGGGTGCCGGTATTTTATTAGCTTTTGAATTTTCAAATATATTTTTTACCTTATATTATTATTAGTGATGTGCCGGATATCCGTATCCGTATCCGCGGATATCCGAGGGAGAAGAAAGATCCGTATCCGTTAGTTTTTGGCGGATCTTTTACCTTATTAATTTTCAATTCATAGATGAAATTTTATATACAGGGTGAAAAGTATAATTATGTCATGCTCTAGAGGGTGGATAGAGATCGCGGAGACAAGCATTTTTAGTATAAGAACCCATGTCCGGAAATGCACCGTTACGGAGTTAGTGCGCCGTATTGTAATGGCAGGAGAAGTCATACGGCGGACGCCAGGCATCTTTGCGCGAATGAGAGCACAGTGGGAACTTCGAATTAACAAGTGCATCGAGGTCAACGGAAATCACATCGAACACCTGCTTTAAATGTACTGTACTCTCCAACAAGATCTGTACTGTACCAACCGTTTTTCGCCGTATCGTTCTTTTCAAAGTTGTAATTGTTTAGTTTTGTAGCCTGCCAGTGTACTCTAATGTTTTGTTAACATTTATTACAGTAAACTGTACAGGCCAAACGTTTCAGAGCCCGTTTTCCATCACCTTTGTCTTCCCGACACGCCAGAAAATCTACTTGACGACGGGTTGCCTACCCACCCGGCGCACTAACTCCGTAACGGTGCATTTCCGGACATGGGTTCTTATACTAAAAATGCTTGTCTCCGCGATCTCTATCCACCCTCTAGAGCATGACATAATTATACTTTTCACCCTGTATATATAGGTGATTAGGTAATAATGAAAAACTGTAAAATTCCATTCAGATTTTTTATTTTTTAAAATCGTATTTGGCACCTTTATATTGCAAACATTTATCGTAATGAGTACCATACCAATAGTACATAACTCAAAGGTACTAAAAAACTATCTTTATGAGATATTGCACATCGATCTTTGGAAAGAGACAGATAGTCTCTTTCCAAAGGTCGATGCGTAATATTTACCGCCGCGTACTCTAAGAAAGTTAAGATCCGTATCCACGGAACTTTAAACCAAATATCCGTATTCAGATCCGTATCCGCGGATATACATTTTTAACGATCCGGCACATCACTAATTTTATTATAGATCTTATAATAATAAAAAACTCTGCCAACAATATAATGTATTTGCTGATACAAGCATTGTGGCTTTATTATGTTAACTTAAATTTGTTTTTAGACAAAATTAAAAATTTAACCCCTTAATACACCCCAGAAAACATTATTTATTTTTTTTAGTTGAAATATTATTACCAATCTAACATCTGCATCAAATTGAAATACACCCTTCAGTTAGAAAATCCGCATCCGAGCGAACTAGTGGTTTCACAAAAGGAGAAGGGTCAATCTGCGACCCCAAAAACCTATACCTATGTTTGATTTTTTGCATATATTTATCAGATTCTTCACAATTTGACCTTCAAGTGACCTTGAAACTGATGTAATAGAGGACAACGAACCTCAGATTCGTAATCAGCAACCCCAAAAATCCTAAGATACCCTGATCAAGTCTACATAAGTAAATAAACTTTAGAATAAATAGTATAATCATCCCCTTCAACCCTCCTTTACGGATACTAGGGAGGCTTGGGGATGGTCCGTTTAGTATAAAAGCGACTTATTATTGTAAGTAGATGTAAAAAAAATAAGATGGTCCGAAAACCGGTTTTATTGACCCTCTTCCTTTGTAAATTAGTTCTTGCCGGGTCGATTTCATTAAATATTTTAGTCGTATATTTTTATCGTTTTTTAAAGGTCAAATTTGATACGATTCTGAATTTTTTTTTCGGTTTTTTCGAACCCAAAAACTTTTTTTCAACCCCTAAATACGACCCTTAGGCCCGTTTTAAATAGGTTCCGTGCGGTGATGAATTTTCGCTCGAATTATTGCATCTCCACAGAATAATATAATATTCCGAAGATTGTTCTTAAGGTGTGAGTTGCCGGCAATTGATAATGTGAGTTATTGTTACTACGCGACCAACATCAGGATGTGAAAACTTAACTGAACAGTTGTAGGATGAATAAGATTTCCATCTCATTCCACGGAAAAGTAAATTAATGGTGACGATGAAAATTTAATTGAAAATGTCTATAGAATTAGGCATATCAGCGATACGGTGCTCATGCAATGAATTCGCTTGAAATAAACCCAAAGCGTTGCAGCCACGCAGCGTTTCGAAATCATTTAAGATATTATTACAATATACCTACTTGCGGCTCTTTATTCGTGTTGTTTAGATATCACAGAATCTGGTACTATATCTATACTGTAACAAAACTGCTGTGGTCCGTGGCGGAAATTATTTATTTGCAATAATAAATGTTTAACAAAACGGTTAAACACACAAACGAAAGCGTACTTCTTTAACTTAACAGAAATAATGACGTTAATAGAAATAAAAAAATAGTCCTAAATAATAAAATAAAAGACTAAGTAACAGAGAATATAGAGTCACTAAATTATGTACACAAACTATTTACTACAACACAGGAACACAACACAAAGTTTAGCTAGTACAGTATAGCTGATTCACACTTGTATTTACAAAAAGTTATTTAAACAGATTTATATAAATTGCACTCACCAGAGTTATTTATTTTCACAGTATAACTGAATAATTTATGTGTCAACACAACGAACATCTCTAATAACTGACTGACCCCTTGCCCACTCTGTTCGCCTTTTTATAGTTTTGTCCCCCGCTTCTATCGAATGTTCTGGACGAATCGAGATTTCTTCTATTTTTCTCTCCAAGCGATTCTAAGCAATCGTGTCTAACTTCGCTACCTGCTTTACGCACCGAGTTTCTTTCCTTTACATGTATGTGTGTCTCCAAGATCGGGTGTTCTTCACCTGTTTCCATTGTTGTTGGTTCTAGTAGTTTCTACCGAATTCCATAGGCGTCCCATCAGGGGCACGCAACAATACTAATATTATAAAGAGGTGGAGTTTGTAAGTTTGGATGTAAGAAGTAACTCCGAAACTACTCAACCGATTTCAAAAATTTTTCAACAATATATAGAATTGACCTTCAGAATGGTCATAGGCTATATATTATCACGTTAAAATAAAAGCGTTTTTCGTATGCAACGATTTGAGTTAAAAGTCTACTTCGAAAGCATAAAATACGGCTGAAGAAGTTTTACTTCCAACTAAAGGCCGCTGCACAAGAGCCTGGATTTTCCGCTGGATTACTTGCAGGCTAATTTGACTACTATTTTTCTAGCGCTGATTTTCTTAATTGTTTTTATGTACTCGCTTCACACTAGACGTCTTGTCAGGCTTGTTCAAATTTAAACACAGAGAAAAACGTGTCTGTTGTCTGACTCTAAGCAGAATGAAGCCATGTTGGTTTGTGGGCGTTTGTTCATGTCACCCACCTGACGAGGTACTGGTTCCTGATTGGCTCTTGCTCAGAGCAAACAGAGGACCTAGCAAGAAAAATAGTCCCTGTTCTAATTTTGAAATCTATCTTGTGTGCTAGCAGGCGAGCCCGCGGTGACTTCATTTCCAGCCTCGTACCCAGCCTGCCGGCCAGCAGAAGTCCAATCAGTGTTTCTAGCAGTGTTTCCAGCCTGTTTTTGCGGCCAGAGTTAGTTTTCCATCAGCGCGAGGAACCTATATATTCGAGATAAGCATAGGTAGATAGTAGCGTAGGTAGAGTACGTGAAATACGTATTCGATTTTAAATTGAGTTTTGCCAGTTTCAAGGGGTTGCACGATGAGCGGAATGTGAATTAAGCCATCACGAAAATTAATAACTCACAAACGTAAGAAAGACAATTTTCAAATTAAAATTAAAGCCACTGAAAATTCTGTTGACAGATTAATTCGCAGATGAAAGTTATGAATAATAAAATGTTCAAACGTTTTGCTGAAATTTAGAAGTTTAAAGAGGATTTTAAGTACAAGTCAGATGCTATTAAAACAATATAAATATACAAAGGCTACTGTGAAATATATTTATATCCCTAAACAGTGAGCGCGTTTTGTAAAATTAATATAAACAAATGTTTTTCTCATAGAAAATGATGATTGAAAAAAGTGGTTGACAAATCCACAATACGTTATATTATACAAGCCGATTTTTAAGTTGATTCTTTTTTTTCAACACCGTGTAGAAATCAAATACGCGAACAAATATTTCAAGTAACAAAAAACTCAAAAATGAATGAGAAACGGGCTTTCAAAGTTTTATTAAATTTTGAGGTCGGTCCTGGCGTTATGTTATGTCACTATAGAAATATGTTATGTCATTATAATTGTTCGAAGTTGTCCCCGTTTTGTTGAACGTCGTAGCCATGCTTCTGTACACGCTTGTAGTAGCGATAAGGGTCTTCCGTGAATTATTTGGGATGCATTTCCGATTCGTACTATCATTTATTCGCCTGTGTTAACCGGGCTTTTGAATTAATTAAATAAAATTTAAAAAATGCAATTAAACTTTGAACGGCTGTTTGCTTATTTTTGAGTTTTGATAAAAAAAATACTTAAAATATTTGTTCATCTATTTGATTTCTACACGCTGTTAAAAAAAGAAGAATCAACTTAAAAATCATTCTGTATTATATTTGTTTATTTTTTTTTTTGTTTATAACGCTTTATAACAAATATGCTGATTAATTAACTAATTGACAAAATTAATCTATGTTACAGTAAAACAGGATAAAATAGTGATTATTCAAAATTCCTAGTGAAAGTTGAAAAACACGTATCTGAAAATGTATTTACGAGAATGTTTTTTTTTAACTATTGTATAACTGAGCTTATGTTAATAAGATTGTTTTAAAACAAACAAAGTGATTAATTAACTGACAAAATAAATGCTATGTTACAATAAAACATGATAATATAGTGATTATTGTTCACAATTCCTAGTAAAGTTAAAACTCTCATATCTGTCAATGTATTAATTTAGATATTTTGTTACTTTTCATAATATAAGATACTAATATTAAACAAAAATATGTGAAATTATATTTTATAAAAACATTTCATGTTAGAGAAATGTAATGCCGGCTTGACATTTAAAATAGAATAGAATTTTATATAGCCCGATTACACGTGTGTAATATTAACTTAATTACGAATTGAAATACAAATAAAATGTCAAAAATGTAATTTTATTGCGTTCACACAAATGAAATGCGATATATAAAATTGTTAATTAAACCATTTCAATATCCATTTATTAGTACAAAACAAGTTTTTGAGCAAATAACATTTTTAATGTGATAGAAACATCAAATGGTTCAATCATGCTTAATCCAAAGTAACGTCCTCCCATAAAACGTCGTCCTATAAAAATGTTACCCGGTTTTACTCCCAACCAAACGTGCTATTAGATGTTTCACACCGAAATAAGTAATCATAATACTAATAATGCATTTAACGTCCGTTTCTCGACTTTATGTCATAACAGACAGCATTCGCACGATTACTATTTTCCATCTATCACACTTCCCGTTATTTTCTATATTTTTCAACTTCAATTAAATAATAGCAACGGGAATGAAGGAAGACATTAAGATAAGGTAGGCAAATTTTGAGCGTAGAATAAGGAACCACCTCGATATTTATCTGGAATTATTCAGGGAAACCATGGAAAACCTCAACAAGATGACCGGTACAGGCAGCAAGCAGGAAAAAGTCCCAGCCACACCTTCACTCACCGGGATTCGAACCCGGACCTCCCGAATGCGAGTCTAGTGCTCTCATCACTACACTACACCGCGCGGTATTAAAAGAAATTAGTGTGACCTGTGCGAATTATTCGCACTAAATAAGTACCTATACCTAATAATTATCACTTTACAAAATTATTTTTTAAATATGATTGCAGGTATTCAATTCGTTTCTAATTTTGCACACTGCTTATAACGTTCTTCTTTTTGTTGAAGCTCAGATGACAGATCGAAGAAATATTTTACTAAAATTGTCATATAGAGGCACAAGTAGCAAAAGCGTTGAGCTAAGCCGTCAAATGGCATCATGCAGCATTGCTGTGACGTTGTTCAGCGTTGCTCGTTGTTTCAAAATTAAAGCTGTTAGATGGCAGTATGCAGTATTGTGTCTGTTGTATTACAATATGAAGGTCAGATGACAGATCGAAGTGTTGACGTTGTTTCAAAATTAAAGCCGTCAGATGGCAGACGTTGCTCAGCGTTGCTGTATTTTAATTACTTTACAAAAACAAAAGCAATAATAAATTTTTTAGTTGTCGATGTCAGTAGAGCAAGCAGTTATCTGTAAAATGATATATAATTTATGTGGAGAAATTGTGAGGTTTTTTTCTAAAAAGGGAGGCAAACATCTTTAACCCTATTTATTAATATATACCTATGATTTTAAGTTTATGTAATTTATTGTATCTGACGCATTCAATACTGCTTAGCAGTCACACGAATAAAGATAAGTTATTATTATTATTAATAAGTTATGAAGATAGTAGGAATGTGGACAAAATGATGAAATCACTATACTAATCATTAATTCAGCGATTCAGTGATTAGTATAATGATTGTCCACATTCCTACTATCTTCATAACTTATTGTATTAAATATGGACACAACAACTTCGAATTATTATTATTATTATTCGTACATGAGTGGCGATAACAAAAACAGTAATTTTCATAAACTTATAACCGACTATTAGAAGTGAAGTTTGCGATTTTCGTCTCATCTGTAGTTAGGAGATATTTCAGAACAATACTTTTTAAACAAAACTATCTGTATTATTTTGTGAAGTGAGATTCGCTCTGCAAATAACCAGAGAAACAAATAAAAAAGTTTGTATTGAATTCTATAATAGTGTACTCACATCATGTCAAAACCAAATTAAACTTTCCATATTTGTCTCTCTATATATCAATATGAATAAAAAAACATATTAATGTATAGTTCATCCACTGAAAAATGGTTTTTTCCAACAGAGTTGGAAAAAACTGATTTTACACGCTTTATATTAACTTCACTTGTAAGTTTGTATGTATGTATGTATGTATGTTTGTATGTATGTATGTATGTATGTTTGTTTGTAACCTTCGTTTGAACTACAGCAAGTGGTTTATTACTGTAGTATAATATGCTAGCACTGTAACTACAGTAGTTAGCCGTGCAGTCTAAGGCACGGGTCTTCGCTGACGTCAACTCTCGGAATCACGGGTCGTGGGTTCTAATCCCGTCCACCCCGAAAAAAAAAATTGTTTTTTTTTCCGGCAAATTTTTGACAATAAATTGAACTAAAAAGTGGAAAATAAATATAGTTTAAAAAAACTAAAAAACACGCTTTATATGAAACTAAAAAAAATATTTTTTTACTTTTTAGTTCGATATAAAGCGTGTTTTTTAGTTTTTTTTAAACTATATTTAGGTATTTAGAGTGATCTGCATTTTTGAATCTGGATCCTTTTCAGCGCCGGCCCTAGGGAAGAGCAAGAGGAGCGGTCGCTCTAGGTACTAGGTGGCAAGGGGCGCCAAAATTCCAAATGCAAAAAACAATTTCGAGCAAAAAATTTGAGCTCAATTTGCGATAAATATTGATTATTAAAAACATTGATAATTAGGTATTGTTTATCTGTACTAATATATAAAACTGAAGAGTTTGTTTGTTTGGTTGAACGCGCTAATCTCAGGAACTACTGGTTTAAATTGAAAACATTTTTTTGTTGGATAGGGACGTTATTGTCCCTGGCGCCATGTTTGTTTATGACTTTTGCCAGTGCCCACGTGACAAGATACTGTTTTCTGATTGGTTTTTGTTCAAATCCAGCACAGAAACAAGCGCAAAAAATAGCCCGCTTTGACGTCGCGTCAGTTCCATCCTCGCAGCCAGCACATGTTCCAGCAGCGATTCCAGCAGCAAAACCAGCCTCGTGTGCATCGACCTTTAGATTGTGACTATGTAACAATTATTATTATTTTATTCAACATATTTATTAACGTAATTTTGTAACATGAATATTATTTAATTCAACATGTTTATTAACGTAAGTTTGTAACATGAATATTATTTAATTCAATACATTTATTAATTAAAGTTTTTTTAACACGATCACTACTTCCCAGTTCATACGCTCCGCTGCCATCTTGCCTCTGTTTCTCTACATGACCACCAGAGTACACCAGTGGCGGCGTGGCTTTTTAAGACGTGGTGTTACAACTATACTCCCTAACAAAAGCATTGTAGAATTAAATATATTCCGCCCGAAAAGTAATTGATCGATTAAAACGATATTTTTTTTAAACTGCGTATACGGATTTTCAAATGAACCTTAATTGAAAACAGATGCTCTGTATTATAAATATATCCGCCAAAATTTAATGGATATTGTATACCTACATCTCTGTACGTCACAGCACGATTGTAACTGATCCACTCCAAACGCCTTTATATCTATTTAAATTGTACAGTGGTATAAATGTAAATGAGACTTGTGAATTAGTTTTACAATATTAATAAAATATTTTTAACAAAAAAATTGAACCGACTTCAAAATATGCACTAAAAAGTATAAAATAATAATGATTGCTATTTTTGGAGTCGGTGTCACATCGGAATTCGAAAGTAGCAATTTAAATCTTACATGTCTCTAGTTCTCGGAATAGATTTCATTTTGGCTGACACCGACTCCAAAAATAACAATAATTATTATTTTTTACTTTTTAGTACATATTTTGAAGTCGGTTCAATTTTTTTGTTAAAAATATTTTATTTTTCTCTTTTTAGTGTTAGATAAAGTATTGCAATGGGTAGGCCAAGTATGTGTGCCTTTGAAATTTGAGAGTTTCCCTCGATTTCTCCGGATTCCACCATCAGATCCTGACTTGGTTCCGATGGGACCACCTCGGAAGTGCACTCTTTCGAATAAAAAAAAAAAATTGAAAATCGGTTTATAATAATTGACGGAGAAATCGGCGAACCTACATAAAAAAAAAAAAAAAACAAAAAAAAAAATACACAGTCGAACATAGAACCTCCTCCTTTTTTGAAGTCGGTTAAAATAGCATCACATTAATACTGTTGGCATTTTATCGTGTGTACATTTCATAGTTATAAAAAAATTTTAGTAAAATAAAAACCATTGGCGCCATAATTTGGCGTTCCGCTGTCAGTGTAAACAAATTATTTATATATTGTACATCATAGGTGATAAATAAATAATTCTCACGTACCTTTTATGCTATGCTATTTATATAATGGTTTACAATCTGAATTTTATTGTATATAAAATTAACCGCAGTTTTCCTTATTACATTTTTTACACATAATGGCCAACTAAAGTTTTTGACTTATCATCATAGAAACATGTCGCGATTTCCATAAAAAGCGAGTTAAATAATTCTCTATTACCCACTAGCGGCGCTAGAGGCTTCGCGCGTTTATCGGGAACCTACTGTATGAAAACTAAACAGGTACTACATAGGAACTACTGTACTTGCATGAATACACAAATAATCATTTATTCAATATCCTGAATGACAGTCTGAAAAAAAAGATAGAGGCACTGGTTAAGTGTGCAAAAGAGAGAACGAAATAAACTGTGTATCATTTATCTTTCTGTCAATCAAAAAAAAAATCGTATCACTGGATTCGACAAAATCGTTTAACTGAACCAGAGCTGGCCGTGCACGAATGATAAGTATTCATTATTTTTTGTTTTACATACCGAAATTATCTTTCATCAAAAATAAAGAAAATTTAAATATGTGTAAAATTGAGTTCAGAAGCGACTAATAATTAGAAATATGCGTGTACTAAAATATAAAAAAAGAAGCAAAATATCTTAGTTCTTATTTACTAATTAATTATTATACTGTTCATGAGTTTTAATTGGATCCAACGAGCGAAGCGACTGGTCCCTGTCTTAATTCGATTACGAATGTTTTTAGGCTATGTTTTGTTATTCCCCGTTTTTACAATTTAAAATAGTAACACGCGATTGGAATATTCTCCTTCGAGCAATGGTCGCACATAATACTTTATTCAACTAGCACGAGTAATATGTATTCGGGGCCCTGATGAAAGAGGGGATAATAATAAATCACTTCATTGATTGACGTACCCACCGCCCTTGATGCACACAAGATGGCCCTGACTTTCGCTGAATTGCGATGCTGTTTTCATATATACAAATCGCTACCGCGTTCCTATTGGTCCAGAAAATATGCAGTAATAATTCATTACCGTACAGTTTCGGCTTGCTACCGCGTTCCTATTGGTCCAGAAACTATGCAGTAATACATTATCGTACAGTTTCGGCTCATTATTAGCACTCTACGCGTCAACATGAAGTAATTTATTATTTCTCCCGAATTTAGCAGGGCCCCGAAATTATATATTACTCACGCGTGTTGAATAAAAGTTTTTTTTTATATTTAGTACCGAAACATTTGAATGAACTCAATGACACTATTAAACAGAATATTCTTAGATATAGTTTAAAAGCTCTACCCACCACAACAACTAAGCTACTATTGTTTTGTTGAGGAATTTAATTCATTACACATTATTTGATTCTTTGCAATAATTTTAGTATTTTGTTGATATTTTTATAGTGTACTTTGTAAATAGTTTAGTCAATGAGTGCTCATAAGGGGCATCTAGATGGAAAAGTCGAAAGCAGAACATTTGACTTAGGAACTTTGTTTGGACTAGTTAGGAGATAAACATACTAAAAGTCCTTACCCCTCCGAGGTACGCCCGAAGGGGGGGAGCATAAAGAAGGTCCCGTTTTTTGGTATTTTGCTTTCATCTCGAAAACGGTACGTCGTACGAAATTTTGTTGTAATACATAATGAAAGCTGATAAAATTCTCTACAACTTTAGCTTTCACACTTTTTATCTATCTCCAATCTTTGCCTAGCTATGAGCTCCGAAAAATGGTCGAAAAATGATCGATTTTCAAAAATGTGTTAAATTCTCTGTAGCACATTGTAACAATACGAATTTGTCAAAATCATTTCGTATCGCTCATCCAAACTATTAAAAACACCCACACACTATTAAAAAATAACATAAGCTTTAACCTATTGAAGGCCCTGGGCACATTAGGATTATGGGGCCCCTATGACCTTAACAGAGCACTATTTTGTTAGAATAGACAAAGAAAATAGATAAACAAGGTTCTAGATTCTAAGTCGAGGAATGTGATATAAAATGCATATATTTAAAAGGATCACGTTCCCAATTTTAACATGAAGGACACAAAAAAAATAAGTATATGAAAAATAGTTCACTGATGATTTTTGTTTAAAACAGTTTAGGTACTTAGTATACCATTAAACTAGGGGGTCCCTATCGATCGCGGGGCCCTGGGCACGTGCCAGAGTGCCCAGTGGGAAAGAGGGCCCTGTGTGGAGGTACTCCCAGCTTATGTTATTTTTTAATAGTGTGTGGGTGTTTTTAATAGTGTGGATGAGCGATACGAAATGATTTTGACAAATTCGTATTGTTACAATGTGCTACAGAGAATTTAACACATTTTTGAAAATCGACCATTTTCCGCAGCTCATAGCTAGGCAAAGATTGGAGATAGATAAAAAGTGTGAAAACTAAAGTTGTAGAGAATTTTATCAGCTTTCATTATGTATTCCAACAAAATTTCGTACGACGTACCGTTTTCGAGATGAAAGCAAAATACCAAAAAATGGGACCTTCTTTGTGCTCCCCCCCTTCGGGCGTACCTCGGAGGGGTAAGGACTTTTAGTATGTTTATCTCCTAACTAGTCCAAACAAAGTTCCTAAGTCAAATGTTCTGCTTTCGACTTTTCCATCTAGAATTATTCGTTGCTTAAGCTAAAACTAATATGAGCAGATGGAAAAACAAACTTATGTTTGAATCTTGTGCCATTTGCTTTTATAAAAGGAGCAATAAACATATATATTTGTTATTTATTTATCCTGATTTCAAAGATATACAGAATCTAGACGTTTTTAAAAGAAAAGTTAGAACATTATTAATAAACGGTTGTCCGTATGATTCGAATTTTAATATTTAATAATCATTATTTTTAACCGACTTCAACAAAAAGGAGGAGGTTCTATGTTCGTCTGTATATTTAACCGACTTCAACAAAAAGAAGGAGGTTCTATGTTCGTCTGTATATATATATATTTTTTTTATGTATGTTCACCGATTTCTCCGTCAATTACGGACCGATTTTCAAATTTTTTTTTATTCGAAAGAGTGCACCTCAGAGGTGGTCCCATCGGAACCAAGTCAGGATCTGACGGTGGAATCCGGAGAAATCGAGGGAAACTCTCAAATTTCAAAGGCACGCATAATGTTTTTTATGTATGTTCACCGATTTTTAGTGTTAGATTAACACTAAAAAGAGAACAATAAAAAGTAAAAAATAATTGCGTATTGAAATGTTTTGGAGTCGGTGTAGTTCTCGGAATAGATTTCATTTTGGCTGACACCGACTCCAAAACATTTCAATACGCAATTATTTTTTACTTATTTTTTTACTTATTAGTGTGAAGTCGGTTCAATTTTTTTGTTAAAATTTTTTTTATTGCATGCTATTGTATATATTGTATTGACGTATTGCACCCTTTTATTTAGGAAATGCAAATGAAAGAATATCTATCTATCTATTTATTTCATCCCCATATAACGCCGGGTAAAAACCGCTTGTTTGTAATAAATGTATTATGATATAAATAATATATGAGCTATATAACATCTAGGTTATTTTTAAGTTTTTTGGCTGTGAAAAGATCTACAATATCTGTGAGTTTAGTCGAAATACTAATTTACCCCGTGACTCACTCAACCAACAATAGAAATGTTTATTATATATCTATCTATCTACGTATATATATTGTTTTGCGTTATTTGCATTTAATATCCAACATTAAATAAAAATAGGAAATATAATTTCATGTAAACTTCCCCCGAAATTAGTACTACTGAAATTGAATATTTAATAAACGTATCATAATAATATCATGTCATAGACAAAAAGCAATTTTAATTTAAATTATGCACCAATAATGACTGTTATTGGACGTATAATGCCGATGTCTCACGACACCATCAAACTGATACCATGGATTGATGAAAAATAAGAGATGATACCTACTATATAAATAGTAAATACCCGTTTTAAAGATAACAATAATAATGCGTTTAACGTCCATTTCTCGACTTTATGTCATAACAGATGCCATTCGCACCATTGCTACCACACTTCCCGTTATTTTCTATATTTTTAAACTTATCTATCTAATCTATCTTCAATACACAATCTTCCAGGGCCGTACCGACAATTGGGCAAGCAAGGCGGTGCTCCGGGGCCCCCGACGCTGCCTACTTTTTTGAGGTTCGATTTTTTACTTTTTGGAGCCCTTCCACAAATCACCTCTAGAATTTGTATGTAAAAAAACCCATAGAAAAAAAAATGTATTTGTCTTATGTCATAATTTTGAACATTTTGAGCACTTTTTAAATTCTACTTAGGGGGTCCCAATTTTACTTCTTGCCCCGGAACCTTCGATGTACTAGTTACGGTCCTGCAATCTGCATAACCGGACGAAGTCGGATCGGCCTGCTATAGTAAAATTTTGACATTATCAGACATCCTGCAACGATTCGTATCTCTCGCCTTTCTTTATCGTGCGCTAGTGCAACTCTCTCCTTCTACAAAGCCCAGCGCAGTTATACCTATAGCAATTATTGTACAATTCTGATTGACATGGCGTGCGCTCCCGCTCTGTTTTCAAACCTAAATAATTCAACCCGTCAGTTGCCGTGCTCGTAACGTCACTCGTTTAGTCTGTGTATCAGTTTTGTTTTGAATACCTTTCAAACGCTTTTATTTTCCAGAAATTATAGTAATAAACTAATAAGAAACAATTATAATTCTTCCCGTCTTTTCACAGAGACATTATAAGTATAAACTTTCCAGAGAGGGCAATCTAGGAAGGGTAAAAGTTAAGACCCCTTCCAATAAAAATATTCAAATTTAATAGCCTGCAGTTACGCCGATATTAACATGTTAATTAGATTTCGATAGATCTACTACTAGAGCTGTAAAAGTAACGAGAAATTGTGTACCCGTATGTATTCGTTACTTAAAGAACCAGTACCCGTTACTTTCGTATCGTTACGTTACTCGTTACTTTTCATACGACATACAATCGTGTACCCAACAGCATCAAGCTTGTACCATCGCATCGAGGCGCGTCGCATACGCGATACGATATGACTTCGTTCGTATAACGTATAACCACATCGAACGAGTCGAACTGACATGGTTACAACAAATGCGAATAACGAAATAAATTTGTAAGTAACGATTCGTTACTTCGAGTCAGACGATGCACCCGTTACTCAGTAACGAATACATACGGTTTGTTACAGCTCTATCTACTACTGATGCATTAATAATTATAAGTGAATTCTTTTCTTTCTATAACGTTTTAAAGGCGTGGGGCACTCGATGAATTGCATGAAATATAGGTACGAGTGTCCCACGCTTTTACACGTTATAGAAGGGGAAAAATCAAATTTTTAGTGCGTTGATATAAGCATTTTTTATTATTTTTTAGTCGTATAATATTACATTATGTTCAAATTTTAAACGAAGACACGTCACTTTAACCCAGTGCCGGATTAATCATTAGGCAGAGTAGGCAACTGCCTAGGGGCCCCGCATCGACTAAGGGCCCGTGCACGCACCAAGAAAAAAAACTCTTCATTGAACGAAAATTTTATTTGAAAATTTGTCTGAAATTTCTCAACAACAATATTATTTTCTTTCGTTGTTTATTGTAAATTATTGCATTTAACAAGATAAAATTTAAAATAACTACGTCACGTCTCATTTCTCTTTCCTGACCCATCAAAAAACCTGGATCATTAATTATCTATAACCTATTCATTAAGACCATTTCAATAAAGCTAACGAGTCAGGTAAGGCGATGCTGCAGCATCCAGTCAAAATAATCATGTTGTTACAATATCACATGAGACACTGAAGTAACAGGATGCCTGGAGCCGAGCATCTGGAAGCTACTCATATCCCTTCATCAACTTGAAATGACCTGATATGGAGACCAATGTGGAGTTCCGGTTGAGTTTGAAGTAGAAAAAAATATACCTCAACAGTTTTTGATAGTAAATTTCGAGTTGAATAAAAAAACTATACAAAATTATTTTTGTGTGTCGTAAGAAATAATGTAACACCACCTCTTAAAAAGCCGCGCCGCCACTGGTGTACTCTGGTGGTCATGTGGAGAAACAGAGGCAAGATGGCAGCGGAGCGTATGAGCTAGGAAGTAGTGTTCATGTTAAAAAAACTTAAATTAGTAAATGTCTTGAATTAAATAATATTCATGTTAAAAACTTACGTTACTAAATATGCTGAATAAAATAATAATAATTGTTACCACTATCAAACTCATATGATATTGCGGGCCACATTATCTATTTTTAGTATTTTGTACTAAGTTGGGGGCCGGATGTGTTACTAAAGTACAATTGTTAGAATGGTTATAATTATTAGACGCAGTGTTTTTTTAACGTCTCGGCGGGCCGCAATCTATATATTGGCGGACCGTGTGTTTGACATCACTGCTGTAAAGTAACGTCCAAGTATAATAGATAAAGAAACAATAATGACATTTTAAAAAGATCAAATGTAGATTGTACGTCATCAGGCCTTCTTAACAAAATGTATTACAATACTAAAGCTACTTGTAGTTGAACGATAAAGCTGATGGGAAACAACAACGCGTAAAATATATTCAATAAACTCCGTTGGAAAGACGATGCATCATCTGGAACTATGGAAAAGCAGCTCAGATAGTGGAAATGTATCCAATTTCCTCGAATCTAATGCAGCGACAAAAGTCCATTTTGCTACTGCACACGCTTGCATATAATCAGGACCGTCACACGATTGTTTTCAATATCTAAAGCGCAACGCGTCTCATAAATATGTTCTTGAAATGGCTGACATCAAATTATTCTCAATTTTTTGTAAACACATTTTTTTACAGAGTATAGTGCGGTCAAAATAGAGGTAGGTTAACAATAATTCGTATAGAGCTGAAAATTGGTACAGGGCTTAGTTACACTATTACAAATGAAATATCAAAAGTCCCCATCGACCCTACATCTGTTAAAAAATTATTCAAGGTCAAAGGTTAAAAGTATCGGTTCTTTGCACTTTTCTCGTAAACGGTAAATGTTATCTAAAAATAGGTCAGACAAAAGTTGTAGATCATGCAATTGTCTTATACTTTTTTCCTCTACGAATCACCATTCTTTTGAAATGTTGATTTCATACATCGAAAATACTAATATGCATATTAATATTTAACGTTATTTTTGATAAATATGTTAAGTGCGTACATAGACATTTTAATGTCATATCTCAGGAATAGTCATTCGTAGGAAAAAAAATATAAGAACAGTTTTTGTAGACAATTGCATGATCTACAACTTTTGTCTGACCTATTTTTAGATAACATTTACCGTTTAGGAGAAAAGTGCAAAAAAACGATACTTTTAAACTTTGACCTTGAATAAAATTTGAAGCAGATGCAAGATCGGTTGGGACTTTTGATATTTTATTTGTAATAGTGTATTTAAGACCTGTACCAATTTTCAGCTCTATGCAAATTATAGTAAATTGAAATGTTTATTTTGACTGGACTAATAATTACACAGCACGCAGAAGTACATGTTTATTATTTACTCAAGTCGTTCAAAATTACGCGCTCATCAACGGTCGTTAAAGCTGTGTCACATGAAGCGATTATTTGCGATTATTTCGGTAGCGGCGAATGAAGTCGTTTCGAGTATAAATCTCGCGGCTACTTATATTGAACTGGTGGCCCGGTCCGGCTTCGCCCGGATAGATAATACACATTATACTACATCGGACTTTCATGTAGAATAATAACCGTATTTTCCCGGCGTTGTTTTTATATTTATTATAAATTAAGTTATTTATTATTACTAATTTATACTAATAGATAGGTAGAAAACAAATTCTCATGAAAAAAAATTTTTGCATTGATAAAAGAGGTCCGCATAGAATGTCCGTTCGCGCGTGTATACTCGCGTGTCCACGTCTATTACAGACGTAACTCCGCTTTTCCCACTTATTACCATACCCTCTCCGACTCATTAAAAAATATGCAATTTTCTGCACCTCTTATGCGCAGTTAGTTGTTTTTAGAATTTCAGTTACAGCTCTGCCTCTTTGGCATTGCCAATGCCAGTTGACGCCGACTGCAAGAGTTGGCAGTCAGCAGAACTTACTGTGTGCAAGGCATGTCATCAGGAATTTATGTACCGTTTCTCCAAATTGCACATCTGCACACACACATACATATACATACACACATACATATACACACCCACATACATATACACACACACATAAATACATAACAGCTTACTTTTGATTAGTTCACTTTGATCTCATAAAATGTTGTTTATTATCTTATTTTTTCTGTTAATAAATTTTATTCAAATTTTTTAACACTTCTTTTACTAAATGTTCGTCTACACTATGTTTATTAGAGCTGTAACAAACCGTATGTATTCGTTACTGAAAAACGGGTACATCGTCTGACTCAAAGTAACGAATCGTTACTTACAAATTCATTTCGTTACTCGCATTTGTCGTATCATGTCAGTTCGACTCGTTTGATGCGGTTATACGTTATACGAACGAAGTCATATCGTATCACGTATGCGACGCGCCTCGATGCGATGGTACGTGCTTGATGCTGTTAGTACACGATTGTATGTCGTATGAAAAGTAACGAGTAACTTAACGATACGAAAGTAACAGGTACTGGTTCTTTAAGTAACGAATACATACGGGTACACAATTTCTCGTTACTTTTAGAGCTCTATTTGACACTTTCCTTTGTGTGTATTCTTGCGTGATATTAATAAAACTTAAAGAAAATATTGATTTTTGCTTCCCCCCCAGGAAAAAAATACCTACGCCCTTGTGCCGTGCCCCGTGATAAATAATAATTTTTCTCTACTTTTACTTAGGTCCTCTTCTGCTCTGCACTCTCTTTAAAAATCAAATAAACAGTCCGAGAACACCCCGTATAATTGTACTGGTAATAGCAAATGACAGTATACCTAATGTATTGCACATACTGTATATATAAATAAATGTTCTTACCTGTGCATATTCTCACGTAAGCGAAGTTGAATTTTATTTGAAAATACACGGCTCTGTTTATACGAAGATCGACGTTCGCGTGAGTTTGAAAAATAAAGAATTTTTAAACGTGTTAAACTTATCTTTATACGCTGTTACAGTTCCTGTATGGATTTTACAAGATCATGTGACATGCAGATAATATATCGAGTGCTAAGGAGAGGCATGTGGCTGTGAACTTTTTACTTTATAAATAAGAAATCATATATTCTAATTGTGAATTAACTACCTTATTTCGTATTTAGTCATGCGAGGTGAGAATTACAAATTTCGTTTTTATCTAACTTTTTTAATAAAATATAAAAAAGGCATAAATACAGAGTCGAATTCAAATGTGTGAAGACCCTGGAAAAACCGAGAATATTAACAGGCAAGCTGGACCGATTTCGACGATCGATGTGTCATTTGAAAGGGTTCACCGTACAGATGTGCAATAGGGTGTCAGAATTGGGCTTTTGAATGAAATTTTTTTTTGTCATAAATGGAAAGATCGTATATAAGTTTTATAATAAAACTATTTTTCTTTTTTTATTTTCGTTATAATTCAAAAGTTATATCAAATTAAAAATAAATTTTTGTACCCAGTTCCGAGAACGCGCCGACATTTCCCGAACATAATGTGACGTCATAATGTTTTAGTCAATACACATGCAGAAGCCATATACTGCGTATATACATTTTACCATTATGACGTCACAACTGTCAAAAACAATTTTAGTGCGTTTGCAGTCACGTGATTTTTTTAATATTTTATCAATTTTAAATTGCTTACAATTAATTTAAAAAAAGTTTTTTGAAAGTTTTTCGCATCGATTATCAATATTATTTATAATAAAGTTTTAAAATACAATAAAAAAATCGATAATTATTTTTTTTTCAAAAGCCTAATTGCGATAAACTCGATTTTCAAAAAATCAGTTTAATCGTTACAAAATACATGATATATTACGAGCAGGCTTTGGAAAAACAATTTGCATACCTATATAAACAAACAAGAAAGTTTCAGTTGAAAAACTAGATTTCAGAGCGACAGGACGGCTAGTTATTTTTAAACCAAAATTAAAAATATTAACCTCTCTAATTCCCTTACATAAATGAAATTAAGAAATCATTTGCAAAAATTATAGACATTTGTGGAGCTGTTGCCGTCTCCTAAATCCGGCCCTGCTTAAGTACCTTTCATTTGTTTGAAAAATTAATACGGTAGCATGACAGATAATTATTTTTATAGCAGAATAAAATGCAATATGAAAATTACTGTAAAAATAATCTTGTTACTTCATTAGTAATAATAAAATAAATATTTTATGGAATGAAGTTATATAACCGGACACTAGGAATATATAGTATATACACACCGAAGTTAGTGATATGTTTTGTTTTCTTTTCGTGTGCTCAGAAAAATGGTTTCAAACATAAAATAATTATGTAGGTAATTAATTTTTTCGATTATTATGCGAAAATGTCAAAATTCTTTAGAAATAATATGCGTAATTATTTTATTATTTATACTTATATATTTCACAGTGCATACAGTATACTTGCATGACATTTTTACTATTCCAACCCACAAGCGGGGAATGGTACTAGTTTAGGTCAAAATACACATCAAAAATTTTACAATATCTTTCCGTTTTGAGGTTCCCCCGAATCCTAAAAACATATTTTTGAAAAAAGTCTGTGCGTCTGTTTGTCTGTTAGTCGGTGAACACGATACAGGTCAAACGGATGAGCGGATTGAAACCAAATGGGAGGATGTTTGGTATGCAAATATGAAGTCGAGCGCTATTGTTTTTGGGGAAAATCAGTGCATGCGCAGAAGAAGTATATGCTATAACGGTGTTTTTTATATAATAATGGTATTTTTTTCATAACGGCTTATTATTTTCTATTTATTTTTTCAAGAAAATTTCGTTAAATTCTTTTTTTAATCTTTATAGTTTCGGAAATATTTTGAAAATAAAAAAAATCAGCCGCTCTTTTGTTTTATGGATCTGTTAGAAATAAACTAGTTAGGCATGCTTTGATTAAGTTTTACGTGACGTGGAACATATTATGTAGGTACCATGGCAACGAGTAGCAAATATCATATTGAATACTAGCCATTAACCGCGTCACCTCGCATGATATCAGAAATTTTATTTTCTTTATTATAATTAAATGTCAACATTTTTGAAGCTGGAATGGTTCCTTCGCCCAATTCGCTGGAATTTTTTACCGAATCTTTAATATGCAAAACCATAATTTACGTCAATTCGAACAAAATTCTAAAATCTGATAAACACGCTCAACTGTTCATCTCTCTCTATAAAAGTCCAGGATCTACCGAGTTTTTCGGAAGATGACTTCATGGAAGTGACATAGGTAGTTTATAAAGTATACTTTAATTTGTGCAAACAACGAAAATGATATTTTGCGTCACCAATCCAGTCGTTTTTAGGGTTACCCTAAACATGCACTAGTAGGATTGAAAACGTCAACTCATTTTAGCAATTACTCTAACATTTTTATCATAATGTTGTTGCGTGCTCCCTGTTGGGACGACTATGCTTTTTGTGGAATATTCTCGCAACAACAACAATGGAAAGCAGGTAGACAAAAAAACCCGACCTGCATAGAATTGCCTGGATGCGATGCGTATAAAAGAAGGATCTGGGTGCTTCTATAAAATTCTACCAGGCGTGGGACGAAGCTATAAAATGCAAGCGGAGCCGTTGGCAGGGGATCAGTAGTTCGAGAGGCGTTCATGTGTTGATACAGTGCCAGTGCGTTGCGACATAAATCATTAAGTGAAGTTATGTAAATCTGGTAACTTTTTTGTAAATAATAATGTGTATATAGTTAATAGATAAGTGTGCTAATAAACTTTGGTGTGTTCCTGTATTGTAAATATTTTGTGTACATAATTAGTGACTCTATATTCTCTGTTACTTAGTCTTTTATGTCATTAGTTAGAACTGTTATCTTGTTTCTGTTAAGCTAAAGAAGTACTTTCGTTTGTTTGTTTAACTGTTTTGTTAAACGTTTATTATTGTAAATAAATAATTTCCACCACGAACTAGAACAGTTTTGTTGCAATATCTATGCTATGGTAAAAATATTAAATTATATTTATGAATAAAATGGCAGTTATAGCCAGTAACGTTCAGAAAATAGACGCCATTATTGTATGAATAGGTCACTTGATCCGTGCAGAATACGGATATCATGGCACACTTGATCGCACATGCTACTGTAAAGAGTTACACAGCTTACACTTATTTTCCGGTTCTTGCCTGTTTTTTGTTTTTTTTTTTTTGGTTTCGGTTCGATAACTATTTCCTGCATTGCATTGCTGCACTTCATTCAAGCTTTATTTTCAAAGGATAGGTGAAATGGTTTGTTTACCGTTATTATATATAATACTGGCGGTCCCGCCCGGTTTCACCCGGGTGCAAAAGAACGAATGGGGGGGGGCATGAGTATGCACGTTCATCTTCGTTTATCGAGATCAATGTTGTGTCCTTTCATGATGATCGGAGTTACCGTTCAAAACTGTTTGTCGGATGGACTAATTTTGAGTTATATTTTGCAACATTTTTCATTGATGCCTCGCTCCTATTGCTCATAGCGTGATATTATATAGCCTATAGCCTTCCTCGTTAAATAGGCTATCCAACAAAAAAAAAATCGAACCAGTAGTTCCTGAGTTTAGCGCGTTCAATCAAACAAACTCTCCAGCTTTATATATTAGTATAGATTAACTTATGTAAGTTGTTATGTAGATCGTATAACGTTATGTTATGTCACTATGGAAATATGTTATGTCATTATCAAGTATTCACAGAAATTGTTCGAAGTTGTCCCCGTTTTGTTGGACACAAAGATGCGTGCGTCGTAGCTATGCATGTAGTAGCGATGAGGGACTTCCGCGAATTATTTGGATTGCATTTTCGATTCGTGCCATCATTTCTTTGCGTGTGTTACTGTTAACCGTGGTTTTGGTTTAATAAAATAATATTTAAAAAATTTAATTAAATTTTGAACGGCTGTTTCTCTCTTATTTTTGTTTTGATAAAAAAGTTTCTTAAAATATTTGTTCGTATTTGATTTCTACACGCTGTTAAAAAAGAAGAATCAACTTAAAAATCAGCTTGTATAGCCTATGTTCATACTGAAGGCCCATTATAAACATTGGTGAACATTTTTTTTAAATCGGATGAGTGGTTTCGAAGATTACCTCCTACATCCAAACTTACAAAGTTTACTTCTTTCTAATATTAGTATAAAGACATTCTGGTTATAGAAAAAATAAAAAAGAACGAGAGAATCCATCATCATATAGATTTAATTAAATCACAGGTGCTATTTTTAATGATGCAAATTAATATCTATAAACTTATTAAAAAGTGAAAAACCGTAGAAGGACGCTTGCAAAGTAATTTATACTTACGGAAATAAAAATAAAAGAATATTGCAATGCAACTTCGAATTGGCGTTACGGCTAGAGAAGAATATTTTTATAAAAATAGATGAAAACTATAAGAAAAAGGTGGAAACAAGGAGAAGTAAATCGAATTGTAAAATCTAATAACAAAAGCGTACACATTCAAATAGAGAAACGTCGTATAACGGCGCGCGTCGTAGTGTTTTGTTTCACTATAAGGTGCCTCTTTCCTTTTGATTTGCGTCTCCACTTTTTAAACAATTGTTGCGGCACGCTGAATCATAATTTGTACATCAAGTGTTTGAAAATTGTAAATATTACAAGGAGGCTATTAGGCTATTGATTATGTCATATAGAAAGGAACATGTTCACGTGGAATTTACAAGGAATTGAAATCCAACCTCGAAATTCTGTGCTTATAAAAGCTGCAAGAGCAACAGCCAAAAAAAAGTGCACAGACGGCGTTTTTTTAGTGGTAACTAAAGGAGTTATGCGAACGCCGTCTCTGCATTTTTTTTGCTGTTGATCTTGTAGCTTTTATAAGCACAGAATTTCGAGGTTGGAGTTCAATTCCTTGTCTGCCTCGAAATTCATTTTTTTTCGACGTCTTAGGCACGGAATTTCGAGCTTGATTTCAATTTCTTGTCTGCCTCGAAATTTTTTTTATTTAAGTTATAATCTTGAGATCCAGTCGCCTCAAGTTTTTGAATTTAGCACAGAACGAAGTTTTTACTTCTCCGAAGTTTTTTTTTAAGATTTCACGTCTTTTTCCAAAGTGTGAGACATTATTTTTATTTTTCCTCCAAAATAAACATATGAGCATATAGATAATTAATGTTAAAAATGTAAATAAAAAAATAAGATGTATGTCTAAAGGAAAGCGGCTAACGTGTATATTGTTTAGTAACGGTCGGGCGCGTCCAACAATCTTCTCGTATACCGTACTGTGTTGTCTGTTTGTTGCATTCACAGTTCGTTCGAATATTGTGATCTGATTTACCGGCTGGTAAGACTGATGCAACAAAAGATTCGTTTCACGACTGTATTTTCTATACCTCATTGAAGTTAAATTTATGCTTATCACGATACTGTTTTCTAGGCCCGATTTCGGCTATGCTTTACTTGTTCCAAAATAGTACTGCAGTTAGGTGAAATAATTGGGACAAACCATGCTGAGAAGTTTTGAAAAAGATCACGTTAAATTTTCCTCTCTAAAAAGCTTTATAGTCAAAGAGCTATCAAACATTTTTGGGTAGGTACCTATTTGATAACACTTCTTTTGTAATGTCTGAACAGAAAATCGAAGACCTGGCTGAAGGGTAGTGGGGCCTAGTCAAGCTATGAATTTTTAACTTTGCGAAATTTTATTTCCTTAAGGCATTCTGAAATTTTAATATCTTCAGTATTTAATAAAAATATAAAATAAAAAATAAATAGGCCAGATCATTTAAATGTCTGCCAGGCGGTTACAAAACGTGCGGTTAAGACGCTACGAGTAGTTTGAAGTGTAAGACACGCAACACACTTCAACTTAGCCCATATAAGCTCTCTCTCGCACATCAACGTTTTTGTTAACGGGCTTTTGTTAACGACCGTTTTAGTCAACGGGTAACGGGCCGACGCGAAACGGTTACCTTTGTACACGATCCACATATACGTGAGCGCATCCATTGTTATCGATATCAGTTCTATACTTGAAGGGCGAAGAAGTGCAAGTACGTTATGTCTTGCTTGTTTATTTTTGTAATTGTCCCAACACTGGCCTATTATGAACAAGGCTAATTAATAAATCCATATCAATTCAATTTTAAACTCCATATTCACAATGAGCAGCACAAGATAGGTGTAGGTGGTATAGGTAAAAACGTGCGCGCACATCTGTCGTCGTCAACAGACTTCTATGAAATTACGTGGCCCACTGCGACGTGCGGGTATCCGTTGAGTTTTGTTGCAACGGTTACATGCCCGTCGCGTTAACAAACACCCACACTAACCTACTGAACACTGCGCGTCGGCCCGTCGCCCGTCATAAAAATCGGGCCGTTTTCCGTTGTCGTTAACAAGAGGCCTAACGTTGTCAGAGAAAGTCAATATTAACTTTTTAACCTACTCTGAATAGACAAATGAAATGAACACATTCAAAGGACTTGAACAATTCGAACGCGGAGATTCGTGTCGTTAGTCGGAGCTTAAAACTCCATGTTGTTTGCTTCTCTTTGTATTAATAGAAACAGTGGAATGTAATTATCTTTTTACCTGCTTTAGATGTTGTCTTCTCCACCAAATGCAACGGACATTACAACGTTATTAAGGACGTATATAACTCAATAAAATCAGCCATCTTATTTGGTCTAAATAAGTGATATGCCGAAACGTTAAAAATGTATATCCGCGGATACGAATCTAAATACGGATTTTTGGTTTCAAGATCCGCGGCGGTAAATATTGCACATCGACCTTTGGAAAGAGACTATCTGTTATGGGAAAAAGTTATTGACCTCATAAGAGTTAACAGATTGTCTCTTTCCAAAGATCGATGTGCAATATCTCATTATAAAGATAGTTGATTTAGTACCTTTGAGTTATGTACTATTAGTATGGTACTCACTACGATAAATGTTTGCAATATAAACGTGCCAAGTACGATTTTAAAAAATAAAAAATAATCTGAATGGAATTTAACAGGTTTTCATTATTACCTAATCACCTATATATATGTAAAATTTCATCTATGAATTGAAAATTAATAAGGGAAAAGATCCGCCAACAACTAACGGATACGGATTTTTCTTCTCCCTCGGATATCCGCGGATACGGATCTTTCTTCTCCCTCGGATATCCGCGGATAGGGATATCCGGCACATCACTTGTCTCAATACATTTCGAAATATAGTAGTTTATGCATATCAAGGATGAAAACTGTAAAGTATTGTAACGAGAGGTCACTGGAGGAGGCGGCAGTGCGTTGTTGTCAGAGTCGCGTCGACAACAATACTTGTATTGTTGTGAATCGAGAGTAGGTACCTACGTTGAAAAGCGAAAAGCGACTTTAATACATATATCATATATGCTACATTCCTAGCCCATACCTCCTATAAAATAGCCATTTAATTTCAAAGTTATAAAAATACATACTGTTATTGACAAGTTTATAAGCTTGAATGAATAAATTGTTAAATTTGTTATTACATAGTTATCATAAAAAATATGACAGCCTAGTTATTTCATGCATTTCATCATTAAACTGGTATTTTTAACGAAAAAAACTCAATTATTCTTTTATGGCTTACAATTTAAATTTTAAAATACTAGTGGAGTTATTTCCAACCCACAAAAACCACAAATTTTAATTAATGTCTGCATCAGGTAAATGTGTGGTATTTCTGTATCTCTATCTATAAACATAGATATTATATGTTGCGATGAACAAAATACAATTATAATATTTAGAATAGATATGCTACATACGATATTAATTGTTTGTTAAATTCGGTAACTAAATATGTAAAAATGGATCGAATTTGCAATTTCAAGTGGAAGTGTGCTACTTTAGTGGCTCGATATTTTGAGATCATAAAAGTGGGATAAAATCATCTTGAATGATCCGATAGTGATCTTGGATTGTTGAGCGACTTTTATTTTTTTTTGTTGTTGGCACAACACGGTTTTTGTGTAGCGGCTTTTCTACCTTTTATTCATCCAGTACGTCAAAAGGCTGTCGACCCCTGGACAGGAAGATTAAAATATCATGTCTTACAATTTGTAAACGAACACAGAGTATTAACTTCAGGTTAGTTGTTTTACCACACTCTTTTTAATGTCTTGATTATAATACCTTCTTTATAGAAAACCGTACAGTAATACGTGTACAACTGTATATTTCAAGTGCTTTAAAATTTAATAACGAAAAGCTGTTGTTAGCACCTAATTTATATAAATATTTAAAAAAAGAGTCACCTTAAATGGATTTGACTCTATTCAATAAATATAGAGTAACTGTGATTCATTGAAGTTAATTATAGGTATTTGGAAAAAGTTCCGTGGCATAAGGATCGAAAATGAAGCAATACTGAAATCTTTTAAAACTTGCATTTAATACAGACATTTCGATACGTTTTGTATCACCTTTGAAAACTCTGAAGATGATACAATTAAAATTATATTTGGTTTTCCAAACAATTTAAGAAAGTGTCAGTTTATGTTAATTTAATGCCAAAATGGAGTTTTTAAATATTACATAGACTGTTCCAAGTCTAAAATTTGATCTCAGATCAGAAAGAAATAGTGAAAATCGTAAATGTATCAAATGAGGTTAGTTTAGTCAATGAGTGCTCATAAGGGGCATCTAGATGGAAAAGTCGAAAGCAGAACATTTGACTTAGGAACTTTGTTTGGACTAGTTAGGAGATAAACATACTAAAAGTCCTTGCCCCTCTGAGGTACGCCCGAAGGGGGGGAGCACAAAGAAGGTCCCGTTTTTTGGTTTTTTGCTTTCATCTCGAAAACGGTACGTCGTACGAAATTTTGTTGTAATACATAATGAAAGCTGATAAAATTCTCTACAACTTTAGCTTTCACACTTTTTATCTATCTCCAATCTTTGCCTAGCTATGAGCTCCGAAAAATGGTCGAAAAATGATCGATTTTCAAAAATGTGTTAAATTCTCTGTAGCACATTGTAACAATACGAATTTGTCAAAATCATTTCGTATCGCTCATCCAAACTATTAAAAACACCCACACACTATTAAAAAATAACATAAGCTTTAACCTATTGAAGGCCCTGGGCACATTAGGATTATGGGGCCCCTATGACCTTAACAGAGCACTATTTTGTTAGAATAGACAAAGAAAATAGATAAACAAGGTTCTAGATTCTAAGTCGAGGAATGTGATATAAAATGCATATATTTAAAAGGATCACGTTCCCAATTTTAACATGAAGGACACAAAAAAAATAAGTATATGAAAAATAGTTCACTGATGATTTTTGTTTAAAACAGTTTAGGTACTTAGTATACCATTAAACTAGGGGGTCCCTATCGATCGCGGGGCCCTGGGCACGTGCCAGAGTGCCCAGTGGGAAAGAGGGCCCTGTGTGGAGGTACTCCCAGCTTATGTTATTTTTTAATAGTGTGTGGGTGTTTTTAATAGTGTGGATGAGCGATACGAAATGATTTTGACAAATTCGTATTGTTACAATGTGCTACAGAGAATTTAACACATTTTTGAAAATCGACCATTTTTCGGAGCTCATAGCTAGGCAAAGATTGGAGATAGATAAAAAGTGTGAAAACTAAAGTTGTAGAGAATTTTATCAGCTTTCATTATGTATTCCAACAAAATTTCGTACGACGTACCGTTTTCGAGATGAAAGCAAAATACCAAAAAACGGGACCTTCTTTGTGCTCCCCCCCTTCGGGCGTACCTCGGAGGGGTAAGGACTTTTAGTATGTTTATCTCCTAACTAGTCCAAACAAGGTTCCTAAGTCAAATGTTCTGCTTTCGACTTTTCCATCTAGAATTATTCGTTGCTTAAGCTAGGTTAGATTTTAAAAAAATTAATTCCTACAGCTCTTGCGAGGTAACCATGACAACGGTAAACAGATCTCGCACATGCATTTTCTTTGAATTTATAACCAATTAAATATATAGACAACTTGATTGATCAAGCTAAATCAAAAGAAAAATAGCTGTAAATGGAAACTAATGCAAGAGGAAAAAATTATTGTCGTAGGTCTGTGTCAAAATATCGATTTTTTTAAAACAATATGAAGATACATGCAAAAAGTTTTGCACGGGGTACACTAGTGGTTATTAATTCATTAGACCCCAGTTAAATGAGAGAAAGAGAGAGCGAGAAAAAGAGATAGAGAGTTCAAAATTTGATAGCCAGTCTGAACTCAAAATATTGTATAATATCAACGACGTATGTGCGCTTTGTCATTATGGTCCTTTCCTTGTCTAAACTATGATCTGAACACCTACGCCTTTGTTTCGTGGCCGATCTCACAAGTCGCTCGCTCGTTTATTTTTTCGCAGTTGACTGTCTGACTCGAGGCCTTCAAAAAAAAAATCCCCGACTGATTCCATCCAATCCCTATCTATCATAAAAATGGGAAGTAGAAAATATTGTACGTAGGTGATAGGTGACCTGCACATAAGTTGGTATTGTGTACATACAGCGGCAACATCACGCTGTTTTGAAGCCATAAGCCGTAGAGTGACGCGGCTTAGCCGACAGTTAATAGCTTTTCTTTAGAAGTCGATATATTATTATTATTATACGTACACTGTTTTTCTCACCGACATACGGTATACACCAACTAGTCTACAACAATACACTTTAGACACGAATAATAATATGCAGACATAAATCATCATCAGAGACGGATTCAATACGATTACCATGTATATTGTTAAACCATTTGCTTGATGGCCAATGATTAATAACGACCGTTGTTTTCGGTCGACCGGTTCTTTTTAGTTTTTAATTATTTATGATCGATTTATTAACAAAGAATAATTGAGATGAGTAGAAATTTTAAGCAATGTATATTTGGCAGTGACAACCGAGCGGGGTGGCGTAGCGGTGAGAGCACTAGACTCGGAATCGGGAGGTACCGGGTTCGAATCTTGGCGGGGGCAGATATGGCTGGGAGTTTTTCCCACTGCCTCTCGCCGAGAAACGGTAATTCCAGTACCGGCCATCTTGTTGAGGTTTTCCATGGTTTCCCTCAACAATTCCAGATAAATATCGAGATGGTTACTTATTCAAGGCCATGGCCGATTACCTGTCGAACTCCTATGCTCAAAATTTGCCTACCTTTCCTAAAATTTCTTCATTCGCTCATTGCTATTAATTAAGTTGAAGTTTAAAAATTGCAGAAAATAACGGGAAGTGTGATAGAAAAAAAATAGTAATGGTGCGAATGGCGTCTGTTATGACTTAAAGTCGAGAAACGGACGTTAAACACAGTGTCGAAAGCCATAACAACTAAACTGCAAATCTTTATAAACAAATGCCTCAGAGCAATCCTCAAGGTGAAATGGTATGAACACTTCTCGTGCATGTCTTGAACAAATCTGTATAACTGTAAAACGTAGGAAATGGAATTGGATAGGACACACGCTACGAAAGACATATGACGACACTTTTTCGACTAAATCTTGTTATTTTATTCCATCTATTTAGTCCAATCTTTGATTAACTTCTGATGGAATTGTATGTTGGGGTAACTCCACGCGTATTGGCGATATACTTATTATGCAAAAAAGAATAATTAGACTGATGTTGTTTTCAAATTATAGAGACCCTTGCCGCCCTCTGTTTAAAAAACATCAAATTTTAAGTCATTTCTTTATACAGGGTGTTTGGCACATGAACCGACACAATTTTTTGGGGGGTTCTCGTGGTCATTGTGATCATTTTAACCCCAATGACTTTTGCCCTAAGTGTCATGGTTATCGAGATACGATTTTTTTAAGTTATTTTCGAAAATTGGCTTAAAAATTGCCTTCAAAAAATCGTAACCTGTTTGTTTTTGGTACTAGAGACACGAAAATACATTTATTGAGTTCTCGAATGACTCCTTGTTCTAAATGAATCATAATTTTATGCAAGTAGTATCAGGAAAAAGACTCTATGGACTTTTAAAGTGCCTGTATTAATAAAAACCAGTAGAAAAAAATAATTTAAAAATCATTTAAAAAAAAAATTAACGGGTATTTAGAAATTAGTCATTGGGGTTAAAATGATCACAATGACCACGAGAACCCCCCAAAAAAATGTGTCGGTTCATGTGCCAAACACCCTGTATATTTATAATTGTTTAACGTATGTTAAAACAATTAATATCAACACATTTTCGGAACTTAGCGACACTACTTGTCATTTTCTACGAAATAATGATCGGCTAACAATTTTGAAGCACCATTTAAATTTGTTGGCTAAAGGCCCAAATTCTATGCCTATAAAAATATTATATAATCAATTACCGGCTAATGTTAAATCTATTAATAGCCTATCTTGTTTCAAACGGACCATCAAGCGTCTCTTAATTCAGCACACTTTTTATTCCATTCAGGAATTTTTTTCTACCTCATTGTAATTTCTATGTTTCACTTGTTCCACACATTTATGTCAACGGAATAAATAAACTTTATTATTATTAATATTATTATTACTATTATTAGAACTCTCCCATAAATAAAATTATCGACAATATCAGACAAATATATTAAAAAAAATATATAAATAAATCAATTCAATAAGGTTTCGGTCCGGATTTGGATCTTCTATTTAGTATATTAATAGGGTATATATAGATGTACGATAATAAATAATAATGTAATGTAATAATAGTGATTAATATAGTTTTGATGTTTCGAAGTTGATTTGATTGTCAATTATATTTAACTAATATTCGTAAATAAATAATAATAGATAATTTATATTATATGCAGTGCATTTTTAAATTAAGTAAAACTGAACTAATGAAGCTAAACAAACGAAAACTTAATTTATTTATCTAGTAAATTAAACTGGAGTTTACAATAGTGTTCCCAAGAGTATATAGTATATACTTATAAGTGAAAATAAAATATAATAGCAACAGTATAGAAATATGTGTTGGCATATAAAATGTTTAAAATTCACTTAACTACAGAATAACCATTATAAATGAATTATAGTTATAAAAATAAAAAAATGTATATTTATTATTGGCATTGATATGTTTGTTTTATTAGATTGTTGAAAAATTACATCGCTGAACCACCCTAAGCTCTCGCTGGAGAAAAGGTTTATATTTAGTGTTATACCTAATGTAAAATTAGATCTCGTATGAGGTGAATAACTATGTATAACAAAATACTAATATGCTTTAAATATGAGAAAGATTGATTGCTTGAATGTGTCACTGTTCAGTAATTGTTAGCTCATCCGCCGCGATAGTGAAAGATTTAGGAGTCGAAAAACTAGGATATTAAAAAGTAAGTACCGCTATGTCCTATGAGAAAATCTGCAATTTCAATCATTAAAATATTTATCTAAATCATTGCTCAGATAATCCGAGTTCTTACGCGTGAAGACTCAATTAATAATAATAAAAAAGTGTGTGTGTGTCAGCTCCGACGCACGACTGGAGTTTACTCCTTAGATACGCTGTGTAATGTATTCCATCTCATTCTTTCGCACGTTAAATCCTACAGATATATATGTTTGTCTCTTTTGTATTTAATCGCATTCATTCGCACGTCTCTTTTGAAGCGGACGAGCATAACGCCACACTTGAAGCGGTGGAGCGTAACGCCTCACTAATTGATTTTACTATACTCATCAAATTTCTGTACCGGGTCTTATAACTCAAAATCGTTTCTTAAGGAGTACACTCCACTAAAAAATGAGATATAACCTCAACAAATCTCTCAAAAAACGGATTCGAATAATTTCAGTTCCGCTTTACTTTTTTATAAAATAGCTCCTCTTGCCATTAAACCATAAAATATTATTTATCATTTCAAATACTAATCTTTATACAAAAAAAATACGGAACTTCATTTTTACACCACCTAAAATTATCATAAAATATACGTCAGATCAAACGTTAGTCAATTTTATGGTTATTTAGTTTTGTGAAACGCCAATAACGATGAATATTTATTGAATATAAATACGCCAAAACAAATATATATCTTACTATACCTAAACCATAATTAAATAAAACATAACAATAATATATTATCTCTCTATATCAGCTACAAATCAAACGATAAAAAGTAATGAAGAAATAAATTTATCAAGACGACAGGATTGGGATGTGGAGAAGAAGGTTGTAATTAAATTAGTATTAAATTATTAGAAGAGAAGGCCGAACCTGTTGGCTGTCTGGTCGGTTGTACTGCAAGAGAGAGACAAAGAGAGACAGATAAAGAGAAAGGAACTTTATCTCTTGATCTCAAACACAAGATGAGTTATATAAAAAGTAAGTGTGCGTTATATAACCTATAATCTGTGCTGCTATCGAGATTGGTTCTCGAGTATTACATCTCGCGTTAGGGTCTACTTACAGATTATCAGGGATGGTTGCGGTCGCGGACGGCCGGAAAATAAGCCACAAGGCCGTTTTTTTACCGTCAATATAAGTGGCTATATTCAAATGTGACCAAATTGTCAGCAACTAAACGATTAAGAGTGTTGCGTTCACCGTGTAGACAGTAGTGTGTATAAAGATCGTTGCTTGCCAGTTGACAAAGCCAACTGGCTAAACCAAATGAAAATAAATAACTCTCGCTGCGATAAAATTGATTTGCAAGATTTCTAGCAGACAAACAAAGTAAGTTAGATAAAAGCTTATAAAAGAGTCCACATCTGTGTTGTATAAATATCGTTGCTTGCCAGTTGACAAAGCCAACTGGCCAAACGAAATGAAAATAAATAACTCTCGCTGCGTCAAAATTGACTTGCAAGATTTGTAGCATACAGACAGATAAAGTAAGCTAGATAAAAGCTTATAAAAGAGTCCACATCTGTGTTGTGTAAAGATCGTTGCTTGCCAGTTGACAAAGCCAACTGGCCAAACAAAATGGAAATAAATAGCTTTCGCTGCGTCAAAATTGACTTGCAAGATTTGTAGCATAACAGACAGATAAAGTAAGTTAGATAAAAGCTTATAAAAGAGTCCACATCTGTGTTGTGTATAGATCGTTGCTTGCCAGTTGACAAAGCCAACTGGCCAAACAAAATAGAAATGAATAACTCTCGCTGCGTCAAAATTGACTTGATAGATTTGTAGCAGACAGACAGATAAAGTAAGTTAGATAAAAGCTTATAAAAGAGTCCACATCTGTGTTGTGTATAGATCGTTGCTTGCCAGTTGACAAAGCCAACTGGCCAAACAAAATGAAAATAAATAACTCTCGCTGCGTCAAAATTGACTTGCAAGATTTGTAGCATACAGACAGATAAAGTAAGTTAGATAAAAGCTTATAAAAGAGTCCACATCTGTGTTGTATAAAGATCGTTGCTTGCCAGTTAACAAAGCCAATTGGCCAAACAGAATGGAAATAAATAACTCTCGCTGCGTCAAAATTGACTTGCAAGATTTGTAGCATACAGACAGATAAAGTAAGTTAGATAAAAGCTTATAAAAGAGTCCACATCTGTGTTGTATAAAGATCGTTGCTTGCCAGTTAACAAAGCCAATTGGCCAAACAGAATGGAAATAAATAACTCTCGCTGCGTCAAAATTGACTTGCAAGATTTGTAGCAGACAGACAGACAAAGTAAGTTAGATAAAAGCCTATAAAAGAGTCCACATCTGTGTTGTGTAAAGATCGTTGCTTGCCAGTTGACAAAGCCAACTGGCCAAACGAAATGGAAATAAATAACCGGCGCTGCGTCAAAATTGACTTGCAAGATTTGTAGCATACAGACAGACAAAGTAAGTTAGATAAAAGCTTATAAAAAAGTCCACATCTGTGTTGTGTAAAGATCGTTGCTTGCCAGTTAACAAAGCCAACTGGCCAAACGAAATGGAAATAAATAACTCTCGCTGCGTCAAAATTGACTTGATAGATTTGTAGCTGACAGACAGATAAAGTAAGTTAGATAAAAGCTTATAAAAGAGCCCACATCTGTGTTGTATAAAGATCGTTGCTTGCCAGTTGACAAAGCCAACTGGCTAAACCAAATGAAAATAAATAGCTTTCGCTGCGTCAAAATTGACTTGCAAGATTTGTAGCATAACAGACAGATAAAGTAAGTTAGATAAAAGCTTATAAAAGAGTCCACATCTGTGTTGTATAAATATCGTTGCTTGCCAGTTGACTAAGCCAACTGGCCAAACAAAATGGAAATAAATAACTTTCGCTGCGTCAAAATTGACTTGCAAGATTTGTAGCATACAGACAGACAAAGTAAGTTAGATAAAAGCTTATAAGAGAGCCCACATCTGTGTTGTATAAAGATCGTTGCTTGCCAGTTGACAAAGCCAACTGGTCAAACAAAATGAAAGTAATTAAATTTCGCTGCATCAAAATTGACTTGCAAGATTTGTAGCATAACAGACAGATAAAGTAAGTTAGATAAAAGCTTATAAGAGAGCCCACATCTGTGTTGTATAAAGATCGTTGCTTGCCAGTTGACAAAGCCAACTGGCCAAACAAAATGGAAGTAATTAAATTTCGCTGCATCAAAATTGACTTGCAAGATTTGTAGCATACAGACAGATAAAGTAAGTTAGATAAAAGCTTATAAAAAAGTCCACATCTGTGTTGTATAAATATCGTTGCTTGCCAGTTGACAAAGCCAACTGGCTAAACCAAATGAAAATAAATAGCTTTCGCTGCGTCAAAATTGACTTGCAAGATTTGTAGCATAACAGACAGATAAAGTAAGTTAGATAAAAGCTTATAAAAGAGTCCACATCTGTGTTGTATAAATATCGTTGCTTCCCAGTTGACTAAGCCAACTGGCCAAACAAAATGGAAATAAATAACTTTCGCTGCGTCAAAATTGACTTGCAAGATTTGTAGCATACAGACAGACAAAGTAAGTTAGATAAAAGCTTATAAGAGAGCCCACATCTGTGTTGTATAAAGATCGTTGCTTGCCAGTTGACAAAGCCAACTGGCCAAACAAAATAGAAATGAATAACTCTCGCTGCGTCAAAATTGACTTGATAGATTTGTAGCAGACAGACAGATAAAGTAAGTTAGATAAAAGCTTATAAAAGAGCCCACATCTGTGTTGTATAAAGATTGTTGCTTGCCAGTTGATAAAGCCAACTGGCCAAACAAAATGGAAGTAAATAACTCTCGCTGCGACAAATTTGACTATCAAGATTTCTAGCAGACAAACAAAGTTAGATAAAAGTTTATAAAAAAGTTCACATCTGTGTTGTATAAAGATCGTTGCTTGCCAGTTGACAAAGCCAACTGGCCAAACAAAATAGAAATGAATAACTCTCGCTGCGTCAAAATTGACTTGCAAGATTTGTAGCAGACAGACATCAAAGTAAGTTAGATAAAAGCTTATAAAAAAGTCCACATCTGTGTTGGTATTTAGTGGCACAATGTTTACCGAGGAGGATTTACTAAAATCGCGTGTTGATTGGCAACTTGGCACGTTGCTACCTTCTGTTCTGGTCAGCTTTCTTTGAAGTAGACCGACACCACTTATTATTGGTGATATTTAATATTAATTAATTATTATCTCATTAACGGTACGTCGGAACAAAATATGTCCTAAGTAATTTTTGCTTGGATTTATTTTCTTTAATTCACTGTAACTAAAATTTTCAACTGAGAACTTCAGATATTTTTGTCCTGTAATTGTGTCAAGATACCTTTTTTTTACCATCACTTTCCTGTTGCCTCCTTTCACTGCGGACTTTTTAAATAACATCATCTGTTGGTGCTAATAAAGTGGATTTATTGATAATTCATATTTATAGGCATCTTTTGGAATAAAAAAGCTCTCATGATATTTTATTTTAATTTTAATATATTTTGGAAACAGCGCAATTTATTTTTAGTGAAATAATTGGGCAAAGAATAAAACAATTCATGAATTATTATTCAATAATCTAATACTGATCGGTTCTATTCCAGGACCGCTTTTCTGGGACAGCTATTACGGGAGTGCTTTTCCGGAACCGTTAACGGAACTGCTTTTCCGGGACCACTAAATCATGATCAATTTTCCGGAACAGCTACTCCAGAACCGGCAATTAGAGTATGCTATTCCAAGACGGAAACATAACTCGAGTTTTTGAATTTTACCGGAAATCGATATTATTCAAAAAGATGTCTTATGTTTCTCAACGGCTATTTTGGACCGCTCAAGAAATTAATTATCGAATGGTAAAAATTGCACTCAATTTATAGCGAATCTAATCCGATTTTCACCCGGGCGAAGCTAGATCGGTCGGTTAGTACAGGTCCAAACCTTTCTCAAGAAATTAGCTGAAAATATCGTCTAGAGCAGAGGTCGACCACTTTTTGAGACGGAAATTTTTTCAGTTTTTAAAGAGCCACTAAACATTTTCGTTTCAGTATTATAGTATTTGCTTATATAGGTATAATATTTATATCCGATGACGACACGACGCGACGGGGGCAGTGCGGGTGAGACGCGAGTGGAAATGGCTGAGAGATAGACATGGTACTCAATCATGGATCTATTGCACGATTTTTAAGGGTTTATATAATAAAATAATTATTTCTTTGCGTATGGAACTGGAGAGCCGCAACTTTATACATCAAAAGATCCGCATGCGGCTCGCGAGCCGCAAGTTGCCGACCCCTGGTCTAGAGGAAAGATAATCGCAAAGGTAAATTGTCCGTCTCAGGAAATATTCAAAGACGCCTCTGTATTGGCATAATATATAGACAACTTCTAAGTACGACAAATAATGTTCTTCGTTTTTCTTTGATAGTTTATGGTTTAACCTGATTCTTAACACAAACTATTGTTTTGTCCGGCAAGAAGGGGCAATAATTTCAATTAAAGTAAGCGCTTCGCTGGCGACCATATTTATAGCATATTTTTTCTCAAACCTCCACATGTTGTTCGAAGTAAATTGTTTTAAAAAGCCATTGGCTATACCTAGTACACTACCTACAGTATATTATGTACGTAATATACAGGGTGTATAATAATAATAATAATAATAATAATAATAATAATAATAATAATAATGTTTATTTGTTGCGCCATTATATAAAATGGATACAAAACGTCAGTACACAGTTAAAACATGTTAAAATAATTATTAATCCGATAGCAAGTCATTTATAGAAAATGGAACTATATTAATTATGTATTGTTTCAGCTTTTTATCAAAATCTTTGGAATCTCTTATTGATTTTGGGACATTGTTATACATTTTATAACCAAGATAGGTGGCACTCTTTTCAAAGAAAGTCGTGTTATGCTTTATGCTGTAATTCTTTGGGCGCGTATTATAAGCACTATTGTTTCTATTTTTGTTATCGACTGCAGCTATTTTGTATATATGTCACCGGGATATTGTCAAACCCGTGATATTATAATTTCACTTAGTGAAATTACAATATCACGATTGACAAAGAATCGTGATATTATAATTTCACTAAGTGAAATTATAATATCACGGGTTTGACAATATCCCGGTGACATATATAATTAAGCAAATCTATTGCATAAATTGTGTAATAGGTTGGAATACCATTGTTCTTAAAGATGTGTCGACAAGTTTCTCTACGTTTTAAGTTAAAAATTAACCTTATTATTTTCTTTTGAATGATAAATATTCGGTCTTTATCTTTAGACATTCCCCAGATAATAATAGCATAATTGATAAAGATATAAAAGACGAATTTGTTAATCAGGGTGCTTCATTTCAACATTTTTCGTCGCATCTAGTCAAAGCTTCAATATTTAAAAAAATTGGTTGTCTGTAAAGTCGGTTTACGGACGATAGTTTTACGTGATAACGTATTCCGTAATACATAACCTAAACCTCCCAAAATTTGGTGTCGGAATGATAAGAAATGTCAAAAGTGACGTTTGCAACTTACAAAGTATTATGTTCTAATAATAATTAGTTATTCCAATACTTAACTTAGAAGGCGTTGCATTTGACAATATACTAATGTCAAAAAATTGAATTAAACATTAGAAATGCAGCCGTTTTCATGTTAAGACAAGACATACGTTTGCTTCTAATTTCCATGTACGGCAAACAAAGACAACCGACCGCGTCGCGCCATGCATTACACAACATTGCATTTATACAGCTATTTTTCTATATAAATTTGTATAAAATATTTTTCTATATAAATTTGTATAAAAAAACTGTTTAGGCAAATTCTGTTATACGAAATCTATGTAAAATGTTCTCCTCTTTCGTTTAAGACTGGTTTCAAACCGATCTGATTTAAATTGAGCGAGAAATTAGCAAAAAGCACGCACAGGGTCAGGCGGAACGTTACGCGTTATGCGTTACGCGTTACACTTTTTCGTACATGCAGCCGGTGTTTTATCAATTTATAATATTGGTGATTCATCAATTTATAAGACGTTATCACGTCAAAAAAATTGGTTGTCTGTAAAGTCGGTTTACGGACGATAGTTTTACGTGATAACGTATTCCGCTCGAATAATACATAACCTAAATTTTAGTAGCTGTCAAACTTGAGCCGATCGTGCGCGGAACGTGACACATTTCGGAACGTGACACTTTTTCGTGCATGCAGCCGGTGTTTCATCAATTTATAAGACGTTATCACGTCAAAATTCAAGATATTTTATCGTAAACCTTTTGACTTTGCGGGTACGATAACCTTGACGATTATTTTGAATTACAGTGATACCCTTGTTAATATTATCCTATTTAAAATATTTTTTCAATCATATAAAATATCCGAATGACAGTATCTTCCAAACTAAAAGAGATACAGACGTTTGCTTACGCCCATTGAATTCAGCGTGTTTTTTCTGTAAGCATTTCAATAGTACATTAAAGAATTCTACATTTGCAATTTTTTCAAGGCAGTGAGCACAAACAAACGTCTGTATATCGTTTGGTTTAGAAGTTATTTGCGTTTATAGTTTTGCTCATTTTATAACACTCAATACCCGTTTAATAAGATTTCGGGTTTGGGCAATATTCGTTGGTCAAAACTAGTTTTGCGCATTTATTTCGGTCATTGATCGAATTCGGGTATAGACCGTAACATATATATCCTCTAAAGTTTAAACATTGTGTTTTGTATTAGCCATTAGTGTGTATTGTACCTACGTATCATAGGCGAAGCAAAAGAACACAGAGTAATAAATAAAGATAGATGCAATGCTTCAGATAAAACCAAAACATTGTTACTATACTCGCAGGTATACATGTAATGGTCTGAATTTATCGACAAGACACTGAAGATTTGTGTTAATGGCCGTCAATACACGGGACACGGACAAATAACTCAACGGAGCAAGTAACTTTATTTGATTCTGTTAACTGAGAGTTTTGTTCACGTAATTATATCGTATAATAAATTATAGAAGTCATCATTACATAAAATGGTTATTTAATCCTCGGGTTGAAGCACACTTGTGTTGTTTGTTTTCAAATAAAAAAAAAAAATGGTTATTACAGTCTCTTCGTTATCACTTAAATCATGAAAATCGTTTTACAAAATATGCTTCTTTTTTGAAGTCGGTTAAAAACGACTAAACCGATTTTAAGAAAAGCTCTGTGGGACTGTTCTGTGCATATTCTGAATAAAATAGCGTTGACATTTTTCATATAGGTTAACCCCTCGAGAAGTTATGGCTGAACAAACATTAAAAAATATAAATATATATGTCGAATTGATATCTAACCTCTTTTTTAAGTTAGTTAAAAATCAAGCTAACTCTTAGAATTAACCAAAATTTCAACTATTTCATTAAATAAAAAACTGACTCATTAAATGAGTACGTGAATTTATTACAGTAGAAATTCTGCTATTTTCCAATTCTAGCAGTTACATTTTAGTTTGTGCTGAAAGTAAGAAGCGTAAAGAAGCCTGGATTATAATAACAGCTTGACTGCTTTGCACGCTTGTAAATTCAGAGGCGGCGGTGATGACAACTAGTAAAACACCTAAAAACTAATGTGGTATATAGGCACTCTAGTTGTCAACGTTAATAACTTGCAATTATCAACAGAATAGTATTTTAAAGACAAACAATATAGTTTATAAACCGGATGTTAGTGGCAGATTTCTGGTTGTGATGTTAGTTATATGCCTTACAGCGGGCATAATGGTGCGTATATTCTCAAGAAAATGCGTCATAAATCAGAGAGTCATACTCAATTCTTGATATAGAAAGTTGAATCATCATTTGCTTTGACACGATTATAGTCAAGCTGTTACCATAGCTCACTGAGGGGAAGCACTGTGATAATTTTAGATCCATTTCTAATTCTCTAACGCCAAGGCAAGTTAAGTTTTTTTATAAAGAAGCTGTGTTCCAAATTTCATCATCTAGGCGGAATACGAGTGTCCAAATATCACAACTTTGGGCATTCGCTATGACCGACTGACTGACTTAGTTCAACGTATAGACGTCGACAACCTATATTCTTCGGGTTACCAAGTGACTCATCTGATACTTTCGAGTGATCCACTTCTTAAGTTCCGCAAACGAAGTATAATTATATAATATATTAAAAAATAAATTATAAAACGTAAACATGGAAATAAATAATTTTACATTTTGTAATATTTTTCTCAATAAAACTCATCTTATTCACTAAACGGACTGTTTTAAAATAAAAATGTCAAAAAAGGTTGCCGACATCTGATAGAGGGGTTGTTGGCTAAAGTCGTTCAAAGATTACTCGTGTCTACTCGGGTGATATAATGAAATGCGGTATATAACTATGATATAATGAAGTATGGTATATAACTGTTCAGATAATATTTAACTCATGTAAAGATAACTTTACAAAAAGCACTGAAATCCCACCAAAAACATAAATGATACGGTGACACATATCTATACTTTGGCGACCAAGAGATTGTAGCGGCGACGAGAAGATATAAATAGAATGGCCTACAGTGAGTGGGGTGTCACGATTTGGACGCGGTGCCGTGAAGACTATTACGAAATAAATAAATTTAGCTGCGTGGTTATTATAGATCAGTGCAGTTTAAATATAAATTTAGTGTATAGTAGTGAAGTGCTTTTTGTGTACATATACTACTAGTAGTGACATTGAATTCTTATTTTATTACTTAGTGGGTTTTTTTCTATCACAGTATTGTTTTATTTTATTTATCAAAAGAAGTACTTTTATTGTGTTCGTTTATCTGTTTGTTGTTTGTGTTTCGTGAACGTTTTTATAAATAAATATTCTCCACCACAGAGAGAACAGTTTTGTTACAATATATCGTATCATGATCGTCAAAGTGTGAACATGATAATTTGGACTCGCCTTAAAATATTCGGTGTACTATTTTATTTTTATTTCATTCAATTTTATCTGGCTTGTTTGTCATACTGGACTGGTCCCAGCCGAACTGACGCCGGTAAGAATGTGTGCTCCTTAACAAGATGCCTTATTTGGCGCTACTGATTCCACACACATAGAAACATCATTTTCTACAACGTATGATTAAACTGTCCCGAACAGAAAACATACACGAAGAAAGAAAATATATTTTTAAATTGTCTATACAAGTTCCCTAGTTATTTGCTGTGAAACTATACTATAATAATTATGTCTGTATTAAAAGTATATGCAGAGTCCTAAGGCTATCACAAGTTGTTAAGCATATGGTTTAACATAAATCTTCACAGAGGATGAGTACGTTGCAACAGGAGCTACTATCTTTGCGATAGATTTAATTGCACCGTAAAGAAAATTGTAGAAAAAAAGTTACTTAGTAATGTTTGTCAGATCCACGCCGTTTAATTTATTCTGGGAGGTCGAAGAATAAAGCAAAACGTTTCTTTATATTTTTTTATGGTTAAAGTGTGCAGAAATGTGTCAAGAAGACAATAGACTGCAGCAGTGGCGGCGCGTGAACATTTTAACTGGGCGTTCTGCAGGGTCAACCGGAAGTACCTCTTAACACGAGTTAGTAAGGAGGGGGGACTATTTAAATTTTGAATCACATCCGTGTTTATGATGTTTCAATTATTGACTTTTTTCAAACATTGTTGACGACAAACTGCAATATACAATTTATTACAATGTAATAGCGGGGAATCCCTCATTCGGCTCGAATGAAAGTGTCAAATGGCTCAGAAACTACTGGTTCGAATTGAATTTTTTTTATTTTGTTGGATAGCCCATTTATCGAGGAAGGCTATAGGCTACATAATATCACGCTACGGCTAATTGGAGCGGAACATCAATGAAAAATGTTGCAAGATGTATCTCAAAATTAGTCCGTCCAACAAATATTATCAGGAATTGCAATATTAGCGCATCGCGTTCACAAGTCCGGATAGCTCAGTCGGTACAGCGTAAGATTCTTAATGCCAGGGTCTTGGGTTTAAGCCCCACGTCGGCGAATATATTTTTATTTTTTCTTAATTTTCTACATTGGTTTCTTCTAAGGCTTACATTTCAGTTTTTTTAAATTTTATTACGACTATTAAAATTAAATAAATCTAATTAATTGCTCATTTAAAAACTGTTACAACTATATAAAAATAATTTTCCTACAGTGTTTTCAATTAAATATTTATTATATTAAAAAAAATTATTACTCAAAAAAAGTATAAAGGCTGCTTTTTAACGACAAAAACTTTTGAACGGTAACTCCGATCATTATGAAGTTTGGACACAACATTCATCTCAGTAAACTTAGATGAAGGTGCGTACTCATGTCCCTTCCTTTCCCATTCGTTCTTTTGCACCCGGGTGAAACCGGGCGGGACCGTTAGTTCATTTATAATATTAGTTTGAACTATGGACCGCTTTAATTTGTAAATGTGTTCATTATGGTAAAAATTGAATATCTCTAGTTTTTCTGGAACATATATATTAATATATAAAAAAGCAATTGTTGATATAAATTCTCAATTTCAGTTTGTATTTATTACTTTACACGGCTTCTTAAAATATGAAAACAAGTCGTACGATTTGTATGTTTTGTATGTAAACTGCTTTACATTTGAGGAATAAAATGGTGTAAGGCAAAGCTTTTAGCAGCAACACGGTACCTAAAACGTCCCCTGAGAATGTAAAGTAGAAATCCAAAAATCGTTTATAAGCGAATTTGTTCCTGCCTCGACGAGGCAATGTTATGCACTTTTGGGACCTCGCGGAGGGGGTAAGTTTGGTTATATGCAAAGCTTAAAGACCAAGTCACACTAACAAAATACCTATCTAAATACAATAGAAATATTTTTAGTTTTATTTCATTTTATACAGGTCTTCGAGAAGTGCTCCAATATACAGTAAAACCTCGTTTATCCGAGGTAATGTGGGGAGGAGGTACCTCGGAAAAGCAAAAATTCGAATAATTCGAAAGAAATAAAAAAATCGAAAACTAATTTTACAATTTTTTTTCAAAAAGTGGCTATTTATCAAATTTATTTTTTAGTCAAGTATGCGTATTATTTTCAGTTTTATTTTTTTATTAGAAAAATCCTGGGGGGGTAATTACCCCCTTTACGCCTTGAGTGCTCGGATAAGTCCGTTTCCTCGGTTAGCGCGTAGACTCGGTTGATCGAAGGCCGTATAAATGAGATTTAACTGTAAATATTTTCGATGTGAAACATTTAACGGCACATTTAGTGGGAGTAAAACCGTGCAATAGGTGCGACACTTTTATGGGACGACGTTTTATGAGAGAACGTTACGTTTGTGTGCGTTGGGTTAAACATGACTTTAGTTGAAGGCGACATCTAGATAACAGAGCGAAATTTAGAATACTAGTATTTCGCGAGATGACAGCGTGTCCGATGTCTTGTTACATTCGTATTTGATAGTGTGACTCATGCTGCAGTCAACACCAACCACCTACTTATGGAGGGTAGAGGTTAAGGAGAACCAGCTCTGTGTACGAAAAAGTGTCCGTCAAAAAGCGTTAAATTACTGCCACTGTCGCAAAAGAATACATTTTTAAGCAAGCGTATGGAGAGCAAAAATTAATTATTAGAGTAGGATAGAAAAGTAAACGAGGAAAGAAGAATTTCCGCTTTTTTATGACACACTTTTCGAAAGTAAAACAAAAAATGAAAACACAATATAATATATTCACATCTTTGATTAACGTCTGATTAGAACTCTTCAATAAATAAAATTATCGACCAATTTTTCAGACAATATATTATTATTATTTTTTCATTATTTTCATAATCAGTAATAATTTTGAAAGATTCTAGAAAAAGCGAATTAGATTTTCAATATTAATTATTTTTTATATTTTTTAGATCCATTCTGAAGAAGGTCCAAATCCGGATTGAAACGTTAATGTATTAATTATATATTTTTTGTTAATATATTGTCTGAAAAATTGGTCGATAATTTTATTTATTGAACAATATGATATAATATAAATTTTTGATTGAAATGTCAAACGTGCTAATATGCATTTAGTAGTAAAAAAATGATTATACTGATATGAATAAGCTATAAAATGACTAAAAAATATTGTTAAAAGATAACAAAAATTAAATCACTCTCAACACTATCTCACAGCAGGTTTTTAGGTTAGATTTATTAAATTATTTTGAACTACGTAAACAGTGTAGATTTTATATACTGCAGAGTTATTAACGACTCTAATCATTAAAAATACTAAATTTTCCAACTCAGCGCACTTCAATCCGTTTATAACTGCTATGGAGGGTAAACAACTGCTAATTTCATTTTATACTCGGATGCAGCGCTAGCGCCATTCTGGACGATTTTTGAACTGTTATTTACAGCATTTAGATGAACACTTTTTCCCATATAAGATAGTCCTCCTTACCTCTACTCTCCATACATCTACTGTAGGCACACGGCCATCAGCTCACATGAAACCGACAAGGGTACCGTACCATCTTCCGTGAGCGCAGACAGTGTGGCAGATCTCGGTGGTTGTAGATTCATTGATCTCTAATTCATGGATAGACAATAGACAGCTAATCTCGTCGGGACGTGAGAAAGACGTAGGTACTGATCTAGATTAGGTTTTTGTATTACAATTTTAGCGGGAAATTTAAAGTGAAAGAGATTTATTTGGATGAGGAAGAATTAAAAAATAAGTTTTAGAGGAGTATCGCTTGTGGCCAACGTTTCGAAAAATATATTTTCATCTTCAGGGCCTAAATGCAAGTTGAAATGGTAAATTGCATTGAGGCCCTGAAGATGAAAATATATTTTTCGAAACGTTGGCCACAAGCGATACTCTGGTAAAGGTATTTTTTCAGTTGTTCCTCAACCAAATAAATCTCCTTCAATACATATTTTTGGAACAAAACTTCTACTAATAATTGGAAATTTGTATATCAATACTACTAGCTCACCCTATATTCCAGCAAATCAGGGGGGACCTGTTTACTCGAGGAAGTCTTAACCGGGCCAAAAAAGGGGTTTTTGACGATAAAAAATTCCAGCCAATTGGGCGACGGGACAACTTCAAAACTATTGACATTTGATATAGTATATGTACCTAATAAAGAAAATAAAATTTCTGATATCGCGTGAGGTGACGCGGGTAATGGCTGGTATTCTATATGATATTTGCTATTCGTTGCCATGGTTACCTACATACTATGTTCACGTCATGTAAAAACTAGTTTATTTCTGACAGATCTACAAAACAAAAAAAAAACAGCTGATTTCTTTTATTTTCAAAATATTTCCGAAATTATAAAGTTTAGAAAAAAAATGTTGAAGAAACTTTCTTGAAATAATAAATAGAATAATATAGAATAATAAGCCGTTATGAAAAGTATACCATTATTATATAAAAAAACACTGTTATAGCCTATATCTCTTCTGCGCATGCGCCGATTTTCCCCAAAAACAATAGGGCCTTTCATATTTGTATACCAAACATCCTCCCACAATTTGGTTTCAATCCGCTCATCCGTATCGTGTTTACAGACTAACAGACGCACAGTTTTTCCAAAAATATGTTTTTTTTTGATTCGGGGAACCTCAAAACGAAAAGATATTGTAAATCTTTTGAAAAGTGATTTTTGACCTAAACTAGTATTATTCCCCACTTGTGGGTTGGAATGGTAAAAAGGAGTCAAACATTTTTTGTAAGCGGGATGGCGATTTGAGGGTGGTTTTTGGTCAATTTGAAGAAGTTTCCGAGGAAAAAAATTATAGGCCCCTCACCACCGTGTTCAGCAACCTCGAAAACGGGGGCAGGTCTCTAGATCGGCGCTCTGGCAAAAAAAAGTACTCCCGACCTCTACTATAGTCTGCCAAAGAATAATGGCCGCCGTTCATTATCCATTAAATAGAGATCCAGTGGCAGATGTAGAGAAATTATTGTGAAATTGCGAATGTTTATATGTGTTAGAGAGAGAAAGAAAACAGTTGTGTAACGGCGTGAGGTGTATTGTGACGCGAGATATGATATTTGTGTAGACAACGTGGCATTACGGTAAGAGCGCCTGTCACACTGTGGGACTGACAGACGACGCCACCTCGCGTATTCGCCCTATTCCTCTACCCACAACCTGGCCTTATTCTGCACTCTCTCTACATAATATTATTATGGCTATGATGATACCGAACCCAGTTTACCTTATTGTCAAACCCGTATACAGTATTTCACTATAATATTATATGACCGCAAATTATTATCATATAGTATAGGTGTCTCAGACCACCTGTACCACCCTAAAAGTTCATCGATAAAGAGAAAAAGAAAAAATATGTGTCTCGACGCGGGGTCAGTTCGACGCCATACTTTTTTTCGTATTTTTTTTATTTTTAGAATAACTTTGCATCATCATTCAAATAAATGCGATATGCCTGATATATTTTATATGTTATATATATGAATAAGTAATATGACTGATATAATAGATATTATATATAATAAATGTTAATGTGAAACCTAAAAAGCTATAACAAAGAATTCAACAGGAATTACTTCGTTGATAAGAAAAACCTGTCGTACTTTACTATTAAAATTTCCCGTTGAACTTTACGTGGAACTATTCACAACAATTTGTTGTCATGTCCATACTGGCAGTAAAGTCTGCCTAAATGTGCGGTGGAAAAGTTGCATTTTCGTCAATATAAGTATCGAAAAAAAAAGTTTTTTAAAATCAGTTAAGCCGTTCTTCAGTTATAAATGGTGTAACTAACACGACTTTGTTTTATATATATATATATAAAATATATGTTATATTATATCAGGCATATCGCATTTATTTGAATGATGATGCAAAGTTATTCTAAAAATAAAAAAAAGCACGAAAAAAGAGTATGGCGTCGAACTGACCCCGCGTCGAAACGTACGGCGTCGAACTGACCACGCGTCGAAACGTTGGCGTCGAACCGTCGTCGGCGTCGAAACGACCTGCTTCGATAAAACATAAAATATGAAGGTATAAGTATGTACATATAATAATTAATTGGATATAATATGTTAATAGAATAGATAGGTGAAATTAATTTATATATTGAGAAGCTTTTGAATGGTACCAAATTTGGTACCTCCACCTCATCACCTGGAAAAGAGGAGGGGGTAACAAAACAGTTAAATGAGAACTCTTATGTTTTATTGCAGTTTCGGATTCCTTGCGTCAAAATACGCGTGTTGTCCGAAATAGTTTTTCAAATTTTCAAATATGCTGTAATTTAAAAAATATTCTTTCGTCATCAGACTGTAGTACCCACTCAATAATCTAAAAAAATTCACATTTAATCACACAAAAAAAAACAAAAACTACGTTTCATTTTGTTATTGGAAAAGCTACTTAATGACACTAAACACCACCCTGGGGGATGTTGGAGGGAGGGAGCAGTTATTTTGAATTCTTAAATGGAAACTTGTAATTTTATTGCAAATTCGGATACAGTGCCAAAAATAATTTTTATTACCATTCCAACCCACAAGTGAGGAATGGTACTTTTCAAAAATTTTACAATATCTTTCCGATTTGAGGTCCCCGGCAACATATTTTTGGAAAAACTCTGTGCGTCTGTTAGTTATAGTCAGTTTGTCTGTGAACACGATACAGGTCAAACGGATGAGCGAATTGAAACCAAATTTTGGGAGGATGTTTGGTATGCAAATACGAAGAGCCCTATTGTTTTTGGGGAATATCGGCGCATGCGCAGAAGAGACAAATGCTAAAGCGATTTTTTTTATATAATAATGATATACTTTTTATAACGGCTTATTATTCTATTTATTATTTCAAGAAAGTTTCGTTAAAAACATTTTTTTCTAAACTTTATAGTTTCGGAAATATTTTGAAAATAAAAAAAATCAGCCGCTCTTTTGTTTTATTGATCTGTCAGAAATAAACTAGTTCGGCATGCTTTGATTAATTTTCACATGACGAGGAACATATTCTGTAGGTAACCATGGCAACAAATAGCAAATATCATATTGAATACTAGCCATTACCCGCGTCACCGCACACGAAATTTTATTTTCTTTATTATAATCAAATGTCAACATTTTTGAAGTTGGAATGGTCCCGTCGCCCAATTGGCCGGAATTTTTATTTATGGCAATGAATCCGAATTTGCAATAAAACTGCAAATTTTCATTTAAGAATTAAAAAAAATCGATAAAATCTTTGTTTATGTAAAAGATGGCAACAAAAAACATTGTTTTATATTAGAGCATGAATTTAACATTTTTTTAATCAATTATATCAATTGTACACACTGATTCCACGCGCACGAAGTCGCGGGTAAAAGCTACTATTTAAATATGACAGTGCCGTTTCAAAGCTATTTTAAAACCTATTGTGAAATTCTCCCGTTTTCTCAACTTGTGCTATAACCGTTCTCAAGAATCAACTGACGAAAATTATACAGGACGTTAAGCAGTAAACTGCAACAGCAATATAATAATCCCTGAAATGGCTTTTAATTTCGTACTAGGCACGGTCTCCCGGTTTTACCCGACAGAGAGACGAAGTGCCGGAGGCGAGGCGCGATCCGGCTGAAGCAGAGGCAAACAGACATCCAAATGTCTCATTAAATTTTGATGCACGTTGGATGCGAGATCGCTTGCAATTACCATTTTTTGGACGCGTGCGGTTAGCCTTCTCCGTCTTCTTAGACGCCAGCACCGGTTAAATACTTTATGCGATGGAAACAACAAAAGAATGATGATTGATCTTGATTTGTACGTAATACTTTATAAAGAACAAAAATTGATGTTGACGCAGCGACTCGACCTTTTCTGTATTTTATTGCACTGATTGTTGTACAATCTATAACAGTCGTTTCATAAAATATAACCACAAAGCAAAATTGTTGTTGGCAGTTTGAGATAGAAATTAACACTTCATCATATATATTAATACGCTAAGGTTAAGATGTTTGCCTCCCTTTTTAGAAAAAACCTCACAATTTTTCCACATAAATTATATATCATTTTACAGATAATTGCTTGCTCTACTGACATTGACAACTAAAAAATTTATTATTGCTTTTGATTTTGTAAATTAAACGCTGAACAACGTCTGCTATCTAACGGCTTTAATTTTGAAACAACGTCAACACTTCGATTTGTCATCTGACCTTCATATTGTAATACAACAGACACAATACTGCATACTGTCATCTGACGGTTTTAATTTTGAAACAGCGAGCAACGCTGAACAACGTAACAGCAATGCTGCATGATGCCATCTGGCTTAGCATAACGCTTTTGCTACTTGCGCCTCTATATGACAATTTTAGTAAAATATTTCTTCGATCTGTCATCTGAGCTTCAAATTGTAATACAACAAAAAGAAGAACGTTATAAGCAGTGTGCAAAATTAGAAACGAATTGAATACCTGCAATCATATTTAAAAAATAATTTTGTAAAGTGATAATTATTATACTTATTTAGTGCGAATAATTCGCACAGGTCACACTAGTCTTTACAAAAATTCCTAGTAAAATTTATAATACACTGACTGTACCCGGCCACGCTTGTCTGATTTGCATGTGTTGCTGTTTCGTTCAACAGACGGCGCTCCCGTTGCGGTAAACTTTTCAGTATAGCGAGTGTTGCTTTAAAGTCCAACCGGCGGCGCTGTATTCAACAGATAGCACTCCCGGTGCGGTAAACTTTTCAGTATAGCGAGTGTTGCTTTAATGTCCAACAGATGGCGATGTATAGTTTTTAAAAAACATGTTTTCACCTGTCACAGGTATGATTATCTATATAAAAAACGCGCGTATTCGAATGGAACGGTGTGTCAAAATTTCACAGCAATCGATGAAGAACTCTCGGAGATTTGCGTTTTTGAACAAACGAACATTTATATTTTTATTTAAAAGATAGCATTGAAATGACATGGTACTATTACAACCTTTTACTAACTTTTTATTTGTGTTTGCACGAGGTGAAAACTTCGCAGATTCCATAATGAGTCATTTATTAATTTATTCAACGCTTTATATTATTATAATAAAAAAATTCACAATTATTAGTACCAATTCACAGTACGATTCATAATCATGTTTCTCTGATTATAGTTGTAAGCTTCGCCGCCAGATAGAGTAGTCCATATGAAGGACTGTATAGCCGCTTTATATAATACAATAATAACAAACTATAGCTATATCGAATTGTGTAAAACAATATTACAATATTGTATTGCATGTCTTGAACAAATCTGTGTAACTATAAAACGTAGGAAATGGAATTGGATAGGACACATGCTACAAAAAACAGATGAAGACATAGCAAAGAGAGCCTTGGATTGGAACCCACAGGGATACCGAAAAAGAGGCAGACCAATAAAATATTTTTAACAAAAAAATTTAACCGACTTCACACTAAAAAGTAAAAAATAATTGCGTATTGAAATGTTTTGGAGTCGGTGTCAGCCAAAATGAAATCTATTCCGAGAAGTACACCGACTCCAAAACATTTCAATACGCAATTATTTTTTACTTTTTAGTGTGAAGTCGGTTAAATTTTTTTGTTAAAAATATTTTATTTTTCTCTTTTTAGTGTTAATCTAACACTAAAAATCGGTGAACATACATAAAAAACATTATGCGTGCCTTTGAAATTTGAGAGTTTCCCTCGATTTCTCCGGATTCCACCATCAGATCCTGACTTGGTTCCGATGGGATCACCTCTGAGGTGCACTCTTTCGAATAAAAAAAAAAATTGAAAATCGGTCAATAATTGACGGAGAAATCGGTGAACATACATAAAAAAAAAATATACAGACGAACATAGAACCTCCTCCTTTTTATTGAAGTCGGTTAAAAATATCCTGGAGAAGAACTGTTCGTGAAAAAGTTATGGAACAAGGAACTACCTGGCTTCAAGTCAAACATATGGCAAAAGATAGGACTAGATTTAAAAATTAGGCCCTATGCTCCACTTAGGAATTAAATGAATTTATTATTATTATTATATTGTTCTAACACATTTTTTTAAAATCCGAAAGCAGCTGTTATATGAAATCCAGCATTAAAAATGATTATAACTATTGGTACTTATATATCAAGCTTCATGTAGGGTATCTACGCCATGCGGCAGTATATGTAGGGCAGATTACATTTGGTAAATTATGTTACTCTATATATATATTAAAATGTATTAAATTTACGGCAAACAAGGAAGAAAAATCTTACTCCGTTTCCTTTTACCTAAAAACGTTTAACGAAAAAGGTATAAAATATGTTTCTAAAGTTGTCTTGAGTGATGTTATTTAAAATATCGATTTTAATACAGTTGATTCTCTCTGTATGAAGACGCTCGCCCCCTTCAATATTTCTAAGCAGTAGTCAACTCGGGCATCTTTTGGGTGTCTCCAAAGAACTCATGTATTTTCAATCTGTCGTGGCAGTCATAGATCAATAAGAAAAATACCTTTTTTAAGACACCTGTCTATAAAATTTCATCCGAATCAAAGGAATAATGGCGGGACTCTAAGGCTATCAAATACGGACAGACGGAAGGATATACGAAATTACAAGGGTTCTGTTTTTTACCATTTGGCTACGGAACCCTAAGAACATCTTTAAAAAACTTTTATGGGATCGTGTCGGTGCGATGGCGTTTTTTTACGCAGTGAAAAGAGGAAGGCGTCTGGGGGAGTTCTTTAAAAAAAAATTATGGGGTCGTGTCGATACGATGGCGTTTTTTTTGCGCAGTGAAAAGAGAAAGGCGTCTGGGGGAGTTCTTTAAAAAAAAATTACGGTGTCGTGCCGATGCGAAGGCGTTTTTTTGCGCAGTGAAAAGTGAAGGGCGTTTTGAGGAAGTTCTCTAAAAAACACTTTACAAGGTCGTGTCGATGCTATGGCGTTTTTTTGCGCAGTGAAAAGGGGATGGCGTTTGGGATGAGTTACGGGGTCGTGTATACAAAGTGAGATAGTAATACAGTCATTCTATACCAGTTGTTATGACGTTTATATGTGAGTTCTGATTGGTTAGATTAAAAAAATGACAGTGAATGACGACAAGGCTTAACGTATTTTTGAGGAAATTTGTGAATAATCCTCAAAGTTTCTTTTTTGGAACGTCAAAATTTTACGTTTTCATTGACAAAAAAAAAGTCAATTGGGCATATCGTACTGGACCCAACGTATATCATACGTACCAAAACTATGGTTGAACAAACTATAGATACAATATCTTTTCAAGTCAAGTATATTTTTGGTTTTAATAGTTTGCCAAACGTAAGATCGTAAAGTTTTTTTAAGACTTTGAGATGCAGTCATCAGCAATAAACGTTCTCTCTCTTCGTGCTCCAGCAAGTATTGCTGTAAGTGCGGTACGTTGCTACGATATCGCGCCAGTATTAGTAACCGGGCTAGAATCGGGCTGTGTATGAAATGCACGGTACCTTCATTTCGCAGGAGTTAAGTCACCGCAGACTTTATCTCGGCTCCGCTTCGCTCCACTGTTGGTTTATGATTACGCAGTTGAAGTTTCAACCACCACAATATAACACGAACCCTTCCGCATGTACACACATATAGGTAAGTAAAGTACCTAAAGAGTTTAAAATGTCGGGAAGAATTTTTAACGTCCAAACCACCTTCACTAGCACTCCCCAAATCTTTACGGTAATAACTCGGAAGTGACGTTTGCGACGGTCAGTTCTGAGTTCTACCGGTCCTACGCGCGTATGCTATAACTTAATATTTGAATTAAAACAAACTACTTAATTTTTATTAACCTATCATAAATAGTATCAAAAAAGAAAAGAATTTTTTTTGAAGTTATAGATAGAACCTCTTTGAAGAAACTCAAGTCACATCGAGTTACCATCCGCGTATAGGGAAACCATAGAAGTGCAAAAACAAACGCAGAATTTCAACTGAAAAGATGAAGGCCACTAGCATTGCGACATACAAAACTACTGAGGCACGGAAGAGTTAACTACGTCTGAGCAGAGAACACTAACACGATGAGCATAAAAAAAGGAGGACATCAGTCAGCGACCTCAAAGACAAGTGGGGGTGGAGCTGGAATGTATGGGGAGAGACCAAGGAGGGATGTTAATCTGAGCCTAGGTACTCATGCCACTGTATTTCAAGTTGAAGAATGGCAATTACTGTATGTGCGCAGGAGAATATTGAGAAGGGCTATCAAAACCAACTCATCCACATTTTAGCTGATAGCCAAGCGGCAATCAAATCACTGCAATCCTACAAATTCAGCTCAAAGCTGGTATGGGAGGCCATCGTTCACTCAATGACCCGGGAACTAAGAACAAAGTATGTTTAATGTGGGTATCGGATCATGAAGGAATCTGGGGCAGTGAGATGGCGGATAGCCTTGCTCGATAAGGAGACTCTGCGAAGTTCATTGGACCAGAACCGGTGTGTGGAATTACTTACACAAATATTCAACGAACTGTCAAAAGACGGACTCGCAATCAGCAACTGACTGGAGCTTGAATCCAGGAAACTTACATGGGAAAAGAATACTTGTGGGCCCTTCAAACAGGATTTGATCAAACTCAGATTTAAATTCAGGAAAGTGCTCATGCACCCTTGAGAAAGCATCTACACATGATGGGTAGACGTCAGGAATCGACACAGTGCAGATTTGGCGAAATGGAGAACGATACAGCCAACCATTTACTGTTAGAATGCGAGATCCTAGCCTACAGGAGAATAACCATCTTTGGATGCATTGACGAGAGCGAAGTAATTCCTCAGGACAATCTAGTCACCAATCTTCTGGAGTTCATGAAGAGATCCAAACTATTGGAGAACTAGATTCAGAACAAGGGGGAGCACAAAAATTCTTCTAGGATGACGTGCATAATGGGCTATTAAGCCATAACCTCTAATTTATTCATTCATTCAGTCAGCGACACGCTTTCTTAAGGAGGACATTTCGTCTGCTGCCATACCACCTTTGATAATGTCTATCGTGATTGTAGCGTCTATAATGCACAGTAATTCATTCACAGATTTCGACCATGGCAGCAACTGGGGACAAACTTCAATCTCTGCATACGTCTCTGTTTTCACGCTTACGTGCGGTGCGCGTTATCCCATATGAATAAATGTAATTAATCGAGTAATCAATGTAAGTTTGCTGTTCAGGGATTTGTCGTGCTCCAATTTGCGTTCCCGTTCAACTATAGTCAAATAACTCTCATAATTCTCTCGCTTCACACATGTTGATTACACTCAGATCTGACAGGCAACTCGGGAAATATCCTTCAGGACGCTTACATATTAGTCAGTGTTGGAATCTTACAAATTGCAAAGTAAAACAATGAGAAAAAAAAATTTGACTGTAAAGTGATATAAAAAACATAAATAAATATCAAATGGAATGTAGAATAGTTGTAAAAAACAGAAATAGTATATTACACCAGAAGGGCATAAAGTTTGAGATTCTTGCTCGCTTCGGGCATCATGATGCGCAATTCAAGGCTTTGAAACCTTCTGCCAGTGTGGTGTATATACTATTTCTCTTCACACTTCGGTCGACAGTACGCTTACTAATGACGTTAATTAATTAAATACATACAAACACAGATAAATTTAAAGCAAGCAGCTTTGAGGTTATACGTTAAAATACGAATGATAGCTGTTCGCGGCTATTGGCTCATGGAGCTGTGTACATGATAACTATTTTTCTTTATAGCCGGTCGAAAGTACCTACTTCCGGCATCAGTGCGTGTAATCCCACCAATGCATAAATGCTAGACTTACTGTCTTAAAATTGATGCAAGGCGTATGTACTTTCGGTCGAGGCATGAAGAAAAAACATGAATGGTGCCGACTGAAATCGAACCAGTGACCTTCTGCATAGGAAGCAAGACGCGATAGTAATTTCTATGAGAATGCTTATGAAAATTATTATTCGCGTCTGCTGTTGTTTTACATAATATATTTCTAGTGGTAGTTGATAAGTAATTCATGAAAATTGTGCACCTTCTGCAACCAGAAGCCAGTATCGACCGTCAGTTGGTCGTCTGCTATTTCAGTCTAGTCGTGCTAGACCAATCAAAATGGCTGCAAAACATTTCAAAACCTGCACTCTTTACAGGTTTGTGCAAGTTTATACTGGTCTCGTGTGTGACATCGTGCGGGTTGCAGGTTTGTGATGTACTGGTCGTGCAGGTTTATGCTTGACACGTATGCGCGATTTTTTGTGTGGTTATTTCTGACACGACATTGAATAAAACAGAACCTGATTCGAGCGAAACCGGCTTTAACAGCTATATTCAATGATAGTTCGACATACTTTGATTAATTATTTTTTTTGTTGGTCATGATTTTTTCACTGTAGTGTGAAAAGGGATTTATTATTCAACTCTGGATATTTTCATCTCATTGTCAAGTCCATTTCATTCTGCCACCTCTGCTTTAATACTCTCGCCGCTCCTTCCATTTAAGACACTTTTGTATAATGCATAATGGCAGATATAATAGACTTAGACATACCAAGAGCGTAATGTGAGTAGTTTAAGGCCGTAGTTATTAAATTTGTCGGTAAAAAAACATGAGCATGTTCATTTTAGAATATTAAAAGACGTTTATTATATCCAATTACTTGTACCTAAAATTATTATTACTACGAAATCCAATATAATAAAACGGAAATTTCTTAAACAAGGTCAGTAAACCAAATCGGCTTATAAATATACGTAATCGGATTGCTGTTGGAACATTTTAATACAGATTCATTATATTGCAAAAAATCTTGCTAATTTTAATGAATTTTAATATATAGTAGACAGTACCGTAGCTGATTCATCGGCGTCAATGGCAAGAGTGTAAATATCTCAATCCAAAATATACACAAAAACAAATAGTTCTAGATTCTAGACAGAAAGCACAGAAAGTTAGCTCTAGTAGTCTAGTTCACATGTCCCTTTTTGATGAATTCCAGTCCTCCTTCACTGAAAATTACGATCATGGTGTCAATCGATTCGGAATGACATCTAGAAACTTTTTGAAAACATTGAAGTTGGGGACGAAACATTTTCAAAAGTTATAAACATTTTAGTAAAATAAAAAAGAAGGGTTTGGTATTTTTCGATTATCTCAAACACTATTGCAGATATCGTAAGTTGTATGTATTGGTACTTCTTACTATTTTATTGACGTGATAACGTCTTATAAATTGATGAAACACCGGCTGCACGCACGAAAAAGAGTAACGTTCCGCAAGCGAGAGCGCGATATAAGCGATAGTCTCTCTCTTCTCGCGTGACGTCAGAGAGTAGTGTGCGTTCAACATTTTTTCGGCTGTTCCAGCGAAAGCTACATCTGACAGATGGCCAGATAAATTATACGGTTTGTTAACAAATATATAATATATATATACATTCTTTTAAATGTCTTTTATAATTGCTTAAAAATATGTATTTTGCTTGGGTTGATCAAATTATTAGTCGGTAAAAATATAGTTTGACAGCTACTAAAATTTAGGTTATGTATTATTAAATATGATATTCGAGCGGAATACGTTATCACGTAAATATCGTCCGTAAACCGACTTTACAGACAACCAATTTTTTTTTTCTATGTTCTAATTCTTGCATTTTGTATGTTGTGACTTATCATATTCAAAATATGTTTTGACAGTATGGTGAATAAACTATCTATATATCTATCTAAAATAAAAAAAGTCTGAAAGAACTAAAGAAATATCCTACAAAAAAGTTCCATCTTCCGGAACTCTACCACCAATTTTTCTAATTTTAATTTAGAGGTTAAAATATGGCTAAAAAATTTGTTTTCTGTTTTTTTTACGATTAGCTAAAAAACACGAAAATATTGAAAATTATATTAAAAAAAAGAAAAAAAATTATCCCTATTTTCAACTCTAGATTAACATTCGAAATATTGGTGGTAGAGTTTCGGGAGATGGGATTTTTTGTAGGAAGTTTCCTGCTTTTTCAGACTCTTTTATGTGATTTCAGATATCTGCAATAGTTTTTGAGATATTCGCAAAAAACCAAACCCCTCCTTTTCATTTTACTAAAAGGTTTAAAACTTTTGCAATTTTTTCGTCCCCCATTTTAATTTCTAGATATTATTCAGAATCGAATATGATCATAATTTTCCGTGAAAGAGGACTGGAATTCATCAAAAAGGAAACTAGATACTCCTCATAAATACTTGTTAATAAATTTCCATTAGCATTATTTTTTGTCGCACAAAAAAAAAGCAGCTCGCGTTTGTTGCATACACAATTGTCACAAAATAAACTGTTAGATTTATTTAAGAAAATATACGTACTATAAGGTATAATATGATGTCATAATAGTGACAATGTCACAGAATACTAGCTTGACAAGCTTTGTTCCAATTGTAATTGGTTCTCTTTTTACATAATATTATGTATGATATTCGTTGAATAGAAAAGATGAAAACTCTATTATTTTATATTCCGAAGAATAAGGGAAGCACAAACAGAACGTGGGACCCTTGCGTTCAGAATCATACTAGTTAGTCAACACGTATCAAGAAATGTGTTTTAAACGCAAGAATAGTTCATTTTAATATCCAACATGATTAACCGAACCGGGTGGCAGATGTGGCTGGGACTTTTTCCTGTTGCCTCTCGCCGAGAAATGGTAATTCCAGTACCGGCCATCTTGTTGAGGTTTTCCATGATTTCTCTCAGTAATTCCAGATAAATATCGAAATGGTTCCTTATATTCAAGGCCATGGCCGACTACCTGTTAAACTCCTATGCTCAAAACTTGCCTACCTTATCCTAATTTCCTAAAATTCCTTCATTCGCCCATTGCTATTAATTCAGTTGAAGATTAAAAATATAGAAAATGTGGTACCTAGATGGAAAGTAGTAATGGTGCGAATGGCGTCTGTTATGACTTTAAGTCGAGAAACGGACGTTAAACGCATTATACAGTCAGTACCGTGAACAGTACTGAGGTAACTGCCGAGATAAATAGATAAATGAACTGTGTAAATAAACAGTACGCGAAATAAATAGTTTAACACAAATAATCTCTTGTATACAGTTAATAAATAAATGTGCTAAATAAACTTTGGTGTGTTTTTGTGTTGTAAATATTTTGTGTACATGAGAAGTACTTTTGTTTGTGTGTTTAACTGTTTTGTTAACGTTTCACTATTGTAAATAAATATTTTCCACCACGAACGAGGCCAGTTTTGTTACCGTAGGAACGACATTCAAAGTAGATATCTGTTTGTTTGTCTACTTTAGTCAGATTAGAGGTTGGTCATTAGAGGTTGTCCAACTTTAAATTGCATAAGCCAAAATGCTATGCAGGATGTGCGGAAACACGACACATTCACTTACTAGGATGCAGTCACAGAAAGCAAAAAATAAAAAAATAAGGGACATAAGAAGTAGTTAAAAGGAAACGAAATGTTGAAAATGCTCTCTTATAGAAGAGACTCGTCAAATTTATAGTTTTAAATGTTCTCCGGTGGTATGCATACATATAAATATGGTAGAATACACATGTGCGAGACAAATATCATGTTGGGGAGCTACTTCATATATTTAATACTCTCTATATTGCTAGCAAAGATCGGGAGAAAGACATGTATACGTCTGGCTCACTTATTATACTCTGAGTCTCATGATCATATCCGTGAATGGATGCGCGTCAGTTGCAGCGCCAGTTTTCACATGGAATAAAGCTGTGAAAGGGAGGTGGCTTGCTCCATTCCACTTACTAATTGCCCAGACGCGACACTTGCGCACAACGGGTCAGGTAAAAAGAAAGAAAACAGTAATTTGCTCACTTCAGGGGCCACGCTTCCACTAACGGCCAATAGCAATATAGAAGTTATTAAATATATATGATTTACTTGATGACCGAGCGGTGTAGCGTAGCATTCGGGAGGTACTGGGTTTGAATCCTGGTGGAGGCAGATGTGGCTGGGACTTTCTCCTGCTGCCTCTCGCCGAGAAACTGTGATTCCTGTACATGGGTTTTCCATGGATTCCCTCAATAATTCTAGATAAATATCGAAATGGTTCCCTTATTCAAGGCCATGGTCGATCACCTGTCAAAATCCTATGTTCAAAAGTGGCCTACCTTTTCCTAATTTTCTAAAATTCCTTCATTCGCCCATTGCTATTAATTAAGTTGAAGATTAAAAATATAGAAAATAATGGGAAATGTGGTACCTAGATGGAAAGTAGTAATGGTGCGAATGGTGTCTGTTATGACTTAAAGTCGAGAAACGGACGTTAAACGCATTATTATTATTACTTGATGTAGAAGAAGTTTTTCTTTCATTATTTATTTAATATTTAAAAGGTTGCCGTACCTAAATTATATGAAAATACAGTCACAGCCGTATTGCATTTTTTTTTCTTTTATAGGATCATCAGAGAGCTCAAATTGTGCAAATAATACGTTTTATGAGAAAGCCATAAATAATAAAACCTCACTTAAAACACGCGTTAAAACTGACAATATCTGACTAAAATATTCTATAAATGGAACCCTTTTTCGATTGATCCTAAAATTGTAATTGACTATCGCAAGCAGCAGCTGTCTGTTGGTCTATACCAGTGATTCCCAAAGTGGTCTATATCGACCCCCAGAGGTCGACGACGACTTGCAAGGGGTCCATGTCAGCGGGAAAAAAAATATTGAATCTCTTAACAAAAAAAGAAACAAACTGAACATCGTTAACCGAAGAGATTTACGATTAAATCTAACTAAATTGATGCCAAATGTTGAAAATTTATAATTAAAGCATCAGGTTCATCCCTCACACTAAAAGCATTTATTTTTTGCTTAGTTATTTTATGTAACAGAAAGTAAATTTTAATTTGATTTGTTTAATTTGAATCTAATTAATAAATGTATAAAAATAAACATTTCACACTACATTTCACTACCGTTATAAATTTAAATCGTTCAAAGTGAGTAGCACTACACCGGTTGTCAAAAATACATTTGAAATTAATGAATTTGCAAAAAATTGATATCAGATAAGCAGGGGGTCTACCCAAAACGGAAAAACATGGAAGTGGTCTACGAGACAAAAAAGTTTGGGAACCTGTGGATACGTAAGTACGTACGTCCGAGTTGTACAGGTCACAGTTTTTGACGGATAGCCTTGGTTTATTTTTTCCCGCTTTGTTTACTTTTAAAGAAGAACCCTATTTGAAATTCATCGAAACGCAATAGGGTAATTTCTTGCTGGCGGAGTGAACAATATTTCTGTCGCCTCTGTGTGCGATCAGCCTTTGTGTGTACATATTTACGCGAAAACAACACACATTCAAACAGAAAGTAGTCGAGTACTGTTGGTGTGTATGCACAATGTACACATACACAAGAAAGCTCAGGACGCGACGGTTGCGCTCGGCTCTGTGTTTTCAAACGGAATGAGTTTCCTCCTTCTCCGTATTTATAATAAAAGAGATTATTAGAATATTTGTATCTACTCTCTTATTACTACATCGTTCTTCTCCGACTCGCCCGTACAACACTGGCATATCGCCGTCTCACTTCCTACACATATTATACACAAATATGAAATGAGAAATAAATTCTTGAGTAATGCAGTATTAAAATAGCTGTTTTGAACAGGGCATGGAGGTATTGTGCTGAGCGTTTACCGTAAAACTCGGTTATAACGAATTATGAATCCGAATCATAAGAAGCGGCCCCAACGTTCACAAGATCATCTTCCCAGTTTAAATACTGCAGTGGCCTTGAAACATAAAATATGTTGAAAATTTTCGGACCCATTACAACAGATTCGTTATATACTGAGAAATTAATAAGTAATTCCCCAAGTGTCTTTATTGGCTGAAAGGGGAGCACATGAAAATTATACTTAGTAAAATTGTCTACTAAAGGTTTTAGTTTCCTGAACGCTTCCAAGTCATTCCAAAAGCTTCTAATACACAAATAATAATTCTAGACGTTTTCCTGTTTTTGCCTATACGCTAGGAAAGTATCTTTGACACGCGACCTTCGCACCATCTCGTGTTTGATTTTTTTCAAAAGTGGTTCACCCAAAATTATTTGGCACCTTTATATTGCAAAAATTTATCGTAGTGAGTACCATATCAATAGTACATATTACATAACTCAAAGGTACTAAAAAATTATCTTTATAATGAGATATTGCACATCGATCTTTGGAAAGAGACAATCTGTTATGAGAGTTAACTCTTAAAGAAGTCAATAACTTTTTCCCATAACAGATAGTCTTTTTCCAAAGGTCGATGTGCAATATATACCGCCGCGTACTCTAAGAAAGTTAAGATCCGTATCCGTATCCGCGGATCTTGAAACCAAATATCCGTATTCAGATCCGTATCCGCGGATATACATTTTTAACGATCCGGCACATCACTACTAGATACTAGAGTAACAGTCACTGTGATCACATAGTAACGACTTTTCCCATGTCTCCTATAGATACACTACTGCACCGATGTACCTAGATCATAATTTAATGTCGGTGAATATTACAGGCAAACATTCTTAAATCATTGACAAATCTCTGATAATACTTACATAATCGCATGAAATGAGTTGATAATAGCGAATATTTTCTTACCTGCAACAAAAAAAAAAAACACATTAGTTAAGTATACAATTTATATGCGTATATTTTTTTTAGAGAAATAGTTTCACGACTCTAAAAAAATTATTATATAAAAAACTAGCAGTCCCGCTCTGGTTTCAGCATGGTGCAAAATAACGAATGAGTACGCACGTTCATCTTAGTTTACCGAGATGAATGTTGCATCCAAATTTCATGATGGTCGGAGTTACCGTTCAAAAGTTTTTGTCGGATGGACAAATTTTCATTGATGCTCCGCTCCTATTGATCGTAGCGTGATATTATATAGCCTATAGCCTTCATCGATAAATGGACAATCCAACATTTTTTTTTTCAATTCGAATCAGTAGTTCCTGAAATTAGCGCGTTCAATCAAACTATTTTTTCAGCTTTATATATTAGTATTGTAACAAAACTGCTGTAGTCCGTGGCGGAAATTATTTATTTACAAGAATAAATGTTTAACAAACAGTAAAACACACAAACGAAAGCGTACTTCTTTAACTTAACAGAAATAATAACGTTAACAGAAATAAAATTAATAGTTCTAAATTATAAAATAAAAGACTAAGTAACAGAGAATATAGAGTCACTAAATTATGTACACAAAATATTTACATCACATGAACACAACACAAAGTTTATCTAGTACAGTAACTGATTCACACTTGTATTTACAAAAAGTTATTTATGTTAAACAGATTTATATAAATTGCACTCACTAAAGTTAATTTATTTCCACGGTAAAATTTATGTCGTAATGCCAGAGCACTGTATCAACACAACTCACGAACAGCTCCAATAAATGACTGACTGCCTTGCCCACTCTGCTCGCCTTTTATAGTTTTCGGCCCATGCTCTAGAATGTTCTCCACGCATCGAGATCCATTCCTTTACATGTATTGGCATCCCTCCAAGCGATTGTCTGCAGGTCGGATGTTTTTATCTGTTTTCAATTGTAGTTTCTACAAATTCCAGAGTCGTCCCATCAAGGGGCACGCACCAGTATAGATATATCCGTATATATTAAATTAGTGATTAAAACGTACTTTCATGTTTCATTTCTCGTTCTTCCGGCGAGGATAAAGCAGAATATTTCGATAATAGAGAGTCGAATAATCGGTACTCTGGTGTATATTATAGCCCATTATAACGGAGTATCACTGTATACGTTCAAAACAACACGCAAATAATTCTTTTCTCTTCGATGTAGCTCTGTGAACGTGTTTACTGAATGAAAAGATGAATAATGGCCGATTTTCGTAGCATATTTAGACAGTTTACAAAAGAATTATTGTTTGATATTTAAAAATTGAAGTCATTACGAAAAATAACTATAATTAAATTTCACAAATAAATTAGTTCCTTATTGGTGTTATTTAAAGTTTGAATACAAGGACCCCGCACAAACCTTATGGGATTTGGTTCTCAGTTAAATTGATCGAAAATGGTTTTATTTTATAGTTTAAAGGCCACTAAGAAGTAGTGTCTATGGGCGCATAGCCTAAAAACCAATAAATTTTTAGCTGCAGGTATGTTTAGCGAGATTTTAGATATATGGATATCCATTGTATTCACAATCTTAAGAAATCGTAAGCTCTAGAAATATATTTTCGAGTGCGCTGAATCCGAATATGACATTATTATTTTATGCAGGGTGACACCTTCCAACATTACCTAGTTTTCAGCTATTTCTTTATTTCTAAAAAAAAGCACAAAAATTGAACATGGAACATGTTTGTGAATTCAATGGATATCTGTATATCTAAAATCTCGTTAAATGTATCTGGAGCTAAAAATCTATTGACTTTTAGGCTATGTGCCCATGGACACTTTTTCTTAGTGACCTTTAAATTATAAAATAAAAATTCGATCAATTTAACCGAAACCAAATCCCATAAGGTTTGTGCGGGGTCCTTTCATTCAAATTGGTATAGTCAATTTTGAGGGACATTTTAGAAACGCGTCTTTTATTTCTCACTAGCGGTCCCGTCCGGTTTCACCCGGGCGTAAAAGAACGAATGGGGAAGGGAGGAACATGAATACACACATTCATCTTAGTTTACCGAGATGAATGTTGTGTCCAAATTTCATGATGATCGGAGTTACCGTTCAAAAGTTTTTGTTGATAAAAAGCAGTATTTATACTTTTTTTAACTAATAATTTTTTTTTAATTAATTAAATAAAATTTAAATAAATTTAAATGTAAGCCGTAGAAGAAAGCAATGTAGAAAATAAAAAATAAATAAAAATATATTCGCCCAATGTGGGGCTCGAGCCCCCGACCCTGATATTGACAGTCGCATGCTCTACCGATTGAGCCAGCCGTAGTCGCGTACTGACAACTCTAATATGAGTATATTTAGTTAGTGCATTTCACCTGAATAGAAGCTTATTTTTGAGATACATTTTGCAACATTTTTCATTAATGCTCCGCTCCTAATGGTCGTAGCGTGATATTATATAGCCTATAGCCTTCCTCGATAAATGGGTTATCCAACAAAAAAAAAATCAATTTGAACCTGTAGTTTCTGAGATTAGCGCGTTCAAACAAACAAACAAACTCTTCAGCTTTATATATTAGTATAGATTCAATCCGTCTCAAACACTTAAACACTTTTAATAAAAAAAAAAACACTTGCTGTAGAATTATTAGTCTTTTCGTTATGCAACAATTTTGTACACCTGAATTTACCACCAATTTAATTATTCACGTTAATTAGTCTGAAAAAAAAAAACAATTTAAAATGAAATTAAAGAAAAATGAAAAGTGCAACTGTAAAAATATTTTATGAAAGGGATCTTCACACATATATCTAGACAATGTGAAGTTGTGGGAAGAAAAACTTCCGGGTACGGTCTCTTCTTATCTTAGATAACTTCCACGGAAACCGCTACCATAGTGTAATGAAATATAGTAAAACAATAGAAATGGATTGGATAATAGGCTATTTCACTGATTTTTGAAAAGTGTTTTAAATGAATCCTAAATTGATTCAGAGGCACTACAATTTTTATAATAATATTTTATAACCGAATAGTGCCATAAAAAGAACTTTTATTTAACCATTATGAATTTCGCGCGAAAGCGACTCGTGACGTCACTATGATTGTAAATAATAACGATAGTGCACAGTAACCATAGTAACACTGTACAATTTAAAATATTTAAATTTGCTATGATTGTTAGAGCTGTAAAAGTAACGAGAAATTGTGTACCCGTATGTATTGTATTCGTTACTTAAAGAACCAGTATCCGTTACTTTCGTATCGTTACGTTACTCGTTACTTTTCATACGACATACAATCGTGTACTAACAGCATCAAGCATGTAGCATCACATCGAGGCGCGTCGCATACGTGATACGATATGACTTCGTTCGTACTTTATTTACTGTACTGAATACTGAATGAACTTTTTTTGTATCTAGTAGGCAGCGTTGCCAGACGTCCCGATTTTGGCAGGATGTCCCGACTTTTAAATCAAAATTAAATGTCCCGCGCGGAGTTGTAAGTTGCAATTTGTAACACTCACTCCACAGACCAGTGGCGGATCCAGGATTACGGCAAGGGGAGGGTCTCGAAATTTTTTTACTCCTTTTGCAGAGAATTTATGAAAAACATGAAAAGCTTTTTTTTTTATTGCGCAGTAAGATTTTAATTTGGGATTTTTGATTCTCTGGAAGGGGGGGGGTTTGAACCCGAAAACCCCCCCCCGTGGATCCGCCACTGCCACAGACTATGTTTAAAACTTTTCTGATTTTGATTTCGGTTTTTTTTTTTAATTCCGAAGACGAATAAGACTCAACTATTTAACGATAGGGTAAATCTGATTAAAAATATTACATTTTTATTAAAATACTTTTTTATGGCAATTTTTGCTATCTAGTGTCACGTAAACGTAATTTTAATTCAAATAAAAAGATAAATATTTGAAAACTTCTGATTATATACGTTTTTTTACTGTCCCGCTTTCGACAAAAGAATTCCGCTGTTTTCACTCAAAGAGTTCCAAAATCCCGACTTGGCAAAAAAAAAACTGGCAACGCTGCTAGTAGGATACATTAATTATTCACTGTAGACGCTAACAATCTAAGCTGTTGAGCGTCTATAATACGAATTGATTGGTCGGCTGATTTACTATATTTTCATATACGCTGTCATCTTTCTATACTTTACTCATCTTTGTGGCTCGAGACATGAAATTAAATATTTAACTTGAGAAAACATAAGATCTCATCATTTTTATTTCTATCGTCACATCAGCTGCTGAGCATCTTTCTCTCTCTCTCTTTCTCTGTAAAACTTAATTAAATGTAAACAAATAATTAAATATTCTGGTTAAATTTAATTCAGTTAAAATTAGAAATCCGTTTTAAATGAATTTTTGGTATCACGTGACAACTGGTACGACGTTTCATCATTGTCTTTTTCTTTTTTTAGCGCTCTTCTTTATTTTGTTAGTTTCTTTCTTTTTCACAGCTTTGCATAAAGCTACACTGACACTTGGTTAGTTGATTGCAGTGATTTATCTACGTCAAACACGGTATCTACTTATTTCAATATGAGGAACTCCACAAGTGTGGGGAATAATACTAATTTAGGATAAAATTCACTTTTCAAAAAATTACAAAAAGCATTTTTTTTATATTAGTTTCACTTGTAAGTTTGTATGTATGTAAGTATGTATGTTTGTTTGTAATCTCGTTTGGACTACAGCAAGTGATTTATTACTGTTAGTATGTTATGCCACTACTGTAAGAGCGGTCTAAGGCGCTAGTCTTCGCTGACATCAACTCTCGGATTCACCGGTCGTGGGTTCTAATCCCGTCCACGCCGAAATAAAAATTTGTTTTTTTTCGGCAAATTTTTGACAATAAATCGAACTAAAAAGTGAAAAATAAATATAGTTTAAAAAAAACTAAAAAACACGCTTTATATCGAAATAAAAAGTAAAAAATATTTTTTTTAAAATAAGCTTAAAACAATAATGAATAAAAAATACTAGTATTATTGTGAAAAAAGCGTGGGGCGCTCGATGTACGAAAATGTGGAACAAAGTGCCACACGCTTTTTTCGCAATAATACTAGTATTTTTTATTCATTATTGTTTTAAGCTTATTTTAAAAAAAATATTTTTTACTTTTTAGTTCGATATAAAGCATGTTTTTAGTTTTTTTTAAACTATATTTATTGAAATTAGTCAGATCGGTTCAGCTAAGTGATGCGCTTTCCAACGAACAGCATTTAATTATAATTATTTATATAGATAGAGTAGCTTTTGCCCGCGGCTTCGCTCGCACCAAGTTGTTGATAGATCAGTCAGTCAGTCAGTCACGTGTTTTTATATATTTAGATAATATGACAAATGTCAATATTTTTGAAGTTGGAATGGACAGGCCCATTCCATTTGGCTGTATTTTTCTATTTAAAATTGCCTTTCAACTGCTAAACTGCAACTGAGTACAAACAACAGAGGACACAACACAATAAAAACTCGGGTCGCAGTGCAAAACCCTGCCGACAATATAGTGTATTTGCTAAAATAGGCAGTGTGGCTTTATTATGCGAACTTAACCCTTTTGTTTTTGAACAAAATAAAAATTTTAACCCCTTAATACATCCCTTAAAATAATATTGTTTTTCTTAATTTGAATATTACTATCAATGTATCAAATTAAATTCACCCTTCACTAAGTAAATTCATATCCACAAACTAACGTTTTCATAAAATTTCTAAGTCCGGTCCTGTCGGGCCGATTTTAATAAAATTTTGGTAGCACATTTTAATCATTACTAAAGGGTTAAATTTCAATTTTGAAACGATTCAAAAAACATTTTCGGTATTTTTGGGCTTAAAAATATTTTTCAGCCCCTCAAACCCACCCGTAAAGTGGTCCGATTGGGCCCATTTTAAATAGACTTCGTGCGGTGATGGATTTCAACATGTGGTCCAAATTTCGTTAAAAACAATTGACTCCTTCGAAAGTTATAGAAAGAACTATTTGTTTTGGATTAATTATTTTTTACAGATTTATAAACATGAATCAAGTGAGTGTATACTTAGCTTTAATTTGTATTTTTGCAGAGATTTGTAAGATAACAGCTTTCTTATTTTGATGGAAATGAAATAATTATCATTCGCGTCAGAGGAAATGGGTTATAATTGCAGGAAAAAAATCTCAGATTCATTTAAAAACTGTTACAGCTTTTCAAACTAAGGATAAAGAAAATATACTCTCAAGTGACAATTTAAATACATTAGATTTACGAAGTAAATTTATGCTCATCATAGTGACTAAAGGCAGTACCTATTATTAAATAAATATGAAATAAAATAATAATAAAATTAATATTTTCGTTGTCATGAGGTAGATATTGTAACAAAACTGTTCTAGTTCGTAGTAGAAACTATTTATTTACAATAACAGACGTTTAACAAAACAGTAAAACACACAATCGAAAAGTACTTCTCTAACGTAACAGAAACAAAACAACAAAATCGAACTAATAAAATAAAAGAATAAGTAATGAAGAATATAAAGTCACTATCTATGTACACAAAATATTTACAACACAGTAACACACAAAAATTTAATTCGCGCACTTATTTATTAACTATATACAAGAGATTATTTATGTTAAACTAGATTTATATAATCGAAATCAATGGTCTATTATACCACACTATGCACTAGTTATTTATTTTGAACACGTGTTTGACTATGAACTCACACACGAAATTACACCTGCCTCACTTCCTGGCGCGCGCCGTATTTATAGCTTCGACCCCCGCCTGGTCGAATGTTCCAAAAGCATTAAGCTGGGCCGAGAACCTTCCTAAACTTGCATTGCCTTCTTCAGGCGATTCTATGAAGGTCGGGATTTGGCTACCTGCCGCCACAAAACCCTTAAACCTGCGTTCATTATTGTTGTCTTCTAGAACATTCGACAGAAAGCAGTGGCGTGTAACAATATTTTTGTGTAATGGGCTCAATAATCTAGTGTGTTCGAGATATAGTAACAGAGATTTGAGAACTGCTTGAATAATAAACGTGGTTTGGGGGTGGCATTTTGTGCATCCCTGCATTAGACAAGATCAAGTTTAATAACGTTAAAGCGCACTGCATAGCTCTTAACGCAGTTCTACTAAAGAGCAGTGCCTTGATGTAAATGGATTTCAGGAAATGGAACAAGGAGCATACTTCCAAATTGTTGAGACTTTTAAGACAATTATCTATGCTATGTTTCGACAATGGAATGCCAGCATTCATTTGAAGCAAGTTCTTCGTGTTACTTGTTAATTATTAACAAACTAGTGGCCATATTCACCGAACGTAAGTAGTTATTTATTCGGTTCATTTGTTCTTCAGGTAGCTATTCCTCCGAATAAATAGCGATAATTCAATTCACCAAGAATAATTATGTTTAATACTACATATTCTGTCCAAATTCTCGGGTATAAATATTTATTCGTCTGATAAAATAATAATGGCCGCCACATAGATCATAATACCAATTAAACGTGGGGTATTATATCTTCAGTTTGTTCTTGTGAATTATGTTTATTAACCTGTTGTGAAGTGTATAGTTGTAAAACATTAAAGTTAGTGGAAGTTTTGTGTGCAATCGGGTTAGGATAAGAATAAGGGTCCCTTCTGAATGCTCGCTAAAAAGTTATTGCATTTTTCAAAAAGTGTTGAAACAAAAAAAAATGTTTTATAGCAACTTAATAAAAATTTGAAACCACTGAAGTACTTATAGCTATAGTGTTTTTTCGCAAGTGATTAGGTGAATGTCTTTGCAAACTCGCAATTATTGTTTGCATGAGTGATCACCGTTCAGTCGTGAATGTCGTGTTCAATGCGATTGAAATGGCTGTAGTGCCAATCAAACATATCTGATAGAAAATAGTAACGTAGTAGTGATGTGTCCACATGACTCTTTATTGGGAGCTGGCTCCGTGCGCTCCGCTCACTAAAAAGAGTCGCTCAGAGCGAGTCGTTCAAAGGAGCGACACTAGACAGTACGCACTACACAAGAGTGCAGACTACAGAGGTGTGAACTGTCATCATGCAAGCTCAAGAGGCACGTAGCAGTGCACAGCACAATACACACGCTTAGCTCTGAGCTCATTTTAATATGATTCTGATATTATATATTATTTGCATTCCGGATAAACTATAATAAAAGCTTAACAATAATAATGTTTATTGTTACAATATTATATGTAAATGATTTAAGTCACTGTAAGCTTAGTACTATTGCACTTACAGTGTGTCATTCAACATTAAATTATTCAGCAAAGATAACTCCGTACGTGCAAAATTCACTAGTGCCTCTGTGGCCTGTGCTGTGTGCGCTCTGTAAATGTGCGAATGCAACAGTACGGTATAGCTCAGCACAGAGCAATGGCGCTCGGAGTGAGTCATTCACAAAAAAGAGAGCGACTCGCTTCGCTCCGAGAAAGGAGTCGTTCATTATGAACGACTCGCTCAGGAGCGACACATCACTATAACGCTTGTATCGTACAGAAGAAGAATTTATTCAAAGTTACGCCATTTAAAATCATTTTTGAGAAGTAACAAATTATTTCATTATTGACTCACAACGTCAAGGGAACAAAGGTTGACTTTTGCTCCATTGACTTTGTGAGTTTAAAATGCAATTAGTAAGGACATACGTGGAATCAAGTTCACTAAGAAAATCAAACAAAAAAAATCGCAGCATTGATATGCGGAAGACGATTCAGTTGCTGAGCGCAACTATCGCAGCAATGTAGTTCTATCGGGTTTTCAGTTAAAAAACTGGACACAAAGTTTATATTATATTATGTCGTTATATAGGATGTACAGGAAAAATATCGTAATAATACATGGCATGTTGAATATGTGTGTATTGTGTATTCTCTTAAATTGTCAGTCCCAGAGTTTATCCAGCACGATTGGGAATACAACTACAAAAAAAAACAACACGTATTCATCCGTCAGTCAGCCAGTAAGAGTTGGAAACAGTCTGGGAAGGGTACCGGATCTAGTTCACAATAATAAGCCATTTTCGACCTGAGCATCTATTGGCCTATATTTCTTCCAATAAAAAAAAAATGTGAACCGTCGTGGAATATCTGGCAGATGTGAAACAAATTTTAGCGAAATTCTAAAAACTAAATTTCGCTCTGTAATTAAATTTCGCCTCGTTACTAAATTTTGTCCTGTAACTAAATTTTGCTTTGTAACTAAATTTTGCCATTTAACTAAATTTCACCATGCAACTAAATTCCGCTCTGTAATAAAATTTTGTCGTGTAAAATATTAGTCATCACGCACTAGATACATACCCTACTATTTAAAGTAGCAGTTTTTTTGATGATAAGCATAAAAACTAGGGAAGTATAAAACATGAATATCGATTTATAATGGGAAAAAATCGAAAATATGCATTTTTGTTAGAGTCTGTACCTACACAACATCTAAGCTTTTATATACCAGATATACTTCTATACAATTACAATTGCAAGTATAATGAAAATATTCCTGTTTAAAAATCTATTTTTTTTTAACAAATCGGTAAAAAATTCAGTTTTTACAAAAAAATTACAATTTTTGATACAGGTATTAAGGGCACTATGATTGAAACAAAAATAAAAAATATAGAATAGTTACTTCTTACCACAACAGTTTTATTAGCGGATGTACATTTCGGGAGCTATGCTCTCATCTTCAGCATGAGTGTGTGTGTGTCGAGAACTGTGTTCGACACCCTAACGTAACGTAGAGCTACGTAATCGTGACGGTCGAGTCAGGCCAGTCGAGCTTAGCGCGTCTGTTATAATGTCTCAATCATCTTTTTGTTTGTTGAAACCCAATAATAAAGTCATTACCTACAACATATCTCATACCTGAACTCTTCTCCGTTCTTTTCTTCTCTTTTAAAAAGTCGATGCACTCTTTAAACTAAAGCGCGATATAGACTCGTATCGAAGAGTCGTTTCATTTATTTTTTTTAGAGCCATCGGCAGTTAGTTTTCGTTAATCTCTTCTTTTTAAGAGGTTATTGAAAATATTCGAGAAAAACGTCTTAAATTTATTAATTAAATACATACCTAGTAATAATTATTTTTCACAGCGGTCCACACATGTAAATTATTAATTAGTAAGTATTTAAATTAATAAATTGATAACGTTTTTCTCGAATATTTTTTTATGTAACCTTATGAAAACTTTATATGAATTTTAGAAAAAAAAAAACGGCCAAGTGCGAGTCGAACTCGCGCACCGAGGGTTCCGTACAAACTTGTAGGTATGTAAATAGTTCGTCCATCACGAGAATCGAGTCGCGAAGCTGTTGTTCCCATACATCGACAAACGTCGCGGTCAGTTTGCCAACTAAGCGTGTAATTGCAATGATTTCAGATAGACTACCGAACTGTATTGTAACTCTGATAGCCTAGTTGTCGTACCGTGTTGTATGCGAGAGTTCTCATATTGTGTTGTATAAAGGCACTAGTAGCGGACGCTTGTTTTATATTAGAACTGTTACTGTGTACGTGCGTACCTTTGTTGTTGTGGTTTAAGAACATTATTTTTTGTGTGATGTAACTACAAATTTACGGTTTTCGGATTTTTCCCTTAACTTGTGCTATAAGATATCGCTTCTTTCCAAATTTCTTGATTCTCGGTCAACGGGAAGTACCGTATAGGTTTTGATTCCCAATAGTCTTGACAAACAGACGGACAACAAAGTGATCTTATAAGGGTTCCTTTTTTCCTTTTGAGGAAGTATATCGATTGCGATTTTATTCCTACGCTCGGTATATAATAAAAGTATATGGTGTTCAGAGACATACGGATCGACCTTAATAATACTCCATTTGATGCACATCGTGACGAAGACGGATACCTATATAATATGAGAAGACCGCAGACAAGAAGGTGAGCCTATAGGTGGAGACTCGCAGACTTCGTTTGATTATTGCCAGTGTTTATCAAACTTGCTACCAAAAACTTAAATGGTTTAACGTTTCATTCAGCCAAATATTAATTACTAGCGGTCCCGCCCAGTTTCACCCGGGTGCAAAAGAACGAAAGGGAGGGAGTGACATAAGTACGAACATTCATCTTAGTTTACAAAGATGAATGTTGTGTCCAAATTTCATGATAATCGGAGTTACCGTTCAAAAGTTTTTGTCGGACGGACAAATTTTGAGTTACATTTTTCATTGATGCTCCGCTCCTATTAACCGTAGCGTGATGTTATATAGCCTGTAGCCTACCTCGATAAATGGGCTATCCAACAAAAAATATTTTTTTTAAATCGATCCAGTAGTTCCTGAGATTAGCGCGTTCAACAAAACAAACAAACAAACAGACTTTATATATTTATATTAGTATAGATAATCTATTCATTCAATGTGACTATAAAGAAATAAAAATAAATCTAGAACCTTGCTTATCAACTTGTCTATTCTAACAAAATAGTGCTCTGTCAAGGTCATAGGGACCCCAATATCCTAATGTTCCCAGGGCTTCCAATAGGTTAAAGACGCCCTTGTCAATTATTTCCTTCTATCTATATAATTAAATTTTTTAAGCGATCTTTTTTCAAAATGTTTTGATTTTTGCCGTAACATACCCGTTTACGAAAATATGTATGCAGCCGTATCGTGTATATAATTTAATGTATGCTGATATTTAGTGAGATCATGTAGCTATACTACAAGGTCCATCGTAATAAAGCCATTATATCCACATATATGCATACTACATACGTGTATAATGCAGGTTAATATACAGTATGCAAACACGTAAGGTGCACATAGGGAAATTAGCATTGGGAAAAAATACTTGGATCAGAGTTAGCCATGACTGCATTAATTGTTATTTCTATTGAATTACCGTAGAAATCTTGAGGATTTCTATTTTATTTTGATTTATTTTTATTTTACTTGGCTTTTTTAATAATAAAAAGCTCTTATAAATCATTATTTTAATTTTTTTGTACAAAAATAAAACAAAAAAACAACTCCATCTGTTTGGAAATATTTCATTCAAAAATTGTCTGACTGGTATGACGTATGCGCGTTTGTAAACCAGTGACCCAATGTCTTTAGGTTCAACACGATTCACGAATAGGCGGAGATATTTGATCTCGCACCATATTTGAGTATTTTAATTTAATGTCTCATTAATAAAAAAAGTTCGATTATGTTGTAATCATTTGAATATTTTCTTCGGTAGTATACACATTCATTTTGCAAAAGAATATTATCTGTCAAATTGAAAAACAAGATTTCAAGGCTCACTCTGATCCAGTCATTTTTTTCCCAATGTTAATTTCCCTATGTGCACCTTACGCGTTTACATACTGTATACAACTATGCCTATAGTGAAGAAAATATCATGCTCTTAAGGTCAATGTACAAAGGTTATGCTTTATTGAAAGGTTATTATTAATAACCCTCGTCTTGTACGTGCAGTGAAACCCCCCTGGTTAGTTTGTACAGACGATTCTAAAAAAAATGCATAATTCATATATGTGAATCTACAGGCGGAAATACTGTGATTTATTAATTATACCTATCTATACTATATTCGAAAGTGATTTGTGAAATTATTGAAGTAAAACTTCGTTTGGCACGGTAGAATAAAATTTATTCTTGACATTGAAAACGTAACGAACGTGTCGCGATGTACGGTGGCCGCGAGGTATAGTACGCGCCACGAATCTAAAAGTTTCGGAAGTTAGTCACAAACAGCGTCGCAAAGGCACATTTTAGAGCCGTTGATACTCCCACCACCTCCCAGCTACCTGCACGGAACGTGCGCTCGTCGGTGATTGACCGTGATCGCTTGTTGCCCTTGTCACTTGTCGCTTTCCTACTTTAAAGTACAGTCGAGTACGCTATTGTCAAGTTGTTATTGCTATGTTAGTTTTGTTGAGTTGAGAGTTTGTTGTTTTTCAACAGACTGTACAAGCGCAAGCCTGCCTTCGCATCTAACTTTGGAGCCTTTAAGATTCGTGGCACGTACTATAGAACACTTGTTTTGTAGCCTAAAGGTCGTAGGTTTGATCCCGGGCGTCGATTCCATTTTTACTTTTTTTTACGTATTGCAAAATTCAGTCTTTTTTTTTATTTTGTAAGAGAGTACATTTAATGGGAATATAACATTGATCTTTTTTGCACACGCTTTTCATGCCTGTATATCGATAGTGAAATGACACATTTAACACTAGTGTTGTAAAGTTACGTAAATCATAATCTAACCGCATGAGAATTGAACGCAGCCTACAGTTACAAGTGACTTGCTCAAAATTGAACTGTCAAAAATTTAAAAATTAGATGAAAAATACTACAGTGCGTGATTATTTTATCATTTGTGTGCCTGGTAAAACGAGCGCCAGCGACTTCTAAACCTCAACAGAACGAATCTGGATACAACGGCCAGTATTATATAAATTTTAAATTTGAACGCAGGTTAAAAATTTAAGAAAAATGTGTTGATAACAAAAATTGACGTTGGTTCATTTAGGCCAGTAAAATGAAAATAACTTGACCCTAAACATTTCCACAAAATCGCAAAAGGGTGCAAATTTGAGGGAAGACTTATATAAGTATGATACACAATCTGTCAAAATTGCACCTTCGTGCGATGACTGGAACTTGTTTAAAAAAAAGTTTAAAAACTGTGTTTCATCAGTTTTTGGCCTGCATCTTGTCATAATTCAATATTGTAACTGTAAAGTTCTTCTAATTTTTGAATTAGTAGAAATTGAGTGCGTCATTTTACTGGCCTACATTGCTTTAATACAATTATTACGGTAAAAAATAAATGAAAATAACATTTAACATATGAGAAAAGTTTTGCATCACTTTAATTTAAAAATACGGCGGCAGAGAGAGAGAGAAAGAGAGAGAGAGAGAGAAGGTGATAGAGAAATAAAGAAAGAAAGAACCGACCGAGAGGTATGCAAAGAAGCATGTTTAATATAACTAGGTTATATTAAACTGTAAAAATGTATTTATTTTAATTTAAACATGAACTTCTCTTTTTTTGAAAATAAAATTACATTTGAATTCGAGTCACGTAAACTGAGGCAGTTGTTTCTCTTTTACGATACACAGTCGAGCTAGATAAACAATTCTTTATATTATTCTTTCGAATACTCGTGCATTGCACTCGAATTGGTGTAGGACTCGTACATATAAATTAAAGGCTCATTGCACATATTTCTAACCAAATTTGTATCCTTTAACGCAATTAATTTCAGCTGTGTGTTTCTCTGGAAAAACATCCATCTATATTGTAACAAAATGGTCCTATAGTTCGTGGTGGAAAATATTTATTTACAATAGTAAAACGTTAACAAAACAAATAAACAAACGGAAAGTAGTTATTTATTCTAACTGATAAACTAAAGAATAAGTAATGAAGAATACAAAGTCACTATTTATGTACACGAAATATTTGCAACACAGGAACACACCAAAATTTATTTAGCACACTTATTTACACAGTTCATTTATATATTTATCTCAGCAGTTACCTCAGTACTGTTCACGGTATTGACTGTCAATTTATGTCACAACAATTTGGCAACAAAACCTTTTTTACCTACGCACATTGTTATCGTTTGAATAATCAAGCCGATTATTGTGTGTCATTGTTAGAATAACAAGCCGATAGTTGCCCCACAATAATCTGTGTGTCATTGTTAGAACGACGAGCCGATTGTTGTCCCCCGACATATTTTGTCGTCCCAACGTAATGTAACAATATCTTTAATCTTTACATATATATAGAAATCTCGTGTCACGATGTTCGTCCGCGCTAATCTCCGAAACCACTGAACCAATTTTAATGAAATTTTGTAAATCTGTCTTGCTTGGTCCATCTTACGCTATAGGATAGTTTTTATTAAATATTTACATCATATTTTTGTACTTATCTCCTGTATAAAGTAGCTGTTTTCCATTTATCAAAATTTTTGACAGTTCAATTTTGCGCAAACGTCATTTCTAAAAGTAAACAACTGATAGACAAATTGTGATTGACTATGGAGTTGGTATAGCGCGACCAGTTTTGTTTTACTTTGCCGAACTAGTGCGTAATTGGTCAGTATATACATGCATGTAAAGCAGTCATTCTATACAAGGTAATGCAAAAAATTTAGTATGTATCTCGAACGTAAGGATATTATGACTTGCATGAAGCTCATTTTTACATAATTTCAAAGCTCGTAACATAATAATCTACGTTACGTTCTAGATACATAATTGTCTATTTTCTGAATATCGAAAAAATAAAAATTATGTAAGCGCGAACAATATTTCTATAAGAATTTATAAATACCACATATTTACAAAAAAACAGCGGCATGTAATTTGATAAAGACTCCGTTTATTTGTGGTAGTGTGCAAGAGAGAGATAGAAATAAATTGCAGAATATGTTACTTTACAAACTTTAAAACTACCCAAAAGTATAATAAATAAATATAGTTGTCACCAGTGGATGTTAAAGTGGGTAGGAGAGTTGCGTTGCTACTGAGTTGAACGCATAAAAAAGGAAATTACATGTTAATGAGAATAAGCTACTACCATTCTCTGTTTCAGTCTTGCATTTCTCTTCTGTTATTGTTGAAAAACAGGGGCGCAGATAAAATTTCAATCGTGTACAGTCGACTTTCTCTAAGAACCACGCTGCAGGATAAAAAGGTTATGAGTTGTCCTATACAAAACCAAAAAATCACTATGCACCCCCCCCCACCGCGATGAAACAAATAGACATTCTCTGAAACCGTTTCAGTTAAAAATATATTACATATACCGCTTCACTGCCGGTATGTGCTCTATTATCGCTTTGCGCGTCAGAGCTGACTTTCGTTATATCTAAGTTATTTCACACGAAATCCATTAAAATAGCAGTTTTTTGAAAAGAGGAGATTTTGTTCTATAAAACAGAACCATTTTTAGATCGATTTGAGTTCATAATTACTACTAAAATTGTAATTCAAAATCACAAACAGTACGTACGTCCGAGCTCTACAGATCGCAATTTTAGTCAGATCGCCTTAGTTTATATTTAATTCACTTCGTTTACTATCAGAGTAGAGCCCTATTTAAATTTAATGAAATGTGTTCAGTAGTTTAATTCTTATAAACAGTTTTATTTCATTATTTTTTGGCAGCTAATAGTTTAAAAAAAATTACTGTGTAAATTACCATAGAATAAATGCTATACTTTATACCATAATAACAGCGGCACAGCCATAGAGCTTCAGTGGCATAGTGGATAAGCAAGTAGATCAGAAACGACAAGTCCCGGGTTCGATTCCTTCCAGAATCATTGAATTTTATTTTTTTCTATTTCATTTAATTCCACTTGATATTTATATGTTATACACTTTTTTTTATTTTTCCAAACTTAAAAAAAAAGTTTTTAATTTTTTTTTCAATTTTTAATTAATATAAGTATTTATTTCTTTAAATTTTTTAATCTTTCTTTAATTTTTTAAAATAGGTACTTTTTCAGTTTTTTTTTTTCGTTTTTGTAATTTTTATCATACAGTGGAAAACTTGCGGGATGTGCACTTTTGGCTTTGCCAACTATATTTTGATATTCAGGGGTAAACACGAGAATCGGTTGCGAGAGGAAAATTAATATAATAATGACTTTTACACCCCACCATCAATAGTTGCAGTTGTAAAAATCCATGTTTAAAATCAAAATTTGCAGTTTTGGATAAAGCTGATATGACAACATTGATCATTTTTTCAGATAATAACTCTGCACACATTGTTCATCCTCTAAATATGAATATAATATACAATATTCATTAAACTGGTAATTAGATTGCTATGATAATTTTATATTTGTTTTCGAAAAATATTGCCTATTGTGTTCGATCGGAGATAAAAAAACATAAATAATAATGCTTTATCTATACACAACACATTGCAAATGTCTGTTATTATAATCTGTTATTATAAATGGGGAATATATGTATATTAGCAGGACTTTATTATATAAAACGGATGATTAAAAATCAGAATGATAATTAAAATTACCAGTGGTCGCCAAGTGGTCATAATTTCATTAAATTTTTAAGTGTGAACGTAATTTAGGTTCTTTTTACCTGTGGGGCCATTCGAGTATTACGTAAGCAGAATTTTAGTAATTTTTGACCCCTCTCTCCCCTTGTCAGGAAAAGTAAGCAAAGCTCTTACCCCCCTCCTATGCTTACATAAACATTGGTGTGAACGTTGTTCTTCGGTTTCATGAGACATTAAAAACTTAAAAATAAAAATCTTTTTTTTTAAAGTGACCTTCAAAAAGGCTCACTAAATAGGGTAAAATAACAACGTTTTGAGGCCAGAATATGATTATTATATACGTCTTGTAGCTGCGCCTGTTCTATGAAATACAGAGGAAATTCATTCGAGAGTTGAAACATCCATTCATTCAAGCATAGTGGGTACCAACACATCCATTTTTATTATACGTCGTGCGAAGGAATCACTTCGAATGAATCATTCGATTATAAAAATCGTTCAAGTAGCAACCTTTCGATTGTTAAAATTATTCGATTATTTACTGTTTTTTTATCAGTTTGATACGACACCCGAAAAAAATATTGTAATGTTGCGTGCCCCTTGATGGGACGACTCTGGAATCAGTAGAAACTACTCGAAACGATAACAATGGGAACAGGTAAAAACACCCGACCTGGAGATGCATATACATGTAAAGGATGGATCTCGGTGCGGAAAGTAGGTAGCGAAGTTAGACTCGATTTCTTAGAATCGCTTGGAGAGAACAATAGATGTAAAGGAAGAAATCTCGATTCGTCCAGAACATTCGATAGAAGCGGCGTGGGGCGAGGCTATAAAAGGCGAGCAGAGTGGTTGAGTCAGTCAGTCAGTCAGTATTCGAGCTGTTCGTGAGTTGTGTTGATACAGTGCTCTGGTATTACGACATAAATTATACTGTAGAAATAAATTATAACTTTAGTGAGTGGTTTTACATAAATGATTTATAGATAATAGACAAGTGTGCTGATAAATTTTGTGTTGTGTTCCTGTGTTGTAAACATTTTGTGTATATAATTTAGTGACTCTAAATTCTCTGTTACTTAGTATTTTATTTTTATTATTTAGAACTATTAGTTTTGTTTCTGTTAACGTTATTATTTCTGTTAAGTTAAAGAAGTACGCTTTCGTTTGTGTGTTTAACCGTTTTGTTAAACATTTATTATTGCAAATAAATAATTTCCGCCACGGACTACAACAGTTTTGTTACAGTAATATTATAGAAGTACGGCACGCCGCTGGTGAATGTTAGATAAAATAATGTGCCAGATGGCAGAAACTTTTCTTGACAGTAGCCTGAATATATTTATATGGCAGGGCGATGATAGCAAACATGTCGGAAGACGCGATCTGTGGGAAAAGTTTATACTTCTGGTTTCTGCCACAGTTGGCCAGTTTCCGTACTGTTTGTTTATAATGTGACCTGAGAAAAAATCATATTCGTATTTTTTTACGTTGACAATAACTAAAACCAGTTTAAAAAATCACTGACTATCACAAATGTTAGAAAAACATTGGTGACATCAATAAGTTTAGACTAGCACCCGTTGTTAGGAATCTATATCTATAGGTTGTGTGCACGAAGCCTACTAGCTCCGCTAGTAGGATATAGAGAATTATTGAACTCAGATTTTATGGAAATCGCGACATGTTTCTATGTTGATAAGTCAAAAACTTTAGTTAGCCATGAGGTGTCAAAAAAAAATGTAATAAGGAAATTTATATATACAATCAAATTAAGATAATATGTAAACCACTATATAAATAGCATAACATAAAAGGTACGTGAGAATTATTTATTTATCAATTGTGACGTGCAATATATAAATAATTAATTTGTTTACAAGGACAGCGTAACATCAAATTATGGCTCCAATGATTTTTATTTTAAATCTTTGATTAACGTCTGAATAGAACTCTTCAAGTAAATAAAATTGTCGACCAATTTTTCTCAGACCAAACGATATATTGACAAAAAATGATAAAAATACAAATCAATATAACACAAGATGACGTTTTGATCCGGATTTGGATCTTCTTCAGAAATATATTTTTTAGATATATTTCTGAAGAAGATCCAAATCCGGATCGAAACGTCATTTTGTGTTATATTGATTTGTATTTTTATCATTTTTTGTCAATATATCGTTTGGTCTGAGAAAAATTGGTCGACAATTTTATTTACTTGAAGATTTTTATTTTACTTAAATCGCCATCAGCGCAACAGTCCGTAATACAAAAAACATTTCCAGATCGCCTTGTTTTGTCCATGTTTTCTTTGTAATTAAAAAACTATAAAATTATAATTATTTTCACTTTTAATAAACAGTGCTCACTGACAATACGGAAAATTTGAGTTTGAAGTTTCCGCTACTGCTCACCACAAACGCTCGCATCGATAAATTTATAACTCCGTCTCCTTGCCCAAAGCCCGTACGAATATTATAAAGAGAGAGTGCGAATTTTGTGTTTGTGTAGTATGTGGAGGGTAATCTCCGAAACCACTGCACCTATTTGAAAAATTCTTCCATCACTAGTTAGAATGAGCCTTCAAGGTGGACATAGGTTATTATCGCGTTGAAATAAAAGCGCCCTTAATGGAGACCAATTTTGCAACGTAAGTCGGTGTCAAAACGTTTTGGCAGAAAATTTGATTTGACAATGACTTTAGATCAGTGATTCCCAAAGTGGTCTATATCGACCCCCAGGGTCGACGACTACTTGCAAGGGGTCCATGTCAGCAGGAAAAAAATTGGGGGTCCATGAAATGAAAATGGGGATCAACGATAGTGAGTCTCCTAACAAAAAAAGAAACAAACTGGACATCGATAACCGAACAGATTTAAGATTAAATCTAACTAAATTGAAGCCAAATGTTGAAAATTTATTATTAAAGCATCAGTTTCATCCCTCACACTATAAGCATTTATTTTTTGCTTAGCTATTTTATGTACCAGAAAGTAAATTTTAATTTGATTCGTTTAATTTGAATCTAATTATTAATTAATAAATGTATAAAACTAAACATTTCACACTACATTTCACTACCGTTATAAATTTAAATCGTTCAAAGTAGCACTATACCGGTTGTCAAAAATACATTTGAAATTAATGAATTTGCTAAAAATCAATATCAGATAAGCAGGGGGTCTACCCAAAACCGAAAAACATGGCAAGTGGTCTACGAGACAAAAAAGTTTGGGCACCTCTGATGTAAGGTCATTGTAAAATCAAAATTTTTGACAATCCTTTCTGCAACCCAGCATAAATTAGTCAGGATAAGAGCTAAAATTGAAAATATATTTACAAAGGATTAAAATAAAATGAGTCACGTTAGGGCAGTTTAAGGGACAAATCTACGAAGAACAAACATACATATATAGGTACGGGAAACGTTTCAGCAACCGGAGTCCTAAAACTGTACACGCGTACTTACAGTTGAGTTAAATCTGGCCGCCGTCATTTAATGAGGTTCCCAGTCACCGGAAAATGTTAAGAGCACAAAGATAACTTATTTGCTGTCGGCAAAGTCAACGCCACGCGGGTCATCCGACTGGGGATAACTGATCAGGGTTCTCATATTCCTTACTGGTTTAGTTGTATCGGGTTTTAATTAGTGAAGCTTAGATTGACAATAATAATAATAACTAGTGTGACCTGTGCGAATTATTCGCACTAAATAAGTATAATAATTATCACTTTACAAAATTATTTTTTAAATATGATTGCAGGTATTCAATTCGTTTCTAATTTTGCACACTGCTTATAACGTTCTTCTTTTTGTTGTATTACAATATGAAGCTCAGATGACAGATCGGAGAAATATTTTACTAAAATTGTCATATAGAGGCGCAAGTAGCAAAAGCGTTGAGCTAAGCCGTCAGATGGCATCATGCAGCATTGCTGTGACGTTGTTCAGCGTTGCTCGCTGTTTAAAAATTAAAGCCGTCAGATGGCAGTATGCAGTATTGTGTCTGTTGTATAACAATATGAAGGTCAGATGACAGATCGAAGTGTTGACGTTGTTTCAAAATTAAAGCCGTCAGATGGCAGACGTTGTTCAGCGTTGCTGTATTTTAATTAATTTACGAAAACAAAAGCAATAATAAATTTTTTAGTTGTCGATGTCAGTAGAGCAAGCAATTATTTGTAAAATGATATATAATTTATGTGGAGAAATTGTGAGGTTTTTTCTAAAATGGGAGGCAAACATCTTTAACCTTAGCGTATTAACCTTCAAGCGGGCGCGCGTAGTCGAATCGACCGCGCTTAGTACATTTTCGTTCATATTATTATTATTACCCATCACATTTATTTCTCATTTCTAGTAGCCTGTCGCTATGTCATTGGGAGTAAAATAAAGAATAAACCGTCGCTCGGGGCGCTCCCCCTCCACAGATTGCAATTGTTTTAGTCCCGGTGTCATACAAAATGTATTTGCAATCAATGTTATATGGACGAAGAAACTGATTCTGATGAAAACTAAACCAAAGTTATTAATTTTTATTCTTATTTTGTAATTTTTAAACGCTTTATATTAGTTTGGGTTGTAACTATGTATGTATGTAACTAACTATGTATGTATGTCCGTAACGGAATCTTTGAGCATAATTTTCACCAATTTCCCGAAGTCTGATTAATTTGAAACTTTGCATACGTATCAAGGACCGATGACAATGCAATAATTTGATAACAGTTTCCCATTATCCTTATTAGGACCCCCAGGATTAATAAATTCTTTTATAGATCCTCAAACTAAAAAGTGAAAAATAAAATATAGTTTAAAAAAAACTAAAAAACACGCTTTATATCGGACTAAAAAGTAAAAAATAATTGTTTTAAAATAAGCTTAAAAAGCGTTGGGCGCTCGATGTACGAAAATGTGGAACAAAGCGCCCCACGCTTTTTAAGCTTATTTTAAAACAATTATTAATATTAGACTAGGTATATACTAGTCTGAGATATGTAAAAGGGTTTTGTGTTCCTAATTTTTGTTTTAATTCAAAGAATATTTGAGTTATGTTAATTAATTAAATAATTGTTTCTTTTTCATAATTTTAATAACTTTTTTTGACAAATCAGACTTTAAAGACAATGATAATATTTCTGAGTACAAATAAATAAATAAATATTGAATAAATAGTGCTTTATTTCTATTATTCATCCCATAGGTCTTTTCGGTTACGCGCGCCCGCTCCCGTTACAAATGACCGCGCGCCCGCTTGAAGGTTAATATATATGATAATAATAATCCAGAGACGCTCATGCATCTCTTATCGGCATGCAGTCATTATTTAAGTTGCGCTTACATTCCTCGTCACAATGCTGCTCTGAGGGTGTTATATTACCACTTAATATGTTCCCGGCGATATTGAGTCCGTTGTCGAGAATGAATCGTGTAAGATTTTCTGGAACTATTCATTCAGTACTATCAGGCAACTTTCAGTTACAAAGCCTGATATAGTTCTTTTTGATAAAACCACGCGAGTTTGTATGTCATCGAGTTTTCAGCCCCTGCTGAAACGAACATAGTTGCGAAGAAGACTGAGCGAAGCAGGCAAAATATCAAGACCTTCTTTTTGAACTCAGGAAACAGTATCAGGAGTATTTACAAAAAAAAATATAAATCATAGATTTTTTTCCCTAAAATATAGGTTAAATAAAAGTTCTTTAAATTGCAGACCCTATAAGAAGGTGAACTAAAAGAGATAAACTGAGAAAATACTGTCAGAGATATGTCCAGTGGCTGCACATGAATTGGGATTACTCAAAACCTTTCTGTGGACAATAAAATTCATAGAAAATGACTGAACTAGAAATAGATACCTACATGACATGAAACTTTTATAATAGAACTAGCGGTCCGTCCCGGTTTCACCCGGGTGCAATAGCTATAATTCTGCAAAATGTATTTCGTTTGCCGCCAGGCGTCTGAACTAATTTTACCAGATTTGCTTCTGAACTAATAGCTTTGAGCGAGTTCTATCAGATGTCGCTAATCGGTACTAAAACAGTTTTTTTTTTGTTTGCTTCTGAACTGATAGCTTTGAGTAAATTCTATCAGATGTCGCTGCTTGTTATTAAAACAGTTTTTTTTAAGAAAATATGTAATAAAAACTGTCCTATAGTCTAAGTTGGACTAAGCAAGGCACATTTACAAAATTTCATTAAAAGCGCTTCAATGGTTTCGGAAATTAGCACGGTGAAAATTTGTGACACAAGAATTTTGTATATAAAGATAAGGAAACCGTCTGCTCAAGCTGCAGCCTGCGTCATATTTTTAACTAGATCTTAAATATTCACAAATCCTGACGAAAATTAAGGCCGCTGCACACGAGGCTAGAAACACTGCTGGGACTTCTGCTCGCCGGCAGGCTGGGCACGAAGCTGGAAATTACATCATTGCGGGGTCACAAGATAGACTAGCAAGGAAAATAGTCCCTGTTCGAAAACTTGTGAGCTAGCAGGCGAGCCCGCAGTGACGTCATTTCCAGCTTCGTACCCAGTCTACGGGCCAGCAGAACTCCGAGCGGTGTTTCTAGCCTCGTGTGCAGCGGCCTTTATTTACCGCTGAAAATTATGGAAAGGCGCTACTGGGAACAGACGCATCTTCCTGCAATGATAGCGTTAGTGGAAATATTTCTCGTCTGTTCGGCGAAGTGGAGACGGTGAAAGCTAGGCAAAGGAAGGCAAGCTGCGTTGTAGCTGTAACTAAAGTTAGCGTATGATTTAATTAAGTTCATTTTTGATATTTCTTCTCTCGTTATTTCGTTTGTAGCCGAACGAAGAAGCTCAGATTCTGGAGAGTCGAGAAGAGGAAAGCGATGAGAGTTAAAGAGGAAGTGATATTAAGTCTGCCGAAACTAGGAAGGTAGACTCCCGGGGATGGAGTTTGATATAGAGAATAGATAAAAAAGAGGAGGCTCACTTGTCATCCTTTCACTTTCCTTCAAATGCAATAGAGTTTTAAATAAAATTGACAAGTTCACCTTAAATTTAGGAGGTAGGTACTGTTGTAGTACTAAAGAAATTTATATCTAACTAGAGTGACCTGTGCGAATTATTCGCACTAAATAAGTATAATAATTATCACTTTACAAAATTATTTTTTAAATATGATTGCAGGTATTCAATTCGTTTCTAATTTTGCACACTACTTATAACGTTCTTCTTTTTGTTGTATTACAATATGAAGCTCAGATGACAGATCGAAGAAATATTTTACTAAAATTGTCATATAGAGGCGCAAATAGTAAAAGCGTTGAGCTAAGCCGTCAGATGGCATCATGCAGCATTGCTGTAACGTTGTTCAGCGTTGCTCGCTGTTTCAAAATTAAAGCCGTCAGATGGCAGTATGCAGTATTGTGTCTGTTGTATTACAATATGAAGGTTAGATGACAGAACGAAGTGTTGACGTTGTTTCAAAATTAAAACCGTCAGATGGCAGACGTTGTTCAGCGTTGCTGTATTTTAATTAATTTACAAAAACAAAAGCAATAATAAATTTTTTAGTTGTCGATGTCAGTAGAGCAAGCAATGATATATAATTTATGTGAAGAACAAGAAATCGTGAAGTTTTTCTAAAAAGGGAGGCAAACATCTTAAACCTTAGCGTATTAATATATATTATGATATGCAAACATGAATTTACAATACATGAAGTAGTGATGTGTCTATATGACTCTTTATTGGGAGCTGGCTCCGTGCGCTCCGCTCACTAAAAAGAGTCGCTCAGAGGGAGTCGTTCAAAGAAGCGATACTAGACAGTACGCACTACACAAGAGTGCATGCTCAGGAGTCACTTAGCATTGCACATCACAAAAAAAATACACACACTCAGATCTGATCTTATATTATTCGCATTTCAGATAAACTATAAAGTATAATAAAAGCTTAACAATAATAATGTTTACTGTTTTAATATTATATCTTGGTCAATGACAATGTGAATGGTTTAAATCACTGTTAAGATTAGTACTATTACACTTACAGTGTGTCATTCAACATTAAATGACTCAGCAAAGATACCTCCGTACGTCCAAAGTTCACTAGTGTCTCTGTGCCCTGTGCTGTGTGCGCTCTGTAAATGTGCGAATGCAACAGTACAGAACAGCTCAGCACAAAAATTTACAATATCTTTTCGTTTTGAGGTCCAAAACGAAAATATGTTGTAAAATTTTGTGGGTTGGAATGGTAATAAGCTATTAGGTAGCTCATAAGGGTCATCAAGCTAATTAGGAAGTTTCCCATTTTTGTACTCTTAATCGTAATTCTAAAAATTATGAAATTAATGGCGAAATAATTTTTATAAAGAAAAAATCTAAAAAGGGTAAATAATTTTTTGAGACGATTTCGTTTTAAAACATCTTGACACCGAAAAATGTAGAAACTTCTAGAAAATTATACGAAACAGTATTATGACTTTTATAGTAATGATAAATTTCCAACCGGTATACAAAATAATTACAAAACCCCGACTGATATAAAATAGAAATTCAATTCGATATTTCACAGGCGAAGGGAAACAAGACAAGACAAATTGAATGTATATCAATATAAATCTATATTTTTGCCACATTCAGCATAAAAATTCAACTAAAATAGTGTCAATGACGTCGAATAAAAATACAAAGAATATGGATACGTTTAAAATTCATGGCAGGAACGTGTATATGTGCTACTGTATAGCCATTGAGCAATATATAAAATGACAGCAGCTACTGCTACTCTATACACTAACAGCAACGAGTATACCACGTGTGAAAGCTAGGGATGCACATCAATTGTATAGTCTGGTCCTCAAGATGCTCTAAAGCAGGCCTGAGCAAATGGCGGCCCGCAGCATAATTTTGTCCGGCCCGCAAAGCATTTTATAAAGTTTAGAAAAATAGTAAATAAATAGAAAGAAATGACCTAAAGAGCTTTTTTTATTGACATGATAACGTCTTATAAATTGATGAAACACCTGCTGCACGCACGAAAAAGTGTAACGTTCCAAAAGTGACGTCAGAGAGTAGTGTGCGTTCAACATTTTTTTCGGCTGTTCCAGCGAAAGCTACATCTGACAGATGGCCTTTGTTTTATAAACCGTGGAAATTAAGACTTAAAATCAAGATATCTAATAAAAATGTCATAAATTATCGAATTTTTAAAGCAATTTTTCAGATAATACATCTTTATTTGTTCGTTTTTGCACGGATATTTTTTGTGTCATATAATTATTACCGATTCATCCAAGCCAAAGCATAACTGAACGCACGATAATGGCAATATGGCGCTAATAATAATTAATAAATGTAATTTTATTTTGTTAAAAATAACTGATCGCCGTCATTATGGATAAAATATGATATTATTCACAACGAATGGAAATGTATTGATCAATTGATAGTTTGTACACAAACGCAGCTACATTTTGTATCAAAAACAAATCTTGCGAGATATCTGCATTTCATAACAGTAGATAAATTATACGGTTTGTGAGGACCTTTTTTTTGCTCTGTTGCAAATTTTTGGCCCGCGGTCAAATTTTCATCAGCTATGTAGCCCGCGGTTAAATTTTCATCAGCTATATATGGCCCGGCGATCAAAAGATTTGCCGGTCCCTGCTCTAAAGATATCGGTTCCTAAATAAATCAACGCAAGAGAACAGTGTGGTGTAATGGTCAGCGTGCTGGCCTTTTGATCGTACTATCGTGGGTTCGACTCCCACCTCTGCTTTTTGGATATTTTGTGTTTCTCGTAAGGCGCATTTACATGGTTCACTTTGGATGATCACTTTGGATGAATCATCCAAAGTGAATTTGACCATTTTAAAAAAAGAGGTTTACATTGATCAACAAAATTGAATTATTCAGTTCATTCCAAAATGGCGCCGAATAATCAAATTGTACGTGTAGGAATTGCTGTAATTAGTGAATACCTTTCGAGCAAACTGGAAAAAATAAAACGTAGAAGAAATAGGCGTTGGTGGATCAGGCCGTGGGTAAATCGACGAAATATAATGGGGGCATCAACTTGTTTGTTGGAAGAATGGATTGCAGAAGATCAAGCAATGTTCAAAAACCATTTAAGAATGTCTACAGTGCAATTTGAACAACTCCTTGAGAAAGTGACGCCACTAATTAGGAAGCAAAACACAAATATGAGAGAAAGTCTTCCTCCCAGGCTAAAACTGCAAATCGTACTGAGATATGTTGCATCAGGAGATTGCTTTGCAACACTAGAAGCATTATACCGTATACCAAAATGTTCTATTTCTCGGTGAAGTGGATGTTTACACGGTTCACTTTTAATGATTCATCCGCGGTGAATCACCGAAAGTGAACGAAAGTAGAACCCGATTCAACTTCAATCAATGTTCACTCTGGATGATCACTTTCGATGAATACTAGTTTACACGATTCATTTCTATTTCACTTTGGATGATTCATCCAAAGTGATCATCCAAAGTGAACCATGTAAATGCGCCTTAAGACCTAGCTTTGATATTTAATTATACTGGCCAGATACCAAGAGGTGGTAGTGCTATCCTCCAAGTGATATTCTCTTGTATATGTGCATATACTCTTTATATGTGGATATATACAATTGGATATATATCTTAAAAAAAATTCAACGCAAGAAAAAACGCAACGGAGTGCGTCGGACACGTTCTTGAAAAGCCTTGTTCATTTACATGGATCGTTTCGAGCCCTTTTCGACTCTCCTCTATCTCCGCAGCTAGTTACGTTACAAAATTGATGTTTTTCAGGCTGGTTAACGTTTACCATAAAAAACTGTATTCTGAATTTCATACGTCTAGGTGGAATAGTTTCCAAGAGTCACCAAAAATCACGATTTGGGACATTCACTGACTGACTGATAGATCATCAACGGATTTTTCACCTACCATCACATCTATCTCTCTCTTTCTCTTTCCATCTCTTTTTTTGGAAACATTATAATTGTTCAAGAACGAAATGAAATTACGAAATAATCAAGAAATCACCGCTAGCAAACTCGCAAACGAACTACTGACTGAGATATATATGTTACGGTAAATGTAAACTCTTGGGAAATGTACACTTTTACCGTAAAATGTGCCGCAATATCTACATTTAATGTACACATTGTCCGGCACATTTTACGGTAAAAGTGTACATTTCCCAAGAGTTTACATTTACCGTAACATATATATATTTCATGCACTGGCTATGAGAGGAAGAGAGAAAGAAAATGTGCGCGCGCACTGCTCTCTTGTCTCTACAGTGTGATACAGACAATAGGCCTGCACTGTATCTTAGATATACGGAACGCAACTAGCTATGATCACACTTTTCGTAAGACTCTCGTTACGCATTCACCAGCTTACTCCCCAAGTCAAGCGTGCGTAAAGAAGCTTTACTTCAAAAATAATAATAATCGTCTGAGCCGATTATATTATAATCGGTTCAGACGATACATGAATACAACCGCCTGAAAAAAACCGACATATAGTAGGTACATGAAATTGTTATGCCGGTGTAGCAAACTATATAATTGGCGAGGAAGGCTGAATGAATTTCTGAAAAAGAATATAAAAGTGAACTAAAAAATAGTAAATTTAATATTCAACGGATGTCATACGTTTAAAATACGATACCAATTTCAAGAACAGTTTTGAAGTATTGCATATTTTATATAGGTGTGTGTACTGTAAAGATCACAGACTATGAAGAAATGGAATATGGAAAACATTGCGTATATTTTCAAAGTCATCATTCAAATGAAGATTTCACATACACGCGCACAGCCGCCATGCGGAAAATCACATTCCTCTATATTTTGAGGGCAGTACATCAGAATCCAATTTTATCTCGGAAATTCATTGAAATGCGTTCGATAGTTTAATTTTTATAAACACTTTTATTTTATTATTTTATGACAGCTAAGAAAGTTTTCAATTATTATTATTATAATATATTATTATTATTATAATATATTATTATTATTATAATATATTATTATTATTAATTAATATAATTGTTCATTAATATACCAAACACGTTCTATACCATAAAAAAATAGGCAAGCATTGAGTTACGTAGGGTAATTGTTAACGCGCTGGCTTTGTGGAATTTTGTAATTGATTTTTAACTAGGTAACTTCCTGATGAGATAGAGACTTGAAATTTTTAACTTAACTCAGAATTAGTTGACTATAAAAGAAAATGTGGGAAATAATATATAAGAAATAAAATAACAATTTTAATATACCACGTTTTTAAAACGAACTAAAAAGTATAAAATAATTTCTTTAAGCCTTAGGCCTAGTTTATATGAGAGGCGTTCAACGCGCGTTGGCCCAACGCGCGTTGAACGCCTCTCATATAAACTAGGCCTTATGGGTAGAATTTGAAACGAAAAACGTGGGACGCATGCGACAGTTATATAATCAGTGTAGATAGCTGCTATCAATGATGGCGATATTCACTGAACGTAAATAGTTATTTATTCGACTCATTTGTTTTATTCCTCCGAATAAAAAGCGATAATTCAATTCACCACGCATAAAAATGTTTACTGCAGGTATTAATTCTCGGTATAAATATTTATTCGCCTGATAAAATAATAATGGCCGCCACATAGATCATAACCTAACCTATAAACGTGGAGTATTATATCTGCAGTTGCTCTTGTGAATTTATTTATGTGTTGTTTATTAACCTTTTGTGATGTGTATAGTTGTAAAACATTAAAGTTAATGGAAGTTTTGTGTGCAATTGGGTTAGGATAAAACATTATTATTTAAATTAAGCTTTTTTATGACGTTTACACTAACGCCATCGGTCGGATTTTTGGGAGAACGTCACAATATTCAACAAAATTACCAAGGAGTATAGTTCAACTATCTAACTATTTTACCTGATAATTTGGTCGGTGAATTGAAAGTAAATTTTATTGTAACGAATAAATTTGTTCCAAGATTAGTAATTTCTATCTTTAATAGTGTTCGATGAATATTAAAGAAATTATATTTAGTTCATTTTAAAAATGTGGTATAATAATTTTTTTTATTTCTTTTATTTTATCTACAATTTTGGTGGTCTGTGATCCATGTTACTGCAATATGTATATGATGCGAGCGAACGATGGGCATATAGTGGCACACAAACTGCCAACGTCAGCCATATAAAGCTATAATCTGTGAAACAAACGCGTAACGCTCATACGCTAGACATCTGAGCATCGTACATAATATGTATATGAACATGTGCCGTGTTGTACGTTGGACGGGAGAATTTTAATACGTACCAATTTTTTTTTTGTAAAAAAGTAGACGTGCAATTTAAATTTGTAATGTGTGTTCGTTATAATATTCGATGTCAACGAAAATTTTATCTAAAAGACGTGTATGAATGAATTTATTATAATAGGTATAACTAGCCTTTTGTCAGGTTTTCTGGGAACGCCGATTTTGTTCGCAGATTCGCTCATATTAACGACATTTTAATAGGGAATCTTATTATGAACCGGTTAAAACGTAGCTAATTTACCCAATTGCGCTAGTGAAGAAAATTTCATCAAAATCGGGTTTGTTGTTTTCGAGTTATGTCGGCACAAATAGATATAAAAAGATGCTGTACGTGTATTTTACAATATACACTACAGAAAGTGATATAATTGTAAAACTAAAATAAATAAAATTTTTTTTAATATAACACGTTTTAAAATGAACTAAAAAGTATAAAATAATTTTTTTAACTTGTAGAATCTGAAACGAAAAACGTGGGGCGCATGCGACAGTTATATAAAAAGTGTACAGAGTAGTTATCAATGTGAAAATTTATTTATGAGAAAAAAAGAATAATGCGCCCCACGATTTTCATTTCAAATCCTACAAGTTAAAAAAAATATTTTATGCTTTTTAGTTCATTTTAAAACGTTGTACCTACATATTAAAAAAAATTTTAATTTACTTTATTATTCTTCTTTTTAGTTAATTAAAACGTGGTAAAAACAAAAATACATCGTAAAAACAATACTATATGGCCCACGGGGGGGTTGAACCCCCGACCTTCGTGTTGTTAGCATAGCACTCTAACTAACAGAGCTACGACAATATTCCACAAAAATATCAGAGTTAGTGCAGTGTGTATTTATTTTTCAACTATTTTACCTGATCATTTGGTTGGTGAATTGAAAATAAATTTCTTACAGGTGTAGCCACCGTTCGCTACATTGTTAAGAAACACCCATTGTTACATTGCATATTAGAAAAATTTATTTCTCAAACAATGTCACCATCGGGATACGAACCCCGAATCTTTCCACTATCGCGGCGGACTGAGTTACATTACTCCACAGTGACACAACAAGATCAATTCACATATGAAAATAAATTTTATTGTAACGATTAAAGTTCCAAGATTAGTAATTTCTGTCTTTAATAGTGTTCGATTAATATGGTCATTACCTAAACATTATTTGTTATTAAATTTTAACTAACAACATTCAAGAAAACAAATTTTCATTTATGTAAGAAAGCATTTTAAGTAAATTGCTATAATACGATCACGGTTTGGTTATCTATACGGAGTTTCAGGGAAAAAATATTTTGATAACATCAGTTTTTAATATACATAAAGTAGAAATTTTAAATTCACAGCAAAACCACAAAAACGTTTAAGATACAATCTAAATTCCTGTTGAACTTTGTAAAATTCGCTAAAATAGCTGGAAAATGCGTGAAGGCTCTTTAGGAAACAGTTAACTTTTTATAAACGTGAGACTGTTTCGCGTGAGATAAAACATGCCCACATAGGGTTTGTGATCTGATCACAAAGTATTGTGATATATATACAACACACAGAAGTGCGTATGCACCATGTGTGCTATAAAAATCCGTTCATATTATATCGTCAAAATAAAAAAAAATCCAGCCATTTGGGCGACGGGTCCATTCCAACTTCAAAATGTTGATATTTGATGTGGTATAACAAAGAAAATAAAATTTCTGATATCGCGTGAGGTGACACGGGTAATGGTTAGTATTCAATATGATATTTGCTATTCGTTGCCATGGTTACCTACATAATATGTTCCACGTCATGTACAAATTAATCAAAGCATGCCGAACTAGTTTATTTCTGACAGATCCATAAAACAAAACAGCGGCTATTTTTTTTTTATTTTCAAAATATTTCCGTAACTAGAAAGTTTAGATAACTTTTTTTAAAAATTTATTTAAATTTTAAATTTATTTCTGACAGATCTACAAAACAAAAGAACAGCTGATTTTTTTTATTTGCAAAATATTTCTATAACTATAAAGTTTAGGAAAAAAAATTAACGAAACTGTCTTGAAAAAATAAATAGAATAATAAGCCGTTATGAAAAGTGTACCATTATTATATAAAAAACACCGTTATAGCATATACCTCTTCTACGCATTCGCCGATTTTCTCCGAAAACAATAGGGCTCTTCATATTTGCATACCAAATATCCTCCCAAAATTTGGTTTTAATCCGCTCATCCGTTTGCACTGTATCGTGCTCACAGACTCACAGAGTTTTTCCAAAAATATGTTTTTCGGATTCAGGAAGACAACAACAATGAACGCAGGTATAAAGGTTTTTGTGGCTGTCAAAAACCAAATCCCAAACTTGTAACAACAATAAATGCAGGTATATAGACGGGACAAGAAGATTCTAGAAAACGCTGAAAAACCTACCGAGCGCCTAAAAATAAGACGAGCTCGGTAAGTCGAGGCAGTCAGTTAGATACAGTTAATAGCGAGTGGCACGCATAGTGGGTTACAGAGTGGCACGTATAGTGGGTTACAAATAGCTGTGTGAAATAGATTGTTCAGTCGGTACACTAAGACCGAGGTAACTGTGAATAAATAAATGTAATGAACTGTGTAAATACTAGTACAGTGCGGTTTAATAAACCATTAAGTGCAGCTAGATAAATCTGGTTTAACATAAATAACTTCTTGTAAATAATCGTGTGTATATAGTTAATAGACAAGTGTGTTAAATAGACTTTGGTGTGTTCCTGTATTGTAAATATTTTGTGTACATAATTAGTGACTTTATATTCTTCGTTAATTATTTTTTTATTTTATTATTTACAGTTTTGTTTCTGTTACGTTAAAGAAGTAGTTTTTAGTTTGTTTAATTGTTCAGTTAAACGTTTATTATTGTAAATAAATAATTTTCACCACGAACTAGAACAGTTTTGTTACAGTATATTTTTCCGAGTTATATTGAATGGACTACATTGTTTATAGTTACATGTGCGGTGGCAAAAATAATATAATATTCTAAGACGATGCTCTCACGCTCTGTGGCTTTCATGTCAAAGATCCTTTCTTCTCTGCTCCCCGCTCCCCACGCGCGCCCTTTTACCATGTCTTTGTGTGACATGTATCACGTTCTGCCTGTTACCGAGTTATTTTGTTTGCAGCATCCCTTTTTGTAGACATTCCGTATTTTTCCAGTTTTTCAAAGTATATAAAGTTCGCAAAAGTAAAAAGATGAAACGGAAAACCAATTGAATCATAATTTGTCAATAATTGTTGATTATTTATAAAACATTAAAAAAATGACAATACATCTTTTATTTCACAAAATTTCTTTGTATTTCACGAGTCATTCTCATTATACTTGGATCCGTTGAGTTATAAAACATAAAAGGTTTGTTTTTAGAAATATTTTTTTTTTGAAATCGTTAAAATCCAGCCAATTGGGCGATGGGACCAATCCAATTTTAAAAATATTGACATTTGATATACCTAGTTTAATAAAGAAAATAAAATTTCTGATATCGGCGTAAGGTGACACGGGTAATGGCTAGTATTCAATATTTGTTGCCATGGTTACCTACATAATATGTTTCAAAATTAATCAAAGCATGCTTAACTAGTTTATTTCTGACAGATCTACAAAACAAAAGATCAGCTGATTTTTAATTTTTAAAATATTTCCGAAACTCTAGTTTAGAAAAAAAATTTAACGAAACTTTCTTGAAAAAATAAATAGAATAATTAGCCGTGCTTTTTGTTTAAACAGACTGCAAAAATTTGAAAAATATTTCTTGGATCTAATACGTTAGGAAAGTATCTTTGACATGCGATTTTTGCGCTATCTCGTGATTGATTTTTTAAAATCTGGTTCACTCAAAACTTACAAACCCATGGAAATCAGCGTTATTCTTAATTATAAAAAAATATTTACGCACAACGTCAGTAAAAAAACTACATAAATGATATACATTTTTTATTTCAAAACTTTTTAAATCTCATTTTTGTTAACAAAATAACAATTATGATATTTTTCATGTATTTAATAATGTTTACAGACGTAAAATAAAATTTAATTACCCTTGACGACGTACTGCTGCAGTCCATTTTTTTCCTCTCAAATTCATAAGAAAATCGAGGAAAGCGGTGGAATTGTAATTTTGGACGTTTAGTTGGTGTATCTTTACAATCAACAACACAGCACTTCCGATTTGAAAACTTTTTACCCATTTTATTCAACAATTTATCCTTATTAAAATGCGCGTATAAAAATATGACACTAAGGTATTTGAGTTAAAGAAAAAAAAATTGGTTGTCTGTAAAGTCGGTTTACGGACGATAGTTTTACGTGATAATGTCATAAAGAAACATTGATGAACTCTCTGACGTCACGCGAGAAGAGAGAGAAATGCGTACAAGCCGACGCTTGGGCCGATCGTGCCTCTCTATCGCTTATACCGCGCTATCGCTTGCACGCTCAGGCGGAACGTGACACTTTTTCGTGCGTGCAGCCGGTGTTTCATGAATTTATAAGACGTTATCACGTCAAAAAAAAAAAACGAGAGGCCGCAAATGTCGCTTGTACATACTTTCCTAGCGTATATGTTAAATAACTACATACTTAATATACAATAGTGATCTTACTGGGAAGAAGTGGGTCTTGTGCTCAAGGGTCACAAGAGTCTTTATATTTATAAATGACCCACCTCTCGGCTTGTTATGATACAAAAATTGATCTATCGGTTTAAAACAGACAGTCAGACGAAATGCCTGCATGAAATAAAATGACTGACAAATCCGAGTGCAATAATGTTATCTGTTAGTTATGTCGTTTAAACTGGCTTACACGGTGCGTGACGAGAATAATAAAGCGTCGATTTAACAAAGGATTGAGTGAGCCGAGATGCGAACACGCTACCTGACTGATTCCGAGACTGCGATATGACAAGCCCGATATAATAACATTAGGTACAATGATATTACAAAAATAAAATTTTTGATTCTATTAACGTTGACTAAAATCCACGTTTTCTGGTGCGACTATGAAAGTTGATTGATAAATAATAATCAAATCTTTGATTAACGTCTGATTATAGAAATCTTAAATAAATAAAATGATCGACCAATTTTTCAGACAAATAAATTAACAAAAATAATAATTAATACATTAACGTTTCGGTCCAGATTTGGAGCTTCTTCTAAAAAATATATAAATTGATTAATAATTAGTTTCTAATTGGTTTTTGAAAAAATCGTTTTAAGATTTGGATTATCAAAATTGAAAAAATAATAACAAATCCGGACCGTTATTTTTTAATAATATATAATTGTCTGAAAAATTCGTCGACAATTTTATTTATTGATAAATAATAATAATGATGCGTTTAACGACCGTTTCTTGACTTCATGTCATAACAGACGCCATTCGCACCATTACTATTTTCCATCAATTGCACTTCCCGTTATTTTTTGCATTTTTTAGCTTCAACTAATTAATAGCAATGGGTGAATTTTAGGTCATTAAGATAAGGTAGGCAAATTTTGAGCATAGGAGTGCGACAGGTAGTCGGCCATGGCCTTGAATAAGGAACCGTCTCGATGTTTATTGAAGGACACTATGGAAAACCTCATCATGTTGGCCGGTAGAATAATAATTTAACAATTATAGTTTTGCTATGTAAATTTTTTAACTTAATTTAGTCAAAATTCGTAAAATTATATTGTTTACTTTTATTCTTCGTTTAATGAAAATTTTTTATAGCGCAATAAAATACCCGATTCATTCAATTTCGCTATATAGGTAGAGCATTATACTATCAATTAGAAAACATCCGTCTGAACTAAAAACATTGGTTTAAGAGTAAGAAGCGTCTAGAGCAGGATAGTCATAACGGTAACAGGGTGTACGTCGGATGCGTCTGGACAATATTCCAATAGTCGGCGAAAAGCAAGGAACCATCTCGATATTTATCTGGAATCATTGAGGGAAACTATGGAAAAGGTCAACAAGATGACTGGTACAGGAATTACCGTTTTTCGGCGAGAAACAGCAGGAAAAACTCCCAATCATATCTGCCTCCGCCAGGATTCGAACCCAGTACATCCCGAACTATTCTGTAGTGTAAGTTGGACCAAGCAAGACACAAAATTTCATTAAAATCGATTCAGTAGTTTCCGAGATTAGTACGGCCAAAATCGTGGCACGAGCTTTTTAAACTTATATATAAAATTCTCGTGTCACAATTTTGGCCGCGCTAATCTCCGAAACCACTGAACCGATTTTAATGAAATTGTGTAAATGTGTCTTTCTTGGGCTAACTTACACTGTAGGATAGTTTTTGTTAAATATTTTGTACAAAATTAAGGTGTTTTCTCAAAAAAACTGTCTTAGTAACATGTAACGACATCTGATAGATTTTACTCAAAGCTATTAGTTCAAAAGCAAACAAAAAACTACCAAGTAGCTATTAGTTCAGAAGCAAATCTGGTATAATTTGGTCAAAGCTATTAGTTCAGACGCCGGGGCGCAAACGAAATATATTTTGCAGAATTATATCTATCGCACCCGGGTGAAACCGGGACGGACCGCTAGTATACATATAGATATAGTATAGATTTTTCAACTAGACAATTGAAACTTATAATAAAATTTAATGTTCACTGATTTTGTGAGACTCGTTGATTTAGAATTGCTCTGTATCTATAGGCTTTTCTGCGCAGGTATGCTGTACGAATGGACGGGAATATGGATGTGGTGGTGATAGAGATGTGATAAACGGATCTTTTTAGTGATCTGCATCTTTGCATCTGGATCCCGTATGTGAGCCGGCTCCCTGAACCGGTTCAAAAAGAGCCGAGTTCTGAATATGTTATTCGAGTCAACTGAGCCACTGAGCCAACTGAGTTAGTTGAGTCAAGTCAATCATATCACCTAATATTATGCCAGTGACTGGCACACATATTATAAGGCGGGGTTTTACGGGTTGCTATGTTACAGAAAGCATATTATAATATGCAATACAATACCTTAAATAGTTGTGACTTAAGTAAAACACTGTAATAAGCTGTGTAACCGCCTGTGCGTAGTGTGTCTGTGTACCATAGTCAGACATATTATGATGCATGAGTCATTTGAGCTGACAGTGCTTCTATGTGTTAAGTGTTTCACTGAGTTATGCGGATCCGTTGAGCCGTCGGCTCATAAAAAAGTGAGCCGGCTCTCACGGATCTTTTGTCGGAGCCGGCTCTTTGAACCGGTTCAGATCTGAGTTACCCAACCCTAGGTGGTGAGTAGTGACTGGGTGAGTAAGTAGAATGAAGTGAATGAAGTAAATCGAGCGGAACTAACTGGAGCACAGAGTAACGTATAGCAGATCATAGCACAGTACACTGACGGCAGATAAAAATCATTCGGCGGATGAAAAGAAAATCTTTACAAGATACGTTGTACGCGATTGACGATTTTAGAACACTGACCGAATTTTATTCTTAATACTGTATCAAAACTGTTCTCGTCCGTGGTGGAAATTATTTATTTAAAATAATAAAAGTTTAACAAAACAGTTAAACACACAAACGAAAAAGTACTTCTTTAACTTAACAGTAATAATAGTGTTAACAGAAACAAAATAACGACAGTTCCAAATAATAAAATAGAAGCCTAAGTAACAGAAGAATATAAAGTCCTAATTATGTACACAAAATATTTACAACACACAAACACACCGAAGTTTATCTAGTACACTTGTTCGCGCTTGTCTATTAACTATATTCACACGATGGTAAAAAAATGGTTGAATTTTAAAAAAATTTCTGCCGCTTCGTTTTTAGGTTCTGTTAGAGCAAAACGATCAGGAAATACCAGCGGCAGAAATTTTTGATCAATTGCACTCTCCCCAAGCCACACCGCTAAGAGGATGTATTAATGAGTTGGTCAAATGCATTAAGGTGGCCAATTTATATTATCCATCCCCTTATCGGTCAGTGGATGAATCGAAAAAACACCAACACACAGAAATTTCGCGAAATACCCTTCACTAATAGAAATGCAATCATTGCATTATAAAAAATACTAATATTAAAGCAGTGGAATTCATCATTTGCATAATCGGATAGATGTGAGTGTTTCTAATCTCTTATTCAATTGATTTCTGACTTTTCAAAAAAAGTTTTAGTGTCATCTCAGTATTAATTACCCACTTAAATATTATACTAAAACTTTGAACATATTTTCATTTTAGTAGTTTGCTTTGTATCTTTGAAATTATTCAAATTCGCATTCTTGGTCATTTTTATTAAATTTTTGAGGCTTTTTAGATTTTTGTTTGGAACATTTTGACAGACTTATTAAAAATACTTTCTAAAAGTATTTGAAATACAAATACTCTTGCTTCATTGAGTATTTATATACAAATACATATACTTTTCCTGCATATACTTGTAAAAAATACTTTTTGAAAGTATTTGAAATAAGTACAAATACAAATACTAGAAAAGTATTTGTGTTTTGAAATACTTTACAAGTCTGCATTTTGATGTTATTTTTTGACGTGATAACGTCTTATAAATTGATCAATCACGTCAATATAAAAAGATGAAACACCGGCTGCATGCACGAAAGAGTGTAACGTTCCTAACGTTCCGCCTGACCCTGTGCGTGATTATTAAATATGATATTCGAGCGGAATACGTTATCACGTAAAACTATAGTCCGTAAACCGACTTTACAGGCAACCAATTTTTAAAAGTAACGCCCTGGTTGGATCGCCCCAGATCCTACCAGGGGATCTGTCTCTGAATCCCGTCCCCACACTTTTTAAACAAAATCCCTACGAATAAATGGCTAAAAATGGCGGTGGACGCGTCGTGAACTGTCTTAAGGTGGGATTCATAAAAAATAATATTATTAACATTTCAGAACTATTGTTCATTTCAATGGACATATGATTTTCCAAAATTCTGTAAATGTTAAATTTAGTTTTTCACTGAATACAGAATAGAAATAAAAAATATTAACAATTATGACAAATTCAGACAGTCCCTTAAAAAAATTTTTATTGAAAAATGTTTTTATAAAATGAATGACTTTTTAAACTGTGTTATACCTATTGTATCGACGTATTCTAAGCTGTTTCCAGTATTATAGAATAAAAATATCTCTCTATCTATCTATCTATCTACACCTTAATTACACCAGTCCAACACCCTAAAAAATATTTTTTGTTTCAAAAAAATAAAACTCTGGTCCTAGAGGTTAAACTAGTTTGAAATTTGAATCCGGTACTGTTGTGGTGAAAAATATCGAAAAGCAAAACACTTCATCTTAACATAAATATTAATAATGTTTTATCGCATAATACAATGCAGCATAGTCAAGATGACTCGATCTCTTTATAGACTCTGTTTCGATGTGAATGTAAATACGCTTTGAATACAGAAACGTTTTCGCTTCTTTATACAGTTCACATATATAAAAATTGAAAACATTTATGCGCTACAAAAAATAAATCGAGAAAAACGACCATTAGATGTTCACCGCCCATATTATATTATATTATATGACAGGTTTTTATCAGCTGCTCTTTGCTATACTCCTCAATGTATGTGTGTATATGCAGTATCTTCGCTATTGAGATCCCAGCTTGCTTGTGCAGCTTGCCAAAATGGCTCAACAATTGAATAAAAAGCTGTTCAAAAGCACTGAAATAAATTGGCATCATATTACTTCAACCGACATGAATATTATAATTTTATTGCGACTGACAATCTCAAAATGATGTACATATTTCTTAGAAATTAAACGATGAATCAAGAAAATTAAGCATGTAACACGTCTATTAATTGTATGAATGTAATTTATAGACAACGTGAATACTTATAGTCAGAGTGTCCGTCGGCAAAAATTTTATTGAAACATACTCTCCCCAAACTTTGTATATGACTTCATTAGGCCTAGTCTGACACCTATTTCCTCTATGACTTTTCTTGATTTTGGGGCGTTTTCCCTCTAAATTTTCCGAAAGATGTCGTTTTGACGACATGTAAAAATTTATAGATACTGTTTGTTTTTTTAATTGAATAGCTTAAAAACTTCAACCAAAATGCTAAAATAATGTTCTCTGACAAAAAATATGAACTAATTAAAATGTTCAACATATTCGAGGTGTCAGACATTTTAAATGGTTCATGTTATTTGTCAGAGAACATTATTTTAGCGTTTTGGTTGAACTTTTTAAGCTATCCAATTAAAAAAACAAACAGTATCTATACATTTTTACATGTCGTCAAAATGACATCTTTCGGAAAATTTAGAGGGAAAACGCCCCAAAATTAAGAAAAGTCATAGAGGAAATAGGTGTCAGACTAAGCCTAATGAAGCCATATACAAAGTTTGGGGAGAGTATGTATCAATAAAATTTTTGCCGACGGGCACTCTGACTATTAAGTTCGCTACAAAATAATAAAATTATATAAGTTCAGGTAATGAAAAAAAATGCGCCTGACACTTTAACGATATTTGAAACACCTAAATTTGAATATGGATAATAACCTCAAAAGATTATTACATTTTATTTTTGAAATTTCTTAGAGGGGTGCCAACATTAAAATAACTGAAAGAGGCGTGCAAGTAATTCTGAAGTGTGAGCGCGACTGCAAAAATTGCGAACCGCTGCATCGTCCCAGATAGTGCACACCGTCATAGACATAAAGATAATTAATATAGTTAGTAAATCATATGATTTAGGGAATAGAGATATTTCACAGTGGAAAAATTAGGGGAAAGCTGGACTTTTGAATGAACCTTCCTTTCGTGGTTCTAAACAATATACCAAAAGTTCCCACAGATACATGTGCCGCTAAAAATGTTACGCGGGATGAGAAGTCACAAAAAACGAGTTTTCGCAAAAATCTCCTTAACGGTGACATTTTTGAAAAAAATAGTGGTTATCAAATTCGTAGCTTAGAAAATTACCTACAAAAAACATAGTATCACTTTTTTTCGTAAGACTAACAGTTTCCAAAAAAATTAATTTAAAAAGTTGTAACGTTTATGTTTCTTATGTCATTTCGATTCGTTTGATGATCATACGACATACAACATGCAGATGCTTGAACTAAAATGGTTCACTAAGTGATTGAATGAATGCGAGGTGGGACAACGGGCATCATGCCGCATGCGTCGTAGTACGCCGTACGTAATACTAATTGATAATTATTCTCTTACGGAAAAAAGTAATACTATGTTTTTATAGGCAATTTTTGTAAGCTGCAAATTTGATAACCACTTTTAAAGTCACCCTTAACGAGATTTTCGCGAAAAACCGTTTTTGTGACCTTTGACCCGCGTAGAACCACAAAAATAAGGTTCATACGAAAATGTAGCTTTCCCCTAATTTTTCCGAAGTTTGACTTATTTTTTGTCTTTATTCCCTGCACTATACTGGTACTTGTAAATTATATAATTCACAAGTAAATAAGACTAATAACTATAAATATCACAAAAACGACTAGTTACGGCATCCTTACGACTACATTCGGTAACAACGGCGTTACGACTTTATAAAAACCTATGTATTTTATTTTTATGCACTGTTAGACATGTGTTTGGAGACGATCCAACTAAAGAAAACCAGAAGAGTCATCTTCTTTCCTTGTGCAGTTTTATTATAATCAGAGACGGACTGGTCGGGCCGTAAAAATTATTTCCGAAACTCCTTATGGCACGATAGTGTAAAATAGTATATTACACGTACACCACAAGGGCCAAAAGTTTGATATTCTTGCACTGTGCGCAATGATCCCCGAGAGCATTATGACGCGCAGTCTAAGGTTATCAAACTTTCGGCAAATGTGGTGTATACTATTTTATTTCATACCTCGGTCGTAAGTAAGCTTATTAAATATATTGATTAATTACATAAAAACCAAGATAAATTCCAAGCAAGCAGCTTTGAGGTTGTACGTAAAAACACGAATGGCAGCTGTTCGCGACTATTAGCTAAAGCGTAATAGGGTTGTTTTCGAAACGACATCTCAACAACAGGTTATAGGTTATTTTCTTTAGTGCCGCCCGAACGCACGTAACTTCCCGCATCAGTGCGTGTAATCCCACCAATGCGTAAATGTTAGACTTTCTGCCTTAGAACTGATACCGAAAGTATGTACCTACTTTCGGTCGATGTATAAAGAAAACTTAAATCTTAAATATAAGAAGTTTCTGAAACTATCTTTAACGCACGAAATGGAAGTGTAACGAAAAGTGAAACGTTTATACTCATTACACGGTGTATGAATAAGAGGCATGGAAGAGAAGGGAATATCGATTGACTCAAAGTAAATCGTCAGTAAAGACGGGCGTAACGCATAATTTTCGTGTTCTCTCGGTTGTAAAAAAGCGTCAACACAGATGTAGGATTGATAAAATTCATATTGAATATTGAAACAGAGAAATTTAATCGTTTCAGGGGAGTATTAGGGAGGTAATTTTTTGTTCAAAAACAATGGTGAATAAAACATTTAATTGACACAATAAAAGTTTTAACAAAAGGTTAATTAAATCTGATTTTTAAATTGTCTCAAAATGTTCCATATCGCAGTATTAGTTCACAGGAATTTTTATTTCACCTAAATGTAATTGTTTTATGGTATAAAATAGCACTCACATTTTTAAATATTGTAAAATTCTTCAGGTCTTATAAATAATAAATAGGAAATTTTAATCAGGTGAAAAGACAACAGCCAATTTGTTTTGACTATTTATTCATATATACACGACGAAATTTGGCTGTGGTCTTTTCACCTGATTAAAATTTCCTATTTATTTTTAAATATATAAATTGGCACGAACACACGAGCCACCGTATTAATAATATACTGTGACGTCATTCTTGTAGTAAACGCTCGTTTAGTGTTTACTCGTTTGTGTGTGTCGTGAGTTGTTTTTGAGGAAAATCGGCACATGCGCAGAAGAGGTATATGCTATAACAGTGTTTTTTACATAGTAATGATATGCTTTTCATAACAGCTTATTATTGTATTTATTTTTTCAAGAAACTTTTGTTAAATTTTTTTTCTAAAATTTATAGTTTCGGAAATATTTTGAAAAAAAATCAGCTATCCTTTTGTTTTGTAGATCTGTCAGAAGTAAACTAGTTAAGCATGCTTTGATTAATCTTTACATGGCGTGGAATAGCAAATATCATATTGAATACTAGCCATTACCCGCGTCACCTCACGCGATATCAGAAATTTTATTTTCTTTATTATATTATTATATCAAATGTCGACATTTCGAAGTTAGAATGGTCCCGTCGCATAATTGGCTTGAATTTTTTTTGATAGTGTCCAATACACTTATGAACTATTTTGTTGGCTTGCCGAGTTTTTATTAATTTACCAGTTCTAGCCAGTCCACCCCTTAATCCAACTCTTTACTTACAAATAAAAATAGCTTGTAATGTATACACACAGCAGAATGTGTGTCAAACAAATTGCTTGGGCTTTTAAAAACCAATATACACATCAAACAAGGGTCGACACGAAATGGAATATCGAACCGTTTTATACACAGTCACTTTTTTATCTACACTTATAAAAACAAAGAGAGCGAATGCAGAGATTGAAAATAAAGAAAAAAGTTCATATAAAACTGGATTAAAATGTTTAGCAAACGGAGTTATAGTCCAGTCAAAATAAACATTTCAATTTACTATAATTCGCATAGAGCTGAAAATAGGTACACAGGTCTTAAAAGTATACTATTACAAACAAAAGATCAAGTCCCCACCGATCCTATATTTGCTTCAAAATTTATTCAAGGTCAAAGGTCTTTTTGCACTTTTCTCGTAAACGGAGAATGTTATCTAAAAGTAGGTTAGACAAAAAATATAAACAGAAAAAAGTGATGAAATCTGAAAATTCGCTCTAGGAATCTTTAAAACTGTTTAATAACAGACAAGTTACGACTTTATTTATTTGAATTAATTCAGCTAACGTCTGTATAATTCATTAAAAAAACAACTCTCACAGTATGTGGATTTTGTAATCCGTTACTATACAGGGTGAGGCACATAAAGTGTTACAGAACAATAGCACTCAAACTATTGATCATATCCAAAAATGTTTCAGACAAAAGTTTTAGTGTTCAAGAAGGCCGTCATACTTGACCACCCTATTTTTTTATCGGTGGAGGCGCTGGAGCTACGTCAAGGTCAACTTCACTTTTTTTACGAAACCATGTATTTTTTTTTTCGATGACATTATTAGTGATTTTAAGACGAATTCAGCAACCTACAACACAAGGTCATTCTAATCATGCAAAATCGTAGTCGAAAAATCTAAACATATCGGAATATTTACTTTTAAAGGATCCACTAACATTTGCTTGGGTCTACCTACGGAAGATGCTCGAAATGATGACATTTGTGGTGTAATTTCGGTACATACGTGACTATTTTGAATATTCTGAATATTGAACAGAATATTCTAAAAATAAAAATTTTGATTTTTTTTTAAATAAATAAAAATAAAATAATTTGAATGACCTTGTGTTGTAGGTTGCTGAATTCGTCTTAAATCGCTAATAATGTCATCGAAAAAAAATACCTGGTTTCGTTTAAAAAAGTGAAGTTGACCTTGACGTAGCTTCAGCGCTTTTGTCTGAAACATTTTTGGATATGATCAATAGTTTGAGTGCTATTGCTCTGTAACACTTTATGTGCCTCATCCTGTATAAACAGACACCGGACAGCAATGCCACATTATAAGTAAAATATATTATGAACAAATTTCAGCTTTATATATTAGTATAGATTAAAGTTCCTATACGAATATAAAACGAAAAGCCATAAAGCAAGAAAATAAAGTTAATCCGTCATTATCAACGCGTCAAAATCACGTTCCTAATAAATAGTTTGATGTGCCCTGTTTTTCACACCTTCCCGAAAACGTTCTCGAAATTGCTATGCGATTTGCGAAATTCCATAAAAATATTTTTTAAGTTCATTTTGAATGTGTACGTTTGCATATCGGTCTTTTGATCTCTGTAAAAAGGTCTTTTTTAAGTAAAACGGATAAGCATGACAAAAGAGACAGAAAAGAAGTCAACTTTGATTTTCGGACACCACCAAGAATCGGCTTTGGGACGTACAGTGTTTAGACTGCCTCAGACCACCCACTCACCTACCCACACACACACACATTCTTACTCACTCACACGGTATAGTGGGTAGGAAAGTAGATTTTCCCTTTTTTAACATTCACCAAACACAGCAGCTACGCGTGTCTTCTCAAACGATAGGTTTCTCTCTTTTGATATCATTTGGATGTCATCCAAATCTCTCACCCCTAAAAGAAAGAGTGTGTCCACCACCGATTTTAAAGGGTAATCTGCAGTCATTTTATTTTAGTGAAAACTCTTTAGACACGGTTGGTACGAGTGACTCCGATCGAGCAGTGGAATGTAAAAGAGTAGGGTTAAGAAACATCTTTAAACGCAAAAATATCTGAGGTTGTCTCAAGACGAGCCTAAAGAAGTTTTACTTCAAAACTATTGAAGTAAAACTTCTTTAGGCACGCTTGACTTGGGGAGTAATCTGGTTAATGCCTGACGAAAGCGTTAACGGAAATCGGACGAGGCGAACGGAAGTTGAGAGGGAGATATAAGTTAGTGAAGATAGAAAGAGAGAGTTTGTTTCGTATATTACTGTAGGGCCACGAGAGAGAGGTGCGCGGGACTATTTTCTTTTTCTCTTCCTCAACAAATACTTCACTGGCTAGTGGCGCCATCAGGTGACCGAAATATAAGCAGTACTATAACAACATAATGACACATACTTAGCGCCATCAGGTGGCCGAAAATATAAGCAGTACTCTTTACTTGCCAGTCGGGATCTTTTATAATATTCTACGTTTAAAGTGAATAAAATTGTAAATTCGTTTTAAAGTTCATATTTTGTGAATTTTCGGATGAATAATAACAAATTACTAGTGTGACCTGTGCGAATTATTCGCACTAAATAAGTATAATAATTATCACTTTACAAAATTATTTTTTAAATATGATTGCAGGTATTCAATTCGTTTCTAATTTTGCACACTGCTTATAACGTTCTTCTTTTTGTTGTATTACAATATGAAGCTCAGATGACAGATCGAAGAAATATTTTACTAAAATTGTCATATAGAGACGCAAGTAGCAAAAGCGTTGAGCTAAGCCAGATGGCATCATGCAGCATTGCTGTGACGTTGTTCAGCGTTGCTCACTGTTTCAAAATTAAAGCCGTCAGATGGCAGTATTGTGTCTGTTTTATTACAATATGAAGGTCAGATGACAGATCGAAGTGTTGAGTTTGTTTCAAAATTAAACCCATCAGATGGCACACGTTGCTCAGCGTTGCTTTATTTTAATTAATTTACAAAAACAAAAGCAATAATAAATTTTTTAGTTGTCGATGTCAGTAGAGCAAGCAATTATCTGTAAAATGATATATAATTTATGTGGAGAAATTGTGAGTTTTTTTCTGAAAAGAGAGGCAAACATCTTTAATCTTAGTGTATTAAAATCTTTGATTAACGTCTGGTTAGAACTCTTCAATAAATAAAATTATCGACCAATTTTTCAGACAATAGTGTATTAATATATATGATGACAGGAAGAAGTTTTATTTTTGTCGTGTGGTCTAAAGCACACTCGCTTTTTTTCTAATGTGTTTAGCGTTGACCCAGATAAAACGCGCGCTCTTGTACATTGAGAAGCTACCTTAGATCATTTATGAATACCAAAACATTTTGTATAAACATCTGCGCTCGTCCTGTATAAACAAACGGACATTGTTTTGAATTTAAAGTCGGGATTTAGACGTGCATCGTATAAGCTGGAATTGTCGCACTGACCGTACCAAAACGGATTGTGGACGGTGCATTAAACGTGTAGGTATGTAGGTACGTACGTACGTACGTATGTATGTATGGACGTAAGACGGCCGACCGTGTCGCCGCAAACAGACGGACGAAGAGCCGACGACGACGACGGGCGACGGAAAGGCAAGAATGCATAAGTTTAAATGTGTTTTCATGTCCGACGCTCCTCAATCTCGTATATTGCCTGCACAGTGGACACAATCCGTGCGCTATCAGCAAGGAGTCGGGAGTTCGACCCTCCGTTGGCTCCTTGCTTGCTTTTCGCCTGCTATTGGTATATTGTCCAGACGCATCCGGCGTACACCCTGTCACCGTTTTGACTATCCTGCTCTAGATGCTTCCTATTCTTAAACCAACGTTTTTAGTTCAGAATAAACTCTATATAGCGAAATTGAGGGGGGACCGGGTATTTACTTGCGTTATAAAGAGTTTTCGTTAAACGTAGAGTAAAAGAAAATAATATAATTTTACGAAAAAGTGGTTTTAATTTTGACTAAATTAAGTTAAAAAAATTCAAATCTTTGATTAACGTCTGATTAGAACTCTTCAATAAATAAAATTGTGCTAAGAATTATATTGGTCAAACAAAAAGAGCTCTTAAAACAAGAATATGAGAACATCAAAATAATCACAAATTAATCCCTGACAAACATAATGTAATAACTAAACACAAATTAGAACTAGACCACAAAATTAATTGGGATAATATTAAAATTTTAGATAATGAAACTAATTATATTTAAAGAAATATTTCGGAAATGTTACATATAAAATCAAATAAAAATTCTCTCAATGCTCAATTAGATACAGAAAATTTAAGTAATATACCTATATAATATTATTTTGAAATAATTTTTGTTTTTAATAATTTTTCTTTCTTTTTAGGTACTCACAATTATTTCCATGACTACTTAATAAAAAATTGTTTGTTATTATTTTTTCATTATTTTGATATCATAAATAATTTTGAAAGATTCTATAAAAAGCGAATTAGATTTTAAATATTATTTATTTTTATATTTTTTAGATCAATTCTGAAGAAGGTCCAAATGCGGGTTGAAACGTTAATGTATTAATTTTATATTTTTTGTTAATATTTTGTCTGAAAAATTGGTCGATAATTTTATTTATTGATAAGTTAAAAAAATTTACATAAAATTATAATTGTTAAATTATCCAAGAGTGTAGGCTTTCACGGCCGGTGTTGATCCAAATCTTCTTGCTTTCCGGGCTTGTATGCCGTGGTCCATTGGTATTACTACCTGACGTTTCGTCTACAACTACGGTAGACATTATCAAAGGCGATGTGGTAGCGGGCGAAGTGTCCTTCTAGGCTACTCACAGGTAAGTGTGTCGACAAGTGTGGTACTTCCGTCTTTTATAGTCAGCGTGCTCGTGTTCTCTACTCGGTCGTAGTATGCTCTTCTGTGATTGGTCGTTCCATTCAATTACTGATGTCTACAGTTTTGTTTTTTTTTTTAAACAAATAAGTCCTACGCTCAAACCAAATCTGGATTTTTTGTTGTTTGTTAATATTTTAAGTATGTTTTATTTTCAATAAAAAAACAAATATCTATTTGAACCATTTGGTAAACAATAGTCGCCTTACTATAAAGTAAATGTTCAAGAATAAGCTCCCTGGACTCTTGCTTCACACAACAGACGCAAAGCTTATTTTAATCTTTGTATGTTTACATCGCATTTACACATACATAGCATATTCTGGTGCATCTAAAGATGATCTGCTACATACAGTTACAATAAGATGCGGCATAATACGCGCCAGGGATCTAAAAGGTTCGGAAGTTAGTCACAAACCGCGTCGCAAAGGCACATTTTAGAGCCGTTGATACTCTCACCACCTCCCAGCTACCTGCACGGAGCGTGCGCTCGTCGGTGATTGGCCGTGATCGCTCGTTGCCTTTGTCACTTGTCGCTTTCCTGTTAATGTGCCACTCTGTATTTGAACACTGTATAAAAGAAACTAATTTTAATTTCTGCCCAAAGGGGGTACCTATCGACTAGCGAAAACAGAATTTTAATATGTTGCCTAAGTGAGGAATACCCTGTGTATATAGATACTTATAAATAAACATTTGTTTGTTCAAAATCTTAAATCTCCGTAAGTTCGTCACCGATTGCTCTGAAATTTTGACACAACGTTTCATTCGAATACGCGTGTGTTTATATCTGTGACAGGTGAAAACATGCTTGTTTTAAAAAACATCACCACACAGTGCTATATATTCGGCAACACACGCTATACTAAATATTTTACGAGAACGGGAGCATAGTCACACTTGTGACAGACGACAAGTTTTTATTGAAAAACAGCGCCATCTGTTAAATGTCAAAGCAACACCCGCTATACCAAATATTTTACGGCAATGAGAGCGTCATCTGTTGGACGTAAAAGCAACACACGCTGTACTAAATATTTTACGGAAACGGGAGCATAGTCACACTTGTGAGAGACGACATGCTTTTATTGAAAAAACAGCGCCCTCTGTTGGACGTCAAAGCAACACACGCTATACCAAATATTTTACGGCAATGAGAGCGCCATCTGTTGGACGTGAAATCAACACTCGCTGTACTAAATATTTCACGGCAACGGGAAGACCATCTGTTGAGCGTAACAGCAACACACGCATACCAGACTGAGCTACTGCAAAGCGTATAGCTAGTTTTAAGTAAAGATAACTGTATTATTAAAAATGAATATGCACTTTCTACACTATTAACCAAGATATTTTTCTTCTCGGAAGTTTGTGAATAAAGTAAGTTACTTCTCTCCCTCTGAAGATTACAAAACTTTTCTTTAGCTATTTCGTAAGTTACACTTGACATGTGACACGTTTCATAGTGCAACTTGTCACAGGGTCGTCTTAATAAAAATATAATTTAATGCACCGACCGAGTGAGTGGCGTAGCGGTGAGAGCACTAAATTCTCATTGAAAAGGTTATCTATATTGGGTTCGAATCTCGGCGGTAGCAGTTGTAGATAGAACTTTTCAATAACTTTTCTTTTTGCAAGGGCGTGGAAAATTATCTGCCCAATTCCTATGGCAACTAAATAAATAAATTGATGTCTTAAAATGTATAAAATGAAGGGAAAGTGGTAAATTAAAGCTATAGTAATGGTGCGAGTGACGTTATGACAAAATGTCGCATACAGTATGTTAAAAACGAAATTAGCGAGTTTGACTAGTTTACACGAGTCATAATATCATTACATTCGAGATACATACATACATTGTTTTTTTTTTATAAAATAGCTGATTTTCACTTTATAATAATATATCTGACAGCTGTTATACTCTCTGTGAGCGGCCATATTGCATTTCATTTGGATCATATACGAAAACTATACGCAAGCTGTGTCGCATGCTATCTCTGTTCATCTTATAGAATTAAACGAGAACTGACAGGTCGCTTTTAGAAATTACTGCTGGATTGGTAAGACTTAGTGTAACAAAACTGTTCTAGTCCGTGGTGGAAATTATTTATTTACAATAATAAACAGTTAAACACACAAACGAAAGCGTACTTCTTTAACTTAACAGTAATAATAACGTTAACAGAAATAAAATAACGACAGTTGTAACTAATGAAATAAAAAACTAAGTAAAAGAGAATATAGAGTCACTAAATTACGTACACAAAATATTTACAGCACACAAACACAACAAAGTTTATTTATCTCCTACACTTATTCACACTTGTCTATTAACTATATCCATACGTTTATTTACAAAAAGTTATTTATGCAAAACCAGATTTATAGAATTGCACTCAATGGTTGACACACACCAAAGTTTATTTACCTTCACAGTATAACTGAATGATTTATGTCGCAACGCCAGAGCACTTGTATCAACTATCAAAACATGAACAACTCACGAACAACTGACTGACTTGGCAACCACTCCGCTCGCATTTTATAGCTTCATCCCACGCCTGTAGAATGTTCTAGAAGCATCTCAACCTTTCTTCACATGCATTGCCTTCTCCAATCAATTCTATGAAGGTCGGGTTTTTACCTGCTTTCCATTGTTGTTGTCGTGGTCTGGAACATTCTATGGAACACATTATTGTCCCAACAGGGGGCACGCAACACTTGTTTTACTTTACGCACTCGTGGGAAATGGGTCATTATACTATCGTAATACGCAGGCATGAAAAGCAGCTGCTTCATAGGGAGTTGTGAAAAAATATATTATAAATGTTTTCAACAAAATATGGTTACAAATTTTTGTTTTAATATTGACACAAACGTACAACTGTCAAACTTTACAAAGTTTCAACTGTGTAGATGTTTGCAATTTAATATGACAACCAACTTACATAATAATATGTACATATACTGAATACAGATCTATAAGGCACGTACTGCCACACTCAATTGAACAGAACTATCAGAGTGAACTGAATAAATGAACACAGTTCCCGTTACATATGTATCAAATAGTGCTAGGCGACTGTGAAATCAAGTGATGTTGAATATACAACACAATTTATTAATATATTTGCCTGTACATAGTATATGGACACATACACTATTGGCTTTGGTTGGATGGCAGCATAATATTATAAAAACTCGGGTCGCAGTACCAAAACCCTGCCGACAGTATACAAGCGTATATTTGCTAATACAGATATTGTGGCTTTATTACGTGAACTTAATTATAACTATACCGTTTGAGGCCCGTGGCAAATTCATCAGATGGGGCCCTCTCTCAATGTAAAGAAGCTCAATCAACGTTATACCTACATTTTTTTTTTTATTACTCATGCGGGAAAAGTGGGTTGTTACGGTTGAAAAGTAGCTATTTTCATTTGCGTGCGGAAACTTTATTTGTCGCACTGAAATTATTGTTTGCCGCACGCAAATTCAGTTACCAATACAGTAACAATTTTAACTGAATTTTCAACTTTATAATGATTTAATTTTAATTTTTATTACTTCTAATTTCTTTTTTTAATTCGTAATAAAATTTTAATTTTAATTTAATTTAATTCGTAATAATAAATAGTATGTGCACTAGTCGCACTATGTCGCACTAGTTGCATATATACTATTGTTTAATTTGTATATGTACTTTACTATAGGTAACTTAAATTAATAATTTGAATACAAAACTAATAAATTTTCCTAAATGTTATAATAATAAATATTAGGATCGATCCTCCTGTGCTCATGGACTTCTCGATTCCTAGAGCGAATTTTCAGTTTTCATCACTTTTTTTGTGTCGATCTTCTATCTATCTATACTAATATAATATTATAAAGCTGAAGAGTTTGTTTGTTTGGTTGAACGCGCTAATCTTAGAAACTACTGGTTCAAATTGAAAAATATTTTTTTTTTGTTAGATAGTCCATTTATCAAGGAAGGCTAAGGCTATATAATATCACGCTACGACCAATAGTAGCGGAGCATCAATGAAAGATGTAACTCAAAATTTTGTCCGTCCGAACGGTAACTCCGATCATCATAGAATTTGGACACAACATTCATCTCGGCAAACTAAGATGAACGTGCGTACTCATGCCCCTCCTTCCCATTAAGGTGCAACCGAGCGGGACCGCTAGTATATTATCTGTACACAGTCCGAGAATACTTGAATTTATATAATATGAAACGCTGCGCCGAAAAATTTCTGATTAATTAATGTTAGTTCTTTTTCTGGTGTTGAACATAATATAACAAACAGTAACAGTGTTGATGGCTGTGCTCACCGGTTATCTAAGCTTTTTAGCAAAAGCATATCTACAAACTATATTATATTCTGTAATGCTACACTGTAATGGAAATTTTGATATGTATACTTATTTTAAAAACAGTCGCTTCAAACTATAGTGTAAACCTTATATAGCCCACTTAAACGGAAAGAAGAGATAATCCATTAATATTTTTTTTTCAACACGCGTGAGTAATATATAATATCGGGGCCCTGCTAAATTCGGGAGAAATAATAAATTACTTCATGTTGACGCGTAGAGTGCTAATAATGAGCCGAAACGGTACGATAATGTATTACTGCATAGTTTCTGGACCAATAGGAACGCGGTAGCGAGCCGAAACTGTACGGTAATGAATTATTACTGCATAGTTTCTGGACCAATAGGAACGCGGTAGCGATTTGTATATATGAAAACAGCATCGCAATTCAGCGAAAGTCAGGGCCATCTTGTGTGCATCGAGGGCGGTGGGTACGTCAATCAATGAAGTGATTTATTATTTTTCCCTCTTTTATCAGGGTCCCGATTACATATTACTCGTGCTAGTTGAATAAAGTATTATGTGCGACCATTGATCGAAGGAGAATATTCCACTCACGTGTTACCGCACTCGCTACGCTCGTGCGGCAAATTTCACGCTCATGGAATCTTCTCTTTCTCTCACTAGTCGCACAATATTTCTTCATTATACTATGTCAATATTTTTGAAGTTGGAATGGTTCTGTATATATGACGCAAGGAAACGCTTCAGCAGCGTCCGAATTTAATATTGTTGAAATAGGTTTTGTACACATTGGTTATATTATGTGCAATAGGTACGAGCAGTACGAGTGTAATAATGACAAGTTAATTTACAGTTTTATATACAAGTTGCAATGTGAAAATATGTTGACAGCCCGCATATTTTATATGAAAGTTCTATTGTTGGTTTATATCACCGACTTATGGGCGGGGAAACTTAACCCGCCGTTACTCACGTGGGCGTGTGACAAATCCAAGCGTACTATTTTTACAGTGCCAAACACGCATAGATAATAATCAAACCAAATTAACAAAATGTTGCCCAAAAGTATTGCAAATGAACATCTGCAGTGTTAAAGGTATTGTTATTGACTCTCATTTGCCATGGAAGGTCTATCTACACTTGAGCGATCTAGCAAACTTCTGCGTTCTATTATAAAATAAGTAGATTTTACTAATTATTTTTTTATATTTTTAGATATTTTTGAAGAAGATCTAAACCCAGATCGAAACGTCATATATTGTTTTATTGATTTATAATTTTATTTTTGTCAATATATTGTCTGAAAAAAATTGGTCGACAATTTTATTTCTTTGATCTAGCAAAGAACTTATCCAAAAACCGTGTTTCTCTTACGAAAACTAAGAATTAATGTTTCGAGTATGACCTTAATATCGGCTTATTATTCTGTTTCATTCTAAAATGATATACGGAATAGAAATTTGAGGAAACTCAATAACAGTGCCAAAATTATTTCAATTAAAAAAAAAACAATCCGCTTAATTAGGTACTGGTGCCGGATATAGACAAGAACGCAGGCCACTATTTAAACAATTAAAAATATTAACTACCAGCGACCTGGTCCGGCTTCGCACGAATTTGTAGATTGCCACCGTTTTTTCGTCGACTTACGTTGCAAAACTGGTCATTACGAAAAGCGCTTTTATTATAACACGATAATAATATTATCTTGTTATAATAAAAGCGCTTTTCGTATAATATCACGCTACGACCATTAGAAGCGGAACTTTAATGAAAAATGTTGCAAAATGTATCTCAAAAATAAGCTTCTATTCATGTAAAATGCACTAACTAGATATACTCATATTAGCATTGTAAGCACACAGCCCCGGCTGGCTCAATCGGTAGAGCATGCGACTGTCAATATCAGGGTCGTGGGTTCGAGCCCCACATTGGGCGAATATATTATTATTTTTTTTTTATTTTTATGTTCTACATTGCTTTCTTCTAAGGCTTGCATTTAAATTTATTTTAATTTTATTTAATTAATTAAAAAAAAATATTAGTTAAAAAAAGTAGATATAAATACTGCTTTTTATCGACAAAAACTTTTGAACGGTAACTCCGATCATCATAAAATTTGGACACAACATTCATCTCGGTAAACTAAGATGAATGTGTGTACTTATGTTCCTCCCTTCCCAATTCGTTCTTTTACACTTGAGTGAAACCGGACGGGACCGCTAGTGTATTATAAATGTTTTATTTTTCATTACGAGTTTTAGAACTAGGTATATTGTTTAAACAAATAGATATTATTTTTATTATGTCAAGCACATCTAAAGAAAGTGTGAACAAACAGTACAGTATTTTCCATGCGGGTAGTATTGTGATATTTTCCACATATCACATTATGCATATTATATGTAGATTCGCGCATATCGTAAGTAGGTATATAAGTATACCACATTTCTGTACAACTGTCGTAGTTACTGAGGGCATGCAATTTCAGGTGATATGCATACTTAATAATAATATAGCTAGGTTATGTAAGTTGTATCATATGCATGTCTCATGTTTGATAACGTTTTATTACACTTTCTGGTACAAGAGACATACAGTAATGGCGATAAGATAATATTGGCAAGATTCTATTTAATATTACTACCCCGGGTATTCCCCAAACACTTTGTCTCAATGCTGTATTTCATACGTTGATGCTCTCTGAAAGGCCAAAGTTTTGTGCAAATGGGAGATCAGCCAGTTCGACGTAGTTACAAGATCAAATCCGACTATCCGGGTTAAGATTTTTTCATCCAGACAAATGTTAAGACAAATTCTTACTCGCAGAATTCGCAATTAAAAAAGCGCTTGGAATCTCTATGTGGGGTCTATTCGGTGGTATCATAAGGAAGTTAATTTTATTTTTCTATTTTCATAGCAAACAGGGACTGAACGCACCACTTTTTGGATTTTTTGTAATTGTTGTTTCGACAAATATTAGAGGTTACGGTAGTAAAGAATGCGACAATATAATTTTGGTGACAATTAAAAATTTGACTACAAAATCGGTCCTCAGGCATTTTTATATACAATTAATTGAAAAAAGTTACAAAACTTTAAAGCTAAGAAAAAAAATCTTTTTTGTTTTCCAAAATAAATTATTATCTTCTATACTTCCTAAGACAGTTTTATACCAGTAGATCAAATTTTTGAGAACATGGCAAAAAGAAAAATGTTGACATGGTCTGAGTTCTGATTTCTGGTGCACCTGAGACGTGATGCCCTAAGCAATTGATGGTTTCCAAATCGAACACTAGATGTCAGTCATTTTGTTTTTAATTGTGAATAGGTCGTGAATGACTACTTCAAATTTTCTTACCATAAGAGCTCTGATAATATTCACAGCGTGTGCTATGAAAGCAGATTTTCTTACCTGTAACAAAAAATAATCAACATTAATTTGTTATAGAGAACACGATAATAAAACAATTTATTTTGTTCATATTAAAAGTAAGAAACTAAATCTGATAACAAAAACATAGTTTTCCTAATAAAATCTAGAAGCAAATTTTTCATATTTGTTTGGATTTTAAATATAGAAAAAACTCGGGTCGCAGTGCCTAACCCTGTCGACAATATATAGTGTATTTGCTATTACTGACAGTGTGACTTTATTATGTGAACTTGACTTTGGTATTGGTCAAAATAAAAAATTTTAACCCGTTAATACATCCTTTGAAATATTACTATTTGTTCTTAATTACAATATTATTGTCAATCAAACATCTGCGTCAAATTAAAAACACCCCTTCAGTAAGAAAATCCATATCCGCGAACTAGTGTTTTCACAAAATTTATAAACTCGGTCCTGTCGGGTCATTAAATTTAAATTTTACCTTTACCAAGAGGTTAAATTGCAAATTTAAAACAATTCTGAGAATTGTTTGGGCCCAATTAGGTCCATTTTGAACAAAATTAGTGCGGTGACGGATTCGAACATGTGAATCAAATTTCGTTTAAATCGATTAAGTCTGTTGAGAGTTTTCGTTTGTAGCACATAATATATAAAAATTTACAGAATGGTGCCAAATTGTTCAAGAGAAATTTTAGTCCGATCCCTAGGTCCCGCCATCCGACCGACGCCGCAATAGTGTATGTGCTATATTATGGTAAAGAAAATTTTTATAAAAAAAAAATTGGTTGTCTGTAAAGTCGGTTTACGGACGATAGTTTTACGTGATAACGTATTCCGTAATACATAACCTAAATTTATATAATAATTATAATAATTCGAATCTATGATATTGCATCTTTTGCTTCAAATTTAGGTTAATTTTATTTATTAAAATTACTTACCACCTATAATATAATTGTTTTTTTTTTTAACTTTCTTTCTTTCGTATTTATTTTAAGTCTCAAAGATTAATTGTCATAATATTTTGAAAACAATTGTTTCACTGTTTATATAAAATTCCAAAACCTACTTACAATATTTAAGTATTTTCATACGTCAAAAAATTGATTTTTATAATGATAAAATTTGTATGAAAACGATTTTTTCGAGAGATGAGACCTAGCTAAAACGATTTTTTGCCCCCCAAAATCCCTTTTCAGTAAATTTCATCCAAATCGTTAGGGCCGTTTTCGAGAAAAGCACGCACAGGGTCAGGCGGAACGTTAGGAACGCTAGGAACGTTAAGAACGTTACACTTTTTCGTGCATGCAGCCGGTGTTTTATCAATTTATAAGATTGGTGATTCATCAATTTATAAGACGTTATCACGTCAAAAAAACGCACATAACGAAAATCGCATCTTTCCTGAAAACAGTTTCATCAACGACCCGACAATACGTCATTATTTTTCTTGGAAAAATCCACCACGGGAAATTTACGAAAATTCATAATCGATGAAGAAAACCAGTGCGGTACAAAAAATGCAATTGCTTACTAGGAATGTCGGAAGTGAAAAAAAATATCGATATATCGATATTTATAAAATTATCAATATCGACGTCGATATATCGAGGAAAAAATATCGATATATCGGTCAAATTTTCAAAAGATTTTGCGTTTTTAAAATAATACTTAATATTATCAATAATAATTTTTATACAAAATGTACATTATTTTAATGTACAAAAATCTCAATAAAAATGAAGGTATTTTTACCAGTATTTCTTTTTATTAGGCAATATAATAATTACAAAAATATCAAAAACTAAAGAGCTATCTTCTAACTAATATTTTTAAACCTATTTATTGTATTAGGCAAACCAGTATTTGTCCGGTAGTGAAAGTATCCTTTACGGTTTTGGATTCTAGTGACTTTAGTTACATAAATAAAAAAAATATATCGTTTTTGTTACAATTTTCGCTATTGGATATTTTGTATCGACATATCGGATCAAAATATATCGACTAAAAATATCGATGTTTTGAATTAAAAATATCGATACATCGATACTTTTTCAACATCCCTATTGTTTACTCTGATATAAAGAAAAACAAAATGGTTCATTCTGTATATATGCACATGTGTATCTATTCCCGTTTATGAGTTATGTTATTGTTTCACATAGGTCCCTATCAAAAAGTTTTGTGTCGCGCATCTTCCGTCTGTTCTATTTAAACATCCGTATCTCGATTGTTTTCATTGTATTTTTATTGGATTATTTTTCTGCGAAAACAAAATCCCTCGTTTCCTTATAGCGAAGATATTTCACCTTCTTATCTGATGTCACATAAAATCTACATTGTTATGGAATTGTTTCTAAAAAAAAAATCAAATACATATTTTGGAGCAACGGTCGCCATGCCAAATGATATGCGCATTAATCAAAGAAATTGAAACTGTATGATAGAAAAAATTCCGGCCAATTGGGCGCCGGGGCCATTCCAACTTCATGAATATTGACATTTGACATATTGTAACAATTATTATTTAATTCAACATATTTATTAATTTAAGTTTTTTTAACATGAACACTACTTCCTAGTTCATACGCTCCGCTGCCATCTTGCCTCTGTTTCTTCACATGACCACCAGAGTACATCAGTGGCGGCGTGGCTTTTTAAGACCTGGTGTTACAATTATATAATAAAGAAATAAAATTTATGTTAACGCGTGCGGTGACGCCGGTAACGGCTAGTATTAAATATTATGATATTTGCTATTGCACGGTTATCTATATCTATTTTATATTAATAGGCCCACAGTTTTTTTGTACGGCTATCTCCTCCTAGACCGCTGGACCGATTTCGACGAACGAAGAGTCGTTTGAAAGGGCTCGAAGTACAAATGTGTAATAGGGTGTCAGAATTGCCAAAAGTGAATTTTAAGGATTGAAAAAATAATATGTTTTCAGCGAGTAGTTTTAAGTAATAATAAGCATATCGCGAGCGTATTTATATATTTTTCCAAATAAAGTAAATCCTTTCATGTTTTTATGCGTTTTTCAAATCTGAAACTTTTTAAAGCACTAATCAATTTTTGGCCCGGTTTATATTAACCGAGCTTATAGAAAAAGTCAGGCTGAATCGATTTCGACCATCCGCAACACTGTATCACTTTTAGTTTCAGAGTTATGAGCATTTATTTATATTATTTGAGAATAAATTTAAAAACGCCGTAACTTCTAAACGACTAATGATACAGATGTCGGAATCGATTCAGCGCGTTTTTTTCTATAAGAATAACCTCAGTTATAAGTCGTATGTAAACAGTATCTCTCATTTTCTCGGTTTTCTTAAGAACAGAAAAAGTAAGAAGGAGGGACCCTTCTTTCAAAATTGAAAAAAAAAAGTGCGCTCTGTTTTGTTTTATATTATGCATATGTTACCGTTAAAACCCGTTTTTAATTAGAACGCGTATTTACTAGTTAAAACTAGTTTTCACTAAACGCCCTCGTTAAAACTAGAATTTCCTAGTAACAACTAGAATTTACTGATTTAAAAGATTGATTTTTAGGTAAAACTAGTTTTAACTGTGAAAGTTAGACAAAACTAGTAGTAACTAGAAAATTGTGTTTTAGAGGATTGATTTAATAGAATGAATCCTTGATTAAAAAATAAACATTATTACATATTATTTATTAAAATATTTATTGAGAACATTTGTGAATAGTAACATCTGAACAACGTTGATATTAATTAGTAATATAAAAATATCATTATTCCTTATGGAGATCAAACATCCATATTGGCAACTTTTATTAAAGTTTTATTGAAGTCTTACACATTTAACAAAGACATTAATAGCGAACAAAAACAATTAGTACTCCTCTTAGTCATTTGAAAAAGAAACATTATATGATAACATTATTTAATACAATATTTATTTAAATATTTACGAATTGAAACATCCCAAACAAATTTAATATTTAAAGTTATAGTAACATAACACAGTAAAAGAACATTTTTCCTTATGAAGATCAAACAGCCATATTGGCAATTTTAATTAAAGTTTTATAGTGATTTACTTTTTTTTTCATGTTGATCAATCTGTAATATCCTTGTTATAATGCCTCTTTCCATCGCGTCCCTTGGTTTATATCACATTACGCGACCTCTAAACTTTGTGGAATCAGTTTTAACTGCTTGGTGCCGTTAAAACGCGTTTTGACTAGTTAAAACTAGTTTTAACTGATATTCATTTTTACCAACAGTAAATTCTAGTTTTAACGAGGCGTTTAGTGAAAACTAGTTTTAACTAGTAAATACGCGTTCTAACTGAAAACGGGTTTTTACGGTAACACATATACTTATAGAAAAAGTCATTCTGAATCGATTCCGACCATCCGCAACCCTGTATCTGTTTTAATTTCAATCTCATGATTTTACCACAGCGTGTGTCAAAGGGGGATTTACTTCACAAATCCAGAATCGCGTTTTCCTATTTGGGTATCATATGAGTTACCTGAAAAACCGGTAAAAAATGAAATTTTAGACAGATATCCGGTTACATTTTCATTGTATGTATTGATTAGTTAGCACTTTCTGAATTGTCTAGACTCTAGACATCATATAGGTACGGGTTAGTTTTGCTCGATGTAGATGGCTGTGATATAGAGGTAATGTTTATGCACACAAGTAGAAGCATTGAAATCAGAAGATAAGTACACTATTTCCTGAAGGTAACACCGTTTTACAGATAGCAAATCACTGTTTGTTGTCGCTACATAATAGCTACTTGCAAATACAAACAGTACTTTCACAGACAACGATTTTGGTTTTGAAAATAATACCAACTTTTATGTGTTTAGAATAGAATATATCTATTTGCACACAAAATTTACACATACAGTGTGAAGCCGTCAGATACAATATTAATTAAAATCGAGAGTAAAAAAAATATGTTATTATTGTAATAACATTTAGTAGTTCAATAAATAAAATTATCGACCAATCTTTAAGTCAAATATATTAATAGAAAATAATAAATAATACATTAACGTCAGGATTTGGATCTTCTTCAGAACTAATCTAAAAAATATAATCAGTTCTGAAGAAGTCCAAATCCGGACCGAAACGTCAATGTATTAATTTTTATTTTTTTGTTAATAGGTATATTTTTTTGAAAAATTGGTCGATAATTTTATTTATTGAAGAATTCTAATCAGACGTTAATCAAAGATTTGAAGATTTAGTAGTATCCCGACGCCAAAATAACCCTAACACTGTTTTCCAGGGGGCTTATTTTTTCCAGGAGGAGGACTCTAGATGTAGTAATTATTCCAAGAACTGTTTGGGGCAAACAAAGAAGTTGACCGTTAGTTTTTAAACTCCGATGGCGGTCTCAGTCCAATCTCTATTCAAAAATAGTTACAGCTACTTTTTTTCTGTCTGGCAAACACTAGAAATATAATTGTTTTTTCGATTTCGTCTGCAATATATGTACCATTCCTCGTTATTATTATATATGCACGTTCGATGGACTGCGTTGATTGAAATTTTAATTAAACTGCACTGAACAGCTTGTCGACACCTTACGTATTACAAAACTTGGACTCTCTCGACGACGGCGAACTCGCGAATGGTGGCGTCCATCGTTTGGATAAGGACAGACGCTCAAACACAGAAGATGAGTTACAGAAGCGACACTCACTGTAACAGTGTTGCCAGTGTTGGTTTAAATACACCTTCAGACGTACTAAAAGCATTTTCAAATAGAGATGATAATAATGCCCAATCCACTAACTGAACCGAACTTTCTAAAATGCAGATCTATATTGTAGGAAACCCAGGAACGAGAGTTAGGAGGACATTAATGCGCGTTATATGGATGACAATTAAAGCCAATAAAAAGATCTAAACAGAATTCTGACTTACATTTTTTTCTTTTGCTCTTTTGACTCCATACTCCACTCGCATTTTATAGCTTCGTCCCCCGCCTAGAGAATGTTCTAGAAGCACCGAGATCCTTCCTTTACATGCATTGGCTTCTCCAGGCAATTTTATGAAGGTCGGGTTTTCTTGGCTACCTGTATTCCATTGTTGTTGCTAGAAGATTCTACAGAAGTTTTCTAGCAACCTTTCGATTATTCCCAAGTCTATTGACAACTGACGCTTCTACAAATTCAGTTCTGTGTCGGCAGTGCGGGGTGCAACAGACGACACAGCCGAGTAGCCTCCCGGTGCGAAGACAGTTTGCGAAGATACTATCTCTGTATTATAGTGTAACTACATATTCATGTATTGTGTTGGCATCACTATCGGAAATCGAAAATATTATAACCTTTACATTATACAGTCAAGCGGACATCACTTTATAATAGTATTATTATACTACTTAATAATAATACTACTTAATAATACTTTTAATTTTTGTAAATATATGGCTGAAAAAAATTGGTCGACAATTTTATTATTTAAAACATATTAATTCCCAAAAATTCGAAAACTCACGTTATAATATAACACATTTGACGTGTCAATCGCGTGCGAAGCCGCGGGTAGCAGCTAGTAATATGTAAAACAATAACGGGAAAGATAAAGTTCCTCTCAAAACCGGCCTTAGTGCGAGCGAAGTCGTGGAAAGATATAAATGTGTCTTTAATAGAGATATAATATTTTCGAATTCATCTTACACAGATTGCGTGGTGACATGACTATAAAATGCAACGCGAGCGTAATAACGCAGTTTAAAGAGAAGGTCAAAGAAAAAAGTCTAAGAGAAGAGCGCAACTGTGAATCGTTCCGTTTATTATTATGGCGGACGCGCGGACTTTAAAGTTTTTAAGGCGCCGTCAACATTTATGTACTTCCTGATATCACGACAAACACTGCAGCAGGAGTTGACTGTTCCTGCGATTGCAGGATTGAAATTGTTTTCAACGGAAATTGAAAAGTAGAATGAATGTGATATTTATTCATTTTTTTCTGTTATATATATAGGTACTATACTTATATACTATAGCGAATAAGAAGAAACTACCACCACCGTTGCCAACCAACCGAACAGTTTGACTTTTGTATCTTTAATGTTGGCAACACAACTCCCTATCGATTACCCTCATTCAGCCTTCTGCTCCTACTGATGGGAAATGAGTGAATATCTCGACATTACAATTTTATTTTCTTTATTCTGCTGTTTTTATTTACTTTCTTTAGTTATGATTGTTTTTCTTTTTTGTTTTAGATGTACTTCAATGGTTTTACATTGTTTTTCTTTTTGTGTATAAGTGTCATTTACGCAATTCATTTATAAATTTAGGATATAATATGAAGGACGTAAGGGATTAACGTTCCCGTATTGAGTTAGTTATATAAGAACGCTTTCATGAGATACAATCATACAGCTCGCTGACAGACAGACGGACGGACGGACAGCAAAGGCTTAGTATAATACGCGCCACGAATCTAAAAGGCTCGGAAGTTAGATGCGAATACGGGCTTACGCTTGTACAAACTCGCAACTCAACAAAACTAAAATAACAACTTGACAATAGCGTACTCGACTGTACTTTAAAGCAGGAAAGTGACAAAGGCACCGAAGGCACTGAAGACCGCACGTTACGTGCAGGTAGCTGGGAGTCACAACGGCTCTAAAATGTGTCTTTGCGACGCTGTTTGTGACTAACTTCCAAAGGTTTTAGATCCGTGGCGCGTATTATTATTTATTTATTTATTTTTTTAAATGCCTTTCTCTCACAGACTAAAATGTCCTATAGGGTCCCGTTGGGCATTCTTCGGGTACGGAACCCAAAAAAGCGCATGGCTGTGTTTTCTGTGGAATAACCTCGATAAAAATGCACCGATTTGAATTATTTCATTGAAGAATTAATTCGTTTAAATTAAACATGTTAATCTAAAATCTAAAGAGTTAATCTAAATGCTTCGAACGAATTACATTTATAATGAAATCGATACAAAATCACTCCAGATAACATTGATTTCAAGCCAAATCCCTATCAGTTTGCTTAACTGAACGTGAACTGAACTCTGTACTTAGTAGCTAAGTTAAGTGGTGGAAATAACACGAACCTTAACTAGGAATGGGTTCATATTAGAGTATCTAGTCTACATAGTGACATTAGACGATCATTCCGATGCTCTCAGTAAATGAATTCGATAGTTGAAGATCAGTACTCAACAGTTAGTGGCGGTATACTAGAAGCCAGGAATTGAAACTGCATATAAACCGATCAGTTAACTATGTATAGTTGTACAGAGTTATGGTATAGAGTTATGTGATTTCTAAATTTTAAAATAAGACCGATACTTAAACTTAAAAAAGCGAGTGTGCTTTAGACCACACGATTGAAGTAAAACTTCTTCCTGCCATATCTATATCTATACTAATATATAAAGCTGAAGAGTTTGTTTACTTGTTTGTTTGAACGCGCTAATCTCAGGAACTACTGGTTCAAATTGAAAAAAAAAAATTTTATTGGATAGCCCATTTATCGAGGAAGGCTATAGAGTATAGGCTATATAAAAGCTTATTTTTGAGATACATTTTGCAACATTTTTCATTAATGCTCCGCTCCTAATGGGGCGGAGCATTAATGAAAAATGTTGCAAAATGTATCTCAAAAATAAGCTTCTATTCAGGTGAAATGCTTTAGCTAAATATACTCATATTAGCGTTGTCAGAATACAACGCCGGGTAGCTCAATCGGTAGAGCACACGACTGTCAATTCCAGGGTCGTGGGTTCGAGCCCTACGTTGGGCGAATACATATTTTTTTTTTTTCATTGCTTTCTTCTAAGGCTTACATTTAAATTTGGTTTAATTTTATTTAATTAGTTAAAAAAAGTATAAATACCTACTGCTTTTTATCGACAAAAAATTTTGAACGGTAACTCCGATCATCATGAAATTTGGACACAACATTCATCTCGGTAAACTAAGATGAATGTGTGTACTCATGTTCCTCCCTTCCCCATTCGTTCTTTTACACCCGGGTGAAACCGGACGGGACCGCTAGTATAATATATACCGAAGATTCTAAGAAATTCGTTCGTTTGTTTATGTTGGGATTGTCTTTCATATGTTTGTTGGTCAGTTGTAAATTTTATATATTAGGAGTAAATACATATTATTATAGTAAAAAAATATTAATATTAACTCTCAATAACGCCACAAAGTGCACAGTCCCTTGAGTGTCGCTGTATAGAGTTTACACTGTATTTATAAATATGATGCGAACAATTAGATTATACTCGTAATTAGGTACTTAGAAATTAAAATAAATTTTACTAATTAATAATCTAAAATATATCTATTTTAGGTTATATTATACTGAGATTTAACAATTTAAGATGTCCATCAAAGAGAAGATACCAAGAGGGAACAAAATTAATAAAATATGAAACACCAAGATCAAGAGTCACGACGATCTGCTGTTTTTCTTTACCAATCAGCCTAAAAAAAATCTAATATTAAACTGGGCTTCACTAATAATTTTACCTCGCCACTGTTCCAAATTACAAATATTATACCGAATTTATTTCTGGCTGCAAGGAATATATCTATTAATTAACTATATTATGAATCATTGCCTATCTACTCAATGTGCGGTGAGTGAACGCAACAAAGCGTATCGAAATATATCTGCGTCTCTTTCTTCGATATAATTCCTTGATTTCTCCGATGATATAGGATTGGTCGATGTACTTGCATTCAATCTGAATAAAGTATCTCTGTTTCAAAAACTTTGTCTTTTTCTATGACGTTAACATGGGCGTACTCAGCTTTTGGCCCGGGAGGGGGCAAATTAGAAATTTCTTAAGCCGGGTCCCCCGTGCTTGTTTTGCCCTCCTGTATACGCCAGTGCTTACGGCGTCAAAAAAGACAGAAGTATATGTTTGCACCCTAATAGTTCGACTGCGATTTTATTCGAACAAATTTCGATGAGAATCACGTGCCTATTTTCAAACTTCTAAAGGTTGTCAATTTTACACTTGCACGTTACGATCTCAAACCGTTTGCGGCGAGAGTTGTGAGATTTATTGAATAGTTAAAGGCTATGTCTGTGTCCGCAATCCGACAAACACACTAGCCTGTAGCCTGCGGGGTCACAGTGCGGTGCGCGGCGACCGCGTCGACTAGGTAATATAAAATATTCGTATCGTTCGACCGATCAGTACAAGAGCGTCTGGGGAAGCACCGGCGGATGCGGGTTTCTGGGTGTAGAATATTTGAAAGCGTTCACAGTTCAATGGTCAGCGCGGTTTGACAGTGTAACAGAAATTTGCTAAGTGTAAAGTAATGTCATACATAATATATATCAGTACCTAACTGACATTTTTCATACCCCGCCCTACTCCTCAACATCATACCTGTGTGATATGAATGTACTGAACAATCTATTCTGTCCGGTCAATGTAAGAATGTACAGTACTATTAATTTTTTGTCACTCTCTAAAATTAATGTTACATATAAGTTAGAGTGAGACAGGAATATAACAGCGTTGTACACATCTAACAAAGGTTATAGATTCCTGCCATATTTTATATTATTAATCTATAAACCGGGTGTTCAAAAAGCCTGAATATCTTAGAGAGATTAAGTTTTTTTGAAAAATATTGTGAATGAAACTTGCTCAACTCGTTGTAATGTATTTTTTGATCATAAAAATTCCTCCCAAAGGGGTGCCCCCGTGAGGGGGCAGGGGGTTACTCTAAAATTTTAAATGGCAACAGCAATTTTTTTTATTGGGTCGAGTTCTTCGGGCAAAAAAAGATTCTTTTGTTCCAAACTTTTTTTTGTTCAAGCTACAGATCACCGAGTATGCGAGGTACAATTTTTCGAATTATCCTCACCCCTTAAAATAAAATTTGTTCATTTTGAAAATTTCACATTAAAAACGAAGAACAATCTTTAAGATTCTTATCAAGGTCAAGTAAAAGAGAATCATTCCTTGACCTGTTACTAAATAAACAAGTTTTATTTGACGGGGTAAAGATAGCTCGGAAAATTTTACCCCGCGAACTTGGTAGGTCGAACAAAAAAAAGTTTGGGACAAAAGATGTCTTTTTTTGCCCGAAGAACTCGACCCAACAAAAAAAAATTGCGGTTGCCATTTAAAATTTCCCCTGCCCCCCTTAGAAGGAATTTTTGTGACCAAAAAATACATTGAGATGAGCTAATTTCATTCGAAAGAGTTTTCAAAAAAACTTAATCTCACTGAGATATTCAGGCGTTGCGGGATTTTTTTAATAGCCTGTATATAAAATTCTCGTGTCACAATTTTGGCCGCGCTAATATCCGAAACCACTGAAGCGATTTTAACGAAATTTTGTAAATGTGTCTTGCTTTGTGCAACTTACGCTATAGGATCGTTTTTATTAAATGTCATACAAAATTACGGTGCTTTAAAAAAATGTTTTAGTAACATGTAACGACATCTGATAAAATTTGCTCAAAGCTATTAGTTCAGAAGCAAACAAAAAAAAACTGTTTTAGTACCGAGGAACGACATCCGATAGAATTCGCTTAAAGAGCTATTAGTTCAGAAGCAAATCTGATAGAATTTGCTCAAAGCTATACCTACTAATTCAGACGCCGGGCCGCATACGAAATACATTTTGCAGAATTATATCCATAGCACCCGGATGAAACCGGGCCGGACCGCTGGTGTTTTTATAATAACGAAAAATAGATCTGTCGGCAATTCGTTATGAATTACAGTTTGAGTGATATTACTTGTCACGCTTCCGACCTAACGTGTTAACTAGTGCGCCTTAATTCTCATTAGAAGGGTGAACTAGCCCTGTGTAATTACTGTCTTTACACATAATGTTGTGCGCTAAAGTGTAAAGTGCATCTGGCCACAACACAGACCGACCGAACGACACTTTCCCATTGATTTTTTAAATGAAATTATACGGCTTCGTTTTGTACCTACATACTACATATTATATATAATACAGTCGGTACACAAAACCAGGGACTGATCGTGTAAAAAGGCACTCAAATCGTTATCGGGTTTTCTTCAAACCGTCCAAGGCTACATCTACATTGGGTTCGTATTTCTCCCGATCCGATGTGTTCCGATGTCGTCCGACGTGGTCCTGATCAGGAAGCAGTTTGTGGGTATCATGGACTCTGACGATGTTTTTTTGTTTTATCATTCCAACCCACAAGTAAGGATGGTACTAGTTTAGGTCAAAAATCACTTTTCAAAATTTTACAATATCTTTTCGTTTTGAGGTCCCCCGAATCCAAAAAAACATATTTTTGGAAAAACTCAGTGCGTTTGTTTGTCTATTTGTCTGTTTGTCTGTGAGCACGATACAGGTCAAACGGATGAACGGATGTTTGGATGCAAATATGAAGAGCCCTATTGTTTTTGGAGGAAATCGGCGCATGCGCAGAAGAGATATATGCGTATAACGGTGTTATTTATACGATAATGGTACCTATATACTTTTCATAACGGTCTATTATTCTATTTATTTTTTCGTTAAAATTTTATAGTTTCGGAAATATTTTGAAAATAAAAAAATCAGCTGTTATTTTGTTTTGTAGATATGTCAGAAATATACTAGTTAAGCATGCTTTGATTAATTTTTACATGACGTGGAACATATTATGTAGATTGTAGGTGACCACGGCAACGAATAGCATATATCATATTGAATACTAGCCATTACCTCATCTCACGGAATATCAGAAATTTTCTTTTCATCATTATACTATGTCAATATTTTTGAAGTTGGAATGGTTCCGTCGCTCAATTGCCTGGAATTGTTTTTAATGTGTTACAAACACAACAGGATCAATATATTGTAACGTTTTTAACACCATTTTAAGGGTTTACCTTCAAGTCAATCGGTTTCCACATTTTTTGACAATTCTTTCTGCAACCGAGAGTATTCCTGAAACGACAAACTCCAATCGTTAAATTCGACAAGAACACTACGCTACTGCAACGAGATGTGTCGGAGTACACAACCGGCGGAGGGTGGATGTGGACGCGCGGTGGGATGGTACGGTGTAACGTGCAAAAGGGTGTGAATTATTTATTGTGGGATGACCAACCAACACAACGGTTTCATCAGTGTGCGTTATACGTGTAACACATATCGCGTATAGGTAGGCTTATTCACCTATTGCCTACCTAACTGGAAACTGGAAAGAGTTATCGAGCTTTGTATATATCGGCTTAAAGCGGACAATAAAAATTGCATAGCATGTAATTTTGCACCTTCGTATGTCATCATAACTTTCCCAAAGTGACAGTTTTCTACTATTTTTAATATTTTATCTCGTACAACGATCGTCAGGCACAGTAGTAACACGGTTATTTTTAAAGAAAAATAATTATTGTCTGAAAAAGCATGACGATTCAGAACTATTCAGGTCACAGTGGCTGTTCCTCTACGAGCGCTGCAGAACAACTAGGTACTTCATAATTTTAGAATCAATTATATTTTCCATAGGTAACCAAATCTGATGTTATAATGAAATGAAAAAGTTAGGAGTTATGGCTTAATAGCCCGTTAATGCACGTCATCCTTAAATAATTATTGTGCTCCCCCTTGTCCTGGATCTAGTCCTTCAATTGTTTGGATCTTCTCATGAACTCCAGAAGATTGGTGATTAGATTGTCCTGAGGAATTACCCCGCTCTCATCAATGTATCCAAAGATGGTTGTTCTCCTGTAGGCTAGAGCATCGCATTAGAACAGTAAATGGTTGTCTGTTTAGTCCTCCCTTTCGCAAAATCTACACTGTGTCGATTCCTGACGTATCTCCATTGTCCTTCATTGGTTTGGATCTTCTCATGAACGCCAGAAGATTGGTGACTAGATTGTCCTGAGGAATTACTCGGCTCTCATGAATGTATCCAAAGATGGTTGTTCTTTTGTAGGCTAGGGCCTCTGATTCGAACAATAAATGGTTGGCTGTTTCGTCCTCCATTTCGCAAAATCTACAATGTGTCGAACTCTGACGTGTTGCCATTGTCCTCTAATAGTTTGGATCTTCTCATGAACTCCAGAAGATTGGTAACTAGATTGCCCTGAGGAATTACTCCGCTCCAAAAACGTATCCAAAGACGGTTGTTCTCCTGTAGGCTGCAAAACACCCATTTAAAATGTTCACGAACTGTTATTGATTCAGGAGCTGGTTTATATGTCGGGAATGAACAATTTCTAGACTTGAGTGCAGCGGAAATCTTTCTCCGCTCTCAATTGCATTTATCTATCTATACTTACAAGTCTTCTAGGTTTCAAATATATTTATTAATTTTTAATATAAAAAATGTCAATGGATTGTATCATTTTGCCATATTATACAACGTATACTGCCCTAAAAAGGCAAAGGGCAGTAAGTGACATTTGTTGACAAAATGAGTTCATACTAACTGAAGCCAACGACAGCAGTAAGTGCTGCAGCAATAATTTTATTGTCTTTAAAAAATGTTTCCCCCATGTTTTGGTTTCCATAATCTAAAATTCTGGACGGTCAAGACATTTTTAGTAAATCTTGATTTACTCCAATTCATAAGTTGGTCACTTACTGCCTTTTGCCTTTTTACGGCAGTATGCACAAAATTGCGTTTCCAAAATCCATAAACTTGGAGTTCTAATCGAGACACACATTTTGCAACAAGGATAATGATTCAGATCTAGAAACGTTTTCCTTTGTCATATATATAGCTAGAGCGCATGTGCGTACAGTGCGTGGATATTGAATGGAAATAAGATAGACAGCTGACATTTGTGTTAACGTAAAACTTTTCTGTCTGTAAAATAAAGAAGAGGTAGAAAAGAGCGTCGGAAAAACTTACGTACGTCATTCAAACTCAAAACACACTTTTTACAGTTGACGAGTCGAATCTTAGGATCGATAATGTTAAGCAGACTGTTTCGAAAGAATAATAATAATAATATAATAATGCGTCCGTTTCTCGACTTTATGTCACATCAGACGCCATTCGCACCATTACTATTTTTTTTCTACCACACTTCCCGTTATTTTCTGCAATTTTTAAACTTCAACTTAATTAATAGCAATGGGCGAATGAAGGAATTTTTAGGAAATTGGGATAAGGCAGGCAAATTTTGAGCATAGGAGTTTGACAGGTAATCGGCCATGGCCTTGAATAAGGAACCATCTCGATATTTATCTGGAATTGTTGAGAGAAACCATGGAAAACCTCAACAAGATGGCCGGTACAGGAATTACCGTTTCTTCAGGATAGAGACCGGCTATATATTAAAATATAAGCTCTTTTCGCGGAGACCAATTTTCTAGCGCAAGTCGACAAAAAAGCGGTGGCAATCTACAAATTCGGGTGAAGCCGAACTGGGCCGCTAGTCTTTAAGTGTAATTGAAAAAAATTACAAAACAAAAGATTCGTTTTGTTAAAGTGATTCGATTCTTTAAACAGCAGAATTCTGAACTCGAGAAACTGAGAACACAGACGATGTTTAGTTCTGGAGCGTAAAACAAGGATTTTATGTTAAACTTCAACTCACGAAGGGACACTGTTGACCCAAAGTCTTACACACGAACGTTGCGGTCGCCGGAAAAAGTTCAGCTGCAAGTTTGCACAGACTCAACGAGTTTGTTTTTTTTCATTTCTTCTAAACCGCATGTCTGTCAAAATGTTCCGTACTTTGTTCCGTTTCAAAGTTAAACTATTTTTAGAATATTGTTACACACTCTCCGTTGGGACGACAAAGAATTTCGCGAGACAACAATCGGCTCGTCATTCTAACAATAACACACAGATTGTTGTGGAACAACAATCGGCCTGTTGTTCTAACAATAACAATATGCGTGGGTAAAAAGGGCTTTGTTGCCAAATTCCAGACAACAATGAATGCAGGAAAAGAAAGAACTATCCAGCGCATATAAATAGCAGCCCGATAACTCAGTGATGCTAGTCATACATTGTGTTTCATCAAGTGAACATTAACAATTCACATAAATTAACAGTCAGTGAACAGTGCTGAGGTAACTGCTGAGATAAATAGATAAATGAACTGTGTAAATAAATAAGTGTGCTAAATAAATTGTGATGTGTTCCTGTGTTGTAAATAATCTCTTGTATATAGTCATATAGTGTTTAGTGTCCATAAATAGTGACTTTGCATTCTTCATTACTTATTATTTTATTAGTTACAACCATTGTTTTGTTTCTGTTACGTTATAGAGAAGTGCTTTTGAGTTTATTTTTTTTGTTAACGTTTCACTATTGTAAATACATATTTTCCACCACGAGCTATTTTATAGGGGATACGTGCAAAAAATGTAGTCAGACTGTATGATTCGTTTGACTGTTAAAGCTCGCTGGTCTCTCGTTTTAACATAAAACTACACTCGTACATAAAATAATGCATTACATTCTAAATATACAAATAATTTTCAGAATTTTAAAATATATTCAACGTATTTACATTTTAAAATTTGATAACGCTCCTGAATGATGCATTAATTTTGCCCAGGAGGAGTGTATAAGTTATACAACTAGAATTCTGAGTGGTTTCGTAATGCGTATAAATATTTTTCAATAACATATAATATATTCAAATATAAAAAATTATCGGTCTTGTATCAAGTTACCAGACCCAATCGAACTCATATCAATAAATATTTTATGATTGAGAGGTATTAACTTTATTGACAAATTTATTTGAATAATATTGTTGATTTTTTATCGAAAAATTTTAGATCCAATTGGCTATAATATCCCTATAGTGTGTAAACGTCCAGAAATAATTACCCAACATTATCGCTGTAGCAGGATACTTATCCATTTAACGATGTTATATAAAACCTTTATTGGCAGAAATTATCTACCAACTCTCCTCATGAATTATATAATATATGGCAACAATTTACTCAGTTCTATTTTTGAATAAACAAAATTATTCACACAAAAATGATTCCTAGATAGGCCCCTCTTTCTCACTGGGCACGTGCCCAGGGCCCCGCGATCGATATGGGTCCACTAGTTCCTGCCAGATCCCCAAACGATAAGCGATATTTATTACCGAAAAACATACTTATTTCGAAAAAATCAGGCGATAATAATGATTGACTACAATACCTACTTGCTTATTAGCTTTTGCATGCGCGAAGCTACTCTACTCTCCAAGGCCATAGCCAGAAATTCACTTCGGGGGGAGTCGAGCTCTGGACCAGAGACAATAAGTAATAACTTTATTTGAAAATAAGCATAGGTACATATATTATAATTTTACATAAATACAAATTTAATTAAAAGGCAGCCGACGTAGATTTCGACGAAAGAGTTAAATGATTCATTTAATTTATTAACAATGCGTTACATTTCGATTTTGCTCGTTCCGAAAAACGTGGAATCCAATAATATCCAAAGGCCTTGCTACTCTCGCCCGATTTCAGCATGTTTAGGTTTAAGTACAATGCTTCAAGAGAGATTAACCAGTTTGTCGCTGATCACTGATGTCCATAGAATGTGATATGCCCAAAATTCAAAAACATAGATTTTGAAGAAGTGAATAAGCGATTTTGCTCATCTCAAATCTAGAAGGGTACCTCTTCAATCAACATAGATTTTTAAAAGCATTAACCTGTGAATGCTAAAAGAGTTACTTTTGTGAATTTATATTATACCCCCCGAAATTTGCCAGACTGCGGCGTGTATACATGAACACCAAACCAGACCGTGTATAAATAAGTATAAATCTTTCACGAATAAAACCTATATTGATAAAAGCGCTCACAATATGGCTATATCAAAGTATATAACCATATAACCACTAACATCCGCGAACTGCCATTAATTAAATTTAAAAAAAACTTAAAGACTTGCTGATTGGAAAGGTGTTTAACAATACAGAAGAACTATTTTTATAACTATTTTTAATGCAATGTATGACGTTTTATCATCTCCCTGAGCTCTTATTTAAATAAATGCATTATTATTATCTATTCATTTAAGGTGACTGTAAAGAACAAAATATAAATCTAGAACCTTGCTTATCTACTGTTCTGTCAAGGTCATAGGGACCCCATTATCCTAATGTGCCCAGGTCGTCCAACACGTTAAAAACAACACTGTTCCTAGAATACTATAAATTAAAGCTCCATAAATCCCTGCAGGGAAACGATGTTTCAAGTTAAACTTTATTTAATAATCATTTTTAATTCTAGTTTCTTTTTTAAGATTTCAAAATATCTCCGCAAGAAAACTAACTAATTCTAAAACATTTTTTTCAAACATTGTAGAGAAGTTGTTAGTTATTTAGCAGTAATTATAAAAGTACTTTCCAAAAAATACTGTTGATACTGAATAATTTCAAGTTTTTACCTGTACGTTTTTATAATAGTTGTTCGAAGTGTCCGAAACGATACTAGACTCAGTGGCTTCTTCAGATTCATTCTTGAAGTTCTCCAACTTGCAACTTAAGATTACATAAACTGTTAACTCAGTTATTAAGCGTCTGTAATCTCAATTTAAAACCACAAGTATTTAATTCGAATGGTCAAACATCCAATATTTCAACTAATTTATTCACTTCACAAGGAATAACAATAAAAGACAATATATTTTGACAATGTTTGCACAGTACATAATTTATTGTTAGCTTTAGCTAGGGTCTATTATTATAGTGTATGTCAATTTTTACGAGAACATTATTTTAATCAGGTGTAGTCGGAAAAAAAAACAATATATTTTAATGTTAATTGCTAACTGACGCTAGCTGTACTAAGTTTATAACGTAATAGTATATTGTGCAAGTAGTGCGACAATGCCGCACGAGTTGCACATACTATTTTTTATTACGAATTAAATTAAATTAAAATTAAAATACTGTTACGAATTAAAAAAAGAAATTAGAAGTAATAAAAATTAAAATTAATTCATTCAAAAGTTGAAAATTCAGTTAAAATTGTCAATAGTTTAAGCTCCCATGACACAAAAAGTTACCCCAAAGAGCACCTCAAAATTATAAAGTGAAAATGGCTGAAAAACATGTCAGAAACATGTTACGCCCGCCAGACAAGTAAAAATTTGTTAATTGTTATTTTTTATGAATTTTTGAAATTTAAAAAAAAACATGATTTTACTTTCCAAAACACCTGCTTGAAATTTATACAATTTGTAGTTATCACGTCAAAAAAATTGAAATCATTTTTAACTGCAAACTGTTTTTATAACATTGATAAATTTTTTTAACTATTATTCTATAATTTACTTGGAATTTTTATATTTTTTATGTTTTTGACGTCACATCTACAATCTGTACTATTATGTGTAAATAAAATCTATCTATCTACCTATCTATCTATTCGAAAATCCGTAACAAGTACTGCAAATTCTATTAAGTATAAAGAATTACCATAGCATTATCAATCACGTTATCAAAGCAATTCCTTTGACTGTAAAAAATAAAAAAAAAGTTAATTTATTGAGCGAGATGCCGTTGAAGCATGCAAATATAAAATTTTAAAGCAGAAACGTCTTCGATTCCCCGGAATTAATTTACTGTCTGAAATCGCTAAAAGTTTGTCAACTTTATATATGCACAGAAAAATAACAAACCCGTCGCGTAGTCATAAATTTGAAAGGCCTGATAGCTTAGAGACAGTATGAAATATATATAGAGTTAAAATAAACTCTGGAATCACTCTGTACACAAGACATAAAAGTACGAGGATTGTGAAGAAGCAAGGCAAAAGAACGACGACAGGGGGTGGTTGCGTCGTATTTTGGTGACGCAACTAAACAGACCGGGGGATGGAATCAAGGGTGATGTGTTGGGAGGAATAGACTTAGGGCCGGCCAGTGAAGCCCCATCAGAGTGCTAAACGATTAGCATGTACTACTTTGTATTTCACTTTGCATTTTTATAAAGAAACCTTATACCCTCTACCCGGAGAGTTCCGCTATATCGAATACTCTTGTATATATAATTTATATAATCGTTGTACTGGACTATTCTGTGTCCAGATTCAATCATCTCAAATTGAATAATGGTCGCTTTCTGATACTAGGTTTTATGATTTCCTTTCCTTTAAATAAAATAATAATAATAATGCGTTTAGCGTCCGTTTCTCGATTTTATGTCATAACAGACGCCATCCGCACCATTACTTTTTTCATCTATTACACTTCCCGTTAATTTCTACATATTTTTTTCCACTTAATTAATAGCAAAGAAGAAATTTTAGGACATTAGGATAAGGTAGGCAAATTTTAAGCATAGGAGTTTGACAAGTAATCGGCGATGGCCTTGAATAAGGAGCCATCTCGATATTTATCCGGAATTATTGAGGGAAACTATAGAAAACCTCAACAAGATGGCCGGTACAGGAATTACCGTTTCTCGGCGAGAGGCAGCAGGAAAAAGTCCCAGTCACATCTTCCCCCGCCGGGATTTGAACCCGGCGGGGGAAGATGTGGTTGGGACTACGCCACCCCGCTCGGTCTTTCCTTTAAATAAAGTTTGTTTACTTTTGGACAGTTTAATATAAACATAGCTGAAAGTCATCAACAACAAAAGTTAATTTGATTCTAATACCAATGAATATTTTCAAATGAATAGTTTTTAATAATAAATTGGATACCCAATTGATACTTTTAGGACCAGGGAACTGAAGATTTGTAATAGAGAAGCTATGGAAACATCCAGTGTCTTTTTTGGTATCTATAATCTCTAACATCATAAATCGCAAAAATGGCGTACGGAATTTTATTTCTTGCCAACGCCAGCTTATGTGCGGCGTCACGTGATGATATCACGTGATGCAACTCATTCTCTTCGGTTTCGATGTTACACAAGATCGTTAAATAAAATTGGTCCTAGTATCGTTCCCTGTGGTACATCGGATAATTTGGATGATTGTTCTAAAATGCACAAATAATGGCATATTTGTCGAATACTTCGTTCAGCAGTATCAATTTACATATTGTTTGTGATTGTTTATAAATATTAGCTCTCATCTAACAACGGTTCTTTGTGTTATAAGAGAAACACTGTGGGCTCTGTAAAGTAAAGAAATTATTCCAGCACAAAACTGAAAATTTTGGGCTTGAATTAGGACAGTGTCATTTGCATTTCTTCTTATACCTATATTATTATATGCTTCTAAAAAACAACAATATCGTCTGATAATATACATAGTGAATTTAGTTGTGGACTGTGGTAAGGAATCTAATAATTTATTATCAATTTAGTTTGTGAACACAATAGTTCTACACCAAGCAGTTGACGTATTAAGGGTGATAAAATGTAATACCGAATCTGTGTATATTAGGGCACACTTAACATTCTTGTAAATGTAATTCTTTGTAAGTACCTTTCTCTGTAGGTTTTTATGTGTTTTTACGTATTAAAATCGGTAATTAAATTCTGTGTTTTTATTATTTTCTTTTTTATTTCAACGCGTTTGATCTTAAAAAGTTTTAAACAACCAATTTACCGACAACTTTGAACTTTACTATTAAATATAGGTAAAAACCAATGAAGGTTACATAATGCAACACATTCTCAATGAATTTATGAAATAACAATTTTTTTGAGATTAAAAAGTGCCTCTCACATGCACAAATCCTTTGAACTTGGGAAACGCAACGATTTTTATAAGATTTATCGTTAATACGGCTAGTAATGTCGTTACATTTGAAGAATAAACATTACAATACATTAGAATATTAATTTAAAGCATAATTGTTACATAAGTACTATTAACGTCGTTGGTTCTGTAATAGCTCCTATGTGCATAGTTGGCAGGTTTTACGTTTTTTAGATGAAACAGAGCTCTATACACTAGTAATACCTCCAAATTAATTTTAAAGTAACCAACAAGGGGAAATAACTCTTATGTGAAAAGTTGTATCAAATAATTCCTCCCATGTGACAATAAATCCGAAATTAACGTTAAATATTGTTTAAGAAAATATTTCATCTTAATTAAATATAGTGAAGATAAGTATGAATTAGTAATATACCTCTGAAATTGCTAGTTCTTCCATTGCTGAAATAATCACTTTTTGGCCTTTGCTGCAAATTTTACTTTTTGCACAAATGGTTCATATGTTCGAAAAAAAATGTCTGAAAATCAATATTTTCACTATTTTTTAATTAATTATATTGATTTTTGTTTTCTAAAACGTTTTTGTACTTCTTCCATCTTTTTTCATGTAAGACAAAAACGTTTTAGAAGACAAAAATCAATATAATTAATTAGAATATAGTGAAAATATTGATTTTCAGACATTTTTTTTCGAACATATGAACCATTTGTTAATGTTCTATCGGTGCATATGACCGCCTAGGTACAGAATTTTTGACATTAGCGCATTATAACTTCAAAAATCTTAATTTAAAAACCTACCACTATTTTTTTTGTCTATTATGACCGGACTATAATTAGTACAGTATAAAAAACAAATAAATTAATAGTGATCACGTGATGGGCTATCAGATTAATTGCAAAACCTTGCTTACGGTATTCCGTCAATTTGTCGCACGACAATTTATTCATCGCTACGGCAATTTCTAGTGTAACAATTGATCGTAAAATAATCTGTTTTCAATATTCTCAATTTTTTTTAAATTTACACGTAAATGACCCTTACTAATTTTAACTACTAATTCACTTTACTAAGTAAAATCCGTCCAAACATATACTAAGAATTTTATATAGTGCTAAATCAATGATAATTTGTAACGCAGTCGCATCAAATTATTTGTAACAGCCTGTAGAGATACTCTAGACCGGGAGCCCGCGACAAAATGTGTGTCAAATCTTATTCACAGCCATATGAATAGAATTAGTTATATTAGTAAAGTAAGAAAGGTTCATGATATTACCGAGGTCGTTTAGCGGGACATGGATGTAAAAATTAATAAAAAATATGTAATTTTTCAAAGCACTCTTGTCAAATCTTATTCATCTTGAAACTCAAATGGTAGTAAGTTTTTAATAAATAATTAATGAAAAAACGTTTCTTACACCTGACAAGCGGGGAAAAGTTGTTCTTACAGAGTGCAAATCCTTTGAGGTTTGTTGGCACCAGCAGTGCTATATAATACGGCCATTTATACAGCTATATATATATTAGTGCAAACAAGAAATAGCAGATCCTCTTTATTCTGTGTCGATAGAGGAGAAAATCGGCGATTACATTTCTCAATTTCATCGAGTTACAGATAATACAATTTTAAATATTTATTACTATTGTAGTAAATATTCCTAATAGAAAAATTAAAAAAAATAATTTCAGATCTTTAATTTTTAATTTACAATTACGTTTAATTTTTCATTATTTCTACAATCATGCCATGAAAGGAGTTTTTAAAATTATCCATTCCAATTTGTTTTTAAATGAAAACTATATACACCACTAAGCATAAAAAAGCAATATTTTCAATCAACAGAAGTCGTACGTATATATTATATGGATATAAATTTACATTGAAAATTTGGATTTAATTGAAATAATAATTTCGTATAGTTTATCTATTTTTTATGTTTGCATGCGATTAAATCCATTGATGAAGTAAAACTAAATAATAACTGTCGCATGCGCACTACAGCAAAAGAGCTCAGTGGATATTCTCAATTATCACTTTGAAAGTAGTGTAAGAACTCTTTTGGTCCGCGTTCAAGTTGTAAGAACTTTTTTTTCTAATTATTTATGGTTCAAACTTCCCTCTCATATAAATAATTAAGTGAATAAAATTTGACACCACCCTCGAAAAATATCACATGATTTGCACTCTGTAAGAACAACTTTTCCCCGCTTGTCAGGTGTAAGCAATGTATTTTCATAATTAAATTACTAAAAATTAACTACAAAATCAGTTTCATAATGAATAAGATTTGACATGTCAGCTATTTTTTTTGTATACTCCCCCGCAACAGCTATCGCAGTTGTCCCATAGTTTAAGTGTAAGAAATGGGTTTTCGACATCAGAATAACGTACTTTATACAATGTATAACGTATTTTGGTGAATAAGATTTGACAAAAATTTTTGTCGCGGGCTCCCGGTCTACTCGTATTTCCGTCAGTTTATGTCGCGCGGTTGCTAGGATGTGTCTGGGAGTTTATTACCGCATTTAAACATGGCCCCTGTCTCTGTCAGACACTGGGACTCGCCACGGGCGGTCACTAGCGTCCCGTCGTGTTATATGACAGACCGACCAGCGGACTGTGCAATTCATGAATCCGTTTGCTAACAGACATAGAGCACAATCCATTGCTGTATACTGGCACCAGTAAATATCCTGTAGTGCCGATTTATTACATCAAAAAAATGGGAAGAAATACGCTACTTACATAGAGCAGACAACCGAACAGCTATTTGGTCAACTGCCCATAGCTATTACGATCAGTGGCGCAACATCACACAAACACAAGAAGGGCGGTCGTTGTGTTTCCATAGATATATATAAGTACTTAGTACCTATATTTACTGAATTACGAGCTCGCTTGCTTGCTTGAAGTCCTGCAGGCAGCTTTGCACACTACGCTGCTGGATTGTGACGTCACTGATTGGTCCGCTGCTCGCTATCTTGCTATATTTCGGTGATAGGTTCAGTGCTATTTTTCATGCAGCGCTGCCTGCTAGTTTGAGAATTTGACCAATTATGAAGTCGTATTTTACCACGTGATATTGTCTGATATTCGTTAAATATGATGTTGTTTGAAAAAAGTTTCAATTGAATAGCAATTGGGCCAAAAGTTGTAAAATCAAAATGTAAATGGACTCGACAAGAAAAAAGTTTTCGCTTTGATTTTCCTCTTCTCTCCCGAAGTTTTTAATCACTATTAAAATAATAGTAGCAATTCATCTATGACGAATTATTTCTTGCATAATCATTACATCCATATTTAAATTTTAAATATAACTGTCACCCTAGCAAACCAGCGAGCAAACAAGCAAGTTGCGTGTGAAGCGAAACTAGCAGCGCTCCCTACCAACCACCAAGTAGGATACCATTCATGGCAGCCTGCAAAACTTCAAGCAAGCAAGCGAGCTCGAAATCCGTGAAGGGGCCTTAACTCGCATGTTCCAAATTCTTTTTATTAATAGTCTAAGATCCGGTATTAGAAATATCTATCCTCACCTGTTACTTGATGATGACAAAGATTATTCATACATAATAATATATTCATTGATAAATTGCAAATGGAGTACCGATGCTGTTAAATAAAATAAATTCTAATTAAATTTTTTGGATCAGCTGCCTCGATTTGTTAATCATCAAAATCGAGCATTAGCTGAGAGAATATGACACAAGGAATTGGAAAAATAGAGGTTGCCTACTTTCCCCGCAGAACAACTGTGAATTGCCAGGTATAAACAGGTAAGCAAGCTTTAAATCAGTTACTTAATAAATTTTTTTTATGAACTGAAAGGTTATTTCATTTCCTACCGAACATTATTAGGTTGCCTCAGCAAAAGTTTGTCACATCGATGGATGCCTAGATTTTAGAGTTCTTTTGAAAGAAGATTTTTTCGATCGTTAATCTGACTTGAATCTATTTGATCAATAGAGGAGCGCGCTTACACAATCGGAAAAATCTTCTTCTAGAAGAACTCTAAAATCAAACATCAACTTTTTTTAAAAAATTGTAATTATTTGACAGAAAATATACCATTTTTATAATTGGGTCTTAAAATGAAATACTATCCGCCACTGACTACGCTATCGATTCACTGTATTTTATTTATAAGCTGAATTCTGACCATATTGTTTTTAATGTTAAGATGTACGTAAAATAAACTTATATGTTCGGAATTTATAAAATTGTTATAAAAAAATATTTTCTTCATACTCGATCGAAAGTACATACTTTTGGCATCAATTGTAAGGCAGAAAGTCTTACATTTACGAATTGGTGGGATTACGCCCACTGATGCGGGAAGTACGTACGTTCGAGCGGCAGTAAAGAAAAAATAGCCTATCAACTGTTGTTTAGATGTTGTTTCCATAGCAACCCTTTACATTTTAGCTAATAGTCGCGACCAGCTGTTATTCGTGTTTTTACGTATAACCTCAAAGCTGCTTGCTTGGAATTTATCTGTTTTTATGTAATTAAAAAAAATCGGGTCGCAGTGCAAAACCCTGCCGACAATATAGGTAGTGTATTTGCTAACACAGGCAGTGTGGCTAATTTATTATGTGAACTTAACTCTTTTTTTTTGGAGACAATTAAAAATTTAACCCCTTAATACGTCCCTTAACATATTTTTTTTTCTTTAATTTAAATATTACTATCAATGTACTAAAATAAATTCATCCTTCACTAAGTAAGTCTATATCTACAAACTAAAGTTTTCATAAAATTTTAAGTCCGGTCCTGTCGGGCCGATTTTAATAAAATTTTAGCAGCACATTTTTATCTTTACTGAGAGGTTAAATTTCAATTTTGAAACGATTCGAAGAATTTTTTCGGTATTTTTGGGCCCAAAAATATTTTATTTCGTGTTTGGATTCGGGTGACTTCAAAACGAAAAAATATAAAATTTTTCTGACCTAAATTAATACCATTACTTGTGGGTTGGAATGGTAAAAGAATTATACTAAGCTAAATTTTAATCGTATTTGTTTGATACTCTGACACGAATTTTAAGGGGGGGCACCTAGTGTAACAGCTCAAAAAAAACGCTTATTTAATACATTTTATTTTTAGACAAACTATATTTTTATGATATTTTAATGAATTAGGCCTTATAGAACATCTTTTAAAATTCTTAAAAAATTGTATTAATTTTTCGGTACAAAATGGCGGCGTGGTGAGCATTTCAATCAGACGCGTTGAAGTTGCGATGTTCAATTTGTGGGCGTAATTACAGTCAGAATAAAGCTGGATTTCCATTCAAAAAAAGTCTTGTTTATAATTCGTAGTTTAACCTATAAAATATATAAAAAATTGAAAAAAAAGTATTTAATATGAATTTTGAAATTTTTTTTCGATTTTTCGCATAAAATTTTGACCTATAAACATTTATAAACAAAATATATAACAATAATTTACCAAACAAGTAGGTTCAACTACGAATAAAAGTTGTTTTTTATATCTGGTAAAAATTTCAGCCCAAAATCTTTAATAGTTTTTGAGATATTACGCCCACAAACTTCGAAAATGATGTTTTGAGAAAAACGCGTTTAAAAAAATCAAGTTTGATTGTGAACAAATTTGTAATGATCAATTAATATCTTAACTATTATCGTAACGAATATTTCGAACATTTTTAAGCGAAAAAAAATAATTTTTGAGCTGTTACACCAAGTGCCCCCCTTAACGCCCGCCCACCGTTGATCCTTGGAATGTGAAAATGTTTACGTACGATCTATAGTACTACGTGCATATGTAAGGTATACTAGGTACATAAATTATAATATAACACTCATAGATCGTATAACGCACGACCCTCCACATGACAAATAAAATATTCCTGCCAGGCAACATCATACAGAGTGTGTCCGTTCATATTATACAGACATACTATATGAAACAGAGAGAATAGAAATTCATTTTAGGGTGCTGTTACACTTACCGGAAAACTAACGCAACCACTTTTTTGATCGCATTTTTTTCTCAATTATGATTGATTTAATTATCCGCGCATGGGGCGTCTATCAGGGTTGCCAGACGTACGAGAAATCTCGTACCATTACTAGATTTACAGTTTTTGTATACGAGATACAAGAATAACAAAATTCTCGTACAATTTTGTACGAGATTTTAACAATGATGACTGCTTTCGCTAGGTATCAGCCAAAAAGTGTAAGAATTTGCATATTTACTTCACACACGACAAAACGATCGCCTGGGCGCATCACTAAATGCACTACCTCATCACTATATGAAACTAGACAACTTGAGTGGGGAATCCCCGTTTAATGTATTTAGTTGGTGTTGTCCTTATTACACTAATGTTAATCACTATCAGTTCTAATTGTTTCATTTGAATTGACAGCTAAAAGCGCAAAAAATATGACTACTCAAAGTTAAATAGTACAGTAAATAACATAAATTATAAATTTTATTCGATATACCTACTTTAAATTTATACTTGTACAAGCTTGACTGTTTTTTTTTTTTTTTAATATAATTTTTTGGCTTTTACACCTCTGTGTATTCAGCCACTAACTAAACTAAAATTTAAAACTAACTAAATGTAAAACTAATAACACAACACAATTATAAACGGGGACACAAGATGGATGGACCAAAGGATAAAGGATTCAGGACCACGGAAGTGCCTCGGACCCAACTCGGCAGGCAAAACTAACAAGAGGTCAGGAACACGGACGGCCGGGAAAGGTAGGTAAGACACAGCTTGACTGTTGAAAGTACGAGATATTTAGCAACACTGGTACGAGAAAAAAAATCAATCAGCTGGCAACCCTGGTACTTATAGGAAGTGTGGAGGACAACCCCCAGGTTTATCAAAAGCCGTCTACCCGATTGGGAATAAAAAGGAGAGGATTCACAAAAGATCTTTTTAGGTTATGAGGCACTGGGTGCCTTTTCGTCCCATAGTAATAGGGCGTCAGTATGATAAAGTTTTCCAAAAATAAAATTCGATTTTTTTAATGTTCTTTTTTTTAACAAAAAACAGTGAGCAGCAATGGGGTATATGCAAAATTTCTGAAAATATTTAAAATCAATTATTTTCATATTAAGAGTTATCAAACACATGAAATTATTCATTAAAACATTTTTATTGGATAAAAAAATAAATATTCTTTTTGGGCAAGATAGTTTGATTACATATTTATTTGGCGCGTGATTTTTGTGACGTCATAGTCTATGTCAACAATCTTACTATTATATGTTACTAGTGGTCCCGTCCGGTGCAAAAGACCGAACGGGGGGAGGGACATGAGTATGCACGTTCATCTTAGTTTACCGAGATGAATTGGTGGGTCCAAATTTCATGGTGATTGGAGTTACCGTTCAGAAGTTTTTGTCGGACGGACAAATTTTGAGTTGATGCTCCGCTCCTATTGGTCGTAGCGTGATATTATATAGCCTATAGCCTTCCTCGATAAATCAGCTATCCAACAAAATTTTTTTTTCAATTCGAACCAGTAGCTCCTGAGATTAGCGCGTTCAACCAAACAAACAAACAAACCCTACAGATTTATATATTAGTATAGATTACTGGTATAAAGCGAGAATTATTCTATGGCAAGGATACGCGTACATCAAAAAAGCTGCGCGATTCATAAAAATCAGTTAATACTACAAGTTTATGTCTGTTCGCGAAAGCTTGAAATGGACTTTTATCTAATGAAAAACTATCCTTTATGCAACTAAGGTTATTATTTTAACAAACTAACTGTTCTGAAGACCAGTAAATCTTGAAGCATGAAATTACAGAATAGAGCTATACTATTGCGTTTTAACCGTAGCTTTGCTTTAGACAGGCAGATGTGTTGCCAACCTTACAGACACAATCATGTGGGCATATTTAGCATAAATACAATATGCGCTCTGTACGTACAAACATTTTTATTGTTGTATATAACATATTGCCAACTGTATGTGCAATAGATTAATGTGTTTTACCTAGGGAAACCTTACTCTATCGTTGAAATTACAAAAAACAATGTTATAAATAAATTTATTATGCAACATTGTAAAATTATCTCTATGTTAATGTTCGGAGGATTATTTAAGATAAATTATTGGATTTGTAAGTCTAGTTCACATGCCCCTTTTTGATAAATTCCAATCCTCTTTTATCGAAAATTATGATCGTGGTGTCATTCGATTCGGAATGACATCTAGAAACTTTTTGAAAAAATTGAAGTGGGGGACGAAAAAATTGCAAACTTTATAAACATTTTTGTAAAAAAAAGTAGGGGTTTTGGTTTTTGCGAATATATCAAAAACCATTGCAGATTGGAAGAGCAGGAAATTTTCTACAAAAATGTCCCACCTCCCGGAACTCTACCACCAATATTTTTAATTTTAATTTAGAGGTAAAAAAATAGGGTTGAAAAAAATTTAAATCAAATATAACGACAGACCAAAAAAACCAAAATATATAAAGTTATATAAAAAACAATAAAAACAATTTTTTAGCCCTATTTTCATCTCTAAATTAAAATTAGAAATATTGATGGTAGAGTTCCGGAAGTTGGGAAGTTTGTAGGAAATTTCCTGCTCTTTCATAATCTTTTTTGTGATTCCAGATATCTGCAATAGTTTTTAATATATTCGCAAAAAATCAAACCCCTCTTTTTTCCGTACTTATAGTTTTCTTTGTACATTTTAGGCTTTCCAATTTTTTACTAAAAGGATATTTTAATAAAAACTAAATTATTTTTTTTTTAAATACCTACATCATAATATACTTATATTGTTGAATTCGTGCTTCCATAAATTTTAAAAATTTTAAAATAAAAAGATAATTTGTTTATAACAATTGATCGCGCATATTTTTTTCCCTCTTCATAATAAAAAAAAAAAATACTTTTGTAGGTACGTGTTTATAGAATTTATATTACGAAATAAAACTGGGTTTAAATTTTTTAAATGCATGTTGCAGTACTTTCTATTTCTGTCACCAAGTGTCTCAGATACAAATGTCAAATTACGATAAATTATTTAACCTACTCACTGCCACCAGATGCTATGCATACATGCAAATGTTAAATCCTATATGTATCAATTGAATATTGGAATTAATTAATACTACTAAACAAATTGAATCAAATTTTAAGTGAATATTGAGCCAGTACACACATTAAATGGCAATTAAAACGCCGCGCCGTGTAAATAATGTTTTCCTAAGGTGACTTTCATTAATAAACAAAATATTGACAGTATATTGTGATATGAACAAGCGACACCACGTTTCTCTTTTTGTTTTATTGTCATACCAATTTCGCATTAAGCTTTCCGGCCTAGCTTCGTCCGAGTGAAAAAAATAATGTTAATATTAAAAAAATATTTTTTTTTCTTATAGTTTAAAAGTTAATAAAGAACGTTAATTAAATCAACAATTAAATTTTTTTCACCATATAACCCTTATAATAATTTTTTAAATTGACTAGCTTTTCAGCGCGCGCTGAGGTATGCAAGCCCTGAGTATCCTCAAATTTCATGTTTCAAAGTTAACGAACAAATTTTAAACTTTTTTATAGCAATTTTTTGTCGAATAATAACATTTTTTATGCCATACAATTTTATAAATTTTGAAATTGTGACCCCCTTTATAGTATAATACGATGTCCCGTGTTAAAAAAAGTCTGCACTAGACAAAAAAATATGGATGGCATTATTATGATGATACACTCCTACGTTGTAAAATTTCAGACAGACATATTTTTTTCAAATAACAGCGAGTGAGTCAAACGAAACTTATGTAACGTGCTTCTTGTTTATTTATACATATTCAGTGTGAGAAAACTGACACTGAGGGAAATTCATAACAGAGACGTAACGAGTGAAAAGGATACAAGAAAAATTCGGATTTTTGACATCTGATGGGTTTACAGAAATTTTATTTCATAGATGCCAACGGCGAGCGAAGCCGAATATAAAGTAGCTTTTGCATTGAATTGAGAAGCTCTATACATGTGTACCAAATTTCATTGAAATCGGGTTAGAGGTTTAAGAGTAATGGCAGAATAAGGAAACAAAACAAAATTCTGAAAATGATCAATTATAATTTTGTATCATACAAAATGTCTAAAAAAGATTAACGGCACAAATTAAGTAGTTACAATCTATAAGAGGGCCTCTTTTACGGTAGGCTCCCCGACGATATTAAAAATCGAGTCATTAAAAAATTTGCAGTCGTATGGACGGAACCGGGCAATTAACGTAAATCTCACTCTTTTCATGTTCTTTGGAAAAAGTGTGCAATTAACCTTTGCACGCTATTGAAGTAAAACATGTAAACAATACATATAAAGATATTTGTGGGAATAGATTTATTACAGTAAAACCTCGTTAACACGAACTCGTAAAAATCAGGCAAAAAGTTCGTGTTATGTGGGAGTTCGTGTAAACCGAGTATGGCATAAAATACAGTCATTTTTTAAGTGTCAAATCATATGATTTATTTTAAGTAAACATTGAATAATTATTTATTATAAATAATCTAATAACATTAATTGTTCTTAAATATTATCTGAGTTTGAAAGTTTGTTTTTATTTGTTTACAAAATACATTTCAATATTGTTTTGACGATAAGTTGGTCGGAGTTTCTGTGCACATTCAAAATTGATTGTTTCGAGCCCATCTGAAAAATTTTGAGGTATGTTTCTATTTATAGGATTTCGAGTGAATTTTTAATCTCTCAATCCTTTGTCTATTTTTAGAATGTGAGTTAATTACTTTTGTAATCCCTTAAGCGAATCTTTTCTTTTAGTTGTATTGTATATATTCATTGACCAAAATGATCAAAATATATGATTTGAGAATTTTTGTAGTTCGTATTATCCGATAATTAACCGTGAAGGGACGAAAAAGTTGTTCGAAGTTCGTATTAACGAGGGTTCGTGTTAACCGAACATAATTACATTAAAGCTTATGTGACCATTGTCGAGAGCAAATTTTTGTTCGCGTTAAACCGAAATTCGTGTTAACCGTGTTCGTGTTAACGAGGGTTTACTGTATTATTATTATTGTTCGGTTTACAGTTTTTCATACGTATACTATATAGATGCAGATAAATAACCAGACAAAAAATTAGGAAAACTGAAAATTCCCTCTAGGAATCTTTAAAACTTTATATAACTACAAACTAATTTTGTTTATTTGTATTCATTCAACTTCTGCAATAATTCATTATAAAAACAACTCTCGCAGTATGTGAACTTCGTAATTCGTTACTATATATACAAAGAATTTTTGAAGTCAAACTTCCTTACGCACGCTTGACTCGGGGAGTAAGCTGGTGAATGCGTGACGAGAGCCTTACGAAAAGTGTGATCATAGCCAGTTACGTTTCGGAGCGTTACGAAAAGTGTAATCATAGCCAGTTACGTTTCGTATATCTAAGACACAGTGCAGGCCTATTGTCTGTATCACACTGTAGAAGCAAAAGAGAGCAGTGCGCGCGCACATTTTCTTTCTCTCTTCCTCTCATAGCTAGCGCATGATATATACATAATATATATCAGTCAGTAGTTCGTTTGCGAGTTTGCTAGCGGTGATTTCTTGATTATTTCGTAATTTCATTTCATTCTTGAACAATTTTATATACACTAGTTTTTTTTGTTACATTATCTATAGATGCGCTACACTGCATAAACGGACATAGTAGGTCCCGCAAAAACGTCACATTTTTTCGTAACGCCAAACCACCGAGTAGCCCCTTCGCGAAATGTACAAAACGCGCCGAAAAAAGTTTTTTAAATAATAAATCTGCTCTTCATTCTTTTAATGCTTGAAGCAAAGTTCAGGTGACTGAACCCTTATTGTTTATTTATGAATTTTAGTGCAGAGCGAATAGGTGTAAGTTTTGTAGCTGTGTTTGCGTTGTTGACTGCTGCAACGTGTGCATTCGCCAACGGTTGGCAGTTTATACGGCCGGGCAGGAGATACCTCAGGGATCCATTCTTACATACATAACATGAAGCCGTCAGTCGTCACGACGCCCAATAATAAAACGGTGACGTCTCAACACAACAGGCCTCTTCGCGTTTATCTGTATACGTTTGTGTATGTTAGCAGGTAGAGAGATGTACACTATTGGCAAGAAGTAAGAAAAAACACGAACTGAAATCACAAAATAACTAGCTGTGAGGTGGGTCGTGTATCAGGACTTCCAAGTGGTCCACACGACCAACAATCCGCGTCTTGGTCCCCTGATAAAATATCCCCCGACAAAATATCATCTTGACTAAATATCCACTCAATCTCATCTCCGGTATGGGTTGATATTCTGGGGTAATTATCCATATTGTTTCAGCCAAGTTGGGCAGGCTTATTCCAACTCTAAAATTGTAATATAAATGTACGTATCACATATTTTTGGAATTAAATAAATAAATAAATAAAAATAAAATTGTGATCGCATTTTTAAGCTCCAAAAGCGAGCCATAAGGACTATTACTAAATCTCAGTGGAATGATTCCTGCAGATCTTTATTTGTTAAACTTAATATAATGCCACTATGCTCCCTTTTTATTTATGATTGTTTGCTCTTTGCGAAAAGCAACAGTCAAAATACACACTCCGATCAACATAATTACCTTACAAGATACCGTAAGGATACACGCATACCGAAGGTGAGATTGGATCTAACTGACAGAAGCTATATATGCATAAGCTATAAATTTTTTAATGCTTTGCCTCTTACACTACGACAATTAAATTTTAAAAATTTTAAGAAAAAAATAAAAGAAGTTTGCATAAAAGAGTGCGTATATTCCACTGAGGAATTTTTTAATATTAATTTTAACAAATTTTAACTATTGTATTTCACGATATATTTGTTTTAGATTTTAATACTGTAATGCTATAATACTTTAATACTGTAATACTGTATGTACCTTTTTTCTTGACTTTATCTATGTGGGCTTGCCCACCAATGATATAATAAATTTACTTACATACCTACTTACTTACATAAAAACAATTACGGGGTCGTGTTGATGCGACAGCGTTTTTTTTTTGCGCAGTGAAAAGAAGATGACGTTTGGGGGGAGTTCTTGAAAAACAATTACGGGATCGTGTCGATGGGATGGCTTTTTTTGGCGCAGTGAATAGGGGAAAGCGTTTGGGGGGAGTTTTTGAAAAACAATTACGGAGTCGTGTCGATGCGATGGCGTTTTTTTTGCGCAGTGAAAAAGGGAAGGCGTTTGGGAGGAGTTCTTGAAAAATAATTCCGGGGTCGTGTCGATGCGATGACGTTTTCTTTGCGCAGTGTTAAGGCGAAGGCGTTTGGGTGGATTTCTTGAAAAACAATTATGGGGTCGTGTCGATGCAATGACGTTTTTTTTTGCGCAGTGTAAAGGTGAAGGCGTTTGGATGGAGTTCTTTAAAAAAAAATACGGGTCGTGTATACAAAGTGAGATAGTAATACAGTAATTCTACAACAGTTTTGCTGATAAGATATTTTGTCGGGCATATTTTGTCAGGGATATTTTGTCAAGGATATTTTGTCGGGGATATTTTGTCCGTAGGATATTTTGTCGGGGGATGAAAACGCGCGGGATCCTTCCCATTATGTTGAATATCGAATTTTTAATATATATTTAACAAATTAGACCGATAAAACTTCTTCAAAAAAAATTTTTTTTTTTTTGGTCAGCATTGTATACGTACGGTTGTGTGTATGCAAAGAGCGTCTTTTATGAACAGCCATCCAACCGTCAACCGTAACGGAAACCGGCCCGGTTTCAGTCTGTGATATGCTGCTGTCATGTCTGGCGTTACTCCTGACTGCTCCCACTCACAGGACCGGCCTAATTCGTAACAAGCAGCTTCAAAGATTACCTTCGATTTGTCCATTATATGTACTACATAAAAGAGACCGCATGTTTATTATATTATCAGAAAGCAAATGACCGAATAGAAGTGGACATTTCGGGTGATTATTTCAAAGAAATTGTATACAGGGTGAGTCAGACCACCCGTAGCGGTCGTTTTTTTCGAAAGCGGTTAGTCGTAGAGAGTTGTGTCAAAAATCTGTATCATAAAAGCCCAAATGAAGAATCAAATGGTAATATTTTTTTCCCGGAAAGGTCGGCTTCCCTATTAGTTTGCTCCAGAATGTTCAGAACTCCGGATTATTAAATGGCAAGATAGGTCGAAAACGGTATTGCTGAAAAGATCTTTAAAAAATAAGCAAGTTTTGTAGGACATTTTTTTTTTGTTACTGCCCCCCTATTAAGTAATATTCGTTTGAAATTATTAAATTTACATGTCATAATGACGAACTTAAATTTAAAATATCGGCGTGCGTACAGTGGATTACGGACAAGTGTGAAATAAATTGTTCAGTGTCGGTACAGCAAGACCGAGATAGCTGCTAGGATTGAAGGTAAATGAGCTGTGTAAACCATTGAGTGCAATTATATAAATCTGGTTTTACATAAATAGCTTCTGTGTTGTAAATCACCGTGTGAATATAGTTAATAGACAAGTGCGAATAAGTATACTAGATAAACTTCGGTGTGTTTGTGTGTTGTAAATATTTTGTGTACATAATTAAGACTTTATATTCTTCTGTTACTTAGTTTTCTATTTTATTATTTAGAAATATTAGTTTTGTTTCTGTTAACGTTATTATTACTGTTTGTTAAAGAAGTACGCTTTCGTTGTGTGTTAACTGTTTTTTTAAACATTTATTAGGTATTGTAAATAAATAATTTCCACCACGGACTAGAAGTTTTGTTACACTATAGTATATGCGATAAGGGACTTTTGTCTTCGATTGCATACTTCAAACATCCTCAAAATTGATTTCAATATATCGCTTTATAAGTTTCGTTCTTTTCTTGGAGCGAACTGAATCCTTCCCTGCCACCTAAGTAATATGCAAGACTAGCTTTACAATTCTGCAGTGAGAATGTTTGGCCATAACACCTGACTATCTGCCGATCCATTCGCACAAACATCGGCCATGAATACGGAAAGAAAACTGTGGTAACAGCGTATCGAATATACATAAACAGGCGCACAAAACACACGTACGCTTTCAAGCGCTCTGCACTCTACAGAAGAAACACGGCTTAACAGTGAAATCTGGTTTTTCCGGCTTTCGATCAACCGAGTTTCCGCGTTATCCGAGCCAACTTATCCGAGCACCCGCAATAATCGAGGTGTATGCTTGGATATAACGAAAAATTCGGATAAAACGGATGAATCCGCAATGTCTATACTGTAGTATTTTGCCTCTTTGTTGCTTAATTATTTGTACAACACTTTTCTTTACACACTTTCGTGATAATAGTAGGTATATTATCGGGTATCATGGCGCGCAGTGCAAGAATGTCGACCTTTCGGCCAGTGTGGTGTATACTATTTTTTTTATACCTCGGCCGTAAGTACGCTTATTAAATACATCGATTAATTAATTACTTATTAATTACATAAAACATAGATACATTCCAAGCAAGCAGCTTTGAGGTTATACGTAAAAATGCGAATGACAGCTGGTCGCGACTATTAGCTAAAATGTAATAGGTTGCTATGGAAACGACATAGGTTATTTTCTCTTTACTGCCGCTCGAACGTACGTACTTCCCGCATCAGTGTGTGTAATCTCACCAATGCGTAAATGTTAGACTTTCTGCCTTACAATTGATGCCGTACTTTCGATCGAGGTATTAAAAAACATTTCATTCGTCCATTTCGAATTTTTTACTTCTTCCCTGTTATCCGAGTTTTTGCTTTTCCGAGGTACATCCGCCCCACATTACCTCGGATAAACGAGATTTTACTATACTGCTACTGTCGGTTTCTTTAGTACAGACACAAAAGCTTGACTTTCTACTGGCCTTATTCGATTGACGGAATTTAAACTGTAGTTCTTGACGTTATTAAAGCTTGAGTTCCTGTTGAGCTTGCGGGGAAACTGTTCCAAAGATGAAAAAAAAGTCTGCCTGTAACATTTACGCACGCGGTTGAAGTAAAACATGTAAACAATACATAGATTGTTAGGTTTACAGTTTTTTTTTATATCCATAAACCGACGCATTTTTTTTCCAACTCTTCTCCCTCTTTGAAAGGCTATCGTATGTCTAACCAAAACTATGATAACTTACAAGTGTAGCCACTGTTCGGGACATTGTTAAGAAACACCTATTGTTACATCGCTATATTAGAAAAATTTATTTCTCAAACAATGTCACCATCGGGATACGAACCCCGAATCTTTCCACTATCGCGGCGGACTGAGTTACATTACTCCACAATGACACAGCAAGATCAATTCATCATTCTAATATATAGCAATTTGTAACTGTTTATTTCACATCATGCGAGAGCTAATTTTTATCTTAGGCAACGCTAGATATGAACCTTCACAGAAGTGAGAGTTATAGGTGAATCAAAGATGAAATTGTTTCTTTTATTATTAGTCCTAAGTCAACAGACATTTTTCTGTTTGTATATTGTATCTTAATTCCATAGAGATATAAGTAACTATAGAGTTCGCTTGCCATTAGTGAAAGTGTCCTCAGTTGAGAGAGAAAACGCTGCAGAAAACCAGATATTTGTTTATTCAAATGAGTATCATTAGTTACCATAGAGATAAGGAACTGATCTCTCTCTGAATTGCAGACACTTTCATGGCTCACTCGCGTATAGTACGCGCCACGAATCTAAAAGGCTCGGAAGTTAGATCGAATGCGGGCTTGCGCTTGTACAGTCTGTTGAAAAACTACAAACTCGCAACTCAACAAAACTAACATAGCAGTAATAACTTGACAATAGCGTACTCGACTGTATACTTTAAAGCAGGAAAGCGACAAGTGACAAAGGCAACGAGCGATCACGGCCAATCACCGACGAGCGCACGTTCCGTGCAAGTAGCTGGGAGGTGGTGGGAGTATCAACGGCTCTAAAAATATGTGCCTTTGCGACGTTGTTTGTGACTAACTTCCGAACCTTTTAGATCTGTGGCGCGTACTATACTCTATTGTAATATCTCTATGATCTTAACACAACGAGTTTCGTTTGTTTCTTAAGTGTAACCCATAGAAACAATGCTGTGTCGACAAAACAAAATATTAACGTTACCGCAAAAAAACCACAACAACCAAAACCGATTGTCATCATAAAATCAATTTTAAGGTCACTTTATTCATGCAAACAAACTGTCCCTAAAAATCATTATTAAAGAAATGTGCCCTATACGCTAGGAAAGTATCTTTGACACGCGACCTTCGCACCATCTCGTGTTTGCTTTTTTCAAAAGTGGTTCACCCAAAACTTACAAACACGTGGAAACCAGCGTTATTCTTAATTATAAAAAAAGATATACGGAAAATGTCAGTAAAAAAACTACAGAAATGATACCTATATATTTTTAATTTCTGAATTTTTTAAATCTTATTTTTGTTAACAAAATAACAGTTATGATATTTTCCATAGGTATATTTAATAATGATTACAGACGTAAAATGAAATTTAATTACCTTTGACGACGTACTGCTGCAGTTCATTTTTTTCCTCTCTAATTCATAAGAAAATCCAGGAAAACGATTGAATTGTAATTCTGGATATTTGGTCGGTGTATGTTTACAATCAACAACACAGCTCTTCCGATATGATAGCTTTTTCCCCATTTTATTAACCGACTTCAACAAAAAGGAGGAGGTTCTATGTTCGTCTGTATATATTTTTTTTTATGTATGTTCACCGATTTCTCCGTCAATTATGGACCGATTTTCAAATTTTTTTTTTATTCGAAAGAGTGCTCCTCAGAGGTGGTCCCATCGGAACCAAGTCAGGATCTGATGGTGGAATCCGGAGAAATCGAGGGAAACTCTCAAATTTCAAAGAAACGCATAATGTTTTTTTATGTATGTTCACCGATTTTTAGTGTTAGATTAACACTAAAAAGAGAAAAATAAAATATTTTTAACAAAAAAATTGAACCGACTTCACACTAAAAAGTAAAAAATAATTGCGTATTGAAATGCTTTGGAGTCGGTGTAGTTCTCGGAATAGATTTCATTTTGGCTGACACCGACTCCAAATAAATTCAATACGCAATTATTTTTTACTTTTTAGTGTGAAGTCGGTTCAATTTTTTTGTTAACAATATTTTATTCGACAATTAATCCATATTAAAATGCACCTATAACATAGGTTTTGACTGAACCAGATTAAAAAAAAAAACCACGAGAGGGCGCAAAAGTCGCCTGTCAAAAGATACTTTCCTAGCGTATACAAATTTGTAAGTTTTTTTTACAGGTGACTGAACTAAACAAAACCATAGAAACTCAAAACAAAACAAGGTTGTGTCGACAAAACAAAATATTAACGTTGTCGCAAAAAACCACAACAATCGAAACTCATTGTCATCATCAGATTTATTTTAAGTTCACTTTATTCATGCAAGCAAACGGCCAACATTAAAGAAAAGTAGATACTGTATACAAATTTGTAAGTTTTTCTTGCAAGTGACTGAACGAAAGAAACCGATTGTAGAGTCTCTACGTGGAACTACAGTTTGAACTGAATGTTATTTATTTAGCTCACAGACTTCAAATAAAACCAGCTAAAATACTCGACAAAAAATTACACAGGCTTACAGACAGTATCATCGCACAAGTACCTTCGCAAACTATAGCTATTTTGGCCGTAAGTGTTATCATAGATTCGCTTTTAAAATGATGTCAATATACAGCAGTAGAATTCAAGATGCTTTTTTTTTGCATACAAAAAGTATAACAATATTGTTGTTTGACTTTTTGTAGATTTTCTACTACTAAAGGGTCGTACAGTTTCAGCTGGGATTTGCTTTTCAACATATTTATACTGTAGGTACTGAATTAGAAGTAGATAAGAAATGTTTCCATTTTTAGAAACCATCTCAATTGGTTTTCAAAGAACCGTTAAAATAGTCAATAAAATTTGCCTGTTTTATAAGTATCAGTATTAATATATAAAACTAGTAAAGAGACCTGTCTGTAATATAATTTTTTGGCGGTTTTTCTCGAAATTTTCTATAAATAGGCAAACGATTCGAAACGTTTTTGACGTGATAACGTCTTATAAATTGATGAATCACCAATCTTATAAATTGATAAAACACCGGCTGCATGCACGAAAAAGTGTAACGTTCCTAACGTAACGTTCCTAACGTTCGTAACGCGTAACGTTCCGCCTGAACCTGTGCGTGCTTTTCTCGAAAACGGCCCTAACGATTTGGATGAAATTTACTGAAAAGGGATTTTGGGGGGCAAAAAATCGTTTTAGCTAGGTCTCATCTCTCGAAAAAATCGTTTTCTTACAAATTTTATCATTATAAAAATCAATTTTTTGACGTATGAAAATACTTAAATATTGTAAGTAGGTTTTGGAATTTTAAATTATAAACAGTGAAACAATTGTTTTATAAATATTATGACAGCTAATCTTTGAGACTTAAAATAAATACGAAAGAAAGAAAGTTAAAAAAAACAATTATATTATATGGTGAGTAATTTAAATAAATAAAATTAACCTAAATTTGAAGCGAAAGATGCAATATCATAGATTTGAATTATTATAATTATTATATAAATTTAGGTTATGTATTACGGAATACGTTATCACGTAAAACTATCGTCCGTAAACCGACTTTACAGACAATCAATTTTTTTTCTCGTCAAAATTTCATACAATAGGTACTTAGGCGGGAAAATACGTTTCCATTCGTTTGCTTATTTATTTCTATCGGAATCAATCAAAAGCCAATTTAAAACCAAAGCTTTAACTTAACTTAAAGCGACATTAACGTAAAAGCAGTTACGGGATGTCACTTAACTGCGCTGACGTCACGAGGCTGGATTTGCCGCTAGATTCCTTGCTAGATTTGATTACTAGTTTTCTAGCGATGGTTTTATTGATTGATTTTATGCGTTCGCTTCACACGAGACGTCATTTTAAGCTTGTTTTGTGCGCGCGCAGAGACAGTTCAAATATAAACACAGAGTAAAACGTGTCTGATGTATAAGCAGAATGACGCCATGTTGGTTTGTGGGCGTTTGTTCATTCGTCTACGTGACAAGATATTGTTTCCTGATTGGTATCTGGAATTATTAAGGGAAACCTCAACAAGCTGACCAGTACAGGAATTACCATTTCTCGGCGCGAGGCAGCAGAAAAAAGTCCTAGCCACATTGACTCCCTGCCGGGATTCAAGGAGAGGATCTAGCAAGAAAAATAGCTCCTGTTCTAATCTTAAAATCTATCTTGTGAGCTAGCAGGCGAGCCCGCAGTGACGTCATTTCCAGCCTCGTAGCTAGTCTGCCGACCGGCAGAAGTCCCAGTAGTGTTTCCAGTCTCGTGTTCAGCGGCCTTAACTCCACGGAATTCTTATTAAGGCCGCTGCACACGAGGCTAGAAACACTGCTTGGAGTTCTGCTGGGCGGTAGACTGAGTACGAAGCTGGAAATGACGTCACTGCGGGCTCGCCTGCTAGCTCACAAGCTAGGTTTTAAAATTAGAACAGGGGCTATTTTCCTGGCTAGGTCCGCTGCTAGGTTTGTTCAAGAATCTTTCAGGAAGCAGTGTCTTGTCACTTGGGCGACTTGAACAAACGCCCACAAACCAACATGGTGTTATTCTGCTCAAAGTCAAACAACAGACACGTTTTTCTCTGTGTTTATATTTGAACTGTCACTGCGTGCACACCGGATTTATTCACAAAACTAGATCGTGTGAAGCGAGTACATAACAGCAATAAAGAAAACACACACCAGAAAAGTAATAGGCAAATCTAGCAAGGAATCTAGCAGCGTTTCTAGCCTCGTGTGCAGCGGCCTTAAGATATGGTGAATTGATTCAATCAATGAGGAATGGAAACGATCAATATTTGTAAAACATTTGTATATACATACTAAACATAAAATAAATATTTCTTTACATAGGCACTAAAGATAGTTTAGAAAACGAGAGAAAAAGGGGGAAAGAAAAACGTCAAGGATTCAATTGAATAGTTGGTCGAATAACATTCTTCATTTTACAAATAGAAAACGCTCGGCCATCGTCTTTACAAAAGAACGGGTGGCGGACAGGGACAGAACAAGCCGGCATGACAGACAGAGAAACATACATATTGTGTGTGTGTGTTTGTGTGTGGGTTTTATGCCTGCAGAGAAACAGAATCCAGAGCACGAGTCACACACTGAAGGAAGGAAGGAAGTCTAGCCCATGTCAAGGCTCGTCTTCGCCACTAACTACCGAATGTCGATGGCCTCAACGAAACACTGACATTTCCCAATTATATTTTTGAAGTGAAACTTCTATAGGGTATGCGCGTCTTGATTCCCAGACCAAATATCATCTTGACTAAATATCCCACGGCAAAATATACCCCGACATAAAAATAATTACGGTGTCGTGTCTTGCGTGGCGTTTTTTTTTTGCGCAGTGAAAAGAGGGAGGCGTTTGGGAGTTCTTTAAAAAACAATTACGGGGTCGTGTCGATGTGATGGCGTTTTTTTGCGTAGTGAAAAAGGAAAGGCGTTTGAGAGGAGTTCTTTAAAAAACAATTACGGGGTCGCGTCGATGCGATGACGTTTTTTTGCGCAGTTAAAAGGGGAAGGCGTTTGGGAGGAGTTCTTTAAAAAACAATTACGGGATTGTGTATACAAAGTGAGATAGTAATACAGTAATTCTACAGTTTTGCTGATAGGATATTTTGTCGGGAGATGAAAACGCGCGGAATCCTTCTATAATGCGAGTAAATTCGTGAGGGTATGAAACGAAAAAGCGACATAGTCGAGATAGACGGAGAGAAAAAAAATACAATACACAATTGGAGTTGATCTGTTAACGAAATCATAAAAGTGTATTTGTCTCCGGTCATCTCAAGCGCTGATTAAATTCCTGCTTTAATCCTTGCGATGTAGGCTATACCTACAATAACAGTAGAATTAATGTAATAATAATAATAGTAGGTAATAATAATAATAATAATAATGCGTTTAACTTCCGTTTTTCTCGACTTTATGTCATAACAGCCGCCATTCGCATCATTACTATTTTTTTCTATCACACATCCCGTTATTTTCGACATTTATTAAACTTCAACTTAATAGCAGTGGACCAATGAAAGGAGTCTTAAAAAGACTGGATATGTCAGGTAGCTTGACAAGTATGGCCTTGAATCAGGAACCATCTCAATATTTATCTGGAAGTAAGGGAAACCTCAACAAGATGGCCAGTAGAGGAAATAACATTTCTCGGCGAGAGGCAGCAGGAAAAAGTCCTAGCCACATTGCCTCCCTGCCGGGATTCGAACCCCATACCTATCGAATGCGAGTGTAGTGCTCTCACCACTACACTACGCCGCTCGTAAATAATAAATTGACTTGACACGTAACCCGCATTTAAATGCCAACGAAATGCTAAAATATTGATTTTTTGACGTAATAATTGACACGTTCAAACCTTGCTGTTGATAACACGCTTTAATTTTCATTTAGCTTTCTATGAAGTCCAAATATCTTCTTCACTTATGTAAGAAGAATCTTTGCTACTAATACAACTCGACGACGCGACGGCAAGGACAAGAAATGTTACACCATATCTGGAACGAAGGGTGAACTGTATTTGGTCAACAAACAAGTAAGGGATTTATCCCAAATATACGCTCTACAAAAGATAACAACTTGTTTATGTATTCTTGTTGGTCTTAAGGCTGTGTTTTTAACGGAAACGGTTGCGCGACATTTTCAAGAATACGAAAACCTACACAATGATTTTACCATTCCAACCCACAAGTAGGGAATGGTACTAGTTTAGGTCAAATAACACTTTCTAAAATTTTGAATACCTTTTCGTTTCAAAGTCCTCCGAATCCAAAAAAAAACATATTTTTGGAAAAACTCTGTGCGTCTGTTAGTCTGTGAGTACGATGCAGGTCAAACGGATAAACGGATGGTATGCAAATATATAGTGCCCTACTGTTTTTGGGGTAAATTGGCGCACGCGCAGAAGAGATATATCGTCGTTGGTTCTATAATAGCTCTTATGTGCATATAGTTGGCAGATTTTACGTTTTTTAGATGAAAAGATTCAGGAAACGGAGCTCTATACACTAGTAATATCTCCAAATTAATTTTACAGTAACCAACAAGGGGAAGTAACTCTTATGTGAAAAGTTGTGTCAAATAATTCCTCCCATGTGCCAATAAATCCGAAATTAACGTTAAATATTTTTTAAGAAAATACTTCGTCTTAATTAACATGTATAGGGAAGATAAGTATGAATTAGTAATATATCTCTAAAATTGCTAGTTCTTGCCATCCATTGCTGAAATAACCACTTTTTGGCCTTTCCTGCAAATTTTACTTTTTGCACATAAGAGGTATTACAGAACCAACGACGATATGCTATAGTGGTGTTTTTTTACCTATATAATAATGGCATACTTTTCAAAACTGCTTATTATTCTATTTATTTTGTCAAGAAAGTTTTGTTAAATTTTTTTTCTAAGCTTCATAGTTTCGGAAATATTTTGAAAAAAAATCAGCTGCTCTTTTGTTGATCTGTTAGAAATAAACTAGTTAAGCATGCTTTGATTAACTTTTACATGACGTGGAACATATTATGTAGGTACCTAACCATGGCAATGAATAGCAAATATTGAATACTAGCCATTAGAGTCACCTCACGCAATATCAGAAATTTTCTTCATTATTATACTATGCCAATATTTTTGAAATTGGAACGGTCCCGTCGCCCAATTGGCTGTGTTTTTTAAATGACAGTACCTATACTTATTTTGCTGTTATTAACTTCCCAGTACATTGGGAAGTTATTCTATTAGTCGATTCGAAAATCTGAATCAAACATTTTAACAAATGTTTATGCTTCAAGGTCACTGTATTATTTTTACATTATTTTTAAACAGATGTACGTACATCGTCATTTTTTTCTAAGACGAAATCTCGAGATTAAAAAATAATATCGACTGTGTTACTGTACCTACTAGTGATGTGTCCACATGACTCTTTATTAGGAGCTCACTTAAAAGAGTCACTCAGAGCGAGTCGTTCAAAGGAACAACACTAGACAGTACGCACTACACAAGAGTGCAGACTGCAGAGGTGCAATGCACAACACAATACACACACTCAGCTCTGAGCTCATTTTAATATGATTCTCATCTTATATTATTATTCGCATTTCGGATAAACTATAAAGTATAATAAAAGCTTAACAATAAAAATGTTTATTGTTACAATATTATATCTTTGTCAACGACGTCAGTGTGGATGGTTAACTCACTGTAAGCTTAGTACTATTGCACTTACAGTGTGTCAATCAACATTAAATGACTCAGCAAAGATAACTCTGTACGTGCAAAATTCACTAGTGCCTCTGTGGCCTGTGCTGTGTGCGCTCTGTAAATGTGCGAATGCAACAGTACAGAACAGCTCAGTACAGAGAAATGGCGCTCGGAGTGAGTCATTCACAAAAAAGAGCGACTCGCTCCGCTCCGAGAAAGGAGTCGTTCATTATGAACGACTTGTTCAGGAGCGACACATCAGTAGTAGGTACCTACGTACGTGCGTACGTACAGGTCAACCGGCAACTGCTGTTCGAGATTTTCTATTACAATTTAAGGAGTAATTACGAACCCGAATCAATCTAAAAATGGTTCCGTTTTATAGAACAGAATCTCCTCTTTTTAAAAAATTTAAAAATTGGTTGTCTGTAAAGTCGGTTTACGGACGATAGTTTTTCGTGATAACGTATTCCGTAATACATAACCTAAATTTTAGTAGCTGTCAAACTTGGGCCGAAGCATACTGCGCTCTCGCTTGCACGCACAGGGTCAGGCGGAACGTTAGGAACGTTACACTTTTTCGTGCGTGCAGCTGGTGTTTCATCAATTTATAAGACGTTATCACGTCAAAACTAAAATTTGAATGGCTTTTGTGCGAACTTAACCTAGATATAACTTATTTTATGAACGAAATTCACCTCTGACGCGCAATGATAATAGAGTACATAGGTACTGCTTGTGTAGCCTGATTATTAATTTATTGACTGACTATTTACAATAATTTCGTGCAGATAATTAAACTGTGACAATATTCAAATAAAAAATAACAATAATAATACAATCTATTGTCCGATCGACCATAATAACAGTAGAAAAAATAAAATAAAAAACCAAACAAACAGAATAACATGCAAATATGACAGGTGCATGTTTTCCGTAAATATGTTTTTGAATTAATGAATAAAAGAACTTGCCCATAGCGGTAGTTTTATGCTATAGTTTATAGAATTGTAATATCAATTGAAATTAGATCGACTATGTGCATTTATAAAAATATTAAAACAATTTAAAAAAAAATCAACAAGCATTTACATACGCTATGCGTACAAAGAAATAGCATTATTCGGTAAATATTTGTTGGCATGTTGCAAAGTGGCTTATGTCACGGTTTAGATGCGGTATCATAGGTAAAGCGCGGTTGTCTTCGTCACCTAAAGCGCGTTCGCCTTCGACATGTGAGAAAGTTTTTACTATTTAAGATGGGAATATTTGAAACTTTCTAATTGCGTTTATGTCCGGGACACCTGTATAAAACGCAACATTACAGCTTTCTTGAGGCATTTAAGTACACAAAATTTTCAAGATTTCGATTTAGGCCATTTTGCAGTGTGAACACAGATTTGAAAATTTATGTATGAAAGCAACCAAGCGTGAATAAAATGTTTTTAATATAAAAAAAACCACCCTCTTACTCTTGCCGCCATTGCACAAGTTCCACATTCGTAACACAGACGTGATATGAATAATTAAAAATAAGATTTTTTTGTGTTTGTACAGAAAGCATTTAAAAATCTCTTTTTACTCTTTAAAATACTTTTCGTGTTGAATATAAAAACTGTGAAATAGTGATGTGTCGCTCCTGAACGAGTCGTTCATAATGAACGACTCCTTTCTCGGAGCGAAGCGAGCGCTCTTTTTTTCGTGAATGACTCACTCCGAGCGCCATTGCTCTGTGCAGAGCTATTCTGTACTGTTGCAATCGCACATTTACATCGCACACAGCACAGGCCACAGTGAATTTTGCACGTACGGAGTTATCTTTGCTGAGTCATTTAATGTTGAATGACACACTGTAAATGCAATAGTACTAAGCTTACAGTGATTTAAATCATTCACATTGACGTCGTTGACAAAGATATAATATTGTAACAATAAACATTATTAATGTTACCTAAGCTTTTATTATAGTTTATCCGAAATGCGAATAATATAAGGTCAGAATCATAAACGAGCTCAGAGCTGAGTGTGTGTATTGTGCTGTGCATTGTGCAATGCTACAATGACTCCTGATCATGTATGATGCCAGTTCACACCTCTGCAGTCTGCACTCTTAAGTAGTGCGTACTGTCTAGTGTCGCTCCTTTTAACAACTCTCTCTGAGCGACTCTTTTTAGTGAGCGGAGCGCACGGAGCCCAATAAAGAGTCATGCACATCACTACTGTGAAACCAAACATGCGACAAAGCAGAACGATGTAACAACTGTCCGCAAGATAACTTGCCTATCTACTCGTTTGGAATTTTAAGTCGAATGGTTTTTTAATATAAATAAAAACATCAATACTTCTACACTGTTAAATATTTTACGCAAAATTTAAGAAGTAATAGATGCTTTGAATACTTAATTTCACGTTCGACGATTTCTTGCAAAAATCAAAATATAAAAATTTTTACTGGTGTCTCTATGTATGAACGCCAGATCAGCGATACCCAACAGATTTTCAATATTTCCCAACATCCATATTTAAATAAATATTAAATATATTGCAACACTGAATGATTAAAATCATTAATATATACCGGGTGATCTATTTTAATCTGCATGGAAAATTATTGAGACAGGGCAACATTTTCGGAAAAAAATTAAACAGAAGTTGTTTAGTTTGAAGTTTGACATTTTTAATAGGAACACCTATTTTTTATCACAAATTATGATTTTTAGAACAAAAATATGCAACATTTGTCTAAACCTTTTTTTTATGCAATGCCTCCCTCAACCCCGAAATCCCATTGTGATAAAACACGGTAGCGACAACAGTAGTGGGCCTTCAGCTACATCTATATATATAAAATTCCCGTGTCACAATTTTGGCCTTCATATTCTTTTGAATTGGTGATTTTATACATCGAAAATACTAATATGTATATTAATATTTAACGTTATTTTTGATAAATACTTTCAGTACATTTTGGTCCCATATCTCAGGAATAATGATCCGTAGGAAAAAATATATAAGAACAGTTTTTGTAGACAATTACATAGTCTTCAAATTTTGTCTGGCCTATTTTTAGAAAACATTTATCGTTTACGAGAAAAGTGCAAAAAACCGATACTTTTGATCTTGAATACATTTTGAAGCAAATGTACTGTGGGGACTTTTGATATTTTATTTTTAATAGTGTTGCTCATGCGAATTATAGTAAATTGAAATGTTTATTTTGACGGGACTACAGTTTTAACATGCTTTTCTGCTTAATAAGTTATAAAATATTGGGATTTGGTAATTAGAACTTCCATTTTTTAAAGTCATTTATTTATTAAAAAAATCACATGTCCCAATCGATGTAGTTTGATGAAGATGGTTGTAAAACGAAAGGAAAAATTATTGTATCCTTCTTTCAATTTATTTTTTGGTGTTTTGGGAAAAATATTGTTAATACTGTTGCGTGCTCCCTGTTGGACGATAATGTGTTCCATAGAGTGTTCCAGACCACGACAACACCAACAAAGGAAAGCAGGTAAAAACTCGACCTTCATAGAATTGCCTGGAGAAGGCAATGCATGTAAAAAAATCTTGAGATGCTTCTAAAACATTCGACAGGCGGGGGACGAAGCTATAAAATGCGAGCGGAGTGATTGGCGAGTCAGTTGGTTAGTTGCAGCGCGTACATACAGTAGATCACAGACAAGTATGAAATAAATTGTTCGGTCGGTACAGCAAGGCCGAAGTAACTGCTAAGATAGAAGATAAATGAGCTGTGTAAACCATTGAGTGCAATTATATAAATCTGGTTTTACATAAATAGCTTCTGTGTTGTAAATAATCGAGTGTATATAGTCAATAGACAAGTGTGCTAATAAACTTTGGTGTGTTACTGTATTATAAATATTTTGTGTACATAATTAATGACTTTATATTCTTGTGTTACTTAGTCTTCTATTTTATTATTTAGAACTATTAGTTTTGTTTCTGTTAACGTTATTATTACTGTTACGCTATATAGAGAAGTACGGTTTCGTTGTGTGTTTAACTGTTTTGTTAAACGTTATCATTATTGTAAATAAATAATTTCCACTACGGACTAGAACAGTTTCGTTACAATACTCAGTTATAATGATACCATATGTTTCGCTAGCAAATGACTGGGATTACAGATTACAATGTACACCGCATCAGAAACGTGCGGGAAGAACGTTATAAGACACCAACGCCAGACCAGAAAGGACCGGAAGAAGTAAATGTTGAATTTTTCATGAGCCACCCGCGCGCTTACAACCTTATCCTGAACTGAATATCACCCAGTCCTCTAATCTCCTTCCGTTGTTGCTTCTGTCTTTTTATTTTTATTTTAACTTCGATTTCAGCTTGAACACGACTTGTTTGCATTTTACTGCAACTCAGTGTACTGTCAGTATCTTGGAACGTTCATTTGTTTTCACGAATAGCGAATCAAATCAAGCGATGAGTTTATTTTCGAAACGTAAATTTCGCAAATTCTCGGGGCTATAATCACGCTGCGAAAGACTGGATTGGAACCCACAGGAATATCGAAAAAGAGGAAGACCAAAAATATCCTGGAGAAGAACTGTTCGCGAAGAAGTTATGGAACAAAAAACTACTTGGCTTCAAGTCAAAAATAGACTAGATTCAACATTTTCGTAGAGGCCCTATTCTCCAAATAGGAGTTAGAGGAACTGATTATATTATAATCAAATATTTAAAGCACCTTGAGTTTGAATTTTTTTTTCAAAACGTATTTCATCAATTTGACTATTGTAGGACACAGACACTGACTTGATAAACAGCAGTTGAAAATAAAAAAAAGAAAAACGTGAACAGAATATTGGAAAAATAATCTTTCATATTATCTGCTATTAATAACTATTTTTATTACTTTTTATTCACAGGTTATTCAAAAACGACAACTGTAAAAAATCCTCCATTGCTTTCCGCGTTTTTTAGTTGTTAGGGCCAAACATTGATCAAATCCACTTATCTTTAAACTTTACATACACGTAATTCTGTGGATAATATAATCTTTGATGCAGGGCCCTCGCGCCCTATAGTGCGATGTGTGCGATGCACGCGGGCGGCACATTCAAGGGGCGGCAAATGGCCTAGTTGTGATATGTTTTTGTGCTGTATAGAAAAAATATATAACTGATATCTTTTCAATTTTATTTGCATACTCAAGCCTGCGTGACAAACTCTTACGAGTAGTTATTTATTTTTTAATGAAATTCGAATTCGAAATATTTCGCGCGCAGTTTTCGATTCGATAGTTCACATCAGCGCGTAGACAGGGCGCCCCTATCGGGAGACTCCCGCGTATGTTTATATCTTGATTTTTTCCTGTCGATTCCTGCAAGATGGGAGTGAAGTAAAGTATTTTTCAATCAACAAATACTTTTTACTAATTGATAAACTAATGATTATTTTGACTTAATGAATTTTCTCAGCTCAGCGGTGAAACTAAATTTTTCTCTCATTCATAAGTACGACAGGAGAAGAACACCGTGAAAAATCGCACGGAGTAAACTGTTTTTGTAGAGAACAGTTTACTTCGCGGAGTGATTTTTTTAGCGTGAAGAGAGAATTTTTGAAGTTCACTCTGTACGGAGTGAATTTTCAAAATTCACTGTTTAATGTGTTTCATTTTAATTGAATATATTTCATTATTTCATCCCGCTTTTGTCCTGATTAAAAATTTGACTCGTTTTCACTTTTAGCCTATCATTTGTAAAGTATCTTTCACTGTTACATTTTTCACATTTTTATTTGTTTTAAAAAATTAATTATCTTATTAGTATTTTTACCTTCCAAATCGTTTTGTAATGACGATGTGAAGTGAAGCATTGTTGCATTTCAGGAAAGTAATGAAAGAAAAAAACCTTCGGGTGCACAATTTCAGCAACTTAAGAAAATTAGCCAAGAGGAAAAAAACAAAATGTCTGATTCTATGAAGAAGTATTTGCAAAAAGACAAGGAAACAAAGTTTCTATTAATTGCACTTACAGTAATAGTTATTTAGGATTTTTAACGTTTTTCAATTTGACATATCGTCTAGTGAGTTTATCCCCAATAAGGGGCGTCAATTATGAATCTGCACGCGGGCGGCGTGAGGCCTTACGAGGGCCTTGCTTTGATGTAAGAATCTAATTTTTAAAACCAGTTAATCGTCAGTAAAATTTAAGTAACTATCCCGTTACTTACACCATAAATGTGCCGTTTCTCCCACCATGTAAAATATATTATTTTAATGTCTCCGAATAAAAGGTTATTTAAAAATAGAATTAATAGTAAAAACATTTTTAAAAACAGGCTTTTATTTAAATTCTGTAAAAAGAAGAAAATAAACTTTAGATTAAATCAAACCCAACCATTTATTACATAAAACACTTTATATATAGGTACAGAGGTAATTCTAAGAAAAATGTATGTAGGTACCTATTTATTAAATTAATACATTTTTCTTAGAATCACCTGTGTCAAGTTCAAGTTACATATATATTGTATTCTTGATTATTTACACAGGAAAATCTGGCGACAAGCTTGTATATCATATAAATTGTATCTATAACGTAATACATGGTTGGGTTTGATTCAATTTAAAGTTAATATTCTTCTTTATAGAGTATTTAAATAAAAGCTTGTTTTTAAGAAATGTTTTTTTTTACTATTAATTTCAATTTTTAAGTTTTTAGTGTGCTTTATTAAAAGTGCGATTTGCATCAGGACGAAAGCCGGACCGCTCAGTTTGTTATTATAATATTGTATTTTCATTGGAACTACGTACGTATGCAAAATTTCAGTTCAATCGGAAACCGGGAAGTAGGTCAAAGATTTTATTTCAGACAGAAAGACACCGAGACAGGTGAAACTAAATAGAAGCTTGTAAAAAGATTTAAACAAAAACTTATTAGCTGCTTAAGATATGATTAATTCAATTAGCTGGGAGTGTCTATATATCCAAATCACGAATTTTAAATATAAATCGCGTTAAATTTTTTAAACTTTCATGTATCCATTCATATGGTCGATTAGGATTTAAAATTATTCTTGAAGGATTTGTTAGTTTCCTATACTATACAATTTAATAACATAGTTATTACACGCACTATTTACACTAAATCAAAATTTAATTATTACTAAACACAATTAATAATTGATAGCATTTAATACATATTATACATACTACACGTCGGTATAGTATAATAAAATGGGGTAGGTTTATATTGTACACAATGTTTCGTTCTATTATTGTTATGGAGAAGCGTCTAAGTAAGTGATATGTCGCTCATAATGAACGACTCCGTTCTCGGAGCGGAGCGATTCGCTCTTTTTTTTGTGACTGACACACTCCGAGCGCCATTGCTCTGTGCTGAGCTGTTCTGTACTGTTGCATTCGCACACTTACAGAGCGCACACAGCACAGGCCACAGAGGCATTAGTGAATTTTGCACGTACGGAGTTTTCTTTGCTGAGTCATTAAATGTTGAATGACACACTGTAAGTGTAATAGTACTAAGCTTAACAGTGACTTAAACCATTCACATTGACGTCGTTGACAAATATATAATATTGTAACAATAAGCATTATTATTGTTAAGTTTTTTGTTATACTTGATAGTTTATCCGAAATGCGAATAATAAAAGATCAGAATCGTATTAAAATGAGCTCAGAGCTGAGTGTGTATTGTGTTGTGCAATGCTTCATGACTCCTGAGCATGGCTTTGATTTTATACGATAATACACAAATGACAGCTGTTCGCGCTTATTAGCTTAAATTTAATAGGGGGATCATTACTGATGCCTCTTTGATGCCAATTCTTATTTGATCGTTTCGAGAAATAATTGACTTTTTTATTTTTCGAGATTACCGCGACATGTGTCGCGGATAAACAAAAAAGAGTTCAAGTAAAATTTACGTATTTTTTGTAGCAAAATCCGAATCTCCAATAAAAATTAGCGGTGTCCATTTAAAAATGCAAAGTTGCCCACCGCCCCACCCGCTGGGTGGAGGATCATGTGTGGTCTCATTAAATAGCGCTCAAAAAAATATTTTTTAGATATTTTCACGTTTTTTGATTCCACGCATCGTCTACGAGATTTTTCGGGGTTCCGGGACTTTTCTAACATCCTGTATATGGCTCTAAGTTTTACGTGTTCCACAGTGTAATTTCAAAAACCAAAATTACATTTTCCTAGTTTAGTGCCGTGTTCATTGTAAGCCAAAATTTTATTGTTGGCTGTTATTTTACCTTTCAATTTACTTTAATGCGTTTAAACTTATTTTTATGATGTAAATATCCGTGGCATCAAGGCAAAACCACTTATGTCTTTCTCATATCTTCACACATATTTGTTGTGTGGAATATTTGTATAAGCCTCATAGACGTAGCAACGATTTTATCTCGGGTGGGGAGCATATTTTTGACTCTATACCTGCACGCTACAAGGGGCTACACGGGCCGCGCTCCTAGCTCGAGCTCGACCAATCACAGTCGTAGATAGTTTAATGAGTTGAATAACTTTGAGCGGCGGAATAATTTGAAAACTGATCGACAAAAATTTTATGACAAAGAAAATATTCCTTCATTCGCCCATTGCTATTAAGTTAAAGTTTAAAAAATGCAGAAAATACCAGGAAGTGTGATGGATGGAAAATAGTAATGGTGCGAATGGCGTCTGTTATGACATAAAGTCGAGAATCGGACGTTAAACGCATTATCATATATATTAATACCCTAAGGTTAGAAAAAACCTCACAATTTCTCCACATAAATTATATATCATTTTCCAGATAATTGCTTGCTCTACTGACATCGACAACTAAAAAATTTATTATTGCTTTTGTTTTTGTAAATTAATTAAAATACGGCAACGCTGAACAACGTCTGCCATCTGACGGCTTTAATTTTGAAACAACGTCAACACTTCGATCTGTTATCTGACCTTCATATTGTAATACAACAGACACAATACTGCATACTGCCATCTGACGGCTTTAATTTTGAAACAGCGAGCAACGCTGAACAACGTCACAGCAATGCTGCATGATGCCATCTGACGGCTTAGCTCAACGCTTTTGCTACTTGCGCCTCTAAAATATGACAATTTTAGTAAAATATTTCTTCGATCTGTCATCTGACCTTCATATTGTAATACAACAGACACATAACTGCATACTGCCGTCGGACGGCTTTAATTTTGAAACAGCGAGCAACGCTGAACAACATCACAGCAATGCTGCATGATGCCATCTGACGGCTTAGCTCAACGCTTTTGCTACTTGCGCCTCTATATGACAATTTTAGTAAAATATTTCTTCGATCTGTCATCTGAGTTTCATATTGTAATACAACAAAAAGAAAGACGTTGTAAGCAATGTGCAAAATTAGAAACGAATTGAATACCTGCAATCATATTTAAAAAATAATTTTGTAAAGTGACAGTTATTATACTTATTTAGTGCGAATAATTCGCACAGGTCACACTAGTTATTATTATTTTTATTAAATCTATTTCTCCAATTCTTAGATTACAACCAATGAGCTACGGATTTATATTAATGAAGAACCATGGCGACTGCAAATAAACTACAGTATCTCAACTATCTCGACTACTGCTTAGGAAGCCTTAATGTAAACATACGACACAATTAGTAGATTAAGCAGTAACGCCCCCAGGGACAGTATATTGGATACACAAAACAGTGTTAAATGGTGTCAGACCTGTAAACAAAACTTGTTCCATTGTGCATATGCGAGACTATACTGCACAATACTACAGTGAAATCTGCTCAAATTCACAACGCATTTCACATCATCGTTAAAAAATTTTATTTGTTTTTTTTAAAGAAAATATTTGAAAACGATCTGACAACTCTAAAAAATCTTTGTTTTTATTCAATTGTAACGAGACGACACTGGAGGTAGCGGCGGTGTATTGTTGTCGAAGCCGCGTATACCATAATGCTCGTATTGCTGTCGGAACCGCATAGAAGAGTGCCCGAAGCTTCGAAAATGTCGGAGAATGTTCCAGAATGTAGCTGAAGAACCTATATAAGCGGAGCAGCAACAGTTAATGATTTCTTAGGTTAAATATATTATGCCCATACTTGCCGGGCGTCTATAATATATAATAATAGCCGTTACCCGCGGTTTCGCGCGTGATTCAAATGAAACGATGTTATATAGCTTCCTAAGGCAATTTAATTTTGGTAATGTAATTTTTATACATATAAATAATATTTTTTAAACTTAGAGAACACTCGGTTCTTTGTTTTCTAGTGTTGAGTTTATGACAACTTTATTAACAGTCCTGCCTCGACGATTTTATTAATATAGTATCTATCTTAGTTTTACGGTTTCAGTTTTATCAAGTTTCACTGTAACGATGTCATATTATGCTGTTAAGTTTGCATAGGCACTAGTACAGGTATTAAAGTGCATGTACATATGTGCATAGGTACAACAAGTAATTTGCATACATGATTGAGCGATTCACGGCTATGTAGGTGTGTATGTACCTAGTACAGGCATAGCCCGTTCTAAAGTTTCACAACATAAGACTTTCACGTAAAATATAACACACCTGGCAAGTGATGTGCTACTCGATACAATTTATTTATATATAGAAGAAGGAAAATAATACTATGTAGAAAATTACACATTATGTATTCTTGGATGAGGTAATTACCTCATCCAAGAAAACGGCCAATAAAATATGGCCGAAATATTTCGGCCATATTTTATTGACCGTTTTCCGGTAGCATAGATCTGTGTGTCATACATGCTATCTCTGACGTTTTTTGAAGAACATTTTATACTGTAACGAGACGCCACCAGAGGCGACAACAATACGCACATTGTTTTTGCAGAAATAGCGTAGACAACAATACGTACATTGCTGTCGGAACCGCGTAACAGAATGCCGACGCTTCGAGAATGTTCCAGAATGCGACTGAGGAACCTATATAGGCGGAGCAGCAGTCAGAAGTGAGGCAGTGTCAGTCAAGAAGTGAACATACATAAATAGAGAGACGCTAAATAAATAAATTGAGAACCGTGTAAATAAATAACAGATAAGTGTGCTATATAAATTTTGGTGTGTTCTGTGACATAACTACTCGTTGTGAATAGTAAATAGTGTTGTATTAGCGTCGCTTGGAATTCACTTGTTTTTCCGTTATTTATTTTATTGCATTATTGTAGAGAAGTAGTTTTAATTTGTTTCGTTCACATTTATTTTTCAACAACAAAGAACAGTTTTGCCAGTTTCGTTACAATACTTTACGAATTGATCGTAGCTTAAATTATAATTTACATCTCAAATTTTCTACGGCCAAAATCTTTGGACACGTCGATCTTATTGACGTGAAAACGCTTATTCTCTCGTTAATCGAACTCTCTTGTGTTACAAAATACCCTTAGATTCGGATCGTTAATAACTGCGAGGCAAATAATGCGACAACGGTTGAGGTCACAACGGGTAGAGCATGTATTTACGACTTTGTTGCGCACGATTTGCTTCACCTGTGTAGGCGCATGCGCGTGAAAGTCATATGATTTAGCTTTGTGTAAAGTTTTAAGTTAATGTAGTGTGGAAACACGTTTAGCTAGGATGTTGATTCGGGTGTCATTTTTAAGGACTCGCAGAGCACTACTAGAAGCTAAAGTGGGACAATAAAAATGGCCGCCGGATTATAAGTGAAAATTGGTATTATTTTGAAAATTACAAAATAGTTAAAAAATATGCTCGGTAATATAAATATTAACATATATTTAATAACTTCTATATTGCTAGTGGCCGTAAGTAAAAGCGCGTTTGTAGGGAGGGCAATTAGTAAGTGGAATAGAGCAAACCACCTCCTTATCACATGCGCATGAGATTTAGAGTATAACAATTGAGACAGTCTGCATCGTAGTGTTTAAGTCTTTCTCCCGATATTTGCTAGCAATATAGAGGGTATTAAATATATGAATATAAACTTGATCAACTACAGAAACGATGCGTTCGCCTGTTTATCAATATTCTACACACATATTATGGTAGAAATATTTTGCAAATTCATATTGGATTTCAGATACAAAATTCAAGTCACAGTTTGGAGAAGTTAATGAAACACGTAAATTGCAGTAAACCACGATTATTGCATTGCACTAATACTAAATGCCAGTTTTCAGATTAATATAAAGGTTCACGTTCCGCTTGCACATAGTACTTGGCACGTGCTGAATAATTTTGTTTGATGCAAAACTATTCAAATGACAGGAAATGAGCATAATTGAGGAAAAACAAAAAAACTAATCGATGTACGCAAGTAATTTAAAAATCACAAAGCACCGACAGTTATTCGTTCAATCAGATTTTTCAAATAACAAATTATACTGTAGCAAGCTTTGTTACATTAACTCTCTCTCTCTTTTTTGTAATATTGTCAAAATTAGTTTTCCTTAGCTACGCTGGAAAAATGAATGTTGTTATTAATTTGGAAAAAATCAATTCAATTATTTTCATCTGAGAAAACAGATCATCACGAATTTTTAATAATTCAAGTCTAAGCGTTTTATTTATTTTAAAGTAAGAACTTTATATAGTGCTTACTATACCAAACGCCGCTGCACACGAGGCTGGATTTTCCGCTAAATTCCTTGCTAGATTTGATGGAAAGAAATATTTATTTTATGTTTAGTATGCATATACAAATGTTTTACAAATATTGATCGTTCCCATTCCTCATTGATTGAATCAATTCACTATATCTTAAGGCCGCTGCAACCGAGGCTAGAAACGCTGCTAGATTTGCCTACTAGTTTTCTAGCGTTGGTTTTCTCAATTGCTTTTATGTGCTCGCTTCACACGAGACTTTTTTTCAAGCTTGTTTTGGGGATAGATCTGGTGCGCGCGCACTGACAGTTCAAATATAAACACACAGAGCAAAACGTGTCTGTTTTCTGACAGAATGACGCCATGTTGGTTTGTGGGTGTTTGTTCATGTCGCACACGTGACAAGATACTGCTTCCTGATTGGTTCTTGCTCATACCTAGCAGAGGACCTAGCAAGAAAAATAGCACCTGTTCTAATAATTTTAAAATCTATCTTGTGAGCTAGCAGGCAAGCCCGTAGTGACGTCATTTCGAGCTTCGTACCTAGCCTACCGGCCAGCAGAAGTTCAAGCTGTGTTTCCAGCCTCGTGTGCGGTTTACAATCAAGGTCAGTTTGTATACGAATTCGCCGTTATTAGCGATTTACAGTTTCCAGACGGGAATGTTATCAACTTTATAAGAAAAAATTAAAAAAAAGGGGGCTACACTTACGCAATATATGTTTAAAGTCATCAGCCCCCACACTTGTGTGTTTTATAGCAAAATGTTGGTTCTGTAGTTATAAATAAATATACAAAAATGGTTTATAACAATATTGATCGCGCTGATGATTTTTTTTTGTTCTTTCGAAAAATCGCTACCCAAAGAATAAAATGGATACTTCAAAAATAACAACTTAAAAAGTTTTAAAAATTAATTATTCTTAGAAACATATTTTGTTAATTTGTTTCTTCTTTGCGAACAAAATCATTTAAATAAAATTTTGCATGTTGCCGTTCTATGAGTATTTAAGAAGGGGCACTTTCATTTTTTAACTATAATTCTATATTCTGATTATATTGGATTTCAAAACGTTTTAGTTGTAATTATAATTGCAGTAATATTATAACACCAAGATTAATATAAAAATGACTCAAAACTTAATTGTAAAAACCTAAAATTATGAATAATTTCATAGCTGTACACTTTAAAAATTATTTTAAAAACCCGACATTTATTTCTTCCACCACATAAACCCGTACTTCCACCGCATATCTATAAACATCTTAAGGAAGTTCTCGCCAACTCTCTAGTCATAACAACTGTTAAATTTTTTTAATTCTTTCAGTTATTTAAAAAATATGTAAAATCATAATTTAAGATTACAAAAATATATGAAGCATAAAAAATTATAAATAATTTTTGTTAATAAATAAAATTATCGACCAATTTTTCAGACAAATATATTAAGAATATATAATTTTTTCAATATTTTGATATTAATAACTTTGGACGAATTTTATAAAAAAATAATTAAAAATTAAATATTAATTATTTTTGATATTTTTTAGATCAGTTCTGAAGAACGTCCAAATCCGGATCGAAACGTTAATGTATTAATTATTATTTTTTGTTAATATATTATGTCTGAAAAATTGGTCGATAATTTTATTTATTGAAGAATTCTAATCAGACGTTAATAAAAGATTTTTATCTTTATTAAAAAAAAAAAGTAATTAAATGACTTTAGTATTTTGTCAAAAAGCATTATGTTTTCGTAATAGGTACAATCAGCTATTTTATACTGTGTTGCTAAGCATTGCTTTATCATTCTCTATATGGTAAATTGAAGAAGGAAAAAAGTTTGACTTCATTTTTCTAATTTTTTAATTTGGTAACAACATATTTTACGCATATGAAAATTTTCGGAAAATTTTCAATTTATTTATACAATATATTTTTTAACTATAGTTATTGGCTGCTAAATCTCAAGAAAAATCCAAAAATCACGGGAAACATGTGTCCGCCATAAGCGTCCATGTATTATTCCACAATTTTACAAGCATATATCTCCAACAATTCATCGCTAACTGGTGTTCATATTTCGAGAATACTTAAATAAGATATTTTTCTCAATGTTTGCAAAGTTTGAAAACAAAACAATAGTATCGAGAGAACTTCCTTAAGAAACATATCGTCGTTGGTTCTGTAATAGCTCTTATGTGCATAATTGGCAGATTTTACGTTTTTTAAATGAAAAGATTCAGGAAACGGAGTTCTATACACTAGTAATACCTCCAAATTAATAAAATTAGTAACTCTTATGTGAAAAGTTGTATCAAATAATTCCTCCCATGTGCCAATAAATCCGAAATTAACGTTAAATATTTTTTTAAGAAAATACTTCGTCTTAATTAAATATGTATAGTGTAGATAAGTAGTAATATACCTCTGAAATTGCTAGTTCTTACCATCCATTGCTGAAATAACCACTTTTTGGCCTTTCCTGCAAATTTTACTTTTTGCACATAAGAGGTATTACAGAACCAACGACGATATCCAAAAATAAGGAAAAAAATTAAAGCACAGCTTTTCTGTACGCTACAAAAAAAATTGTCTTTGCTGACTAATATTTTCATATTTTGTACACATACCTATATTCTTTTGAATTTTTGGGACAACGCTTTGTGCAACCCAGCATGTCTTAATATCTCTGCCCGAGCTTTATTATGTCAATGTTGTTTTTACCGAGACGCCCAGAAGTTTTTTCCGCCACGTTACTATTATTTATCGTTCACACTGTATTTATTTGCATATCACTTAATGCATATACATTATAACTTTGTGCATTATCAGTTAAGTGCATTGGCTGCATCACTTCATTATGCTCGATCGAATATTATATTATGAACATGCATATTTTGATGCTGAACAATATGCATTCTGTTCTGTGATTGGAAGATATTTTTCTTCATACCTCGGTCGAAAGTACGAACTTTCGGCATCAATTTTAAGGCAGAAAGCCTAACATTCATGCATTGGTGGCAGGGCCGGATTTACAATTTGGCCGCCCCTAGGCAGAGTAAATTGTGCCGCCCCTCTAATTGAGGTCTCACTGAGTTTTTTTTTTCATGTCAGTTGCATGGAGGCTGGTATTAAGCTAATTCTCAGCGGGAAATTCAAATTGAAAATTGGAAAAAAATCAGTATTTGCTTGAAAAAATTTATTTAATGAAATTACATGATCGCAAAAAAATTTTGACTTGACTTTATATTTTTTTAAACACATATATTTTTTTCAACTCTGATTTTTGCCGCCCTAGGCGCGAGCCTACATTGCCTTATGGGGAATCCGGCCTTGATTGGTGGGATTACACGCACTGATGCCGGAAGCGCGTACTTTCGACCGGCTATAAAGAAAAATATTTATAATGTAGGTACACCACTTCATGATACTGCCGCCAACCAATCGTCGCGAACAGCTGTCATTCCTGTTTTTACGTATAACCTCAAAGCTGCTTGCTTGAAATTTATCTGTGTTTATATGTAATTAATAGGTAATTAATTAATTAATGTAATTAATAAACGTACTTCCCATCTCGATATTTATCTGGAATCATTGACGGAAACCATAGAAAATCTTCAACAATATTACCGTTTCTCGGCGAGAGGCAGCAGGAAAAAGTTTCAAACTCGGTACCTCCTGAATGCGAGTCTAGTGCTCTCGCCACTACGCCACCACGCTCGGTCATGGTTAAGAATTATCCGAGAAAAAGAAATTTCGTATTAAAAAAAACTTAAACGTGTAATCTAATCTATGCCGTCATATCAATATCGTCTGTGCTTAATATCGAATGACGAAATAAAGCGTACAGGAGAAGGTGCACTGTGCAAGAGAGTGAGAGAACGATACGATATAGACACCGAGTGTGTGTACACAGAAGAGCACATTATCACCTCTGCTAGTCGTCGAACCGGTAACCCTTTGATCTCAAAGTAGCGTTGACACGTACACGTCGATGGAGTAGACGTATAATCGGCAGCCCAAGTTGAGCAATGAGCATGCATGGGTTCTGTGTCAGAGGCGACTCTTCGAGGCAACGGCATTGCTCAAAGATACTCAACAAGAGGGACTCTTTTACAGAGCGACTGGAGTTCACCTGGTTGCAAAGGAGTCCAGGAAAGTTCTTCCAATTAGGTATCACATCACAGCATATTTAGTTTCAATTAAGAAAAAATAAAGAGAATGGGATTACGTCAAGTTTTCGTTGATGACAGCAACAATTCCGTAGGCACTGACTAAAGAAACTCTATTGTAAATGATTCCTGGTTCGGATTATGCAAGTAATTTAGTAACTAAACGTTTAGTTACTCACCAAAATAGGTTCAATTGGTAGAAGTTTTGTTCCAAAATATGTATTGAAGGAGATTTATTTGGTTGAGGAACAATTAAAAATAAGCTTTACCAGTGTATCGCTTGTGGCCAACGTTTCGAAAAATATATTTTCATCATCAGGACCTCAATGCAAGTTAGTATGGTAAATTGTAACTAGATTTATTTTTACAATTTATTTTTACAATTTACCATACTAACTTGCATTGAGGTCCTGATGATGAAAATATATTTTTCGAAACGTTGGCCACAAGCGATACACTGGTAAAGCTTATTTTTAATTGTTCCTCAACCAAATAAATCTCCTTCAAAATAGGTTCACACAATGCCTCGTTTGAACTATGTTAATATTTTAGTTGAGTGGCAAGTAAATCCCAAAATGTGAACACATCACAGTCTAGTATAGTACATTAGTGAGTGGCATTGCGAGATGAACAGACTGCAACGCAACAAAGCTAACAAACTAATAAAGCTTTTTGCAACGGAAATTTTAGATGAGGTGTGAAAGAAGTTATTTTATTTTATTTTATAAAATAGTGAAAAAAATAGTTTATATTTTTAAATATTTATTTGAAGAGTTCTATTCAGACGTTAATCAAAGATTTGAATAGTTTATATGTATTAACTTTTTTTTTTTATTAAAAAAAAAACAGTGTGCAACAACTAAGGCTATTTACACTGAACTAAAAATAAAAAATATGAAGGTAAGTATAATAATAATAATAAGTACATATAATAATTAATTGGATATAATATAATAGAATAGATAGGTTAACTTAATTTATATTTTATTTTTCAGGTTTGAAAGTTCGAGGAAATTCATTATATTAGTAACTGCGTTTTCTTCTTCATTTAGTATCTTGGAGAGTTGGTCAGGTAAGTTGTATCTATATTGTTGATATTTAGTGCAGGTTGTTAGTATGTGTTCTATTGTAAGCTGTTGATTGCATGTTTCGCAGACTGGTGGCTATTTAGGATGTGTGAGTGTGTTAATGCTGTATGCCCGATTCGGAGCCTTGTTAAAATAATATCCGTTCTTCTTTGGCTGTGTGTTTGTGTACATTTGTGTACTTCAATTAATTTTAAAATGTTTTCTTAATTACTTAAACATTAATAATTGAATAACTAACGCGTGAACAATGTAATATATTAAATAAAAAAATATGATGACCAAAACTGGATAACGTAGGTATGGTGCTTGTATATTTTTGATGTGCCAGTAGTAGCCATGGGCTAATTTATTCATATTTTAGGTTATTATTGCTAAATTAATTTTTTTTTATAAATTATTAAGTTAATAAGTTGTCTAAATAGTATATAAGTTAAACATTTCAGGAATATTATGATTTCTAATAAATATCAATGAATACTTACCAGAGTCTTTCTTAAGATTCTTACTAACAGTAATTAAAAATTGTTGAGATACACTATGGGTCCAGATGTTTTTTCAATAATTATTGAAACTATACTTTTGACGAGTATAGGATAGTGTTCACAGCGTGCCAACATATCATAATACTCTAGAAACATACTATATAATTTTTTATTTATTTTTATTTTTAGAAAATTTCTTGGGAAAAATAGACTTCTAATGTTTATTTAAAACATTTTATTTAAATTAATTAATTAATTAATTAATGCCAAGTTGGGTGGATCAATTTCATACTTAAAATAACAATTTATATATTATTTGTATTATATTTACTGAAATCAATTTATTATTATTAATATTTTCGTTTCGTTCGTTTTTAGTTGGTTCGTTCGTTGTTTATTTTTTATGTAGTCTAAGCCTAAGTACAAACGAACGAACGAAACGAAAATATTAATTATAAGTGACATGTGCTCATAAATTAAAATAAAATAGAAATACCTTTGTAAATTACATTAATAATATTGAATTTGAGTGTTTCATATATTTTATGATTTTTTAAAATTGACTTTGGTGTATAATAGGTCATATGCATAAAACTCCAAATTGGTTAAAATTTTTATTTCGAAATATATTTTAGTTCTTGATCATAACGTAATGGTTATTTTATTAATCTAATCACTGAAAAAAATACAAATAATAAAAAAGAAATGTAGAAAATAAGCGCTATTTTCGAATTTTCAAAACGCATCGTGACGTCAGAGTATATATCAACAACAGTTTTCATGACGACTGTGTCGTCTCACAGTAAGATTATGTCAGTATTTAGAGAAAACAACAAATAAACTTCATTTAGAACATTGACAATTTGACATCAAGGTTGGCATGCATCGTATATCATGACGTCACATAAGCCCGCGAACATGGCCGATTGTTTAAACTGTCTATTTTTGAATGTGAAATTTAATATTTTTTTTCTTATGATAATATTACATTTTTAAATGATTATCAATTTTTTCCGTATTATGGTTGACTAAATAATCTATTAAAAATATAAAAAAAAAATCATGCATATGACCTATTGTATTTTAGGTAGGTAAACATCAGTTACATGAGACAGGAACTTTATAACTTTATATTATGTTCTTTAACTTTATTTAAATATTACAACGCCTTGAAAAAGACTAGATTTACCTAAGTCGATACGTTGGCAAATAAAATGTTTTAAATAAACACGCTGCATTAGAAGTCTATTTTTCCCAAGAAATTTTCTAAATATAAAATTGTATGGACAGATTGCTTAAGCAATACTATATAATGCTATAGTACTAATGAAATGCTTAATAAGTATATCAATATAAATCTCAAAATGGCCATAAATGGTACAGTGGCCACAAACGGTACATCTACCCTATATTGAAATTAAGTAAAAATATATTATTTTAAGGGTTGTGCTAAGTAGTTAAATTTTTTTATTTTGTCCGAAAATAAAAAAGTTAAGTTTACATATTAACTGCCTGTATTAGGAAATACGCGATGATGTCGGCAGGGCGAGTTGTCACAATTTTCAAATTCTGTGGTTTATGCCATGACACATATTTGACGAGTTACCACTGATACACGGAATGTGCCGTGCGATGCTTGAGGTTGGCTACGCTCCCTCTTCTGCCGCATTCTTCTCTCTTAATGAATGCCATCGAACGTTATTAACATATTACAACGCGATGATCGAACAGAATCAATATGATATAGTGTACAGTTCAGGCGTGTATGACATATCTCTCTGTGAGTTCCAGACATATCTGTTTGAAGGTCGAAATTGTTTATTAACGCCTTTACCGAGCGGTGTAGCGTAATGGTGAGAGCACTAGATTCGCATTCAGAAGGTATCAGGTTCGAATCCCGGCGGGGGCAGATGTGGCTGGGACATTTTTTTCTGCTGCTTCTCGCAGGGAAACGGTAATTCCTGTAACGGCCATCTTGTTGAGGTTTTCCTCAATAAGTCCAGATAAATATCGAGATGGTTCCTCAATCAAGGCCATGGCTGATTACCTGTCAAAGTCCTATGCTCAAAATTTGCTTACCTTATCCTAATGTCTTAAAATTCCTTCATTCGCCCATTGCTATTAATTAAGGGGAGATATCCACCTAGGAGCCGGAAAAAAAGATCGTTTTTGTGAATTTTTTCAAGGAAAACTGTGTGAATTTTTGCATTTGGAGTTTTACTATCTAAAAGTATACACATTCAGAAATATTATGTTTATTTGTCTTATTTAAAAATATTAAAAATTGACAAGATTATTGTCTGATCTTTGAAGCGCCGTAAACTGTATCCACTAGCGTTTCTTCAAAAAACATCTAAAACAAAAAAAAACATGAATATTATTAAATTAGATACTATAATCTAGTAATTGTCATAGCCGTTTTTGAAAATATCGATTTAGGTCAAAATGGCGCATGTTTGAACATAAATAGCGATTTTTGGACCTAAATTTAATTAGTATTTTGCCCATAAAACAAAAACTAAGTAGCCAAAAAAAAATATCCTATGACAAGTACCTACTAGATTATAGTATCTAATTTAATAATATTTTTGTTTTAGATGATTTTTGAAGAAACGCCAGTGGGTACCGATTACGCAGATATTTTTACGCCGCTCCAAAATCATACAATAATCTTGTCAATTTTTGATATTTTTAAATAAAAAAAATAAACATAATATTTCTGAATGTGTATACTTTTAGATAGTAAAACTCTAAATCCAAAAATTCACACAGTTTTCCGTGAAAAATTCACAAAAACGACCTTCTTTTCCGGCTCCTAGGTGGATATCTCCCCTTAAGTGGAAGTTGAAAAAATAACGGGAAGTGTGATAGATGGAAAATAGTAGGTAATGGTGCGAATGGCGTCTGAAACGGACGTTAAACGCATTATTATTATTATTAACGCCTTTCTCACCAGAGCTTAGTTTCGCTCATATAAATAATTATCCAAGAAATTAAATCAAACTTGTACTTTTTCTGTTCTATAAAAAGAAACCAATTTTAAACTCCAAATTGCTATTTTTCCCTGATACTTTGTAAAATTCCCTGATATTTCCAGGTTGCATTAAATTCCCTGATCATTCCCGGTTTGTGACCACCCTGTTAAATTAATAATATTTTTTTACTAAAGAAGTTTAACTCCAAAAAAAATCGTTAAATTTTAGCATCTCTATTTTAAAAGTTTATGCTACGTTTTTCTTGTCTTGACTCTTGAGTCAGATAAACAACGTTTATGACATATTATTATGATGTTCACCCTGTCTATGTAATCACCTGATTAGTGATTAGTTGCCAATATCTTGGGAAAACTGCTCCTTTACTGCAATTTATAGTGCAACTTTGAATTGAAAAGAAAACACAACAGCATTATAATAGTGATGGAAGCCTTGCAATATCGGTTATATTACTTATTATTATATCATCATCAAAAGGTGCATGCATCGTATTTAATATCTTTGAGGAGAATTCAATATATCAGAGTTAAAATTTACTGCACATCATTTATTATTCAACATTAGCGCTGCGCAAACAAGCATCGTTGTAATATTTCAGTCTGCTTAGGTGATTAGTTTTAACAGATTTAATTAAGTGCAAATTATGATCCACACATTTGCTACTATACATTTTAACAGAGGCTATCACCTACAGTATGTACAGTGGTACCTAGGTATACTCCATATCGATACACGGTCAATCTATATATCTATATCAGGGGGGGGGGGGGCAAATCTTTTGATCGTTGGGCCACATTGCTGATAAAAATTAGACTGCGGGTCAAAAATTTGGAGAGCAAAAAAAAAGGTCCTTTCATTTCCGCAACAAAAAGGTCTTTTTTCGTCTGTTGTGGCCCTTGCTATTTACCATTTTTCTAAAAAAAATTTTATGCGCCAAATTATATTGGCAAACTATTTTTGCTCTTAACAATCATTTATAAAATGCTTCGCGGGCCGGATCCGGCCCGCGGGCCGCCATTTGCTCAGGCCTGATCTATATATTATATATTATCTATATAATAAATAAAATTATCGACCAATTTTTTAAACAAATATATTAACAAAAAATATAAAAATTAATACATTAACGTTTCGGTCCGAATCTTCTTCAGGACCGATCTAAAAATTATAAAAATTAATTAATAGTTAGTTTCTAATTGGTTTTTGAAAAAAATAAGCTTTAAGTTTTTAGTTATCAAATATTGAAAAAATATATTGTTTCAAAAACCAATTAGAAAATTATTTGTTATTATTTTTTTAATATTTGATAATTAAAAACTTAAAGCGAATATTTTTCAAAAACCAATTAGAAACTAATTATTAATTAATTTTTATAATTTTTAGATCAGTTCTGAAGAAGATCCAAATCCGGACCGAAATGTATTAATTTTTATATTTTTTGTTAATATATTTGTCTAAAAAATTGGTCGATAATTTTATTTATTGAAGAGTTCTAATATTATTGTTATCTAGTCTTTACAGGTATAATTTTATTTTTAATTAATCCTAGAGAGAGATTAATGCTTTGCGGCTTTTCTCTAAATAAATTATTATTAAATTATATTATTAAAGATTTTAATATTATCTATATATATAAAATTATAGTGTCACAATTTTGGCCGCGCTAATCTCCGAAACTACTGAACCGATTTTAATGAAATTTTGTAAATGTGTCTTGGTGCAACTTACGCTATAGTTTTTATTAGATATTTTGTACAAAATTATGATGTTTTCTCAAAAAAAAACTGTTTTAGTAACATGTAACGACATCTGATATAATTTACTCACAGCTGTTAGTTCAGAAGCAAACAGAAAAAAACTGTTTTAGTACCAAGTAGCGACATCTGTTAGGGTTCACTCAAAGCTATACGTTCTGAAGCAAATCTGTTATAATTTGCTCAAAGCTATTAGTTCAAACGCCGGGCCGCAAAAGAAATACATTTTGTAGAATTATATCTATCGCACCCGGGTGTAACCGTGGTGGGCCGCTAGTATAATATAATTTTTAATTTAGATATTAGGTACTTATTAGCGTATTTGTCATATGGCACATACAGTATTGGCGTCGGTCGGATGGCGGGATCTAGGGGTCGGACCAAGATTTCTCGAAGCTATGAAATTTGGGCGCCAATAAAGAATAAAATTAAATACATATACAATTAAACTAAACAAAACTAAGCATTATAAGAAACAAACCCACGGTGTAATTATTAGTTAATAAATGTGTGTAAAACACATTATATAATATAGGCAGAACTATAATAATTTGATTACGTAATATTACTGCATTTGATTCATTTACATAAGACTATGTTCGTTGGCCAAGTTGCCAGCTGGTCTTTAAGCATATCTAAAATATTCGAGAAAAAGTCACATTTATATTAGGCTTCCGATACGACTTTCAGCTTTAAACGAAGATTTAAGATTATTAATAAATAAAAAGCTCTATTTAAAACAAATAGAGCCATTAAATTTATTTAACTGATAATATTACGCTCTCTTTATAAAAAATAAAAAAACAAATCTTATAGTCAGAGTGCCCGTCGGCAAAAATTTTATTGATACATACTCTCCCCAAACTTTGTATATGGCTTCATTAGGCCTAGTCTGACACCTGTTTCCTCTATGACTTTTCTTGATTTTGGGGCGTTTTCCCTCTAAACTTTCCGAAAGATGTCGTTTTGACGACATGTAAAAATTTATAGATACTGTTTGTTTTTTTAAATGGTTCATGTTATTTGTCAGAGAACATTATTTTAGCGTTTTGGTTAAAGTTTTTAAGCTATCCAATTAAAAAAACAAACAGTATCTATAAATGTTTACATGTCGTCAAAACATCTTTCGGAAAGTTTAGAGGGAAAACGCCCAAAATCAAGAAAAGTCATAGAGGAAACAGGTGTCAGACTAGGCCTAATGAAGCCATATACAAAGTTTGGGGAGAGTATGTATCCATAAAATTTTTGCCGACGGGCACTCTGGCATTTAAGTTTATAAAAATAAAAAAAAATATATTATTTATGAAAGGATATGTTTGCAGGATAATGTTATATAATATTTTATATAATAGATGCTTAGTCTGTGATATAAAATATAAATATAAACAATGTGTGGTACTAATATTGCTTTTAATTTCAACCCGTTTCCAAATCGGGATTCTACGTTTTAGTGGAAATTAAAAGCGTCAAATTGGCAACATTGTCAGTTGCTTAATCTATGTGCGTTATTAGAGTAATTAATGATATTCTAAACTCAGTAGATCACATTTAATATAATATACAAGTGTCGACGATAATAATTTCATTTAGTACAAAATTTGATTTGATTAAATAATCGACTCGGGAAAGTTTAAGCAAATTAAAGACAAATGAAAAACAAACCTATCTCAGGCTCTCAACCTTCTGCCCGTGTGGTGTATACTATTTTTTTTTCATACCTCGGTCGAAAGTACGCTTATTAATTACAGAATTAATTAATTACTTATTAATTAAATAAAAAGATAAATTCTAGGCAAGCAGCTTTGAGGTTATACGTAAAAGCACGAATGACAAATGTTCGTGATTATTAGCTGAGAGCAGTAGCGGCCGTCTCATGAAGCATGATAACTATTTTTTTTCCATACCTCGGTAGAAAGTACGTACTTCCCGCATCAGTGCATGTAATCCTACCGATGCATAAACGTTAGACTTTCTACCTTAAAATTGATGCCGCCAGTATGTATTTTCGACCGAGGTATGAAGAAAATAATGTAACAAAACTGTTGTAGTCCGTGGCGGAAATTATTTATTTAAAATAATAAATGTTTAACAAAACTGTTAAACACACAAACGAAAGCGTACTTCTTTAACTTAACAGCAATAATAACGTTAACAGAAATAAAACTAATAGTTCTATAACAGAGAATATAGAGTCACTAAATTATTATGTACACAAAATATTTACAACATAGGAACACAACACAAAGTTTATCTAGTACAGTAACTGATTCACACTTGTATTTACAAAAAGTTATTTATGTTAAACAGATTTATATAAATTGCACTCACTAAAGTTTATTTATCTTTGCAGTATTATGATTTATGTCGCAACGTCAGATTTGTATCAACACAACTCACGAACAACTTGGATAGCTGACTGCCTGACTCAACCACTCCGCTCGCCTTTTATAGCCTCGTCCCACGCTTCTATCGAATGTTCTGGACGAATCGAGATTCGTTCCTTTATATGCATTGTTCTCGCCAAGCGATTGTCTAAAGGTTGGGTGTTTTTACCTGTTTACCATTGTTGTTGTTTCTAGTATTTTCTACAGATACCATAGTCGTCCCATCAAGGGGCACCCAACAATAATATAATTAAATAAAATATCAAGTTTTACAGTCTCTCCTGTTTTGCATATTTGAAACCATTTTATTACACAGCGCCAAATCAAATAATTTCAACGTGAATGTGAAACAAAAAGATAATTCGAATTCACAGCAGAATATAAATCAATTCAGACGTAAAATTAATTTAGTATTATAATAAACAAAAGCCTTTATACATTTAAACGTTGCTCGAGAATGCGATTTAAAACACAGCCATAACATGCTAGAACAAGACAGCGAACTCAAAAGACAAAGTGACAGAGTGAGAGCGAAAAGATGTAGAACTTGGTGTGATCACTATCTTTATTACGGTTATTAGAGGCAACTGACAAACATTGGTGGCTGGTAGAGAGAGAGACAGAGACTTGTACATCTACTCTAGAAATGAACTTTACGAGATATTAATGACTTGTGAACGTCAGATACACAAATATCTTACAAGTTTGTTTGCTATATTTATGATGCTAATGCTACCTAATAGTGCCTAATCATCCGGGAGACGCTGTTAAACTGTTCCAAGTTCTGCAGATGCGACCGATACGCGCCGACCAGGAGTGGACTTATCCCAGATTAAATAATCGTTACATTCGCATTCGGTCCTGGCGGTCATTTCAATGGACATACTATTCTAAGGCGTGTAATTTAAGTCAGCGTAATTAAATATCAAACTAGCGTGACCTGTGCGAATTATTCGCACTAAATAAGTATAATAATTATCACTTTACAAAATTATTTTTTAAATATGATTGCAGGTATTCAATTCGTTTCTAATTTTGCAACATTCTTCTTTTTGTTGTAAAAGAAATATTTTACTTAAATTGTCATATAGAGGCGCAAGTAGCAAAAGCGTTGTTCAGCGTTGCCCGTCAGATGGCAGTATGCAGTATTTACAATAATATGATGGTCAGATGACAGATCGAAGTGTTAACGTTACGCCGTCAGATGGCAGACGTTGTTCAGAGTTTAATTAATTTACAAAAACAGTAGCAATAATAAATTTTTTAGTTGTCGATGTCAGTAGAGCAAGCAGTTATCTGTAAAATGATATATAATTTATGTGGAGAAATTGTGTGGTTTTTTCTAAAAAGGGAGACAAACATCTAAAACCTTAGCGTATTAATATATATGATATAAAGACTTCATTGTGCTTGTGGCTTATCTGAGATGTAGCCATGCCAAACATAACAAAGAAATACTATGTGGGTAGGCCGAAATATCGAACCAAGTGTTGACTGCAATCATGGATTCACGCAAAGCTGGTCAAAGTGTACATTCTAATTGTGTATAACTTACATATTTTCATGATTAATTTATTTTTCTTGTAGACTATACTTTTCCTATCACACTTATATTTGAAAAATCACACATTTTTTATGCTTTTGTAAAAAATGCTAGTGACTACCGTAAAAAATCAACATTTTGAAACTGTTGTCCATTTCAATAGACATATGATTTTCCAAAATTCTGTAAATGTTAAATTTAATTTTTCACTGAATATACCTTAATAATTATACCCAAAAAAAGACCCAACACCCTAAAAAATATTTTTTGTTTCAAAAAAATAAAACTCGGTTCCGAATCAGGTAGTTCTCTCGCGACAATCGTAGACAAAAGTATAGCATAATAGTAAGTATACCAACAGTTAGAGATTCACCGTGCATTTTTCTAAGAGACTGTACCCAACACATCTACAGATACACTCCTATACAGTTACGATTGCAAGTACAACAAAAATATTTTCATTTTAAAAATCTATACTTTTTTAAGAAATCGGTAGGTAGTTTTTTTTGTCAAAAAATTTTTAATTTTTGAATTTACAATGCATTCTTTTTTAAGGATGATTTGTAGATACAATCGGAGACAAAAGTATGTAAAATTTTCACTAAACCAATATCTTTCAATATTTTTTAAAATACGGTATTTAAACGATATATTTTTTCTTCACGAGCTTGTTTTCAATATAAAATTTCTAATAAAATAGAAATTAGTTTGCGTTTAATTCATTTTTAAATAATATTTTCAATATTTGTAAAAATTACAAAATGACGTTTGTTAGTGAGTGTACTTTGAATTCAACTTTAAAAAATAAAATTAATACATTTTTTATATCACAAATCACTGATAAAAATTATCGCAATATACTTACAAAAAAATTAGTAGCCAGGTATATACCCCAGAAAATGAAAAATTTGATTTTATTCAAATGAATCAAACAAAATAAGATGTAATTTTTATCCAGTCAAACGTGTCAACACCGCGACTTTTAATAGTTGGTAGTTATAATTTGCTGCAACTTCAAACTAAACTAAAATTAAACTCTTTACTATCTGACATCTGTCAAATAATCGTTTCGGAATGATACAGTCTAAAATATAGTACAAAATCACAGCAAATTAATGCTATGTTTATTGAACACTTCCGAGCAAAATTCGGTCGCCCAATTTGGAAGATGGGGATTTTATTAATGTTATTAAATATTAGGTACCGTGATGTGCATTTTTCAGAGTATACTTTATTGGATGTAAAAAATCAGTTGAGCAATTAGTGAGCCCTATCTACGTTAGGACTTACAACAATATTCCCTTCAATATATCATACAAAGGTTGACGAATCACAGATTCCACTACGATATAAATAATACACATAAGTATTTGTAAATTTCAAATCAGTTTTTTGTTTCTATAATTTATATAAATTCCATTTTTTCTAAAAAGAAGTATATAATTATAATCTTTTATTTACTAATAAAAAAAATATAATCATTTTCTTTTATTACAGTTTAATTAATTATTAAATAAATTACAAATATGTTTTCCTGTTACAGTGCCGTGTTTTATTGCAGAATAGACAAAAAGGTTACATATTTTCAATTGATTGGTTTTCTTCAAGTAAATAAAATTGTCGACCAATTTTTCTCAGACCATACGATATATTGACAAAAAAATAATAAAAATACAAATCAATATAACACATTAAGAGTTCTATTCAGACGTTAATCAAAGATTTGAATTGTATGGTTTTCTTTTCACCTTTTATATACCTACTTCGAGGTTAAAGCCCAATTTCATGAGTGACAGTTTAGAAGCCGGTTATAATATTGCTGAAAATAGAAAGAAAATCATTTTTTTTTTTAATATAAACTTACAATAAACATAACGATTATTTTTATTATATCTCAAAATAACAAAATCTCAAATCTGTTACTTACTTTTTTCTATTCCAGCGTTTATTCAACATAATATACACTGTGTTCTAAATTACATGAATATTATCACTGAATACTTTTAATATGTAATTTTAATATTTCTTGTGTACTTTTGTATTGCTTAAATAATTAAAATGACAGCTAGCATCGCGAACATAGCTGTAGTTGTTTACGAGGTTGCCATGTTTATCTGTGAGTCACACATTGCATTCAAATAGTATCGTAAATATTACTCATTTTTATTGTTTTTCTCTATAAATAGTATTGAAACCACTAAATTTTACTTGCTTATATGATTTTTAGATATATAATCTACTAGTTTGCAATTTTACAAATTTTTCTAATCGTGTTTTCACTATTATTTTTGAACTTGAATTGGCCTGATAGCGCGTTTTCCATTTAAGTACGTGTAAATTTGTTACACCTAAAAAATGCTATAACTTTTGAACGGGCTTGTAAAAAGATCCTTAATTTTTATAGAAGCTTCAGAAGACTTGTTAGAATAATCTATTAAAATTTCAACGTATTCTCATCATTTTCAATATACCTACAAAACATCCTTAAGAAATGTACTAAGAACCGTTTTCGAGATATTCTGGAATCTACTATTTATTTTTATAAGTGGTAAACCTGCAGCATGTTAATTATTCACATTTTGATTGTTAATATCTTGTTTTACAGTTGGTGAAAAAATTTCTTTTTTTAAATTAAATATAAGGCACTTTTATTAAATTTATACTTCAATTTTATTGAATTCCTAAGAAAAGGCGTTTCGCGAGTGAACTACCATAATTATAGTTATGGTTAGTTACTAATAAGTTGGAACGGCAAATCAATAAAACAACGTATAGTATGGTCGTTGTTAGAGCGCACCGGAATGAAAACTGGGTCTCTCTTATTAATAATACTAATAAAATATTAATTATTTCATAAACTTGTGGAAAAAATATGCCCGTACTTCCACCATGTATACCCGTAAAACCACCATCCACATTCAAAGGGGACAAGCTCAGCTCTTGGATTTCAATTCCACTATATAAGAGAAGTACTTTTAGTTTGTTTTATTAACATTTTTATTCTTGAAAATAAATATTTAACACCACGTCGAAGAATAGTTTTGTTACACTATGGTTACCTGCATATTATTTTACTGCCTAAGAATATGTGAGAGCTTTATATGCATTTATTTAATGCATTATATGTTTTATAAAATATGCATAGCTGACATATACAGGAGAGTTAAATGCACAAGTTTTACAATTTACCAAACATTTGAATAGAAAGAAATAACAACAAATGTGTATTGCAAGAGAGCTATGGTTGTGCTTTCGTGTGTTTAAGTAAGTGAAAAGTTATTACAGGAGTGGGTAGACATAGAAGAGCCTACTTCTGCTGCAAAGCGAGGTGCACTCCGCGTGCGACTGCAATCACACACGCGTTATGGCACTTACGCTGTCGTCCAACTCACCTGACGAAATAATCAAAACACGAACGTTGAATAGGCATGATGACAGTAGATAGGTATAAAAAATAATCAAAGAATTCAGTTAGATAAATCGTAGGAAGTTGGAAAGGTTGATAAACTTGAATTTGATTTTATTTATTGGACGTTTCGTCATTTAATTATGACCTCGTCAGCAGCTTACTAATAAAATTCAATTGTTAAAATAATAAGAAAATCTAATAAATGCCATTTTGTCACTTTAAAATAAAACTCGTGAACAAAATGGCATTTATTAAATTTTATTATTATTTTAACAAAAAAATTTTTATTTTTAACAAATGAATTTTATTACTAAGCTGCTGATGAAGTCATAATTAAATGACGAAACGTCCAATTTAAAAAAATCAAATTCAAGTTTTTACAACCTTTCCAATTTCCTACGATTTATCTGACTAATATTATATTATGGAATCGAATAATGAAACAATCAAAGAATAAATGGTTTCAGAGAAAAAAATATGTTGAAAAGATTCTAAAAATGACCCAGTGTTTAATATAAACATTGAGATTAATAACATTTGTAATAAAATAAAAGTATAAAATACTGCAATCGGCCATGTTGACTGAAGCACCGAATGACGTCATGCCTTCTTAAATCAAAGAGAATATAAACACTTAAAGTAAATAATCATCGAGTCGCTTAAATTTTTCTTGCGGTCATTCACTTTTGCTTCATTTAATTAGTTGATTTGTTGTTTATTCTTTTTTTTGTGATCTATACTAATATATAAAGCTGAAGAGTTTGTTTGTTTGTTTGGTTGGTTGAACACGCTAATCTCAGGAACCACAGATTCAAATTGAAAAAAAATTTTTTTGTTGGATAGCCCATTTATCGAGGAAGACTATAGGCTATATAATATTACACTACGACCAATAGGAGCGGAGCATCAATGAAAAATGTTGCAAAATGTATCTCAAAAATAGCTTCTATTCAGGTGAAATGTCGTAGCTACATATATCAATATTATAAGTCGTACATTCACAAGTCCGGCTAGGTCAATTAAATTTAAATAAATCTAATTAATAGCTCATTTGAAAACTGTTATAACTATAGGTACCTATATAAAATAATTATCAATTAAATATTTTATTAATAACAGTTTTTAATGATTTAAAAGAAATTTATTACTTGAAAAAAGTACCTATAGGTAAATACTGCTTTTTATCGACAAAAACTTTTGAACGGTAACTGCGATCATCATGAATTTTGGACACAACATGCATCTCGGTAAACTAAGATGAATGTGCGTACTCATGTTCTTCCCTTCCCCATTCGTTCTTTTGCATCTGGGTGAAACTGGACGGGACCGCTAGTATTTATAACACTTGTGTCATAGGTTATTTTTGAGGTCTAGTTAACTTGCAACCAAAGAAAACCGTACCTATATTTTTACTACTAAGTACCTACTTTTAAGAAAATACTTAATAAAAATCATATCATTAAGTAAATTTACATACCTTCCTAAGAAATACTTCTGAACCACAGCTCTGTCCACGGTGGACACAATGATGAATGGACATTGGGTATAGATTATAATTTTTTCCTTAGGGGGTTTCCGCCAAGACCGATGCTAACGCGAGTAAAGCCGAAGGCAAGAGTATCAGTATAATTGTGCCAGGGTCTGTGTCTATAAGCAGGCAGTCTGGTGCACACAGGCAAACTCTATACTGTAGTCTGTAATCTGTAGTGTGTTAGGTATGAGCAGCGCCACTTCGATCCCTGCACTTGTGTGTTTGGCGTCATATCAAAAGCTCGATCTCTCCAAACACATAGTGACAGCAAGAAAGTCCGCCACACAGACGCACACGAGTTTTGTGGTCTGCTAGTGCTAGCGGCTGTAAAAATTTAGCGTTGATTGTGTAACTATTATACTATCTCCTAATCTTCTCCTTTATTAAAACGCTTAATATTAATTAAATATAGAAAATATAATAATAAATTCCAAAATTATAAAATACCTAAGATTTTGGTTGCTCTGCAGCGCTCATAGAGGCTTTAATGCAGTTCTTTACCATTCCAACCCACCAGTGGGGAATGGTACTTATATTAGTTTAGGTCAAAAATCACTTTTCAAAAGTTTTACAATATCTTTCCGTTTTGAGGTCCCACAAATCCAAAAAACATATTTTTGGAAAAACTCTGTGCGTCTGTTAGTCTGTGAACACTATACAGGTCAAACGGATGCGCGGATTGAAACCAAACTTTGGGAGGATGTTTGGTATGCAAATATGAAGAGCCCTATTGTTTATGGGGAACATCGGCGCATGCGCAGAAGAGATATATGCTATAACGGTGTTTTTTATATAATAATGGTATACTTTTCATAACGGCTTATTATTCTATTTATTTTTTCAAGAAAGTTTCGTTAAAATTCTTTTTCTAAGCTTTATAGTTTCGGAAATATTTTGAAAATAAAAAAAAATCCGCCCGCGCTCTTTTGTTTTATGGATCTGTCAGAAATAAACTAGTGAAGCGATCCAAAAATTATTTTTATTTTTTCCTTTTTTTTTATTTTCCTGTATGTAGGCAAACATAGTTCCCTTCCATAATCTATTTGCCTACATGCAGGAATATTTTACTAATTGATTTAAATTTGATGTTTACATAACATTTTTAATTTTTATAACTTTGTAATAAAAATGAAAGATACGCTAAGGTCACCGGACTGGCTTACCTTAGCGTGAATATTTGTTTCGTAGAGTCAGTAGTTCGCGATCCTTATTTCCTAAACATTCCTTAACAATCCGTAAAATTCTATTCAATTTTATTGTAATCTTTACAATCATTGTTGTTTTTTTTTGTTACTATTTGAATTCTGTTAATTTTGAATAATTCAATCCTTGTAAAATTATTTTGTTTATAATTACTGCAGAAGTACTCTTTTTTTTTGAAATATACTATTATTTTGTTATTTTGTTAAATTGTGTTTTTTCTTATATTTTTTTTGATCTACGGGGCGTTTATTAATTTTATTTTTATTCTAAACGCCACAAATGGTAGCAGAGCTAGTTGCTTCTAAAAATTAATTTCGTGTAATTAATTTTTATATATTTTTTTTTTCTCTTCTCATAATATTATTGTAAGTTATAAATTCAAATTTACTTCGTGAATGATTGCATAATCCCCTTGCGAAACTGTCGTTTACGCAATCGAGCTCTACAAGTCATCTCACCTAGTTGTGTTAATTTTTTTTGACTTTTAGAAAAATTCTTTTTCATTTAATAAATTAAAATTTCGAACGGATACTTACCTTTCTTTAGTTAGGCATGCTTTGATTAATTTTTACATGACGTGGAGCATATTATGTAGGTAACCATGGCAACGAATAGCAAATATCATATTGAATACTAGCCATTACCCGCGTCACCTCACGCGATATCAGAAATTTTATTTTCTTTATTAAAATCAAATGTCAACATTTTTGAAGTTGGAATGGTCCCGTCGCCCAATTGGCTGGAATTTTTTTACCATTCCAATCCACAATGGTACTAGTTTAAGTCAAATTTTCACTTTTCAAAAATTTTACATTTTTTCTTTTTATGGTCCCATGAATCCCAAAAAACATATTTTTGAAAAAAACTCTGTGCGTCTGTTAGTCTGTAAGCACGATACAGGTCAAACGAATCCGGATTGAAACCAAATTTTAGTCTTACTCCCGGTATTAAATATATGGTTGGAACATAGCTTATATGTAATGATGCAGTTTTGTTTTAACGGTTGAGTAGGCCTGCGATCCAAGGCAACGTCAATGGAACGTTTGGCGCTATACAATATGTGACGTAATAAACTAGGTATTGTACTCGACACAGCCGAGTGTCGTAAAATATACACACACACACACCAACATTAAGGCATATCATGGCGTCGATGTATTGTGTGTTCTCCTATACTATGACGTCTGCATCTCATTCAGTTATTCGCGCTATTCAATTTCAAGTTGTTGATAGAAACTTCAACTGCTAATAATGTAAGTAAATGCATATCTAGCATTAGCATCATCTCTGTTCTACATCCGTTTGCAAGACTTGATATAAAGTACAAGCTGTCCAAACCTGCAGCTTTATTTTAACAATCGTTTTTGTTAGCTTCTTTTGATATGTACATCTCTTTACAGACAGCCCATCTCTCAAAAACAATATATCACAGGCATCACAATCTAAGATTTAAGGTACGCTCAGATCTACCAGCACGTAGCGTGTCCAACACGTAACGTGGCAGACACGGCACAGACAATAGTTTTCACATCTATACAGCAACAGCACACCCGGCATGAACAGACGCCATCAGGCAAACTAGAAAGTGCCCGTGCATACCATGTTCCGCAATTTTTCGATAGAAGAACTAGCCTTGATGGCAATTTCAGTAGAACAGGAAAAATCGACTTGTGTAGAAGTGCAACAAACAAAAAGAAGGTTTGCAGTGCATCTGTTACCGTTAAAACCCGTTTTTAGTTAGAACGCGTATTTACTAGTTAAAACTAGTTTTCACTAAACGCCCTCGTTAAAACTAGAATTTCCTAGTAACAACTAGAATTTACTGATTTAGAAGATTGATTTTTAGGTAAAACTAGTTTTAACTGTGAGCGTTAGACAAAACTAGTAGTAACTAAAAAATTGTGTTTCAGAGGATTGATTTAATAGAATGAAGCCTTGATTAAAAAAAAACATTATTACATGTTATTAATTATTAAAATATTTATTGAGAAGATTTGTGAATAGTAACATCTGAACAACGTTGATATTAATTAGTAATATAAAAATATCATTCTTCCTTATGGAGATCAAACATCCATATTGGCAACTTTTATTAAAGTTTTATTAAAGTCTTACACATTTAACAAAGACATTAATAGCGAACAAAAACAATTAGTACTCCTCTTAGTCATTTGAAAAAGAAACATTATATGATAACATATTATTTAATACAAAATTTATTTAAATATTTACGAATTGAAATTTCCAAACAAATTTAATATTTAAAGTTATTAGTAACATAACACAGTAAAAGAACATTTTTCCTTATGAAGATCAAACAGCCATATTGGCAATTTTAATTAAAGTTTTATTGTGATTTTCTTTTTTTCATGTTGATCAATCTGTAATATCCCTGTTAATAATGCCTCTTTCCATCGCGTCCCTTGGTTTATATCACATTACGCGACCTCTAAACTTTGTGGAATCAGTTTTAACTGCTTGGTGCCGTTAAAACGCGTTTTGACTAGTGAAAACTAGTTTTAACTGATATTCATTTTTACCAACAGTAAATTCTAGTTTTAACGAGGGCGTTTAGTGAAAACTACTTTTAACTAGTAAATACGCGTTCTAACTGAAAACGGGTTTTTACGGTAACATATCCATGAACTTAAAACGAAAAAAAGAAGGAGAATTCTACACATTATATAAGGAGCTTGTGGATGATGAGGACAAATTCTTTAAATATTTTAGGATGAATAAATAAGAGTTTGAAACCATTGTAACTAGAATTAAACCAATGATAACTAAGCAAGACACGAAGTTCAAATCAAACTGTCCGTGTCAGCGATCGCATTCACACTAGCCGCGCGACTGCCACAGACACGCGCCGGCACAGACAAAACATTCTTGCGGAGAATGTTGGCCGACGCAGGCCCGTGTCTGCGCGGACACGCTCCGTTCGCGTGCGGTAGATGTGAATACACCCATACACAGTATATAAAAGAACTAGCGGCCCTGTACGTGCTTCGCTACGTATAAAGTGAAATAATAAAACAATTTAATTGGAACATCTATCTATCTATCTATCTATTTTATTAATTGCTAGCTATTTTAAAATATACATGGGCGTATATGTGTGTATGTCGAGCACTCCGGCTGCGCCGTCGTGCTCGAAAAAAAATAGCATAAAGTATTCGTGGATAACTGGTCTTTAAAACACTTGCTCTGTTTCGAGCACTCCGGCTGCGCCGTCGTGCTCGATACCTTAACCTCAGCAACACGTGGTGGTTATGCTATTGAATTGTAGCTTATATGAAACGTTGCGCCATCTATTGAATATTCACTCAATCCAGTCAACAGGTATCGCAATTATGACTGTCAAGGAATAGACAAATAATTTGCAATAAAATAATATTGCGACTATAAATTGAAATGTAAGCTATCCTATCTTTCAAGTTGGGTCGAATTGCACACGGTGTGCAAATCAAATTTAAAATCGGTTCAGTAGTTTAGGAGTTCATCGCGGACAAACATGTGACACGTAATTTTTATATATAAAGATATTATTTTGTTTGCCACGCCACGTGTCTGACACGCTCAATGTCCGTAGATCTTAACGAAGCTTAAAATGATCTAAGAAACACATCCCTCACGTTTAACAGATCCTTTCCGGGACACCCTGTGTATGCTTGTGATCATATTCGACCAAACGAAAAAAAGAAAAGTTTATAACTAGATATAAACGTCACAAAAAGTACTGCAAGATAGTAATGGAAAAAACCTTAATATTTTTGTTTGAAGACCGCCTGTATATTATATTCGTTACATGCATTAATGCTTTTACTTATAATTAGTTTTTAGAAGCGTTGTACTACTAAAGTACAGGGTGAAAGCATCATTGAGATGATTTCATTTCCTCCGTCATATTGCAATTTTGATTATGTAAAATGATAATCCAATCTGCGAATGCGTTGTGTGCAGCAAAGATGAAACTCTTTATCATATTTGTTTCTGGGTTCATTTTAGAATAGTGTACCTACACTAGGGTAGCCCTTTTAGGCACCTTACACGATCAATATTACTGTCAAACGTTTTGCTTCAGTAATATTGTCAGCACTCGATTATTTCAAATCGATTCTTGTTTTATCAGAGCGCACCTTACACAATCAATATTACTGTCAATATATTGCTTCAGTACTAGTTGAACCATTAGTGTATATACAGTGTTTTTTGGTTTCTTCCGAAAATGGATTCACATAAGAAAGCCTGTATAGCCATAATTTTAGCACTGGCAAGTAAACATCGTGTTAATCGACATTTGTGGATGAAAGAATGGCTAAAAAAACGTGATAAGTATTCACATGTCGTCTTGTTAAAAGAAATTAGTACCTACTACAGAAATGGATGATTTAAAAAACTACTTCCGGATGAATGAGGAAACATTTAACAAATTACTACTAATAGTTACCCCTTTCTTAAGAAGGGAAAATACTACTATGCGGACCTGTTTACCAGTGAATGAACGACTAGCTTTAACTCTAAGATATCTGGCAACTGGTAGAAACTTTGAACACATGGAATTTTCAGCTGTAATGTCACCAGCTTCAATAGGCTATCCTCCATTGTTACGTCTGTACTGGTGCAAATCAAACGGGTTCTAATGGAATATTGAAGCGCAACGTACATGGTCAATACTATTGACAGTATCCCCTCCATTCTCCAGTATTGATGCGAGAATATCAAAAAATCCGGATTTGCATCAATACTGGTCGTCAATACCTGTATTGACGATCGATTTGACTTTACACATTCAATAATACTGTCAGTATTTTTGAGTATTGACAGTAATATTGATCGTGTAAGGTGCCTATTAAGGTGTAGCTCACTCGCGACAGTCGTAGAGAAAAGTATAGCCAACAGTTAGAGATTTTATGCGTATTTTTGTGAGAGACTGTACCCAGTCGCTCCTGAGCTAGTCGTTCATAATAAACAACTCCTTTCTCGGAGCGGAGCGAGTAGCTCTTTTTTTTTGTGAATGACTCACTCCAAGCGCTATTGCTCTGTGCTGAGCTGTTCTGTACTGTTGCATTCGCACATTTACAGAACGCACACAGCACAGACCACAGAGGCACTAGTGAATTTTGCAAGTACGGAGTTATCTTTGCTGAGTCATTTAATGTTGAATGACACGCTGTAAGTGTAATAGTACTAAGCTTAACAGTGACTTAAACCATTCACATTGACGTCGTTGACAAAGATATAATATTGTAACAATAAACATTATTATTGTTAAGCTTTTATTATACTTTATAGTTTATCCGAAATGCGAATAATATAAGATCAGAATCGTATTAAAATGAGCTAAGAGCTGAGTGCTGTTCAGTCTGCACTCTTGTGTAGTGCGTACTGTCTAGTGTCGCTCCTTTGAACGACTCCCTCTGAGCGACTCTTTTTAGTGAACGGAGCACACGGAGCCAGCTCCCAATAAAGAGTCATGTGGACACATCACTAGTACCCAGCACTTCTGACCTTTAATATACGGATACACTTCTACACAATTAGAATTTCAAGAACAATAAAAATTTTTTAATTTTAAATGTAATAATAATATAAGGCACTTTTATTACCTAACCTTATATAACTACTTTAATTTTATTAAATTCCTAAGAACAGCCGTTTCACCAGTAAACTGCCCTAAATAACATTGGGCTCTTTGAGGTTATTTTTTAACTGTAATTTTGTTTAAAAAATCTGGTCAATCTCTTAGATAAAGTTGCAGCATTGATGTTTTAAATTTTAGAGTATTTGACCGTCCCCGATTTAACTAATTATTTATAAATTAAAAAGTCTTTTTACTTTAACGCTGACAGTAACTTTAACAATTTAAAACATTTCATTACAATTTCATTCCTTGACTGCACTAAACCGAACATTCAAATGAAGGCTTTTATGACAAAAATAAAACGAGACAGTTTGTTGCGCGGCTGTTTTAAAACACAAGCGGTTTCTAATATAATTAAATTGTAAAATGTTAAATTGTAAAAACTATATAATTTCTTGTAAAAGAGAAACATCGAGGTATTAAACATTCTTTTTTAGAATATTTAATCAAGTCCTTTGATGCTTGGAGTAATAAATTAACTAATCTGCTCTGATGTTTTTTACAGTAACTCTATGCATGTAGTTAGATTCGCTTGAAAGTACAACTAACTCTATAATATTCACCGCAAATGCATTTCGTGTCGGGTTCCCTATATTACCGACATATAAACCCACATGTTGGTAATGTAGAACCCATCGTTCAACGGCCACTGCACACAGGGAATATTTAATGATATAAAATGGTTGCTCTCTTTATATTACTCTATAAATACCGCGTGTAAACTCTGTCGACGAACATGTCCGTGTATTTTTGTCTCTGCAAGAATTACGAAACGATCGATTTATATTGACTTTCCTGAATTTTGGAATCGTTGAAACAAGTTCTATCTGCATGGTGGCAATTTTTACGATTCCGTACCTCAAAAGGAAAAATACCTATAGTTTAAAAAAAACTAAAAAACACGCTTTATATCGAACTAAAAAAGTAAAAAATATTTTTTTAAAAATAAGCTTAAAACAATAACGAATAAAAAATACATGTATTATTGTGAAAAAAGCGTGGGGCGCTTTGTTCCACATTTTCGTACATCGAGCGCCCCACGCTTTTTTCACAATAATACTTGTATTTTTTACTCATTATTGTTTTAAGCTTATTCTAAAAAAAATATTTTTTACTTTTTAGTTCGATATAAAGCGTGTTTTGTAGTTTTTTTTTAACTATATTTATTTTCCACTTGTTAGTTCGATTTATTGTCAAAAATTTGCCGAAAAAAAAACATTTTTTTTTTCGGCGTGAACGGGATTAGAACCCACGACCTGTGATTCCGAGAGTTGACGTCAGCGAAGACCCGTGCCTTAGACCGCACGGCTTAGCCACTGTAGTTACAGTGCTGGCATATTATACTACAGTAATAAACCACTTGCTGTAGTCCAAACGAAAGTTACAAACAAACATACATACATACAAACTTACAAATGAAGTTAATATAAAGCGTGTAAAAAAGGAACCCTTACAGGATCACTTCGTTGTCTGTCTGTCAAGACCCTTTTTCTCAGGAAGGCGTGGAGGTATCAAATAGTCAGGTCTGCAATCACTTGGAGCTGCGAAAAAATCAAACTTCTAAGTCAACGCAATCAAAAGATACGGCCGTTTATGTCGCTTATTTTGACACTCGCAAGGAAATCAAAACCTATACTAATTAATCAAATTACTATATTAATTAATCAAAAATTATATTTTGTAGATATGTGCTACAGAGTGAGGTTATATTGTGTTTGAGACGAACCGACTGCATATTATTGTTCGTTTATGAATTTAACATGAGCAAATTTGAGGTATTTACGCATTATTCTTAATAAATATATTTAAAATAATTATGGCAGGAAGAAGTTTTACTTCCGTCGTGTGGTCTAAAGCACACTCGCTTTTTTTTTAATTACAAAGATGCGTCGATATCAGGCTACTATTTCGAAATTTGTGTCAGATAAATAACGGTAAGTATATTTTGTGATTCTTTTGTAATAGTATAAATATTTGTTAGTAGATTTATAAAGTAGGCGTTGATAAAATTCACACACGGTATATTCAGCGCACATATGTATTCTCATAAAATGATATGGAAAAAGTTCAACATATGCATTCACTATAATACTCTACATACTGTTTACAGGGCGACGGATTTTAGCGCAGTGGGTACATCAGCTTGTATGACATAATATGCAAATAATATGACCATTTTAAAGTCCTTTGCATTTACACACAACGTATAGTTTCCTAAAATACAAATCACAGTTTTTAGTTTTTTAATTAAAAATAATAATTTAAATCTTTGATTGACGTCTCATTACTCTTCAATAAATAAAATTATCTGCCAATTTTTCAGACAATATATTAACTAAAATTATAATTCAATTAATTGACATTTCGAACCAGATTTGACCTCCTTCAGAATTGAGCTAAAAAATATAAAAAATAATTAGATTTTTTAAATATTTTTTAGCTCAATTCTGGACCGAAACGTCAACTAATTTCATTATAAATATACAATATTTGTTAATATATTGTCTGAAAAATGGGTCATTAATTTTATTTATTAAAAATAATTTAAATTCGAAACTACTGCACTTAAAATTTTGAAAAAAATAAATAGGAACTATAGAGTTCCACCCATAGTTTACTATTCTAAATCTAAACCAAAATCACGAAGAACGGAATGATAATTAAGTCTAAGCGAGTTAGGCTCGCACTTGACCGTTTTTTTTAAATACTAATATAATGTAGAACTATGGCGTTTAATGTTCATATAGAGTTCGGGAAGCCTGAAAAATAAAGCTACTTTTTACGAAATTCAGCTATCCAAAAAAAAAAAAAAAACATTTTTCAATTTGAAACAGTAGTTCAAATAAATAAAATTATCGACCAATTTTTTTTTCAGACTATTGACAAAAATAATAAAATTATAAATCAATATTTCACTAGATGACGTTTCGATCCGGATTCGGAGCTTTTTCAGAAATAATCTAAAAAATATAAAAATTAATTGGTGTATCTACTTATTTTCTAATAGAATGAAGTTTGAATTATCGAAATATTAATGAAAAATTAATAACAAACAATTTTTTAATAATAACGGTTATCTATGTACCTAAAAAGAAAGAAAAAAATCATTAAAAACAAAATATTACTTCAAAATAACATCATAAATATTACTTAAATTTTCCGTACCTATCTAGTGAAATATTGATTTATAATTTTATTATTTTTGTCAATATATTATAGTCTGAAAAAAATTGGTCGATAATTTTATTTATTTGAAGAGTTCTATTCAGACGTTAAAGATTCGAACCAGTAGTTCTTGAGACTAGCGCGTTCAACCAAACAAACAAACTCTTCAGCTTTATATTATATTAGTATAGATATATTTCTGCTAATTTTCGATGATTTGTAGTTCTGCACATGTGAGCGGAGTATGCTGTATCTAAACTATTTTTTATTGTACATAGGGTTTTTTTTTGCAAGTTGAACACACCTGCTCTGTGGGAACGTCCTAAATTTGTAATTTCGTATCGCGGAATAATAGTTAAAAATTCAGCGACTCTTTGAAATGAAAGAAACTGTTTGCGCAATAATAAATCTCTTAAAAGAAATTTACCTTCTAAAAAAAAAACACACACACAACAAGCAAATGTAATGACTTTTAAAAGCAGGTAATAATAATAAAATATATTATTTTTAATATATTCACGCGCCTTAAAAGTCTTAAAAGTGTTTCGTTATAAATTTTTGCACAACTTATATTTTAACTACAAAACTCAACCCTGTTTGCCTCTAGTTAAATATAATTATGCTATTATAATAATTAGATTGAGTTTTTTCTTCCATTTTTTGTAAATTGCTTTGATATTATATTTAGATACGGCGACCGTAGACAAAACGCGAACGAGAGAAATTTTTATTTCTCCAGTGGGCGTATATCTCACAATTGCGATCTACTAAAAAAAAGCGGTGCTGGTCTCAAGTGAAGCCCACTACAGACGTACAATTTTTCAATTAAGTATTTACAATTATTATCGTCTGACCTGACCTGACTCCATATTAAACATTTATCTATTTGGATAGTGACCTTCCAGGTATGTTAAAAAATTTGCAAATCAGACGATGACCATTACAAATAATCGATACTTTTGTATAATCTGCATAAATTTCATCAAGTAATGTTGAGTCGTATTCGAAATATTGTACTGACAACAAAAAAAAGTGTGTAACCTTTACGTGCCGTTGCAGAAAAACATGTAAACAATACATATATTGTTAGGTTTTTCGTGTGTATTAGTGATGTGCCGGATATCCGTATCCGCGGATATCCGAGGAAGAAGAAAGATCCGTATCCGTTAGTTTATGGCGGATCTTTTACCTTATTAATTTTCAATTCATAGATGAAATTTTATATAATATATATATATATATATATATATATATATATATATATATATATATATATATATATATATATATATATATATATATATATATATATATATATATATATATATATATATATATAGGTGATTAGGTATTAATGAAAACCTGTTAAATTCCATTCAGATTATTTTTTATTTTTTTAAATCGTATTTGGCACCTTTATATTGCAAACATTTATCGTAGTGAGTACCATACTAATAGTACATAACTCAAAGGTACTAAATCAACTATCTTTATAATGAGATATTGCACATCGATCTTTGGAAAGAGACAATCTGTTATGAGAGTTAACTCTTAAAGAGGTCAATAACTTTTTCCAAAGGTCGATGTGCAATATTTACCGCCGCGCACTCTAAGAAAGTTAAGATCCGTGCCCGTATCCGTATCCGCGGATCTTGAAACCAAAAATCCGTATTCAGATCCGTATCCGCGGATATACGTTTTCAACGATCACTAGTATGTATATGCTATAGATACAGATAAATAAACAGGCAAAAAATGACGAAAAGTGAAATTTTGCTCTAGGGCTCTTTAAAAATTGACAATTAAAACTAAGCTACGATTTTATTTATTTGTATTCATTCAACTCTTTTATAATTCATTAAAAAACAACTCTCGCAGTACATCGATTTTAAAATCCGTTGCTTATATATATGTCGCCGAGATATTGTCAAACCCGTGATATTATAATTTCACTTAGTGAAATTATAATATCACGAATCTTTGTCAATCGTGATATTGTAATTTCACTAGTGAAATTACAAAATCATGGATTTGACAATATCCCGGCGACATATACAAAGCATTTTTTGTTATATTACGTATAGATGCGCTATACTGTATAAACATTAAACAGATATAGTAGGCCGCATAAAAACATCACATTTGTTCGTAACGCCAACTCACCGAGTGGCCTCTTCGTGAAATTCACAAAACGTGTCTAAAGTAGTTTTATTTAAAAAATGATAAGAATTTTAATTTGTTTAATTCAATTTAAATAAAAAATTGTTCAGTAACTTTTGTACGGTTAGGGTTTGGACTACTCTCTTTATATGAAATAAATAAATTAAGGCATTAACAAAATTATAGGATTTGCTTTTTATCTTATTTTTCAAGTTTTAATTAAAAGTTTTATTCCAATGTTTTATAATATTTAAAGTTAATATTTCAAAGTACACATAACAGTACTACAGAATATAAAATTAACCAAATGTGCGGTAATTCTTTTCAGTGAATTATAAAAGCGAATAAGCTATTTGAAACGCTGAAAACGAAAATTATTTTTTTCAATTCTTTTCTTTTCATGTTCGGAAATTCATTTGTAGAATAACACAGTAGAATCTCAATTACCCGGCCGTTCAAACGGTTACACCTCTCCCGGCACTAATCTTAAAGCTGTCAAATGAAAGATCAAGAACCAGACCGCAGATTTTATCAAAAAAAAGTTTTGACTAAGGGTGGAAAGATTAAGTAATTTATGATTTTTTTCAAAAGTAATAAGTTTTTTTAGATAATTATTAATTAATAATTATTTAAATACGCCATAAATTTGGAAATTTTAGATGAAAATGAGAAGAAATCCTTTCCAAAAAAAATTTATTTTTAATTATTTAATTTTTGAGCGCTTTCGGGCGATTAGTCCATCTTCAGAATTGTTTTTTTTTTTCAGATATTTTTTTCAATGTTTCGCCCGTAGGTTCTGTAGTGTGATTATTGGTTCTTAATTTGACGTTTTTACCCGAACCCTTTACTTTTTAAAATAGCGTCGGGAGAATTATAAATGTTTTTGACGAGGGGAAAGGATTTGAGATGAAGAGTGCAGAAGGTGTAGGGATTCAATGCTTATAATGCTTTTACGCGCCGCCACTGGTAAACTGTATGCGGATTTAGATTTCTAGTTAATATTAACGACTAGTGATGTGTCGCTCTTGAGCGAGTCGTTCATAATGAACGACTCCCTTCTCGGAGTGGATCGAGTCGCTCTTTTTTTGTGAATAACTCACTCCGAGCGCCATTGCTCTGTGCTGTTGCATTCGCACATTTACAGAGCGCACACAGCACAGGCTACAGAGGCACTAGTGAATTTTGCACGTGCAGACTTATCTTTGCTGAGTCATTTAATGTTGAATGACACACTGTAAATGTAATAGTACCAAGCTTACAGTGACTTAAATCATTCACATTGACGTCGTTGACAAAATTATAATAATGTAACAATAAACATTATTATTGTTAAGCTTTTCTTATACTTCATAGTTTAACCGAAATGCGAATAATATAAGATCAGAATCATATTAAAATGACCTCAGAGCTGAGTGTGTGTATTGTGCTGTGCATTGTGCAATGCTACAATGACTCCTGAGCATGTATGATGACAGTTCACACCTCTGTAGTCTGCACTCTTGTGTAGTGCGTACTAACTAATGTCGCTCCTTTGAATGACCCTTTTTAGTGAGCGGAGCCAGCTCCGAATAAAGGGTCATGTGGACACATCACTATTAACGACGCCCATATTTTATACTGTCTTTAAAACTTTCTGTTTTATCCTGTGACTAGCACACGAGAGTACGTTGTACTTTACCACACTCTACGTTGAATAGAAGACAATATTTTATGTGACAGCGAAATAAAATAATAATAACGCAATAGCTACAATGTCGGTGAATGGTGATAATGAGTGGTGTATTACGGTTGATATAACCTCAAATGTGCCATAATAATAGCTGCTGTCAAAAGTTAAAGTGGCTTATGTCAGATTTTTTTTTCTAAAATAAGATAAATTACTTTACAGCATATTCGCTGCTTGCAACAGTGATCCAATAATTAATTATTATATTGATTACACGTTTTCAAAAGAAAATCTATCACATAAAAAACGGTGACCCAAACAAAACAAAATGGATGCATGGCTGCCATGCGCATTGAAAGTTATGTTGTCTTTCGGGATGGTCCTTTAATAAAAGTCTTGCCATGTTACTGCCCGGAAATTTGATTCCAGTATGTCTTGAGCTGATTTTTGATCCATTCCCTTATTTGACCCCGTATACTGTTTTGGACACTCCCAGGGCAGGTTCTGGGCCAATTGTATGGAGTTGACAATCCTTTCCTCGCCCGCTCAGTATGTAATAGTGATGTGTCCACATGACTCTTTATTGGGAGCTGGCTCCGTGCGCTCCGCTCACTAAAAAGAGTCGCTCAGAGCGAGTAGTTCAAAGGAGCGACACTAGACAGTACGCACTACACAAGAGTGCAGACTGCAGAGGTGTGAACTGTCATTACTCATCATGCATGCTCAGGAGTCACGTAGCATTGCACAGCACAATACACACACTCAACTGTGAGCTCATTTTAATATGATTCTGATCTTAATATATTATTCGCATTTCGGAAAAACTAGTATAATAAAAGCTTTACAATAATACTGTTTATTGTTACAATATTATGTCTTTGTCAACAACGTCAATGTGAATGGTTTAAGTCACTGTAAGCTTAGTACTATTACATTTACAGTATGTCATTCACCATTTAATGACTCAGCAAAGATAACTCCGTACGTGCAAAATTCAAAAATTCACTAGTGCCTCTGTGGCTTGTGCTGTGTGCGCTCTGTAAATGTGTGAATGCAACAGTACAGAATAGCTCAGCACAGAGCAATGGCGCTCGGAGTGAGTTAATCACAAAAAAGAGCGACTCGCTCCGCTCCGAGAGAGGAGTCGTTCATTATGAACGACTCGCTCAGGAGTGACACATCACTAGTATGTAATAGTGTTTTATGTTAGAATTTAGAAATAAACTGTGTTGTATTGCAACTTTCTAACGTAAGTCATTTTGTATTGTGGTCGCTGATATATATAGCAAACAATTCTCATCATCCAGTGAGTAGGTCTCACACTGCGGCAGTGCGGTACGTTGTGTTTTATATATACAATAATGCTAACGTTAACGAGTCTATATCATATTACTCACAACACAACACGTCTATGTAATGCAAGGTATATCATTCTTCTCTCTGTGCTATTCTCAACCGACTATCTCAAATCTCAGTTTACATTTGTGGCCACCGGGTCACTCATTTTAATTTATTTACCTTTTTACAAGCGCGGTGAGTCTTAAGGGAGAAAGCGGGGCAAGGGGAAACTCCATATACTTTTCTTCTATACTGAGCATAAGAATAAAATCGCAATCGAACTATTAGGGTGCAAACATATACTTCTGTCTTTTTTAAAGCCGTAAGCACTGGCGTATCCAGGAGAGCAAAACAAGCACGAGGGACCCGGCTTAAGAAATTTATAATTTGATCCCTCCTGGGCCAAAAGCTGGGTACGGCAAGGTTAACGTCATAGAAAAAGACAAAGTTTTTGGAACAGAGATACTTTATTCAGATTTAAAGCAAGTACATCAACCAATCCTATCATCGGAGAAATCAGGGAATTACATCGAAGAAAGAGATGCAGATATATTTTCGATACGCTTTGTTGCCTTCACTCACTGCACATTGAGTAGATAGACAATGATTCATATAGCAAATTATTAAATATATGGGAAAGTCCCATAGTAAATCACAGGAGAAACACGTCACTGGCAAACATTTTAGCTGAGAAAAAGCATTATATTGTGACGCACGCCACTAACACTGCGCGCAGGTAGAAGAGTTTTTCCGAACATTCGAGAAAAATAGCCCGCAGAATTGCGTAGAAGAATATAGACGCATGTAGATTTTTTCCAGAATGTTCGATCACGCGGCAGCAGAAGTATATAAGCGAAAGTGGAGAGATGGTGTGGGAACAGTTAAACAGACACAGTTTTGTAGTGCTAACAAATGTAGTGTTCGGCCGTTAGACATAAATCATTGAGCCCGTACATAAATTTTCTAGAGCGCTTACATAAACATTTCTTGTATATATTTCTGTGTACCTATAGTGACTTTGTATTATTTTTATTACTTAGAAGTTGTTGTTTAGTTTGTTTTGTTAACATTTTTATTGTTGAAAAAAATTTACCACCACATCGAAGAGCAGTTTTGTTACAGTATGATGCAGTCGTTTTCAGAGGAAGGCGAGTGACCAAAGTCTCGGCTTAAATTTTCATGACTATACAGTTGGTAGCACTGTGTAAGTGATGCTAGTGTATCAACTGTTCTGAAATGGCGTGTTTGTGTACATTCATTATTGCAAAATTAGTAACAACTATTTATTTCGAACGTTCAATAAAAAAATGGAAGGTTTATAATATAATAAGATTTTAAACACTTCTAAACCAGAAAAGATGCAAACGTTTGCTTATGACAAGTTTGAAAGATTTTGATTTTCGTTAGAAACTTACGTAACAACTATGCCTTAAAAAACCGCAAAAAATACATTTTTTCTATACTTTTTAAATTGACAATATTTTTTGAACAAATTATGCTGATTTCAATGAGCCAATACAAACGTTCGTATCACTTTTTAAGGGCCAAGGAGGGTTGACTTCCGCGATATTTTACCAAGCCAGTGTAGCAGAAATTGAGAAGTAATAAAGATTGTACACATCGAAAATATATGAAATGAGGAATTGAAAAAATAAAATACGCTTAATTGAGTGGTATTTTTAAAATGGGCTACAATTTTTGATTGTTAAATGTAAAACCATACGAGTACGTATAGACCTACAAACAGAACACGTATATATGCCGAGGTGGTCTCAAATAGAGAGACAATTGTCTTGACATGTGAGAAGTTAACGAGATGGCAGTCATAAACAACATGGCCGTGTGTATGTGTGTGAGCGCGAGATATAATCCCCAGATGTCAGCACATACGTGGTGTCGCCAGTAATGGAGTACCACAATCACTTATACGACTTACACATACTGACACTCAAACTCATTGTCCTGTACTGAGCAACTTCATTCAAAACAGGGATTGGAAAAATCGCATAATTTATTTGATATCCAGTGGTGTAAGAATAGGGTGGAAAAATGCCACGGGCCCCTGGCCTGAGGAGACTCCGGCCCGAGAGGCCGTTAGGACAGGAGGAAACTAACATATATTACAAAATTTGGAAAAAAAATAATTTTGTATTGTATCAATTTAATAATAGGTATTAAGAGGTTGAGGCGTTAAATGAAAATAATAAAAAAAAATATGAAATGAAGTTTTTATGACAAAATTTTCTGTAAAAAATTAACAATCATTAGGAGATTTATAAAGTTAAAAATTAAAAAAAACTTTTACATGTGGTCTTATGGAAAATATGTCAACCTAGCATGACAACGGTACATTTAAATTTATAGCAAATATAAAAAAATAAAGAATAGTCCTTCTCACCACAACAGTTTTATTAGCGGATGTACATATCAAGAGCTATGCTCTCATCTTTAGCAAACACTAAACTAGAGTTTAGTTTAGTGTTTGCTGAAAATGAGAGCATAGCTCTTGATATGTACATCCGCTAATAAAACTGTTGTGGTTTTTTTTATTTTTTATTTTTGTTTCAACCACAGTGCTCTTAATATTTGTATTATAGCAAATAACCAAATAATAAATAAAATTATCTACCAATTTTTCAGACAATATATTAACAAAAAAATATATAATTAATACATTAACGTTTCAATCCGGATTTATTTATTTAAACGTTAATGTATTAATTATATATTTTTGACGTGATAACGTCTTATAAATTAATTGATGAATCACCAATCTTATAAATTGATAAAACACCGGCTGCATGCACGAAAAAGTGTAACGTTCCTAACGTTCGTAACGTTCCGCCTGACCCTGTGCGTGCTTTTCTCGAAAACGGCCCTAACGATTTGGATGAAATTTACTGAAAAGGGATTTTGGGGGGCAAAAAATCGTTTTAGCCAGGTCTCATCTCTCGAAAAAATCGTTTTCTTACAAATTTTATCATTATAAAAATCAATTTTTTGACGTATGAAAATACTTAAATATTGTAAGTAGGTTTTGGAATTTTATATAAACAGTGAAACAATTGTTTTATAAATATTATGACAGCTAATCTTTGAGACTTAAAATAAATACGAAAGAAAGAAAGTTAAAAAAAAAACAATTATATTATATGGTGAGTAATGTAAATAAATAAAATTAACCTAAATTTGAAGCGAAAGATGCAATATCATAGATTCGAATTATTATAATTATTATATAAATTTAGGTTATGTATTACGGAATACGTTATCACGTAAAACTATCGTCCGTAAACCGACTTTACAGACAACCAATTTTTTTTTGTTAATATATTGTCTGAAAAATTGGTCGATAATTTTATTTATTGAAGAGTTCTAATCAGACGTTAATCAAAGATTTAAATAACTAAATAATGTCAGCAGTTCCGAAAACTAACCATGTAGGTATGTAAAGCATCGATGTCTTAAGCATATTTTAATATTTTTTGCAATTTAATTGGGAGACTTTCAATAAATAAAAAAATTATTAAACCGTAGCACTTTGCAATTACGGACTTTTATTCTTGACAATTGTAACAATTTTACCCGATTTTTCAATTTTTTAATGATTTAATTTTATTTTTTTACTTCTAATTTCTTTTTTTAATTATTTACTGCACAAAAAAAGATGTATGTTTAAGAAAAATATCGTTTCAATCGATCAATTATTATTTTTCGAGCAGGATAGATTTAAAACTCTACAATGCTTTTCAGATGCAGATGGAGAAATGTGTATGCGCACACAATCTAAGGTCAAATAAGATTTCCTGACAATCCTTTCTGCAATCCAAAAATAGTCTCTTTTCTAAACCCTACAAGGGGTCTATAAGAAGAGTACTTACACCGTATACAAGTGCAGGGTGTCATAATAAATAGCGTCACACCTCTACACTGCGCTGCCCCGTGGTCTGCGGGTTGCGATTCCTCTTGGCAGTTGTACTTAGTGGTTGACTGATGCAAGCTTACCCAACAAAACATAGTAGGTACTATCGGACATAATGAGCTGATTACGACTGCGCGATTCATAGAAGTATAAAATTAATGACCGAAAACGATTTATTTTATCGTACAATTTCTTTTCCAATCAATAAATTGTAAGACATATAGCTTTTTGTTTGTATAATTTTACGCCCAACATTAAGGATTACTACAATATAAATTATATAATTTGTTCTTCATTTATCTAGTCTTTGTTAACACACGACTGCGGCGAAGCCAAAAGGAAGGGTTATGAGTTTAGCAGTCTATGTATGTTTGTTTGTATTTACGGATGTTCCACCGTAGCGCCTAAACTATTCATCCGATTTTGATAAATAAGGTGTCAATCGATTTGTTATTATGGCCCGGGTATAACATAGGCTACATTTATTTTTGAATTTTAGTGCCAGGGGTGAGCAAATTAAAAACAAATAAAAAATAAGTTCAACAAAAATTAAATAAAAATAAATTCAAAAACTATAACCCGAGTACCTACTGAAAAGTATGAAACAAGAAAATATTTTCATCTGAGGGTAGCCGTGGTCGTATGTCATCTCATATATATGAGGTCCCTGACTCCCTCTAGATGTATAGCGTGATGCACTTTACCCTAGAGCTTATGATCGCTTACTACTGTTAAAATATAATGTTTTGTTAAGATAGAGAATATTCTTGTTTCATACTTTTCAGCAGTCGGGTTTTAGTTTTTGAACTTATTGACGTGATAACGTCTTATAAATTGATGAAACACCGGCTGCACGCACGAAAAAGAGTAACGTTCCGCAAGCGAGAGAGCGATATAAGCGATAGTCTCTTTCTTCTCGCGTGACGTCAGAGAGTAGTGTGCGTTCAACATTTTTTCGGCTGTTCCAGCGAAAGCTACATCTGACAGATGGCCAGATAAATTATACGGTTTGTTAACAAATATATAATATATTATATACATTCTTTTAAATGTCTTTTATAATTGCTTAAAAATATGTATTTTGCTTTGGTTGATCAAATTATTAGTCGGTAAAAATATAGTTACTACTAAACTTTAGTACTACTACTAAAATTTAGGTTATGTATTATTAAATGTGATATTCGAGCGGAATACGTTATCACGTAAAACTATCGTCCGTTAACCGACTTTACAGACAACAAATTTTTTTTTAACGTCTATGTTGTTGAGAAGACAATATTTTTAAAGTAAATTATCAACTTTACAAACACCAAAAAATAATATTTCTTACAAAATATCGCGAAATTAGTCGTACTCTATAACGCGATTCGTTCAGTGCCGTATCGCTGCAGAGATTTGACATTTGACGTTATGACATCTGGTGGCAGAAAATTGAAGTATTGCAAAATGTTAAGACAAACCTCCATGTTGACTCAGTTTATAGGGTTTTGAAATTCATACAGTGCGACCAGAACCGGTCGAACTGTAGGTACACACCTACTCAACAGTTTTAATGATTCTAAATACAGACCTTCTGTCTTGAAATGCAGTTGGAGAGCATCATTAACAGGAAAATAATTTACCTGCAACAAACAAAATTTTCATTTAAAAATTTATATTACGACATACAACCATAAATAGTTGTAAAAATAATTAATTGTTTATGTATCTAGTTTGTAATGTACTATTTAATGACGAGTTGTGACATTCTGTTAATAACGAGCGATTAGCGAGTGTTAAAATTCACGCGAGTCATAGAAGCATGTTAGTCGAGATACAAACTACATTCGAATTAAAAAAAATAGTATTTAACCATCCCCTTTTACAAGTAACGCCACTGACCTAGCGGCCTACGAGCTAGTACTAAAAAAAAAATAATTAACAAAATTTGACACACTTCTTAAAAAGGTTCGCCATCACTGCTATAAGTGGTCCTGCAAAAACACATTTTAAGAATAGTCGAATTCCGAAAAGTATCAATGGGACAAAAAATGTGAGTTGGTACTATGGGCACTTCCGATGGAGAAGAAGACGCAAGTTGGAAGAGTTGCCTCCTCCCTCTCTTGAAAAATAACTAAAAGGTATCAAATATCATGATAAATTACTGGAAGTATATACCTATACAGATTAAATAATAAGAACCTGAATATAATTTTTGGTTCTGCCCTCGAAAAATTTTCTAACGAGGTTCGTTAAAATACGAAGAAAGCATTAAAAATATATAACGTATTTATAAATAATAAATGGCAAGTTTATCACTCAATAGTTATTTTAAGCCCGCAGACTAATAAAAATAATTATTTTGCGTCAATAAAGAGGTACACATCTAATTAAATTTCCGAATACACATGCGCCAGGTAGCTCATTTTTATATCCACTCGAAAAAAATACATGCTCGTTACAGCTTTAGTAATTTATATGCCTGGATATTAGATTGTACTGTACGCTAGGTTGAGATAGATGTTGAAGAGCACATTCTTATTGCCGGGTTATAAACGTATATATAAGAAGAATAATGATTCATAAAAATAAAAGTGTCTTGTGATATATATAGACGCACGAAACAACGCGAACTAATAGCCCTAGAGCTAGCAAACATTTTTGGGTAGGTATTTGAGGCGTCGTGAAAATTTGTGTAATACGTTTCTTTTGTAATGTCTGAACACAAAATCTAAGAGCTGTCTGAGCCAAGCTTTGCGAAATTATATTTGCAAAAAAAAGTTTTAAAATTTTAATACCTTCAAATTTAGTATTTAATAAAATAAACAAATCAATAAACCAGATCATTTTGTCGGATCTAAATGTCTGCCAGGCGGTTACAAAACTTATACGTGGGTAAGAGGCAACGGGTGGGTTGAAATGTGCAAGAAATCGTATACTGCAGCATACTTTTAGCTATTATACGCTCTCACACTTCAACCTACTTGTAGCGTCTTAACCGCACTCACGTATAAGTTCTGTAGCCGCCTGGCAGACATTTAGACCCGAGCAAATGATCTGGCTTATTTATTTTTTATTTTATTAAATACTAAATTTGAAGAAATTTCGCCTCAAGGACTTTATTTGCAATTAAAATTTCGCAAAGTTAAAAGTTCACGGCTTGGCTAGGCCCCACTACCTTTCAATCAGGTCTTCAATTTTGTGTTCAGACATTATATAATTAAGAAGTGTTAGCGGTCTCAAATACCTACCCAAAAAATGTTTGATAGCTCTTGGACTATAAGGAGAAAGTGCATTGGCTTCGAGAAGGCCACGGCTGGATTCACAGCCGACTGCGATACGGGGAAGAACAGCGCCACTGTAGACGCGCGAGACCGGAGTTCTTAAGCTACCTTATAGAGAGGTATGCTCTGTAACTGATGGCCTATTTCACGGCTGCGAACATGCAATACACTCTTGCGGTAGTTTTCTAAACTCCAACAGTTTATTATAACGAATAAAAGAGGTTACATAAAAAAATTAATCGACCGTTTTTTTAGATTATAATTAGACTCACTATCCCAATAAACGATAATTTTGATAAAACAATTGATTTAGTACTTGGTTAAGTTAGTGGAAAATTTCCTTTATTTTAAACTAGCATGGTGGTGGCCCAGTCCGGCTTCGCCCGAATTTGTAGATGCCACCATTTTTTCGTCGACTTACGTTGCAAAATTGGTAAATAATAGAATGGAATATAATATATTTGTTCAATTACCAACATTACGCACGGACGCACGGGCGTAGATATTTTTTTTCTGAGCAAAATTTTTTAAGTTTTATTAATATTAATGACCTTTTTTTAGCAACCTAACTTGAAAAATTTTACCGTGTGCACATTTGGAGAGCACAAAAAAAAACAAGACCCTTTCATTTCCGTAACAAAAAGATCTTTTTTCGTTTGTTGTGCCTGCGTTCCTGATGAATCCCCCCTGTACCCCCTATATCTACGCCCTTGCCATTACGTGGTATAACATCCGTCTAATACAATTAAAAAAAAAAACAAGTATAAAACACTAGTAACAGAAATTTTCTATATTTGCGTAACATTATTTTTTTTTATTTTATGAAGTTCTTAATAAATTTTCGGTATCTTTAAAATTATTTTATTTTCACTTCATTGGCTGACGTTATTTTAAGAAAAAATGATCTTTAGAATATTTGCAGAACACATCAATATATGCTAAACTTCAACTTCCTACAACTAGCCGTTAAGAAGTTACAGTCGGCTATGACATAATATTAGACAGACAGACGGACCAGACAACAGGCACATTGAGAACGGCGACTCCAATGCAAAAAAATCACCCGACACTCTTTCAATACAGACATCTATTGTTGTCTCAAGTGATTATTGCTTTCATTTGTATAGGAATCTGCACTACAAAAATGTTTTGTAGGGTTCATATCTAAGATTAAAATAGCAGCGGCTTTTACAATCTCTAAAGTAATTTGTAGTCAATTTAATTAAATATGACGTCACATTTCATTACAAAACCGTTTACTCTACCCAAAACAACACTATTCGAAAGAATTGTCTAATCGTGGAGTCAGCCATGTTTGGAATTCTTTCCGTTTCTGTCAGATTCATTATACATACAATAATAAAATATACAAAAAAAATTTAATATATCACGTTTTTAAAACTAACTAAAAAGTATAAAATATTTTTTTTAACTTTTAGGATTTGAAACGAAAAACGTGGGGCGCATTATTCGTCTTATCTCATTTTTTCATTGATAGCTACTCTCTACACTTCTTATATATAACTGTCTCATGCGCCCCACGTCTTTCGTTTCAAATTCTACAAGTTAAAAAAAAATATTTTGCACTTTTTCTTTCCTTTTAAAAACGTGGTATATACAAAAAATATATATATTTATTTTATTTTCTTCTTTTTTGTTAATAAAAACGTGGTAAAATCAAAAACATATCGTAAAACAATAAAAATAATAAAAATACTATATGAGCCATGTGGGTCTAATCCGCGACCTTCACGTTGTTAGCACGACGCTCTAACCAACTGAGCTACGATCAATGATTGAAACGGTTAAATAAGTAAGAATGAATGATTTAGTATTTATTGAAACTTCTGTATTTCTTTTATTATTTTCTTCTTTATTTCAGTATTTTTTCGTATTGTCATCTAATTCTAAGTTATGTTAAAAATTTCATCTCATCAAGAAATTAGTTTAAAATCAATTACAAAGTTCCACCCGACATACACGAAAAACAAGTTAATATAAACGTGGTAAAATTGGGATTAGAAACTGTACAATTCATTACAATGAGATAAACATAGATGGTACTACAGATTTCCGTCTTTATCATTTCGGTACGGCACGCTAAAAATAATAGCTGGGACGTCAGATGCCAACTTTTTTGATAGTTCTACGAATCATTAAAAAATAAAAACAAGGACCGGATAGTTCCACATGACTACAAGCTCCGAACCCTTTGAACTTTCGTTTGAATCTTATTATACAGACATGAAGAACTAGATTGATTAAAAATAAGCTGGAACGACTTGTTTGATCTATGCATTATAAAATCTTTTGTAACTGACGTCGCCGGGGTATCTTTGAACAATAAAAGCAGATATAAACATACTTGTTATCTAGTTACAAAAGAAACGCATATTCAATAAATACAGGTAAGTATAGGTGTGTATATATATAGCGAACCTCTTGAAACCCGTTGCTACGTTAAGTTTGAGCTACGTACTTAACTTTCTTGTTGCTACGTTATGAGTGCGCCTGTACCAACTGTGCAGAACAAGATGTCTTTCTGAAAGTATTAGGCTTTTCCTTTTCATATTTGAAATGAGCACCACACAGGATGTTCGATAACTTTGTCACTTTTAGTAGCAGTTTATCTTGAATATATCTATTGCCCACGAATTAAAACTCGTTGTTATAGTAGCATAATGAGACCATCTAAAATATTTGATCTCGAAATTGGTAAGAGTCAAAAAACTTTTTGGCTAGGAGCACTTCCAAAACGCTGAAACAAGTAATTCTTTATTTTTTACCAAAAGCCGAAATATGATTTTTCATATTCCTAGCTTGAGAAATGGTTTGTGTCTCAGTAAATATTTAGAATGATTGAAATAAAATAAAGGCTATTGTATTCGTTGAAATAATTTTCTTATAGGAAACAGTCATATTATTTCTTTTTTTATTCTGTAATTTGTTTCATTACAATTTTTCAAAAATTCTGAAAATATTATTCATGACAGTTTACACACAAAAAAAAATATCAAGAGACGAATAGATTTCTAGCAAATTTTTTTCAGATCAGAGTTCTCAAGAAGAGAGAATATTATGAAATCGTGTATTTTCATAACTTGCTTTTTCTTTCTTTTTTAACCTCAACCTGTGGATTCTTGATTTAACTCATGTGTACCTAATTGCAATAAAAAGCGAGTGTGCTTTAGACCATACGACTAAAGTAAAACTTCTTTAGCTCCATCTATATGAGCTGAAGAGTTTGTTTGTTTAGTTGAACGCGCTAATCTCAGGAACTATTGGTTCAAATTGAAAACATTTTTTTTTTTTTTTGATAGCCCATTTATCGAGAAAGGCTATAGGCTATATAATATTACGCTACGACCAATAGGAGCGGAGCACCAATGAAAAATGTTGCAAAATGTATCTCAAAAATAGCTTCTATTCAGGTGAAATGCCGTAACTACATAATATATCAATATTAGGTCGTACATTCACAAGCCCGGCTAGGTCAGTCGGTAGAGCAGGCGACTGTTAATATCAAGGTCGTGGGTTCGAGCCCCATGTTGGGCAAATATATTTTTATTTTGTGTTATTTTCCACATTCCTTTCTTCTAAGACTTACATTTAAATTTATTTTAATTTTATTCGCTCCGAAACGTAACTAGCTATGATCACACTTTTCGTAAGGCTCTCGTCACGGATTCACCAGCTTACTCCCCAAGTCAAGCGTGCGTAAAGAAGTTTTACTTCAAAAAACATAAAAGACTCAGACACAATGATGGATGTATTAAGGAAAGAATTAGTTTTTTAAATGTCGGACCACCGTGTGGAGTTGGACTGATAAAATTCGTTGTAATAATTCGTTGTGTGAATAAACTGGTGACACGCCTCAACTGGTGCGCGTTTTGCAACTTCCGTATTACGCAACCTCATCCGGAGCCATTACTATAACCTTTTATGTATATTTTATGTTTGAAACCCGCAACAGAATTTTGTTAATAAGGAATGCAAAACACAGGTCACGAGCTTCGCGGAGGCATCACTCGTGTCTTCTCGGCACTCATAAGTATTGCAGATTATTCTTTAACATAAGCAGGGCTGTGAAAAATATTGTGAATGTTTAAAAATCAGCGCCATCATTTAAGTTCCATATTAAAAAGGTTCTTAGGGAAAGGGGAATTATAAAACGGTCGAATAAAAAAACAAATTTGGTGACTGATGATGAGATAGGTACTGTTTTAATAACTTGATATATTAAAATAATAGTTGGGTGACTAAATTACTAAGTGAGCGACTAAATTACTAAGTGATCGACTAAATTACTAAGTGAGCGACTAGAATGCCTTCGGTAATTTTGAAGGAGATATCTTCTTTTGTTTTTACTTTTTTTATTTATTTTTTTTCACTTTGATAAACTGCAATTTAAAACTCATATTTTGATGAAGATTTAAAACCACCGCTTTTTTTGATAAAGGGGTATGCGAATTGTCTCGCAGTGAAACGGGAAGGGGCCAATGTGGAGTTTTTAAAAAAACAATTTCGGGGTGAACGATAACGGGGTATGCGAATTAAATGCGGCTTTTTTGATGTTAAGTTGCGGCTCTCCAGTTCCATACGCAAAAAATAGTTATTTTATTATAAATTAACCCTTAAAAACAGTTCAATCGATCCATGATTGAGCACCATGTCTATCTCTCAGCCATTTCCACTCGCGTCTCACCCGCACCGCCCCCGTCACGACGTGTCATCCTCGAATATATATATCATAATATATGTATAAGCAAGTACTATAATACTGAAACGAAAATGTTTAGTGGCTCTTTAAAGACTGGGAAATTTTGTAAATTGTAATTTTTGGCTCTTCTGTCTCAAAAGGTTGCTGACCCCTGGTATAGACGAAACGCGCCTTTATTTTAACTCGATAAATACAGGTAATAGCCTATGTTCATCCTGAAGGTCCATTCTAAATATTACTGAAAAAATGTTTGAAATCAGAGGAGTAGTTTCGGAGATAATTTCCTACATCCAAACTTACAAACTTTACCTCTTTATAAAATTAGTATAGATTATTCACTACGGAGACGTTCTATAAAGAGCAATTTATCGGCATCTTTTATTTTCAAGATTAATAATGAAATTTTAAATCAATTTTATTTAAATATGCACAATTAATTACAAGCTGTGACGTTTTGTTTTGTCGAGAAAAGTATTACTACTTAGAAAATCTCCAACTTACAAAGTGTGAAGTATTTATCTGCTTAAGAAAATGGAAGTAAAAACACTACTAATATATAGTTGAATGTACAAAAGTTTCCACGCTCTTAGTCGAGAATATTGAAGGAGTTAAACGCTAAAGACGCGCGTGTATTGTATGGCAGCCGGGGTAATTAAAAACTTTTACATTTCCTAGCGTCACGCGGCTCGGCGTATCTCACCTCTACCTACATTATGCGAAGTTAGCTACATAGTACAACACACTATATCTATAAGTGGATATTTTGGTACGATACCTACGCTCGGTGTATTTGCACGGTGTGCCAGAAAATATTACCCACCGAGAACATAAATGCGAAAAGAGGCCAAGTTCGATAAAATGAACAAGTGGATTTGCTGGAAAAAAAAGAAGGTGGCTTAGGACCCCGCACAAACCTTATGAGATTTGGTTCTCGGTTAAGGAGGTTGAGCCGTTTTACGAAGATAATGAAAAAATCTGAAATAACGTTTTTTTAATAGATTTTTTTATGACAAAATTTTCTGTAAAAAATCCAAAATCATTAGAAGATTTATAAAGTTAAAAATAAAAAAAAAACTTTTACATGTAGTCTTATAGAAAATATGTCAACCTAGCATGCAAACGGTACATTTTAATTTTTTGGAAATAATCAAATAATGTCAGCAGTTCCGAAAACTAACTATGTAAAGCATCGATGTCTTACGCATATTTTAATATTTTTTGCAATTTAATTACGAGACTTTTAATCAATAAAAAAAATTATTAAACCTTTAGCACTTTTCGATTATGGACTTTTAATTTTGACAATTTTAACAATTTTATCTGAATTTTTAACTTTTTAATGATTTAATTTTAATTTTTATTACTTTTAATTTCTTTTTTTAATTATTTACTGCAAAAAATATATAAAATACAGATATTTATATTTTATTTTTACAAACCTAACTTTGTACAAAAAATATAAAAAAAAAATTATTTATGCCTTTATAACAATAATTTATTGGTATCATCGACTTATAACCTTTTGTAAAAATTTATTATGGAAAAGTTCCCATTTAGAATTCGACTTACTTTTTATTGGGACTGTAACGGATCAACCTTCTTAAGTCGAAATCTACGTCGGCTGCCTTTTAATTAAATTTGTATTTATGTAAAATTATAATATATGTACCTACCTAAGCTTATTTTCAAATAAAGTAACCTGCGAAATAAATAAAAAAGACGAGTGTGCTTTAGACCACACGACTGAAGTAAAACTTCTTCCTGCCATAATTTGTTATTATTCACCCGAAAATTCACAAAATATGAACTCTAAAATGAATTTACAATTTTAAAAAGTACTGCTTATATTTTCGGCCACCTGATGGCGCCAAGTATGTGTCATTCAACTCTCTCTCTCCCTATCTTCACTAACTTATATCTCCCTCTCAACTTCCGTTCGCCTCGTCCGATCACGCACCTTCCGTCAACGCTTTCGCCAGGCATTCACCAGCTTATTCCCCAAGTCAAGCGTGCCTAAAGAAGTTTTACTTCAAAAATGAAAATATAACTCACGTATTTTCAATTTTTTAGTCCCTACTTCTCACGCAAAGTGTCTCCTCCAACGCTGCTCAGCCAATAGAAAAATACTTTTAAGCTCAAATTAATGAAGGTTTTTTTTCTGATAACTGCTACAAAGTGAGGATAAAGGAGAAGTTAAAAATAGAGTAGTCCATTTTTGTACCGACAGGCTGAAAGTACATGAGTTTATCTTTAACTTTCTGTTACACCCTATAGGAAACAGACGGAGACTGCTCAGCTATAAAACTTGTGTCAACCCACCATAAACACGCGGCGGTTAAACATTGTTCCCGGTGCTGCTGGGACCGTGCCTGTGTGACCATAATGCATTAGACAACGGGCGTAGGGCGTCTGGGATATTATATACAACTGACATGCACTCTCGTTCTTAAACGTTATTTTTTTTTTGTTCAGACTGTAAAACGTTACCTGAACGGAGATGCCACACTTTCTAAGCGCGTTAACTGAACGTTCAAAGTACGCCTTTTGAAGTGAAACTTCTTTAAACGCATTAGGGGCGTAAATTGGTAGGGATCAGACGAAAAGGGAAACGCTTCACCTTCTCCGACTTTAACCGGCAGTTGAAAGAAAAGAGTGGGAGAATCGTTTCTATACTCTCTCTGTCAAAGCGTCATACGCACTCTACACTAGGGTTTCTGCTCGAGAATTCTCGAGTTTAGTCGAGAAGGAAAAAAACTCAACGCCTCGAGAGCTCGAGAAATCAATTCCGTGCGCTAGATTTCTAAAAAGAACACGTGACGAGTTTAGAGTATTTTGTTGATTTAATTTTACTAATTATTTTTTTATTTAATTAAAGACTGTTGTACATTTGTAAAGTATCTTTCATCGATTTACTTTTTATAATGAATTTATTTTTAATAAATGAAAAGGAATTTATAAAATCTAATAACAAAATAAAGGTCATAATTCTAATTACATAATAACAACTAAAAACTATAAAGTTCGATATACAACATCTCTTCATCCTTAGATTGTTTTGGCAGTGTTAAGGTAACCCTTCAATTATTGTGGATTCAGGTAAACTGTCTCTGTACCGATTTTTGCTTTGTTCGACACAAGCGCGTCTTGGACGTGATTTTACGACAGGTTCATTTTCTCCTTCAATCTGGAGCCTTGGCGTTTCAGTTGCTGTGTCTTGACTCTCTTCCCCATCTGTTTGATTTTTGATATCGTCGTGCAAAAGGCTTAACCGTGGTTCTGTTTCTTGTTCTTTGTGATTTTCAGTGTTTTTGACTTCCGGAAGCTGAACTAACTGATCAATATCTCTTTTGTGTACGATTCCCGCTGTATTTTCTTTAACTTCATAAGTACGTGCGCCTAACTTCTTTATAACTGTTGCTATAGTCCAACTTGAACCCGAATTTCTATAATTTTTCATACGAACACGAGCTCCAATCGGTATGTTTCGTAATTTACTGTCATTCGAATAGTAATTTGATTTTTCGCTTTCTTGTGGCTGCATGCGATTCAGTACAGTTCGTAGATTTCTATTGAACATTAATTCTGCAGGTGCTTTTCCTGTGGTAGACACTGGAGTAACGTGTTGCTTCAGCAGAAATCTCGATAATTTTAATTCCCAGTCTCCTTCCGATAATTTTTTTATTGACTGTTTTGTGGATTGAACCATTCGTTCGGCTTGTCCGTTTGATTTTGGATTATAAGGTGCTATGTATATACATTCGACACCGTTTTTTTTATAAAATTCTTTAATTTCTTCTGACGAAAAATACGTAGCGTTGTCTGAAACTATAGTGTCAGGAATCCCGAATGTAGAAAATAATCTTCGTAATTCTCTTATCACGACCATTGATTGTGTGGATGACACTCTTCTTACTTCCAGCCATTTTGTATACGCATCAACAACTATCAGGTAAGTTTGTCCCTTAAAGGGTCCCGCAAAGTCAATGTGTAATCGGCTCCATGGTTTATTTGGCGGTGTCCACGTTTCCGTAGGTGATCTTGGAGGTAAGTGTTGAATTTCAATACACTGATTACAATTTTTTACTAAAATTTCTATGTCACGATCTATTTTTGGCCACCAAGCATAGCTTCTGGCCGCAGCTTTAGTACCACAAATTCCCGGATGATTTCCGTGCAGAAAATTAAGAACATCTTTTTGTAGATTTTCTGGAATAATAACTCGTGCTCCCCAAAGTAAACAATTCTTATATAACGATATTTCAAATCGTTTTGCCCAATAATATTTGTACTGCTCAGAGACTTTTCTTGGCCAGCCCTTTATGACCCAAGATTTTACTTTTCGCAAGATTTTATCTTTCATACTTTCTGTTGCAATTTCTTCCGGAGTGATTGGATTTCTCGTCGAATTTTCAATCATAAAAATATCGCCAATTTCTGTATCATCTTCTAATGGATTTTCTTGTAGTGGAAATCTTGAGAGCATGTCTACGTTTCCATGTTTTCTTGCAGGTCGATAAATTAATTCGTAGTCGTAAGCTTTTAATATGTTACCGTAACGATTTAATTTTGGTGAAATTATTTCTGGAGTTGCTTTTTTTGAATTAAAAATTCCCAATAACGGCTTGTGATCAGTAATAATTGTTATTTTTCGTCCGGCAATACCTATATTGATGAAAATGACGTACTGCTTCAATGATTGCTAAAGCTTCACGATCCAGTTGTGAGTATCCACGCTGTGTTTTGGTCAATGTTTTCGATGAATAAGCTATTGGATGTTCTTGTTCATCGAATCCGACGTTAGATAAAATTGCTCCAATTCCATATGGGGATGCATCAGCTGATAAGATAATTGGTTTAGCTTCATCAAAGTGGCATAATATTGGAAAATGTATTAGTTGATTTTTCAAAGAATCAAATGCCTCCTGATGCTTTTCGTTCCATTCCCATTTTGATCCATGATCAAGTAAACGGTGTAATGGTTCAGCGATAGTCGCTCGATTTTTTAAAAATTTTGCGTAAAAATTTATTCCTCCCAAAAAAATTTGTAATTCTTTTACATTTTCAGGCGGACGTATATTTTTTATAGCTGATACTTTTTTTTGCTAATGGTTGCACTCCTTTTTCGGAAATTAAATAGCCTAGAAATTCCATTGAAGTTTTTCCAAAGACACATTTTTCCAAATTTATACGGAGGTTTGCTTCATCGAGTCTTTTTAGTACTTGTTCTAGACGTTCATCGTGTTTTTCCTTTGTATTTGCTTGAATTTTTATATTGTCCAAGTAAACTAATATTCCTGGAATTCCTTGTAAAATGGAATCCATAAACTTTTGAAATATTCTAGGAGCAATATTTAATCCATCAAGAAGTACGTTTACTTCAAATAATCCTCGGGGTGTACTAATTGTTAAAATTTTCGCAGTATTGGCGTCTACTCGCAACTGTTTGTAAGCATTTGTTAGATCTATCTGAGAAAATATCGTTCCCCCATTTAGTGTAGTTAAAGCTTCTTCTATTGTTGGTATAGGATATTCCGATTCTTTGATTTGTGGGTTTAAAGTTATCTTGTAGTCCCCAACGACTCGAATTTTCCCATTTGCTTTTCTTATAAATAGTGCTGGAGTCGCCCAATCTGACTGGTTTATTGGTTTGAGCATTTTGTGATGAACCATTTCATTCAACGCATCGTTTACAGATTCCAAATATCCATAAGGAATCTTACGTGCTTTAAAAAATTTTGGAGTAGCTTCGTCTTTGAGTTGAATGTTTATGCGAGGTCCAGAGTGTCCGTTCAAATTACTCTGTGTTAAATTTGGGTATCGCTGTAGTAACTCTCTGTATCCGGTTTCTTCATTGTTGATAGACTGAATTCCGACAACACGGATATCAAAAGCTTTGAACCAATTCGATCCAAATAGATTCGGTCCTTCTGTTTCTTTTGTGACGACAATGGGCAATACGGCTTGCTGTCCTTTGTATTCGACAGTTACGTTTGTGACGCCTCTAATGTCAATTGGTCTCTTTCCCCATGCTTTAAGTGTAGTTTTCCTTTCTAGCCACTGAGGTTCGGAGTTTGGCCAAATTTGCTTGTATGTTTGTTCATTTATTAATGTTTCTTCAGCACCGTTATCAACTTCCATAATAATTTCAGTTGAATTTATATTGACACATGTCTGATATTTTTTTTCATTAGACGTATACGCCGTCAACTTATAAGAGTGAATTTCTTCCTCATCATCGTTTTGTACGTTATGCGTTGATTTGTTTTTTGGTAAATCTGAAGATTTTAACTTCTTCTGTCTGCATACTTTTTCAATATGGCCCGTTTTTTTGCAGTAATTGCATTGGCTGTTTTTATAATAACAGTCGTTTGCCTTGTGGTTTAATTTACCACATCGGTAGCAGGCTTTTTGATTTTCTTCACTTTTATTTTTAAAATTAGTGTTTCTTCTTACTTGTTGCACTGCCCCGGAATCTTCTTGCTTCAGTTGCTTCTGCTGATTTTCAGTACTCTCAACACTGTATGCTATTTCGAGTGTTTTGTCGAGTGACAATCCATCTTTATTTGTTGCTGTGATAGCTTCTTCCTGTCTCCGGCATAAATAACGTTGTAGTTCTTCATTTCTGATACCGGCTACAAAACGGTCACGCAGCATAATTTCCAGCGGTAATTTTTCCTTTTCTCCACCGAATTTGCAATCTTGTGCAAGCTTACGTAACTCTCGGATGAAGTCTTTAAGCCCTTCTCCTTGGTGCTGGTCCCTTTTTTGAAACCTTACACGTGCCAGTAACTCGTTGACTGGTTTTCCGAAATGTGCGTTACATCTTTTTATAATATTTGAAAATGTAACGTCTTTTGGTGCTTCTGGTGACAGTAATGATTTAATTATTGTGTAAGTCTTCGCTCCTATTGCCGTGAATAAAATACAGCGTTTTTCACCATCTACTGTGATTTTATTTGCTTCAATGTAGAATTCAAAACGCTCCAAATAATCTTCCCATTTTTCAGTAGCTGGATTGAACTCTGTTAATTTGCCAACTGTAGACATTTTTAACTTTAATTTATTCACTGTTTTTTCTTCCTCGTCGCCAGTTAAAGTATCTTTCATCGATTTACTTTTTATAATGAATTTATTTTTAATAAATGAAAAGGAATTTATAAAATCTAATAACAAAATAAAGGTCATAATTCTAATTACATAATAACAACTAAAAACTATAAAGTTCGATATACAACAATTTGGGAACCTAATAATTATAAAAAAGTTAAGTACTACCCTACTCTTTACTTTTTATATAGACCAGCCGAGTATAGTTTGTTTAGCTTATTGTTGGTTGTTGATTTGTTAATTAATAAGTGCAATTTATGGTAACTTAAAATTTACCATTTGATTTAATTGATCTCATCTATCAGTCTAATCTATACTAATATATAAAGCTGAAGAGTTTGTTTGTTTCTTTGAACGCGCTAATCTCAGGAACTACTGGTTCAAATTGAAAAAAAAATGTTTTGTTGGATAGCCCATTTATCGAGGAAGACTATAGGCTATATAATATTACGCTACGACCATTATGAGCGGACTTTAATGAAAAATGTTGCAAAATGTATCTCAAAAATAAGCTTCTATTCATGTGAAATGCACTAACTAGATATACTCATATTAGCGTTGTGAGAACACAACCTCAGGTGGCTCAATCGGTAGAGCATGCGACTGTCAATATCAAGGTCGTGGGTTCGAGCCCATGTTGGGCGAATATATTTTTATTTTTTTTTTATTTTTTACATTGCTTTCCTCTAAAGCTTACATTTAAATTTATTTTAATTTTATTTAATTAATTTCAGAAAAAATATTAGTTAAAAAAAGTTTAAATCATCATGAAAGGACACAACATTCATCTCGGTAAACTAAGATGAATGTGTGTACTCATGTTCCTCCCTTCCCCATTCGTTCTTCTACACCCGGGTGAAACCGGACGGGACCGCTAGTTTGTAATAAAGTAACAATTTGGAAATAACATCGTGTTTTATTAAAAATTTCTCGAGATACTCGAGAAATCCTGGTCGAGAATTCTCGCGCCTCGAGAAATCAGAAACTCTACTCTACACGCACGCGCAGTGCATAGGTACTGTGTTTGGATGTAATGAGGTAATCTCCAAAACTACTCATCCGATTTCAAAACTGTTTTCTCCAATATTTAGAATGGACCTTCAATATGGACACAGTCCATTTATTATCGCGTAAAAAAAATGGAACTTTTTCTCCATGGGGATTTTCTTAGTTTTTGAACAAAAAGTGGCAAGTAAGGGCCCTACATTTGAATAAAACGGTACCGCTGCACTGTTGAATTATATAGAGCGTGCAACCATGCATAGCCACCTATCTGTCGTTTATAGTTTTGGTCGTATTAAATAGGTAAAGAGAGACAAGTTACAAGCACCTTATGTGTACCACTAATTTCAAAAACACATAAAACCTAAGTAGCGCTCACATGCCTTGGATATACAGTTTATATAGCGTATCTATGTAGCGTTTTAATATTTATACACATTGTAAAAGATCTCGACTATGTATACTTGTATGTCGCCCTTAAATAATTGACTTGATTCAGTTGCTGAAAGATTAACACTTCCACTGGTAGTTTCGAATTTAAGTGTCGGTTTTGACTCAAGACTTAATCCTAGATTCCTAGCGTAGCCAAATGAAAAAAAACTAGTCCTGTTGCTCTAAAATTTATTAATGCAACTTTTTACCATTCCAACATCATAAATGTGGAATAGTACTATTAGAATATTTTTTCGTTTTGAGGTCCTCTGAATTCAAAAAACACACTTTTTTAACCGACTTCAAAAAAAAGGAGGAGGTTCTATGTTCGTCTGTATATTTTTTTTTATGTATGTTCACCGATTTCTCCGTCAATTATGGACCGATTTTCAAATTTTTTTTATTCGAAAGAGTGCACCTCAGAGGTGGTCCCATCGGAACCAAGTCAGGATCTGATGGTGGAATCCGGAGAAATCGAGGGAAACTCTCAAATTTCAAAGACACGCATAATGTTTTTTATGTACCGTTCACCGATTTTTAGTGTTAGATTAACACTAAAAAGAGAAAAATAAAATATTTTTAACAAAAAAATTGAACCGACTTCACAATAAAAAGTAAAAAATAATTGCGTATTGAAATGTTTTGGAGTCGGTGTAGTTCTCGGAATAGATTTCATTTTGGCTGACACCGACTCCAAAACATTTCAATACGCAATTATTTTTTACTTTTTAGTGTGAAGTCGGTTCAATTTTTTTGTTAAAAATATTTTATTAACACGTTTACTGTTTAGCTTGATAAATAAAAGTGAATCGCAATTGTTTTGACATATCTAATATAAATTGTTTTTCTAAAGCCTGCTCGAAATATATCATCTAATTTGTAACGTTAAAAATCGATATTTTGAAAATCGATTTTCAACCCTTAAAATCCACATTTCGCGATTCTGACACATCAGTACGTTGAACCATTTCAAATGACGCCTTTCGTCGAAATCGGTCCAGCGGTGTAGGAGGAGATAGACGAACAAAAAAACTGCTGCCCTATTAATATATAAATACCAGCCAATTGGGCGACGGAACCATTCCAGCTTCAAAATTATTCACGTTGGACATATTATAACAATAAAAAAAAATAAAATTTCAGTTAACGCGTGCGGTGACGCGGGTGACGGCTAATATTAAATATTATGATATGCATGGCATATAATACGTGTCATGTAAAAATTAACGAAAGTATGCTTGTCAGTTGTCAACTACCTAACTAATTACCTTTTGACAGATCTACAGAACAAAAGAACAGCTGCTTTTTTTTATTTTCTAACTATTTCCGAAACTACAAAGTTTAAAAAAATATTTTTTTACAAAACTTTCTTGTAAAAATAAATAGAATAATAAACCGTCATGAAAAATATACCATTATTATATAAAAATAAAACAACGTTATAGGCTTATAGCATATATCTCTTCTCTTCATATAGTTGCATATCAAACATCCTCCCAAAATTTGGTTTCAATCCGCTCATCCGTTTGACCTGTATCGTGTTCACAGACAAACACGCACAGCTTTTTCCAAAAATATGTTTTTTTGAGTCGTGGGATCTCAAAACGAAAAAGATATTGTAAACAGATAGGGGAGTGTCGACCAAATTTTCCCCTCATTCGTATTTCACTACCCGTCAGCCAATCGGTTTCTCGCTAGCAGCTTACCTCCCCCACTCCTGAAAGTGTCATGTTTCGTTTCCGTTGCGCTGTTGAACAAAATTACTCCTATCGCGGCTAAAGAAATTTCGCTTACAAAAAATCGCAGTTTTTACTCACAAAACAGAGAATTTCGTGCAGACATGTACAGTTGAATGAATGAACAAATAAGTACACACTTACACACCTATCTGTGAGTAGCGTCGTCTGTTTAATTACACGATAAGATTGTCTCACACAGTCGCCTGAAACCTCTTTGTGCCAGCTATTATATAATATAAGACTTCCATAAAAGGAGTGACGATTTTCAGTGTTATAAAACTATATACTGGCTTCCACAGAATGCAATTCCGGCAACGTTACATCAGAAATAATTTTTGGAGTTAACTCCTTAAAAAACGATTTTGAGTTATAAGGCTCGGTACGGAAAGTTTATGAGTAGTAAAATCAATTGGTGAGGCGTTACGCTCCACCGCTTCAAGTGTGGCGTTATACTCGTTCGCTTCAAAAGAGACAAACATATAATATATCTGTTATAGGATTTTACGTGCGAAAGAATGAGATGGAATACATTACACAGCGCATCTAAGGAGTAAACTCCAGTCGTGCGTCGGAGCTAACACACACACACTTTTTTAATTAGAACTCAAAAGAAGTATGATGTATTATATACAGTAATTGATTACCGAGCGATGTAGCGTAGTGGTCAGAGCACTAGACCCGCATTAGGAAGGTACTGGGTTCGAATTCCGCCAGGGGCAGATGTGGCTGGGACTTTTCCCTGCTGCCTCTCGCCGAGAAACGGTAATTCCTGTACCGGCCATCTTGTTTGGTTTCCCTCAATAATTCCAGATAAATATCGAAATGGTTCCTCAGTCAAGGCCATGGTCGATTACCTGTCAAACTCCTAGGCTCAAAATTTGCCTACCTTATCCTAATGTTCTAAAATTTCTTCATTCGCCCATTGCTATTAATTAAGCGGAAGTTTAAAAATGTAGAAAATAATGGGAAATGTGGTAGATGGAAAACAGTAATGGTGCGAATGGCGTCTGCTATGACAAAGTCGAGAAACGGACGTTAAACGCATTATTATTATTATTATTTATTATTATATTATGAACAAATGGACATTATTTAATGTCAATTTTATTTCGAATTCAATACAAATCATCACTCATTTCACGAATGTCCTGTATGGTAAGTAGTCCACGAGTAAGGTAGTACATGGCAATTTATACACGTCTGCAATATAATCGTATATAATATAAACTACAGACACTATTTGATGTAGATATGTATGAAGACGAAGTCATGCGGCTTATAACATCAGTCGTTATCTTACTATATTTCATTCATATCAAGCTCTCGGTAAAGCAAGTCGGTCTCTGTCAGAAGCTTTTCAAAATCACCACTAGGTGAATTCTTAAAAACTGTTATTATTGTTCAATAAAAAAAGTTTTCGTTTATTGGACTATACCAGGGGTCGGCAACCTTTTGAGACGGAAGAGCCAAAAGTTACAATTTACAAAATTTCCCAGTTTTTAAAGAGCCACTAAACATTTTCGTTTCAGTATTATAGTATTTGCTTATATAGGTATAATATATATATCCACGGACGACACGTCGCGATGGGGGCGGTGCTGGTGAGACGCGAGTGGAAGTGGCTGAGAGATATACATGGTACTCAATCATGGATCGATTGAACGATTTTTAAGGGTTTATATAATAAAATAATTATTTTTTGCGTATGGAACTGGAGAGCCGCAACTTTGCATCAAAAGAGTCGCAGGTTGCCGACGCCTGGACTATACGATTATTTTTTTAGAGTGTCTTAAGGTCGCTGCACACGAGGCTAGAAACACTGCTAATTCCTACATTTCATTTGAGAGAGATATTAGCCTGAACAAACAAACAGACACGCACACTCAACCGGATACTTGATTTTTTATGAGCAGAGATGAATCAACCTTTTTATGGCATAAAGTGATTAAATAATGCTTAAATTACAATATTTTATTTACCCTATAATATCAACTTCAAAAATATGTGTTCATTTTTCACTGGCAAGCAATTTTTGACGATATGTAGGAAAATACTTATAAAATTATATGTTGAAATAGTCGATCTAAAATCTCTTTAGAAAACATTAATTTTATTAGATTTACATACTCAGATGCCTCACTAAAATTTGTGCAGCGAAGCAAAAGTGAAATGGGTATAGTGTTCAAACAGGGTTACCACTTATAGTTATTAATTTTTTTATACTACAACTCTCCCACGAGAAAGAGGGGGATATGTGAGGCGTTGGATGCAAGTCAGACAGTGGAGTCAACACGCGTCGGCCTAACGTGCAGTTTGACCTGTAACGATTCAATATTCATACATTTTCATATATTATTTATAAATTTATATAATTTTATTAATTATTATTATTTTGTAGAGAACTTATTAATTCATATTTGCAATAAATTATACTGATACCAATTAATAGATGTGTTACACGATCTGAATTATAATCGTGACATCTCATTTTTGGACTCCTTAAGAAACGATTTTGAGTTATAAGACCCGGTACGGAAATTTTATGAGTAGTAAAATCAATTGGTGAGGCGTTACGCTCCACCGCTTCAAGTGTGGCGTTAAGCTCGTCCACTTCAAAAGAGACAAACATATATTTCTGTAGGATTTAACGTGCGAAAGGAATACAAAAGAGTTAAACATACATATCTGTAGGCTTTAACGTGCGAAATAATGAGACGGAATACATTACACAGCGTATCTAAGGAGTAAACTCCAGTCGTGCATCGGAGCTGACACACACACTTTTTGAAGTGAAAACTTCTTTAGCGGCGTTGTACACTTTTTTTGTAATGGGTAAAAAATGTTAAACTCGCGTCAGGCCTGACGCGGCAGGACAAGTGAGAACTGGGTAAGCGAGAAAACGCTCTAAGTGAGAGTAATTGCTAGGGATGTGAAAAAATAATCGATCTTTATTTTAATCGATTATTTTTTTCTTATAATCGATTTTATTTATGACAATAATCGATTTTTAATTAATCGATTATAAAAATTACACATTTTAATCGATTTTTGTAAATGGTGCCATCTGTGCGACAGACGATTTTTTTTAGATTTTTGATTCTTTAAATTCAAAGTTTAAAGCATGATTTGTTTGTTTATGTGTAATAAAATGTCAATTTGTACTAGAAATTGTTTCAACAATTCTAATCTGTATCAATAACCATAAGGTTGGCATTTTAGTTATTATTATTATACTTACCATTTTAAATTATTTTCATTCTAATAAATTTTTAATATTATTCTCTTAGTTCTGTTATATAGAAAGAATCGATTTTTCTACAAAAATCGATTATTTCTTTTAAAATCGATTTTTTAAAAATCGATTTATATTCAAACAAAAAAAATCGATTATTAATTAATCGATTTTTTTCATTCAATGTCACATCCCTAGTAATTGCTAGGTACCGTGTGGTTTATTACTGTTAGTATGTTACGCCGCTACACCAACAGCAATCGGTGGCCGAGCGGTCTAAGGCGCTAGTCTTCGCTGACGTCAACTCTCGGCATCACGGGTCGTATGTTCTAATACCGTCCACGCCGAATAAAAGTTGTTGTTTTTCGGCAAATTTTTGACAATAAATCGAACTAAAAAGTGGAAAATAAATATAGTTTAAAAAACACGCTTTATATCAAACTAAAAAGTGAAAAATAAATATAGTTTAAAAAAAACTAAAAAACACGCTTTATATCGAACTAAAAAGTAAAAAATAATTTTTGAAGTGAAAACTTCTTTAGCGGCGTTGTACACTTTTTTTGTAATGGGAAAAAATGTTAAGCTCGCGTCAGGACACGTGACCTGATCGAAAATTCGTAAGACGTTAATATTCAAGTTTTCACTTGTGCCGGCAGTCCCGGAGTGCAACCCGTCCGTTTTTTTTAATTGAGTCATTTAATTTTGAAACTATTTCTCTGGTTTTTCTACAAGTCATGCAATTCACAGGTCACAAACTTTCCAAAGTGACGTCTAGATCCCATCCAAATTGGCCAAAAATGGGTTAGCCGGCAACCCTAGCTCATTTTACACTCTGCCGGGTATTATAGGTATCTACTTATGTACATCATTACAGACACACGCACACAAACGCATGTTTGGCGTGTCCAGCACGAAATGTCACATAGTTCATTGTTGTATCACATTTTCTAGGAACTGTACTTGTATTTGTATAATGAATATCCATCAGAGAAATGTAATAAAAATTGTTAAAATAGTTCTTAAATTTGTTTCCAGTTTTTAACTGATTTTTAAGAGGCTACTGCTTCCACATTTAAGTAAGAGTGGATTTTGCAATTTCGCGTTGAGGTGCGATCACAGACAGACAAGTGACAGTCAGGCATTTTTAAAAAACAACTTTGTTTGGGTCCAGGGGACTTAAAAACACGTAAATTCATTAAAAACTCAAAAACAGAGTTTGTACACGATCTGAAAACTCCTTATATACTTCGTTTCAGATACTCAGGTGTCAATATTTTTTAAACTAATAAAGAAAGGCAGTATTCTAGTAATGTTGTTATTATAAAAATATTAGTTCTCGCAGTTTGTCAATTCAGCGCTGCATATAATGCAGCAATATAAGAGAAATATGTCTATTCGTCGTGGGCACTGTGAAGTAATGAATCTTAGCCAACGCGAAATTGGTTGGTTCAAGTACAAGTCCCGACATCGAAATACATACGTTTGCTTACGCTCATTGAATTCAGCGTAATTTGTTCTGTAAGCATTCTCAATTTCAAAAATATATTCAAGAATTCGATTATTGCAATTTTTTCAAGGTTTAAAAAAATGCGATTTTTTTCGAAAACCGGTCTTTCGGAACTTTAGCAAAATCATTATGCTTATAGAAAAAAACACGCTGAATCCAATGAGAACAAACGTCTGTATGTCTTGGTTTTGAAGTTATTTGCGTTAATAGTTTTCAAAAATTCAAATAAAACCTTCGAATGACCGTAGTTTGCAAACTAAAAGAGATAGAGACGTTTGCTTACGCTCACTGAATTCAGCATATTTTTTTCTGTAAGCATTCTCAATATCAAATGTACATTAAAGAATTCGATTTTTGAATTTTTTTCAATGCATACCTCTTTAATAAAATGCGATTTTTGACGAAAAATAAAATCTTTCGGAACTTTGGCAAAATCATCATGCTTGTAGAAAAAAACACGCTGAATCCAGCATGGTCGTAAAACGTCGTGTGTCGTCCAAAAAAAGTTTCGAACTAAAAAAAAATAGTATTTAACCGTCCCTCTCTCCCTTTACAAGTAACGCCACTGACTCAGTGGCCCACGAGCTAGTACTAAAATAAATAATTAATAAAATTTGATCCACTTCTCAAAAAGGTTCGTCATCACTGTCATATGTCAATATTTTAGTCTCAATTAGTAATCTTCCCTAAAAAGGCAAAGGGCAGTAAGTGACATTTGTTGACAAAATGAGTTCATACTGAAGCCAACGACAGCAGTAAGTGCTGCAGCAATAATTGTATTGTCTTTAAAAAATGTTTCCCCTATGCTTTGGTTTCCATAATCTAGAATTCTGGACGAAGACATTTTTAGTAAATCTTGATTTACTCAAATTCATAAGTTGGTCACTTACTGCCTTTTGCCTTTTTACGGCAGTATTGTTTGTGGTAAAATTAATCCTTTTTTTTAACCGACCAATATTTACGGCACTTGTCCCCTGAAAATCGGGACGTATCTTGCAAATCTGAGCACATGGCAACGCTAGTAGCAGCCTATGTGGCACAAAAATGGACAACATTATGTTCTGCCTATAGTGCCTACATACACACTCAAACAGAGAGAGAGTAAGCATGTTGTATGCAGATAATGTACGTATGTTAGACACCCATGTACGGGCTGTTATCTCCGCGGGCCAGTGTTTACAGCATCCAAACACCACCCTCAGTACGGCTCAAACCATATAAGTAACATTTTATTACATCTGCAATGTGCGTTGCTGTTTATTATAATACACACGCACGCACACACATGTAGGTAACTCTACAGGTACAGGGTTTGCACGAAAAACTGACTGAACACGTTCTTATCAGTCATAATATAAACCTACACAAATTGAAACTATACTTGTATTTTACAGTGTTTGGAATGGCTGCGGTTCTGCCGGCAGAGATAGTGAAATTATCCATAAATAATTCCTTGGTTTATTAACCTAATAAAAAATGAATTTGAATTTTGTTCATCGTAATAAAAAAAAATGATATGAATATGTAATGGATTTAGTGATTTTCTTGTTAATATATATTGTACCCATTTTGTACAAAAAACAATTTACAAAGTACAGGTTAAAAAAATATTTAACGTCACATTTGAAAATTATATCAGATTTAGGTAGGTAGTGTTTGTCTGTCAGCATGATCCCGGTCAAAAAGGGCAGAAAGTTTGAGATTGTTGCACTGCGCGTCATGATACCCGAAGCGAGCCGAGTTCAAGGCTCTCAAACCTTCTGCCCGTGTGCTGTATACTATTTTTTTCATACCTCGGTCGAAAGTACGCTTATTAATTACATTAATTAATTACTGGTTAATTATATGAGAACACAGATGAATTCCAAGCAATGTTTTAAGGTTATAGGTAAAAAAATGAATGACAGCTGTACTGGCTGGCGGCCGTAGCCCCAGTCTCTTGGAGCGGTGTACATGATAACTATTTTTTTTATAGCCGGTCGAAAGTACATACTTCCGGCATCAATGCATAAATATTAGACTTTCTGCCTTAAAATTGATACCGGAATTACGTACTTTCGACCAGGGTATGAAGAAAATAATTTTTTGGTACGATGTTTGACACGTAAAAAGAAATATCACTTCTGGGGTATGAGCAGACTCGATATATATTGTATTACAATATAAAGAGATACAATTTGTGTGTGAGTTTGTAGGGGATAATCTCTGGAACTACTGAACCGATTTAAAAATTCTTTCACTAATAAAAAGCTACACTATCTCTGACTAATATATTTTGATGAAAAATAAAAATACCAAATAAACTGGCTAAATTTGAGTGCATGGTGGAAGTACAGTATTTTATAGTGGAAGTAAGGGTACTTAAAAATACTAATACGGTGGAGCAGCTGTCACTATACCGTGTTCCATCTCAATCGCATGTGAATAGCGTCTAGCGTGCTATAACTTTTTTTTTTTTTCGATTAAAATGACAGTATGTTTCTATGACCAATTATTCTACACATGTAAAATTGTGAAAGCATTTCGGAATATTTATATTTTCATCGCAAAAAAATAGAATAAATGAATTTGCGCGCTCATTAATGAATCTTTAATGTATTATTCTTGTGAAGACATTGTAGATCCATATTATATAATGTAGCTGATGTAGTACTAGGGTAGGGTAAGTTGGTGGATGGCAGCTTTCGCTCGTGAGTGGTATGCGGTTGACGGCGAGACAGTGGAAATGTTACGAGTAACTTAGTAGCATCTACAATGGTAAAGCACTCTGTACTGGTTGTCGGGTGTCGCAGACTACGCTTCCATAATATACAGGGTGTAGAAACGAAATTGCAACACAACAATTTTGACTTTTCGTAATCATTTCAACTGGCTATTCGATAAATTGAGTATTGAAAATAAACGATAGTCGCGCTGTAGGGAATAAAAAATTTTTTCTTCGTATCTCGATCGAAAGTACGTACTTTCGTCCCTTATAGCAGGGACGAAAGTTTGACATTTCCTCCCTGTTATTTATTATATTAAATGACAGCGGTAACCCTATAGTTACGAGTATAAATACGCATGAGAAATGTTTTCCTCCCGTCGTTCTCACTAGGAGTAAATGTCAATCTTTCGTTCCTGCTGACGAAAGTACGTACTTTCGAGCGGATATGAAGAAAAATCGTATACACCACACGGGCCTTAAAAGTAGAAATCTCGGCCCTCCCCAAATTCATTGTACTAAAGTGTTTCCTAGGTAAGGGATTGCTGATAAGTTGGTAATTACTGTTGCTCCTCAAAAGGATATTTGACCCAAGGTAGGACATATCCTTTAAAAGCTGTTGCTATTATTAAAAATAAGATTACAACCCCTACTATTCATGTAAAAAAGAAATTGTAAGAGTTGTAGTAAATTCCTCGACCAATATGAAAATAAATACAAAAAAAAAAATGAAGCTCCGTTAGCGTGAATATTTCGGATTATTCATCCATAATTTACATCTCGTCTAATATGGATAACTCTGTTAAAAGCACTTTCAATATTTGCTGTATAATGTATAGCTAAAAAAACTCCGGCCTTGTAGTATACTATAAGAAACCAAGCCCCTACAAATATTTCCTTTGCTTGAAATAGGCATGATGTCAGATTTTGAAATCCAGTTCTACGTCTACTATTTCCGAAAAAAAAAACATTGTTTCAGCAATAAATTAAATTTTAATGCACATTATTGCATTTTTATTTTTCTATTTTAAAGTAATCGCGAAAACGCATGTGACGTCACGCCTCAGTGACAGCTAACATTAGATGTTGTATTTATGGGTGTAGAGCTGTGGTTCAGATGCATTTCTTAAAAAGGTATGTAAATTTAAATCTTTGAATAATGTCTGAATATTTATTTGTATGTAAATTTAATTAATGATATGATTTATATTAAGTATTTTCTTAAAAGTAGGTAGGTACGGTTTTCTCTAATTAACTAACCTCAAAAATAACCTATGACATATTAAGTGTTATAAAATATCACCAAAAAAACGAAAACAAATCAATTCTAATTAAATGATGCAGAAGTGAATAATCGCAACAAAAATTTAAGCGACGCGGTGACTATTTACTTCGAGTGTTTATATTCTCTTTGATTTAAGAAGGCGTGACGTCATTCGGCGTTTCAGTCAACATGGCCGATTGCAGTATTTTATTAAAAATCTTATTAATCTCTGCAATGTTTGTATTAAACACTGGGTCAATTTTTAGAACCCTTTCAACATATATTCTTCTCTAAAACCATTTATTCTTTGATTCTTTTATACTGTACATCCTGTAAAATGAAAGAGGTCTAAGCAATGAAATGTGCCTTCTAGCCTGCCTCTAGCACATGCATGTCATTGCTTATGTTAGCGAAACGTAATATTTATATTATATAGATACCTATAGAATGTATAATTATGTATTATAGCGTTAACATGTAAGATAAATCTTAACAGAAAGTTTACTAGACTGAAAACATCAGAATATGCCTATTATTATTACTATTCATACATTCTAATGTTGCGGTTTCTAACATTTAGGCAACTCTGCGTATTGAAGCTGTTTATGCTAGAATACAGTCGAAGTTAGATTTAGAGCAATATTCACCGAACGTAAGTAGTTACTTATTCGGTTGATTTGTTCTGTGGGTAGATATTTCTCCGAATAAATAGCGATAATTCAATTCACCAAACATATTTATGTTTACTGCAGGTATAAATCTATTATATTTTGAGGGTATAAATATTTTTTCGCATTATATAATAAATTAATAATAGCCGTCACATAGATCATAATACCTACCTAACCTATAAACGTGGAGCATTTTATCTACAGCTGCTCTTGTGAATTTATTTATGTGTTGGTTATTAACCCTTTGTGAAGTGTATAGTACGTAACATAAGAATTGGATGTGGTTTTATCGCGGTAGCGGTGGCACTTCCATAACGTAAAAAATCGGCATCCATTTACTTCTATGCACACGTTTTTTTTGTTACGTCATTTACCGCCACATTACAGTCGTTATATTACGGTACCGCTATCTCTAGGCCAGGGGTCCTCTAAATAATGAAACAACTAACGCACTGACATTTTTTATATTGGTTTTTCAAAAATTCATTTGAATACCGTAAAACTTTTGATACCAGTATTTTCGGCACCTACACCTACATTATTTTTGAAATAGTAGTTTTTTCTATTCTAATTAAGAATGCTTAGGAATTACAAGAAAAACTCGAGCAACGTACCTAAAAAAATATTCCAAAGGTAAGCTGGAAGGACTAAAAGTATTTGCTCTTATTCTTATTATCTGATCGAAGAAAGCAACCGTTGGACATTTTCCTAGGACAGGGGTCGGCAACCTGTGGCTCGCGAGCCGAATGCGGCTCTTTTGATGTAAAGTTGCGGCTCTCCAGTTCTATACGCAAAAATTAATTATTTTATTATATAAACCCTTAAAAACCGTCCAATCGATCCATGATTGGGTACCATGTCTATCTCTCAGCCTTTTCCACTCGCGTCTCACCCGCACCGCCCCCGTCGCGACGTGTCGTCCTCGGATATATTATATACATTATACCAATATAAGCAAATACTATAATACTGAAACGAAAATGTTTAGTGGCTCTTTAAAAACTGGGAAATTTTGTAAATTGTAACTTTTGGCTCTTCCGTCTCAAAAGGTTGCCGACCTCTGTCCTAGGACATTCTTCTGAAAAGGTAAAAGGGTATGACTATGGCAAACCTAACGCTCAGGACAAGATTTTTTTCAATGACAGATTTTTCCATTTTAGTAAATGAACTCTTTAGCAACTTTTTCCATAATTCAATTGCTGAAGAAATCATAGATATAGACGAACGTCAAATTTATTTAATTCAATTCATTTCTTAATTTTTCAACTTCCTACGATTTGAATTATTTACAAAATATGGAAACGAATAAGGGAACATTGATACATGTTTTTTTATAAATATAATGTATTTAAAATAGCATATTGTGCAACTAGTACGACAATGCCGCACGAGCTGCACATACTATTTTTTATTACGAATAAATTAAAATTCCCAGAACAAATATTCAATTTTAAAATACACATTTTTTGCTGTCACATTCAGTATTGGTAACTATGGTAACTCTGAATTTGCGTGCGGCAAACAATAATTTCAGTGCGACAAATAAAGTTTGCGCACGCAAATGAAAATAGCCACTTTTGAACCGTAACAGCATGCGTAAAGAAACTACTTTTCCCGCATGAGTAATAAAAAAAAAAAAATTCCAGCGTAACAGCAAGATTTTAAAAAGAAAAATACAGGAAAACCTTTGTTTGAACTGTATTATAAAAATTTAAACTACAACCTAACATTTGTTTTACTGAAGATTAATTTCTGATTAATATTTAATACCAAAATACACACAACGTTGTGGAAAAAAAATTACATAGGTTCAACTCTTATGTGTGCGTGTTTGTATATTCAAATAGCGTTGTGTAATATTATTATACAGTTCATAAAGATCTGATACGAGCCATGTACAGAACGACACTGTTCATAATATTATCAGTAAACAACCCCATACCTAATTGAACACACACAATACCAGAGTTTATGAAAAATGTCAAAATATACATACAGTTATTAAAAAAATCTGATTTTCTATCTCGGGAGACGCAAATATACATATATTAAAATACTTCAAAAATAAACAAAGCGAATAAAATAATAAACCGAGGCAATGCGTCAAAAATTGTGACCTCTATAGCTCGGACGTACGTACGTACGTACACACCAACCGACGGCATTTTCAGTTATTTTGAACTTGAATCATCTAAAAATGGTTCCATTTTAATAAATGGAATATCCTCTTTTCAAAAAGCTACAATTTGGATCAATTTCATGCGATAAATCTACACATAGGTACTTAGTTATTAAAAAAATCTGATTTTCTATGTCGAGTGATTCGAATATATGCACTTAAATACTTTGATAATAAACAAAGCGAATAAAATAATAAACCGAGGCAATTCGTCAAAAATTGTGACCGCTATAGCTCGGACGTACGTACGTACACTAGTGGCCCTTGTGCGTCGGACGAACATGTAAATATTTTGAGCCGGGACGAGATTACCCCCCCCCCCTCCGTTTTCGAGGATGCTGAACACGGTAGTGATATTAAAATTTCTCTTTGGGATTGAGCAACCCTTAAAAATGGTCAAAAACTACCCTCGAGCGGGGTTAAGCGCGCATTACGCTATACACTTTCTGAAAAAAAATGTTTTTTCTCTGTTTTTAAGGATGCTGAGCACGGTGGTGGTGTTGAAAATAGAGTTTCAGGAGTGCAGTGATGTAGGTTTGGCATCTTCTATTTGAATTTTGGGTGATATTTCTTCTTAGTAATTTTTTTAAACTAATTATTTTTAAAATATAAAATGTCCACTCATATTCGTTTGGAAAGAAAACAAAAATAATTAAACACATAAAAAATGTTATATATAATAAAAAAGTTATAGCATCAAATGAATACCTACCTACGATAATTTTTTTGTGGAATATATTTTCTTTTAGCATTGCTGTTCTAGAGATAATACAATGACCTATAAAAAATACATTATAATAATTTCATTTTTATACGTTTGCTTTTCATGAATTATCGTGTAAATAATGACGGACAAATTTTACCTAACCATTATCACCCATCTGCAATATTGTTTGTTGTAAAAAATTGCACTAAATTTAACCTAGTTGTCTAACAATCATAACTTGGAAAGAAAATTGTACGGAACATTTTTTGCAGAGAATTTAATGTACATTATTTTTTTTTTTTTGTAAGACTGAGTTATAAGAATATGTTCAAGTAAATAAAATTGTCGACCAAATTTACTTGAAGAGTTCTATTTAGACGTTAATCAAAGATTTGAATTTATAAGAATATGTATTAAGAAATCTGTTTATTTTTTTTTTGTTCTTGATAGACAGCATATGCCATGATCTGAACAATGAATTAATTGAGACATTTTCAATTTATCATTTCTGGACTTAGTTTACACGATTTTTTTTTAAATAAAATTCCAAAGCTTTATTAATTTTTTTCCGACTATGGCACGTCGCAGAAGTTAGGTTCAGATGTTTACACTCTAGAGCTGAAAAGTATAGACTGATTTGTACAATTAATGAACTATATTTCGAATCCTAATCCTCCAAGTATCCTTGGATATGTGCCGTAACGAATATTTAATTAGGGCGGCCAAGAGCGGTATTGTTAAACGTGCAAAAATAATAATTAACAAAATTCCACTGAGATGAATATCAAATTAAAGACCTAGACGAATAAATTTCAAAAATATATAATATTATAACAAAACTGTTCTAGTTCGTGGTGGAAAATATTTCTTTACAATAGTGAAACGTTAACAAAACAAATAAACAAACAAACTAAAAGCACTTCTCTATAACGTAACAGAAACAAAACAACAAACTCTAACTAATAAAATAAAAGAATAAGTAATAAAGAATACAAAGTCACTATTTATGTACACAAAATATTTACAACACAGGAACACACCAAAATTTATCTGACTGTTCACTTATTTATTTATCTCAGGAGTACTGTTCACGGTACCGACTGTCAATTTATGTCACAACTATTTGTCGATATGACTGTCTCCCTATCCCGTGGTATACATATGCGCTGGATAGTTCTTTTTCCTGTATTCATTCTTGTCTGGCAACAAAGCATTTTTACCTACGCATATTGTTATTGTATCAAGCCGTTAATTGTTCCACAACAATCCGTGTGTCATTGTTAGAATGACGAGCCGATTGTCGTTTAACGAAATTCTTTGTCGTCCCAACGGAGAGAGTGTAACAATATAAAATACTTTTAATAGGATTTTTTATGCTTTACGAAACTGAATTTTTTAGCTCCGTAAATAACTTTCGTTTAACCCATCCGATTAGTGAATTTACAAAAAATAACTATAAAGCTCTCAACAGTACCTACTTATTAGTTAGGTTAAATGGCTGCAATGTAAATAATAATTTTGAATGTACGATTACAATTTCCACTAAATAAATTATATAGAACGATCTGTACGACACAAATATACATAATAATGAAAGGTTAACTCTGTAGGAACTAATATAGGCTTGTAATGACGACAAGTACCCAGATACCCGTCAATAAGTACTCAGTTTATAAACAAACTTTATTTTTTAAACTAAAGCGAATCAGCATTCGTAACTATAGTTTTAGGAAACTTTAAGATTTGGCAACAGCTTTTCAAAGAAAGCTTTTTTTCACCTCAGAAATTTAAATTCAAAGTACCTAGATAGTTAAAGTGAGTTGCGCAATTTTTAGTTGACAACATTTAAATTACGTTTAAATCGATCAGGCATCCAGATTTCAAGACTAAAAACAACGTTATAGCATATATCTCTTCTCTTCATATTTGCATATCAAACATACTCCCTTTGGTTTCTACTCACTAATCCGTTTTATCTGTATCGTGTTCACAGACAAACAGACACACAGACTTTATTTAAAAATATGTTTTTTTTATTGAATTCAAATTGATTTTTTTCAAATGATTTTTGGGATCTCTAAAAACCAAAAAATATAATAAAATTTTGAAATGTGCATTTTGATCTAAATTAGTACCATTCCCCACTTGTTGACTTGGAATGGTAATAATAATTTGAATTAATAAAATTATCGACCAATTTTTCAGACATTATAATAACAAAATAAATAATTATAATTCAATTAATTAACGTTTTGAATTATATATTTTGTTAATATATTGTCTGAAAAATTGGTCGATAATTTTATTTATTCAAATTATTATTACGATTCCAACTCCACAAGTGGGGAATGGTACTAATTTTAGGTCAACATTCACTTTTCAAAATTTTACAATATTTTTCGTTTTGAGGTCCCTCGAATAAAAAAAAAACATATTTTTGGAAAAGTCTGTTTGTATGTGAACACGATACAGGTCAAACGGATGAGTGGATTGAAACCAAATTTTGGGAGGATGTTTGATATGCAATTATGAAGTGCCCTATTGTTTTTTTGGGGTGAATGTGCAGAAGAGATATATGCTATAACGTTGTTTTTAGCCTGATCGATAATCAGACGTTAATCAAAGATTTGAATAATTAATTTATTATAATAACAACATTGCAACGAGTATCTGTATTAAACTAGTAGGTATCGTCAAAAAGGATAATACGCGCAATAGCTAAATGTGGATTTAATGCGCACTGCAGGATCCAGTATAAGCAACCACTCAGAGCCAGGGGGGTGATTTTATCTAAATAGAGCATGTAAAACTTCGATATACACACGTAAATAAAATAGCAGTTCCTAGTCCATAAACACGGGCCATTGAATATTCTGTTAAAGACACGACACTTTGATAATATGATAAATGACATTGTAGTCGAGTTGGCTTTTGCTGTGATGCCGAGAGACTGGGATGTTGAAGCACAAAGAACGGGCGGAGAGTTGATGATGACAGAAGATACGCAGTTATCGTCTTCTTTTGTCCATTTGATCTTAATGCAGACAAGTAAACAATTCAATAGAAGATTAAATAAGAGAGCGTAAAGCGTTGATGACATTGGATGACGACGTTATGGTGTTTGTGTGTTGTAAAGGGTTCAATGAAAATGAGACCGACAACAAAACGCTGAATCAAGTGTCACACGTCGGAAAGCTAGACCTGTAACTACACTGGAAAAGTGTAAACAGAGCGGACACTGGGAATGATTATTTTATATTTACACATCTTTGGACTAGAGCCACGTACATGCCAAATCTGGACCAATAGTCAATCGTAAATATTTGTTTCCAATGTTTGTCTCCCTCTACTCCAATCAGCAACATAGGCTGGCACATATTGACCTAATGTTCCTTGGCGAATATTTGTTTCCAAAACACTTACCCAAAGATACTCCTGCTCAATTATTTTGCAATAGCTATTAATACTCTCAATACTCATTACTCTGTCAACCATGAAGATTTCGATTACAATTAATTACAAACAATCAAATATACAGAACGTGAAGTTAAATAAAACAATTTAAGAATGCATATAACATCATGGTTTTTTATTTCAAATTCAAAATGACTAGTTGTGCAAGTACACATATTTTGAATTTAGTATTTAACTAAATTCAAAATATGTGTATAGAAACAAAACACTTTGAGTTATTATGGATGTTATTTCACTGTCTTCATTATTTTTTTTAAAACATCGACAAACATGTGGCCAGACTTATTAGAGCATTGTCAAATAAGGCGGAACCTTTCATTCCGGTTGGAACCTGGTCAATATTTGTCGTTCTCTACGACTAGCCATCCAATATCTTTCCAGTCTCGAACATTTGATGATCATCGTTACTGGTGAAGCGGACACATAATCGTTAATGGAGCCTCTGCTTACCCAAGGCTTTGCAATGTTCATTTTTGATCTATCATCTAGACAAGTTGCCTTATGTTGAAGCAACTAGACATTGCATCAAAGACGCGCGGCGAGCCGTTTCTGGTTAGTTTTTTTCCGCTCTGAAAGGTTTCATCATGGAACAATAACAGTTGGGGAAAGTTGTTTGTGTCTCGCATTTCCAGTATTTGCAAAATGGATGTCGTATCATGCGATAAAACTATGTCTCTGGATTCCTCATTAATAAAGCCCAACCTAAGCTTCGGCTTAGGTCACTTCGACGAAGTATTGGGCTTGCCGAAGTTGAATTTATTGAATAATAAAGTGAGGTACGCAGGCCGCACGGATCGGTGGTAATGAGAGAACGAGTTCCGAGGAAGAAGCATGTTCGAACGACTTTTTCGCCACGTGGAATTTGTGTAATATGTCCTTTCGAATCGGTAAAAGCGAAATTCTATTTCGGTTAGTCTTCGATCGAACTCTATACGCATTAGATTGTTTCGCTCAATTTCTGTATCTGTGTCGATCCCGAGGCGACCTCGCAGTGAGGAGGCTCATCTCAAGGTTGCCTCAGGTGAATACGCGACTTTACGATGACATCAGGACGTAAATTAGTTCTATATCGGATTGTCGACACCTTCGTTCCACCGTGACGGTGACGTGATGGTGTGTCAGTGACATCAAAATGTTTGCTGTTAAGTGGTCCGCCGGCGTTTCATTGTATTACGAAATGATTATGTAATACAATGTAGTGTTATATATCTATGAATGTATTTGTGTACAAAAGGGGTGTTGATGCAATAATTAGCGGGGGTGTAAAACTGTATTAAAACAAGTGTTAATGATATTATTCAATACAATCAAACTGTCCCTCGCTTTGCTTTACATATATCTATTTATCGTTACGCAACATCATTTCTTTGTCACATCATTCAGATGTAAACGTTCAGTTGTTTATAGAGGGTGGTAAATTTAAAACGCGATAATATTTCTATGTACAATATCAGCATATTTGGTTTCCGATATTATTGCTGTCAGTCGTTATACCCTATGCGGAGGGAAAAAAACAGGGTTGCCAACTTAGGGGTTTTCCCCCTAAATTTGGGGGGATAAAATGTAGAATGGGAATTTTTAGAGGTTATTTTAGGGACACAAAAAAAAACTTCTTTTTTCTATCGGACATTAGATGAATTGCAAAACCGACTCATAGATAAATATCTGTTTTCATTATTTTTGAATTTTTCAATCTTTCAATCTTGCGTGCAATCGATTAGTTAATAAATAACTTAATACTAATTAATTTTTATATTTTTTAGATATTTCTGAAGCAGATCCAAATCCGGATCGAAACGTCATCCTGTGTTATATTGATTTGTAGTTTTATTATTTTTTGTCAATATAATATGGTCTGAGAAAAATTGGTCGACAATTTTATTCATTTGAATCTGTTTACTAAGTATTAACCTAATAATTTAGTATTTTAGTAACATGTTAAATATGATCAATGTTAAAATGTATGATTCTAAAAATTCAGAAACGTCAAAAGAAACTAAAACTCTTTTTGAAATTTTAAATACTTTATAAACATATGATAATATAAAGTAATTAATTAAATAAGGATTTAATAAATTAATACTGAAATTTATAAAAATGAAAATAATATTTATTATACATTATTTATTACTATTTATTGCACATACCGCTAAACTAGCGGTATGTGCTTTATTATCGCTTTGTGCGTCAGAGCTGACTTTCGTTCATATAAGAAGTTATATCTAAGTTAATTTCACACGAAATCCATTCAAATTGAAGCTTCTTGAAAAGAGGAGATTCTAATCTATAAAATAGAACCATTTTCAAATCAATTCGAGTTCATAAATACTATTAAAATTGTAATTGAAAATCACAAACAGCAGTTGTCGGTTGGTCTGTACGTATGTACGTACGTACGTACGTCACGACTCTACAGATCACAATTTTGGTCGGATTGCCTTGGGTTATATTTTATTCACTTTGTTTACTATCAGACCAGAACCCTATTTAAATTCACTAAAATGTGTTCAGTAGTTTAATTTTTATAAACAGTTTTATTTTATTATTTTTGACAGCTAATAGTTTAAAAAAACAATATAATAATTGCTGTGTAAATATAGTGTAATCCATAAAACAAGTGCTACACTTCTATACCGTGATAACACCACTACACGTATTAGGCCGCCGTGGCGTAATGGTTATGCCGTTGGATCCCCAAGGGCAAGGTCCTGGGTTCGATTCCTTACGAAATCATTGATATTTTTCTTTTTTTTTTTCTTTTTATTTTGTTTTATTTTATTCCACTTGATATTAATTATATATTATATTATGTATAGTTCTTAATTTTTTTTATTTTTGCAAACTTAAAAAAAAATATTTTTTCAATTTTTAATTATTGTTATTTTTTTATCATACAGTGGAAAACTTGCGGGATGTGCACTTTTGGTTTTGCCAACTATTTATTATTATTATTTATTTTTATTATTTAAAAATATTAATGGAAATAATTTTTTTTTTAAAGTAAAACAATTCTTTTTTTTAGGAATATTTTTCAACTTATGGTTGGGAGAAAATATTTTTAGGAGTTAGTAACCCTGGGATAAAAATTGAGTACCTATTATCTAATATTCCGATTTATCCCAGCTACCCATTATTCGTAATGACTGGAAAAAATTAAAAAAAAAATAATAAAATAAACAATTTAGTTGAATGTATGAGATATCCATAAATCATATAAATAAAATTTCAGATCTTTGTTTGAAAATTGCTCTATTCATCGCATAAAAAACAAATTTCTTTGTTTCCACCAAATTCAAAGCAATAACTAAACTTACGATTACTTTGTTAAAATAACTATTGATTCTATCTATTATATCGGTTTTTATTTCATTTAAAAATTGTTGGAAATAGAGGTAATAGAGCTAGCTTTTTAACAACGAATGACCAATCGCTTAATGATTAACCCGACATAAGTAGGTAATTAAAAAAAGATAACTAGAATATTATTTTAAACTGACAGTTTATTGATGGTCAAATATGAAATAAAGCGTTGGGACTGTGTTTACAAAGGATTAACCTACAAACCATTAAAATGTAGGTCTGCATTGAAGAAGTGTCTTGTCAAACAAACAAGTATATTTTTTTAACACCCTTACTGCCCTCGTTATTTTGTCCTCAATACGTTATTATACACTATATGCATATTATAACTATTTAATGATGAATAATAATATATATTTATTTAAAATTTAATTACATCACTTATAATATACAGTAAAACCTCTTTAAGTCGAACCTCGATAAGTCGAAAACCTCCAAAACTCGAAAAAATGTTTTATTCCCTTCTCTTCAAGCCCCAAAACCTCCATTAGTCGAAATCTCAACACTTTATAGGTCCCTTAAGCCAATTTGGTATCTACATATTCTCCCTTCATAACTCGAAAAAATAAATTGGACCTCTGTATCTTGAGCATAGCAACACAAAATTAGTTAAAATGAATCTTAGACTCCACAAGTCGAATATTTCCTTACGAAATCCTTCATATGTCGAAAAGTCAATGACTCTAATTTTTGGCGTCTCCCTTGAAGTTTGATAAAAATAACAATAAGTCTCCCAATTGGGGAACAATTTTCCCAATTGTGGAACATTCTCCCAATTGCGGAACATTTTCCCCATTGTATAAGTTGTAACGATGCTTTCTTAGTGCCCCACTCTAGAGTGAGGCTGCAGCGTTTCGTTACATGTTAAGTCGCATGAGTTCAATTCACCCTACCGAGAAGTCAAAATTCAAAAGCCGTTTCTCTAATAGAGTTGCCGCTACGAACTCTATATATGATACTTAATAAGAAAAGTCGCAGGATTGTGAACAAAAAGTTAGATTTATTAATGTACGACGTTTCGTCTATAGATTTAGACTTTTTCAAGTACAATAAGAAAATTCATAACAATAATTATGAAAATAAACATTAATTATTAACCATAGCAATTAACAAAAGTTAAGGTGCATAACACAAAAACATGGCAACAAGTTTATCTATAAATTTTTAAACAATAAAAAATAATAAATAAAAAATAAAATATCGAAAGTTAGTTCAATTTCATAACATAGTTATACTGATTACTTTTTTGAGTGTCTGTTATATAATTAATAGAATTGTTTTTTCTAATAAAACACATTTCACTGATATTGCGTTTCTTCCAATTTGACTCTTTATTTAATATTTGAACTTCATTAAATAGAAATTTATGTCCAGTGTCGAAATGATGAGATGACAACGCGGTCTTATTATCACTTAATAAATTTATGTTTCTACAGTCCATTCTGTGTTGGTAAATTCTATGTTTTAGTAACTGTCTTGTTTTCCCCACATAGCACTTACTACATTCACAAGGTATTTTATAAATGATATTAGATTGATGAAAAATAGGTGTTTTATCTTTAAGACTTGTGAATAACCTGTCTAATTTATTTAAATTATGAAACACCAACTTGATATTTGTGTTAGAAAATAGTCTGTTGATTTTGTAGGACAAGTTCTTGACAAATGGAAATCTAACATACATCTTAGTAGACTTAGTTCTTGCAGCCACAGTATCCAACGTGTTATTTAGGTGATTTTGGTCCTCTATAAATCTAACTTTTTGTCCACAATCCTGCGATTTTTTTATTAATTTAGAACTCGATGGACACGATATCTAATATCTATCAAATACGTTTCGAAAGCGTTATAAAAAATTCACCGCAGGCCAAGTTCATGTGAGCGGGCCATTAAGTTCAAAAAATATTTAACTTGTCCATAACACGGATGCACAAAACAATATTCCTATGAGGCAACCAATCACAAGTCGACGTTCCGTCACTGTTAAATATAGGTTTTGTACAATAATAATATGTATATTCACCTGTTTACATGTGCGTACATTTCGTGTTCTAAACTTCATTATCTTTATAGTCTTTGTTCGTTATTTGGTTGTTATCAGAGAATATAATTTGAAATATTACGTTTTAATAGCCCCTGCAGAGTTGTATATGTATATGTACCTACGGGGAGGAGGGGGGACGAGACTTATAGTTACTGATCTTATCAGAGACGTACGTACACGCGTAGTTACATACTGTCGTTAAGTCTTGCATGAATCTATTGAACGATGCCAAAAAGACCGGTCTGTAGTTCTTTTAACGATGCAACATTATCAATACTAATAAGTATGGACATTGTCTGTTAGCCTGCCAGATTTACAAATAAAAATAAAATAATGCACGTGGATCGGTTATCCTTTTCTCTTACACACTGTGTTATGGACATTTAAAGATTGCGTATGTTCTGTCTTAAAATAAAAAGATTGCATTTGTTCAAAAACGGATGCCATTTCAAATATTAGTTATAGTTTTTTGACATTTATATTTTGTGAAATGCAACGCCTTCTAACTTCACGATTTGTTATTAAACCTATATAAATAGCGATATGTAAGCAATGTCAATGCTTCAGTGGTAGAATACTCATTTGGCATGCGGGTGGCCTGGGTTCGATTGCCGGCAGATGCGCAGCAAATGTTATTTTTATTTATTTAGAGTTGCAAATCACACGATTAATTTTTGTTTAATAATAATATTATAGTATAAATAACATTTTCGAATAATTTAAAGGACGAATCTTTGATTTTTCATTAATATTTCGATAATTCAAACTCCATTCTATTAGAAACTAAGTAGATATATTAATTAATTTTTATATTTTTCAGATTATTTCTGAAGAAAATCCAAATCCGGATCGAAACGTCATCTAATGAAATATTGATTTATAATTTTATTATTTTTGTCAATAGGTATATAGTCTGAAAAAAATTGGTCGATAATTTTATTTAGGTATTTGAATTTATAGACAAATTAGTAAAAAAATTATATGATACATGATAATTAATTAGCGAAAAGAACTTCATTCCAACCAAGTGTTCCACAACACCTTTCGTCTTTTTTTTCTAATTGATCAGTTCAATAATTCTTTTTGACGTGATAACGTCTTATAAATTGATGAATCACCAATCTTATAAATTGATAAAACACCGGCTGCATGTTCGAAAAAGTGTAACGTTCGTAACGCGTAACGTTCCTAACGCGTAACGTTTTTTGCTAATTTCTCGCTCAATTTAAATCAGATCGGTTTGAAACCAGTCTTAAACGAAAGAGGAGAACATTTTACATAGATTTCGTATAACAGAATTTGCCTAAACAGTTTTTTTATACAAATTTATATAGAAAAATAGCTGTATAAATGCAATGTTGTCTAATGCATAACGCGACGCGGTCGGTCGTCTTTGTTTGCCGTACATGGAAATTAGAAAATAACGTATGTCTTGTCTTAACATGAAAACAGCTGCATTTCTAATGTTTAATTCAATTTTTTGACATTAGTATTTTGTGAAATGCAACGTCTTCTAAGTTAACTATTGGAATAACTAATTATTATTAGAACATAATACTTTGACAGTTGCAAACGTCACTTTTGACATTTCTTATCATTCCGACACCAAGGATAAGCGGATTGAAACCAAATTTTGGGAGGATGTTTGATATGCAAATATGAAGTGGCCTATTGTTTTTGGGGAACATCGGCGCATGCGTAAAAGAATATATCTCTTATAATGATGTTTTATATAATAATAATATAGTTTTTAAAACGGTTTTTACTCTATTTTTACTAGAAATTTTTGTAAATTTTTTGGGGAAAATCGGCGCATGCGCAAAAGAGATACATGCCATAGTTGTTTTTTATATAATAATAGTGTACTTTTTATAGTGTTTTATTATTCTACTTAATAAAATTTACCTAAATTTGAAGCGAAAGATGCAATATCATAGATTCGAATTATTGTAATTATTATATAAATTTAGGTTATGTATTACGGAATACGTTATCACGTAAAACTATCGTCCGTAAACCGACTTTACAAACAACCAATTTTTTTTTTTTATTTAATGTTTAATGGTGTTTCGACATTATTGTCATTAACACCCACAAGTACAATAATACACAATAATACACATTAGGAATGTACTTTAAATATAATAAAAAAAGAAAAAAACAATATTCAATAATTCTAAATTTGACGCTTTCAGTTTTCTTATCTCTATTTTTGCAACTATTGTACAAATAAATTATTGTTATTGATGGAGTTCAGTTCGATTCAAGAATTCATTTAATACAAATTTTAAAGAGTCGAATCGTTCCGATCACGCTTGTCGTCTTTTAATTACTTCTAACTACATGTCATGGCGCAACAATGGGGTTTGGGTTTGCCGATGCATGTTGTTATATGCGCAATGAATGAGGTTTATAAATTTACTTTTAATGGCACCTAATTGTCTACAAACGAAATTGTTGGCAAGAAATATCTTTACAGCACGAAATGTGCTGTTAGTGTTTATATCTACATATAATATGTTCCCATTTCGTTTTGTTGCTCGCAGTTTACCGACTCGTGAGCCGCAAATTCCTTGTTTAATTTATGAATTGGACAAAATTTGTTTGCAGATAAGTGTGTATACTTGTGACTAAAAAGGCAAAATCGCTTAAGTCGATTTTTCCGTAAAGGACCACGCACAAACCTTATGGGATTTGGTTCTCGGTTCAATTGATCGAAAATGGTTTTATTTTATAAGATAAGATAATAATAATAATAATAATAATAATAGTAATTTATTTTATGTTACCAAAGGTATAAAACATGTCAAAAACAATTAATAAAACATTAAATAAAATCTTTGGTACTGTAGTAGCACTTTTCGTTTAAGAACATTTTTAGTTTCTTTTTGAACATTTTGATATCTAGGCATTTAATCTCTTCAGGCACTGCGTTATAAACATTCAATAATTGAAAAAAAACATTTTTACGTGTCATTGCCATCTTGCTGTTAGGAACTTGCAGCTTCGGTTTTTTTCTTGTGTTATAAGAATGAGCAGTTTCATAACTCTCGAAGTAATCGTAGTTTTGTTTTACGAAACATGCTGCTTCTAATAAATAGATAGATAGTAAAGTTTATTTATTCGTATGCAGACCATACAAGGTATATACACGTCATCAAGTACTTAAATATGATTTAGCAACATTAATTTACATATTAATTAATAATATTTAATTGTGAATCATATAGACAGATATTGCTGATAAGATCGAAGAATCTCGCTAGAGATTCTTTTCTGTGCTAAATGCCAACGAATCTCTAGCGTATTCTTATACATTGATTTTGCCTTTGTCCCATATAACGCCGTGTATATGAAGCAAGTTTCCAAGTTTTATAGTTCTGTGACCACGTGACTTTCATAGGACCGATTTTTCGTATCACCCATATATACTTCTGTACCACAATAACAGCTTGCAGTCTGAGTGTGCCCGTGGACTAGCGGTAACGACGTTAGGCTAGTAATAAATAATAACAGGGTCTTGAGTTCGATTCCCGCCAGCATCATTGGAAAATTTGTTTTTCAATTTTTAATTTGTTTTTATGTTTTTAATTGTTTTTTTAGTTTTAATTTATTTTCTCAATTTTTTCTCATATATTTTTATTTCTTTTTTAATTTTTAATTTTTATTATTTTCTTGTTTTTTGAAAAATTCACTTTCGTCAAATCTTTTATTAAAAAATAACAAAATATATGATTGAAGTTAGATTTAAATAAATTAATTTATTAAAAAACATATTTATCATAAAAAGTGCAACAAAAATTAAAAAGTGAAAAGATTACGAAGTGAAACTTCTTTTTTTAATGCAAAATAAGTATTTTACAAATGATATGAAAAAAAATTTGTATTTTTAATGGTGGGCTTTGTTCATTGATTTTTTTTCCATGCCTTCAAAATGTGCCTTCATGGAATCTTCAAGAATATCCATATTTCAAATGAATATAAAAAAGAATCATGTATCACAGAGCATAGACTTGTTATAGCTCATTTTTATTTTTAATAGACTTCACATGGATTGTTTACAAATTGAATGTCATGGTATTCGCATGGAGGTGTGATGAGCCGATTGCACCACTAGGTGTTGCACCGCGGCAGCAGTGCAGCACTGAACTACGCGGCAAAATATAAATGCACTTTTGTAGTACTGTTTGTTAAATGAGAAGTAAAAATCAAAAGTCGATTATTGCAATTTCTATAACCGACTTTTGATTGTTACTTCTTATTTAACAAACTACAAAAGTGCATTTATATTTGGCGCGTAATCAAGTGCTGCCACGGTATAACTTACATGTCACGCCCACAAATACATGAGAGACGCGCTCGAAACCACAGTTGCATGGAGTAAGGATCGTGTTGTTTTTTACAATACATATTCTAATTTCGGAGATTCATTGCATTTAAATACAACAATATGAACACTTTTATTGCATTTAAATACAACAATATAAAAAATGCACATATGCTTATTTTGGAGGAAAAATAAAAATAATGTCTCACACTTTGGAAAAAGACGTGAAATCTTAAAAAAAAACTTCGGAGAAGTAAAAACTTCGTTCTGTGCTAAATTCAAAAACTTGAGGCGACTGAATCTTAAGATTATAACTTAAAAAAAAAGAATTTCGAGGCAGACAAGAAATTGAAATCAAGCTCGAAATTCTGTGCGTAAGACGTCGAAAAAAAATGAATTTCGAGGCAGACAAGGAATTGAAATTCAACCTTGAAATTCTGTGCTTATAAAAGCTACAAGAGCAACAGCAAAAAAAAGTGCACAGACGGCGTTTTTTTAGTAGTAACTAAAGGAGTTATGCGAACACCGTCTTTGCATTTTTTTTGCTGTTGCTCTTGTAGCTTTTATAAGCACAGAATTTCAAGGTTGGATTTCAATTCCTTGTCTGCCTCGAAATTCATTTTTTTTCGACGTCTTACGCACAGAATTTCGAGCTTGATTTCAATTTCTTGTCTGCCTCGAAATTCTTTTTTTTTAAGTTATAATCTTAAGATTCAGTCGCCTCAAGTTTTTGAATTTAGCACAGAACGAAGTTTTTACTTCTCCGAAGTTTTTTTTTAAGTATTTTTATAATTCAATTTTAAATTTTTTTTATATCGTTGATGTTTTTATCTGCTTCAGGCAATTTGTTATATAAATTGCTGCCATTCCAGGTGGGGCTATGACTGAATTTTGTAGTTTTGTAATTTCTGATATATACCTATATTATTATTAGTACGAGTGTTGTAGCTGCGCACATTATAATTTAAAGGATAATTTTACATATTGTTTTTAGTGTATTTGCCATAAGGCACTCACACTATTGGCGTCGGTGGGATGGCGGGATCTAGGGGTCGGACCAAGTGTACGGGCAATAACTTTCGAAGGAGTTAATTAATTTTAACGAAATTTGGTCCACACGTTGGAATCCATCATCGCACGAAGCCTATTTAAAATGGGCCCATGTTAAGGGTGGTATTTAGGGGTTGAAAAAAGTTTTCGGGCCAAAAAATACCGAAAAAATTCTCGGAATTGTTTCAAATTTGAAATTTAACCGTTTAGTAATTATTAAAATGTGCTGCTCAAATTTTAATAAAATCGGCCCGACAGGACCGGACTTACAAATATTATGAAAACACTAGTATACTGATATGGATTTACATACTGAAAGGTGTATATAATTTGGTACAAATGTTGAATTGATATTAATAGTGAAATTAAGTAAAAAAATTTGTTTAAAGGGGTGTACTAAGGGGTATTTTTTTATTTTGCCCAAAAACAAAGTTAAGTTCATACAATAGAGCCATAATGCTTATCAAAGCAAATACACTATATTGTCGGCAGGGTTTGGCACTTCGACCCGAGGTTTTTTTTATGTATATGATTAGTTCATATGTATTTATGCCGTAAAACGTCAATATATTTTTATCTTTAAATATTTGTCTACATGATTCCCTTCGCTTATAATTATAAATGATTCGTAATAGTTTCTTTTGTGCTTAAAAATTCTAATTGACTCTGGTGCGTGTCCCCAAAGTATTATATAGTATTTGATAGCACTATAGGCAAACGCATAATATACATTTAGAAGAGTGTCACAGTTTCTTTAAGTTTCCTTATTTAAAAATCACTTAGAAAAAGTGTTCATGGGCGCATAGCCTAAAAACCAATAGATTTTTAGCTGCCGATATATTTAGCGAGATTTTAGATATCTAGGAATATCCATTGAATTCACAATCTTAAAAATCCTAAGCTCTAGAAATATGTTTTTGAGTGCGCTGAATCCGAATATGACTTTATTATTTTATACAGGGTGACACCTTCCAACATTACCTAGTTTTCGACTATTTTTCTATTTGTAAAAAAAAGCATAAAAGTTGAATATGGAACATGTTTGTGAATTCAATGGATATCCCTGATCTAAAATTTTGCAAAACATATCTGTAGCTAAAACTCTATTTAGGCTATGCACCACTTTTTTTTAGTGACCTTTAAACTATAAAATAAAACTATTTTCGATCAACTTAACCGAGAACCAAATCCTATAAGGTTTGGGCGGGGTCCTTTTAGAGTTCCTTACCTCAGAATGAAAAAACGGAATTTTTATTGGATCACTTTGTCTATCCGTCAAGATCATTTTTCTCAGAAACGGCTAGAAGTTATCAATCAATCAGCTATCATCTGGGTTGTCGCAGTTTTAGGAATTTTGTATAATATCTGAAATACTCAGAATTTTTGTCGCAACTGAACCGATTGTGACGAAACTTGGCACTGTTAAATGGTAGCTAAACTCGACTTAAGTCTCTTGTCAAAACCGCCAGAACGCGAGTGAAGTGGCGGATAAAACTAACTGTGTCTGTTTTATCACAAACTCGACATACGCTGTTTTGCCTATGGACCGCAGATATTATGTAGGTATATGTAGTGTGTAATGAGTTGTTTTAGATGTATAAATACACTGGCGAAAACGTTGATTAAAATAATAATAATGACTGGAAAACACGACAGAAAAACTCAAAAACGACTTTTAAATACGGTCGACACATTTTATCTCGTAACAAATAATATTTTACGCAAGTAATACTAAATAATGCTGTTTTATTTTGGTAGTAGATCATATTTATACTAATATTATTAAGAGGTAAAGTTTGTGTGGGATGTAATCTTCGAAACTACCCACTCGTCTGATTTAAAAAAAAAAAAAAACTTTTTACCAATATTTACAATGGACATGTGCAATATAATATTATCGCGTTAAAATAAAATCACATTCCGTGGAGACCAATTTTGCAACGTAAATCAACGAAAAAACGCGCAGCCAGGTCCGGGCCGCTAGTAGTACATTAGGCAAGTACGTACAGTATACAAATATGACTACAATAATTAAAATACAATACAAAAAATAGTTAAAGAAGTACCCTCGATAAATAAATTAACAAACAGAAAATTACGAAAGTTTGCAGATATGTCAAAACCTTTTCAAAAATGACTCAGTTAAATTTTTGTGATCTTTGGTTGACTTTGAAATAAGATATTGATAATTTTATTTCGCTACACTTAACATGGAGTCTTATGGGAATCTGTGATTTTGACGCACTTCATCATTTATTACGTTGGAATTGACTAACAGATTTTGATAAAATTTTGAGGAAATATAAACGAATATTTTATGAACATTTTTCTTTTTCCAAAACGTATAAAGCTTGCTTATTTTAATTTGAAATAACTAAAACAAACCGAGATTTTTTAGCAATTCATAAACATGGCAACATCGCAATAATATAGGTTATGGCGCTTCATTCAAAGGTAACTACGAAACTGCAGCAATTTCGATAACGTAAGAACATACGTAAATTGAGTAAATGTTAAATGCTATCGTACAATTTTTTAGAAACTTTTCTTCTCTTCCAATAATATCTTTTTTCGCTCATTTTCATAAATTAATGCGAATTTGACGAATATATACGGGCACCGCGTGCTGACTATTCTATGCTGCGTACATAAGCACTATACTTCTACGTGAGCACGTACACTACAGCATGCGGTGTTGCCAAATTATATACTACGTTACTCAAGTAGAAGACTGAAATTCTTTGAGGGTACTTCCTTAAGTCAGGTTATATTTAATTTATAATTTAATAACGTTTTTTTTCCATTTTAACACGAAACATTCATGTATACATAAATCAAACACCAAAGGTAAAAAACCGCCGATATAAAATATGTCAACTTCTATTTTTTTTAGTACTGTATTTATAATGAATTGAACATAATTGTAAGGAACACACATAAAACCCGCAGGCACGATTTTACTTCGTAAAAATTCTTGTTGACAACTAATTCATCAAAAATATTAATATTTGTACAGAAACTGGTGTAAATCTGAATAAAAGGACCAAGAATTACAGTCCCTCAACGAAATATGGGACGAAAAATAATCCTACCTGCGCCGGGACTCGAATCTGATATATTTTAAGCGTCAGTTTAGTGCTCTACAACACGATATGGAGAACTTGTATAAAAAGGGTTTTCACTGTACTTATTGATTGACAGTCCATTGTGCTAATCTATACTAATATTATAAAGAGGTAAAGTTTGTAAGTTTGGATGTAGGAGGTAATCTCCGAAACTATTTATCAGATTTCAAAAATTTTTTCACCAGTATTTAGAATTGACTTTCAGGATGGACATAGGCTATATATTATTGCGTTAAAATAAAATCACTTTTCGAGGAGACCAATTTTGCAACGTAAGTCGACGAAAAAACGGTGGCAATCAACAACTTCGGGTCTCTATAGTTATCATGTATTTTTAAAAACATCTTTATTTTTGTGGTAGCATGAAAATTCAATGCAATAACGTCAAGGTTTTAGCACGAATTTTAAAAAGCCATATTTTTACATACGTTTTTTAAATTAATACGATGTATCTTTTAAATTTTTTGTTTTTAATATAATTTACGTTACGCTAAAAAAAGTAGCACGCAAGTTCTCTATTATTAGGGTCTGAAGTCTACAATAGATTTTATAAAAGTATATGAAATTGTAAGAAATACTAATAAATAAAAGCATGTATTACAGTTTTGTACAGGGACATTATGTCTACAGCGGGAACGAGGGGAATATACAGACAAAGAAGTCCTGCTCCACATGATTACAGGATATATAATAATGTGCCTTATTGTGGAGGTAGATCCACAGGGTAAGGGTATACTAATGTACATTATTTTAGTCATTCATATCTAAGACTCTAGCTTTTAAGTCTAGCATTGTCTCGACATGATTCCTATTTTAAAATGATCTGCCAGATGCTTCTTCTTCTTATTATTATTATTAGATATATAGTAGCCTGGTACGGCTTCGCCCGAATTTGTAGATTGCTACCGTTTATTCGTCGACTTACGTTGCAAAATTGATTTCCACGAAAAGTGCTTTTATTTTAACGCGAGGGAGAAAATTGAAGCTGTGTTTCTCAATTATCAAGCTACAACTTTAGGCAAAAAATGTAATTCTAAACAGAATATTCTCTCCACTGAACTAATATTATTGAACTTAATATGTAAAAACACTATATAAAAAAATAAGAAATATAAAAAAATTGAAATATTACTTAAACTATACTCACTAAAAATATATTATCCTCTCTTTTCCTTTAAAATCAAATAATTTGCAGACCAAATTGGTGATTTACACGTGAATCGTAATTATTTTGACGTTAATAATATACGTTGTTTTTCCAGGGCTTGCTCGTAATACATCATTTATTTTGTTAGGTTCCCCCTTCGCATACCCGAGCCTCTCCCATGCTGACATCCCTGGCACCGCCGACTGCTACCAAAATGATTTTGTCAAATAATGTTCTAAATTAAATACTTAAAAAAATAAAATAATAAATAGTTCATTATTTATTATCAAATTTGAAAGATAAAAATGGTTTTCGTGAGTTATCCTTAGAAGATAAATATATGCTGTCGGGCCTGTCGCGGGTTTATTTAGTGGACGTGCGAAACATAATATCATTGTCAGGAAGAAATAAATCTTCAAAGGCTTACAGCAATGAAATTTCTAACAATTCGAGCTTCTAGTATACGCTGCCATTTTTTTTATTATTAATTTATATCTTTTCCAAAGATGACAACTGTCACAAAAAATTGATTTTCTGTAAAGTCGGTTTACGGACGATAGTTTTACGTGATAACGTATTCCGCTCGAATATCATATTTAATAATACATAACCTAAATTTTAGTAGCTGTCAAACTATATTTTTACCGACTAATAATTTGATAAACCAAAGCAAAATACATATTTTTAAGCAATTATAAAAGACATTTAAAAGAATGTATATATATTATATATTTGTTAACAAACCGTATAATTTATCTGGCCATCTGTCAGATGTAGCTTTCGCTGGAACAGCCAAAAAAAATGTTGAATGCACACTACTCTCTGACGTCACGCGAGAAGAGAGAGACTATCGCTTATATCGCGCTCTCGCTTGCGGAACGTTACTCTTTTTCGTTCGTGCAGCCGGTGTTTCATCAATTTATAACACGTTATCACGTCAAAAGAATAACCCCATAAAAGAGAGAAAATAGTAAAATACATTTTGAATCCGGACTTATTTTCCCTTCTATCAAGTATGAATAAATGATTATAATAATAAATATATATATGCCGCCATGGTATGTGTACATCCTGTATAAGACAATGACATATTATATCCTTATATCCGCCTGTACATTATATTGACTCACTTCTCCCTAGAGTTTTCTAGGAATGAACAAAATATTCGTCGCATATATAATAAATAGTACACGAGTATGATGAGAAAAGAAGCCGAAGTCTGCTGGCGGCGGCGTAGGTATTAAATGAACAGGGAAACTAATAAAAAGGGATGAGATGCCGAATATTTCATACAGAATCCCTACAAAAATAAGTTCCTGCCTCATTTTGCGCGGCACTAAGCCTATCTCGGCCTAGTCTTGAACTACACTCCTTTTCGTCGATATTAAAAAAATAAAATTCCAGCCAATTGGGCGACGGGACCATTCCAACTTCAAAAATGTTGACATTTGATTATAATAAAGAAAATAAAATTTATGATATCGTGTGAGGTGACGCTACCATATTTTACCACAATCGCGTGCGGAGCCGCGGGGAGCAGCTATTTTATAATAAGTCAGGTTACTGACTACTATAGATTAATACATACAAAGTTATGAAGGAACCGTTTTTTTTAAACATCGTGTATAATCTCTGTCGATCGATTTACCATAGAACTGAAGGTCTAGGATTACCTATATACTCATTAACAATAAAGATCATACGATAACGGCAAAATAAATTCTTCACCGCGTTTAAATTAAATATCTTTCTTCCTGTACACCGATCTTTCTTTCTGTAATTGCACAGTGAAATGTACAAGTCATAAAATTGTATGGTAGTATAATCATATACTTAAATACTAGGCAGAATGGCTTAAGTCATTTTTTTTTTGGTAAAAAATATATTAATAATGGTAGAAACTAATCTATCAGCCAGCGAGCGCAGTAGATTCAAAACTATTCTCTATTCAATGAATAGAAAGATTTTAGATTGGCCATCTCTCTAATCACGACTTCTATCAAAATGTAATAATTTTGAATATTTGTCGAATGTACTTATTATATCATGTTTGAATTTTCAGTATGCCCTTAATAACTATATAATGTATAATATAATATATTATATATAATCTAGTTTTGAATTACAGAACAAGTATAGAAATTGCCAGAAATGCACTGATTTTTCGCAACATTAGCGCCTTTTGGCGGCTCTTTATCTTCCGCCTAGCCTTCTGGCAATTTTTTCCCTACTTACATAATATACTATCTTCTATTATTCTGCAAATTTTCAGCTCTGCACCGAGTCACCCATTTTCTCTGTAGCCAGCTCTTAGCCATATATTGATTTATTAAAAAATAAAACTTCTTGAAAAGGTCCACTTGTTTAAGTGTTTTATAAAAAAATAAGAATTACTCAAGCAAAAATGATCAAACCTGATAATTTTCATTCAATATCCATCTAATTCTTAATGTTCACGATTTTGTTCAGATTCTTCTGAGCGATCGTTTAAGGTGACACGGGTAGGGGACAGCATTTTTAAGCGTTTTTCCCCAAAAGTTATTACAAAAATAAAAATTCGACAAATATATTGTTGAATTCGTGCTTCCATAAGCTTTCATTTCACACCATGCACGATGTCCTTGAAAAAAGTTTTTTTTTTTTCATTTCCCATTTCACTCTTTGAAATTATCCCCCAGAATCAAAATTCAACTTTTTATATTGCAAATCTCTGAATAGGTCACCATACTCTATCTTTCTGCCAAACTTCAACTTTTACGTTAAATAGTTTCAGAAAAAATCGTCTCTCACAGACGGACACCGAAGTGATTCCATGTGTTTTGTTTGCACGGAACGCTAAAAATAATAAAACACAATAGGTGGATGATCTGGAAGTTTGCTGCAGAGTTATAAAGTCATCTTGAAATTATATCTAATCTAATTTAGAAATATAAAATTAAATAATTATTTTTTAATATACAAACTAACAGTTTTTTTGTCATTGTTAGTCAGTCAGCAGCAAATTAAATTTCTTTTTGACGTGATAACGTCTTATAAATTGATGAATCACCAATCTTATAAATTGATAAAACACCGGCTGCATGCACGAAAAAGTGTAACGTTCCTAACGTTCCGCCTGACCCTGTGCGTGCTTTTCTCGAAAACGGCCCTAACGATTTGGAGGAAATTTACTGAAAAGGGATTTTGGGGGGCAAAAAATCGTTTTAGCTAGGTCTCATCTCTCGAAAAAATCGTTTTCATACAAATTTTATCATTATAAAAATCAATTTTTTGACGTATGAAAATACTTAAATATTGTAAGTAGGTTTTGGAATTTTATATAAACAATGAAACAATTGTTTTCAAAATATTATGACAGTTAATCTTTGAGACTTAAAATAAATACGAAAGAAAGAAAATTAAAAAAAGGTAAGTTAAAAAAATAGGTGGTGAGTAATTTTAATAAATAAAATTAACCTAAATTTGAAGCGAAAGATGCAATATCATAGATTCGAATTATTATAATTATTTATAAATTTAGGTTATGTATTACGGAATACGTTATCACGTAAAACTATCGTCCGTAAACCGACTTTACAGACAACCAATTTTTTTTTATTTGCACTAACTATTTATAAAGATTTATTTAGAGAAAAAATATTAGCAGTGACTGGGACTTCGCGCGGATATAAATAGCTATCTATTAAAAAATTAAAACGTACAAAAATTCTATAAGAAAAGCTAAAAATAAAGCCACTTGGCCGTGTGGGCATGCATATAATCTTTTATTTCTTTGATAATCGTTTGCAATGATAGTGTTCTCGATTGAATTACATATTAAAGTTAACGTGGCATTAGATCCTACGTATTAATGTAATAGTTGCAACTTCAAACGTTAATTCATACTTTCTCATAGTTATTTACATTTTGCTGCACCACGGTAAAGTTCAAATTGAATTTATTTAACTTCTTTACACAAACTGTTTTTATTTTTATCTGTTCGTAAAAGATTTTGCTTGAATAAATCAGCACAAATCAACAATCAATCAAGCAACCAATAATAGTTTTAGTTAAGGTTTTGTTATATTCAATCCACTGAACTATAAAAACAAACTATTTTACAAGCTTTTATTTAGTGTCTATCTATCTGTCTGAATCAAATCTTGCATGTTAAATTTCATACACTTTCCGGTTTCCGATTGAGCTGAAATTTTGCATACGTATGTTGTTCCGATGACAATACAATATTATAATAACTAACTGACCGGTCCGGCTTTTGTCCGGATGCAAAGCACACTAAAAACTTAAAAATAAAATTAATTGTAAAAAACATTTAAAAAAAAAAGCTTTTAATTTTAATTGTTCTAAAAAGAAGAAAATAAACTTTAAAATAAATCAAACCCAATCATTCATTACATAATACAAATTATATGATATAAAAGCTTGTCGCGAGACTTTCCTGTGTAAATAAACAAGAATACAATTTGTACCTTGATCTTGACACAAGTAATTCTATGAAAAAATGTATATTTTGAGAAAAATTTTTGAACAAGGATTAAGTTTTATGTGAATTTAACTCTATTCAATAAATAGAGTAACTGTGATCCATTGAAGTTAATGATAGGTATTTGGAAAACAATTTCGTGGCATAATGATCGAAAATGAAGCAATACTGAAATTTTTTAAACTTACATTTAATACTGACGTTAACAACAATATACTGATAACATGTGACAGCATTTGAAAACTCTGAAAATGATACAAAACGTATCGAAACGTTAGTATTAAATGCAAGTTTAAAAAATTTCAGTATTGCTTCATTTACGATCCTTATGCCACGGAATTTTTTTCCAAATACCTATCATTAAGTTTTATCCGTCGATATGTGACTTTGATAAACACGAAATGTAGTTTTTCAGTTACATATTAATTTTTAATTTACATTTCTATCTGAAGATGACCTGATCTAGGTCGAAACGATCGTTATAAATTAAATTAATAATATTTTGGATTTGGTTTATTCTATTTTATTTTTTACAAAAATGTATGTATTTCATAAAATTTTACACAGGAAAATCTCGCGACAAATTTTATATCATATAAATTGTATTATGTAATGAATGGTTGGGTTTGATTTAATTTAAAGTTTATTTTCTTCTTTTTAGAGCATGTAAATAAAATCATGTTTTTAAAAATGTTTTTTTTTAGTATTGATTTTGATTTATATAGAGTATCGGGAAACTTGAGCACAAAGATTACAAAAAAAAAGATTATAAAAAGTATGAAAGTAAACAGAGAAATAAAAATAGGTCGTTTTGAAATCTGCAAGTTTTAAATTTCAAGTGCATCGCTTTAGAAATAATCATGTATCTATGTTACCGACTTCTATAAATCGAAAAGTTTGTTCAAGTTGTGTTGGATCGTTTATTTAATAAAATTTTATTCAGTACCTAAATCAAAAGTTTTCAACTCGAACTTATAAATATCACATAAGATAGCATTCCTGCGACAGTAATTAATTTTATTCATACAAATTTCTATTCTGAGAATTTTAACTAAGATTTCCAAAAATCTTATACATCATAAAATAAATGAAAAGAATGAATTCAAAGCAACAAAATATACTTTTCATGTTTTACTTTTAAAAAATATTATATATTAGATAGAGATATAATTAAATTCAAAAGATTATTTAATATTTCTTGAAGAGAATTTTATTAAAACCGATAAATAATCTTCTCGGTAAAAAATTAAAAACGACACAAATATTAAAAAAGTTTTCATATTATATAAATAATGAGAATAATGTAAGAAAACTCATTCATAAAATTTATTATTTTTAATATTCAATGTTTTGGAAAATGATTATTAAAAGAAACTTTTATTCTTTGAAGTACGAGTACATTAGGCTTGCGTACCTATAACATTAAAGGGAAAAAATTATTCATTCAGAAAATAATTACGACAGTGTTGTAAAAAAAATCAATGGTTTTCGCAACATTGAATATCGTTTAAAAGAAAAAAACGAATGAAAAGTCAGTTGGTACGTGAAAGCATCTACTAATTTAAAATCTTATCCACCCTTACACCAACGCGGACGGGAAATGTGAATCCACGTTACCGAGCATCGTCGCACCGACTCGTAGAACGATCCATGACTTGCACTAATCGCATGCAGTCAATTATTTACACTTATTGGAATTCTTGGACAAAGACAAGAAAACGAAAAACATTGCATTTTTTCAACAGATCTATTTTTAGAATCCTTAGAGCCAAGACAATCTTTTCGATTTCAGGTTACTATTTCTCCAAGGAATGTGTTTTTCTCCAAATTAATTTTTCGAGTTACAAAATACTAGCGGCCCGTTCCGGTTTCACCCGGGTGCAAAACTGTACTGGAAATATTATACAGGTGAGATTATCTTTTCAAGGTAGGGTAAAATCGAAAAATGGTTCAGGGCAAAGTTGATTGGTTCGAAGGGGGACATCAGATGCCATGGTCACTTTTGACCTTGAGTTGACGGTTCAAGGTCAACTTTTTTTTTAATGGGAACCCTCATTTTTTTATATCAGCACTCGATTGGCCGTGAAAAAAACATGAAATGTTTGTCCCAAACATTTTTTCTCCAAACCCTGTATTTTACGAGATATCCACGGTCCAATTTGAATTTCCAAATTTTTTGATATTTTTTAGTGCCGAATCATAGATTTTTTATAAAAATTGCAAGAGACAAAAAGTTCTTGAAATTTTTCAAGGAATCAATTACAATTAAAAAAAAAGATATTTAATTTAAACGTGGTGAAAAATTTATTTTGCCGTTATCGTGTGATCTTTATTGTTAATGAGTATAGGTAATTCTAGACCTTCAGTTCTATGGTAAATCTATCGACACATATTATACAAGATGTTTAAAAAAAACCGGACCCATCATAACTTTGTATGTATTAGTCTAGTAGTTATTATGAATAAAAAAATAAATAACTACGTACTATTGCTTTGATATTTTTACCCACGACGGAACGGAGCATGTATATGCGTTTAGGGTGAGAGATTGTGTGTTCGTTTGTTTGTTTGTATGTGCGTTTGTGCACTCGATAAATGTCGCCATTTATCTGGAAAACGGTTTGATCAATTCAGATGCGGTTTTTATTATTTTTTTCTTTATTTCAGTATTTTCTCGTGTTGTCATCTAATTCAGTGTTAAGTTAAAAATTTCAAGTCTATCTGATCAGGAAGTTAGTTTAAAATCAATTACAAAGTTCCGCTCGATATACCTACACGAAAAGCGAGTTAAGTATTGTCCAGAAAATTATTCAGCCTATATTTATAATAAATTTCCCGAAAGGCTGAAAAACAATACCTTTTCACTTTTTAAGAAAAATATTAAACATTTTTTAGTAGAACGGTCCTTTTATAGTATTAATGAATTTTTACGTTGCTGATAGCTTTATAATTTTATCTTGTATTTCGTTGACGTGTCAAATAGATGTATGTCTCAACTGACCAAATAAATATCTATCTATAAACGTCAAAAATACAGTCGCTAATCTTTACAATTTCTAAAAAGACTGATGTTTGTTTTGAATCGATTCAGTTTAAACGGGACAGCAACCAACGACTCATTGGCAACTAATACATCAACGTAACCGCCCTCCGAAGGTATATACATACCCGTTTGCAAAACGCTGTTGGATATCCCATAATTCAAAAGAAAAAGTTAGTCTCACTGTTCACAAAAGGAAGAAACGTCTTTCACTTGTTTTAACTTCTATTCACGAATAGCTTTTAAAAGTGGATTTAAAAATTTAAGCCGTTAATTAGCTGAGCGAGCTGTCGCCCGAGTTGACTCTGTAGACCGGGAGGCCGAATTACAGAAATCTGTGTGACAGCCACGACTTCTGACTCTGGTTCTATTCTCGACTACATGCAATAATATTTAATGCATTTGGCTGCTGGAATAATGTCGTCGAATGTACCTGTGACCCGGTTTCCTATAAGCCGCTGCACACGAGACTGGATTTGCCGCTAGATTCCTTGCTAGATTTGACTACTAGTTTTCTAGCACTGGTTTTTTTAATTGCTTTCATGTGCTCGCTTCACACGAGACGTCTTTTCAAGATTGAACTGGTGCGCGCGCAGTGACAGTTCAAATATAAACACAGACCAAAATGTGTCTGCTGTCTGCCTCTGACCAGAATGATGCCATGTTGGTTTGTGGGCGTTTGTTCATGTCGCCCACGTGACAAGATACTGTTTTCTGATTGCTCAGAGCAAGCAGAGAACTTAGCAAGAAAAATTTACCCTGTTCTAATTTTGAAAAATCTATCTTGTGAGCTAGCAGGCAAGCCCGCAGTGACGTCATTTCCAGCCTCGTACTCAGCCTGCCGGCCAGCAGAAATCCAAGCAGTGTTTCCGGTCTCATGTACAGCGGCCTTAAGACAGCGGTACCGTAACATAGCGGCTGAAATGTAACGATGAATGACGTCACAAAAAACACGTACATGTAAGTAAATGGGTGCCACTTTTTTACGTTACCAACTGAAATAACTGACTTGGTTTTACATGAGATCTCACAACTTTTTGTAGCGGAAGAACTGCGTTGCGACAACAATATTAAATACGAACTATATATTTTGCACTCTTTTCTCGTCTGTACTGAAAACTACATCATTTTAATAAACAAACGTCAAGTTTTAAGTTCAAGAATAAGAAGAAAGTTCATTGAAATTTAAGACGTCAAAAGAGTGTCTCCCATCTTTGACAGTGTACACTACAGTTGTTTCGATATACACATGCATAGACAGATTTATTTGTGTATTTACACTGTGACCGGTAATTGCTCGTATTCCTTTCGGGAGAAGAAACTATGACTAATTTGGAATTATTTAACCTTAAAACTTGCGGGTTGAAATGCGTCATTTTTTGTCATAATTACACTTCTGTCAATAATTTTTATTTTATATTTTTTATTTATTATAAGTTTTAACACACAACATAAAATCTAACTGTAAATTTCGTGGTTTTTACTTTTTAACTTGACCAGATCATGGAAAAATTCAGGCCAAAAAGTGAGAATATTTATATATTTTTTTAAACTTTTAAGTTCTTAAATGCGGACTTTTGTTAAAAGAAAACCGAAGTAGATTTTTTTCGACCCCTAAGTGATAGAGGTTAAATCATTCCAAATTAGTAATAATTTCTTCTCCCGAGAGGAATACGAGCGACTACCGGTCAGCCTGTATATCACAGAACAATACGGAAGTTTATCTACCGTGTTATTGCATTAATATTACAATATTTGTGTTGACATTTTAAAATAAATTATAAATATAAATCAGTTGAGTCGTTTAGGCTGCACGCGTGACACAAAACAGCGTAAAAGAGTTATAGGCAAAGGCGCTTTAGCTTATATATTCGTGCCTAAAAACGGGGTAATGAATAAATAAATATTAGCAGTTATTCAAAAGTAATCTATATTAATATTATAAAGAGAGAGTGCGAATTTTGTGAGTTTGCGTGTCTGCGGAAAGTAGTTTCCGGAACCACTGCACCTATTTGAAAAATTCTTTCACCACTATTTAGAAAGAAACCTTCAGCATGAACATAGGGGGGTTAAAAAAAACTAGTAGTAAATCTAGCCAGGAATCTAGCGGCAAATCCAGTCTCGTGTGCAGCGGCTTTTGGTTTCCAAATACAGGTTAAAGACTTAGTAATAAAGAAGGCTGTAGGTGGTATCACTGAAATCTATCGATTTGTTACTCTACACCAGAGGCGTCTTTTGATTGTGGGGTCACATTGCTGATGAAAATTTTACCGTGGCCAAAAATTTGGAGCAAAAAAAAGTCCTTTCATTTCCGCAAGAAAAATTTGGAGAGCAAAAAAAAGGTCCTTTCATTTCCGCAACAAAAAGGTCTTTTTTTTCTGTTGTGGCCCTTGCTATTTACTATTTTTCTAAATTTTTTTTTATGCGCTAAATTATATTGGCAAACTATTTTCGCTCTTAATAATCATTTATAAAATGCTTCGCGGGTCGGACAAAAGTCTACTGCGGGCCGAACCCGGTCCACGGGCCGCCATTTGCCCAGGCTTGCTTAGCACTATTTCAGGGTCAACTATAATGACCATTAAAAACATTAGGATGTAGGCGTATTAATACCGAAAGTTCAAATAAAGTAAAAACATTCAATTTACATTGGTTCAGTGATTACCAAACGAGAGTTCGCTTTTTTTCCTTATCTCACTGAAAACACAAAAGGCATAGTATTAAACACCCAACGCGACGGTACAACGCAAAGACTTTAAAATCTACGGAATTAGTGCTGGATTTTGGAGATGTGAAGAGTTTACTTTTTCTTCTTTTACTTTAAACTTTTTCCCCAGTCGAAAAGAGAAACAGGGAATAGAGATTTTTAATTAGAATTTCAAGACACCACAAGTTACCCTCTTTCGTCGGTATCTCTGCGACACTAAACGTCGACAATGTTCTTATTGCAACACGTGCATCAGTAGCTTTCCTTCTAATACAGATAACATCGGTACTTAATATTAAAAAGGAAAGACGTACGACAGAAAATTAAAAAAAAAACGCCTCAAAATGTGGTTAAAAATTACTGCAGACATGTCGAACAGAGCTTTATGCTGGATATAGGGCTTTGCATATAACGAGATTTTTTTTGTTGTTAACATTACCAACTATCTTTAATTGACATCTGATTACTCTTCAACAAATAAATAAAATTATCGATCAATTTTCCAGACAATATATTAATAACTATAATTCAATTAAAATCTTTGATTAACGTCTGAATAGAACTCTTCAAGTAAATAAAATTATTGTTGACCAATTTTTCTCAGACCATACGATATACTGACAAAAAATAATAAAAATACAAATCAATATAACACAAGATGACGTTTCGATCCGGATTTGGATATTCTTCAGAAATATCTAATTTTTTATATTTTTTAGATATTTCTGAACAAGATCCAAATCCGGATCGAAACGTCATCTTGTGTTATATTGATTTGTATTTTTATTATTTTTTGTCAATATATCGTATGGTCTGAGAAAAATTGGTCAACAATTTTATTTACTTGTATAATTCAATTAATTGACGATTCGATCCGGATTTTTTCATTAATATTTAGTTTTTGAAAAAAATTGACTTAGGTATATTCTTTTACAAATTAATTACTAATAATTAATTTTCATATTTTTACATTTTTTAGCTCAATTCCAAAGAAGATCCAAATCCGGATCGAAACGTCAAATTGAATTATAATTGTATAATTTTTGTTAATATGTTGTCTGAAAAGTTGGTCGATAATTTTATTTATTACCAACTCAGCACTCGCGTGCTAAAAACCCAAAAAGGTTATTCAATATTGAAGGAGATTTATTTCGTTGAGGAACAATAGAAATAAGCTTTACCAAAGTATCCTTTGTGTATAATTTACCATATCAACTTGCATTGGAGCCCTGAGGATGAAAATATCATTTTCGAAACGTTGGCCACAAGCGATACCTTGGTAAAGCTTATTTCTATTGTTCCTCAACCAAATAAATCTCCTTCAATACATATTTTGGAACAAAACTTCTACTAATGTTATTCAATATATTTATTTATTTATCGTTTTGTTTATTTGTTTATTTATTTATCCTTTATTATAATAAAAATTATTTTTAGTAAAAAGTTTTAAAGTCTAAAAAGAATAAAAAAAATATTGACAATTGGGCAACAGGGCCATTTCAACTTCAAAAATTTTGACATTTAACATATTGTAATAAATAAAATAAAATTTCTGTTAACGCGCGTAGTGACGCGGATAACGACTAGTTATATTTTGATATTTGCTAGTCATTTGCATGGACTAAACTATTTCAACAACCTAAATAATTTATTTTTGACAGATCTTCACGAAAGTTTTTTCGAAAAACATTTCGTACAAAACTTTCTTAAATAGCAAACCGTTACAAAAATTACATTATTATAATATAAAAAACAACATTATAGCACATATCTCTTCTGCGAATGCGCCGATTTTCCCAAAAAGCAAAAAAAAAACATGTTTAACATTCTTTTTCGAACCATTTGACCGTTTGACATCGTGCTGACAGACTAATAGACCAAGAGGCATTTTCCAAAAATATATTTTTGCGGCTCGGGACACCTTAAAAATGAAAAAATATTCTAATATTTTTAAAAGTAAATTTTGATCTAAATTAGTACCATTACGCACTTATCGAATTGAAATGGTAAAAATTATCAGGATTGCAAAATTCTACCGCAAAGCCAAAGAACACACAAATGGGGGGGGGGGGGCTTGTGGCACGCAACACTAGTTGTATAGCTTGCACTTGATCGATTTTTTAATGGTGGCACTTCACATGGCTATTTGTGTTCACTATTGGGTGTTTGTTGTATTTGGCAAAATATATGACGTTCAAGGCAAACATGCAAATAGAGGCAAATACGACCATCCACACTTGCAGTCAAATAATAAACACACAAACATTTGGCAGCAGAACGCAAGGTTTAAAATTCCAGGAATTTTAGCACTTTATCATTGTCCCAATTCATTTTCAATAGTAATTGTTCCAGTTCTCGCTCACAGCACAGACACCGTACAGGTTCACGGCGCGTGCGCTTCTGAATATGGCCATTGTGTGGACGGTTTATTTGCGTATTTGCCTATTTGACTCCTTTGATGTGCCTCGAAAAACCGACAAGCGCACGGTAACGCGTATTTGTCAAATAGGCAAATAAGGCCAACACTTTGTCAAATAGACTGTCCACATATGGTAATTGTTTGCCAAATATGCCAAATACAAATAGCACTGTGAAGTGCCGGCATAATATGAACTCTGAAAACAATCTATTCGCAAATATCGACAGAATAGACAGGACTAAAAAATCTTATTATGTAAAACGCACTTGACATGAAAAGTTTTTGATCTCAAAACTATGGACAGGGGTGCATAAAAATGTATGTACATCAACATCGCTACATTATAAATGGATTTTATCAAATACACGGTGGCGTCTATGTGATGTAAAATTTCAAGCTTTAAAAGAGTTTAGAGTTTTAAAATATTCCCGACATGATTTCTGTATGCATGGAAATTATCAGTTAGCATACAGAAAATGCTACAGCCGTATCTACCTATATGAAAACCTTTTGAATATCAATGTTGGCAATACGTGATCTGCGCTGGCATCTAGTTGCATGTGAAAGCGATTTCGAAATAAAAAGCTGCGTAAAATGACACAGATGTGCCAGCCCCGGATCTACGATTTTTTCGAACCGGGGCAGAAACTTGATAATGGTGCCCCCTCTCTCCAGCGTTTGAGATAAATTACAAACTCACAAATATATAATGGTTGGCATTAAAAAGGACAGATCGGATGTGGTTTTCAACCATATTATATTATGATTTTGGAACCCCCTGGAACTGCCCCCCCCTCCAGATCCGGGCTGAGATATGCAACAATTGCTATTTCGTTTCTTGCGTTTTATTGGTATTTTGTATGACACCTGGAAAAATATGTCTTCCGAATTTCTGTACCGTGGGCAGGCTCAGCCAATTTTCAAGGTGGGGTTGTCTTCCACCCGGGAGAGGGAGGGTATGTTATGTGCAGCGGAGGGACCAAAGGGCCCCCCTCAGAAAAAAATTAAATATACAGTGCTTGAAAACTTCTTTTTAAGCTATTTTAAGGAGGTTGATGCGTTACAGTCCCAATCAAAAGTAAGCCGAATTCTAAATGGGAACTTTTCCATAATAAATATTTACAAAAGGGTATAAGTCGATGATACTAAAAAATTATTGTCATAAAGGCATAAATAAATAATTTTTTTAAATATTAATTAATTATTTCAGTATTTTACTTAATGGACTAGCCTTTGAAGTTTTTGTACAAAGGTAGGTTAGAAAAAATAAATTTATGTAAATATCTGTATTGTACATATTTTTTGCAGTAAATAATTAAAAAAGGAATTAGAAGTAATAAAAATTAAAATTAAATCATTAAAAAGTTGAAAATTCAGTTAAAATTGCTAAAATTGTCAAGAATAAAAGTCCATAATCGAAAAGTGCTAAGGTTTAATAATTTTTTTTAATGATTAAAAGTCTCCTAACTAAATTGGAAAAAATATTAAAATATGCGTAAGACATCGATGCTTTACATAGTTAGTTTTCGGAACTGCTGACATTATTTGGTTATTTACAAAAAAATAAAATGTACCGTTTGCATGCTAGGTTGACATATTTTCCATAAGACGTAAAAGTTTTTTTTTAATTTTTAACTTTATAAATCTCCTAATGATTTTAGATTTTTTACAGAAAATTTTGTCATAAAAAAAAACTATTGAAAAAACTTTATTTCAGATTTTTTCATTATCTTCGTAAAACGGCTCAACCTCCTTAAGTACTTCAAAAGCACCTTAAAGTATTATTTTTAACCAAACATGAACCACAGAAGGGTGGGGAGGTTTATAACCCCCCTCAGTTATCTCCAGAATAGTTCCTGATTTGTACTGGAATCACTCGAGAACAGTTGAACACAATACAATGGCTTTACTTCAAAAATCACATTCAGTAACAGATACGAAATTTCGGTTTTAGCTTTTATGCTTTACACAAATGACAATTACGAAGCATTGCCAACGTTCGAAAAAAGTTACCAAATAATTTAATATACATACATACATAATGTACACCTTGTAGGCAATTTTCTGTACCGCTGTAAACTTTCTAATAGACACATAATATTAAAAGAGGTGAAAAAGTTTGCCAATATCTAAAAGTTTCTTTTTATAGTGGAAATTGACTAAATACAAGGCATCTGGAAAATGATCAAAGACAATATTTGAAAGTGAAGTAATGGCATGACTGTCATACAGTCTATAAAATGTAAACACATTTGAAAACTGTATTTACGGTAGAAATTGACATATTCTGAAATATCTACCGACACTGAAAATTGTGTATGTATCATGCGTTTCAGTTTTGAATAACTAATTTATCAAGTTAGTAAATAGTTTTACTTTCACAGAGAACGTCAGTTATGTATAACATATGAAGTGCCGTTCCTTTATCTTTATACTAGCAGCCCGGCCCGGTTTCACCCGGGTGCAAAACTGTTCTGGAAATATTATATTGACCTTCCCGTCTGCACAACAGAATTCTGCCCTAAAAAGGCAAAAGGCAGTAAGTGACCAACTTATGAATTTGAGTAAATCAAGATTTACTAAAAATGTCTTGACTGTCCAGAATTTTAGATTATGGAAACCAAAACATGTGGGAACCTGCATTTTTTAAAGACAATAAAATTATTGCTGCAGCACTTACTGCTGTCGTTGGCTTCAGTATGAACTCATTTTGTCAACAAATGTCACTTACTGCCCTTTGCCTTTTTAGGGAAGAACTATCGAAGTACATTGTTTTGATGTATCTCTAAAGATTTGGCCAGCGATAGGCACGTAAGCGTACGAAAACAATTTTTTTCTTTGACAAAACATAGTTTAGCCATTTTGTACAAAACATTTATAGATTATGTACAGAAACCTTTCTCGTTTATCGCTTTTTCTGTTAGTAAAAACCATATGAAAATTTGTTCGGTAGTTTCAGAGTTTATCGCGTTCAGACAGACAGACAGACAGACGCGGCGGAGGAACTTTGTTTTATGGTATATATATAGCTAGTCATTCAAGTGCAAAAATTATTATAACATGCAATTTTTAGTCGGCCAGCTGTTTTAGGAAGGTTGTTCAATTAGAAAAGCTATCAGATCATGGAAAAATTCAGACCAAAAAATGAGAATATATTTTTTTTTTTAATTTTTAATTCCCAAAATTCGGATTTTTGTAAAAAGAAAACCGAAGTACATTTTCTTGAAAATGTCGCATTTCCGACCCCCAAGTGATAAAGGTTAAATCATTCCAAATTAGTTATAGTTTCTTCTCCCGATAGGAATACGAGCAATTACTGGTCACCTGCATACACAAATATGCGACCCAAACACATAAAGCTCTTTTTTGTGTTTTGTAGCTTAAACAGAATATTTTTGTGGTGCAAACAGGCGAACCCCAAAAAGCAAAAACTTGTGCACTATATTATTTTTCTTTAAAACACCAACTGTCAGGATTATCTCATAGTATAATTCATATTTTAATTTTCATAATAATGAATTAGCCATTAAAAATCGTCAATAATTAGAAGCCATAAGTAGAGCTGTAAAAGTAATGAGAAATTGTGTACCCGTATGTATTCGTTACTTAAAGAACCAGTACCCGTTACTTTCGTATCGTTACGTTACTCGTTACTTTTCATACGACATACAAATCGTGTACTAACAGCATCAAGCATGTACCATCGCATCGAAGCGCGTCGCATACATGGTAAAGTGATACGGTATGACTTCGTTCGTATAACGTATAACCGCATCAAACGAGTCGAACTGACATGGATACGACAAATGCGAGTAACGAAATGAATTTGTAAGTAACGATTCGTTACTTCGAGTCAGACGATTTACTCGTTACTCAGTAACGAATACATACGGTTTGTTACAGCTCTAGCCATAAGTTTGCGAATTATTTGTAGGTACATTACAAAAATAATAGATAATTTAATTTGAAACGGTATAAAACTTTTAAATCGAATTTTAATTTTTATATTTGAAAAGAAGTGAAATTATTTTTTATTATAGAAATAAAACTTTCAGTTGGCCGTCAGTTGTGAGTAGAAAGAAAGAAACGAAGTTATAGAAGTGACAAGCAATTTTGTGTCTCCAAGTTGAAGTCAATTGATAAGGAACTTCATTTAAGGGGGACAATGCCAGTATTTCGTCGGGAGTGAAGTGGGGAGAGGAAAAAACAGAATACGCAGGATATAAACAAAGCTGGTATACAAGCATTGAGGTATTATTGCACAAGTACTAACTGACGCTTTTCAAAAACAATAACATAACAGTTCTCGATTTAAGAACGATGGGAATATGACAAAAAATACAAGATTTTGTAGCTTGAACTACCTACGAAGATGTTATTCGAAATAGATAAAATGTTTACTTTACGAATTTATATTTAAACACAATTTTTGATATTTTATGCAGTCTTTGTCACAAAATTATTTCAATTTTTTCAATTGAGGTTCTATGGTAGGGTAGAGAGGGGCTAGTTGGGCATAGGGGCAAGTTGTACCAGAGCTATAACTGTGCAGTGTACGAACTTAAATGAATCACAAATTTTTCTGAGCGATACTTTAGATGATAAAGCTACGAGACAGCAATTTTTTAACGTTTTTTCCTAAAAATGTTTAAAAAAATGTATCATATACCTATATTGTTGAATCCGTGCTTAGATAAGCTTTGTTTTTGACCGTCTAAACCAGGGGCGGGCAAATCTTTTGATCGTCGGGCCACATTACTAATGAAAATTTGGGCCAAAAATTTGGAGAGCAAAAAGAAAGGTCCTTTCATTTCCGCAACAAAAGGTTTTTTTTCGTCTGTTGTGGCCCTTGCTATTTACTATTTTTTTGTATGCGCCAAATTATATTGGCAAACTATTTTCGCTCTTAATAAGCATTTATAAAATGCTTCACGGGCCGGACAAAAGTCTACTGCGGGCCGGATCCGGCCCGAGGGCCGCCATATGCCCAGGCCTGCTCTAAACGATTCCCATGAACACATTTCTTTCCATTGCCCAATTTTTCCTCTAAAATTAACCCTCAGAATCAAAATTCAGCATATTATACTTCACGTCTGTAACTGGGCAGCAACACTATATCTGTGCCTTTAAAATTTTTACGTCAAATAGTTTCAGGAAAAATAGCCTGTGACAGACGGATGGATGGACACAAAAGTGATTCCATACGTGTTTCGTTTTGCACGGAACAATAAAAATAAAAATTTGCCTGACAAAAATTATTATAAAAATGATAATTGATTTCAAAATTAAAATTTGCGAATTAATTGAAATATACACTAAATAAATAAATAAAGAGCTAACATTTCTTTGATCTTGATAAAACGAAATTAAAGGTAAATCTATAGAATATTCCATTCAAAATTTAAAAAATGAAGATAGATAACTTACCGATTAGGTCATTTTGACTAATTTATTAGTACCTAGAGTTTTTTTTAAAAGGTAATTATTGGATATGTGAACCCTTTGAGCCTGAATATCTATATACCTAAACTTAGTACCAATAAATGGTAGCCGGCTCAAAACGCAACAAAAGAGCGGAGGATACAAACTAAGTCTAATGCAAAAGTCAGAACGCAAACTATTACATCAAGCTGTCCTTTGACAATTTTTTTTTGAAAAACATTACACTTTTCTACTCGAAAAGCACTCAAAACCAGCAAAACTAAAAACACGTCTGTATTAGTGCACACTTCAAACACTCAAACCGATATTGTTTCATAACTCGCTGTTTCAACATTGTAACCGATTTTTATTTATTGTCGTTGAATGTTTCAATACCTATTATATTATATAATCTACATATAGGATGCTTCAAAAACAATTAACAAACCACGACTAAATAAACTTGATCGAGGTTATTTTTTTTTTTATTTTGGAATAGAACGCCAGGATCTGAAAATCTCGATTTTACTCTGTAACTAAAGTTTGTCCGGTCATCTATTAAATTTCGCCCTAACTAACTAATGAAATTCTAGTAACTAAATATCGCCCTATAACCAAATTTTAACCGGTAACTAAATGTTGCCCTGTCATCTAGTTGTCGCCTTTAACAAAAGCCAAGTTATAATCCGAAGCATACACAAAGCAAGTGTCATCTAACGAAATCACTTTTCAAAATTTTACAATATCTTGTCGTTTTGAGGTCGCTCGAATCCAAAAAAACAACGTATTTTTGGAAAAACTCTGTGCGTCAGTTTGTCTGTGAGAACGATACAGGTCAAACGGATGAGCGGATTTAAACCAAACTTTGGAAGGATGCTTGGTATGCAAATATGAAGAGCCCTATTGTTTTTTGGGGAAAATCGGCGCATGCGCAGAAGAGATATATGCTATAACGGTGTTTTTATATAATAATGGTATACTTTTTATAATAGCTTATTATTCTATTCATTTTTCAAGAAAGTTTCGTTAAAATTTGTTTTCTAAACTACATAGTTTCGGAAATATTTTGAAAGTAAAAAAAAAAACAACAGACTGTTCTTTTGTTTTGTAGATCTGACAGAAATAAACTAGTTAAGCATGCTTTGATTAATTTTTACATGACGTGGAACATATAATCATGGTAACTAATACCAAATATCCTATTGAATACTAGACATTACTCGCGTTACCTCACGCGATATCAGAAATGTTATTTTCTTTATTATACTATATCAAATGTCAACATTTTGAAGTCGGAATTGTCTCGTCGTCCAATTGGCTGGAATTTTAAAGACTATATTGTACGACCCAATTATGACGATACATTTTGGACCAACTTATACATATAGAGTTTTACTTTTCCTAATACGACTGACTGTTCTCTATCAACGAAGAAAATACACACAACAGAGAAGAGAAAGAGAGGACTCGACCTAAATTCTTTCTTTAATGAAAACTTCTGACTGTGAAATCGAAAAATTCTTTTCGAACATCTAACACCTTATTCTTTTTCTTTCTTATTCACGACTTTTGTATATAGATACAGGGTACAAGGACAATGACAGACGAAATAAAATAAAGCTAAATGGAAAAGAGTAACGTACGGATAACAAAACTGGTAGATAATGATTTAGCAGAATGACAACAGACGAAAACAGAGTATGATGAATGTTGTTCCAAATCAGCAAACTAATTGCTGGCACGGCAATAGAAAGTTACCGTCCGTTCTATTTTAGTATCAGAAAGTACATACTTTCGGAATCAATTGTAAGGCAGGAAGTCTAATGCCTGCAGTACACATTCGCAGAGGGATACCGAGACTAAGCGAACCCGAATGTGTACTGGGAACGTCCGTCTGATCTCGTAGCGCACTGTCTCGCCTCGTCAGCGCTTGGTAGATTAGTACTTTCTGCTTTTACCAAAGCGTTTTCCATGATGCGAAATCAATAAAATACGGGATAGAAGTCTATAAACGTGATAAAAACTTAAAATAACTCCAAAATAACACACAGCACAACATAAACCTAGGTAGTTTACAGACGAAGTGACGTCACGCCATAATCCAACATGGCGAACATCGTTTTAGACATTTGAAGAACAGATTAAAAAATACAATTCTTAAAATTGAATTATAAAATTTATAGTGGATTATTATGAATAGAAATCAAAATTTCTCGTTTGATTTTTACGAAATCTATCAAGAATACGTATTATTAGATTTTTTCTTACGTGGTGCAAAATACCCTATTAAAAATAACATTGTCCAGTAGATGTTTGTATGTTCCGAGCTTGGATTTAAGAAACCACATAAAAAATTGTGTTTTACAGACAAATGAAACAATACTTTCAATACAAAACAATCAAAAAAATTCAATTGGCTTCAATTTTTTTGTCGGCTACTTAACGGACATTGAAACCATGGTAGAGAGTTGTACGGGATGGGGTAGCGCAGCGCAGAGCAGTAAACGCGGGGCAGCTGTGACGTGTGGTGGCAGGAGGCAGAAGGTTATAGAAGAGAGAAGCAGTTGAAACTCGGTCGAGCGCACCGCAGGATAATGGCGTGGTGATTGCTGAGGGATTATCAAGGATATAGAAGGATTAGAGCGCGCTGTTGGTGCGGCCCACACGCACACACAGTACATTCTTCAATGTATACACTCGAACGTAAGTCCACTAATATACAGGCTGGACTTTTTTTTAATTTCGTAGAGTAGCCTAGACAAAAACTGAGATATATGAGAAATAATAAAATAATTTTTAATATACCACGTTTTAAAACGAACTAAAAAGTATCAGATAACTTTTTTAACTTGTAGGATTTGAAACGAAAAACGTGGGGCGCATATATACCAATATAATCTCCGAAGCCACCGAATTTTAATGAAATTTTGTAAATGTGTCTTTCTTAACCCATCTTACGCTATAGGATAGTTTATATCAAATATTTTATACAAAATTACGATGTTCTGTGAAAATAAACTGTTTTAGTAACACGTAGCGACATCTCATAGAATTGAGTCAAAGCAGCGAATTTTTTTTCTCGGATCCAGTACGACAACTCGGTGTGCCCGAATTTTGACTTTTTTTGTCATAAAAAACGCTAAATTTTGACGTTCCGAAAAAAAAATATTTTACGAATTATTCACAAATTTTCTCGAAAATACGTAAAAAAAATGGAACTATTTTTCGTCACTCACTGTCATTTTTTTAATCTAACCAATCAGAAATCACATAATATACACGTCATAGCAACTGGCGTAAAATTACTGTGTTAATATCTCACTCTGTATACACGAGTCCGTAATTGTTTTTTAAAGAACTCCCCCCAAACGTCCTCCCCTTTTTACTGTGCTAAAAAACGCCATCGCACCGACACGACCCCGTAATTGTTTTTAAAAGAACTCCCCCAAACGCTCTACCTCTATTCACTGCGCAAAAAAACGCCATCGCATCGACACGACCCTGTAAATTATTGTTTTTAAAAGAACTCTCCCAAACGCTCTACCCCTTTTCACTGCGCAAAAAAAAACGCTATCGCATCGACGCAATCCCGTAATTGTTTTTTAAAGAACTCCCCACAAATGCTCTACCCCTTATCACTGCGCAAAAAAAAAACGCCATCGCACCGACACGACCCCGTAATTGTTTTTTAAAGAACTCCCCCCAAACGCCTTCCTCTTTTCATTGCACAAAAAAAACGCCATCGCACCGACACGACCCCGTAATTGTTTTTTAAAGAACTTCTCCCAAAACGCCTTCCTCTTTTCACTGCGCAAAAAAAATAATTATGTAAAATCAATTTTCCGCACTTAACGCACTTATAATATGTTATTTTCAGTGGATATTTTAGACATCGAGTTATCGTACCATAACCTTTTTTCTCTATCTCTTTTTCAAATATTCTGTATACTCAGCCTCGCGGAAAACAGTTTGGCTACATCCTGTGTAAATTACCTACACTGAACAGTGACGTCAGCGTGCCCTCTTTAGCTAGTTCGTCCACTTACAGCCGCCCATAACAACTCTTTCAGTTTAACACTTCCGTGTAAATGTATCCAGTAGGCTCCATACTGACGGAGAGTGATTTGTTGCAGCGGTCAGCTTAGAATTACTATAGGTACGACGTTTAGACACCGGATTCTCTCTTCTCTATTTTCCTTTCTCTAATAAATTGTCTATCTGTCTTTCTCGGCTCTTTACAGCCTGTCAAAACAACTAAATAATTCACTTTCGAAGCTTTGATAACCGAGCGTTGTGGCGTAGTGACTCGCATTCGGAGGTACCGGGTTCGAATCCCGGCGGGGGCAGACGTGGCTGGGACTCTTTCCGGCTACCTCTTGCCGAGAAACAGTAATTCCCGTACCGGCCATCTTGTTGATGTTTTCCATGGTTTCCGTCAATAATTACAGATAAATATCGAGTTGGTTCAAGGACATGGTCGTTTACCTGTCAAACTCATATGCTCAAAATTTGCCTACCTTATCCAAATGTCCTAAAATCCCTTCATTCATTCATTGCTATTAATTAATTGAAATGTAGAAAATAACGGGAAAAGTGATAGATGGAAAATAGTAATGGTGCGAATGGCGTCTGTTATGACAGCTACAAGTCGAGAAACGGACGTTAATCGAATTATTATTATTATTCATTTTGATAAACATATACAGTAAAAACTCTATAACCGGAAATCGTTGAGTAAAAATTATCTTTTCCTTCTGATGAAACCCAAAAAACGCTAAATTCGAGATATTGAAAATCTATAACTTGGATTAAGAACAATTTCTCTACGACGTTGTGTGAATTATTTATCTGAAAATTTCAGTCTCAAAGTGTCCACTTTTATCAGACGAAAAGTGGCAAACGGCAGTTGAGAGAGAAGAGTAGGAGAAAATCGTTTCTACTCTCTCTGTCAAAGCGTCTTACGAACTCTACACACATGCGCAGTGCGTACGGTGTATAGCATTTTGTCTAATCACGGTAACAAATTCCACATAACCATTTCCTAATCCTGAAATAATAAAACCGTCAACAATTAATGCTAGAACCTAAAAAGTGAGAATATCAAGCATACATTTTTTTTTTTACTATAGTGATGACACAATTCACATAAAGGGTAAAAAAGAAGCCTTAATTGGAATAAACTTTTCAAACTAAACTTTAAATGTGAACATTTTTCATTGAAATTAATGTATTTTATTGTATGTCATAAAATGAAGCACCGAGTTAATCAAAATTGGTTCAAAACGACTCTTTATGACTCATCAGACTGTTTGAACTTTGAAAAGAGATAAGTACAGAAGTTTAAAATAAAATTATTTTGCTACAAATTTCAAAGAAGCTTGAAGCGACGTAAAAATGCAAGTTTTTAATAAAATTATATTTGTAAAAATGTTTCATACTTCTAATTACATACCTATATACAAATAAATAATAAATGCACTTGAAATTTCAAGAAGATACATGATGTTAAAAATTTAAGTTAAGAGAATACGGAATCTTTTCTCTCTCAAACTTCCATGATTTTTAGTTTTTTAGTACTGACGTTAATAATAATTAGTATAGCCCATTTCATCCCACTATTGGGCAAAGGCCTCTCCCATATCTATGTATGTTTTCCTGTCTTTTGCAGTACAATGCCAAGATTTTCCAGCTATCTTTTCTATATCATCCTTCCACTTTTCCTTCTGTTTCCTTGCCTCCTTTTATCATCTCTTGGAGACCATTCCGTAATTGCAACGGGGTTACTAATAATTAAGATTATAATATTTGTAATATGCTTTTTTTTTAACTTTCGACGTCTCTTTTGGATTCCAAATAAATGGCAGAACACTTTGAAGAGACCTCAGCATATTAACGAGTTAATTTAAATTTATAATGTATTTTAGTGAATTAATTCATTCAACTTGTCATTCGTAGAACAGGATTGTCTTTTCTCGTTACAGCGGAAAATACACTAGTAGCTGAATTTGTCACTTAGTCTCTGTTTATTTCATTCAAAGGAACTATATAATGTGTTCGATAAGCTACTGGCCACGCATACAAATGCATTCGTAGTAACTATGAATGGCATTTTCTACGGCAAAAATATTGCTTAAGTCCTTTAAGATATCGCCGATTTTCCCAAAAACAGTAAATGTGCATATCAAACATCCTCGCAAAATTTAGGTTTATTTTTTTGACATGTATCGTGCTCACAGACAAACAGACGCACTGACTTTTTCTAATAATATGTTTTTAGGTTCGAGGAACTTCAAAACGAAAAAAAAATATTGTAATAGTGTAAAACTTTGAAAAGGGTATTGTGGTGTTTAGGAATGGTGAAATTGCATTGGTCCGTTACAAAATTTTATTTATTTTTATTTCTTGTCGAGTGTCATTTTACGGTGGGTACGCATGTTTGCTGGGGCCTGGGACACGCTATATTTAAATTTCTTTCGTCAATAGGTCATATGCATGCATTTTTTTATATTTTTAATAGATTATTTAGTCAACCATAATACGGAAAAAAATTGATAATCATTTAAAAATGTAATATTATCATAAGAAAAAAAATATTAAATTTCACATTCAAAAATAGACAGTTTAAACAATCGGCCATGTTCGCGGGCTTATATGACGTCATGATATACGATGCATGTCAACCTTAATGTCAAATTGTCAATGTTCTAAATGAAGTTTGTTTGTTGTTTTCTCTAAATACTGACATAATCTTACTGTGAGACGACATCGTTGTCATGGAAACTGTTGTTGATATATACTCTGACGTCACGATGCGTTTTGAGAATTCGAAAATAGCGCTTATTTTCCACATTTCTTTTTTATTAGTTGTATTTTTTTCAGTGATTAGATTAATAAAATAACCATTACGTTATGATCAAGAACTAAAATATATTTCGAAATAAAAATTTAAACCAATTTGGAGTCTTATGCATATGACCTATTAGCGATAATTTCCATCAAAATTTGACGATTTGGTTTAAGCTTCTGATTGAACGAAATGCACATGTTAACCTTTTTACTCACATCAAAAACATTTGTTGTCATAAATATAGGTATAAACGGTTCTTGGTTTTTGATCGAACATTATAAAATCGTTCATTTCAAAGAGTGTATCGAGCAGATATATACGAAAATATACTGTGTTGGTAGCAATGAAGATGGAAGGGGGATAATCGTACAAGTCGAAGAACGCGAATTGAGAGTATGAGGTCTCTGCAGAAGCGGGATAGTAGACATGGATGGATGTAGAAGAGTGGTTGGCGGCGGTGTTGCTACGTACGAATGAACAGATACGAACAACTAAATAATCCAATTTCTAAACTCGTAGTGAATATTTCAGCCCCAGGGGCATGATTCAGTTCTGTCTGACTGTATGCATTCTGCGCGTATCAAAGGGTTCAAAAGTAAGTGGATAGGTCTTTGAGATTTTAACAGGATCCACAAAACTTCAGCGGAAGGGTTTCATCGATAATCATTTTTTTTGACGTGATAACGTCTTATAAATTGATGAATCACCAATATTATAAATTGATAAAACACCGGCTGCATGTTCGAAAAAGTGTAACGTAACGTTCCTAACGTTCCGCCTGACCCTGTGCGTGCTTTTTGCTAATTTCTCGCTCAATTTAAATCAGATCGGTTTGAAACCAGTCTTAAACGAAAGAGGAGAACATTTTACATAGATTTCGTATAACAGAATTTGCCTAAACAGTTTTTTTATACAAATTTATATAGAAAAATATTTTATACTTTATATAGAAAAATAGCTGTATAAATGCAATGTTGTGTAATGCATGGCTAGACGCGGTCGGTTGTCTTTGTTTGCCGTACATGGAAATTAGAAGCAAACGTATGTCTTGTCTTAACATGAAAACAGCTGCATTTCTAATGTTTAATTCAATTTTTTGACATTAGTATATTGTGAAATGCAAAGCCTTCTAAGTTAAGTATTGGAATAACTAATTATTATTAGAACATAATACTTTGTAAGTTGCAAACGTCACTTTTGACATTTCTTATCATTCCGACACCAAGGATAAGCGGATTGAAACCAAATTTTGGGAGGTTTAGGTTATGTATTACGGAATACGTTATCATGTAAAACTATCGTCCGTAAACCGACTTTACAGACAACCATTTTTTTAATTTCCGGAATTATCTGAGCCTGCTGCATTCCTAACGTTAATTCAAATAGCAAATATGGTATTTATTATTAGTTCAAATCTTTGTTTAACGTCTGATTAGAACCCTTCAATAAATAAATTTATCGACCAATTTTTCAGACAAATATATTAACAGTTGTGAGTTCATAGTTTGGATTAAACATTTTTGTACAAAAAATCATAAAAAAGAATAGACCAAATCCAAAAATTATAAATTTTATTTATAACGATCGTTTCGACCTAGATCAGGCCATCTTCAGATAATTATTTCGTTTGCATTTTAGTAAAAACCATAGTTGTAGTGAAATACGTTTCATCTTCAGTTTCGTTTTTGTGAACTCTTGTATCATTTTCCTTAGGATATACCGTTAAAACCAAGCGGTAACCCCAATTTTTTTTCTATTTCCCTCCCTCCCTTATCTTAAAATGGGTCCCGATTCCGCCTATATATCATACTAGCGGTCCCGTCCGGTTTCACCCGGGTGCAAAAGAACGAATGGGGAAGGAAGGGACATGAGTGCGCACATTCATCTTAGTTTACCGAGGTGAATGTTGTGTTCAAACTTCATAATGATCGGAGTTACCGTTCAAAAGTTTTTGTCGTTAAAAAGCAGTATTTATACGTTTTTTAAGTAATACATTTCTTTTAATATAATAAATATTTAATTGAAAACACTGTAGGAAAATTATTTTTATATAGGGACCTATAGTTGTAACAGTTTTCAATTGAGTTATTAATTAGATTTATTAAATTTTTATTAGTCGAAATAAAAGTTCAAAAAAGTGAAATATAAGCCTTAAAAGAAAGCAATGTAGAAAATAAAAAAAATAAAAATGTATTCGCCGACGTGGGGGCTTGAACCCAAGACCCTGTCATTAAGAGTCTTACGCTCTACTGACTGAGCTATCCGGGCTTGTGATCGTTACGCGCTAATATTGCAATCTTTAGTTAAGGCATTTCACCTGATAATATTTGTCGGACGGACTAATTTTGAGATATATCTGGCAACATTTCCATTGATGTTACGCTCCAATTGGTCGTAGCGTGATATTATATAGCCTATAGCCTTCCTCGATAAATGGGCTATCGAACAAAATTTTTTTGTTTTAAATCAAACCATTAGTTTCTGAGATTAGCGCGTTCTACCAAACAAACTAACAAACTCTTCAGCTTTATATATTAGTATAGATAAGAAAAAATGCTCTATAATACTTAAATAGCTTATGTATACCAAGCGTCAGAAGGTTGGGACGACATAATTTTTTTGCGCGTCAGCTCCCAACTATACGCTTTTCTGTCTGCAATGTTTGGAAGTACCTGACTAAATGCTTGGACCTGTAGGCCATAGATAATGCATAATTCAAATAAGACCCCAAAATAATAGTTGATCCAGTTCTAGTGACTGTCTCGTTCACGTAACTAAACTAAGGTATACAAAACTCTCGTTTGCTTGTCAAGAGGGGTTTATCTACCGCTCGCTGATTTATAATACTGATTAACTCATAAAGACTTATAACGTACCATGCGGTAATACTATATGAAGGCATTTATTGTGGAGAGATTATTGAGTTATTAGTACAACGACTTTCTGATCACTGATCCACGCTTATACCTACTCTATCATTCTTATCCACAACATGGAACAAGTGTTAAGGTACTAATTCTATAAATGAACTTCCAACCAAGGTATAAATATCTATAATAACGTTATTGATAACACATTAATACTACTGAAAACGATGAAGGAAAAATAAAACCAATTCAAACAAAAACGAACAAAGTTTCTATTAGCGCCAGAAATCCGTTTTTCTTTTTAGTGTTTAAAATTGTTTGTAATATTTCAAATTTCTTTTCGAATCTTTATATACAAGACAGATTTTGTATCAACAAAGCCAGATTTTGTATCAACAATGCTTGAGTAAAAGTTTAGCTGAACTCCGCCCCTAATAAAGGCGATTATTATTATATAAATTTTTAAATTTTAATACCTGGCACGTCCCAATGAACGTCAGCGAAGCGTAAAATAGAGATGTGAATTGTTTTAACCAACTTAAATTTTTTTTGGTATTGACATTTAAAGTGCTAGACATAAAAACCAACTGAATTATTGCAATTCGACGGAATATCAATGATTTATTAAAAAAGTCTTCTATATTCTTACAAAATAATTATAAGTAAAGTCACTGATAATTACGGAAAATAAAAAAAAGTGTTCTTGAAACATTAAGAAATGCATTCTTAAACATACAATGGACTTTTACCATGTAACTTTTCATTAAAAATTGTGAATATTTAAATTAAAATATGACAAGCTCTAATTTTTTTATGACGTACTTTAAACTAGGGCCGTGCAAAGGAAAAATTGTGCCCGGGATATTGCATTTAAATTAAATGTAGTTTCTGGTGTCTCCCTGGAATCGGTGCTTGGAGTTTCGATCTATTTTAATGTATAACGATTATTAATTCCTATCAACTGTTTCAATCGCGTGAGTTCCCTAACGTATTTTTTTACGAAAAAATAAGTCCTTCTTATTTTTTTTTAATTTTTAAGTATAGATATTTTATTATTGTATTGACTTGCTGCGAAATAAATATCTATCTATCTTGATTTCCTATAAAAATATCATTACCGTTATTTGGTAATATGGTGAATGACGTAACAAAAAACGTGTGCATAGAAGTATATGAATGCCGCTTTTTTACGTCACGGTGGTGCCGCCGCTACCGAGAAAACTACATCCATTTACATCTATGTACACGTTTTTGTTAAGTCTACATTACAGTCGCTATATTGCTGTAGCTCTATCTAAGGAAACCATAGTCTAGTTCACATGTCCCTTTTTGATGAATTAAAGTCCTCCTTTACCGAAAATTATGTTCATGGTGTCAATCGATTCGAAATGACATCTAGAAACTTTTTGAAAAAATTGAAGGGACGAAAAAATTGCAAAAGTTATAAACATTTTAATAAAAGAAAAAAAGAGGGGTTTGGTTTTTTTGCAGATATCTGAAATCACAAAAAATATTCTGAGAGAGCAGGAAATTTCCTACAAAAAGTCCTATCTCCCGGAAATCTACCACCAATATTTCTAATTTTAATTTAGAGGTGAAAATTTTTTTTCTATTTTTTTTACGACAAGCTAAAAGACTCGAAAATATTGAAAATTAGAAAACAATTTTTTTAGCCCTAATTTCACATCTAAATCAAAATTAGTAATATTGGTAGTAGAGTTCCGGGCGATGGGACTTTTTTGTAGGAAATTTCCTGCTCTTTCAAAATCTTTTTTGTGATGTCAGATATCTGCAATAGTTGTTGAGATATTCGCAAAAAACAAACCCTTCTTTTTTTTACTAAAATGATTATAACTTAGGTATGCAATTTTTTCGTCCCCACTTCAATTTTTTCCAAAAAGTTTCTAGATGTCATTCCGAATCGAATGATCATAATTTTCGGTGAAATACTGGAATTCATCAAAAAGGGACATGTGAACCAGACTACCAAGGCTTAAACGATATATGAGGTTATTTTATGGATAGAAGAGAACTTAAAAATTACGAGGCATAAGACAATAGTGATGTGTCCACATGACTCTTTATTGGGAGCTAACTCCGTGCGCTCCGCTCACTAAAAAGAGTCGTTCAGAGCGAGTCGTTCAAAGGAGCGACACTAAACAGTACGCACTACACTAGAGAGCAGACTGCAGAGGTGTGAACTGTCATCATGCATAATTCTGATCTTATATTATTGGCATTTCGGTCTTTGAATAAACCTTAAAGTATAATAATAAGCTTAACAATAATAATGTTTATTGTTTCAATATATCTTTGTCAACGACGTCAATGTGAATGGTGTAAGTCACTGTAAGCTTAGTACTATTACACTTACAGTGTGTCATTCAACATTAAATGACTCAGCAAAGATAACTATTCACTAGTGCCTCAGTGGTCTGTGCTGTGTGCGCTCTGCAAATGTGCGAATGCAACAGTACAGAACAGCTCAGCACACAGCAATGGCGCTCGGAGTGAGTCATTCACAAAAAAAAGAGCGACTCGCTCCTCTCCGAGAAGGGAGTCTTTCATTATGAACGAATCGCTCAGGAGCAACACATCACCTATAAGACATTTTTTTCGGTTAGGTTTCATCTGCTTTACTTTACGACGATTCCACTAAACTCAAATATCTACATCTCTGTCAAGTTATGTCAACGTATAATCACCTTGTTGACATGAATGTTAAAATAATCGTCTCGCTGTACATAAAAACACTCAGCTTTAGTTTTATTTCTATTCAGCATTAAAACCTGTCACAACTCTTTCTGCAGTTCTCGTGTTTATAAAATAAAAAAAAAAACTAAAAAAGAAATGAAACACATTTTTGATGACATGAAGAGTTAAAAAAAAAATAATAATCCTAAATAACGTTTAATCTGCAGTTCGTGTAATATGCACAGACACAATGTACAGAAATTTAATACTTTACTTCAAAAGTGGGGTATTAAATTACCCTTTTATCATCCAGTAGCATGCAGTAGTATGCCAGTCGAGCAGACGGATGGGCTGAGGTAGGATCTCGTATCTCTCTCTCTCTCTCTCTCTCTCTGTGTGATTCTCTCGTCTTTATAGCGACCGACGTATGTGATGTGAGTTACAGCAAAAAACTTTAAAATCACAGCCCTTGTAGTGATTTGGGAGCTTTTAAACTACGACACTAACGGTCGCCAGAGCGTAAAATGACATAGGAGAGGACATGCGACCCGAGAGAACTACCACAGTCAAAGAATCACTATATTATTATATCAGAAGCGACGAGGCAAAAACACTCATGTCTAATTTTTAACTTCCCGCTGTTGAAAATTTTCAACAAAAAAAGGAAGTTATTTAATTTCGTTTCGATTTTTTAAAAATCAAGTTTTAATCAGATCAAGACGTTTTGAGGTTCTAGAAAGCTATTCTGACTATTTTTGGATGTATGTCCGTATGTGTGTGTGTATGTCAGATTTGAAGTATTTGAGTAAAAGTTTTTCAAAATACAAAACAAATACTTTTCTAGTATTTGTATTTTTATTTCAAATACTTTTAAAAAGTAGTTTTTACAAGTCTATGCAGCAAAAGTATTTGTATTTGTTTTTAAATACTCAATAAAGCAAGAGTATATTTGTATTTAAATACTTTTTAAAAGTATTTTTTACAAGTACGGTATGTAAGTGTGTAAACAAAATTTTGTCGTAGGATATTTTTAAAACGAATCAATCGATTGAGATCGGGTTTGAGGCATCCGAGAGGGTTTATTGAGACTTAGATCTGATTAGATTTTGGATAGCCACAAGATTAAAACTCATGTCAAATTTTGAATTTCCCGCTACTGAAAATGTTAAAAAAAGGGGTTATTGGTTTCGGCTCAATTTTCGAAAAATCAAATTTTCGTCAGATATGTACGTTTTGGGGTCCTAGAAAGCCATTCTATTTTTGGATGTATGTCCGTATGTGTGTGTGTAGACAAATTTCTGTGGTACGATATTTTTAGAGCGAGTCAACCGATTTAAATCGGCTTAGCGGCATTTGAAAGGGTTTGTTGATACTTAGATCTGACTATATTTTGGAGTCAATCGGTCAAGTAGTTTCAAAGAATAAAAATTAAAAATAACATTTTTTCACGTTTTTGTCGCGCAACTCCTAATCTACTTAACTGATTAGTATCAAAATTTAATCAATTTTAAGTGTTGAGTAGCTTTTTCAATTGGCGAAATATTTACTAAAATCAGTCAATTAGTAATAATATTGTACAACAAAATTTTCTTTTTTTTATTAAATAGTAAAAAAATAATTGAGTGATGCTTTGTGGTTCTATGACCTTTCTAGAAATTTATGGATTTAATTACTGATTGTTTATTACTCCAACGATTTTATCGAGATTTTTCGATATTCATTTCCGGTCACGGCCCTACCAAGCTTCTAAAACTTTTTTGCTTAATATTATACAAAAATTCAAAATAATATTAAAAGAATCTGAACAGGTAATAATAGTGTCATAAGCGGTTTTGCTTTTTGGCCACAGATTACACACAAGAAGTAAGAACAGATACATGGTCGGTTACACAACTGCTGCGAATTTAATTGCTAATATTAATTATTATTATACATAGACTGGCGTATGCAAAGTTAGAGAATATGTGACTCGAGAGGATTTTTATAACATTATGCCAAATATAAGAACTTGGAGAGACCACACATTTTAACGTTGTTAATGATGATTTTCTGTACAACACGTCATCTGTAACTTACGTCATAGACATTTAATTACATCCTCTAGTTGTTTAATAAATTCCAGTTCAAATAAATTGAAAAATAATTATCTCCTAATTTTAGCTTACCAATATTAACAGCTGAGATAATTTACCTGAAACAAAAAATATAGAGTATTAATATTAAAAAATAATATAACTGAGTAATTAAACAAACTGTTATATTATGGTTGTGTCCCCAATAAAAACATTTACAAAGTAAACTTGACGTTCGTGAACGTCACATAAATAACTATAAAGCTAAAGCGCGGTGCTTGTCAGTCGCTGTTGATCAGCGGCGGACAGTTGCACAAACAAGCAGCGGCGGGCAGCCCGGTCACACTACGGCTGCTACTCGCTAGTCCACCGCGAGTAGTGGCTGCCAATTCGGTCTCTACATCATCGAACATAAACCACGTGGTACGTGATGGTTTACTCGCCTATGATGCACTGCTTCGGTCAGACTGCGCTGCTCGCTGGTGGTAGCGGGTGCGAGTGAGTCACCGCTGCCAGGCTTTTATGTCATTAAATAAATAAATAACTATAAGTAGGTATGAAAATGTGAAAATAAAATTAATGCACCCAGAATTTTTAACAAAACTCCATTTTTGAAGTATTGTAAACACCGAGCTGTGTCCATGGAAATACAGTATTTAAAATGCATAAGCTATCACAGATGCACATAAAGTATTTGTATTTACGTTCTTTCGATGTGTTTTCATATCAAAATACGAAGCTAAAGAACGTCGAGTACGGGAGGTCGGGGTATCTGTCTGTCTGGGTGTCGGAATAGGTCGGATTTACATGACTTTGTTCTCGAACTTTACATACATATGCACAAACTAGGGACGGGAGATAAGTCCATCATTAACTTCCAGTTCATTAAATAGGTACCTATTTAAAAAAAATATCACACATAGTAAAAAGTTCTAGTTAATTGGACGACAAGACCATTCCAACGCCAAAAATATTGATATTTGACATATGGCGATAAATAAAAATTCAGTGGCACGAAAATTATTAATTATCAATTTACATAATACTGACAAAAAAATTCAATTCAAAATCGACATTAATGCCAAATTATGCAATTAAAGTGCAAAGTGACAGCTACATTTTTAGATTGTCGTTTGTTTTTGTTTATTAACTTCGAACGTCAAAATATTTTCCGACTAATAATAAATCAAACTATAAATTTTTCATAATTTTTCATAATTAATTAATTATCCATCTTGTAACCACGCACGTGGGTCCGAACTAACATTATTTCCATCTTTGCGACGTCAGTTAGCACAAGCTCCAGCAAAGATTCCAGTGAAAAAAACTGCATCGTGCGCAGCGGTCTTTACTTAAAAAAAGATACATGTCGAATTGATTAACTCTTTTTTTTTAATCGGTTAAAAACATTAAAGTACGTACTTCAGCATCTATCAGGCAGAAAGTCAAACATTTACGCATTGGTGGGATTACACGCACCGATGCGGGAAGTACGTACTTTCGACCGGCTATAAAGAAAAATAGTTATCATGTACACCGCTCCATGAGACTGCCGCCAGCCAATAGTCACGAGCAGATGTCACTCGTGTTTTTACGTATATCCTCAAAGCTGCTTGGAATTTATCTATGTTTTTATGTAATTAATTAGCCAATTATTTAATGTAATTAATAAAGGTACTTTCGACCGAGGTATAAAGAAATATAGTATACACCACACGGGCAGAAAGTTTGAGAGTCTTGAATTGCGCGTCATGAGCCTGATATCATGACGCGCAGTGCAAGAATCTCAAACTTTCTGTCATTGTGGTGTAATATACTGTAAGCACTAACAAGTTCTTACTTTAAAAAAAATAAAACACTTTGATTGAATTAATAACAATTCGGAAAAATATGTTTTCTCATTAGAAGTAATTAATCAATTCAGTTTTTTCCAAAAATAACAACATTCATTTTTCCAGCGTAGCTAAGGAAAACTAATTTTGACAATATTAAAAAAGAGAGAGAGAGAGTTAATGTAACAATGCTTGCTACAATACTATTTCATAACTGAAACAATTCAGTTACCCCTTTCTGTTCATTTTTCCACCCCTATTTCACTTACCTTGTGCATGCGAAGCACTCGTCTACATAATATGTAGATGTTGAGTTGGTGTATGTGTAATGTGTGTATATGTATCTATAATGTACGTACGTTACGTATGTAGCCGTTATACTGTTGCTGATGCAGCTTCATTTAAAGCCCCTCTGCATCTGTCACAACTACGTACGGCCTCATCTCCGCACCGCACCGTGCCGCACTACTGCACAGCAGGCACTGAATGCGCGTTATTATTACACAAAATATATTTCAAACGGTGCTTAATTTGTGTTACTCTTTTCTAAAAGTTGTACGAAAATTTGAATTGAAAAAAAAAATTGTCGCCAAACTGTAACATATTTTCAATAAATAAAATTATCGACCAATTTTACGGACAAATATATTAACAAAAAATATATAAATATATTTCAATCAAATCAGGTGGCCGAAAATATAAGCAGTACTAACAATAGAATGACACATAATTTACTTGCCAGTGGCGGTATCGGGTGACAGAAAAAAGTTTAGTAAGCCTATTTAGCTTGCAGAGCTAAATAATATTTCATAAAGATTTACGCTTAAAATCCAACGAGAGCTAAGTAATTGCAATGTATTACTTTTATTTTCATTATCTTTATGTTAATATTTCTTTCTTCTTACATTAGACTGTTCATTTTGTTCTTGAACAATTTTATAAATTAATATTTTGTTCAATAGATTAAATATTCTACGTTTAAAGTGAATAAAATTGTAAATCCATTTTAAAGTTCATATTTTGTGAATTTTCGGGTGAACAATAACAAATGATGGCAGGAAGAAGTTTTACTTCAGTCGTGTGGTCTAAAGCGCACTCGTTTTTTTTTCTTTGTTAGTTGATATTTTTAGAATCACCTCGTACAGTATACGTCCATATTTAAATAAATCTAGATAATCTGTTTTTCCATCTACTAAACACAGTACATGAAAAATTTATTTTCCTAAAGCGTTTTCCAATTAATCAATTAGACTTTGTAATATCACAATTCGCTCCCCTCGAGTCTAAAAGCGCGTCGGTAATCCCAAAAACGCATACGTCATCATTGAAACACGCTGGGGGAGAGCAGGAATCTGAAACATGGATGAGAAGTGCAATTTATTTTTTATAATTGTAACTCTGAGGGAGAGGTGTTCATTTGTAGTAAATCTACTTTTGCACATTCATTTTATGCCCTTTTCCCTTTCTCTGTTTTCATTTTTGTACGCCTAGTTATTTAAACAGGTGATTATAAACGGAGTGTTTTTCAATTTATAGTTATGTCCACTGAAATTTTTTTGGACGCCCCCTGAAAAGCTTCCTTTTGATGTAAAAAGGCAAGCACAAGCTTTAAAAAAATAAATAAGACGTGCCACAAAACGACCTAAGTTTATTTTTTTGTAAAATCGTATGTTTTTCGATATTTTTCATAACAAACATATTTTTTTCTGAAATAGAAACAATTTCGTGTCCGAAATAAAGTATAGTATTTTTTTATTTTATGTTGTCTAGTTAATAAAAATTACAGGATTTTGAAACTAAATTAATGTAAACTTATTTTTATGAACAGATTCATTAATTCCAAGGTTGAGCCTTGTAAAAGTACCTTACTTGCATGATCTACAATTTTTGTCTGACCTATTTTTAGATAACATTTTCCGTTTACGAGAAAAGTGCAAAAAACTGATACATTTGACATTTGACCTTGAATACATTTTAAAGCAGATGTAAAATCGGTGGAGACTTTTGATATTTTATTTGTAATAATGTACTACTTAAGACCTGTACCAAATTGCAGCTCTGTGCGAATCATAGCAAATTGAAATGTTTATTTTGACTAGATTATTATTAGTAAGTAAATAAATTTTATTAATTTGATATTTTATAAGAAAATTTTTTAGATAAAAAATTCATGCGCATAAGAAAATCGAATTTATGCACGATATTGACATTTATTAGTAATGTTTTCATTTATTATAAGAGAAAGAAAAGAATGCACACGAAAATCGAAAAACAAATGTTATGACATCAAACATCCAGAATGGAAAAATAAATACACAGTAGGTACTGCATCGATGAACCATAGAAATATCAAAGAAATAGTTCATTAACATTTCAAGTGGATATTATACAATGATCTCCGAGAAGATTGGAAGATGGAAGGAAGGATAAAGGAATATGATGTATATATAGGAATTGTTTCCCTCACGTCTTGGCAATATTGTTGTTTGTGTTCCTTCATTACTTTTAAACTTAAGCAATTAAGTCAACCTCACTCAAATATATATCATAGAAAAAGTTTATCACAAGTCGCACATCTACAATATTTTAAGAGAAAGTTGTACTTACGCGTTGTTATTTATCGTTATTGCTTAAATTTTAAATAACACTACAGTGAGAACAATAGCAATAAATCGCTCAACAGTAAAGCAATAGTATATTACACCACAAGAGCAGAAAGTTTGAGATTCTTGCACTGCGCGTCATGATGCCCGATGCTGAACACTCCCACTTTTGGTATCGAAAGACTGTGGTCATTGAGGATAATCTATACTAATATATAAAGCTGAAGAGTTTGTTTGTTTGCTTGTTTGGTTGAACGCGCTTATCTCCGGAACTATTGGTTAGAATTGATTTTTTTTTTAATTGAATAGCCCATTTATCGAGGAAGGCTATAGGCTATATAAAATCACGCTACGACCAATAGGAGCGGAGCATCAATGAAAAATGTTTCAAAATGTCCGTTCGACAAAAACTTTGGAACGTTAAATCCGATCATCATGAAATTTGGACACAACATTCATCTCGGTATAAACTAAGATGAATGTGTTTACTTATTTTACACCCGGGTGAAATCGGGTGTTATATGGCAACTCTACTGGCTTCAAAAACTTCGGTTTAAGGGTTAAAGTTAAGAAGGCACAGTCGACCAATCAACGTTACACAAAAATCTTAATGTATGACTTCGAAATGTTCAATAGCTGTTGAAGTGCTAAGGTTTACAAACCACCCTTTTTACCGAACGTATTAGTCACGGAATAACGTTCTATTCTGCTTCTACTTTATGTACAACCGCTGCGCTTCGTCTATAACTTGACTGAGAGGTAATCAAAGTCAACTGAAAATCTTTTTCTATAGAGCAATTTTTATCGATCTCTTTATCTAAATTCAATCTAAAAAGTTTGTTATTTATTTCCAGTATAAATGCATATTATTGAAATAAATAAAATTATCGACCAATTTTTTTCAGACTATATATTGACAAAAATAATAAAATTATAAATCAATATTTCACTAGATGACGTATCAATCCGGATTTGTTATTAATTTTTCATTAATATTTCGATAATTCAAACACATTCTATTAAAAAATAAGTAGATACACTAATTAATTTTTATATTTTTTAGATTATTTCTGAAGAAGATCCAAATCCGGATCGAAACGCCATCTAGTGAAATATTAATTTCTAATTTTATTATTTTTGTCAACATATAATCTGAAAAAATTGGTCGATAATTTTATTTATTTGAAGAGATCTATTCAGACGTTGATCAAAGATTTGAATTTCATATTATTGAAGCAAAAAAAAATTATAATTTACCACAAATAACTTTTTTTAAATAATTTTGAGACTAATGGCGTGATTCTGTAACCTATTTTAGATCTGCACAGTGTTGTTAGATTTCTATCTAACTTTAACTTATGTAATGATAAATTTGAAGTGTCAAAAAATTAATATATTCTTACATTGACCGTACAGAATAACACTATAAAAATTGACGCCTTCAAAATATTTTTAAAATTTTAATAATTGCTTAGTTTCTGAGACAAAAAAAAAATCAAAATTTCTGTTTTCCCTGGAAGTAATATATTTGCATACATATTTAATTAGGAACAATTTCCCTGACTTATTGGATCCAAGAAGCAGTAATTTTTAAAATTTTGCGTTATTTTTACATTTCGACAACGTAAAGAATAAAGCAAAATTATAAAAAAAGTACTGCTTTCTTTGATCCGATAAACCACGGAAATTGTTCCTAACCAAATACCTATTTCAAAAATAAACGAATCACACCCCTACTACTAGTAGATTGAAAGAAAAACATACATTTTACTATTATGGTAGAAATTATCAATTTTAATACAATTTTTATTACAACATATAACTTTATGAATTCAAACAAAGAATTTGAGACAAAAGACAATTCTTATTTGCTTTATTGATCAACTTTTCGGCATCAATTTTGTGCCTTCCTCAAGATCTCAAAACAGCAAATAACGTAAAGTTATATTATACGTATCCGTTGTTCAAACAATTTCGTAAAAAAACATTGAAATGAACCTATTTTAAAATATAATGATTTTATTTTTGATCACATCATTTTACTTATAGCTCCATTTAGAAATTACAATGTATCGTTTTTTATTATATCTATATTTTGATATAAAAAATACCATGAATTAGTTACAAATTATGACAACAGCTTTTCAATATTTCCAAATTCATGATTAGAATGCTGCATCGATTTTCGAAACGTCGACACTATATTAATAATTTAAACAAGTATTTTGTTTGAATTCCTTATATCCTGCTCTTAAACTATACCAACCATTTATCAAGATGTTATTTACGTAGCACTTAAAAAACGTACTTTTTTCAATCCCAAACTTTTTGTGACGCATATGAAACAAAAGACGACACATACTGAGAACGAAGACGTTCGGCGACGCTTTTCATTTTCCAGTAAGACATTTTTCTTGATGCGAAAGCTTTGATTCTTTCTCAAAGCCATTTTCCAGCTGGCATATCACACAGACTGCACATAGCAGTAACCAAAGCGCATACATGCATACTCACTGTGCATATATACCTTCACATTACACACGCATTATGATTATACAAAGTGGGTCATGAGTTTGTAACAAGCGATACTCTGGTAAAGCTTATTTTTCAATTGTTCAACAACCAAATTAAATGTCTTTTAATTTCTTTTTCTCTAAACATGAAAGTTAAATTTTCACTAATAAATTTACTTTCTAAAACTGAAATAGTGAAAATGTCACTATTTAAAATAGTGACTTCTGATTCACTTCCGGAATAGTGAATTCAAGTAAAATTCACTGTCAGAATGGTGAACCCCTGATTTTATACGTGTCGCTTGTGGCGCCTCTATACAGTTATTATAGATACTTATTACTTATTCATGTAGAATATAGGTCGTTCTATAGCACAAACAAGTAATATAATTTATCAGGTAAGTTAATTAGACTATTTTAATTATCTTTTCATAGATTCAGAGTAAAGAATTGCGCGTATACTACTGTTTTTTACCGATTTTAACTTATAGTCAATGACATAAGATCATAACTAACAATGAATTAAGGTTATGTTTTTTTGACGCGAATTCTCTAATTCTTTATTTTGTATTCAATTTTTAATGAACTTGTAAAAATATAAAAGTTAATTTATATACAAGTGAAAGTTACGAATGAATAAAAATTTTAAAAAATCTGTTATCAAAAAACTGTTGATATCACATGACATTTAATAATCATTCATATAATTAGTGAGTTTTTAGGGTTCCGTACCCGAAGGGTGCTCAAACGGGACCCTATTACTAAGCCTCCGCTGTCCGTCCGTCTGTCCGTCTGTCTGTCTGTCAGCGGGCTGTATCTCAAGAACCGTAATAGGTAGAGAGTTGAAATTTTCACAGAGTATGTATTTCTATTGCCGCTAGAACAACAAATAATTAAAAACCCCCCAAAACTCCCAAAAGAGGAGCAAACTAAGTTTTTTGCTTATAATTCACTCAATTTAAATCGGATCGATTCGAGACCTGTCTTAAACGAAAGAGGAGAAAATTTTACATAGATTTTGTATAACAGAATTCGTCGAAACACTTTTTTTATACAGTTTTATATAGAAATATACTGTATAAATTCAATTTTGTTTAATCCATAGCATACACGGGGATCGTCTGTCTTCGTTTGTTGCATAGTGTACTATGGGAATTTAAAAATTGCGTATGTTCTGCCTTAAAAAAAAAGATTGCATTTGTTCAAAAACGAATGTCATTTCAAATATTAGTCAGTCTTTTGACATTAGTATTTAGAAATGCAACGCCTTCTGAGTTAACGATTTGAATAACTAATTTTAATTATTAGAACATATTGCTTTGACAGATGCAAACGTCATTTTTGACATTTTTTACCATTCCAACACCATGGATGAACGGAATGAAACCAAATTTTGGGAGGATGTTTGATATGCAAATATGAAGAGGCCTATTGTTTTTGAAAGACGTCGGCGCAAGCGCAAAAGAAATATATATATTATAAGGTTGTTTTTATAAGATAATAGTATACTTTTCATAAAGGCTTATTATTTTGTTTTACAGGAGTTTTGTAAAATAAATTTTTGAAAAAAATCGACGCATGCGTAGAAGAAATATATACTATAAGGCTGTTTTTATATAATAACGGCATACTTTTTATAACGGTTTATTATTCTATCTATGTTTACAAAAGTTTTGTAAATTTTTTGGGAAAAATTGGCGCATGCGCAAAAGAAATATATGCAATAACGTTGTTTTATATAATAATAGTAGGTATATATATTTTTATAATGGTTTAAAAGAAAGTTTTGTAAAAAGTTTTAGGGGGAAAGGCGGCGCATGCGCAGAGGAGTATGTGCTATAACATTGTTTTTATATAATAATGGTATATTTTTCATAATGGTTTAATATTCTCTAAAGTTTTGTATATTTTTTTGGGGAAATCGGCGCATGCGCAACAGAGATATTTGCCATAACGTTGTTATTTGATATAATGGTATATTTATCAAACTTTATATTATTTTATTCTACAAGAAATTTTTGTAAAAAAAGTGTTTATAATATAAAAACGCCGGGGTGTTTTATGTAAAATTTTACGCCTTGAAATTCTTGAACTACTTGCATACTCCCACTGGTTACATATTGTTATAGCGCCTCTCTTGTTTCTTTTACAAAAGTATTTAAAAAGTACATAGTGTACGGAACCCTTCGTGTGCGAGTCCGACTCACACTTGACCGGTTTTTTTATATTCACATATATAATTAGTGAATTTTTATATTCACTAATTCATATTGTGAGTATTCACTAATTCTGCGTGATACGATTCTAGCATAGACAAATAGTAAACATGCACTTGTAATTGTAAACAATTTATTTATGTATTTTGTATTAATTGTATTTAATTAAATTAATAAATAAAAAAAAAATAGTGAAAAATCACTGATCCATGTTTACAGAGTTGTGTAACATCTTAGCTCTCGATATGGGCCAGTAATTTTATGAATACAGCGAAAATGCGCTAGAGAAGCGCGCACCATTCAATTTACTACATTATGGTTCCTTTGGTGCGGCCTACAGTTGGCGCATGTGCTGCAGCGTATTAGAGAGATTTAATTGTTTTGGTGTGAAAAATTTTATAGATATGTTACAATAGCTTAACATTATTAATGTCAACCAAAAAATAGTCACTACGGCAAATAATTGTAAATTTCTGGGTATATTTATAGATGACAAACTTAAATGGTGTAAACAGATTGATTACGTATGTGCAAAACTGAATTCATCCTACTTCCAAATTAAACGACTAAAATCAAGCTGTAATGTCGAAACACTTATACAGGTCTATTATGCCTTGGCATATTCAATTCTGAGTTACAATATCATAATCTGGGGACGGGCTACAGAGATAAGTAGAGTACTTATTATTCAGAAACGAATTCTTCGCTTAATATTCAACTTAGGCCCCCGGGAGTCAGTCAGATCAACATTTAAGAATAAGCAGATACTTACTGCAATCAATATCTACATTTATCACTGCGTTTTATTTGCAAGGAAAAATATTAATAAGCATGTCAGAGATGTTCACAAATACGCTAAAAGAAATCGTGATGACATATATGTGGAAAACTACAATTATTCAAGAAACATCAAGAGCCCTATATGTTCTGCATCGCTGCTGTATAATAAGTTACCCGCACATATTAAAAAAATGGACAATTTTAACAAATTTGCACGATCTGCAAAATTATTTTTATTAAACAATCCTTTTTATGGGATGTCTGAATTTTAATATATTTATTGACAATGTATGCACTTTTTATAAGGCGATATACAATAAAGTTATCTATCTATCTATCTTATCATTTACTACAATTAAATGGTTTCTTAAAAATTACATACATTTGTAAATTAGTAAAATTAACAAGGTGAATGATGTATTTCATACAGTATAGTTGAGTTGTGAAAGCTTATCGACCATAACACACAATGTCGTGAAAAAGGAGTATATTATGTAAATAGCAATTTGAATCATTCAGTATATTAACATGTATGTGCACATCATTTTGGAGTTAAGGGTGCAATTTGTTCTATTTTAACATATCTATATTATGTACATCTTTTATATTTAATATTTGCTAGTGCACTGTCTTTGTATTATTGTTTATACACTACAAGAAAAAAAATCGTTTTGAAATTAAATTTTCACTTTACTTCGAGTTTGTATAGAGCTTAACATTAAACTCAAAATAAAAAATAACATGGGTGTATCCAGGGGGGCAGCTGCCCCTCTGGATTTGGATGACGTCATAAGCCGTTTTGCTGAAGATCCTCGAAAATTAATTTTGAAATAGATGTCTAATTTAAATTAAATGAATGCATATTTAATATTTATTTATTTGACTACCTATAAAACAGAATCTACCGCGGGCGTTTCCCCTACACACTACATACATCTAATGTTTGGTGTTTAGGTGACTTCGTTAAGAGTATTCGTCCCTGCAAATACCCCTTGCACCCTTCATCTCAAATCTTTTCCCCTCGCCTAAAAATGGTTCGCGCTCTCCCGACGCTATTTTTAAAGCTAGAGGGTTCTGGTAAACGCCAAATGAAAGACAAAGAATCAGACTACAGATCCTTCAGGCGAATTTTTTGAAAAAAAATTCCTGAAAAAACTTACAACCTTTTGAAAAAAATAATAAGTTACGTAATATTTCACGCGTAGGCGAAACTGTTTTTCAAAAAATTCGCCTGAAGGATCTGTAGTCTGATTCTTTGTCTTTCATTTGGCGTTTACCAGAACCCTCTAGCTTTAAAAATAGCGTCGGGAGAGCGCGAACCGTTTTAGGCGAGGGGAAAAGATTTGAGATGAAGGGTGCAGGGGGTATTTGCAGGGACGAATACTCTTAAGTGTGTAGGGCAAAACAAGAGCTTAAGAAATTTCTGATTTGCCCCCCTCCGCCCCGGCCAAAAGATGGGTACACCCATGAAAAAGTATACACAAAAAACTGGAGCCTTCATAAAAAAAATGGGTAACAAAAAAACATAAAATAATAAAACTTTGAGTTTAGCGTCTATTTATACATTTTTATGCATAGTACTTAATTGGATAAGGATTAATATCATGTCAATCAAAACCATAGAGTACCATAGAGACTACAGTACGCGAGTGAGCCGTGAAATTATCTGCAGTTCAGAGAGAGAAAAGTTCCCTATCTCTATGGTAATTAATGATACAAAACAATGCTGATTTGAGTAAACATATATCTGGTTTTCTGGATCCGCTGCAGCGTTCTCTCTCTCAACTGAGGACACTTTCACTTAGGGCAAGCATACGAACTAGCGAACTCTAGTTACTTATATCTCTATGGTCAAAACTCATTATTTTTTATCCAATTCTTGAAAAATAAAATTAGTTACTGTGGATAACTCTTAGAAGATTGTCATATGCTACTGCGGACTTTTCTGTAGGCCTTTCTAAGACCTACAATTCTGTAATAGATTAATTTATTGTATGAGCAATTTTGCAACGTAAGTCGACGAAAAAACGATGGCAATCTACAAATTCGGGCGAAGCCGGACCGGGCCGCTAAGTCATTAATAACAATGTAAGTTTGAGTCTTTTAGATTACTGCAAATATCGTTTAGCTGCCGATGCATCTAAGGTTGAAGGACAGAATTTTTTCTGCATGATGCATCAATTTCAGTTAGTTGATGAGAAATGTTATTATTTAATTGTTTGCGGATGCAGGCAATAACATTATCGCAAGACGAGCATGAATACACCTGTTAAATAAACACCCTTGCAATCTGTCAACAATGGCCTTTACCTTCCACTATCGGGTATGTTCATTTACATAATATTATCTACTGTGCATACACCCAAAGGTAATGCTAATGACTGTACAATATAACACAGAATTCCTGAATTCCTCGAGAATTTATTAAGTGTTTGGTCACACATATCCAAAATTACTAATGCTAAAATCCTGAACTCCATACTGTAACACCACGTCTTAAAAAGCCACGCCGCTGCTGGTGTACCCTGGTGGTCATGTGAAGAAATAGCGGCAAAATGGCAGCGGAGCGTATGAACCTAAGAAGTAGTGTTCATGTTAAAAACAAATTAATAAATGTGTTGAATTAAATAATATGCATGTTACAAACTTACGTTAATAAATATCTATACTAATATATAAAGCTGAAGAGTTTGTTTGTTTGAACGCGCTAATCTCAGGAACTACTGGTTCAAATTGAAAAATTCTTTTTCGTTGGATAGCCCATTTATCGAGTAAGGCTATAGGCTATATAAAATCAGGCAACGACCATAGGGAGCGGAGCATTAATGAAAAATGTTGCAAAATGTATCTCAAAAATAAGCTTCTATTCAGGTGAAATGCACTAACTAAATACATATACTCATATTATTAGCGTTGTCAGAATACAACGCCGGGTAGCTCAATCGGTAGAGCACACGACTGTCAATATCAGGGTCGTGGGTTCGAGCCCTACGTTGTGTGAATATATTTTTTTTTTATTTTCTACATTGCTTTCTTCTAAGGCGTACATTTAAATTTATTTTAATTTTATTTAATTAATTAAAAAAAAATTATTAGTTAAAAAAAGTATAAATACTGCTTTTTATCGACAAAAACTTTTGAACGGTAACTCCGATCATCATGAAATTTGGACACAACATTCATCTCGGTAAACTAAGATTAATTTGTGTACTCATGTTCCTCCCTTTTCGTTTTTTACACCCGGGTGAAACCGGGCGGGACCGCTATATTGAATAAAATAGTAATAATTGTTACAATACGTCAATAAATATCGTTTTACGAGCCGGCCTTAAATACGAACTAACTCGTGAAGTATATTTTCTGTTTTGGTCATTATAGGTATAGTAGAAATTCAGGAACGACAAAAAAGAAATACTATTTACACTCAAAAAATCAGATAATTTTTGGCCTAAATTAGATTCTAGCAAAAATATAAAAGTCTTCTGGCTGTTTATGTGGCCTCCAAAATTAATAGAAATCTAGAACGGGGGCGCAGTTCCTTTCCAATCTATGAACTGGCCAAGGTCGCCAACTCCGTCTCCATAATAGGCAAAAAAAACTTTTAAGTTAAACACTTTTTTTGTACAATCGATAATGCGCTAAAAACTAGAAAATAAATATGAGTCACCATAGGGGGCTTAGATTAAACTAAAATAAAATCGTGGGGGGGGGGTATTTAGTAGAAAGCTTTTATTTGTTTGAGATTCGAAATCATATTTAGCTTTCGAATGTCTTCTTCGACCATAAATGTTCCCAAGATTTTATTTTAGTTTAATCAAAGCCTCCTATGGTGACTCATATTATTTTCTATCGATTGTACATTAAAAGCGTTTAACTTAAAAGCTTTTTTAACTATTTTTTATTATGCACAAACCAACACTAGAAACACATTGAAAAAGCAATTGTAATCAAAACTGGGCGAAATCTCGCAGTAAAACCGGTAAACCTCTAACTTAAATAATCTTATTGGCAATGATTGTGTTTGAATATTTTGTTGGCTCGAAAGTGTGTTTATGAAATGAACGACGAATAAAACAAATGCTTCAACTGAACATAAATTTCCATTAAAATGGTCGAAACGTTAATTTGTGCTGTTGTGCACAATAGGTACTCAGTGTAGCAATGCTGGCTGGCTAGCAAACATGAATATTAATCAAGTCAAACGGCACAGACAATAATCAGTTAGCTATAGTAAACTAGGAGTATAGCTACATGCAACATTGTTTAATGCAATACTGTTGGTACGTGTTTTGGTGCTAAATCATCTGCACGAAGCCGCCCGAATCTGAGACCTGGTCAATCGACAATACCCAACAATCACTTTATGGAAACATGATTGAGTAAAGGCCGCTGCACACGAGGCTGGTCTTGCCGCTAAAAACACTGCTGGCTGATTTGCCCTGACCCAGTAGGCCAATCGTGGTGGATTCCATGTTCCAACCAACGACTTCTTGCATATAAAACAGCCGCTTTACTTCGCCGCCACCTACCGAGCGGTGTGGCGTAGCACTAGACTCGCATTCGGGAGATACCGGGTACGAATCCCGACGGGGGCAGATGTGGCCGGGAGTTTTTCCCACTGCCTCTAGTCGAGAAACGGTAATTCCTGTACCGGCCATCTTGTTGAGGTTTTCTATAGTTTTCCTCAACAATTCCAGATAAATATCGAGATGGTTCCATATAGTCAAGGCCATGGCCGATTACCTGTCAACCTTTTATGCTCAAAATTTGCCTACCTTATCCTAATTTCCTAAAAATTCCTTTATTCGCCCATTGCTATTAATTAAGTTGAAGTTTAAAAATTGTAGAAAATAACGGGAAGTGTGGTAGAAAAAAATAGTAATGGTGCTAATGGCGTCTGTTATGACATAAAGTCGAGAAATCGACGTTAAACGCATTATTATTACTTATTATTACTTCGCCGCCACCTTAGCTTACTGTTCTACAGCGGGTTTTTATGGTGTACACTGGTACAGTATACTTACACGTTGCACTTTCAATTTCATGAATTGGTTTTACCGTACCATGCCAAAAGAAGTTTTACTTCAAATTTTTCCGAGATTTCAATTAAATTTTACACCAATATGACGTGGAACGGCTAGTTCCTCTAAAAAAATACAAATATAATGGCTGTAGAAGAGGCAATATAATTATATGAAGTTAGTCCTATTTGTGTCAGATCGTTTAGTTTTGTACTTAATTACTTATCCCAACTCCGCTGGCAAGTTTCTTTGGTTCAGACTTGTTATAATTGAATATACTGTACAAGTTTCATATATTATAAGCATATTACAGGGATGATATGAACGATGTGTCACTGATACAACAACAATACATATTATTAACAATCACGTCTAGTTGTTACAGTGTTCATTGTTGTATTATACACTTATGTGAATATAAATACAGTAGGGCCTCGGTAATCCGGACTCCCGCTTGATCGGTGATCGCTGTAATCCGGCCAGGCAATGGGATTCGCGGGGGAGGCGGGCTTTTGAAATGAAGTGCGAAAATTATAAACAGAAGACTATTACAGACTTTTTCAAGAAGAATTAACTAATGTTTTATTTTTTTTTTCTTACATGGTTGTAATTTTGAACATGTAAATTTTTGTCTTTATGCTTTAATTTAAAAATGGATTAAAGACTCTAAGGTTAAACATGTGTTTTATTACCATTAAATATGGCATACTATAATCCGGACGCCTCGATAATACGGAAAGGGTCTTGATTAACGAGGTCCTACTGTAGTACAAGAGCTACTGAACTTTTAAGTAGTTCATGTAGACTATACCGTACTTGAATCAGTACAGACAACGAAAATAACATTTTGCGTTACCAAGTCCAGTCGGGGTGTTCCGAGCGAAATTTCGTACTGCCTTTTTAAATACGATTAATTATTCAAATACGCCATAAATTTGGAAAATAAGGAGAAATCCTTTCCAAAAAAAAAATGGAAAGGATTTCTTCTCATTTTCATCATTTTTAAATTCGGTTTTGAAAAGTGTATTTGAAAATCTTAGCCTTGGCAAAATAAGTTGACGTTATCAACCTTAGTAGTGCATGTTTAGGGATTGATTTACCCCTAAAAACGACTGGACTGGGTGGCGCAAAATGTTATTTTCGTTGATTAAAGTACATTATAAGTACCTACATTATAAATCAGCCTAAATCAGCTTTGAAAAGTTCAGTAGCTCTCGGTCTATAATATATGAGTGTTGACTTTTGATCATATTATAACTAGTATACCTATACGTGTGTGCTTCAATTAATTATATCCATTATTATATTTCAGGTCGATGTGATTGGTTACAAAACTGTTTAGGGGCTATCAAACTTGAAACAGATCAAGGAGTAAACGCAAAAAAAAATTAAATTATTAAAGCAATTGATAGTACATTGTGCGACTAGTGAGAGAAGGAGAAGATTCCATACGCGTGAAATTTGCCGCACGAGCGTAGCGAGTGCGGTAACACGCGAGTGGAATATTCTCCTTCGATCAATGGTCGCACATAATACTTTATTCAACTAACACGAATAATATGTAATCGGAGCCCTGATAAAAGTGGAAAAAATAATAAATCACTTCATTGATTGACGTGCCCACCGCCCTCGATGCACACAAGATGGCACTGACTTTCGCTGAATTGCGATGCTGTTTTAATATATACAAATCGCTACCGCGTTCCTATTGGTCCAGAAAATATGCAGTAATACATTATCGTACAGTTTCGACTCATTATTAGCACTCCACGCGTCAACATGAAGTAATTTATTATTTCTCCCGAATTTAGCAGGGCCCCGAAATTATATATTACTCACGCGTGTTGAATGAAAATACTTTTATTTGTTGTTTAAGCGTAAAAATATTTCCATCGAAATTATTTGTTTTTTTTTTTTTGATACACTGTATTCTCGGGTAAACGTCGACGAATAATTAAATTGTATTAATATATTCGTTAATTTGTTTTAATCTGATTAAATTTCGTTTACAAATTAAAATTAAAACACAATTGTATTTTCATTATTAATTATAAAATTATCACAACCATACAATTTAATTTTCATTATGTCATCAACATCTATGTATAATGTATATTGTTTATATTATTTTGTCATTTATTATAAGTATACCTATATGAGAATTGAGAATACAGTAAACTGCATTTAACGTCACTCGATATAACGACAAAGTCTTTAAAACGCCAAAATTACTTAACTATAGTTACCTTACATTCTAAATAACGACACACCCACACTAAATAACGACAACAATACGTCATCATTAAGCATTAAACAGTACTTGTTTGTTATTTTGTTGCTTTGTTGTCGGCATCATGCGTACCGAAGATTCTAAGAAATCTGTTTGTGATCTTAAGATATGAATAAAATATGTAAGAAAATACAATTAAAATACTGGAGTAGCGAAAAACGTCAGATAAAGATAACAAACTATACGCAATAATCGTTGTAATTTGTGATAGTATGAATGTTTGTTGGTTAGTTGTAAATTTTATATTAAATACATACTATAGTAAAAAAAATAATAATGGATTATTTCTTCTCTCCGTTTAACGACCACTCTCAATAACGCCATAAAGTGCACAGTCCCTTGAGTGTCGTTATATAGAGTTTACACTGTATTTACGAATGTAATCGAATCAGGATGAATATTGTAACAAATCTGACAAAACTGTTCTTTGTCGGTGGTAAAGACATTTATTTAAAAAAATAAACGTTAACAAAAACTAACTAAACAGTACTTCTCTAACAATATTAAAAAATGAAAAAATAAATAACGATACAAAACGAGTTCTAAAACAACAATATTAACACTAAAGTATTTTTATAACCCACAGATGTCTATTTATTTAGAACACTTATTTATTTATGTCACTCACTGTTCATTGTCACTGACACTGACTTCTGACTGACTGCCCTGCCTTCCATGCTAGCGCTGTTTATATAAGTTCATCAGCCGCATCGAAACATTCTTTGGCATGCTTCTATGCAGTATAACAACGTGCGTAACAATGCGCGCATTGTGGTCTATGCGGTTCCGTCAACAATGCGAGCATTGTTGCCTACGCGACTCATACAATAATGCACTGCCGCTGCCTCCAGTGGCGTCTCGTTACAATATAAACACGTATGTATCTCTCGCCTTTTTTATGAAAAGCCATAACAGTAATAACAGGTTCTCTTGAAAGACTAGAACCAGTAACGACTGTTATTGTAAAATAATTGTTCTGCGCATCACTTGTTTAAACCGACGTATTGTTGTAGATGTGTTTTGTTAAGAAACACAGTAGCGTTCCTTGTACGAATTTAGATTTATTTGCGACAGGCGAGAAGTCAGGAGTTGGGTCAGAGCTGTATATCATTCAAAGTCGTCGCACAGTGCCCTCTACTACATACGGTAAACACACTTCTATAGATTGTTCTCCTTTGCTTTAAATTTACACGATCCAGAAACTTGGTCAAGTACTGCACATCGAATGAATAAAGCCACAGGTCAAGTTTTTCCACGCTTTTCAGTTACTAGCAAGTGTAATTCAGTTAGTAGAAGAGCCGAACCTAAATCGACCTTCACCGAGCTGATAATAGAATGAAACATATTTTATCATGAATTTAGTATACTAGAAAATATATTAAAAATGGGTTTGCTAAAAAAATCCTGGACAGACTATTTTTAATTATTTAAAAAAAATGATTTTTTATTAAAAGTTGCAACATCAAGATAATAAGAAAATTTTGTCCTGACTTGAAGTATAAAACTTATAGAATGTGCAGCCGTTGGGTTGTCTATTATTTACCTGGACGAACTACTGGGTTGTCAGGTATAAACAGGTATGTCGATGCAAGTTACTTTCACTTGATTGGATAATAGAAAAAAATTTATATCATCATAAGCGCTGAAAATCACAATTTTGAAACGAATATGAATTTTTTTTCGGTAATTTTGGAACCAATAAACTTTATCGACCCTTAAAAACCACCCTTACAATGGCCTATTTTAAATAGGCTTCGTGAGGTGGTAGATTCCAACACGTGGACCAAATTTTGTTTAAATCGAATAAGTTCTTCGAGAGTTATCGTACATAAACACGTCACAAACATTTTCAGAAACGGTGCCAATATATAGATTCACGCTATGAAACGTCGATAAATTTGGATCCGATCCCTAGGTCCCGTTATCCGACCGACACCAATAGTGTGTGTGTTATATTATATATATTAATACGCTAATGTTAAAGATGTTTGCCTCCCTTTTTAGAAAAAACCTCACAATTTCTCCACATAAATTATATATCATTTTACAGATAATTGCTTGCTCTTCTGGCATCGACAACTAAAAAATTTATTATTGCTTTTGTTTTTGTAAATTAATTAAAATACAGCAACGCTGAACAACGTCTGCCATCTAACGGCTTTAATTTTGAAACAACGTCAACACTTCGATCTGTCATCTGACCTTCATATTGTAATACAACAGACACAATACTGCATACTGCCATCTGACGGTTTTAATTTTGAAACAGCGAGCAACGCTGAACAACGTCACAGCAATGCTGCATGATTCCATCTGGCTTAGTTCAACGCTTTTGCTACTTGCGCCTCTATATGACAATTTTAGTCTTCGATCTGTCATCTGAGCTTCATATTGTAATACAACAAAAAGAAGAACGATATGAGCAGCGTGCAAAATTAGAAACGAATTGAATACCTGCAATCATATTTAAAAAATAATTTTGTAAAGTGATAATTATTATCTTATTTAGTGCGAATAATTCGCACAGGTCACACTAGTTACGGCAAATATACTAACAACATATTGATACATTCTAGTAATCCCAACCTTACCATTTATTGGGATCCGCTTAGCTACTGTATTGCGTGTGCTTTCGTAAGCGCCCGTCGGGGTTAAAGTACACCTGAGGATATCCTTAACACCTCATAATAATATGTGCAGTTCGTACGTTCCTATGCCGTGGGTGTGTTTCAATGAATTTTAAAACGATTTTTGAATAACTATACATATAGTACAAGATCCAGATTTAGCTCGATCTTCACCCATCGAGTTTTCCAATTAAATTCGAATTTTGATAATATAATGCACTAGCGGTCACGTCCGGTTTCACCCGGATGTAAAAGAACGAATGGGGAAGGGAGGAACATGAGTACCTACACACATTCATATTAGTTTACCGAGATGAATGTTGTGTCCAAATTTCATGATGATCGGAGTTACCGTTCAAATTTTTTTGTCGATAAAAAGCAGTATTTATACTTTTTTTAACTAATAATTTTTTTTAATTAATTAAACAAAATTAAAATAATATTTAATGTAAGCCTTAGAAGAAAGCAATGTAGAAAATAAAAAAAAAATAAAAATGCATTCGCCCAACGTAGGGCTCGAACCCACGACCCTGGTATTGACAGTCTTGTGCTCTACTGATTGCGCTAGCCGGCGTTGTATTCTTACATCGCTAATATGAGTATACTTAGTTAGTGCATTTCACCTGAATAGAAGCTTATTTTTTAGATACATTTGGAACATTTTTCATTAATGCTCCGCTCCTAATGGTCGTAGCCTGATTTTATATAGCCTATAGCCTTCCTCGATAAATGGGCTATTCAACAAAAAAAATTTTTTTTAATTTGAACCAGTAGTTCCTGAGATTAGCGCGTTCAAACAAACAAATAAACAAACAAACAAACAAACTCTTCAGCTTTATATATTAGTATAGATTAATTAAGATTGATTTGGTTGACATTCAATTTCATGGCATAAAAAATTAAAAATGTTTTTATTTTATTTCTGAAATGTAGTTATCGAGTTTTGAGATAAATCTATTACCAATCGAAAGTAAAATATGTATATAAAATGCCAAAGCTTGATCGACATTTTGATTTCTGACATAAAACCAGGTAGACAGGCACCTTCGAATTAGTATTTTACAGTATAGGGTTTTCTATATTCTCTCATATATGAAAATGTAGATAATTTTATAGCGAATACGTGGAACATATTATATGTAGGTAACCATGGCGACGAATTTAACAACTTTTTTTAAGAGCTGTGCCAAGAAATAAGATGTCAACCAAATCAAGTTTTTTTATTAATACATTATATGTATTATCAAAATTCAAATTTCATTAGAAAACTCGATGAATGAAGATGGAGCCAAATCGGGATCTTAGACTTAGAATACACGGTACTTTAGGAATCGAAATATTTAAGAAGAAATATGGACGAAGGAATTATATTCAAAAACTAGCGGGTCGGTTCGGCTTCGCCCGAATTTATAGATTGCCATCGTTTTTTCGTCAATTTACGTTACAAAATTGGTCTCCACGAAAAGTGCTTTTATTTCAACGCGATAATGTATAGCCTATGCCCATCCTAAAGGTCCATTCTAAATACTGATGATAACATTTTTTGAAATCGGATGAGTAGTTTCGAAGATTACCTCCTACATCCAAACTTACAAACTTTACCTCTTTATAATATTAGTATAGATAAAACAAACCTCACTGATTAAATTAATCACATAACGATTTTTAAAGATATTCGAAAAAATACTCGAAAAAATGTAATGCACTCATTAGGAATGTATCATTTACCTTTGCTGAAGTTCGACAGGCGAGATGCGGCTTCAATTAGGTCTTTCATATTGTCTCGAACTTCACTTCATTAGTTCAGTATATTATTTAACACTTATTGCAAATTCAAATAAATAAAATTATCGAATAATTTTTAAGACTATATATTGACAAAAATAATAAAATTATAAATCAATAGTTCACTAGATTTATAATTTTATTATTGTTGTCAATATATAGTCTGAAAAAATTGGTCGAAAATTTTATTTATTTGAAGAGTTCTATTCAGACGTTAAGCAAAGATTTGACTTATTGCAAATTCACTATTTTCATATAAATGTAAGTAGGGTCAAGTTGTCAACAGTGGCTCAGTCGGGTACAGTGAATCATTGCTAAAAACGAAATAAGATTGATGGATAACGCCATTCTTTTCATAATATAACAATGTATATTTGACGTGAATTTGTCTATAGTAAACGTCAGCCACGTGTACTTTTCAGTTCAAGTGATACATGTAATTGTTTGTTTTTATGTGTCAAAACTTTTTTTACGAAATAAGCTTCATCGTACTTTAGTCAATCAAGGGTACTACTTATTTGCATGTTTTTGTTTCATTGTAAACTGCATATATTTAGGTACATTTTAACGTAACAATTATAATCCAAACCTAAACTAAAGTTAAATTTTTTGACGTGAGATATCAAAATAGCCGGTCAGTACATAGTGGTTCAAGTAGACTGAGTAGACAGTAAATCATGATCCACTCTGTATCTATTATTTTTTTTTTATTTTAACAAAAAAAAGAAAACAAGTGAATCGGCTGCTGTGGCTATTATCACTACAAAATGATTACAATACTGCAAAAAATTACAAATTTATTACTAATAATGGAATTTTACTTATTAGATAGGTAAGTATGGTAAGTAACCAAACATTTTACTAATCAACCAGTTAATGTCTGCATTTTTATTTCATTTCTTTGATAAAGCATCGATAAAACCCATTTTTAATTATAGTGATTCACTGTAAACCTACACGAGACACTGTGTACTCAAGGCTGAACCACTGTACCCATCTAGCAGTACTTACGCAGTGAATAATTTTCTACTTTAAAAAAAAACTTTTATAAAACATTTTTCTTTGTAGATAATGATAAAATTTTATGATATAGCCAATAGAAAAAAAAGTGATCCACTGTTGACAACTTGACCTACACATTGTTTAAAGACAAAGTAATCATTTATGTCCATAATTCACCGTACACCATAACCGCACCTCACTACTAAAAACATAAAAATTAAATGTGCGTAAATGTGCAGCTATTATGTAACTGTTCTTGTCTTTTTTATTATAAGGGGTTATTTAAGAAAGTCATGCAATTGAATGGGTCAAAACTTGTTAGGAAATTTAGATAATATTCGAAATAGCAATTTATAAAACACTTGAAAAAATTATACAAAAGTAGATTGCCTACCTATAGTGTCGTCTGCGCTATGTTTAAAACGCGCTACTAAAAAGTCTATATCTATATTATTTATTTGATAATCTATATATTATAATATATATAGTGCAGTGGCGGATCCAGAATTACGGCAAGGGGGGGGTCTTGAAAAATGTTTACTCCTTTTACGGAGAATTCATGAAAAACATGAAAAGCTTTTTTTTCAGTAAGATTTAATTTGGGATTTTTGATTCTCTGGAAGGGGGGGGGTGGACCCGACCCCCCCCCCCGTGGATCCGCCACTGATATAGTGTATCACAGGAAACCGTACATGGGGTACACAGTACAAATTAGTTAAGATCAGAGATTGCTTTGTCCTCTATTCAGAGGCTAGAATTTGAAACCTAAAGGGCCAAAGGAATGGTGAGAAATGCGTTGAACTGTCCTAAGGGGGGTTTTAGACAGGTAAACTATGGAGCATAAGGTAAACATTGATTTAGAGAAGCATGATGGAGGCTAATTTTGCAACTTTTTTTCTATTAACTGTATAAAAATGTCTAAGGACCGATGTTATAGATCGTCAAATTTTCAATTAAAGCATTGATTGTAAAATTTTTTTCTAAAGTTCTATGCTTTTAAACTTTTTTCTATCAATTTTGAACTAATTCACAACTTGTTTTTTTTTTATAAATTTAACAGAAACAGATAATATTAGAATTTTTTTAGACTGCTATTAGAGTTAAGGGCCCATAGGCAAGAAATGCTTAGGACATCAAGTAGTCTTAATTCGGCACTGGTTCTGCTGTGTAGATGGAAAAGTCAATATAATATTTCCAGAACAGTTTCGCACCCGGATGAAACCGGTACGTGCCGCTAGTTTTCTTATAAAAATGCTTTCCAAGTAAATCACCTGTACATATACATGTACAGTTATTGTACGACTAAGTATTAGCTACTTTCGAGACTTCTGGAGCGTAACCTAACCTGGCCTCTGGAGTTATTACTCCTACGGGAGTTTGCTACTGGCCCTCTTCGCCAATAAAACATCGTCCAGACTAGATCAAAAATATATAGATCCACATATGCGTATACAGCATGTAGTAAAAATGTCGGCAAACTCCGAGTTCTGTTCATTTTCATTGCCTGAAAAAATAATATTCATTGACGTAGACAAGAACAGTTTCAAATTGTAGTATTTGGCATCATGGGCAGGGTTTTCATCTGTAATGCCAATAAACAAGGACAAGAAGCTCAAAAAACCCGGATGTTTGAGTTCAAAACCCGGACATAATTTCCAAGGAAAGTGCTTTTTTTACTGATGAAATTAAATAATACCTTAATAATACAGAAATGGTATAGATGATCTTTTTTACCATATTTGGTGCAACTTAACGTACAAAATTAAAGCAATAAATAAATTGATCGACCATTTTTTTCAGACTGTATATTGACAAAAAATTATAAAATTATAATTCAATAGAAAAAAAAATTGGTTGTCTGTAAAGTCGGTTTACGGACGATAGTTTTACGTGATAACGTATTCCGTAATACATAACCTAAACCTCCCAAAATTTGGTTTCAATCCGCTTATCCTTGGTGTCGGAATGATAAGAAATGTCAAAAGTGACGTTTGCAACTTACAAAGTATTATGTTCTAATAATAATTAGTTATTCCAATAGTTAACTTAGAAGGCTTTGCATTTGACAAAATACTAATGTCAAAAAATTGAATTAAACATTAGAAATGCAGCCGTTTTCATGTTAAGACAAGACATACGTTTGCTTCTAATTTCCATGTACGGCAAACAAAGACAACCGACCGCGTCGCGCCATGCATTAGACAACATTGCATTTATACAGCTATTTTTCTATATAAATTTGTATAAAATATTTTTCTATATAAATTTGTATAAAAAAACTGTTTAGGCAAATTCTGTTATACGAAATGTATGTAAAATGTTCTCCTCTTTCGTTTAAGACTGGTTTCAAACCGATCTGATTTAAATTGAGCGAGAAATTAGCAAAAAGCACGCACAGGGTCAGGCGGAACGTTACGCGTTATGCGTTATGCGTTACGCGTTACGAACGTTACGTTACACTTTTTCGTACATGCAGCCGGTGTTTTATCAATTTATAATATTGGTGATTCATCAATTTATAAGACGTTATCACGTCAAAAATATAAAAATGAATTAGTATCTATTTATTTTCTAATATTAGAAAATAAGTAGATACTAATTCATTTTTATATTTTTTAGATTATTTCTGAAGAAGATCCAAAGCCGGACCGAAACGTCATCTATTGAATTATAATTTTATAATTTTTTGTCAATATACAATCTGAAAAAATTTGTTGATAATTTTATTTATTTGAAGAGTTCTATTCAGACGTTAATCTAAGATTTGAAAATTAAAGAAATATATGGAATTTTACAAGCTTTCATTTAATTAAATTGGTAATTAAATTAAAAAGCCGTTAAAAATTAGAAAAAGCAAACAAAAACTCTACATTCTTTATTCTAATAAGCAAACATAAATCTTTTCGAATTAAAGAAATAAAATTCTACTATCGTCTCTTGATAAGAAAAGATTTAACTAGTCAAATTAAAACCTGGACTGTAAACAACCCCCCCCGGACACTCCCCGAACGCCCTTAAAAAAAGGATAAATCCGGGGAAATCCGGACGGATGGCAACCCTAATTATAGGCCATGGCTTGTTGATTACTAAAAAATTTGAAGATAATATGAGGTCTGTTCCAAGCAATCAGAGAACGTCTTGCGCGATAGCTATAAAGAAGCGGTTTATATTGACTGTTGAGCTACTGCGCATGACAGTCTTGCGCAGTATCAAGATTGTGACGGTTCTGTTACCGTTCTCAGACAGTTTGCAACATACCTCATGTATTTGTCAAACACATAATTTGATAATTATATTTTTTCAGTTAATGATTTATTTATATTTATAACTTCCTTTAATGATGAATTAAAAATCTAATTAATACGCATATCTCTTATAAAATTATCTTCATCAAAGATTTTGTGTCTTCACAACAAAGGCCTCTTCACCCTTCAAGAGATTTACGAATTTCTAAAGGCCGCTGCACACAAGAGTAGAAACACTGCTGGGTCTTCTGCTGGCCGGCAGGCTGGCTACGTGGCTTGAAATGACGTCAATGCAGGCTCGCCTGCTAACTCACAAGATGGATTTTAAAACTAGAACAGGGGCTATTTTTCTTGCTAAGTTCTATGATTGCTCTGAGCAAAAAAACAAGTATCTTGTCACGTGGGCGACAAGAACAAACGCCCACAAACCAACATGGCGTCATTCTGCTCAGAGTCAGACAACAGACACGTTTTGCTCTGTGTGTTTATATTTGAACTGTCACTGCGCGCGCACCAGATCTATCTCCAAAACAAGCTCGTCTCGTGTGAAGCGAGCACATAACAGCAATCTGCAAGAAAACCAGCGCTAGAAAACTAGTAGTCAAATGTAGCAAGAAATCTAGCGGCAAATCCAGCCTCGGATGCAGCGGCCTTAACTCAAAAGACAAAAACAATGAATTGTGTGGAAAGTTTTCAGGTAGATACCCTGTATAATTAAACTTGTTTATGTACTGTGGCTACAATAAAGATGTTCGAATACACCCTTACTTACCCTGCTCACATGTATAATATTACAAATTATCATCTGGTTTAAATACAACTGTAACCTTGAAACACAATTAGCATTAATGTAATACGCGCATCACTCCACCCCCCCCGCCCCCAATCCACACGTAAAATCTGAACATTCATTTGTGCTGTTTGAGAGGTGCTCCGAGTTGGAGCTGTCATTAACATTTGTGTTCTACCGACAGATACATTAATTTTGTGCCTATGTATAGAGAACAAGATTCGAACCCCCAGTGGCGTTTCATGAAAATTATACGATTGCCTTCAGCTATATATGTAAACGTCAGTGGAACGCGTTCTAGACGAGGAGAATAATAAAATGTTCCTCTTGAAAATATGTTTCTGATATTTCAATTTAATATTATGCCAAATAAATACTGCAATTCAGAGACAATGGACAACTACACTTTATTAAATAAAATTATCGACCAATTTTTCAGACAATATTGTCTGAAAAATTGATAATTTTATTTATTGAAGAGTTCTAATCAGACGTTAATCAAAGATTTGAACTACACTTTATCCCTAAGTAATATATTTTTTTTCTAATGTGAATCCGTCTTATTTTTGATTTATACGTAATTACTTAATATTATCATGGAATTACTTTCTGTTACATAAAATACCTAAGTATAAATTTTTGTTAAAATATTTTTAGTTCATATCTTTTCTTTGAGTTGAAATAAAGTAATTTGTTCGTGTTATCAAAAATTAAAGTGCATTCTCTACACATAACAACATGCATTAAAGGTACAACGTTAGCGTTAACGCCGCTGCACACGAGGCTAGATACCTTGCTAGAATAGCCTACTAGTTTTCTAGCGCTGATTTTCTTGATCGCTGTCATGTGCTCGCTTCACACGAGACGTCTTTTCAAGCTAGTTTTGTGAATAAATCTTGCGCGCGCGCAGTGACAGTTCAAATATAAACACAGAGAAAAACGTGTCTGTTGTCTGACTCTGAGCAGAATGACGCTATGTTGGTTTGTGGTAGTCTGTTCATTTCGCCTACGTGACAAGACACTGCTTCCTGATTGATTGATGAAAATAGCCCCCTGTTCTGATTTTAAAACCTATCTTGTGAGCTAGCAGGCGAGCCCACAGTGACGTCATTTACAGCTTCCTACCCAGCCTACCGACCAGCAGAACTTCTAGCCTCGTAGCAGCGGCTTTTACATACTTATTTTTGGAGATGAAAGAATGTTTTTTCTTGCCAGTGATGAAGAGTCCCAGATCAAAATTAAAATGTTTTCGTCTCTTGATAATTTTTTGGAGACGAAAGTAAGCGAAAGTGCCGGCATCCTGCGTGGTGATTGTAAACTATAGGTAATTGATAGTTCGCCTTAATATTAAAATATTAGCTTTCGACTTTTTACTGTGCAGTAATTGATTAAAAAAGTGTATGATATCGTTAATATTTTTTATAAATCAAATATAATTCATAAACTAATCACAGCAATTTATTTTATAATCCTCCTACCTACTTACTGTGTATGGATATATTTGAACTAAAATAAAATAGGGACACAGGTACAAAACAAGGTAAATTTCCCAAAGTTTCTTTCTAAATAGATAAAGCTATTGGTTTTTGCTCAGTCGTTAACTGATTTTCGTCAGGTGAAGTCAACAAATTTAAGTAGTTACAAGTAAAGTGAGGTTATATTTTAAAATCTATAATTTAATTTATTTGAAAGTATGTATTAGTGAGTAATCAGAAGAACATTTACTAAATTAGTGTACCTTTTTAAGTTTAGATCGACATGGTTCGTTAGTTAAATTTATATCATTTCAATGTGTTTCAGAAACTTATCCCTGAACAATGTCAAGTTGTCGAGTTAGCAGAAGGAACGCGCCTAGAAGAAGAGACTTGGAAGTTGATGCCAGTCAAATATTAAAGGACCTGATTGTTACCGCAACAGAGTTCTATTTAAATTTTGATGTTAGGTCATCGACTCCAATACCAAATAATTTAAAAAAGAGCTTCAGTGAAGCAGAAACTGACAAAGTTTACGAAAAGTTCTGTGAAATTATCTTGCCCCTTTCTACTACGACAACAAGAAGTCTTAAAATTCCAAAGAAGAGAACAAAGAGAAAGCGAACCGCAAAAAAAAGAGTCGGCAAAAGATACAAACATATTGTTGAAAAAGAAGAAAAGTCAGATTATGAATGGCACACAATCGACTCAATGAATAATTATGATTTTGAAAACAAAAATGAGTCACCGAGTTGGGTAGATGATGAGGAGCAAAAGAAAGATATTTGGGCAAAAAATAGAGCACACACACTAAATGATTGCTATGTGGCAGTAGAAAATGAACTAACGAGTTGGATACACGTTAAAGAGCAATCTATAAATATTTCTGAACTTTGTGCAGACATTAGCGAATTACGATTTTAAATATTTATCGTAATTATTTCATTTGGAAAATATTGTGAGTAGATATATTTAGATGTCTCACATTGAAACTTATCCTTGAACAATGTCAAGTTATCGAGTTAGCAGAAGGAATGCGCCTAGAAGAAGAGACTTGGAAGTGGATGCCAGTCAAATACTAAAGGACCTGATTGTTACCGCAACAGAGTTCTATTTAAATTTTGATGTTAGGTCATCGACTCCTATACCAAATAATTTAAAAAAGGGCTGCACTGAAGCAGAAACTGACAAAGTTTACAAAAAGTTCTGTGAAGTTATTTTGCCCCTTTCTACTGCGACAACAAGAAGTTTTAAAATTCCAAAGAAGAGAACAAAGAGAAAGCGAACCGCAAAAAAAAGAGTCGGCAAAAGATACAAACATATTGTTGAAAAAGAAAAAAAGTCAGATTATGAATGGCAGACAATCGACTCAATGAATAATTATAATTTTGAAAACAAAAATGAATCACCAAGTTGGGTAGATGATGAGGAGCAAAAGAAAGATATTTGGACAAAAAATAGAGCTGGGTTAAGTTGGAAAACGGCGTTTATGCTGAACTTCACCATTTGATCAAAACCCTTTTGAATCAATAAAAACATTATCATTATTATTAAATGATTGCTATGTGGAAGTAGAAAATGAACCAACGAGTTGGTAACACGTTGAACTTTGTGCAGACATTAGCGAATTACGATTTTAAATATTTACCGTAATTATTTCATTTGGAAAATATTGTAAGTAGATAGATTTAGATATCTTTCATCTAAATGAATTTTTAATGCAGTGTTCAGCATCATTCCTAATGGCAATCCAGGAACTGCTCCAAAATACGATTTTTCTTATGACGGCTGTTATTATTTATTTACTCTAAAAGATGATAAGATGCCGAGAAAGTATATATGAAAACATCTTGAAGGAAGATGTTTCTAAAATACTACGTGATACGGTTTACACGGCAAATGAGTTTTATTCCAAGTTTCATAAAATTCTAGAAAATAGAATTAGTATTGAAACTCCCATTTGCATTACAACAAGCATGGAGCTTACAATTTCAACACTGAAATCAAAGGATATCCATCAGACAATGGACGCGTAAAAACAAAAATCTAGGCGACTGTGCTTTTATGTCAAATATGAATACGAAACAGCGAATTTGATGGCATATATATTTATTTTGTGCTTTCAAACTGGCAAGGTAATTTAGTTTGTATATACATGTATAGTTATTTAAAATTTTAAAATGAGTTGTTTTTACTTACATACACTAATAAATGTTTATTAAAAGGAAATGAAAAACTAAATTCTGCCAAGTTGGGTAGGAAAACTTATATATTATAATGACATTTTGTAAAAATAATATTATGTAAAAGTATAAGTAAATAAATTCATATTCAATATAATTTACCTGATAATGTCATCGTCTCGTTACAAATTTTATGCTTACCTGAAACAAAATATTAAACGAATTATTTTTAAGAAATTATAAGTATCTATATAATCTATGATGTAATGACCTATAATAAAAGATTACTGTAATTTTTTTGGTTGAATATCAAGTAACATAAGAAATGTTAAAATCTGTGTTCAATCATTGCTTAATGAACATAAAATCTAATGTTAATTATTATAGATTAACGGGTATTTGGACAGGTTAAATAAATTGATATTACTTTATCAAATGTTGCAACGTTTCGTTGATAGTTTTCAACTTCTTCAGACAATCTACAAAATAATTACAATGTATGACGAGAGCAACAACCCTAATAAATTCTAATATATACCTAAATATATAGCAGTAATTTGCAATAATGTGAGAGCCATTAAAATTCCGAAAAAAATGTCAGATCAAAAACCTCCCCATATCATGTTTGTAGAGGTAGGAATAAAGACCGCTGCACACGAGACTAGAAATGCTGCTAGGAGTTTTGTTAGCCGGTAGGGTGGGTACGAAGCTGGAAATGACGTCACTGCAAGCTGCCTTGCTAGCTCAGAAGACAGGTTTTAAAATTATAACAGGGGCTATTTTCCCTGCTAGATCTGCTGCTAGGTATGAGCAAGAACCAATCAGGAAGCAGTATCTTGTCACGTGGGCACTTGAACAAACGCCCACAACCCAACATGGCGTCAGACACAACAGACACGTTTTGCTCTGTGTTTATATTCGAACTGTCACTGCGCGCGCACCAGATCTATACACAAATCAAGAAAACCAGCGCTAGAAAACTAGTAAGAAAATCTAGCAAGGAATCTAGCAGCGTGTCTAGCCTCGTATGCAGCGGCCTTTAGGAAGTAAAAATAAACGTGTGAATACCACCATAAGAGAGAACACTGAAACACACGTATTTGACTGAAAGAAGTATGCAAAGTTGAGAGAAACATCAGTTCAAACTATCAAAACACTGTATTATTTTAATGGCAACGCATTAAGAGTAACACTATATTATAATGCTTACGAATATCTTAAGTGAATCATTTGTTTCTGACAGTTCAATTGTTTTCTGTTCGACGTAATTAACTTGGTAAAGTAAGACAATCATACTTACGTCTCTTAAATGAAGTCATAGCTGCAAACAATATTGCAATATGCTTGCGAGAGGGTATAGAAGAGGCATGGCGCTAATTAATAAGCTGCAATGTTTAGAGTTCAAGTATGTTTAGTTTATATTCCGGTTCATAAATAATTAATACTCTTAGTAATTTCTAATTGCATTGTTTATCTATGTTAACGTAAGTTTCATTTGCATTCATTGCAGTAACGCTAACATTTCATTTCATTATTTACGTAGGATAGTACCGAGGTGTTCAAATAATAAATTATTAAAATCTCTTTTTTGTGTCATGCCAGTCCAAGGCAAAAACAATGTAATAATCTAAGATCCAGATTTGGCTCGATCTTCACCCATCGCGGATTCTAATGAAACTTGAATTTTGATAATATATTGTATTAATAAAGAAAAATTGATTTGGTGCCATTCAATTTCTTGGCACAGCTATTTTTAATAAAAAAAATAATTTGTTATTTATTTAGTATTAAGGATGTGTATAACATTTTTGAATTCACAGATTTTTGTCTAAATTTAAAATATGTTATGGAATTAGACCTCCTGCGTCGATTAAAACCAAAAAATAGATACCTTACCGACCTTTTTTATGAAAAAATTCATTTTAAAATCACCATTCACTCAATGTTATTTCTGCCGGAAGTGTTAAAAATTTTGAGAAGAATAAAACATTTATCATTTTATTTCAAAGATTTATGATTCAAAAACTTATTATCAGTTTCTTTGTACTATTTGCGATTTTTCAAGCCCAAAAAAACGTGGGGTTGCCGGCAATTCTATTTTATTTTGAAAGTGATGAAATCAATTCTCCGAATCTTAATCTTAATTAATGGCGGATGTAATGAGACAATGAGGCAACGTCGCGTTCCTGCATGTCGATAATAAAGATCGCATTTCTGAAATGTCATATCACGTGAACCAACTGTCAATTATTCTGGACCTGTCATTTTTGACATTTATGTCATTTAGAACACAAAATGCGTTTATATGTCAGATAAACGCTGTAATGTAAGAAAAGTATGTAAAAGATTTGAGATATTTATTTTTGTGAGGTTAGGAATTCTATCTCTACGTTATGTTTCCGAGTGTCAGAAGACCACGTGGACAGCCATGTTGCCTAATTGTTTTTGACTAAAGTCACAGTAGTCAAATTAAATGTTAAATATTTGTTCATAATATTTAATTATAGAAAAATTTTTAGAAAATCGATCATAAAAAATCATTAAAATTAACACAAAGTCTACGCAAATGAAAATTTTTATATATTTATGATTTTGAAAATTTAATTAGATGTACTACAGTTACACAATATTTGACCTTGTACACATCCTAAAGGTGGCACTTCACATGGCTATTCGTGTTCGCTATTGGTTGTTTGTTGTATTTGGCAAACTATTTGACATTCAAGACAAACATGCAAATAGAGGCAAATACGACCATCTACACATGGCCGTCAAATAGCAAACACACAAACATTTGGCAGCAGAACGCAAAGCTCAAAATTCCAGGAATTTTAGCACTGTTTCATTGTCCCAATTCATTTTCAATAGTAATTGTTCCAGTTCTCGCTCACAGCACAGAAACAAAAATACTGCACGTCCGTACAGGTTCACGGCGCGTGCGCTTCTGAATATGGCCATTGTGTGGATGGTTTATTTGCCGTATTTGCCTATTTGACTCCTTTGATATGCCTCGAAAAACCGACAACCGCACGGTGACGCGTATTTGGTATTGGCCTTATTTGTCAAATAGGCAAATAAGGCCAACACTTTGTCAAATAGACCCTCCACACTTGGTAATTGTTTGCCAAATATGCCAAATACACAAATACAAATAGCCATGTGAAGTGCCGGCATTAAATATTATATTTGGTATTCGTTGCCTACATATAATATGTTCCACGTGTTCGCAATAAAAATATCTACATTTTCATATATGACATTGTTTTATAGAAAACTATAAATGCAAAATACTAATTCAAAGGTGCCTGTCTACCCATGGTTTTATGTCAGAAATCAAAATGTCGACCAAACTTTTTTTTGAAAATGTCTGTATGTGAGCACGATACAGGTCAAACGGATGAGCCGATTGAAACTAAATTTTGGGAGGATTGTTTTTGGGGGATATCTGCGCATGCGCAGAAGAGATATATGCTATAAGGTTATTTTTTATATAGGTAATAATGGTATACTTTTCATAACGGTTTATTATTCTATTTGTTTTTTCAAGAAAGTTTAAAAAAAATTCTATAAGCTTTATAGTTTCGTAGATATTTTGAAAATAAAAAATGAGTTCTAACATGAAATACATTTAAAAGGATTAGGTCAGGGGTTGGCAAGTAATTTCTAGTAGGGTCCTGGTGTTTTCAAAAACTTTTATCGAGATTCAGAGGTGATTAAAAATCCACATCGCAGTTTAACCATAATATATTACATCACAAGGGCCGAAAGTTGATTCGCCTCGGGCTCATGACGCGCAGGGCCGAGATTTCAACTTTTAAGGCCCGCGTGGTGTATGCGATTTTTCTTCATATCCGCTCGAAAGTACGTACTTTCGTCAGCAGGGACGAAAGATTCACATTTACTCCCAGTGAGAACGGCGGGAGGAAAAAATTTCTCATGCGCATTTATACTCGTAACTCGGGTTACCGCTGTCATTTAATATAATAAATAACAGGGAGGAAATGGCAAACTTTCGTCCCTGCTATAAGGGACGAAAGTACGTACTTTCGATCGAGGTATGAAAACATTTTTTTACAGTCAATAAATTACACAGAGCTAATTTTTTCGGTTTATGTAGGTAGTAATTACTCGATCTCGTATCGAATATCTGATATGATATGTGCATACGCAAATCGAACAGTTAAAAGAGGAGGTGAATTTTTCGGTTCGTATAGAATTCTCATCTACATCGTCCTTGTTAAATATCTGGTGTACATTCCATGCTACGTTGTAAGCGCTACCTATGTTAGTACATTCACAGGAACGGTGATGAGCAATGGCATCTAGCTGAAGCATTCCATTCGACATAATTGAACTATATCGGCTTTATCGGAATTATTAATTTGAGGTGGAGACAACGCATTGCACTATTTGAGCAATGATGATACTGCAACATGGTGGTAAATAATTCATTACGTAGTAATTTTCTCCTTGTCAATCACACCAAAATTTTATATAAAAGACAAGTTTATTTACCACCAGGAGGCGAAAAATTAAAACTAGTGTTCGAGAATGTATTACAAGCAAATATCGCAAAACTATTTTTTTTTCGATCGGTCATTGTTTTGGAGATAACGAAAGCCTAATAAAAAAAATTACAGTTTAAAAAAAATTTAAAAACGCTTATATCAACGCACTAAAAAGCACAAAATTAATTTTATATAACGTTTAAAAGCGTGGGACACCCGCGGAGTGAAATATAATGATAACTATAATTTTATTGATTCATACAGTTGTATACAGGCTGATTCCAAAGTTGACGTTATCCTTTCACCAGCGAATAGGGCTTCAACAAATAAGATTTTTTTCCTTTGTCGCTTTTTCGAAATATCAACATCAACGAAGATACAAAGTGTCAAAGTTTTATTTAAAAAATTAAAATTTATTAATAACTGCCAAACCACTTGAGATATTTAAGAAAAATTTTGTAGGTATCAATAGCTACGTGGGAGGGAAAATCTTCAATAAATAAAATATTTTTGGGTTGACCAGTGGCGCGCGTAGAAAAAAATTGTTTAATGTTTTTAAGAAAAAAAATGGAACGCCACTGATTTTTCTAAAAATAAAAAATGTTATTGAATTCCTTGTTCAATTCTAAAAAGAAAAGCTCTTTTATTATTATTTGGTACGGCGCACCGTTTTCGAGTAAAAAAATAAAAACTTTGACACCCTGTATCTCCGTTGATGTAGATATTTCGAAAAAGCGCCAAAGGAAAAAAAATATCTTATTTGTTGAAGCCCTATTTGCTGGTGAAAGGATAACGTAAACTTTGGAATCAGTCTGTGTATATAGTTTTTATAGTTTTTGACGTGATAACGTCTTATAAATTGATGAATCACCAATCTTATAAATTGATAAAACACCGGCTGCATGCACGAAAAAGTGTAACGTTCCTAACGTTCGTAACGTTCCGCCTGACCCTGTGCGTGCTTTTCTCGAAAACGGCCCTAACGATTTGGATGAAATTTACTGAAAAGGGATTTTGGGGGGCAAAAAATCGTTTTAGCTAGGTCTCATCATTTTTCAATAAAAAAAATTATTTTTATAGGTGGTGAGTAATTTAATAAATAAAATTAACCTAAATTTGAAGCGAAAGATGCAATATCATAGATTCGAATTATTATAATTATTATATAAATTTAGGTTATGTATTACGGAATACGTTATCACGTAAAACTATCGTCCGTAAACCGACTTTACAGACAACCAATTTTTTCGTATCAATTTTTTGATGTATTATAACGGAACTTTCAGCTAGCTCAGCGGCGCAAAGTCCGTTAGCTTCTAATAGCAAAAAAATTCTGACATCTACCACGTAACAAATATGACTTTAAAAATGCCCAATATTATAAGTTTAAAAAAAACCACCACCCTTAAACCCACAACATCAAAATATATCGACAATCCACCCGGAATCAGCTCCAAACTGCAATTGAGAAATGACACTGCCTCAGATGGAAAATATCCAACGTGTTCAAACCGATAAAAAAAAGAACTCAAAGACTGTCAGAAGCGTCTCAGATAGACTGAGGCGTATGAGTTTTTGTTATTTTATCTGATCGTTTTTTTAAACCTCTTTCAGTATCATCTCACTTCGTTTGCACGTCGACTTTTGGGACAATCTGTATATCTTTTTTATTTTAGTCTAAAATGAATATATCTAATCATAAGTTATTTAATTTTCACCTGTTTCTTAAATAATAATAGTTTACAAGTACCTTACAAAAAGTAGAGTACCAAAAGGTTCAGCTCTGATCTGTGTTACAAATTACAATATATCAACAACGTGTCAAATATTTTTCAAATCCAATCACGGTTGATATATATAAAAAGAAGAATAAAATAAAAACACTGTTAAAAATAAAAGTAGCCGTTGAACAAACAACAACGAAACATGGTTATGTCATATCTGACAGTAATAAAAATTAATTTGTCATAATTTATAAAATGAATCATGAGTTTCAGTAAAGCAAATTGCAATAAATATTATTGTAATTTGTCATACTTTAACATTAAAGTCTTAAAACATTTCAATTATATAATAAATAAATAACCAAAACTATATTAATCGTATGTAATAAAATGATGTATAGCTTTGTAGTAGTTGGAAAGTGTTCATTTTAATCTTGTTTACGTTGAATCAAAAATTCTATTAAACTTGTTTCTTCACCGGACTGCTAATCCTTTAAGTAGATGAAATATTACTACAGGTGAGCGCTCACCGCAAAGCTGTGTTAAAGACATCTTTTGCAACTACTCATATTAAATATACAAGATGTCCTATAAGCAATGTCCTCAATGAACTTATAATACGAAGAAATTGTATCATCTCGCAACCCAATAGTTAAAAAAATAAACTATTGTTACAGTGCCAAACTCTGCCGACAATAGGTAAACTGTATTTGCTAATACAAGAACTTTTTGGGCGAAATAAAAATTAACCCCTTAGTACATCCCTTAAAATAATATTTCTTGTTCTTAATGTCAATATTGTTATCAATCCAACATCTACATCAAAATAAGCACCCTTCAGTAAGCAAATCCGTATTCGTAAACTAGCTTGCCAAATGCAACTTTCAGTTACTAACAGCGCCACCTAAGTGACTACAGTGCGCTCGGCTAAAGAAGACCGGTGGGGAAAGGGCGAGAAGTTGCTGATGTGTACCATTGAGTCCCTTATTGCATAGAAGCGGTTCCAGGATCATTACATTTTACTAATATAAAAATGCATGTGCGCTCTACTGCAATAAGGTCATAGTACATTCCATAGACCAGTTTTCTTTTAAAATTCGTACAGTATTCTAGTAACTAACAAATCTCAGATGTCCCGCGTAAACAAAAGCCATATTAAAATCCAACGCATACACACAGCAAGCGTTACCCGCTGTCATAAAACAGTATACTAGTAACTGAAAAACATAACGTCTCCCCATAAAAGTGTCGCGCCCAAGGTTTTACTCCCAAGCAAACGTGCCATTAGATGTTTCACATCAAAAATATTATTGAAGAAGTTTTAGTTTTTTTTTTTTTGTTAATTGAAAAACGAAATATTGGAAGGATCAATTGTCTCACATTCATTTAAAGGTAGTTTGGTAGCCAAATGACTTCAACTTGACACTACATTTTTTTATATTTATTCAAAAGATTATAATTAAAGACACCTACAGAAAAAGAATAAGATTTTTTTACCACACCGTTTAAGAGATATAATAATTAATTAAAGTTATGCAATGAATGTCCTTGTTCAATAACTCCGAAAATTGAAGGTTTGTAAAAAATTGACAAACTTGACCCCACCTAAAAAACTTTTTAATGGATAGAACGATGTCTGAAATACACACTGCAAATATTTCAGAATAATTTACCACGTACTTTTGATTTGATTAATTTTTTAATACTGACATCTCTGTTGTTTATCGGAGACACTCTCTCCTCCATATTTGCTAGGGAAAAAATGGCCTCTGTACTTTTTGTAATTTAGATTTTTTTACAAATCTTCCTGATAATCTTGCCCGTTTCATTTTAATTCATAAACATCGATTTTTAAAAAAATAAGCTCAAAGAATTGACGATATAACATCAGGTTGACAGCTTGAGGTTATGTTTACAAATGCGCGCGACCGTAGTGACAGTGACTAGTGACAGCTGGGTACTAATCAATTAATATTTTATTAATTCCATTACTATAATTATTTAATTATAATTCGCATTAAATTAGATCAAATACATTTTTATGTGAATTTCTCTATTAATTATTATAGCATGATTTGGGTAATTATTTGAGGATAAAAAAGTCATTTATTTGACTTGGGATTGCGGCTTCCAAACTACCTTAAAGTACTACGGTTACGCTACTTTTATCAGAGGTCAAGAATATAATATGACGTCACACGTAGCACGTTCCAAAAATCAAAATACGGTGATAGAATTTTATGATATTTGAAAAAAGACTCAACGGGAATAGATTAATACTTTAGTGAATAGAGGGATAAAACCGGGAACGGTGGGACTACAAGTAATATTTGCTCATTCTAACGTTGTTGACCCTTTTTGGAGAGGCCGTATGGGAGTGATTATTCACATACGCCGTGTGTACCAACCTAATGTATGGACACAGGTGTATATAAAACACAAAGGATGAGCGAACTTCCGTCTAACTTTAATTCTACGTAAATATATTATATATGTATAGATGACGATACGTTCTGTTCTTCAGTGCGTTATATTTCACCAAAGAAAGTTATTCTAAATTCTAAACAATAAATCATTGAACACTTAATTACGAAATAGTACGGAAACTTTAATCAGGCTTGTTTGCGGATATTTCTAATCCCACCAAAAACATAAATTTTCACATTTATGTTTTTGGTGGATACAAAGAACAAGTGGCTTTGCCGAAAGAAAGAAGTGAGATCTAATAAGGTGACAAGTTTTTATTTAGCAAATTTACATCATATATTACGCTAAGGTTAAAGATGTTTGCCTCCCTTTTTAGAAAAAACCTCACAATTTCTCCACATAAATTATATATCATTTTACAGATAATTGCTTGCTCTACTGACATCGACAATTAAAAAATTTATTATTGCTTTTCTTTTTGTAAATTAATTAAAATACAGCAACGCTGAACAACGCTGCCATCTGACGGCTTTAATTTTGAAACAACGTCAACACTTCGATCTGTCATCTGACCTTCATATTGTAATACAACAGACACAATACTGCATACTGCCATCTGACGGCTTTAATTTTGAAACAGCGAGCAACGCTGAACAACGTCACAGCAATGCTGCATGATGCCATCTGACGGCTTAGCTCAACGCTTTGCGCCTCTATATGACAATTTTAGTAAAATATTTCTTCGATCTGTCATCTGAGCTTCATATTGTAATACAACAAAAAGAAGAACGTTATAAGCAGTGTGCAAAATTAGAAACGAATTGAATACCTGCAATCATATTTAAAAAATAATTTTGTAAAGTGATAATTATTATACTTATTTAGTGCGAATAATTCGCACAGGTCACACTAGTATAATAATAATAATAATAATAAATTCCTCTAATTCCTAAGTGGAGCATAGCGCCTCTACGAAAATTTTGAATTTAATCCTATCTTTTGCCTTATTTGACCACGTTTTCATTAACTCGCTTTTCTTGCATGTCGGGTGGAACTTTGTAATTGATTTTAAACTAACTTCCTGATGAGATAGAGATTTAATTTTTAACATAACTCAAAATTAAAATTTTGAATATATCACGTTTTTAAAACGAACTAAAAAGTACAAAAGAATTTCTTTACAGACAAATTTTGAGCTTGTAGGATTTGAAACGAAAAACATGGGGCGCATGCGACAGTTATACAAGAAGTGTAAGAGAGTAGCCATCAATGAAAAAATCTTTTTTTGAGATAATACGAATAATGCGCCCCACGTTTTTCTTTTCAAAACTTACAAGTTAAAATCTATCTGTAAAGAAATTATTTTCTACTTTTTAGTTCGTTTAAAAAAACGTATATTACGGTTTTTTTAATTTATTATTATTTCATTTGAAATAACTTCTTCACGAACAGTTCTTCTCCAGGATATGTTTGATCTTCCTCTTTTGCGATATCATTGTGGATTCCAATTAATATATTCAAAAATTTTATCTGGAATTGCGAAATCTCGGAATTCCTGTACGGAAGCCCTTAACCCGAACCTAGTACCTACATTTATAATATCAGAGTAGTTCTCCGGTATTTTATTAGCAATACAAGCTCTACACACATGCTTTTCTACACATGCGTATAAATTATATAATACCGTGTAATAATATGTATGTATTTGTGCAGGTAGAGATGGGAAACCTGCGAGTCAATGATATATGGCCGACACTCAAGAGCATTACATCTATGTTATTGCCTTACTAACATTATCGGACCTAACAACTAAATCACTTTGACATTTTACTCACAGTTATTCCTTTTCTATCTCTGTCTACATACACTAAACCACTGTGCACACGCGACCCATTTTATAAAGTTCAAATGTGCAAAAGTTCTAATCATTATGCTAAATTTCTAGTTCACACATTTTGCTCTTAAAATAGCTCTCAGGATGAGCAGACTTGGATTCAGATGTATTAAAATCAGTCTTCATAAAGCTCTGGACGATTAAAAATAAAAGTAATGTAAGTACATGTTTACGACTAACTTATAGGCTGTGTGCATGAAGCCTACTAGCGCCACTAGTGGATAATAGAGAATTATTGAACTCGTTTTTTATGGAAATCGCGACGTGTTTCTAAGGTGATAAGTCAAAAACTTTTGTTGGGCATGATGTATCAAAAAAAATGTAATAAGAAAAACTGATGTTAATTTGTTTACACTGACAGTGGAACGTCAAATTAGGGCGCCAATGGTCTTTATTTTTCTTAAATCGTCATCAGCGCAACAGCCCGGAACACAACAAGCATTTCCAGATCGCTTAGTTTTCCGATCTTTTCTTTGTAATTAAAAAACTTCATAAAATTATAACTATTTTCATTTTTAATAAACATAGCCTCACTGACATACGGAAAATTTGAGATCGAAGTTTCCCCTAGTGCTCACCATAAACGCTCGCATCGAAAAATTTGTAACTCCGCCACCTTGCACATAGCCCATTAGGTTAGTTGGTTAAGCGTCGTGCAAATAACGCGAATGTCGCTGATTCAATCCCCCATGAGTAACGTGACCATATGTCCTGCTTTCAGGCTGTCTGTCCCGTTGTCCCCAGCGCGGGCAAAAATGTCCCATTTTCGCAAACAGACCAGACGATAATTTGATTTACAATTATTTTTCGGACTCGCAACGTGTTACTGCGGCGTGGCAGGCGACGAGAGAGCTAATGACAGACGAGAGCGGAAGAGATCCGCTTAACCTGCTTGTTTTCTGACGGTTTTTCGTGTCCAAGTGATACTGCACCCCAGTCACATGGATACGGAAAACCGTCAGAAAATAAGCAGATTAAGAAGCGGAAATATCACAGAAATACTATGGTGGGGGTAATAAATAAAAATTGTTCCGGAATATTCAAACTTTAGGCGCGTTGATATTTGTTGATCCATGGAGTTACTCCCATAAACCAACAATTAACATGCAGATAATACATGCTTATCTTATATAGCGGTCCCGCCCGGTTTGACCCGGGTGCAAAAAAACGAATGGGGAAGGAAGGGACATAAGTACGCACATTCATCTTAGTTTACTGAGATGAATGTTGTGTTTAAACTTCATAATGATCGGAGTTACCGTTCAAAAGTTTTTGTCGTTAAAAAGCAGTATTTATACTTTTTTTAAGTAATAAATTTCATTTAGTATAATAAATATCTAATTGAAAACACTGTAGGAAAATTATTTTTATATAGGTACCTATAGTTGTAACAGTTTTCAAATGAGCTATTAATTAGATTTATTTAATTTTAATTAGTCGTAATAAAATTTTAGAAAATAGAAATGTAAGCCTTAGAAGAAGGCAATGTAGAAAATGAAAAAAATAAAAATATATTCGCCGACGTGGGGCTTGAACCTAAAGACCCTGGCATTAAGAGTCTTACGCTCTACCGACTGAACTATCCGGGCTTGTAAACGTAACGCGCTAATATTGCAATATTTAGTTAACGCATTTCACCTGATAATATTTGGCGGACGGACTAATTTTGAGATATATCTTGCAACATTTTTCATTGATGTTCCGCTCCGATTGGTCCTAGCGTGATATTATATAGCCTATAGCCTTCCTCGATAAATGGGCTATCCAACAATTTTTTTTTTCAATTCGAACCAGTAGTTTCTAAGATTAGCGCGTTCAACCAAACAAACAAACAAACTCTTCAGCTTTATATATTAGTAGGTATAGATCTAAGCTCTAAAACAGATTGATTTAAGTGATTTTGATTCATTTGGTGGTTAAAATTAGAAGTATATAACTAGGGCTTAGTAACTCAGCTATCTAGCTCATCATCTCATGTAATACAATCTGCTTATTTTGTGTTATCTACTCTTTTCTTAATAAAAACTCGTAAAATAACAAAACGTTTTTACGTAATTCCGCAGGAGACGTCTCCCGCTCTGACAAAAAAAAATGCTCACATTACCCATGAGTCATATAGGATTTTAGATTACTAATGTCTCGATTATTGAAATGTGTCGATCATTCCCATCATTAATTCAAACAGGTCGCCTGAACGGGCGGTGCTTGCGCGGTAGTCTCGACGGATAACAGTCACTAGTCAGTCAGCAACACCACCAGCAGCAGCTGGTGGGTCCGTTTACGGCAATATAGAATACAGTAGCAGTATAGCAGCAGCAGTAGCAGGTTTTTCCACAGCTCGCGTTGCTGCATCGGATCCGACCGACATGACGTAAATCAAACATATCCATTTCATTCTATCACGTCCGCCTGTCTAACCAGCCGAGTGTCTGCCGTAAATATTACGGCTATCAAATCCACTACATGTACGTATACCTTGTGTTGCACACATGTTGAACTTTAAGGGTAAGGACACCACTCTCCGACCGATTCGACCATTTTTTACCGATCAAAAAAATGTTGATATAATTTATTTATTTATTTATTGATTTTACCCTACAGTCTAAAAGCCCAATTACAGAGTAAGTAACATAACGATGCAAGTGCGCATACATACAATATTACAAAAAAAAATATTAAAGAGAAAACAAAAGATACATTACTTTTTTAATTAACGTTAAAGACTGGATATGTACTGACTGAAGGTAAGACTAAAAAAATCAATAAGTATTTAGATATCTTTCCAGATGTCCGTTTAACAAATTGCACATTTGTGCTACAGGTGAGCTATCATGAGCAAAGGTTGATGATTTTATTTTAGTTGTGAAGGTCGTGTTTTTTAGGTACTACAATATTGAACTGTGATAATAGACATATACACAAATAGATAGCTATTACACTCAATCGAAAGACAAGTTAGAAAACATCACTTTGCAATGAGTTATAGACGCTAAACATCTGAGGTCATCAACGAGCTACACCAGGCATGTCAAACTCATATCGTCGTTAACAAAACGAACAGACGTAACTCCAAATTTAACATTTTTCAGTATAACGTTTTAAAGTTTTTTATGTTTTATTGTTAAACGCCACTGAACTATTTATTGAGTTATCACTCTCAAATAAACGACACAGTGTATATTATAAGGTTCAAGAACCAGTGATTGTGTGTAGTAAAAATTGAACACACAGGGGTGATATACACCCCTAAAGCACATACGCCCTTTCGTCTTTTTACTATATGCAACTTCACATGTCCAGACCTTTAATTACGCCACTGATAACTGCGCTGTAAATGTCGCGAATGAGCTGAAAATAGGTTAAAATAATAAAATAAAACACGTAACAAGTAAAGTCAATAGTTTAATGCGAGTAAATATCAATTTTTTTGTAAACAATATTACGTAAATAAATATTAATGAGGTAAGTTTTCATAAAATTGCACATGCTCTGATAGTTGTATTACAGGGGTTGGTCCTTGGCAAAGTGACATTAGGTCCTTGAACTTTTCTATAGAAATTGTAGTAGGTACTAGTATTTAGAATAGGTGGATCGCTGTTTGGAGTTACTGACGATCTCGTATTCAGAGTAATGCTGCGGTATTGGTTTGTCAGATGGCTTCCAGTGAAATATAACTTGTTCAAAGTATTCTTTGTAACCACAATTTCTTTAACATTTTTCCAGTCAATTCCAGTATCTCCTAAATCGTCTTTCCTAATCGCTAATATTCGTAAATCACGTGCAAGAGTTTTAAAATGAAGGAAATTTTGAGAATTAAGGCAATTGACAATATACGAATTCTTCTTGCGTGCTAAACGGATAATTGAAACCAACTGTGAAGGCACGAAAATGTCCCCTGATTTTTCTATTGCAGTACTGATTGTACTATGCACAGAATCACCTTCATTCTGTCCATGATGAGCTTCAAAAAACGACAAGGTAATAGATTTAATATTTTTCGATGTGGAAATAATATGCAGCAACATGGCGGCAACGATTGAATTTTTATTTTGCCCGCTGCACCCATCGGAAAATAAATGTACAGTGTGAACTCCATCTAGGTCAAGTTTTTTAAGATACATACTAAGGCAAGTTGATATTTCACAAGAACCCCGTTTGCTGAGTCCTTCATGCCAAAAATAGCATTGACATTGCTTTGATTGTAGGTTGTAAATCATAAAATTGTAATTAGCGAGTCTACGACTGTAGAAAATCTAGCTATGTTCTTTCTCACAACCGTCAACGATATATTTCTCTGGAGTTGGTGTTATTACTATTAAATTGTAATTATTTTCGCAAGGTCCCATTTGACCGAAATGCTCCCAGCATAGCAAGCATAAACAACGAACACATCTTCTCTCTGACAATTTCCAGCTTGACAACGATCACCATAGGTAGGATCCTTGTCTGCATCATCAAACTCGGACAAATAAATATCATCGTCTTCTGCAGTATTCTCCATTTCTTGGTGTCTATTTTTATCATCATGAGGATAATTAGTTTTTGTATCGGAAACTATTCTCTTTTCAATAAGAATCGCCTGTTTCAAAATCTCGAGAAGTGTATCATCATCATCATCCTCAGTGTCGAAACTTGTATTAACTGTTTCATCTTCAACTTGCAGAACAGTTCCAAAATACCATTTTTTGTCTGGTTTCCAGCACATTTTAATTTGCACCCCTACGTCAATTTTTTCTGATTTTATAACGGCTTCTATGTCTGATTGGGAATTAACTACATTCATCGTCCCATAATTCCAAAGCACGAGGACGTCCATCAGCACGGCAAACACATTATTCGACTTTGCAAAATAGAAAACACAATATTAGAAATAAAAAAACAGCGATAATTATTAATCAAAATGCGCTACAAGAACTCATTCTTAGCCTCATTATTCCAATGGATGAGTAAGATCATCAACATGGCACACTATATTTTGAATTTATAAAGTAGAAAACGCAATATTAAGTAAAAGAAAACACTTACCGGTAATTATTCAGGAGGGCGTATCTCACAACAACTCACAATAAGTACTCACTATAATAAAACGAATGGCCGTAAGTTAAGTTACGCCGGTAAGTCGTTTTTCAAGTTAACACTAAACTAAGATGTGCCCGTGCAACGATTTCTATAAAGTAGGTTTCTAGGTGCAGAAGAGCTACGCCACTTCGTCATATCATAGATTTGATATACGCGAATTTCGTGATAGGCTTAACTCAAAACCGCCAATTTTCTAGTTACGCCTGTTCGTATTGTTAGCGACGAATTATGATATTGCGGGCCACATTATCTATAATATACTAAGTTAGGGGCAGCATGTTTTTAATGCTAAAAATGTAATAAAATACGATTGTTAGGATGATTATGTTATTAGACTCAATGCTTTTTTAACGTCTTGGCGGGCCGCAATCTATCTATTGGTGTTTGACACCCCTGAACTACATTGTTAACATAATTATGTTGTATGATGTATAACTTACATGCAAAATAAATAAAAAAAAATTTGCAGATACGAAACTAAAGATTTAAAGTTGAGTACATCGCTTGACATTAAAGTTGATGTTGAAAGAAATTATAATTAGAACTTTCGTGTGATATTTTTAGAATCATTTAGTTTTTTTTGTTTATTAAAATTGGGCAATAAATAATGGAGTTATGCAAATTTTTGATTAACGTCTGATTAGAATTCTTCACTAAATAAAATTATCGATCAATTTTTCAGACAAATAATTAACAAAAAATATATAAATAATACATTAACGTTTCCGTCCGGATTTGGACCTTCTTCAGAACTGATCTAAAAAATATAAAATTAATTAATAATTAGTTTTTAATATAATTCACTTAAGTTTTTTAATTCTTAAGCGAATTTTATTGAAAACTAATTAGAAACTAATTATTACCTAATTAATTTTTATATTTTTTAGATCAGTTCTGAAGAAGGTCCAAATCCGGACCGAAACGGTAATGTATTAAATTTATATATTTTTGGTTAATATATTTGTCTGAAAAATTGCTCGATAATTTTATTTATTAATGGAGTTATGACTTGAGGCGTTTTTTTTTTTCAGAAACGCTCTGTATATTATGTGATGTAATAATCTGTTGCTATTCTGTCGACTATAAATACAAGTGTTCCAGAGCCGGTGCCTTTACCCTATACGTGGTTTGTTTGAGAGAGAAAGAGTAGAGTGGTTTGCTACTTGTGGAATTGATTTATAATTTAATTATTGTGCCTCTTTTGCGATAAGAAAAATGAACTATGTATTAATAGAGATAAATTGTCAAATTGTTGACGCTCAACAGCTATATGACTATTATCAGTTATACACGAAAAATTCTCTATAATAGAGATTATTTGCCAAGAAGTATAAAATATAGTTATAGAATTAGTGTGAATTGGATAACAAATAGTAAAAACAAAAAACACGTGAAAATTCTACAAAATATTCTCTCTTCTCAACGATCGTTTCGGACATTAAGTCCGTCATCACTCATCAGGAGTACAGACATATACAGTGTGGTCACTTAAGTGTGCAACATATGGGAAAATTTTTTATTAAATGCACAACCAAAATACAAATATTGCCAAAAGTTGGTGCATGTCCGATAATCATTTTAGGTGCTCTTAGAATTATTGTTAAAACTTAAACAGCATACAGGATGGGTCAAAAAATATAAAAATTGTAAAAGAGTAAAGTGCCCTTATTTCAAAAAATTCAGCGAAATGTTATAAGAAAAAGTTGTTTAGAATTAAAAGTTATGCCCAAATACCAAAACATGGCCTTCTAAGAAAATTTTTTTTTTTTTGAAAAACTAAAATTATAATTTTTTTGAAATTTTTTTTATACTTACCTTAAACACACTAATAAATTATTCAAAATCAAATCAATTTCGCATAACTTTGTTCAAATTCAGGCATATTTGTAATATTAACTTAGATTTTTAATTTTTTGTGGAATCACAAACTTCATGTTTGTTGCAACGATATTAAACACCCTGTATGCTGTTAAAGTTTCAACAATTCTAAGAGCACCTAAAATGATTATCGGACATGCACCAACTTTTGGCAATATTTGTATTTTGGTTGTGCATTTAATTAAAAATTTTCCCATATGTTGCACACTTGAGTGGCCACACTGTATACTGAATTACTTGAAGATGCAAAGAGGCTTTTGAAAAAAAAAATTATCGATTTTTTTATTGTATTTTAAAACTTTATTATAAATAATATTGATAATCGATGCGAAAAACTTTCAAAAAACTTTTTTTAAATTAATTATAAGCAATTTAAAATTGATAAAATATTTTAAAAAATCACGTGACTGCAAACGCACTAAAATTGTTTTTGACAGTTGTGACGTCATAATGGTAAAATGTATATACGCAGTATACTATCAATGGCTTCTACATGTGTATTGACTAAAACATAATGATGCCACATTATGTTCGGGAAATGGCGCGTTCTCGGAACTGAATACAAAAAATTATTTTTAATTTGATATAACTTTTGATTTATAACGAAAATAAAAAAAAGAAAAATAGTTTTGTTATAAAACTTATATACGATCTTTCCATTTATGACAAAAAAAAATTTCATTCAAAAGCCCAATTGTATCTTCAAATAATTCAGTATATGTCTGTACCCCTGTTCTAATTTCAAAACTTATCTTGTGAGCTAGCAGGCCAGCCCGCAATGACGTCATTTCCAGCTTCGTACCCAGCCTACCGGCTAGCAGAACTCCTAACAGCGTTTCTAGCCTCGTGTGCAGCGCGGCCTTAACACATACATACGAGGAATATACAAATAGGGGGAAAGTTGGCGCCGGCACGTACACGCATGCATATGAGCTATCATAAACTGGCGGCTGGAAACCCTTTGCATCGACGCGGCCCGACGGCGGCGGCACGAGCTCAAGTGGCCCAGAAACATACGTTGCTCTGTTCTAGCGGCTAAGCCCCCTGAAGACATCTCAATCATCACAATCACTATATCTACTTAAGAAATTGAATATGAATTTATGCTCGCTACGCTAACGGAATTTCCTTATGTTTATGTAAGTTAAAAGTGGATACAAGCTCTAGGGATAATATTATGCTGTTACATATTTCGTGTTTTATAATCATTTGAATATATCTATCTATCTATAGTCTATACAGACACAGTGCGTTTGATTTAAATTTCATAATATTCTTCATTTGGTTTACATTAAATTCAAGTTATATTAAATCGTAGGCTCATTCCATAAAATATTTTTAACAAAAAAATTGAACTGACTTCAAAATATGCACTAAAAAGTAAAAAATAATAATTATTGTTACTTTTGGAGTCGGTGTCACATCGGAATTCGAAAGTAGCAATTTAAATCTTACATGTCTCTAGTTCTCGGAATAGATTTCGTTTTGGCTGACACCGACTCCAAAAATAACAATAATTATTATTTTTTACTTTTTAGTGCATATTTTGAAGTCGGTTCAATTTTTTTGTTAAAAATATTTTATTTTTCTCTTTTTAGTGTTAGATAAAGTATTGAAATGGGTAGGCTAAGTATGCGTGCCTTTGAAATTTGAGAATTTCCCTCGATTTCTCCGGATTCCACCATCAGATCCTGACTTGGTTCCGATGGGACTACCTCGGAAGTGCACTCTTTCGAATAAAAAAAGAATTTTGAAAATCGGTCCATAATTGACGGAGAAATCGGTGAACATACATAATAAAAAAATATACAATCGAACATAGAACCCCCTCCTTTTTTGAAGTCAGTTAATAATAAAAACAGTGCTTTTTAAACACGAATTAGTGAAATTTTCACTAATTGTGTGTGAAGCTGTATTCACCTGATATAATCAGTGATTTTCACAACAAATTAGTGAATATTCACTAATAAATTTACTCTAAAACTGAAATAGTGAAAATGTAACTATTTGAAATAGTGACTTCTGATTCACTTCCGGAATAGTGAATTCAAGTAAAATTCACTATCAGAATAGTGATACCCTTGATTTTATACGTGCCGCTTGTGGCGCCTCCATACAGTTACTGTATAGATACTTATTATAATTAATTCATGCAGAATGTAGATCGTTCTATTACGTGTACTTATACCTTATATTGTTTTTTACCGAATTTAAATTATAATCAATGACATAGGATAGTCATACTATTTTTAAACTTCAAAAAAGAATAATGCGTACTATTTTTAATGTCTCTTACAACTCTTCCTGCAGAGAACTTTTTAAAACCTACAGAATTTTACCGTTTTATTGTGTGTTTTTATATTATATTTTAATTCATATACCCTCCTGCGAAGTTTTAAAACGAAGCAGTGTTCATGACTACGCTAGCCGTCATAATGACAATTTAATTTAGCCCTTCTGTAGGACCAAATTAGCCTCTAAAAGTCCAATGAACACTGGAATAAGATTTTTTAATTTTTTACCGGCCCACATTAAGTGTCTCGACTCAATAAATTTTAAAAAGGCCGTGAAGAAGTTACTACTTAATTATTGTTTTTACTTAGTGGATCAATTTTTAAATGTCTTTAAATAGTTTTATTTGTTTTAACTGATCATTTGTATGTATGTATTTCACTTGACGTTGTAATGGACATATTATTGTCTCTACTACACTAAATAAATATTATTTATTTATTTATTATTTATCATAACTAACGAGGAATGAAGAATATATTTATTTGACGCGAATTCTCTAATTCTGTATTCAATTTTTAATCGATTTGTAAAAATATAAAAGTTAATTATACTAGTGAAAGTGACGAATGAATAAAGATTTAAAAAATTGATTGTTGATGTCAGATGACATTTATGGTCATTTATATAACTAGTGAATTTGCGACATCTAAAAATCGCGCGTTTTATAAGCGATCTTGAAGAGGTTGAACATTTGAAGGTCATTGAAAATCCGCCAATCATCAAAGAGCAGTGCCCCTTCTAAGAGACTCACCTACTCTTGTATAAGATCAATATCTCATTATTGATTCATGTTTACTATTAGACTGACTGTACAGTAAAACTAGTAAATAATTTACAAGTATTTTCTCGACATTACGTTTGTATATGTCCGTTGTACGTAGGTAGTCGGTTGAGGGTAGAGTTCCCTCGAATCCTCCAGTTCCAGTCTCCGAGCTGACTCCCCAAGCACGGACGATATGTGTGCAAGTCTTCGCCGCACGATATATCTCCGTCTGTTACCCCGACTCCCAAAGTGCGACCGGCTAGACGCCTAAATCGCTCTCAACCAACAAACTTTCTCTATAATTTTCAAAGTTAAATTTATTGTTTCATTAGAGCTGATTATCGAAAGCCAGTCTGATTTACTGTCCCTTGGAAAATGTAAATCATGGGATTGAAACTTGAGAAAAACTGGTTTGAATATTTCGGTTTTCATTTTTGTAAATATTAACCGCAACACGACTTTTCAGTTCAAGCTCTGACCAGACAAAAGTCAACTGAGACTATGAAGATTTTATCATTGTATTTAACCCAATATTAATGATAAAAACATCAAATCGGTTGTAGACTTTTTTACCATTTTTGACGTGATAACGTCTTATAAATTGATGAATCACCAATCTTATAAATTGATAAAACACCGGCTGCATGCACGAAAAAGTGTAACGTCCCTAACGTTCGTAACGTGTAACGTTCCGCCTGACCCTGTGCGTGCTTTTCTCGAAAACGGCCCTAACGATTTGGATGAAATTTACTGAAAAGGGATTTTGGGGGGCAAAAAATCGTTTTAGCTAGGTCTCATCTCTCGAAAAAATCGTTTTCTTACAAATTTTATCATTATAAAAATCAATTTTTTGACGTATGAAAATACTTAAATATTGTAAGTAGGTTTTGGAATTTTATATTATAAACAGTGAAACAATTGTTTTATAAATATTATGACAGCTAATCTTTGAGACTTAAAATAAATACGAAAGAAAGAAAGTTAAAAAAAACAATTATATTATATGGTGAGTAATTTAAATAAATAAAATTAACCTAAATTTGAAGCGAAAGATGCAATATCATAGATTCGAATTATTATAATTATTATATAAATTTAGGTTATGTATTACGGAATACGTTATCACGTAAAACTATCGTCCGTAAACCGACTTTACAGACAACCAATTTTTTGTTGTCAGTATCTTAAATACGGTTCAACACTGGAGACTGGAGGCGTATCACGCAGAACATTTTTTTCATTTTACTGTAGTGTCTAAGGCCAAATATTCACAAATCTGGCTTTTGTTAAGCTTTTTGTCAAGAAAAATGAATATTGGGAATTTAAACTAGTTTATCACAAAGTAGATTCCAATATTCATACCTATATTAAATGTTTAAAGACTTTATAATTTGAAAATTTCCCTCACTGAATTGCCAAAGCCAGATAGTAGAATATAGCTATTATTTAAATGTTTTAATAATTTAAATGAAGATTTTATCGTTCATCCCACCAGAAGAATGAGAAGATGGTTATTTGTATTTGTTTCCTAATTGTGTTTATCTATTTAATAGAATTTTGCTGTTAAGAGCCCGTTTGCCGATCACAGAGGGGAAGCTGTATTTTGCGGCGTGTGGTGAGGAAACATTTTGAAACATTCCATTCATAATAGTACACCTAATTATTGTGGTCTATGAGAATTGAATGCTCTCTCTCTATCTTTCACACATGTGAGAAGGATTGACAAAGAGAACTGAATTATTATATGCCTCGTTATAGTGATATACATACTATTACATGTGTTAGTATACTAACACAGACACGTATAGACTGCAGATATCAAATAGGGATGTGCTATATTCATTTTATATCCAGAATTACAAAACTTTACAACATATAATTTATCTGCAAAGAAATAGTTTACAAAAAATAGAATTATGTTAAATGTCACAAAAATATGGAAAAAAATGTATTGTATATTCATAATAATAACTATAATACAGTACTGTTTGTTACAATTAGGGTTGCCACCTTTTTTTCGAAAAAAAAAGTATTTTTTTAAAGTTGCAAAAATATAGGACTTTCATTATTTGTTTTATATTATATTATTTATTTAATTATTTAATTTATGACTGAGTTTCTTTACTCCACAGTGACACAACTATTAGCCAACTTATGAGCTAACGAATGAGCTATGGAATCTAATACAGTTGCATAAATACAAATTTGAAAAGAAGTTTGACCCTGCAGGCCATCCCTGTAACTTCCCGCTATTTTCGAGTTCAAAACGCTCAAAAATATATAAAATATAGCAAGAAGTTTATTTTTTAGCTCTTCGAGCCCAAAAAAAAAAAACACTTTGTTACGAAATTTTCGTTCACGATATCTCATGAACAAATGAACCGATTTTGATGCGATTTGCGGTAGTCGACGCAATTTTTTAACCTAAAAAAGTAATTTATTACAGAAAAATCGATCTCATAGGAATTTTACGAGCAATTTAAAAAAAAAAAACACTTTTTTACAAATTTTTCGTTCATGATATCTCGTGAACAAATGAGCCGATTTTGATGCGGTTTGCGGCGATCGACGCAGTTTTTTAACCTAAGAAAGTAAATTAGTACAAAAAAATCGATTTGATAAGAATTTCACGAGTAATTATAAAAAATTACTTTTTTCCTAATTTTTCGTTCACGTTATCTCATGAACAAATGAACCAATTTTGATCTGGTTTGCGGCGATCGACGCAGTTTTTTTAGCCTAAGAAAGTAATTTATTACAAAAAAATCGATCTGATAACAATTTTAAGAGTCATTTTAAAAAACACTTTTTTACGATTTTTTCGTTCACGGTATCTCGTGAACAAATGAACCGATTTTGATGCGGTTTGCGGAAATCGACGCAGTTTGTTAAGGAGAAGAGCTGATTAGATTTTGGAATTAATCGGTTTAGTAGTTTAGAAAATATTTTACAAAAACAAATTTTAAAAAATTTTTGAAACTTGTTTTTTTAAGATTTCTCAAAATTTTTTGGGCCGAATCGTTTCAAATTTTCAGGAAGTCTAAGTTCACCAAGTTCACGTCAGATGCCGCAAACCGCGTTTCAGTCGGACACTCCATTCAAAAGATATAAAAGGTTTACATACATACATACACACACACACACATACAGCCCTACGGACATCATAGTTTCAATAGCTTCCTAGGACCTCAAAACGTTGATATCTGGCGAAAACTCGATTTTCGAAAATCGGGGTGAAACCAATAACTTCCCGATTTTTGAAAAAAAATTTTTTTTTTTTTTTAAGCGGGAAGTTAATAATAAATCAGTTAATTTACTAGAAATCAATTAAAAAAATGAATGCACACTTTTTATTTTTTTGGTTTTTTAATTCTGAATTTTTATTATGTACATAATTTTATTACAATTCATTCTTATTTTATTATGTCCACTCATGCGCCTAGGCACAGGTTTTTTGACATTAGCGCGTTATAACTTAAAAAATATTAATTTTAGAAAAAAAGTTTGAATTAAAAGCTGTAGAAAATTTGTAGATTTAAAACTTAAGTCATTAGCATTTTATTGTTTAAACAATTATTAGAAGAGATATGGATCCAAAAGTCAATAAACAAATCGTAATAGTTGAATAAGTCGTAAACGGTAAGTGATACAAAAAAAAAGTATTGAACAAAAAAGATAGTAAATTTATTTATCTACAATAAAGGTTATTACCTTTTTTCGCCTCAAGTGCACGGTTAGGGAGATATAGGCTGAAACGGTTTTTGTCATAATGGCGGCACTTCCGCCCTCCTAATTTGTAAGGATTTTGTGCATTTAGGGTCAGTACGTGATACTGAACCTATTTAAGAAAACAAAAAAAAGTTGTAGGATAATGCAGAAAAAAATTCTCTATTACCTGTACTAGTGCCATAGTAATTAAAACAGTTTTATTATTTACATAATTTTAATTCAAAATTCTTATTTTGTCATTAATTCTGAATTTTTATTATGTAGGTACATAATTTTATTTGAATTCATATTTATTTTATTATCTCTTCATAATTAAAATTCTCAATATATTCTATGTGTATAGATGTAAAATTAATCTCTTCCATTTTAATTATGCTGTGACAAAATTTTTTTTCTGTTTTGACTTTTCAGATAATTTTTCTTCTACTATTAAATACAATAACTTCCTATTGGAAGTTAAATATCAATATAAATCAATAAAATAAGTATTATAGATAACATATTTACCTATTATATTTGGCAATGTTACATTTTTTCTTACGTACTGCTGACAAAGGTAATCTTGTTTATTTTCCACGGCGATAATCCATGTTGAAACGCTGGACTTCTGTTGGTACAAAGCTGGAAATGAAGTCACTGTGGGCTCGCCTGCTAGCTCACAAAATTACAATAAGAACAGGGGCTATTGTTCTTTCAAGGTCATCTGCTGGCTCTGAGCAAGAACCAATCTGGAAACGGTATCTTGTAACGTGGGTGACATGAACAAAGGCCCACAAACAAACATTATGACATAGTGTGTGTTTGTAAAGATGTCTCGTGTGATGGCAAGGTGACCTCTTAAATGACAAGGAATGATTTTAATACCAACTGTGTAAAATGGTGTGTGTGTCGTAGCTGCCCTGGGAATGGTGTTGTCACAACAAGCACGTTTCGAATAAAATGGTTGATGTTTAAAATACATTTCCTCTTATAATTGTAATTTTGTAAGAATTGAACAGTTTTTTATCCTTTTTTATTAAATAATATTGTTCATAACATAAGTAGACAATTTTGAAACTCCCGCTTTGATGCGCTTTGGTGAGCTGGCGCCATTTCAGCGATGCCAATGACTGAAAAAAGTTCGTCAAAAGTACATTTTCATTAATTTTCATGCTATCATATTGGCATTAAAATTATTCCTTCAGACAAATAAGAGAAGCTCGAATAGCATTGAGTTTCATACCCCTGGTCAGTCCTGCATTAAAGTTCCGTGTTCCGTATTATAGGAAATGTCCCGCATTATTACGTGAATTTTACGAGACCCGTGTGGCTATATGAAAAAGACTTTTTTTTGGCTCTTCAAATTCTACCCAAAACAAAGTTTTTTAGTTTAGTCGTTTGGTTTTGGTGTTCCTATTAATAAAACTTAAAAATATTGATTTCTTTAGCTTTATACCCCGCCCCCCAGAAAAAAAATATCTACGCCCTTGTGTGAAGCGAGCACATAATAGCAATTAAGAAAACTAGTAGTGAAATCTAGCGGCAAATCCAGCCTCGTATGCAGCGAACTTTAAATTAAAATCGTTGCAACGAATATATCAAACCACTATATAGTATACAACCCAGCCCTAAATTTTAACGGCACATGCCAGCACAGATGATAATTTCAAAAACACCCGTTCTTTCCGTAGTTACAGCACCAGTCAATTCAACATATTACGATATTTTTTCATTGCAGAGCTACGGCTTCCCGTATAAACTGGGTCGTAATTTTGAAAAACAGGCTACGGCATATTTTTTTCTAGTTATATTAAGGATCAATCTATGTCCGTATTGTAACAAATTTTTCATTTTTTACTTTGTTAATTAATGGCGAATGCTTTTAAAAGACACTTTTTACGGTTTTTAAAATTTTTATAAAAATTTTTCTGCTTAAAAAATTAAAAAAATGGTACAATAGGGACATAGATTGATCCTTAATCTCCATAAAAATAATTTTTCATAATTTTATCTCTCGTTTTACGATCAGATTTATACGGGACCGCAGACCACTGTATTGCATTGAGAAAACCAGGGGAAACGGGCTCTTAAGAGTATTCGTCCCTGCAAACACCCCCTGCACCCTTCATCTCAAATATTTTCCCCTCGCCTAAAAACGGTTTGCGCTCTCCCGACGCTATTTTTAAAGCTAGAGGGTTCTGGTAAACGTCAAATGAAAGTCAAAGAATCAGACTACAGATCATTCAGGCGAATTTAAAAAAAAAAATTCCTGAAAAAACTTACAACCTTTTGAAAAAAATAATAAGTTACGTAATATTTCACACGTAGGCGAAACTGTTTTTCAAAAAATTCGCCTAAAGGATCTGTAGTCTGATTCTTTGTCTTTCATTTGGCGTTTACCAGAACCCTCTAGCTTTAAAAATAGCGTCGGGAGAGCGCGAACCGTTTTTAGACGAGGGGAAAAGATTTGAGATGAAGGGTGCAGGGGGTATTTGCAGGGACGAATACTCTTATTTGGTAAATTTTAGTTATAAAGTCCAGTTAATTTTGTAATAAAAATTGATTGATTAGTATAAAATAATTAAAAATATCTAGTAAAATTTTTTTTCTTATTGAAATAAGTAGTCCGGCTTTTAGGGCTAAATAGAATGCCGAGTCCGGCTTTTCTATTTTTGGGGCTGAAAAAAAAGTGCTCATATCAATTAGAACTTGAAGGGTTTCATTTTGCAGCCTTGAATTTAGGATGAAATGCATCGGAAAATTCACAAACATGGACGATCTTTCAAATGTTTCGCTCCATTTCCGACGAAATCCACAATAAAATTACATAAAATAAAATTAAGTCGCTATTGTAATTTGTTTCGGAGATCTGCTGAATCAAAATTAAACCTAAAATGCTTAAAAATCATCGAACAATGTCATTTTTTACGTCTCGAATCATTTTTTAAATGACTCGAACGAAGGAAGTAAAATTTGTACAGATCTACATTATAATGAACAAAATGAGCTCACATTGAACTACGAGGATCTATACTAGCCTACCAAAAAATAACAAAGAAGTGATGGTATTTTTCTTTAAGATTTAGACGGTAACACATTGTTTTATGATATTTTCTTAGTTTGCTTATTTTCCAGAGAAAAACGGTAAGTTCAACAAACTTACACTGTATACATTTGTGGAAAAAAACAAAACGGCTTACGTTGGCTTTTTGGCATTTTTTCTGTCTGTATTTTCAGCCAGCGTGGTTGCCAACACAAGTACCGGCAGACAAAAGCAGATTCATGTGCATTGTGCTGCAACCTTGAGCGACGTGAGCTGTTCTCAGCTGAATAAAATTATATTTTAATAGCGACCCGTCCCGGTTTCAGCCGGGTACAAAACTGTAAAGGCCGCTGCACACGAGGCTAGAAACACTGCTTTTGTAAATCTACTATAAATAATACTTCATAAAGATTTACGCTTAAAATCCAACTACAGCTAAGTAATGGCAATGTATTACTTTTATTTTCATTATCTTTATATTTCTTTCTTCTTACATTAGACTGTTCATTTCGTTCTTGAACAATTTTATAAATTAATTTCGAAGTTGTTGTGTCCATATTTAATACAATAAATTATGAAGATACAGTGTAACCTCTTTATAACGTGCTTCATTATAACGAAAAACTCCCTATAACGTAGAAATTTTTACAATTTGGTTGGATTACCTTGAAACCCATACATTAATACCCTCTTTATAGCGCAACAGCCATTCTCTATTACGAAGAAATATATTCATAATTAGGCGTCAGCAAATATTTACAGACGTAAAGAGGACAATTCTAAATAATCACCAACTATTCAACAAGCACTTGATGCCGCCAAACTTATCGAAAAATTCCTATTGTTTAATGATGATTCCACCACATCCCAAAACATGCATAAGATACTTAATAAAATACAAAACAGATATTGGCATGACAAAAAACGTCAGGCAACGTTAACAGATTTGGAATAAATTATTTAGGTGAAATTTGGTTATTTTTTTTCTTCCTACATATAACGAAAACTCTTTATAACGACAAAAATGCTTGGCCCCTTGAGATTCGTTATAAAGAGGTTACACTGTAGTAGGAAAGTGAACAAAATGATGAAATCATTATACCAATCACTACATCTCGTGACATTTTTTGTAACTGAGTTTAATATCTTGTGATTGGAGTTATTATTTGCTGTGCAATATTACAAGTCACATGTTTTTAATTTTGTTACCTACTCTTATCAATTAATAACTTTTACCAGATTTATTAATTAATTTTGTAATGTTTTTATGTAAAAATAAGATCGATAGTGCTATATATATATAATATATGATGTTTATTACATACTGTGTATTACTATTAAGGTAAATATGCTGTTATTTGTAAACATTGATGTATTGGTTATGTCATTTTAACATGTGCTGAATTTTTAGATGCCTGATAAAAATCAAATATATGACTGAAACGTCCCTGAATTAATGATTGGTATAATGATTTTATCATTTTGTCCACTTTCTTACTATCTTCATAATTTATAAATTAATATTTTGTTCAATACTTTAAATATTCTACGTTTAAAATTATTGTAAATTCATTTTAAGAGTATTCGTCCCTGCAAATGCCCCCTGCACCCTTCATCTCAAATCTTTTCCCCTCGCCTAAAAACGGTTCGCGCTCTCCCGACGCTATTTTTAAAGCTAGAGGGATCTGGTAAACGCCAAATGAAAGACAAAGAATCAGACTACAGATCGTTCCGGCGAATTTTTTGAAAAACAGTTTCGCCTACGTGTGAAATATTACGTAACTTATTATTTTTTTCAAAAGGTTGTAAGTTTTTTCAGGAATTTTTTTTCAAAAAATTCTCCTGAAGGATCTGTAGTCTGATTCTTTGTCTTTCATTTGACGTTTACCAGAACCCTCTAGCTTTAAAAATAGCGTCGGGAGAGCGCGAACCGTTTTTAGGCGAGGGGAAAAGATTTGAGATGAAGGGTGCAGGAGGTGTTTGCTGGGACGAATACTCTTAAAGTTCATATTTTGTGAATTTTCGGGTGAATAATAACAAATTATGGCAGGTAGAAGTTTTACATCAGTCGTGTGGTCTAAAGCACACACTCTTTTTTTCCATACGATTGTTTTCTACTTTAAATTCGACTTAAGCGGTTTTGCCCTTTGCCCATAGATACATAGGTGTGAAGTATTTTCCTAAGTCTTTTTCGAGCTTACATACACACACTCTGACAGTGTAACATTGTCCGAGGTTTTCTTTTTGCAAGTCTATCGGGCAGTTAGCAATTAAAACACCTCGCACCGTATATATAGAGCGGTTACACAACACGCCGTGTGTGTGTACAGAGTGTTTGTGTGTATGGATGTTTGTCTATGTACAGAGTGTATGTGTGTTCATCTCTTACGACCGATAAATAATTCACAAGCAACCGACCCAAGTGTCCCCAACACACCTACAGGGAAATCACAACGTGCACACAAACACACCAATATAAACACATTGCATACATGTGTATACACAGCTGATTCGTAAAACATTAACGATTTTTAACACACTTTTATTAGCTTGATCTGTATTGTTAGTAGAATTTTTGTTCCAAAATATGTATTGAAGGAGATTTATTTGGTTGAGGAACAATTTAAAATAAGCTTTACCAATGTATCGCTTGTGGCCAACGTTTCGAAAAATATATTTTCATCATCAGGGCCTATGAACATGTATAATAATCGTTACATTTAATATTATTTCGATTTCTAAATTACAGTATACACATTATAGATCAGATTAAACTATACATTATTACATACCTCAATGCAAGTTGAAATGGTAAATTGTGAAAATAATTTTAATATACATGATCAATTTATTATGAATTTCGACAGTTTTTTAAATTTAAAAATATCTAAAACAGTTTTCTTATAAAATTGTTTTGTCATTTGTGCAAATAATATTGTACTGATGTATAAGAAATGCTATCTCTATACAAACTGCATTTTGTTTACAAGTTAGAATTTGTTGAATTTTGTTAATTAATTATATTGCCATAAATGTTATTCAACCCATCTATGTCCGTTCTCTTATTGACAGTGTTTGAAGTTTTTTTGATGTAACACATCTCCAAGAAAAGTCTTTTTTGTAAATTCACTTCTTTATGTAGTATTTTTGGTTCATTAAAGTTAAAATTGTGATCATTGGAGATGGAGTGATGAACCAGTGCTGAATGATTATTAATGTCACATGGTTTTCCTAAGGATTTCTTTACATCATTTTTGTGTTGATAAACACGATTTTTTAAGTATTGAGAAGTTTGTCCAACATAAATGGCATTACAATTATTACATTCTAAACTATATACCAGATTTGATTCTAACATTTTTGAGTGTTTAAATTTTGTTTTTGAGAAGAAATGATCTGCAATACGATTACAATTTCTATATGTTAATTTAATATTCTGTTTAAATACTTTATTTAATTTTTCAGACAGTTCTGTGATGTATGGAATTGAAAAATATCCTTCTATTATAGTGTTGTTGTTATCATTGTTATACGATTTATTTGTGTTTGTGTGTGTTTTATTATATAGTGACGTAGCTTGAATTGGTGTTGTGTTTAAGTTAGTAGTAGTTGTTGTATGTGTGTAGTTTGTTGTTTTGTTATTTAATTTTTGAATGATGTTTCTGTATATTGGTTTTGGATAGGAGTTGTTTTTTAGAAATTGTTCGATAATGCGAAAATTATCATCCCAAAACCTTGGATGAGATATCTTTTTCATTCGGTGGACTAAATTCTGAATTATATTAACTTTTTGATGCCACGGACTTTGTGAGTTAAAATTCAGATAACGGCCTGAGTGTGTGGGTTTTAAGTACCAATTTGTTAGGAGTAAGTTATCTGTAGATCTAATAAATTGTATGTCTAAGAATGATATAGATCTGTTCAACTCAATTTCCATAGTGAATTTAAGTTTATTGTGAAAATTATTGAATATATTAAGTGTTACATCAGTCATATCTCTGGGGATAGCACACAGGATATCATCTACGTATCTTTTAAAAAAGGGTATTTTGAATGGTAATTGTTTTATACAAGTATTTTGTAATTCGGACATGACAATGTCACTTATAATAGATTATAATTGATCTGTATGTATGTAAAGAAATATTTCAGCGTAATTTTCAACAGTAAGTTTCAAGAAGTACGATTAACTTGAAAATTTGCACACGTATCAAGGGCCGATGACAATAGAGTTATTTCATGAAATAATATTGAATTTAAAAATTTTGAAAAAAAATTTTAATTTAAAAATTTTGAAAAAAAATTTTAATTTAAAAATTTTGAAAAAAAAAATTGAATTTAAAAATTTTGAAAATTAAAAAAAAAATTACTTTTGATGTTTTGAGACTAAAAATGAAGAACATAAATTATAGTTTAAAAAAACTAAAATAACATGCTTTAAAATCAAACCGAACTAAAAAGTAGAAAATAATTATTAACAAAAATGAAGCTCTTGGCTTCATCTCGGGAATCATGGCACGCAGTACAAGAATGTCAAACTTTTGGGCTCTTGTGATGTAATAGACGGAGAGCTAGCTACGGAAATAGGTTTCCAATTTATAGAGCAACGAAATCCCTCTAGTAACTAGTTAGTGTGCCATACTATCATTGTTATATTCGAATTAAATACATAATTAGCTATAATATCACACCAAACACAGAGCTCTATAAATTGCACACCTTCAATTGATTTTACAACCCCTTTGTTGCCCATCCACTCTCACACCCACCGCTGAACAGCTGCCAGGCGCCCGGATTCATTAATAATGATAGTATGGCATACTAACTAGAGGGATTTCGTTGCTCTATAAATTGCAAACCTATTTCCGTAGCTAGCTCTTGGACTATAATATACTATTGATTTCGATTATCGAACCGATTACAATAACTTCTTAATGTAGTGAGTTTTTTGCTGTCAGTCAACATTGAATATGACATAACCATATAACAATTGACTATATGAATCATTGTCTATCTACTCAATGTGCGGTGAGTGAATGCAACAAAGCGTATCGAAAATATATCTGCGTCTCTTTCTTCGATGTAATTCCTTGATTTCTCCGATGATAGGATTGGCTGATGTACTCGCATTCAATCTGAATAAAGTATCGCTGTTTCAAAAACTTTGTCTTTTTCTATGACGTTAACATGAGCGTACCCAGCTTTTGGCCCAGGAGGGGGCAAATTAGAAATTTCTTAAGCCGGGTCCCCCGTGCTTGTTTTGCCCTCCTGGATACGCCAGTGCTTACGACTTAAAAGAAGACAGAAGTATATGTTTGCACCCTAATGTTTCGATTGCGATTTTATTCCTATGCTCAGTATAGAATAAAATAAAATATAACCCAAGGCAATCCGATCAAAATTGCGATCTGTAGAGTCGTGACGTACTTACGTATAACAGACCAACCGACAACTGCTGTTCGTGATTTTCAATTACAATTTTAGTAGTAATTATGAACTTGAACCGATCTAAAAATGGTTCTGTTTTATAGAACAGAATCTCCTCTATTCAAAAAGCTACAATTTGAATGGATTTCGTGTGAAATTAACCTAGATATAACTTCTTTTATGAATGAAAGTCAGCTTTAACGCACAAAGCGATAATAGATCACATACCGCAGTTCAGCGGTATGTGCAATTATATGGACACTAGCGGTCCCGTCCGGTTTCACCCGGGTCTAAAAGAACGAATGGGGAAGGAAGGAACATGAGTACACACATTCATCTTAGTTTACCGAGATGAATGTTGTGTCCAAATTTCATGATGATCGGAGTTACCGTTCAAAAGCTTTTGTCGATAAAAAGCAGTATTTATACTTTTTTAAACTAATAATTTTTTTTTAATTAAGTAAATAAAATTAAAATAAATTTAAATGTAAGCCTTAGAAGAAAGCAATGTAGAAAATAAAAAAAAAATAAAAATATTTTCGCCCAACGTGGGGCTCAAACCCACGACCCTGACATTGACAGTCGCATGCTCTATCCATTTCACATGAATAGAAGCTTATTTTTGAGATACATTTTGCAACATTTTTCATTAATGCTCCGCTCTTAAGCCTTCGTCGATAAATGGGCTTAATCCAACGAAAAAAATTTTTCAATTTGAACCAGTAGTTTCTGAGATTATCGCGTTCAAACAAACAAACAAACTCTTCAGCTTTATATATTATTATAGATAACGGACATGTCCTCTAAAAAGACCATTCTAACAGTAAACTTCCCATGACTCATCTGTACATGCGCCTGTACACGTACATACATACATACATCTTGAACCGCGCGCATAACACGCTGTTTTTCCAGACCACTTCCGTTCGTTCCACGATGCTTTTAACGTGTTTTTCCTTAACTTTTCTTTCGCCGCAATTTAATGCGTTTTCCGTGACTCGCTGGTACAGATGGTTAAATGTAAATCCAGTAGCTTTACAACTTAACCTTTCTGTTAAAGTTATTTATTTAATGGTATAATTGATTTGTACACAGAGAAGAATTTATTAACATAGCTGATACTTTTTCCATTTGTACAATTATCCGATTTTCACAGCGGTCGTGTTTTGTTTGTTTTGTTTTAAAATGTCAGAACCTAGGGCTGCATTTTGGTCGTGTAACCTTTAGGCACTGTTCAGGATCGACTTCAGTATAATCAAGGGCGTAGATATATTTTTATGGGTGGGGGGTTAAAGCAAAAAATCAACATTTTTTTAAGTTTTATTGATATTAAACAAGAATACTCACGAAGGAAGGTGCCAAGCAAAATATTAATTCCCAAACGTAAATTATGTTAGTTAGGTATTCGTAATATTTTCAGTTTTATTTTTTATTATTAATAATAATAATACTTTATTCAATAAAACTGGTAGACAGTGTAGAATGAGTCAGAATAACAATAAATAGTTTTAAAACAGTAAATGACATTGAATTTTCAAATACAATTGAGATAAAAAAAATTCAAAATCGTATAATAAGATAGATATAGATCTATTATAGTGCATATACCTATATAGTCCTGGGTGTTAATTACCCCCTTTACCCCGCATATCTACTCCCTTGCGTATAAACCCTCCGTTATAAAAGTCTAATAAGCAATATAATATAGGCTATATAATATCACGCTACGAACAATAGGAGCGGAGCATCAATAAAATATAACTCAAAATTTGTCCGTCCAACAAAAACTTTGGACGGTAACTCCGATCATCATGAAATTTAGGCACAACATTCATCTCGGTAAACTAAGATGAATGTGCGTACTCATGTTCCTCCTTTCCGCATTAGTTCTTTTGCACCCGGGTGAAACCGGACGGGACCGCTAGTTTATTTTAATTCGACATTATATTTATAAATTTATTTATAAAATCTACATTTTCCAAAAAAAACTTCGATAAATAAAGACAAATTACGTCAAAAATATTGCGGTATTTTAGAGTAACGGCCAACAACAAAATGAAGTACAAATAAGTACAATATATTATTGTATTTTTACATACATTTTATTCAAACAATTTTCATTTGATGGCTCAGGTAGATTCCCTATTTTCTTTTCAGTATGCTTTTTAGCGGATCAATCTGTCATAAAAAACACCTCTGTTTTATATTTCGGCGAAAAACATAAAATGAAGAATAAAAAATATTTATACGTCATAAATTGAAAACATGTAAAGAAAGCTATGGATTTGATTGGTAAATTTTCATGAATTCATACAATGTAACATTGCAGAGTATTTCCTATTTTCGTCTGGCTTTATTAAGCCTATATACATAAAAGTTTTGGCTTGATTAGTGCCAACTTTGAATTGTGAACAAAATATTAAAATTTTAATTTTAGAATTACTTCTAATCACAGATGTTTATTACTTTCACTCGCATTTATCTCGATAGCATACTTTTATTAACTCAGTATAAAGGCCGCTGCACACGAGGCTGGATTTGCCGCTAGATTCCTTCCTAGATTTGACTAGTAGTTTTCTAGTGTTGCTTTTCTCGATTGCTTTAATATGCTCGTTTTACGCGAGACGTCTTTTCAAGCTTGTTTTGTGAATGGATCTGGTGCGCGCGCAGTTATAGTTTAAATATAAACGCAGAGCAAAACGTGTCCGTTGTCTGAACTGAATGTTGGTTTGTGTGTCGCCTACGTGACAAGATACTGCTTCCTGATTGGTTCTTGCTCAGAACAAGCAGATGATCTAGCAAGAAAAATAGTCCCTGTTCTAGTTTTAAAATCCAACTTGTGAGCTAGCAGGCGAGCCCGCAGTGACTTCATTTCAAGCCTCGTAGCCAGTCTGCCGGCCAGCAGAAATCCCAGCAGTGTTTCCACTCCCGTGTGCAGCGGCTTTTCGACCGATAAAATGGACCTTATGGGTACTAAACTCAAGTACGTATAGAGTGGTATCGGTTAGAGAAAATAGTAGCAAGGTGGAAAATCTACCTAGTAAGAAGAGTGGGAACAGCGATCCGTAGTGGCAATCAAAGGCGCTAACTATACTGTCAATGAATTAGCGACGAACAACTGAATAACTTGAATAACTTAACAACTTGAGTGCAGAAATGACTTTCTCTAATATAGTAGATTAAATTTTATTAAAATCGGTCCAGTGAAGCAGTTAAAAAACAACAGACAAAAAATTAAGGAGCCACGTTTCTCAGTTTTGGTGTAAGTACACAATATCAAAAAACCCTTGCAAAAATACGAAACTGTAGAGCAGGCATGTCAAACTCATATGATATTGCGGGCCGCATTATCAAGTTGGGGGCCGCATGTTTTTAACGTAAAAAAATTTAATACAACACGATTGTTAGAATGATTATATTATTAGACTCAATGTTTTTTTGATGTCTCGGCGGGCCGCAATCTATGTACCTATTGGCGGGCCGCGTGTTTGACATCACTGCTGTAAAGTGTAGAGGTTCCATTGGAATTTTATATCTTACTATACCTAAGTACTAATTTTAAATACCATAATATTTTGGGGTTTAAAATGAAAAATTTCACATCAATGGAGATTTTACATCTGGAAATTTACCTTTTTATAAAAATTACCGATCACCCCTTATAAGTAAACGAACATTATATTCGATAAAATATGAGACATATGTACCTTTATTTAATGGGTCGAGAAATCAAAATGCACGTTTGATGTGTATTCAAAAATATGGGTTTATTGTGGGATGTGCTAAAAGTATATACCTAGAGGATATGTGCGTTATTTTATAGGCCGCATTGAGACAACACATTCCCATTAGTTGCGTAAGCCATTCTACACCCCTTTACTCGACAAGGTATGTAATAGCTAGGACTCTGAAGCACAGTGAAAATGTTGGGGTACGTTAAAAAACAACGCCTGAACATGTACTGATGTTTACTACGAACAGAATAAAGTCGTCAGTAAAAAGTATTGAAATAATAAAATATAGTAGAACCTCTGTAAGTCGAACTTCAAGGGAGACGCCAAAAAATCGAGTTATAGAGTTTACGACTGTTGAAAGATTTCGACTTAGGCGGATTTTGTAAGGAAATATTCGACGATGTATAGGTTAAGATTCATTCTAAATAATTTTGAGTTGCTATATGTTCGAAATATAGAGGTTCAATTTATTTTTTCGAGTTATGGTGGGAAAGTATGTACCGAAATGGCTTGTAGGGACGCACTGATTATTTCGATTTATAGAGGCTTGAGATTTCACAATACACACCCACACACATTAGCAAGGGGACGGGGTGACCTTTGTTTATTTAAATGAGAACCCCTTTTTTTGGTCGAATATTGTTTTTTGTGAAAAAAAATTGGTTGTCTGTAAAGTCGGTTTACGGACGATAGATTTACGTGATAACGTATTCCGCTCGAATATCATATTTAATAATACATAACCTAAATTTTAGTAGCTGTCAAACTATATTTTTACCGACTAATAATTTGATCAACCAAAGCAAAATACCTACATATTTTTAAGCAATTATAAAAGACATTTAAAAGAATGTATATATATTATATATTTGTTAACAAACCGTATAATTTATCTGGCCATCTGTCAGATGTAGCTTTCGCTGGAACAGCCGAAAAAATGTTTAACGCACACTACTCTCTGACGTCACGCGAGAAGAGAGAGACTATCGCTTATATCGCGCTGTCGCTTGCGGAACGTTACTCTTTTTCGTGCGTGCAGCCGGTGTTTCATCAATTTATAAGACGTTATCATGTCAAAAAATATTTTTTGTCTGAACTTTTTTTCAATTCGTCTTGTAGGTTTTTACCAAAAAAATCATTAGCGATTTGCAAGAAAATTACAAGCTAAATTAAAAAAAAAGTTTAGACAAAAGGTGTTTATTTTCACACAAAAAAATTCGATGATAAAAAAACGTCCAAAGTTTTTAAAAAAACACCCAGTAGATAACCTATCTTCCTTTGAACGCGCGTCGAGTGGTGTATGTGAGACTTCGGGCAGCGATTGGAATTACGACCGATCGGGCGTGTCTCAGCCGGTCCGCCGGCTACGCGCATCGCCGTTGCTTCTTTTTTTTTAACAGCGAGTAGAAATCAAATAGACAAACAAATGTTTCAAGTATCTTTTTTATCAAAACACAAAAATGAAAGAGAAACAGGATTTCAAAGTTTTATTAAATTCTATCAAATTTTGAAGTCGGTCCTGGCGTTATGTTATGTCACTATGGAAATATGTTATGTCATTATCAAGTATTCACAGAAATTGTTCTATACGCTGTTAAAAAATAATAATCAACTTAAAAATAGCGTTATTAGCACGAAGCTGTGCCAATATACGTCGTTCTGAGCGGTTGCCGTTTCTTGACGTGTTTTGGCGGTTGCGCGAGTATATCTATTCGACTCTAGAGAATGCCTTCGTGTCTAGTGGATCTGTTTAATAGTTCGCATCGCTTCCGTTCTGCTCTCTAACTTCTCTACTGTACTTACATAAACCTATCTACGTGCTGAACGAATTGTTTAACGCGTAAAGGGTTTTAATTATACGTGCCATAAATTCAAAATGTTAACGGAGATTTCCAAATTTTGGATGGAGCACATTTGTTTTCTTTAGAACTTTAACTTGTTATAATGAGATGAGTATCTTCCAGTAGCTGTTCCTCTATATCAGGGATGGTGAACCTATGACCCGCGGGTCAGACACTGACCCACGTGTTTATTTCTATAAACTTATTTTTTATATCATAAAAGAGAGAACAGTCAATAATACTAAAATTAATACTAAATTACTATCAATAATACTAAAAAACTTGGTAGAACATGATTAATAGCAAATAATTAAAAACACTTAAAAATTCTACAAAACATTTTCTCTCTCGCCGATCGCTTTCGGACAATTAGCTCATCTTCAGGAGTACAGACATATACTGATTTTTTTTAGAATATGCACATATTTATAAAGGGTAACCGAAAATTACCTGGGTTAATCATGGACTTAATTACAGAAGAGGTGTGATAAATTGTAATCTACCAGCTGTTCATTTGTTATTTCTAATGGTTTTTTGAATCTCAATTTTTTCAAGTAGTGTGAACTTTTTACCTTTAATTTATATACCTATTTCATGCAAACCAGTAATCAAAATAATGTAATGCAATATGCATATTCATAGGTCCTGATGATGAAAATAAAATTTTCGAAATGCTGGCCACACGCGACACTCTGGTAAAACTTCTTTTCTCTATTGTTCCTGAACCAAAATAAACTCACCTAAATATTCTTGAAATATTATAAAATTCCTTTATATAAAGCTCGGGTCACACTAGGCTGCTTGTCAGCCGCTGCTGATCAGCGGCGGACATTAGCACCAGCAAGCAGCGGCGGGCAGCCCGATCACACTACGGCTGCTACTCGCTAGTCTACCGCGAGTAGTGGCTGCCAATCCGGTCACTACATCATCGAACACCAAGCTGATTGATAGCTGACAGTAGCGGCTTCCACAACTCGCGGCTGGCAACCAGCCTAGTGTGACCCGCGCTTAACAATTAACAACCATTGCCACCAAAAGAGCAGAAGTTTAAAATGAAACTGAATACCGTCGTTAATCACATATTTTAATAGCGCATTACTCACGATTATTTATGTCAATTCAGGGAAATAACTTAACCTGTAAAAATTAATAACACACCTTGAATATTTAAATTTTATGTGTTGGCAGCATATATATATACCTACAAGTTGGTATGTAATCTGTGTAATACAGAAGCATGGATATACGTATGTATTTAGTATTATTTGTATGCAAGGGTTGGTATAATGAAAACAAATGTAGGTTGTAGTGTTTAAATGCACCTGTGCGAACTGCTTGAATCCTTTAAACCTTAAGATACCAAGAACGGCTCGTCAGGTTGGGTGTCAATGTTAGCTATTAATTTCAGTCAAAGATAATAATCTAAAGACCGCTGCACAAGAGGCTTTGCCGTAAGATTCGTTGCTAGCGTACTGTGGCACTGACTTCGTCATGGTTTTTATGTGTTGGCTTCACACGATGTGTGTTTCGAAACAAGATTTTCAGTGCGCGCACAACTGACAGTTCGAATGTTAACAAAAGCGGACGTTTTATTAGTCGGGATTTTTTGGGGTTTTTGCTTTTTTAACGCCATGTTTTGTTTACGACGTTTCCTCATATCGCCAACGTGACAAGATACTGTTTCCTGATTGACCAGACAAACAAGCACGAAAAATGGCACTGGTTCTAATTTTGAAATCCAGCTTGTGACCACGGACGTGAACCCGCAGTGACATCATTTCCATCTTCGCAGTCAACACAAGTCCCAGCAGTGATTCCAGCGGCAAAACCAGCCTTGCGTGCAGCGGTCTTTACGAGTTAAGAAAGCGCGCCCAGTGCAATCATAACACATGCGAGGTTAGGAGTCGGGATTTCTTGGGGTTTTTGCTTTTTTTTCCAGAGCGCCAATCTAGAGACTCCCCTCCGTTTTCAAGGTCGCTGAACATGATGGTGAGGGTTCCACAATTTTTTTTCTTTGGCAACCCTTTCAAATTGGCTCCCCTGATTTCCACTCCTTGGAAAAAATATAAAAATTTTGAACACAACAGTTTCGTAGGAAAATTAATTCTCTACAAAATTTTTCTGTAAATGTGACACTTTAAGAATTACAGGCCTTCAAAGATGACCATTTATGCAAATTTTACGTAATTATATGATCACATCTAAGGTCATTGTCAAATCAAATTTTTGACAAGCCTTTCTGCAACCCAGCACTAATATATCAAAAGTAGCTTTGCACTCAGTTATTGTGCGGTTTCTAAATAGCGCGGCGGCTACCACTGATAAACCGTTGTTTATTTTATGGTCGCACTTTATTTATCCCCTTCTCTGTTTACAACGAACTAAAATGAGTTATTAAATCAAATGTACAAAAGAGAATAAGGCCTTTATTTCTCTACCTTTCCCGGTTGATTTTACTGCCTGCTGAGAACTGCTGTTCCTTGTAACTTTAACCTGCTCAACACAAATCACTTTGTTCGTTACCTGCATTAAAAATATAAATATTAATTGCTTGCACATGGCTGTACGTCAAAAAAACCAACAACAAAAAAATAAGTGCCGAGTATCTATATCCTGCCAAATACCGGATATAGACTACTATCCAGCGATGCCGGATAATCGGAGTGTAGAGTTATGGATTTTCCGGAAGATTTTGAAACAGACATTTTTTATGCAAAATTTTCTAAGCCACTAAGGTTTTGTAAAATTAAACTCTAGTTCACTAGAGGCTACAAGTAAACAAAACGAGTATTTTCATCAGCTCTGGATGTGATGCCCTTTTGAGTTTTTCCCTTCCAACAAAAAACAATAATCTAGTGTTGTTTACATGAGGGGAATTCCCATTATAACTGCAGTAGCCAGTACAGTGATGCCATCTTCTGGCCTCTGCCAATACCTCATTACTATCAAATAACAAGAAAAATGGGTGATTCACTTTATTTGTGGTCTTTTATTATGAAATAGGATGAATTTATTGATTTGTTATGAGTTGCAAATTAAACAATACGACAAATCTTAAATAAAACAGAATCAAACTTAATTTTATTCATGTGAACTAAAAAGATAGAATTATAAGTTTATAACCTGTAGTTTTTATTTAAATGGTACAGAAATTGACTACTAAAACAGAGTATGGAAAAATTTACTAAAAAATTGCCTTTATGACATTGAAAATTTTCCGGAAAAACATAGTGGTCAATATATATTAGATATCGTGTCCATCCAGATTTTTCTTATTAATCATAGTGGTAAATTTTCTTCCCCACATCACTATGGGCGTGTGATATAAAAAAAAAAAACAAAAAAAATCGGTCAAGCTGTACTTGCAACATTAATATTCCGTGCCATCAGCCCCCCACTTGTTCTATAGCCAAATTTTGCTTCTGCAGTTATAATTAAATTGTTCATATTTTTTTTGTACTTTTAGGCTTTCAAATCATTTACTAAACAGGATATTCAATACAATAAAGAATAAATTAAAAAAAGTACATTATCGCCTAACGTGGGCCCGAACCCGCGATTCTGCGACTACGAAACTCAAGCAGATTAACACATAGCTTGTCCTCGATATTACTATACACCAGTTTGACATTCATTCATTAATTTGAAATTGAATTCTTTATAACAAATAATCGGGCTAGAAATTTTCAATCCTAATAATTCAAGCTACATCTAGTGTTCTAATATAATTTCCACTGATTGTTCACTCGGCGCTTGGTAGAATAGAACATGATTATAATAACGAACAATAAAAACACACTTGAAAATTCTACAAAATATTTTCTCTTCAGGAGTACAGACATAAAATGAAGATGAACTGATTGTCGGAAACGATCGTCGAGAGAGAGAGAAAATATTTTGTAGAATTTCCAAATGTGTTTTTATTGTTATACATCGAAGCATTCGATGTATATTTAAATTCGATCCAAAAATCCCGTATGTGTAAAAATCTTTGTCGTACCATATCTCGAGTAAATGAAATTTGTTTTCGATAAAATTTTAAACACGTGTGTGTTTCCATTTGGTCAGGGTCTGTATTCATTTTCATTTATGTAACTAAAAAAATAGTGCCCTTTTGGCCATAACACGTCAAACAAACGTCCATAACTTCTATGCGTTGCGAGCTACAAAAAAAAGTTATCGAAGGAGATTTGTGCATCGGTTCATTATCTTTCCGACTGGCATAAAAAATGTATTGTTATCTGTCTGCGTCTGACTGTAATAAATTAATTTCTGCTGGCTTGCCTGAAAACAATTTTTTGGATTATTGCCATATCTTTTTTAATAACTTTCCAATTATCACCAAATTTGTTCTAAACTTTAAGAATTCGATTTTTGTCTGTAAATAACATAATTTTCAGTGTTGTAAATACTTTAAAAATACTTTTTTTGCATAATTTTGAATAATTCTATATTTTAAACTATTGTCAACTGTTTTTCCCGAGGGGTGAACTTCTGAGCTCAGATAACAGATTCATTTAAGTAAAGTCAAGTCTCGTTTATCCAGTTCTAGATGATACGAATGTCCGGATAATCAGAATCAGATTTGTAGACATTTTTGGTAATTTAATGTTTATGTTCAAACGGTAAGTTTGCTTAGTTAAAGATTTTCTTTTGCTTATTACCCGGATTTTCGATTGTCTGGATCATAGATATATGGTAGGGATATTATTATATATGGTCTCCGTTAGTCCGAATAAGCGAGGTTTTACTTTATTTTAAATAGACAATGAATAAAGAACAATAATTATTGACTTAAAGTACTTACAAAATGTCAAAGTGAGAAATTAATATAATCAAATTGATATTATAATAATTGTAGGTTTTACTTTATTTTAAATAGACAATGAATAAAGAACAATTATTGACTTAAAGTACTTACAAAATGTCAAAGTGAGAAATTAATATAATCAAATTGATATTATAATAATTGTAGGTTATTCTTAAAAACCTTAGAATGTTAAACCACTAGTATTTACACCAACTTCAAATCTTTATGTCTGGTCAGAGATAAGTCTGGTGGTGAGTGGTGACACTACACGAATAACTTCATGTTTATTCATGATTATGGATGATTCGAGCATTTATTTGACAGATAGGTATACTCAGGCGAAATGTGCTCAGTTATTGAAAATTTTTAATAAAATGCCAGCAACACGCAAGAAAACAAATACTATAGTGAAAACGAAAGCGAAAGTTAATGAAGTAAGTTTTATGTGAACTAAATGTACTGAACCTATAAGCTAACCTATAAAAATATTTTGAAGGAAATTTTTTCATTTTATTTCAGTATACGAAGCTGTCAAGGAGCCTACGAAACCTCTTCTGAAGGGTGATGAATATTTCCAAAGTGAATTATAAATATGTGAATAATTCGAGTATCCATTACACAGTTTTTGATTACTGGAGACAATTCGAAGAAATGGTTTCCCTATATACTCCGAAGACAATTACATCATATTTTGGAAACCATATTATATCAATAATAAAACAATTTACTCTGACTGCTATTTTTAACGATTTGGCTTTTAAACATACTGTCAAAGGATGCCTCCAACGTTCGAAAGAAAGCATTATTATGCTTTTTATGCTTTTAAGTACGTCTACGATCGAATATTATGTCAATTCGTAGTGTATTGTTAAATACTGTGTGAGTGTTTATACTTTATAAAGATTATTTGTTCTAATTTGTGTTTTTAACAGATATGTTTATTACAATATCATTTTATATTTAGAAACTAGCTTCCCGTACAAAATCCATTACTTTTTGCGTTATATTTTATTAAAGTACTATAATTATAATAATTACAAGTTAATTTAATATTTTCTTGATTGTATTTTGTATTATTTATCTTAAATTATATTGAAGTTACATTTTTGTATTTGTTGACAAACGTTTGTACCAACTTTTCTCAATTCAAGATTTCAAATATTTGGCACTCCGTGTAGCAAGTACTTTGACACACCAACTGTCAAACTCAGTTGACTCAAACGTTCTGTCCAACATTCGATCGAACGTTCGGGTCGACGTTCATAGCATGATACTCGTGTCTATCGTAGCTCTGTATTATCGGTTAAAATGCTGCATTGAAATATCTATCGTAGCTCTGTATTATCGGTTAAAATGTTGCATTGAATTTTCACTTTCTAAACAACGTTTTTTTTTTAATTCATTGCAACCTATGCTCCAATGCAAAGTTACATACAGATAAAAAATAAAAATTTGTTTGGAAATTATTGTATTATATACATATATTGTCTAGGTAATAGCTGGTTAGTACATGTACCTCATAGATTACCTATGTGTTATTTACTTCGTACATTGTGTTTGAATATTTTTTTGAAAAATTGTATAATTTATGCTTTAATTTAAAAAATAAACCGTTTTTGAGAATGTGATAATTCAATGTAGAATTTTAACCGATAATACCGACATACGACAGACATTCGTGTGATACTTGTGTCTATCGTAGCTCGATATTATCGATTAAAATGCTGCATTGAATTATCACTTTCTATAAAACGGTGCATTTTTTTTTAATTCATAGCAACCTATGCTCCAATGCAAAGTTACATTAAAAAACAAAAATTTGTTTGGAATTGAATTTTAAACAAAAAATGCAAAGCAGCTCCCATTCTGATCGGCTCGGTTTGGAGGTATTGAGACATGAATGTTCTGAATTTATCAAAAACTGAATAAGTTTAGAAAACTTTATGCGTTGGTGTCTTCAAAACAAAGGCCGAACAGAACGGAAATTGTTACGCATTTTTTGTTTAAATTCAATTCCAAAGACAAATTTTCATTCTTCGTTTCATTGTGTAACCCTTTCAGGCCCAAATTAGATTTATTTAATAATATAAACCTTTATTTAGATTATCGTACCAAAAATACATAAAATTAACATATTTAACTGATTTTATAAAATTTCATAAACAGAATATTTGAAAAAAAAACTGGTTTTTACATGTAACCACCGGGAAACAAAAAAGTATATTGAAATTTTATTTATTGTTATTATAGAAGTGTCGACAGCTTAGGTCATTATTACAACAAATAACAAATCACAAAACATCCATGAGCGGATGTGAGATTCTAACCCACGACAGTCTAATCCAGAGATTAGCCTATACTGGCCTCTGGATCAGATTGTCATGGGTTCGAATCCCACCTCCGCTCATGGCCTCGGATTCAATATCTGTAATATGTGACACTAATTCTTGAGGAAATAAACATGAAAATAAATCAAAAAGGCTACTAGCGACAACAGGAATGTTTTTGGGCCAGATGGTTTAGTGAATAAATTTATATTATTGTTATTCGTATTTTCTGTGTACCATCTAACATTCTCAACGTCAAATGGTAAATTTCTCCGAATTTCCGCGAGAGAAAGCTCATATTCATTACTAAATTCATCCGTAACGTTCCCATTTTCGACATTTTCATTTACTTCTGGCACATGCTCTACAATTTTATCGTCTGGCTCATGTAAGACTTGGATTTCATTGGTAATATCTTGAAAAATGGCATTCAAATTTCTTCACCTTCATCGACTGTGTCCACAATTGACTCTTGGTCAGAAAGAATATTTCCAAGAAGTATTTCAATCTCGTCTGAATTCATATTTTCTAATTTGTGATAGCTCCATAGCTTTTTTCTTGAAATTTTAACACTTTATAAGTACCACTGGTTTTGCCGCGAAACCACACATTCAAATTTCAAAAATCTTCACTTTATAAAAACAAATTCATGAAACAAAATAATCACACATGACTATCTAATAATAAATTGTCATTAAATTTACTTACCAGCCATTATAATCCACTAATTGTTAATATTTATCAATAATAATGACAATTTGATCAAAATCTCACTGTTTTATTTACAAAACTGAGTAGTACAGATTTCTATATCGAAACTAAATCGTACACTTTCATTTCAACTAACTCTTAAGCTACGGATAAAGAGATGGCGCTTCCAGCTACCTACTGTTACGGTGGTTTTGGATATAGCCACTGCAACGCATTAAATAAATTTTATAAAAGGTGGTTTCATCGTGAAACCACTAGAGACAAAAAAGGTAAATTACTTTACTCGTTACTTTTCATACAATCGAGTACTAGCATGAAACATCGCATCAAGTCGCGTACGGTATGACTTTATTCATACTTTGTAAAAAAACTACCTATTTAAAAATGCTTTAACTAAAGTAATCGAAATTTTCAACTCGACTGATAACTTTCACTCGAGTTGCTGAGACTAAATAGTGAACTCGAGTGCCGTAATAAAATACCTGAGTGATTCGGGTCACAAAATTCTACTCGAGTCGCATCTCTAATGCGTAAGAATAATATCATACAATCACACTGCAATAAAGTCTATATAATTAAAACAAACATAAATATGGAAAATTATCTATTGACATTAAAAATAAGATAGTGATAAAAAAATATGAAACAACATAAAACATTCTTTAGTAAAAAAATGAAATTTAACATTTGAGGATATTTTATTTATGGAAGAAATCTTTGGTTCATATTAAAAAATAAAACTTTTTCCTCTAGAAGTCTATATTCTTCATGGTAGCATACTGAAAAAAAACGTTTAGTCATTTTCAAAATGCTGAGATGTATTTTGCCAAGGGCTACTGTCCCTTTACATAATATAACTAATAAAAAAACTGACATACTGTAAACATATCGTTTGAATTGTTTTACCAACTATGATTTGAGTACCCAATTTCAAAACCATCGCCATGCTATTGGATACACAACAATTTTATAGTCTCTAATTTCTATATATTGAGAAGATGCTTTAGCATCTTGTTTGTTAATGTTCATGATTTTTTTCAGAGATTTTTAGGCGATTCTTTTGGGAACAACAATATTTAAGCATTTTCCCAAAAATGAAAAAAAACCGTCATATATTTATATTAGAGATGCCACGAATATTCGGCTACTATTCGGTATTCGGCTACTTTTTTTAATATTCGGTATTCGGCCGAATGTTGCGTACTATTCGGCCGAATACCGAATATCAAATCATGGGGAAAAACGCACATATTACTCAAAAATATGCGATTTTTTTCTTAAATAGTATTATTTTGTAAAGCTTTTAGTGACCAAACAGTGATATTTTTTAGTAATAAGGACTATTAATAACACAATTTGATGTAACAATGAACAAATAATGCGTGTCGTGACACGGTCTAGTTGCGCAAATGAAACAAATACGCCCGCAGCGTTGCTACCGCACGCTCCGTAATGGGACAAGTCGTATTCTGTCACCCGCGAAATGTACAAATAATTAGCCGAACATTCGGCCGCCGAATATTCAGCGCTTCGGCCGAGAACATGGCCGAATATTCGGTATTCGGCAAAATCACTATTCGTGGCATCACTAATATATATCGTTGAAATCGTGCTTCAATAAGCTTTCATTTCATCAAATCCAATAAAAAATCAATGAACAAAAATATCAATGTACCTATTTCTTGATCGACTGTATAATAAATGGCAACAAATCAGATGATTAAAAACACACACAAAAAAGTAAATTTGATATGAATGAAAAATTTATGTGTAAGGTACATGAGAAATTTCCCATGTGAAATAATTTAACATTTTTTTTCATAAAACAGTACAGGAAAAGCAATATTTTTAATTGTTTCCGGCAAAAAAGTTGAGCTTGTAAAAAGTATTTGACATGTAGCTGTAGGGTTGAATATAGAATGAAGCGTCAAATTGTATGCTCCAGCGTTATTATCCGAAGTACCTATACGCATAATCCGATTATATCGGTGAATACATTTTGTATATACCATTTTTTAAATGAATTTTGATTCGCCAATAATAATTCTAAATGCTTACTAAAGTCATAAGCGGAGAAATATTCGGGCAGCTATAAAGCATATTGCGCACACACACACATCCATACGTCAAAAGTGCACAGGATATCGTCTATAGTCATTTCGAATAGATATGGGATAAACGGGTCTGCATCTTTGCATCTGGATCCCGTATGTGAGCCGGCTCCCTGAACCGGTTCAAAAAGAGCCGAGTTCTGAATATGTTATTCGAGTCATCTGAGCCACTGAGTTAGTTGAGTCAATCATATCACGAAATATTATGCCAGTGACTGACTCACATATTATAAGGCGGGGTTTTACAGGTTGCTACTTGCTATGTTACAGAAAGCATATTACAATATGCAATACAATACCTTAAATAGTTGTGACTTAAGTAAAACACTGTAATAACTGTACCGCCTGTGCGTAGTGTGTCCCATAGCCAGACATATGATGCATGAGTCATTTGAGCTGACAGTGCTTCTGTGTGTTAAGTGTTTCACTGAGTTATGCGGATCCGGTGAGCCGTCGGCTCATAAAAAAGTGAGTCGGCTCTCACGGATCTTCTGTCGGAGCCGGCTCTTTGAACCGGTTCAGATTTGAGTTACCCAACCCTAATTTCGATAGCGGGTTTCATGTCAGCTTTCGTTACGATGAAATTCAGTCTACAAGCCCATTGTGCGTAAGGGAATTTCCTTAAAAAAATACATAATTAGTCTATCAATTAAATGTGTGAAAAGAACATTCAAGAACCGTTGGGTACACACATGATAGGGTTCCGTAGTGTTTGTATAGTATACTAGCGGTTCCGCCTGGTTCCTGATTTTTGTCGTTTGGCTACGGAATCCTAAAAATCGTGCAACCAGGAATTGTGAACGTACATACGTTATACAAAATGCGTTCAAATGTTATTACTGTTATTAATTATGCTCAGCAAATAATACAGCTAAGTACGTGCTGCATGTACCTACCTAACTAAATTAATAAAGACTTTAATGTGCTTTAGAGCTTAATATACAATGCACATATTATACAGGATGATACAAAAATTGGTTCACTATAGATCATCGGTAGTAAATTGTGCTAGTGTTGAATTTTTAAAGTAATACTTCTTTAGACGCGACTTGAGAGTAATTCAGATCTTTTTTCGGACGGAAGTTACATGTTTACGCTATTTAAAGGCATAGACTTACAGATGGCGGCATCGTATAAACCATTTTTAACGAAAGGTGAAATACTCGTTTAATTAATATAGGTTAAAATTAAAACCATGAAAACGAGGTCTTAGAGATCTTTATTACGATTGAATTGAGAAGTCTACCTGGATCCAGCGGGACTAAGATGGTTCAGTCCCGCAAATACCGGGATTGAAATGACCTTGTGGGATTGCATTCCCTACTCCTAACCAGTTTGTGGGATTTCCTTGTAGATACGCCTGCCAACAACATCTCTTTGATTAGAATTTTGTCTCAGGCAACAAATAAGAGAAGAAAACGATCATAGGTTCTTCCCAAACGCTTACCTACTGAGGACATAATTAGATCCTGCAGGCCGACACTCAGGAATGTGATTCGGCTTCTGACTGGTCACGCTGCTCCGAGAAAACACCACTATATGTGATAGGGATACATCAGAAAACGACACTAGGTAGATTTTGCGAAATGGAGAATGAAACAGTCACCCAATCGAACGTGAAACTCTAACATACCTATAGAAGGACAACAGCCATCTTACAGAGACTAGGATGGAATCATTCTACAGGATAATCTTCTGGAACTCATAAGAAGATCCAGACTATTTTTTGGCAAGATCAAGTAAAAATGGGAAGCAAAAATATTGTATCGAATGTATTGCACTTTTTAATTCTATATGGTCTTGTCGGTCAATTTATTTTATTTTTTTTTATTGACGTGATAACGTCTTATAAATTGATGAAACACCACCTGCACGCACGGAAAAGTGTAACGTTCCTAACGTTCCGCCTGACCCTGTGCGTGCAAGCGAGAGCGCAGTATGCTTCGGCCCAAGTTTGACAGCTACTAAAATTTAGGTTATGTATTACGGAATACGTTATCACGTAAAACTATCGTCCGTAAACCGACTTTACAGACAACCATTTTTTTTGTGATTGTACAGCTCAAAAGAAAACGACTAGTGCTAAGACACTTCAGTAAAAGTTGCATGATAAAAAAAGAAAATGATTATCTGAATTCATATTCTCACATTGAATTAGTTGACAAGATGCTTCTTTATAAGAAAGTGTAACTTATACTAAGGTATATTAACATCGAATTGTCTTCTACTATGCTTGTATACTATCAACCATTAAATGCAAAATAAGTAGACTGTGAACACCATGTATATATTTTTAGATTATAAATTTAGTTAGACTGTTAAAACTACTAGATTACGAGCTGCCCATAAATTTTGAAATTGCCACTCCACAAATACTTGAAACCATAAACACTTTCTGCACCGAACATAATAGTAAGATATTATTCCTGCATATACTAATATTAGTCATTATGTATGTTAACCAAGGTCTGAGGCTTGAGTCTGGGATCTTAATGATGCGAGGGCCTTTGGCGATAAAAGTGAGAAAAGCGCATCCTTTCTGATAATAATTTTGTGTTTAGTAGTTTCCCACTGAAGCTATTTGGTTATTCAAATCTTTGATTAACGTTTGAATAGAACTCTTCAAGTAAATAAAATAGTCGGCCAATTTTTCTCAGACCATACGATATATTGACAAAAAATAATAAAAATACAAATCAATATAACACAAGATTTGGTAAGTACTTTGTACTGAAACTCGAAGACGTAAAAGTCGATTAAAAATCAACTCCATTTTTTGGTTGGATTACACGTGATCGACTAAATTATTATGTTCTACAAGCGTGATATATCGAGAGCTATCAAGCATTTTTGGGTTGATATTTGGAGAGGCGTGAAAATTTGTGCAACCCTTCTTTTGTAATGCCCGAACACAAAATCGAAGACCTGGCTGAAAGGTAGTGGGGCCTAGCCAAGATGTGAATTGTCTACTTTGTGAAATTTTCTTTGCAAAAAATGAAAAAAGACAAGAGGTGTCGTGGAACACCCGGTTGGAACGAAATTCTTTTCGCTAATTATTATGTATCATATAATTTTTTTACTAATTTGTCTATAAATTATTCGAAAATTTTATTTATAATATAATATGATTATTAAACAAAAATTAATCGTGTGATTTGCAACTCTAAAAAAATTAAAAAAAAACATTTGTTGCGCATGTGTCGGGAATCGAACCCCGACCTCCCGCATGGCAGATGAGTATTCTATCACTGAACTATTGACATTATTTTGATATTGCTATTTATATAGGTTTAATAACAAATCGTGAAGTTAAAATATTAATATCTTTGATTAACGTCTGATTAGAACTCTTCAATAAATAAAATTATCGACCAATTTTTTTTTGTTAATATATTGTCTGAAAAATTGGTCGATAATTTTATTTATTAAAATATTAATGTCAAAAACTGACAAATATTTGAAATGGCATTTGTTTTTGAACAAATGCAATCTTTTTATTTTAAGACAGAACATACGCAATCTTTAAATATACATAACACACTGTGTAGGTAAGAGAAAAGGATAGCCGATCCACGTGCGCGATGTATTAGGCAAAATCGAATTTATATACAGTGTTTATTTCTGCTTTTTTATGTATAAAAAAACTATTTGCGCGAATTCTGTTATACGAAATTTATGTAAAATGTTCTCCTCTTTCGTTTAAGATTGAAGATTAAATTGAGCGAATTATAAGCGAAAAACTTTTTTGTTCTCAATTTGCTCCCCTCTGGGACCAAAATTCAAAAATTCGACTCCGTTAGGATCTGCCCCATGCCCTTTATTATAAGTGTGCCAAATTTCAACGTTCTATGTTTACGGACAAACATACAACAGGTAATTAGATTCGATTTTCGTTACAGATTTACTTTACGCTTTTTTCTTACGTTTTTTTTCCAGCCCTCTCCATTCATATCTATAACGTCCCATAAGAAACTTCGTTCCAAAAAAGTTCTTGAGGCATTTTAAAATTTTAATACCTTTAAATTTAGTATTTAATAAAGTAAAAAATGAATAAGCCAGATCATTTAGTCGGGTCAGACGGTTACGTGAGTGCGAGGAAGCTATGACTAGGTCGAAGTGTGAGAAAGCGCGTATATGGGCTAATTTGAAGTGTGCTACGCCGATATATAGTTAAAAATTCACACCTTGGCTAGGCCCCACTACCCTTCAGTCAGGTATTCAATTTTGTGAGACATTATAAAAGAAGTTATACACGCCGCTTCAAAAATCTACCCAAACATGTTTAATAGCTCTTGGACTATAACTGAGTGCACTTGATTAAACAGTAAACAAGCCTAAAAACCGTATTCGTTATCGGTCAAACGAAAGTATTCCAACAAATATATCGATATTTTTAATCAGGATATAAATTATTCAATTCTTTGTTTAACGTTTTGACAATTTTAACCAAGATTAATATTTTGTCACCCTATAACAATACAACAAAAGCTCATACAAACAGCACATTTCTGCTGGTGTGAATATGTGGGTGTAAATATGTGACTTAAAGACAAAACCGCTTATGTCGAATCAGATTAATGCATTGAATTAACTGACTAAATACTTATCAATTTTTTTCATACAAAAATTTTAATTAATTTGTTTACACTGACAGCGGAACAATATATAAATAATTATTTATATATTGCTCATCATCGTTGATAAATAAATAATTCTCACGTACCTTTTACGTTATGCTATTTATATAACATTTGGTTTACAATCTGAATTTTATGGTATATAAAATTAACATAAGTTTTCATTATTACATTTTTTTTGGCCAACTAAAGTTTTTGACTTATCACCATAGAAACATGTCGCGATTTCCATAAAAAGTGAGTTCAATAATTCTCTATTGCCCTGCACTAGCGGCGCTAGTAGGCTTCGTGCACACAGCCTATAAGTAGGGTTGCCATCTGTAAAGACAATAAACTAGGACAATAAAATAAAAAAAATACGGATTCTTGAGCTCAAAGCCCGGACATAATTGCCAAAAAAATTATTATTTTAATAATGAAATTAAATAATACCGTGTTACATTTATTATTATAAATAACTACTACAGCACACATTGTAGTACCAGAGTTTTATGTACAAAATTAAAGTAATATTATAATCATGAAATACTTTTCGTATTATTAATTATATCTCTATTTTCTTTGGTAATAAAATTAAAGAATCTTATAAAAATTTAAAAAACCAAACAATAATTCTACTTTCTTTCTTCCTATAAACACAAATAAACGTTTTCAAATAAAAGAAACTAAATTCTAACTATCAACTTTTGATAAAAAATTATTATCTAGTCATTTTAAAATCCGAACTGTAAACAAAACCCCACAATTCTGTATAACTATAAAACGTAGGAAATGGAATTGGATAGGACACACGCTACGAAAGATAGATGACGACATAGCGAAGAGAGCCTTGGATTGAAACCCACAGGGATACCGAAAAAGAGGAAGACCAAAAATATCCTGGAGAAGAACTGTTCGTGAAGAGGTTATGGAACAAGGAACTACCTGGCTTCAAGTAAAAAATATGTCTAGATTCAAAATTTTCATAGAGGCCCTATGCTCTACTTAGTAATTTATTATTATTATTATTATTATTATTATTATTATAAACAAAGCTCCGCCCGGACGCTCTTAAAAAGAGGACAAATCCGGGGAAATCCGGACGGACGGCAACCCACCTATAAGGGTTCTTTTTTTCTTTTTAACAAAATAAAATAAGACACTTTGATATTATGGTATGATAAAATTATTCGGGATACAAGGCTAAATATAAAAACAATTTTTATTCACTAGAACATCATTTAATCGTCAACGTTTCGGCAGAAATTCATTCTTTCTTCAGGACTTATAACAAATAAGTAAAACCTTACACATCTAAACCATAAACTTAAAATAAAAAAAAAAATATATAAAAATTTGTATATCATTAGGTAAGCCGAATAAGTATTTATTTGATATACAAATTTTTATAAAAAAACATATTTTTAATTTTAAGTTTATGGTTTAGAAGTGTAGTGTTTTACTTATTTGTTATAGCTCCTGAAGAAGCAATGAATTTCTGCCGAAACGTTGACGATTAAATGCTGTTCTATAGTGAAAAAAAAAAATTGTTTTTATATTTAGCCTTGTATCCCGAATAATTTTTTTTCTTTTTGCGGTACGGAACCCTAAAAAATAGGAAAAAGTCGACATAGGCGGTTTTGCTTTTGCGTGTCACAAATAAAAGCTCCCGATGAGAATTAAACCTTGAGACTCATAATAAAAATATGTGTGTATGAGTAGTGAGCAATGAGTCCGCACGAATAGATGAGTATAGAGACACACTACTGTGTATGTACAAATGCACGTAATATTTTCATATTAGGCAATCTCATCGTTCCCCTGTGAGTGGTACGTGTATATCCTTCAGTGCTGCCGCCCCCTGACCCCTGGCACCGCCGCACCTTGCATACATGCATGGCTATAATATAACCATCCCCTTTTAACTGTGCACCAGTCATTGCCATCCATCTATTCCATCACATCACACATGTGGAACAGGGATATGTCGAGAACTTCAATTCATAACACGGAAGGAAGATTTTAAAAGTTAAAACAGGATTAAAAAATTTAATGCCGGGTTGCAGAAAGGATTGTTAAAAATTTTTGACTTGACAATGACCTTAGATTGTGATCATATGTTTGCAGTTTCCATACATCAGGAGCAGTCTAATGTCGTACTTAAACTCCCTGTCATCTAGAACATAGTTTCTCAACCGGTAGTGCGCGAAGATTTCTTGGGATGTTGTATTTTACAGATTTTTAAACTAAAGTTTTTTGTTACTGTTTGTTTTAATATATTTAAATATTCTTATATATTATCAGCATACGGTGTTGCAAAATTAATTGTTTTGAATAAAAAGAGGGTAAAAAAATCTTTGCCAATGTAAAAATTAATTTTTTAATATTAAGGGTAATTCCGGGGGAGATGGCCTTACGGGAGAGATGGCCAATAGAAAAAAGTCTAACTAAGAGTAAACAAATGGCACTATTTTCAATATAGTTTGCTTCATTTCACAACAAGCAACAAGTGTTAGTGGATTTGTGTAAAAAAAAGAAAGGAAAGTTGAGTAATTTGACTTTGATTTTTAAGACATGTTTGTTATTAATTAAGGGTTTGACATATTAAGTGATCTTAAAGGGGTTTTAAAAGTTTTGTTATTTTTTTGTACTTTCCTTGTTAGGATAATCATTTTCACGTGTTCTAACCACAAAATTTATTCAAAAAATTATACGCTGCTTTAATTACCTAATGTAACCATCTCATCTGGACAATCGGGAGAGATGGCCACATTTTTTCCGGGAGAGATGGCCATAAAATGTAATTGCAGTATTCAAGGCAGCAGGAGTTTCTTCCCTAAATCCAGGTCCCATTCCGGAACACGCTTTTAGTAAGAACTTTGAGTCACGTAATGAAAGAGATATCGGGCATACAGACGGTGGAACCAACACCAACAAAAGCACTGAACAAAGTATCTCCACTGCCTGTAAAACTCAACAAAGTCCGCAAACGAGTCATGGAAGTAGACAACCTCTTGACGTCTGAAGAACATATTAAAAAACGAAAAATAAAAGAAAAAGAGAAAAAAGAAAAAGAAGAGAAATCTAGAAAACCAAGTAATCAAAAAAGAAATTAAAACCGACACATTTAAGCAAAACAAGAAACGTAAGGCTATTCGCAGTATCTCAGATAGCAGTTGCGAAGAAACTCTCATGGATTTCAGTGACACCTCAGAAAGTGAAACTAAAGACAAAGAGGAAGAAAACTGCAGAGGTTGTGGTGACAACTATCATAAGAAAAAAAATAATTGAAGATTGGATTTAGTGCAGTGTTTGTATGTTCTAGCTTCATGAGAATTACAGCCAGGTCGAGAACATGTCTTCCAAGTGTGGTAATCAAAAAAAGAAATAGTTAAAAGCAAAGGGAAAGGCAAATAAAGTACTGGCCATCTCTCCCGACCACTATGGCCATCACTCCCGGATACTCCGGGAGAGATGGCCAATTCTACTTTTTTTTTCAAAGTTTAAAATTACTTGTTTTTGTTTATTTAAAAGTAATATTTCGTTAATGTTCTGTAAGAATTATAATTAAAGTTTCGTTTCCCGCAGAATTCAATATTTTATTCAACTTAGTTCCTTCACAATAGCTCCTTAAAGTTAGTAGGGCCATCTCCCCCGGAATTACCCAATATTTTTTACTTTTTAGTCTACATTGCCATAAAAGAGTGTTCTTTTTTGAGTTTTATTTAAACTCTAAATTATATTAAAGTTTGAAGTGGCATTAAAAAATGATAAATGCGTTTTGCAAACATCAAACGTGATTTTGAACAATTTCAATAGGTCATATGCACGAGACTCCAAATTGGTTTAAATTTCTATTTTGAAATATATTTTAGTTCCTGATTATATCATAATGATTATTGCACATACCGCTAAACTAGCGGTATGTGCTTTATTATCGCTTTGTGCGTCAGAGCTGACTTTCGTTCATATAAGAAGTTATATCTAAGTTAATTTCACACGAAATCCATTCAAATTGAAGCTTTTTGAAAAGAGGAGATTCTAATCTATACAATAGAACCATTTTTAAATCAATTTGAGTTCATAAATACTATTAAAATTGTAATTGAAAATCACAAACAGCAGTTGTCGGTTGGTCTGTACGTATGTACGTACGTATGTACGTACGTATGTACGTACGTATGTACGTACGTACGTCACGACTCTACAGATCGCAATTTTGGTCGGATTGCCTTGGGTTATATTTTATTCACTTTGTTTACTATCAGACCAGAACCCTATTTAAATTCACTAAAATGTGTTCAGTAGTTTAATTTTTATAAACAGTTTTATTTTTTATTATTTTTGACAGCTAAAAGTTTAAAAACAATTTGTAAATATAGTTGGCAAAACCAAAAGTGCACATCCCGCAAGTTTTCCACTGTATGATAAAAAAATAACAATTAAAAAATATTTTTAATAAATTTAAAAAGATTTAAAAATTTAAAGAAAGAAATTGAAAAATTTTTTTTTTTAAGTTTGCAAAAATAAAAAAAATTAAGAACTATACATAATATAATATAATAATTAATATCAAGTGGAATAAAATAAAACAAAATAAAAAGAAAAAAAAGAAAAAAAATATCAATGGTTTCGTAAGGAATCGAACCCAGGACCTTGCCCTTGAAGATCCAACGGCATAACCATTGCGCCACGGCGGCCTAATACGATAGTGGTGTTATCACGGTATACAAGTGTAGCACTTGTTTTATGGATTACACTATATTTACAAATTGTTTTTAAACTTTTAGCTGTCAAAAATAATAAAAAATAAAACTGTTTATAAAAATTAAACTACTGAACACATTTTAGTGAATTTAAATAGGGTTCTGGTCTGATAGTAAACAAAGTGAATAAAATATAACCCAAGGCAATCCGACCAAAATTGCGATCTGTAGAGTCGTGACGTACGTACGTACATACGTACGTACATACGTACAGACCAACCGACAACTGCTGTTTGTGATTTTCAATTACAATTTTAATAGTATTTATGAACTCAAATTGATTTAAAAATGGTTCTATTGTATAGATTAGAATCTCCTCTTTTCAAAAAGCTTCAATTTGAATGGATTTCGTGTGAAATTAACTTAGATATAACTTCTTATATGAACGAAAGTCAGCTCTGACGCACAAAGCGATAATAAAGCACATACCGCTAGTTTAGCGGTATGTGCAATAGTGTAATCCATAAAACAAGTGCTACACTTGTATACCGTGATAACACCACTATCGTATTAGGCCGCCGTGGCGCAATGGTTATGCCGTTGGATCTTCAAGGGCAAGGTCCTGGGTTCGATTCCTTACGAAACCATTGATATTTTTTTTCTTTTTTTTCTTTTTATTTTGTTTTATTTTATTCCACTTGATATTAATTATTATATTATATTATGTATAGTTCTTAATTTTTTTTATTTTTGCAAACTTAAAAAAAAAAATTTTTCAATTTCTTTCTTTAAATTTTTAAATCTTTTTAAATTTATTAAAAATATTTTTTAATTGTTATTTTTTTATCATACAGTGGAAAACTTGCGGGATGTGCACTTTTGGTTTTGCCAACTATTTTATTAATCTAATCACTGAAAAAAATACAAATAAAGAAAACGAAATCTAGAAAATACGCGCTATTTTTGAATTTTCAAAACGCAGCGTGACGTCAGAGTATATATCAACAACAGTTTCCATGACGACTGTGTCGTCTTACAGTAAGATTATGTCAGTATTTAGAGAAAACAACAAATATTTAGAACATTGATAATTTGACATCAAGGTTGACATGCATCGTATATCATGACGTCACATAAGCCCGCCAACATGGCCCCGATTGTTTAAACTCTCTATTTTTGAATGTGAAATTTAATATTTTTTTTCTTATCATAATATTACATTTTTAAATGATTATCATTTTTTTTCCATATTATGGTTGACTAAATAATCTATAAAAAATAAAAAAATACATGCATATGACCTATTCGCAGAAAAAGTTTAAAGCACAGCTGTCAGTTTGATTTGTGTGCATTTAACCCATCCCTTGCAGAGTACATCATAACATACATAAACACCCCAGAGTTTTGATTAACACGGATTTTTTGCTCTATAGGTGGCACGGGGGAAAATATTTATCTACTTCCGTACGCAGAGTGAGAATGGTAAAATGGACTCTGAAAAAAATGATATGATGATGGTGGAAAAATTTCCGGAAAATTATTTCACAAAAATATATTAAATTTACCTGCTCATAAGCTCATAAAATAATTAAAAATTTATGTAAAATAAGTGTTGTATAACTGAATTTAAAGTAATTAAATTTGTTCGTTGGGTTTGTGAATTAAAACTGTATACGATGTACAGTTCATTTCCGTTGAAAAACAATTATATTTCATAGATTAACCCCTTCGGACCTAAATCTTATATTTTTTAAACTCAAAATATTTAATTAGGATGTAATTAAGGTATATTCAGTGAAAAACTAAATTTAACATTTACAGAATTTTGGAAAATCCTATGTCCATTGAAATGGATAATCGCGGATTTAAAAAAAAATATTTTTTAAGGTAATCACTAGCATAGGATGAAAACGAAACTGTTTTGTATCAGTTTTGTACGTATGCATCGATTTTGCACTGTTTTGTCGCTTAAAAGTAGAGCTGTAACAAACCGTATGTATTCGTTACTGAGTAACGGGTACATCGTCTGACTCAAAGTACCGAATCGTTACTTACAAATTCATTTCGTTACTCGCATCTGTCGTATCGAACTGACATTGGAGTCAGTTCGACTCGTATGATGCGGTTTTATACGTTATACGAACGAAGTCATACCGTATCACGATGCGACGCGCCTCGATGGGATGGGTACATGCTTGATGCCAGAGAACTTACACTTCTTGATGCTGTTATACACGATTGTATGTCGCATGAAAAGTAACGAGTAAGGTAACGATACGAAAGTAACGGGTACTGGTTCTTTAAGTAACGAATACATACGGGTACACAATTTCTCGTTACTTTTACAGCTCTACTTAAAAGGCAGTTCTAGAACCGTTCTTATCTCGGTTGGAACACGTTTTATGTACTGCGCATGACTGTGACGATAATACTACCGTTATCAGAGAGGTTATATAAACCAAGGGCACCAAAAAGTTAAATCCAGCGTTGTGTACGCGACTTATTACGAACTAGAACAGGGGTCGGCAACCTTTTGAGACGGAAGAGCCAAAAATTACAATTTACAAAATTTCCCAGTTTTTAAAGAGCCACTAAACATTTTCGTTTCAGTATTATAGTATTTGCTTATATAGGTATAATATATATATCCGGGGACGACACGTCGCGACGGGGGCGGTGCGGGTGAGACGCGAGTGAAAATGGCTGAGAGACAGACATGGTACTCAACCATAGATCGATTGGACGATTTTTAAAGGTTTATATAGTAAAATAATTATTTTTTTACGTATGGAAGTGGAGAACCGCAACTTTCCGTCGAAAGAGCTGCATGCGGCTCGCGAGCCGCAGGTTGCGGACCCCTGAACTAGAACGGTAAAGTAAAACAAAACTTATCGCGCTATTTTGAGGTTCTACTACAATAATGACTCATGCTTCTTTTAGACATTAATGCTGTACACAATATAAAAATATAATTTATGAAACTTTTAAGAAAAAAATTAGCAACCCAATAAAAATAGTATGAATTTTTAACGAAACATATAAAAAGTCATTGTGAGTGCCTGACAACACGTTATGTGCATTTGTTCTTCTTCTTTAATTTAGTGTTACCTGTCTAAATAGTATCCCTTCCCGAATTCCCCTATTCCGTACAATCTACTGGATAATACTAGATTTCAGCGGTGCATATTTAAGTTCCTGAACACAGTTTCTGCAGGTTTCACAGCCAAAATTCACAGTCAGGTAGTTACTTACGGACTTTCTTTATACCTATAGGTATCGTACACCAGTCACACGGTAACGCATGGGGAAAAACTTTATATCAACTTACGTGTTATCAACCTCTCTAAACTACATTACACCAGAATATGTAGGAAGGCACATCTATAGTAAGCTTTTAAACCATAGCACGCAAAATGTTGGGTTTAAGGTGAGCGTTCAGTACTAGAGCTGTAAAAGTAACGAGAAAATGTGTACCCGTATGTTACTTAAAGAACCAGTACCCGTTACTTTCGTATCGTTACGTTACTCGTTACTTTTCATACGACATACAATCAAGCATGTACCATCGCATTGAGGCGCGTCGCATACGTGATGCGGTATGACTTCGTTCGTATAACGTATAATCGCATCAAACGAGTCGAACTGACATGGATACGACAGATGCGAGTAACGAAATGAATTTGTAAGTAACGGTTCGTTACTTCGAGTCAGACGATGTACCCGTTACTCAGTAACGAATACATACGGATTGTTACAGCTCTATTCAGTACACCAATCGTACTAAAATCTTTCAGGCAGAAGTATATGGTATACTGAATGTGCATATGAAAACAACAGGAGGAAATACAAAAATAAACGGATCCATATTATTGCATCAGACAGTCAGGCGACACTAAAGGCCATTGCTAACTCAAATGTGACATCAAAGCTGGTTTGGGAATAAGAGAACTTAGAGTTCTGGCAGAATACAACAAAGTAACTTTACTGTGGATACGGGGACACTCTGGAATCGAAGGCAAGGAAAAGCTGATGAGCTGGCGAGGAATGGATCCTCCCCAGAACCTGCCCTGGGAGTGTCCAAAAGCTCAGTACGGGATCAAATAAGGGAATGGATAAAAAATCAGCACAAGACACACTGGAATCAAACTTCCGGGCAGCGACATGACAAGACTTTTATTAAAGGGTCATCCCGAAAGATGACTGAAGAACTACTACAACTCAGTAGAAACAATCTTCGTCTCGTGGTAGGCCTCCTGACAGGACATTGTGCCCTGAAAGAACACCTCCAAAGAATCGGACTGTATAACGGGAACTTAAAGAGCAGACAGTGTAATAAGGAGACAGAACCAGCGTATCATATTCTGTGTGAATGCGAAACTTTGGATCGTAGAAAACAGATAACTTATGGACAATGTAGAATGAGTCCAGAATATTATATCAATCACCCAGTCCACGGACCGCACAAGCTAGTGAAAAGAACGAGGATACTGGACCGAGTGATAGAAGAGATTGGGAGATAGCACAATAAGCCGGTGGCAAGCCGACTCCTGTTAATTAAAAAAAAGTGATTTTAACGCCAACGAAACGAAACCGTTAACTGTGTCATGTCAACTAGTTGAAAGACCAGTTCATTTCGTGACCTACAGCCGGACTCATGTTTTTCAACTCATAAAATTTAATGATTTTTCCATGCTGAGGTTTTGAAATTCCAGTGCCAAAATGCAATTTACGCGTACTAATTCCCCAAGGCGCGTGCAAGCCAGCGTATTCCCGAATGCGTCAGGTGTTATATTACCAACTGTATATAACCAAACATTATACCTTAAAACAACCCTAGAAAACACCGCCACCGCACTGGTCGCAATCTTCCACGCATAAATTCCCCAGCGAATGCTTCATCTCTTGCATACTAAATGTGCGTTGCGTATTTTTTTCGTAATGTTTGGTAAAATTGTCTCACATAGTCTTGCATTCGTATATAAACCTGGGATTTTAAACTTTTTCGCCTATGGACTCCTTAAAATAATTGTCGCTAACTCGATGGGTGAAGATCGAGCCAAATCGAGATCTTAGATTATTAATATAAAACAGAGTAATTTATTTAATTAAAAAAAATTAGACATCAGTTTGTAAGTGTTTATTTTCTGTAGTCTGTTGTATAAATGATATATCACTGCTTATCGTTCGGTTGTCATAGTTTTGCACATTTACAAACTTGCGTTTCAAATCCATTACTATAGAATCACTGTTTTTCGGACGACCGAAGTGTACAGTTTTAGTCATTAGTTTAACCATTTAAAATGTCTGACACCTCGAATATGTTCGACATATTCGAGGGGTCAGACATTCTAAATGGTTCATGTTATTTGTCAGAGAGCATTATTTAGCGTTTTTGTTGAAGTTTTTAAGCTATTCAATTAAAAAAACAAACAGTCAAACAGTATCTATACATTTTTACATGTCGTCAAAACGACATCTTTCGGAAAATTTAGAGGGAAAACGCCCCAAAATCAAGAAAAGTCATAGAGGAAATAGGTGTCAGACTAGGCCTAATGAAGCCATATACAAAGTTTGGGGAGAGTATGTTTGTTTCAGTAAAATTTTTGCCGACGGGCACTCTGACTATTTTGTCAACTCACAGAGATGTTATTTACGGAATACGGACCCCAGTTTAGTTAACTCTGGCATAAACAAACCTATTCACAAAAAGAATACAGAGACAAACAATTTAAAACGTGCATAATAGATTTTTTCCAGAACTGTATCAATTGAAAAAAATTGGTAATTTTGTTACGACATTTTATTGATAATATAAATTTAATGATATTTCTGAAACAATACCCATTTTTCATTGCATTCCTATATAAAAGATCTGTGACCAAAAGACAAAACAGATTATGTCGAATTAAAAAAAATATATATATCTCCAGACAGATTATTAAATCTATTTTATATAATAGTACTAGCGGCCCGGCACGGTTTCACCCACACTTCAAAACGGCTAATGATACCGAGGTGGGAGTGATCGGAATCGATTCAGCGTGATTTTTTCTATAAGAATAACCTCAGTTGTAAGTCGCATATAAACAATATGTCATAGATTTTTAGGTTTTTCTCAAAATTGGAAAATTTTTTAAAAATATTTTCGCTCTCTTTCGTTTGATATTGTACATACTTATAGAAAAAGTCATTCTAAATCGATTCTGACCATCCGCAATCATGTATCTCTTTTAGTTTCGGAAATATAGCCAATTTTAACTGTTTAAATTTTTAAACACTTTATACCGTCATAGCGTCTAAACTAATCGAGATACGATTTGCGCATATACCTAATCGATTCAGCGCGATTTTTTCTATAAGAATAACCTCAGTTGTGAGTCGCATATAAACAATATGTCATAAATTTCTGGGTTTTTCTAAAAACGGAAAAAGTAAGGATGGACCCTTTTGAAATTTTTTTAAAAATATTTTCGCTCTGTTTCATTTGATATTGTACATACTTATAGAAAAAGTCATTCTGAATCGATTCCGACCATCCGCAACCATGTATCTCTTTTAGTTTCGGAAATATAGCCAATTTAACTGTTTAAATTTTTAAACACTTTATACCGTCATAGCGTCTAAACTAATCGAGATACGAACTTGCGCATAGGCCTAATCAACTCAGCGTGCTTTTTTTCATAAGACACGTCAATATTAAGCATATCGGGAATGTTTATATATTTTTCTAAATATCGTAAATCGTAAATCCTCTGAAATTTCGAGTATCAAACATACCAAGTTCTTTTTTTATAAAATTGGTACATATATATAAGCAAAAAAATAAAAAAAGTATGATAGGAGCTTTTCTCTACCAAAAACTGTAAACAGTTGGAGAGACAGAATCTGAGAAAGTGAATAAAAATGTTTGGCATGTTACTAAAAATATAAAAAAAATATTACGTGCACTACATGCATGCTTTTTTATTAAAATTTTTTTAATATCAATCATAAAAAACCTACTTAACTAATGAAATACTAAAAAAATGTACAGTAAGTATCAACAAAATATTTCACTAATTCTGAATTTTATTAATGGTTTTTAATAAAAAAGATTGTGAACTTAAAATTGCGGTCGTGAGGAAGGAAAAACTGTTGGTCTAATTTTTTTTTCCATACAAATTATATGATAAAAAATGTTCCGGTGATTACAAGAAAGATATAAAAAATTGCCTATAACCAGCGGATGATCAAAACGGTTCCAACGATTTGTCAACTTATAATAAGTAGTTTAGAGGTTATGAGGGAACAAATGAACATACATAATATATATATGTAACAGAAGTGGGGAATAAATAACTTTACGATGAAAAAATCACTGTAACCAGCCGTCAAAAATAATCACTGTGATCTGATAAGAGGTAAGTACGTTCCAAAGTAATGTATATTGTTCTATGTCACAGCAATCACGACGGTCGCTCCAGCCGAGTAGCCGACCAACGTCGATGTAACGTTCGACCGAGCGTTTGCTCGGTCAGGCGGAATTCGGCGTGATTATAGCAGTCTAAAATGATCACTGTGATCTGACAAGTGGTAACCACTTTCCAAAAATTAACGTAGGTTGCTCAATCACGACGGTCGTTCCAGCCGAGTAGCCGACGTAACGTCCGATCGAGTGTTTGCTCGGTCGGGATCGACGTGACAAAGTCACGATGATTTTTCACTGTGATTTTTGTGTAACCGGAATAACAGTCACTGTGATTACATGGTAACGACTCACCCACATACGTACCGGTCCAACACATAACCCTTCTTTTTGCTTCGTCGTAATCGGGTATAACGCTAATGACCTCAGCTGTTGAGCGTCTATAATTCACAATCTCTCTCTCTCTCTTTCCTAGTCGGGTAAAAAACAATGTGGGATGATCCCGTTTAGCGTCATCGTCGAATTAGAAGAGGTCCGAGTCTGAATATAATCTGTGAGGTCAGAGACTTGTTATTATGTTTTGTGCGCGAATATATAAATTCTGTCGTATTCCATGTACTATTTACTGCTTCACTATAAATGTGTACAGAGGGCATTACAATAATGCATATGTACGACAAAGGAAAGTCTTGGCTGCAGGGCTGCCAACTTGGGAGTTTCCTCCCTAAACTTGGAAGGATAAAATGTAGAACGGGATTTTTTTAGGACACTAATATTTTTAAGAATAATTTTAGGGACACAAAAAAAACTTAAAATTTAAACCGACTCATTGTTAAATTATCTGTTTACTAAGTAGTAACCAAAGTCATAATAATATAGTATTATAATAACATTATGTGGCGCTCGGTCTCCTTCAATAGCAGAATACCGTCATCAAAGCGGCAAACTTTGTTTGTTAACAAAGAGTTTCGATTATTGTAACTGAAGAACAATCATTTTTTATTGTTGACTTATCTTCAACAAAGTTTGCCGCTTGGACGACGGTATTCACTATTCTGTTATATAAGGACTAGTCTGACCTGTGCGAATTATTCGCACTAAATAAATATAATAATTATCACTTTACAAAATAATTTTTTAAATAGGTATGATTGCAGGTATTCAATTCGTTTCTAATTTTGCACACTGCTTATAACGTTCTTCTTTTTGTTGAATTACAATATGAGGCTCAGATGACAGATCGAAGAAATATTTTACTAAAATTGTCATATAGAGGCGCAAGTAGCAAAAGCGTTCAGCTAAGCCGTCAGATGGCATCAAGCAGCATTGCTGTGACGTTGTTCAGCGTTGCTCGCGGTTTCAAAATTAAAGCCGTTAGATGGCAGTATGCAGTATTGTGTCTGTTGTATTACAATATAAAGGTCAGATGACAGATCGAAGTGTTGTCGTTGTTTCATAATTAAAGCCGTCAGATGACAGACGTTGTTCAGCGTTGCTGTATTTTAATTAATTTACAAAAACAAAAGCAATAATAAATTTTTTAGTTGTCGATGTCAGTAGAGCAAGCAATTATTTGTAAAATGATATATAATTTATGTGGAGAAATTGTGAGATTTTTTCTAAAAAGGGAGGCAAACATCTTTAACCTTAGCGTATTAATATATATGATACCGAGCGCTGTCTCCGTACTTAAATATTTTTTTTTAAATACAAAAGCGCTACAAAGGCTCTATTATGTGCGGATGGAAGTGCGAATGCAAAAGCAGGTGCTGTATGAAATTTATATAGTATGGTTCCTGTGGGACTGAGTGACGTGGATAAAACACAAAAACTGGTAAGTATATGAATGTTATTGGTGTTGTATAGATTAATATAAATTAACAGAAATAAAAAAAAAGTCAAAGTAAAACTATTATTTTTTAGAGGATTTTAGGAACATTTCAACTTGTGTTGGGTGGAAAGATTTTTAGGAGTTGGCAACCCTGCTTGGCTAGCTTGCAAAGGAACAGAGACACAACACACATATACACACAATACACGCTAGCTGCTACATTTTTACTGCGTCATAAATTTAGCTCAGTGTTTTGAGTATTTTGTTTATTGTGTAGTGGCTGTGCTGTGAAATCTATATTCAAATGTACACAAGGTTTTCCAACCGCACCAAAAAAATTGGTAGCATAGCAGAAACATAGTTCATTTTGAATTAGGTATGTTACCTGGAGGCGGAGCCCATTCATTCAATGTGACCGCCCTGTAGGAAGGTTTTGAATAGTATACTAGGTTCCGATATTTTATTTAAAATGTATATTCCCTAAAAAGAAATTTGTCGTTGGGGTGGTACTAGTCCTTCAAAACGTAATTATATCTTGAAGAGGAAAAATCGCGAGTGCTGGTCACATCGTAAAATCATTGGTACAAGCTGCAGTGATAAGTTTGTTGCTTTCTGCGTGGGAACGTCAAATTTGAAACATCACTATTTTTCACTTGTAGGAAAACATAAAATTACACAGTTTCTAAAATAAGATTAGCATTTTTCAAGTAAATTTTAAAAACCTATTTTAAAAATCGAGTTGATAAAAATTATATTATGGCCGCCATGTTATGATGGTAACTAATCATTTGTTAAAGTGAAATGTCAATACAGAAATGCATATGTATAGAAGAAGGATAAAATATATACTATACCTTTCATTGGAAAATTTATGGTTTGATTGGCCATGAAGTGAAATGAGTATATAGCAGTTCGACACTCGTTTTTCAAATTAACTCAAACCACTGTGTTCTGATTGGTTAGCTATCAAAATGTCATCTATAAAAATGTGCGACAAGCAAAATTATTCCAATTTTAACATTTTTTTTTCTCTGAAAATTTATATGAAAAATGCTAATTTTATTTTAGAAACTGTAATTTTATGTTTTCCTACAAGTGAAAAAAATTTGAAACGTTTATTTTAGTGAAAAATAGTGGTTCTGAAACTTATCGTCCTGTCGCCTTGAAAGAGAAATCGCATGGAATCAACGGTGTATAATAATCAGCTGATGGCTGTCACATTTCAATTTAAAAGTTTTATATCAGAATTTACACTGGCTCTACTAACACAATTAGTTCCTTCACAACACTTATCATGCTTCCATCGTTTTAAACAATAAATATTTACAAAAATTCGTTGCGTTAACTATATGAAACGCTTTGCATAAGATATTTCATTGAAATGCTGAGTAGATGGCGCGTAGTCGAAGTTAAATCTCAATAAACTTTTTGAAAAACTACATCATTAACGAGTTAGTATACTATCGCAGTTACGGAGTTACTTTATAAATGAGAGCGGGCCGGTCCGGTTTCGCCCGAATTTGTAGACTGTCGGCTTACGTTTCAAAATTGGTCTCCACGAAAAGCGCTTTTATTTTAACTCAATAATATATAGCCTATGTCCATTCTAAATATTGGTGAAAACATTTTTGAAATCGGTTGAGTAGTTTCGGAGATTACCCTTCTACATCCAAACTTACAAACTTCACCTTTTTATAATATTAGTATATGGTACATACGACACTGCATAAACTATGTGGCAGTGAGCGGAGTGTAGATCTCACGTACACTCTAATACTCTCAAATCCGACACATCCTTGCATAAAACACGATTCAATTGGTTCTTCCACTTCCATGGCTCCTAACACCGGGAAAGGGTTAATTATTTTGAATTAAAGTATTCAACATACGAAATAAATTAAAAGCGATTTGTCTCTTTAGAGCGAGTTTTTTTTTGTTTAAAACATGTAACTATAGTTCCCATAGATAGTGTTAGTGCTTAGCTTTGTGAACGAATGGTATTTTATGAAAAAGAAAGAGAAATAGTGTGAAAGCGCTTTTCTATTTACATATTACTTTGTAGAAGGAATAACGAAACCGGCGCGACGCGATGCTTTGTGCTTAAAGTCTTATTCAGAGGTACACGTAACAAAATGTTGCCCATATAATAGAATAATGTCGTCATGCAATACGCTCAGCTGGTATTTACATTGTTTTTGTATAAAAATATTATTAACAGGCTCGCCGACGTACATAAATAGATGCATGCAAATCACCGATTTCATTTACTTTGGATAGTTGATCAGGGGGCACTGCCGTACTATCCTTATCTTCTATCCTTTTTTCTCAGCTCAGATGTTTCTGGAACATTCAATAAATCGCTCGAAGGCATACCGAGCGCATATAAATACCATCGCGCGACAGTCGGATTTCGTGTGTGTGAGTGAGTTCACGTCAAACTCATGTGTTGTGTACGAAATAAATGTACCTATGTGCAGTGTGATATACCATTGATTGAAATTATAATATAAATATGGATCAATATAAATAATCTTGTGTATACACTATACAGTCGTGTAGTGTTTTTGTGTACATACCTAAATAGTGACTTTGTATTCTTTTATTTTATTAGTTAGAATTGTTGTTTTGTTTCTGTTACGTTATAGAGAAGTATTTTTAGTTTCTTTGTTTATTTGTTTTGTTAACGTTTCACTATTGTTAATAAATATTTTACACCACGAAGAAGAACAGTTTTGTTACAATACCTTGTAGTTTACAAATTATCGCTAGTCAAAGTTCTTTAATTTTGTCACTGACACACTCGCCAATCATCAAAATTCTAAAATACTTCTAGCAGTCTCACAAACTTGAAATTTTGAATTTTAGTTAGCGTAAATCCTATAAAATCAAAAAATCAAACAGGTAGTGGGATTTAAGAAAATCAGTAGCTGACGGACAAGACAAATTACACGAGAAAAAAAGGAGGATGACCTACAAAAAATAATGAGATCCCATCAACAACATAAAATGTAAAAAAATGACAAGTCTCGTAACGCAGTTTTTCCGCTACAAAAAGTTGTGAGATCTCATGTAAAACCAAGTCAATTATTTTAGTTAGTGTCTATGGAAACACCTTTGTTATAAATTGTTACCTAATCAATTGCCTATCAACATTTATAGTGGCCGTACCAATATTAGACATTTTTATTTCTATAATAATTATAATTATGTACTTGGCAATTGCACGGCACCATAATTATGAAAGAATAATCTACTATTTCGATTACTAAGTAAATCTAAACAGTACAATTAAGAATACAATATTTTAATTAGTAAAATATGGTGCCGTATAATTGCCAAGTCAGTAAAATTATTATAGAAATAAATATGTCCAATATTGATACGGTCACTATAAATGTTGAAAGGCAATTGATTAGGTAACAATTGATAACAAAGTTGTTGGACAGGTGCTTCCATAGACACTAACTAAAATAACTGACTTGTTTTTACATGAGATCTAGTATTTAATAAACTTGTACATTAGGTAATTCGTTTAAAAAACAAAAAAATATTCTCTGAAAATTATTTAAGAACATTTTTTTGAAATCATTCAAAACCTTACGAAAATTATCAAGTAAATGTAACAACATTCTACAGTCTACACCCTCTTGTTTTAAAATTAAAAATCCAGAAAAAATACATTTTTATTTATAGCATTAATTTTCTTTGCCACCACTTCCTGTATTAGGTCATTTATCTGCTCGATCTTGTATACAAGAACTGGGAGTTTTTCCCCATTTACAACGCTTCCCCGTCTTTCCCCGCCATATCCTGATCCAACACAGAAGTCACTGTATAAACAACATTTATACACAGCGGTACAATTTGTTGTATCCTCTAAGAATTTTCCTAATCAAGTCCTTTACTCACATTTACATTCACAGGTGATCATAAACAAATAAAACCTATATTATTACACTAGCGGTCCGGTCCGGCTTCGCCCGAATTTGTAGACCGTCATAGTTTTACCATTCCAACCCACAAGTGGGGAATGGTACTGGCTTAGGTCAAAAATTACTTTACAAAAATTTTACAATATCTTTACGTTTCGAGGTCCCCCGAATCCAAAAAACATATTTTTGGAAAAACTCTGTGCGTCTGTTAGTCTGTGAACACGATGCAGGTCCAACGGATGAGCGGATTGAAACCAAATTCTGGGAGGATGTTTGGTATGCAAATATAAAGAGCCCTATTGTTTTTGGGGAAAATCGGCGCATGCCCAGAAGAGATATATGCTATATCGGTGTTTTTTATATAATAATGGTATACTTTTCATAACGGCTTATTATTCTAGTTATTTTTTCAAGAAAGTTCTGTTAAACATTTTTTTTTCTAAACTTTATAGTTTCGGAAATATTTTGAAAAAAAAATCAGCCGCTCTTTTGTTTTATGGATCTGTCAGAAATAAACTAGTTCGGCATGCTTTGATTAATTTTTACATGAGGTGGAACATATTTTATAGGTAACCATGGCAACGAATAGCAAATATCATATTGAATACTAGCCATTACCCGCGTCACCTCACGCGATATCAGAAATTTTATTTTCTTTATTATAATCAAATGTCAACATTTTCGAAGTTGGAATGGTCCCGTCGCCCAATTGGGTGGAATTTTTATTCTCATTATTTGTCTCCTTTTTACATATAGTAAATTGATAAATAAATAAGTTATGGTGCCACCTGTATAACATTACGTTGTTCAAATAATACAAGGCAGAGATAGTGACGCGGAGTGAAGAGACGCTAATTCAATCAGCACAGACGGATATACCGCCCTTCCTCCCCCATTATTTTTTTGTTCGTCTCTGTTTCTTGCCTCTACGTGTGTACGTTATTGATAGCCATGATTGCGTACTAGTTTTTTTTTTGTATTAAGTTATCGCAAAACGTATTTCAGACGCCTTAAAAACCTCTGTTAGAAAAACAGTTTTCACAAATATACTAGATTTTCGAGAAGACAAAAAAACATTATTGATTTCAAAAACTATAACACAAAAATGTAAAAAATAACAACTATTAATATAAAAAAAGACTTAATCAAAAAAAATTGGTTGTCTGTAAAGTCGGTTTACGGACGATAGTTTTACGTGATAACGTATTCCGTAATACATAACCTAAATTTATATAATAATTACAATAATTCGAATCTATGATATTGCATCTTTCGCTTCAAATTTAGGTAAATTTTATTAAGTAGAATAATAAAACACTATAAAAAGTACACTATTATTATATAAAAAACAACTATGGCATGTATCTCTTTTGCGCATGCGCCGATTTTCCCCAAAAAATTTACAAAAATTTCTAGTAAAAATAGATAGAGTAAAAACCGTTTTAAAAACTATATTATTATTATATAAAACATCATTATAAGAGATATATTCTTTTACGCATGCGCCGATGTTCCCCAAAAACAATAGGCCACTTCATATTTGCATATCAAACATCCTCCCAAAACTTGGTTTCAATCCGCTTATCCTTGGTGTCGGAATGATAAGAAATGTCAAAAGGGACGTTTGCAACTGTCAAAGTATTATGTTCTAATAATAATTAGTTATTCCAATAGTTAACTTAGAAGGCGTTGCATTTCACAAAATACTAATGTCAAAAAATTGAATTAAACATTAGAAATGCAGCCGTTTTCATGTTAAGACAAGACATACGTTATTTTCTAATTTCCATGTACGGCAAACAAAGACGACCGACCGCGTCGCGTCATGCATTAGACAACATTGCATTTATACAGCTATTTTTCTATATAAATTTGTATAAAAAAACTGTTTAGGCAAATTCTGTTATACGAAATCTATGTAAAATGTTCTCCTCTTTCGTTTAAGACTGGTTTCAAACCGATCTGATTTAAATTGAGCGAGAAATTAGCAAAAAACGTTACGCGTTAGGAACGTTACGCGTTACGCGTTACGAACGTTACACTTTTTCGAACATGCAGCCGGTGTTTTATCAATTTATAAGATTGGTGATTCATTAATTTATAAGACGTTATCACGTCAAAACCGATTTTACAAAATATAAAAATGACTCGTCGCTGATATTATGCGTAAAAAATATAGGTCTATGTCAAACATCATTAGGGGGCATTCACAAGTTAGAAAGTTTTTTCCGATCGAAAAACCTACAGGATTGAAAAAAGCAAGAGTTAAATTTGATTTGCGAAGAGCTTGTCGAGATAGATAATTAAGAACGATCCAACAATGATACACAAAAAACTAAACATATCTTGTTTGTCTATGAAACACATGTGACGTGGAATTAATTGTAGCTTATCAGATTTGTTTCTGAACACATAGATGGCGCTATTTGGTACTAAAACAGTTTTTTTTTGTTTCTGAACTAAATTAGTTCTCATAAACAGTTTTTTTTTGAGAAAATAGCGTAATTTTGTACAAAATATTTAATAAAAACTATCCTGTAATTGCACCAAATAAGACACATTTACAAAATTTCATTAAAATCTGTTCAGTGGTTTCGGAGATTAGCGCGACCAAAATTGTGGCACGGGAATTTTATATACAGTATGTAAACGCGTAAGGTGCACATAGGGAAATTAGCATTGGGAAAAAATACTTGGATCAGAGTTAGCCATGACTGCATTAATTGTTATTTCTATTGAATTATCGTGGTAATCTTGAGGATTTCTATTTTATTTTGATTTATTTTTATTTTACTTGGCTTTTTTAATAATAAAAAGCTCTTATAAATCATTATTTTAATTTTTTTGTACAAAAATAAAACAAAAAAAAAACAACTCCACCTGTCTGGAAACATTTCATTCAAAAATTGCCTGACTGGTATGGCGTATGCGCGTTGGTAATTCAGTGACCCAATGTCTTTAGGTTCAACACGAATAGGCGGAGATATTTGATCTCGCACCATATTTAAGTATTTTTGGGAATTTAATCTCCCATTAATAACAAAAGTCCGATTATGTTGTAATAATTTGAATATTTTCGTCGGTAGTATACACATTCATTTTGCGAAAGAATATTATCTGTCAAATTGAAAAACAAGATTTCAAGGCTCACTCTGATCCAGTCATTTTTTCCCAATGTTAATTTCCCTATGTGCACCTTACGTGTTTACATACTGTATATATACAGATTGTATCAAATCAAAACAGTCCATAGAACATTCTGTGTGTAAGACAGAGACGATATTATATAAAGCACTAAAGCAGTAAGTAAGAATGAGATAAATGATCGCTAATAGTTACTGTGGTTATACAATCTGATAGTATCGTCTTTGTTTACTACAGTAAAAATTACAATTTTATCAAATGTCAGTATTCACTAGTGAAATTATTGATAAAATGGCTATTTATACTGTTCGGGAAAAAATCCAAATAATTAAATGGTTTTATGGTGGTAATTCAACCGCCAACATAATATATTTATTTGTAGTTGTTTTAATTGATAAATTGGTAAAAAGATTTACAGTGTACGTAATTATTTATTTACGTAACCACAGTAATTATATTAGCGATCATTTATCTCATTCTTACTTACTGCTTTAGATCTTTATATATCGTCTCTGTCTTACACACAGAAGTCCTATGGACCGTTTTGATTTGATACAATCTGTATAATAAAAGATTGCATAATAAGTATTCTAAAAAACTTAGTTTTTTCAAGTGTAAAAAATATAAATTGTAATTTTTTTTTAAATCACCATAGCGTACACACACAGGAATGTTATAAAAAATCTTACCTTCAGGAATCTGCTCGTTAACATCGGAACCCGCGAGACCTGCTACCATACAGCTCAAAATCACCAGCGGCAGGAGATAATATGCTCGGTGTCGAAGTTCTTCGATCTTCGTCATCTTGTTGGCACTAACACTATAAACGTCTTAAACGAAACACTACCGGTTTGTGGACACTACCGGCTGCAACGACACGAATTTATCTGCAACAAAGAAAATATATCGTTAGTTCCGAAAATTCAAATTTCCATATAGGTATTAGGTACACAAAACAAATTCTTCACTATAAGAATATATTAAATGCTTTAAATTTTATAAGTAAACTAGTAGCCCGGTACGGCTACACCCGAATTTGTAGATTGCTACCGTTTATTCGGCGACTTACGTTGCAAAATTGGTCTCCACGAAAAGCGCTTTGATTTTAACGCGAGGGGAAAAAATTGAAGCCGTGTTTCTCAATTATCAAGCTACAACTTTAGGCAAACAATGTAATTCGAAACAAAATATTCCGTCGACTGAACTAATATTATTGAACTTAATACAGTGTAAACTCTTTATAACGTCCTTCGTTATAACGAAAAACTCCCTATAACGTCGAAATTTTTACGATTTGGTTGGTTTACCTTAAAACCTATACATTAATGCCCTCTTTATAACGCAACAGCCATTCTCTATTACGAAGAAGTATGTTCATATTTAGGCGTCAGCAAATGTTTACAGACATAAAGAGGACCATTCTGAACCATCACCATCTATTCAACAAGCATTTGATGACGCCAAACTATAGGTAAGTATATGTGTTTGTAATAAATTAATTTTGTGAAAATTGGTTATTTTTCTTTCTTCCCTCCATATAACGAAAATTCTTTATAACGAAAAAAATGTTCGGTCCCTTAAAATTCGTTATAAAGTGATTATACAGTACATTGAAGATTATTGTTAATTTGGTTGTTTTTCTTTCTTCACTCCATATAGCGGTAACTCTCTATAACGATAAAAAATGCTCGGTCCCTTGAGTTTCGTTATAAAGAGTTTACACTGTATGTAAAAACACTATAAAAAAATTCGAAATATAAAAAAAACTGAAATATTACTTAAAACTACTCACTAAAAATATATTATACTCTCTTTTCCTTTCAAATCAAATAATTTACAGTCCAAATTGGTGATTTACACAGTGAATTGTAATAGGCGTAACGTCTGTCATCTGACCTTCATATTGTAAATACTGCGTACTGCCATCTGACGGGCAACGCTGAACAACGCTTTTGCTACTTGCGCCTCTATATGACAATTTTAGTAAAATATTTCTTTTACAGCAAAAAGAAGAACGTTATAAGCAGTGTGCAAAATTAGAAACGAATTGAATACCTTTGTAAAGTGATAATTATTATACTTATTTAGTGCGAATAATTCGCACAGGTCAAGCTAGTATACATAATATATAGCCTATGTTGATCAGGAGTAATGTACCTTTGAAACGATGAACGAATTTTTCAAATAGGTGCAGTGGTTTCGGAGATTACCCCCCACATACACACAAACTCACAAAATTTGCTCTCTCCCTTTATAATATTAGTATACTTATAGATTTTATTTCTAACGCTAGTCATCATTTATTGAAAAGGTGTTACTATAATGATCAAAAAGTTTGGTACCTAATTCTCAAAGTGCCTATGAGTCACTTTAAAAATTATCAAATTCTAATAACTCCTTGATTATTAGATTTCCAGTAACATATAAATTACATTGTAGGTAATGTATATAAATATACAAGCCGTATTATAAGAAATAGTGCCCCAAAAAGAGATTAAGAAGGGAGTTCCAGAAAGCCGCATTGAGAAAATCGTCTATGAAAGGATTAAAAGCTCTCCGTCGCAATGAGAAGAGGTCGTCTCTATCGAAAGAAGCGAGTTCTAATGGGGCTGGTGCGGCTAACAATTTCGATGATTGGAGTTTTGGGGTTAGTTCATCGGCCTATGTGTCTGCGCTTTCTTCGTACGTCTCGTAGATATAATACAGACACATATACACAGAAATACAACTACTCCCAGCGACTCCAAAACTATGGATTTCTGTAATATCAAAGGTCGCTATAAATTGTACAATATGATCAAAAAACATTTTTGTGGAACTTATGGTAGAAATAAGGCATAAGCAGTACCGGATAAGCAACTTAAGCGACTGCTTAGGGCATCACGTCTCAGGGGGCACTAAAAGTCACGGCCCAGAAAAGGAAAGTCCTTCACTATAGAACGTGTCAAAAAAAATGTTTTTTCTTTTCAAAAATTTGATCTACTGGTATTAAAAATCTCTTTAGAAATATAGATGTTAAAAATAAATAATAATTTATTTTTGAAAATGAAAACGAAAAAAGTTGTACCTATTTCTTAAAGGTTCAATTTTTTTTACTTTAAAGTTTTGTTTCTCCTATTTTCTACTTCTATTATCAAAGTAGGCCGATCATTCTGAAAATTTGCATAACGCCATAATTTTTCATTGTGGACAACTTTTCTTAGTGACACTTTTGAGTACTATGAACGGAAAAGGTACTTTACCCTAAACGAAAAGAGGTTTTGCTCAACTGTAAAGGCCTACTTGATTTAAAAAAATCGAAAGTAGACTAAAAATAAATTTCAGACCAAGCAGGGCGAAATCTCAGAATATGACATTTCAATTCAAAAATTTTTAATCAATCTCACCTATTGTGAACTCAATCCGGGGACATACTATATTTTAAAAATAAAAAAAAAACAGCTGTTCTTTTGTTCTGTAGATCTGTCATAGTTACTTTTTACATGACGTGATAACGCGAATAGTAAATATCATATTTACTACTAGCCGTTACCCGCTTCACTGCACGCGTTAACAGAAATTTTCTTTTCCTTATTATAATAATATGTCAAATGCCAAAATTTTTTTTTAAGTTGGAATGGTCCCGTCGCCTAATTCGCTGTATTTTTTTAATCTCTTTGAATCAAGTTTGATATTTCTGACAGTAAAAGATTAGCAATCACTGTTAATAAAATGGGATTGAAATACGGGAAACAAAGTTCAGATGTGCAATAGAGTTCTCTAAGAAGTCCAGGTATCCAATTACATGAATGTTCGATACGGCCATTGAGATTGGAAAAGACACTCGTTATGGCTACTCAAAACTTGTCGGTTGTGTCGGACTTACCTTATATATTGTGTCTCTATCCTTGTTTATATGTGTCTATAGGAAATATATACTTTTATTCTATACTGAGCATAGGAATAAAATCGCAATCGAACTATTAGGGTGCAAACATAATATACTTCTGTCTTTTTTTACGCCGTAAGCACTGGCGTATCCAGGAGGGCAAAACAAGCACAGGGGACCCGGCTTAAGAAATTTCTAATTTGCCCCCTCCTGGGCCAAAAGCTGCGTACGCCCATGTTAACGTCATAGAAAAAGACACAGTTTTTGAAACAGAAATACTTTATTCAGATTGAATGCCAAGTACATTAACCAATCCTATCATCGGAGAAATCAGAGAATTACATCGAAGAAAGAGACGCAGATATATTTTCGATACGCTTTGTTGCGTTCACTCACCGCACATTGAGTAGATAGGCAATGATTCATATAGTATATAGTTAACTGATAGATATATGGTAGGAATACACATAAGTACCGAGTACAGACTTACGTACCCATGATTAAGAAAAAATCAGTATGTCGAATTTTTCGCATTATACCTTTATGGGTTTTTCTTATTTTCTCTCAACGGCCAACGACTTTGGTTTGGAGTCGATTCATTTATATTTTATACTAATATTATAAAGAGGTAAAATTTGCAAGTTTGAATGTAGGCGGTAATCTCCGAAACTACTCATTCGATTTCACAATTTTTATTCGCCAATATTTAGAACAGACCTTCAGGATGGACATAGGCTATATATTATCGCGTCAAAATAATTGCCCTTTTCGTAGAGAGCAATTTTGTTGGTGAATGAATTTTGTTCGCGACGATTATATAGTGGGAAGGTATCTCGATGCTTGGAAAATATTCTGGGTGACCTAAACAACACTGATCAATTAAAAAAAACATTTTTAAATGTAAAAAATATAAAATAGTTACTTCTTACCACAACAGTTTTATTAGCGGATGTACATTTCGGGAGCTATGCTCTCATCTTTGCTGACGATGAGAGCATAGCTCTCGAAATGTACATTCGCTAATAAAATTGTTGTGGTAAAAAGTAACTATTCTATATTTTTTATTTTTGTTTCAATTACAGTGCTCCTAATATTTGTATTTTTAAATGTATTTTAAATTTTTGTAAAAAAGATACTATTTAGAATAATGTAGCGCAAAATAGAAGTAGGTATTATGAAAATTTCGACATAAACATTTTGCCAGACAGTTATAGATACACTGTATGCAGACAGACAGTCGCTTGATCGTTAACTTTAAAGCTGATTTAACCTTTCGATTCAAGCTGGTCGGCTGGAATAAGTTGGTCAAAGCTTGACCCTTAAAAAGACGCTAATGTATAATAATTCTAACTTTCATTTGAGGATAATTTTACAGCAACTACGAACGTTTCACTAAAAAAACTAACGAATCCTCTGCTTTTACAAAAGTAAGTTTTATTTATTTACGGTAAGGACTGTATATTATGAGCCTATAATACCAATTTAAAATTATGATTTTGTTAGTTCTATCGGTCGCCCAGTGGTCAAAATTCGACCGTAAATCATTACATTTTTAATTTTGAACACATTACTGTTCTGTGATTTTGAACGTTTTTAAGAATATTCGTCCCTGCAAATACCCCCTGCACACTTCATCTCAAATCTTTTCCCTTCGCCTAAAAACGTTTCGCGCTCTCCCGACGCTATTTTTAAAGCTAGAGGGTTCTGGTAAACGCCAAATGAAAGACAAAGAATCAGACTACAGATCCTTCAGGCGAATTTTTTGAAAAACAGTTTCGCCTACGTGTGAAATATTATCAATTTTTATAAATCTTAATTTCACATAAACCACAATTTTTGCTGTTGCGGGCCTGATTCAAATAGTTTTGGCCGCTGGTGTAAGTATCGTTCGACAGCTAATAAGTTTTGCGCTAACTGCTAAGTACCTCTCACATAGAAAAGCAAGTCATTCCGATGCTATGTCAGTACAGAAGTCAGTGCACGTTCGCGCAGTGTAGATTGCAGTTCTAATGTGCCCGTTGCATATACACTGCGTCTGTACAAACATTATACAAGACTGCTTTTGCCTTGGTTTGTCTTGCACGGTTTGCATCATGCAGTTACGGACATTCTAAGTGCATCATAGCGCACGGAGTGCGTCGGCCAAGTTCCCGCAAAACACCGTGTTATATTTAGACGAGCCCTTTTCTACCCCCCTCTATCTTTGAGACTATTTACGTTCCAGCACTAATTTTTTTCAGGGGGGTTAAGGTTGCCATAAAAAAGCGGAATCCCAAATTGCGTACGTCTAGATGGAATAGTTTCCAAGATACGAGTGTTCACTGTTCAATAATCACGATTTTGGGCATCGACCGGTCGTCCGAAGACCACCCGCACCTAGTCGGTTTGTTATAATGAAGTGTGGTATATAACTGTATATAACTACAATATTATGTGTCTAGATAATATTAAATTATTTTAAGTAGAATAAAAATAAAAAAATAAAGAATAATTACTTCTTACCACAACAGTTTTATTAGCGGATGTACATTTCGGGAGCTATGCTCTCATCTTCAGCAAACACTAAAGAGCATAGCTCCCGAAATGTACATTCTTTATTTTTGTTTCCACTACAGTGCTCTTAATATTTGTATTAAGTAGAATAAGTAAGAACTAGTGTGACCTGTGTGAATTATTCGCACTACATAAGTATAATAATTATCACTTTACAAAATTATTTTTTTAAATATGATTGCAGGTATTCAATTCGTTTTTAATTTTGCACACTGCTTATAACGTTCTACTTTTTGTTGTATTAAATATGAAGCTTAGATGACAGATCGAATAAATATTTTACTAAAATTGTCATATAGAGGCGTAAGTAGCAAAAGTGTTGAGCTAACCCGTCAGATGGCATCATGTAGCATTGCTGTGACGATGTTCCGCGTTGTTCGCTGTTTCAAAATTAAAGCCGTCAGATGGCAGTATGCAGTATTGTGTCTGTTGTATTACAATATGAAGGTCAGATGACAGATCGAAGTGTTGACGTTGTTTCAAAATTAAAACCGTCAGATGGCAGACGTTGTTCAGCGTTGCTGTATTTTAATTAATTTACAAAAACAAAAGCAATAATAAATTTTTTAGTTGTCGATGTCAGTAGAGCATGCAATTATCTGTAAAATGATATATAATTTAGGTATGTGGAGAAATTGTGAGGTTTTTTCTAAAAAGGGAGGCGAATATCTTTAACCTTAGCGTATTAATATATATGATATAACCTCAAAAAAAAGTATTGAAATTCCACCAAAAACATAAAGTCACTTGTTCTTTGTATCGACCTTGGTCATTTTTTCACATTTATGTTTTTGGTGAGATTTTTATATACTTACGTAAACACCTAAAATAATCTCGGATAATAATTGTCTACGACAATCATTACTTATTGTCTATATTGCACATTTTAGTTAGTATTTTTTGTGGAAACATCTTTTGCTAAATATTAAACATAACACACATCAGTGATGCCAATGTAATGAAATATCACTGATCTCTACAATAATATTTATGAAAACTATCCTGTTTTGTGTCGTCAACGCATTAGATTGCATTTATCAGGAAAATTCTTTAAGCGTCATAGACCACAGACATAATGGCTAAAATTGCAGCCATTAGGCACATATTTCATTTGACAAAGAAAGCATTAGTGTATTTTGTATGGCTTTAATAATTCACTTACGAAGTGTAAATATTTTCGATACGAGATGGTTTGCTGCGGGAACGAAACCATAAATCTAACGGAATGCGATATAAACTCTGCAGTGGCCATATAAAACCATTGACGGCTCGTGTATGTACTTATATACAGGCTGTCTAACTCTCAATTCTCATATTATATAATCTAATAGAAGCTGATGACCTTAGATGTTTAACGTCTGTAATCTATTTAGTCTATAGTCAAGAAGTGAGTTTCATTAGAAAAATAGATCCAAGTCTCCAAAACAATATGAGCAATAGCTTATTCGATTCGGAAAAATATTACGAAAAAAACTTTTTTTTTTATTTTTGACGTGATAACGTCTTATAAATTGATGAAACACCGGCTGCATGCACGAAAAAGTGTAACGTTCCGAAATGTGTCACGTTCCGCCTAACCTTCGAGCGGAATACGTTATCACGTAAAACTATCGTCCGTAAACCGACTTTACAGACAACCAATTTTTTTATCACATTTGTTATCAACAAAAAACGAAAAGAAAAAAGCTACCCAGATTTTTAGCAATTACTCACAAACTATAAGCAATAGTGAAAATTGAAAAGAAGATTTTTAAAGAGAGGAATTAATGGGCAAAATATGTATATATATTTATTGGCATAATTAATAATACATTTAAAAGGATTTATTAACTAACCTACATTATTTCCCGTTACAAAATGCAGCAAAATTCGATGAAATGTATTTTTGATACAAAAAAAACAGATGTGTTCATTTTAAACGTCAAATAGTTGTATTAAAGCTCCGTCTTTGTCGCACTCACTAACTTATATCTCCCTCTCAACTTAATGCTCTGTCTTTGTCGCACTCACTAACTTATATTTCCCTCTCAACTCCGATGATGCACTTCCATAAACGATTTCGTCAGGCATCGCGATGATGCACTTCCGTAAACGAGTTCGTCAGGCATCGCGATATGATGCACTTCCGTAAACGATTTCGTCAGGCATCGCGATGTGATGCACTTCCGTAAACGAGTTCGTCAGGTATCGCGATATGATGCACTTCCGTAAACGATTTCGTCAAGCATTTACCAGCTTGCTCCCCAAGTCAAGCGTGCCTAAAGAAGTTTTACTTCAAAAATTGTGAATGCGAAATGGTGAGCGAAATCACCTTGTAGTTTTTCATGGAAGGATCAGAGTTTTGACTGCAACAGTAAATGGATGCACTAGTGTTGCAACTTGCAGTTCCGCATATACTATACATGTATATACTATAGTACAATAGTACTTATATGTGATATTATAGTACTAGCTAGTTCGGGTAATAGAGGTCAGTTAAGTGTATAGTCGTTACATTCTTAATGGCAGATTGATCGGACAAAACTCTCTTTTCTACGATACCCTTATTTCATTCGTTCAATGAAAGTCTCTATCTAAAACATTGACGTTTTTTACTATCATTTTGCCTATACCGGATGATACCATTTTTTAGGGTCCGTACCAAAATCGTAAAAAATTGTAAGTCATCCGTTGTGCATTCGTCTATCTAGACAAGGCTTGTATAATACGCGCCACGACTCTAAAAGACTCAGAAGTTATATGTGAATGCGGGCTTGCGCTTGTACAGTCTGTTGAAAAACTACAAACTCGCAACTCAACTAAACTAAAATAACAATAACAACTTGACAATAGCGTAGTCGACTGTAAGTACTTTAAAGCAGGAAAGCGACAAGTGACAAAGGCAACGAGCGATCACGGCCAATCACCGACGAGCGCACGTTTCGTGCAGGTAGCTGGGAGGTGGTGGGAGTCTCAATGGCTCAACGCCTTTGCGACGCTGTTTGTGACTAACTTCCGAACCTTTTAGATCTGTGGCGCGTATTATAACTTCTAAAAGGTTGTTTGTAGAAAGTTAAAATTTTACATGAAGATAGAATGTGTTCCGCAGATATTCTAGAAGTAGTTTTATAAAAAAGAAACTGTTTATTTCCTCTGCGGCCTATAAAATATTCTTTTATCATTTTGTAGAACTTTTTTGATGATTTTTTGAAAACATAAAGAACTAGTGCCTGCTCGAAAGCTTTGTTTTTTTATTAAGCGCTTATTTAGCGCTTTTTTCTTTGAAAATCCGCGAATAAATTATCAGAGGCCACCATTTTATTTATTTTCCCAAAAAAAGCATTGATCAGGAACTAGATTAACCATTAAACTAATGATTTTTCTTTGTTTAACTGATTTTAGATGAACCAGTAAAAGTTTATGATGATTATCGCAAAGCACGACTCAACAGAGTCCAACAAATATGGAGATAATTTCATCTATTGTGAATACTTTTTTTTAAATTTTGGTCAAATAAAGTTAAAACATAATATTGTACTGTACATACATTAGGTAAGGTAGTTACATATACCAATTGTAATGTTAAACTGCAAGGTGTGTTAACAATTAACAATAGTTGTTCTAGTTAATAACGCATGGTTTGCATTCCTATTGATATATAAATATATGGGTATTTATACGAAGAGGTAGAAGGTATGTGGTGGACAGGCGGTGACTATGCCAGCGGTGCGCTGGCTTATGTTGACGTTGGTGTTTATAAATAAAGATAATTAAATCAAATTCAAAGTTATTAATGTCTCAAAAGAACCTGTTCAACCTTATACACTACGTGGCGATCCTGCCAGTTCAAGACTACAATACCTTTGTCCTATTTGTTTTATAAAATAATGTGAACTACAGCTGTAAAAAAAATACTCATTGTTTCACGCCGTTGACTACTCTTAAAACCTGGCTAAAGAAAGTGTTATAACTTATGGATAGCCGTTATACCAGTGTTGGCTATTTTCCAACAAAAGTTACACCACAATAAATAGGCTATAGAAAAGAATCAAACCTATTCGTAACATAATGGTCGCTAGAAGTTCAACGGCTAAACTAAGATTTAAGATTGTATTATTCGATGTTGTGTTATCTGTACGTGCATGCGATTTTGTTGCGAATTACCCATATTTTTGAACTGAAACATCTATAGTGGGGTTAGGTTCGAAACCGATGAAACAGTGACACGTTAGAGAATGATAGATTGAGAAAGAAAAGTCTAGAGAACATTTTTGTTTTTGACGTGATAACGTCTTATAAATTGATGAATCACCAATATTATAAATTGATAAAACACCGGCTGCATGTTCGAAAAAGTGTAACGTAACGTTCCTAACGCGTAACGTTCCGCCTGACCCTGTGCGTGCTTTTTGCTAATTTCTCGCTCAATTTAAATCAGATCGGTTTGAAACCAGTCTTAAACGAAAGAGGAGAACATTTTACATAGATTTCGTATAACAGAATTTGCCTAAACAGTTTTTGACGTGATAACGTCTTATAAATTGATGAATCACCAATATTATAAATTGATAAAACACCGGCTGCATGTTCGAAAAAGTGTAACGTAACGTTCCTAACGCGTAACGTTCCGCCTGACCCTGTGCGTGCTTTTTGCTAATTTCTCGCTCAATTTAAATCAGATCGGTTTGAAACCAGTCTTAAACGAAAGAGGAGAACATTTTACATAGATTTCGTATAACAGAATTTGCCTAAACAGTTTTTTTATACAAATTTATATAGAAAAATATTTTATACAAATTTATATAGAGAAATAGCTGTATAAATGCAATGTTGTGTAATGCATGGCACGACGCGGTCGGTTGTCTTTGTTTGCCGTACATGGAAATTAGAAGCAAACGTATGTCTTGTCTTAACATGAAAACAGCTGCATTTCTAATGTTTAATTCAATTTTTTGACATTAGTATATTGTGAAATGCAAAGCCTGCTAAGTTAAGTATTGGAATAACTAATTATTATTAGAACATAATACTTTGTAAGTTGCAAACGTCACTTTTGACATTTCTTATCATTCCGACACCAAGGATAAGCGGATTGAAACCAAATTTTGGGAGGTTTAGGTTATGTATTACGGAATACGTTATCACGTAAAACTATCGTCCGTAAACCGACTTTACAGACAACCAATTTTTTTTACTTAAGGGTTTGTAAATAATTAACAGCTCTTTATTGATTATAACCTCTACTCGCAGCTCCGCCCGCGATTAACATGATATACACGAGAGTGACAACAGTAGTGGAGCCTTCGACTCCACCGTCTTACAATACCATTTTAAATCACCTTAGATTTTATTGGGTCGGAATCCCTCTTAGGAGATGAATTTTCAAAAATCTTAGTGCTCACCTACGTTTTATAAGGAACTCTTGTGCAAAATTTCACGCTTCTAGACACCGATTTAGGCTGTACGACTGCGTTGTCCGCAAATCCAGTGTTAATGTATAGCCATAGAGATATAAGTAACTGGAGTTCGCTAGTTCGTATGCTTGCCATAAGTGAAAGTGTCCTCAGTTGAGAGAGAGAACGCTGCAGCGGGTCCAGAAAACCAGATATATGTTTACTCAAATCAGCATTGTTTTGTATCATTAGTTACTATAGAACTTTTCTCTCTCTGAATTGCAGACACTTTCACGGCCCACTCGCGTACTCTAGGATATCTCTATAACCGAACATTGATCGCTTACTCAGCCAGGCCCTAAAATACAAAAGCCGGACTCGGCGCTGTATTATAGGCCGGGCATCATCATCATCATAAAGTTCCTTATCCTTTACAGGATGTTGGAAACCACGTTTTTCCACCTCACTTTGTCTATAGCTGTCGATTTTAGATCACTAAAAGATCTTAAAATTGTCCACCTTTTTAAGTTCGCTATCCATGTCATTTTTTTCCTACCTTTCGAAACATGTCTCCAGTTTACCACACAAAATTAATTTTTGTAGTTCATATTCTCTTCCTCTACAAATATGACCAAAGTATTGTAACGTCGTCTTTTTAATTCTAGTTAATAAACATCTTTTATAACCAACTCTACGAGACACATCATCGTTTTTTAAATTGTCCATTTAATTTTTCATCTTTTTTAAAAGCCATGCGTTTTTCAAATTGATAATCACATTTATAATAAAAACTGTTAGGTTCGTATTAAAGTTGCTTATTAATTATTATCTATGATATTGATGAAGTGAAAAATGTTTAGCCTTCTGTAGACTATTAGTGGATAAATTAAAAAAAAAACAACAACAAACAAACAAACAAATATACCTCTCTTTTAACAATAGACTAAAAGTTTTCGTTAACCAAATAAAAAATGTAGTATATCCATTCTTTGGATAAAAACTAAAAAATATTTAAAAATAACAATTTCAAAAAGTCTATAATTAAAAGTACACAGATTAGTGCTAATAACTTTACGTTGATGCACTAGTTTTTTTATTCTCTTGTTTTTCTTCTTTCTTTTTTGTTTATATATTGTATTTTTTTTCTTCTGTATTTTCTATTCTAAATTAAAAAAAAAAAGTACACAGACCAAAAGCCTAACAAAAGCCGGACACGTAAATATCTATAAAAAAGTTCGCATTTTAATGCCGTCACTTTGTACAATAATTTGCCAAATGAAATAAAAAATGCATCTCTAATGCCGATATTTAAAAAAGTTTTGAAGCAGTTGCTAATATCAACTTGTTTTATTCGAAAAGTGATTATACTAATTTTGTATTAAATGAACTATTTAATTACATAATTATTGTATTGTACTTATTATATAATGATTTGTAAAGTATTTTAAATTTACTTTTATTAAAACAGAATTCGTTTAGTTATTGAAAGAACAAGTCTATTTATTCGTTTCCCCACAATACATTATAGTTGGCGACGAGAGTAAATTTTCGAAATTAAAATGCCGGAAAGCGCTCAAAGCGAGTCTAATTCTACTGTTTATACTGGACATATATCTGAATTCAACCATTTAACGTCGGAATTTAGGATATTTCAAGTGAAATTAACAAATTTTTTTGCTATTAATCAAATAACCGCTAACGACTTGAAACGCGCATTTTTTCTCAATGCACTCTCAGAAAACACGTATAAATTATTGGAAACGCTTTGTATACCAGATAAGATTGAATGTAAAAGGTTTACTGAGCTTGTAAAGGTGCTTGAAAAGCATTTAGCACCGGTCAAATCTTATTTTTCCGCAAGAATAAAATTTTATGAAGCGCGACAATTATCGTCTGAATCAATAGCTGACTGGATTGTAAGAATTCAGAATCTGGCAGCAACATGCGGGTTCACTGGAGAAGTTCTGACGGCAGCCTTAAAGGATGTTTTCGTGGTAGGAATGCAACAGGGGCCCATAAAGGATCGTCTTATAGAAGAAGATGCGACAACGGTCGAGCTAACGAAACTCAAGGAGATCGCATTAGCTAGGGAATCTGCCCTGAAAGAGAAAACATCGCCAGGAGGAACTGCCCAGGCTGAGACATCGGAAGTCTTTCATGCACGGACAAGAGGAAAAAAGTGTAAGGTATGTGGTAGAAGGAACCACAAACGAGTTGACTGCAAATTTAAAAATTATACATGTCATATATGTAAAAAGCAGGGACATTTAGCCACCGTATGCAGGAATAAAAATAAAATTAATAAAAACGAAACCGAAACGCAAGTTTCTAGAAATAATTTTGTAGCTAACTCAATGTATAATTTAGAAACTAGTAATTCAAACAATTTTAATATTTCAATAAATATTCAAGGTAAACTCTTCAATTTTCAAGTAGATACGGGATCACAGTATTCAGTCATTTCAGAACAATTTTATAACGATAATTTTTCTTATGTAAAACTTGACAAATCGGAGGTCATTTTTAGTGATTACGTAGGTAATAAATTTGTGCCTACTGGTGAAATAATTGTGAATGCTAAATATAAAAATTATAATTTTGATATGAAAATATTAATAGTTAAAAACGGGGGTCCTCCCTTATTAGGGCGTAACGAATTAACAATTATTAATTATGGGAATTTTGAAAATTATTATGCTGATACATCTAACTCTTTAGAAAAATTATTGTCGCAGTACGATTCACTATTTGCTGAGGGTATAGGAACCTACAACAAAGATAAGTTTGATTTTAAAGTGAAATCGGATGCGGTAGCTAAGTTTTTAAAACCACGACCTATGGCTTTTTCCCTGAAACCAAAAGTAGAGTCTGAGTTAAAAAGATTAAGGGAGTTAGGAATTCTAGTTCCCGTAGAAAATTCAAATTGGGCCACTCCGATAGTACCAGTTCTTAAGGGGGATGGGAAAGTTCGCATATGCGGAGATTTTAAATGTACGTTAAATCCTGTGCTTGAACAATTCCATTATCCGCTACCAAGAATTGAGTATTTATTTTCGCAATTGGGAAATGGAAAGAAATTTTCAAAGATAGATTTAAAAGACGCCTATCAACAAGTATTACTTACCGAGGAAGCTAGTAAATTAACAGTTATAACTACTCATAAAGGACTTTTCAAATATACACGTTTGCCGTTTGGAATTTCCATTGCTCCTTCCTTGTTTCAAAAAATTATGGAACAACTGATTATGGATATTCCAGGCGTGGCTTGTTTTTTAGATGATATTATCATATCAGCTCCCGATGATAAAACACATTTAGAACGCTTAAAAATAGTTTTTGAAAAATTAAAAGGGGCAGGGTTGCGTATTAAAAGAAATAAATGCGAATTTTTCAAAGATTCTGTTTCATATTTAGGCCATGTAATCGATGAACAAGGACTTCATACATCTAAGGAGAAAGTTGATTCTATTTTAAAAGTACGAAAACCTAAAAATGTAACAGAGTTAAAATCTTTCATTGGCATGGTCACTTTCTACTACAAATTTTTACCTGATTGTGCAACTCATTTAAGTCCATTATATAATTTGTTGAAAAAGAACGTTAATTGGCACTGGAATAGCGCTTGTGATAAAGCATTTAATGATATTAAAAAAATTTTAGAGTCATCAGATTCACTTGTACATTTCAATGCTGATTTTCCGATTCAATTGACAACTGACGCTAGTAGTTCAGGAATTAGCGCTATATTATCCCACATTTTCCCTGATGGAGAAAAAGTAATCGCTTATCAAAGTAGAGTTCTTACTAGAGCCGAACAAAATTATTCACAAGTTGAAAGGGAAGCGTTAGCTATTATATTTGGCGTTCAAAAATATTTTCAGTACTTGTATGGTCAGAAATTTATTATTGCAACTGATAATAAACCATTAACGTCTATTTTTAATGCAAAGAAAGGTTTACCGAATATGGCAGCTGGTAGACTTCAAAGATGGGCCAGTTTTCTGTCACAATTTTCATATGAGATTAAATTTATTAAATCCGAAAATAATTATGCTGATTGGCTATCTAGAGCTACTTTGAATGAAGATGTTACTGACTGTGATAACGATACCGGAAATTATTTGAATTATTTTATTGAATCTAATTTGATAAATATAAATAAAATTAAAATTGAAACAAGAAAAGATAAAATTTTAAATCAAGTTTTAAATTACACTATAAACGGTTGGCCTAGTGAGAAAATTTCATCAGAGTTTGAACCTTATAAAAATCGCAAAAATGAATTGTCTATAGAGCAAGGTATACTTTTATGGGGATTTCGAGTAGTGATTCCTAGTAATATTAGAAATGAAGTGCTGAACGAACTGCATTTAACGCATTTAGGCGTTGTAAAATCAAAAGCATTGGCACGTAGCTATTTTTGGTGGCCTTTGCTGGATCGTGAAATTGAGGAAAAAGTAAAAAATTGTGATGCTTGTAATTTTTATAGGAATTCGCCTCAAGCCTCGGAATTGTCACCATGGCCGTGGCCTTCCGAGCCTTGGACACGGATTCATATAGATTTTTTCGGTCCATTTAACAAAAAATACTTTCTTGTAATTGTAGACGCAACTTCAAAATGGATTGAATGTTTTGAGGTACCAAATATGTATAGCAATACAACAATTGAAAAACTTCGTGAAATTTTCTCTAGGTTTGGTCTACCGAAATGTTTAGTAAGCGATAATCAAAGAACGTTTTTATCAGATGAATTTCAGTCTTTTTTGAAAAATAATGGCATTTTGCATTTGACTGGGGCACCGTTTCACCCCCAAACAAACGGATTAGCGGAAAACGCGGTTAAAATACTAAAAAATGCAATTCGTAAAGCAAGTTATAATAATAATGAGTCAATTTCAACAATTATAAATAGATACTTATTCGATTATCGTAATACTTTACATATGACTACAAATGTAAGTCCAGCTGAAAGCTTATTGGGTCACAAATTGCGAAGTCGTTTTGATTTATATATACCTTCTGTTAAAAATAATGTGATTGTAAAACAGGAGAAACAAAAAAAATATTTCAAGGGGAGAAGAATCATTAACTTTGAAAAAAATGAACAAGTTTTGGTTAGAGATTATCGTGGTCGTAAGCCTAGTTGGATAAGAGCATTGATTTTAAAACAAATTGGCAAAACGATGTTTTTATGTAAAACGCAAGATTCGAAAATATGGAAGCGACATAAAGATCAAATCATTAAAACAAATGAAAAATTTAATTTTGAAACCATAAATATTATACCACGATCATCTCTAAATCAAAATAATCAGGAAACTGAAAATAATGAAAATATAGAACAAGAAAATATTCCTGAGGTAATTCAACGGGAACTACGACGCCGAAGTCAATTACGACCACCGGTCAGGTATCCCGAAAATGTTTAAAATTATTTAAAAGAAATATAGATATACGGTATGTGTATCGTATAAAATGTAAATAGAAAAAAGGATATTTAATTTTAGTTTAATTACCAGAATTTATTTTTTTTTATGTGCGGAAGAAAATGTACTGTATTAAATGAACTATTTAATTACATAATTATTGTATTGTACTTATTATATAATGATTTGTAAAGTATTTTAAATTTACTTTTATTAAAACAGAATTCGTTTAGTTATTGAAAGAACAAGTCTATTTATTCGTTTCCCCACAATACATTATAAATATGTAAAACTTTTTATTTTTTTCTTCTCTCTTGACGACTGTATACAATGTATATTGTTTTTCGCAGAATAAATGAATATGAATATTTGGTCGGACACGACCGTAAAAAATCGAAGCAGGTCGTTTCGACGCCGACGGTTCGACGCCAACGTTTCGACGCGTGGTCAGTTCGACGACGTACGTTTCGACGCGGGGTCAGTTCGACGCCATACTCTTTTTTCGTGCTTTTTTTATTTTTAGAATAACTTTGCATCATCATTCAAATAAATGCGATATGCCCTACAAATGAGCATTAGGCGCATTCTATACCCATTATTGTTCGGTGGATAGATAGTACTTATATTGACGAAAATGCAACTTTTCCACCGCACATTTGGGCAGACTTTACTGCCAGTATGGACATGATAACAAATTGTTGTGAATCGTTCCACGTAAAGTTCAACGGGAAATTTTAATAGTAAAGTACAACGACAGGTTTTTCTTATCAACGAAGTAATTCCTGTTGAATTCTTTGTTATAGCTTTTTGGGTTTCACCATGGAACTAATAACTCTAGGGAAGTAGCATACAAAGACTGACCTGAGGTTTGAACTGTGTCCAAACTATGTCTCGTATGCCAGTCTCATGATCAGTCTACAGCAGCCTACAGGCGAGTTAACATATAGTTATTGTGATATTAAAAGTGATTGTTATAACAATAAAATGGTTCGGTGTGTTGTATTTACTTGTAAAAATACCAGTGCAAAGGTGTTCAAAGAAAATTGTAACATATCTTTCCATCAGTAAGTATTATTAATAATATGTATTTTAGTCGTCAGCCATATTGAATTTTGTAGGTAAGGCACATGGAACACAGGACCGTATTAGCACTTTCAGCTTACTTATTTTTAATAAAAAATCCTGGAGATTTTTAAAATCTATATTTACTTATTACAACATAATTTAATTGTAATTAAAGATAAAGGGGGACTCATATATCCTTCTGATGATGTCATCAACGTCTGTTTGAAAACAGAAGTTATTATAAAAAGATGTTTACAGGAAAGTGGGGGTCGAATGATTATGCAAAAATTTAAAAAACCTGTCATTGTTTACAAAGTAATGAAATCTTTTTTAAATAAATATATATTCCCATCTCTCAGTTCACATCAGTTTGTTCAATGTCCAGATACTAATCATGTTATTGAATTTATTAAAACAATCTCGGAGAACTATGTAGATCTAAGAATACATTTTTTTACAAAGAATTTTAATTATAAAGAGGGTGAGACAAATTTTTAATAAACTTGTATTATTTTAAGGTCAGTAATATTGTCTACTTCATGGAACTCCATGGTCTACTTTCACAACAGCAGGATTATTAAGATATAAGTATTATTAATATTGTAATACAATTTATTTACTGTTCATGTGTTATTTATTATTTAAATATATTGTGTCTTATTTTTGTAATAATATGTAAATTTTATTTTTGGAAGGTATATTAGCATCTGTAAAATTTCCTTAATCCTATTCTGTTCACTCATAATCGGTTGTCATAAAAACGACCACGTGCCTATCACCTCTCTCACTCTAATCTTAGCTTCACTTGGTAACATGGACAAACCGGTTTATGCGCCTTCTATACCTTTATTTGTTCTGTGGGTTTCACATTAACATTTATTATATATAATATCTATTATATCAGTCATATTACTTATTTATTTGAATCACGCTTCATATATATAACATATAAAATATATATTATATTATATCAGGCATATCGCATTTATTTGAATGATGATGCAAAGTTATTCTAAAAATAAAAAAATTACGAAAAAAAGTATGGCGTCGAACTGACCTCGCGTCGAAACGTTGGCTTCGAACTGACCTGTACCGGTAAAAAATTGGACACCTGGCAATCCTGTGACGCCACTTCCGTCGTCAATTATCGTAACTCAAAGTTCTGCGGTACAGCGAGCTAAGAAGTTTCACTTAAATAAACACGTTTCGTATTGCAAATTGCATTGTTGTGAGAATCTTTCTGATAGAAGGAATCGATTCGAGAAAATCGTTTGGGCGTTGAAACTGTACACAGAACTATTAGTACAGTAGTGTGAGGTTGGGGATTCCACGGAGAATTAGCAAAGATTTGGCAGTCGATTCGATCGTTTGTATTCATTTGTGTCTAAGACGTTCACTCCTATACGCGGAAATGTATACAGCGAGCTGTATCTACTATTAGGTCAGACCGCACAGTCGAGCCAAACCATTTATACACCACTGCCGTTGCGGGAAATCACTGAACGAATTGGCTTTATTTCTTTATAAATAGGATGAACGTGGATGGCTTGGTTATGTTGTACTGATTAGCTTAATCCATCCAATCAATTAAATTAATTGATTTGGTTACATAACATCACTATTAAGATGTGTGTTGTGAAGTTCTGGATTTATTGAAGTAAAACTTCGTTAGGTGCGTTTTGTGAATTTCGCGAAGGTGCTACTCGGCGAGTTGGCGTTACGAGAAGCTGTGACGTTTTAGCGCGGCATACTAAATCTGTTTATTATTAATAGCCAAATCTTTGAATAACGTCTGATTAGAACTCTTCAATAAATATAATTATCGACCAATTTTTCAGACAATATATTAACAAAAAATATAATTAATACATTAAAGTTTCGATCCGGATTTGAATCTTCTTCAGAACTGATCTAAAAAATATAAAAAATAATTAATATTTAATTTGTAATTCACTTTTTATAAAATTTCTTCAAAAATATTAATTGATATCAAAATGTTGAAAAAAATTATATAATATTTTTGAAGAAATTTTATAAAAAGCGAATTAGAAATTAAATATTAATTATTTTTTTATATTTTTTAGATCAGTTCTGAAGAAGATCCAAATCCGGATCGAAACGTTAATGTATTATTTATATTTTTTGTTAATATATTGTTTGAAAAATTGGTCGATAATTTTATTTATTGAAGTATTATTAATAGCGTCCATACATAACATAACAAATACAAAACTTCTTGTATATAGGGTGACCGGTAATTGCTCGTATTCCTCTCGGGAGAAGAAACTATGACTAATTTGGAATGATTTAACCTCTATCGCTTGGAAGTCGGAAATACTTCATTTTCGAGAAAATCTACTTTTTTTTCAAAAATCCGAATTTTGGGAGTTAAAAATGAAAAAAAAAATATTCTCACCTTTTGGCCTCTTTTTTCCATGATCTGATAGCTTACTAATTGACCAACCTTCCTAAAGCTAAAAACCACGAAATTTACTGTTAGATTTATATGTTGTGTGTTAAAACTTACAATAAATAGTATTTTAGGAGAGAAAAATTAATTTTGCAATCAATGCTCTCATTGAAAGTTTGACTCTCTATATAAAATCGGTCCTTATAGGCATTTTTATACAGTTAATTGAAAAAAAGTTACAAAACTAAAGTTAAAAAAAAAAACATTTTTCGTTTTCATTTCCAAAAACAAATTACCTATTATTTATTTTTAACTTCTATATCAGTGTGGATAAAATTTTTGAAAATATGACTGATTGACTGATCTATCAACGCACAGCTCAAACCATTGGACGGATTGCGTTGAAATTTGGCAACACAAATAGTTATTATGCAAGTAGGCATACACTAAGAACAGATTTTTGAAAATTAAACCTCTAAAAGGGTGTAACGGGGGTTCAAAATTTACATGGAGAAATCATATAAGATAGATGTAGGTATCAATTCGAAAATGCGCAGGATCACTCCTGTCAACAAATAAATAAACACGTTTTTCATGCTTTTTCAAAAACAATCACTTCAGACGGTGAAAAGAAGCAAATAGTCTAAAAATCAACATGGGTGTAATTTTCAAGGTTTATTAAGTTGAAGTTTAAAAATTGTAGAAAATAGCGGGAAGTGTGGTAGAAAAAAAATAATAATGGTGCGAGTGGCGTCTGTTATGACATAAAGTCGAGAAACGAACGTTAAACGCATTATTATTATTTTCAAGGTTTGTCAGGACGTTGGTCGCGTGAATTTGTCAATTTTGAAATTTATAAATGGGGGTCTAAAAGGAGTAACTATGCCAAATAATGGGAATGCATCCGTGTTTCGTCTCAATCGCGTGCGAAGCCGCGAGTAACGGCTAGTTACTACATAACATTTAAAGTGTTGCCCGGAATAAATTAATTACGTCAAGACTAAATTAACTGACGATATTTTGTATCTGAATACTGCACATGCACCCAGTGGCGGATTTACAGATTTGCCGCCTGTATAGGCTATTCAATTTTTGCCGCCTCTGAATTTTGATACCTTAGTCCACAATCATATCAATTACATTTTCTATTAATAAATTTCCAACTTTATGATTTGTGCTTCATCATTCTCGTTACATCAACTTTTCCCGTATGGTTACTGGTTAGTATCATTGAGAACTAAGGTAACCGTGTCAGATCCTTGATTATTTTAGTCAGTATTTTTTACGCATAAAGAAATAATTTTCTGAAATTGAATTTGATAATATTCTGCAGCAAGACCATCGATATTATATCAAGATTGAATTGTGTAAGCAGATCGCATAATAATTAGGTACATGGAGAAAAAATTATAGTAATTATCAGTGAAGAAAATATGTAAAAATAACTAAATTTCGATTATAATATCGAATCGCTATATTCTAAAAATTCATGATCATTAAATTATATTTTACAAAGCGTTTAGCAATTGTTCATGTAGAGGTGTTGAAATATTTAGCACTGTATATACTTATATAGGACTATATTTCGATTTTTGTTAAATATTTCAATTTCTCTCCAATTTTCTAAATTCGTATTTTGTGTGTGTATAATATTTTTTTTTAATTTTGTAAATCGAAATAAAAAATGTATGAACTAAATCTGCCGCCCCTTAAAATTTGCCGCCCTAGGCTTCAGCCTGCTGGTAAATCCGCCACTGCATGCACCTTACGTCACTGTAGCGAAATAGTAAAAGCAAACATTTTATTCAATAAACGGAATTCGATATCGACTCACAAATAATATAAAACTATTGTGTCGGTAGACAGTAAACAGAGGCTTTACTGCACTCTCTACTATACTCCTGCTGTGTTACATAAGCCTTGATGGGAAACAGATATTACGTAGATTTGTCTTACGTCTTGTTGAGGAGGGTCGGTCACTCTCCTCTCACTCACTCTTAAAGCCGACGGTCCCCGCACTTCCGGTTTGTTGACTGTTGTATCTGCATCAGAGGCCTCCCTCGTACAGTTCTGCTGGATGCCGTGGCATATGGACCTTTGCGTCGACCCCCGGTCTCACCCGTTAGATAAGAGGGCGTCGTTGTGTTGGGTCGGCGGCCACGGCCTGCTGCAGGACAGCAGCTAGTTACTGCACTGACTGATGGCTGAGGAATTGCCCTTCTATCAAACCCTATATACACCGAGGGCACGGCATCAACGTGATTTATACTTTTCTAGTTTGCAGTCTGCCTCGAAAAGCACAGGGCGTGTAATTTGGTTTGCTTTATGGAATTTAAATTATTAAAACTACAGGAATTCCAAGATAAACGAAAGGAACATTTTTAAGTCAATCAAAAGCTATTGTTAAAAATATATATAATAATAATAATAATAATAATAATAATAATAATAATAATAATAATCTTTATTAGTACATATTAGTGCACTAAAAGGCGAGGTTCAGCCACAGGCTGCTTTTCAACCTAATCCTTAATAGTTCAGTAGAGATGGCAGAAGACAGTGGGTTTAATACTTTAATTGGAAGAAGTGCCGAAGTCGAAATGGGAAAAAATGTCGAGCAATTGCTGCCGGGGCAAAAAAACAATTTCTTTAAAATATTTTACTTCGAGGCCTCATTGGCAATAAATTTTCTTATGAAAAAATAGAAATTAAATCTTCTACAAAATATGTTTTAAACATTCCTTCTCTAATGTTTAGCTGCAGTAGCCGTGCGAAGTCAGTATTGACAAAATTATGGTTTACCAATAATAATTATTCGATCTTGATACTTATTTGAAGAGTATCGACTATCGACCTAACGATTCTGACAGTTGTAGGCTTCCAAGCCTAATGTTTTTAATTCTAGATCAGTTATCCTCCGGATGAAACGCAAGCGTACCGAATAATGATGTGTCTACATAACTCTTTATTGGGAGCTGGCTCCGTGCGCTCCGCCCACTAAAAAGAGTCGCTCAGAGCGAGTCGTTCAAAGGAGCGTCACTAGACAATACGCACTACACAAGAGTGCATACTGCAGAGGTGTGAACTGTCATCATACATGCTCAGGAGTCATGTAGCATTGCACAATGCACAGCACAATACACACACTCGGTTATGAGCTCATTTTAATATGATTCTGATCTTTTATTATTCGCATTTCGGATGAACTATAAAGTATACTAAAAGCTTAACAATAACAATATTTATTGTTACAATATTATATCTTTGTCAACGACGTCAATGTGAATGGTTTAAGTCACAAGCTTAGTACTATTGCACTTACAGTGTGTTGAATGACACACTGTAAGTGTAATAGTACTAAGCTTACAGTGACTTAAATTATTAACATTGACTTCGTTGACAAAGATATAATATTGTAACAATAAACATTATTATTGTTAAGCTTTTATTATAAAAATGCGAATAATATAAGATCAGAATCATATTAAAATGAGCTCAGAGCTGAGTCTGTATTGTGCAGTGCAATGCTTCGTGACTCCCGAGCATGCATGATGACAGTTCACACCTCTGCAGTCTGCACTCTTGTGTAGTATGTACTGTCTAGTGTCGCTCCTTTGAATCTGAGCGACTCTTTAGTGAGCGGAGCCACGGAGCCAGCTCCTAATAAAGTCATGTGGACACATCGTTATTGACAACGTCTGTGAAGAAGAAGATGACTGCATTAGATGTAAGACCATCCTACTACTGTCATCTAATTGCGAAAAATTGTTACAATTTGGGTCAAAAATAAATTCTCAATTTGTGCTACTCATGAATGTTTACTAATTGACCGATACTTTCAAAGTACAATCTGGCAACACTGTAATTTGATCGTAAAGATAAACAATGTCAACACCATGGTTAGGAAATAATGATTTTGTGTCAAAAGTCAAAGTGCAGAATAAAATGTAGTGTAGAAAGAGAGATCGGGAAGGGCAGTTCCGTTGATACCAAGGCCAAATGGTTCAATGTCAAATGCACATCATTTCCCCACACCACATCGGGGGGGCCACACACACTCGCGTATTTCCTGCGTCATTGAACATTTGAAATATTCGAGCCAATGCATCGCAGCAACGCTTCGACTGGCACAGTGATTTAAAACAACGTTATTAGGTATACAGTGCGTTTTTTTCTAATCATTTATACCGGTTTCAGATCGGTTCGAAATCAGCTCCCACAATGTTACATAATATGCCAAGCCTGGTCAATGTGAATGGTTGTAAGCTTAGTACTATTACTCTTACAGTGTGTCATTCACCATTAAGGAGGTTGATGCGTTACAGTCCCAATCAAAAGTAAGTCGAATTATTCTAAATGGGAACTTTTCCATAATAAATTTTTACAAAACGGTATAAGTCGATGATACCAATAAATTATTGTCATAAAGGCATAAATAAATAATTTTTTTTAATATTATTAATTATTTCAGTATTTTACTTAATGGACTAACTTTTGAATTTTTTGTACCAAGTTAGGTTAGAAAAAATAAATGTATGTAAATATCTGTATTTTACATATTTTTTGCAGTAAATAATTAAAAAAATAAATTAAAAGTAATAAAAATTAAAATTAAATCATTAAAAAGTTGAAAATTCAGTTAAAATTGTTAAAACTCAAGAATAAAAGTCCATAATCGAAAAGTGCTAAGGTTTAATATTTTTTTTTATTGATTAAAAGTCCCCTAATTAAATTGGAAAAAATATTAAAATATGCGTAAGACATCGATGCTTTACATAGTTAGTTTTCGGAACTGCTGACATTATATTTTGGTTATTTGCAAAAAATTAAAATGTACCGTTTGCATGCTAGGTTGACATATTTTCCATAAGACTACATGTAAAAGTTTTTTTAATTTATTGACTTTATAAATCTCCTAATGATTTTTGATTTTTTACAGAAAATTTTGTCATAAAAAAATCTATTAAAAAAACTTTATTTCAGATTTTTTTCATTATCTTCGTAAAACGGCTCAACTCCTTAAATGACTCAGCAAAGATAACTTCGTACGTGCAAAATTCACTAGTGCCTCTGTGGCCTGTGCTGTTTGCGCTCTGTAAATGACAAATGTGCGAATACAACAGTACAGAATAGCTCAGCACAGAGTAAGGGCGCTCGGAGTGAGTCATTCACAAAAAAAGAGCGACTCGCTCCGCTCCGAGAAGGGAATTAAGTCCGCGCAACAAAGAAAATTTTTATGCTATAGTTTTGTTCCAATTAATATGTGTCAAGAAGCTTATTTTTTATTGTTCCTCAGCCAAAATAAAGTTCCTGATTTTTGTTTTTGGAACTGTTTTGCGGAAGCCTAGTCACGACTGCCATAAAGGAACAAACCTATTGTGATGACGTTGCCTCACGTTCGGTAACTATGCTATAATGTCGTCGAACGTCTCTAAACGCACCCCAGCGACTGACTTGAAACAATGTGGGCGCGTCGACTACTAAACGGAGAAATTACCTTCGTAAATCTGATGCGGTTTTTCTGCTCCCGTAGAATGATTGATTACAGACATCTTTTTATGGCGTCTGCGCTGAATAGGATGTAAAATGCATAAGTAGCTGAAATTTGCCACCTCGCATATTGCTATCTAATAGGGTTTGATGGTTCTTCAAACCCGGTTTTTTAAATAAATTTGTCACATTAGAATACCGGTTTAAAAGAATTCAAATTATGTAAAAAATTCCAGCCAATTGGGCGACGGGCCATTCCAACTTCAAAAATGTTGACATTTGATTATTATTTGTTTGAAATGTTTGTGATTTCGTTATTTTGTGTAAGTATAATGTGCAATTTCCCCAGACCATAATAATAAAAAGTAAAAGTATAATTTTATACAATGTACATTTGACACGTTTATACAATTTTCAGTAAAAATCAGTCATTTTTTCAAGAAAAATAGTAATTTTAATACCCGTTGATGACATTTTTTATTTTAATTTAATTTTTACATAACAACAATACTGGCAAAACAGACAGCATTGATTCTCCGAAGATGGCATAAAGATTTCCGAAACACCAGAAAATAAAATGCAATAAAAACCTTCAGTATTTGCAAAGTTCATTGATCCTATGCCACCAGGTTTCATCCTTTAATCTTCGAATATTTAAACAGGATCATCATCACTCTAAGTTATTAGAGTTATTTTTCACAATAAAAAGTAAAACTGAAAATATTACGAATACCTAACTAAAAACTAAAATTAGTTTGGGAATTAATATTTTGCCTGACACCTTCCTTCGTGATTATTCTTGTGTGATATTAATAAAACTTAAAAAAAAGATTTCTTTTTGTTTTATCCCTCGCCCCAGAAAAAAAATATCTACGCCCTTGTGTTTGTGGGCATTTGTCAATCGCCCACGTGACAAGATATTGTTTCCTGATTGGTTCTTGCTCAAAACAAGCACGAAAATAGCCCCGGTTCTAATTTTTAAATCCTGCTTGTAATCGGTTCCATGTCTTTTTCCCCGACGACATTATCCCCGCGTCATTATCCCCGCGACATTATCCTCGAACGACAATATCCCCGACGACAATATCCCCCACGACAATATCCCCGATTTGAAAGAAATAACCCTATTTCAGTTCTATTCAAACAATTAACTATCTAATTCGCATACCCCGTTATCGTTCATCCCGGAATTGTTTTTTTTTAAACTCAACATTTGCCCCTTCCCGTTTCACTGCGGGACAATTCGCATACCCCTTTATCGTTCACCTCGGAATTACAATTCGCATACCCGTTTATCGTTCACCCCGGAATTGTTTTTTTTTAAACTCAACATTTGCCCCTTCCCGTTTCACTACGGTACAAATCGCATACCCCTTTATCGTTCACCCCGGAATTACAATTCGCATACCCGTTTATCGTTCACCCCGGAATTGTTTTTTTAAAAACTCCACATTTGCCCCTTCCCGTTTCACTGCGGGACAATTCGCATACCCCTTTATCGTTCACCCTGGAATTACAATTCGCATACCCGTTTATCGTTCACCCCGGAATTGTGTTTTTAAAAACTCCACATTTGCCCCTTCCCGTTTCACTGCGAGACAATTCGCATACCCCTTTATCAAAAAAAGCGGTGTTGTCATACAGTAGTCGTACGAATAATTATAAAATCGGGGATATAGTCATCGGGGATAATGTCGTTCGGGGATTAAAATCGGGGATATTGTTGTCGGGGATAATGTTGTTCGGGGATTAAAATCGGGGATATTGTCGTCGGGGATAATGGTTCGGGAAAAGTGTCATCACGCACGGGAGTCAGTTCCATCTTATCAGCGAGCACAAGTTCTAGCAGTGATTCCGGCGGCAAAGCCAGCGACCTTAAGATAGATACATAAAGATACAAGATAGCTAAACGAAGAACCTAGCTAATTTATACAGCATGCATGGTTACCTGACGCATATGTACGGCAGATAAGCCGTTATATCATCAGTTATATACGGAGGGTCATAAACGCAGGTCATAATGCGTGATTGCGCTTCACGTCGTTATTTCATCCCAGCTTTCATAATATACTTTAAGACGTAAGGAGTAAAGACCGCTGCACACGAGGCTGCGGAAACACTGCTGGGACTTCTGCTGACCGGCAGGCTAACGACGAGGCTGGAAATGACGTCACTGCGGACTCGCCGGCTAGCTCACAAGATAGATTTTAAAATTAGAACAAGGGCTATTTTTCTTGCTTGGCTCTGAGCAGGAAACAGTATCTTGTCATGTGGTCGACATGAACAAACGCCCACAAACAAACACTGTGCCTTAGTTTGTGTTCTGTTATGTCCACTTTTGTTACCGTTCTATCACTGCGCACGCACCGTATCTACTTGCAAAACAAGCTTGAAAAGACGTCTCGTGTGAAGCGAGCACATAACAGCAATCATAATAAAAATCAGCGCTAGAAAACTAGGGGTAGTATTTAAACGAGTGACTGTAAATTACAATTTTGGGTTACAAAAATAACCAATTTGGGTTACTGTATTACTAAGTGAGTGACTGGCTGCGCGTGACGAGAAAATAATAGTTGGGTGACTAAATTACTAAGTGAGCGACTAAATTACTAATTTGTTAATAGTTAATTGTTTGAATAGAACTGCGTTTTCTAAAAAATATATATTTAATTGACTGTCAATTAAATATACATTTTTAAGAAAACGCAGTTCTATTCAAACAATAAACTATTTAATTCGCTTACCCCGTTATCGTTCACCCCGGAATTGTTTTTTTAAAAACTCCACATTTGCCCCTTCCCGTTTCACTGCGAGACAATTCGCATACCCCTATATCGTTCACCCCGGAATTACAATTCGCATACCCGTTTATCGTTCACCCCGGAATTATTTTTTTAAAAATCCACCTTCGCCCCCTCGCGTTTCACTGCGAGACAATTCGCATACCCTTTTATCAAAAAAGCGGTGGTTTTCAATCTTCATGAAAATGTGAGTTTTACGTTGTAAACTCAAAGTGAAAAAAAAAATAAAAAGTAAAAACAAAAGAAGATATCTGCTTCAAAATTACCGAAGGCATTCTAGTCGCTCACTTAGTAATTTAGTCGCTCACTTAGTAATTTAGTCGCGCACTTAGTTATTTAGTCACCCAACTATTATTTTAATATCTCAAGTTATTAAAACAGTATCTCATCATCAGTCACCAAATTATTTTTTTTATTCGACCCTTTTATAATTCCTCGAAAACTAGTAGTTAAATCAAGCGGCAAATCCAGTCTCGTGTGCAGCGGCCTTTAAGCAATGTTCTTATATCATTCCTTGCAGATTTAGGCACCATGCTCATAAAACGCATACATGAACCTCCTATTAAACGCACTTTAGTACTGCAATGAAAACACTGCTCTTAATTTCTTAGACACGTTATGTAATCTGTGGTGGAACACTTTGAACACATGAAATGTTCAATTAAATGTCCGAAATATACGAAATGCAACAATCAAATAACTTTCATTCGATCAAATGGTGTAAAATGTATGTTTTCTTGCACGATTCTATATAAAATAGCTACTTTTTCTGTCAGTATAGCGGTAGTAAAATAACAATTTCTACACTAGTGCTCTAAACTGCGGATTAATCTTATCAATCAAACTGGCATTTTTGAAAAGCGACCTGTCAGATGTCATGTAACTTTATAAGTGGAACAGAGATAGCAAAGCAGACGCAGTTTTCATAAGCAAATGACAAAAATAGCGACCCCACTTGGCTTAGCTCGCATTTAATAGATTACCACCGTTTTTTCATCGACTTGCGTTGCAAATTTGGTCTCCACGAAAAGCGCATTTATTTTATCGCCATAGTATATAGGGTATATCCTGAAGGTCCATTCTAAATATTGGTGAAAAAATTTTGAAATCGGATGAGTAGTTTCGGACGTTACCTCCTACATCCAAACTTAGAATTTTTACCTCTATAATATTAATAAAAAAAGTCCAGCCAATTGGGCGATGGGACCATTCCAACTTCAAAAATGTTGACATTTGATTATAATAAAGAAAATAAAATATCTGATATCGTGTGAGGTGACGCGGGTAATGGCTATTATTCAATATGATATTTGCTATTCGTTTCCATGGTTACCTACATAATATGTTCCACGTCATGTAAAAATTAATCAAGCCTAGCTAGTTTATTTCTGACAGATCCATAAAACAAAAGAGCGGCTGATTTTTTTTTTATTTACAAAATATTTCCGAAATTATAAAGTTTAGAAAAACATTTTTTCTTGAAAAAATAAATAGAATAATAATCCGTTATGAAAAATATATACCATTATTATATAAAAAATCACCGTTATAGCATATATCTCTTCCGCGCATGCGCCGATTTTCCCCAAAAACAATAGGGCTCTTCATATTTGCATACCAAACATCCTTCCAAAATTTGGTTTCAATCTGCTCATTCGTTTGACCTGTATCGTGTTCACAGACTAACAGACGCACAAAGTTTTTTCAAAAATACGTTTTTTGGATTCGGGGGACCTTAAAACGGAAAGTTATTGTAAAATTTTTGAAAAGTGATTTTTGACCTAAACTAGTAGGTACCATTCCTCACTTGTGGGTTGGAATGGTAAAATTCCAGTCAATTGGGCGACGGGACCATTCCAACAATTATGTGGACAGCACAGGCGAGCCGAGCTACTAGCGTGCGAGTACACAATGATCAGCGGCTCGCAACGTGTAAACCAGCCATTACGCCCTTGCAGCTACCCTCGTAGTGGAACATTAAATGAACTTGTTGAGTAACACTGTGATGCAAGGCGATAATACAGTGCAGGTTTTGTAGGTAGAGTTATGAAAGTTATAGATAAACGGCAGGCATTACAGCGACCCACTAAGAATAAACCAGCCATGAGTATCACATGACCTGCCGGTTAAGATTGTTCTAATGCATTTCACCCCTGTAGGCCAGCACGTCATCTGTCTGCCTGTCAAATGATGACATCATCTCTCCGATGCAATAGCAGAGCGCGATGTCTGCGCTAGTACTAGTCTACTGACTCTGCTAGTCAGTATAGTCAGTTCTGCCGTGTTTTTAACGCAAAGGTAAGAATATCGGGAAGGACCTCTGTATCTTAATGTTGAAACGATTAGCTTTGGACTTTTTCGGATAAGCTCACGTAATCGTTTCGTAATATAATTTAAACTATTTGTGCTAAGTATTGAGACAATTAAATAAATACATTTTAATAAAATTAAGAAACAATTTAAAATATGTGTGTTGAATGTTTTATTTCAAAATTGTAGTAAAATAGTTATTGGCGTAACTAGTAGTCTAAGTCATTCATCGCGCTGACAGGTCATGACTTAGCCTACAAGTTGCGCCTATAATTTTATTCAACAATTGCGCGTTATTCATGTTTTAATTATAATGAGATGTTGTAAATATCTATTTATTTCTTTATAAAAAAACTGTCAATACTAACAGCACCAAACAGCACGACTCAATGTTTTGGTTTGAGGTTAGCCGGTTATGAATAAACTCCATGTCGAAAACATTCAGACTCTCAATTTTAGCCTCAATGGGTAACAACGGAATTGTTGGTACCTACTATTTCGTTACGACTCAGAAAATAGTTACGTTTATTTTCATTAGTCCACAATGGCCGAGCTAGTAGGAATCTTCATTGAGTTATGACAAGTAATTGCCACCAGTCGGTAAATGGCTATTTAGGGTTCGGTTTTTAGGCATGATAAAACATGAATAACGCGCATGAGTTGAATAAAAGATATTTTATAGTGTACACACAGAAATTTACTGATATCGTAATGTGCCTTAGATTGCTAATTTGAAAAATAACAAATTAAACAACACATGCAAAAAGAAATTTGGATCGGTATTTCACCAAGTACTCCAGATTCTCACTGATGTGGTTTAAAGGAATTATTCCAGCACTTTTTCACAGCTTATTTTTATACATTCCTTTCAACTTTTTAAAACATACTGCCTTTCAGCCAAAAAACATTTCTTTTTTCATTTATTTCACGGCGTCGTTCAACATGCAGAAACCAAAAATGACACGCGCCGTGACAAAACAAATAGACAAGTACAGTACATACCCAATTTTAATTATTGCTCCTAAGCCACGTACAATATAATCTTAAAGTTTTGAATCGTTACAATGTGCTTGAAGCAGGTCCCTCTTCATAGGCGTAGCAACGATTTTATCCTAGGGGGGAGCAAATTTCCACCCAACCAGCTTATACATAGTTTGAAAAATGTTCATAGAAGCGAAATCGATCGACACGATTTTCTGGAGCACGACAAAGAAAAACATAATATGTAGAATATCTAGTTATTTGTACGTAAACAATTAATATTCTAAGGTTGATCACGAGGATTCTAGGATGATCTAGGTCCACTTGGCCCCTCCTCTTGCTACGCCAATGCCTCTCTTTCCCACTGGGCCCTCTGGGCACGTGCCCAGGGCTCCGCGATCGATAAGGATCCTCTAGTTCCTGCTACATCACCTAACGATAACCGATATTTATTACCGAAGCACGTATTTATTTAGAAAAAAAACAAACGATTTTACGATAATGACTGACTGCAATACCTACTTGCTTATTAGCTTTTGCATGCGCGAAGTTACTCTACTCTCGTCCTAAAATCCGGCTTTCCGATTTTAGCATGTTTAGGTAAATTTAAATAACTAGTGTGACCTGTGAGAATTATTCGCACTAAATAAGTATAATAATTATCACTTTACAAAATTATTTTTTAAATATGATTGCAGGTATTCAATTCGTTTCTAATTTTGCACATGCTTATAACGTTCTTCTTTTTAAACTAATAAACCAAGAGAAAGATTTTTAATTACTGTATTATTACAATGGATATAATAATAATAATCATTACGATTAGATTCCAAATACAGCATATTTTCACTGAATTAGTGAAAGCATAATAATATTAAACGATAAGCCTTCTAAAAAAATATTATGACGATAATCGTTTAATATTATTATGCTTTCACTAATTCAGTGAAAATATGCTGTATTTGGAATCTAATCGTAATGATTATTATTATTATATCCATTGTAATAATACAGTAATTAAAAATCTTTCTCTTGGTTTATTAGTTTAAACTTAAGCAAGTCCGGCTAAATTGAGAAAGTCAACATTCTTGTAGTGTTGTTATTAAAATTAGCTCTCGCATGTAGTGGATTCTGCGGTGCATTGTGCTATATATGAGAGAAATCAAAAACTAACTGTCGTGGGCACTGTAGAGTAATGTAACTCAGCCAACGCGAAATTGGTTGTTTCGGGTTCAAGTCCCGACAGTGACATTTAAATTTTTCTTATATATAAGCCTTCTAAAAAAATATTATGACGATAATCGTTTAATATTATTATGCTTTCACTAATTCAGTGAAAATATGCTGTATTTGGAATCTAATCGTAATGATTATTATTATTATATCCGTTCTTCTTTTTGTTGTATTACCATATGAAGCTCAGATGACAGATCGAAGATATATTTTACTAAAATTGTCATATAGAGGCGCAAGTAGCAAAAGCGTTGAGCTAAGCCGTCAGATGGCAGCATTCAGCATTGCTGTGACGTCGTTCAGCGTTGCTCGCTGTTTCAAAATTAAAGCCGTCAGATGACAGTATGCAGTATTGTGTCTGTTGTATTACAATACGAAGGTCAGATGACAGATCGAAGTGTTGACGTTGTTTCAAAATTAAAGCCGTCAGATGGCAGACGTTGTTCAGCGTTGCTGTATTTTAATTAATTTACAAAAACAAAAGCAATAATAAATTTTTTAGTTGTCGATGTCAGTAGAGCAAGCAATTATCTGTAAAATGATATATAATTTATGTGGAGAAATTGTGAGGTTTTTTCTAAAAAGGGAGGCAAACCTCTTTAACCTTAGCGTATTAATATATATGATATATAAAAATGCAATTTAAGTACAATGCTTCAAGAGAGATTAGCCAGTTTGTCACTAGTCCATAGAATGTGATATGCTCAGAAACATAGATTTTGAAAAAGTGATTAACCATTTTTCCCATCTAAAATCAAGCATTAATCTGTGAATGCTAAAAAAGTTACTTTTGTGGATTATATTATATTATCTTATCTATTCATTCAACTAGAACCTTGTTTATCTACATTCTTTGTCTATTCTAATAAAATAGTGCTCTGTCAAGGCCATAGGGGCCCTATTATCCTAATGTGCCCAGGGCCTCCAATAGGTTAAAGATGGCCCTGGCTTGAAGTCGAGTACTTTAGTAAATGACTGGATGCTATCCACAGCTCTGCATGCAATTGAGATGAAACAATATTTTATACAATAGTAGTGAAGCCCTCGGCTCCACCGTATAAATTAATAACAATAATCGTAAGAAACCTTGCGTAATATTTGAAACGTTCTTATAATACTTTTCCAATAAATTCCACACATCGATTTACACATCGTTCAGCTCCGATAGTAAACAACACCCAATGATCTAGATCTATTGTCCACAGTAATGATATTAGTAGAAGTTTTGTTCCAAAATATGTATTGAAGGAGATTTATTTGGTGGAGGAACAATAGCCTCAGGATCTCAATGCATTGAGGCCCTGAGGATGAAAATATAATTTTCTAAACTTTGGACACAAGCGATACTTTGGTAAAGCTTATTTCTATTGTTCCTCAACCAAATAAATCTCCTTCAACAGTAATAATATCACTTCTTGATGTTTTCATCTCAATGCTGTCATCCTGCATTTGATGCACACACTATAGATACTATATGCGAGTCACAAATCTATCCTTGTCTACATTAATGTCAGGATTTACGAACTTGTAACGTTTACGGTTCACTGCCATCTATTGAGTCAAACAGAGATTATTGCCTTTATATATGGACATTTCTGTTGGTTTTATATAGAAAATATAGCGATACAGGGAATTTGCGGCGTTGGTCTATTTGAGTAAGTTAATGTACCAACCCGCTAGAGATGTTTGTTGTCTCCTGTTTTATGGTGGTAGTAAAGGTGATATCATATCGTCGTTGGTTCTGTAATACCTCTTATGTGCAAAAAGTAAAATTTTCAGAAAAGGCCAAAAAGTGTTTATTTCAGCAATGGATGGTAAGAACTAGCAATTTCAGAGGTATATTACTAATTCATAGTTATCTTCACTATACGTCATGTTTAATTAAGACGAAGTATTTTCTTAAAGAAAATTTGACGTTAATTTTGGATTTATTGGCACATGGGAGGATTTATGTGATACAACTTTTCACATAAAAGTTACTTCCCCTTGTTGGTTACTGTAAAATTAATTTGGAGGTATTACTAGTATATAGAGCTCCGTTTCTTGAATCTTTTCATTTAAAAAACGTAAAATCTGCCAACTATGCACATAAGAGCTATTACAGAACCAATTAATAATTTACTATATGAATCATTCTCTATCTACTCAATGTGCGGTGAGCAAAGGCAACAAAGCGTATCGAAAATATATCTGCGTCTCTTTCTTCGATGTAATTCCCTGATTTCTCCGATGACAGGATTGGTTGATGTACTTGCATTCAATCTGAATAAAGTATCTCTGTTTCAAAAACACTGTCTTTTTCTATGACGTACCCAGCTTTTGGCCAAGGACTGAATAGGTACAATTTAATAAATTTGAATTTAAGGTTCCTTTTTCATGACAAGAATGATTATTTTTTGTTAAAGTTGAGTTAAGATAATACTTAATTTGTTGATTTTATCAAAGATTATTATTGAGACTGCTCGTAATATTTAAAGTTTATTGAATAACGTAGTGTAATTCAGTGATTTTTATTGTGATTAAACTTCTTCAAAACTATTTCCAACATTTTATTTCACGCACAACAAGCATTTAACACATTTTTTCACTAGTACCGAAAGTATCGGATTTCCCGGTACTAGATCTCCTCTAGTACCGGGATAAAATTCGGTTTCAGTACCGGTTCTGCAATCTCTAGCTAGAACCTTGCCATTGGCGATCAATATTTAACGCAAGCGTTAAACGGTATCAAACTAGAAAAATTTTGATTCAAAAAATTGCAAAATGAATAAGCAAATGAGCTTTGATGGACTCTATCCGCCTTTTTGCATAATGTTATGTGGCACATTGGAAACCATTATCGGGTTTAGATTGTTTCAACAAATATGCAAACCGACAGAAAGATCAGAACAGCCCGTCACAAAAGCGCGACAACGCTTCACAACGCACGCGACATTACAGTGTAGCAAAACATGGCCACCGAATAATGAGACGACATGCTTTCGTATTACTGAATGTCGGGTTGTATGCCAGATATCTGGATTGCAACAAACTGCTTGCCACAAAGCAACAGCCTACTCAATGGGCTTCCGTTCATATCGACTATATATATTAACAATGCACTCAAATTCCACATACTTGGAGACTTGTTTGTTACATAATTTTTTTAAAAACTTAAAAATATATTTACATAAATACTGAAAGAACTATCTGTACAGTAATTAAATCCCCTCTTATTTTGCAGATTTGTTTGTGGAACATTTTGTGGATTTATTTCTATAAGACGAGATACAGCCTTCAAAACGTGCGTTTAGCCGTGGTTTAGCCTCAAATTGGTCGTAAAACAATCAGAAATCTCAAACTTGACGAATTTATTGGATGACGAAGAAAATTATGAACATATTTTTTGATTTATATTTTTTGCATATTTAAAAAAAATTGTTTTATGAGATAAGTTGCCATGGAAAATAGAATAAACTATTCTCGTATTGACACCAACCGTGAAAGCTCATCTTTGACTCGCGACCTTTGCACCATCTCCTGTTTGAGTTTTTAAACCTGGTTAGTCAAAACTTACAGAAACCAGCTTTGTTCTTAACTATAAAAAAATATTTACGCACAATGTCAGTAAAAAAGCTACATAAATGATAAACATCTTTTATTTCGAGATTTTTTAAATATTATTTTTGTTAACAAAATAACAATTATATTTTTCATGTTGTATTTAATAATGATTACAGACGTAAAAAAAATTTAATTACCCTTGACGACGTACTGCTGCAATCCATTTTTTTTACCTTTCTAATTCATAAGAAAATCCAGGAAAACAATGGAATTGTAATTCTGGATTTTCAGTTCCGATTTTATAGTTTTTAACCGACGAAAAACAAAAACGGAGGAGGTTCTCAATTCGACGCGTATATTTTTTTTTGTTTTTTTATTTATGTATGACCACGCATAACTTTTTACAGAGTAGTCCGATTTTGATAATTATTTTTTTGTTTGAAAGGGTATACCCCGAAGTTGGTCCCATATAAATTTGGTAAAAAAATTCCAACCCTAAGGGTAGGAAAACAGGGGATGATTGATTGTTCACTCACTGATTGTAATGTATTACCACACATAACTTTTTACAGAGTGGTCCAATTTTGATAATTATTTTTTTATTGGATAGGGTATACCTCGAGGTTCGTCTCATATAAATTTGGAAAAAAAACTCCTACCCTAAGGGTGGGAAAATAGGGGTGATTTATAGTTCACTCACAGATTTTCATGCTGAGTTGTGTATTACAATTATAAATTATATAGCCACAAAAAATTATAAAATAAAAACTTTTTAACAAAAAAATTAAACCGCCGAAAAACTGAAAAGCAAAAAATAATAAATCTTTTTATTTAACTAAGTTCTATCTAAGTAGTTGAACGTATGTGACAGTCTAGTATATCTAAGTAATTTTGAGTCGGCGTCAAACCATCAATGAACAAAGATCACTAAAAGAAATAACCAAATCAAATTAACAATGATACGTGAAATCTCCAGCCATAAACATTAACATTCCAAACATGCGCTCTCCACACGACCACTCGCAAAGACGTATGCCCTCAGTGTGCCCGTTCGGGTTGCTCTGTCGCTGACATTAACTTCGTGAAAGCTCAGAGATTTCCGGCGAAGGATTGTTGACGCCGACTCAAAATTACTTAGATATACTAGACTGTCACATACGTTCAACTACTTAGATAGAACTTAGTTAAATAAAAAGATTTATTATTTTTTGCTTTTCAGTTTTTCGGCGGTTTAATTTTTTTGTTAAAAAGTTTTTTTCCCCATTTTGTTCAAGAACTAATCCTTATTAAAATGCACGTATAACAATGGCACTAAGGTTTTAACTGAACCAGAATTTAGAAAAAAACACGAGAGGGCGCAAAGATCGCGTGTCAAAAATACTTTCCTAGCGTATTTAATAAGATAATGTTCGTAGACAGAAAATTTGGTTGCATTTACAATTTTGACAGTTAATTTATGATACGTTCTGTATCTGTTATTTCGGACAGTTGCGTTTGTTTTTCAGTGCATGATGTACGATAACAACATCTGTACGTTATCATAAATCTAATTACAAGAGAAAATTCATGCTCCAAAACTTTTAGCAACAAAAAACTATTAGGAAATGTGTGTACAAACATACAAAACTAAAAACCATTATTATAAATGGTTATAGGAAACTACGACAGTTCAGGAATCTTGGTAAACCATGCAGAACCACCGGATGGTAGCATTGGCAGCAGACAAAATAAGCACGACACACTAACGGCTCGTGAACGAAATATATTAAAAATAGGGTTTAAAATTGAATTATAAAATTTATAGTGCATTATTTGATTTTTACAAAATTTATTAAGAATATGTATTACTAGCGGTCCCGTTCGGTTTCATCTGGGTGTAAAAGAACGAATGAGGAAGGGAGGAACATGAGTACACACATTCATCTTAGTTCACCGAGATGAATGTTGTGTCCAAATTTCATGATGATCGGAGTTACCGTTCAAAAGTTTTTGTCGATAAAAAGCAGTATTTATACTTTTTTTAACTAATATATTTTTTTCATTAAATAAATTTAAATGTAAGCCTTAGAAGAAAGCAATGTAGAAAATAAAAATATATTCGCCCAACGTGGGGCTCGAACCCACGACCCTGATATTGACAGTCGCATGCTCTACCGATTGAGCCAGCCGGGGTTATTTACTCACAACGCTAATATGAGTATATTTAGTTAGTGTATTTCACCTGAATAGAAGCTTATTTTTGAGATACATTTTGCAACGTTTTTCATTAAAACCTCTTAGCCTATAGCCTTCCTTGATAAATGGGCTTTCCAACAAAAATATTTTTTTCAATTTGAACCAGTAGTTCCTGAGATTAGCGCGTTCAAACAAACAAACAAACAAACTCTCCAGCTTTATATATTAGTATAGATTAGCTTTCTTCTTACATGGTGCAAAGTATTCTATTATTAGGGATGAAATTTCTCGGAACCACCACTGTACGAACTACCAGGACAACAGAAAGGAAGACATACGTACACGGAACAAGGACAAGTTATTACATCACATGACGGGCCAAATTAATCAGAAAATATATAGAGTTCTGACGCGCGACGGTGGAGGAAATGAACGAAGGGAGACGCACATAGATGATATCGAGTAAGTTCTCTCAACTGCACACTTTCAATAAAACGATCACCTATACTCGATCGACTGAATTATTATAAAAATGAACTCTATATCATTATCCTTTGGGAATGTAATAGATTAATCAGTGGGATTCCTTTTTTGAATCTTTCTGTGTGTGTTGCGTAAGAAAAGACGATTGAACCTTCTTTTCTCTGTATATAGTGCCGTAATAATATAAAATTGCAGTAATGTATGTATGCACCTATTGTCAGTTAAGTAACGATTTTTTTTCAATATTAAGTCGACGCAAAATTTTATTTAGAAAGGATTTGGGAAAAAAGAGGCATATGCACAAAATTAATGTGAAAAATTGAGCTTGTAGATATAGATATTACGAGGGTTAGGCCCTATGCACACGGAGCTATATTTAAAAGTGGTTTGTGATTGAAATTACTAGCTCATTAACGATGTAGCTCATGCGCGATTTACTCAGAAGTGATATAAATCGGTAGTTTCTTTTCTTTGTGTCTAGAAATTAATATAAATACCAAATTATTCTGTGTTTATAAAGATAAAAGATCAAATGATATATTATGTTATATCTTTTTAAAAAAATCGTATATATCTGCGTTTGTCAGATTGTCATTTATATAATCTCTACCTGGAATACAATAGCAAAGTTTACGCAAACTTTTGAATAGGAAAATGCTGCCTATGCAACTATTGAAATTCTTTTAAATGTTTCAGAAGCACTACTGCTGCACCATACAGAGTAATGAATGTTGATATAAAAGATTACCTCTATAGATTGATTCTTTTTGTCTGACTATACAAATACATATGTATATGTTACGGTTAATGTCCGAAATCCGAGCAATGTCGACAATGCCCGGGCAATGTCGACAATGCCCGGGCAATGTCGACAATGCCCGAGCCACATCGGGCAATATCCAAAATCGGACAAGGTTCAAAAATAGATTTTTATAAACGTGAAACGCTGACATTTGATTCCGGACATTGACCGTAACATATAGAATGAGTATATATGTCTATTATGTACTGTATAGTCTGCACATATTGTAGGTATATATTATCTACTATATGTTTATTATATGCTTTCTTTTTTTAAGAAAGAATCACACTTCGTCAAAAAATGAAAGTGCAGAAGTAAAACGGATCTACTAAAAGCCTTATTCAACGCTATTAAAAGGCAGATTAAAATATAATCCTACTTAATAAATTTCAAAATTGATGACATTTAAGTGATCAACGTACTGACAAACCTTGAAAATGACATCCATGTTGATTTTTACACTATTTACCTCTTTTCACCCTTGGAAGGGCTTTTTTTTGGAAAAGCACGAAACACGTGTTTATTTATATGTTGACAAGAGTAATCCCGCGCATTTTCAAATTGATACATCTACGATTTTTCCACGTAAATTTTGAACCCCCCGTCACACCCTTTTAGGGGTTGAATTTTCAAAAATCCGTTCTTAGCGGATGCCTTCGTAATAATAACTATCTGTGTGCCAAATTTCAGCCCAATTCGTCTAGTGGTTTGAGCTTGTTTTGATAGATCAGTCAGTCAGTCACGGTTTCCTTTTATATATTTAGATTTTATTAAACAAGTTTTTTTTCTCGAAAACGGCTCTAACGATTTGGATGAAATTTACTGAAAATGGGTTACGGGGAGATAAAAATCGATCTAGGTAGATCTCTTCCCTGGGAAAATTCGTTTTCATGCCGATTTTATCACTTTAAAAAAAGTGACCACGGTGCATCTAAAGTTCAAAAATACCCATATCGCCAGACGATTGATACGCATAAAAAAATTAATATTGTTGCGTGCCCCTTGATGGGACGACTATGTATTCTGTAGAATCTACTAGAAACGACAACAATATAACAATCGAAGGTAGGTAAAGACCCGACCTTTCTTGCAATAGCTAGAGAAACCAATACATGTAAAGGAAGGAATCTCAGAACTACGAGAACATTCTAGAGCGTGGGACGAAGCTATAAAAGGCGAGCAGAGTGGGTGAGGCGGGCAGTCAGTTATTCGTGTTGTCCATGTGTTGATACAGTGCTCTGGCATTACGACATAAATTATACTGTGAAAATAAATAAACTTTAGTGAGTGCAATTATATTATATAAATCTGGTTTTACATAAATTACTTATAGTTAATAGACAAGTGTACTGATAAACTCTGTGTTGTGTTCCTGTGTTGTAAATATTTTGTGTGCATAATTTAGTGACTATATTCTCTGTTACATAGTCTTTTATTTTATTCAATAAATAAAATTATCGACCAATTTTTCAGACAAGATATTAACAAAATATAAAATATTTATATTTTGTTAATATATTGTCTGAAAACTTGGTCGATAATTTTATTTATTGAAGAGTTCTAATCAGACGTTAATCAAAGATTTGAATCTTTTATTTTATTATTTAGAACTATTAGTTTTGTTTCTGTTTACGTTATTATTTCTGTTAAGTTAAAGAAGTACGCTTTCCTTGGTGTGTTTAACTGTTTTGTTTAACATTTATTATTGTAAATAAATCATTTCCGCCACGGACTACAACAGTTTTGTTACAATATCATTACTCTATTTGAAGATGAGCAAGTCAGTGAGTTAGCTATATGTGCATAGACACATAATAAGAACTTCACGAAACAGACAGACAGCCGGCGATATTGCATTAGCAGCGATTGGAACAAGCCGACTGAGATAAATACATGTCACAGTAGAAAGTTAAAAATTTGATATATATCAGTAAATCAACTTGTTACAGGAACTGCAACAACTGCCTACTTCAAGGGAGTTTCCTAATTCGTAAAAATTGATCACAAAAATACTGTTCTGACGCGAAAACGGCTATTCGCTCGCAGCACCGGATCTACGATTATATCGGACCGGGGCAGAAACTTGATAATCGCGGCGCGTCTCTCCAGCGTTTGAGATAAATTACTTAAAAAAAACACAAATATATAATGGTTGTCATTTTTAGTGAACGGGACAATAAGAACCCTTTAATAAATTTGCCCTCTTTATTATCTATTGCCTAAAAAAGGACAGATTGGGTATGGTTTTCAACCATATTATATTGTGATTTTGGCGCCCCTTGAAACTTCCACCCCGAAAAGGTGCCCCGGTTTGTCCTCCCTAGATCCGGGGCTGTTCGCTCGATAGCCGATCGAACTTTCTTGTGAGACAAAATACCGTCACATTTGAATCGCTATTAACTACGAGACTAATAATGTCCGAACAATGGTTGAGCTCAAAACGGATAGACCGCGTCTGTACGTGTTTGTCGCGCACGATTTGTTTTGCACGTGACATCGCGATAGAAACGATTTAGCCTTGTGTAAAGTTTTTAAGTTAATATAGTGTGGAAACGTGTTTAGCTAGGACGTTAATTCGGGTATCGTTTTAAAGAGCTCGCAAAGCACTATTAGTAAGAATAAAAATAGTACCCCAAATAAAGTGAAAATCGGTACTTATTAAATTAGAAATTATAAAATAGTTAAACATCTCGTCTCATATGATTTGCAAATATGCTCGTAATTATAGAAAACGCAAATTTTGCATAGAAGGGGCTGAACTAATAGCCATATATTCACCGAACGTACGTAGTTATTTATTCAGTTCATTTGTTCTTCAGGTAGCTATTCCTCGGAATAAATAGCGACAATTCAATTCACCAAACATAATTATGATTACTGCAAGTATAAATCTATACTGTCCAAATTTTCGGGTATAAATATTTATTCGCCTGATAAAATAATAATGGCCGCCACATAGATCATAATACCTAACCTATAAACGTGGAGTATTAAATCTACAGTTGAATTTATTTACGTGTTGTTAATTAACCTTTTGTGAAGTGTATAGTTGTAAAACATTGGAAGTTTTGTGTACAATTGGGTTAGAAATAAAACATTATTATTTTGTGAAACTTTTTTTGACGTTTACACAAACGGCATCAGTCAGATTTTTGGGTGAACGTCAAAATATTTAACAAAAAGAGCAAGGAGTATAGTACTGTGTATATTTGTTCCTTATTTAACTTTTCTTTTGCTTGGTAAATTGAAAGTTAAATTTTATTCTAACGAATAAATTTGTTCCAAGATTAGTAACTTCTATCTTTAATAATGTTCGTAAGTTTAAAAAGTCCAGTGCCGAGCGAATGTGGGAGCTACGGCAGCATCGAAAAGGAAACGAAAAAACCCAAATGCCTAAGAATAGTTTTCTACTTTAATTTTGAAGACCACTGACATAACAGCGAGTCAATACAAACAAGATTTAATAAAAGTAAACAATGAAAAGTTTTTAGTTGCGAATTCAGTAGATGATCAAAGGAACGGAACAAACAACAGAAAAATATCTTTCGTTATACACAAGCTTCGGGAGCGTATAGTTAGTAAAACCGATTTTGTTTCTTATGCTAGTATTTAGGTATATAGGTAAACTAGCTGTAACCCGCGACTTCGTCCACGTGGAATTTATTTTTTTGCGCGGAACCCTAATTTTCACAAAGCGTATATTTCTCTTGCCGCTATAACAACAAATAATGAAAAACCAAGATGGCGAATTTCAAAATGGCCGCAATGCAAATTAGAAAAAAAAATCTCCGATTAAGCTAATATTAAGCATGCGAGTATTAGGGGAGGGAGGGGGAATGGCGCTCACTGGGTAATGGCGCTCACCTCTGTAACTCTGTCAAAAAGGAACGTAGCAACACGTCACGTCGCGTGAAGCGCGAGGGGAGGGGGCCTCTAATAGACAGCGATGCAAACGGACAGTCAGCTCGCGTCATGCGACTGTGAAGAGCGCTTCTTTGTTTGCGGCCGCGCTGATCTAATTTTTAATTAGGTGCTGAACAAGTTAAGTTGCTGGGCTCGCTATACTATGGACTCAGTGTTGCAGATTTGCGTAAACTTGTTTATTTTGCTGAGCGCAACATTATCAAAAACAATTATGATCAAAGCAGCAAAACAGCCGGATTGGATTGGGTACACTACTTTATGAGACCCTGAGCGGCATTACCCAAAGTCAGGGGCAATGCCGCTCAAACATTTTTTAATAATGTTTTCCTACTACTAGTAGGTGAAAGATATATGCTTTTGTTGTTAAATTGTTGATTACTCGATAATTGTTACTCTTCTTAATTTTGATTTATAATAAATAATTTAAAAAATACACCATGTTTTCCTTAAGTGAACGCCATTCCCCCGTCCTACCCTAACAATATACGAAAATGAGAGAAAAAAGATGGCGAATTTCAAAATGGCCGCAATGTGAATTAAAAAAAAATCCGACTGGTATTGGTAAAAAGCACATATTGTTGTATCTTGTGCGATGGTACGGAACCCTTCGTATGCGAGTCCGACTCGCACTTGACCGGTTTTTTTTTACTGGTCAGCGATACAAACATTTTTATATGAACTAGTTTTTGAAATTCTTTATAAAAGATTTTAAAACTATGAAACTATGAATGCGGAAACACAAAAATATTTTTATATTTTTAATAAAGATATTATAGAGACTCACCAAACGGTTCTGAATGGGGCAATTGTAGGACGCAAACGATGGACTGAATGCGTCAGATATTAGGTATAAGAGTCCATTTGACGGCGGCAACAACACATACCGACAGTTAAACTCGCGCGCTCGCTCGTTTTTCGACGAATAAACAACGCCGCTCGGCTCAACCGACGCAATGGTGCGAAATAACGACCTCAATCTGTAAGAAAAATACCACCTCATTAAAATCATACACTTTTAATATTTTTCAATGACGGATCTGTCAGATCAAAGGCGAGCTCACACAGAGAATGGAAAAAGAAATATATAAATATATCAATTGATAAAACACCGGCTGCATGCACGAAAAAGTGTAACGTTCCTAAAATTCCTAACGTTCGTAACGCGTAACGTTCCGGCTGACCCTGTGCGTGCTTTTTGCTAATTTCTCGCTCAATTTAAATCAGATCGGTTTAAAACCAGTCTTAAACGAAAGAGGAGAACATTTTACATAGATTTCGTATAACAGAATTTGCCTAAACAGTTTTTTTATACAAATTTATATCGTCTTTGTTTGCCGTACATGGAAATTAGAAGATAACGTATGTCTTGTCTTAACATGAAAACGGCTGCATTTCTAATGTTTAATTCAATTTTTTGACATTAGTATTTTGTGAAATGCAACGCCTTCTAAGTTAAGTATTGGAATAACTAATTATTATTAGAACATAATACTTTGACAGTTGCAAACGTCATTTTTGACATTTCTTATCATTCCGACACCAAGGATAAGCGGATTGAAACCAAATTTTGGGAGGTTTAGGTTATGTATTACGGAATACGTTATCACGTAAAACTATCGTCCGTAAACCGACTTTACAGACAACCAATTTTTTTTCTTGATACCTCGATCGAAAGTACATACTTTCTGCATCAATTGTAAGGCAGAAAGTCTAACATTTACGCATTGGTGGAATTACACGCACTGATGCGGGAAGTATGTACGTTCGGGCGGCAGTAACGAAAAAAAAAACGGTTGTTTAGATGTCGTTTCCATAGCAACCCTATTACATTTTAGCTAATAGTCGTGATCAGCTGTCATTCGTGTTTTTACGTATACATACTCAAAGCTGCTTGCTTGGAATTTATCTGCTTTTATGTAATTAATAAGTAATTAAATAATGAATGTATTTAATAAGCGTGCTTACGACTGAAGTATGAAGCTAAATGGTATACACCACACTGGCCGACAGTTTGATATCCTTGCACTGCGCAGTACATGATATAAAACTTTTGGGCCTTGTGGTGTAATAAACTATTAATAATTTTACGACCAATTCAAATAGGTAAATAATTATTATGAAGGCAAAACTGCAATATGAAGACTCCACTATTGTTGTGGCTCTGCCCCGCGAAACAAGACTATAACACCATGGAGTCGAAGGCTCCACTACTTTTGTCGCTGCCGTGTTTCGTCTCAATCGCGTGCAATTTAACAGTTATTATGAATTAATATATAACAATGCCCTGTAAACACGTCTATTATTCTTTAAGAATTCCCGATGCAGCATAATATGGCTTTAATAGGCAATCAACAAATCCGGGCGAACCTAATTTCTTTTTGACAGATCCTCAGGACAAAGAACTATTAATTTTTTTTATTCTCAAAATATTTCCGAATCTATAGTTTAGAAAATTTATCAATACTTTCTTGAAAAAATAAATAATAAACCGTTATGAAAAGTATACCATTATTATATAGAAAACAAAATTATTTCTTATATTTCTTTTGCACATGCACCGATTTTCCCCAAAAACAATAGAGCTTTTCATAATTGGGCTTTTGAATGAAATTTTTTTGTCATAAATGGAAAGATCATATATAAGTTTTATAACAAAACTATTTTTCTTTTTTTTATTTTCGTTATAATTCAAAAGTTATATCAAATTAAAAATAAATTTTTGTACCCAGTTCCGAGAACGCGCCGACATTTCCCGAACATAATGTGACGTCATAATGTTTTAGTCAATACACATATAGAAGCCATTGATAGTATACTGCGTATATACACTTTACCATTATGACGTCACAGCTGTCAAAAACAATTTTAGTGCGTTTGCAGTCACGTGATTTTTTTTAATATTTTATCAATTTTAAATTGCTTATAATTAATTTAAAAAAAGTTTTTTGAAAGTTTTTCGCATCGATTATCAATATTATTTATAATAAAGTTTTAAAATACAATAAAAAAATCGATAATTATTTTTTTTTCAAAAGCCTAATTGCATATCAGACATTCTTCCAATATTTGGTTTCAATGCGCTCATCCGTATCGTATATACAGACAAACAAACGCACAATTTTTTTCCAAAAATATGTTTTCTGGGTTCAAGGGACTTCAAAACGAAAAAAATATTATAAAATTTTAAAAACTGAATTTTGACCTACTACACGTTATCCTTGTGTAGTTGAAATGTTGAAATAATAAAAGAAAAATCTCTCGACTACAAATATTAACGGTTACTGGGCCGTCGTATCAATGTGTAGGCAGCCTGTTGTCGGGAACATTTTTAATCTTTTCTCCATGATGAACCTGTCAGTCACGTCATACCCACGAACGGTCGGACAGGAAAAAGCCAAGGAAATGGCTATATGCCGCGCTACTAACTGTTCACAAGCGAACGCTATTATCTTCTCTATACATATACCTATAAGAAGCCATTTGTCAAAAAAGTTTTAATAGCTCATCTATTAAAGTTAATGCTAATAATTATAAGGGGAATTAGCTTTATATACACTCGCTCTTGTGTAGATATCGTATACTGGCTGCAGTGTTATAAAGGCTTTACGAGCTTCGCGTTATTCAATGGCTATTTAAATACTTAATTATTAATACAATACCTCCTGTAAATTGTATTATTGACTCGAGCAATATAAATTGCGTTTACAAATGGTTTGTTATTAAACTTATAATGCAGTCTAACTTTAATAAAATATTAACGGCCAGGTCCGGCTTAACTCCAATGCCGGATTAATACTCCTGTCATGTTAAGTTTAAAAAAAAAATTCAAATTGTGAATGTCATAAGCTTAAAGTTGATAGAAAAAATTTAAAATAAATAGAATTTATAGGGAAAAAAATATAATTTTACAATTAATTACGATGAAGGAAGGTTTTGGTTGAGGATCATGAATAAATAAGCAATGTTTCACTAGTGGCCAACGTTTCGAAAAATTTATTTTCATCTTCAGGGCCTATGAACATGTAGATGAAAATAAATTTTTTGAAACGTTGGCTACTAGCGAAACATTGGTAAAGCTTATTTATTTATGATCCTCAACCAAAACCTTCCTTCATCGTAACATTCTATTGGATCAACACTACTTTATGCTATTTATGCTCTCATTGAAAATTTGACTGTCTATAAAATCGGTCCTTAGGCATTTTTATAAAGTTGAAATAAAGTAAAAAAATGTAAAGTTAAAAAAAAACATTACATTTTCATTTAGATCACATTTTTTAAAACATGACAAAAAAAATTGTTAAAACGGTCTGGTAAGGTACTTTTCATTACTGAGTTGTTTATTTTGCTTATAGGGTTAATCCAGCACTGCTTAACTCGGATAGATTTGTGAATCAAACGCCTCAAAATTATCATAAAAATCTATCAGTTCATTGCAGTAACCAAAGTGCACGACGGATAGGGAACTTGCACTTGATGTTTTAAGCCAGAAATTTATCCGGTCAAAATTGACAAAAAAAAAATAGTCGTTAGTTTACAATAATTCGTATAGAGCTCAAAATTGGTACAGGTCTTAGGTGCACTATTACAAATGAAATGTCCAAAGTTCTCATCGATCCTACATCTGCTAAAAAATGTATTCAAGGTCAAAGGTTAAAAGTAGTATCGTTTTTTTCCACTTTTCTCGTAAACGGTAAATGTTATCATAAAAATAGGTCAGACAAAAGTTGTAGATCATGTAATTGTCTACAAGAATTGTTCTTATACTTTTTTCCCTACGAATCACCATTCTTTTGAAACTGCGATTTCATACATCGTAAATATTAATATGCGTAATAATATTTTTGATAAATACGTTCAGTACGCACATAAATATTTTGGTTTCATATCTGAGGAATAGTGAATCCTTTCATATATATTTTTCTTCTCTAACACAATTTATTCTTTGATTCTTTTATACTGTCCTTATGCAATAGTGTCAGTAAAACTGCATCCCACAAAGAACATTAGATTTTATTTTTTTGACGTGATAACGTCTTATAAATTGATGAATCACCAATCTTATAAATTGGTAAAACACCGGCTGCATGTTCGAAAAAGTGTAACGTTCGTAACGCGTAACGCGTAACGTTCCTAACGCGTAACGTTCCGCCTGACCCTGTGCGTGCTTTTTGCTAATTTCTCGCTCAATTTAAATCAGATCGGTTTGAAACCAGTCTTAAACGAAAGAGGAGAACATGTTACATAGATTTCGTATAACAGAATTTGCCTAAACAGTTTTTTTATACAAATTTATATAGAAAAATAGCTGTATAAATGCAACATGAAAACGGCTGAATTTCTAATGTTTAATTCAATTTTTTGACATTAGTATTTTGTGAAATGCAACGCCTTCTAAGTTAAGTATTGGAATAACTAATTATTATTAGAACATAATACTTTGACAGTTGCAAACGTCACTTTTGACATTTCTTATCATTCCGACACCAAGGATAAGCGGATTGAAACCAAATTTTGGGAGGTTTAGGTTATGTATTACGGAATACGTTATCACGTAAAACTATCGTCCGTAAACCGACTTTACAGACAACCAATTTTTTTTTCCTGGACCTTTTTAAAAGCGTGTACATGTTGATAGAACGCAAACTTGTATTAAATTCGCTACATATATATATCAAATGCCACGTAGCAGAGTGAAACTGATCGAGGCAGTTGGCTGGTGTGATGTGAAGTTGTGAAAACGCCGAAGGGTTTATGAATTAATCCCTCAATCCTCACACATTCGTCTAACGAACCGCCACTTTATGTACAACAAGAGGAGAGAACAATCAAGAAAGGAGAAGTGTGAGTGATAGAGGATTAGTTTTGAATTTTAACTAGTTTTGAAAAGCTGCCGCCGTCACAACGTTTGGATGGTACTGCAACAGAAACTAAAGGCCGCTGCACACGAGGCTAGAAACGCTGCTAAATTTGCCTACTAGTTTTCTAGCGCTGGTTTTCTTAATTGCTGTTAAGTGCTCGCTTCACACGAGACTATTTTTCAAGCGTGTTTTGTGGATAGATCTGGTGCGCGCGCAGTGATAGTTCGAATATAAACACAGAGTAAAACGTGTCTGTTGTCTGACTCTGAGCAGAATGAAGCCATGTTGGTTTGTGGGCGTTTGTTCAAGTGCCCACGTAACAAGATACTGCTTCCTGATTGGTTCTTGCTCATACCTAGCAGCAAATCTAGCAGGGAAAATAGCCCCTGTTCTAATTTTAAAACATATCTTGTGAGCTAGCAAGTCAGCCCGCAGTGACGTCATTTCCAGCTTCATACCGAGCCTGCCGGCTAGCAGAACTCCTAGCAGCGTTTCTAGCCTCGTGTGCAGCGACCTTTACGTAATGGAGCAATACTATAGTTGTATAAATGAACAAAAAAAAATTCCAGTCAATTGGGCGACAGTGCCATTCCAACTTCAAAAGTATTGAAATATTATAATAATACAATATTATTTATAATTTGTGTTAAGGTGACCGGGAAGGGAAAATTCCATAGCAAAATGCTTGAAAATTTTTATATTACTACTTACCTAATGTCAGGAAAATAAATGAAAATATCCAAATTAAAAAAATTTATTTTAAATATTTCTTAAGATATTATATTGTAACAATAAACATTATTATTGTTAAGCTTTTATTATAATTTATAGTTTATCCGAAATGCGAATAATATAAGATCAGAATCATAAGCTCAGAGCTGAGTGTGTGTATTGTGCTGTGCAATGCTACATGACTCCATGATGACAGTTCACACCTCTACAGTCTGCACTCTTGTGTAGTGCGTACTGTCTAGTGTCGCTCCTTTGAACGACTCCCTCTGAGCGACTCTTTTTAGTGAGCGGAGCGCACGGAGCCAGCTCCCAATAGAGAGTCATGTGGACACATCACTACAATAAATAGAACAATGGCTATCTACATTTATGCAGTGCCTCTCTGTGACTGAGGCAATGCGAGAGCAGAGCTCTCTAATTGCATAACAGAGAGACATAATCAAGGCACACCTCGACGTGATATAAGTGAATGATATCTCTCTATATCTTGGCGTCGTTAATCTTAATTTAGAATTTCTTGCGAGTTGTTTGTACAAAATTTGACGTCTTATATTTTCTTTTCTAGCGGTGATTTCGAAAACTATTCAGCTTATCTTGAGAACATTTTAAATTATTATAATCAGTCTGCATAAAGTGAACTACAGTACATTAAAAAGACTTTAATATGCATCAAATTAAAATTAGAGATTAATTTTCCTTAAACTTGCATTGCAAGTAATAACTAATTGACAATTTAAATCTTTAGTGGCAGTTTGGCAATTCGAGTCATAATTAAATACGCTTTTAATACGATAGCTTGGGTATATTATATTAAACTATAAAGTTAAACGTATATTTGAAAGTGTATAAATCGTAAGTGAATCAACTTTATTTTATAAACTAAAAAACGGTACGAGGTACGAGAAGCTGGTTTTCACTTCATTTTCAAAATTTTTGACAAATCACTTTTGAGTAAACTTCATTTCTAATAGGTAGTAGGTTATAAAAAAAACAGACAGACAAGCAACGAGATACTATAAAATTGGTATAACCAGAGCCGGCTTAAGCTATAGGCAAACTAGGCGGCAAAATTGTAAACTGCCAATGTTTTATTTTAACACTAAAAAAAATTTTTTTGATAATTTATTTATATGAGTACTTCATATTTGAATACTTTACAACATCATCATAAAGTAAAATAATAATTTATAAGTTTTACTGTTTCAACAGTTTTTAACTGTCACGTCAATTTCATATTTCGTACTTCAAGAAAAGGAATTAGAAATTGCACAAAACTTGAATGTAGATGAATGTATAGCGTCTTTTTCTAAACTGAAAGCCAGGAAGGCTGTATTGTGAGTGTTAGTTGCTTTTTGAATTATACTTGTAGACGATAATAATACCTTTTGATAGAAAATATAAAATATGTTCATTGAACTTGTTAATTATATTATTTAGCAATATTCCTTTTCATCTTGATATGAATTGCTGAAAAGGTGGGCGCAAATTCAATCTTGCCTAGGGCGCATAGTTAGCTTAAGCCGGCCCTGGGTATAATGCGACGAGTTTTGTTTTTCATTACATCACTAGTGTGGAATTAATCACTTTGCATGCCTGCATGCATTATACGTTACGAACTCAGTTGTTATTATTGAAAATAGTTCATTTTAATAGGTAATTTGTATATTTTTTGGCAATAATTATGTCATTAGTGCATAGTATTAAGTTTTTGTACAACCTGGTGCGGAAGATAAACCGTTGTGCAGAAATTTAATTATATTTTTGCATTAAATATTATTCAAAAATAACCGTATGTACATACAAACATGATATTATACAGTACACTTTTCCATTGACATTTCAACTTCGTTTTTTGTTAATTTTAGACAGATTAAAATATTCCACACGTCAATCAAATTAAGTCGGTGGTGATTTTAATGCTCTGTAAAACTGCTGATTGACTTTATAAATTATAACGTTTAGACTTTAGATTATAACGTAAACAGTAAACCTTCTATTATCCGTCACCCTATTTACCGCCGTGAAAGCGTAACTTCTTACAATATTACAATCCTCTCTAAAGCCCCATAGGGGTTGAATTTTGAGGAAAAAAATTAGCCTATATCCTTTCCCAGGCTTTAAATGATCTCCATATTGAATTTCATCACAATCGGTGCAGCGGTTTGGCCATGAAGACAGAGAGAGTTACTTTCGCATTTATAATAATATTCGTACGGATAGTGTAAAAAATAGAAATTCGAAATGAGTCGCTTTGCCGTGCGATCAAGGATAATATGATAAAGAAATGGACCCCTTATTGTTTTAACTAGCCATTGGTCAGGCCAGCAACAGCGGAGCGCCCACAGAAAGTGGACGCACAGAAACTGTTATTGCATCTCTCCCCTGTTAGTGAACAATCAAATGCATTTCTGAAATACCTCATTGCTATTCATTTTGTTACGTTTGTAGCACACTAGCTTTGTACAATTTTGTGTATCTCTAGACAAAAGATGTTTTCCTTTGTTCCATTATAATGTTGTTCACGGTTTGTCAAGTATTATCCGCAAATAAAATAAATGAATTTTCACAAACTGAAGAAGATAATTTCATAAAAAGGTTAATCCAAATAGGATGTTGTATAGAAGAGAAAAGGCTGTCTTTTACTTAAGGGGTCACCCCGTGTGATATGTTTAAAAAAAATTGGTTGTCTGTAAAGTCGGTTTACGGACGATAGTTTTACGTGATAACGTATTCCGTAATACATAACCTAAATTTATATAATAATTATAATAATTCGAATCTATGATATTGCATCTTTCGCTTCAAATTTAGGTAAATTTTATTAAGTAGAATAATAAAACACTATAAAAAGTACACTATTATTATATAAAAAACAACTATGGCATGTATCTCTTTTGCGCATGCGCCGATTTTCCCCAAAAAATTTACAAAAATTTCTAGTAAAAATAGATAGAGTAAAAACCGTTTTAAAAACTATATTATTATTATATAAAACATCATTATAAGAGATATATTCTTTTACGCATGCGCCGATGTTCCCCAAAAACAATAGGCCACTTCATATTTGCATATCAAACATCCTCCCAAAATTTGGTTTCAATCCGCTTATCCTTGGTGTCGGAATGATAAGAAATGTCAAAAGTGACGTTTGCAACTGTCAAAGTATTATGTTCTAATAATAATTAGTTATTCCAATAGTTAACTTAGAAGGCGTTGCATTTCACAAAATACTAATGTCAAAAAATTGAATTAAACATTACAAATGCCGCCGTTTTCATGTTAAGACAAGACATACCTACGTTATTTTCTAATTTCCATGTACGGCAAACAAAGACGACCGACCGCGTCGCGTCATGCATTAGACAACATTGCATTTATACAGCTATTTTTCTATATAAATTTGTATAAAAAAACTGTTTAGGCAAATTCTGTTATACGAAATCTATGTAAAATGTTCTCCTCTTTCGTTTAAGACTGGTTTCAAACCGATCTGATTTAAATTGAGCGAGAAATTAGCAAAAAGCACGCACAGGGTCAGGCGGAACGTTACGCGTTACGCGTTACGAACGTTAGGAACGTTACGTTACACTTTTTCGTGCATGCAGTCGGTGTTTTATCAATTTATAAGATTGGTGATTCATCAATTTATAAGACGTTATCACGTCAAAAAATCGATTTTTTTTGTATAAATTGATTCCTAAACAAGTGTAGAATATGCTGGTAAAGTGATTTTCCAATATTCGAAGTCGTTGGAAAGTTACAGCAGTCAGAAGACCAACTGTTCGGAGCGCTTAGTTGGGCGCACGGTGGGCCTATTGTGATGTTTCGGTTTGTTACCTGTGACCTTTCAGTACATATGCGGATATTTGAAATCACAAAAAAGATTCTGAAAGAGCAGGAAATTTCTTACAAAAAAGTCTCATCTCCCGGAACTCTACCACCAATTTTTCTAATTTTAATTTAGAGGTGAAAATAGGGATAAACATTTTTTTTCCTATTTTTGTATAATTTTCTATATTTTCGTGTCTTTAAGCTTGTCGTATAAAAAAAGAAAAAATATTTTTAGCCCTATTTTCACCTCTAAATTAAAATTAGAAATATTGGTGGTAGAGTTCCGGGATATGAGACTTTTTTGTAGGAAATTTCCTGATCTTTCAGAATATTTTTTGTGATTTCAGATATCTGCAATAGTTTTTGAGATATTCGCAATAAACAAAACACCTCTTTTTTCTTTTTTTCTTTTACTAAAATGTTTACAACTTTTTCAATTTTTTCGTCCCCCACTTCAATTTTTTTAAAACATTTCTAGATTTCATTCCGAACCGAATGACACCATGATCATAATTTTCTGTGAAAAAGAACTGGAATTCATCAAAAAATAGGCAAAAACGACTTTTAATGTAATAAATGAATAATTATACGTCATTTCCGCGTACAAATATTATAATAGGTAAAAATGTTCTTTAATTAAACACATTTCGACGACAATTTATAAAAAATGTCTAGATATCTTCATTCTGAAAATGTTTACCTACATCCAGTTAGAGTAATTTTATTTAGTAAAGAATAAGTAAAACTTAGTTCAAAAATTTGAAAGGCAAATTTCAGAAATTAATTAATAAGTACAAAAAACTAAATGGAAACAAAACTTTTAAAGTATATGTATAACATGCTCCATTATTCATTGTTAAGAGCTGTTCCAGAAGAGTTAAAACTTTAAAAGTAGATAATAAATTTTTCACGGAACTTACAACTTCAGTTTTAAACTAAACAACCTTTAGTTTTCAGACCAACATTAAAGATATAATCTATTACTTATGTTATATAAATTGATGAGACTTAATGTCTCCGTTCAACACGTGAAATCGCTTAGCATATCGACTTTTGCTTTATATATCTTAACCAGTGAGTGTGTGAAATGTGGATGCTTCACATCTCGAGGCACCTTCCCACTACACCGCCAGTCGAATGAATTTTATTTGCCACACTTACTGGTTAAGATAAACCAGTGAGTGTGTGAAATGTGGATGCTTCACATCTCGAGGCACCTTCCCACTACACCGCCAGTCGAATGAATTTTATTTGCCACTGTATATTTTGAAATTCTAATTAGACTATCCTAAACATTGGAATGTTGTTAAAATTCTAATGTCTTATGACAATTACCAGTACCAGGATTCCGAAACTCTTACCAGTCGGTTTGTGTATGTTAGTCTGTGAACACGATACAGGTCAAACGGATGAGCGGATTGAAAGCAAATTTTGGGAGGATGTTTGGTATGCAAATATGAAGAGCTCTATTGTTTTTGGGGAAAATCGGCACATGCGCAGAAGAGATATATGCTATAACGGTGTTTTTTATATAATAATGGTATAACTTTCATAACGGTTTATTATTCTATTTATTTTTTCAAGAAAGTTTCGTTAAAATTTTTTTTCTAAACTTTCTAAACGTTTCGGAAATATTTTGAAAATAAAAAAAAATCAGCCACTCTTTCGTTTTATGGATCTGTCAGAAATAAACTAGTTCGGCATGCTTTGATTAATTTTTGACGTGGAACATATTATGTAGGTAACCATGGCAACGAATAGCAACTATCATATTGAATACTAGCCATTACCCGCGTCACCTCACACGATATTAGAAATTTTATTTTCTTTATTATAATCAAATGTCAACATTTTTGAAGTTGGCATGGTTCCGTCGCCCAATTGGCTGGAATTTTTTAGTATATCTAGTAGTATACACGATTTATTCACTGTTACCACTTTCTGTGAACGTACTGTATAGAAAACAAACTGGACGAGATGAGCGGTAAATGGCTTCCTAATGTATTTATGCATTTACTATGTATCTCTGAACCTGTATGCATAAATGTGTATCTATATACACTACTATATAGCTCCTGTTAAAAGGTAAAAGAGCTTATGTCAAATTTCTAGGAAAATATTTAATGATCCAAATTCTCCATTTATCGCTGCATTGCAAACAAACTTTTAACCAATTCTCCGAGTTGGCTTCCTTTTGCCCAGGATCGCAAATGAAATTAATTTAAATCATGTCTGTTTAATTTTATCCCCTCAGTATTAAAGATTGCTCACACTGTACCTGCACGAACAAGCACGGCACAGAAACATCTTAAGTTCTAGCATTTTTGACGATTTTATTATTTCAGGATTAGGAAATGTTTATGTGGAATTTGTTATCGTGGCTATAAAAATGTTTCGTATGCGTGTAGAGTAGTGATGTGTCGCTCCTGAGCGAGTCGCTCTTTTTTTGTGAATGACACTCCGAGCGCCACTGCTCTGTGCTGAGCTATTATGTACTGCTGTAATAGCACATTTACAGAGCGCGCACAGCACAGGCCACAGAGGCACTAGTAGTACGGAGTTATCATTGCGGAGTCATTTAATGTTAAATGACACATTGTAAATGAGCTCAGAGCTGAGTGTTGTGTATTGTACTGTGTAATGCTACGTAACTCCTGAGCATGTATGATGACAGTTCACACATCTGCAGTCTGCACTCTTGTATAGTGCGTACTGTCTAGTGTCGCTCCTTTGAACGACTCGCTCTGAGCGACTCTTTTTAGTGAGCGGAGCGCACGGAGCCAGTCATGTGGACACATCACATAGTGTAGAGTGCCTATGATGCTTTAACAGAGAGAGTAAGAACGATTCTACGACTCTTCCCTTTCAACTGCTGGTTGAAGTCGAAAAAGGCGAAACGTTTAATTTGTCGTCTGAACCAGGTCAATTTTCCCTACCGCGCCTAAAAATGTTGCACTTTAAAAAATTACCCAAAATTCGACATAAACGATTTGGCCGCGTGGTCATAGATACATATTTGCAATGTATGGGGATGACATGTCATGTGCTATGAACCAAAGTGTCGTATTTATGTAATATGTGGATATAAAATGACCATTTAGTGACGAACATATTATCTTGTTTTGGTAGAACTCGCATAAAACCAACGGGGACCCGCTTAAAATACAAATTATGCAAATTATTATTGACACTAGTTTTCTTGATTTGTTACAATGTAGTGCTGATTAAGGGCTCTTGTTAACGACCGTTTTAGTTAACGGGTACGGGCCGACGCGAAACGGTTAGAGGATCCGTTAATATATGTGAGTGCGTCCGTTGTTATCGATATCAGTTCTATACTTGAAGGGCGTTGAAGTACGTTATGTATTGCTTGTTTATTTTTGTAATTTTCTAAAGTCTTGTCCCAACACTGGCTAATTAATAAATCCATATCAATATCAATTTTAAACTCCATATTCACAATGAGCAGCACAAGGTAGGTAGGTAGGTATAGGTAAAAACTTGCGCGCACATCTGTCGTCGTCAACAGACTTCTATGAAATGACGTGGTCCACTGCATCAGACCGACCGCCGTCGCGCTGAGGGGCGACGTGCGGGTATCCGTTGAGTTTTGTTGCAACGGTTACATGCCCGTCGCGTTAACAAACACCCACACTAACACTGCGCGTCGGCCCGTCGCCCGTCATAAAAATCGGGACGTTATCCGTTGTCGTTAACAAGAGGCCTTATTCGTTTTGGAACCAATGTTAGAATGATCTGTCAAATATTTATAATCAGTTTTATTTGTAGTTTAGTTGCGATAGTTATATTGTTATAAAGGCTTTTTACTTTCTTGGTTCCACTTCTGTACATATCTGAACGACTTGCAACTTTTTACATAAACACATCTTTTTTATAAGAATATAATTCTCTAAATCAGTTCCTTCACTATCAAAATGCTTGTTCATATATTCCGTAAGAGGTGCGACAGTTCCTTGCATACGACCCTTCCCTAACTATCTCGTCATTTCCGCCATAAATGACCCGTTTCTCCCGCCATATCTAAGTTACGTTAATATTATGATATTGCAACGTAGCCATTTCAGAATAAATGATCTCATTGTTAATGACTATTGCAAACTAAAAAAATATTATTATTTTTATTAACTTCGCAACCTAGTTAATTACAGTCAAGTCTTGTAATTCAATTTTGAATCCCTCAGCTGTTGAGCGTCTATAATTCACAATCTCTCTCTCAATTTTTAATCACTTCCACATCTGCAATGGACTTAAAACTTACGATGGCAAACAATATTTTCATGTCTTCGGTATAAGCAGATTCTCTATTGGAACATTTCTATGAATAAAGTAGTTTTCAAAATATAATATATTTAAAAAAAGACGGACATGTGCGAGTAAAATTCGCGCCTTGAAGGCTCTATACCGTTATAACAATTTGTAACACCATGTCTTAAAAAATCACACCGCCACTGGTGTACCTACTCTGGTGGTCATGTGGTAAAACAGAGGCCAGATGGTAGCGGGGCGTATGAACTAGGAAGGAGTGTTTATGTTAAAAAAACTTAAATTATTAAATGTGTTGAATTAAAAAATATTCATGTTACAAAACTTACGTTAATAAATATTTTGAATAAAATAATAATAATTGTTACAATTTTAATATAGTTTACGACAATCACGTAGAATTCCATCACTTTTGCTCACTTTCGACATTTTCAATGATGCATGTATTATAAAAACCAATTTTGTAGTTTGAAGAATTATCAGTTAGAAGTTTGAATTTTTGAAGTAAAAATTCTTTAGGCACGCTAGACTTGGGGAGTCAGCTGGTAAATGCCTGACGAAAAGGTTTACGGAAGTGCATCATCGCGATGCCTGACGTCATGCATCATCGCGAGGGTGCGTGATCGTTCGAGCCGAACGGTAGTTGAGAGGGAGATATAAATTAGTGAAGATAGTAAGAGAGAGAGAGAGAGTTACGTTTCGTATATTGGAAGTTGAGAGGGAGATATAAGTTAGTGAGTGCGACAAAGACGGAGCATTAATCGAAATTCTTTTTTTTTGACAAGTATTTGACGTTTAAAATGAAAACAATTAATTTTTTTTGTGTCAAAAATACATTTCATAGAATTTTACTGCATTTTGTACCGGGAAATAATGTAGGTTGTTAATAAATCCTGCTAAATTTATTATAAATTATGATAATAAATATATATACATATTTCGCCTATTAATTAATCAAAAATTATATTTTAAACATTTCGTCTTTGTAGATATGTGCTACAGAGTGAGGTTATATTGTGTTCGATAAACTTTGAGACGAACCGACTGCATATTATTGTTCGTTTATGAATTTAACATGAGCAAATTACAGGTTTTCACGCATTATTCTTAACAAATATATTTCAAATAATTATGGCAGGAAGAAGTCTTACTTCAGTCGTGTGGTCTAAAGCACACTCGCTTTTTTTTGAGTAAAACGTTATGAAGAAGTCTTACTTCAGTCGTGTGGTCTAAAGCACACTCGCTTTTTTTTGAGTAAAACGTTATATATACTGTTCAATGTCATGAATTGGCGATTTCTATTACCGTAAATACAGACATAACTGGGTCACCCAAAGTTGCATCAACCGAATATTTACATACATTAGAGGGAATCCAAATGAACATGGCGGGATGTCCACTCATATTTAGTGACATTATACAGTGAGTTATTAATAATGACAGTAGTACACTGAGAGCTTTTATGTAGCCCGCGCTGTCTGACGTCACACTGCACGACATGCCAGACTGATATTATAATGTGACGTAGGCACAGTTACAATACGCTGTAGAAATTGACTGTGCTTTGAGTACTTTACGAATGTGGATGCAAACAAACGTCAAATGGCACACCGAATTCGTTAAAAAACCGAACACATTAGTGACGGAATTCAATAACAGTAACCGTTATTTTTTGTAACTGTTATCGGAAAAGAGCCGGATCCAATAACAGTTACTAAAATAACATAAGCGCTCCGGTTCTTAAAAGCGATTCAGTATTTAAGTTCTAAAAAATGTTTCCAGTCAACAAGTTTGATTAGTCAAAATGTGTTAGGATTTCACGATTGTCGGTAAAAGAGGAAGAGTTTAAGTATTATAAACGCCCGACAACTAAGGTTATAACCGCGCTGGTGTTTGGATCTAAGAATAGAATAGTGAATGCTGGCATCCTGTTTGTAGGTTGATAAGTAGACAAAAAACAAACGTGAGCGGAGCTTCACTGGATTTTCAACCCGAGTCGGACTAAATTTAACAGTGAGTACGCGACTAAACTGTCAACGCAGTGTTGTCAATATAACAACTCGTAATTAACTGTTGATTGAGCTGTAACAGGTGATATAGCACTGCGTCGCATTGCGTGACATGTGACACGGGCATCCTTATACGTAATGTGTGGAATCAGCGACGAGAGAGAGTCCCGACGTGATCAATCACTGGGACACACATGCTGCCGACGTACGTGGCGCTACGCCCTCTTGTCAACTGTTGGGGGTTTGTCGCACCACTAGTAGCTCATCTCTTCTCAACAGACACTCGGTGTGTATATTAGAGATGCACTCGGTAGGGTTTTTCAATCTATACTAATAAATAAAGCTAAAGAGTTTGTCTGTTTGTTTGAACGCGCTAATCTCAGGAACTACTGGTTCAAACTGAAAAAATTTTTTTTTGTTGGATAGCCTATTTATCGAGGAAGGCTATAGGCTATATAATATCACGCTACGACCAGTAGGAGCGGAGCATCAAAGGCGATGTGGTAGCGGGCAAAGTGTCCTTCTAGGCTGCTCACAGGTAAGTGTGTCGACAAGTGCGGTACTGCCGTCTTTTATGGTCAGCATGCTCGTGTTCTCTGCTCAGTCGTGGTAGCTCTTCTGTGATTGGTCGTTCCATTCAGTGGGTTGGTAAGAATAATTATATAGTTTTTGGAAAATCCTTATTATTATTTTATATACCTATAACGTAAAAATGGCTTTCTCTTCCCTCCCCCCGAGATAAGGTCATGTAGAATCCCTTTCCCTCTCGGGACCCTTACGTAACTAATGAATGACAAGGACGTCGATAGGGGGGTAAAGGTAATTAACCTCCCAGGATCGTAATAAAAAAATAAAACTGAAAATAATACGAATACCTGAAAAAAAAATTTAGAAATACCTACTTTTTGAAAAAAAAATTTGAAAAGTAGTTTGACCCTGCAGGCCATCCCTGTAACTTCCCGCTATTTTCGAGTTCAAAACGCTCAAAAATATGTCAAATATAGCAAGAAGTTTATTTTTTAGCTCTTCGAGCTCAAAAAAAAAACACTTTGTTACGAAATTTTCGTTCACGATATCTCATGAACAAATGAAGCGATTTTGATGCGATTTGCGGCAGTCGACGCAATTTTTTAACCTTAAAAAGTAATTTTATACAGAAAAATCGATCTCATAGGAATTTTACGAGAAATTTAAAAAAAAACACTTTTTAAAAATTTTTCGTTCACGATATCTCGTGAACAAATGAGCCGATTTTGATGCGGTTTGCTGCAATCGACGCAGTTTTTTTAACCTAAGAAAGTAAATTATTACAAAAAAATCGATTTGATAAGAATTTTACGAGTAATTTTAAAAAATTACTTTTTTCCTAATTTTTCGTTCACGTTATCTCATGAACAAATGAACCAATTTTGATATGGTTTGCGGCGATCGACGCAGTTTTTTTAGCTTAAGAAAGTAATTTATTACAAAAAAATCAATCTGATAACAATTTTAAGAGTCATTTTAAAAAAACACTTTTTTACGATTTTTTCGTTCACGGTTTCTCGTGAACAAATGAACCGATTTTGATGCGGTTTGCGGAAATCGACGCAGTTTGTTAAGGAGAAGAGCTGATTAGTTTTTGGAATTAATCGGTTTAGTAGTTTAGAAAATTTTTTACAAAAACAAATTTTTAAAAATTTTTGAAACTTGTTTTTTTAAGATTTCTCAAAATTTTTTGGGCCGAATCGTTTCAAATTTTCAGGAAGTCTAAGTTCACCAAGATCACGTCAGATGCCGCAAACCACGTTTCAGTCGGACACTCCGTTCAAAAGATATAAAAGGTTTACATACACACATACACACACACACACACACACACACATCCATACATACAGCCCTACGGACATCATCGCCAAAATAGTTTCAATAGCTTCCTAGGACCCCAAAACGTCGAGATCTGGCGAAAACTCGATTTTCGAAAATCGGGGTGAAACCAATAACTTCCCGATTTTTGAAAAAAAAAAAATTTTTTTTTTTTTTTTTTTAAAGCGGGAAGTTAAAAATGTATTATTGATTTGGGAATTAATATTTTGCTTGACACCTTCCCTCGTGAGTATTCTGGTGTGATATTAATAAAACTTAAAAAAAATATTGATTTTTTTTAATACCCCTTCCCCCAGAAAAAATATCTACGCCCTTGATGATTGATCCCTTATTGTAATGAGCTCAGATTGACTACCCGGACTGTACTGTATACCGTGGCAATATCAAAAAGCCTAGCGGTCATACCCTGCTGTATGCGAGAGTTCTCATAATGGCATTTTAATAAATGTTCAAGTATACTGTTGTATAAGCGCACCGTTAGCTAACGATCAATAACGGTGAGATATGCGTTTCACGTTAAAGAGCGCATCTCTAGTGCGCACGTATGTATAATGGTATCTATGGAGATGAGCGCGGTTTGTTGTCAAATTAAACAGCGGCCGCATTATTACGGCTGCCGATCCACCAATTTCGTTTTACGACTTGCCCTGCACTCTGCTACTCTAAGCCGATTTCATTACGCTCCGAGTTTTACATTTAACTTATTACAATCCAAATCATGCGCTTCAGTGAACATTTGTTACGACAAATTTTTAAAGCTTCTCTTAAAACTTTAATACGAAAGATAGTTATTAAAATTTAAGGTGAAAGTGAACTAGAAAAGCTCGAGTCCTACTAAAAATAATGTAATCAACAGTGTGCCAACATGAAATAGCAAATTGTTATGTTACTTTATGTTTTATAAGATTTATTATTTGAAGAGGGTTTAATGAAAGGCTTCGAAAACTATGAGAAGTTTGACGAAAAGGAAATACATTATTCTACGAATAACTGACATTAACTTGTACCCAACCTTTTTAACGACAAATTAATTTTAGAAAATAAAATTAACTTCACTTTTATTACTAGGGTATTTGTATGGAATTTTTATTAGGGATTGACTTACGCACGGACCGAAAGGTTAATAAGCCATTTTGAAATGCAGTTTAAATTTAGAATGTAGAAATAAAATGTTTTTACGCAGAGTAAACATATCTAGAGGTAGTATCGTTTAGAGGAGATAGTAACAAGGCGGGGAATCTGCGTTGTAAGAAGAGTGGGAAAAACGATCAGCAGCGACGTAATTTGTAATTTCAGGGACGGTATTTTTTGACTTGGCCAAGGCATTTGATAGTGTTTCGACGGAGTTTCTATAATGAAAAAATGATATAATATTGGTATACGAGGAAATGCCCTGCGATTATTTCGCTCATATTTGACAAATAGAAAATTAATAGTCAAGATCGCAGCTGAATATTCACAAGAAAAAACAAATAAATATTGGCGTTCCGCAAGGATCTGTTCTCGGACCTCTAATGTTTTTAATTTTCGTCAATGACCTACCACACCATATTACTGAAGGGATGTCGTTACGTTTGCGGATGACACCTCTGTTTTGGTGTCTGCTAAACAAAAAACAAAAATTGCAACTATTTTAGTGATTTCACAATTTGGTGTAAAAAAAAAAAATAAGTTACTGGTCTTCACTTTTGTGTAGTGCGTACTGTCAAGTGTCGCTCCTTTGAACGACTCCCTCTGAGCGACTCTTTTTAGTAAGCGGAGCCAGCTCCCCATAAAGAGTCATGTGGGCACATCACTGATAGGACCACTGCTTGTTAGAAAACACAAGCCCATCTGATCCAAAACACGTTTATGCGTAGAAATGACTTCTCTAAACGACATTACTCTACCTGAGTGTTCGGAAAAAATTATTGAGACAAACGCGACTTTGTGATCTCCGATTTAATTCGTGACTAATAATAGTGCATCGTATCATTGATGTATATGACACCCTGTATACAATCTCGAGTGACGGGTCAGCAGGCTGATAATCCGTTTAACTACAATACTCGACGTATACCTACTAGTTATAATATGTATAATGTGTACGAGCCGTGTTAGCGGAGCGGTCAACCACAGTTAGTACCTACTGCAGTTACCCTATGCACTAGTGACGGGCTGAAGTAACAGTAAAATTTATATTAGAGAACTGTTACTAAGAACCGAAAATGAACAGAACCTTAACAACATTAATAAGAACACAATACTGAATGAATTGGTTTAACTACAGAGCCTGTACGTTTATTGGGTATTCATATAGATGTACAGGCCGAGTGCAGAGTAGGCCTGGGCAAATGGCGACCCGCGGGCCGAATCCGGCCCGCGAAGCATTTTATAAATGATTATATATTAGAAGCAAAAATATTACTGTATGCCAATATAAATTGGCGCATAAAAAAATATTAGAAAAATAGTAAATAGTGTTTAAAAACTTCAAATTGTTGTTTCACAAGAACTATACTTAAAATTAGAAAAAGAAATTGTTTGGCCCACAGTCAAATCATCCGCAATGTGGCCCGACGATCAAAAGATTTGCCCACCCCTGATGTAGAGCGAGGACAACTGAATCGAACGCAGCGTGAGCTATGGACTAAATGAGCAATAAATCATGCAACGGTTATAGACTATTTCATGTTGCTCCAACGAAACGACATTTTTGTGGCAACGACTGGTTCGCATTTGCTTACTGTCCAATTTTGCAAACAGTGGAGTGTTGTGGGCATTGCTACTCGACAAAAAAGTAGAACAAAATGGATTGACTCTACTCATTTACTAAAGTTTTCGACTAAGTTTTCGTTGCAAACACACTTAGTTACTAAATTATTCGCCACTAAAATACTAGCAAAGTTCGAACCAGGCTTGCTATCATAAGTAAAGATAAAAACGAGTGTGCTTTAGACCACACGACTGAAGTAAAACATCTTCCTGCCATAGTTTGTTATTATTCACCCGAAAATTCACAAAATATGAACTTTAAAATGATTTTACAATTTTATTCACTTTAAACGTAGAATATTTAATGTATTGAACAAAATATTAATTTATAAATTTGTTCAAGAACGAAATGAACAGTCTAATGTAAGAAGAAAGAAATATAAACATAAAGATAATGAAAAACAAAAGTAATACATTGCAATATTACTTAGCTCTCGTTGGATTTTAAGCGTAAATCGTTATGATATATTATTTAGCTCTGCAAGTTAAATAGGTTTACAAAACGTTTTTCTGTCACCCGATAGCGCCACTAGCAAGTAAAGTATGTGTCATTCTATTGTTAGTACTGCTTATATTTTCGGCCTCCTGATGGCGCCACTAGCCAGTGGAGTATATGTCATCCTCATTCTATCTTCACTAACTTATATCTCCCTCTCAACTTCGCCTCTCCCGATCACACTTCTGTAAATCTCTCGGTTTATAAATACTTTTTAAAGAGCAGTCATAATAACAGCTGCTTCTGAAAAAGAACACGTTGCCAATCACAAGTACTTAGTCAGTGTTATTGCACTATAGGCGGGTGGGAAGAAGGGAAGAGTATAACCTAAGTTGCATTAAGTTTCACGTAGTGGATACACAATAATGATGACAATGATGTTATTACTTAACCCTCAAGAGAGTGGATCATGAGATGGCTCCCTAGATGCCAGCTTTAATAACCCTTTCTTACCATCAAACCCTCCTGTATGTGTAATATGCGGACATGGGATGCGTTCAACGTCTAAGGAGATGGATGGATCTGTGAATCGCGGTCGAGGAGGTGTTTTAATAATTAACGATAATATAATAATACTCGACGTAGTAACTTGATATCAGAGTTGGACTGGCCACCAGTATAAAATAAAAAGACGAGAGATGTCGTGAGACACCTGGTTGGAACGAAGTTAGTTTCTCTAATTTTTATGTATCATACAATTTTTTTACTAATTTGTATATAAATTATTCGAAAATTTTATTTATACTAAAATATGATTATTAAACCAAAATTAATCGTGTGATTTGCAACTCTAAAAAAAAAATTGGTTGTCTGTAAAGTCGGTTTACGGACGATAGTTTTATGTGATAACGTATTCCGTAATACATAACCTAAATTTTAGTAGCTGTCAAACTTGGGCCGAAGCATTCTGCGCTCTCGCTTGCACGCACAAGGTCAGGCAGAACGTTAGGAACGTTACGCTTTTTCGTGCGTGCAGCTGGTGTTTCATCAATTTATAAGACGTTATCATGTCAATAAAAATGGTTCTACGACGTATTATCCGTGGATACTACATCCGCGACATTATATCCGCGACTTTAATTCCGCATGCAAATATATCCGCGACAATATATCTGCATGCAATTATATCCGCAAAAACTACCGACAACGAAATAGCATACCCGTTTATCGTTCACCCCGGAATTATTTTTTTAAAAACTCCACATTTGCCCCTTCCCGTTTCACTACGAGACAATTCGCATACCCGTTTATCGTTCACCCCAGAATTGTCCTGTTAAAAACTCCACATTTGGCCCTTCCCGTTTCACTGCGAGAAATTCGCATACCCCTTTATCGTTCACCCCAGAATTACAATTCGCATACCCGTTTATCGTTCACCCTGGAATTGTTTTTTTAAAAACTCTACATTTGCCCCTTCCCGTTTCACTGCGAAACAATTCGCATACCCCGAAATTACAATTCGCATACCCGTTTATCGTTCACCCCGGTTTATTCGGATATATTGTCGCAGATATATTTGCAGGCAGATATACTGTCGCGGATCTAATGTCGCGAATATAATGTCCGCGAATCTTATGACGTGTTACCATAAAAATAACATTTGTTGCGCATCTGCCGGGAATAGAGACCGGGCCACCATTGACATGGCTTATAGATATCACTATTTATATAGGTTTATTAAAAAATCGTGAATTTACAAGGCGTTGCAATTCACAAAATATGAATGTCAAAATACTAACTAATATTTGAAATGGCATCCGTTTTTTAACAAATGCAATGTTTTTATATCAAGACAGAACATACGCAATCTTTAGATGTCCATAACACACTATGTAAAAGAAAAGGATAGCCGATCCACGTGCGCGATGTATTAGGCAAAATCGAATTTATATTCTGTGTTTATTTCTGCTTTTTTATGATCGGAAAAAGATCATTTTTCACAGTGTGATCAATCGTTCACTTTTTGTTTAATGAAAATCGATTCAACAGTTCTTGAGAAATAAGAAAACACTAGAGTGCCAATCGCATAGTTCTCTTTTTACGTGCCGCCGTGGTTGAATGACTAAGAGATGTCTTATATTAACGACTAGCGGACCCGCCCGGTTTCACCCGGGTGCAAAAGAACGTATAGAGAAGGAAGGAACATGAGTACGCACATTCATCTTAGTTTACCGAGATGAATGTAGTGTCCAAATTTCATAATGATCGGAGTTACAGTTCAAAAGTTTTTGTCGTTAAAAAGCAGTATTTATACTTTTTTTAAGTAATAAATTTCTTCTAATATAATACATATTTAATTGAAAACACTGTAGGAAAATTAATTTTATATAGGTACCTACCTATAGTTTTTAGCTTGAACCCTAGACCCTGGCATTAAGAGTCTTACGCTCTACTAACTGAGCTATCCGGGCTTGTAAACTTCACGCACTAATATTGCAATATTTAGTGAAGGCATTTCACTGATAATATTTGTCGAACGGACTTATTTTGAGATACATCTTGCAACATTTTTCATTGATGTTCCGCTATCCAACAAAAACATTTTTTTTTTCAATTCGAACCAGTAGTTTCTGAGATTAGCGCGTTCAACCAAACAAACAAACTCTTCAGCTTTATATATTAGTATAGATAAAAAATATTATTGCAGTACTGTTTATGTCTATTTAACGTTTAAAAAATTTAACTTGTAATACATCAACAATGAATTTTGTTAACACAATATGGTAAGTAAAGCCTATAGGTATATCTAAAATATTTTATTCGTGGTTGTACTGAAATTTAATTTAAAACTGTAATCTTTACCTTGAAATCCTCTTAAAGGAAAGCAGATGCGACATTTATAATTTCACGCAGCCTTTACCTTTTAAAACTTAATTGTACTGTCTGTGCGCATCACATTATCGAAAAGACAGGAATAAAATGTGTTAATATTAATTAAATAATGTGTTCATTTGTGAGTAATTTACTTCATTGATAGCTACTCTCTACATACTTCTTATATACGCGCCCCACGTTTTTCGTTTCAAATCCAAAAAGTTAAAAATCTGTCTATAAAAGAAATTATTTTATACTTTTTAGTCCGTTTCAAAAACGTGGTATATTAAACTTTTTCTTCTTTCTTTTATTATTTTCGTCTTTTTAGTATTTTCTTGCTTTGTCATCTAATTCTGAACTATGTTAAAGATTTTAAGTCTCTATCTCATCAGAAAGTTAGTTTAAAATCAATTACAAAGTTCCACCCGGACAGACATACAAGAAAGCGAGTTAATAAAAATGTGGTAAACTTAAACCACTTTTCGAACTTTTACCATTCCAACCCACAAGTGGGGAACGGTATTAATTTAGGTCAAAAATCAGTTTTCAAAAATGTTTCCGTTTTGAGGTCCCCCGAATCCAAAAAACATATTTTTGGAAAAACTCTGTGCGTCTGTTAGTCTGTGAACACTATACAGGTCAAACGGATGCGCGGATTGAAACCAAATTTTGGGAGGATGTTTGGTATGCAAATATGAAGAGCCCTATTGTTTTTGGGGAAAATCGGCGCATGCGCAGAAGAGATATATGCTAAAACGGCGTTTTTATATAATAATGGTATACTTTTCATAACGGCTTATTATTGTATTTATTTTTTTAAGAAAGTTTTGTAAATTTTTTTTTCTAAACTTTATAGTTTCGGAAATATTTTGAAAATAAATAAAAAATCAGCCGCTCTTTTGTTTTATGGATCTGTCAGAAATAAACTAGTGAGGCATGTTTTGATTAATTTTTACATGACGTGGAACATATTATGTAGTTAACCATGGCAACGAATAGTTTATATCATATTGAATACCCGCGTCACCTCACGCGATATCAGAAATTTTATTTTCTTTATTATAATCAAATGTCAACATTTTTGAAGTTGGAATGGTCCCGTCGCCCAATTGGCTGGAATTTTTGGGTTAACTACTGCGTAAAACACAAAATATTTTAATACTTAAACAGAAACAACATTTAAAGTACGTTACACTGTTTAAGCTATAGGCTCCTTATCAAAACCAACAAATAACATTTTTAAATATAGGTACAGTACAAAATACTAAATAAACAATAGTCAAAATGTATGCAGAGAAACCACAACGTAGAAATTAGACAACTAATAGGTAACAGTCGTTTCAGAAACCGGCCATAAAGTATGCAGTTGTGTGAATGGCAACCATTGCTCCCGGAGGGAGACGGTTCCCGTAATGCAGTTACGGTGTCGCTCGTTACATGCGACAAATACAATATATTGGACAAGACGGACTGATTTAATTTCTTATACAGACTGTACCATGCCGGGTGCCTGAAGGATTCTCTGTCACGGACAAATTGATTTAGCTATGGAATATAAAAGGGTTTATGGCGAATGCAATTTAATTCTTTTCTATATAAGAATATATCCACGTAGAACTTCAGACGATAATTCTGGTCTTCAATTTGAGAATGATAGTCTTACCTTATACTCACGTGTCATTAGTTATTTAACGAAATAGGCTATTATACCATTTTTTGGCAAGTGTTTTAAATTAATACTAAAGTGATAATGAAGTACTACATTTTTTATAATAATATTTTATAACCGAATAGTGCCATAAAAACGACTTTTAATTTATCATTAATGTATTTTCACAAGAAAACGACTCGTGACGTCATTATGATCGTAAATAATAACCCTAGTGCACAATAACCATAGTAACACTTTACAATTAAAAATATTTAAGATTATTACGTTATGGTCTATAAGAGCTGGCTACGGAGAAAATGGGTGACTCGGTGCAGAGCTGAAAATTTGCAGAATAATAGGAGATAGTACAAGTAAATAGGGAAAAAACTGCCAGAAGGCTAGGCGGAAGATAAAAAGCCGCCAGAAGGCGCTAATGTTGCGAAAAATCAGTGCAATTCTGGCAATTTCTATACTTATTCTGTAATTCAAAACTAGATTATATATTATAATATATATATTATACATTATATACCTAGTTATAAGGGCATACTGAAAATTCAAACATGATATAATAATTACATTCGACAAATATTCAAAATTATTAATGTTATTTTGATAGAAATAAAATTAAATAAATTAATAAAATTACATTGTTATAACAACGTAATTTTATTAATGAAAATATATGACGATTAATTTTATTTCTATCAAAATGATATTAATAATTTTGAATATTTGTCGAATGTAATTATTATATCATGTTTGAATTTTCAGTATGCCCTTATAACTATATAATGTATAATATATATAATATATAATCTTGTTTTGAATTACAGAATAAGTATATATGTATGTATATTATGTATAAATAAGTATATATATGATTTTTCGCAACATTAGCGCCTTCTGGCGGCTCTTTATCTTCCACTTAGCCTTTTGGCGATTTTTTTCCTACTTACTTGTACTATCTCCTATTATTCTGCAAATTTTCAGCTCTGCACCGAGTCACCCATTTTCTCCATAGCCAGCTCTACCACTATTAACAGTATACAAGTTAGTAAAACTGGATTTATTTATTAAACATATTTGTCTTTGGTAGATTAGTTTCCCCTCAAATAATTTATTTTTGTTGTAATTTTGACCATACTGTCGTATTTATTAATCTACACCAACGGTCGGCAACCTTTTGGCAAGCAAGGGCCACATAGTGGCAAATTGAAATAAATAATATTTGAATTTTATTAAAAATTTAAACGAGAACTTTTCTTTTACAAAAATTAGTGTGACGTTGAGGCTGTATTTGAGTGGCTATTTGTTGTATGTTAGCTTCCAGGTTTGTAGTTGCAATTTGTTGAATAGCTCTCAAATGCTCATCTGTGAGACGAGAAGCATATTTATTTTTTCTGTATAATTGAGAATCGAAAAGGTTTGCTCGCATAAGTAAGTACTACCAAAAATTGTAATTAATTGCAGAGCCAAAATTAGATAGCAAACTGCCTTAAAATTTAACAAGATCTTTGATTTCAAAGGAAGAGTTTTTGAGAGTATCATTAGATTTGACCTCAATCACGTTTTTGTAAATGACTGGGTACATCCTCAATATCACAAAAAAAAGGTTTGTGAAAATTATTTTAATTATTTATTTATGTAGGTAAGTAGGTACATACGACTTTTATTTATAAAAGAGTCACGGCCGCAAGGTATAGGGCTGCGGGCCGCATGCGGCCCGCGGGTTACCGACCCCTGATCTACACCAAACGTTTACTATACAGGGTGAGTCAGACCACCCGTATCAGTCGTTTTTTTCGAAAACGGTTAGTCGTAGAGAGTTGTGTCAAAAATCTGTATTATAAAAGCCCTAATGAAGAATCGAATGGTGATATTTTTTCCCCCCGGAAAGGTCGGCTTCCCTGTTAGTTTGCTCTGAAATGTTCAGAACTCCGGAATGTTAAATGGCACGATAGGTCGAAAGTGGAATTGGGGTCCAGTTCGATAACACTATGCACCCAAATTTTGAAATTTTTTTTTTTAAGTCATAGAAAACGCGAAATTTTGACGTTCAAAAAAAAAAACTTTGCGGATTATTCACAAATTTCCTCAAAAATACGTGAAAAAAATGGAACTACTTTTCGTCTTTCACTGTCATTTTTTGAATCTAACCAATCAAAAATCACAAATACACGTCATAGCAACTGGTGTAGAATTATTGTATAACTATCTCACTTTGTATGCAGCTTTCGATTGTGTTATAGAAGCAGGGTCGTATTTAGATTCGCATACCCGTTTATCGTTCACCCCGGAATTGTTTTTTTAAAAACTCAACGTTTGCCCCTTCCCGTTTCACTGCGAGACAATTCGCATACCCCTTTATCGTTTACCCCAGAATTACAATTCGCATACCCGTTTATCGTTCACCCCGGAATTGTTTTTTTAAAAACTCCACATTTGCCCCTTCCCGTTTCACTGCGAGACAATTCGCATACCCCTTTATCGTTCACCCCAAAATTACAATTCGCATACCCGTTTATCATTCACCCCGGAATTGTTTTTTTAAAAACTCCACATTTGCCCCTTCCCGTTTCACTGCGAGACAATTCGCATACCCCTTTATCAAAAAAAGCGGTGGTTTTCAATCTTCATGAAAATGTGAGTTTTAAATTTAAAATTGGTTTTATAAATTAAAATTTCCAAATACGACTCTGCCCTGAACGTTCAATTGTATTTTATTCTAACCAATTGATATTTCTATCTTTGCTTATCATAGATACAGGTATATATAACTTTCTCTTTTCTTATCACTATATGAGACAAGATAGCGATCTAAATCAACTTACTATACCATATTTAATTTTTTTAAATTAATTTTTAAAAATTAATTTTCCGCACTTAAAACGACCAATAACGCTGTTATATGTTATATAAAACAATAATTGTGAATTTCCAGTGGATATTTTGCATAGCAAGTTATCGTACTCTTACCGTGGAATTGTTGAAAAGATCTTTAAAAAATAAGCAAGTTTTGAAGGACATTTTTTTTTGTTACTGCCACCCCTGTTAAGTAATATTCGTTTGAAATTATTTAATTAACATGTAAGAATAACAAGTTAATTTTAAAAGTTGGCATTTAAAATCTAGTTACCTAATTAAACAATGTCACAAATATTCAAACTGTCTTCAATTTACTTCTAAACACTGCAGAGCTCTTCTAGATATGTTATGAGTACCTGGAAGTATTTTCCGACAAAAAAAAAACAATTGCAATTGCAATTATTGTGACATTGTTTAATTAGGTAACTAGATTTTAAATGCCAACTTTTAAAATTAACTTTGTTATTCTTACATGTTAATTTAATAATTTCAAACGAATATTACTTAACAGGGGTGGCAGTAACAAAAAAAAATGTCCTACAAAACTTGCTTATTTTTTAAAGATCTTTTCAACAATACCACTTTCGACCTATCGTGCCATTTAACATTCCGGAGTTCTGAACATTCCGGAGGAAACTAACAGGGAAGCCGACCTTTTTCGGGGGGGAAAAATATCACCATTCGATTCTTCATTAGGGCTTTTATAATACAGATTTTTGAGACAACTCTCTACGACTAACCGTTTTCGAAAAAAACGACTGATACGGGTGGTCTGACTCACCCTGTATATGAATAAAATTTGAAAAAATTACAGAAGCGAAAAAAAATGCATTGAAATAAAACTGCAGAAGCATAATGTAAAAAGCAACAGAGTTTCGAATGAGTTTTTCTTTCAAAATAAGGCCAAATTATTGCTGTGTAAAGCTATTACCAACTTAAAAGTGTTATAAGTTCGTTAGTTTAACAATCGTTACCAACTGTACAAACACTAGCAGAGAGTGGGTCAAGTGTTTTTGGCATGAAAACCGATGCCTGTGCATATAGTTTCTAGTTATAGGTGGAAATATACATAACACAAAATTATACTAGTATGGTTGGCCTGGTGCAGAACTATTTGTCGGGACTTAAAAAAATCGAGCTTCACTTCTAGATGCATAAAAAATTATTATTTAATTATTTTGAAATAACTATATAAAAATCTATTATAAAAAAAAGCAAAAAAAAAAATGGAAAACCACAATTTTTTCGATTAGACACAGTAATTGATTTCTTAGGACATTACCCAAATGAGCCATCCAGCATATTCTTGGCTTCCAGGACTTTTTGATTTGTGTTTATTATATAAATAAATATATTTGTAATAGCTGCAACAGCAGCAACACAAACAACGTCCAGGTCCATTTAACTGCGCCGTTTAAATGGACAGTGAAGCCGTCGAGCCACGCCAAGTGTGTACACACATTCGTAGACGCTCGCTTTACCTAATCTTTCGGCGAGACCTCTCGGCGAGCGCACTCGGCGAATGTGTGCTAAAATTTGAGAAATAAATAATGTTTGCCCCTACCACAAATGCCGTCTCCCCTGACTAATCAGAGGCACTGCTCTCAAAGAAAAAAGGCTTATTTAATGTACTTTTTATAAAAAAAATTTATTGGCACAATATGATTATTAAAAACTCGGGTCGCAGTGCTAAACCCTACCGACAATAAAGTGTATTTGCTTTTATAAGCAGTGTGGCTCTATTATATGAACTTAACATTGTTTTTGGGCAAAATAAAAAAAATTAACCCTTAATAACCCCTTAGAACAACATTTTTTTTGTTAGGTACTTAATTTCAATATTAATATCAATTCAACATCTATCCCAAATTATATACACCCTTCAGAATGTAAATCCATATCAGTAAACTAGTGTTTTCATAAAATTTGTAAGTCCGGTCCTGTCCGGCCGATTTTATTAAAATTTTAGCATCACATTTTAATAATCACTAAAGGGTTAAATTTCAAATTTGAAACGATTGCGAGATTTTTTTCGGTATTTTTGGGCCAAACTTCTTAGGAGGCTATGAAACGTCGAGAAATTTTGGTCCGACACCTAGGTTCCGCCATCAGACCGACGCCAATAGTGTAAGTGCCTTATGGCAAATACACTAATTATAAACATTTTTTTCAGAGTAATATATTAGTCCTCACTTTTCATAATTTATATTTAAATTGAAAAGTTCTGTATCATACTAGTGAGAAAATGTAAGATGAAATAATCATCCACTTTCCTGATGTGTGTCTGTGTCCATAAGGCAAAACCGCGTACGCCAAATTTACGGAAAAATAATATTAAGTATAGACGATTTATTAGTTTAACGCGTGATAAGTTCTGTTGGATCTTTTTGAAACTATTGTAATATCTCTGTGGTATCAACCCCTTCAGTAAATGTGGTATAATGATAGAAACTCAACATTGTTTTGTATTGTTGAGTTTCAATCATTATACCACATTTACTGACTGGGTTGAAACCATAGAGATATAACAATAATGTACGCGCGAAAGCAGTGAAAATGTCTGCAATAAAGAGAGAGAACAGTTCCTTATCTCTATGGTAATTAATGATACAAAACGATGCTGATTTGAGTAAAAACATTTTCTGTAGCGTTCTCTGTCATAACTGCAGACACTTTCACTTATGGCAAGCATACTCACTAGCGTACTCTAGTTACTTATAGCTCTATGGTTGAAACCGTGTAGATGTGTAGATGAAAAGTTTTAAGGCTATTGCAATTATGAGAGAGAACAATTCCTTACCTCTACGGTAACTGATGATACAAAACAATGCTGAATTGAGTAAACAAATTTCTGGTTTTCTGCAGCGTTCTCTCTCTTAACTGAGGACACTTTCACTTATGACAAGCATACTTACTAGCGTACTCTAGTTACTTATATCTCTATGGTTGAAACCGTTTTGAAATGTGTAATTGAAAAGTTTACATGCCATACAAAATGTAGTTAAAAACAGATATCTGAAGATATGAAAAACAACGATCCATCGTGAGACGCCTGTCAGACGTGAAACATAAATTGAAGTAAAATTTTAGTCCTTAAATCAAATTCGGTCTGTAACTAAATTTCGCCCTGTAACTAAATATCGCCGTCATTTAACTTACCAATATATAACAACGCACAGTAATTATTATTTACCCACGCCAAAGAAAGGCATACGCAGTACACAGCTCTCACAGAGAAGGAACGAAGTGTACAGTATACGCGCGCGCTCGCACACACACAAGGGAGCCGAGAGCGGTGGCGTAGAGAGGGGCACGTCGTTTGCGGTCGCAGTAACGCGCACATCAAAAACAAATGCGAAAAAAATTATTAGACTTAAGCGGTTTTGTCGTATGACCGATATATTAACCCACACATGTACACTCTACAGTGTGTACACATTCAATTGAATGCATATGTATGGCTTTATTTTTCGTAACACGTAGTCGAATGGTTTTCTTTAGGTCTCTTTCTGAGACTGAGCCAAATCTCCCCTTATGCAACGGTATAACGAGTGATTAGAAAACTTAATTATGTAATCCCATCTATTGGTCGTGCGCTGAATAACTTATCAGCACAATCGCTGGTATATAAATAGCCCGACTAAACAATTCACTTTCCAGATTTCGTTTGTGTTTTGTTTTGATCGATGTCAAATCATTTCATAGCTATAGGGATCCTTTGACCTTTATATGGATTACTCTATCTGGCGGAGAAACTTACAACTATAATCAGAGAAACATGATTATGAATCGTACTGTGAATCGGTACTGATAAATTGTGAATTTTTTTATTATAATAATAAAAAGCGTAGAATAAATTAATAAATGACTTATTATGGAACCTGCGAAGTTTTCACCTCGTGCAAACACAAATAAAAAGTTAGAAAAAGGTTGTAATAGTACCACATCATTTCAATGCAGATGGTTAGTTATTTTACCAAGTACTGTGCGATCGGCGAAAGAAGACCGGTGGGGAAAGGGCAAGAAGTCGTTGATGTGTTCCCAAATTATCGGAATTCATAGGCGGCGCATAGCAAGGCATGCAAACAATGTATAGCTTTAAATTTTAAGGCATTATTTTGAGCCTCTAACTCGCACATTTTAATTACATTCGCTATGAGCTCCCTAGCGTCACTTCTAACTGTTTTTCCCTTTTTACTTTCCATTTTGATGATATTCAGACAACACCCCTCAACTTAGTCCGTGAACGCACACCTATGTACTGTCTGGTGTATGATTTTTTTGTACTGTTAGCAAGTGTCGCTGTGTAGTCGTACAGCTATGGCAATAGTACAATTATCGCGATACGACAATTGCGACACGTTTGGTCGACTGGACTCCCTTATTGCATAGAAGCGGTTCCAGGATCATTACCTTTTACTAATATAAAATACATGTGCGCTCTTCTGCAATAAGGTCATAGGACTACATTCCATAGACCGGTCTTCTTTTAAAAATCCAACAGTAAGTAGGTATTATACTTAGTCTTAGTATTGAAAACTTCATTTATTTATAATCAATTTGAATGGATTTCGTGTGAAATTAAATTAGATATAACTTCTTATATGAACGAAAGTCAGCTCTGACGCACAAACCGCTAGTTTAGCGGTATGTGCAATATACTAGTAACTATTGTATTGTATGGATTGGTAGCCCCATAGCCCTAGAAGCTTCTATGGATATAGCCCCTGCGGACAACTATCAATATCAGATCGATGAATGTACTATTCCAGGCTAACCAACCTAATTGTGTTTGCACACATTTATTGTCTCCAAGCCGTGATGCATGTTAACTGCAATGCTAATTTCTGCGGTTAAATAGCAAAATGGTTTATGTATGATTTTTGATGGGTTACAACAGAAAGTCAGTTATCCATGTTTTGTTACGACAAAAAATATTCAGCAAAACGTTCTAGCGCAGTGATTTCTAATTTGTAGGCCGCTCCCTCCTAGGGACAAATTCTGACAAGATTGCCAGCGTTTTATTATTGTTACATTATTGTCCTTGACGTTTATTAATTTTAATTTTACACCAGGTACGTTGTTTTCTGTAAAAAATTTGATTTTATACATTCGTTTTTTACATGAGTTTTAATGAGGATTAGGAGAGATAGTGAGAAATTTTTGTAAGTACTTTATAAAAAACGGCCAAGTGCCAGTCGGACTCGCGCACTGAGGGTTCCGTACAAACTTGTAGGTATGTAAATAGTTCGTCCATCACGGGAATCGAGTCTTGAAGATTTTATCCGCTTTGCCGTTGGAAAACCGTTGTCACCATATATCGACATAAGTTAAGGTTATAGTGTGTAATTATTGCAATGGGTTCAGTTCAGATGGACTACCTGAACTGTACTGCGTACCGTGGCTATATCTGATCTGATAGTCTAGCGGTCGTGTCGTGCTGTATGCGAGAGTTCTCATAACTATATTTTAATAGGCGTTCGAGTACGCTGTTGTATAAACGCACCGTTAGCAAACGCTTTGTATTAGGACTTCTACTGTGTACGTGCGTAGCACGTTGTTGCGGTTTGTATATTATGTTTGTGTATAGTATAGAATGCATTGTGTACATTATTTGTTGTTATAACGGCAATAGAGATACACACTCTGTGAAAATTTCAACTCTCTACATAGTACGGTTCATGAAATAAATTCCGTTGACATACAGACGGACCGGACAGCGGAGGCTTGGTAATAGGGTCCCGATGGGCACTTTTCGGGTACGGAACTCTAAAAAGGCTCATTCGATTGTTATGAAAATTAATGGTGCGTCAACAATTTATTTTGTGAAAAAGAGAGACGAAAACCACTGTCGTTACGCGTAAAATTTTAGATTAAAAAATTGGTTGTCTGTAAAGTCGGTTTACGGACGATAGTTTTACGTGATAACGTATTCCGTAATACATAACCTAAACCTCCCAAAATTTGGTTTCAATCCGCTTATCCTTGGTGTCGGAATGATAAGAAATGTCAAAAGTGACGTTTGCAACTTACAAAGTATTATGTTCTAATAATAATTAGTTATTCCAATAGTTAACTTAGAAGGCTTTGCAAATCACAAAATACTAATGTCAAAAAATAAACATTAGAAATGCAGCCGTTTTCATGTTAAGACAAGACATACGTTATTTTCTAATTTCCATGTACGGCAAACAAAGACGACCGACCGCGTCGCGCGCGCGCCATGCAATAGACAACAATGCATTTATACAGCTATTTTTCTATATAAATTTGTATAAAATATTTTTCTATATAAATTTGTATAAAAAAACTGTTTAGGCAAATTCTGTTATACGAAATCTATGTAAAATGTTCTCCTCTTTCGTTTAAGACTGGTTTCAAACCGATCTGATTTAAATTGAGCGAGAAATTAGCAAAAAGCACGCACAGGGTCAGGCGGAACGTTACGCGTTATGCGTTACGCGTTACGAACGTTAGGAACGTTACGTTACACTTTTTCGTACATGCAGCCGGTGTTTTATCAATTTATAATATTGGTGATTCATCAATTTATAAGACGTTATCACGTCAAAAAAGCGTGTGTTTGTGTGTGTCAGCTCCGACGCACGACTGGAGTTTATCCTTGGATACGTTGTGTAATGTATTCCATCTCATTCTTTCGCACGTTAAATCCTACAGATATACATTTGTCTCTATACATATATATTATGTACATCGCACAAGTGTAATGTATTTCATCTCATTCTTTTGCACGTAAAATCCTACAGATATATATGTTTGTTTCTCTTGAAGCGGACGATCGTAACGCCACACTTGAAGCGGTGGAGCGTAACGCCTCACCAATTGATTTTACTACTCATAAAATTTCCGTACCGGGTCTTATAACTCAAATCGTTTCTTAAGGAGTAAACTCCAAAAAACTGGAAATTGTGAAAACCGATAAATGGACGTTTAAAGATGAAATCTCAACAGTCTGTAGACAATTTAGGATTCATGCCATAAACGTAGGAGCAGGGAATTTATAAATAAACATCTACAGAAAATCAATGAATAAAAAGGATTTAAAACAAATGCACGATCAAAAATTTTACGACATATAACATAACACAGGATATAGAAAAAAAAACAACATCAGTTACATTGTAGTGTGCTAAAGAACTGAATGGATAAGGAAAGAATCTGAGATCTGTGGAGTGCTGGGCCATTGTATTACAATGAGTTTAGTTTACCATACAAACGATATCTTGTGTCTTCTTGGAACAATAAGCCAACTCAGCCAAGGCATTCTATTAACTAACTCTTGACTATAAAACTCTTTTCTTTATAACACGTTTATATAATAAATATTGTATACTAATAAATTGATAACTAAGTCCTAATAATATTAAGGCCGCTGCACACGAGGCTAGAAAAGCTGCTAGATTCCTTGCTAGATTTTTCTACTAGTTTTCTAGCGCTGGCTTTTGCTTTTGTGTGCTCGCTTCACACGAGACATCTTTTCAAGCTTGTTTTGTGAATAAATCTGGTGCGCGCCCAGTGACAGTTAAATATAAACACAGAGCAAAACGTGTCTGTTGTCTGACTCTGAGCAGAATGATGCCATATTGGTTTGTGGGCGTTTGTTCAAGTCGATCACGTGACAAGATATTGCTTCCTGATAGGTTCTTGCTCATACCTACAAGGAAAATAGCCCTTGTTCTAATTTTAAAACCTATCTTGTGAGCTAACAGGCGTGCCCGCAGTGGCGTTATTTCCAGCTTTGTACCCAGCCTACTGGCCTGCAGAGCTCCAAGCAGTGTTTCTAGCCTCGTGTGCAGCGGCCTTTATTAAAATTAAATGAAGAACTCATAAAGCTGAGCATTTTTAATTTATATAACGTGGCAGCGACAATAGTGGAGCCTTCGCGGCAGCGTCCCGCTCAGCTGCTATAACGCTAGTGGAGCCTCCGGCTCCTCCGTAACTTTCGCTTACTTGACTAGTATTCGATCTAACCACGTACGTATATCCAACCATTTGAAAACAAAGTTTTGAAAAAGTTAAAAAGAATTAATTTTTACTATGTATATTTGATCGTAGGTATTTCTTAGTTTGGATGAAATTGATAATTGTGTCGGGAATGACAAAAATACCAGTGTGTCAGCGGTTACCAACGCATTTATGTCATTCAAACGAAGAAATAATCAGTCCGTCCGATCAGATATAGCAAAAAATTGATCATTTCTTACTTTGGAAAGGTTTTTTTTACCATTCTAACACCTTAATGAGGAATGATACTACGTCAAAATTCATTTTTCAAAATTTTACACTATTTTTTTGTTCTGAGGTCACCCGAATCCAAAAAACATATTTTTGGAAACAATTTGTGCGTCTGTTAGTCTGTGAATACGAAGCAGATCAAACGGATGAACGGATTAAAACCAAATTTCGGGAGGATGTTTGATATGCAAATATGAAGAGCCCTATTGTTTTTGCGGAAAATCGGCGCTTACGCAAAAGAGATATCTGCTATAACGCTATTTTTTTAATATACTTTTCATAACGGTTTATTATTCTATTTATGCTGTCAATAAAGTTTTGTTAAAATTTTTTTTTCTAAACTTTATAATTTCGGAAATATTTCGAAAATACAAAAATCAGCTGTTCTCTTGTTTTGTAGATCTGTCAGAAAAAAATTAGTTAAGCATGCTTTGGTTAATTTTTATATGGCGTGAAACATATTATGTAAGTAATCGTGGCAACGAATAGCAAATATCATATTTAATACCAGCCATTACCCGCGTCACCACGCGCCATATTAGAAATTTTATTTTCTTTATTAGGTATATCAAATTCCAATATTTTTGAAGTTGGAATGGTCCCGTCGCCCAATTGGCTGGAGTTTTTCAGTAAGTTTGGAATATATACGGCTCATACGAGTCAGTTTGTACATATTGTCTTTTGACGACAACGTCGGCCACTGAAACAGACCGACAAAGTATATTAGCAGACGACGATATCATTCTGCATAAACAGTCATGTGAGCAAAGAGAATGTCCTCTTTTCTCTTCTCTTTTTACTTCCATCTATTCCTTTTATCTAATGCATTATTCCTTTTAAGCTATTTACATTTTTATTCGGCGAATGGACATTTATCTTAAAGCTAATTTGCAAATATTGTTCCATCTTGCAGTTATGTTTACCAACAGTACTAACTTACAGTTTCCACCAGTTTTTTTTTTGTCATTTTAAAATATTTTTACTTTAGTTGGCATGTATACAGAATGATTTCTAAGTTGATTTTTTTCATTTAACAGCGTGTAGAAATCAAATAGACGAACACATATTTCAAGTAACTTTTTTATCAAAACTCAAAAGTTAAAAAGAAACGGGCTTTCAAGGTTTAATTAAATTTTATCTGATATCGCGTCCGGTGACGCGGGTAATTGCTAGTGTTAATATATTTTTATTTTAAAAATATTTCTAGAACTATAAAGTTTAAAAAAAAATTTTAACGAAACTTTCTTAAAAAAATAAATACAATAATAAATAGTTATGGAAAGTATATCGATATTATATAAAAAAATAACGTTATAGTCTATATCTCTTCTGCGTCAATTTTTCTATAAAAACAACAGGTCTCTTCATATTTGCATACCAAACATCCTCCCAAAATTTGGTTTCAATCCGTTCACCCATTTGACCTGTATCGTGTTCACAGACAAACAGACACACAGCTTTTTTCGAAAAATATGTTTCTTGGATTCAGAAGGCCTTAAAACGAAACAATATCGTAAAAGAGTGAATAATTTTGACCTACATTAGTACCATTTTCTACAATTGTGGTGTTGAAATAGTAAAAACTAGAACAAAACAGGGAAAAGTTGGTTTTACAGTGATTTATGTTTTTTTGGATTATAGTTTTAAATGTTGTATTTCTTTAAGAATAAAGATCAGAAACAATCAAAACCCAGCATTTTGTGTGCTTTTTTATATTTTTATATAAAACACATAAATTATGACAAGCGCCAAGCTTCTATTTTTTCAGAAATACACGTCCATTTAGGCTTACAAACATTTTTATTTTCCTCAACGAATATCTGAACCAATAAAAGTTAAAGAACTGATCTAGCTAAAAGTTATCACATAATCACTTTATATTATCAGGATAATTTACACGTGACTTGGTTCTTAACCTAAAAAAAAGTTTTTTTCTAAGCCCCGCGTGAATAGGTGTCGAGGATCTGACAACTAATTCAATCTAGCGTTGGGCAGCCGACGAGGCAGGGCTCGCTGTCCTTTACAGAGTTCTACAGGCCAGCGGGCAGCGGCTTACCACTCAACCACATTCTGACGCTCATAGTCAACCATTCTACGTAATATGTACAAATGCACTCCAAAACCAACCCTTTAGCGAAGCCCTGCAGTTTGAAATTCGCTGAAATGTCATCATCTGAGTATGCCATCCATGCTGCCATGTAAAAATTTAATAGTTGATTTCAGAAGAAATTGTTAGGGAACGTCCACAAACTACGTGATCTCAAAATCTCATCAAATCTTAAGAGTATTCGTCCCTGCAAACACCCCCTGCACCCTTCATCTCAAATCTTTTCCCCTCGCCTAAAAACGGTTCGCGCTCTCCCGACGCTATTTTTAAAGCTAGAGGGTTCTGGTAAACGCCAAATGAAAGACAAAGAATCAGACTACAGATCCTTCAGGCGATTTTTTTGAAAAACAGTTTCGCCTACGTGTGAAATATTACGTAACTTATTATTTTTTTCAAAAGGTTGTAAGTTTTTTCAGGAATTTTTTTTCAAAAAATTCGCCTGAGGGATCTGCAGTTTGATTCTTTGTCTTTCATTTGGCGTTTACCAGAACCCTCTAGCTTTAAAAATAGCGCCGGGAGAGCGCGAACTGTTTTTAGGCGAGGGGAAAAGATTTGAGCTGAAGGGTGCAGGGGGTATTTGTAGGGACGAATACTCTTAATTCAGAGAATATACATTATTGCAACAGATAACATTTTGTATAATTATTTTCCTCTTATTTCACAGAAGAAATGTAGTACAAAGAAGACATCAGTATTAAAGTTTAGGTATTTAGTGGTATAAAACAAAATACATGACATGAAAAAAATGTTATTTTAAAAATTATAAGGTAAACCCCACCACAGGTATCGATTTTTTAAATTTAAAATATAAGCCTTTGTTTCATTAAAAAAATTCCAGCCAATTGAGTGACGGGACCATGCCAAAATAAAATTTCTGATATCGCGTGAGATGACGTAGGTAATGGTTAGTATTCAAAACGATATTTGCTATTCGTTGCCATGGTTACTAACATAATATGTTCCACGTCATGTAACAATTAATCAAAGCATATTATGCTTACCTAACTAGTTTATTTCTGACAGATCTACAAAACAAAAGAACAGCTGACTTTTTTTATTTTCAAAACATTTCCGTAACTACAAAGTTTAGAAGAAAAATGTTTAACGAAACTTTTTAGAAAAAATATATAGAATAATAAGCCGTTATGAAAAGTATACTATTATTATATATAAAACACTGTTATAGCATTTATCTTATCTGTGCATGCGTCGATTTTCCTCAAAAACAATAAAGCTCTTCATATTTGCATACTAAACGTCCTCCCGAAATTTGGTTTCAATCCGTTCATCCGTTTGACCTGTATCGTGCTCACAGATTAACAGACAAACCGACGTACAGAGTTTTTCCAAAAATATGTATTTTACATTTTTAACAAAAAAATTGAACCGACTTCACACTAAAAAGTAAAAAATAATTGCGTATTGAAATGTTTTGGAGTCGGTGTCAGCCAAAATGAAATCTATTCCGAGAACTACACCGACATCAAAACATTTTAATACGCAATTATTTTTTACTTTTTAGTGTGAAGTCGGTTCAATTTTTTTGTTAAAAATATTTTATGTTGCTCTTTTGAGTGTTAATCTAACACTAAAAATCGGTGAAAATACATAAAAAACATTATGTGTGCCTTTGAAATTTGAGAGTTTCCCTCGATTTCTCCGGATTCCACCATCAGATCCTGACTTGGTTCCGATGGGACCACCTCTGAGGTGCATTCTTTCGAATAAAAAAAAAAATTGAAAATCGGTCCATAATTGACGGAGAAATCGGTGAACATACATAAAGAAAAAAAATAAAAATAAAAAAAAATATATACAGACGAACATAGAACCTCCTCCTTTTTGTTGAAGTCGGTTAAAAAATAATGTAAAATTTTGAAAAGTGATTTTTGACCTAAACTAGTACCATTCCCCACTCGTGGGTTGGAATGGTAAAAAAATCAATAAATAATGCATTTTTTATAGCGGAAACGACTTCAATATTAGTTTGTGCTCTGACAACTTCTGAATTCTTAGTAGACAACTGATTTAGGTCTTTATATCGATAAATCCAAACATCAAAAGATAATTTAATTGACGAAGTTTTCAACCCATTTTCTAATTACGAAAACATCGGCTTTGAAATATTCAACTTCCCTGTACGATTCCAAGAAAAGTGGGACTTATTCCTTATGCATTATGCAGTACAAAATGATGCATTGTTAATTATTTATTAGCTGGATGTCTTTTCAGTCATTATAGTGTTTGTCATTCAGTAAATAATAGATGAGCAAATAACGTCTCTTCTAATTAAAACAATTTACAGGTTTTTAACAGTACTAATGAGCAGATACGTAGCATACAATAATATTAAATCTATCTGTAACCAAGGGTTGGTTTCAGGAAAAAATACGAACAAGAGAGAGTAGAACTCGCGCCCTGAGGGTTCCGTACCGTTATTTCATAAAAATTAAATTTGTCATGTAATAATTCTATATGCCATCAAAAACATAAATGTGAAAAAGGTAGCCAAGTTCAATATTCAGTACAAAAAGAATTGAGATCTTAAAAGATACCGAGTTTTCACTTGGCAAGTTTTCGTGTTTTGTATTATAATTTACATCTAAATTGATGAACTAAGCAAATACTGAAGGTTTATTTATTGCATTTTATTGTCTGACGTTTCGGCAAACTTTATGTCATCTTCGGAGAATCAATGCTGTCTGTTTTCTCAGTATTGTTGTTATTTATATTATTTATTTTATACATAACAACAATACTGAGAAAACATACAGCATTGATTCTCCGAAGATGGCATAAAGTTTGCCGAAACGTCAGACAATAAAATGCAATAAATAAACCTTCAGTATTTGCTTAGTTCATCGATCCTATGCCACCAGGATTCATCCTTTAATCTTTCACATTTATGTTTTTGATGGGATATCATTCCTTTTTGTAAAGAAATTATTATTATTTTTCATTCAAAAGTGATTTGTAAAATTAATATTTTTCCCTGTACCTATAGCTTTCTTTTTCGAAATCGATTGCTTGGAGAATATTTCAAATCTTAAAAATTCACTGTTTTCTGATTTTTTTTCCTTTATATACACACAATTACGTAGCTGAACGCTAAATTTCAAGTTTCTAGGTCATCTGGAAGTGGGTTAGGTTTTTGATCTATATTATGTAACTGAGTCAGTCAGTCAGTGATAAAAATGCCGATTTTTAGACGCTAATATCTCAATAATTGTTTGAGCTGTATTTATGTTTGAGGTTTTAGTTAATCTCACGAGTTTTAATAAATTAACCAAATTTCGTGTGTTTATGTTAAATAAATTTTGAGCTATTAAGGGGTCAAAAGTGGCTCCAAATGGTTCGTGTAATATAACATAGGTACGGCTGCTGCTTCCTTTTTAGTGTATTTGCCATAAGGCACTTACACTATTGGCGTCGGTCGGATGGCGGGACCTAGGGGTCGGACCAAAATTTCTCGACGTTTCATAGCCTTCTAAGAAGTTTGGCACCATTTTTGGAAAAGTCTATTTATATATGTATATATATATATATATATATATATATATATATATATATATATATATATATATATATATATATATATATATATATTTATATATATATATATACGTATATATGTGTACGGGCTATAACTTTCGAAGGAGTTAATTGATTTTAACGAAATTTGGACCACATGTTGAAATCAATCACCGCACGAAGCCTATTTAAAATGGGCCTAATCGGGCCACTTTAAGGGTGGGTTTTAGGGGTTGAAAAATATTTTTGGGCCCAAAAATACCGAAAAATTTCTCCGAATCGTTTCAAAATTGAAATTTAACCCATTAGTAAAGATAAAAATATGCTGCCAAAATTTTATTAAAATCGGCCCGGCAGGACCGGACTTAAAAATTTTATGAAAACGTTAGTTTGTAGATATGGATTTACTTAGTGAAGGGTGAATTTAATTTGCTAAATTGATAGTAATATCGAAATCAAGAAAAAAATATTATTTTAAGGGATGTATTAAGGGGTTAAAATTTGTATTTTGTCCAAAGACAAAAGGATTAAATTCACATAATAAAGCCACACTGCCTTTTATAGCAAATACACTATATTGTCGGCAGGGTTTTGCACTGCGACCCGAGTTTTTTTTATTTGTTGAACTTGGCTTGCCACGCTACCGCCTGTCTAGATACAGAATCAATGCCAAACAAGATTCTAAGTTAACGGGAGACATGAAAGGTTTTGATAAGTGTGTCAGTATAAAAAAAAAATGTTTTTGTAATGTAACTACAAACTTACGGCCCTGCATGTAACCTTTAAAGTTTGAAATCCTTACACTGCGCGCGCAGTGCAAGAATATCAAACTTTCGGTTCTTGTGGTGTAAATATACTATTAATTTGGTTTTATCGCTCTCAATTTTCGCATTCAAATTTTTGTGTATTTATCAAACATTGTATTTTGTTTCAGCCTTTATTTGTTGCACAATATCGTTGACATAACACGATTAAGCACACATTCGGTCCATTGATCCGGCAAATACCTGTATAACTGTAGTCGCTAATCAGACTAATAATGGTTGGCTAGTTATACAAATAATAACTGCGACGGACTGTACTTGTGTGCACGGAATTAATATTTGATCACATGACACTTCATTCGTGATTAAATTACATTTCCAAATTGGATATTCCATTCAAAAGCGCAACACTAAATACTTCAAAAACAGTTGTTCAATTAAATATTTAGTTAGAAAAGCAGATTTTCAGATATTATTGAATGAATATACCTATAATATTGTATAGTATTTAAGATTACGTTCAGCGTCGAATGATGAAAGCGATATATATTACTAGCTGCTACCCGCGGCTCCGCACGCGATTGAGATATATTGTGACTAAAAAAATTGAACAAATGACAATATCTTTTTCCTTAATAATCATCACGAAAAGTTTTTAATCGACGAAAAAAAATCTGGTCGAAGGAAAAATAATACTGAATACTAATGTTTCGGTACTCCAAGGTTTCTTCTAATTAGGTACCCACTAAAAACATGTTAAATATGTTTTAATATTAATGAACAGTATTTAAAATTTTAAATCGATCTTGTGAAAAACTTGCCATGAAAACAATAATGTATGATGTTTAAAATCGCTTACCTTTTAGTCAAAATGACGACATTAACTTTTTTTAAAAATCACAAATGTTCAACTAATATACAAATATTTGTAAAATTATTGAACAGGTCAAATATACTACAACACTATAATCACGGCACTTTGAACATAATATACTAAATTCGATAAGAATTGCATCGAAACGTAACGGCGACATCAAAATTCAATCCTGTAGAAACAACACCTTTACGTAATTGTTTATACTATTTATATGAGCCTCCACTACACGCGTGGCCAGCACCGCCACTCAAATAAGTGCCTATCATCGCCGCGATGATTGCCTAGCCGTCCACACAATCGAGCCGGTTCATTCACTCACTGTCATCCGTTCGACATGGATGTCGAAGTGCATTCCAAATACATGGTTCTTTTTGGTAAAGTTCTATAAATTTAAAAGTCTCTGTGTTGGTCCACGCATACGTAGACATTGTCGTTGCGCTAAACACCACAAAAAACAAATAAATAAATAAAGAATTTCACGCACTTTCTCCCTCAACCTCTGCCGTGCGATTGAATGTTGGCCGATTGTGTGTACGCGCGCACGATGCTGGCCACGCATTCCTTTGATGTACCGATAATCAACCGATTATATATTTTATTCAACTCATGCGCGTTATTCATGTTTTATCATGCCTAAAAACCGAACCCTAAATAGCCATTTACCGACTGGTGACAATTACTTGTCATAACTCAATAAAGATTCCTACTAGCTCGGCCATTGTGGAGTAATGAAAATAAACGTAACTATTTTCTGAGTCGTAACGAAATAGTAGGTAACAACAACTCCGTTGTTACCCATTGAGACTAAAATTGAGAGGCCGAATGTTTTCGACATGGAGTTTATTCATAACCGGCTAACCTCAAACCAAAACATTGAATCGTGCTGTTTGGTGCTGTTAGTATTGACAGTTTTTTTTATAAAGAAATAAATAGATATTTACAACATCTCATTATAATTAAAACATGAATAACGCGCAATTGTTGAATAAAATGATGGGCGCAACTTGTAGGCTAAGTCATGACACGCCATGAATGACTTAGACTACTAGTTACGCCAATAACTATTCTTCAAACTTTCAAATTATGAATACCTACCCTGTTTCTAATGTGCTGTTCAAATATATTATACAGGTACTTTTTTACCTGTATGTTCAATTCAAATCCTTGTATAGCACAAAAGTCTGACGGTCGCAGTACTGATTCCCCATGAGACGATACTTCCAGTGTCGAGAAACAGTCTCGTGTTGTTATAAAGATATATAATATAAGGAATTCTTATCTCGTACACAGTAGTTCTTGAGGAGGCCCTGTCAAAACATACTGCCCCGGCTGCCGTCCGCGGAACAAACGGACACGATGTCATAAAATAACGAAAACAATTCTCAGTTGGTAAAACTACATCCTCTTTGTAGAACTCTCTATACACGTGTTTCAATTGAATCTCAACGAACATCTTTTTATTTACTTTTAATTTGACATGTAAGAAACTTCCGATTTCTCGTATAGTACTGTCGGATTATAATCATTACCTACGAAATATAATTATTTTTTGTCCTACTCCTTATAAAATAGTTGCTCTTCATGCGGGTGTACCCATCGTATCCATCGTAAAACTTTTTTTTTTTTTTTGTAAATATTGCACATACCTTTATTATCGCTTTGCGCGTCAGAGCTGACTTTCGTTCGTATAAGAAGTTATATCTAAGTTAATTTCACACGAAATCCATTCAAATTAAAGCTTTTTTGAAAAGAGGAGATTCTGATCTATAAAACAGAACCATTTTTAAATCCATTCGAGTTCATAAATACTACTAAAATTGTAATTGAAAATCATGTCGGTTGGTCTGTACGTATGCACCTCCGAGCTCTACAGATTGCAATTTTGGTTGGATTGCCTTGGGTTATATTTTAAACACTTTGTTTACTATCAGACCAGAACGCTATTTAAATCCACTAAAATGTGTTCAGTAGTTTAATTTTTATAAATAGTTTTATTTTACTATTTTTGACAGCTTATTAGTTAAAAAAAAATATTACTGTAAGTGTAGTATATTACCGTAGAATAAGTGCTATATACTTCATACGACGATAACAGCGGTACAGTGTAAGCGCGCTGTGGCAAAGCGGTTAAGGCGTAAGGCCAGTAATAACACAGTGTCGGGTTCGATTCCCGCCAACATCATTGGAAATTTCTTTTTTCTATTCCATTTTATTGCCATTTGATATTTATATATTATATATAATATATTTCAAGGATATTTTTATTTTTTTTTTAATTTTTAATTGTTTTTTTATCTATTTTCTCAATTTTTTTCATTATAATATGTACAGTGGAAAACTTGCGGTATGTGCACTTTTGGTTTTGCCAACTATTTATTATTACTTTATTGCTGGGTTGTAGAGGGCACTGGCCAAAAAATTTGATTTGACAATGATCATATGATTACAGTTTTTATACATTCTGGGACAGCCTATATAATGTAGATAATTAAATTTATATTCTCACAAAAACAAATTATTGATATTTGTACATAGAAAAAGATCGCTTTTCTAGTTAAATTTTGATCAAATCGCGTGGAAAAAAGTTGTTACTAAATGGAAATTGTGCAAAAAAAATTAGTAGTCATTTGGTGCCGATAAAAGAGGTTACCTGGAAAGTTTTCCGAGAATTTTGATGTACCCTTTCCGAATTTCTACTTTGCCACCTCGTATCTTTGCCGCTCGCGCCGCCATATTGGAAAAATAGCGCCTAAAAACAGTTTTCTGACAATATCTCCTTCCCGACTCATTTTTAGAAAAATATGAATAGCGCCACTAGAAAGAACGGAAAATTTTACGAAGGAACCATGTATTTTTCACATGATATTTGATCTAGCAGTTTGTTAACTAAGGTCGATCGCCTGCTAAGATTGCAATAGACTTGTGGGAGCACGCGCGCTGTAAGGCAATGGCTGTAACTTTTGACTGGGACAAGCAAATGATATGAAACCAATTGCAGATGAAAAAGTATCATTTTCTTGAAGTACAACGTGTGTTCTAAAATGTTTTAAAGTACTTTAACAATTATATATGTACCTCTACATTGCAGCACTGCGTCTTCTCTACGGTTGCGTACGTATATTGTATTGTATGTGTTAGTAAATGTACAAATTGGTAATGTGATATATAGGCAGCGAATTGAATTAATATTCGGGGAATACCCGAGGGAGATTGTTTAAAATTATCGGCGCTGTAAAGACGTATATGCCAAATGCACTGTTCTCAATCATTAGACCGTTTAACAAAGTTACAGTGTCTATAATATTATGATGATATTATCAAAGGGAACAGCAACCAATTTATAGATAATGTTATATTAACAAGTAGTAGAATAATTGTAACGTGATTGGAATAATGTTCGAATTTTGAAGAAGATTTATAAAGTATGTTCCAAGCAGCCAGAGAACAGACACAGAACCGTCACCGTCTTGCGCAGTAGCTGAAACGAAACCGATTGTATCAGTTTTTTGCTACTGCTTGGAACATACCTATTGCATTTATTAGCGTTTTTGATACACGGTGTCCCATTTTAATGTAGCCACCATTAGATCTCCGTCATTCCATAAGATACGAAAAAATGTTCTGATTAAAAGCTCGGAGGGGGCCATATTGTGATCACATGAACATTTTCATGGGTGGCGCTACTTTCGAGAAATAACATCAACTTTGTATTTTTAAATGGAAGTTTATGTTTTCATTGGCCCATTGCATAGAGGAGAAAAAATGATTTGAAAATCATTTGGATAATTTTTCGATCGGAGCCCTTTTTATCACGATAATAATCAGTTATTACCGCCTGCATTAATGTTACCCAAGTCATATACCGGAGGAGTCCAGACCATCGTGTCTTGGGTAACGTATGATCTAACTATATAGTCACTTCATATTCAATAAAAAAAATCCGAAACATATTTCAATAGGTACTACAATACATAAAACAATATTTATTTTCAAATTTAAGTCATATCGAAAATTGAATCAAAAGTTTTGAAAAAATAACTGACTGTGACCACGCAAAGTACCTACAAAACACCAAGGTAAAGTTTGTATTAGAGCAGTGGTCCCAATCCGGCGGTCGTTATTTTTATGAAACTATATTTTTTATGAATTGTTTCTTCTTATAGGAATAATACACTTTCTTACAAAAATAAAATAATAATATAATACATATAGACCAGTGCAGTTAGCCCAAAAGCAAGTGAAAAAGGGACAAAATTAATAGCAGAAAACGAATGATGAAGAAGGGGAGAAACTGCCATCAGAAATACAGGAACCAAAAATTCAAATGCGTAAATGGCAGGGGGCGCGTTTTAGGGGTCAAACGTGGTTTTTTGTTATTTCCGGCGAAAGTTGACCTCCAATCGAAAAATGCTGTTTCTTCCCTTCCTCATCATTCGTTTTCTGCTATTAATTTTTTCCTTGTCAAAAGTTAACTTCACTGGTCTAATATATAAAATTTCAATTATTGAAACTGACAAATCAAATAAACTAGTTGTATTGCTCTGTAAACAAATTTTTTATTTTATTACCGTATTTTTCGGACGATAAGACGCACCTTTAATGTTATTTTCCGATCATAATTGTTAACATATATAGATAAAAAAAAATATTTTAATGTTACCTTCTTCTGCTTTTTCTTACCTGCTTCTTATAGTCCGAAAAATACGGTAATTATAAATCCTATTACATTATATTTATAAAAACTCCTACCTATAAACAAAGCAACGACATTTAAAGTTTATTCTTTATGTCTATTCCTTTTTTAACCAAATTTTATTTTTTAAGTTTTAATACAAATTTTATTTTGCGACACGTATGTTAAAACAAAAGAAATAGCCGTACATACATATACATCATACAATCATAAATACATACACTCGAAGAGCATTGCCCTCCTCTGGGACAGTCGGGTAAAAATACCCAAAAAAAATGCAAATGAGATGCAAAATAAAAATCTACTCCGGAAAAAAGTGAAAGATATTTATTTTTATTGTTTGATTTATTCTGACCGTTCAATGAAACTTTTTGTAACCGCTGCACTGAATGTTACATTCGAGATTAGATCGAGTAGGTTGTACAAGAACAAAAGCACAGCGCTTCGACCGATAGAATTTCTCCGACAGTTTGGCGTAATGCAATTTCCAAACTCGGACCGAATCCTATAGCGTAGTATAAAACTTTAACAACTAGACACGGTGTCGGTGCCATGCACACAGAGTGATGCGAATTTCGAACGTAGTACAACCAGGTGTGCATCGACGTGTACTACTCACTGATCTATACTAATATATAAAGCTGAAGAGTTTGTTTGTTTGTTTGAACGCGCTATTCTCAGGAACTACTGGTTCAAATTGAAAAAAAAAAATTTTGTTGGATAGCCCATTTATCGAGGAAGGCTATAGGCTATATAAAATCAGGCTACGACCATTAGGAGCGGAGCATTAATGAAAAATGTTGCAAAATGTACCTATCTCAAAAATAAGCTTCTATTTAGGTGAAATGCACTAACTAAATATACTCATATTAGCGTTGTCAGAATACAAAGCCGGCTAGCTCAATCAGTAGAGCACATGACTGTCAATATCAGGGTCGTGTGTTCGAGCCCTACGTTGGGCGAATATATTTTTATTTTTTTTTCTACATTGCTTTCTTCTAAGTCTTACATTTAAATTTATTTTAATTTTATTTAATTAATTATAAAAAAATTATTAGTTAAAAAAAGTGTAATTAATACTGCTTTTTATCGACAAAAACTTTTGAACGGTAACTCCGATCATCATGAAATTTGGACACAACATTCATCTCGGTAAACTAAGATGAATGTGTGTACTCACGTTCCTCCCTTCCCCATTCGCTGTTTTACACCCGGGTGAAACCGGGCGGGACCACTAGTCTCTAATATATGAATTAGCCACCTTAAAACTAACGCTCTTGAATGACGAAAACTCAAAATAGTGGGGAGGGATACGACAAAATCTCACCACATTTCATTGAAGAATTATGGCAGCCCTACGGCCTAGTCATGACCCTAATGCTTTCATTGCTTGAAACCGACTCATGTCATGGTGCAGCGCTTTATTATTGGGATAACTTTTTGAGCGATTTGTTGGAACTAGCTGACATATTAATTTATGCACCGCGAACGCTGTATACTGAATTTTCAAATTAAAATTTCGGCCCAAAATTCCTCTCTCTTCATTCAAGCGTTGCCGACTATCCGCAATCCATATAAGTAGAGATCAGTCACGTATACAGGTAGTACTGTTCAGTAATCCCCAGTTCGATGCCAGTCGTAGAATCTATTCGCAATGGGAATTCAATGTTACATAAAGTTACGTATTGCACAATGTTTATAAAACTAGTTCGAAAATGAGATATCAAACTTTATGTGCTGATTCATATTACGTAAAGGTTTATGTTTCAACAAAGCCGTTGAATGCTGTTATTTTGTTTATCAGACCGCATATTCTGTATATTAATACGTAAAGAGAAACTTTGTATCTCCGCACATTGCGCGCATGGAGGAGTGTGAGATTTGACACAGTTAAAATTCATATGGAGAAGGACTGAAGTATATTTCTTCAGTCTTTCTCCATATCTATACTAATATATAAAGCTGAAGAGTTTGTTTGTTTGTTTGAACGCGCTAATCTCAGGAACTACTGGTTCAAATTGAAAAAAAATGTTTTTGTTGGATAGCCCATTTATCGAGCAAGGCTATAGGCTATACAAAATCAGGCTACGACCATTAGGAGCGGAGCAGTAATGAAAAATGTTGCAAAATGTATCTCAAAAATAAGCTTCTATTTAGGTGAAATGCACTAACTAAGTATACTCATATTAGCGATGTAAGAATACAACGCCGGCTAGCGCAATCGGTAGAGCACAAAACTGTCAATACCAGGGTCGTGGGTTCGAGCCCTACGTTGGGCGAATGCATTTTTATTTTTTTTTTTATTTTCTACATTGCTTTCTTCTAAGGCTACATACGCACTAGGCGGCTACCCGCAAAGCGGCTAGCCGCGCGGCTAGCCGCAAGTAGTAAACTATACGTAAATTCTGTATATATAAAAAAATGCATACGCACTACGTTGCGGCTGCCCGCCAACCGCTCCGGTCGCTTGGAGCACAGCGGCCGCTTCGACGGCTGACCGCGCGGTTCGTGTACGCACTACGCGGTTTAGTTTGCGGTTAACCGTTACCTGGGTAGTCGTGTATTTTTTAATCTGACAATTTACATTATGAATGTTCTAATATACTCAATAATTTTTCAAATGATTTTAAACGCATTCTCATGTAACCAAAAAACTTGTCTTCATATTTTTTGAGGTTTTCAAAAAATATATCATAATGCCCAGTTTCATTTCGTGTTTGTAAGAAAGGATGTATCCAATATTTTTTTTTCTTTTTATTTTTTATGTAGCGATCGTATATATAATAAACAGCTACAACTTCTTCAACGTCCATTGTAGAAATGGTTCGTTTTGTTTGGTTAAACAAAATCTTTCTGGTAAACAAAATATGTCTGGTTTAAATTAGATTCAACCGCAGATTCAACTGACGTTACATACGCACTAGGCGGCTGCCCGCAATGCGGCTAGCCGTCCGGCTGAACGCAGATTCAACCGCACACTGCGGTTAGCCGCGCGGCTAGCCGCATTGCGGGTAGCCGCCTAGTGCGTATGTAGCCTTAGGCTTACATTAAAATTTATTTTAATTTTATTTAATTAATTAAAAAAAAATATTAGTTAAAAAAAGTATAAATACTGCTTTTATCGACAAAAAATTTTGAACGGTAACTCCGATCATCATGAAATTTGGACACAACATTCATCTCGGTAAACTAATATGAATGTGTGTACTCATGTTTCTCCCTTCCCCATTCGTTCTTTTACACCCGGGTAAAACCGGACGGGACCGCTAGTGAATTTATATTTATATATGTATGTCTTACAAATAAATTAAATAATATAAAACAGGTTCATACACCGTAAAAAAAAATAGCGGAGTAAGTCCGGAGAGCATTACAATCCAATTGCGACCCCAGTCCGGGCTCCGTCAGCAAATATAAATAGAAATCAAATTATGTTTAAAATTATGGTTTAAAATGTTGTAAACATTTTTCAGTAAGTAATGACTTTTGCTGCATTTTGTAACGGAAAATAATGTAGGTTAGTTAATAAATCCTTTTAAATGTATTATAAATTATGCTAATAAATATATTATATACATATTTTGCCTATTAATTAATCAAAAATTATATTTTGTGATAATATGTGCTACAGAGTGAGGTTATATTGTGTTCGATAAACTTTGAGACGAACCGACTGCATATTATTGTCGTTTATGAATTCAACATGAGCAAATTTGAGGTATTTACGCATTATTCTTATTAAATATATTTAAATAAATCATAGCAGGAAGAAGTTTTACTTCAGTCGTGTGATCTAAAGCACACTTGCTTTTTTTCAATGACGAAATTAATTGGAGTTTTTTTACTATTGTCCTATTTCCACGATGATCATTCCTGCTTAATGAACGTGACATTTTTGCATGCAAAGCGCTAGGAAAATACATTAACACTAATGTCTTTTTGTACTAATAGCTCTTTGTTAATTTTATAGCTGTGAAATCAAAACAAACGTCTATTTCTTGATTGTTACGACGCAGTGCTCGAATGCATAGCTCTGAACTCAGGCCGTCCATGTCTAGGAAATGGGTTTTATCTAGCAGACTATGGAATACTGTCAATGTTTAATTGTATACTGGGCGAACTAAAAAAGCAGATCTATTACTCCGCAAAATGGCACAGTATCTATTCCTTATTACAGGGGTCGGCAACCTATGTGCCAGCGATTTTTCCAATCCTCGAAGCACTTCTGATAGGGTTGGGTAACTCAGATCTGAACCGGTTCAAAGATAATATGCTTTCTGTAACATAGCAAGCAGCAACCTGTAAAACCCCGCCTTAATAATATGTGAGTCAAGTCACTGGCATAATATTAGGTGATATGATTGACTTGACTCAACTAACTCAGTGGCTCAGTTGACTCGATAACATATTCAGAACTCGGGTCTTTTTGAACCGGTTCAGGGAGCCGGCTCACATACGGGATCCAGATGCAAAGATGCAGATCACTAAAAAGACCCGTTTGTTTCATCTCTACTTCTGATATGCGCTTTTTGGTATGACCTTGAGCTCTTCCGGCTTGTACCGCACTTATAAATATTTTTTTGCTCAAAGTAGACTCGCCGCAGTCAACATTTCAAGTGCGTTAGAGCACTTAATTTTATTTTTCACACAAAATTTAATACTGATTTTTTGAACCATTTTTTTCGATAGCAAAAAATCGCCAAGCACACCTAAACACGTCTAACCTTTATTTACTAATGGACTGTTTTAATACGAAAATATCTCTGACCCAAACGTCTCTTTAATACTCACATTTTGGTTGATTTTGACCCGCGGACAAAAAAGGTTGCCGACCTCTGCGTTATTACATGTTTTTACTTAAGTTTTCAATAAATTTGAAAAAAATATGAGGTTATGATGGATTTTGAAACTTCATATCAGAGCTATGTTGTGTCAAATTGTGATGATTTTACGACTGTGCTGATCTCTGGTGGACTATTTAAAAAAAAATAATAATCCAAGCAACGTTTTGTTTAAAGAAAATCATTATGCAATTTAGTTGCTTTCATTTTTTCATGCATACATTTAACGTTATTAGTGAGTAATATAATTCATTCCAAACTAGATATTATATACCTACTTAGATGACCGATAATTGCTCGTATTCCTCTCGGGAGAAGAAACTATGACTAATTTGAAATGATTTAACCTCTATCACTTGGGGGTCGGAAATGTGTCATTTTCGAGAAAATCTATTTAGGTTTTCTTTTTACAAAATTCCGAATTTTGTGAGTTAAAAATAAAAAAAAAATTCTCACTTTTTGGCCTGTTTTTTAAAGCTAAAAACTTACAATAAATAAAAAAATAAAATAAAAATTATTCACATAGAAGTGCTATTATCATAAAAAATTACGCATTTCCGACCCCCAATTGATAGACGTTAAATCAACCAAATTATTTATTGTTTTTTCTCCCGAGAGGAATACGAGCAATTACCAGTCACCTGTATAACCTACTATTCTAGTTAAAAAAATTAAATCACATTAAAAAAATGAAAAAAAAACACCCAGTCAACAAAATCGTGTCTGATTTTTTTTGTAGCACACAGTGTAATTCCAGGAAACGTAATATTCAGAGAGTAATAAGTGTGTATAAATAAAGAAGGGGCGGCACACGGAAGCGGCAAACATGTAAGATGAGGAACGAATAAGGCAGGTTATTTCAGTAAATTACCGACTATGCAGCGGTAGCAAGTAGCAACCAAAGCAACCCTTACATCTTTTTTCATAGGCAGAAGAGAAGAACAACTACAGTTTTATGACTGTTTAGTTTCGTTCTTTTAATTAATTTTCTTAATTAATGAACTGTAGCAGACGAAGCCTTATACATATTCGTCCGAAACTTTGTACGCTGAACATTGGGCTTATTTTTTACTTTACTGTTATTACCAAGCATCGACTAACGAATGGTTAATAATACTTCCACAGAACAACTTGTTACGACTCAAAAATATTCATTCATTAATTTTTCTTTTTCCTCTTAAAAACAACTGACTCATTTTTTATATTTAATGTCTCTGTTATCAGTACGCCTGTCGAGACAACCGACCTCTCTAAACTGCTAATTATTTACATAAAAATTAATAACTTATTTAAGAATATTAACGAGCTTTTCTCTTAATGCTTACGTTTCTATCGTTTTTGTGGTTAATGCACCAATACTTTCTTTGATAATAATGATATAAAACTGCTGTAGTCCGTGGCGGAAATTATTTATTTGCAGTAATAAATGTTTAACAAAACAGTAAAACACACAAACGAAAGCGTACTTCTTTAACTTAACAGAAATAATAACGTTAACAGAAACAAAACTAATAGTTCTAAATTATAAAATAAAAGACTAAGTAACAGAGAATATAGAGTGACCAAATTATGTACACAAACTATTTACTATAACACAGGAACACAACACAAAGTTTATCTAGTACAGTAGCTGTTTCACACTTGTATTTACAAAAAGTTATTTAAACAGACTTATTTAAATTTGACTCGCACTAAAAATATAATTTATTTCCACAGTATAATTTATGTCGTAATGCCAGAGCACTATATCAACACAACTCACGAACAGCTCGAATACTGACTAACTGCACTCAATTACTCTGCTCGCCTTTTATAGCTTCGTCCCCCGCTTCTATCGAATGTTCTGGACGAATCGAGATTTCTTTCTTTAAATCTATTGTTCTCTCCAAGCGATTCTAAGAAATCGGGTCTAACTTCGCTACCTGCTTTCCGCACCGAGATCCCTTCCTTTACATGTATTTGTGTCTCTCCAAGCGATTGTCTAAAGGTCGGATGTTAGTACCTGTTTTCCATTGTTGTCGTTTCTAGTAGTTTCTACAGATTCTAGTGTCGTCCCATCAAGGGGCACGCAACAATAAAGTAATAAATTCATCGGTACATTTCCCGCAGTGCTATAACGTTCTTTTTTTTTAAACAATAATGTGACGCACGCCACTAACACTGCGCGCAGGTAGAAGAGTTTTGTAGAAGCAGGGAGCAAAATTCCGAACTTTCTAGAATTGCACGGAAGAATATCAACGCAGGTAGATTTTTTCTAGAATGTTCGATCACATATATAAGACACAGTGGAAATGGTGTGGGAACAGTTAGACAGTGTACTGTGTTCACATTAGAGACACAGTTAAGACGCTATAGTGTTAACATACAGTGTTTGGTCGCCAGACATAAATCATTGAGTTCATAAATAAATTCCTAGAGTGTTTAGATAAACATTTCTTGTATATAGTGACTTAGTAGTATTTTTATTATTTTATGTATATTTAAGTATATTAGAGATACATCGATGTTTATGACTATTTCGTGTGATTTTTAACACCTTTAAAAATATTTAACTGGCTTTAAAATGCGTTATCTCATAACTTAATTTTTAAAGATTTGTTCGTTTCTCTTTACAGTGTCGAATTTTTGCGCTGGAAAAATTTCTTCCCCGCTGCATATAGGCCTACAAGGATCGCCGACAAGTTCTCAGGTCTCGAAAAATCTGAACCCTCTTGAGAAGTCTCTCAGTCCATTCATAATAGCCTGATAAATATCTTGGTTTCGAAGGGTTTGGGTCTGATAGCGCATTGTTGGGTTGTTTCCGAACAGTCCTGAGCCTTCATAAAATTCAACCAGTTCCTCCGGGGTCGCTCTCCCCAGATTGTTTCCGATGAAAAAAACGATTAGTAAGTGACCTTATATATATTCGTCAAACGTAATAAATAAATACATGGAAAGACGACTTTTATCGGGGGATTTCAAAAAGCATTGATATGTTAAATTGACAATGGTGCAGAGGCTGCTAAATAGAAACATAAATTGACTAAATACATAAAAAACCAAGGTATATAAATAAGAATTCAGCCACCTATTATTGTGTACATATACAAGTCAGTAACACCCTTGTCACTTCTAGGGACGCAAATTGTTATTGCAAAATAAATTTTCGCCATCGCTGACATACACGCCTCTCGCACGCATACACGCACGTTCACGCACATTTACACGCACATTTATATGAGGGGTCATTTCAATTGCTGACCCTTATCATTATTGAATTTCAGACATCACTATAATATTCCATCCCCAATAATGCCGATCTACCAATGTGTGTATCTCACTCCATCATAGGCCATCTCTCATATCAAAAGGTCCTCATACTATTTATATCTACGGTTGCAAAACAAAATCATTTAATGTCGAATTTATTTTTTTCTCTTTGTTTTATGTACCATAATGGCCTGGTCCGGCTTCGCCCGATTTTATAGATTACGACCGTTTTTTAAAAAACTTAAAAATAAATAAACGAAAAAAATAGTATATTAAAGTATAAGTGGATAAAAAGGTCTTTAAAACACGCGTGATTTTTCGAGCACGACGGCGCAGCCGGAGTGCTCGAAATAGAGCAAGTGTTTTAAAGACCGCAGTTATCCACGAATACTTTACGCTATTTTTTTGACGTGATAACGTCTTATAAATTGATGAATCACCAATATTATAAATTGATAAAACACCGGCTGCATGTACGAAAAAGTGTAACGTAACGTTCCTAACGTTCGTAACGCGTAACGCATAACGCGTAACGTTCCGCCTGACCCTGTGCGTGCTTTTTGCTAATTTCTCGCTCAATTTAAATCAGATCGGTTTGAAACCAGTCTTAAACGAAAGAGGAGAACATTTTACATAGATTTCGTATAACAGAATTTGCCTAAACAGTTTTTTTATACAAATTTATATAGAAAAATATTTTATACAAATTTATATAGAAAAATAGCTGTATAAATGCAATGTTGTCTAATGCATGGCGCGACGCGGTCGGTTGTCTTTGTTTGCCGTACATGGAAATTAGAAGCAAACGTATGTCTTGTCTTAACATGAAAACGGCTGCATTTCTAATGTTTAATTCAATTTTTTGACATTAGTATATTGTGAAATGCAACGCCTTCTAAGTTAAGTATTGGAATAACTAATTATTATTAGAACATAATACTTTGTAAGTTGCAAACGTCACTTTTGACATTTCTTATCATTCCGACACCAAGGATAAGCGGATTGAAACCAAATTTTAGGAGGTTTAGGTTATGTATTACGGAATACGTTATCACGTAAAACTATCGTCCGTAAACCGACTTTACAGACAACCAATTTTTTTTTATTGGTGCACTTTGAAATCATAATAACTAGTATTATTACTACAAAAAAATGGAAATAAAAACTAATAATGTAAAATGGTTGAATTCGTGATGTGACATCAGTATACCTTTCGTTGTCATGGAAATGAGAAAAACAGAAATTAATTTGCAATTTGTCATTAAAGATTAATTGTTTAATAAAGGTTTTGCATTTGTTAGTAATATTTTATTTGACGTTACACGCTACTCCTGTCAAATCAATAATCAAAAAATTCTCGAGTTGTTGTTCACATGGTAACTTTAAAAAACGCGCGTTTTTGAAAGTACGATTTAAACACTCTGAGGCGTGCTTTAAATAGGTAAAATAGGGCACCAATAAAAAAAAAATTTAAAAACAAGCTTTTATTAGTTGTTAATAAAAATGAACTAAAAAGTCAAAAATAATTTTATTCCGATTAGAAATAAGTCGTTTTTAATAGGTACTTTTCACAGTCTCAAGTTTTTAAATAAAAGCGTGTTACACCGTCTTTTTGTTCTCTCTTGTTATTAAAACGAAATACGCTTTTATTTGACAACTTGAGACTGTGATAAGTAGGTATAAAACGACTTATTTCTAATCAGAATAAAAATATTTTAGACTTTTTTAGTTCGTTTTTATTAACAATACTAATAAAAACTTGTTTTTAACAACATTTTTTTTTCGTTTATTTATTTAAATTAATGTCAATCAAGTCATGAGAGGAAACGTCTGGCTAGTTATTTGAAATAAGTGATTGGATGGAGAAATAGCGGCTATGGATCAATGAATGCTGTACTTTGTATTATTCATTTAATATATTATCTTACGTTTCGGCAATGAATAATACGAAGTACAGCATTCATTGATCCATAGCCGCTATTTCTCCATCCAATTATTTCGATTAAGGATCGCAAATCTCTACAAATTTTGTAGTAGAAGATAATATGAAATAAGTGATGTTTCTTTTTGACCGGTGATATGCTCGATCTGCTTTACTCGGCAAAATAGTCTTGTTTGTAGTTTGATCGTGTTTCTTTGCTATACCCACATTCACTAAAAGTGTACACATCTTTTATATTTCGTCTCACTTCCTCATCACAAAACTCCCACTCTATATTTGATTTGTTTCGTCTATCTTGTCGCTTTGATTTGATATACTCACATTCACCATAAGGATAGATTTGTTGTCTCACTTTCTCATACCAAAGCTAGTCTTTTCTATAAGTGATTTACTTTGTCTTGTTTGCAGTTGGTTTGTGCCGTATTGATATAGTTGCATTCACTAAAAGTGTATAATTGTTACTGAAGTAAAACTTCTTTTGGCACGGAAGGGTAAATTTCATTCTTGAGATTGAAAATGTAGCAAAGGTGTCGCGTATATTATAAAAACCGGCTATATAGGACATATAGCGGTCCCGCCCGGTTTCACCTGGGTGCAAAAGAACGAATGGGGAAGGGAGGGACATGAGTACGCACATTCATCTTAGTTTACCAAGATGAATGTTGTGTCCAAATTTCATAATGATCGGAGTTACCGTTCAAAAATTTTTGTCGGACGAACATATTTTGAGTTACATTTTGCAACATTTTTCATTGATGCTCCGCTCCTATTGGTCCTAGCGTGATATTATATAGCCTATAGCCTTCATCGACAAATGGGCTATCCAACAATAAAAAATGTTTTTCAATTCGAACCAGTAGTTCCTGAGATTAGCGCGTTCAACCAAACAAACAAACTCTTCAGCTTTATATCTTAATATATAAAAATTACGTGTCACATGTTTGTCCGCGATGAACTCCTAAACTACTGAACCGATTTTAAATTTGATTTGCACACCGTGTGCAATTCGACCCAACTTGAAAGATAGGATAGCTTACATTTCAATTTATAGTCGCAATATTATTTTATTGCAAATTATTTGTCTATTCCTTGACAGTCATAATACAACCATATAAGATGGCGAACCTGTTGACTGGATTGAGTGAATATTCAATAGATGGCGCAACGAACTTAACAACCATATAAGATGGCAATACCTGTTGACTGGATTGAGTGAATATTCAATAGATGGCGCAACGAACTTAACAACCATATATCTAGATCGAGGATGTAAAAAAACTGAATATCGTTTAAAACTGCTCAGCACGACGGCGCAGCCGGAGTGCTCGAAATAGAGCAAGTGTTTTAAAGACCAGTTATCCACGAATACTTTACGCTATTTTTTTTCGAGCACGACGGCGCAGCCGAAGTGCTCGACATACACACATATACGCCCATGTATATTTTAAAATAGCTAGCAATTAATAAAATAGATAGACAGATAGATAGATGTTCCAATTAAATTGTTTTATTATTTCACTTTATACGTAGCGAAGCACGTACAGGGCCGCTAGTATTAGTATAGATTAATGCTAGGTTGCAGAAAGGATTGTCAAAAAAATTAATTTAACAACGATATCAGGTTCAAGGTCAATTAGAAACTGCAATCCCAAAAACCTATATATTTGATTTTTTGTATTTATCAGCTTTTTCACAGTTTGACCTTCAAATGACCTTGAACCTGACGTGATAGACGTCAACGGACCTCAGATTCGGAATCAGCGACCAGAAAAATCTATAAGATACCCTGGTCAAATGTGGTGATCAAGTTAACATAATAATAAAGTTTAAAATGAATAGTAAAATCACCATCTTTAGGGATAGTATAGGAAGGCTTGGGGGCAGTCCATTTAGGGTAAAATCTACTTATGATTGTTGGTAGGTATTAAAAAAATTCCATTTTTTTTTTCTCAAAATTAAAATGGGCCGAAAACGGGTCTTATTAATGAAGCAAAAGAACACGTCAATGCTATAAATTCCTCGCACAAATGCGTGTAGAATTATGTGCCAACAATCCAAAAATGTTCATTTCAATATATTTTTTTCGTATCATATGTGAAACCGACGTGGAAGAGAGACGGGGGGAATTTATTAAATAAAAAAAGAATGTCAGACAGTTCCTAGGAAATACATAATATTATAAGCCTTCAGTAGGGTAGAGGTGTGTATAAAGAAGCATGTCAGTATTATGTGTGCAAAATGTTGTATTGCGATGCTGCGCCAGCAGCCGCCTCCCCCGTTGCGAGCAGCAGTTTGCTGGTTCGACTGCCACCCCTCACACACGCGCTCCCTTTCACATGCGGGTGGGTCTGATTGATTTTACTGCCCTCTAACAGCCACATTACGCCAGTTCGACCAGCCGATTTCTTTGAACCGCGAACCAAACGAAATTATTAAAGATCGATCGGCAATGCATCAGCAATAAACACACGAGCATCGCCATGACTACCTGTTGGCGGCTATCTAGTGTCTGCGCATGGAACAATTTAGAAATAATTTAGTTCGTAGGAATGGCGCTGCTTATCCCAGTTACGAGGCTCTAATTCAAGAACAGACGAAATTAAACGATTAATTTTTTTTTTTTGAAATCGGTATCATTAACATTTTTTTGCACGACTCCCTGCTGTACAATAGCGATAGTAAATTGGCTCTTCTTTGAAATAGTGCGTAAGTAAAACAAAAGAAGTACGATTTTACCAATACAGTAATAAAGCTGTTAGTTGTGGGGGGGATGGTCCCACAGAGATTTTTAGATTATATTTTTTTGTTTACTAGAATGATTTGTTTTACCATTCCAACCCACAAATGGGGAATGGTATACTAGTTTAGGTCAAAATACACTTTTCATTTCCGTTTTGAGGTTCCCCGAATCCAAAAGACATATTTTTGGAAAAACTCTGCGCGTCTATTAGTCTGTTTGTCTGTGAACACGATACAAGTCAAACGGATGAGCGGATTGAAACCAAATTTTGGAGAATGTTTGGTATGCAAATATGAAGAGCCCTATTGTTTTTTGGGAAAATCGGCGCATGCGCAGAAAAGATATATGCTAAAACGGCGTTTTTTATATAATAATGGTATACTTTTCATAACGGCTTATTATTCTATTTCTTTTTTCAAGAAAGTTTTGTAAAACATTTTTTTTCTAAGCTTGATAGTTTCGGAAATATTTTGAAAATAAAAAAAATGAAGCCGCTCTTTTGTTTTATGGATCTGTCAGAAATAAACTAGTTAGGCATGCTTTGATTAATTTTTACATGACGAAGAACATATTATGCAGGTAACCATGGCAACGAATAGCAAATATCATATTGAATACTAGCCATTACCCGCGTCACCTCACGCGATATCAAAAATTTTATTTTCTTTATTATAATCAAATGTCAACATTTTTGAAGTTGGAATGGTCCCGTCGCCCAATTGGCTGGAATTATTTTTTTTGATAGATATAATTTTAGGTAAAATTGATTATGCGGTTTTTGTCTTTGGTGTAATAGCTCTCATAACCGCAAGCTTTAGTCTTTGTGGCGGCGAATAGAAAGTGTAGAGCAGTCATTGTGTACAGGGCGGCAAAAAAATAGTATTCATGACAGGATCAGAATCTTACTTTCTTATGTCCACGGTGAGCACAGGTATGCTCACGATGGACACAGTATAATGACAATTTTTTGTGAACTTCAAGAATTAAAAATTATCAAATATTTTTTGTTCTAAGCAAAGTGGGATGATGTCATTTTTTAAGCTGAAAAAATGATTTTCTTTAAACTCACGATAGCCAATATCTCTTTATCTAATGAAGAAGTATTAAACATTTTTTTTGTTAGGAGGCTGGAAATTACGTCACTGCGGGCTCTCCTGCTAGTTCACAAGATGGATTTTAAAATTAGAACAGGGGCTATTTTTTTGCTAGGTCCCCTGCTTGCTCTGCGAAAGAACCAATCAGGAAACAGTATCTTGTTACGTGGGTGACTTGAACAAACGCCTACAAGCTAACATGGCGTTATCTGCTCAAAGTTAAACAGTCACGTTTTGCTCTGTGTTTATACCTACTTGAAGTCACTGCGCGCGCACCAGATATGTCCACAAAACAAGCTTGAAAAGACGTTTTGTGTGAAGCAATTAAAAAAACCAGCGCTACAAAAAATAGTAGTCAAATTTAGCAAGGAATCTAGTGGCAAATCCAGTCTCGTGTGCAGCGGCCTTTAGGAAGGTAGTATGACCCGTTAAAATAGAAAAATTGGCAAAACCAAAAGTGCACATCCCGCAAGTTTTCCACTGTACATATTATAATGAAAAAAAATTGAGAAAATAGATTTAAAAAAAAACAATTAAAAAAATAGAAAAAAAAATTAAAATAAAATGGAATAGAAAAAAAATATTACTTGGTGTCAGCGGGAATCGAACTCGGCACCTTGCTATTACTGGACTACGCGTTTAACCACACGGCCATTCTGATATCCCAGCTTGCGTTGTTATTGTGGTATAGAAGTGGAGCAGTTATTCTACGTAATACACTACATTACAATAACAGTAATAGGTATTTTTTTTGTTTTTTTAAGGTTTTTTATTTTAACTATTAGCTGTCAAAAATAATAAAATAAAACTGTTTATAAAAATTAAACTACTGAACACATTTATGTGAATTTAAATAGGGTTCTGGTCTGATACTAAACAAAGTGAATAAAATATAACCCAAGGCAATCCGACCAAAATTGCGATCTGTAGAGTCGTGACGTACATACGTACATCCGTACAGACCAACCGACAACTGTTGTTCATGATTTTCAATTACAATTTTAGTAGTATTTATGAACTCGAATGGATTTAATAATGGTTCTGTTTTATAGATCAGAATCTCCTCTTTTCAAAAAGCTTCAATTTGAATGGATTTCGTGTGAAATTAACTTAGATATAACTTCTTATATGAACGAAAGTCAGCTCTGACGCTCAAAGCGATAATAAAGCACATACCACTAATTTAGCGGTATGTGCAATTAATAAAGTATTTTAAATTTTATATAGGTACACAATCGAACTTTATAAAAACAATACCTTGTTATTTTTAAATAAATATTTAACATTCGGTTTTATAAAAAATTAAGCATATAGAGGAAGGTGATTGAAATTATAAAAAATTTACAGACTTAATCATACCGGAGCAGATACTATAAAATGCAACAAAAAGTGTGAAATTAAATAGATATAATATATACGTATGAACTTTCTTAACTAAAAACAGTTGAATAAAAGTTCTAATGTCATAATATATAATGGTTGGTTAGAAAAGTAAAAGAAAAAAGTATTTCATTTCTTCATATTTCGTATTTTATTCATTTAGTTGTGACGGACGAAACATAGCAAGAGAAAGCAAACGCAAAGAAGAAAGCATTTCCAGATCCAAGTATAATCAAATTGTGGCCAACACAGAAACACACTACTTGTCCATCAAACTGACAAGGTTGGCAGCACTGCTGCAAGACACAATGCCAGCAGCAACACACTACAATGCAGCCTACCCCCAAACGGAATTATACAAAATGTTTTTCGTTAGAAATCTTATTTTTTTTGCGGGATAAAAATTCCTGTCCGATACATGAATTCCGTAACGACTATTTTATATAGTCGAAACGGTCTCTACAGACGCGGTCCGAAGGGGGGGTCACAGGGGACATCTAAGGTCAAAAAAATCTCAAAAATTTGCCAAACAATAAAAGGAAACTTTTAGCTACAATACAAAAAGACGACTTCCATTTGTTTTATAGGTATTAGGTAATGTATAAAATAAAATTGTGTCTTGTGCAATAATGTTTATTTTATTCCAGATACCTATTTTTTATTAGTGTAGTGAGTGACCCCCCCCTAAAATTTTAGGCTGCGACCGCGCCTGGGTCTCTCGGAACGACTGAAATATTTTTTTCTTAGAGGGAATTCTTTCTGAGAGGTACTCACGCATTTACAAATTACGCGGAGATATCTAGACACGCGGCAGTTCAACGAAGAATAAATATAGTTTAAAAAAAACTAAAAAACACGCTTTATATCGAACTAAAAAGTAAAAAATATTTTTTTTAAATAAGCTTAAAACAATAATGAATAAAAAATACTAGTATTATTGTGAAAAAAGCGTAGGGCGCTTTGTTCCACATTTTCGTACATCGAGCGTCCCACGCTTTTTTCACAATAATACTAGTATTTTTTATTCATTATTGTTTTAAGCTTATTTCAAAAAAAATATTTTTTACTTTTTAGTTCGATATAAAGCGTGTTTTTTATTTTTTTTAAACTATATTTATTTTCCACTTTTTAGTTCGATTTATTGTCAAAAATTTGCCGAAAAAAAAACAAATTTTTCATTTCGGCGTGGACGGGATTAGAACCCACGACCCGTGAATCAGAGAGTTGCCGTTAGCGAAGACTAGCGCTTTAGACCGCTCGGTCAACGATTGCTCTTACAGTAGTGGCATAACATACTAACAGTAATAAACCACTTGCTGTAGTCCAGACGAGTTTACAAACAAACATACATACATACATACAAACTTACAAGTGAAACTAATATAAAGCGTGTAAAAAGGAAGCAGCAGCCGTGTGTTCCACGAACCATTTGAAGCCACTTTTGACCCCTTAATAACTCAAAATCTATTTAACATAAACACGTGAAATTTGGTTTATTTATTAAAACCCCTTAGATTAACTAACATCCAAAATTTCATATATACACCTCAAACGGTCATTGGGATATAAACGTCTAAAAATCGGAATTTTTATCACTAACTGACTTATTCACTGACATATTATAGATCAAAAACCTAACCCACTCCCGGATAACCTAGAAAGTTGAAATTTGGCATCCAGCTAGATAATTGTGTGTATACAAAGGAAAACATCAGAAAACAGTGAATTTTTAAGATTTTAAATATTTTCCAACCAATCGATTTTTATTAGCTCATTTCGAAAAAGAAAACTATAAATATTGCTGTCATTTTTTGAGATACAGTGTAAACTCTATATAGCGACATTCAAGGGACTATGCACTTTGAGGGGTCATTGAGAGTTGTCGTTAAACGGAGAGAAGAAATAATCTATTGATATTTTTTTACTATAATATGTATTTACTCATAATATATAAAATTTACAACTGATAACAAATTTAATAATTTATCGATAAGCAGCTGAGTTAAGCATATGAGAGATAATCCCGACAAACAAAAGAACGAATTTCTTAGAATCTTCGGTACGCATGATGCCGACAACAAAGCAACAAAATAACAAACAAGTACAGTTATTGCTTAATGATGATGTAATGCTGTCGTTATTTAGAGTGGGTGTGTCGTTATTTAGAGTGTATCATTGTATGAGCAACAAGGTAACCCAACTAGAGTTAAGTAATTTCGACGATTTAAGGAGTTTGTGGTTATATCGAGTGACGTTAAATGCAGTTTACTGGGTAAACTGCTTTAATCTGTACCTAAAGTTCTAAAGGGAAAACTGTAAAAAACAACTGAATATGTTTATGAATTAGTTTATGGAAAATACATTATTTTATCCAAACATATACATTTATAAGCTGTGTTGAATCGTACACCCAGTATACACAAGCAAGGTTGCATTTCAAACCAGAAAATGAAACGCAAAATGAAATTATTAAAGTTTGTTCGCTTATCCCAACATTTTTACTAATTAAGTAAAAAATTTTTTATACAAAATAAAAATACTAATTATATTTTATCATAATTTTAGTTGGGAATTGTTAAAATGTTTATAAATTGTAGGCATTAGTTCTCACAGCACGGATTGCAGACATAATGTACTTCAGTTTATCAGAATGTGCAGTGGCTGGAGGATGCATGACGGCGGCGGGCGGTGGGCGGCGACCGGAGGATGAGGTAAACGAGGCAGTGTATTATCCGACCAACCAAAGAAAGTCTACCATTATTTAAGGAAAGCGGCTTGAAAACAAACGAACAATTTGTAGCTATTATGAGCTAATAAGTTATACAAAACGCTCTTGTCACATTGTGACATTCCAGTAACACAGACATTTTTTAATGGTAACCTGAGGCGTTTCTTATGCAATATCCAGCTGTGTCAATGTAGAGTGTTGATTCATTGACGCACCTTTAAGGAGGTTGAGTCGTTTTACGAAGATAATGAAAAATCTGAAATAAAGTTTTTTTAACAGATTTTTTTATGACAAAATTTTCTTTAAAAAATCTAAAATCATTAGGAGATTTATAAAGTTGAAAATTAAAAAAAACTTTTACATTATGTAGTCTTATGGAAAATATGTCAACCTAGCATGCAAACGGTACATTTTAATTTTGTGCAAATAACCAAATAATGACAGCAGTTCCGAAAACTAACTATGTAAAGCATCGATGTCTTACGCATATTTTAATATTTTTTCCAATTTAATTAGGAGACTTTTAATCAATAAAAGCAAATTATCAAACCTTAGCACTTTTTGATTATGGACTTTTATTCTTGACAGTTTTAACAATTTTAAGTGAATTTTCAACTTTTTAATGATTTAATTTTAATTTTTATTACTTCTAATTTCTTTTCTTAATTATTTACTGCAAAAAATATGTAAAATACAGATATTTACATAAATTTATTTGTTTTAACCTAACTTTGTACAAAAAATTCAAAAGCTAGTCCATTAAGTTAAATACTGAAATATAATTAATTAATTTAAAAAAAATTATTTATTTATGCCTTTATGACAATAATTTATTGGTATCATCGACTTATAACCTTTTGTAAAAATTTATTATGGAAAAGTTCCCATTTAGAATTCGACTTACTTTTGATTGGGGCTGTAACGGATCAACCTCCTTAAGCGAAATGCCAGTGGCATTACGGCGAACTTGTAGTGGATGATATTTTCAGGGCAGTCTTTAACCTATTGGAGGCCCTGGGCACATTAGGATAACGGGGTCCCTTTCCCTATGACCTTGGCAGAGCACTATTTTGTTAGAATAGACAAAGAAAATACATAAGAAAGGTTCTAGATTTATTTTTAATTCTTTACAATCACACTAAATGAGTAGATAATCTATACTAATATATAAAGCTGAAAAGTTTGTTTGTTTGAACGCGCTAATCTCAGAAACTACTGTTCGAATTGAAAAGCCCATTTATCGATGAAGGCTATAGGCTATATAAAATCAGGCTACGACCAATAGTAGCAGAGTATCAATGAAAAATGTTATAACTCAAAATGTGACCGTCCGAAAAAAATCTTTTGAACGGTAACTCCGATCATTTTGGACACAACATTCATCTTGGTAAACTAAGATGAATGTGCGTACTCATTTCCCTACCCTCCTATTCGTTCTCATATGCACCCGGGTGAAACCGGGCGGGACCGCTAGTATAATATAATCCACAAAAGTAACTCTTTTAGCATTCACAGGTTAATGCTTAAAAATGTTGATTGAAGAGGTACCCTTCTAGATTTGAGAAGGGCAAAATCGTGAATCACTTCTTTAAAATCTATGTGTTTGAGCATATCACATTTTATGGACATCAGCGATAAACTGGTTAATCTCTCTTGAAGAATTGTATTTAAATTGTATTTTTATATATTATTTAAATTTACCTAAATATGCTGAAATCGGAAAGCCTTATTTTCGGACTTCGCGCATGAAAAAACTAATAGCAAGTAGGTATTGTAGACAATCATTTGATTTTTTCGTAATAAATATTTTTTCCGGTAATAAATATCAATTATCGTTTGGTGATCTGGCAGGAACTAGGGGGCCCCTATCGATCGCGGGGCCCTGAGAAAGAGTGCCCAGTGGGAAAGAGGGTCCTGGAGATTTGCATGATTTTATGTAAACATAAATAGTAAATGTTTATAAATATCTATCACTATTACAAAAATATTTTTTCCCTTGTCGATAATCGCATCACCCATTATAATACGCGCCACGAATCTAAAAGGCTCGGAAGTTAGATGCGAATGCGGGCTTGCGCTTGTACAGTCTGTTGAAAAACTACAAACTCGCAACTCAACAAAACTAAAATAGCAATAACAACTTGACAATAGCGTACTCGACTGTACTTTAAAGCAGGAAAGTGACAAAGGCAACGAGCGATCACGGCCAATCACCGACGAGCGCACGTTCCGAGCAGGTAGCTGGGAGGTGGTGGGAGTATCAACGGCTCTAAAATGTGCCTTTGCGACGCTATTTGTGACTAACTTCCGAACCTTTTAGATCCGTGGCGCGTATTATACGCGAGAATCCTTTCTCCGCCTGTTTTGCAGAATTCGAGCAGTTTCGCTACCCTTCCGTACAGACGTTCTTTGGTCGGGCACACATTATCTGTGGCAGCTAACAGTTGGAGAATGTGAACGTCAACAACAGATATGGAAACTATTACCCACACTTCCTCTACCGACATAATATACATTACGTGCACCACTACAACTTTATTGTACCGCTGTTTATAACAACTTGCTTTAATGTGCCAACTAGAAATGGAGGTACCCGTTCATTTATTAAATCAAGTACCCGTTTGCGTATATACAGACATGGGTGTATAATACGCGCCACGGATCTAGAAGGTTCGCAAGCTAGTCACAAACAGCGTCGCAAAGGCACATTTTAGAGCCGTTGATACTCCCACTACCTCCCAGCTACCTGCACGGAACGTGCGCTCGTCGGTGATTGGCCGTGATCGCTCGTTGCCTTTTTCACCTTCCTGCTTTAAAGTACAGTCGAGTACGCTATTGTCAAGTTGTTATTGTTATTTTAGTTTTGTTGAGTTGCGAGTTTATAGTTTTTAAAAAGACTGTACAAGCGCAAGCCCGCATTCGCATCTAACTTCCGAGCCTTTTAGATTCCGTGGCGCGTATTATACTCAGCTTTTAGCTGTGGGGGGGGGGGGGGGGGGGGTTAAGTCAGAAATTTCATAAGCCGGGTCCCCGCCGCTTGTTTCGCTTCACGAAGACACCTGCACGAAACATTAAGTGTATGTAGTGTGTAGGGGAAACGCCCGCGGGAGATTCTGTTTTATAGGTAATCAAATAAATTAACATATAAATAGTAAATATTGTAACAGACACAGATACATAGATTGTTATGGGGCAACAATCGGCTTGTTATTGTTAGAACAATAAGTCGATTGTAGTCCACAACAATCTGTGTGTCATTGTAGAATGACGAGCCAATTGTTGTTTCACGAAATTCATTGTCGTCGTTTAAATTAGACATTTATTTTAAAAGTAATTTTCGAGGATTTTCAGCAAAACGGTTTATGACGTCTCCCAAAATTCAGGGGAGGGCCTCTGGATCTCCCAAGAGATGTGCAAACATATAACCTTAATTTTTTTTTTGGTGCTGACCAAGGAGAATGTATAATAGCAGATATTATAAACAATGTTCCCTTTAATTTTATCGCTGAATGCACAGTATAAAAGTATATGGGAACAAAAATATATGTAAAAGTGGGGGAGAGGCTCTCAAAATTTCTGCCCGTGTAATGTATACTTTTTTTTTTAATACCTTGGTCGAAAGTATGTTTATTAATTATATTAATTACGTACTAATTACGTACATACACAGATAAATTCCAAGCAAGCAGCTTTGATGATTATACGTTAAAACACGAATGACAGCTGTTTGCGACTATTGGCTGGCGACAGTCTTATGGAGCGGTGTATAATTGATAATTATTTTTCTTTATAGCCGATCGAAAGTACATACTTTCGGCATCAATTTTAAGGCAGAAAGTCTAGCGTACGTGTAATCCCACCATTGCATAAATGTTAGACTTTCTGCCTTAAAGTATTCGACCCTGCAAATACCCCCTGCACCCTTCATCTCAAATCTTTTCCCCTCGCCTAAAAACGGTTCGCGCTCTCCCGACGCTATTTTTAAAGCTAGAGGGTTCTGGTAAACGCCAAATGAATGACAAAGAATCAGACTACAGATCATTCAGGCGAATTTAAAAAAAAAATTCCTGAAAAAAATTACAACCTTTTGAAAAAAATAATAAGTTACGTAATATTTCACACGTAGGCGAAACTGTTTTTCAAAAAATTCGCCTGAAGGATCTGTAGTCTGATTCTTTGTCTTTCATTTGGCGTTTACCAGAACCCTTTAGCTTTAAAAATAGCATCGGGAGAGCCCGAACCGTTTTTAGACGAGGGGAAAAGATTTGAGATGAAGGGCGCAGGGGGTATTTGCAGGGACGAATACTCTTAAAATTGATGCCGGAAGTACGTACTCTCGACCAAGGTACAAAGAAAAATTCTTTTCTTTCTGACTGTTCTATTTGGTAATAAATTTTCAATATTAGTATTTTCTGGTAAGCGGGTAGTTGAGAAAATTTGGCTTATTTCAACTCCATTATACCTTGTAACATTTTGTAGACAAGTAACGTATACGTATTACCTACTATATTTAAAATAAAAACACAGTAACACGTAGTGAAACAACAAACTTTACCAATTTCTGTACAGAGTGATATGTATGGTGTACCGTGTACCTAGATAATATTCAGATTTCAGAACCATTCCTAATTGTAGTTCATATAATATCTAGGATAGAACGAAGTACAGTGTAAACTCTTTATAACGAAACTCAAGGGACCGAGCATTTTTTATCGTTATAGAGAGTTACCGTTATATGGAGTGAAGAAAGAAAAACAACCAAATTAACAATAATCTTCAATGTACTGTATCTCTTTATAACGAATTTTAAGGGACCGAACATTTTTTTCGTTATAAAGAGTTTTCGTTATATGGAGGGAAGAAAGAAAAATAACCAATTTTCACAAAATTAATTTATTCCAAACACATATACAAACACATATACCTATAGTTTGGCGTCATCAAGTGCTTGTTGAATAGATGGTGATGGTTCAGAATGGTCCTCTTTATGTCTGTAAACATTTGCTGACGCCTAAATATGAACATATATTTTCTTCGTAATAGAGAATGGCTGTTGCGTTATAAAGAGGGTATTAATGTATAAGATTTAAGGTAAACCAACCAAATCGTAAAAATTTCGACGTTATAGGGAGTTTTTCGTTATAACGAAGGACGTTATAAAGAGTTTACACTGTATATTATTGACGACATGTGAAAACGAATGCCAGCGAGTTTTAATAGTCACACGAGTCATCATAACATTCCGCCCGAGAAATAGATATACTATATTTTTTTCACGTATCTCGTCTAAAATAGTTGAATTTCACTTTATTTTCAGTATATTCTGAAAATGTTTAACAATTCATTTGTCTTAATAGCTTCACTTCTGCTTGAACTTAGGCCAGTAAAATATTGATTTGACTTGTTAGTCACATTTTTTGCTGGTCTAGCTTGAACAGTACTGGGTTTGTATCGAGAGATAATCCTCGATAAAATTTTAATTACACCTAGCGGCTAACTTATTAATTATACACACAATACAATATATGGTCACGTGTTCGATACACAGTAAGAGAACGGCAAACGGATAGGGCGATCAAGCTCTTTGTATTCGTGGGAAAAGCGTCAGCTGTCATTGTTGTCCTTGTCTGACATACAGTAAATACGTTACAAAATACGGTTCACCATCAATCGATCCTTATTTGATTAATTTATAATAACCGAAGTTGATTAATGTATGACTAACGATTGGCTTTTCTTTTGACAAAATTGTAGTTTTGTTTTGAGGTGTAAAAAATGTTCCTTAAAAATATTAAAACTTTGAGAATAGTAAAAGAAGATAACATTATACATTTTTTTACAGTGTACCAAAACAACCAACTGCCATAATGCTTGGTAAATCTACAGTAATAAACATATTTAATTTATTAAGTTATTCTTGTGATTTATCTTATTTGAATTGCGGTAGGTACGTACTTTGACAAACTTTACTATCTCATATAATATTTTAATAATAATATTTTGTTATATCATATATATTAATACGCTAAGGTTAAATATGTTTGTCTCCCTTTTTAGAAAAAACCTCACAATTTCTCCACATAAATTATATATCATTTTACAGATAATTGCTTGCTTCACTGACATTGACAACTAAAAAATTTATTATTGCTTTTGTTTTTGTAAATTAATTAAAATACAGCAACGCTGAACAACGTCTGCCATCTGATGGCTTTAATTTTGAAACAACGTCAACACTTCGATCTGTCATCTGACCTTCATATTGTAATACAACAGACACAATACTGCATACTGCCATCTAACGGCTTTAATTTTTAAACAGCGAGCAACGCTGAACAACAGAATTGCTGCATGATGCCATCTGACGGCTTAGCTCAACGCTTTTGCTACTTGCGCCTCTATATGACAATTTTAGTAAAATATTTCTTCGATCTATCATCAGAGCTTCATATTGTAATACAACAAAAAGAAGAACGTTATAAGCAGTGTGCAAAATTAGAAACGAATTGAATACCTGCAATCATATTTAAAAAATAATTTTGTAAAGTGATAATTATTATACTTATTTAGTGCGAATAATTCGCACAGGTCACACTAGTTGATTTAATTTTTTATATTATTTTTGCCAATATATTAGTCTGAAAAAAATTGGTCGACAATTTTATTTATTTTACTATCTCAGTATCTCATGTTTCGATCTGTTTGTTTTCTTCATTTACGTATAGTGAGGTTTGTTTTGTAGGCTTAATTTTTTGGCATTTATTTTGCACTGAATCAAAAAAACAATCTATACCAATGAAATTGTTCATTTTAGTCAATAACTTTCTCCATTCTCACAATGACTTTTAGGTTTTGTTACTAGTGATCACTGAGTGATCGAAATTCGAACGTAATTCATTAAATTTTTAAGTTTGAACGTTATTGACGTTTTTTGTCATTATATAGATTTCTCCTGAATCAATTTTACCTGTGTTAATTCGTAAACATCGCGATGAAACATAGATTGTGCACTTCCCCTCATTAAAACGAAGAGAACGATATAATATGTTTCAGCACAATTTGTGCAAATTAACACATTCAAATCGGTACTACACTCTTTTTTTCCTTCCCGTATTTATATATGGACGATAAAGTTTTCTAGGCCAGTAAAAGGAAGATAATTTGACCCTAAACATACCCACTAAATCACAAAAGGGAGCAAATTTGAGGTAACATTTATATAAGTATACGATACACAATCTGTTAAAATTGCACCTTTGTGCTATGACTGGAACTTGTTAAAAAAGAGTTAAAAAACTGTGTTTCGTCAGACTCGTCAGACAAATTGTAATGACCAAACATCCCCCCAGACGTAAAAAATAGTCGTAAAGCTCTCGCGCTCATGCTAACAGCTGACTATTTTTTACGTCTGGGGGGATGTTTGGTCATTACAATTTGTCCGACTGTTGAAATATAATTTTGTAATAGTTGTCTGAATAACATATATAAAAATCAAGCATTTAAAAATAAGTGAAGTTCATTAATTTTTCTCTGAGCTTTAAAGCGTCTGTCAGAAGTTGTGGTCAGCGGAAAGTGACTGGCGATACTGGATACTAATTTATAGTGATATTTTAGAAAACATATATAAATATAAGCCATTTAAATTGAAATTAAGTGACACTTATTTTTACTCACCTTTCTCACCTGGTACCTGTACATTTGTCACAGAATACCCAAAGTAGCGCTGTATTGTCTCTCTGTGCAAAGTGATAATGACTTTTTGTTTATTATTGTATTTTATGAGACAAATATATTATTTCTATTTCTAAATCGCAAATAAGCAAAATTACATTGAAGTCACGTGTATTTTGAACAGATTGCAAATAAGTTCGAGCACAAATTCCAACAGAACCTTTACGTAAGCTGTGCCACTTTTATGTGTTTGCGTAAAAACTCGACTCTGTGAATTTATGGTATATAAAAAGAAAATTACCGTGCATCTCAATTTGGATAACATGACTAGAACATGATTTTTACGACATTTTAGCCAAACGTAGGTATATATCTAGCCAGTTCAGTTGAATGAACACTCGAACTGACAGACATAGTTTTGTTTACAACGAAAAATTTAACTTTTTTACTACTAAAAAAAAATTGGTTGTCTGTAAAGTCGGTTTACGGACGATAGTTTTACGTGATAACGTATTCCGTAATACATAACCTAAATTTATATAATAATTATAATAATTCGAATCTATGATATTGCATCTTTCGCTTCAAATTTAGGTAAATTTTATTTATTTAAATTACTCACCATATAATATAATTGTTTTTTTTTTAACTTTCTTTCTTTCGTATTTATTTTAAGTCTCAAAGATTAGCTGTCATAATATTTGTAAAACAATTGTTTTACTGTTTATATAAAATTCCAAAACCTACTTACAATATTTAAGTATTTTCATACGTCAAAAAATTGATTTTTATAATGATTAAATTTGTAAGAAAACGATTTTTTCGAGAGATGAGACTTAGCTAAAACGATTTTTTGCCCCCCAAAATCCCTTTTCAGTAAATTTCATCCAAATCGTTAGGGCCGTTTTCGAGAAAAGCACGCACAGGGTCAGGCGGAACGTTACGAACGTTACGACCGTTAGGAACGTTACACTTTTTCGTACATGCAGCCGGTGTTTTATCAATTTATAAGATTGGTGATTCATCAATTTATAAGACGTTATCACGTCAAAAATAACCGACAGAAAATAATTCAGAACACCAAAAGCACACAATCTAATTTACTCTGAAATTGCTTCAATTTGCTTTTACCACTCTCACTTTTCGGGAAGTATTCATTCACAAGCTAAATCTTTCGTAAATTAAATTACGCTGGCTATATGCTTATTGGTTGGCGCCCGTATCTATGTTTCACCTTTCGTTCAAGATGGTTTCTACAGATGCATTTTAATGCCGGCATCTGTCAGTCGATACTTTTAAATAGCAAAAATCGAGCCCAAAATTTGTTTGCGTACGTAGCTATGTTTTACCTTTCGTTCAAGATGGTTTCTACAGATGCGTTTTGAAGTCGCCATCTGTCAGTCGATGCCTTTAAATAGCGGAACCTGATCATAAAATTAGTTTGCGTCAGTTGGTCTGTTTCACCTTTCGTTCAAGATGGTTTCCACAGATGCGTTTAGAAGTCGCCATCTGTCAGTCGATGCCTTTAAAAAGCGGAAACCGATCACAAAATTAGTTTGCATCAGTTGGTGTGTTTTACTTTTCGTACAAGATGGTTTCTACAGACGCATTTTGATGCCGACATCATCTGTCAGTCGATGCCCTTAAATAGCAGAAATCGAGCACAAATTTATTTGCGTGCGTAGCTATGTTTCACCTTTCGTTCATGCGTTTTGATGCCGCCATCTGTCAATCGATGCACGACTTTCTGAATATTGTTGATAAACTTCAAACTAATATATTTTTTTTTTGTTTGCGGTCAAATTTTAAATCAAAACATATTAAACCAAACACTTGTGCAGCCATATTGTATATTGAATTTTGTTCTTTTTTTACATTTAATACAATATTTTCACAACAAATTTAATTCTGATTTAACTAGCATTAATTATTAAATTTTAAAATAATTAAGACAATAATAATTGTACAGTAATTCTATACCTACCTAATTATTGAAATCGTAAGTGTTACGAACGATACAAAAAAAAAATGTAGAAGAACCAAAGTTTAAAATACGTAAATAACAGTTCAAACAAAGCAAATGAAAAATCTTGAAGTTAATAATATTTAACTACATATTTGCTAAATCTAAATAAACTTTGCCGATATATATTATAATACAAAACATCTGAAATATTTCCAAAATTTTTTATTTTCCGTATTATTTTATGAAATGAAACATTTTGTTGCAAACATTTTCAGACGTGAAATTATTTTTCTATGGTCCATATTTTTGGATATATTTTGTTCAACAACTTTATCCTTTATAAATTTTCTGTATCTCGTAACAGTCGAGGTATTTCCTCAGTCAAAATTTCAGTGAGCCATAGAATAAATTTCACAGTTCCAAAGCTTAACCAGACAAGATACCACAAATGAAAAATTTTAAATACAAACAATACACTGATATCACCTAAGGCAAACCAGAAAAAATATTTTGGTATGAAACTTTAAAAAAATAGTATTACATACATTTATAAAAGATTATTTAAAATATCTTTGGTTTCACGAGGCAATGATTCAGGAAACTCAATATCAAACGAAACAATTAAATCGCCTCTGCAAGCCGGATCTTTAGGATAAGGCAAACCTTTGCCTCCAATACGTCGAACTGTTGTTGGGGTAATAACCCTATTCTTGAAGTCTAACGTTTGCCGTCCACCGAACAGAAGAGGTACAGAGATTACACAGCCGCACAATGCCTGCTTCAAGGTGACCTTGGCAGTGTATCTAATATCACTCCCGTCCCTCTGAAAAATTGGATGCAATTTGTCTTTTAAAACAAAGACCACATCAGCAGGTATGCAATTCCTTTTGATGTCTCCTTTTTTAGGAAAAGTAATTTTTGTGCCGGCTTTCCATCCAGGTTTTATGAGTATCTCCACTTGTTCCGATTCTGGAACAAAAGTTCCGTCTAATTGAGACACTTGTCTGGATATTTTCATTTTCTTTGTGGCGCCATTTGCAATTTCTTCCAATGACACCATCATATCAAATTCGACCGGAGGATCCTGTTCCTTGCTCCTGCTGGATGGAGAATTCGTCTGATTAAAAATGGCGAACGGGTCGTCGTTTTGCATCGGTTCATCAAACATACGATCGAACAACGATCCGAAAGGATTTGAACTGCCAAAAAACTGTGCAAATGTCGCTTTAGGATCACCGTGAAACACGTAAGTGAATCCGTTGTTGCTCATGGATTCAGTTCCAGCTCCTGGCATGCCGCCCTTCAAACCTTCTTCGCCATACATGTCAAAAACATCTCTTTTCTTTTTATCACTTAATACTTCATACGCTTCAGCAACATTTTTGAACATTTCCTCAGCTTCGGGAGATTTATTTTTATCAGGATGATATTTTAATGCCAATTTCCTATACGCTCTTTTGATATCGTCGTCTTTCGCATCCCGCGGAACACCAAGTATTTTATAATAATCTTTACCCATATTTGAATCAATGTATTTAACTTACACAAACAAATTATAACCTAATGCAATAATAACCAAATTCTTGACCACATATTTGTTCAGACATTAAATTTAAAGAACTGTCAAAAACTGGCATTTCTGTGAAACAAATTCGAAAGTATTTGATTCATGACCGCCTTGCATTTATTATGTAAGTATTACACGATTGTCATTTTACCATAGAAAAAATTAAAAAGACAAATAGCAGCGATCGACGACCGTAGTGAAAGTAATTTCAAGCACACTATGATTTTGTAAGTAATTTCGGTATTTATTCTAATAACGCAGTAGTCAGGGAGTGGAATGCAGAATTAATTATAGTCCAAGGACGGTGATACTTAAAGATTTTTTTTATTGAAAGGTATGATTTTTTTGTTGCCATTTACCTATACACGAAAGATTGGCGAACATATCTCCGCCCTTCCCCTTGCCAATCGTCCTTGAAAATATTATTAACCATTTTAAGGAGGTTGATGCGTTACAGTCCCAATCAAAAGTAAGTCAAATTCTAAATGGGAACTTTTCCATAATAATTTTTTACAAAAGGTTATGAATCGATGATACCAATAAATTTATTGTCATAAAGGCATAAATAAACATATTTTTTAATATTAATTAATTCAGTATTTTACTTAATGGACTAACTTTTGAATTTTTTGTACAAAGTTAGGTTAGATATAATAAATTTATGTAAATATCTGTATTTTATATATTTTTTGCAGTAAATAATTAAAAAAACAAATTAGTATTAATAAAAATTAAAATTAAACCATTAAAAAGTTGAAAATTCAGTTAAAATTGTTAAAATTGTCAAGAATAAAAGTCTATAATCGAAAAGTGCTAAGGTTTAATAAATTTTTTTATTGATTAAAAGTCTCCTAATTAAATTGAAAAAAATATTAAAATATGCGTAAGACATCGATGCTTTACATAGTTAGTTTTCTGAACTGCTGACATTATTTGGTTATTTGCAAAAAATTAAAATGTACCGTTTGCATGCTAGGTTGACATATTTTCCATAAAACTACATGTAAAAGTTTTTTTTAATTGTTAACTTTATAAATCTCCTAATGATTTTGGATTTTTTACAGAAAATTTTCTCATAAAAAAATCTATTAAAAAAACTTTATTTCAGATTTTTTTCATTATCTTCGTAAAACGGTTCAACCTCCTTAAGAGCTTATTTCTCGGTAAATATTCATCTAAGAACAAAAGACACTTAAAAACTTCAAAACGTAGGAATTTAAAAAATAAAGTGTTTTAAGTTAGCCGCCCTTTTAAATAAATAATAGCTTAATTATGTTAAAACTCGCTAATCGATCGTTTTAACATAATGTCACAGTTCGTACGTAAAATCATGCATTGCAATCTTGGTAAATAAACTTCTATTGAAATTAAAACGTTGTGGAAAAAATTGTAAAAGAAATGTCTTCATAACTACAATAATGTGACAATGATCTTTTACACTCCGTGGCCCGCACTCTTCAAATAATGAATAATGAATTGTAAGAAAAGAAAGAGAATAGTTATTGGCGTAACTAGTAGTCTAAGTCATTCATGACAGGTCATGACTTAGCCTACAAGTTGCGCCCATAATTTTATTCAACAATTGCGCGTTATTCATGTTTTAATTATAATGAGATGTTGTAAATATCTATTTATTTCTTTATAAAAAAAACTGTCAATACTAACAGCACCAAACAGCACGATTCATAGTTTTGGTTTGAGGTTAGCCGGTTATGAATAAACTCCATGTCGAAAACATTCGGCCTCTCAATTTTAGCCTCAATGGGTAACAACGGAGTTGTTGTTACCTACTATTTCGTTACGACTCAGAAAATAGTTACGTTTATTTTCATTACTCCACAATGGCCGAGCTAGTAGGAATCTTCATTGAGTTATGACAAGTAATTGTCACCAGTTGGTAAATGGCTATTTAGGGTTCGGTTTTTAGGCATGATAAAACATGAATAACGCGCATGAGTTGAATAAATAACGTTATCTTGATCGCAAACTAAAAAGCATACGTATAATTCAATATAATAATATGGAAAAGCGTTAGCATCTGGAGGAAGTTTATAGATTCAACTAATCGTCTTAAAATATGTTTCGACAAGCGATGACAACAGATAATGGACGTGTCATCCGACCAGCCTCCTTCATCTGTAGCGTCTCTGAAGACTAGAGAGGGCTTTACTCTCGGTGTTGCTATTCTCTTCTCGCACGATGCGACAATTCATTGGCTAACAGAGTGCAATGTAGATGAAATACATACAGACCGTTCCCCAAACGGGGACACTTCTCAATTTATTCGAACTAGTGATGGGTCCACATGACTCTTTATAGGGAGATGGCTCCGTGCGCTCCGCTCACTAAAAAGAGTCGCTCAGAGGGACTCGTTCAACTAGGCAGTACGCACTACACAAGAGTGCAGACAGCAGAGGTGTGAACTGTCATCGTGCATGCTCAGGAGTCATGTAGCATTGCACAGCACAATACACACTCAGCTCTGAGCTCATTTTAATATGATTCTGATCTTATATTAATCGCATTTCGGATAAACTATAAAGTATAATAAAAGCTTAACAATAATAATGTTTTAATCTTTGATTAACGTCTGAATAGAACTCTTCAAGTAATTAAAATTGTCGACCAATTTTTCTCAGACCATAATTAATTTATATATTTTTTAGATATTTCTGAAGAAGATCCAAATCCGGATCGAAACGTCATCTTGTGTTATATTGATTTGTATTTTTATTATATTTTGTCAATATATCGTATGGTCTGAGAAAAATTGGTCGACAATTTTAATTACTTGAATAATAATGTTTATTGTCACAATATTATATCTTTGTCAACGATGTCAATGTGAATGGTTTAAGTCACTGTTCAGCTTAGTACTATTACACTTACAGTGTGTCATTCACAATTAAATGATTCAACAAAGATAACTCCGTACGTCCAAAATTCACTACTGCCTCTGTAGCCTGTACTGTGTCGGCATTTTGCGATCGCTATACGGAATTGAAAAGCGGATATTTTATGGGGGAGGGGGTGCAAAAAATATTATTCGAAGCTCCAGTTACCTTGACATACTGTAGAACAAAAAGCGATACTAAAGAGTGTTAGAGGAGCACTTTGTGAATATTGATAACGGCGTACTTACATTAAATGTAATATCGACACTCTCTTTATCTTTCTCTTTCTTCCGGGGGTGTCTAGTCTATCCTTATCATACGTATGTATATGTACTATCTGTGTACTATGTTCATACAAAAGCGCTTATTACTAACTGACTTGTCAACAGTTTTGTGAATTTTAGTATATTCGTAAATTATATAGTTTTCTAAAACAATTGCATTTATCTGTAGTTTTCAAGGGCGTAGATACGGGGGGGGGGGTAAAGATGGTATACGTAAAATCACGAATGATAGCTGTTCGCGACTATTAGCTAAAATGTACTAGGGTTGCTATGGAAACGACATCTAAACAGCAGTTGACAGGTTGTTTTTTCTTTACCGCCGCCCGAACGTACGTACTTCCCGCATCAGTGCGTGTAATCTCACCAATACGTAAATGTTAAACTTTCTGCCTTAGAATTGATGCCGAAAATTTGTAATTTCGATCGAAGAAAAATATTTTACATGAATAAAAATAGTGTGAATTGTAAATGATACTGCGTAAGCACTATTAAATTCTTACTTAAAAAAATAAAACGCTTTAATTGAATTATAAATAATTCGTAAAATAATAATAATGTTTCCTCTAGAGAATAAATTAATCAATTAAATTTTTCCAAAATAATAACATTCATTTTTCCAGCGTAGCTAAGAAAAACTAATTTTGACAATATTACAAAAAAGGGAGAGAGAGTTAATGTAACAAAACTTGCTACGAACTCATCGTATTAATGTAGCAAGTTTTGTTACATTAAGTCTCTCTCTCTCTTTTGTAATAATATTGTCAAAATTAGTTTTCCTTAGCTACGCTGGAAAAATGAATGTTGTTATTATTTTGGAAAAATTAAAATTGTTTTCTCTAAGAGAAGAAATTAATCAATTAAATTTTTCCAACATAATAACAACATTCATTTTTCCAGCGTAGCTAAGGGATACTAATTTACACAATATTACAAAAAAGAGAGAGAGATTTAATAAAACAAAACTTGCTACAAACTCATCGTATTAATGTAGCAAGTTTTGTTACACTAACTCTCTCTCTCTTTTTTGTAACATTGTCAAAATTAGTTTTCCTTAGCTACGCTGGAAAAATGAATGTTATTATTTTGGAAAAATTTCATTGATTAATTTCTTCTCTAGAGAAAACATAATTTTAATTTTTCTAAAATAATAACAACATTCATTTTTCCAGCGTAGCTAAGGAAAACTAATTTTGACAATATTACAAAAAAGAGAGAGAGAGAGTTAATGTAACAAAACTTGCCACATTAATACGATGAGTTCGTATTATTCTTGCCGGTTTCGTGTACAAAGTACTGAGTCCTATCCGTATAGAATTGGGTGGGTTTGATCTTCGGCGCTGGCAAGCAATGAGAATAATGAGTATGTACAGGCACGCTTCGGTGCCATTCGCTCGCATTAAATACTCAAAATCTTCGTTTGCGACCTAATTCTTCCCGACATTTATGATCTACTCTATCTCTTGAGTTCTCCTTCTCGAAAGTATGTTCCAAAAATACAGTTATACCTATGTAACGAATATTCATATTCGCATATTTTTGAAGTAAAACTTATTTACGCTCGCTTGACTTGGGAGTAAGCTGGTGAATGCGTGACGAGAGCCTTACGAAAAGTGTGATCATAGCCAATTACGTTTCGTATATCTAAGACACAGTGCAGGCCTATTGTCTGTATCACACCTTAGGAGCAAGAGAAAGCAGTGCGCGCGCACATTTTCTTTCTCTCTTCCTCTCATAGACAGTGCATGAAAAATATATTATATATCTCAGTCAGTAGTTCGTTTGCGAGTTTGCTAGCTGTGATTTCTTGATTATTTCGTAATTTTATTTCGCTCTTGAACAATCGAAGAATCTCGCTAGAGATTCTTTTCTGTGCTAAATGCCAACGAATCTCTAGCGTATTCTTATACATTGATTTTGCCTTTGTCCCATATAACGCCGTGTATATGAAGCAAGTTTCCAAGTTTTATAGTTCTGTGACCACGTGACTTTCATAGGACCGATTTTTCGTATCACCCATATATACTTCTGTACCACAATAACAGCTTATACGGCGAGTATGCTCGTGGACTAACGGTTACGACGTTAGACTAGTAATAACACTAATAACAGGGTCTCGGGTTCGATTCCCGCCGGCATCATTGGAAAAAAATTTTTTTCTACTCCATTTTATTTCCACTTGATATTTATATATAATCATATTTTTTATTTTTATTTTTTTTTTAATTTTAATTTTTTTTTTATATTTTTAATTGTTTTTTTTATTTTTAATTTATTTTCTCAATTTTTTTCTCATATACATATCTTTATTTCTTTTTTAATTTTTAATTTTTTTTTCTTGTTTTTTGAAAAATACACTTTCGTCAAATTGTTTATTAAAAAATAACAAAATATATGATTGAAGTTAGATTTAAATAATTTAATTTATTAAAAAACATATTCATCATAAAAAGTGCAACAAAAATTAAAAAGAGGAAAGTTTTCAAAGTGAAACTTCTTTTTTAATGCAAAATAAGTATTTTACAAATGATATGAAAAAAATTTTGTATTTTTAATGGTTGGCCTTGTTCATTGATTTTTTTCATGCCTTCAAAATTGGCCTTCATGGAATCTGTGGCCTCTTAATTCTAAAAATGCACATATGGTTATTTTTTGGAGAAAAAATAAAAATAATGTCTCACACTTTGGAAAAAGACGTGAAATCTTAAAAAAAAAAACTTCGGAGAAGTAAAAACTTCGTTCTGTGCTAAATTCAAAAACTTGAGGCGACTGAATCTCAGAATTATAACTTAAAAAAAAGAATTTCGAGGCAGACAAGAAATTGAAATCAAGCTCGAAATTCTGTGCCTAAGACGTCGAAAAAAAAAAAGAATTTTGAGGCAGACAAGGAATTGAAATCCAACTTCGAAATTCTGTGCTTATAAAAGCTACAAGAGCAACAGCAAAAAAAAGTGCACAGACGGCGTTTTTTTAGTGGTAACTAAAGGAGTTATGCGAACACCGTCTTTGCATTTTTTTGCTGTTGCTCTTGTAGCTTTTATAAGCACAGAATTTCGAAGTTGGATTTCAATTCCTTGTCTGCCTCAAAATTCTTTTTTTTTTTCGACGTCTTAGGCACAGAATTTCGAGCTTGATTTCAATTTCTTGTCTGCCTCGAAATTCTTTTTTTTAAGTTATAATTCTGAGATTCAGTCGCCTCAAGTTTTTGAATTTAGCACAGAACGAAGTTTTTACTTCTCCGAAGTTTTTTTTTTTTAGATTTTATATACATACACAGGGTGTTTGGCACATGAACCGACACAATTTTTTGGGGGGTTCTTGTGGTCATTGTGATCATTTTAACCCCAATGACTAATTTCTAAATACACGTAATTTTTTTTTTAAATGATTTTTAAATTATTTTTTTCTACTGGTTTCTATTAATACAGGTACTTTAAAAGTCCATAGGATCTTTTTCCTGATACTATTTGCATAAAATTATGATTCATTTAGAACAAGGAGTCATTCGAGAACTCAATAAATGTATTTTCGCGTCTCTAGTACTAAAAACAAACAGGTTACGATTTTTTGAAGGCAATTTTTAGGCCAATTTTCGAAAATATCTAAAAAAATCGTATCTCGATAACCATGACACTTAGAGCAAAAGTCATTGGGGTTAAAATGATCACAATGACCACGAGAACCCCCCAAAAAATTGTGTCGGTTCATGTGCCAAACACCTGTAGGTATATAATATATGTATATATTATCCATATTATATAAGCATACATATAGATGGAGTTAAAGAAGTTTTACTTCAGTCATGTGGTCTAAAGCACATACTCGTTTTTTTAAGATTCGAAGTCGCATTCGCAAAATTCATGCAAACATTTTTCGAATATTAATATTATAAAAAATTTGAAAAGTAGTTTGACCCTGCAGGCCATCCCTGTAACTTCCCGCTATTTTCGAGTTCAAAACGCTCAAAAATATGTCAAATATAGCAAGAAGTTTATTTTTTAGCTCTTCGAGCTCAAAAAAAAAACACTTTGTTACGAAATTTTCGTTCACGATATCTCATGAACAAATGAAGCGATTTTGATGCGATTTGCGGCAGTCGACGCAATTTTTTAACCTTAAAAAGTAATTTTATACAGAAAAATCGATCTCATAGGAATTTTACGAGAAATTTAAAAAAAAAACACTTTTTAAAAATTTTTCGTTCACGATATCTCGTGAACAAATGAGCCGATTTTGATGCGGTTTGCTGCAATCGACGCAGTTTTTTTAACCTAAGAAAGTAAATTATTACAAAAAAATCGATTTGATAAGAATTTTACGAGTAATTTTAAAAAATTACTTTTTTCCTAATTTTTCGTTCACGTTATCTCATGAACAAATGAACCAATTTTTATATGGTTTGCGGCGATCGACGCAGTTTTTTTAGCTTAAGAAAGTAATTTATTACAAAAAAATCAATCTGATAACAATTTTAAGAGTCATTTTAAAAAAACACTTTTTTACGATTTTTTCGTTCACGGTTTCTCGTGAACAAATGAACCGATTTTGATGCGGTTTGCGGAAATCGACGCAGTTTGTTAAGGAGAAGAGCTGATTAGTTTTTGGAATTAATCGGTTTAGTAGTTTAGAAAATTTTTTACAAAAACAAATTTTTAAAAATTTTTGAAACTTGTTTTTTTAAGATTTCTCAAAATTTTTTGGGCCGAATCGTTTCAAATTTTCAGGAAGTCTAAGTTCACCAAGATCACGTCAGATGCCGCAAACCACGTTTCAGTCGGACACTCCGTTCAAAAGATATAAAAGGTTTACATACATACATACACACACACACACACACACACACATCCATACATACAGCCCTACGGACATCATCGCCAAAATAGTTTCAATAGCTTCCTAGGACCCCAAAACGTCGAGATCTGGCGAAAACTCGATTTTCGAAAATCGGGGTGAAACCAATAACTTCCCGATTTTTGAAAAAAAAAAAATTTTTTTTTTTTTTTAAAGCGGGAAGTTAAAAAAAATTGAAAAAATGTTAAGTTAATATTAAAAAATAAAAAAAAATATTATTTTCTTAGCATTTTTATCAGAAATAGTATATTAGCCCACAAGGGCCGAAAGTTTGATATTCTTGCACTGCACGCCATGATGCCCGAGGCGATAGTGTAGCTTTTTTTTAGTGAAATAATTTTTAAATTCGGTTTAGTAGTTTCAGAAATTACCCACTACAAATAAACATACAAACAAACAAATTTTGCCTCTTTATATTTTAGTATAGATAAAATTACCCAGTTGTTATTATTAGCGCCATTAAATTTATAATGACAGTTTTCGGTTAAGCCCTAGATACACAATCTACTATTTGAAGAAGCATAAGATGTAAGTAAAGTTTCTTTTCTAATTTCAATCTTTTATAGTTGAAAGTAAACAATTTATATTTGCGACGAATCAAATATTGCATACCGTGAAGAATGTCAGAAAATACATCTCCAATAAAAAAATCTCTTACAACCTCACTAAATTCCAATTTCTTTTTACGATTCAGTACTGAAGAAGTTTAGAATAAAATCGAAACGTTAGGCAATAAAACATTTTTATGTACGTATGTACCTCTTTCATTACTGCCGTGCTTCATAGGAATCTTATATATTCACATAAAAACCACTATTTATCCTTTACAAATAGATGAAATTTAATACAGAGAGGCTTTGATACTCGTATAATATACAGCATTGGACAAATCTGTGCAAACTGTTTCTTGAAATGCAAAAATTTTAAATGGGTTATTGCATATCATGTAGGTATATTACAAAATCATATCGCAAATAGAATAATGTAAATTACGAAAAACCGGCTAAGCGTGCTTTGGACACACACATGATAGAGTTCCGTAGTGTTCGTATAGGTCGCAATCGTTACTTGACAAATATCATACCCTACCCTGGAAATGCGTCACTGCAATATGTTACAGTCATGAAAAGCAACAATTTTATAAGGGGTCGTGCAAAAAAGTTATGGCAATTCCTGGTATCAAAGATTTAAATTGTTTTTATTCTAGGTAACTATACTTATGCGATTTTATTAATGCGTAATATTTGTATATAATTTTTCTTAACTGCGAACATTGGAATGCTTTTTATAAATAAAAAAATATGAATGAATGAACAGTCTTCAATTTCCTTAATCTATACTAATATATAAAGCTGAAGAGTGTGTTTGTTTGTTTCTCAGGAATTGATTTTTTGTTGTTGAGTAGTTCTTTTATCGAGGAAGGCTATAGGCTATGTAATATCACGCTACGACCAATAGGAGCGGAGCATCAATGAAAAATGTTGCAAAATATGACTCAAAATTTGTCCGTCCGACAAAAACTTTTGAACGGTAACTCCGATCATCATGAAATTTGGACACAACATTCATCTTGGTAAACCAAGATGAACGTGCGTACTCATGTCCCTCCCACAACTCGTTCTTTTGCACCCGGGTGAAACCGGGGGAAATTTCTGTAATCGACAATAATTCATATAATGAAACACCAAAATTAGTTTTCGTACTGTTAAATATTTCACGACCCTATATCAGAGAAATGTACCTAAATTGCACCGTTAAAAGTAATTCAAACGTTGTACCGTGTCTGGATTTGCGTTCCATCCACAAAGCGAAACACGTTTTAATGACAACGTAAAAATAAAATACATGTTCACTTGAAAACGTGATTAATAAAAGGTATAAAACTTTGAATGAAAAATGGAAAAAAAGGTGTTAGGAAATGAAACTGACACAATAGTTAATAGAACAGAGAGACGAAGGGCAGAAGCCTGTGTTCCAGTAGTCCGTACCTACCGTATCAAGGTACAAGTACAACGTACAGGGGTGTGTTAAATTGAAAATTAATCGTTAAATTATTATTCTACAACAAATTGTAGCGTCAATGTCAATTTTTTCATAGAATAGATACCTGTGTGTTACACACATAGAGATATAAGTACTAGAGTACGCTAGCCATAAATGAAAGTGTCTGCAGTTCAGAGAAAGAACGCTGCAATCGTTCCGTATCATTCTCTCTCTCTCTCTCTCATGAGCGCTCGTTGACAGATCGTTAACTGAAGAGGGGAGGGCGGGGAAAACAATAATATTTATTCACATAAAAACACAAATGTTTTTATCACAAAACATATTAAAGTATTTTAGCTAGAATAATAAAATAATCAAGTTTTGCGTAAGGTACTGGACAGCCACAACTTTACTTTGAAAAAACCGCAGGTTGCCGACCCTTGGCTTAGGGCATCACGTCTCAGGCGGCACCAAAAATCAAAACACCAGACCACGTCAACAATTTTCTTTTCTTTTTGTCATGTTCTCAAAAATTTAATCTACCGATATAAAACTGTCTTAGGAAGTATAAAAGTTAAAAATAATAATTTATTTTGAAAAAATGAAAACGATTTTTTTTCTTAAAGTTTTGTAACTTTTTTCAATTAATTGTATAAAAATGCCTAAGGACTGATTTTGTAGACAGTCAAATTTTTAATGAGAGCATTGTTTGTAAAATTCAATTTTTACCCCAAAAATTCTAAGCTTTTAAACTTTTTCTATCAATTTTAAGCTAATGACATTCACAATTTGAAAAAAAAATTTTAAACACTTAACACGACAGATATAGATAATTAAACAGTTGTTAGAGATGAGGGCCCATACACAAGAAATGCTTAGGGCATCAAGGAGTCTAAATCCGGCACTGCCCGGGTGAAGCCCGGACGGACAGCTAGTATTAAATAATATGATACCGTGTTGCTTCCAACATAAAATCGATAGACAGATCATAAACAATCTAGAAACTTTTAATAATTACGCAATATACTGTGGGACACCTATTTCGAACCGCTGCATCTACATTTTGAAACTGACCTGGTGATGACATCAGAACTTACTGAAATGTGAACGTGATCGGTTATTGTAATCATCATTATATATATTAATACTCTAAAGTTAAAGATGTTTGCCTCCCTTTTTAGAAAAAACCTCACAATTTCTCCACATAAATTATATATCATTTTACAGATAATTGCTTGCTCTACTGACATTGACAACTAAAAAATGTATTATTGCTTTTGTTTTTGTAAATTAATTAAAAATTAATACGCTAAGGTTACGATGTTTGCCTCCCTTTTTAGAAAAAAACCTCACAATTTCTCCACATAAATTATATATCATTTTACAGATAATTGCTTGCTCTACTGACATTGACAACTAAAAAATGTATTATTGCTTTTGTTTTTGTAAATTAATTAAAAATTAATACGCTAAGGTTACGATGTTTGCCTCCCTTTTTAGAAAAAACCTCACAATTTCTCCACATAAATTATATATCATTTTACAGATAATTGCTTGCTCTACTGACATTGACAACTAAAAAATGTATTATTGCTTTTGTTTTTGTAAATTAATTAAAATGCAGCAACGCTGAACAACGTCTGCCATCTGACGGCTTTAATTTTGAAACAACGTCAACACTTCGATCTGTCATCTGACCTTCATACAACAGACACAATACTGCATACTGCCATCTAACGGCTTTAATTTTGAAACAGCGAGCAACGCTGAACAACGTCATGATACCATCTGACGGCTTAGCTCAACGCTTTTGCTACTTGCGCCTCTATATGACAATTTTAGTAAAATATTTCTTCGATCTGTCATCTGAGCTTCATATTGTAATACAACAAAAAGAAGAACGTTATAAGCAGTGTGCAAAATTACAAACGAATTGAATACCTGCAATCATATTCAAAAAATAATGTTGTAAAGTGATAATTATTATACTTATTTAGTGCGAATAATTCGCACAGGTCACACTAGTAAATATTGTAATAGTTTAATTTGAGAATTGTGTTAATCATTTTACCTGATTTTGAAATTTCCTACAATACCAACATTTCATAAGCTGTCACGCATTTCATGAATTGACCAACTACGCCAGATGACCGTGACATATATCTAAAAGAAAGCACAGGACTATCAGAAAATATTATGTCGAAAAAGACAATATCTGCAGTGCGCATCAATCACACAGAATTAGACGAAAGACGGAGCGAGTACATAAGTGTATTTACCCAGATCACCTTACAGAACACATAGAGAGCCCTCGTCGTTTATCTAAACACAGTTCTGGAGTAAATCATAACACGTTTAATGTCTCGAAGCAAACATTGCACGCGATAGTAGGCAGTTGACGTTTCTCTCCACTTAAGACTATTTATCGGAATCAGAATTAGACGCGGGAAGTATTTTAAAGGAACCGAGCGGGTTGGCGTAGCGGTGAGAGCACTAGACTCGTATTCGGGAGGTACAGGGTTCGAATCCCGGCGGGGGCAGATGTGGCTGGGAGTTTTTCCCACTGCCTCTCGCCGAGAAACGGTAATTCCTGTATCGGCCATCTTGTTGAGGTTTTCCATGGTTTCTCTCAATAAATATCGAGATGATTCCTTATTCAAGACCATGGCCGATTACCTGTCAAAATCCTATGCTCAAAATTAAACTACCTTATACTAATTTCCTAAAAATTCCTTCATTTGCCCATTGCTATATTAATAAAGTTGAAGTTTAAAAAAATATGGAAAATAACAGGGAGTGTGGTAGAAAAAAAATATTAATGGTGCGAATGGTGTCTGTTATGACATCAAGTCGAGAAACGAACGTTAAACGCATTATTATTATTAAGTATTTAAAGGAGTTCCACTGGGTGACCGGGAGGAAGCGGGGCAAGGGTAAGCAGGACCGCCTTTAGAATATGCATGGCCCTGAGCCGAAAAAAATTTCGAGATCCCCTTAAGGAATTCGTATTGGCTCGATAGTAGATCAATATCCATAATTCTTTTAATAGGCTACCTATATTTATTATTTATTTCTTCATTCAATTTTCTATATTTTTGAGATCTTGAATGTTAGAATACTCTATAATGTTTGAGGGCCCCTGGGCTCGGGTCCGGTCGACCCAAACCTGAAGACGGTCCTGAGGGGAAATTCCCAGCGTAAGGCATAGGACTAACATGTCATTGTCAATGTTAAGAATACTTTAAGCAGTGAAAAAGCATTGCATGATGCAGTCGTTTTCAGACGAAGGCGAATGACAACATCTCGGCTTGAAATTTTCTGATGATACAGTTGGTACTACTGTGTAAGTGTATTCCAATGAATTGGCGTGTTTGTGTAATTGATGTTAGTGGAAGTTTTGTGTGCAACTGGGTTAGGATAAAGCAGTATTATTTTGTGAAACTTTTTACACTAACGCCAACGGTCGGATTTTTGGGTGAACGTCAAAAAGAGCAAGGGGTATAGTGCAGTGTATATTTATTGTTTAACTAACTTTTATACCTGATAATTTGCTTGGCGAATTAAAATAAATTTTATTCTAACAAAAAAATTGTTTGTAAGATTAATAACTTCTATCTTTAATAGTGTTCGCTGAATATGGGCATCAACCAGATAATCTGCAGATTGACCAGTTAGTCTGCAATCTGCACTCTAACTGATTTAACCACATTAGCGGTTACATATAGACACTTAGAAAATATGTTTAATGTGACATTTAAAATACATTGATAAATGTAGCCATGCACTTTTCACGATTTTTAAAATTAATCACCTAATACAAAAGCTCATTAGACAAGCACTAAATTGTAAAGAAAAAGTTACATGGAGTACATGATTTAAATATTAAATGAGGACTACTTTAGATAATGTTACGGATATTTAACTTACCTCCAGTGACTCTAGTGTATTAAGAATTTTTCAACAGCTAATGTACTTATTTGTAAAGTAATATTTAATTAATATTTAAACTGCTCTTGCAACACGAAGAATACATACAAAAGTAGGTACATAAATTGTTAAAAAATATAAAATACAAATATTACACATTGTACAGTCATGCACATGATAAAATCAATTGACGAGTAAAATTTATTTATATAATTGTAGAACACTTTTAAATTGTTTTTTTAGCTCAAAGTGAAAGACCTGTTATAAAAATAGTACCAGAACACCTAGCAAAATCTAAAGAAAATCAATTGTTTAAAAAAAAAAAGAAACTCGACTAGACATAAATTATACTAATAACTAAAAACAGGAAAACATGTTTCTTCAAATGTCAGTCCTGAAGATACATTCTAAATACAGTGTAAACTCCATTTAACGTCACTCGATATAACGACAAACTCCTTAAAACGTCGAAATTACTTAACTCTATAGTCGGTTTACCTTGTTGCTCATACAATGATACATTCTAAATTACGACACACCCACTCTAAATAACGACAACAATACGTCATCATAAGGCAATAAACAGTACCTACTTGTTTGTTATTTTGTTGTCGGCATCATGCGTACCAAAGATTCTAAGAAATTCGTTCTTTTGTTTGCTGGGATTATATATTTCATATGTTTAGCTCAGCTGCTTATCGATAAGTTATCATGTTGCCCACAAACTTGCAAACTGTGAACATGGCGAGTAAAAGAAAATCTTTGTGTATTGACGAAAAAGTTTTGTTAATACGCGCAATATAGGCGGGAAGAAATACAATTAAAATACTGGAGTAGCGAAAAACGCCAGACAAAGATAACAGACTATAAGCATTTTAATTTGTGATAGTATGAATGTTTTTTTGGTCAGTTGTAATTTTATATATTGTGAATAAATAGCAACATATTATAGTAAAAAAAATATTTAATGGACTATTTCTTCTCTCCGTTTAACGACAACCCTCAATAACGCCACAAAGTGCACAGTCCCTTGAGTGTGGGTATATACACTGTATTGGTGAAATTTTTATTTTAAATCGGATGTGTAGTTTCCTACGTTCAAACTTTACTTCTTTATAATACTAGTATAGATTATTTCTGTAATTCAAAGTAAAGGTAAATTTTAGAATTTTCTTTTTTGTAAAATAAAAACTTTATTAAAATGATGAGAAAGATATAACAATGTAGTTAAATTAATTTAACGGAGCTTATATTTGGAATTCTTTGTACAACAAAAAGTTCACAATAATATAAAATTTATTCTATTTACAAGTCCGAAAATAGAATAGTATTTCTTTATCTATAGATACATTTGTAGTTGAATTGATAGATAATAATAGATATCAGCCATATAAGCGGTGACAAAAGACGCGTGCATCAAATGACAGATGGCAATTTTTTATTGGTCGTCCGTTGTCTCCGAACTGGATATTAATCAAACACTGTCTCATAGTTGTCTGACAATAACGTCAAAAAAGAGAAAATAATAATATAATATATCAGTTACAAGATTTTCATTTCCGTTGAAGAGAATGGAAAAAATGAAAGAAATCGTACCTTTGCACGTTATATTTGTCGCAGTGATATATCGACAGAATACGGGTGATTACAAAACTAATTTCACTTTATTCAATGAAATACAACAGGTTCTCTAGGAACTAGTTCTATTTTGGTGAAATTCAAATGTTGGATGGTTTTTTAATTACTTATATAATTTTTATCCAACTTACCTACGTAATTAATAGCTATTTGAGTTTAAACATTTTTTTGTAAAATGTTTTATACAAATATCCAGGAATAAATAGAAGTATTATGATTCTTATTACACACATTTCGCCAATAGTCTAAAATAAATAAAATTATCGAAACATTTTTTCAAACTGTATATTGACAAAAATTATAAAATTATAATTCAATAGATGACGTTACAGTCCGGATTTAGATCTTCTTCAGAATTAAGCTAAAAAATATAAAAATTAATAATAGGTAATTATTGCACATACCGCTAAACCAGCGGTATGTGCTTTATTATCACTTTGTGCGTCAGAGCTGACTTTCGTTCATATAAGAAGTTATATCTAAGTTAATTTCACACGAAATCCATTCAAATTGAAGCTTTTTGAAAAGAGGAAATTATGATCTATAAAACAGAACCATTTTTAAATCAATTCGAGTTCATAAACACTATTAACATTGTAATTGAAAATTACAAACAGCAGTTGTCGGTTAGTCTGTACGTACATACGTACGTATGTACGTCACGACTCTACAGATCGCAATTTTGGTCGGATTGCCTTGGGTTATATTTTATTCACTTTGTTTAGTATCAGACCAGAACCCTATTTAAATTCACATAAATGTGTTCAGTAGTTTAATTTTTATAAACAGTTTTATTTTATTATTTTTGACAGCTAATAGTTAAAATAAAAAAACAAAACAAAAAAATACCTATTACTGTTATTGAAAATGTGGTATACTACGTAGAATAACTGCTACACTTCTATACCACAATAACAACACAAGCTACGATATCGGTATGGCCGAGCGGTTAAGGCCTAGTTTATATGAGAGGCGTTCAACGCGCGTTGGCCCAACGCGCGTTTACAGTTTCTATACAATTGTATAGGACTGTTTATATGATAACGCGCGTTCAACGCGCCACCAACGCGCGTTATCATATAAACAGTCCTATACAATTGTATAGAAACTGTAAACGCGCGTTGGGCCTAAAGCGTTAGTCCAGTAATAGCAAGGTGCCGGGTTCGATTCCCGCTGACACAAGTAATATGTTTTTTTCCTATTCCATTTTATTTTTAATTTTTTTTTCTATTTTTTTAGTTGTTTTTTTTTTAAATCTAATTTCTCAATTTTTATTTCATTATAATATGTACATTGGAAAACTTGCGGGATGTGCACTTTTGGTTTTGCCAACGATTTTCCAATTATTAAAAAATAATTACTAATTAATTTTTATAATTTTTAGCTTAAAAAAATATTGAGTTTTTTGCTTTACCCCCCCCCCCATAAAAAAATTTCTACGCCCTTGAATATAGTAGACTACTGAGAGTACCTAGTTCAATTATAAAGTCTCTGTACCTAATTACTAATTAGAATAATTTCGTAGATAAAACATGACTTATTTTTGTACATTTTATATAAGAAACGAAAGTAAGCACAAACATAATTTAAAAAAAAAAATAAAAAATAAAATTTTTTGAGATGAGTTTTGGATCTAAATTATGTATTGTTATTTACTAAACGGATTTATTGTTATTTAGAAAATAATTACTATCGACACTCTTTAAAATATTAACCAAGAATAATTTATTGAAAATTTATTAAAAATTGCAACATTTTTCGCCATAGTTAATAGTCTTTAGCATAAAGTTTCCAAATATGTATGAATAAGAAATAAGATTAAAAAATACTTTATGCTGTTTTTACAGCTTTAGCATATAAAGTGCTGCTTAAAAATCTTGCATAGAGTTTAAGAGGTATTAAGTATATAAAAAACAAACACGACTTTACGATTATGCTGCATTCTCTAGGGAAAAATATTTATAGGTAAAAAATGTTATTTCATCGCCATATTATTCCTCCATGCATCTGAGCTACAGGCAAGTCGCTCATTCCCTGTCTCTCTCTCTCTATTAATTTTTTATCGTTTGAAATATTCTTCAGACTGAGAAGTGTATTAAAAACACGATTAAAATATGTTCATGCAGCTAACAATTGAAGTAATCAAACTTCACCACTTTATCGTTAAGCAATAACACAATTTGCCAATAACATTACGAAATATTATTATTCTTGAATATCTCAATTTGAAAAAGACTTTTAAAGTGAGACAATGTTACTGACAAGTTTAAGAAAATGCTGTTAGAGTACGATAACGCGATGTACAAAATATCCAATGGAAATACACAATATTATTATTATTTTATAACACTAGCGGTCCCGCCCGGTTTCACCCGAGTGCAAAAGAACGAATGAGGGAGGGGAGGAACATGAGTACGCACGTTCATCTTAGTTTACCGAGATTAATGTTGTGTCCAAACATGATGATCGGAGTTACCGTTCAAAAGTTTTTGTCAGACGGACTTTTGAATTACATTTTACAACATTTTTCATTGATGCTTCGTTCCTATTGATCGTAGCGTAATATTATATAGCCTATAGCCTTCCTCTAACAAAAAAATCAATTCGAACCAGTAGTTCCTGAGATAAGCGCGTTCAACCAAACAAACTCTTCAGCTTTATATATTAGTATATAAAGATATAACAGTGTTATTAACCGTTTTAAGTGCGGAAAATGGATTTTTATAAATTGATTTTTTTGCGCAGTGAAAAGGGGAAGGCGTTTGGAGGAGTTCTTTAAAAAACCATTACGGGGTTATGTCGATGCGAAGGCGTTTTTTTTGCGCAGTAAAAAGGGGAAGGCGTTTGGGCGAAAATCGTTAAGAAACAATTACGGGGTCGTGTATACAAAGTGAGATAGTAATACAGTAATTCTACACCAGTTGCTATGATGTGTACCTATATGTATTTCTGATTAAAAAAATGACAGTGAAAGACGACGTATTTTTGATTTGTGAATAATTTTTGAAACGTCAAAATAAGCGTTTTCTATGACTTAAGAAAAACTCAAAATTTGGGCACATCGAGTTATCGTACTGGACCCAAAAAAACCTAATGAAAGGCACAGTTCCGGTCCGCGCTGTAAATTTTTCGTGCACATGTTTCGTGGACGTTTAGGGTTTTTCGTTCCCTTTTCGACGAAAAAATCAGAAACTTGTCAAAAACAATTTCGTGTCTATAGGAACAGACCTATAATAATTTAATAGATTAAATGTTCTCTTTGATCGGTTTGATATAATTAAGTTTTCAAAGGCTATTTAAATAATACCTACCTAGAATTTAATAATTACTGTGACAAAAACTTTGGTATACCTTTTCGTTTATATAAATATCTTATAAACTTTTACATAATTACTAGAATACCGCTTTTTGTGTCACTAATTATCACAATTTTGTAAAAGAGATTGTACAGGTTGCAGAAAATTAATTTAGTTTTCAACTATACCTATATTATAGTCAGAGTGCCCGCCGGCAAAAATTTTAAAATTTTTAAAATTTAAAATGTCTGACACCTCGAATATGTCGACGTATTCGAGGTGTCAGACATTTTAAATGTTGTTTGTCAGAGAACATTATTTTAGCGTTTTGGTTGAAGTTTTTACGCTATCCAATTAAAAAAAACAAACAGTATTATATCTATAAGCTTTTACATGTCGTCAAGACGACATCTTTCGGAAAATTTAGAGGGAAAACGCCCCAAAATCAAGAAAAGTCATAGAGGAAATAGGTGTCAGACTAGGCCTAATGAAGCCATAATATACAAAGTTTGGGGAGAGCATGTGTCAATAAAATTTTTGCCGGCAGGCACTCTGACTATTATATTGTAATTTATTACAGTATATATACAGTAATATATTACACACAATTCAGAAAAACTGATTTTAAAACATGGCAACCCCAGTTATATCCTAAAATTCAACAAAAAATATCGTCAAAACAAATCAATTGTTTATTAGATGTTCAAATTACTCAACATTATTCAAACAAATTATAAAATAAAATGCTTTCCTTCTAAAAATATATTAGTTTAATTTTAAAATATGCAACTGTGATGTGAATATTATAATGACGACACAATATCGTAATTAAATATTGAAGACGTGTTTTGCTACTTTTATAAAACAGCGATAAAACTATATTAAATTATAAAGTGCATTTTAGTTTCTTGTGCATTACAATTTCTATAGCTATAGGTAGGTACTGTGTAACACAAAAAAAAAAAACATTTTTGTACAGCGATGCAATTATTAAGCTATATAGGTCCATTAACAATGAAACTGTAACAATTTTCATTCCTTGATTCAAAAATAATAATTATTATTATTATGTTCCTGTAGATAAGTTGAAAAAAATAAATTATGGTAAAAAAGCGTGGGGTGCTTGATATTAAATGTTACAGTTATTTCATTAGTAGCTATTTAGAAAATTAGAGTTATAATGAAAATACAGTAATTTTTTACTATAATTTAATTATTTTGTTAATATTTATTTTCTAATTTTTAGTTCGGTTTGCTATTAAAGCATGATTTTGAAGTTTTTTTAAACTATAATTTATTTTCTTAATTTTTAGTCTCAAAACGACATTCAAAGTAATTTTTTTCAAAATTGACAAATTCAATTTTTTTTTCAAAATTTTTAAATTCAAACTTATTTTTATGAAATAATTGTATTGTCATCGGCCCTTGACACGTGTGCGAATTTTCAAGTTAATCAGCTTTCTTGAAATTGATGAAAATTACGCTGAAAGATTCCTTATAGATGATACATACATACATACATACAGGTCAAGCTAATAAAAGCGTGTTAAAAACATTCAAACGAACGAAACTATACATAATTATAAATTATACTAAAGCCCGGGTAGTACGCGTTGAAATTTAGATTCATTTTAACAATAGTATATTACACTACAAGGGCAGGAAGTTTGAGATTCTTGCACCGCGCGTCATGATGCCTGAGGCGAGCCGAGGTGCATCATGACGCGCTGTTTTAAGCTCTCAAACCTTCTGTCCGTGTGGTGTATACTATTTTCCTTTATACCTCGGTCGAAAGTACGCTTATTAATTACTTATTAATTATATAAAAACACAGATAAGAGCAGCTTTGAGGTTATACGTAAAAATACGAATCACAGCTGTTCGCGACTGTTGGCTGGCGGCAGCAGCGCCAGTCTTATGGAACGGTGTACATAATAACTATTTTTCTATAGCCGATCGAAAGTACGTACTTCCGGCATATCAGTGCATGTAATCCCACCAATGCATGAATGTTAGCCTTTCTGCCTTAAAATTGATGCCGAAAGTACGTACTTTCGACCGAGGTATGAAGAAAAGTCTATTTATTTGTTAATTATATTTCAGGATGAAAAACAAAAGAAAGTGTGTTTCATGCTTTTGCTATAATGCAACGTATTTCTGTTTCATTTTTAACTAATAGAAAACGCGTGACTTACATGTTCAATTTTCTTCTAGAAAGCAGCGATGTAAAATTCAATTGTCATCATAGAACTGAAACAAAAGAAAAACAACTTTAAAGATATTATAATACTTATAGCAAATACCAGACTGGTTTCTAATATACTATAAATTCTCTATGCTCATATAATTATGTAATACTATACATATAAGCTCTGTTCCAATCTCTCTGAGAACGGTAACAGAACCGTAACAGTCGTGCGCAGTAGATAAAACGTGTTCCAAAACCAGTACAGTTTCGTTTTAGCTACTGCGCATCACTGTTACGGTTCTGTTACCGTTCTCAGAGAGGATGGAGAGTTTCTAAATATCGGTTTCACTAAAAATATTTATTTGGAGATCAACAATTGCTTTCATATCCAGTTTTAGAAAATTTTAGACCTACAATTCAGTCTTTCAAAGACTTCACATGTACTCTAATAATTTAGGCGAAAGCTTAGTAAAAAAACATTTCAGTACAAATAATATTTGATAATGACGCTGTCGCCATCTTCAATATTAATATAAAAATTAATTAAACAAATAATATATTGGGGAGGTACCGGGTTCAAATCCCGGCGAAGGCAGATGTGGCTGGGAGTTTTTCCTACTGCCTCTCGCCGAGAAACGGTAATTTCCATGGTTTACCTCATTAATTTCAGATAAATATCGAACTGGTTTCTTATTCAAGGCCATGGCAATACCTGACAAACTCCTGTGCTCAAAATTTGCCTACCTTATCCTAATTTCCTAAAAAATTCCTTCATTCGCCCATTGCTATTGCAAGTTGAAGTTCTTAAGTAGAAAATAACGGGAAGTGTGGTAGATGGAAAATAGTAATGGTGCGTATGGCGTCTGTTATGACAGAAAGACGAGAAACGGATGGCTCGACTTGTAATCGAATCCTACATTTGCATGTCCATCGCTTCGAGTTGTGCTCTTGCGTGGTCAGATAGAATAGTTTCGCAGAAATGTGACTTGAATCGTGACTAACCAAAAATCAAGACCCTCGATGTCTCGGTTGAGACTTTGCTTGGCAGGACTCAAATCATGCCAGGTTTTTTTTTTTTCAAATACAAGCGCGATCCAAATCTGACCAATTGCAGTCGGGTCGATCTGTTGCGTAACCAAATCTAGTAGTCAGTGGAACCTAGAATGACTTTACCATAAGATCTTCATAATCCTCAAATTAATGTTTCGAGTTTGAAGATAAGAAAATATAAGAACCTACGACTTCTTCATATGATCTTGATCTATTACCACTTCCTTGCTCCCGAAATAAATTGCGGGGAAGGTGTGTTTCACAATCCAATAGGTATTATGTAAAAAAATTCAAGGCCACTTATTTTTAAAAACTCTTCAGTCGATATTAATGCCATCAATGAAGAAAAAGACTGAAATAGCATTAAGCGTCAGTTATATTAACGAGAATAGTTGTTATAAAGATAAAAAGAGACAGAGCAGACAATGATGGAAAGGGAGGAGGGAGAGCCACATAGCTTTTATAGGAAGTGTTAAAAGCTTTTGCAACTTTTAAAACTCATCGCGAAAGGTTCCCGTTTTATTATCTAACACCTTTAAAATCTATCTAATGAACGGCTGCATATTACAAACAGAATGTCGCTCGAAAATTGCTACACTATAGCTCAACAGTCTGGGATCATTTTCTCTTCTTACCAAGTCTCTTTCCCTGACATAAACCGGTTTCTGCCTTCTTTACATCAGAAATTTGAGGAAGACGTATCAGTACAGATTTAGGTATATATCATAAATGATTATCTGAAATTCGACATTTATTTTCTTGTTTTCCTTAAGGAGGTTGATGCGTTACAGTCCCAATCAAAAGTAAGTCGAATTCTAAATCGGAACTTTTTCAGAATAAATTTTTACAAAAGGTTATTATTGTCATAAAGGCATAAATAAATCATTTTTTTAATTATTATTTAATTATTTTAGTATTTTACTTAATGGACTAACTTTTGAATTTTTTGTACAAAGTTGGATTAGGATAACTAAATTTATGTAAATATCTGTATTTAGATATTTTTGCAGTAAATAATTAAAGAAAGAAATTAGAAGTAATGAAAATTAAAATTAAATCATTAAAAAGTTGATCATTCAGTTAAAATAGTTAAAATTGTCAAGAATAAAAGTCCATAATCAAAAATTGCTAAGGTTTAATAATTTTGTTCTATTGATTAAAAGTTTCCTAATTAAATTGGAAAAAATTTTAAAATATTTGTAAGACATCGATGCTACCCAGTTACTTTTCGGAACTGTTGACATTATTTGGTTATTTGCAAAAAATTAAAATGTACAGTTTGCATGCTAGGTTGACATATTTTCCATAAGACTACATGTTAAAGTTTTTTTTAATTTTTAACTTTATAAATCTCCTAATGATTATGAGCTTTTTACAGAAAATTTTGTCATAAAAAAATCTATTAAAAAAACTTTATTTCAGATTTTTTTCATTATCTTCGTTTAACGCCTCAGCCTCCTTAATTCCATCATCCCAAACTTCTTTCCGTGTCATATCTCCTGATTCAGAAATACGAAAGGTGCTGGTGAAGATGTTTACAAATTAAAAAAATTAAAAATTGATCGGTACTTAAAATACTTTTATGTGATCAAAACATGATAATATGCATGTAACTATGTAGGTACCTATTTTGTAACTCAACTATATAACTAGGAGAGATATAAAAGTTGTAGAAAGCTCTCACAGATACATATAATGAGGTTTAAATTATTTGTAATGCGCGATGTTCTGTAGAAAAGTTCATCTCAACAACTTTATTCTATGAATAACTGATTTTTCTTTTAAAGTTACGAGAAAACTTTGGTGTTAAAATATGTTAGGTACATCTACTATGTATGTAAAATTATATTGAATGCATACTATAATATCAAACTTAAATTGTACTTGGCGAAATAGCACACTATACCTATATATTTAAGTATCTACCGAAGACGATATTTTATAAGACGCGACACTCTACTAAATGCTGATTTGCGACACAGAAGGGCCTCACTCAGGGGCAGCGTTGCCACAGACTATTGTTTGAAACGCCATATTTTTCTAATGAATAAAACTTTTTTGTTTTTTTTTTTTTTTTTATTCTGAAGACGAATAAGACAAGACAACTATTTAACGATAGGGTAAATCTGATTTAAAATATTGTATTTTTATTAAAATACATTTTCTATGGCTATTTTTGCTATGCCGATAATTTTAATTCAAATAAAAAGATAAATAGGTATTTGAAAACTTCTGATTTTTTTACGCTTTCGACGAAAGAATCCCGCTGTTTTCACTCAAAGAGTTCCAAAATTCCGACTTGGCAAAAAAAAACTGGCAACGCTGCTCAGGGGCGTCGCCAAGGGAAAAACGAGTAGGGGCAGTTGCAAGAGGCTCGGGATGTACTGAAGTGGTTAGAGTACGATAACTCGATGTGTAAAATATCTATTGGAAATACCACAATTATTATTTTATATAACATATAACAGTGTTATTGGTCGTTTTATGTGCGGAATTTTTTTTATAAATTAATTTTTTTGCGCAGTGAAAAGGGGGAGGCGTTTGGGGAAGTTCTTTAAAAAACAATTACGGGGTCTTCTCGATGCGATGGCATTTTTCTTTGCGCAGTGAAAAAGGGAATGCGTCTGGAGGGAACTATTTAAAAAACAATTACGGGAGCATATCGATGCGATGGGGTTTTTTTTGCACAGTGAAAAGGAAGAGAGTTTTTTAAAAAACAACTACGGGGTCGTGTCGATGCGATGGCGTTTTTCTTTGCGCAGTGAAAAATGGAAGGCGTCTGGAGGGAACTATTTAAAAAACAATAACGGGGTCGTATCGATGCGATGTTTTTTTTTGCGCAGTGAAAAGAGGGGGGGGTTAAAAAACAATTACGGAGTCGTGTCGATGCGATGGCGTTTTTTTGCGCAGTGAAAAGGGGAGGGCGTTTGGGGAGAGTTTTTTAAAAAACAATTACGGGGTCGTGTCAATGCGAAGGCGTTTTTTTTTGCGCAGTGAAAAGGGGAAATATTTTGGAGGGAGTTCTTTGAAAAAATAATTACGAAGTCGTGTATATATAAAGTGAAATAGTAATACAGTAATTCTACACCAGTTGCTATGACGTGTATATATGATTTCTGATTGGTTAGATCAGGGGTCGGCAACCTGCGGCTCGCGAGCCGCATGCGGCTCTTTCGATGTAAACTTGCGGCTCTCCAGTTGCATATCGTCGGTCTAATTTTAAAACCTCGTAAGTCAAAATTTTATGAAAATTATGATTTTAGGCTATAGTGCTTTAGGATTTTAGTACCTACACTTCTGTAAAACCTCGTAAAAAATAACCAAAATTGACTTACGGGGTTTTAAAATTAGACCGACGATATGCAAAAATTAATTACTTTGTTATAAAAACCCTTAAAGGTCGTGCAATCGATCTATGATTGAGTACCATGTCTATCTTTCAGCCACTTTCACTCGCGTCTCACCCGCACCGCCCCCGTCGAAAAATATATAATATTGAAACGAAAAGTAGTGGCTCTTTAAAAACTGGAAAATTTTGTAAATTGTAACTTTTGGCTCTTCCGTCTCAAAAGGTTGCCTACCCCTGCGCTAGTCCCCTGGGTTAGATTAAAAAAAATGATAGTGAAAGACGAAAAGTTTTTACGTATTTTTGCGGAAATTTGTGAATAATCACGTGTTTTTTTTTTGTTGGAACGTCAAAATTTAGCGTTTTCAAAGTCAAACTTCCTGGCTGATGTCACAGAATAAGTAAGTAATAAATTGTAGCGTTCAGTAGAATTTCTCTCATACTAAAATCAAATTTAGGAATAAAAATGAACCTCTATGTATATCCTACAACCGACTACCGCCACAAACAAAATGACCGCTTTCAGATTTTATAAGAACTGCTCAAAGAATCGCCTCTTTTAGAAAGCTAACTTACTCTTTTTTTCCTACATACGTACGTGCATAGCCTCATTCTGATAATTTAAAACTTTTTAATAATAACTTCATTTCAAAGTAAAAACTTCATTAAAAATAAAAAACGAGATGCATTTATAATACACCTCAGTATAAGGAAGAGCAGGCTAACTAAATACTGGTTAAGAAAGAGAACCGCATTTTATATTTATTAAACATTCTGACCTACATTATTTCTATTTTTATAATAATATACTCCTCTTTTCAAAACTGATTTACCTACAGAGCCGTCTTTAGAACATGCGAGGCCCTGGGCCGAAAAAAGCTGGGAGGCTTTCTTAAAGAATTCGTATAATGGATCAATAGATCAATGTTCATGAATCTTATAGGCTTTTTTATCAGACATTTTTATTTTTATATTTTATTTAATTTAAAAAAATTGTTACTATTATTTTTTATTTCTCCATTCAATTTTGCATATTTTCGAGGTTTTGAATGTTAGGGGGCCCCTAATGTCTGGGGGAGCCCGGTCGGCCCACACCTAAAGACAGCCCTGCTTACCTACACATTCTGAACTTACTTGTAAGTAAATTAAAGAAAAATAGGTAGGTACATATATTTATATTAAAAAGGTGTCATTTGAATTTCCAAATTTCTCTTACAGCCCCACCAGAAATACTTAAAATAAGACTGTTGTTAGTTTGTTTTACATACAAAGTAAAAAAATTATTATTAAAAAAAATACAAGATATCAGATGAAATTAATAACTAAAAAAAGAGGAAATCAAGCCGGAAAATTTCAACATGCAGTAGGCGGAGACCTATTGGTCACTTTCTTTTGTTTTTAAACGGGTTACCACCCGTATCATGTTGAGATTTTCCGACTTGTTTCCTTCGTTTTAGTTATTAATTTCATTTTTGTGCAGTCTGGTTTCTTGTTTTCTTAAATAATTAATTTTTATTTTCTTCCATTTAATTAATCGTTTTTATGCATACAAAGTTTTTTTTTATTTTTTTTTGTAGTTTTTGTCAAACTGATAGAATTGGCTACTTGCTAGCTTTTATTTGATACCCATATTGTTATAATAACAAAATATGTTTTTTATCCCCCCTATCTTGTTTTTTTGACACCGTATTGAAATATTATACCCTATGTCACTCCCACGAATCTAACGACACGGTGACACCTCATATGTTAAAATGCATCAAGCCGTTTGGGCTGCAGAGCGTGCCAAAGACATACATAGGTACGTACGTACGAACATACACTCGAAAAACATTACCATCCTTCAGACATAATATGTGTCAAATCGTTGCGCCACCCCCAGCACTCACACCTCTCTTAATTTATGTAGCATCCTGTATTTTCGTATATGACCCAACCGACATTATTGTAAATCATTTACGAACTCAGTGTTGTGCAGTGCAAATCGAATTCGCTATTAAATACAGAAATGCATTCAAGTAACAGAAATATTTTTCAATAACTTTTTGCATGACAGGATTCAACTGTGGAAGATACAATATGATGACATTTTCATATTGAAAACTTATAACAAACTAACATGCATATTATAAAAAAAATGAATTTCTTTCGCTCGAAATCAATATTTAAACACAATATTAAATATCTAGACGTTGTCATCCACAACTGGTTCTAACAGTACACCCTTCTGATAAGAAGGGAAACGTACTGCGACCTTTAGAAAACACTGACACGGTACAAGGCACTGCATTGTCAGTTTTTATGAAATAATCCTTAGTATCTATTCTGACATTGTTGACATTTGTCAATTGTTACAAGATTATTATTAGCATATTCTTAAACAATTAAAAAAATATTCTTTGATTGCTATAATATTTAATTTGTAGTTTAGGCAGCTGCGATATAGTCTAAGATCCAGTATTAGAAATATATACCCTCATCTGTTATTTGATGATGACAAAAATTATATGCTAGATCTATACTAATATATAAAGCTGAAGATTTTGTTTGTTTGGTTGAACGCGCTGATTTCAGAAACTACTGGTTCGAATTGAAAAAAAAATTTTTTGTTGGATAGCCAATTTATCGAGGAAGGCTATAGGCTATATAATATTACGCTACGACCAATTGGAGCGGAAAATCAATGAAAAATGTTGCAAGACGTATCTCAAAATTAGTCATCCGACAAATATTATCAGGTGAAATGGCTTAACTAAATATTGCAATATTAGAGCGCCAAGTTTACAAGCCCGGATAGCTCAGTCGATAGAGCGTAAGACTCTTAATGCCACGGTCTAAGGTTCAAGCCCCACGTCGGTCGGCGAATATATTTTTATTTTCTACATTGCTTTCTTCTAAGGCTTGCTTACATTTCAATTTTTTAAAATTTTATTACGACTAATTAAAATTAAATAAATCTAATTAATAGCTCATTTGAAAACTGTTACAACTATAGGCACTTATATAAAAATAATTTTCCTACAGCGTTTTCAATTAAATATTTATTATACCTATTAAAAGAAATTAATTACTTAAAAAAAGTATAAATACTGCTTTATGACGACAAAAACTTTTGAACGGTAGCTCCGATCATTATGAAGTTTGGACACAACATTCATCTCGGTAAACTAAGATGAATGTGCGTACTCATGTCCCTTCCTTCCCCATTCGTTCTTTTGCACCCGGGTGAAACCGGGCGGGACCGCTAGTATTATATACATTGGTAAATTGCACATGGGTTGCCTAGCTAAATCGCGTACTTAGCTTTTTTGGATCAACTTCCCCGATTTGTTAATCATAAAAATTGAGCATATTAGCTGAAAGAATATGACACAAGGAATTGCAAAAATAGAGGTTGCCTACTTTTCCCGCAACACAACTGTCAAGTTGCCAGGTATAAACAGGTAAGCAAGCGTTATTAATAAACCCCTCATCAGTTATTTAATCAATTTTTTTATGAAATGAAAGATTATTTCATTCCCTACCTAACAGTACTAGGTATCAGCAAAAGTTCGTCACATCGATGGTTGCCTAGATTTTAGAGTTCTTCTGAAAGAAGATTTTTTCGATTGTGAATACTTAATCTGACTTGAATCTAGTATTTGATAAATCGTCATGGTTCTGTAATACCTCTTATGTGCAAAAAGCAAAATTTGCAGGAAAGGCCAAAAAGTGTATATTTCAGCAATGGATGGCAATAACTAGCAATTTCAGAGGTATATTACTAATTCATACTTATCTTAATTAAGACGAAGTATTTTCTTAAAAAATATTTAACGTTAATTTCGTATTTATTGGCACATGGGATTGATACAACTTTTCACATAAGAGTTACTTCCCCTTGTTGGTTACTGTAAAATTAATTTGGAGGTATTACTAGTGTATAGAGCTCCGTTTCCTGAATCTTTTCATCTAAAAAATTGGTTGTCTGTAAAGTCGGTTTACGGACGATAGTTTTACGTGATAACGTATTCCGTAATACATAACCTAAATTTATATAATAATTATAATAATTCGAATCTATGATATTGCATCTTTCGCTTCAAATTTCGGTTAGTTTTATTTATTTAAATTACTCACCATATAATATTTCTTAATAAATAATATATTCTTCCGTATTTATTTTAAGTCTCAAAGATTAGCTGTCATAATATTTATAAAACAATTGTTTCACTGTTTATAATATAAAATTCCAAAACCTACTTACAATATTTAAGTATTTTCATACGTCAAAAAATTGATTTTTATAATGATAAAATTTGTAAGAAAACGATATTTTCGAGAGATGAGACCTAGCTAAAACGATTTTTTGCCCCCCAAAATCCCTTTTCAGTAAATTTCATCCAAATCGTTAGGGCCGTTTTCGAGAAAAGCACGCACAGGGTCAGGCGGAACGTTACGCGTTACGAACGTTAGGAACGTTACGTTACACTTTTTCGAACATGCAGCCGGTGTTTTATCAATTTATAAGATTGGTGATTCATCAATTTATAAGACGTTATCACGTCAAAAACGTAAAATCTGCTAACTATTACAGAACCAACGACGATATGGAGCGCGCTTACACAATCGGAAAAATCTTTTTTCAGAACTCTAAAATCTAGGCAACCGTCGATATGACAAACTTTTGCTGAGGCAACTTAATTCTGTATTTCGTATTTCAAATCCTTTGTATGTGCCAACAATGTTTTTATGTAAACGACGTAATCACATAATTTAAATTTAAGAAATGCTTTCCTTTAGACTTTAGAGAGTAAAAAAATGTCATCTGTCGAAATTTAAATTTTTCATTTTCAAAAATACATGCAAGCTTTCACATTAGAGAAATGACAAAAAAATAAAACAAACAAAACAATTTATATACGAAAGGAATGTGTTAAAAACATCTAAAAAGAATATACAAACATATGACGTGTACGAGAGGAAAGTAGGTGCATACCTATATGAGAATGAAAGATGCTGAACCTAAATGAAAAAAAGAATATTTTTGTGTATAGTACGGTAGTACTAGTATAGTAGTATTCGTTTAATATACACGTAAACAAGTGTACTACATACAGTAGGCACATACTTGAACTAACGGGAAAGAAATCTCAATTTCTGTCTTTGTGTGATACTCGTATTTTGGAGATATTTGGTTCAACTAACCAGAATTAAATATGTCCATTAGCAATCGACAAAATAGTGCGAGCTGGCGCGCAAAAAAACCATGTCGTCCCAACTTTCTGTCGCCTGGTATATAAGCTATTTAAGTAATTTAGAACATTTTTTCTTATATGATATATAGGCATAATCTGGACCCATTTTAAGATGGAGGGGGGAATCGAAAAAAAAGTGTCGGCCTAACCGCTTGGTTTTGACGGTATAATTCCTGGAAAAATAGTGCCAGAAAAATTCATGGGCCCTTTTTCCGTGCGTGAATAAAAACCGGATCTAACAAAGTGGAAAAATGTCTGTAATGCAATTATGATTTCCATACTTACTATATCATCAAAACTCAAGTATATATTGCGTCTTGAATAATAAATAATAATAATGCGTTTAACGTCCGTTTCTCGACTTTATGTCATAACAGACGCCATTCGCACCATTACTATTTTCCATCTATCATAATTCCCGTTATTTTCTACATTTTTTCAACTTCCACTTAATTAATAGCAATGGGTGAATGACGGAATTTTAGGACATTAGGATAATGTAGGTAAGTTTTGAGCGTAGGATTATGACAGCTAATCGGCCATGGCCTTGAATAAGGAACCATCTCGATATTTATCTGGAATTAATGAGGAAAACCATGAAAAACCTCAACAAGATGGCCGGTACAGGAATTACCGTTTCTCGGCGTGAGGCAGAAGCGTCTTGAATATTTTAATGAAACCAGAACTTTATTTATCGGCATCGCCGATTTTGACGAAACTTGGTATTTAGTATTTAAACTTCAAGTAGTATAGTGCCCGCGGTGAGAGTTGAAGCCATGTACGTCATCAATAATATTGTAGTGAACGACTACTTGCCTGCAGACAGTGGCGTGTGGAATAAATTCGACATATATCTTTATAGCGGTAGAATAAAAATAAGCACTCGACGTACATAGATCTCCGAAACAGTCAATAGCAAGCTAGAAGGCGTGCGCAATGCGTTCACGTCACTATGACGCGGTGGCTTCATTTTTCGCCGCAGCTATTCTACAGCATACTTTTTACGTTCAAGGATAGGTATCTCGTCAAATCCCACTTTAACTACAACTAAATTGACGTTCACTCGAGTGAAACCTCTTTGGAAAAAAGCCATTAATAAAATCAGACATGTTGCCATTGTAGCACTACCTCTACAATGTACACAGGTAAATAAGGGTAGAAGAAATTTAAATGTACAACCTTAATCCCTGTAGTGACGTGAAGTATTAGAAAAGCTTGTAATACTGGTGTAATAGAAACTCGGAAAGTGTAATATGAAAAGATGTTGAAAATGTACTCAGATAATTTTAAATGAAAATATGTTGTACATGCAACCATATAGAGTTAGGTTTTATTATATTTTCTCGTATTTTCTACAGATTTGTAAATTGATCTAGGTAAGCATGGTGATTTTTAAGTTGATTCTTCTTTTTTAACAACGTGTAGAAATCAAATAGGCAAACAAACAATTTAAGTAACTTTTTTATCAACGGTCAAAAATAAGAGAGAAACAGCCGTTCAATGTTTAATAAAATTTTTTAAATTATATTTCATTAATTCAAAAGCCCGGAAGCGATAGCACGAATCGGAAATGCATCCCAAATAATTCGCGGAAGGCCCTTATCGCTATTACAAGCATGGCAACTATGTACGCATCTTTGTGTCCAACAAAACGGGGACAACTTCGATCAATTTCTGTGAATACTTGATAATAACATAACATATTTCCATAGTGACATAACATACCGCCAGGACCGACCTCAAAATTTGATAAAATTTAATAAAACTTTGAAAGCCCGTTCATCTTCCATTTTTGGTTTTTGATTAAAACGTTACTTGAAATATTTGTTCGTCTATTTGATTTCTACACGCTGTTAAGAAAAAGAATCAACTCAAAATCATTCTGTATATATGAAAAAATCATTGTCAGTTCTTGTAAATAATATGTAAAAATGAGCACAGTAATGTCATCTCTGTGTCAAAATGAAAAGCAAAACTGGCCATTTGTGTAAATAAGGTTTAGTACTATGATCATACATAAAAATGAGTATTGTTATGTCATCTCTCGATGTAAAAGTGAAAAGCCAAAATGTATTTGTATTCCTGTAAATAAAGTTTTTAGTAGATCGTCAATCGCATCTACCGATCGTCTTGATAGCGTTTATTTTTTTTCGAAAAGGAACACAACCACGGATTACTAAACCTTGTCGATTTTTTGGAAGGTGATAATAAATAATAGCAATGTCATTTATTAATAAATCGCCGAAAATAATACTTGGTGCAACATGGATTTGTGAAATTTTTGTAAATTATTTATTTTTTTTTAATTATAAGATCATGGACACTACAAACAGAAGTTAATTATTATTATTACTGTCTTGACATTTCAAAGTTGAATGATATTAAACTCGTAAACTTTCTCACTCTCTCAGCATACATGGGTCTATTTATACCCAACCTCAGTGGCTCGCAGACAATCATCAAAAGACAAAAATAAAAAAATAGAATATAAAAGAAAATTTATAAAAATATTCTACCCAAATTTTACATCATACATCAACAATACACTTTATATTAGATATCGTGTCCATCAAGATAAAATCAAGAAAAAATCGCATGTAGACAACGGACAATTAATATATTTGATTAGAAGAAAATAATGTCAATTTTGACATATCTGAATATATCTTCAATTCATGATTTACTTTATTTTTATAAATTAGTAAATAAATAATTGGACCATTCCATGTCAAATCGACTGACAGTCGGAATCAACCCCTTCCGATTTGGATGAAATTTGGTCAGAAGTTTTCGTTCATCCTATAACGAAGTTTTACCAGCGGGAGAGAATTAAAAAAATGTTTCCAAAAGATTGCAAAATTCAAAAATTTATCATTTTTTGGAATTTTCCAAGTTTATTTTTTGAATATTTTGAAAACTATTATAGTAACATTTTAAAGAGGATATTTGGGGCTACCACAAATTTTAGAGAGTTGTTTTTATTTTTTTCGAATTTTTGAGTTTTGAAAAAAAATTTAATTAGATACTTATTGCTCAAAATTATTACTACTTTCGTCGAACACTTCTTAATTAAATTCCGTTTGGAGCCTTTTGGGTGCAGAAGCGAAAAATGAAGGTGAATTAAATTTAAAACAATTCCAAAAATTTAAATCTTTAATTGACTTTCATTATGGATCCAAATTCATCTTCTAAAAAAGCCTATAAAATGCCTACGGCTTAAAAGTGGACAAAAAAATAAACAGCGATATACGGACGTTCTGTTATTTATTATTGTCCCCAAAGCACGGCGCAACTGAGTTTGCTTCTCTCCATGCACACAGAGACCAACGTAGATATAAGATATGTAAGTATATCATCACACGGCTCAAGTCATACAACAGTCTAATGGAAAAGTGTTTTCTCTCCCATCACCTCCACACACACATACAGACACACGAACGTCATACTGTTATCAGGAATGTGGAAACCTTATGCTTTAGTCAGTATCTATATATTAACTAGCCGTTACCCGCGGTTTCGCACACGATTGAGACGAAACACGAATGCATTCCCATTATTTCGCATAGTTACTCCTTTCTCGATGTAGACCACCCTAATAAATTTCAAAATTGATGATATTCACGTCAGCAACGTCCTGACAAACCTTGAAAATGACACCCATGTTGATTTTTAGACTAATTACCTCTTTTCACCCTCTGAAGGGGTTGTTTTTGAAAAACGTGTTTAGGAGTAATCCTGCGCATTTTCGAATTGCAACATCTATCTTATATGATTTCTCCATGCAAATGTTGAACCCCCGTTACATCCTTTTAGGGGTTGAATTTTTCAAAAATCCGTTCTTAGTGGTTCTCTACGTCGTAATAACTATCTGTGTGCCAAATTTCAGCCCAATCCATCTAGTGGTTTGAGCTGTGCTCTTGATAGATCAGTCAGTCAGTCACGGTTTCATTTTATATATTAATTAGATACGAGGAGAAAAAACTGTGTACCCCTTTTTAAACACATTGCGCGCACGGAGGAGTGTGATTTGGAATAGTTACAGTTCATAATATTATGGAGAAGAAGTGGAGAAAAATAAAAATGTATAATATGCGTTACAAATACATTAAATTAAATGAAACATACGTTCATACCACTAACAATTAACACTGAAATCATATCCAATTGTGTAGGCTTTCACGGCCGGTGTTGATCCAAATCTTCTTGGTTTTCCGGGCTTGTATACCGTTGTCCATTGGTATTTTTACCTGACGTTTCGTCTACAACTGCGGTAGACATTATCAAAGGCGATGTGGTAGCGGGCGAAGTGTCCTTCTAGGCTGCTCACAGGTAAGTGTAGAAATACCAATGGACCACGGCATACAAGCTCGGAAACCAAGAAGATTTAAACTGAAGTCATATTATTAAAGTTCCCAGTCTAATAACCAGAAATAGAAATTCATTTTTTCATACTAATACCCACTTCACACGTAGCGCCAAAATGTCTCCTAAACAAAGTATGTCTATACATATACTGTTATTCTATACTGAGCATAGGAATAAAATCACAATCGAACCATTAGGGTGCAAACATATACTTCTGTCTTTTTTTACGCCGTAAACACTGGCGTATCCAGGGGGGCAAAACAAGCACGGGGGACCCGGCTTAAGAAATTTCTAATTTGCCCCCTCCTGGGCCAAAAGCTGGGTATGCCCATGTTAACGTCATAGAAAAAGACAAAGTTTTTGAAACAGGGATACTTTATTCAGATTGAATGCAAGTATATCAACCAATCCTATCATCGGAGAAATCAGGGAATTACATCGAAGAAAAAGACGCAGATATATTTTCGATACGCTTTGTTGTGTACACTCACCGCACATTGAGTAGATAGGCAATGATTCATATATTTAATTAAAATATATAACCATTTTCGATTAATTTAACCGAGAACAAAATCGCATAAGGTTTGTGCGGGGTCCTTTGTTGCACGATCATAAGACTGTCTCTATATTCTAGTAAAGTAAAGTCGTATCATCTAGCCTCAATTCAGGAAACTTATAACCTTCGCAGCCCTAGTTAAGATACGTAGGTGTCTATGTCTGTTGGTATATATGAGAAGAAAACGCAAGGACGTGTAGAAAATTCAACTTAAAACTACTCCATATGACTATAGACATTGACTGCATGGCGGGCTGCCTATATTGCTTCACGCAACCTACCTTCTAACATACAAGAAATGTGAAAATGGAAGGCATTTTCTATGGAAAACCATATGTACATACGGCATATAGTCGAGAGAAGAAAAAGAAAAGAAAATGGTTATATTATATATTGAAAATCTTATACCTGCGTCGCGTGGAAAATATCTATTTTTTGACGCATGACTTAACTTTAGTATGTTATGTCTTTACCCTTTTTTCAGCTCTATACATATTTTTTTGAATTGTGTAAACTATACAGGAATATTTTACAAATATTGCAATACGGAATTTTTATATGATACAGCTTCGTTCTAAATCAGATATGGTTGAATATTTTTAGTATATTAAATTCAAGTATTGGGCGATGCAAGATCTAATTTAACATTACATACAGAATACGGCAGCATAACTTCCTTTTTTCAAAACGTAATAAAACCCATTGTATGAATCAGAAAATTCTTATTTGTTTTTATAATGTACGCACAGCCTTAAAGTTTTGCTTTACTTAGTTTTTAAAGATCAAATCAGGTAGGCAACATCCCCCATTCTCCATAGACTGAGTAAACCGATTTCAGGCTAGACATGGGAAAAGTCGTTACTATGAGATCACAGTGACTGTTATTCCGGTTACACAAAAATCGCAGTGAAAAATCATCGTGACTTTGTCACGTCGATCTCTCTCATCACAAGCCCGCACGGTCTGACGTCACAACGGCGTTGTTTGCCTACTCCGTTCATGTTTGACTTTGAGCGACAGTGAGTACTGAGTAGTGACTGCGGTGACATGGAACGACATACGTTACTTTGAAACATAGATCTATTGGAACTTGGAGCGAGCGTTGTGACTGCGGTGACATGAAACGACATACGTTACTTTGGAACGTAGATCTATTGGAACTTGGAGCGACCGTCGTGACTGCGGTGACATGAAACGACATACGTTACTTTGGAACGTAGATATCTCGTCAGATCATAGTGTCATGTTTAAGCGACAGTGACTGCGGTGACATGGAACGACATACGTTACTTTGGAACGTAGATATCTCTTGTCAGATCACAGTGATTATTTTAGACGGCTTGTCAGAGTGATTTTTTCATCGTGAAGTTATTTTTTCCCCAACTCTATTTCAGGCGTTTGACATGACTCTTGCCAGGATATCAGGTGTTATCCTGGCAATTTCTTCCTGAATGATGCTCTTCAAATCTTGTAGGGTCCTTGGACGGTTCTCAAAAACAAGGGATTTCAAAAAACTCTATAGAAAAAAAATCACAAGAAGACAAATCGGGAGAGCGAGTCGGCCACTCCAAATCGCCCCTAATTGAGATGAGGCGCTCTGGGAAGTGTTCCCTCAAAACAGCCATCGATGCTCTTGCAGTGTGGAACAAAGTGCCCCTTAAGTCCAAATCATCTAGCCGTGGGAAGAAAAATCCTGTAACATGTTTACATATCGGTCCGAATTCATTCTCACTGCCTCGATGTTCTCAGGTGATCTAATGGGACGAGGGACTCAAGTTCTTCGTCTTGTCGCACTTGCAGTTTGTCTGAACGTAGTGACTCACATCACAATTGATTTCAGATCCAGGACGGGGGCCAACGAGGCTAAATTAAAGCGATTCCGAAAGGAGCGCTGGGTTGCGATCACAGAACATCCGTTCGAAAAGTAGGCCTCAACGGCAAACGCACGCTCCTCACTTTTCCAATGCATGATGGCGATTTAACTGTTTCGGGATAAAACTTTATAGTTCTGCCTCTCGAACGACACCACTAGCGCTTCGCTACGACACTAACCGACTGAATGGCGCGCATTTTATAAAAGGGAAGTTATGCTGCCGCACCCTGTATTTAACATTGATCATACTGCGAAGTTTGTCGTATGGACTTCAAGGGTCACACTTAGAGAATACAATCCCGGGATTCCGAATCTCGGGATCCCGGCCATTTTCTGGCCCCGAAAATCTCGGGATTTTCGGGATTGCCACAAACAGATCTAGTTTGCATTCCATAATCAGTTGCGCCTTGACAATTACTTTGCCTAGATTATATTAATATTATTTATTACATAACGACAAAAAACAATCCTTAAATACGCGGTACGAAATGTAAGAATATGAAATCTCCTGATCCTGAAGTACAAGTACAAAATGAATCGGAATTGGCAAATAGTATTAGACGTGAAATAAGCCTGTTCGAAAATCGAGGAGTTCGTAGATATCACTTAGAAACAGCATATAAGTATCTATTCCTCCAACCAGCGTAGAACCTGAGCGAGCGTTTTCAGCTGTTGCTTATGTTGGCAATAAACTACGAAGCAGGCTTGGAAGTCAAACATTGGATGCTTTGATATTTCTGCGATTGTATTTTCGAAATTCTAAATAGTTTTCTTGTGTTGTCTTTTTGATTTCATGCAAAAGTAAAGTTTTTTTGTTGTTTTGTCTATTTTCTTTTCTTACTAGGTATATTGTGATTTGTGTTGTGCAACGATATTAAAAACGTTTATTAAGAAATTACTCAGGTTTTTTTTTCATTTGAGCCCAATTAGAAATCACATAGTGTAATCCCGGGATAGCCCCGGGATCCCGGGATTACGCATAAAAAATCCCGTAATCCCGGGATTAAAAAATATGCTCGGGATTGTATTCCCTAGTCACACTTAACAAGCAACCACCTTGCAGTTCGGATGTCGAAGGCATGTCTTATAAATAAAAACTAAGCAGCTAGCCGGGTTGATCGCCGCACAATGATAAAATATAGCATTTAAAATGTAATAAAACCAAGATTTGAGTTAATAAAAGGTGGATGATATTTTTAAAAATAAAAAGATAAACGTGTCGTTCTGTACTCCTGAGTACTGTAGTAAGATGGCTGCTCTCATTTATAAATGTCGCCTTTATTATCTCTTTGTGTAAAACACTGACTGAAGACAAGGAACGACAAGGAGTGAAACAGAGATGACGAGAAGGGGTGTCGCACAACGATTTCTATCTAAATGAAGGCAATTTCACTTTGAACAAGATTGTAACGTTTAAAATTAAAAGATAAATTAGATGTAATATATTTTTACGGACGGTACAGAATCTTTAAAAGTAAGTAGTATTGAAACGGAAGAAAAAAGATGAAAGAAAGTTTAAAAAAGAAACATGTCAAATATTACGTTTAAACCACTCTTTTATATAAGGAATATTTCTTAATAGGTATAAATGAAAATTACATTTATTTCTTTTTACTTTAATATTTCGTTTAAAACATCATTTAGTCATTTAAAGAAAGTAAAATGGAAAAAGGTGTTACTTTGAAATAAATACGATTTAATAGACATTAATAATAAGAAAATTCACAAAATTGTGGACAAAAATATTAGATTAACTTAATGTATGACGTTTCGTCTTTCTGTATGTACTTGAAAAAGTCTAAATATATAGACGAAACATCGTACATTAAATAAATCTAATATTTTTGTCCAAAATCCTACGAATTTTCTTATTATTATTATCATCACGATGGACACAATATCAAATATTAATATACATTATTATTTAGATAAGATAATTCGAAATACATCTCTTCTCCGCTAATTAATGGCTTAAAATGATATTTTACAATTATTTATATACTTCGAGTTCCATTATGAAATATTGTACAATCCTTTAGAGGTAATTTTTTGTTCGTAACCAGACGTAAAATATTTTACAGATGGTTACCATGATATAAGTAATCCAATTTAAGAAGTTGAAGTAAGATTATTTTTGCATTATTATTAAACAACACTTATTTAAATCCACATTAAATAAAGATAGAATCAAAAAGCATAAAAAAGATTTTCTAAAACTTAGATTTACATTGTACCCATCATTATGTCCTATTTTTTTTTTTGCATTTTAAGTAATACGAGAATACACGAGGGTACATGTGTAAATCTCTGGAGCCATAGTTTTTTTTTTATTTTAAATTTATTGTTCGCATACCTTTTTTTCTGATAAAATATTTGCAAAATACATCACTTTATCTGCAAACCACACTCAAAATTTTATAATATGTACTAATCGTCCAAAAGCTGTGACTAGGGTGTAATGCAAATATTATGGCATTATTTAAAGACATGAGCAATTGCCGATCACTTTAAAAACGGAAGATAGCAAGGCGTTTCAGGTTCTGAACCTGAAATAAATTGGTGCCAATGCGGAACAACATACCAATATTCCTATATACTATATGTTCTAGTTCGGTGGAAAACACTATACAACTATATACACAAGATTATTTACACAGTTCATTTATTTATTTATCTCAGCAGTTACATCAGTACTGTTCACGGTACTGACTGGCAATTAATGTCGATTGTTCACTCACACACGACACGTGACTTGTATGTCCACTGAGCTATCGCGGTGGTATATATATTCGCTGGATAGATCTTTCTTTTTCTTGCATTAATTGTTGTCTGGAATTTGGCAACAAAGCCTTTTTACCTACGCATATTGTTATTGTTTGAACAATTAAGCCGATTGTTGTCCCACATTGTTAGTATTAGTGTTAGTGTTAGAACAACAAGCCGATTGTTGTTCCACAACAATCTGTGTGTCATTGTTAGAATGACGAGCCGATTGTCGTTTCACGAAATTCTTTGTCCTCGCCTGCTGGGGGGTCTGTTACAATACGTTCGGATTTATGCGGACCTGTATCAATTTTTTACGCTCATGTCCGAGTGACCGACCAAACATTTACAAGCTCGACCTGTCCGGATTTTGTTACGCGTTTTATCAATGAAAAAGGAAAGTGATTTTTCCCGGCCCGATGCATCCATTTTTAAAATTTTCATGAAAGTTTTTTATGGTAAGGGCTTTATTGCGTAATTACGGGGTATCGTAAATCGAGGCTTTGCTGTGTATTTTGAAATAAAATTTACGAGAAACGAGTGCATAGGATTGGTCCGCAAGTAGAACAGAAGTGGTAAGAAGTGTAACCCTTTATTTATGGCAGTAATCGATGAACGCAAAGGTAGAGACTAATGTTAAATTTAACAGACTGCATATCACACTTGTTGGACGGTTCGCAGAGTTGACAAGCCTAACTTAGTTGACAGTGGCGTAGGTCGTAGACCATATTATTATAAAATTCATTGTATTATTTATTGTTTTATGCCCATATTCACCGAACACTATTAAAGATAGAAGATACCAATCTTGGAACAGATTTATTCGATAGAATAAATTTTACTTTCAATTCACCAAGCAAAATATCAGGTAGAAAAGTTGGTTAAAGAATAAATATACACTGCTCTTACTGTAAAATATTTTGACATTCACCCAAAAACCCAACCGATGGCGTTAGTGTAAACGTCCAAAAAAATCCACAAAATAATAATGTTTTATACTAATTGCACACAAAACTTCCGCTAACTTTAATGTTTTACAACTATACACTTCACAAAACGTTAATAAACAACACATAAATGAATTCACAAGTACATAAAAATACTCTGCATTTATAGGTTAGGTATTATGATCTATGTCGCGGTCATTATTATTTTATCAGGCGAATAAATATTTATACCCTGAAAGTAAGACAGAATAGATTTATACTTAGTCTAAGTATAAATCTATTCTGTCTTACCATAATTATGTTTACTCTAAGTAACTTAGAGTAAACATAATTATGGTTGGTGAATTGAATTATCGCTATTAATTATTCGGTCGAATAGTTACCTGAAGAGCAAATGAACCGAATAAATAATTACTTACGTTCGGCAAATAATAATAAATAATAAAGCAAATGTTCAAATGTTTTTGTTAAAATCGTCCTTTTATACTATAAGCGAATTTTTACGTGACAATAATTTTGTTTTGTAATTTATACTGAATAATTATTTCCCTAAACAATGTGTAATTTTACAAATAAATTGATTGAACATTTGTTCAGAGTAAGTATTTTGTGCCCAGTTGTTCCGCACCTGGCTGTTAGGTAGGCACATTTGGGGTTCCGCGAAAGCGTGTCGGGATCACTAGGGATTACCACCTCAGACTGTCAGGGAAGGCAGGCAGACAGGAATGGAGAGAGTAAGTTGATGGAATCGCTGGAAGAGGCACCGAAGCACTAATGTTGCCCGGGAGCAACGTAACATCACATATACATATTTGCACACACACACACATACAAGAGGAACATATACAGCGTGTCCACGAAAGTTCTTTACAAATGGATTTTTTTTTATTAATTATTGGAGCAAAAATTTTTTTCTGTGGATAAGTTCTACTTCGTCCAAAACTTCTAAAACACCAAAGAAAAAATTTTTCGGCCTAAAATTATACGAGGGAAAAAAGTTTTATTTTACTAAAAGTACCGAGCGGGGTGGCGTAGCGGTGAGAGCACTAGACTCGCATTCGGGAGGTACCGGGTTCGAATCCTGGCGGGGGCAGATGTGGCTGGGAGTTTGTCCCACTGCCTCTTGCTGAGAAACGGTAATTCCTGTACCGGCCATCTTGTTGAGGTTTTCCATGGTTTCCCTCAACAATTCCAGATAAATATTGAGATGGTTCCTTATTCAAGGCCATGGCCGATTACCTGTCAAACTCCTATCTTCAAAATTTGCCTACCTTATCCTAATTTCCTAAAAATTCCTTCATTCGCCCATTGCTATTAATTAAGTTAAAGTTTAAAAACTGTAGAAAATAACGGGAAGTGTGGTAGAAAAAAAATAGTAGGTAATGGTGCGAATGGCGTCTGTTATGACATCAAGTCGAGAAACGGACGTTAAACGCATTATTATTATTATTATTTTACTAAAAGTAAAAATTATCTGTGATATTCAAGATTTTCGCAAAATTTATTACATATTCAAATTTAATTCAAAATAATAACATAACTAACATCTAAGTAATTATTTATTCAGAATTATAAATCAGAATTCAACAATAAGGCTCTTCAAGCTTGTAACAAATCTTTTGGGAAATATAAATAGAATACTAAACAGTCATGAAAAGTATAGCATTATAGAATAAACAACGTTATAGTGCATACCTCTTCTAAGTATGCGTCGATTTCCCCCCAAAACAATACAGCTCTTCATATATGCCAAATATCTTACCGAAATTTGGTTTCGATCCGCTCAGCCGTTTGACCGGTATCGTGCTCACAGACAAACAGACTAATAGACATTTTCCAAAAATACGATTTTTGAACTCGGAGGATCTTATAACATTTTTTTTTCATTTTGTAAATTGGAACCGTTCCCCACTTGTGGAGTCAGAATGATAAAATAAAAGTGAGCGATAGTTTAACATTGAAATGGCTGCAATGTTGCATTGCTCTATATGTGTGCAATTATTGACACATACATATATGTATACTGTACTATACATGTGTGTGTGTGTATGTGTGTGAATCACGTGTTTCAAACTCGGTTACATTTACCATTAATTCACATGGGACATCATGAACAATGACATGTTATGTTTCAACTAAAGTTGGTCTAATAAACTTATGAGCTAGAAATGATAGAAAACAGATAATGTTGAAACAGATATCAGTTAAAGCATGACGCAATGTGCAGAACAATCGATATTTTTAAAAAGCCAATATACTCCGTTGGAATGGCCCAGAATAGCGGTATGATTTAGATTTCTAATCAGGAAAATTCGGGTTGGACAGTTTTATAGATCTATAACTTTCCCAAAATATAAAGGTGTATTAAATGGTACAAACCGCATTCAAACCCGACTGTAAACAGTTTTTATTGACATTGGGGTGGGCAGTGGCGGTAATTCCCACCGCTAGATTCCGCCAATGTCTGGAAATAATAATAATAATAAGCTTTTATTTTAAGAAACTGTAAAGTACGGTATTAAAAATGTCAGGTGAATGAACATTACAGTAAAGACAGCCCACAGGCAGTGGCGGATGAACACTCGTGGGTAGAGAGTAATGCAGCGTTTATCAAAATCAAAATTAATTACGATAGAGGTCCCTGAAGACCAGAAACACCCAATCACGAGATTGTTGTGCTTCTCTGGAAATCCGCTACAAGGGGCCCCACGTATTACATTTACAATTAAAAACTAGCATTTGTTTTAAAACAAGCTTGACTTTATTGGCAAATAATAATTCGCAAAGTTAAAAATTCACAGCTTGACTAGGCCCCACTATCCTTCAGCCAGATCTTCAGACATTACTCTCTAAAATGAAGCAGTGATTTTTCACTAATTAGAAGTGCATATTCACTATTTGTCAATGCTAGAATCGTACCACGTAGAATTACTGAATACTCACAATATGAATTAGTGAATATAAAAATTCTCTAATTATATAAGTGACCATTAAATGTCATCTGACATCAACAATTTTTTGGATTACAGATTTCTTAAAATCTTTATTCATTAGTTACTTTCACTAGTATAATAATTAACTTTTATATTTTTACAAGTCGATTAAAAATTGAATACAAAATAAAGAATTAGAGAATTCGCGTGAAGAAAACGTAACCTTAATTCATTGTTAGATCCTATGTCATTGACTATAATTTAAAATCGGTAAAAAATCAATAGTATACACGCAATGCTTTACTCTGAATCTATGAAAATAAAATAATCTAATTAACTTACCTGATAAATTATATTACTTGTTTGTTTATCTCTTTACAAGGAACTTGCTATAGAACGATCTACATTCTACATAGTATCTGTAGTAACTGTATGGAGGCGCCACAAGCGACACGTACAAAAAATCAGGGGTATCACTATTCTGACAGTGAATTTTACTTGAATTCACTATTCCGGAAGTGAATCAGAAGTCATTATTTCAAACAGTGACATTTTCACTATTTCACTTTTAAAGCGTAAATTTATTAATGAAAATTCACTAATTTGTTGTGAAAATCACTGATTATAAGTGAATACAGCTTCACAATTAGTGAAAATTTCACTAATTCATGCTTAGAGAGTACAAAAGAAAAATTATATACCCAAACATGTTTGATAGCTCTCCTAAAATTTAAGGAACCGACTATAGTTCGTGTACGGGTTACAATATATCCGCAGAATCCAAGACTAGTCTCATAGTTCACGCATGAGTTTGCTTAGTTGCCTTCCACTTCTCCAAATACGATTAGCACGCGGGCTTCACCTTATTTCGCCTCACCTGTGACTATGTATTATTACAGTTACATGGAAAATTATAACAAAATTACAACTGGCTTACCATAATTGACATATTCAGTTCCTCCAGAGAATGATTATCTAATTAATTTTGATAATTAAACATAGCTTACATCACATATATATATATAGAAAGGTTGCTCTACCTGTTTTAATTAATGTGGTTTATATTCAGTTGGCATAACTGTGCAAATCGTCGATCCCACCAAAATCAACCTTATCCATACAGATATACCTATTGTGTAATCTTTAAACTAGTATAAATACAGTGTGATTTATTAGCTCAACGACAAATTTTGGCATCTAATGCTCATCTAATTTAAAAAAAATCCCGTCAATCAGCCGACAGGACTATACTAACTTCAAAATTCCTGCCTGCGATATGCTTATGGTGTTCGCAAATATATATCACTTTAAATCTTTGATTAACGTCTGATTAGAACTCTTCAATAAATAAAATTATTGACCAATTGGTCGATAATTTTATTTATATATCACTTTATATAGACATAGAATAAACATTAGCATTATTAACATATTAACACTATTAACATTATAGCATCTTCATTCTTCATATTTAAAACGTTAATAACACAAACGCCTAAATATCTTTACAGTAAAATACAATATAATCAGTCAGTTTTGAATAGTGATTATGATTTACGTTGCAAAGATCAATTATCAATTCCGAAGTTTCGCACGACAAAATTCAAAGCTTCGTTTACGTCCTGGCTCCCCATTATTATAATATCTTGCCTTCTGAGCTAAAATGTTTAAGTTTCAACTCATTTAAAACCAAAATTAAGTCTGTACTATAGGCCATGCTTATGGCACCATTTGTTGTTTTATTTTTAAGTTTCTCTTTTTTGCAATTTAAGTTTCTTTTGTAACTGGGTTAAGTTGTAAAACAGCGTTTACGCTGAACTTCACCATTTGATCAAAAGCCTTTTGAATCAATAAAAACATTATTATTATTATAATAATAATTATTATTAAAAATATTGACATTCGATATAGCTACATTCTACACTAATATTATAAAGAGAGAGTGCGAATTTTGTGAGTTTGTATGTATGTAGAGGGTAATCTCCGGAACCACTGAACCCATTTGAAAAATTCTTTCATCACTAACCAAACAACATGAATTCAAATTCAACAAAAATAAAATACGATGTAGGTATACTAGGTACTGATTATGATATTTGACTACAAAATCCGCCTTAAAAAAGCAAGAAACAAATATTTGAGTTTATTCCATAATATAATATAACTATATTACAATGTATGAAAGAAATTATATGTAAATATTAGTGATGTGCCGGATCGTTAAAAATGTATATCCGCGGATACGGATCTGAATACGGATATTTGGTTTCAAGATCCGCGGATACGGATACGGATCTTAACTTTCTTAGAGTACGCGGCGGTAAATATTGCACATCGACCTTTGGAAAGAGACTATCTGTTATGGGAAAAAGTTATCGACCTCTTTAAGAGTTAACTCTCATAACAGATTGTCTCTTTCCTAAGATCGATGTGCAATATCTCATTATAAAGATAGTTTTTTAGTATCTTTGAGTTATGTACTATTGGTATGGTACTCACTACGATAAATGTTTGCAATATAAAGGTGCCAAATACGATTTAAAAAAATAAAAAATAATCTGAATGGAATTTAAGTTTTTCATTATTACCTAATCACCTTGTATATATGAAATTTCATCTATGAATTGAAAATTAATAAGGTAAAAGATCCGCCAAAAACTAACGGATACGGATACGGATCTTTCTTCTCCCTTGGATATCCGCGGATACGGATATCCGGCACATCACTAGTAAATATATCAAGTTATATTCCCACAAAATTAAAGCAATTTAGTTTTACTGCAAAAATAAGGAGATTTTTTTAAAACCCAATAAAAGTTTTTCGTTGTATTAAATACGTACGCAGTGTCTGCGTAGAAAATCGAGTCTAATTTATATTTTTTAATTTGTTCTGTATAGGAATAATATAATTTTCCGTGTTGCACTAAATGTTAATTGCAAAGGAAGGGGTACGCACTTGTGCAGATATTTTCTTGTGTTCTTTTACCGAATGTTGAAAGACACAAAGTAATACAAAACCAACATGGTAAATATGATGATTTTTCGTTAATTCAAACATACACTAGCGGAAAAAATTAAAGGATCAAAAAAAATTTCCAAATTTTTCGAGGTTTTTCAAGTGGCTGTATTTCCCTTAAAAATTGTCGTACTGGAATTTTAAAAAAAGGATTTTAAAGCTCGAAGTTTCTAGTTTTGAGACCTTATGATGAAAAATTTTTTCAAGCAACGTGTTCCGCTCAATCCTAATGAATACCGAAGAAAAAAATTTTTCGAAATTTTTTCGGTTCTTTTTTTTGGTCTACGAACTTGGAAAAATTTTTTCCAACTTAACCACTATATGGATCGGATAACTTGTTCATTCAGCTTTAATTTGCTTTTTTGAAAAGTTCGATACGACCACTTCTCGCTGAGATATTGATCTTTGAATGGAAAAGGACCTCTTTGTCTTTAACCTTCAATATCTCAGCAACCACTAATCGCAGAAGAAAATTAAGAAGGGTTTTGAAATCTTGAATAAATTTCCCACAAAAATCAGCTACGGTTTTTTCAAAAAAAAATTTTTTTCTATTTTTTACATTAATTTGAAAAATCAAGGAAAAAAGGGCTTTTGGTGGCTTTTGGGATAATCAGGCGCTAAGTTGGAAATATCGAGAAAGCCAGTAATGTTGAGTGTGCCTTTTACAGGTCGATATGCCCACAAAAACCTCACAAAGTTTCGATTCAATCCATCGAGCCGTTTTTTTGTTTTATTCGATCGAATTTTTGAAAAACAATTAAAGGATCACGATTTTAACTTTAAATGATCTTTAACAAAATGCAAAAAAAAAATGTTTTTTTCAGTTTTTTTATGCATTTTTATTGGTAAAAATGTTTAAATTTATGCGAAATTTATGCATTAGAGCGTGCACTTCTGGAAAATTTTTTTCGCATAAATTTAAACATTTTTACCAATAAAAATGCATAAAAAAACTGAAAAAAAACATATTTTTTTGCATTTTGTTAAAGATCATTTAAAGTTAAAATCGTGATCCTTTAATTTTTTTTCAAAAATTCGATCGAATAAAACAAAAAAACGGCTCGATGGATTGAATCGAAACTTTGTGAGGTTTTTGTGGGCATATTGAACTGTAAAAGGCACACTCAACATTACTGGCTTTCTCGATATTTCCAACTTAGCGCCTGATTATCCCAAAAGCCACCAAAAGCCCTTTTTTCCTTGATTTTTCAAATTAATGTAAAAAATAGAAAAAAATTTTTTTTTTGAAAAAACCGTAGCTGATTTTTGTGGGAAATTTATTCAAGATTTCAAAACCCTCCTTAATTTTCTTCTGCGATTAGTGGTTGCTGAGATATTGAAGGTTAAAGACAAAGAGATCCTTTTCCATTCAAAGATCGATATCTCAGCGAGAAGTGGTCGTATCGAACTTTTCAAAAAAGCAAATTAAAGCTGAATGAACAAGTTATCCGATCCATATAGTGGTTAAGTTGGAAAAAATTTTTCCAAGTTCGTAGACCAAAAAAAAGAACCGAAAAAATTTCGAAAAATTTTTTTCTTCGGTATTCATTAGGATTGAGCGGAACACGTTGCTTGAAAAAATTTTTCATCATAAGGTCTCAAAACTAGAAACTTCGAGCTTTAAAATCCTTTTTTTAAAATTCCAGTACGACAATTTTTAAGGGAAATACAGCCACTTGAAAAACCTCGAAAAATTTGGAAATTTTTTTTTGATCCTTTAATTCTTTCCGCTAATTTATAATTTTAGTTGCGTTGCTCAGGACATTTCCGTACGTTGGGCGTTTGAAAAGAAAGATAAAAAGTTGCCAATAAAGCCGTGAACAAAAATAATGTCAGCATATTTTTGAACTACATTGTCATTATTGTCAATACTACGTTATCGTTTTTACATACTTTGTCAACAGTCTGCAAATTAGAGATGAATACATGTTTAGTGATGAGCGATAGTTCACATATCAGTCTCAATCACTGCTACTAGAAAATCACAGGTTGCTACTGCTATTCGTTGATACAAATATATGTGATTGCTATTTTAAAATGTTAAGACCAAGTTATGATTGTTGATATCGACATCAACAAGTAACAACGCTGACAAGTTGACGGTACTATGTAGTGATCTCTAGAGCGAAACGAGATATAATCAACATTAAAAGGATGACTAGTGCTATTTTATCGCAGTTCGTAAACATAAATTTGTCCGTTAATAACAGTAACATTCGATATTATCATATGAAATATGAATGATGTGATAAAAACACACTGTGATCACAGTCACAGTCCAGATTATAATCACTGATATTTGAAAGTAGCAATCACGAATCACGTTGTGATTGAAAAATAGCAGTTTAGCTCATCACTATAATATGATAATAATAATGTGTTTAACGTCCGTTTCTCGACTTTATGTCATAACAGACGCCATTCGCATCATTACTATTTTCCATCTATCGCACTTCCCGTTATTTTCTACATTTTTAAACTTCCACTTAATTAATAGCAATGGGCGAATGAAGGAATTTTAGGACATTAGGATAAGGGCAGATAAATTATGAGCATAGGAGTCTGACCTTGAATAAGGAACCATTTTGATATTTATCTGGAATTATTAAGGGAGACCATGAAAAACCTCAACATCTTGTTGAGGTTTTCCGGCACAGGAATTACCGTTTCTCGGCGAGAGGCAGCAGAAAAAATTCCCAGCCGGATTCGAACCCGGTACCTCCCGAATGCGAGTCTAGTACTCTCACCACTACGCCACCCCGCTCGGTCATCACTATAATATATGTTAGCTGTATGTAGCATTGCATGCGATCAACATTTCAACACTCGGCGAAACAACACCTTCGCTTGCACATACGTACAATATAATCTCGGGGTATCTATATAATTAACAGGGTGGGATTAACACTGGTTACTGTGCTAACACCCGACTTAAATCCACTTTAAGAGGATTAAAACGACCAGAGCAGACACTGAGGAATTTTTTTTATAACGCGGCGGCAGTTATTTTAAATAACCTTTAATATAAACTGCGACTGAAAATAAAATGGAACCAATTAATTTTATGCTAGTACAACTAAAAACAATTATGCAGCAGTAATGCTCGTATTTTTTAAAAATTTATTATGTGTTTGTAATATTGCGCAATTTAATTGCCTATAAAATTTCCCTAACGAGGAAGTTTCCATTTGACATAATATTACATCATGCTGATAAGGAAAGTGCTGACAGATATCTTTAAATTCAACTCAATTTCTTTGTGCGTCGTATCGTAAAGAAGACTGACGGACGTCTAGTCGGCCATTATGATGTCACGCGGCATAGGGTGTCAGATTAGAAGTTACAGTAGGTAACTAATAAGTTAATAATACATTATGTCGTGAATGGAAGATACATTTAGAAATGACATTACAGTAATTTTTATATCTATTCAACTAGTAATTTTCTGTTGCCTTACTATCTTACATTCATGACTTACTATAAATATCACAGTTGTGCCGCGTGACGTCATGTGAAAACGGCACAGTGCGGAGAGTTGTCAAGTTTAAATTTTGGAGTAGCATAAGTTTGTTGATTTTAAATGTATTTAAAAAAAATGTTCACCATTAATTTTGTAATTTTTAGGACTTTGATTAAGAATTTAAAAAATTGCTGTGCTTGTGATACTCTTTACAGTCGTTCCTAAATGGGTATATTAAGAAAGCCACTAGCTTTTAAACTGTAATGCAGAGTTGCAGAAAAGAAAGTTTCCATACATCAGGAGCTGTCTAATGTCGTACTCAAATTCCCTGTTATTTAGATTCTAGATGACGATTTGTTCTAGATTCTAGAACATTAGATTGTATACTCATACAAAAATTAATGATTAAGCTACAAAGAAAAAGATCACTATTCAGGCTAAATTTTGATCAATAAGACGTAAAAAAAAGTTATTTCAAAGTGTATAATAAATATCGTTTCAATCGACCAATTATTTTACGAGCAAGATAAATTTGACAATGTTTTTTCTCATAGCGAATAGGTGTGGTTACAATCTAAGGTCATTGCCAAATCTGATTTTTTGATAACGCTTTCTGTAACCCAACATTTTAACATCGGTCAGATGTTAAATGGAGATGTTCATCTCTGCTTTATAAAGTTTATTTCTGTTTGTTGAAACAAATAATTTTAAGGTACCAAGAAATAAAGTGTTGTCACAAGGGGAAAGGAAAAGTTGAATCAAGTTAACAAGAGATAAAACAGCCTATTAAGAAGATTTCAAACTTGAATATAAACAGGGTGTATCACAGAAAACCGAACATAGGAAAAACTCCATTGTGAAAATTAGTTAGGATCGACGATTACTTTAGCCACATAATATAAGAATGGCTACCATGGTAAGGCTGGCTAACCATTATTTAATAACAATAATAGCTAATAATGAATAATTAGAAAAATCAGTTAAAATAAATTGTTCAGCATTAAATGAATTTATTTTTATTAATGAAACAATTTTTTGTTTAGAAAATATTTTTTTAATTAATAATTAATCCAAATTAACAGTTAAAATTAAAAAATAAAGCAAATGTTCAAATAAACCTCCATTTTGATTAAGCGGTGGTTTAATCGGTTAAGAAAATCTTTGTCTCACTTTGTCTAACAATACATCAGGAGTCGCATTGAAACATACTTCGGCGATTTTTAAGTTCATCTAGATTGGGATACCATCTCGAATAGATTTCATTATGGAAACCATGGTAACGACCTCTTAAGAGAGGGCAAAGCAATCTCTGATCTTAACTAATTTTTGTACAGTGTACTTTTCTCTACAATATGTAAACGCGTAAGGTGCACATAGGGAAATTAGCATTGGGAAAAAATACTTGGATCAGAGTTAGCCATGACTGCATTAATTGTTATTTCTATTGAATTATCGTGGTAATCTTGAGGATTTCTATTTTATTTTGATTTACCTATTTTAAAAATAAAACAAAAAAACAACTCCATCTGTTTGTAAACATTTCATTCAAAAATTGTCTGAGTGGTATGACGTATGCGCGTTGGTAAATCAGTGACCCAATGTCTTTAGGTTCAACACGAATAGGCGGAGATATTTGATCTCGCACCATATTTAAGTATTTGTGGGAATTTAATGTCCCATTAATAAAAAAAGTCCGATTATGTTGTAATCATTTGAATATTTTCTACGGTAGTATTCATTTTGCAAAAGAATATTATCTGTCAAATTGAAAAACAAGATTTCAAGGCTCACTCCGATCCAGTCATTTTTTCCCAATGTTAATTTCCCTATGTGCACCTTACGTGTTTACATACTGTATGTACGGTTTTCTGTGATACAGCCTGTATGTACTTGCAGCATTAACGCTCTGTTTAATCAGTGAACCGTACTAGGTACTCACAAAAAAGGGGGCTTTGGATAGGGAAAAGATTCGTTAGTTAGAACTAGGAGTAGTATAGGTGCCTTCCTTGAGCGAGAGGAAATTTAGGGAATGAACGATACAAACTGTTATACAGATAGAAGCAATGTTCCAACAACTCAAACCGCTCGCTTACAGCGCATTATTATAGTGCGTCCGACCTTTGACTACATAAATATTTTAATTTGGTTTCACTTATAAGGATGCGTTACAGTCCCAATCAAAAGTAAGTCGAATTCTAAATGGGATCTTTTCCATAATAAATTTTTACAAAAGGTTATAAGTCGATGATACCAATAAATTATTGTCATAAAGGCATAAATAAATAATTTTTTTTAATATTAATTAATTATTTCAGTATTTTACTAAATGGACTAACTTTTGAATTTTTGTACAAAGTTAGGTTACAAAAAATAATTTATGTAAATATCTGTATTTTACATATTTTTTGCAGTAACTAATTAAAAAAAGAAATTAGAAGTAATAAAAATTAAATAATTAAACAGTTGAAAATACAGTAAAAATTGTTAAAATTGTCAAGAATAAAAGTCCATAATCGTAAAGTGCTAAGGTTTAATAATTTTTTTTATTGATTAAAACTCTTCTAATTAAATTGGAAAAAATATTAAAATATGCGTAAGACATCGATGCTTTACATAGTTAGTTTTCGGAACTGCTGACATTATTTGGTTATTTGCAAAAAAATAAAATGTACCGTTTGCATGCTAGGTTGACATATTTTCCATAACACTACGTCATGTAAAAGTTTTTTTTTAATTTTTAACTTAAAAATCTCCTAATGATTTTGGATTTTTTAAAGAAAATTTTGTCATAAAAAATCTATTAAAAAAACTTTATTTCATATTTGTTTCACTACTTCGTAAAACGGCTCAACCTCCTTAAATGTCAAACTAATGAAATTTTTTTTTTTTTTAATTAGGTAATTGTATTTCTCTAGAGCAGGGATGCCTAGCATATAGATCGGGATCGTAGATCCATACCAATCCAAAACTTGTAACATTATATTCTAAATGTATTATTTACCTCAAACACGTATCTACATTAAGGTCTCATGTTCTATCCACAGATAAATGTCCATATTTTATTTAAATTAATCTAAAACAATTATTAATAATAATAATAACAACGCATTTTAACGTTCGTTGCTCGACTTTATGTCATAACAGACGCCCTTCACACCATTACTATTTTCCATCTACCATACCTACTTCCCCGTTATTTTCTACATTTTTAAACTTCAACTTTATTAGTAGCAATGGGCGAATGAAGGAATTTTAGGGCAATAGGATAAGGTTTGCAAATTTTGAGTATAGGAGTTTGACAGGTAAAGTAATAATAATAAAGTATATTCATTCCGTTGACATAAATGTGTGGAACAAGTCAAACATAAAAATTACAATGAGGTAGAAAAAAATTCCTGAATGGAAAAAAAAGTGTGCTGAATTAAGAGACGCTTGATGGTCCGTTTGAAACAAGATAGGCTATTAATGGATTTAACATTAGCCGGTAATTGATTATATAGTTTTATAGGCATAGAATTTGGGCCTTTAGCAAACAGTAATTGGCCATGGCCTTGAATAAGGAATCATCTCGATATTTATCTGGAATTATTATAGACAGATTAACATGTATAGACATTAAAAACATGTGATAAAAAAAATGAACAGCCTTTAAATTGGTTTACACATTCTGTTTGGTATAATTATTTCTTTGTTTTACTTTGCCTTCCCTACTGCATCACCGTTATCATGAACTAAATTTTTGATAGCTATAATACATAAAGTAAACCATATATTTAATACCCTCTATATTGCTAGCAAAGATCGGGAAAAAGACTTAAACACTACGTCTGTCTCACTTATTATATTCATCCGTGAAGGGATGCGCGTCAGTTGCAGATCATCATGAAATTTGGACACAACATTCATCTCGGTAAACAAAGATGAATCTGCGTACTCATGTCCCTCCTCCCATTCGTTCTTTTGCACCAGGGTGAAACCGCCAGTTAAATATATGGAGTAAACCTGTTTATACGATCAATGGTCGGGAGGAATAATATTGAGGTTATGTCATATTATAGCTCTATAGATATATGACTACGGCTGTAATAACTGTGTATGTGTGTGTGTGCGTGTAAAGATTGCAAAGGGGGATAAGTTAAAAGCAAGATACATGGTGACACTTTCATGATTTAACTATTTTCAGAATGAATATTCTAATTAGAATACGGCCTGTGTGTATTTTATGCAATTTTATACGCGTATCCAGCGACGGAGCGTGCGGTGTAAACAACATGTCCAACTTTAAGCGGAAATCTTTCTTCATCAATATATAAATTTGTAATGGAATCTGTCTCTAAATTTGTTTCTTGTAAAGTTTCTAGATATTTTTTACGGTACCTACGACAAGAGAATTTGTTTCAAGAATATTTTTACTCAAAAACAGCTGAACCGATTTTGATATAAATTGGTAACAATCGATATAAAGACATATAGAATACTTAAATGACGCTTAAGATAAAGTTCGATTGAAAGCGCGAATGAAGACCGATTTTTAAAATAAATAGGTGATCGCTTCTAGTGAGGGTGTATCAATTTTCCTTAAAAATGATCAAAAATCCAAATTCAATGCACGCGTTTTCCTCAAAAATATAAAAAAGCTAAAAAACCACAACATTATAGACAGATACTTATATAATTTGTACAGTTCCAGAAAATAAACATGTATAATTTTGTTGTAAAAATATTCTTTTGATGTTTTACAACTACACACTTCACAAAATGTTAATAAACAACACATAAATTCACAAGAGCAACTGCAGATATAATACTCCACGTTTATAAGTTAGCTATTATGATGTATGTGGCGTCCATTCTTATTTTATTAGGCGAATAAATATTTATACCCTGTAAGACAGAATAGATTTATACCTGCAGTAAACATAATTATGGTTGGTGAATTGAATTATCGCTCTTTATTCGGGGGAACAGTTACCTGAAGAACAAATGAAGCGAATAAATAATTACTTACGTTTCTGTGAATATGGCCATTAATATAATTTTAAAAAATCGGATAGTTTTCAAATTCAAGTTGGAGCTAAGACAGATCGGTATCCGACATCATAGAGGTGGATAGATGCTTCGAGTATACAATATCGCGTGCTCACATCTCGGATGAGCACACATCGTAAAAGCTTTGATCATCTTTATAAACCGATTTCATCGAAACAACGATTTTAATCTATTGAACGCACCTGGTTGTCATGGCGATTTAAATATTCGGACCGGCGATTTTCAATTATTATAATTACTGAATAATACCATGAGTCATAGGCGAATTATTATAGCCTGATTATTATCTAATATTATTCAGTTATTTCGATGTACCTGCTTAGATTAAGGTTGTAAATTTTTATAAAACAGTTCAGTAAAAGCAGAGAAGAGAGACTGTATAGAACAGTGATTCCCAAAGTGGTCTATATCGACCCCCAGGGGTCGACGACAACTTGCAAGGGGTCCATGTCAGCGGGAAAAAAATTGGGGGTCCATGAAATGAAGAAAATGGGGGTCAACGATAGTAAATCTCCTAACAAAAAAAGAAACAAACTGGACATCGTTAACCGAAAAGATTTAAGATTAAATCTACCTAAACTGATGCCAAATGTTGAAGCATCAGGGTCATCCCTCACACTAAAAGCATTTACTTTTTGTAGTTATTTTATGTAACAGAAAGTAAATTTTAATTTGATTCGTTTAATTTGAATCTAATTAATAAACGTATAAAACTAAACATTTCACACTACATTTCACTACCGTTATAAATTTAAATCGTTCAAAGTGAGTAGCACTATACCGATTGTCAAAAATACATTTGAAATTAATGAATTTGCAAAAAATCAATATTGGATAAGCAGGGGGTCTACCCAAAACCGAAAAACATGGCAAGTGGTCTACGAGACAAAAAATTTTGGGAACCTCTGATCTAATAGAATGCTTAGATTAAGGTTTTTATAAAACAGTTCAGTAAAAGCAGAGAAGAGAGACTTTATAGAAGTTCAATCTCGTGTTATATTTGGCGATCACCCCAAAGCCGAATTCCCACCCCAATTGTCAGATGGCGATGCGGCGCACCAAAGCTTCAAAACCGCAACGCCAGGTGGCGATAATTAATAATTTCAGCTTCACACCTTAATCATTGTATTTTTCATATTTTTTTTATTAATTAAAAAAATCGACAGAAATTGATGAAATTCTTATATTTATTTTCTACGGTGTTTAGATAAAGAGAGATGGAAATATACATCCCCCATCTCTCGACATCGACACTAAACCTCGATCGTCCTGCCATCTAACAGAAACAAGACAAACTAAAATTTACGGCCACACTGTTCCAATGAAAAAAAAACTTCTATACAGTATCTCTTCTCTGGTAAAAGTCATGCTTTAGAAGACACGGCTACGACGCGTAGGTAGTGCCACAAGCGCGCGTTACTTTAGAAAAAACGAGTGTGCTTTAGACCACACGACTAAAGTAAAACTTCTTCCTGCCATAATTTGTTATTTTTCACCCGAAAATTCACAAAATATGATCTTTAAATTGAACTTACAATTTTATTCACTTTAAACGTAGAATATTTAATGTATTGAACAAAATATTAATTTATAAAATTTTTCAAGAACGAAATGAACAGTCTAATGTAAGAAGAAAGAAATATAAACATTAAGATAATGAAAACAAAAGTAATACATTTCTTGTTGGATTTTAAGCGTAAATCTTCTGAAATATTATTTAGCTCTGCAAAGTAGGTTTACAAAACTTTTTTCTGTGACAAGATAGCGCCACTGGCAAGTAAAGTATGTGTCATTCTATTGTTAGTACTGCTTATATTTTCGGCCACCTGATGGCGCCACTAGCCAGTGAAGTATTTGTTTTGGGCCACTAGCTAGTGAAGTATTTGTAATCCTCTTTCTATCTGCACTAATTTATATCTCCCTCTCAACTTCCGTTCGGTTCGCCCGATCACACTTCCGTAAATCTCTCGTCACGCATTCACCAGCTTACTCCCCAAGTCAAGCGTGCGTAAAGAAGTTTTACTTCAAAAATAGAAAAAAGATAAAGACAGTTATTTTGGACCGCGATGTAGAAACGGTTTTATGTTAAATCAATTTCAAAAATTATCACCGGTCGATGTGTTGCAAGCCTTAGAGTACACATGCAGATCTTATTTGTATGCATAACGGCACAAAAGAGGTTAAACAATGTTAACTTCTTATAGTTTTAGTAAGATGGCGACGATGGCGTCACTAAACGTTAAAGTTTCTCTTACAGAACTCGTGTTTGATCACTTTCATTCAACGCAACGCAACAGCAACATCAACAACTCCCAAGTCTTCTGCAACAGCTAATGCAGCCAGAAGGACGCAATCTGTTGTCAAAAGTTTCCCGTGCGCGGAGTAGCGCAGTGGCGGATTTACAGATTTGCCGCCTGTAGGCTATTCAATTTTTGCCGCCTCTGAATTTTGATACCTTTGTCCACAATCATATCAAAACACCTATTTTACATCAATCTAATATCATTTATAAAATACCTTGTGAATGTAGTAAGTGCTATGTGGAGCAAACAAAACATAGAATTTACCAACACAGAATGGACTGTAGAAACATAAATTTATTAAGTGATAATAAGACCGCGTTGTCATCTCATTATTTCGACACTGAACATAATTTAATGAAGTTCAAATATTAGATAAAGAGTCAAATTGGAAGAAACGTAATATCAGTGAAATATGTTTTATTAGAAAAAACAATTCTATTAATTATAGAACAGACACTTGAAATTTAAGTAGTCAGTACAACTATATTATGAAATTGAACTAACTTTCGAATTTTTTATTATTTTTTATTGTTGAAAAAATGCATAAACTTGTTGCCATGTTCTTGTCTTATGTATTTTAACTTTTGTTATTGCTATGGTTAGTAACTAATGTTTATTTTCATAATTATTGTTTTGAATTTAAATATTGTACTTGAAAAAGTCTAAATCTATAGACGAAACTTCGTACATGAACAAATTTAATTTCTTGTCCACAATCCTGCGATTTTTCTTGTTAATTATTATCTCGATGGACACGATATCTAATATATATCAATTACATTTTCTATCAATAAAATTCCAACTTTATAATTAGGTCTCCATCATCTTCGTTACAACTTTTCCTATATGGTTAGTATCATTGAGAACTAAGGTACCGTGTCAGATCCTTGATTATTTTAGTCAGTATTTTTTACGCATAAAGAAATAATTTTCTGAAATTGAATTTAACAATTTGCAGCAATCATGATTAGACCATCGATATTATATAAAGATTGAATTGTGTAAGCAGATCTCATAATAATTAGGTACATGGAGAAAAAAATATAGTAATTATCAGTGAAGAAAATATGTAAAAATAAATAAATTTTGATTATAATATCGAATCGCTATTGCGATATTCTAAAAATTCATGATAATTAAAGTATATTTTACAAAGCGTTTAGCAATTGTTGATGTAGAGATGTTGAAATATTTAGTATTTAGCACTGTATATAGGACTATATTTCGAAAATTCGATTTTTGTTAAATATTTCTCTCCAATTTTCGAAATTCGTATTTTGTGTGTGTATGCACATTTTAATTTTGTAAATCGAAATAAAAAATTTATAAACTAAATCTACCGTCCCTTAAAATTTTCTGCCCTAGGCTTCAGCCTGCTGGTAAATCCGCCACTGGAGTACCGCTAGTTCCGAGTGTAATTAACCTAGCCTACACACCGTTACACCAGCTACACCGGCATTTCTTAAAAAATAAAGTATACAAAACAAATTTTATAAAACAAAACTTTTATGTTTATGTTAGCATATATTAGAGTTTAATTACTTTGTTCTTTGTGTCATCTTCTTCGTTCTTTTGCTTTTTTTTACACGGTATGTTCTAAAAATATTTTTTACAAGTTAAAATTTTCTCAGAAATGTTTAGTTAAATCACGACTAACAGACAATCTATTTATAAATATGAGAAGGAAAAAAGTTGTGGTACCGATTAGAGTGTGTTAATTCGCACTCATTGTGATGAAACATAAATTGTTTTCTTCGTTTTAATGATGGGGAAGTGCATATTACATCAAGATGTGTACGAATTAACAGAGGTAAAATCGATTCAGGAGAAATCTATATAATGATAAAAGAACCTCAACACGTTCAAACTTTAAAGTTTATTTAATTACTGTTGAATTTCGATTACTAGGCGATCACTGCAACATAATGAGAGCAACTGTGTTCTAAATAATAATATAATAATAATAATAAAAAATTTATTTCAATAAATATAGTAATACAAAATTTGCTGTCTTATAATTGAAATTGATCTAGGGTTGAGATTTCGAGTAATGGAGGTTTTGGGGCTTGCAGAGAAAAGAACAAAACGTTTTTTCGAGTTTTGGAGGTTTTCGACATATCGAGGTTCTACTGTATTATTTTATGACACATTGTGACATTATAGAAAAACGAGCACATAAGTCATACATGTGCCTCCTATAAAACAGCTGATTTTCACTTAATTTTTTGACAGTCCAATTTTGAGTAAGATTACTTTTAATTTGTAGGTTGCCTTCAATTCTCCTGCGGTTAAACTATGATATGTTATATGTAAATAACAGTACTACTACGTTTATTTTACTTTATACAAATTTACAGCACTCGTGTTCAATATGCCATTTCACGACCGCTATAATACAAAGTATGTAAACACGTAAGGTGGACATAGGGAAATTAGCATTGGTAAAAAATACTTGGATCATTAATTGTTATTTTTTATTGAATTATCGTGGTAATCTTGAGGATTCTATTTTATTTTGATTTATTTTTATTTTACTTGGCTTTTTTAATAATAAAAAGCTCTTATAAATCATTATTTTAAATTTTTTCTACAAAACTAAAACAAAAAAACAACTCCATCTGTTTGGAAACATTTCATTAAAAAATTGTCTGACTGGTATGACGTATGCGCGTTGGTAAATCAGTAACCCAATGTCTTTAGGTTCAACACGAATAGGCGGAGATATTTGATCTCGCACCATATTTAAGTATTTTTTGGGGAATTTAATGTCCCATTAATAAAAAAAGTCCAATTATGTTGTAATCATTTGAATATTTTCTTCGGTAGTATACATATTCATTTTGCAAAAGAATATTATCTGTCAATTTGAAAAAAAAGATTTCACGGCTCACTCTGATCCAGTCATTTTTTCCCAATGTTCATTTCCCTATGTGCACCTTACGTGTTTACATACTGTATATTAATAATAGAAGCAGAAGCAGAAATTAATACTATTATATTTTGTTATTATCGAAAAACAGTTGAAGCGCTGTTCAGGTAACAGCAATAATCAGATTTTAGTTATTCGTGTTGATATATTTCGCGAGATATTATTGCAATTTAAAAATATAAATGGTCCGATTTATACGCGAGTATACATATATCTATAATTGTATAAATTTCTATTTGAAAATTTAATTTCCTTTTGCTAGCTGTGCCAACAGCAACAAAAAACGTTTTGTTCAGCCGCCTGTGGCTATAATAATGTTATGGATATTATCTATGTACACTTCCTTCGTTATTTCGAAATAGAATCAGTGATTTACAAAATGTTTACTGAATTACAAAACTCAATAATACTATTATGTAGGGGGTATGTGCAAAGATGTAGTATATATCTTAGACGTAATAATTTTACTGTGACAATGCTTCAAGAATAGGGTTTCTGCTCGAGAATTCACGAGAAAGTCTTTAGTCGAAACGGGAAAAAAACTCAACGCCTCGAGAAGTTGAAAAATCAATTCCGTGCGCTAGGTAACTAAAGAACATAATAGTAAAAAGTATAAAAAGCCATTTTTTGTTTAGGTTGGCAGCAAAATGTTTTGTTAAACAAGTTTTTATAGTTATCTAAATATGTAGATACTAGTAATTTTGTTGATTTAATTTTATTAATTATTATTCAAAGCAATGGCACGTCAATCCAGTGTCGGAGAGGCAACCGGATGGCGAGTGGTAATCTGGGCCTATGAGTGGTGCAGAACCCCCTGGTAGCGGCCAAAGTGACCCCAAATGGACGGGGGCGGCGATATGGGGGTGGGTCAAAATCGAAAAATGTTTGAAAAGGCAATCGGATAAAAATGCGGTTGCATTGAAGGAAATACCCTAATTATATAATAAATTTTTTTTGCCATCCGAAACACGCGGGCCGTTTTTGCACTAGCGAATAAAAAAAAAATTTAAAAAAAACTGAAAAGGCAACCGCTTCAAAATTAGTGAGCATACTTATTGACACCACCAAACGTTGGAAAAAAATTGCCATCCGATCCTGATGGGCAGTTTCGGAGAAACAACCCCTCAAAGTCGCCGAAAAACCCTTTTTTTCGATTTTTTCAACAATAAGTAAAAAAACACTAAAAATTGTTCAAATCGGATGGTATTCGACATTTATACTGTCCTAAGTACAAATAATAGTGTGTATCAATGCCATCCGATTTCGATTAAATTTACCCCTATTTAGCCACCCCCAAAACTCATGAAAATAACAATTTTATGCAGCGTATGGCATTATTTTTCTTGTTATTGAGTTTTGGGGGCTGGCTAAATAGGGGTAAATTTAATCAAAATCGGATGGCATTGATACACACTATTATTTGTACTTAGGACAGTATAAATTTCGAATGCCATCCGATTTGAACAATTTTTAGTGTGTTTTTTTTACTTATTGTTGAAAAAATCGAAAAAAAGGGTTTTTCGGCGACTTTGAGGGGTTGTTTCTCCGAAACTGCCCATCAGGATCGGATGGCAATTTTTTTCCAACGTTTGGTGGTGTCAATAAGTATGCTCACTAATTTTGAAGCGGTTGCCTTTTCAGTTTTTTTTTTATTCGCTAGTGCAAAAACGGCCCGCGTGTTTCGGATGGCAAAAAAAATTTATTATATAATTAGGGTATTTCCTTCAATGCAACCGCATTTTTATCCGATTGCCTTTTCAAACATTTTTCGATTTTGACCCACCCCCATATCGCCGCCCCCGTCCATTTGGGGTCACTTTGGCCGCTACCAGGGGGTTCTGCACCACTCATAGGCCCAGATTACCACTCGCCATCCGGTTGCCTCTCCGACCCCGGAATGACGTGCCATTGCTTTGAATATATTTAATTAAAGACAGTTGTACATTTGGAAACTGGTAGGGACCCAATAATTATAAAAAAAGTTAAGTACTACTCTACTCTTTACTTTTTATATAGACCAGCCGAGTACAGTTTGTTTAATTTATTGTTTGTTGTTGATTTGTTAATTAATACGTGCAATTTATGGTAACTAAAAATTTACCATTTGATTTAATTGATCTCATCTACCTTATTTGTAATGAAGTAAAAATTTGAAAATAATATCGTGTTTTATTAAAAATTTCAAAATTTCTCGATATAAGTACTCGAGAAATCCTTGTCGAGAATTCTCGTGCTTCGAGAAATAAAAAAAAGTTGAGAAACCAGAAACCCTATTCAAGAGAGATTAACCAGTTTGTCGCTGATGTCCATAGAATGTGATATGCTCAAAAAATAGATTTTGAAGAAGTGGTTGACGATCTTGCCCATCTCCAATCTAGAAAGGCACCTCTTCAATCAACATAGATTTTTAAGCATTAACCTGTGAATGCTAAAAGAGTTACTTTTGTGGATTGTATTACATTATCTATTCATCTAATGTGACTGTAAAGAAATAAAAATAAATCTAGAATCTTGTTTATCTACTTTCTTTGTCTATTCTAACAAAATATTGCTCTGTCAAGGTCATAGATGCCCCATTATCCTAATGTGCCTAGGGCCTCTAATAGATTAAAGCCGTCCCTGCACACAATTTTGTTCATTTAAAATCGTAACTTCGATAACAAAAACACTGAAATAGCCTCCTGTATAGATGCTCGACAACTGACACCATAATCGTCTATTTCTTATGCCGGCACTTCACAGGGCTATTATTTTGTATTTGTGTATTTGGCAAACAATTACCATGTGTGGACAGTCTATTTGACAAAGTGTTGGCCTTATTTGCCTATTTGACAAATAAGGCCAATACCAAATACGCGTTACCGTGCGCTTGTCGGTTTTTCGAGGCACATCAGAGGAGTCAAATACGCAAATAAACCGTCCACACAATGGCCATATTCAGAAGCGCACGCGCCGTGAACCTGTACGGACGTGCAGTATTTTTGTGTCTGTGCTGTGAGCGAGAACTGGAACAATTACTATTGAAAATGAATTGGGACAATGAAACAGTGCTAAAATTTCTGGAATTTTGAACCTTGCGTTCTGCTGCCAAATGTTTATGTGTTTGTTATTTGACTGTCATATGTGGATGGTCGTATTTGCTTCTATTTGCATGTTTGCCTCGAACGTCATATATTTTGCCAAATACAACAAACACCCAATAACGAACACAAATAGCCATGTGAAGTGCTACCATCACACATAAGAAAATATGAAACACCCTTCAAAGAGATTCATTTTGTAAATCTGTTTTATTATTTTCTTCGCTCAAGTATGAAAAAATTAAGGGCGATAAATAAAGGACAAAAAAGTTACTATGCAAGGTGTAGCCAAAAGAGAAACATTTAAAAACATAAATTTACACAGAACTTAAACGTAAGCTTTAAATTAAAATAATTACGTGTGCAACCCTTGTGTTCAAAGTGAAAGGTTAAAGAGGTAATAGAGACGAATGAAGATGCTTACGATATTAATTAAGGGTAAAGACATGCTCTGAGAAAAGGGGAGGGAATCGTGTAGATGCGTCGTTGCTTTCCTTTCGCTACAATTAATAGGGTTGAGTGATCTATTCACCGTTGGATAAATTGGTATATCTGCTAATGCGCTCGTAACAGAATCAGATTATTATTAAAAATGTCTGGGATTCACCGATAGACACACAGACACTGAGGCGATTTAGTATGGACCCCACCAAAGAGAGTACGAGTCTTTTTACCACGTTTATATTAACTCGCTTTTCGTGTATGTCGGGCGGAACTTTGTAATTGATTTTAAACTAACTTCCTGATGAGATAGAGACTTGAAATTTTTAACATAACTCAGAATTAGATGACAATACGAGAGAATACTAAAATAATAAAAGAAATAAAGAAATTTTAATAAATACACATGTCATTCTTACTTATTTATCGTTGTACGACGCCTTGCATTCATCGGTCGTAGCTCAGTTGGTTAGAGCGTCGTGCTAAAAACGCGAAGGTCGCGGGTTCGACCCCGACATAAACCATACGGTATTTTTACTTTTTTACGATGTATTTTTGTTTTTACCACGCTTTTAGTAATACTCAGAGTGCCCGTCGGCAAAAATTTTATTGATACATACTCTCCCCAAACTTTGTATATGGCTTCATTAGGCCTAGTCTGACACGTATTTCCTCTATGACTTTTCTTGATTTTGGGGCGTTTTCCCTCTAAATTTTCCGAAAGATGTCGTTTTGACGACATGTAAAAATTTATAGATACTGTTTTCTTTTTAATTGGATAGCTTAAAAACTTCAACCAAAATAATGTTCTCTGACAAATAACATGAACCAATTACAATGTCTGACACCTCGAATATGTTCGACATTTTTTTTACATCTTCAGATATATTTTCTCCCAACAGAGATCCGAGACGCGAAACTCAAGCATCTATAATTGCTATCACTAGCTAACTATGGAGATGACGCCACAATTGAAGTAGAACTAAGATAGGACTAAATTCAAAATTTTCGTAGAGGCGCTATGCTCCACTTAGGAGTTAAAGGAACTTATTATTGTTATTATTAGATGTGGATACTATTACCTATTCAAATTGTTTACAATACAGCTGGTCGTTCTAACAGATACAATTCTCCGAAGATATTAGTTAAATGTAGTCGCTCAAATGAGGTATATGTCGCAATAAGCAATGTCGTAAAAAGCAGTGTTTTTTATAAGGCGGTCATACAGCATTCGAAATTTTGAAATTTTTTTTTAAGTCATAGAAAACGCTAAATTTTGACGTTCAAAAAAAAACTTTGCGGATTATTCACAAATTTCCTCAAAAATACGTGAAAAAAATGGAACTATTTTTCGTCTTTCACTGTCATTTTTTGAATCTAACCAATCAAAAATCACAAATACACGTCATAGCAACTGGTGTAGAATTATTGTATAACTATCTCACTTTGTATGCAGCTTTCGATTGTGTTATGGAAGCAGGGTCGTATTTAGATTCGCATACCCGTTTATCGTTCACCCCGGAATTGTTTTTTTAAAAACTCCACATTTGCCCCTTCCCGTTTCACTGCGAGACAATTCGCATACCCTTTTATCAAAAAAAGCGGTGGTTTTCAATCTTCATGAAAATGTGAGTTTTAAATTAAAAATTCGTTTTATAAATTAAAATTTTCAAATACGACTCTGCCCTGAACGTTCAATTGTATTTCATTCCAGCCAATTGATATTTCTATCTTTGTTTATCATAGATACAGGTAACTTTCTCTTTTCTTATCACTATATAAGGCAAGATAGCGATCGCTATAGTAAATAATATACTCTAAATCAACTTACTATACCATATTTAATTTTTTTAAATTAATTTATAAAAATTAATTTTCCGCACTTAAAACGACCAATAACGCTGTTATATGTTATATAAAACAATAATTGTGAATTTTGCATAGCAAGTTATCGTACTCTTATCCGGTTTTAACTGTAGATTTATAAAAAAGCGAGTCATCCAAAGCGTCAAAATTGCAAAAATAGATATAATCCCCAGCCTTAATGTGTGATGACAGTTTTCCCAGCCTACTTATTATGCTTGCATGTACCTGTGTAATAAGTCTCAAAGAGATTGTGTCGCTTCCACCGACTACACCTTCCAGCTATGTGTACCAGATCGCGCGTGTTTTGGGTGTTTTACCTTACAATACACGCCTCAACACGAATATGTTACGTATATATAGGTTGAACAATTTCCAACTCGGTTGCTCAAAACTGTAAGATTACACACATATGATGTTTGTTTAATGTATTGTTAGTGTATTTGCCTACATATATATGGAGTATCTAATCACATACACTATAGCCTAAGAGCTAGTGGCAGATTTCGAGTAGTAATTTCAACAGTCGTGAAAATGTAGGTATTCAACCTTGAATACCTGCTGAACAATGAAAGTCGATTCCGGCGGTCCCCGCAGCGGAGTTACTACCCCAAAATTACAAAGAGGATAAGAAAAAAATGCAATTTATTTGAATAAAAACTGATATATCAATTTTAAAAAACAATCATTGATATACCTACTTGATTTATCATGTTTTTTATACATACTGAGTTAACTTCAAAAAATACGGCTGTGGGTTCTTACCTAAAACAAAAAAAACATTCAAATCTATTGAAAATCAAAAAATTAATTTAGGAAATTTGTGAAGTAAAACTTCTTTAGGCGCAACTTGAGAGTAACTCAAATTTTAACGCAGTCTCAATGCCAGATTAACCTATACGTAAAGAAAGCTACTGCTTAGGGCATCACGTCTCAGGGGGCGACAAAAATCACAACTCAGAAATGAAAAATACCTGATCAGACCCTGTCAACAATTTTTTGAAGTAAAACTTCTTTACGCACGCTGACTTGGGGAGTAAGCTGGTGAATGCGTGACGAGAGCGTTACGATAAGTGTGATCGGGCGAGACGAACGGAAGTTGAGAGGGAGATATAAGTTAGTGAAGATAGAAAGAGAGAGAGAGTTACGTTTCGTATATTACTGTAGGGGCAAGACAGAGAATTTTTGTCAATATGTAGTCTGAAAAAATTGGTCAATAATTTTATTTATTTGAAGAGTTCTATTCAGACGTTAAACAAAGATTTGAATAATACTTTCAATTCAAATTTTTAAAACCGTTCACTGTTTTCCGGTCGTGTTGTATATAAAAGTACTCAACGCTCGTCATTTATACATGAACATTGAACATACGAAACATGTGTGTGCGTAGCCTCTATGGCAGCGACAACATCAAAAGGATTATATAATTGAAATGTTCTTAGATTTTAAACAAAGTTACAGGCTTAATTGGATCTGACAAGACAAAAATCGATATGTTCGAATTGTTCAGATTTGTTTACCTATAACAATACTTTGTATAATATGAATCGCTATTATAAAATCAGTCAAGTACAAAAATAAATGGCTTTTTGTGTCAAAGTTTGATATGTACATAGCTAACATATTATCAAAATTAAATAAAACCGGACTTCACTTACATTTTACGAAATTAACTAACCTAAGAATACATTATAATTTTTTTTCCTAATGTATCTACATACAATTTATAATTACACTTGTAGGTATATTGTTTTTTTGTTATGTTAATTAATGGCTTTTGCCGAAGCATTTATTCAAAATAAATAAAAATTAAATAAAGAAATATTTAACTAATAAGTCAATTCTCAATAAGTTATTTCGAACAATATTTGTAGTTCTAGAAGGAAGTTATGTAGAATGGGGATTTTTTAGAGAAAAAAAATAGGGAAATTTTTGAGAGAAAACAAATTTTTTTAGAAAACTAAGTTTTGCTGGAATGATTTTTGTAATCAAATTAATCTCACCAAAAACATACATATGTAAAAAAGGAGCCAAGTTCTCGTCGAGATAGGGTTAAAATTAAATATAAAACTGTGTTATAATGAAAGTTTATGGTCTAAAATATCGTTAAGAATTATTATTTTTATTAAATAAGTGCGTTAAATATATTAAAATAAATAAATAAAATCACGATTTTTAACCTATGTATTACGTGATTTCAAACACCAATCACAGCGCGTGACGTCATTAATCAGTCAACATGGCCGGTAGCTGTGTGCCACTGACTGCCATGTGTATTCGTTATCTCCACAGAAGTTCTGTGGTTATCTCTGTTCAGTGTATGTTCTCTGGTGTATTCATTGTACTCTGTCAATCATATTAAATGCAACACTTTGTTGGTTATAATGCTATATGTCACGTTGTACCCGCTTGCTTAGTGTTTACTGATTGCCTACTGTGACGTAGGCAATCAGTAAACATGGCTGTCAAGGTCAATTGACGTTTTGGCGCAGAATTTAAAGTCAAAATAAAAAACAACTAATAATAAGTCAAATCTGTTATATTTATGAGAACAAATATTTTTTACGGGTACATATACCTTTATTCTTTAATTGTCAATAACCCTATTGCGTTTTGTTATCTTCAAAAAATAACTGAAATGTAGAAAATATGCCAAGTTCCTTCCCTACTCGTTTTTAGCAGTGTTTTGATAAGCACAAAAAATAGTGTGTGAACTAATAAATTTACACGCCAAACTTGGCAACTTTTCAATGGGTCTCAATAATGTTCACTTCTTTAATGAAAACTTGCCAAGTTTGGCGTGTACACACTATTTTTATGCGAATACTTTTTTTAAAGTTATATTCTTACTTACTCTACTTAAATATTATCTAGACACATAATAAGTATTAGTTATATACCGTATTTCATTATATCATAGCAAACGAACATTTATTTTTACATATTAGATACCTATAATTATACTTCATTTGCCGAAGTAAAGAAGTGAATGACTTGAAAGTATCAAATGGGTTACTTGGTGACCCGCGGGTTATAGGTTGGCCACAGCTGCATTATGATGATTATCAAAATCGTGATTTTTGTACACTCATATCTTGGAAACTATTTATTCCACCTAGATGTATCATTGGCAGAGAATTTGAGAGCCTTGAACTGTCTCGGTCATCAAGAATCTCAAACTTTCTGCCCTCGCGGTGTAATATACCATTTACAAGCTGAGGGAACACACTCGCTTTACAAAAATGAATTATCCTTTTCCGAGTAATTTAAATTAATCATGTTTATTAACTTCCGACATTTTCAAGTGTACAAAAGTCAAATTCCGAGTTTAGTAATCAAACGAATGTTTTGTAATATATGCACTGTATGCATAAATATTTGCAATAATCAAAAGCAGCAGGATGCAATACAACCAAGATTCAAATATCTCTGTTTATGAATTTATATTGAGCATAAACTGAGATGTAAGTACAAAATAATATCTGTTGGCTGGCTGGTGATACTAATTGACTATTCACAAACAGAATGTAGTATTTAATACACAGGAGGTATAAACATTTGCGAACTATGAATGAATAAGGCAAGGGCTACGCCATACCTCTTAGACATGGAACTTCGTAGACAGTTTTCTTGTGAATATTACAGTGGGGCCTCGATTCACGAACAAGTGAAGATTTAACATAAACTATATTCACAAATAAAAAAATAATATAATTTTTAAATATTTAATTGACTTCAAAAAAGGAGTCAAAATGTTTCTAAATTTTTTTGTTTTAAAATCACCTTCTCTAACCGACATTCATGTAGAAATCGGCGGAATTTGTTCTGTGTTATAACCATTTGATGTTTCAAAATATAAAATTCAGGTCTGAAGAGGTTAAAACATGTGACAGCTTCCCAACGCGGCTACAGGCAGAGCCGGACTAACGTATGGGCCTAGATGGACCTGGGCCAGGGGCCTCGAGCTTCTAGGAGGGCCTCGTACTTTTCTAAGTACAAACAAATTAACTCACATAACTCGGGGTGTTTAAATCATAAGCAGGCAATCGCACATGACTCGGGCGATAGCACTGTTATTTATTTATAAAAACTAAACAATAAACTCCCATAAGCACATAATAAAATGAAACTTATACGTTAATACTATTTTTGTATAAGTAAAAGTAAAAATATCAATAAAATATATTTATGAATTATTATATACAAATAATTTTTCCGAATGTTAATATAGCGCTTAGAATAGCATTGACTGTACTAGCTACAAATTGTACTGGTGAAAGAACTTTTTCCCGGTTTTCGTTCATAAAAGACGAACTATTAGCCAGAAAAAATTAAATGAATATAGCGTTTGTTTTATGTATAGAAAATGATCTACTTCAAACGATCGATTTTGAAGAGATCTTAGATGAATTCATTTCAAAAAAGATAAGACGAAAATGTATGTAACTATTTGTCAATAAATTAATTATAAAACAACAAATAATAGTTATTGGCTTAACTAGTAGTCTAAGTCATTCATGGCGTGCCAGCACTCGTCTCCGGTGCTTCGCTCGTGCCTGCGCACCTACGACTCGTGCTGAAAACATCGCGCTGACAGGTCATGACAGCCTACAAGTTGCGCCCATAATTTTATTCAACAATTGCGCGTTATTCATGTTTTAATTATAATGAGATGTTGTAAATATCTATTTATTTCTTTATAAAAAAAACGGTCAATACTAACAGCACCAAACAGCACGATTCAATGTTTTGGTTTGAGGTTAGCCGGTTATGAATAAACTCCATGTCGAAAACATTCGGCCTCTCAATTTTAGCCTCAATGGGTAACAACGGAGTTGTTGTTACCTACTATTTCGTTACGACTCAGAAAATAGTTACGTTTATTTTCATTACTCCACAATGGCCGAGCTAGTAGGAATCTTCATTGAGTTATGACAAGTAATTGTCACCAGTCAGTAAATGGCTATTTAGGGTTCGGTTTTTAGGCATGATAAAACATGAATAACGCGCATGAGTTGAATAAAATCTTTGTCATTTTAAATTTTTTGTTCAAAGAAAATATCCTAAAAAAATTTCCTTGCAAGGGGCCTCACACGCATAAGTGCCCAAGGGCCTTTATCATTGATCCGGCTCTGGCTACATCCATGTGCCATAAGTACCAACTTAAGAAAGTACGTCCTGTTTTATAGTGAAACCTTAATAAACCAAGAACACACAATATAGTTTGTTTTAATATGCCTGTTTAATAGTGTACTCAGTTTCAATAATTATCTACTAGTTACAACATTACTCAAAATTAATATTATGAGACCTGTATTACTGAAGTAGACAGTTGGTAACTACGTTTCTTGGAGCTGAGCCAAAATGTGTATAATTTATATTAAATGTGTGATAGAAATTGTTATTACAGCGCAGTGTAGACTGTAATTCCTCCCGTTATGTCGGTGAAGAAATCCTCCGTTTACATTGTTGCGTACGAAATAACAGGTTAATTAATTATATTCTATTTTAAATGTTATTAATTACAGGACTAATTATGTTCGATAAATTAAATTAATTTTAACTAATTTGACAAATACAAGTGTACCCGTGCAAAACTTTTTGCATACGTATCTTCATATTGTTTTAAATATTTTGACACAGACCTACGACAATAATTTTATTCCTTTTGCATTAGCTTCCATTTACAGTTATTTTTCTTTTGATTTAGCTTGATCCATCAACTTGTCTATATATTTAATTGGTTATAAATTCAAAGAAAATGTATGTGAGGTCTGTTCATCGTTGTCATGGTTACCCTGCAAAAGCTGTCAGAAATAATTTTAAAAAAATCTAACCTCATTTGATACATTTACGATTTTCACTATTTAATTTCTGATCTAAGACAAAATTTTAGACTTGGTAGAGTCTATGTAATATTTAAAAACTCTATTTTGGAATTAAATTAACATAAGCTTACACTTTCTTAAGTTATTTGGAAAATAAAATAAAATAATGGTGGGTTTTAGGGGCTGAAAAATTTTTTGGGGTCAGAAGTACCGAAAAAATTCTCAGAACCGTTTCAAATTTGAAATTTAAGCCCTTAGTAATTATTAAAATGTGCTGCTAAAATTTTAAAAAAATCGGCCTGACAGGACCAGAATTACAAATTTTATGAAAATACGCAAGTTTACTGATATGGATTTATATACTGAAGGGTGTATATAATTTGGCACAGATTTTGAATTGATATGTAGTATTGAAATTAAGTAAAAAAAAATTGTTTTAATTAAGGGGTATTTTTTATTTTGTCCAAAAAAAAAGTTAAGTTCATACAATAGAGCCACACTGCCTATAAAAGCAAATACACTATAATGTCGGCAGGGTTTGGCACTGCAAGCCGAGTTTTTAATTTTAATTTAACCTATTTTTCACTTTCAATGTGCACGAAAAAAATCGGATGTTGTTAGGGAAGCGTTATATATAAAAGTTTGAGAACTACAGATCTAAATCAAGCGTTATTTTTATCGTCAATATAATATCAAGCTTGTAACAAACACTTAAATGATGCAAAAACCGCACACATTGCAACAATTTCGTTATCGGAATATGAAACCTACACAGGTAGATATTATATAAAGTAGGTACTGAAACTCACTCCGCAAATCCACCTTTACCCTAATCAGTTTCAACAATTCCATTCAGAATCTAATTTGGTAGCTAGCAAAATTCAACTGTTTGTATGTGTCAAATTACAAAATCACAAGTACACGATCTCGCTTTCCTTAATACATACAACTTCTACCATAGATGAGTGGCATTTCTACCATAGATGAGTGACCACAAGAAACTTGTGGTGCAATTCTGTACCTATGTAACAATGTACCCTACTAGATACAAAAAAATGTTTAAATAGTTTTTCGTTCAACTCGAGATTTACTATCGGGCATTGTTGAGGTATATTTTTTTCAAAATGTAACAATTTTTCGGAGATATAGCCTAATTGTTGAAATTTTTATACATTTTAAACCGTCATAACTTCTAAACTAATCGAGATACGAATTTGCGCTTAGGCCCAATCGATTCAGCGTACTTTTTTCTATAAGATACGCCAAGCTTATCTGAGATATCGAAGAATCTCGTTAGAGATTCTTTTCTGTGCTAAATGTCGACGAATCTCTAACGTATTCTTATACATTGATTTTGCCTGTCTGCCATAATATAACGCCGTGTATATGAGGCCAGTTTCCAAGTTTTATAGTTCTGTGACCACGTGATTTTCGTATCACCGATTTTTCGTTTTATATATTCTTCTAAATATTGTAAATTTTCATTGTTATTCTGAATCGATTCCGACCATCCGCAACCCTGTATCTCTTTTAGTTTCGAAGGTATAACCAATTTTTATTGTTATTTGTATAGGTACATTTTAAACTGTCATAACTTCTAAACTAATCGAGATACGAATTTGCGCTTAGGCCCAATCGATTCAGCGTACTTTTTCTATAAGACACGTCAATATTAAGCATATCTGAGATATTTATATATTTTTCCAAAAATCGTAAATCTTTTCATGTTTTCATGCGTTTTGCAAATCTACAACTTTTTAAGGCACTAAGCGTTTATTGGCCCGTTTTATATTAACCGAACTTATAGAAAAAACCGCGCTGAGTCGATTTCGACCACCCGCAACCCTGTATCTTTTTTAGTTTCAGAAATACGAGTATTTATTGATATTATTTGAGAAAAATTTAAATACGCCATAACTTCTAAACGAATAATGACAAACAGATGGGAGTGGTCGGAATCGATTCAGCGCAATTTTTTCTATAAGAATAACCTCGGCTGTAAGAGTTTCGTATAAATTTATAGCACCCAGGCTAACATTTTTATTTCATTTTTTAGGCTCACCGACTGCAATGTATGTCAATTTTTACCCACGACGGAACGGAGCATGTATATGCGTTTAGGGTGAGAGATTGTTCGTTTGTTTGTTCGTTTGTATGTGTGTTTGTGCACTCGATCAATGCCGCCATTTATCTGGAAAACGGTTTGATCAATTCAGATGCGGTTTTCTGTAAAGGGTTTATAATTCATCTGAGATGGTTCTTAGATAGATATTACGATGGTTACGCCCCAGGGGGCGCTGCACTGCACAAAAAATTAATCACAAAAATGAATTGTACAGCAACGTATGCTGGGTTGCCTACACCACGGGCATTAAATACATACTAATAGCTACACTGTGTACGCTAGTTCAGACCATGTGCACTCACTTATACAAAATCTCTAAAAAGTTTAAAATCAAACAAAATTAAAAATTTTTTAAAAACCCACCACGAATGTAAATGTTATAATAGAAAAAGAATTAAATAAAATGCTAAAGTCCCCCGACTTAACGCAGGTAAGTAACCAAAGAATTAAGAATAGAAGAATATAAATTGCAATATTGCAATATTTTAGTTCATTTCAGGGCAGCCAAATGGCAGCCCCCGACGGATTTTCTTTGGTTACTTACCTGCGTTAAGTCGGGGATTTTAGAATTTTATTTAATTCTTTTTTCTATTATAACATTTACATTCGTCGTGGGTTTTTTCAAAATTTTTAATTTTGTTTTATTTTTGTAAATTCGTTCACCGATCTTAGCATGCCGTTGTCTATGAAGTTCACCTCACACCTTGTGCAACGGAAGACGGCGAGGCGGACCGTTATGTAGGGCAAGGTGAGGAGCAAAAGGCCTACCTCAGCCTCACGACATACATGCATGCATGTATGTATGTATAGTGTCACTGAATACAATCTTATTATGTAGTTCAAAGTTTACGTCGCGCTTTAATTACATTCTGTGTGTATATGTAGATGTTGGTAACAGTGCTTGTCGGCGTTGAGAACGGGTCCGTAATAACAAAAACACGCACGGTTAGCCGACACCGATTTCGGATTTCAATAATATGGAACGCGGTTAGTTTTCAAGGTATTCGATTTTGGATGTCATAACAAAATTTAGTATTTATACCCGTTCCTTCACCATATAGACACGCTCTTCCACCACGTAAGAGAGTATTTCATTAAGCGCCTCGTATCTTTAAATGTAAATAGATAAAACAAAGTTTACAGTGCTAGTGGCTAAGCGCCGATGCACATTTTGTTTTGTTAATAAAAAAAAAAAAAAAAACAAAGTTTACTGAAATTAAAATTTTGTCGAAACTATGAGAGTAATCGAATTTTATCAAGAGTACCTTTTTTGTAGTAAATGAGTCGCGTGATCCAGACTTCATACTCAAACTGATTTTTTTCCATTGGCGTAGAAGTTTTAATGTAATTATCGAAAAAATCAAGTTCTACGCCCATGGAATGATATTCATTATTATTATGATATGGGTTTTATTGCCCAATAAAGCTATTCCAACGTACCAAATTTGAGTAAAATCTCATGAGCCGTTTCAAAGTTATAAAGCAAAAACGATTTGAAAATTGTAACTTAAGAGCCGTCTAGCTCCCAAACTAAGCAACTTTGTACTGAGGTAAGTTTGCTTGTATCGAGTTGTTTTGGCCTGAAGAATATGTGGTAGGCTTTTGTAAAGACCTTTTAGGGACACCCTGTATATTAATAGATAGTGGATGCCTTCCCTTGAGCATTGTGCGGAATGGTTCCAATTAGAAGCCATTTTGAATGTGGAAAACACCGTAAAAAGCGCGCGAGATTCAAAAAGATTAAATATTCTATAATTTGATGTTAATGGGAAGAACAATAAAACTCGCAGTAAACAGTGATTTTTGCTCCAAAACCTATTTTTCTATTTAAACGTTTCAAAAACTACAAAACTGAGCATAAATATAATGTAAAAGTGTAGAACATTTTACATTGTCAATTTGGCATCAAGGTTGACAAGCATCGTTATATCATGACGTCACATAAGCCCGCTAACATGGCCGATTGATTCAAAGATTTCAAAATGAAATCTATTCCGAAAACTAGAGACATGTAAGATTTAAATTGCTACTTTCGAATCCCGATGTGACACCAACTCCAAAAATAACAATTATTATTATTTCTTACTTTTTAGTGCATATTTTTTTTGTTAAAAATATTTTATTTTTCACTTTTTAGTGTTAGATAAAGTATTGCAATGGGTAGGCCAAGTATGCGTGCCTTTGAAATTTGAGAGTTTCCCTCGATTTCTTCGGATTCCACCATCAGATCCTGACTTGGTTCCGATGGACCACCTCGGAAGTGCACTCTTTCGAATAAAAAAAGAATTTTGAAAATCGGTCCATAATTGACGGAGAAATCGGTGAACATACATAAAAAAAAATATACAGTCGAACATAGAACCTCCTCCTTTTTTGAAGTCGGTTAAAAAGGGACCAATTAGGATGGCTACAAGATGTGAATCACTGCTCGGTATCACTGGTGTGAGAAGTTCGGTTTTAAACAAAGTTCGGAGTCCTGGCGCTGCCGTGGTGTCGTAGACTTAAAACTATGAAGAGATTGTGGCCGGCCCTGTAAGCTGCTTTGTAAAGGTATATAATAAGAGTTGCACAAGTTACAGCCGCTATAATACTCTCTCTGCGCGTAGACAGTAGAAGGCGAATTTAAGATCTCGCATAATATACAAATCTAAGTACAATGCTCTTTCAAATTCCGCACACTGTTCGTTTACAAAGTAATTTTAACTAAAACAAATTTTTATACAAGAAAATATCGAGTTATATAACTTTGAAATAAAAGTACCTACACAAAAATCGTCAATCATAATATAGCATGCTTTTTGAAGTAAAACTTCTTTACGCAAGCTTGCCTTGGGGAGTAAGCTGGTGAATGTCTGACGAGACATTTACGGAAGTGTGATCGGGCGAGGCGAACGCAGTTGAGAAGGCGATATAAGTTAGTGAAGATAGAAAGAGGATGACAAATACTTCACTGGCTAGTAGCGCCATCAAACGGTCGAAAATATAGAAGAGAATAGAATATTTTTATTATCCGAAACAGCTTTATTAAAAGATTTTTAATTTTTTTACGAAATTGTTTATAATTTAAATTTGTTACACTTGGTGGCAGCGAGTTGAACCATTGGATACTTTTGAATTGTCTATTTGACACCGTTAATCTATGGGATGAAATGCTAATAAGCATTACTAACAATAGAATAACACATACTTTACTTGCCAGTGGCGCTATCGGGGGACAGAAAAAAGTTTTGTAAACCTACTTTAAATGATATTTCATAAAGATTTAATTTAAGTTTTCAATATTAAGACTAAGTACAATACCTACTTACTTGGTAAAATATTTAATCATCTGCATTAAAATTACGTGGTACTATTACAGCCTTTTCCTATGTACACTCTGACTGTTTATTTGTTTTTGCACGAGGTGTAAACTTCACAGGTTCCATAATAAGTCATTTATTAATTTATTCAACGCTTTTTATTATTATAATAAAAAAAGACGGGTTGCACTCCGGCAGAAGTGAAAACTTGAATATTAACGTCTTACGAATTTTCGATCAGGTCACGTGTCCTGACGCGAGTTTAACATTTTTTATCCATTACAAAAAAAGTGTACAAAAGTTTTCGTCTCACGAATTTTCGATCAGGTCTTACGCATTTTCGATCAGGTCTTACGAATTTTCGATCTGATGCGAGTTTAACATTTTTTACCCATTACAAAAAAAGTGTACAACGCCGCTAAAGAAGTTTTCACTTCAAAAAAAAACACGATTAACACGTTTACCTGATTTTAGTTGTAAGTGTCGCCGTCAGACAGAGTAGTCCATATCACGGGCCCCAATTCTATTTTTTTTTAAACTTCAGTAAAATTGATTTAAAAAATAAAATAGGTTTGAGCGATATATTGACCTTGTGTAATTTTTACGAGAAATAACTCTCGTCGCAATACTCAATAATCCTCGGTATAAATAAAAGAACTAAAACATAAAAAGACCAAAATCGTTACATAGCCAGGTTTAATCGGAGACGAAGAAAACGGTCATAACGTGCATAAAATGTAAATGAAATCAGCAAGTTATTTTAATACACTCCGAATGACTACATTCAACTATTTAACAAAAAAACAAATCCTCTTGCTTTGAGCACACAAGCACCGACACATACACACATGGCTACGTTATTTATTATAGTAGGTAATACGGTAAGGACTATCGTTATACGAGCAGAAGTGTGTTTACATAAGATTACGGTTATAATATAATCCTTATAATACCACAAAAACGGGTTAAATGAGACGTCGTACTGCCTATACATACGTACGAAGGATTACAGTACCGGACCAAATAATAGACTGAACATAAACCACAGTACCATTAATATTTGCGTAATGGCCATATTCACTGAACGTAACATTTATTCGGTACATTTGTTCTTTAGATAGCTATTCCTCCGAATAAATAACGATAATTCAATTCACCAACCATAATTATGTTTATATAAATTTATTCTGTCTTACTTCCAGGGTATAAATATTTATTCGCCTGATAAAATAATAATGGCCGCCACATAGATCATAATACCTAACCTATAAACGTGGAGTATTATATATACAGTTTGCTGTTGTGAATTTATTTATGTGTAATTTGTACTGATTTTTCGCTTGGCACTTGTTAGAACATGATTATTTAATAACAAATGATAAATAATAGTATATTGTGCGACTAGTGAGAGAAGGAGAAGATTCCATGAGCGCTGCGCTCGTGCGGCAAAACGCACGCGAGTGGAATATTCTCCTTCGATCAATGGTCGCACATAATACTTTATTCAACTAGCAGGGGTAATATGTAATCGGGGCCCTGATAAAAGAGGGAAAAATAATAAATCACTTCATTGATTGACGTACCCACACAAGATTGCCATGACTTTCGCTGAATTGCGATGCTGTTTTCATATATACAATACCGCCTACCACGTTCTTATTGGTCCAGAAGCTGCGTGCAGTTTTTTTTTCATTATTTCACGCTTGGGCTTGCTACTGAGTTTCTATTGGTCCAGAAAATTCATTATTACACTCTACGCGTCAACATGAAGTAATTTATTATTTCTCCCGAGTTTAGCAGGGCCCCGAAATTACATATTACTCACGCGTGTTGAATAAATAAAATTATCGACCAATTCTTCAGACAAATAGATTGACAAAAAATAATAATTAATACATTAACGTTTCGGTCCGGATTTGGTTCTTCTTCAGAACTGATCTAAAAAATATAAAAACTGTCTAATAATTAGGTCCCAATTGGTATTTGAAAAAAAAATTTTTTAAATATTAATCAATTTTTATATTTTTTAGATCAGTTCTGAAAAAGTTCCAACTCCGGACCGAAACGTTAATGTATTAATTATTATTTTTTGTTAATATATTTGTCTAAAAAATTAGTAGTAATTTATTAAAGAATTCTAATCAGACGCTAATCAAAGATTTGAACAAATAATAAAAACACTTGAAAATTCTACAAAATATATTTTGTAGAATTTTAAAGTGTTTTTATTATTCGTTATTTATGTGTAATTTATTAACCTTTTGTGAAGTGTATAGTTGTAAGACATTAAAGTTAGTGCAAGTTTTATGTGCAATTGGGTAGAATAAAACAATATTATTTTGTGAAACTTTTTTTGACGTTTACACTAGCGCTATCGGTCGGATTTTTAGGTGAACGTCAAAATATTAACCAAAAAAAGCAAGAACTATAGTGCAGTGTACCTATATTTATTCTTTGACTAACTTGTCTACCTGATAATTTGCTTGGTGAATTGAAAGTAAATTTTATTCTAACTAATTTTGTTCCAAGATTAGTAACTTCTATCTTTAATAGTGTTCGGTGAATATATTCATTAGTCATAGAAGTTATTCTATTTCGTTAAACTTGTTAAACTCGGACATTTCGTTAATTACGGTTAATTAATTATCTAAATATCATAATATACTATTTGTTGCTGGTATTAAGTGTCTATAATCTACAATCTCATCTAGTCTTTGTTGCTGGTCTTTCGCCGACATTTTTTCAAAATGGCCACCTTGGGAGTGGTGCGGTTAAGTGTATCCTACTCAAAGATCGTGGCAATTTAGTGTGTGACTAGTTTGTAAAAATAAAATACACTTATCCGGCGTGTTTACATTTTACATCAGCCTTAATTATCAAGTGGAATGGTAGTCTAGAGATGGGATAAACGGGTCTTTTTAGTGATCTGCATCTTTGCATCTGGATCCCGTATGTGAGCCGGCTCCCTGAACCGGTTCAAAAAGAGCCGAGTTCTGAATATGTTATTCGAGTCAACTGAGCCACTGAGTTAGTTGAGTCAATCATATCACGAAATATTATGCCAGTGACTGACTCACATATTATAAGGCGGGATTTTACAGGTTGCTACTTGCTATGCTACAGAAAGCATATTACAATATGCAATACAATACCTTAAATAGTTGTGACTTAAGTACAACATTGTAATAAGCTGTAGCTCCTGTGCGTAGTGTGTACCATAGCCAGACATATGATGCATGAGTCATTTGAGCTGACAGTGCTTCTGTGTGTTAAGTGTTTCACTGTGTTATGCGGATCCGTTGATCCGTCGGCTCATAAAAAAGTGAGTCGACTCTCACGGATCTTCTGTTGGAGCCGGCTCTTTGAACCGGTTCAGATCTGAGTTACCCAACCCTATGGTAGTCCGTTAACTCCTGAAACTGTGTATATTCAGATTCATTAACCTACACTCTGAATGTTATAATGCAATCTAGATGTTTCAGAATAGTTTGTTTAATGAAAGCATTCATACAGCATCATTACTACAGCATGATGGTAGAGTTGAAGAAATACAATACTGTTGTATTTTGAGTAGTTTATGTAATTTAGTACGTAGTGTGGAAAGTCGCTACCGCACTTTAACAACATCAATTGCCGTTATTTTTCAGTCAGTTATTTTAGATTATAGACGTTCGACAACTAGGCTCATTAGCGTCCATAATTTCTATAATGATTACTTTTGGTATGCAATTCAATTCTCTCACACTTGTTTTAGAAGCGAGGAAGGAGAATTGTTTCACTTTTCATCTGACATAGATCAATTTACCGACCTAGCGCACCTAAAAAAATCAACTAAAAAATCCAAGTCACATGTATTCATCTTATTTTTCAAATCCGGTTGGCGAAACTACTACTATTTTACGTTATTATGGACATGATTTTATTTTTAATGAAATGCAATTGCCCATATTCACCAAACACTATTAAAGATAGAAGTTATTAATCCTAGAACAAATGTATTTGTTAGAATAAAATTTACTTTCAATTCACCAAGCAAATTATCCGGTAGAAAAGTTAGTTAAAGAATATATACAGGCTGTCCCATTAAGAATGGGACATAGAACAACCGCAGATTCTCCAATTCAAAATAAAACGATTAAGCGAAATATGCTTAGATAAAATGTTACTCGCTCTACCAGTGGCGTACGGCAGGAGTAAGTAATGCTTGTACCCCTTCTAAATGTTACGCCGCTGTCTAAATTTTAATTTTGACTATAATTTTAATTTTTTTGATATTTTCTAAGTCAATAATGTACACTTGTTAGTTTGTTGTAAATTCATAGGTTTTCGAGATATTCGCAGTTAAAGATAGATAGACATGTACTTTTTATTTGTATTATTATTAATAATATTCATTTTTACAATTTTGTCTTAAAAAAACTGCGAATATCTCGAAAACTAATGACTTTACAACAAACTAACAAGTGTACATTATTGACTTAGAAAATATCAAAAAATTTAAAATTATAGTCAAAATTAAAATTTAGACAGCGGCGTAACATTTAGAAGGGGTACAAGCATTACTTACTCCTGCCGTACGCCACTGGTAGAGCGTACTGAACAAATTTTTTATTATTAGGTGCATTTTATGATATTTAACAAGTGTGCCGATTTGAGTAAAATTATACGGTGTATTAAAAAAATTATGGACATTAATAATTTTTCAGTTTTCAACTTCAACACCCTGTATTTCGGAAACGAGTAACATTTTATCTAAGCATATTTCGCTTAATCGTTTTATTTTGAATTGGAGAATCTGCGGTTGTTCTATGTCCCATTCTTAATGGGACACCCTGTATACACTGCACTCCTTACTCTCTTTGTTGAATATTTTGAGGTTCACTCAAAAATCCAACCAATGGCAGAAAAAAAACACTCACAAAATAATATTATTTTATCCTAGCCTAATTGCACACAAAACTTCCACAAACTTGAATGTTTTACAACTATAAACTTCAAAAAAGATTAATAAACAACACATAAATAAATTCACAAGAGAAAACCGTACATATAATTCTCCACGTTTATGTTAGGTATTATGGATCTATGTGGCGGCCATTATTATTTTATCAGGCGAATAAATATGTATACCCTGGAAGTAAGACAGTCTAGTTTTATACCTGCAGTAAACATAATTGTGTTTGGTTTATTCGGAGGAGTAGCTACCTGAAGAACAAATGAACCGAATAAATAACTACTTACGGTGAATACAGTCATAAGTAGTTTAATTCAATTGTTAATTCTATAGAATCATCGCAAGTTGCACTCGTTCATTTATTTTTCTAGTGGGTTACTTTCATTGGGCATTCTCACAACTGATGCGAATTAAATAGCAACCAGAGACAAAGAAAGTGAAAGAGAGTGACAGAAAAAGAGAGAAAACGGTTTAAAATATACAGCTGCAAGTGTGGGGTGTTGTTATTTCAATTTTAATGTGTTTGCGGTGTGAGGCTTCAGTCGACATATATATAGGTTGCACACACACAATGTCCCCGTTGCAGCAGCAGCCCCAGCTGTGAGTATGGAGGCCCCTAGAAGAGCCCCACCACTCGACACTATAACGCGCCGTTCAGATAACGTTTAATAATAAAGACGTTATAATCATTTTAATTAGAGATCTCAAACTGCGATATCCTGGACTGCTATGATGACAGTTCATATTTTGTAAATTTATTACACTCGACGTCTAAAGTCGGAATTAAAGTTTAAGGAGCTCTTTTAATATAGAAGAGTGAACTCAATGTCAAGATCCCGATTTTGCTCGACCTTCACACATTGCGGATTCTAATGAAATTTGGAATTTGATAATATAATGTATTAATAAAGAAAAATTGATTTGGTTGTCATTCAATTTCTTGGCACAGTTATTTATAATAAAAAAATAAAGTTGTTAAATTTATTTCTGATACGTAGTTTTCAGATAAAATTGCCAGTCGAAAGTAAAATCTATACTAATATAAAAAGATGAAGAGTTTGTTTGTTTGGTTGGTTGAACGCGCTAATCTCAGGAACTACTGGTTCTAATTGAAAAAAATTTTTTTGTTTGATAGCCCATTTATCGAGGAAGGCTATAGGCTATATAATATCACGCTACGACCAATTGGAGCAGAACATCAATGAAAAATGTTGCAAGATGTATCTCAAAATTAGTCCGTCCGACAAATATTATCATTTGAAATGCCTTAACTAAATATTGCAATATTAGCGCGTCACGTTCATAAGCCCGGATAGCTCAGTCGGTAGAACGTTAGACTCGTAATGCCAGGGTCTTGGGTTCAAGTCTCACGTCGGCGAATATATTTTAATTATTTTTATTTTCTACATTGCTTTCCTCTAAGGCTTACATTTCAATTTTTAAAATTTTTTTACGACTAATTAAAATTAAATAAATCTAATTAATAGCTCATTTGAAAATTGTTACTATAGGTAAGTATAAATACTACTTTTTAACGACAAAAACTTCTGAACGGTAACTCCGATCATTATGAAGTTTGGACACAACATTCATCTCGGTAAACTATGATGAATGTCCGTACTCATATCCTTTCCTTCCCCATTCGTTCTTTTGCACCCGGGTGAAACCGGGCGGGACCGCTAGTTTTTAATAAAAAATTAAAGTTGTTAAATTTATTTCTGATATGTAGTTTTCATATAAATTTATTACCAGTCGAAAGTAAAATGCCAAAAACTTAGAAAAACGTTGAAACATGTAATTCTTTATTTCTTACCGAAAGCTTAAAATATATGAATGTTCATATCCCTAGCTTGAGAATTGATGGGTTCTCCATACAAGCTTTCATTCCCTATTTCAACCCCTTCAGGTCTTTTCTTTGGACAAAAGGTAACCTATGTTCTTCCTCAGGATGCAATCTATCTCCTTGCCCAATTGTAATGAAATCTCTTCAGCGTTTTAGGCGTGAAAAGGTAACAGACAGACGGACAGTTACTTTCGAATTTATAATATTAGTATTAATCAAAACAAGAATAGTGTGAAATTGCGAGACATAACAATTACAATTTATAAAATTAACAGTTGCGATAGTTGTAAACTTTATTAATTAATCCTTTTAATTACAAAGCGTTAATTGATAAAGTTTATAATGAGAAAACGAATGTTGTTCGTTGTTTTTACAAAAGATGTAAAGGTACAAAAAATAAAAGTAACAGGAATGTATTTTTATTGCTGCTTTAAACCAAATCAGTAAACGGATTGTCATCCACATCACGTTTTGTAAGGCGGCTGGCCACTTTTAGCCATATTGAAAAGCGGCGGAAATGTTTATAAAACTATCCAGTGTGGTGGCAAAAATATATTTAATTGAATTTCTTTCAGAACAGGAAATGATAAATCAGGGAAATATGTTTGTAAAAATTAAAAAAATAAAAGAGATTAAAAAATACGATAAAAACTAATAATAAACTTATTCCCACTTTTTCCGACGTCTAAATAAAAAAAAAATTGTATTAAGGGAAGCATAATAAAAAGAAAACTAGAAAAAAATTATGGTTAATTTTTTTCTGTTTCATTTTTTAATTTATTTCATACGTCCTTTGTACTATTTATTTTTACATAACGAAATCATCAAAAAATGTAGGAAAATTAAATAAATGTTACAGACTTAACACATTACGCCAAACTCGAGAAATGACAGTCCGTTGGTAAAACAGGATTGTTTTGTTAAACGGCTAGCCGCTTTGAAAATCGGTTAAAACGATTTGGCTTCGACATTGTCAAGTCATTATAATTATTATAGAAATAAAGATGTCTAGTATTGATACGGTCACTATAAATGTAAATTGATTAGGTAAGTAACAATTTGTAACAAAGTTGTTGGACAGGTGCTTCCATAGACACTAACTAAAACAACTGACTTGGTTTTACATGAGATTTCACAACTTTTGGTAGCGGAAGAACTGCATTTTTGAAGTAAAACTTCTTTACGCACGCTTGACTTGGGGAGTAAATTGGTGAATGCGTGACGAGAGATTTACGGAAAGTGTGATCGGACGAGGCGAACGGAAGTTGAGAGGGAGATATAAGTTAGTGAAGATGACAAATACTTCACTGGCTAGTGGCGCCATCTGGTGGCCGAAAATATAAGCAGTCCTAACAATAGAATGATACATACTTTACTTGCCAGTGGCGCTATCGGGTGACAGAAAAAAGTTTTGTAAACATACTTAACTTGCAGAGCTAAATAATATTTCATAAAGATTTACGCTTAAAATCCAACGAAAGCTAAGTAATTGCAATGTATTACTTTTGTTTTCATTAACTTTATGTTTCTTTCTTCTTACATTAGACTGTTCATTTCGTTCTTGAACAATTTTATAAATTAATATTTTGTTCAATACATTAAATATTCTACGTTTAAAGTGAATAAAACTGTAAAATCATTTTAAAGTTAATATTTTGTGAATTTTCGGGTGAATAATAACAAATTATGGCAAGAAGAAGTGTTACTTCAGTCGTGTGGTTTAAAGCACACTCGTTTTTTTTATATTTTATGTTTTAATGGGATTCGTCGAGGTACCGCATACGAAGTTTTACTTCAAAAAGCAAAAAAATATCTTGCGAATACTATTGTGGCATTAATCCAGAAATAACCATCTTTATTACCATAATTTGGGTTAATGTCCACAACTTTTTGTGCTCAATTTAACAACTACGGAATATTCGTCTTTGGTACTTCATTCATTTTAACTGTTTTTTAATTGAGTTTAAAAACTGTGTTTATTGTGCAAGAGAACGTCTCCTGTATCTCTGGCAAGAGATATGAAGCGTTCGTTCATTTTTTTTCAACGTTCTGCTAATGAAAGCGCTAAAGCAACACTCTTTACTTGGTCGGTTTTGTTGTTGTTTTTGTGTTTTATCTCGTGCTCATTAAAGAGAAATCGCGCGTTGACTATGTATTTATGTGTCGTATATAACTCGGTACTGTGAGCCTTTTATGATCTTTCTTCTGGTTACAGTTGATACGATTGTAATTAAAATAAGGGATTAAATATACTATGTGTATATTACAAATCAAGGATTGGTAAAACTCACTCAAAATACGCAGCGGTTTCCGTTTTAGATGGTAGACTGCACACGAGGTTGAAAATACTGCTAGAAACACTGCTTGGACTTCTGCTGGCAGCAGCGTTGCCAGTTTTTTTTTGCCAAGTCGGGATTTTGGAACTCTGAGTGAAAACAGCGGGATTCTTTCGTCGAAAGCGGGACATAGTAAAAAAGCGTATAGGTATAATCAGAAGTTTTCAAATACCTATTTATCTTTTTATTTGAATTAAAATTACATTTACGTGACAATAGATAGCAAAAATAGTCATAGAAAACGTATTTTAATAAAAATATAATATTTTAAATCAGATTTACCCTATCGTTAAATAGTTGAGTCTTATTCGTCTTCAGAATAAAAAAAAAAAACAGAAATCAAAATCAAAAAAGTTTTATTCATTAGAAAAATATGGCGTTTCAAACAATAGTCTGTGGAGTGAGTGTTACAAATTGCAACTTACAATAAGACAATAATTATTTATAAGAATTACTTATTCATGATATTTCTGTGAAGATTTAACTTCTTTTAAAGTTATCCCCGAGTTATCCCCGAAAAGCGGGACTGAGCCTGTCCCGCGTGGGACATTTAATTTTGATTTAAAAATCGGGACGTCTGGCAACGCTGGCTGGCAGTAAAGACCGCTGCACACGAGACTGGATTTACCGCCAGATTCCTTGTTAGATTTGACTACTAGTTTTCTAGTGCTGGTTTTCTTAATTGCTTTTATGTGCTTGCGTCACACGAGACGTCTTTTCAAGCTTGTTTTGTGGATAGATCTGGAGTTCAAATCTAAACACAAAGAAGCGAAACGTGTCTGTTGTCTGACTCTGAGCAGAATGACACCATGTCGGTTTGTGGGCGTATGTTAATGTCGCCCAAGTGATAGATACTGTTTCCTGATTGGTTCTTGCTTAGAGCAAGCAGAGGACCTATCAAGAAAAATAGCCCGTGTTCTAATTTTAAAACCTATCTTGTGACGTCATTTCCAGCCTCGTACCCAGGCTGCCGGCCAGCAGATATCCAAGCAGTGTTGCTAGCAGTGTTCCCACCCTCGTCTGCTGCGGCCTTAAGGCTGGGTACGAGGCAGGAAATGACGGCACTGCAGGCTCACCTGCTAACTTACAAGATAGATTTTAAAATTAGAACAGGGGCTATTTTTCTTGATGGGTCCTCTGCTTGCTCTGAACAAGAACCAATCAAGAAACAGTATCTTGTCACGTAAGCGACACGAATAAACGCCCACAAACTAACATGGCGTCATTCTGCTCAGAGTCAGACAACAGACACCCTTTGCTCTGTGTTTATAGTTTAACTGTCACTGCGCGCAAACCAGATCTATCCCCAAAACAAGCTTGAAAAGACGTCTCGTATGAAGCGAGCATTGACGGCATTTGTACTCTGAGGATGAAGGTAAATCCTTCGAAACGTTAGTCAATAAATGCAAATTTAATATCTGTAATTGCGTTTTTCTGGATCCTTTGGCCACTGTAGACGTTGTCTTCAAAATTGTTAGAAATAAATTAATACCTTTTTCCCATCCTTGTTCGACGAACGAGTACCTATTATATTAAATAATAATGACGTACATTCGGTTTTTGCAAGTTAAGAATGAATTAGCTATAATATGATGCTATTAATCACAGCGAGATAGAGATGATGGATTAAACAAACCAATGTTTTTTTTTAAACAAAATAGTCATTAGTGTGATATTCTAAAATGACAAAATTGAAAACAAGTTTTTATTTTATCTCTTCAGCTTTAATAAATTATATTATTTAATTTTATTCATAGCTTGCAGATTATGTATTTCTTACTGAAGGGTGTATTGCACAATTGCTCAAATCCTGTATTTGAAATCATTAAAGATGGCACTATAATTAATTTTTTTTTTAAATATTAGATATATTCCCATATCTATTTTTTTAATTCGTAATCCACTTTACGGATTCGGCGTTCTTGCTAATTTACAACAACAAAAAAATGCCTCAGAATGATCTTTTATATTTTATGAGTATTTTCTTTTGGAAAGGCATGATATTGATCTAAACCACGATTGTCAGGAAGCGAGTATAATGTGGTTGGCGAGGGGAAGAGACAAATTCCAAAACAATAAATAATTCAAGTACAAGTCGGGTAACTCACCGATATAAATGTCAAGGTGAATAGATTGGATGCGACAGACTCTTCACTCACGGCCGGGTGTATCACTGAGCTGTTTTTGTTCAGAACATCAGCACAAATATCGACAGGGGCGATCTGAAACAAACAAAATAAAGTTTTTAGAAAACTTAAATTTTATATAGTCCACCGTTTTTTTTTTGTAATCCAGGCTACATGATCTATTTGTAAGCAAACTTAATTAAGTCAAATCTTTCTGGTTTCCGGGCTCGTATGCGGTGGTCTATTGGTATTTCTACCAATGGACCACGGCATACGAGCCCGGAAACCAAGAAGATTTGGATCAACATCGGCCGTAAAAGCCTACACACTTGGTTAATTAAGTCAGAAATCTTGATTAAAAAAATAGTAGGTACATAATATATTACACCACGAGACCCGAAAGTTTGATATCTTGCACTGCGCGCCACGATATCAAGGATATCAAACTTTCGGCCAGTGAATACAATTTTTCTTCATACCTCGATCGTAAGAACGCTTATTAAATACATTAATCAATTCATTACTTATTAATTACATAAAAACACAGATTAGTTCCAAGCAAGCAGCTTTGAGGTTATACGTAAATACACTAATGACAGCTGTTCGCGACTATTAGCTAAAATGTAATAGGGTTGCTATGGAAGCGATATCTAAACAACAGTTGATAGGTGATTTTTTCTTTACTGCCGCCTGAACGTACGTACTTCCCGCATCAGTAATGCGTAAATGCCTTACAATTGATGCCGAAAGTATACGTACTTTCGATCGAGGTATGAAGAAAAATCGCTTTTATTTTAACGCGATAATATATACCCTATGTCCTTCAAGGACCTTTTTAAATATTGGTGAAAAAATTTGAAATCGGATGAGTAGTTTCGGAGATTACCTCCTACATCTAAACTTACAAGCTTTACCTCTTTATTCAAATCTTTGATTAACGTCTGATTAGAACTCTTCAATAAATAAAATTATCGACCAATTTTTCAGACAATATATTAACAAAAAATATCAATAATACCTTAACGTTTCGATCCGGATTTGGATCTTCTTCAGAACGGATCTAAAAATATAAAATAATAATTAATAATTAGTTTCTATTTATTTTTAATGTAATTCGTGCAAGATTTTTTTAATATACCTCTTTATGATAGTGTGGAAGAGCAAGAGATTTTTTATGACAAGACAAGACAACGAAAAACAGAACGTTAGATTTTCCGTACTAAAGCTTTATGATGACAGTGTTCTAAAAACTAAGGCATGAATGACGTCAAAAACAAATAATTAAATAGCCATAGGTCACTTGACAGTGATCAATTATTTACATATGGAAGTGACAGTGAGGGGTGCCAGCAATGATGCGCCATCGAGGGGTTTGCTAGGGGTATGCTAGCGGAGCGGAGACGCAATAGACCTCGACCTCACGTTAGTGAGGAAATAGTCCGTGCAACCGAAACCTCTGCTTAATGTGTTTTGTCTCCCATTCGACTCCACTATGATTAGATTACAGTTTATGCGATGCTGCACTTAAACTTGATTCTGATGCGGTAAAAATAAAAGCAAAAATCGCATTGCATCGATATCTCTGCAGTATTGTATGTAACGGCCCTGTACTTCTTCCAGAGCTGCCAATGTAAGGAAAAGTGCGGCAAAATGGAATCTTTAAGATTTAACCATATACTTTTATTCTATACTGAGCATAGGAATAAAATCTCAATTTAGGGTGCAAACATATACTTCTGTCTTTTTTTACGCCGTAAGTACTGGCGTATCCAGAAGGGCAAAACAAACATGGGGGACCCGGCTTAAGATATTTCTAATTTTCTCTTGCGCCATAGAAGAAGACAAAGTTTTTGAAACAGAGATACTTTATTCAGATTGAATGCAAGTACATCAACCAAACCTATTATCGGAGAAATCAGGGAATTACATCGAGGAAAGAGACGCAGATATATTTTCGATACGCTTTGTTGCGTTCATTCACCGCACATTAAGTAGATAGGCAATGATTCATATAGTTAATTAATAGATATATGGATTTAACATAGTAATATTGTAACAAAACTATTCTTGTATTTGGTGGAAAATATTTATTTACAATTATGAAACGTTAACAAAACAAATAAACAAACAAACTAAAAGCACTTCTCTATAACGTAACAGAAACAAAACAACAGTTTCAAACTAATAAAAGAAAAGAATGAGTAATAAAGAATGCAAAGGCACTATTTATGTAAACTAAACACTATATGACTATATACAAGAGATTATTTATGTTAAACTAGATTTATATAATTTAAATCAACGATCTTTTAACCACTCCGCACTCTTTATGTCGCCCACTGTTTATTTACACAGTTAATTTATCTATTTATCTCAGCAGTTACCTCAGTACTGTTCACGGTACTGACTGTTAATTTATGTCACAACTATTTGTCGATTGTTAACTCAATGAAGCACAATATATGACTGACTGTCCACTGAGCTATCGCGGTGGTATATATATGCGCTGGATAATTCTTTCTTTTTCTTGCATTCATTGTTGCCTAGAATTTGGCAACAAAGATTTTTTTAACTACGCATATTGTTATTCTTTGAACAAATAAGTCAACTGTTGTCCCTCAACAATCCGTCTGTCATTGCTAGAATAACAAGCCGATTGTTGCCCCATAACAATCTGTGTATCATTGTTAGAACAACAAGCCGATCGGTGCGCGAGTCCGGCTCGCATTTGACCGTTTTTTTAGTAGTGACTGACATTTCTATCAAGTTCTTGGGTCAGAACTCGGGAACTGGAGGCTTGTAGTAGATGACGTCATATAAACAACGGCATCGCTACACGCTCGGCTATTCTCAAGTCGACCGTCTGAAGTTTGAACAACGCAAACCCAAACTACGTGCACGACGGTCTCAACAACGCAAAAGTGGCTATTCATTGTACAGACGAGTTATGATGACTTTGCAGAAGCGTGGCCGGCCGTTGCGTTGGGTCCACTCCCTGGTGAATAAAGTGTAGCGTATCGGACACATGATACAATAGTAATGAATAAGGTGAGTGTGCCGATTCCATTCACAATGTCTCTAGTACCTATTTAATATTTAACCCTTTGCTACACCCCAACTCTAAATAACGCATTATCTAACCATGATTCATATTGTCTTATTTTGGCTGAGCAGATTACACTATGCAACAAAAGTTCATTACAACTAGTTAAATAAGTCATATTACATACTCGGGCACGGCATTATAATTAAAACCGGACCCAAATGCGAACAAGAAGATTCTCATACTGTTCCTCTAGCAGCTAGGAGTCTAGTTTTTGACGTGATAACGTCTTATAAATTGATGAATCACCAATCTTATAAATTGATAAAACACCGACTGCATGCACGAAAAAGTGTAACGTAACGTTCCTAATGTTCCTAACGCGTAACGTTCCGCCTGACCCTGTGCGTGCTTTTTGCTAATTTCTCGCTCAATTTAAATCAGATCGGTTTGAAACCAGTCTAAAGGCCCCCATACACCTCGTTCTTTTTTGGCAGTTTTCATCGTCACGATAAAACACGTCGGTCAAAACCGAAGTGTATGGGCAAAAACTGTCGATGAAACACGGCAGTTTTTTTATCTGCCGAATCTTGATTTTAAACACGACGTGTTTGCTGGTTGTCGTTTTAAATCGTAATGTGTGGCGCTTTCCGATAAGAATCGACGTGTTTATTCAGTGGTGCGACGTACAGCAAATAAGTCATATTAATTAAATGATTGTAATTAGTTTGAGTATTGATTTATATTTTAACCGTTTTAGTGCTAAGCAATTTTGACAAAAATAAATGAAAATTGCTATAAACATATTGATTAATTTAGAGGAAAAAATAATGGTGTCAAATAAAACACTCTAATTTAGACAAATATCAATCAATTTTATTAATTATTTTTGCATTATATTGTTTATTAATGTTTATTAAACATAAAATAATATCAATATTATTGTATTTTCCATCAAAGCAGATCGTATTAATGATGCCACGACTTCAGAAAAACTGAACGAAACTACGCCTCTGTGTGGATATGGCCGTTGTTCGTGTTTAAATTAACCGTACAGTTTTACCCGTGCGGTTAAAACTGCCATAAAAGAACGAGGTGTATGGGGATGGCCGTTGTTCGTGTTTAACCGTACAGTTTTACCCGGCGGTTAAAACTGCCAAAAAAGAACGAGGTGTATGGGGGCCTTTAAACGAAAGAGGAGAACATTTTACATAAATTTCGTATAACAGAATTTGCCTAAACAGTTTTTTTATACAAATTTATATAGAAAAATAGCTGTATAAATGCAATGTTGTCTAATGCATGACGCGACGCGGTCGGTCGTCTTTGTTTGCCGTACATGGAAATTATAAAATAACGTATGTCTTGTCTTAACATGAAAACGGCTGCATTTCTAATGTTTAATTCAATTTTTTGACATTAGTATTTTGTGAAATGCAACGCCTTCTAAGTTAAGTATTGGAATAACTAATTATTATTAGAACATAATACTTTGACAGTTGCAAACGTCACTTTTGACATTTCTTATCATTCCGACACCAAGGATAAGCGGATTGAAACCAAATTTTGGGAGGATGTTTGATATGCAAATATGAAGTGGCCTATTGTTTTTGGGGAACATCGGCGCATGCGTAAAAGAATATATCTCTTATAATGATGTTTTATATAATAATAATATAGTTTTTAAAACCGTTTTTACTCTATCTATTTTTACTAGAAATTTTTGTAAATTTTTTGGGGAAAATCGGCGCATGCGCAAAAGAGATACATGCCATAGTTGTTTTTTATATAATAATAGTGTACTTTTTATAGTGTTTTATTATTCTACTTAATAAAATTTACCTAAATTTGAAGCGAAAGATGCAATATCATAGATTCGAATTATTATTATTATTATATAAATTTAGGTTATGTATTACGGAATACGTTATCACGTAAAACTATCGTCCGTAAACCGACTTTACAGACAACCAATTTTTTTAAGTAATATAACGTGCTTAGCTACTTAGGCTATATGCACGTGGACAATTATATCGTAAGTATGAACAGGAGTCAAGTCCAGCGGTTTCCAAACTTTGTGCACTAATGCCCCCCCTTATAAAAAATAGTACCTCTGCCGCCCCCCTTATAAAAAATCTTACCTCTGCCTCTCCCCCTCTTGAAAAATTTATAAACAATTTGTAAATAATTTTTTTTCTGAGAAAATAATTACAAAGGTGATAAATATACAGTACAGTGGCAAGCAGAATTAGAAATTAGAAAATTTCCATTATTTGGTAATTATGTTTGAACGCTTATTCCATGATTTTATCAGAACAACGACGATATTTGCAATTAGCTGCGCCCCCCTGGTGAATCTTGCACGCCCCCCGCCCCAATGGGGGCGCGCCCCCGATTTTGGAGACCGCTGGTCTAGTCCATAACTGATTGCAGAACGCATATCAAAAATAACTGACCGATTGAAACGATATTTTTTTAACTGTATATAATTCGTACTCACTCTTTATTATAATTAGTATAGATTTATTGTTTTCATATAAGCAATAAAATTAATAATTATAAAAAGCAACTAAGCAATAATTCAATTCTTTCGGTTTCGATGTGAATATTTATAAGAAAATCAATGCATAAAGACTACATTTAGCGTGGAATAGTAATATATTGCAAGCATAGCTAATTAATAATTTGGAAAATAAATCAACATAAATTATTTTGTTTAAAATCATCTTATTTTATTGTTTTAACTTGTAAATATTTTTGTAGGCGTTTTAATTAATGCAATAAAATTATTATTGACAAATATACAACGTGACCGGTAATTGCTCGTATTCCTCTCGGGAGGAGAAACTATGACTAATTTGGAATGATTTAACTTCTATCACTTGGGAGTCGGAAATGCGTCATTTTCGAGAAAATCTACTTCGGTTTTCTTTTTACAAAAATTCAAATTTTAGGAGTTAAATATTAAAAAAAAATATTCTTACTTTTTGGCCTGAATTTTTCAATGATCTGATAGCTTACTGATTGGTCAACCTTCCTAAAGCTAAAAACCATGACATTTACTTACTGTTGAATTTATGTTGTGTGTTAAAACACAAATAAATAAAAAAAATAAAATAAAAATTCTTCACAAAACTGTCATTATCATAAAAAAATGACACATTTCCGACCCCCAAGCTATAACGTTAAATCATTCCTAATTAATCAGTTTCTTCTCCCGAATACGAGCAATTACCGGTCATCTTATATATAACACATTAAAAAACACCTTAACCAGAATGAATTTATTATAATTTAGGTAAACGCATTATTAACTTTCAAATTAACAAAGAGAAATGGAATATTACAATACAAGTTTTTCTAAATAATTGACGTCATAAATCAATTCACGAACAATTTATTTCATAAACATTCAAATAAACCATAAAATATTATACTAAATTATTATCAGATCTACTCCTAAAAGACAAAAATACAATAAAACAATCGGTTTAGGTCGATAAAACAACGTTTAAAGATGTATCCTGTATTACCGTCACAACGGCGACGCCATGAAACATTGGCAGCACCGTTTAGACGTCGTTATTTAACAGCAACGCATAGTTCTAAAAGCTCTCGCTAGGAGGGTACTGGTATCGCTTTATTAAAGCTTTCGACTTCAACTTCTAGATAACAGAGGGCTATTCAATCCAAACATGAAGCTTTTTGTTTGCATTGATCGTAAAATACTTTACCTATGTCACATTCAAAATAATAGTTGACGTATGTTGAGTTTATGCAAGGTTCACAAATAGCATTCGATATCTAAAAACACATATATTAATACTTTTCTAGTTCCTCTAATAATTTAATTATCGGCTCCCAATCGTATTTTTCATATGAGGATAGATTTTTCTGCATTAAATTTAAGGTAGGGTCCGCTTTTTGGGCAGTACAGGTTCATTTTTTTCAATTATGAGTTCAGGCAACATAACGCCTTTCTAAATGTTTATTGGTTTTACTTTAGCTCCGCTGAAAAAGCCTTACAATATTTTTAAAAATTGCAGAGACAAGAACGGATACTCTTATTTCAAAAATATAGTCGGCGGACTGTAAATAGTAAAAGTCCGTTCTTAATTTTTTAGATGTGGTATTATTTTTTGTACTTACTTACGTTATTCAGTGAGTATTTATATGAAAGCTGTTCTGTTAATTCATCTAGGTCAGATGTTCCCAAATTTTTTTGTCTCGTAGACCACTTGCCATGTTTTTCGGTTTTGGGTAGACCCCCTGCTTATCTGATATTGATTTTTTGCAAATTCATTAATTTCAAATGTATTTTTGACAACCGGTATAGTGCTACTCACTTTGAACGATTTAAATTTATAACGGTAGTGAAATGTAGTGTGAAATGTTTAGTTTTATACATTTATTAATTAGATTCAAATTAAACGAATCAAATTAAAATTTACTTTCTGTTACATAAAATAACTAAGCAAAAAATAAATTCTTTTAGTGTGAGGGATGGGCCTGACGCTTTAATAATAAATTTTCAACATTTGGCATCAATTAAAGTTAGATTTAATCTTAAATCTCTTCGGTTAACGATGTCCAGTTTGTTTCTTTTTTTGTTAGGAGATTCACTATCGTTGACCACCATTTTCATTTCATAGACCCCCAATTTTTTTTCTCGCTGACATGGACCTCTTGTAAGTTGTCGTCGACCCCTGGGGTCGATATAGACCACTTTGGGAATCACTGATCTAGGTTATAGACGCCTTTTTCATAAAATCATGAAAAATTTAAGTTAATTTAGCATAAAAATGATACACGACATCTAGAAAAAAAGAGGTAGTAGTATTGTTTTAGTGTAGTGATGTGTTCACATATTGGGAGCTGGCTCCGTGCGCTCCGCTCACTACAAAGAGTCGCTCAGAGCGAGTCGTTCAAAGAAGCGACACTAGACAGTACGCACTGTACAAGAGTGCAGACTGCGAGGTGTGAACTGTCATCATGCATGCTCAGGAGTCACGTAGCATTGCACAGCACAATACACACTCTGAGCTCATTTTAATATGATTCTGATCTTATATTATTCGCATTTCGGGTAAACTATAAAGTATAATAAAAGCTTAACAATATTAATGTTACGATATTATATCTTTGTCAACGACGTCAATGTGAATGATTTAAGTCACTGTAAGCTTGGTACTTTACACTTACAGTGTGTCATTCAACATTAAATGACTCAGCAAAGATAACTCTGTACGTGCAAAATTCACTAGTGCCTCTGTGGCCTGCGCTGTGCGCGCTCTGTAAATGTGCGAATGCAACAGTACAGAACAGCTCAGCACAGAGCAATGGCGCTCGGAGTGAGTCATTCGCAAAAAAAGAGCGACTCGCTCCGCTCCGAAAAAGGAGTCGTGACACATCACTATTTTAGTGGCAATGTTAAAACATATGAAAATATTTCAAAATCGAAAGACATGAAGTTTCCAGTAACGTAAATGATTACAGTTTTATTAGTTTAGTTTTATGACCAACGAAGATTCGCTCTATAAATCTGCGGTTTTAGCGCTGAACTTTATAAACCAATAAAGTCACATTCTATAATATTCCAGAATATACTAATATTATAAATGCGAAAGTAAGACTGTCTGTCTCTCTGTCTGTTTGTTATCTTTTCACACCTAAGTCGCTAAACAGATTTCGATAAACTTTGGCATCCTAAGGAAGGACATAGGCTACTTTTTGTTTAAAAAAAAACCTGAGTAGAGTAAAATAGGAGGTGAAAGTTTGTATGAGGAATTCATCATTTCTCAACTTAGGGATATGAAAATTCATATTTAAGCTTTCGGTAATGAAATAAAGAATTACGTGTTTCAGCGTTTTTGCAAAATCGTTCCTCAAGGAGGTAAAATAAGAGGATGTAAATTTGTATGGGGAATCCATCATTTCTTAAGCTAAGGATATGAAAACTCATATTTAAGCTTTCGGTAATGAAATAAAGAATTACGTGTTTCAGCGTTTTTGCAAAATCGTTCCTCAAGGAGGTAAAATAAGAGGATGTAAATTTGTATGGGGAATCCATCATTTCTTAAGCTAAGGATATGAAAACTCATATTTAAGCTTTCGGTAATGAAATAAAGAATTACGTGTTTCAGCGTTTTTGCAAAATCATTCCTCAAGGTCAAATAGAGGATGGAAATTTGTATGGGGAATCCATCATTTCTAAAGCTAAGGATATGAAAATTCACATGTAAACTTTTGGTAAGACAATAAAGAATTACGTATTTCAGTGTTTTTGAAAATCCACTTTTTTTTACTTTTACGAATATCGAGATAACATATTTGAGAAATTTCTCTCTTCAATAGGCAATCTATTATTAATTTTACAATATAAAAAAATATAGGAAAATAACAAAGAAACAACTGTGGTTTCATTCTAAGATGTACAAACTGTTATTAATAATTATAACGTGTGATATAAGTAAAAGACAATACTATAATAAGACAAAAAAAATGTTTCAAATAAGTCTATTTAATCGAAAAAGCTTTTTTGACCATTTTTCTCTTTTTAGTATATTTGGTATGTTGCTCAAAGAAATTTTTCATCTCAATTAATTAAAGACTATAAACGCTAAAAAGGACGAGCTCGAGCTTCTATTTAACAAAAAAAAAGGAATTTGCGGTGGTTTAGATTCAAAATATTCTTTGAACATTTCAACATGTTTACAAATCTGTGGTTAGTTCTCTGCTACAAACAACAATTTTCTTGAAAATTCTATACACAATAATTTAATTAAAAAGCCTCAAACCGTTTCATTATAGGATTTAATTACACTCCATAAAGGAAATAGTTCATTATACTGAATGATGCGAATTATTATGTTATATCTAGGGGTGAACAGTGTACGAATATTTGAAAAATCGAGAACCAGTCGAGTAGCAAGTATTGTTACATTAACTTTCTTTCTCTCTCTAATGTAATTCAGCGGTCGAGAATTCTGAATGTGTAGATTATATAATCCACATTCAGTGTCCACATGACTCTTTGGGAGCTGGCTCCGTGTGCTCCGCTCACTAAAGAGTCGCTCAGAGGGAATCGTTTAAAGGAGCGACACTAAACAGTACGCACTACACAAGAGTGCAGACTGCAGAGGTGTGAACTGTCATCATGCATGCTCAAGAGTCACGTAGCATTGCACAGCACAATACACAATCAGCTCTGAACTCATTTTAATATGATAGTGATCTTACATAGTGATATTACAATATTATATCTTTGTAAACGACGTCAATGTGAATGGTTTAAGTCACTGTAAGCTTAGTACTATTACACTTACAGTGTGTCATTTAACATTAAATGACTCAGCTGGTTTTAAATAACTTTTCATTTATAATGTTAATTATTTCGTAGTTGAACACTGAATGAATCTTTTTTACTTTTTTTGACAGGCTTTGTGACAATACCGAGCGGCCATTGCATAATTATCAATAAATTATAAAATAGGTACATAATACTACCAAATAATTATGAACAGGGCCGGCGTTGTCACAGTCAAGATATTTTGTTGGGGATCAAGACGCGCTTTACCACAGTAAATATTGCAAACTGTAGAGACTACTAAACGAAAATCTTTTTCAGTATCTATAAAACCCTGTTTGTACATCCCTAGTTATATATGTAGTTAAATAAGACTTAAGTGAAGCCTTTCATCTTTAGAATAATTGTTTTGTTATCAGGAATATGCCAAAGCTAAAAGATGATATCAAAGAGAACAACCGCAAGCACGCTACATTTTTTATCGGATTAAGTATTTGAAAATAAAATTAACTAGAATATTCCGAAAAGAAAACGTGTAATTTTGTTGTTCGTCTTCTCAAATTTAATTTTCTTCGTAGAAAGAAGAATTTATTATATTTAAATTATTAGTGATTACTTTTCCTTACACAAAGATGATTGCATATCAAAACAGATTAAACATCAAGTTCGTACGAACGTGAAATTTAAACTGTCAGAGCATTTTGTAATGAAAACCTTACGTTTTAATTCACCTAATTTAATCCAATATTAGAATAATATGTTGCGTATCACAAGATCAAAAGCTACAAACGTTTGATCCTCTCAAATAATACAGGATGGCCGGTAATTGCTCATATTCCTCTCGGGAGAAGAAACTATGACTAATTTGGAATGATTTAACCTCTATCACTCGGGGGTCGTAAATGCGTCATTTTCGAGAAAATTTACTTCGTTTTTTTTACAAAAATCCTAATTTTGGGAGTTGAAAATTAAAAAAATATATAATATAGGTATTCTCACTTTTTGGCCTGAATTTTTCCATGATCTGATAGCTTACTAATTGGCCAACCTCTCTCTAACGTTAAAGACCACGAAATTTACTGTTATATTTTATGTTGTGTCATAAAATATGACGCATTTCCGACGCCAAGTGATAAGATTAAATCATTCCAAATTTGTCATAGTTGCTTTCCCAAGAGGAATACGAGTAATTACGGGTCACCTATATATAATTATGCAGTTTGCAAGAAAACTAAATTTAAAAGAAGATAACAAATTTTACTGTTTTTGCGATAGGTAGAAAAGGGATTTCGACCGGATATGGATAAATAGTGACGGAAATAATATTGAGTAATGTAACTGCGATACTAGTGCAGAGAAGTTAATTAGTTCGCTAACAGATGGCAGTGAAAAACTTGGATGCAGTTCAGACAACATAATGTATTTGCTAAAACATGACAGATAGGTTCAATTTATTTCTAGAACCAGGCAGACAAAGCGTCAAATACCAAATTATATACATTTTACATGATTTCGTACATTAGCTTGGGGAAAAAAAATTTAACCATTTAATATACTCATACATCTTAGTACGATTAAATTTTTCTGAATTTTATTATTACTAATCGTATCATCTGTGCCGAATTATACATCACTTTCTGTAAGTAATGTACTATTCGCAAATTACTAGTGATTATATAAATTTTGTGAAATCAGTTCCGTTGTGCGATTTCGACAAAATTTTATCGGTACCTTTTAATCACAACCGACAGTTGAAATTTAGAATTTTGTTTTTCGATCTTTTTGAGCCTGATTACAAATCATGACCTAATGCGTTTTTTGAACTAAATACTAATTTTTGAATTTATTGTTCGCTAAAATAATAAACTGAGAATTCTCACATGTGAGTAATTTGTAATAAATTAGCCATGGCAACGTCCCCCCTTACATTAGATCTTAGACTCTTAAGACGTCTGTTGTCGAGCATCTATAATTCACAATATCTGTATAAGATTTTTTATTCTCGAGTGTACCATAAAGTTATTTAATAGATATAGATAACAATTTATTTCACTTGTTATAAAAAAAAATATTATCATGATAATTACGATGTAAACATAGCCGAGAAAGTATGTAACATTCGTATTTAATACGCCATAGAGAAAAGGTCGCTTAAAAGCACATTACAAGTCATAAATATAGATAGGGACCTTAGAGAAATTACAGTTTCATCAAGAGATTACCATAATAAATGAAGTGTATCAGATAAGTTATTATATTAGCTTGCATTCTGCAAGCAAAAAATGTCAAATTAAAAGTCGTAATTACACTGTCTGATCCAAATATTGTTCTCTAAGTTGTGAATAATAAAAACTGTTAAGAATTAATGATTTCAAAATTAAGCAGTACCTACATTGCACATTAGTCACACCCTGTACAAAATTTGAAAACCCCACATCAAACCGAAATTATTAACAAGATAAAATTGACGATTTTTTAAACAGGCTGCTCTTGAAATATATTAAAAATAAAAAATAATATTTAATTTACGTTGATATAAGCGTTGATCTTGACTGTAATAAAATAACATAGGGTTTTATAATTTAGGATCTAAATTAAATATTCTGTCTGTCTAGCTTGTTTATTTTAAAATGTTTAATATTACCTATTATAAATAAATAATGGATTGTGTTGACGTGTGCGATGTCGAAGGTAACAACTAGTAATAAATATATATATTATATTTGCTTTCAATTTTCATGGTTACTTACGATTTCACTTGAAAAATTAACCAAAGAATGGTTATCAGTAATTAATTATTTTCTTTTTGACAGCTCAAATACTTCAAAACAAAAGAATGGCTGATTTTTGATCTTCAAAATATTTTCGAAACTCTGAGCTCTAGAAAGCAAAAGTTTTTACAAAACTTTTTTGCAAAAATGAATAAAATAATAAATCGTTATGAAAAGCATATCGTTGTAACAGAAAAAACAACGTTATAGCACATATAAGAGATATGTGCTATAACGTTGCTATTTTCGAAACTGTAAGGTCCAGAAAGCAAAAGTTTTTATAAAACTTTTTGCAAAATGAATAAAATAATAAACCGTTATGATAAGCATATCGTTGTAACAGAAATAATAACGCTATAACACATATAAGAGATATGTGCTATAACGGTGTTATTTTCGAAACTATGATGTCTAGAAAGCAAAAGTTTTTACAAAACTTTTTTGCAAAAATAAAAAAAATAATAAACCATTATGAAGAGCATACCGTCACAATAGAAAAAAACAACGCAGGAAAATTGAATGTTGTTATTAATTTAAAAAAATTCGTGATGATCTGTTTTCTCAAGATTTGATTAATGACATAACATAATGCCAGCACCGTCTCAAAATTTGATAAAATTTAATAAAACTTTGACAGCTCGGTTCTTTTTAATTTTTGAGTTTTAATAAAAAAGTGAATAAAATATAACCCGAGGCGATTCGACCAAAATTGCGATCTGTAGAGCTCGGACGTACATACGTACAGACCAACCGACAACTGCTGTTCATGATTTTCAATTACAATTTTAGTATCTAGTATTTATGAACTCGAATTGATTTAAAAATGGTTCTGTTTTATAGATTAGAATCTCCTCTTTTCAAAAAGCTTCAATTTGAATGGATTTCGATTAACTTAGATATAATTTCTTATATAAACGAAAGTCAGCTCTAACGCGCTATAATATTTGTTCGTCTATTTGATTTCTACACCTTGTTTAAAAAGAAGAATCAACTTAAAAATCAGCCAGTACTATGTAGGTTAATTTCGCACTTAATCCATTCAAAATGTAGCTTTTTGAAAAGGGGAGAGTCTGTTCTATTTTTAGATTGATTCGAGTTCATAATTACTTCTAAAATTGTAATTGAAAATCACCGGTTGTCGGTTAGTCTGTACGTACGTACGTACATGAAAAACAATACACAAGTTCTGTAAGTAAAATAGCATAATAAAAATCGTGTATTTTGTTTGACAAATGGTTATTGCGTAGTATAGTGAAAATTTAAACCGAAGTCTAATATTGCTTTTACATATATTTTAAGAGAAACTTATGAGTAGAAGTTTTACACACAGGTGTCTGGGAATTAATTAGAATAAAGTTTTCGAACAAAACTTTATACAGATAAATTGTTTAGATAGCGAAGTGTGCTATGCATACATGAATTTTAAAACGTACATACATGAATATTAATATTTAACTGAAATTAAATTACTAAATTTTACTTTGCACACTTAATTTCTTGTCATCAGAATTACTCATATTACTCAAATGTATAAACATTAGCAAAATAAATATTCATCAACTGAATATAATTTTTTTATTACGTGAAGTGCGTAAAAAAACGATGCTGACTTTGGAGTCGACAATGAAACGTGTTGCGTTTATTTAATAAAAGTCTCATTGAAACGACGTGTGTTTTTTTAAAATAAGGCCTCTTGTTAACGACAACGGATAGCGGCCCGATTTTTATGACGGGCGACGGGCCGACGCGCAGTGTTCAATAGGTTAGTGTGGGTGTTTGTTAACGCGACGGGCATGTAACCGTTTCAACAAAACTCAACGGATACCCGCACGTCGCCCCTCGGCGCGACGGAGGTCGGTCCGATGCAGTGGACTACGTAATTTCATAGAAGTGTGTTGACGACGACAGATATGCGCGCACGTTTTTACTTATACCTACCTTGTGCTGCTCATTGTGAATATGGAGTTTAAAATTGATATTGATATGGATTTATTAGTTAGCCTTGTTTATAATAGGCCTGTGTTGGGACAATTACAAAAATAAACAAGCAGGACATAACGCACTTGCACTTCTTCGCCCTTCAAGTATAGAACTGATATCGATAACAACGGACGCGCTCACGTATATTAGCGGATCGTGTACAAAGGTAACCGTTTCGCGTCGGCCCGTTATCCGTTACTAAAACGGTCGTTAACAAGAGCTCTAATTCATAAGCTCAATACGTCTGAACAATCGAGATACGGCTTGTTCCAAGTAATTTGCGACGTAGCCGATATCCATTGAATGGTATTGGTTTTGTTAATTTTTGTCGTTAAAAGTTTGTTATTTGGTGTGGTGGCTTCATTCTGGCCAAAAATAAACAAGTGTATCACGAACCCCCCTTTAGGTTCAGATGTCACTAATCTTATCTATACCGGGGAGAAGAACTATGACTTATTTGGAATGATTTAACCCTCTATCATTTGGGAGTCAGAAATGCGTCATTTTCGAGAAAATCTACTTCAGTTTTCTTTTTACAAAAGTCCGAACTTTCTGGGTTAAAAAATCTCACTTTTTGGCCTGATTTAAACGAAAAACGTGGGGCGGATGCGACAGTTATATAAGAAGTGTAAATAGAGTAGCTGTCAGTGAAAAAACGCTCCACGTTTTTCGTTTCAAATCCTACGAGTTATTAAGATATTTTATACTTTTCATTTCGTTTTAAAAACGTGGTACTATATATTAAACATTGTTTTATATTTATTTTAATATTAATATTATTATTTTAAAACATATTTAAGAATGTGCACTTTATTCAAGATTTGTTTCACAAATAAATAATAATAATAATAAGTTTATTTTCCGAAACAAAACACAAATTGCCAGGAAGCACAGATAATTTTGCGCGATCAGTAGCATATTTAATTTCGAAAGCTTCATATATGCATTCGCCAATCTAGTTGGTTATTTATGCGGATAGAGCACTTCTGTGAATTGCACGGTAGTGCTAAGCTCATTTTCTTTAATCGATAATAATGTCTCAACTATTGCAAGTTCACGGATTAAACACATGCATTTTTCCACAATATCCATAGATACTTTCATACCAGGGGTGGGCAAATTTTTCGATCGTCGGGCCACGTTGCGGATGAAAATTTGACCGTGGGCCAAACAATTTCTTTTTCTAATTTTAAGTTTAGTTTTTGACGTGATGACGTCTTATAAATTGATGAAACACCGGCTGCATGCACGAAAAAGTGTAACGTTCCGAAAAGTGTAGCGTTCCGCCTGATCCTGTGCGTTCAAGCGAGAGCGCAGTATAAGCAATATAGTTTGACAGCTACTAAAATTTAGGTTATGTATTATTATAAATATGATATTCGAGCGGAATACGTTATCACGTAAAACTATCATCCGTAAACCGACTTTACAGACAACCACTTTTTTTGAAACAATTTCAAGTTTTTAAACACGGTTTACTATTTTTCTAAAATTCTTTTTATGCGCCAATTTATATTGGCAAACAGTAATATTTTTGCTTTTAATAATCACTTATAAAATGCTTCGCGGGCCGGAGAAAATTCTATCCGGCCCGCGGGCCACCATTTGCCCAGGCCTGTTTCATACATCCCCTTGCAATAACATACATTACACATACAGTGTAAACTCCATTTAACGTCACTCTATAATATAACGACAAACTCCTTAAAACGTCGAAATTACTTAACTCTAGTTGGTTTACCTTGTTGCTCATACAATGATACCTACACTCCTAAATGACGACACACCCACTCTAAATAACGACAACAATACGTCATCATTAAGCAATAAAAAATATTTGTTATTTTGTTGCTTTGTTGTCGGCATCATGCGTACCGAAGAATCTAAGAAATCCGTTCTTTTGTTTGTTGGAATCATCATTCATATGTTTAGGTCAGCTGTTTGTTGTTCAGTTGTAAATTTTACATACTGTACTGGAGCCAATTTATGTAATGTTTCAGTTCACTTATATTATGTAACAGAATAGTTTTAATTTTAAAATACTATTTGTAATAAATTCATTCCTAATTTGAACGTTAAATAAATAACTAAGATAAAAACTTCTGGTGTATTATTTTTCTATAATATCTTAAGGATATTACACATACCTATTTGAGTAAATACATTTTATAGTAAAAAAAATATTAATGAATTATTTCTTCTCTCCGTTTAACGACAACTCTCAATAACGCCACAAAGTGCACAGGTCCTTGAGTGTCGCTATATAGAGTTTACACTGTATTTTAGTTTCATTCAAAGACGAGTTTATCGAAAAATAGATCGTAAATTACAGAATTAATTATTCTAGAGATGAAGTAAAATTACCTTCGAAACGTCCATTATAATTATGTAATTCATAAAAAAAAACATAGGTAGGTATAGGTGCTTACTAAAATCATTATACGTGTTTTACAGTTAAAATATATTTTAATAATTAATAAAATTGCAATTTGAATCTGTTCATTAATAATACCTGGTATTAAATGATTTTGCTTTGTCAAATACTACACAAAGAGAAATTAAGCATTGATACAATAATGAAAACATTTCCTTTGTATTAAAACATAACCTATGTACTTGTTTGGTTTCGTAAGGTACTCGTAAAGAGAAAGTAATTACTAAAGTACTGTAAATTTCAAACCGTACGACCGTACAATATTATTCGACTTGTATACGGACTGTCCAGCTTCAAGGCTGCTACACACGAGGCTAGAAACGCTGCTAGATTCCTTGCTAGATTTGTCTACTAGTTTTCTAGCTCTGGTTTTCTTGATTGCTGTTATGTGCTCGCTTAACACAAGACGTCTATTCAAGCTTGTTTTGTGGCTAGAACTGGTGCGCGCGCAGTGAGAGTTCAAATATACACACAGAAGAAAACGTGTCTGTTGTCTGACTATGAGCAGAACGACGCCATGTTGGTTTGTGGGCGTTTGTTCATGTCGCCCACGTGACGAACGCTGCTAGATTTGCCTACTAGTTTTCTAGCGCTGGTTTTCTTGATTGCTGTTATGTGCTCGCTTCACACAAGACGTCTATTCAAGCTTGTTTTGTGAATAGATCTGGTGCGCGCGCAGTGACAGTTCAAATATAAACACAGAGAAAAACGTGTCTGTTGTCTGACTCTGGCCACGTGACAAGAAACTGTTTCCTGATTGGTTCTTGCACAAAACAGGCATGCGAACAAGCAAGAACAATAGACCCGATTCTAATTTTGAAACCCATCTTGTGACCTCACACGCGAGCCCGCAGTGACGTCATTTCCATCCTCATAGCCTGCAGTGAGGTCATTTCCATCCTAGTAGCCCGCAGTGAGGTCATTTCCATCCTCGTAGCCCGCAGTGAGGTCATTTCTATCCTCGTAGCCGGCACAAGTATCAGCAGTGATTCTAGCAACAAAACGAGCCTGGTGTGCAGCGGTCTTTAGTTTGGATATAATGCAATTCGCGAAGTCCGACGAACAGCCCGTATATAAAGTATTGATTGTAGAAGCCGTTTGCATTTTATTCAAACAGCATTTATGTCCTCTCATTACATTTATCTGCTCAGTTTAATTTATTCTAAGATCTCTCATTCTATAATTACTCGAAAAACATAGTGCATCGAGTTATACTTGCCTCTGCTTAAATGTATGTGCCTAGGCGCCGATCACTGATATTTATTTATACCCTACAAAACAGGCTTAATTATATTGTGACGAGTCGCACTGGAAAAAAAACGATTGTGCTTTAGAGTTTAACCACACGACTGAAGTAAAACTTCTTCCTGCCATAATTTGTTATTATTCACCCGAAAATAAACAAAATATGAACTCTAAAATGATTTTACAATTTTATTCACTTTAAACGTAGAATATTTAATGTATTGAACAAAATATTAATTTATAAAATTTTTCAAGAACGAAATGAACAGTCTAATGTAAGAAAGAAATATAAACATAAAGATAATGAAAACAAAAGTAATACATTGCAATTACTTAGCTCTCGTTGGATTTTAAGCGTAAATCTTTATGAAATATTATTTAAAGTAGGTTTTCAAAACTTTTTTCTGTCACCCGATAGCGCCACTGGCAAGTAAAGTATGTGGCATTCTATTGTTAGTATCCTGCTTATATTTTCGGCTACCAGATGGCGCCACTAGCCAGTAAAGTATTTGTCATCGTCTTTCTATCTTCACTAACTTACATCTCCCTCTCAACTTCCGTTCGCCTCGCCCGATCACACTTCCGTAAATCTCTCGTCCGGCATTCACCAGCTTACTCCCTAAGTCAAGCGTGCGTAAAGAAGTTTTACTTCAATAACGGAAACGACTCAAAAAATCTAGAAAATCCAGCGTACACAAAAAATAACAGTCGCGCTAATACATAATTAAAAAACATATTTGACTACGTTTTCTAGCGCTGAATTTCTTGATTGCTTTTATGTGCTCGCTTCACACGAGACGTCTTTTCAAACTTGTTTTGTGTATCGTGCGCGCGCAGTGACAGTTCAAATATAAACACAGAGCAAAACGCGTCTGTTGTCTGAGCAGTTGGTTTGTGAGTGTTGTGATGTTCTAGTTTTAAAATTCATCTTGTAAGCTAGCAGGCGAGCCCGCAGTGACGTCATTTCAAGCCTCGTACTCAGCCTGCCGGTCATCAGAAGCCCAAGCAGTGTTTCCAGTCTCGTTATCAGTGGCCTTAAGCTAGCAGGCGAGCCCGCAGTGACACAATTTCAAGCCTTGTAGCCAGCTTGCCGGCCAGCAGAAGTCCAAGCAGTGTTTCTAGCCTCATTGTCAATGGCCTTAAGCTAGCAGGCGAGCCCTCAGTGACATAATTTCAAGTCTTGTAGCCAGCTTGCCGGCCAGCAGAAGTCCCAGCAGTATTTCCAGCATCGTGTGCAACGGCTTTTATAAACATACTGTAGATTTTCGCTTTAAAGAAACACTTGAATATTTTCACACCTGCATTGTGCAAGGTAAAAAGATGACTATTTACTAGAAACGAGGAAACTGTGTAACGGTTGGATGATCCTAGTTTTCACAGTTTTACAGGTGGCCGGATTGCAAAAAGCGAGGGGTTTACGTTTGGACAGATATCAGACGTAAAATTCCTTCTTTTTACCTGTCATTTTTCCAACGAAGCGTGTAGTTTAAAATAAATATTTCGACATCGACTAACGCCTCATTCAAAGCGGAAAAATGGATTCCATTTCGAGGCGGTCTTTTTTGCATATAATGTATACAGGGTGTGTGATTATTTCTAATCCAAAAAAAAAAAAAAAATACTTACCTAATCTAAATTTTTCAAATAAATAAAATTGTCGACCAATTTTTTTCAGACTATATATTGACAAAAATAAAATTATAAATCAATATTACAAAAAATGACGTTTCGATCTGGGTTTCGATATCTAAAAATTTAAAAAATTAATTAGTAAAATCTACTTATTTTATAATAGATAGAATGCAGAAGTTAATTATCGAAAATTATGACTATTTATTAAAAAATTGGTTGTTATTAATTTTTCATAATTTTCGATAATTAACTTCTGCATTCTATTATAAAATAAGTAGATTTTACTAATTATTTCTTTATATTTTTACATATTTTTGAAGAAAATCTAAACCCAGATTGAAACGTCATTTTTTGTAATATTGATTTATAATTTTATTTTTGTCAATATACATAGGTAGTCTGAAAAAAATTGGTCGACAATTTTATTTATTTGAAGAGTTCTATTCAGACGTTAATCAAAGATTCCAATATCAATTTTCTAGTTGAAACACAATTGTAGAAATTATGCTTGTTTAACAAAGTTGCATCGTTTTATTCCGAAATTTTACATTTGATACATTTGATACATTGTAGAGCAATGTTATTTTAACATTTTTGAACCGAGCGGGGTAGCGTAGTGGTGACAGCACTAGACTCGCAATCGGGGGATACCGGGTTCGAATCCCGACGGGGGTAGATGTGGCTGGGAGTTTTTCCTGCTGGCTCTCGCCGGGAAACTGTAATTCCTGTACCGCTGCCATCTTGTTAAGGTTTTCCATAGTTTCTCTCAAAAATATCGAGATGGTCCCTTATTCAAGGTCATGACCGATTACCTGTAAAACTCCTATGCTCAAAATTTGCCTACCTTATCTTAATGTTCAAAAATTTCTTCATTAGCCCATTGCCATTAATTAAGTAGAAGTTTATAAATGTAGAAAATAAGTGTGATAGATGGAAAATAGTAATGGTGTGAATGGGGTCTGTTATGACATACAGTTGAGAAACGGACGTTAAACGCGTTATCATTATTATATTGAAAATATGTATTTAGCTAGAAAGACCAACAATTTTGTTAGAATTTCATTCAATAAAAATAACCCATTAAATTCTAGTTTCTCAGTGAAGTAAAATATTACATAATAAACGATTTTTAAACACCAACCGTTCCAGACAAACAAAGATATTTTTGTATTTTCAATTTATATAATAATAGTCAATAACATCATAAATTTTAAACCTGATTTTTTATGAAACTTTCTGAAAAATAACCGGCGAACAATCTATTTGGTATTTTCAAGCCCAATAACTCTAAAACACATAAGTTTTATGTTATCTCAGAAAAGAATAGAGACTATTTTCCTTACTTTTTTATGATTTATAAGCTTGTTTCAATGTATTTATTAAAGAAAACGATACGTCTTCAGGATGTTATAAATATAAACTTTTTTCTACAATTCTTATAAACCTTTAAAGTATTCTGTTTATTATTATATAACAAACAAAGGAACTACCGTGTGTTAAAGAGAATTAAAAAACTCTATTATATAAAGTAAATTTACACCCAACTTAGTATCCGTTCAGTGCAGTGATCGTGGAAAATTCCAGCCAATTGGGCGACGGGACTATTCCAACTTCAAAAATGTTGACATGTGATTATAATAAAGAAAAGAACATTTCCGATATCGTGTGAGGTGACGCGGGTAATGGCTAGTATTCAATATGATATCTGCTATTCGTTGCCATGGTTACCTACAGAATATGTTCCACGTCATGTAAAAATTAATCAAAGCATGCCTAACTAGTTTATTTCTGACAGTTCCATAAAACAAAAGAGCGGCTGATTTTTTTATTTTCAAAATATTTCCGAAACTATAAAGTTTAGAAAAAAAAATTAATAACAAAACTTTCTTGAAAAAATAAATCGAATAATAGGTAAGTATATACCATTATTATATAAAAAACACCGTCTTAGCATATATTTCTTCTGCGCATGCGCCGATTTTTCCCAAAAACAATAGGGCTCTTCATATTTGCATACCAAACATCCTACCAAAATTTGGTTTCAATCCGCTCATCCGTTTGACTTGTATCGTGTTCACAGACTAACAGACGCACAGAGTTTTTTCAAAAATATGTTTTTTGTATTCGGGGGACCTCAAAACGGAAATATATTGTAAAATTTTTGAAAGGTGTTTTTTGACCTAAACTAGTACCTACAATTCCTCACTTGGGGGTTGGAATGGTAAAATCAAAAATAGAAAACTCCTCCAATTATATTACAAAGAACAAATTGGCGTTTATATGTGACTGTTACAGCATAGGAAAATATAACTGCGTATTTTTACGAGATGTGAATAAAACGATATAGTTATTTTATATGCTGCAAGGTGAGATGTGAAGTGCAATGAAACAACGAAATATAGGGAACGCTAAACTCTCCCCTTGTGTGTGAACGCGTTACGCCGTTGTGTCACTTCAGAAGAGGGTATAGTTCATCTCTTCTCCTTGCTTACGGATATTTCCATATACCTGCCTCGTCAGATATCCGCCCATCCCTCCGGCAAGTCGCTGGGACACCGGTATTTCCGTAATTGTGTGAAAGCTATTGTGTATACGAAGCTTTCAGGTAAGAGTTACAAATTCTACTTTAATACGTGACTTTAGCGTCATCTCCATAATTAGCTAGTGATAGCAATTATACTTAGATGCTTGAAATAAATAAAATTGTCGACCAATTTTATTCAGACTAAATATTGACACAAATAAAATTATAAATCAAAAATACAAATTATGACGTTGCGATCTGGGTTTAGATCTTCTTCAGAAATATCTAAAAATATTAAAAAAATATAAAAAAATAATTAGTAAAATCTACTTTTATAATAGAATGCAAAAGTTAATTATCACAAAATTATATATAGATAATTTTGTGATAATTAACTTCTGCGTTCTATTATAAAATAAGTTGATTATATTAATTATTTTTTTATATTTTTTATATTACCTCTGCATTTTTCATCTTTTACTCCTTTCTTCTCGCCTAAAAAGGATAACATCGCTCCAGACACTATTTTTAAAGCTAAATCGTTCGGCTAAGCACCAAATAAAGGACCGAGAATCACACTACGTATTCTATAAAAATTAAGATTTAAAAAAAAGCGAATGTGCTTTAGACCACACGACTGAAGTAAAACTTCTTCCTGTTATAATTATTTTAAATATATTTATTAAGAATAATGCGTAAATACCTCTTTGCTCATGTTAAATTCATAAACGAACAATAATATGCATAGCATAATTTTTAATACATTTAAAAGGATTTATTAACTAACCTACACTATTTCCCGTTACATAATGCAGCAAAATTCTATGAAATGTATTTTTGATACAAAAAAAAAACAGTTGTTTTCATTTTAAACGTCAAATAGTTGTATTAATGTCCGTCTTTGTCGCACTCACTAACTTATATCTCCCTCTCAACTTAATGCTCCGTCTTTGTCGCACTCACTAACTTATATCTCCCTCTCAACTTCAGTCGCCTCGAACGATCACGCATCGTCGCGATGATGCACTTCCGTAAACAATTTCGTCAGGCATCGCGATGATGCACTTCCGTAAACGATTTCGTCAGGCATTTACCAGCTTACTCCTCAAGTCAAGCGTGCCTAAAGAAGTTTTACTTCAAAAGCTTTTTTTTTCAAAAAAATACTGATCGTTCGTTTAGCTTTCTCCGCATCATTTAACTTTAAAAATAGCGTCGGGAGTTTTATAACCATCTTCAGGCAAGTGGAAATAAATTGAGTTTAATTGTGGAGGGGTTATTTTAGGTAGCATATACTTTTAATATAAACTTTGGCGATGAAGTTATTGAATCATATTCGTTTTAACTTACGCATATAGGAAATTTCTGAACATGTTTCTCGAATATACATTATTATGTAACTACATAAGGTATACAGATAATAAAGTTAGTGTAGTGGTATACATAGTTTGTCTGAAGATGTTACATCAGTATAGTGACATGGAACGACCGAGGTTTAACAATCCTCTGTAACTAGACTTTCATTTAGATAAGCAGTTATGGTGCCGTCCGTCCGTTCTCTTTGAACTTGTCATCTGGGTAAATTGCGTGTTCTCTGTCACAAGCGGTCTGTAATATTGTCGCACAACTGTTTTGATATTTGTTATTTGCATAATCTTGTTTTTCACCCTATTTAAACAAAATTGATTTCCAAGAACAAAATAATCGTTTGTACTTATAGTCTTTCCCAATAACAGATATAGTTATGTGAACAGTTCACAAATTATGTGAGGAGGCAAGGCCGTAGGCAGGCGGAGGGGTTTTGGGGGTTCAACTCTCCCCCCCCCCCGAAATTCTTTAGCCAATTCACCGTTTTATACTATAATCGATTCAGTCGCTTTGGAGATTAGCGCGGATGAACATGGTGACGAGATTTCTGAGTAACATAAGTTATATATTATTTTGATAAAACGTTTAAAATTCCAAATAAATTGACTAAATTTGAGAACATGGTGGGAGTACAGTAATTTTATGGTGGACGTACGGGTTTATAAAAAAACGTGCACCCCGTTCGGCATTCTATAATAATGAATGCCATGTTTCATTTCAATCGGGTGTGGAGCCATGGGTGGTGGCTAGTAGTTAATATATTTAAAACATGAGAACGAAGTCACTCAGAATACACTAAAGCAAAAATATTAGTATCCTGGATTCCTGGTGTTCTGATCGAATATTTAGGCTATTTTTACTAATTAAATACTTTTCGTTTATTATCAAAACATAACACTTGAAATATATTTAAACAATCAGAGAACTCATTTCATTCAAATTCAAATTTTGTTTCATTACCTTAACAAAAAATGTATGGAATAGGTCAACAATACAAGGTCAATACAATACAATGGTTATTATACAATTGTTGAAAATAAAATAAATAAATGAGCAAAACAATAATAAATATAAAAAATAACAGTAAACAATAAAACAGTGATAAGTAACAAAGCAATAATAAAATACAAACAATACAATAACAAGATTAGATAAAAATAAGGGAAATAAAATACATTATAATTTATGCTGTTCATTCAAGTACTTACTCATCTATATTATAAAAAAGTTTGTCAGTAAAAAATAAATATAGTTTTATTTTAAAATTTATAAACGGTAAATTTTTAAATGAATCAGGAATTTTATTATAAAATATGATACCATTGTACTTAAAAAAAAATTGAGTATTATGTTTTGGAATACATAAGATATTGTTAATTTATTATTTATATTTAATATTGACATGCTAGTAAACAGTTTAAAAATCACTGGTGTGTAAGAATATTATAAGATTATATAAAAAAAATCCATCACAAAAGGTTGGCATATCATTCTATTATTGCTCCGTTTGGGAATACTGGGAAGTTACGCCATTGCGGAGATTTCCTTATAAAAAACTTTTTTGCAGATGTGAAAGAGGTATTATATAATATCGTATTACATACAAAGGTGCCTCATACCGCATAGCTGTTTAAAAATTAATTCTAGAAAAATTTTACGCCAAACACACTGTCTTTAATTCAAAAATCAAACCCACCATAGTCAGGCGCGTCTGTCAGTTTGTGACATGCTAGTTTATATATCATGCATACAGTCCAAACAACTGTACCGATTTTAAAACACTTTTCTGTTCAATTTCATGTTGTAAATATTTCGTGTACATAAATAGTGACTTTGTATTATTCATTACTTATTCTTCTATTTTATCAGAATTGTTGTTTTGTTCCTATCTATACTGATATATAAAGCTGAAGAGTTTGTTTGTTTGTTTGAACGCGCTAATCTTAGGAACTTCTAGTTCAAATTGAAATTTTTTTTATTGGATAGCCCATTTATCGAGGAAGGCTATAGGCTATATGACATCACGCTACGACCATTAGGAGCGGAGCATTAATGAAAAATGTTGCAAAATGTATCTCAAAAATAAGCTTCTATTCAGGTGAAATGCACTAACTAAATATACTCATATTAGCGTTGTGCGTACACAACGTCGGATGGCTAAATCGGTAGAGCATGCGACTGTCGACATCAGGGTCGTGGGTTCAGCCTCACGTTGGGCGAAAATATTTTTATTTTTTATTTTTTACATTGCTTTCTTCTAAGGCTTACATTTACATTTATTTTTATTTTATTTGATTATTTAAAAAAATGTACCTACCTATTAGTTTAAAAAAGTATAAATACTGCTTTTTATCGACAAAAGCTTTCGAACGGTAACTTTTAATTTGGACACAACATTCATCTCGGTAAACTAAGATGAATGTGTATACTCATGTTCCTCCCTTCCCCATTCGTTCTTTTACACCCGGGTGAAACCAGACGGGAACGTTAGTTACGTTATAAAGAAATACTTTTTCGTTTGTTTATTTGTTTTGTTAACATTTTACCATTGTAAATAAATATTTTCCATCTCCGTCTAGAACAGTTCTGTTACAGTATTTTGTCTCCTGATATTCTTCAATGTTAACAATTTACCTGCATGAGGCATGCGTATATAACTTCAGTCTGTTGTTGAATACTTAAACTATATTTAATGCAGTGCCTTGTTACATACTTCATCTTTATACATCTGACAGTTCTTCTCGGATGATTGATGGTGGCGAGAATATTTTTTTAGATTTATCTCAGTTCTTTTTGTGAGCCAGTTGGCACGTCAAAGTACCTACGTGTGGCCCTCTGCGTGTATACTGAATTGCAATGATTTTTTTTCCTACTTACGCCAGTCAATCAAACGCAACTAGGGTGGAAATAATCTAAATACAATAACAAGTGTACTAGCGTATGACGAAGCTCGGAGACTAACGCGCCAAACACGTACGGCATACAATTTACATAAATATTTTCTTTTCTTGTTTCATAAAATAAACACGCTTTCTTGTATCATCCAAATGCGATTATTTTAAAAGTTTTTTACACTAACGGTTGTAAAAATACAGCGCAAAGTCTATATACCAACTAGTGATGTGCCGCGGATCGTTAAAAATGTATATGGATACGGATCTGAATACGGATATTTGGTTTCAAGTTCCGCGGATACGGATCTTAACTTTCTTAGAGTACGCGGCGGTAAATATTGCACATCGACCTTTGGAAAGAGACTATCTGTTATGGGAAAAAGTTATTGACCTCTTGAAGAGTTAACTCTCAAAACAGATTGTGTCTTTCCAAAGATCGATGTGCAACATCTCATTATAAAGATAGTTTTTTAGTACCTTTGAGTTATGTACTATTGGTATGGTACTCACTACGATAAGTGTTTGCAATATAAAGGTGTCAAATACGATTTTAAAAAAACTTTTTAACAAAAAAATTAAACCGCGAAAAACTGAAAAGCAAAAAATAATAAATCTTTTTATTTAACTAAGTTCTATCTAAGTAGTTGAACGTATGTGACAGTCTAGTATATCTAAGTAATTTTGAGTCGGCGTCAACAATCCTTCGCCGGAAATCTCTGAGCGTTCACGAAGTTAATGTCAGCGACAGATCAACCCGAACGGGCACACACTGAGGGCACACGTCTATGCAAGTGGTCGTGTGGAGAGCGCATGTTTGGAATGTTAATGTTTATCGCTGGAGATTTCACGTATCATTGTTAATTTGATTTGGTTATTTCTTTTAGTGATCTTAGTTCACATAAATATAAAGGTACCTAATACGATTTTAAAAAATAAAAAATAATCTGAATGGAATTTAACAGTTTTTCATTATTACCTAATCACCTATATATATAAAATTTCATCTATAAATTGAAAATTAATAAAGTAAAATATCCGCCAAACGGATCTTTTTTCTCCCTCGGATATCCGCGGATACGGATATCCGGCACATCACTAATACCAACACTCGGACTGTGCACTTTGTGGCGTTATTGAGAGTTGTCGTTAAACGGAAAGAAGAAATAATACATTAATATTTCTCTTACTATAATATGTATTTACTCATAATATATAAAAACAGCTGACCATATTGTCGATACGGTCGAGCGACTGAATCCAAAGCGTCTTCCAACATCACTTATCTTTCTCCCATCTCTATTGCCCGTATTAATAAAACTTTTTCGTCAATACAGAAAGATTTTTTTTACATGCCATGTTCACAGTTTACAAGTGTGTGGGCAACAAAAAAATGATAACTTTTCGATTAGCAGCTGAGCTAAGCATATAAAAGATAATCCCAACAAACCAAAAAAACGAATTACTTAGAATCTTCGATACGCATGATTTCGATAACAAAGCAATAAAATAACAAACAAGTACTGTTTATTGCTTAATGATGTCGTATTGTTGTCGTTATTTACAGTGAGTGTGTTGTTATTTAGGAGTGTATCATTGTATGCGCCAACTAGAGTTTAGTAATTTCGAAGTTTTAAGAGTATTCGTCCCTGCAAACACCCCCTGCACCCTTCATCTCAAATCTTTTCCCCTCGCCTAAAAACGGTTCGCGCTCTCCCGACGCTATTTTTAAAGCTAGAGGGTTCTAGTAAACGCCAAATGAAAGACAAAGAATCAGACTACAGATCCTTCAGGCGAATTTTTTGAAAAAAAATACCTGAAAAAACTTACAACCTTTTGAAAAAAATAATAAGTTACGTAATATTTCACACGTAGGCGAAACTGTTTTTCAAAAAATTCGCCTGAAGGATCTGTAGTCTGATTCTTTGTCTTTCATTTGGCGTTCACTAGAACCCTCTAGCTTTAAAAATAGCGTCGGGAGAGCGCGAACCGTTTTTAGGCGAGGGGAAAAGATTTGAGATGAAGGGTGCAGGGACGAATACTCTTAAGGAGTTATGTCGTAATGTCGAGTGATGTTAAATGGAGTTTACACTGTATGGGGTAAAATAAGTTATTTTTGAAGTGCAATAGTAGCAAGGTTATTAAAGCAGAGGTTGCGTAGGTTCGTTGACTAATAGTGGGGGGATAGCGTTATCCGGAGGATCTGTCAAATGTTTGCGAAATAACGACTGTGGTTTATACTTTAATGGCAGCATTTATTGATTTTTTTGACATTTGTTACATTCTGCTATTATAGGGTACAAACAATAACTGTTGCCTCGCAATCATTTGACAATCCGCCGGATGAAGTCGTCCCCCCCACTACTATCCAACGGAACGAGGCAACGTCTAATGTACTAGCCTTGGAAATGAGCACCAGCGAGTTTTAACAATAACACGAGTCATAATATTATTATAGTATTACGGTCTTGCCTCAAGGGGCTGCGCCCCGCTCGAGAACAACGACAATAATAGGGCCATCGGCTCCAGCGTATTGCGGAAAACTTTTTCAATTTTTCTTTTTTAAAACCTTATATTTAGTCTATAATGGAAAAATAGTCAAATCGGTTTAGCCGTTCTTGACTGATGCGCTTAGCAACAAACAGCATTTCATTTTTATCTATACTAATATATAAAGCTGAAGAATTAATTGTTTGTATATTTGGTTGAACGCGCTAATCTCAGAAACTACTGGTTCAAATTGAAAAATTTTTTTTTTGTTGGATAGCCCATTTATCGAGGAAGGCTATAGGCTATATAATATCACGCTACGACCAATAAAAGCGGAGCATCAATGAAAAATGTTGCAAAATGTATCTCAAAAATAGCTTTCTATTGAAATGCCTTAACTAAATATACCAATATTAGCGTTGCAAATCCAGAAGCCCGGTTGGCTCAGTCGGTAGAGTACGTGATTCTTAATATCAGGGTCGTGGGTTCGAGCCTCACGTTGGGCGAACATATTTTTATTTTTTTTTATTTTCTACATTACTTTCTTACATTTAAATTTATTTACGACTAATTAAAAAACTGTTATAACTTATAACTATAGGGACCTATATAAAAATAATTTTCTTACAGCGTTTTCAATTAAATATTTATTATATTTTATTAATTCCAGTAATTATTGATTTAAAAGAAATTTATTATCTATACTTATAAAAAGTATATTTACTGCTTTTTATCGACAAAAACTTTTGAACGGTACCTCCGATCATCATGAAATTTGGACACAACATTCATCTCGGTAAACTAAGATGAATGTGTGTACTCATGTCCCTCCCTTTCCCATTCGTTCTTTTGCACCCGGGTGAAATCGGGCGGGACTGCTAGTTTATATATAGATATAATATGGTTGAAGTTATATTATATAATTATTATTTTTATGCTATCCGATTTAAAAAAAAAACTTATGTAATTGTGTAATACATCTGAAGATAATAAGTTAAAAGAACTCGAGAAAATATAATATTAGAGTTACAATAAGGAAAAGAAAACAATTTGTCAACTGTTAAAGTTCAAGTTTCGTTAAATTTGAAAAAAGAAAATGCACAATCACGACTGAAAACAAAATCGGACAAATTTGTAACCGGATTACAAGAAGATAAAATAAATAATACATAATTCATTCGTTTTGTGTAAAAAGAAAGAAATATCAAAATCTTTACCTACGCACGTTCAAGAAACACAAAAGGGAAATGGGTGTTTGTTTTCTCATAAAAAAATTACATTCATTTGGTGAAAAATACATGCCACAAAGCGACACCACTTGAATACGTAACTCACTGAAGGTAGGTACGTTGAGAGAATAGATTGAGCTCACTCGGGAGAGAGAGAGAGAGAAGGCAACAGAGACAAAAACAACAACTGAACAAAAGCTTTTCCTTAACGCATACAACACAACATTAATGTTCACACAACACAGAAGACAACACGACCGCTCGCCAGAAAGAGTCAGTGAGCGCGGTGGAAGCAGGAAGGAAAAAACTTAATAATGCTCTAAAGAAATTTTGTGAAAATCCACAATCCAATAAAAAAGCGAAATCGTGTCTCTACGTCTTCCTGTAGTAGATAAAATCAAAACCTTGTTCCATATTAGGCATTCTAGTCACATGTAGTGTTTAGTGTATGCCAAAGTAGCAAGTGGCATACTGTTGGATTTTTAAAAGAAGACCGGTCTATGGAATGTAGTCCTATGACCTTATTGCAGAAGAGCGCACATGTATTTTATATTACATAATATTAGTAAAAGGTAATGATCCTGGAACCGCTTCTATGCAATAAGGGAGTCCAGTCGACCAAACGTTTAACAATTGTGTTATCGCGATAATTGTACTATTGCTATAGCTGTACGACTATACAGCGATACTTGCTAACAGTACAAAAAAATCATACACCAGGCGTGCGTCCACGGACTAAGTTGAGAGGTGTTGTCTGAATATCATCAAAATGGAAAGTAAAAAGGGAAAAACAGTTAGAAGTGGCGCTAGGGAGGTCATAGCGAATGTAATTAAAATGTGCGAGTTAGAGGCTCAAAATAATGCCTTAAAATTTAAAGCTATACATTGTTTGCATGCCGTGCCATGCGCCGCCTATGAATTCCGATAATTTGGGAACACATCAGCGACTTCTTGCCCTTTCCCCACCGGTCTTCTTTCGCCGATCGCACAGTAGCTACCGTTCATCGTAAAGCTGGAACCAAACTGTCACGAAACTAATGCCGGGTTGTGTTAAGACAGCTGCACACTGCTTGGAGTTCTGCTGGCCGGTAGGCTGAGTACGAAGCTGGAAATGACGTCACTGCGAGCTCGCCTGCTAGCTCACAAGATAAGTTTAAAAATTAGAACAGGGGCTATTTTCGTCGCTAGGTCCGCTGCTAGGTATGAGCAATCAGGAAGCAGTATCTTGTCACGTGGGCCCACAAACCAACCGGGCGTCATTCTGTTCAGAGTCAGACAACGGACACGTTTTGCTCTGTGTTTATATTTTAACTGTCACTGCGCGCGCACTAGATTTATTCACAAAACTAGCTTGAAAACACGTCTCGTGTGAAGCGAGCACATAACAGCAATCAAGAAAACTAGCGCTAGAAAACTAGTAATCAAATCTAGCAGCGTTTCTAGCCTCGTGTTCAGCGGCCTTTAGACTAGAAACAATGCTCGATCGACCATCAGCGCGTACGTGGGTCGGGCGTAGCTTTATCAATGCGCGTTCAGTGCAGCGCTGACAATTTGCTACGCGCGTATAGCTACGTCGCGCTGACAGGACTCGTCATAGCTAAGAAGGCTGTGGAAGTTTGAGAAATAAGCAGTTCTTAATAAATGTGCTGGAACGATGTTTTTAAGCCTTCTTAAGAGCACAGTGCTTCGCGGGATCTTGGCCGGCGCACTGAAATTATGTAAAATATAAAAGAAGTCTGAATACTACTTTACTTCCACGCCATGAAAATCGGCTATATTTTGCGAATAATTCTAAAAAGAATATTTCACTGTTGAGTGGTCCCTAGCAACGGAAATCTTTCCAAGTACAGAAGGAAGTAGAATAGTAAAAATCACACATAATCAGTCAAACGAAATATTTCATCCAATGCAGGCATATTTTGATATAGAACGCGTGCTTATCTTTTAGAACGTGATTTTCAGGTATTTCTTGCAGCTGCTTCCGATTAAATTTTATTGTGAACTACCTTTCATTAATATAGGTATTATTTGTGTTCCAATCCCGATTTTTTAACGTTTAAAGACCGCGCGCTCTTGACAAGAAGCATCAAGCTACACGACCAGCACGGCACGGAGCAAAAAAAGGGGAATTATAAAACGGTCGAATAAAAAAAAAACTTGGTGACATGATGAGATACTGTTTTAATAGCTTGTGCGGTATGAAATAGAGTAAGCGAAAAAATAACTAAACTGGCGACAAATATTGGTTAATAATAAAATCCAGAACGGGCTTACAAACATTCGGTTGTGAATAATCCATTTGAGATATTAAAATAATAGTTGGGTGACTAAATTACTAAGTGAGCGACTAGAATGCCTTCGGTAATTTTGAAGCAAATATCTTCTTTTGTTTATACTTTTTATTTTTTTTTCACTTTGAGACTACAACTTATTTTCTCACATTTTCATGAAGATTGAAAACCACCGTTTTTTTTGATAAAGGGGTATGCGAATTGTCTCGCAGTGAAACGCGATGGGGCAAAGGTGGAGTTTTTAAAAAAATAATTCCGGGGTGAACGATAAACGGGTATGCGAATTGTATAATTCCGGGGTGAACGATAAAGGGGTATGCGAATTGTCTTGCAGTGAAACGGGAAGGAACAAATGTGGAGTTTTTATTTAAAAAAACAATTCCGGGGTGAACGATAAAGGGGTACCTATGCGAATTGTCTCGCAGTGAAACGGGAAGGGGCAAATGTGGAGTTTTTAAAAAAACAATTCCGGGATGAACGATAACGGGGTATGCGATTTAAATAGTTAATTGTTTGAATAGAACTACGTTTTCTAAAAAATGTATATTTAATTGACAGTCAATTAATTATATATTTTTTACAAAACGCAGTTCTATTCAAACAATTAACTATTAACAAAATGCCGCTCAGAATAAATAAATCATTTGCCAAATTTTGAAAAAAATTCAGGACGTAACGTTGACACTCAAACCAATATTAGGTCGCTCAAATATTATGAAGCTTCCCATTTTGTATTAGTAACTCAAATGGATGTTTGTAAGTTGCTGTTCTGTTGATTTTTCGTCACGCGCAGTCAGTCGCTCACTTAGTAATACAGTAACCCAAATTGATTATTTTTGTCACCCAAAATTGTAATTTACAATCGCTTGTTTAAATACTACCCGCAAAAAAACCTTTTCGTGAAGGTGCCCGTGTTTTTTAACGGAGTAGCGCACATTAGACCAGCACCAGCAGCGACCGTCAGTCGGCCGCCTGGAATTTATGTCTAGCCGTGCTGAAGTGATCTAGTGCAGGGGTCGACAACCTTTTGAGAAATTGAGACGGGAGAACCAAAAGTTACAATTTACAAAATTTCCCAGTTTTTAAAGAGCCACTAAACAGTTTCGTTTCAGTATTATAGTATTTGCTTTATATAGATATAATATATATATATATTAGTGATGTGACGGATCGTTAAAAATGTATATCCGCGGATACGGATCTGAATACGGATATTTGGTTTCAAGATCCGCGGATACGGATACGGATCTTAACTTTCTTAGAGTACGCAACGGTAAATATTGCACATCGACCTTTGGAAAGAGACTATCTGTTATGGGAAAAAGTTATCTCTTTAAGAGTTAACTCTCATAACAGATTGTCTCTTTCCAAAGATAGATGTGCAATAACTCATTATAAAGATAGTTTTTTAGTAACTTTGAGTTATGTACTATTGGTATGGTACTCACTACGATAAATGTTTGCAATATAAAGGTGCCAAATACGATTTTAAAAAATAAAAAATAATCTGAATGAAATTTAACAGTTTTTTCATTATTACCTAATCACCTATATATATAAAATTTCATGTATGAATTGAAAATTAATAAGGTAAAAGATCCGTTAAAGATCCGCCATTAAACTAACGGATGCGGATCTTTCTTCTCCTTCGGATATCCGCGGATACGGATATCCGGCACATCACTAATATATATATCCGAGGACGACACGACGCGACGGGGGCGGTGCGGGTGAGACGCGAATGGAAATGACTGAAAGATAGACATGGTACTCAATCATGGATCGATTGTACGATTTTTAAGGGTTTATATAATAAAATAATTATTTTTTGCTCATGGAACTGGAGAGCCGCAACTTTACATCAAAAGAGCCGCAGGTTTCCGACCCCTGATCTAGTGTGTCAGTGATGTGTCGTTTTCATTAATTAATTTGCGTTGATAAAACTACTTGACAACTCCAAAATGTCTACGGCACACTACGAAACCTGTACTAAAATTTACTGGCTATTATGCAGGTCTAGTGTGCGACATCGTGCAGACTGCAGATTGCAAGAAACAATTTATTGTATGAATCCTAAAAGAGAAAAGCGACCCCAGAATTTGTGTGCGTTGCTCTGTTTGTACAACCATCAGTCGAGAACAGCTGGGTTGATTGTGATGAAACGTTATCAATATAGAACTTAATAAATAAACAAAAGAATTTTTTTTAAAAAACAAGTTTTTATTAGTTGTTAATAAAAATGAACTAAAAAGTTAAAACAATTTTAATTCGATCAGAAATAAGTCGTTTTATACGTACCTACTCATCACAGCCGCAAGTTTTCAAATAAAAGCGTGTTCTTCTTTTTCTCTCTTGCTATTAATATGTAACACGCTTTTAACTGAAAACTTGAGACTGTGATGAGTACGTAAATTATTTTTAACTTTTTACTTCATTTTTATTTACAACTAATAACAGCTTGTTTTAAAATTGTTTTTTTGTTTATTTTTAAGTTTTTAGTGTGTTTTATTAAAAGTGTGATTTGCATCCGGATGAAAGCCGGAACGATCAGTTAGTTATTATAATATTGCATTGTTATTGGAACTACACACGTATGCAAAATTTCAACTCCATCGGATAACGGGAAGTAGTTAAAAGTGCTATTTGCATCCGGGCGAAAGCCGGAACGGTCAGTTAGTTATTAGAGTATTGTATTGTCATCATAAATATATACGCATGCAAAATTTCAGTTCAATCGGAAACCGGAAAGTGGGTCAATTTTAACTTGCAAGGTTCGATTTCAGACAGATAGACAGACACCGGGAAATAAAAGCTTGTAAAATACAGAGCTACGCTCAGATTTGCTTCAAAATAATGCATGCGAAATCGCGTGTAAAAGCTAGTAGCAGTTTATTTTCAAATATTATAAAGTTTAAAAAGGAAACGACCAAATAACATTCCTAAATTTACAGTTTATGCTACAAATGGCGTAAAATGACAAGGGTTAAAAAGTTTTAGGTATATTTTTATTTACTTAAATATGGCTTAAAAAACTTTGGAAGAAAAGTTTATATATGTGTGTATGGTTGGGCAGAAAATATTTATTAGCATATAAAAAGATTAAAACTTAAGGTAGAGATATCTTTACATTCCACCACAATAATTGTTTTTTTTTTTACTTTCCCATATATAATACGCGCCACGGATCTAAAAGGTTCGGAAGTTAGTCACAAACAGCGTCGCAAAGGCACATTTCAGGCCGTTAAGGTGGGAGTCTTAACGGCCTAAAATGTGCAGCCTTTGCGACGCTGTTTGTGACTAACTTCCGAACCTTTTAGATCCGTGGCGCGTATTATATTATATAGGAAAGTAAAAAAAAATTGAACCAATTAAAATGTCTGACACCTCAAATATGTCGAACATATTCGAGGTGTCAGACATTTTAATTGGTTCATATTATTTGTCAGAGAACATTATTTTAGCGTTTTGGTTGAATTTTTTAAGCTATCCAATTAAAAAACAAACAGTATCTATAAATTTTTACATGTCGTCAAAACTACATCTTTCGGAAACTTTATAGGGAAAACGCCCCAAAATCAAGAAAAGTCATAGAGGAAATAGGTGTCAGACTAGGCCGAATGAAGCCATATACAAAGTTTGGGGAGAGTACCTATGTATCAATAAAATTTTTGCCAACGGGCACTCTGACTACTGACGACGAAAACGGTAAAAAAATAGATGAAACGGAAAAATTGTTGAAAACATTTATTTTTCGAATTTTATATGGATTTTGAAAAACATCAGCTTTTTCTAATGCAAGTGAAATGAAATGTATCTTTCGCTTGAGAAAATTTTTATTCGCGGCCGATTGATTTGGACGATTTTCTTTTGTTATATGTGAACAAACGAACGGCGATGCTGAGAACTTCTCTACATATACATAGAGCCTGTAGAGTGGCAGTAGTATAGTATTATAGTAGAGTAGATAGATGTAAGTCATGTATTCAGTCTATCTCTGTCTTTTTTATATCACAACTTTCAATTTCCAGGAATCTGCAAATCTTGTCTAAAGGTTTTGTAATACAAGTCTCAATTACACTATCGGAAACTGGTCTCAAGATCCGTCGGGAACAATTACACATTATTGAAGGCCTAATCCACCAGCGTTTCCGCAAGAAACCAATATCTAAGTGTTCCGTGAAAATCAACTTCGAAAGGATCCCAGCACAAACCTTATGGGATTTGGTTCTCGGTTAAATTGATCGAAAATGGTTTTATTTTATAGTTTAAAGTAGTGATGTGTCCACATGACTCTTTATTGGGAGCTGGCTCCGCTCACTAAAAACAGTCGCTCAGAGCGAGTTGTTCAAAGGAGCGACACTAGACAGAACGCACTACACAAGTGTGCAGACTGCAGAGGTGTGATCTGTCATCATGCATGTTCAGGAGTCACTTAGCATTGCACAGCACAATACACACACTCAGCTCTGAGCTCATTTTAATATGATTCTGATCTTATTATTTCATTCGTATTTCGGATAAACTATAAAGTATAATAAAAGCTTAACAATAATAATGTTTATTCAACACGCGTGAGTAATATGTAATTTCGGGGCCCTGCTAAACGTGGGAGAAATAATATATTACTTCACTAGTGTAATAATGAATTTTCTGGCGTGGGAGAAATAATATATTACTTCACTAGTGTAATAATGAATTTTCTGGACCAATAGAAACTCAGTAGCAAGCCCAAGCGCTAAATAATGAAAAAAACTGCAAGTAGCTTCTGGACCAATAGGAACGTGGTAGGCGGTATTGTATACTTATATGAAAACAGCATCGCAATTCAGCGAAATCATGGCAATCTTGTGTATACACTGACGGTGGTACGTCAATCAATGAAGTGATTTATTATTTTTCCCTCTTTTATCAGGGCCCCGATTACATATTACTCCTGCTAGTTGAATAAAGTATTATGTGCGACTATTGATCGAAGGAGAATATTCCACTCGCGTGTGTTTTACCGCACTCGCTGCGCTCGTGCGGCAAATTTCACGCTCATGGAATCTTCTCCTTCTCTCACTAGTCGCACAATATACTATTACTCAACACGCGTGAGTAATATATAATTTCGGGGCCCTGCTAAATTCGGGAGAAATAATAAATTACTTCATGTTAACACGTAGAGTGCTAATAAAGAGCCGAAACTGTACGATAATGTATTACTGCATAGTATATCTGGGCCAATAGGAACGCGGTAGCGAGCCGAAACTGTACGGTAATGAATTATTACTGCATAGTTTCTGGACCAATAGGAACGCGGTAGCGATTTGTATATATGAAAACAGCACCACAATTCAGCGAAAGTCATGGCCATCTTGTGTGCATCGAGGGCGGTGGGTACTTCAATCAATGAAGTGATTTATTATTTTTCCCTCTTTTATCAGAGCCCCGATTACATATTACTCGTGCTAGTTGAATAAAATATTATGTGCGACCATTGATCGAAGGAGAATATTCCACACGCTCATGGAAACTTCTCCTTCTCTCACAATATACTATTATTGTTACAATATTATATCTTTGGCAACGACGTCAATGTGAATGGTTTAAGTCACCGTAGGCTTAGTACTATTGCACTTGAAAAAATGAATGGTTTCAAAAACTCTTTTTTTCGGTAGTGTACATATAACCTATATATAGTAAAGTATCAGTTCCTAGCTTGAATTCCGTTACTTGCCTGCAGGAAAACGTGTAAAGAACTAAAGCCGATGGTCTCTGATCAAATATTGACATTACTTTTGTGTGTTACAACAGAACTGATTTTTATTGGCGAACACAAAGTTTATTTTAGCGAAGAAAAAAAAACTACGTATTTGATTAAATGTTTGTTTTTTTATCACGATGTTGGAATTAATTCGGTTTGGAAAAATACAAGAGAAAAATATATATAATATACTTATTATTTACATTCAAGTTAACTATCGGGTATTTGTTTTGTTTATGTTAAAATGGATGCAGGAAGTAATGAAGTATTAGTTTATTATTGTTTGTGTTCTGGAGTTAATAAAAATGAGTTTTGGTCACTGATAGATTACTAATTAATTAAACAGTAATATGTCAAAGATATACTGCTTTGATAATTACTACATTATTAGAAAATTCAATTATTTGAGTTAGGCTATTTTTTCATTTCACTAGGTTTCTCATATAGTGCGAGATCCGGTATTAGAAATATATTATACCCTCACCTGTTATTCGATGATGACAAAGATTTTATGTGAGATAATATAATATTATGTTACAGTCAATGTCCGGAATCCGGGCAATGTCGACAATGCCCGGACATTATCGACATTGACCAGTCAATGTCGACATTGCCCGGATTCCGGACCGTAACATATACATTAATAAATCGCACATGGGTTCCCTAGCTAAATGGCGTACCGATGCTGTTAAATTAAGTAAATTCTAGTTAATTTTTTTGGATCAACTTCCCCGATTTGTAAATCATAAAAATCGAGCCTAAAATGTGAGAATATGACACAACCTAACAAATAAACTCAATTAGTACCCAGAACACGATTATTTACAAGGTATGTTTATGTGGATGATCTATATTTATGTATTTTTATAATTAACAAATCGGGGAAGTTGATTCAAAAACATTAATTAGAATTTATTTAATTTAACAGAATTGGTACACGATTTAGCTAGGCAAGCCATGTGTATATATTATCTAACATATAATCTTTGTCATCATCGAATAACAGATTAAGGTATATATTTCTAATACCGGATTTTAGACTAATATGACTTAGGACATGAGAAACAGTGAAAGCAGAGTAGGTTTAGTTTTTGTAAACAACCCAAATAGATTGCAAATGTCAGGTAGAAATATCAATAGACCACAGTCTACAAGTCCGGAAACTAATGACTTGAAATTTCGATACTTTATATAGAATACGAAAAAACAGAAATTATCGCGTGCGTAACTGCGGAATATACAATTAAAAACACTATGAAGAACGTTTTAATTTCCTGGATCAATAAAATTATTTTCTTCTCAAATTTACAATAACCCGAAATCTTGAAAAAGAAAGGTTACGTTTGGTAAACAATGTCGCGTAATGGACACTATAATTTCTGAAGTAATAACCTCAATAAAATATAACATAACCTTTCAATTGAAAAATATTATTAATTATTTTCTTAAACAACCATAAAATCAATAAACTGCACGAATCTATTTTTGAAGTAAAACTTCTTTACGCACGTTTGACTTGGGGAGTAAGCTGGTGAATGCGTGACGAGAGATTTACGGAAGTGTGATCGGGCGAGGCGAACGGAAGTTGAGAGGGAGATACAAGTTAATGAAGATAGAAAGAGGATGACAAATACTTCACTGGCTAGTGGCGCCATCATGTGGCCGAAACAGATACTTCACTGCCTAGTGGCGCCATCAGGTAGCCGAAAATATAAGCAGTACTAACAATAGAATACTTTACTTGCCAGTGACGCTATCGGGTGACAGAAAAAAGTTTTCTAAACCTACTTAACTTGCAGAGCTAAATAATATTTCATAAAGATTTACGCTTAAAATCCAATGAGATCTAAGAAATTGCAATGTATTGCTTTTGTTTTCATTATCTTTATGTTTATATTTCTTTCTTCTTACATTAGACTGTTCATTTCGTTCTTGAACAATTTTATAAATTAATATTTTGTTCAATAGGTACATTACATATTCTACGTTTAAAGTGAATAAAATTGTAAATTCATTTTAAAGTTCACATTTTGTGAATTTTCAGGTGAATAATAAAAAATTATGACAGGACGAAGTTTTACTTCAGTCGTGTGGTCTAAAGCACACTCGTTTTTTTAATGATTTACATTAACAATAAAGTAGTACAGTAGCAGAATAGCAAAATTAATAAGCATTTGCTCTTTTTGGTATAGAAAATGAAAACTGCAATAGTGCATTTATTCGTACAATTTTCCGATTTTATTCTGACAAAGAAAAAACGGGGGTATAGGCAAATGTAGTTAGGAAAAGTTTAGAATTGGACATATAACAAATTTCTGATTCACCTATGAACCCTAACAACGGTCAAAGGGAATTCGTAGTCCGATGTGAAAAAAGTGCGATAAGCGTTGGAAAGAGCTGTTTGTGCCAGCGGCATTGTGTGACCTCTCTCAGATTCAATGATTAGTAAAATCAGACCAGTCAAAGCGCTCACTTACTGTTTCATGAAAGACAGTACACGATGAAATGCTTATAATTGTCGTTTTAATAGACTTTTAGCGCAATATCACATTTTTTCAAAAATAATTTACTATTATTTTCGTGGGAGTTCTAAGTCTAACAGATGGAAGAACAAACACACGTTTGAATTCTGTGCCTTTTGCTTATTGAGCAATAAACATATATTTATTTATTTATTTAAACCGGAGGAACCAAAAAATACAGAGGCTTCAAAAATTGTTTATTACCCTTGCTTTAAATGTGATAAAAGTCTTCGTAGAAAGACTGTAGGGTTTAGAAGAGGCGAAGGTGTTAGATCGGTATATTTTCTCAGTTTATCGTAAAGTCGTATAATACAGAACACATGACGGGAAGAAAGGAGGGTGGCCACAGAAAAATGATTTCAAATTTTCCTGATAAATCCAGGTTTTTATTTTGTCATTTTAATGTAATTATATTAATATTTTTAAACATTTTTAACTATTATATTACACAAGTGTATTGTTTTTGGCAGAGGGCGGACGAGATAGCCATATTGGCTTGTCCGTACCCTAATAAAGAATTATTAGTATTAGTTTTTCCAGGAAATTTATTAGGTATACTTTTCCATGATTTGAATACTTTATTGGTATGATGGAGATATTTAAAGTTTTACCAAGCGGTGGCGTAGCGGTGAGAGCACTAGACTCGCATTCGGGAGGTACGGGGTTCGAATCCCAGCGGTGGCAGATGTGGCTGGGAGTTTTTCCCACTGCCTCTCGCCGAGAAACGGTAATTCCTGTACCGGCCATCTTGTTGAGGTTTTCCATGGTTTCTCTCAACATATCCAGATAAATATCGAGATGGTTTCTTATTTAAGGCCTGTCCTAACTCCTATGCTCAAAATTTGCCTACCTTATCCTAATTTCCTAAAAATTCCTTCATTCGCCCATTGCTATTAAGTGAAGTTTAAAAATTGTAGACAATAACGGGAACTGTGATAGATGGAAAATAGTAATGGTGCGAATGGCGTCTGTTATGACATAAAGTCGAGAAACGGACGTTAAACGCTTTATTATTATTATTATTATTATTATTATTATTATTATTATTATTATTATTTTTATTATTATTATTAATATTATATTGAAAGTTTTGATTAAAGTCATTTTTTTGTACTTTTTCAAATTGAATATTTTTACGCATACAAAACTTTATCTCTTAAACTAATATGGCACAGTAAATGTTTTTTTTACTGTACGCTCATTAGCAGAGATATCGATGGTAAAAAACAAAAGGTTACTTTTTACTTAATCGCCGATATCTCAGCGATAAATAGTCACATAGCAAACAAAAAAATACCAAATTGAAGCTTAAATACCAGGCTCAATGACCAGGTATTCGTAAAGCTTGGAAAAACTTTTTTTTGAGCCTGAAAGCGGTATTAAATCAACAAAAAAAATTCAAAATTTTAAACTTCAAAATGCTACTTTTCCCTGATCTTTGTAAAATTCCCTGATATTTATATGATATTTCCAGGTTGCATTGAATTCCCTGATAATTCCAGGTCTGTGGCCACCCTGGTCCGTAGCGCTACAACTGCATTATTGTGCTTCATGAATGTTGAAAGTTGTAAAGCCACACAAATTGATGGAGAATCATCCGTCTACTTACAGACATTCTCGTCCATCTACGAGCTGACCGAAGTGGAATGCAACAGACGTATAGGGAAATTAATCTGTGCGACAGAGATAGGAATAGTAAAGATTGGTGTAGGGGACGGATTCGTATGTGCTATGTATACAGAATGATTTTTAAGTGGATCTTTTTTTAACAGCGTGTAGAAATCAAATAGACGAACAAATATTTCAAGTTGCTTTTTTAATAAAACTCAAAAATGAAAGAGAATCAGGCCTTCAAAGTTTTATTACATTTTATCAAATTTTGAAGGCCGGTCCTGGCGTTATGTTATGTCACTGTGGTAATATGTTATGTCATTATTATTGTTCGAAGTTGTCCCCATTTTGTTAGACACAAAGATGCGTGCGTCGTAGCCATGCTTCTGTACATGCTTGAACTAGCGATAAGGGCCTTCCGCGAATTATTTGGAATGCTTTTCCGATTCGTGCTATCATTTCTTCGCGCGTGTTAACCAGGATTTTGAATTAATAAAACAAAATTTAAAAAATGTTATTTATATATTAGTATAGATTTACATTCAGGGCATTATTGTGAACTGTAACTCCGCTGTAGCCGGTCCCAAGCCCAGGAAGAAAGTGAAAATACTAGTAATGAGTCCTGTGGATATAACAATGCGAGATACTCGTAAATGCGGGTACCGACTAGGATTGCGTGATTATATAACCTTTGTTCGTCGTTTGAAAGGCTGTTTCTCTCTTATTTTTGAGTTTTGATAAAAAAGTTATTTTAAATATTTGTTCGTATAATTGATTTCTACACGCTGTTAAAAAAGAAGAACCAACTTCAAAATCACTCCGTATATAATATATGGGGATGTAGGTACCGGATTCATCACCGAACTGGACTGCGTGTGCAATGGGTCCGGATTCCTTCAGGCGTGTAACAGGCCGGGCAATTTGCGACCGGTAACGGAAACGCGCAAAAAGAAATCGTTCATCGCCTGGCTATATAATATATAGAATTGTATGTACAGGATGTAGTATAATAAAATGATCAAATGTCATTTTTTATAAACAAACTAAATATTTAATGATTTTGATTTTCGCAATAGCATGTTGTGTCGTAAGTAGAGAATACAATCCCGGGATTACCGGATTTTTTATGCGTAATCCCGGGGCTATCCCGGGATTACACTATGTGGTTTCTAATTGGGCTCAAATGAAAAAAAACTTGAGTAATTTCTTAAAAAATGTTTTTAATATCGTTGCACAACACAAATCACAATATAGTAAGAAAATAGACAAAACAAAAAAAAAACTTTACTTTTGCAAGAAATCAAAAAGACAACACAAAAAAGCTATTGAGAATTTCGAAAATACAATCGCAGAAATATCAAAATATCCAATGTTTGACTTACAAGCCTGCTTCGTAGTTTATTGCCAACATAAGCAGCAGCTGAAAACGCTCGCTCAGGTTCTACGCTGGTTGAAGGAATAGATAATAGATAGGTACTTATATGCTGTTTCTAAGTGATGTCCATTAACTTCTCCGTTTTCGAACAGGCTCTATTCACGTCTAATACTATTTGTCAACCCCGATTCATTTTGTACTTGTATTTCAGGATCTGGAGATTTCATACTCTTACGTATCGTACCGCGTATTTAAGGATTGTTTTATGTCGTTATGTCATAAATACCATTAATATAATCTACGCAAGGTAATTGTCAAGGCGCAACGGATTACGGAATGCAAACTAGATCTGTTTGTGCAGTCCCGAAAATCCCGAGATTAGCCAATTACGGTCCCGGAATTTTCGGGGCCAGAAAACAGCCGGGATCCCGAGATTCGGGATCCCGGGACTGTATTCTCTAGTCGTAAGTCGCAACCTCTTAGTTTATAACGCGCTGGTGATTAAAAAGTCAAAATGTATCTCCTAAAATGGTCTGCACATTATGATTTCAAAATAATCAAAGAAATAAAAAAAATTTAATATATCACTTTTCCTCACTGAATCAAGAATTTCTAAGAAGCTCATTGTTGGGGTCTAAATAATGACGTATTGTTTCGCTTTTGAGAGTGGATGTTACGTTATATAGAATGTTTCAATATATGGGTAACAATATAAACCAAACAAACCTTAGAAATTTCTACGTTTTATGGAGTTTTTCGTTAAATAGAAGTTCGCTATACAGAGTTTACATATAATAAAATTGGTGACAGACAAATTAATAATTAACTAGAGTGACCTGTGCGAATTATTCGCACTAAATAAGTATAATAATTATCACTTTACAAAATTATTTTTCAAATATGATTGCAGGTATTCAATTCGTATCTAATTTTGCACACTGCTTATAACGTTCTTCTTTTTGTTGTATTACAATATGAAGCTCAGATGACAGATCGAAGAAATATTTTACTAAAATTGTCATATAGAGGCGCAAGTAGCAAAAGCGTTGAGCTAAGCCGTCAGATGGCATCATGCAGCATTGCTGTGACATTGTTCAGCGTTGCTCGCTCTTTCAAAATTAAAGCCGTCAGATGGCAGTATGCAGTATTGTGTCTGTTGTATTACAATATCAAGGTCAGATGACAGATCGAAGTGTTGACGTTGTTTCAAAATTAAAGCCGTAGATGGCAGACGTTGTTCAGCGTTGCACTGTACTTTAATTAATTTACAAAAACAAAAGCAATAATAAATTTTTTAGTTGTCGATGTCAGTAGAGCAAGCAATTATCTGTAAAATGATATATAATTAATGTGGAGAAATTGTGAGGTTTTTTCTAAAAAGGGAGGCAAACATCTTTAACCTTAGCGTATTAAATATATATGATAATTATTTTTTTGTGTGTATGAAAATAATTTATTTAATTGGTTATGTTTCTGTCATCTGTCAGTTTATTAGATTGTGTTTCTTAGAGCTCAAAATTTCCGACCGGTTTGCGAGTAGTTGAAACTTGAAGAAAAGTGAACTTGCCATAAAGTAAGAACTGTATAACGTGTAAACCATTGGGACGTCGAAACTTCGGTGTAATTTATGCTTAATTGTTATACCTATATATACATTACATAACTCCCTATGATTTATTGGCACACACTAATACGTACATATTATATAAACATACTCATACATACGTACCTACTTTATGTAACCCTACTTGCAAAATCAATATTGTTAGGGACTAATATTTGATGCTGAAATAGCAGAAAAGCCATAATATAGATTTAATGTATATTTATTATAGTAGGGCAAAAGGATCAACTAAAATGAATTAATTGGATAATGCATCCTTTTTGCAACTATTTTTTAAAGACATTTTTAAAGGATAGAGAGAGAGAGAGAAGAGAGACGCTAAACAGCTGAGATTTTTAAAGAACATTATTGTAGACCAAATATTTTATCTAATAATAGATAAATCGTAGGAAGTTGGAAAGGTTAATAAACTTCAATTTGATTTTATTAAATTGGACGTTTCGTCATTTAATTATGACTTCATCAGCAACTTACTAATAAAATTCAATTGTTAAAAATAAAAATTTTTTTGTTAAAATAATAATAAAATCTAAAAAATGCCATTTTTTCACTTTAAAATTATATTTATTTTATCTAATACTAGCTGCCCGGTCCGGCTTCGCCCAATTGGTAGGAATTTTTTATTTGTTCCAAAACAAAATTAAAAAGTGTCAAGTGAAAATAAAAATATTGTTTATAGGTATAGGCATAAATCATTTTTTATATTCACTTGACATTTTTTAATTTTGTTTTGGAACAAATAAAAAATTCCAACCAATTGGGCGACAAGACCCTTCCAACTTCAAAAATATTGACATTTGATATATCTATTAAAATAAAGAAAATAACATTTCTGATATCGCGTGAGGTGACGCGGGTAATGGCTAGTATTCAATATGATATTTGCTATTCGTCGTCTTGGTCACCTACATAATATGTTCCACGTCATGTAAAAATTAATCAAAGCATGCTTAACTAGGTTATTTCTGACAGATCTACAAAACAAAAGATCAGCTGATTTTTTTTAATTTTCTAAATATTTCCGGAACTATAAAGTTAAGAAAAATTTTTTTTTACGAAACTTGCTTGAAATAATAAATAGAATAATAATCCGTGATGAAAAGTATACCTTTCAAAATTTCATATTTTTTAGTACCTAAAAAATTGTCTGGCACGATGTTTGACGCGCGATAATGGTCTGCCATTGTTGTTTTTCAATAACGATAATAACATATTATTAAATTTCCAAATGGCAGACGTGGTCAAATACTTTGAAAATTAGTCAAATTTTGTACCTGTCGCACCTGAGTACGGGCCGCGGCGGCCACGCTGGGCTTAGTGAGTCGCCACCCTATGTATGGTAGTATAGGTATAGGAGACTCACTGTGTAAAATTTCAGGTCTGGTCAAATACATACTGGTAGCAGGCTACTGGCTCTTATACTAAAAGGGGTTAAAGCAAAAAGTGGCCAGGGAAATAAATGAAATTTTTAATTCGAAATCTGGCAACGCTGTTCTGTTTACGCCGCGCGTATCTAGCTAGTGTATAAATATTTAATTTTTTGCCGCACTACTTTTTTCCCGTGTAAACAATGAATATTTCGTAGATACGAGGTAAAAAAAATCAACTCACAAGGAGCCTGTTATAAAACGTAACGTGGAAGGGCAAGTGGTCCTCGGGGATTCCCCGGGATGTTCATTATCAGCATATTAAGGTGTTGAGATCAAGTCGTACGAACGAAGCAGTCTAGTTACGAAACACATACACGCTTCAAGTGTAGTTTGGTTTCGTTTTTTTCTTTTTTTTATATAAAAAATGTACTTACGAAAGTCATAAATGTAATTCGGTGTTTCTCTACAATGAATGAACAAAATAACGCAGTGTACCAAGTGAACAAGCAACTCACAAGTGGGGAATGGTACTAGTTAAGGTCAAAAACACTTTTCAAAATTTTATATCTTTTCGTTTTGAGGTCCTCCGAATCCAAAAAAACACATTTTTGGAAAAACTCTGTGCGTCTGTTTGACTGTGAGCACAATACAGGTCAAACGGATGAGCGGATTGAAACTAAATTTTGGGAGGATGTTTGGTATGAAAATACGAAGAGTCCTATTTTTTTTAATAGGAAATATGCTCAGAAACTTAGGCTATATGCACATGATAACATATATGTTGGAAGATTAAAAGGATGAATCCTGGTGGCATAGGATCGATGAAACTAAGCAAATACTGAAGGTTTTTTTTTATTGCATTTTATTGTCTGACGTTTCGGCAATCTTTATGCCATCTTCGGAGAATCAATGCTGTCTGTTTTCTCAGTATTGTTGTTATGTATATAAGTATATGTCAGTATAATTTTAAACAAGTAACACTAGACACATTTATACAATTTTTAGTAAAAATCAAGTCATTTTTTTAAGAAAAATAGTAATTTTAATACCTTTTGATGACAATTTTTATTTTAATTTATTTTATACATAACAACAATACTGAGAAAACAGACAGCATTGATTCTCCGAAGATGGCATAAAGATTGCCAAAACGTCAGACAATAAAATGCAATAATAAAAAACCTTCAGTATTTGCTTAGTTCATCGATCCTATGCCACCAGGATTCATCCTTTAAACTTCCAACATTTAAACAGGATCATCATCACTCTAAATTATTAGAGTTATTTTTCACAATAAAATATATGGTGAGTATTTTTTTTTATTAAAAAAAAAAAAAAACAGTGTGCAGCAACTAAGGCATATGGTAAGTATTGTCATATTAGATTCCTAAGTAGAATATGGTTATAGGGTAAGTATTGTATTGTCTATTGTTAATTATTAAAATATATAAATAGATATGTTTTTCACTTAATAATTAGTTAAAAAGAGTCCTATTGTTTTTGGGAAAAATCGGCTAATGCGGAAAATAGATCTATGCTATAACGTTGTTTTTTTATATAATAATGGTATACTTTTCATAACGGTTTATTATTTTATTTATTTTTTCAAGAAAGTTTCGTTAAGAAATTTCTTTTATAAACTTTATAGTTTCGAAAATATTTTAAAAATAAAAAAAATCACCTGTTCTTTTATTTCGTAGATCGGTTAGAAATAAACTAGTTAAGAAAGCTTTGATTAATTTTGACATGACGTGGAACATATAATGTATCCATGGCAACGAATAGCAAATATCATATTGAATACTAGCCAATAGCCGTGTCGCCTCACGCAATATCAAAAATTTTATTTTCTTTATTATATCAAATGTCAATACTTTTGAAGTTGGAATGGTCCCGTCGCCCAATTGTCTATTTCACTCTCGAGATTAAGGCACCTCAATGATTAAAATCCATTCAGCCCTTTGGATGCTAGGGGGTAAAAAAGAATCCTACATACAAACGTAAATAGACACGTGCGAAAAAAACATAACCCTCTGCATTTGCTGTCGCAAAGGTTTATTTTTAATAATGCAATGTAATTTTCCGATGCAGTTTACCGCGAAATAATGTTTGTGTACAGCAATTTTATTCCAACTACTCATCTCTATGTCTCCTATAAACGTGCATTTATATTTACTGTATTATTTAAAGGATGTGTTAATAACTACGTCAATTTTTTCTGCAAATTCGTAATCATTATCTTTAACGTAGACTGCAGACAAATGACGTCACGTCTTGTTCGATATGTGGACAGTTTTTAATTAACTACAGTAGAACTTCTGTAAGTCGACCTTCAGGGGAGACGCCAAAAATTTTGAGTTATGAAGGATTTCGATTTTGTAAGAAAATATCGACGTTAAGAGTCATTCTAACTGATTTAGAATTGCTATGTTCGAGATACAGAGGTCCAATTTATTTTTACGAGTTATGGAGGGAAAATATATTATTTCGACTTTTTGAGTTGACTTGAGATTTCGAGTAATGGAGGTTTTGGGGCTTGAAGGGAAGGGAACAAAACTTTTTTTCGAGTTTTTGAGGTTTTCGACTTAAAGATGTTCATCGTATAAGTTTTTTATTTATTGACATTTTTAAAAAAGAAAAAATATGGATACATTCATTATTTTGTCCCTCGTTAAACTATCTCAATATTCAGTGAAAAATGGGACAATACCCCAGTGAATCCAGTTTAATAGAAATAGAAATAATTTTTATTTGTGTTAATTACTAAGTATACCTACAAAAATTTCAAAAGAAAAAAAAAGAAATCAGAATAAATCAGAAAAACTATATGGGTCAAATATTTTTTATTTCTAAACTTAATTTTTATTTTTTATACTTTTTAGGTAATTTGACTACTTTTTGTAAATCTTAATCAAAATAGGTTCAGTTTTTATAGGCCAGACAAAATATTAGAAAATTGTCCCGTTTCATACCGTAAAATAAAATAATAGATATAGAAATCTTCAAATAAATAAAATTATTATCGACCAATTTTTTCAGACTATACAGGGTGTCCCATTAAGAATGGGACATAGAACAACCGCAGATTCTCCAATTCAAAATAAAACGATTAAGCGAAATATGCTTAGATAAAATGTTACTCGTTCCCGAAATACAGGGTGTTGAAGTTGAAAACTGAAAAATTGTTAATGTCCATAATTTTTTTAATACACCGTATAATTTTACTCAAATCGACACACTTGTTAAATATCATAAAATGCACCTAACAATAAAAAAATTAGTTCAGTACGCTCTACCAGTGGCGTACGGCAGGAGTAAGTAATGCTTGTACCCCTTCTAAATGTTACGCCGCTGTCTAAATTTTAATTTTGACTATAATTTTAATTCATTTGATATTTTCTAAGTCAATAATGTACACTTGTTAGTTTGTTGTAAAGTCATTGGTTTTCGAGATATTCGCAGTTAAAGATAGATAGACATGTACTTTTTATTTGTATTATTATTAATAATATTCATTTTTACAATTTTGTCTTAAAACCAAACAAAGTAGAAACTAATGTAATGAAATTTTTAAAAATTTTTTTAAAATTTCATTACATTAGTTTCTACTTTGGCAATGGTCTCTCCCATAAATTTGGCAATGGTCTCTCCCATAAATTTGGCAATGGTCTCTCCCATAAATTTGGCAATGGTCTCTCCCATAAATTTGGCAATGGTCTCTCCCATAAATTTGGCAATGGTCTCTCCCATAAATTTGGCAATGGTCTCTCCCATAAATTTGGCAATGGTCTCTCCCATAAATTTGGCAATATGTAATCTAAAAAATATTACAAATGAATTAGTATCTACTTATTTTACAATAGAATTAATTTTTTATAATTTTTAAAAATTAATGAAAAATTAAATCCAGACCGAAACGTCATTTATTGAGATACTGAATAATAATTTTATAATTTTTTGTCAATATACAGTCTGAAAAAATTGGTCGATAATTTTATTTATTTGAAGATTTCTATTCAGACGTTAATCTACGGTTTAAAATAATATAGAGTTTAAGAATGATGTCCGCTTAAAATTTTTAGGCATGTCCTTTACTATAAATACAAGAGAACAAGAATGGGTATTACGTAACGCTGTATTGAAATTGGTTTCTACTAATAGTACTAACAGACGGTCGTACTTGGTTCGAAGCGGACAGCGGATCTGGTCCGCTCCGTACCAAATCTGTTCGTCTGTAGAGTAGTTTGCGTGTCCGCCCGGTTCGATGGGAACAGATTCGGTCGTCTGTTGCAAGATCCGCCGTACCATGTCCGTTGTCGGACCGGACCAAGTTCGAGCGTCTGTTAGCACTATAAAATTGAACGGCATGTGTGGTAGGTATATATTATTATTTGTATTATACAACTTATTGCACAGAATTGGAATCAGTAGCGTGCAGGTTATTTAAGCTGCGATTCCATTTTTGTTTCAATAAATCACCAAAAAATAAAGCAATGCAGTTTTCAAAATTTCTTTCAGTTGTTGAAAGGAACGGAATTTTGTAAACTTCCTAATTTTATTTTCGTACATCCTTGTTTAATTTAGTTCAAAGTAATTTATATAAATAAAACTTCCTGTCGACGGTGTTTTCTTTTGTACCTATGTTATAAACTTAGTGTCACTGTGGAATGAAAACAAATTCAACATGCAAAAAACAAATGAAGTTATTAATTATGATAAGCGAATGTACATTTCGCTAATGTATAAAGATGGGCTCATAATAAGGTTTTGATAATTTTTGTATAATTTTCGGAGGATTTTAGGAAGAGATGTACAATGTACATTAGTTATGTTATTTACAAAAAAATGTAGGGATACAGGGGCGAACAAAATAAGTTTCTAAATTTTTTGAACAGATGTTTTATAGATTATTGAGATTTTAATAAACTTACCGATGCTGTTAATATGCCATGGAGGATTATCTTTGAATTTCAAAGTACAATTCATGAATCATAATCTAGTCTTAATTAAGTTTGGAGTCAATTTCACTAAAATAGTTTTTATTTATATCATTAATTTTATAAACTGTCAATATTTTCCATCAGTATATAATCAACATATTTCAGGATTCAGGTACAGTTTTTAGAAAAATTAAACTGTCAAAATTAAAATATCTACATATAATATCTAAAATATTGGCTAAATGAGATCACTTTAGACTATTCTGTCGCTCCACTTGCGTTTTAGAACGTAATTTAATGCCGTATTTAACGCGTTTTGTATATGAGGCCAATGTTTTATTGCGTAGTTTTATAAACGGCTTGAGTAATGGCGTAAGACGAACTCGGGTGGCATTTTTTACCGGCATATTATAAGAACTTTGCGCGTTACAACTTCGCCGATCACGGACACATTATTATATTAATATTATCATATTTTGCCAAACTAAATTCAACTCTTAATTTCGAGAGAAATAATATTTTATTAAATTAATAATACGCAGTTGTTTGTACATGAATGAACAGAATTTGTTATACGAGTCTATTCACAAAAATAATGTTGAAAACTAAAAGTTTGCTTTAACCTCTAAGAATACAACGTAAAATTATGCAACATAAATATTATAAAAGTTTACAGGGCTGTATCCAGCTCAATATACTACAAATAAAACATTTAATAAGAATCACGGCTATATTAACTTAAAAAAAACGTCCAATGTCAATACGTGTCAATATTTAAATTAGACTACTTGGATTTTGAAAGGCCTGCACAAAGTTATTTTATTAGTGCAAATAGTAACTCATAAACTCGACTTCTTTTTAATTAAAAATCAACATACTGCAATGACGCATTTCTAGGTCACGGTATGATATTTGTCAATCAGCGAATGCTAAAATGTGTGTGCCCAACACGTGCTTGGCCGATTCATTTGTAAGTTTGTCGCAAGGCGCCACTGAGAAAAACAGCATATTCTTTTTATCGCAGGTTGTAGTAGAGCTAAAGTTCAATGTAAGACAACAAAATAACAAAGAAGGCTGTTTCATCAACTAACTTTTATAAGATAGAAATGACACGAATAGGACGTGCGGCACAAGAAATGCGTAGGGGAGATTGGGTACAATTCTAACGATTTTCGTTTAACAATAATATTTTTGGAATAAAAAAAATATATTCATACAGGCATTAATGTGTCTGTTTAACACAAATATTAAGCGACGGCCTCGAACTGCGCTCTGTATACCTGGCTCCTAATCATTATTACACGAACTGCGCACTGTACAAAAGACCATAAAAATTCACAGTACACGAACTGCGCACCAGGCAATTATAATAATAATTATGTATGATCAAAGGAAAGAAAAATAAAACTTAAGAGCTCTGCAAGTTTTAAAAGCACAGCGCCAAAACGACTCGCCATTTTTTAAAACCTTCTAAAAGGAAAACTTTACACCTTCCAAAACCAAAACTTCGTTTCCTCTTTCACTATACTCAAAAACAGGATTCATAATGAATATCAGACGGTAGAGTAACTTTTAGCAAGACTTCACTACAAGCACCTCCACAAAACAAATCTGAAGAACAATTGAAAAATGAACACATCCATCAAAAGCAAAATAATATGCGAAGATAAATCAATTAAGAAAAGGGATTAATAATTATTTTTGTAAATACCAGCAATTGGACTAGTGCGGAATTCATGTTAAATATTACAGGTAATAAAACGAACCCTCATTAAAAGATTAAGGAAGTGCGCAGTTCATGCACGTCCATATTAAGAGCACTGTGGTTGAAACAAAAATAAAGAATAGTTACTTCTTACCACAACAGTTTTATTAGCGGATGTACATTTCGGGAGCTATGCTCGTTATTTTTTTGTTTTACGGTTTATTGTTTCTTATGTTTTTACAAATTCTTCATCGACACGTACCTTTGCGTTGTTGACAGTTTGTCAAGTTTGTTAAGTAGATCATAATACCTAACCTATAAACGTGGACTACTATATCCACAATTGCTCTTGTGAATTTATTTATGAGTTGTTTATTAACTTCTTGTGAAGTGTACAGTTGTGAAACATTAAAGTTAGTGGAAGTTTTGTGTTCAATTGGGTTGGGATAAAAAATTATTTTTACGTTTACACTAACGCCATCGGTCGGATTTTTGGGTGAACGTCAAAATATTCAACAAAAAGAGCAATGAGTATAGTGCAGTGTATATTTATTCTTTAACTAACTTTTCTACCTGATATTTTGCTTGGTGAATTGAAAGCAAATTTTATTCTAACGAATAAATCTGTTCCAATATTAGTATATCTTAAATAATGTTCGGTGAATATGGAATTTAGATACTTTTTATTTTTATTAAAATATGCCGCGTACTTGATAAGTGGACAAAAATATAGTTTGCACCACAAAATTTGCTTAAATCTTGTAGGTACTTAGCAACGATGTTGCCACATTCTAAAAAGTGATTAATTTTTAGGGATGCTGTTACAACTGTATCGTTACAATTGGGCTTTTGAATGAAATTTTTTTTTGTCATAAATGGAAAGATCGTATATAAGTTTTATAACAAAACTATTTTTCTTTTTTTTATTTTCGTTATAATTCAAAAGTTATATCAAATTAAAAATACATTTTTGTACCCAGTTCCGAGAACGAGCCGACATTTCCCGAGCATAATGTGACGTCATAATGTAAATTTCTATTATCATCACATGCAATTGACAGTGTTTTAACCTCTCATTGATTGAATACAGTCAATATATTAAGAAATTTATCAAAAATGTCGAATCTTAAATGTTATCGTGCTTGCTTTGTACAAAGGTGTACGAATATTACATAAAAAACTCCCCACAAAATGTTTTTAAATGTGCCACAAGATGTTACACGTCGAAAACAATGGTGTCAACATCATGAAATATCCATTTTTAGGGTTCCGTACCCGAAGGGTGCTCAAACGGGACCCTATTACTAAGCCTCCGCTGTCCGTCTGTCTGTCTGTCTGTCTGTCCGTCTGTCTGTCAGCGGGCTGTATCTCAAGAACCGTAATAGGTAGAGAGTTGAAATTTTCACAGAGTGTGTATTTCTATTGCCGCTAGAACAACAAATAATTAAAAACCCCCCAAAACTCCCAAAAGAGGAGCAAACTAAGTTTTTTGCATATAATTCGCTCAATTTAAATCAGATCGTTTCGAGACCTGTCGTAAACGAAAGAGGAGAAAATTTTACATAGATTTTGTATAACAGAATTCGTCGAAACAATTTTTTGTACAGCTTTATATAGAAATATAATGTATAAATTCAATTTTGTCTAATCCATAGCATACACGGAGATCATCTGTCTTCGTTTGTTGCATAGTGTACTATGGGAATTTAAATATTGCGTATGTTTTGTCTTAAAAAAAAAGATTGCATTTGTTCAAAAACGAATGTCATTTCAAATATTAGTCAGTCTTTTGACATTAGTATTTTGTGAAAGGCAACGCCTTCTGAGTTAACGATTTGAATAACTAATTTTAATTATTAGAACATATTGCTTTGACAGATGCAAACGTCATTTTTTACATTTTTTACCATTCCAACACCATGGATGAGCGGAATGAAACCAAATTTTGGGAGGATGTTTGATATGCAAATATGAAGAGGCCTATTGTTTTTCAGAGACGTCGGCGCAAGCGCAAAAGAAATATATATTATAATGTTGTTTTTATAAGATAATAGTATACTTTTCATAAAGGCGTATTATTTTGTTTTACAGGAGTTTTGTAAAATAAATTTTTGAAAAAAATCAGCGCATGCGTCGAAGAAATATATACTATAAGGCTGTTTTTTATATAATAACGGTATACTTTTCATTACGGTTTATTATTCTATCTATGTTTACAAAAGTTTTGTAATTTTTTTGGGAAAAATTGGCGCATGCGCAAAAGAAATATATGCAATAACGTTGTTTTATGTAATAATAGTATATATTTCATAATGGTTTATTATTCTATTTTAAAAGAAAGTTTTGTAAAAAGTTTTAGGGGGAAAGGCGGCGCATGCGCAGAAGAGATATGTGCTATAACATTGTTTTTATATAATAATGGTATACGTTTCATAATGGTTTAATATTCTAAAGTTTTGTATTTTTTTTTTTTTTTGGGGAAATCGGCGCATGCGCAACAGAGATATTTGCCATAACGTTGTTATTTGATATAATGGTATATTTATCAAAACCTTATATTATTTTATTCTACAAGAAATTTTTGTAAAAAAAGTGTTTATAATATAAAAACGCCGGGGTGAATTATGTAAAATTTCACGCCTTGAAATTCTTGAACTACTTGCATACTCCCACTGGTTACATATTGTTATAGCGCCTCTCTTGTTTCTTTTACAAAAGTATTTAAAAAGTACATAGTGTACGGAACCCTTCGTGTGCGAGTCCGACTCGCACTTGACCGGTTTTATTTACTTTTTTTGTGTTGCAAGGATCATTTTGATGTAAGTATTTTAATATAATACTGTAATTAATAATAATTTATATCAACGTATAAATTTAAATATCTGGGTGACCGAACTTTGCTTGGAATAGTTCAATAAACATATTATTAATTTGCTGTGATTTGTTGATTTTGTACTATTTTTTTTTACGAAACGAATTAATTTCAATGTTATGTATTTTTTAAACGAGAAATCCAAGATTCAACTTTACCAACTATTTTTCTCTATAATAACAGTCGTTCCCTTTGTAAATATTATTTATGTAGGTCGTCATTTTGAAATCTGCCGCCGTTATTTTAGATCCTTTAAAAATTGTCGTTTCGGATGTAATTTTACTCACCCATTGTCATTTCTCGGCACTCATTTTTAAGAATAATATGGTATATCAATTTTATCGATGTATTTTTCTTAGCAATGTCTTGTATAATATTTCAATCAATAATATTTGCTTTGCATAGGTCACAAAAAAACTCACAAAAATCGATATTCAAGGCAATGTAGTACCTACATACATAATATCTTTTAGTAATAGACTATAGTATGAGCTGTGTTTTTTCTCATATTAAGATAACAATTGAAAAAATTAGTAACAATGTGACAACAATAAAAATTTTCAAACAATGAAATAAAATAGTGTATTTCAGTTACATTATGATGTGCCAGAATTTTTTGAACCATAACTCGCATACACATGACGAAAATGGTGTGTGGTACATACGATTAAGTATTTGCCAGGTGGTAAAGACTGTAAGTTCAGAACAGAGCGTCATTAAAAATATAAACCGATTTTCATACTTAAAAGCCGCTGTGTATTTTAATATGTCGTGAAAAGGTATGTTTCAACTAGAAATATAATCTTTATATATATCTTTCGAGTGACACCCTACAAATAATAATAATAAATAATAAATTAACTAAATTATTATATTTAATGAAAAATATTTAGTTTCTCATAAATTACAGTCACATTATTATTTAAAAAAAAAAACAACCTCAGCTGAATTGAACCGAAAATGTATCATTTTTTAGAAAATCTGTGATCATAAATAATATCTACAGTAAGTATATTAGCAGAATTGGCTTTTATAAAAGCTTTGTCACACATTATTAAATATAATTACTTGTCAACAATATTTTTTTATACTAAATTTAGAATAGTTTTAGTCAATTCACAATATGTAGAAGCCATTGATAGACTGCTTATATACATTTTAACAATATGACGTCACAACTGTCAAAAACAATTTTAGTGCGTTTACGGTCACGTGATTTTTTTTAATATTTTATCAATTTTTAATTGCTTATAATTTATTTAAAAAAAGTTTTTTGAAAGTTTTTCGCATCGATTATCAATATTATTTATAATAAAGTTTTAAAATACAATAAAAAAATCGATAATTATTTTTTTTTCAAAAGCCTAATTGTCCCCGATCTCCCCTACCGTAGATACGTGTAAGTATAAAAGTTGACTGCGCTGGCAAAGCAGGGAAAACAAGTCGGCTGTGTTGTTATTTAACGTGTTATGTAGTTGTTTTGTGAGGATGTCAGCCTCCTCAGTGTGCTGTTGTTACTCTACTTTCACATTCTGCTACAGTATACTAGTACTATAAATGCACCAGCATTCCCCGAGGCATAAAACCGAATTCAAGGAATCTTCCCGATCATTCTTCTTAGTGGATCTTTTAGCGTCAACAAAACGAGACCGTTAACTAGTTGAAAAAAAAAACAGTTTACATTAATAGACCAGTGCAGTTCGCCCAAAATCAAGTGAAAATTTGAACAATATTGTTCAAATTTGGCAATTATATATGAAAATGTACAGTTAAAATCATTCATAAAAGGAGAATTCAATATTACATTAATAAATGTAATACACCTTCTGAAAGTAGACATTTTAACGAAGAAAACCCCATACTACAATTTTTGTAAATCTGAAATTTTTACATTACTTTTTTAGGTTAAAGTTAGGGGTAATTTTTCAGTTTTTTGTTAATATTACATTGGCAAATTAATTTTTTTGTTAGAAATAAATTCGGCTTATTTAGAACATAGAAAGGTAAGTCTCCTGAAAATTTCATGAAAAAAAAACATTTTTGCAGGAGAAAAAAAATTAAAAACGAAAAACACGGTTTTTTCGATATTTCTCTGAATCTTTAAGGTTATGTGAAAAAATTATATACATAAAAGTTGTAGATCCTTTTAATACCTACAACATTGCAATACAACATTTTTCGATTGGAGGTCAACTTTCGCCGGAAATAACGAAAAACCGCGTTTGACCCCTAAAAAGCGCCCTCCGCAGCCCCCCGACACTTTACGCATTTGAATTTTTGGTTTCTTTATTTCTGACGGCAGTTTTTTCCCTTCCTCATCATTCGTTTTCTGCTATTAATTTTTTCCTTGACCCTTGTCAAATGCTAACTTCACTGGTCTATAATGAAAATTGAAACTGTGATAAGTACGTATAAAACGGCTTATTTCTAATCGGAATAAAATATTTTTTTTTTAGTTATTTTTTAATAACATCTAATAAAATCTGGTTTAAAAAAATGTTTCGTTTATTTATTTTTATGTTTATAGCGTGCTTTATTAAAAGTGCGATTTGCAACCGGGGTAAAGCCGGACCGGTCAGTTAGTTATTATAATATTGTACTGTCATCGAAACTACATACGTATGCAAAATTTCAGCTCAATCGGATAACGGGAAGTGGGTCAAATTTAACTTGCAAGATTTGATTTCAGACAGACACCAGGACAAATGAAACTAAATAAAAGCTTGTTGAAAGATTGCTTTTCTAGTTAAACTTTGATGAAAATACATAGAAAAATGTTGTTTCTTAGTGAAATCAAAAACGTATGTTTCACATGATGGATTATTTTTCGAGCGGGATTGATTTAAAATTCTACAATATTTTTCTTATACAGGTGCACATAGGGAAATTAGCATTGGGAAAAAATGACTGGATCAGAGTGAGCCTTGAAATCTCGTTTTTCAATTTGACAGATAATATTCTTTTGCAAAATGAATGTGTATACTACCGAAGAAAATATTCAAATGATATTATGTATTTGTTTTTGCGATAATGGCCTTAGTTGCTGATTCGCTTATTTTGTTTTTAAAATTAAAAAAAAAATAATTACAACATAATCGGACTTTTTTATTAATGGGACATTAAATTCCCAAAAATACTTAAATATGGTGCGAGATCAAAATAATATCTCCGCCTATTCGTGTTGAGCCTAAAGACATTGGGTCACTGATTTACCAACGCGCATACGTCATACCAGTTAGACAATTTTTGAATGAAATGTTTCCAAACAGATGGAGTTGTTTTTTTGTTTAATTTTTGTACAAAAAAATTAAAATAATGATTTATAAGAGCTTTTTATTATTAAAAAAGCCAAGTAAAATAAAAATAAATCAAAGCAAAATAGAAATCCTCAAGATTACCACGATAATTCAATAGAAATAACAATTAATGCAGTCATGGCTAACTCTGATCCAAGAATTTTTTCGCAATGCTAATTTCCCTATGTGCACCTTACGTGTTTACATACTGTTTAAGTCAAGACATGTTTTAATGATTAATTCATGGTAAGTTTGAAATCTTCAGTTGACTGCTTCAGCGAACCGATAATTCAATTAAAATAACCTCACGCATTTACGAACAATCATTAATATAAAAATCTGACATTTTAATTTGATTACTAAAATTGTAATTAATAAAATATACACTTTCTGTCGGAGCCTCGCAATATATTTTCTCACAATTACGTTACGCAACGCAGATACAATGTAGATATCTGTATCCAAAAATCAAAAAAGCTTATGGCGAATTCGATAAAATAATATTTAAGACTTCAAGTAAATAAAATTGTCGACCAATTTTTCTCAGACCGAACGATATATTGACAAAAAATGATAAAATTACAAATCAATAAAACATAAGATGACGTTTCGATCCGGATTTGGATCTTCTTCAGAAATATCTAAAAAATATAAAAAATAATTAATATTAAGTTATTTATTAACTAATCGATTGTACGTAAAATTGAAAGTTTGAAAGATTAAAAAATAATGAAAAATTAATAACAAACAAAATTTATAAACCGTAGTCATGGATATCAAAGTACCCATAAAGAAAAAATTATTTGAAAAAACAAAATATTATTTCAAAATAATATCATAAATATTACTTAAATTTTCCGTATCTAATTGAGCATTAAGAGAGTTTTTATTAGATTTTATATATAACATTTCCGAAATACTTCTTTTAAAATAATTACTTTCATTATCTAAAATTTTAACACTATCCCAATTAATTTTATGGTCGTAATCAATTGTATGCTTAGTTACGACATTATGTTTATCAGGGAGTAGTTTATAATTGTTTTGATGCTCTTTAACACGTGTTTTAAGTGCTCTTTTTGTTTGCCCAATATAATTCATATTTCAATCTTCACAACTAATTTTGTAAACAACATTATGTTTTTGTAATTTGTTTAGTTTATCCTTTCCCTTTTTAATAATTTTGTCTAGTTTATTATTTACATTATAAACTGTTTTTATATTTAAATTTTTAAGAAATGAATTAAATTTCTGAGAAATATTTTTGTAAAAAGGAATCACAATAAAAGGACAATCGACATTATTAATATTGTTTTGTGGATTATTACTCTCTTAATGCTCAATTAGATACGGAAAATTTAAGTAATATTTATGATATTATTTTGAAATAATATTTTGTTTTTTCAAATAATTTTTTCTTTATGGGTACTTTGATATCCATGACTACGGTTTATAAATTTTGTTTGTTATTAATTTTTCATTATTTTTTAATCTTTCAAACTTTCAATTTTACGTACAATCGATTAGTTAATAAATAACTTAATATTAATTATTTTTTATATTTTTTAGATATTTCTGAAGAAGATCCAAATCCGGATCGAAACGTCATCTTATGTTTTATTGATTTGTAATTTTATCATTTTATTTACTTGAAGAGTTCTATTCAGACGTTAATCAAAGATTTGAATATTTAAGACTACTATTATAGTAATAGTTCAGTTTTCCATTATAACGGGAAACATTATTATAGGTACGAATTAGTGATGTGTCCACATGACTCTTTATTGGGAGCTGGCTCCGTGCGCTCCGCTCACTAAAAAGAGTCGCTCAGAGCGAATCGTTCAAAGGAGCGACACTAGACAGTACGCACTACACAAGAGTGCAGACTGCAGAGGTGTGAACTGTCATCATACATGCTCAGGAATCATGTAGCATTGCACAATGCACAGCACAATACACACACTCAGCTCTGAGCTCATTTTCATTTGATTCTAATCTTATTTTATTCGCATGTCGGATAAACTATAAAGTATAATAAAAACTGAACAATAATAACGTTTATTGTTACAATATTACATCTTTATCAACGACGTCAATGTGAATGGTTTAAGTCACTACAAGCTTAGTACTATTACACTTATAGTGTGTCATTTAACATTAAATTACTCAGCAAAGATAACTCCGTAAGTGCAAAATTCACTAGTGCCTCTGTGGCCTGTGCTGTATGCGCTCTGTAAATGTGCGAATGCAACAGTACAGAACAGCTCAGCTCAGCATAATGGCGCTCGGAGTGAGTCATTCACAAAAAAGAGCGACTCGGTCCGCTCCGAAAAAGGAGTAGTGTATTATGAACGACTCGCTCAGGAGCGACACATCACTAGTATGTACGAATCGTATTGCGTGGCAACTGAATCAAATTGAACAAAAAGTAGAAAATAATTATTAACAAAATAATTCAATTATAGTAAAAAAGCGTAAGATGCTTGATATTAAATGTTACAATTATTTCATTCGTAGCTACAAAAATTAGAGTGGTAGTGAAAATATAGTAAGTAATTGGCACTCTACGCTTTTTTTACTATAATTGAATTATTTTGTTAATAACTATTTTCTATTTTTAAGTTCGGTTTGCTATAAAAGCGTTTTTTAACTATAATTATCTTAATCTTAATCAAAAGTAATTACTACAGATCCTTCAGGCGAATTTTTTGAAAAACAGTTTCGCCTACGTGTGAAATATTACGTAACTTATTATTTTTTTCAAAAGGTTGTACGTTTTTTCAGGAACTTTTTTTCAAAAAATTCGCCTGAAGGATCTGTAGTCTGATTCTTTGTCTTTCATTTGGCGTTTACCAGAACCCTCTAGCTTTAAAAATAGCGTCGGGAGAACGCGAACCGTTTTTAGGCGAGGGGAAAAGATTTGAGATGAAGGGTGCAGGGGGTGTTTGCAGGGACGAATACTCTTAACCAATAAAATTTAAATGATTCGAATCGATGTTAACTCGACAGTGTAGGAGACGCAAATAACCAGAGTTTTCGAGCATCTATAATCTAAAATGTTTTTCTTTTTCAACGAAAAATACCGACTGGGGGATTAATAAATCGTTTTGAAATATTGAATAGGAGAAACAAAGTTAATAAAAATTTATTTGAAAACACAAAAAAAAATTAAAAATTTGACATTAGCGTCTTTGGTTTTTAGCCTACGGGCGTAATATGTGGGCCAATAGCAAATCAAAACATAAACCAATTAAAAATTTTATATTGACAACATTCCAATATCAGTCTGTTTTTACGCAGCGATAAAATCTTGCAATTTCACAAACATGTATCAATAACCCCCACGTCAGTCATACATAAATAATCATCAAACGCGAGCTATAGCTCGAGTTGCTCTGCTTTATCGGCGTAGATCTCCAACAATAAATTTAAATAAACAATCGCTACGTCCGGGGTGAACATGTCGTTTGTCATCAATGTTCATCTGACAGCACGGCGAACATAATCGTTTACCACCGCGATGTCCATTTGACACTCTGCTCTGCTGCTGTCCTGCTCTCCTGTTACTACTGGTAAAATTCGATTGCACACGGGGACCTTAATTCACAAAGCTTTGTTAGCTTCCTATTATCATGTCAACTGCCGACTCAAAACAATGTTTCTTTGACAGTACGACGAATATAATCATTTACCGTTAATGTTTATTGAACATCTAATGGCTGGTTTACACGTTGCGAGCTGCTGACCTGACAGTAGGCAACATCCACTAATAACCTTAATTTATAAGAAGACATTTTGAAAAAACAGTAGTTTGTGTTCTTCCCTAGAGCAGTGATTTCAATGATACGGCCCGCGGGCCGCATCCGGCCCTCAAGCCATCTCAATATGGCCCGCCACCAGAATCTATCCAGTGAGAATTTTAGATACCTGACATCAATGATTTTATCAAAAACAGGAGACCTCAGGTGTCTGGATGCTCAACCTCAAAATGACAAAATTTTCTGTAAAAAATCCAAAATCATAAGGAGATTTATAAAGTTAAAAATTAAAAAAAACTTTTACATGTAGTCTTATTGAAAATATGTCAACCTAGCATGCAAACCGTACATTTTCATTTTTTGCAAATAACCAAATAATGTCAGCAGTTCCGAAAACTAACGATGTCTTACGATTATTTTAATATTGGAGACTTTTAATCATTAAAAAAAAATTATTAAACCTTAGCACTTTTCGATTATGTACTTTTATTCTTGACAATTTTAACAATTTTAACTGAATTTTCAACTTTTTAGTGATTTAATTTTAATTTTTATTACTTCTAATTTCTTTTTTTAATTATTTATTGCAAAGAATATTTAAAATACAGATATTTACATAAATTTATTTTTTCTAACCTAACTTTGTACAAAAAATTCAAAAGTTAGTCCATTAGGTAACTGAAATAATTAATTAATATTAAATTATTTAATTATTTTAATAAATTTTTAATTAATTTTAATTAAAAAAATTATAAATGTATGCCTTTATGACAATAATTTATTAGTATCATCGATTTATAACCTTTTGTAAAAAATTATTATGGAAAATTTCCCATTTAGAATTCGACTTACTTTTGATTGGAACTGTAACGCACCAACCTCCTTAAATTTCATCACAATCGGTCCAGCGGTTTGGCCGTGAAACCGTAACAGACAGACAGACAAAGTTACTTTCGCATTTATACTATTAGTAGGGATGAATCATCCTGTATAAGTAGTGGACACAGTGACCATGCCTCGACCACTTCATCAGCAAAGTCTAATTAACTTTATTTTGTAACAATTGTGATTCTGTGCCTACGTCATACGTTACACCGAATCAACAATGAATGCGTGTGTTATTATATCATGTAGGACTACAGACGGAGTCAAACAAAGGAGTGTAATTTGAATAGCTTTCAGAATAATTTAGCTGTATTCATTGGTAGCTCTGCTAGGTTCGGTTATCTGAAACTTCTCTCCCTTATCACGTATTTTCATGTCAAAAAAGTCTGTGCCGACACAATAGATTTTAGTTTTTTCATTATTTTTCGCATATTATTTGAACTAGAGAGTGTTTTAAAATCACTTGATCTAACCGAGCGGAGTGGCGAAAGCACTGGACTAGCATTCTGGAGGTACCGGGTTCGAATCCTGGCGAGGGTAGATGCCCTGCTGCCTCGCGCCAAGAAACGATAGTTCCTGCATCGGCCATCTTGTTGAGGAAAACCTTGTTTTCCCTCAATAATTTCAGATTAATATTGAGATGGTTCCTTATTCAAGGCCATGGCCAATTACCTGACAAACTCCTATGCTCAATATTTGCCTACCTGATTCTAATGTCCTAAAATTCCTTCATTCGCCCATTGCTATTAACTAAGTGGAAGTTTAAAAATGTATTAAATGACGGGAAGTGTGATAGATGGAAAACAGTAATGGTGCTAATGGCGTCTGTTATGACATAAAGTCGAGAAACGGACGTTAAACTCATTATTATTATTATAAAATCACTAGCTTAAGCAACGAATAATTTGTAGATGGAAAAGTCGAAAGCAGAACATTTGACTTAGGAACTTTGTTTGGACTAGTTAAAACACACTAAAAGTCCTTACCCCTCCGAGGTACGCCCGAAGGGGGGGAGCACAAAGAAGGTCCCGTTTTTTGGTTTTTTGCTTTCATCTCGAAAACGGTACGTCGTACGAAATTTTGTTGTAATACATAATGAAAGCTGATAAAATTCTCTACAACTTTAGCTTTCACACTTTTTATCTATCTCCAATCTTTGCCTAGCTATGTGCTCCGAAAAATGGTCGATTTTCAAAAATGTGTTAAATTCTCTGTAGTAACAATACGAATTTGTCAAAATCATTTCGTATTGCTCATCCACACTATTAAATTGACGCCAATTTCAAAACTTTACTATTTTCCGCTTTTGAATGTTTTTTTTTTCATTTTGATAGAGGTTCAATTTTTAAATTTTTTTTTTCTATTATAACTTTTAGTGGCTTTGCAAAACGTACTTTGCACGTAATTACACAGTATTTTAACTATTAAAAAATTGCTGAACCGATTTCAGTAAAATTCATGAGAGACTACCCTGAATGTAATACATTCAGGGTAGTCTCTCATGAATAATTTATTAATATAAGCGCGTTCGACATACAGTCATCTTCAGATATTATTTTATGTCTTAATAAATAGGAAAAGAATAAAAGAATTACACGTATTATAGAAATTTGGAGTCATAATTATTTTAAATTAGAAATTCTAAAAGAAAAACTATTAGAAAATAATATCTGAAGATGACTGTATGTCGAAAGCGCTTATATTAATAAATATTTTAATAAATTATTTTGGAATAGTTTTTCTTTTATAATTTCTAATTTAAAATAGAAAAAGAATTATAAAAATCGGATCGCAAAATATTCCTTGACAGTTAAAACGATAGAGATATTAGTAACTAGAGTTCGCTAGTTCGTATGCTTGCCATAAGTGAAAGTGTCCTCAGTTGAGAGAGAGAACGCTGCAGCGGGTACACAAAACCAGATATATGTTTACTCAAATCAGCATTGTTTTGTATCATTAGTGACCACAGAAATAAGGAATTCTCTCTGAATTGCAGACACTTTCACAGCTCACTCGCGTACTCTAATATAATATCTCTATGGTTCAAACCCAAAGTTTTCATTCGCAGAAATTTTTAAATGAAGCTATCATTTAGTTTGAAAATAAAAACGCATTCACAAAATTACTTTGGCTGCAATTTCAGCCTGATCATGGAAATAAATTTTCAGACAACGAAAATATTGATATCAATTTACATTAATTAAACATTTATTTTTAATCCGCAAAAGCGCTTTTCCATTAAACAAACTTTAACAGCAGATAAAGCATTTTACGTTAAAACTATTTGTGCTGTGGTTTCAACGACAACGCCAAACACCGAATCGATGGATATAATATTTCATAGACTTTGAATTGGAATAACGAATGGCCGCGGGCTCTTTAATTTTAACTGATTAAAATCACAAAATGTACTGTGAAATGAGTATTTTTTGCATCGCAACTGCGCCTCCCTTATGGATTGTGGATTAACTAAATTGTATTTTGATATATGCGACAGATGAATTGCACACAGCGTTCCCATTAATTTTGTAAAAAAAGTTTTTCAATTAACTTTTATGAACTAAAAAAAAAACAGATACCTGGTTCTGCGATGGTGTGGAAATATTGTGTCATATTGAATTTCTGCATGATTTACCTGTAACAAATAAATGTTTTGTGTTAAAAGATGATCGATAAACAAACCAACATATACAATACATTATATTTATACATTTTTTTATCAATCACTACAGTGATATAGGTACGCTCGTATCTACAAAACTTTGAAATAAATTTACCATTTAAATATTATAAAATTATACGGGATACAAAGCTAAAATATTAAAACAATTTTTATTCACTAGAACAGTGATTCCCAAAGTGGTCTATATCGACCCCCAGGGGTCCACGACAACTTGCAAGAGGTCCATGCCAGCGGGAAAAAAAATTGGGGGTCCATGAAATGACAATGGGGGTCAACGATAGTGAATCTCCTAACAAAAAAAAGAAACAAACTGGACATCGTTAACCGAAGAGATTTAAGATTAAATCTAACTAAATTGATTTGTCAAATGTTGAAAATTTATTATTAAAGCATCAGGTTCATCCCTCACACTAAAAGCATTTATTTTTTGCTTAGTTATTCTATGTAACAGAAAGTAAATTTTAATTTGATTCGTTTAATTTGAATCTAAATAATCAATGTATAAAACTAAACATTTCACTATATCGTTATAAATTTAAATCGTTAGTGAGTAGCACTATACCGGTTGTCAAAAATACATTTGAAATTAATGAATTTGCAAAAAAAGCAATATCAGATAAGCAGGGAGTCTACCTAAAACCGAAAAACATGGCAAGTGGTCTACGAGACAAAACAGTTTGGGGACCTCTGCACTAGAATATTATTTATTGGTCAACGTTTCGGCAATATTTATTTCTTTCTTCAGGACCTTAAAAATCTTTAGTGAAGTCACAAAATTTAAAACATAAAATAATTTAAAATCATTATTGTCAAACATATAAAACTTTTTTAAAAAATTAAACTTCATTTAATAATAAAAATAATAAAAACTTTAAAAGACCTATTTTCAAAAATTATAGTATTATCCTTTCTTTGTAAAAAAATTTCTTTTACAAAGAAAGGATAATTTTATAATTTATATATCTTATTTTAGTATCTAACATGTAGCTACATCTCAAAGATATTAAAGCTATTAAAAAAATAAATATAGTTTAAAAAAACTAAAAAACACGCTTTATATCGAACTAAAAAGTAAAAAATATATTTTTTACAATAAGCGTAAAACAATAATTAATAAAAAATACTAGTATTATTGTGAAAAAAGCGTGGGGCGCTTTGTTCCACATTTTCGTACATCGAGCGCCCCACGCTTTTTTCACAATAATACTAGTATTTTTTATTCATTATTGTTTTACGCTTATTTTAAAAAAAATATATTTTACTTTTTAGTTCGATATAAAGCGCGTTTTATAGTTTTTGTTAGACTATATTTATTTTTCACTTTTAAGTTTGATATAAAGCGTGTTTTTTAATTTTTTTTAAACTATATTTATTTTCCACTTTTTAGTTCGATTTATTGTCAAAAATTTGCCGAAAAAAAACAAATTTTTTATATCGGCGTGAACGGGATTAGAACCCACGACCGGTGAATCCGAGAGATGACGTCAGCGAAGACTAGCGCCTTAGACCGCTCGGTCAACGATTGCTCTTACAGTAGTGGCATAACATATTAACAGTAATAAACCACTTGCTGTAGTCCGAACGAGGTTACAAACAAACATACATACTTACATACATACATACAAACTTACAAGTGAAACTAATATAAAGCGTGTAAAAATAGAACGAGAACAACCTTTATAAGTACGCTTTTAGATTATATTTGTAGAACGTGGCGCGAAATATGATCCTTTTTCATTTTTGACAAATAACAGGATTAATAAAAATATTGCAATTTTTTTAATAGTATTTTTACCAGTTCGCTTACTGAACAACGATTCATGAATGTTTAGGAAGATAAAATGACGGACGTTGGACTCGATTGTCAAAACGTTTTATTGTTGTCACACGTCCGTGTGTAGTCTTCATGCAGCGTCAGCAGAGCTTTCATAACATGTATTTAGTTTAATTTCACGCTAGGTGGTCGCTGATGGAGGCGGCGGTGACTGGCGACACCAAAATACTCCCACTGTTGAATTTCGTGTTGAAAAGAGACGTCACTCTTTCAACATACATCCAACCATGATATCACATTCGACCTTTTATTGTGATTAATCAAAACATTCAAAACGTACTCCTTTCACACCTATTCGTATTTTTAACAAATTGTCATTCTTCTTTCGGAAAGGAAAAACTATCCAAGCTAGGAACGGTAATTATAATTATTTTAGTGTAAAGGCTCTTGTTAACGACAGTTTTAGTCAACGGGTAACGGGCCGACGCGAAACAGTTATCTTTGTACACGATCGGCTAATATACTTGAGCGCGTCCGTTGTTATCGATATCAGTTCTATACTTGAAGGGCGAAGAAGTGCAAGTACGTTATGGCTTGATTGTCCCAACACTGGCCTATTATGAACAAGGCTAATTAATAAATCCATATCAATATCAATTTTAAACTCCATATTGACAATGATCAGCACAAGTTAGGTAGGTAGGTATAGGTAAAAACGTGCGCGCACATCTGTCGTCGTCAACAGAATTCTATGAAATTACGTGGTCCACTGCGTCGGACCGACCGCCGTCGCGCCGAGGGGCGACGTGCGGGTATCCGTTGAGTTTTGTTGCAACGGTTACATGCCCACACTAACTTATTGAGCATTGCGCGTCGGCCCGTCGCCCGTTGTAACGTGCTGGTTCTTTTGGGGCACTCGACCGTGTGTTTTGAGTGACCCGAACGACGTACACTTCCTTGACAAATTTGCCGGCACTTTAAAAATTCTATGTTTAATGATTATTTCAATGGTGGCCAACAAAATTGTAAGGGTCAAAATCTTTTATTATTTACTTTTCTTTCATCAAAACAACATAATTCAAAACAACAAACAAATAATTAGTTTTATTCAAATTAAATAAATGATAATTTTACAAAAAAATGTTTACATTAAATTATTTAAGTTAATTTCATTTAGTTATTTTTTATTTCATTCACAAATTTAATAATTTTAATTTTACATAAAAAAAAAGGTTTTAAGTTGCTTTTTATTTACACAAAAAATAATTTATTTATATTTAATTTTAATTCATCAAAAAAAATATTTCTTTTATTTTCTTATAACCAGCATAATTACAATTATTCAAGCCTAGTTTCAATTTAAATTTACAGTTATTATTTCATTGGAAATGATTTTCAATACTTCTTAGTTTTTCTTAATTCATAACATTTAATACTTTAAATTCTTTCGTAAGTAAAATTTTAATATTCTTGTCATGTCCTTTTTCAATTTTCAAATACTTAATTTCGCGTTTTTTCAATATTAATTAATTCTTTAATTATTCAAATAAATACACTTTTATAATTTCATCAATTTTATAATTTCATAAATTTCAACAATTTTCATAATTCATCAATTTCATAATTTTATCAATTTCATAATTTTATACCTTCAATTTTACCATAGTGCCGTCAATATCGGTCACTTTATTTTTATCATAATAATTTTTTAATCAATTATATCTTAACAACGCTCTACTCAATATCATCAACATCTAATTTTCATGCTTTCAAGAATATTAAAATCTTCGCTTATTTCTCAAATTCTTTACATATTAATATTTTGTGAATCATAGTTAATTTCTTTTTGTACATTTCAACTTATATTTTTTACAATGATTGTTAGAAAAATCAGACTATTTATGGATCTGTTTCTAGGCTTTATAATTTAATTATAACTCAAAAAAAAATAACTTCTTTATTTCAATTATTAAACTTTAAAAAGATTTAACTGTAGGGAAAAAACCACGCTACAGAAATCTGGCGAGGATAATTATCTTTAGCATACTTTTGACAAAATATCCTCTTTTAAACATCGAATTTGCACGATGCAAAACCCAGTCGTACATACTCGATGGAGTTCGTTAAATATCATTTCACACATCAAAATTTATACAATGCAAACCCAGTTGTATATCTTTTGACGGAATTATTAATATGATCTTTGGATAAAAAATTAACTATCATACAAAAATAACTTATTTCATTTCCATTTTTGTTAAACAAAGTTTTTCTATTAGTATAATCAATATAATTTTAAGTTAAAATAAATATATTACCTCATGATGATGTCTGTTTTTTATTGAAGATTAAAACTAAAATGAATTCAATATCTATTTGAAGTAAAGGTTAAAACTAGAATTGAATTTAATGTCTATCTGACTTAAAAGTTAAAACTAGAATGAATTTATAATATTTTACAAAATGAATATTTAGTCAAAAATGCGATATCCTTCAAATGATATTAACCAATCAAATTACGTATAATTGACCTGTTCGTAACTTGCTTTCGCTCGGTCATTTATTAAAACATTTCGGATATACAGAATAATGCTTAATATTATACTTTTGATTTTATGTTGGAATTTTTTACAAGGTGGTACCAATGATAATAAATAATATTGTTTTACAACGTTAAATAATAAATCGATACCTGTAACGTTGTAGCGTTACACCGTCATAAAAATCGTTGTCGTATAAATGCGAAAGTAACTGTGTCTGTCTGTCTGTTACGGTTTCAAGGCCAACTCTATGGACCGATTGTGACGAAATTTAATATGGAGATAGTTTGAAGCCTGGGGAAAGACATAGGCTACTTTTTTTTTTAATTCAACCCCTATGGGGATGAAGTGGGAGTTGTAATATTATATGAAGGTACGTTTTCACAGTCAGACCGCTGGGTCGATTGTGATGTAATAAATATGAAAACATGAAATTAATATGAACAGTTCGCGGTACCTACAAAAAACAATCGAGGTCTAAAGGCAAGTTTTCACACGTCAAGTTTTTATCTTTTATATTATAAAAAAAACTTCTTTCATTTTTGTTAATTTTCTAAAAGGCTGCTAAACCAATTTTGCTAATAAGGGATCAACTTTGAGACATTTTTAGTGTCTAATGAAACCGAAGAGCAAGGTACACATCGACAACTACAACTTTTGCAATATTTCTTTGACTTTTGTTAATTTTCTAAAAAGCTGCTGAACCGATTTTGCTGAAATTTATAAGGAACTAACTTTGAGACATATTCTAACGAACAAAAAAATAATCATCGAAATCGGTTCACAGTCGACGAAGATATCGACGTACAAACATACAAAAAAAATCCAAAAAAAAAAATACAAATACAAATCGAGAACCTCCTCCTTTTTTTGAAAAAATGACTCGCATGTGGAAACCTGTCACTTGAAAACATAGAACCCTTTTAAATCTCAATTATTATTTTGTATAAGACACCGATTTTTTTTCACATTTCTTTATGGAATTTAATTCTAATCGCCAGGAGCGCAGACCAAATGGTAGGTATAGCAAGACGGCCATTCCTTTGCAAACTTTAGAGTCGTTTTCAATCGATTTCTAAATCTGGTCAAGGCCGTAGGCAGGGGGGGTGTTTTGGGGTTTCAAACCCCTCGCGAAATGCCTTGGCCAACCCACCGTTTTATACATATACTTACTGAAATATTTTCGATCTGTGATACTATAACTGGATTCCATGTTCTTCGGAATAGTAAAATCGAAATGTAATGCATTGCTAAAAAATTAATTGAATCATTAAACTCTTTCGTCGAATTCTAAGTCGGCTCCATTTTAATTTTTGTGTTATAATTAACACATGTGTAAAATAAAATTGTTACTTATTGTCTCTGGCCCTTGAATCTAGTCGATATAAACTAATGCGTTGTTCAACTGTAATACCCTTGGCCAGTTGTCGGCCGATCTCCGGTTTCGTATTATAATAATGGTCCGTTTTAGAATCCGAATCAGGTATTGAAAGTGCCCTTATTATAACGTCCGCATTCTGTCATATATAGGTTATGTGCGTATCTGTGTTATCACCACAGTACAGGATTCCAGAAGCGACACTCACTGTATAATACGCGCCACGAATCTAAAAGGCTCTGAAGTTAGATGCGAATGCGGGCTTGCACTTGTACAGTCTGTTGAAAAACAGCAAACTCGCAACTCAACAAAACTAAAATAACAATAACAACTTGACAATAGCGTACTCGACTGTACTTTTAAGCAGGAAAGCGACAAGTGACAAAGGCAACGAGCGATCACGGTCAATCACCGACGAGCGCACGTTCTGTACAGCTAGCTGGGAGGTGGTGGGGGTCTCAACGGCTCTAAAATGTACCTTTGCGACGCTGTTTGTGTTCCGAACCTTTTAGATCCGTGGCGCGTATTATAACTACTACCGTAATATCTCGTGACATTGAAACCTGTTTTTGGTGCTGGGTTTAAAAATGAGCTAGCCTCCGCTCTCCGTCCTTCTGTCTGTCAGCGAGTTCTGTCCCATGATAATAGGTAGAGAGTTGAACTTTCCACAGAGTGTGTTTTTCTATTGCCGCTGTAACAACAAATAATGAAAAACTAAGATGAAGAATTTCAAAATGGCCGCCATGCAAATTGGAAAAAAATCTTCGATTAAGCTGATATTAAGTATGCGTGTTCAGTCTTATTAACAATAAACGAAAATGAAAGAAAAAAAGATGGCGATATTCAAAATGGCCGCCTTACAAATTAAAAAAAAACTCCGACTAAGTTGATATTAAGTAGGTATGCGTGTTCAGTCTTATTAACAATACACGAAAATGAAAGAAAAAAAGATGGCGGATTTCAAAATGACCGCCTTACAAATTAAAAAAAATCTCCGACTAAGTTGATATTAAGTATGCGTGTTCACTGTTCAGTCTTATTTACAATACACGAAAATGAAAGAAGAAAAGATGGCGGATTTCAAAATGGCCGCCTTACAAATTAAAAAAAAAACTCCAACTAAGTTGATATTAAGTATGCGTGTTCAGTCTTATTAACAATATACGAAAATGAAAGAAAAAAGGTGGCGGATTTCAAAATGGCCGCCTTACAAATTAAAAAAAAAAACTCCAACTAAGTTGATATTAAGTATGCGTGTTCAGTCTTATTAACAATATACGAAAATGAAAGAAAAAAAATGAAGAATTTCAAAATGGCCGCCTTACAAATTAAAAAAATAACTCCGATTAAGTTGATAGAAAAATAGATGTTGCCTCGCAATTATGTGACAGATCCGTCGGTTGACGTCATCTTCCCATTACTATTCTATTGCACGAGTCAACTAACCATGAATTTTAGGTTAAAACTATAATCAGCATGGCGGACTTGATCATGCGCATAAAAATACGGTTTAATCGCTGACGCTTCTGTAAACACTTTTCTGTGGTTTTCACATGCACAGGGTCAGTTCAATAAACCAAACGTTTAGAGACCCGGAGTGAACATAACACATACACACACACCAACACATACACACACACTCACACGTCACACGCGCGTCACGACGTCACGTTCCTGTGTCGTAACGGGGTGGGGCAACCGTCGGTTTAACTGCACAGAAACGGACTCGTTGCGAAACTTCGTTGAAATTCTTTTCAAACTTTTAAGACAGAATCTATACTAATATATAAAGCTGCAGAAGAGTTTGTTTGTTTGTTTGGTTGGTTGAACGCGCTAATCTCAGAAACTACTGGTTCGAATTGAAAAATTTTTTTTTGTTGGATAGCCCATTTATCGAGGAAGGCTATAGGCCAATTGGAGCGGAACATCGATGAAAAATGTTGCAAGATGTATCTCAAAATTAGTCCATCCGACAAATATTATCAGGTGAAATATTGCAATATTAGCGCGTGAAGTTTACAAGCCTGGATAGCTCAGTCGGTAGAGCGTAAGACTCTTAATGCCAGGGTCTTGGGTTCAAGCCCCACGTCGGCGAATATATTTTTCTTTTCTACATTGCTTTCTTCTAAGGCTTACATTTCAATTTTTTAAAATTTTATTACGACTAATTAAAATTAAATAAATCTATTTAATAGCTCATTTAAAAACTGTTACAACTATAGGCACCTATATAAAAATAATTTTCCTACAGTATTTTCAATTAAATTAAGAAATTTATTACTTAAAAAAAGTATAAATACTGCTTTTTAACGACAAAAACTTTTGAACGGTAACGCCGATCATTATAAAGTTTAAACACAACATTCATCTCGGTAAACTAAGATGAATGTGCGTACTCATGTCCCTTCTTGCCCCATTAGTTCTTTTGCACCTAGGTGAAATCGGGCGGGACCGCTAGTATCAAATATTTTCTCTGAATTGCATTTCGTTCCTTAGGTCCTGGTTTAGCAAATAAAATAAATAAACATTCTTGTGGTTTCGGTGTTCGACTCTATCCCGAAATGGTCAGTGCTGTATCGTCTCGAATACTGGAAGGTTTACAGCAAATTGTTTCTTTAATAAGACGCAGTATTGACACTTCGAGAATTGATTTTTCCCTAACCCTAACCATCTTGATATTTATCCGGAATTATTGAAGGAAACCATGAAAAACCTCAACAAGATGGCCGGTACCGGAATTACCGCTTCTCGGCGAGAGGCAGCAGGAAAAAGTTCCAGCCACCGGGGATTGAACCCGGCACCTCCCAAATACGAGTCTAGTGCTCTCACCACTACGCTCAATTAATTAGAAAAAAAAGCATAAATTTCCAATTCTTACTCCTTTATAGGTTAAATCCGGTTCTGTAAAACGGTGATGTTGAGTTTGCACGCCTCTATTGCAGAAGTAGTGGCACAACGCGGTGGAGAGAAAGATCGATAAAGTAGCGCCTTGTCCCGACAAAAAAGTGACCACCGCACCAAACACTAACTAACAAAATATCGGATAACTTTGTGTTGTTCAGAAACATCCACAAGTTTTGTCTAATACCGGATCTGACATAAATTAGATTTGTTGATCTTGCCAAAAGATTCAACATAAAACAAGGAATAAACAGACTTAAATATGTTGTAACTTTTGAAACCGAATTTGTTATTTCAGAGTATAATCGTGGATATGAAATAATAACATTCAGATTAAAATACATGTATAGCACCGAGCGGGGTGACTTAGTAGTGAGAGCACTAGACTCGCATTCGGGAGGTGCCGGGTTCAAATCCCGGCGGGGGCAGATGTGGCTGGGAGTTATTCCCACTGCCTCTCACCGAGAAACAGTAATTCCTGTACCGGCCATCTTGTTGAGGTTTTCCATGGTTTCCCTCAACAATTCCAGATAAATATCGAGATGGTTCCTTATTCAAGACCATAGCCGATTACCTGTCAAACTCCTATGCTCAAAATTTGCCTACCTTATCCTAATTTCCTAAAAATTCCTTCATTCGCCCATTGCTATTAATTAAGTTGAAATTTAAAAATTGTAGAAAATAACGGGAAGGTGGTAGGAAAAAAATAGTAATGGTGCGAATGGCGTCTGTTGTTACATAAAGTCGAGAAAAGGACGTTAAACGCATTATTAGTATATTTTCAACTAGCGGCCCGATCCGGCTTCGCTCGAATTTGTAGATTGTTATCGTTTTTTTCATCGACTTACATTGCAAAATTGATATCCACAAAAAGCGTTTAACATTAAATTGGGTATAGTAGTCCTTAAAAGATAGACAAATATCATCGCGAACTTTTCTATAGACTTATAAAAGAGGAACAATTCCACCATACATTGTTTTGTTATATCTCAAAGGGTTTAGGCAGCATTTTCGGTGAAAGCTTTCAGTTAGCTTGATTTTTTCCGACATCTTCAACAATCATCGTCATATTTAAATCAATTTACACAAAGCATTAATGAATTATTCACATATGTCAAGATCACTATGTCAAGATCTAGTATTTTATCTAGTATTTTATGGTAAGGTTAAGATAAGGTTGCAATAATTTTGTATTTATTTGTGAGATTCATTAGTATTAATGTTTGTAGATCGCCTGATGAAGTGTTAATTACAACACGAAACGTTGCGAAAAATAAAAAATTCGTCTTGATAGTTTTCTATGATCCTTCTTCCTCTAAAAACAACAACTTACTACATTCACATAAACCTTTCTCTTGAATCACTCCGTCCATTGGTGAAAACCGTATGAAAATCCGTTCGATAGTTTTTGAGTTTATCGCGTTCGGACAGACAGACGGACGAGGAGGGGGAACCTTGTTTTATAATATGTAGTCATTTCACTTAATGATAGCAATTACAGAATATATCGGTTGCAACGAAGGCCTCGGAGCCATACAAAAGACGTTATATCCGATTGTAGTTATAAGCAAATAACATTTTAACTACTATTCGGATATATCGAACCCTAATGCTGTAAACTGCAAAGTAAAACAAAAAAATATTTTTAACAAAAAAATTGAACCGACTTCAAAATATGCACTAAAAAGTAAAAAATAATTGCGTATTGAAATGTTTTGGAGTCGGTGTCACATCGGAATTCGAAAGTAGCAATTTCTCGGAATAGATTTCATTTTGGCTGACACCGACTCCAAAACATTTCAATACGCAATTATTTTTTACTTTTTAGTGCATATTTTGAAGTCGATTCAATTTTTTTGTTAAAAATATTTTATTTTTCTCTTTTTAGTGTTAGATATTTACTCAATAAATTATGCAGTTATTTTATGAAGTATTGCAATGGGTAAAATTTGAGAGTTTCCCTCGATTTCTCCGGATTCCACCATCAGATTCTGACTTGGTTCCGATGGGACCACCTCAGAAGTGCACTCTTTCGAATAAAAAAAATTTTTTGAAAATCGGTCCATAATTGACGGAGAAATCGGTGAACATACATAAAAAAAAATATACAGTCGAACATAGAACCTCCTCCTTTTTTGAAGTCGGTTAAAAAATGACAAACATTCTATGGCACGCCGTTTTACTATTTAATAGTAAAATATTTTTTATAAAAAATTTAAAAATATTTAACAATTTTAATTTCAGAAAAAAATTTTTAAGTGAATTATTTTTATGTGTTGACATAATAAAAATACAATATTATTATGTGTACACATAAATTTAAATGCTTATACATAGGAAGAGATAGGAAATACGACGAATTATAAATTATTATGTGTACACATAATAATAATGTATTTTTATTATGTCAACACATAAAAATAATTCTCAAAAAATTTTTTTTCTGAAAATAAAATTGTTAAATATTTTTAAAATTTTTGGAAAAATATTTTACTATTAAATAGTAAAACAGCAAATATTTAACAGTTTTAATTTCAGAAAAAACATTTTGAGTGAATTATTTTTATGTGTTGACATAATAAAAATACATTATTATTATGTGTACACATAATAATTTATAATTCGTCGTATTTCCTATCTCTTCCTATGTATAAGCATTTAAATTTATGTGTACACATAATAATATTGTATTTTTATTATGTCAACACATAAAAATAATTCACTTAAATTTTTTTTTCTGAAAATAAAATTGTTAAATATTTTTAAATTTTTTATAAAAAATATTTTACTATTAAATAGTAAAACGGCGTGCCATAGATATAGGTACTTATTTTGATATGAAAACCAATTATTTTATAAGAAACTAGCGACCCGGCCTGGCTTCGTTCGAATTTGTAGATTGTCAACTTTCGTTGGAAAATTGGTCTCCACGAAAAGTGCTTTTACTTTAATACGTCCATCCTGAAGGTCCATTCTAAATATTGGTGAAAAAAATTGTAATCGGATGAGTAGTTTCAGAGATTACTTCCTACATCCAAACTTTATCTCTTTATAATACAGTATAAATATGCAAAAAAGTAGTACCTATACGTATATTGCGAACGTAATATTATGATTCGTGGTACTGTTAAAACTTGCTGACCCTCGTTATAACACAATATCGCTTACTCGTTGATAATAAACTTTATTAAAACTTTATAATATATTTATCCAAACAATTAAAGGAAAAGATTTGTTTTAATTTTTTGAGTATTTTTTTGTAGAGCTGTATTTTTGAGATGAAATAAAAGCCATTTTGAAGCTTGAAGTTTCTTGTAAGAAATATCGTAGCTTATAAAAATTTTCTGCTAAATGATCTCAAAACTTGAAACTTCAACCTTCAAAATGTTTTTATTTTTCATCTGGATTCGACCATATTTCAGCTCTACAAAAAATACAAAAAAAAATCTGTTCTTTTAACTGTTGAGATAAATGTAGGTACACACACTTCTGTTGTATTAAGGGTTGAACTATCGGAATTCATGAATTCGGCAATAGAAAACTCTTTAAAGAGAGATTTGAGTTGTCAAATCAAAAACTAAATGGACGAAGTCCGACTAAAAAAGCAAGGGTCTAATTTTACTGAACACATTGTATACAACTGCGGGTACATACTATATCTATGTACCTACAATATATGCGACATTAAATGGATTATGCTGTCTCACTATGTCCCGCATAACCGACCATTATCCTATTTAGTATCCCGGTCCTGTAGTCACCATCCAAGCATGACATACATATTATGTACGTAGGCTATGTAATACAAACATTACGGTCCTGTACGAAACTATAATATAAAAAAATTGGTTGTCTGTAAAGTCGGTTTACGGACGATAGTTTTACGTGATAACGTATTCCGTAATACATAACCTAAACCTCCCAAAATTTGGTTTCAATCCGCTTATCCTTGGTGTCGGAATGATAAGAAATGTCAAAAGTGACGTTTGCAACTGTCAAAGTATTATGTTCTAATAATAATTAGTTATTCCAATACTTAACTTAGAAGGCGTTGCATTTCACAAAATACTAATGTCAAAAAATTGAATTAAACATTAGAAATGCAGCCGTTTTCATGTTGCATTTATACAGCTATTTTTCTATATAAATTTGTATAAAAACTGTTTAGGCAAATTCTGTTATACGAAATCTATGTAAAATGTTCTCCTCTTTCGTTTAAGACTGGTTTCAAACCGATCTGATTTAAATTGAGCAAGAAATTAGCAAAAAGCACGCACAGGGTCAGGCGGAACGTTACGCGTTACGAACGTTAGGAACGTTACACTTTTTCGTGCATGCAGCCGGTGTTTTATCAATTTATAAGATTGGTGATTCATCAATTTATAAGACGTTATCACGTCAAAAAATAAATCATTTTACTCCCAACTAAATGCGTCATTAAATGTTTCATATCAAAAATCAAACTAAACTTTCAAAAATGTTTGTCTTCTATGATATTTTCTCTATAATAAATTAATTTTTAATTTCTTAGGTAATAAATCATTTACAGGTTATAATAACAGATTTTTTTCAATTATGCGTTCAATTATAAAATTATGATACAGTACAGTTCAGAACCGCACTGACAAAAGAAGATTTTGTATTTGTGCAGCATACCGGTAATAGACACTGCACCTTGTTATAGATCTACTTCCGGTCTGCGCTCTCCTGCGATGGGTTGGTAACACTGCTACGCCGGTAACTGACCGGATATACGAAATGTGTTCTAAGTTTATTGGTTGTTGACGTGGCTTGAGTGTGTCTTTTATACCAAACATGCTCGCGAATATAAATACATGATTACGAGCCTATCATTTCCACCGTTTTTTGGGACATAAAAAGTGGATAAGTTCTGTATCTAGTGCGTAAATAATTATAGACGGTGTATGGATATCCATACACCATCTGAAAGGAGATATTTTAACGAAGAAAACCCCATACTACGATTTTTAAAAATCTGACATTTTTTAGATCAGCGCGGCCGCAAACGAAGAAACGCTCTTCACGGTCGCATGACGCGTGCTGACTGTCCGTATGCGTCGCTGTCTATTAGAGGCCCCCTCCCCTCGCGCGACGTGACGTGTTGCTACGTTGCTTTTTGACAGAGTTACAGAGGTGAGCGCCATTACCCAGTGAGCGCAATTCCCCCTCACCCCCTAAATTTTTATTCGAAACATTACAGCTTATTTAGGACATAGAAAGGTAAGTTTCCTGAAAATTTCATGAAAAAAAAATCATTTTTGCAGGAGAAAAAAAAACATGGTTGTTTCGATATTTCTCTGAATCTATGAGGTTATGTGAAAAAATTATATTCATAAAAGTTGTAGATCCTTTTAATACCTACAACATTGCTATACAACATTTTTTTATTGGAGGTCAACTTTCGCCGGAAATAACGAAAAACCGCGTTTGATACCTAAAAAGGCGCCCCCCGCAGTCCCCCGGCCCTTTACGTTTTTGAATTTTTGGTTTCTGTATTTCTGACGGCAGTTTCTTCTCTTCCTCATCATTCGTTTTCTGTTATTAATTTTTTCCTTGTCAAAAGTTAACTTCACTGGTCTATAGTTGAAGTTTGGCGTCTAGAATTTATTATATCATCAGCGACCTTCGTTCTCAATTCATTATGAATTTTATAAATGTAATACATTTTGAATTGTGAAACGGCTTCCTTTTGTCGAATTTCTCATAAACATGTACGACGTTACAAAAAAGTTGTAATAATAATATATTCTTACACCCACAGTTATAATGCAAACATGTTTATACATTATTTAATATCCTGCTGGAGCGTTCTTTATACAAGGCGAATACACAACACGAACATCACCATGACCATTAATCATTATAAAGAGTGATAAGCCGAGGTACTGCAGCACATACATATTATTATTATGATTATTAAACATCGGACATTTCAGTCAAAAAAATGTTAAAAACCGGAGACAACAACATATTTAAAAGTTATTTATTTTAATAATAAAAATCGCAGGTTTGTGAACAAAAGTTATATTTATAAATGTACGACGTAAATTAAATAAATTTAGACTTTTTCAAGTACAATATTGTACTTGAAAAAGTCTAAATTTATAGACGACATTTATACCTGCGATTTTTTTTTATTAATTATTATCGATGGACACGATATCTAATACCTATATTTTATTTATTTTGTTTATTATAATTTTTAAAATTGAAAATTTTCAATTTTCTCTTAACTTCAAAAAATTATAATAAACAAAATAAATGACATTCAGTCCTTACTGTTAAACTGTACTTGACATAGTTAAGATTTTGATCATCATTTGGGAAATTATTCTAAATTATGTTATACATATCACCATCTACATATAATGTTTTTTTTTTATTTTTTGACAACATTACACATTTGATGGCATTTGTACTCTAAGGCCTAGTTTATATGAGAGGCGTTCAACGCGCGTTGGCCCAACGCGCGTTTACAGCTTCTATACAATTGTATAGGACTGTTTATATGATAACGCGCGTTGGTGGCGCGTTGAACGCGCGTTATCATATAAACAGTCCTATACAATTGTATAGAAGCTGTAAACGCGCGTTGGGCCAACGCGCGTTGAACGCCTCTCATATAAACTAGGCCTAAGGATGAAGGTAAATCCTTCGAAACGTTAGTCAATAAATGCAAATTTATTATTTGTAATTGCGTTTTTCTGGATCCTTTGGCCACTGTAGACGTCTACAAAATTGTTAAGAAAAAATAAATAAATTTTAAATATTTATATGACGCAATCTTGTTAAGTATATTTGTAAAACTGGGCTCCATGAATAAAAAAATTTATAGGCCAATTGTTTAAACATGTTTTGTTGTTTATTATAATTTTTTAAAGTTATCAAAAAATAAACAACTTTTAAATATTTATATGACGCAATCTTGTTAAGTATATTTGTAAAAAGGGCTCTATGAAGCAAAAACTCTATAAGCCAATTATTGAAACATTTTTGTTGTTTTTAATGGACACATTTTTTCAAAAATAAATATTTAGTTAATTAGCCCCACTGTTTTAAAAATACTTTTTAAACGGAACTTTATTCTTTCAAGTGTTAAGATTACACCATGATTTATTCAAATTATTAAATTGTTATTTAATACTGTAAAAAAATTATTTTATGTCTTGTACTTTCTTTACAGGGAGTTGCGCTCGAACTGTAACGGCCGCGCGGAACCCTATTTTTAACGTTAAATTACAATAGGTAGAGTTCCGGAAGTGGGACTTTATTATTGGAAAATCTGGTTTTCAATTTCCTTATAGTTTTCAAGTAATTGCCAAAAATCTGAGAGACTTTTTTATGTCTTTTCGTTTTTTGTTAATAACAAATGTAATTTTTGTCGGCAAAAAAAACAAAAAAAAAATGTGTCTTTCGGAATATTTTCAGAATCGAAAAAGCTATTGCTCATATTTTTTGTAGATTTGGGTCTATTTCTCTCAAGAATCACAGTTCTTGACTAGGCATTTTACAACTTTATATAAAATTATGTTTTGACTATCACGCGCTAGAAGTGAAACTTCTTATCTACTAGAATTTGTTGATGATTTTATTATTTCAGGATTAGATAATGGTTATGTAAAATTTGTTACCGTGACTAGAGAAAATAACCACAGTACGCACTGCGCATGCGTGTAGAGTACGCATCACGCTTTAACAGAGAAACGATTTTCCCACTCTTTTCTCTCAACTGCCGATTGAAGCGTTTCACTTTTAATCTGATCCAGAACAATTTATTCCATAGCAGGCCTAAGAAATTTTAGCTTCAAAAATTATTCATCTAATATATAAAATTCTCGTGTCACAGTTTTTGTTGCCATACTCCTCCGAAACGGCTTGACCGATTTTGATGAAATTTTTTGTGCTTATCCGGTATCTATGAGAATCGGCCAACATCTATTTTTCATCCCCCTAAATGTTAGGGGTAGTCCACCCCTAATTTTTTTTTTTATTTTTTAGACAAAATTTTTAATTTCTATTTTTTTATGATACAACATACAAAAATACATACAATCCTCAATTTTCACCCTTCTACGATCAACCCTTATTTTTTAATAGCCATTTTAGTAATTTAATCATTTTTCCTCTCCGGTCGAAAACTGATCAATCGTCATTTAATTAGTTATCCCCGCCAGATGTCTACAGGTGTCACTTCGCCAACATCTATTTTTCATCCCCCTAAATGTTAGGGGTAGTCCACCCCTAAATTTTTTTTCTTCCTTCCCCATTCGTTCTTTTGCACCGGGCACGACGGCGCAGCCGAAGTGTGTTAGGGGTAGTCCACCCCTAAATTTTTTTTCTTCCTTCCCCATTCGTTCTTTTGCACCCGGGTGAAACCGGGCGGGACCGCTAGTAATAAACTAAATACGTGAAAATAAAAGATAGTTTAGCGAACAGAGCTTTAAAAAAAACGCGAAATGAACTCTGAAGTATATTTTTTTTTCAAAATCTTTTATAACTTTCAAATGTGTGAACTTATTCTTATCCTTTCTACTCACGAAATTGTATACATTACGCTAAGGTTTAATAAAATTTTATAGTGTTTGCAAATATATGATTTTACAGTGCTTGTAGCTATTTGCTTTTGAGCAGAAGACCAATGCTGGATATAACTGACACATAAAAATTCCAATATGTAGGCATTGTTTTGAAAACAAAAACGCAACGTTTCCCTTTTAAAGCCATCTCACAAAATTGCCATTAGGCAGAGGCTGACAGGTGTACAAGATACGTCACAGAAGGAATAAAATATTAAGGTGCGTCCAAGATGCAATCTGGTAGTCAGATTCAGATTTTCGGCATCTGACTGTCGGACTCCGAGTGGCGTTGGGTGTGGCCAATATGAAAGCTGGTTATCGGCGCAAACAGAGCATTCATATTAAATAATTATGGAGCGAACAGTACCGATTGCAGCTTTGTTGCTGCTTGGTGACAATGTTACATCTAAATTAAAACCTGTTAAAAGTGAAATACATCCAATTAATAAATTAAGGTCGATTTACAGGGAGCACAAACACCTTTTTCCGCAGTTACTTGCCGACGAAAACCGATTTTTTGAGTATTTCCGAATGAGTCCGGATACTTTTTACTTTATTTTGTCAAAAATTGAACACAGGCTTACGAAGAACTGGGCGAAATTCCATATTTTATAGCACCTAAAAACAACACTGTCAGACGCAGGTTGTCTGAAACCAGAATGTACAATTCATACTGGTAAATATCTGAGTCAGAGAGCCGGTGCGCCGGAAAACTGCGCGCTGGTGCATTATGGCCAGTTCGATTTAGCAACAAAGGATTTTATGCACGCTGACTGTCTGACTCAGAAAACCAGCGTCTGACTACCTGACTACCAGCTTGCATCTTGGACGTACCTTTAGGTTATGGGCTATGTGCAAGGAGGCGAAGTTACAAATTTATCGATGCGAGCGTTCGTGGTGAGCACTAGGGGAAACTTCAAACTCAAATTTGCCGTATGTCAGTGAGCAATGTTTATTAAAAGTGAAAATAGTTATAATTTTATCAAGTTTTTTAATTACAAAGAAAACATGGGCAAAACTAGGCGATCTGGAAATGCTTGTTGTGTTTCGGGCTGTTGCGCTGATGGCGATTTAAGTAAAATTAAGATCATTGGTGGCAAATTTGACGTTGGATGAGTGGATTGAAACCAAATTTTAGGAGGATGTTTGGTATGCAAACATGAAGAGCTTTATTGTTTTTGGGGAAAATTGGCGCATGCGCAGAAGAGATATATGCTATAACGGTGTTTTTTTTATAATAATGGTATACTGTTCATAACGACTTATTATTCTATTTATTATTTCAAAGTTTCGTTAAAAACATTTTTTTCTAAACTTTATAGTTCCAGAAATATTTTGAAAATTAAAAAAAAATCAGTCGCTATTTTGTTTTATGGAACTATCAGAAATAAACTAGTTAGGCATGCTTTGATTTAATTTTTACATGACGTGAAACATATTATGTAGGTAACCATGGCAACGAATAGTTAATATCATATTGAATAGTAGCCATTATCCGCGTCACCTTACTTTTATTGTCTTTATAATAATAATAATAATTATAATTATAATAATAATAATTATAATAATAATAATAATTTTATTCGTTTCAGAAAAGCTCTGTTGAGCATGAAACATAGTCATAATACAAAATTTAAAATTTAATCACTAAAAAACTCCAGAGTACTATAATAACACTTCTCAGTGAGGTACTTAATAAGACATATTTTAAATAATTTGATAGATTATACTATATCATATGTCAACATTTTGAAGTTGGGATGGTCCCGTCGCCCAATTAGCTGGAATTTTTTTGAAAATCTATTCTGCAATCCAGTAATAGCGTACTTCCTTCAGGATACTTAAAATATTGACATCCCTAATCAATATATACGTTGGTCCTCTTCCGATTTATCAATTCTTAGATGACAAGAACTATAGAAAGCTGACGTGTACCAGTCGTATTATCACAAAGAGTAACGCTCGTCTAAAGACTGTATATAGAAAAAGACAGACAGACAGACATCTGTAACAACTGTTACCAAGCGCAATTTTTCCAATGATCAAAGTAGTCCTGGCAGTAAACAGTAACGGCGGCATACGGATATTGGTTGTGATTGTTTCATTGCTTCGGTCGAATTACGTACGTAACTAGAATGTCTAAAACGACGTTCACACTCCTTAATGCCCATATTCACCGAACACTATTAAAGATATATAGTAGAAGAGCCGAACCTAAATCGACCTTCACCGAGCTGATAATAGAATGAAACATATTTTATCATGAATTTAGTTTATTAGAAAATATATTAAAAATGGGTTTGTTAAAAAAATCCTGGACAGACTATTTTTAATTATTTAAAAAAAAAAGATTTTTTATTAAATGTTGCAACATCAAGATAATAAGAAAATTTTGTCCTGACTGAAAGTATAAAACGTATAGAATGTGCAGCCGTTGGGTTGTCTATTATTTACCTGGGCGAACTACTGGGTTGTCAGGTATAAACAGGTATGTCGATGCAAGTTACTTTCACTTGATTGGATAATAGAAAAAATGTTATGTCATCATAAGCGCTGTTTTATTGCGAACACGTTGATATAGGGTTGTCTGCGAAAAATTCGGTCCTATTAGGGGTTTGCGAATTTTAAAGATTTTAATAAAATTTTATATAAAATAAATTTTCCGCACTTGAAACAGCTAATAACACTGTTATAATATGTTATATAAAATAATAATTGTGTATATATTTTGCACATCGAGTTAACGTACTAAGCCCGACGCGTAAGAAATCATCTAACACTTAAGACCGTACATCACTGACCGTTTCAGGATAGAATTTCAGTTTAACCGAGCGCCGAGGCCACAAGAATGTGTTAAGCTCGTCTTGGAGAATTATCCTTCTAGTTATTTATTTATTCTTGCGACGTCAAAGTACGGTTTTAGTTAAAACCGACACTATACCGCGAACGAAGCTGACGGCAAAACTCTACGCCGATGCAAGCCATATCGAAGCTATAGCGTTAAAACACGGTCGTCAGTGTGGATATACCTTTCAATTTCGTGCAATAACCAGGTATAAAGGCCGCTGCACACGAGGCTAGAAACACTGCTTGGAATTCTTTTGGCCGGCAGGTTGGGTACAAAGCTGGAAATGACGTCACTGAGGACTCGCCTGCTAGCTCACAAGATAGTTCTTAAAATTAGAACAGGGGCTGTTTTCCTTGCTAGGTATGAGCAAGAACCAATTAGGAAGCAGTATCTTGTCACGTGGGCGACTTGATCAAACGCCCACAAACCAACAGGGCGTCATTCTGCTCAGTCAGACAACAGACACGCGTTGCTCTGTGTTTATATTCGAACCAGATCGATCCACAAAACAAGCTTGAAAAGTGGTCTCGAGTGAAGCGAGCACTTAACAGCAATCCGGAAAACCAGCGCTAGAAAACTAGTAGGCAATTCTAGCAAGGAATCTGGTAGCGTTTCTAACCTCGTGTGCAGCGGCCTTAATATACTAGGTACGTGTGAATCTGAATAAGAAGGTAGTCGGATCTCAGAAGATAATCAGACTTTATTGACAGTGTTCTGATTTCACAAGTGTATGTGTGTTTATATCATCGCCGCGAGGCAGAAACCAATACGAAAACCAACCAATATACTTCAATGTACAGTGTATACCTGCGCATACTGATTGTATACAAACTATACAACGCTTATGACCTCTGTTGTCGAGCGTCTATAATTTACTATGTCTATCTATAATCTATAAAACTGTACAGTCTGGTCAATAAGTTCAAAATTGCGCAAATGTTAGAGACATTGCACCATATTTGGAATATCAATCTGTTTTGAGGAAATGAGTTTATCCAAATAAAACTTCGTTAAATTATTAGAAATCTAATAACTTTTATTGATAAAAAACTAGTAGAGCCTTCTAAAAAATGTAATTTAATCACAATATCTCCGAGAGTATGATTTCACTAAAAGTACAGGTAAATTGCAATATGGAGATATTTATCTATCAAGTTTATCTATACTAATAATTAGTGATGTGCCGGATATCCGTATCCGCGGATATCCGAGGGAGAAGAAAGATCCGTATCCGTATCCGTTAGTTTTTGGCGGATCTTTTACGGATCTTTTACCTTATTAATTTTCAATTCATAGATGAAATTTTATATATATAGGTGATTAGGTAATAATGAAAAACTGTTAAATTCCATTCAGATGATTTTTTATTTTTTTAAATCGTATTTGGCACCTTTATATTGCAAACATTTATCGTAGTGAGTACCATACCAATAGTACATAACTCAAAGGTACTAAAAAACTATATAATGAGATATTACACATCGATCTTTGGAAAGAGACAATCTGTTATGAGAGTTAACTCTTAAAGAGGTCAATAACTTTTTCCTATAACAGATAGTCTCTTTCCAAATGTCGATGTGCAATATTTACCGCCACGTACTCTAAGAAAGTTAAGATCCGTATCCGTATCCGCGGATCTTGAAACCAAATATACGTATTCAGATCCGTATCCGCGGATATACATTTTAACGATCCGGCACATCACTACTAATAATACAAAGAGATATCTCCCAAATTACTTATCCGATTTAAAAAAAATTTGTTTATTTTTCATGAAGAGTACATGTCTTGAATTCAATGTCTCTCACTTTAATGATTTTGAAAATATAGCCTTTTTATCAAAAACCTTTACACCCCCTTTTGGCCCTATTAGGTGTTGAATTTAAAAAACGCTGAAACACGAGTTTGTTTATTTTTAACGAAGAGTGCTTATTAGATTTGCTATTGAACTAATAGCTTTGAGCAAATTTCTAACAGATATCGCTATTTGATACTAAATGAGGAACTCTTTAATCACGAAACCTATCTTCCTATGCCTGCTGTGTTTTGAAATGGACCGTTTCTGGCACTGCTATCACTACCTGCGGTTTTCTGTTAGATGACAGAACGATTGAGGTTTAGTGTCGATGTACAGATGTTGCTAATTGTTACTTAAACAGTTGTGTGTTTGCTTCTGTGTTTATTGTTTGTCTATGAAATACATGTGACGTAGAATAATACCATTGAGCAAATTGCGAGTTCTAACAGATAGATGGCGCTATGTGGCTCAAATGCAAACAAAAAGGTTTTTTGAGAAAATACCGTAATTTTGTACAAAAAATTTAATAAAAGTTATCCTATAGCCCAAGCTGCATCAAGCCAGAGATTTAAAAAATTTCATTAAAATCTGTTCAGTGGTTTCGGAGATTACCGCGGCCAAAATTGTGACATGGGAATTTTATATTTATATAGATATAGATTATATATTTTACTAACTAACCTCAAAAAATAGCCTTTAATAAATGCTTATAATTTTTGGTCGTGACCTCTTGGACCATTAAGATTCACCTATATGCAGCACAGAGATTCGTATGCAATATTCACGTACTGCACTGTGGGCACCTATTGTGTATAATGCAGGTCTATATATTTATCTGCACAGCTGTTGTAAAGTCCAGGTTGTGTATTACATATCAATATAAACCAATTACAGCTAGTAAACAACTAGTCTATGTTTAAACTTTAACAAGTTTACATGTCATGTAATTTAACCCTTTAAGGCCGTAATCACACGGAGTTACTCAAAAGACGTAAGTCAGTAATCAGCCAGCGATAAGTCAGAACCTTTGCAATTAAATGGAGCCTTGCAAACGACGCTACTGGTTACTAACCGGGGAGTAACGCGTTGGTAATCAGAAGAACTGTCGAGTAACTTTTGGTTCTTTGTCTCTTGAGATGCATCTACAGCAGGCCTGGGCAAATGGCGGCCTGCGAAGCATTTTATAAATTTTAGAAAAATAGTAAATGGCCAGAACAGACGAAAAAAGGACCTAAGGAGCTTTTTTTCCAAATGCGGAAATAGAATGTAAGGACCTTTTTTTTTTGCTCTCCAAATGCGGAAATAGTATGTTAGGACCTTTTTTTTGCTCTGCAAATTTTTGGCCCGCGGTCCAATTTTCATCACCTATGTGGCCCGCGGTCAAATTTTCATCAGCTATGTTGCCCGGCGATCAAAAGATTTGCCCGCCCCTGATCTACAGTGTTTTAGCGACACACGACGATTTTTTTACCTAGAGCTGAGCGATAGTTAAATACCAAGTAAATAAATTACCATTTTAAAATGTAATTGAATTACTCTTTCCAATTGGAAAATTATTTAATTTCTCATATGCTACTCAGAAACAGGGGCGGAAGGGTCCACAGGGACTTTGGGAGTTTAATTTTAAGTTTTTATTAAAAATAGCTATGCCAAGAAATTGAATTTATTCATACATTATATTACCAAAATTCAAATTTCATAAGAAAACTCGATGGATGAAGATCGAGTCAAATCGGGATTATAAATGCCATATTTCACACTATAAGGAATGAATAAAATTTCACTGAAGATTAAAATTGATAAAGAATTTTTGATATATTTAATTGACATTTTACCATTCCAACCCACAAGTGGGGAATGGTACTAGTTTAGGTCAAAAATCACTTTTCAAAAACTCTATGCGTCTGTTAGCCTGTGAACACGATACAGATCAAACGGATGGGTGGATTGAAACCAAATTTTGGAAGATTGTTTGGTATGCAAATATGAAGAGCCCTATTGTTTTTGGGGAAAATCGGCGCATGCGCAGAAGAGATATATGCTATAACGGTGTTTTTTATATTGTAATAATGGTATACTTTTCATAACGGCTTATTATTCTATTTATTTTTTCAAGAAAGTTTCGTTAAAAATATGGTTTTCTAAACTTTAGTTTCGAAAATATTTTGAAAATAAAAAAAAATCAGCCGCTTTTTAGTTTTATGGATCTGTCAGAAATAAACTAATTAGGCATGACGTGGAACATATTATGTAGGTAACCATGGCAACGAATAGCAAATATCATATAGAATACTAGCAATTACCCGCGTCACCTCACACGATATCAGAAATTTGATTTTCTTTATTATAATCAAAATTTGATTATAATAAAATAAAAAATGTTGACATTTAATGTCAACATTTTTGAAGTTGGAATGGTCCCGTCTCCCAATTGGCTGGAATTTTTTAATCCTAAATAAATAACAAAATGATAAAACTAATAAATAACTTTTGTTAATTTAAATCTGCGGATCAAAAGGAACCTACATATTTAATGCAAGGTTTTCACCTGTGTCTATGGCCTGTACAAACAATTAATATTTGCACAACATGGCGCCAGCCACCGTTTGGTGACCGTAGAGAATAGAATCACAGTCGAGCACCTAATTGTATTAGAAGCATTGTTTCCAGTCACTATACGTACGGTTTGAGCACAGCACCGTCCACCCACGTCCACATATCGGTTAGACGACGTCCACATAATTCCCAAATGTCAATAGCAATATTATGTGTTCCGAATATTAGATCAGATCTGCTGGCTTTGCTGTTTCTATGCACGTAATTGTCAGAGGCGGATCATTATTCTAAGTACAAATATCAAACGGAGCTTACAAGTTTGTGTAATTTAATTAAACTACCGTCTATCTGTTTATTTTATTTCGGAGCAGGGTTTTATGCCTGTTTTTATGAACAAAAACACGCTCTCTTTTTACTAGAACAATTAAAATTCAATACTAACGTTATTTTGCTACGTTTTAGATCGATAGTGATTTGTTTAGCCGTTTTACGAAGACAATGAAAAAAATCTCAAATAAAGTTTTTTTAATAGATTTTTTTATGACAAAATTTTCTGTAAAAAATCCAAAATCATTAGGAGATTTATAAAGCTAAAATTTAAAAAAAACTTTTACATGTAGTTTTATGGAAAATATGTCAACCTATCATGCAAACGGTACATTTTAAAAACCAAATATAATTCAAATTTTTTGAACTCTCAGATTTGATTTTGAGTAGTCGTGGTAACGTTTTTTTTTAAGTCTGTTTCACATTTTAAAATCATGGATACGAATTCTTTTCAATAATTCACGACAATTAGACTACAGTATCGTGCAAAGAGGGTAGATACCGTCTTTTTGTAATTTCTATAATATCCATTTTTCTAAGAAAACACCGAGAATATTTTCTGCTTAAAATATCACAAAAAACCCAAATTTGCCTAAAAACAAATGATTTCCAATTTTTTCACATTTAGGGGCGGTTTACGGGTAAACTATTGTAGATAGGGGTAAGAGGGTGGAGCACTTTTTTGTAGCAAATATAAAAATCTACAATTTTTTGTCGAAACCTTTTTTCATATATCTCATAGTTTGTGAGATAATTAGAAAACAAAATTTACAGGGGCGGTTTCTACCCTAATTGCAAATCGGAGCACACTTTTTCATAGTCAGAATAGTTTCTTGTAACCCCACGAACGATCACTGAAATTTTTAGCCGTTTGAGATTTTAGGTATTTCACGAAGATCGTTCTTGGACTATAATGTTTTGCAAATAACCAAATAATGTCAGCAGTTCCGAAAACTAACTATGTAAAGCATCGATACGCATATTTTAATATTTTTTCCAATTTAATTACAAAACTTTCCGATTTTTCCTAAAAGCAATAGGGCTCTTCATATTTGCATACCAAACATCCTCCCAAAATTTGGTTTCAATCCGCTCATCCGTTTGACCTGCATCGTGTTCACAGACAGATTAACAGACGCACAGAGTTTTTCCAAAAATATGTTTTTTGGATTCGGGGGACCTCAAAACGGAAAGATATTGTAAAATTTTTGAAAAGTGATTTTTGACCTAAACTAGTACCATTCCCCACTTATGGGTTGGAATGGTAAAAAATACGGACAAGAATTCTGAAATACGCTTCAATTTCATTTATTTTGCTTAGTATATGATTCGACTTCTTATCTTTCTTTCAGTACGTTTACACAGCTACACAAAAATGAGCAATGACTTATTTTTGGTTCTCGTCTGTTCAATTCAAATGAATACAACAATATGTCTCACAGTACCTATAAAAACCGCGTGGAGTCATTGCTCGCAACCATCTATATATATTCTATAGTCAGATATTTAAGCCTTTAATGGCATTTTGTCCTGCCCCTAGTCAATTCGAAGACGTTAAGCAAAAAGGAAGAGTAGTATATGTCGATGCAAAGGTTTCCTTTACAGAAAAGTGCACCTTATCTGAAAATTGCACTGCCGCAAAGTTGAATAAATCAGAATCTAAACACATCTAAAATAATAGCAATAAAAGATATCTCTCCCTCACTCACTCGCGTATTTCATAATTTCGAATGCAAGCCATACTTCCTCTCTTTGATATTTATTTGAGTGCAATAGAAAAGGTTTCCCTCCCTGCTTTCACCTACTTCACGAATATCTGGAATGCACATATACGAATATGTATACACTGTCTCCTACAAGACTGTGCCTTCTTCCCGAGTAACGTCCTAAACCAGGGGTCGGCAACCTTTTGAGACGGAAGAGCCAAAAGTTACAATTTACAGTATATCCCAGTTTTTAAAGAGCCACTAAACATTTTCGTTTCAGTATTATAGTATTTGCTTATATAGGTATAATATACAGGATGTCCCATTAAGAATGGGACATAGAACAACCGCAGATTCTCCAATTCAAAATAAAACGATTAAGCGAAATATGCTTAGATAAAATGTTTCTCGCTCTACCAGTGGCGTACGGCAGGAGTAAGTAATGCTTGTACCCCTTCTAAATGTTACGCCGCTGTCTAAATTTTAATTTTGACTATAATTTTAATTTTTTTGATATTTTCTAAGTCAATAATGTACACTTGTTAGTTTGTTGTAAAGTCATTGGTTTTCGAGATATTCGCAGTTAAAGATAGACAGACATGTACTTTTTATTTGTATTATTATTAATAATATTCATTTTTACAATTTTGTCTTAAAAAAACTGCGAATATCTCGAAAACCAATGACTTTACAACAAACTAACAAGTGTACATTATTGACTTAGAAAATATCAAAAAAATTAAAATTATAGTCAAAATTAAAATTTAGACAGCGGCGTAGCATTTAGAAGGGGTACAAGCATTACTTACTCCTGCCGTACGCCACTGGTAGAGCGTACTGAACTAATTTTTTTATTGTTAGGTGCATTTTATGATATTTAACAAGTGTGCCGATTTGAGTAAAATTATACGGTGTATTAAAAAAAATATGGACAATAATAATTTTTCAGTTTTCAACTTCAACACCCCGTATTTCGGAAACGAGTAACATCTTATCTAAGCATATTTCGCTTAATCGTTTTATTTTGAATTGGAGAATCTGCGGTTGTTCTATGTCCCATTCTTAATGGGACACCCTGTATATATCCGAGGACGACACGTCGCGGATGTGGTGTGCGGGTGAGACGCGAGTGAAAATGGCTGAAAGATAAACATGGTACTCAATCATGGATCAATTGGACGATTTTTAAGGGCTTATATAATAAAATAATTGTTTTTTGCGTATGGAACTGGAGAGCCGCAGGTTGCCGACCCCTGTCCTAGACTATATCTATACTAACACAGTAGAACGTCTTTAAGTCGAACCTCAATAAGACGAAAACTTCCATAACTCGAAAAAATGTTTTGTTCCCTCATCTTCAAGCTCGAAATCCCCCATTACTAGAAATGTCAACCCTCTATAGGTAGAAATAATCAGTAAGTCCTCACAAGCCATTTTGGTACATATTTTCCCTCCATATCTCGAAAAAATAAATTTGACCTCTTCATATTCGCATACCAAACAGCCTCCCAAAATTTGGTTTCGAGGCGCTCATCCGTTTGATCTGTATCGTGTTCACAGACTAACAGACAAACAGATTAACAGACAAAAAGACTAACAAACTTTCAGACGCACGGGGTTTTTCTAAAAATATGTTTTTTTGATTTGGGGGACCTCAAAATGGAAAGATATTGTAAAGTTTTTGAAAAGTGATTTTTGACCTAAACTAGTACTATTTCCCACTTGTGGGTTGGAATGGTAAAAAAAACTTAGTAAGGAAAGTGTTGCATCGGAGCCTGTATTTTAAGCGCACTGTATAAAATATATCGTTGCTATAGATATAAGTTTCATCTGTTCTATAGTCTCAAATAAGATTCTGGAGATACATTGCCTATATCTACATACATATTACAAACAGTAGTACACAAGTCAACGTCGACTCGAGTTTATGTTAATTTTTATAGTAATGAGGATTATTTGAATTTAAAACTCTTGCAAGCTCGTTTCAGGTACAACAAATTTCTAAATTTAGATTGATAGATAGATAGATTTTTATAATTTATGATGGAATTAAATGGAGTAGCAAAAAAATAAACATCAGTAGTGTGGGTAAAATTTGAGATTCCTTACTAAGCTAAGGCCTTATCCAAAAATCCGCGTAACTCCGACGGCTGTGCCGTTGCTATCATGGTATAGAAGTATAGTAGGTACTTATTCTACGGTTTATTAGAGCAACATTATTATACTGCCAAATAAATAAATAAAAAGAAACTGTTTATAAAAATTAAACTACTGAACGCATTTCAATTTTCAGTCAATTTAAATAGGGTTAAACAAAAATATTAGGAGCACTGTGGTTTGAATCTAATAAAAAATAGAGAATAGTTACTTCTTACCACAACAAGTTTATTAGTGGATGTACATTTCGAGAGCTATGCTCTCATCTTCAGCAATACACTAAACTCTTAGTGTATTGCTGAAGATGAGAGCATAGCTCTCGAAATGTACATCCACTAATAAACTTGTTGTGGTAAGAAGTAACTATTCTCTATTTTTTATTAAATAGGGTTCTAGTCTGATAGCAAACGAAGTGAATAAAGTATAAACCAAGGCGATCCGAACAAAATTGCGATCGGACGTACGTACAGACCAACCAACAACTTCTGTTCGCGGTTTTCAATTACAATTTTAGGAGTAAATATGAACTCGAATCGATCTGTTTCAAAAAGCTACAATTTAAATAGATTTAGTGCAAAATATACCTAGACATAGGTAATTTCTTTTTTTCTTTAAAAAGGTATATCCAATTGTATATGTCCACATATATAGCATATGCATATATACAAGAGAATATCACTTGGGGGTGGCTTCACTATTTAGTATCTGGCCAGTATAATTAAATATCAAAGCTGGGTCTAAAAGACGTCATAAAATACCCATGAGCAGAGGTGGGATACGAACCAACGATAGTAAGATCCAAAGGCTAGCACGCTGACCATTACACCACACTGTCCTCATATATAACTTCTTGTATGAACGAAACACGGCTCTGAACGCAGTATGTGCAATATTTTGTCTGTGACATAATTGACTTGATAAAATAGAACTTTTAAAAGTATAGGTACTTTCAAAGCTTGATAGTTTCAAATGCACATTTACATCTATACTACTACACTGTAAACATATATTATGTAGGTAAGCATTATTTCTGCAATATCCGTATGAAATCCCATACACCAGAAGAAATAGTAGTTGTAAACCCCCAAAGCATTACCATGTTGGATACCACTCCCTCTAATGTTGCTATAAAATATCACTGAAACAATTCTAGCATCTGGCTCGTCGACAGATCTTTGCAATAATATTTATTCACACCGAATAGCGCATATTGTCGTCATTTACATCATCACTGATAGAAAAACTTGAAGGATTCCTTCGGGGTCAAAGTTTTTGGTCATCTAAAACGACGGTATGTGAAGAGCCTAATTTAAAAAATCGAGGATCTAAGTTACTCGGAAACTAGAAACGGACGCTAAACACATTATTATTATTATAAATCTTTTAATGTGGTATTGACAAAGGTAAAACAGGAACTTCTTTCCAACTATTGTAAGTTTAGGGTTCGACAAAAACAATATAGAATGTATTTCTCGTCTTTAAAAACACAGAAGCCAAAAAAATATACTGTTTGTAAAAACTTTAATATTTATCCGCAGGGGGGATATTTTCAGTAGAATTCCTGTGGAGAATATGGGATGTAAAAATGTCATTCCCAGCATGCGCCATCCAGAAAACCGAGCTTCAAATAAAACTCTGACAATGATGAGACATTATTGTTCTATTTTCATTGTTCTTATCACTATAGTGCAGGGTATGTATGTATGGACATGACATCTAACTAAAAAAAAAACTAACACAGTTTTTAAAACTGGCCACTAATCTTATTATATGTCAGTAGAAAAGGATTTCTTTTTTATTCTATTTTTTTCCTTAAAACAGCGGTGGATAAAATGTTACATTAAAAAGTTTCTCTCTATTATCTTCAATAAAACTAATTTTCCGTGAATAATAGACTATACAGTGTGTTTTTCAAAGCAGTAAAATTTTGTGAGTATAATATTTTATAATTATTATCAACTGCAAAAGTTAAAGCTCATAAAAACGAGCCTTGACGACAAGTCTGTGACTAATAAAACAGGTAAAATTTGTAAGTTTGGAAACTACTCATCCGATTTAAAAAATTTCTTCACCAATATTTAGAATGAACCAGAACCTTTAAGATGCAGGCATAAGCTATATATTATCGCGTTAAAATAAAAGCGCTTTTCGTGGAGACCAATTTTGGCAATCAATAAATTCGGGCGAAGCCGGATCGGTTGTTTAATATAATATGTTTCATGTAGGTAACCTTTTCCGTAGTTATCAAATTATTGAGTCAATAAATTATTTCGTCATCGGAGTACACACTTAAATTAGTTTAGCTATTTTTTTATTTGAAATGATACTGAATTTGTAGTTACATCACAAAAAAACGTTTTTAAACCGCAACATGCTACGCACGTACACAGTAACAGTTCTAATATAAAACAAGCGTCCGCTACCAGTGTGTTTACACAGCATAATATGAGAACTCTCGCATTCAACACGGTACGACAACTAGGTAACAGTCTGGGTTGCCAGGTCGCCAAACTAAATAGCCGGACAGACCAGTCAGTTTGGCCGGACATTTGGGTAAAAAGGTCGGATAGCCTGCATTATTGAGGATTTTGTCTCAGTTTTAATAGGTACGACAAAAAATTGTATGTAAAATCAAGCTTTTTTAATTATTATCATGAATCTTGTTAAATTCCAATGAAATATAAATAACATCGAATGCCAAATCAGTTCAAGTACTAATTACTAATCAGCCAAAGTCATCAATCAAAATTAAATTCTAGATAAACGTTTATCAACATTTTAAATTCTAATAAAAGGCAATAATTGCACAAAATAAGTCTTATGTATCTGCTATTACTTCCCAAAACAAAATAAAAAACAATCTAAACAAAACAAAACTTCTTTTCTTTAAGTTAATAAAAATCATTATTCTTACTCGCCTGCGCTCGGCCACGCTCGACGCTCGCTCGTTTGCGAAATGTAAAATGCCTAACAAAAGCCGGACACCGTTTATTTTGGCCGGACACGCAATCAAAAAGCCTATGTCCGGCTTTATCCTGATGCCTGGCAACGCTACTATCAGATATAGCCACGAGTTACAATACGGTTCAGTGGTCCATCTGAACTCCTTACAATTTTCACGCTTACGCTGACCGCGACGTTTGCCAACGTATGGGGTCAACCACAGAACAGTAAAGGTTACTATTATTGTTCTGTGGGGTCAACAGTTTTCCAACGGCTAAGCGGGAAAAATCTTCGAGACACCCTCCGTGCGCGAGTCCGACTCGCACTTGACCGGTTTTTTTTTTATTAACAATGTTCGATTAATATGCATTAAAAAATTAAAGCCCGGATAAAAGAGTCAAACGTCAAACGGTGAGATTTCGCTGTGTTGACCATGACTTAAAAATAAACTTGCATCAAAGTGTTTAAACTTTGCACAGGCTTTAAGACCCTTCAGTAAGTACATAGAAATACTTTTCAGTCATGACTGCAACATAGCGTAATACATTTTAACAATAGCATCAGCAACAATTTATTTCTATTCGTCCGTTCATATCAACGAGATTTCTACTTGTCTAGTTTCAAAAAGTAATTTCCATTGTTCAATACCGCTCGTTGTTCGCATTACCTCGGTTACAATGAATCAACTTTTAAAGCAGCACGCCGCAGGAGCGTCATATTTTTGCAACAAGCAAGCTTTACGTTTTGCTCTGTTAGCCGACAGAAAGTTAACATTCGTTTGTAACTTATAGCTAAAAGGGATTTACTGAATTATTGCTACATACTTTTATACTCTTTTAGCGGTGCACTTTTACATAAAAATTTTACATAATGCATTACATTAAAAACATGCAAAATATATCTTCTCAATTGGGTATTGTTCCATTTTTCACTGATTATTGAAATAAATTAATGAGGGAAAGATAATGTCTCACTATTTTTTCGCTTATAAAATCTATACTAATATATAAAGCTGAAGAGTTTGTTTGTTTGTTTGGTTGAACGCGCTAATCTCAGAAACTACTGGTTCGAATTGAAAAAAAAATTTTGTTGGATAGCCCATTTATCGAGGAAGGCTATAGGCTATATAATATCACGCAGCTACGACCGTTTGGAGCGGAGCATAAATGAAAAATGTTGCAAGATGTATCTCAAAATTTGTCCGTCCGACAAATATTATCAGGTGAAATGCCTTAACTAAATATTGCAATATTAGCGCGTTACGTTCACAAGCCCGGATATCTCAGTCGGTAGAGCGTAAGACTCTTAATGCCAGGGTCTTGGGTTCAAGCCCCACGTCGGCGACTATATTTTTATTTTTTTATTTTCTACATTGCTTTCTTCTAAAGCTTAAATTTCAATTTTTTAAAATTTTATTACGACTAATTAAAATTAAATAAATCTAATTAATAGCTCATTTGAAAACTGTTACAGCTATAGGTACCTATATAAAAATGATTTTCTTACAGTGTTTTCAATTAAATATTTATTGTATTTTATTTATTACCAGTAATTATTGTTTTAAAAGAAATTTATCACTTAAAAAAATTATAAATACTGCTTTTTAACGACAAAAACTTTTGAACGGTAACTCTGATCATTATGAAATTTGGACGAACATTCATCTCGGTAAACTAATATAAATGTGCGTACTCATGTCCCTCCTTTCCCCATTTGTTCTTTTGCACCCCCGGGTGAAACCGGGCGGGACCGCTAGTAATCAATAAATAGGAAAGTGTTAATTAAAAATTGACAACCTATCGGACAAGGCGTGACGTCATTTTTCTGCAGTCTATGTACAAACAACAAGATGGCTAATAGTCCAAAGGCTATCAAATAATTTTGTTAAACATTTGCTTACAAACTGTTTACTGGTAGTAAACAGTTTGTAAGCAAATGTTTAACAAAATTATTTGCTGTAACAAACCGTATGTATTCGTTACTGAGTAACGGGTACATTGTCTGACTCGAAGTAACGAATCGTTACTAAATTCATTTCGTTACTCGCATCTGTCGTATCCATGTCAGTTCGACTCGTTTGATGCGGTTATGCGTTATACGAACGAAGTCATACCGTATCACGTATGCGAAGCGCCTCGATGCGCTGGTACATGCTTGATGTTGTTAGTACACGATTGTATGTCGTATGAAAAGTAACGAGTAACGTAACGATACGAAAGTAACGCGTATTGGTTCTTTAAGTAACGAATACATACGGGTACACAATTTCTCGTTACTTTTACAGCTCTATTTACTAGTTTCGGTACGAAATATAACAGAATGTTTACAAGCTAATGTTTGAAATCATAGAAACAAGTTATGATATAGAATATAGATTATGGAACGTGTGGTTCGCTTGTAACTATATTAGTCCGTTCATTTATCTTAATTGATACGCAGTAAGTGTTTAGATATGAAAGGATTTGTAGCTCGTATAACGAATAATTAGTATCTTATGTTGACACATTAGAATTATGACGTCTAGACCGGACAACAAACTCATTAAATATGCATGTTAGCAGTCATTCACTTTATATCTCACATTCACGCTAGGCAGCTTTAGTAAATAGTTCATAATACCAGAGCAGCGTTCAAAATGAACGGTTGAATGGTCCGCAACATGTTTAGAATAACATTAATAAAGTCGTCGGCGGTGACCTTTTTACAATATTAACCTTTTATATACCTGTACCGCATTTTGCTTCAAAGTGAGTGCGTCAAATATTCTAAATTATCTACTATGATCACTTAGAGGCCAATCATTACGAGGGGGGGGGGGTCTCAAAATCTTTACTTACCTTTATCTCGAAAGAGGGACGCAAAGCCAATTTTACGTAATAATTTTTTAAGTCGAAATGTGTGACTTCTAACATAAATTATGGATAATCTAAATTATTTTTAAAGAATAAAAATTATTGATTTACGTCAAATTATGAGTTTTAGTGCAATTGATCCTTTTCTAAAACCAGATAAAATTTTACGTAAGGGGGAGGGGGAGTCCGAGAAATCTTGTGTGCCCTTACACGGGGGTAGGTGGGTCAAAAATCGTCCTTACGTAGGTGATTAATGCGAATGGCCCCTTAAGCTTTTGTATCCTTACCGTAATAAGGGTGACCGGTAATTGCTCGTATTCCTTTCGGGAGAAGAAACTATGACTAATTTGGAATGATTAAAGACCGCTGCACACGAGGCTAGAAACTCTGCTAGGAGTTATGCTAGCCTATAGGCTGGGTACGAAGCTGGAAATGACGTCACTACGGGCTGGCCTGCTAGCTCACAAGATAGGTTTTAAAATTAGAACAGGGCTATTTTCCCTGCTAGATCTGCTGCTAGGTATGAGCAAGAACCAATTAGGAAGCAGTATCTTGTCATGTGAGCACTTGAACAAACGCCCACAAACAACATGGCATCATTCTACTCAGAGTCAGACAACAGACACGTTTTGCTCTGTGTTTATATTCGAACTGTCACTGCGCGCGCACCAGATCTATCCACAAAAAAAGCTTGAAAAATAGTCTCGTGTGTGAGCGCTTAACAGCAATCAAGAAAACCAGCGCTAGAAAACTAGTAGGCAAATCTAGCAACGAATCTAACTGCGTTTCTAGCCTCGTGTGCAGTGGCCTTTAACCTCTGTCACTCTGGGGACGGAAATGTGTCATTTTCAAGAAAATCTACTTCGGTTTTCTTTTTACAAAAATCCGAATTTTGGGAGTTAAAAATTTAAAAAATATATATATTTCACTTTTTAACCTGAAGTTTCCATGATCTGATAGATTACTATTTATAATAATTATAATTGTAATAATTAGATTTCTAATTGGCCAACCTTCCTAAAACTAAAAATCACGAAATTTACTGTTAGAATTTATGTTGTGTGTTAAAACTTACAATAAATAAAATAAAAATTCTTCACAAAAGTGTCATTATCATTAAAAAAATGACGTATTTCCGACCCCCAAGTGATAAGATTAAATCATTCCAAATTAGTTAGTTTCTTCTCCCGAGAGGAGTACGAGCAATTATCCACCTATATAGTGACCGTAATGTAACGGTGAATGACGGAACAAAAAACGTGTGCATAGAAGTAAATAGTGCTTCAGTACTGTGAACGAACTAAAGGAGCTATTTTTCTTTACTGTTAAAACACAAACAATAAATTATCCCTTTTATTTCTCTGAACACACACTCGCATTAAACGGGACCCGACTGTAATATTGCGAACAATTAACACACATGGGCTATTGTTAAAGGTGTGCATATCACAACGAACAAGGTGTCAAAACCAACATTAACACGCACCAAACTGTGTACTGGAGTACCCCTGGTACTCGACTCCATGTATCTGAGGTCGCAAGAGAAAGCCGTTTATGTTGTATTTTTATGATTTTATTTGTGATTCGTTTTCAGTATTTTATTATTTTCCTAAAATTTAAATAAAAATGTACATTAATATAAATTATTTTCTAATGTCATTACAAGAGTTACATAATAAATTAAATAATTCCTGTTCTTATAATAAACTCAAATAAATTTCTGTTAAAATATCCAACAGTTTATGTTATATTTTTCGAAATGCTTGCAACAAATCTTTTACAGTTTCTAATTTCCGCGTAACCTTACTGATAATTGAAATCGAGAACTAATTCGTTCGAGATTTTAAACATTCATTCATTCACACCTCATTAATTATTATCGTACATCATGTCGAATGAATCATTCGATTATTCCCAACTCCATTACTAAAAAATAGACTTAAGGTAGTTCCCACTTTAGAAGGCTAAAAAAACAAATTTAATTTTTTTTCTCATGATCCTTTTTCATTTTTTAAATAATATCCAGAGAGCCCAAAAGTCGAGCCCTTAAAAACTTTGATCTTATAGGATCGGCAAGTCCGAAACAAAAAAAATCATGTGGTATCTTAAGAAGAAAGGTTTCTTACGTGCCAATTCACCTCATTTACTAAAAAAAATGGCGAGAAAAATCGGTTATTTTTCCAGTATTTTTTTCTTGCTAAAAACTTATTAAAGTTTATATTTTTTGGCCAAATCGAGGTGAATTGGCATTCAAAACATGTCAATAAACAAAACGCGCCAATATTTATTAAAATCGGTTTAGTAGTTCCGGAGATTAACTGTCTATATTAATTTTCTACAAATATTTAAATTTATTATCGGTTTTACAACGCCAGCAACTAGTATGAGATACGCACTCACCTTTTTCGAGAGTAGAATGCCGCATATTAGTAGAGGGAGAAAATAGACAAGGAAAAAGGAACGCTGCATATGACGCTACGACGCCAGCAGCTATAGTATGAGAAAGAAAATGTGCGCGCGCACCTCTCTCTCTTGCCCCTTCAGTAATATACTCTCTCTTTCTGTCTTCACTAACTTATATCTCCCTCTCAACTTCCGTAACGCCCGATCACACTTTTCGCAACGCTCTCGTCATGCATTCATCAGCTTACTCCCCAAGTCAAGCGTGCGTAAGTCAAGCGCGCGTAAAGATGTTATCTTCACTAACTTATATCTCCCCCTCAACTTCCGTAACGCCCGATCACACTTTTCGTAACGCTCTCGTCACGCATTCACCAGCTTACTCCCCAAGTCAAGACGTCGTAAAGAAGTTTTACTTCAAGAAAATAAATAGATTCTTTTTTGAAATTCTAAAGTGGACAAGTACCTTAAGCAGTTTTGCTTTGTGACTAAACGGAGATATGCGCCCGTACCTATGTGTGCGTGTGACGTCAAAACATTCCTTCAGGGTTTCACTCACTTCACAACAAATCCGTATTCTCCATATGCAAACTTCAATAGTGCAAGGTAGGCACACTACATTGTGTAGCAGTACACTCTACATGCACATTGTGATGTCTAGTACACGACTTAGATAAACTCTAGTTTATGACAACGCCAAATTAAACTATATGCACAGCACGTTCGACAACAAAACAATACAAAGTATCTCGTTTATACCGTCGCTTTAACACAAGCACACAAAATAGTGAAAAAAACACTAGTCGTGAAATTATAAACTACGCGTACTGCACGTTCGACAACAAAACAACAGAAAGACGTTTCGGTTTATATTATTTATAAAGAAGAGCGTAGGTGAGCACACCAAAACAAAAGAGTGATTGTCTTGTATGCAGCGTGAAACACATGATATAACTGCCGGTGGTGTGATGTTGGCGCGCGTGAAGGAAGAATATCACGCTGATACTGCGCATGATTGCAGAGGGTGAATTACATAATATTCAAACAAGTTGTATAATAGTATGGTCTGCGGAAGAGATGAGCTTAAAGCTCTGTGCATATCAAGATAGCTAGGCATTCTTCTGCATGGAAGGAACGGCTTCTTAAGGAAGTACCCTCGATAAATGAATTAACAAACAGAAAATTACGAAAATTTGCAAATATGTCAAAACCTTTTCAAAAATGACTCAGTTAAATTTTTGTGATCTTTGGTTGACTTTGAAAAAAGATATTGATAATTTTATTTCGCTGCACTTAACATGGAGTCTTATGGAAATCTGTGATTTTGACGCACTCCATCATTTATTACGTTGGAATTGACAAACAGATTTTGATAAAATTTTCAGGAAATATAAACGAATATTCTATGAACATTTTTCTTTTTCCAAAACGTATAAAGCTTGCTTATGTTAATAGATATAACTAAAACAAAGCCGAGCTTTTTAACAATTCATAAATATAACAACACCGCAATATTATAGTTTGTGGTGCGTCATTTAAAGGTAAGTTACGAAACTGCAGCAGTTTTTTTTTTTTTTTTTTTTTATTTAGTAAACGCGCAGCAGCGTGGCTATATGCGTTATATTATTTGGTTATGTTGTAAGCACTTGGGTGTTGATGTATTCTGTAGTTGTAAGATGATCTTGATTATGATGTTTGATGATGATGATGGTGTGTTCGGTGGATTCGGATGCAGCTGGCAATGATGAAGATATTTGATGCGATGATTGTGGTTGAGAATGAGCCGGAAGATTTGCTGTATCTACAGATGCTTTGGCGCGGAGTTTTATGGTTAAATGAAGGTAAGTATTATTTATCTATTTTATTTGTTTGTTAGATATTTTTATTTATTTTTATTTATTTTTGTTAATTATACATTAATTATTTAGTTGATTATTCGATTTTATTATTATTTATTAATTAAACTGATTTAGATTTTCTTTTTCAGATCCGTGTGTTCCAGAAAACGAAACAGTTTACTAATGGTGATGGGGTCATCGCCAAGGATGTTTTCTAAATTCGGTGGTAAGTTATATGTTTTTCTTTCGTTTTGGAATTCAATGCATGTTTCTAGGATATGTTTGACTGAGAGTGGAAGGTTGCATGTACTGCAGGTTGGAGGTTCTTTTTTTTCTAGTAAATACGAGTGGGTGAGGGAAGTGTGTCCAATTCTGAGTCTTGCAAGGACAGTTTCAAGTTTTCTGGTCTGTTGGAAGGATGTGAGCCACTTATTTGTATCTTTTTTAATAATTTTTAGCTTGTTGTCACTGGTGTTTTCCCATACTTCATCCCATTTTTGTTTGATTTGGTTCTTGAAATCGTTTTTCATATCGTTGTATGGAATTTTGACGATGTCGAAAGGAGTAAGCAGTAGAGTGGCCTCACGGGCCGCTTCATACACACTTTCGTTGCCAGGAATACCGCAGTGACCAGGGATCCAAAAAAAGATTACTTCGGAGCCATTCATTTTGAGGCTCTGCAATTTGTTTAAGATTTTGACTATTAGGGGATTGTTGGTTTGCATGTTTTTTAGTGCAAGAATTGCACTTCGCGAATCGGTGCAGATTATGCATTTGTTAAGATGAGTATTTCTAATTTCTTCCACAGCTGACAAGATAGCAAAAAGTTCGGCAGAGTACACGCTGAACTCACTTGGGAGGCGGAATTTACTTGAAGACTTATTTGAGTATATGGCGCAGCCTGTTTTGTTTCCAATTTTAGAGCCGTCTGTGTACATGATTGTATGTTCTGGATATTGGCTGATTGTTTCTTTGAAGAGCTGTTGGAATATGGATGGGTGAGTACTATCTTTCGGAAGATTGTGAAGGCTTTCGATGAACTGAGGTTGAGTATATAACCAGAAAGGAGAATCGAGGTGTTCCGTTTCCATTATCAGTGTTGATTTTTCGAACCTTTCAACAAACTTAAAGAATGATGGAATTTTTTGTTGTTTGAGGCATAAGTATTTCGTTCTGTATTGAGGGGATTTGATTTTGTTTCTTGATGGATGGTCCTTATTTGAAAGCATTTTTAGGTAGTAATTTCCGCAAATTTGTCTTCTTCTGTACTTTAAAGGGGGTTCGCCAGCTTCGACGCACAGGCTTATTACAGGGCTAGAACGAAAAGCGCCAGATGTTAATCTTAGGCCAAGATGATGAATCGGGTCTAATTTTCTTAAGGTTGATTCTGAGGCATCCTGGTAGAACTGACTTCCGAAGTCAAGTACAGAAAGAATTTTACTTTTGTAAATTTTTAGGATAGAGTTTCTGTCTGCCCCCCAGTTCTGTTTGCTTATCGTTTTAATCAGGTTAATTTTTGACATACAAGACGTTTTCAGATTTATTATGTGCTTTTTCCAGGTTAGTTTTTTGTCATATACCATGCCTAACACTTTTTTTTCGTTTGAAAATTTCAGAGGATGGTTATTTAGCAGCAGTTTTGGATTGAGATGATCCTTTGTTATTCTGTTAAAGTTTATGCATTCGGTTTTGTCTGGGGAGAATTGGAGTCCGTTGGTAGTTGCCCAAACTTGCAGGTCGTTTATTGCTTCCTGAATCTTTTTCTGAGCGTATTTTATGTCTGAAGTTCTGATGTAAATTATAAGGTCATCGGCGTACATGCAGTGTTGAATAGGAGGTTTGAATATGTCTTTGATTGAGTCAACTGCTATATTAAAAAGAGTTGGGCTTATTACCGAACCCTGAGGAATACCGTTGTCAAAGGAGCCCTTATTTGATAATTGGTTATTTATTTTGTAAAAACATACGTAAATTGAGTAAATGCTAAAAGCATAGTATTCCAAAAAAATTATAGTATATTATTATTTCCGAAATGACAGGAATAAAAAAAAGCATTTTCATAAATTAATGCGAATTTGACACCGCGTGCTGACTTATGCTGCGTACATAAGCACTTGTAACTATGGCAAGGCATGCGGTGTTGGCAAATTATATACTACGTTACTCAAGTAGAAGACTGAAATTCTTTGACTTACTGCGTACCGAGAGTACTTCCTTAACCTTTTTTACATCTCCCCCGGAAATGAACTTGTTTCAATACCTAAATGAATAATTGAAGTTTAAACGTTAAAATTTTAGCCAGTAAAAATATCAATGGGGCCGTCCTGTATTTTTTACCATTCCAACACCACAAGAAAATGATACCAATTTAGGTCAACATTAATTTTTCAAAATTATACAAAAAAATTGTGTTTTGAAGTCCAAACAACGTATTTTTGACGTGATAACGTCTTATAAATTGATGAATCACCAATCTTATAAATTGATAAAACACCGGCTGCATGCACGAAAAAGTGTAACGTTCCTAAAATCCTAACGTTCCTAATGTTCGTAACGCGTAACGTTCCGCCTGACCCTGTGCGTGCTTTTTGCTAATTTCTCGCTCAATTTAAATCAGATCGGTTTGAAACCAGTCTTAAACGAAAGAGGAGAACATTTTACATAGATTTCGTATAACAGAATTTGCCTAAACAGTTTTTTTATACAAATTTATATAAAAAAATAGCTGTATAAATGCAATGTTGTCTAATGCATGGCGCGACGCGGTCGGTCGTCTTTGTTTGCCGTACATGGAAATTAGAAAATAACGTATGTCTTGTCTTAACATGAAAACGGCTGCATTTCTAATGTTTAATTCAATTTTTTGACATTAGTATTTTGTGAAATGCAACGCCTTCTAAGTTAAGTATTGGAATAACTAATTATTATTAGAACATAATACTTTGACAGTTGCAAACGTCACTTTTAACATTTCTTATCATTCCGACACCAAGGATAAGCGGATTGAAACCAAATTTTGGGAGGTTTAGGTTATGTATTACGGAATACGTTATCACGTAAAACTATCGTCCGTAAACCGACTTTACAGACAACCAATTTTTTTAAAAAAAGTATGTTCGTCTGCAAATAATCAACTGAGTGAATCGAAAAAAATTGTTGGTAAGATAAAAAAAAATATAATTAATACATTAACGTTTGGATCCCGATTTGGATCTTCTTCAGAACGGATCTAAAAATTGTTTGTTATTATTTTTTCAATATTTCAATATTAAAAAAATCTTTCACGAATTTCGTTAAAAATAAATAGAAACTAAATAAGTATTAATGATTTTTTTTATATTTTTAGATCCGTTCTGAAGAAGATCCAAATCGGGATCGAAACGTTAATGTATTAATTATATTTTTTTGTTAATTTATTGTCTGAAAAATTGGTCGATAATTTTATTTATTGAAGAGTTCTAATCAGACGTTAATCGAAGATTTGAATATTGTTGGTAAGATGTTCGACATGTAAATATGAAGAGCCCTATTGTTTTCGGGGAAAATTGGCGCATGCGCACAAGACAAATGCGCTATAACGTTGTTTTTCTGTTATAATAGTATACTTTTTCATAACAGTTTATTATTCTATTTATTTTTTCAAGAAAGTTTCAAAAATATTTTTTTCTAAGCTTTATAGTTTCGGCAATATTTCGAAAAAAAAACAGGTGTTCTTTTAATCTGAGTTTCTGTCAAAAAGAAATTAGTTAGGTAGCTGAAAAGCATGTAACCATGAAAACGAATAACAAATATAATTATATTTCTTACTAGTCGTTACCCGCATCACCGTACGCGTTAACATAAATGTTATTTATTAATGGCCATATTCACCGAACGTAAGTAGTTATTTATTCGGTCCATTTCTTCAGGAAACTATTCCTCCAAATAAATAGCGATAATTCAATTCACAAACCATAATTATCTTTACTGCAGGTATTGTTCTATACTTCCAGGGTATAAATATTTATTCGCTTGATAAAATAATAATGGCCGCCACATAGGTCATAATACCTAACCTATAAAATGTGGAGTATTATATTTACAGTTTGCTCTTGTAAATTTATTTTTGTTGTAAAACATTAATGTTAGTGGAAGTTTTGTGTGCAACTAGGTTAGGATAAAGCATTATTTTGTGAAACTTTTTTTTGACGTTTACACTAACGCTATCGGTTGGTTTGATGGGTGAACGTCAAAATATTCAACAAAAAGAGTAAGGAGTATAAGTGTAATGCACAGAACTGTTCTGTGGTGTAATGTAATAGTTTATTTGTATACTAAATATAGTTACAAAAATAGTCAAATTGAAATATATATAAAATTTACAAGAAATCTTCAAAATTATATAGACACAGATCATTTAGCAATGGCTATGGGTAATTAATTTATAATAAAATTTTGGAGCCCAAAAGTTGTTATAGTTCAGTATATATTTTTTATTCTTTAACTAACATTTCTACCTGACAATTTGCTTGGTGAATTGAAAGTAACGAATAAATTTGTTCCGAGATTAGTATATCTTAAATAGTGTTCGGTGAATATGGGAATAAGTAAAAGTCCATATTTTTGAAGTGGAAAATAATGGTCCTGTCGCCCAACTGGCTGGACATTTCTTTCGTTCGTTTGATTGCACTAAATGCTTTCATAACAAATCAGCGATGATCTGTTTCGAAGCGAGTGCACAGTAATGCCTGCTCATTATAGTTAATGAGGCAAAGGAGGAGTAGGTACGTACTATACTTGTGCAAGTCGACTCATTACAAACAATACAATGATGTAGTGACATACCTACTGTAGCTCTACTGTTGTCAGAGCACCCGGATCTATATATTTTAAACACAAGCCCTAATTCTCTAGCGGCCTAGCCAATTCGTCAGCAATTTCTACTCAACTGATTGACACATTTTTTTTTGAAGTAAAACTTCTTTAGGCACGCTTGACTTGGAGAGTAAGCTGGTAAATGCCTGACGAAATCGTTTACGGAAGTGCATCATCAGAGTTGAGAGGGAGATATAAGTTAGTGAGTGCGACAAAGACGGAGCATTAAGTTGAGAGGGAGATGTAAGTTAGTGAGTGCGAGAAAGACGGAGCATTAATACAACTATTTGACGTTTAAAATGATAACAACTGTTTTTTTGTATCAAAAATATATTTCATCGAATTTTGCTGCATTTTGTAACGGGAAATAATGTAGGTTAGTTAATAAATCTTTTTAAAATATATGTATTATAAATTATGCTAATAAATATATATATATATATATATATATATACATATTTTGCCTATTAATTAATCAAAAATTATATTTTGTAGATATGTGCTACAGAGTGAGGTTATATTGTGTTCGATAAACTTTAAGACGAAAACCGACTTCATATTAGTTCGTTTATGAATTTATCATCAAAAATTTGAGGTATTTACGCATTATTCTTAATAAATATATTTAAAATAATTATGACAGGAAGAAGTTTTACTTCAGTCGTGTGGTCTAAAGCACACTCGCTTTTTTTTAAACTGAAGCCTTTAGTCCACAGATCTGTTATCGCTATATTTTGTATGAAATCTCTTTAAAACGGGCGATTTTAAGCGATAATAGTAAAAAAGACGACGGGGTGAGATGGGGTAAAGAGGAACGTAAACAGAGAAAATCTTTCGATATTCACGATACATGAGTGTGAGAAAAATGCAAATATGTACGTATGTCGCAGATTATGCAATCAGTTTGACAAGTTGACTTTGACAATTCAAGTGTATATTTAAATTAGTTAGTTTTTAGCGCGAATATTCAAATTATTTATAGACAATTAAAATTTTATTTTCCAAACAATTTAAGAAAGTGTGGGTTTATAATTGCCAAAATAGAATTATTAAATATTAGATAAACTGTACCAAGTCTAAGTTTTGGTCTCAGACAGTTTTGTGAAATATTATCGTTGGTTCTGTAATACCTCATATTATGTGCAAAAAGTAAAATTTGCAGGAAAGGCCAAAAAGTGGTTATATCAGCAATGTATGGTAAGAACTAGCAATTTCCGAGGTATATTACTAATTCATACTTATCTTCACTATACATTTTTAATTAAGACGAAGTATTTTCTTAAAAAATATTTAACGTTAATTTCGGATTTATTGGCACATGAGCGGAATTATTTGATACAACTTTTCACATAAGAGTTATTTCCCCTTGTTGGTTACTGTAAAATTAATTTGGAGGTATTACTAGTGTATAGAGCTCCGTTTCCTGAATCTTTTCATCTAAAAAACGTAAAACTATGCACATAAGAGCTATTACAGAACCAACGACGATATATTTTTTTTTTAGGTTCTCGCAGGGTTGCCTAGGCAAGTGACTATAAAAAAGATTTTTTACGTTCTCCACTTGAACACGTTTCTCGTGGGATAAAAATGGGTCATCCAAAAACGTGATAAACAATCTTATTTACAGTCTATAGGCTTTATTTAAAAGTTATCGAAGCTTTAAGGGCAGGTTTCGGTTATTGAGTTCTAATCTCAGTAGCGGCAAAACCGAATCTCTCATGACCAGACCTCCAAGTGAGCGTCCTGAAGCTTGAACAGCGTTTATCCCTCGTGTGTGCCCACGACATGATGGGGTGTTATTCGCAGTGTAGTCAATACACACCGTAAGGGGTTGTGTAGCCTTATCCTTATAGTGGCTAGTTTAAACAAACAACATTTGTGTTATGCAAAGACCATTTACGCGTGTGAACTTGTGTTCTATAGAGTATAGACGATCTATAAAACTATTGACTACTTTTTGCCCTACTCCGTATAAAATAGTTGCTTTTTAGTGTATTTGCCATAAGGCACTTACACTAGTGGCGTCGCTCGAATTTAAGATTAATTTAAGCCTATTTAAAATTGGCCAAATCGGGCCACTTTACGGGTTTAAAAAAATTTTTGAGCCTAAAAATACCGAAAAAAAATTGGTTGTCTGTAAAGTCGGTTTAGGGACGATAGTTTTACGTGATAACGTATTCCGCTCGAATATCATATTTAATAATACATTACTGCGCTCTCGCTTGCACGCACAGGGTCAGGCGCGTTACAATTTTTCGTGCGTGCAGCTGGTGTTTCATCAATTTATAAGACGTTATCACGTCAAAAACTTAGTCCGCCATCTTTAGAAGTCCGCCATATTGGATTTAGAGTGACGTCACTTTATTTTTCGAGTTATTCTCAGCAAGCCCTTTCATTTGATACCCATATTGTAGGAAAGCATAAAAAACTTAGTCCGCCATCTTTAGAAGTCCGACATATTGGTTTTAGACTGACGTCACTTTATTTTTCGAGTTATTCTCAGCAAGTCCTTTCATTTGAATTTAAATATTTCGAAATTCAAAAGAGTACTGAAGACTGCTCTTATTAAACAATGTCTATATAAGGTAGACGATTTTATGATTAATGAGTTGTAAATAAGATTTATCTTCGTTCGACGAATCCTATACATAATTGTATGTCTTTGGATAAATAAATTCTAATTCTAATTCTAATTTGATACCCATATTGTAGGAAAGCATAATAAAATTAGTCCGCCATCTTTAGAAGTCCGCCATATTGGATTTAGAGTGACGTCACTTTATTTTTCGAGTTATTCTCAGCAAGCCCTTTCATTTGATACCCATATTGTAGGAAAGCATAATAAAATTAGTCCGCCATCTTTAGAAGTCCGCCATATTGGATTTAGAGTGACGTCACACAGCTAACTATGCATTGTCATTCAAACTAAACGTGTATACAAATTTTCATTTCAATCGGTTGATGATATCTGCTTCAAAATTACCGAAGGCATTCTAGTCGCTCACTTAGTAACGTCAGGAACGTTACACTTTTTCGTGCATGCAGCCGGTGTTTCATCTTTTTATTTTGACGTGATTCATCAATTTATAAGACGTTATCACGTCAAAAATTCTAAGAATAGTTTCAAATTTGAAATTTAACCCTTTAGTAATTATTAAAATGTGCTCCTAAAATTATTATTATTACCCGGGCCATAATAACGAATCGATTGACACCTTATTTATCAAAATCGAATGAATAGTTTAGGCGCTACGGTGGAACATTCGTAAATACAAACATACATAGACTGCTAAAATCATAACCCTTCCTTCGCCGCAGTCGGGTAAAAATATAAACGTCTCGATAAACTTTCTTTCTCGTAGCTATGGCTACGCATAAGAGTTTTTTTTTATCGAGACGTTTATATTTTTTGCGTATATGGATGAATTGCGATCGCCTGTATTAACTAGTATAGGCATTGGTTCTTAGAATCTAGTGTTAAACACTTTGCTTGAGGTCAGCGTGTTGAAATTAGAAACGGGGTGAAGTTCTGTGGCTTCAGTTAATTTCTGTACTTGACACTTCACACCTAACGGTGTTAATGTAATTTTTAATTATTCTCCCCTTTTACACAGTCCTTTGTGACGGTACTAACATTGAATGTGCATAAAAACTACCCATCTCTAAAATAAGAAGTGGCAGGTGGATTAATGATGTGATTCCATATGAATATATGATACTCTATGAGTCTATTGTAACAAAACTGTTCTTGTTCGCGGTGGAAAATAGTTATTTACAATAGTAAAACTTTAACACAATAAATAAACAAACTAAAAAGCACTTCTCTATAACGTAACAGAAACAAATCAAAAGTAACTAATAAAATAATAAGTAATCAAGAATGCAAAGTCACTATACAACTATATAGGTACACAAGATTATTTACAAGACAGGAACACACCAAAACTTATTTAGCTCACTGTTTATTTACTATATAATATATATACAGTTCTATTTATTTCGTGCACAATTATTCACACAGTTCATTTATTTATGTATCTAGAGGAGCCTATTTATGTTTAACTATTTATTTCAGCAGTTACCTCAGCACTGTTCACTGACTGTTAATTTATGTCGATGATGGACACTGTATGACTGTCTCCGTGTTATTGCCCGTGAGTGACTGTGTCTCCACTAAGCTATCCTGTGGTTTATATAGGCGCTGGATAGTTCTTTCCTTTGTTGTTTTATTGTTGTCTGGAATTTGACAACAATGCCCTTTTTACCCACGCCTATTGTTGGAACAGCAATCAAGCCGATTGTTGTTTCCCACAACAATCGGTGTGTCTTTGTTACAATGACGAGTCGATTGTCGTCTCACGAACTTCTTTATCGAGTTTGTAACACTGTATTCGATAAACTCTGTAAATCTTAACGCCATGTTTCCATCGATTCTAAATTTGGTTGTGCCAATCTGATTGATGTACTACGGTACTAGTTACCAATAAATACATAAAACTTAACAAATGATCTATTTATTATTATTATATACCGGAAAAAGAAAATGAAAGTAAATTACAAACTTTAATCGTAATATTTTCTCATAAGAAAGCTAAGTGAGTTTTCTTAGAAATAAAATAAGTAAGGCAAACGACAGTATATAAGTTAAAGAATCAATACAAAAAAAGAAAAAAAAACTTTCGTCCAAAAAGAAATTGAATTCAAGTTTTCCGGATATGAGAACTGTCAACTGCCAGGATTATCGAACATAAAGGACAGCGTATACATTCAATTTACGTATACGAACTAGTCTTTATCTAGTGCATTAACATTGTGATATTTTTTGTAAACTTTTAAAAATTTTAATGAGTTGGCAAAACTTATCATTCGCAATGAATATTTCAAAATAGTTATACAGGATGACCGGTAATTGCTCGTATTCCTTTCGGGAGAAAAAACTATGACTAATTGGATAATGACACTTCTGTGAAGAATTTGATTTTTTTTATTTATTGCAAGTTTTAACACACAACATAAAATCTAACAGAAAATTTCGTGGTTTTTTGCTTTAGGAAGGTTGGCCAATTAGTAAGAAAAATTCAAACCAAAAAGTGAGAATATTTTTTTCTATTTTTAACTTCCAAAATTCGGATATTTGTAAAAAGAAAACCGAAGTAGATTTTCTCGAAAATGACGCATTTCCAACCCCAAGTGATAGGGAATAAATCATTTTAAATTAGTCTTAGTTTCTTCTCCCGAGAGGAATACTCGAAATTACCGGTCAGCCTGTATATGTATATTTTTTTCAAAAGTAGTCTTTTTGACGTGATAACGTCTTATAAATTGATGAAACACCAGCTGCACGCACGAAAAAGTGTAACGTTCCGCCTGACCCTGTGCGTGCAAGCGAGAGCGCAGTATGCTTCGGCTCAAGTTTGACAGCTACTAAAATTTAGGTTATGTATTACGGAATACGTTATCACGTAAAACTATCGTCCGTAAACCGACTTTACAGACAACCAATTTTTTTTTTTTATACTCACACAGACACCATATTATCTTATAAGCCATACAAGTAATATTTCTCTCGTAAGACTATTTATAGAGTTTTCTTTATAAGGAGTGAATATTATTTTGATCTTATGGAAAACCAAGTTATAGAGATTTTTGATTTTATTATACAGGCTGTTCGATATTGCTTGATTATAGATAGTAGGTACTTACCTAAACTGAAATAGAGAAAATAATTCTGATCAAAAGAATCCTCTTTCAGATCTGATGCACTGTAGTTAATTAATATTTTTATGTATTTCGCTCAACTATTGGTGCCGAGTAAGACGCTACGGGTAGGTTGAAGTATATATCGGCGTATATCACATCGCAACACATTTCAACTCAGTCCATATACGCTCTCTCACATTTCAACCTACGCTTAGCGTCTTACTCGCACTCACATATAATAGTTTTGTCTGGCAGACATTTGGACCCGACGAAATGATCTGGCTTATTTATTTTTGATTTTATTAAATTCTAAATTTGAAGGTATTCAAAATGCCTCAAGGACTTCTTTGCAAATAAAATTTCGCAAAGTTAAAAATTCACAGTTCGATTTTGTGTTCACACATTACAAGAGAAGTGTTACACAAATTTTCACGCTGCCTCAAGTACCTACCCAAAAATGTTTGATAGCTCTTGAACTATAAGAGGCGCCTAACTAGACGGGGGTTTGATTATCGCGACTCTACTGTAATACGTATTCCAAGATTTAGTAACTTGATATTTTACTAGTTCACAAATAAAAATGTAATTCAATTCTATTTTATGATTGTGTAGAATCACCTCTACAACAACAGATACTTATATACTGATCAATGAAATAAAATTTGAAACTAAATTTAATTTAGATATCAAGTTCTTTTAAAAGTCAATTCCATTTGAAATAATTGTAGTTACCATTGCTCTGTTAGAGACAATCGAATAGCTTTTGTTCAAATACGACTTACCGGTGTTTTTTCCATCCACCATTACCAATAAGGTTCAGTCTCGACAGTGGTTCTAATAGACTATAGCCGTCTTGCTTTACACATAAATCTAATAGTATGTTCTCTTTCTTTTTTCTCTCCTTTGTATAGGGATTTTTGTTCTAACAGCATTAGTGAACCTTCTGGGAAAAGTCCTGTCTCTCCAATTTGGTCTCTGTGTGAATTTGATATACGAATAGTCAACCACAGTGGCGGTTCCTCTATTAGCACGGAAGAGCTGCAGAACAACCAAAATCTTAGGTATTTCATAATTTTAGAATGAATTATTAATTTTCCATATTTAACCAACATTTATGTTATAGTGTAATAGTCAATCTTTGATTAACGTCTGATTAGAACTCTTCAATAAATAAAATTATCGACCAATTTTTCAGACAAATATATTAACAAAAAATATTGTCTGAAGACACAAGTAATTCAAGAATTACAAGGCGCGAAATTCTATAAAATATACCCCGGCGTTATGTTTGAAAATTGTTGTATATTTTTAACGACACTTTGAGCTTAATAATATAATTTAATTAACTTAATCTACGAAAAAAATTACAGTTGAAAATATTGAAACACAGAAAGGAAAAAATCATTTTAATAATTTATTAATAATTAGTCACAACCAACTTTTTTATAATTATTACCCTAAATTATTAAAATAATTATATTTCCATTTTGGTACATTTCAATAAAAACTTTCTTTTTATTATTATTTTATTTTTCTTGTAATAACATATATCTCTGATGCGCATGCGCCGATTTTTCCCGAAATAAAATACAAAAATTTCTTGTAAAACAGATAGAATAATAAGCCGCTATGAAAAGTATACCATTGCTATATAAAAAACGTTATAGCACAGAATATCTCTTGCGCATGCGCCGATTTTCCCCAAAAATAAATTACAAAACTTTCTTGTAAAACAGATAGAATAATCAACCGTTATGAAATGTAAAGCATTATTATATAAGAAACAACGTCATAGCCCATATCTCTTTTGCGCATGCGCCGATTTTCCCCAAAAATTTACAAAACTTTCATGTAAAAATAGATAAAATAATAACTCTTTTTAAAAACTATATTATTCTTATATAAAACAACATTATAAAAGATATACTCGTTTACGCATGCGCCGATGTTCCCAAAAAACAATAGGCCACTTCATATTTGCATATCAAACATCCTCCCAAAATTTGGTTTCAATCCGCTCATCCGTGGCGTCGGAATGGTAAGAAATGTCAAAAATGACGTTTGCATCTGTCAAAGTATTATGTTCTAATAATTAGTTATTCAAATTGTTAACTCAGAAGGCGTTGCATTTCACAAATATTTGAAATGCCATCCGTTTTTGAACAAATGCAATCGTTTTATTTTAAAACAGAACAAACGTAGTCTTTAGATTACCATATTAAACCGTGCAACAGAGAGAGATAACCGAAAGATGTTTGCCATCGATTATATCAAATTGAATTTATTTCTAAATAAATTTGTATAAAAAACCTGTTTTGGCAAATTCTGTTGTACGAAATTTATGTAAAATTTTCTCCTCTTTCGTTTAAGACAGGTTTCGAACCGATCTGATTTAAATTGAGTGAGTTATAAGCAAAAAACTTCGTTTTTTCCAAATTGCTCCCCTCTGGGGTAAAAATTCAAAAATCGGGCGACGTTAGGATTTAAGTTACCCGGAGACGAATCGAACAAAAAAAAGTTTTTTAAAATCGGTTAAGGCGTTTGGGCTGTACGCTGGATACAAAAAGCGTGACTCACAGATTCACAGACAAAGCGAGTACATATAAGGCGCTTTAGCTTACGCTAATCGCGCCTAAAAATTGGTTGTCTGTAAAGACGGTTTACGGACGATAGTTTTACGTGATAACGTATTCCGTAATACATAACCTAAACCTCCCAAAATTTGGTTTCAATCCGCTTATCCTTGGTGTCGGAATGATAAGAAATGTCAAAAGTGACGTTTGCAACTTACAAAGTATTATGTTCTATTAATAATTAGTTATTCCAATACTTAACTTAGAAGGCCTTGCATTTCACAATATACTAATGTCAAAAAATTGATTTAAACATTAGAAATGCAGCCGTTTTAATGTTAAGACAAGACATACGTTTGCTTCTAATTTCCATGTACGGCAAACAAAGACAACCGACCGCGTCGCGCCATGCATTAGACAACATTGTATTTATACAGCTATTTTTCTATATAAATTTGTATAAAATATTTTTCTATATAAATTTGTATAAAAAAACTGTTTAGGCAAATTCTGTTATACGAAATCTATGTAAAATGTTCTCCTCTTTCGTTTAAGACTGGTTTCAAACCGATCTGATTTAAATTGAGCGAGAAATTAGCAAAAAGCGTCAGGCGGAACGTTACGCGTTATGCGTTATGCGTTACACTTTTTCGTACATGCAGCCGGTGTTTTATCAATTTATAATATTGGTGATTCATCAATTTATAAGACGTTATCACGTCAAAAAAATATAATTAGGTAATACAATAACGTTTCGATCCGGATTTGAACCTTCTTCGACTGATCTAAAAATATAAAAAGTAATTACCTAATATTTAGTTTCTATTTATTTTTAACAAAATTCGTGAAAGATTTTTTAAACGTTATTGTATTAATTATATTATTTTGTTAATATATTTTTCTGAAAAATTGGTCGATAATTTTATTTATTGATTAGTGTAATAATGCTTCCTAAAACATCGGTTTCGGTCTAACTGTACCTACACAGAACGGCGCATGCGGCTTTGTGTACAAGTAGGAAGCCAAACTGCTTTGTATTGCCTGAAGAACGCAAAAGACGAGTTGGCAACACAAAGTGAATTCTTATTTTATTACTCAGTGGTTTTTCTGTTACGGTATTGTTTTGTTTTATTTGTTAAGAGAAGTACTTTTAGTTTGTTCGTTCATTTATCTGTTGTTATTTGTGTTTTGTGAACGTTTTTATTAGTGTAAATAAATATTCTCCACCACAGAAAGTACAGTTTTGTTACAATAGTTACACAATCAACGCTCAAGTGTGGCAAACTTCCTTGCGTTCAGGCACTATTCTGGCTCCGAAGCAGCACATGAAACATAACACACCGTGTTATTTAGATCGACTTTGAGCTGCATTTACCGTCAGCACATTATAGTGCAAATAAGCAACCGTCACTGTCATATTCTAGAAGTGTTCACTGATCATTTAATGATTTAATCCACACCTTTGACGGCGATACGTATATCGTACATACACATACATGATACACGGCTTATGGCAGTAGTGACTAGTGTTGCAGTGTATATTGTAATTGGTTGTCAACAATGTTTGAAAACAGTTAATAATAAAAACATCACAAACACGAATGTCATTCATAATATCCTGTCCCGTGTTAGGAGACACATTCGATTGACCTTGAGGATTACCCATTTAAAATGTGCACGCGCCGTCACTGGTCAACCAAGAAATATTGTGCGCCAGACGAACACATCAACTATGCACGAAAACGTCGATTTGTTCCTTTCCTCTAAATAATAGATGTGTTTGATGAAACATGCAGATTCGAATAGTTTGAATGTTTTTATCTCTTCTGCAAAACGAACGAATTTAGTTGGACGTTTTCACAACGTTGACGCCAAACAAGAACATACTATTTTTATTTCGATGTGAGTCAACTAAGGGCCAGCGCATACGTGCTATTTTCTGTGACGGAAACGTGCGATTTAGGATACTACATCACGGTATGGCGATTACTCGAAATTTCTAGTGATGGCAACATTTTAAGTTCATCGTACTGTAACGAGACGCCACTGGAGGCGACAACAATACGCACATTCTAGTCGGAGCCGCGTAGAAGAATGCAGACGTTTCGAGAATGTTCCAGAATACAACTGAAAGGCTATATATAAGCGGAGCAGCAACGGACAGGAAGTCAGTGTCAGTCAAGAAGTGAACAGTGCGCAAACGACATAAATAAATAGATGCTAAATAAATAAATTGAGAACTGCGTAAATAAATAATAGATAAGTGTGCTATATAAATTTTGATGTGTCGTGATAAAAATATTCCTTATAATATAATATAGTGTTGTTATTAATGCTTAGAATTAATTTGTTATTTTTCCGTTATTTATTTCATTTTTATTTTTAATTTGTTTTGTTAACATTGTTGTAAATAAATATTTTTGCGAGCAACAAAGAACAGTTTTGTTACAGTACTGTACTTTTTTTTGAAAATGTTGGATTTTTAGGTGAACAGACTCATCTGGTTGAGCCAGCCCCGGATCTAGGGGGGGGGGGACAAACCGGGGCACCCACCCCGGGCGGCAGTTTTAGAGGGCGCCAAAACCACGTCTAATCTGTCCTTTTCTCCGATTTATTCTATCAGCTTGTTTTCTGACGGTTTCCCGTTCACGAAAAATACCAACCATTATATATTTATGAGTTTTTTTAAGTAATTTATCTTAAAAGCTGGAGAGAGGGGCGCCATTATCAAGTTTCTGCCTCGGTTCGAAAAAATCGTAGATCTGGGGCTGGGTTGAGCCGACTGTAAGTTATCGAAAAAGTAGTTTGAAATTTGAATCTATTTGTGGCTTGTAAGCATCTACAAAAATAATATTAACAATCAATTGTTAAAAACTTTAATTATTATAAAATTTTCATTATAACCAATAATTTTAAAAAATCGCCTGTGACAGACAAAAGGACACCGAAGTGATTCCATAAGTGGTCCGTTTATTGTGGATGTGGAACACTTAAAAGAAATAAGGATAGAGATAAAGTGTATAGATTATGGACGCTCAATAAAGCCGAGGTTAAAAGAAATAAAAATAGTTAAATTTAATATTATTTAAAAATTAATCTATATTTTAACATTACTCCTTCATAAAATATAATATAGTTCATAAGAATTTTTATAAAAAATAAAAAAAATTTAATGTCAGAAGTGGGATTCGAACCCACGCCCTCAGAGAGGACCAGAATAACTCGAGTACCTGCTTTAAGCAGGCAAGTTGCCTTGAGTCTGGCGCCTTAGACCGCTCGGCCATCCTGACTATACTTGGAGCGCCGTTATTATTAAAGTTGTGGTGAACGTATTTCAATATTTTCAAAATAAATTTGAATTTTAAATCATTATAATTTGAAGCTACTCATAATTTAACGCATGACAAAACCGTTTTATTATTTTATTATTCAGTCAAACAATAATAATACAAACAAAACGACAAATTAAAAATACGACTTGACGCTATAAATATGTAAGTAATCAAAACAAAAATACACATTTCTAATTTTAGCCAAAGAAAATGACATCAAATTAAACAAGTATTCAGTTTTGAATTTAATATTTCTGTTTAAACACAGACTTCAGACGTGATGTTTTACAACGTATTTTTCCATGAAAACGAGTGAATTATTAATAATAATAGCATAGTATTGCTTTCATTTTCGCTCGAATCTTTTTTTACACTTAATTATTAACAACTGATTATTTCCTCCATTAACTGTTAAACCCCATTTGAGTTCGTAATGCAACTTTTAATAAATTATTTGCATTTCATACTGGACACTAATTAAATAAAGTCGGTACTATAGTCTATAGGCATATTATACTGTATCCGTTTGTTTACAATTTACATAATATACACGTGGTATGTTATTCATTTTTCTAGATCTACCAAAATTAGAAGGCACGCTGTAACAACAAACAGGACCGTAACTAACTTTTTTGAGGCCCTGGGCAAGACCTCATCACTGGGCTTCCCTAATGCCTAATAGCTAGTTTATTTCTGGCAGATCCATAAAACAAAAGAGCGGCAAATTTTTTTTTATTTTTAAAATATTTCCGAAACTATAAAGTTTAGAAAAAATTTTTTTTAACAAAACTTTCTTAAAAAACTAAATAGAATAATAAGCCGTTATGAAAAGTATACCATTATTATATAAAAAATACCGTTTTAGCACATATCTCTTCTGCGCATGCGCCGATTTACCCCAAAAACAATAGGGCTCTTTATATTTGCATACCAAACATCCTCCCAAAATTTGGTTTTAATCCGCTCATCTGTTTGACCTGTATCGTGCTCACAGACGCACAGAGTTTTTCCAAAAATATGTTTTTTGGATTCGGGGTACCTGAAAACGGAAAGATATTGTAAAATTTTTGAAAAGTGTTTTTTGACCTAAACTAGTACCATTCCCCATTTGTGGGTTGGAATCGTAAAAATATTTAACACGTTAAAATCGAAAAATCATTTTCATTCAATAAATATATTTTTGTGAACCGATAAATTTGCAATTTTGTTGGGTAATTTTTTTTGTCACGTGATTAAAATGAAAATGTTCTGACTTGCAAACCGACCTCATTTAGAAATATAAAAATATAACATTTAGATTCATTATTTTTATGCCGGTTTAAAGTGCCTATTTTCTATATACAGAATCTTTTCAAAACACTGCATAAAATAATGCATTTTTTAAAACATCGTAGAATAACATCCGTTCTTTATATTTCTAAAACCAACTAATTTAATCAATAAACAATAATAGATAACGGTACCGTAAAATAGCGGTCGTAATTTGACGGTGAATGACTCATAAAAAAAAACAGTGCCGCTTTTTTACGCTGCCGAGAAAAATTACATCTAAATTATAAAGAGGTAAAGTTTGCAAGTTATGATGTAGGAGGTAATCTCCGAAACTACTCATCCGATTTAAAAAAACTTTTTACCAATATTTATAGAATGGTCCTTCAGGATGTAAACAAGCTATATATTATCGCGTTAATTTACTTTTGCCCAAGGCTTTATTAGTGGCTTACCAACGTGGCCCTGTCTGTATGGCTACTAAAATCTACAACAGATTACCATGCTCATTAAAAATATCGTATCCTCTAGGGAATTTAAAGTGTCCTTGAGGCATTATTTAATTCAAAATTGTTTTTATAATTTACATGATTTTATCTCATCGTAATTTTATCTCTACACTGACGCTATTATGTTCTTTGGAATTTAAAATAAAGAAATATTATTATTATTATTATTATTAAAATAAAAGCGCTTTTCGTGGAGACCAATTTTGCAACGTAAGTCGACGAATAAACTATGACAAACTACAAATTCGGGCGAAGCCGGACTGGGCCGCTAGTTTTCTATATATATTCATCAATGGTAACATTTTAAAAAAATTTGCCGTCGTGGGACGCATGGCAGATATAAAACATACATTTATGCGAAATTATAGTAAATAAATTTTGTCCAGTAACTGTCTTGCTCTTCCATATTAAAAAAAAATACAGTGTGTATACAAGTGCATCCATTCACGGATATATAAGCATGAGTATAATAAGTGAGACAGACGTATATATATCTGCACCGTAGTGTTTAAGTCTTTCTCCCGATCTTTGCTAGCAATATGTTAATAACTAACAAAACATCTTTCCAAAAAGAGCCGGTATTACGTAATATTATAAGTATGGAACTTCAGATATATTATATACCGCACTGTTTTGCGTATCATCTCGAAAACTCGTGGAAATGAGAGAAATTGTATCCTTTGCATAATTTATTTCATTACATCCACGTCGTATAATATATAAAAAGAAACGAGGCTTTTGAATTTTTATTTGTATGGAGACTGCAAAATTTTTGTTTTTATATCAATATTTCTATTTGATATTATATATCATAGAAGCATTTTCTTTCATTTTGAAATATCAGTCATTAAATTTTATTTTCAAATTTGATTAGTTTGTTTTCATTTTCGCGTAGTGTTATTTACTTTTGCTTTAGCATTTCATTTGTTGAACCTGTGGATAAAAAACACTCATAGTTTGGTGTTGTTTATCGAACTATGCTTTTCTTATGGAATATGGGGTAGCACCTATTTCAATATTCCCTAAAAAAGCATAGTTAGGGGACGTCTAATAATTATGTGAGATGTTTTTAATGGATTTCTATTTTTGGACCCATTACAATAACATCCCAATGTACCTACTGGGAAAATATTAATAAAATAATAGACTTTTTACCATTCCAACCCACAAATGGTGCTTTAGGTCAAAAATCACTTTTCAAAAGTTTACTGTATCTTTTCGTTTTGAGCTCCCCCGAATCCAAAAAACATTTTTTGGGAAAAACTCTATACGTCTGTTAGTCTGTGAGCACGATACAGGTCAAACGGATGAACGGATTGAAACCAAATTTTAGGAGGATGTTTGATTTATGTAAATATGAAGAGATATTGTTTTTAGGGAAAATCGGCAAATGTGAAAAAGAGATATATGCTATAATGTTGTTTTTATATAATAATGGTATAGTTTTCATAGCGGTTTAATATTCTAGGTATTTATTTTTTCAAGAAAGTTTTGTTTAAACATTTTTTTTAAACTTTATAGTTTCGAAAATATTTTGAAAATGAAATAAAATCAGTTATTCTTTTGTTTGTAGATCTGTCAGAAATAAACTAGTTAAGCATGCGTTGATTAATGTTTACGTGACGTGAACATATTAGATACTAGCCGCTACCCGCGGCTACGCCCGCGATTGAGATGGAAATCGACTTTTGACATGCATATCAGGGGTTGAGGTATTGCACATATTTTGACAAAAAATTTTCTTATTTTTCGTAAAAAATTTTTATTTTTTTTTAATAAAAAGTATCCTATGTTACTTCTAATACCTTCAAGAGTGTATGTGCAAAGTTTCATGATGATCGGTTAAGTGAAAGCGTAACAAACAAACTTACATTCGCATTTATAAAGGGATTAGTTTAGTAGGGAAGTAAGTCTAAAATAATAAAGTGACAGCTAACCACAAAAATTACGGATAACCTCAAAAATGTGAATAGTATTATACTGCATGTAACGACAGAAGAAAATAACAATAAATATAGAAAAATTAGAAACAGTTGAAACTATATTCAATTGAATTAGATATTGAATTAGATATTGAATTAGATATTGTCGTCACCGTCGGTAATACAGTGGGTTGGTATTACAGTATTCAGGGTTGAAACTTCATTACTATGATGCTAGATGGCGTTGAAGTAGCTAAATTTGACGATATTTTGACAATTTTCTTATTTTTCGTAAAAAATTTTTATTTTTTTTTAATAAAAAGTATCCTATGTTACTTCTAATACCTTCAAGAGTGTATGTGCAAAGTTTCATGATGATCGGTTAAGTAGTTTTTGCGTGAAAGCGTAACAAACAAACTTACATTCGCATTTATAATATTTTTCTTATTTTTCGTAAAAAATTTTTATTTTTTTTTAATAAAAAGTATCCTATGTTACTTCTAATACCTTCAAGAGTGTATGTGCAAAGTTTCATGATGATCGGTTAAGTAGTTTTTGCGTGAAAGCGTAACAAACAAACTTACATTCGCATTTATTTTCGTTGTAGTATTTCTGTTAAAATTATTTATTATTTAACTTAATATTATGTAACACTAAGAATCTGTTTAATTTTGTATTTTTATACCGGAATAAAATTTATATTGAAAAGTACAGTGAACGAATACGCACATAAAATACTACACTGGCGCAGTCGGTAATTTTTGAAAATGGCGACGGAAAAAAATTTAGAAGCTGTCTTAAACCAAAATTCTGAGTTACAAAAACAAGTAATTGAACTAATTAAAAGTGTCGGGAAACGTGAAGATGCTAATACAAAGGGTGTTCCTGGAATTCATTTGGAAAAATACGACGAACAAGAAAATTTTGAAGACTACTTAGAGAGGTTATCAGCATATTTCGATCTACAAAACGTTCCAGAAAGTAAGAAAGTTTCAACGTTAATTTCATCACTTACACCTAAATTATACGCTTTACTCAAGAATCTTATCTATCCAAAAAGTTACAAGGAAAAATCTTTCGACGAATTAAAGGATGTATTAATAAAGCATTTAAGTCCAAAACCACTGATAATACCAAGTAGGCATGCTTTTTTGAACCGGAAGCAATGTGAAGGGGAAACCGTCAATCAATACGTTTCAGAACTTCGCAAATTAGCAGCGCCTTGCAAATATTCGTCCGACATGCTAAATACTATGTTACGCGATGTTTTCGTCAGTGGATTAAATTACAAAGCAATACTAGATCGACTTTTCGAAGAAGATGATCCAGATTTTGATAAAACAGTGAAAATAGCTTTAGCTATTGAAAAAGCGAATGCAAGTACGAACGAAATATTACATAAAAGCATTATTACATCATCAGTGAACAAAGTACAATCACAAAATAGAAACAAATCTTTTAGAAATAAAAATTCAACACGTGCTAACAATTCACCTACGGATGAAGAAATACAATGTTTGCGTTGTGCAAAAAAGGGGCACAAGGCTTCAGACTGCAAAGCTAAAAAATTATTCTGCGCATATTGCAAAAAACAAGGGCACGTCGTTTTGGTGTGTTTTAAGGCAAAAAAGTCTACGCAACAAAAAAATATACAACAGATAGAAAATGATGAAAATGAAAGCGATGTTGAAGAAACGGTAGATATACATTCAATCAAAAATAACATTACGGGAAGTGGGGCTCCGATATACGTACAAGTTGATATCGAAGGAAAACCCTGCAAAATGGAGCTCGACACAGGCAGCGCCGTTACAGTCATAAGCTTCCAAACCTACAAATCTTTATCAATTAACAAAAACCTACTACCATCTACGACAAGATTAAGAAGTTACAACAAACAAATAATTGTTCCAATGGGAACAGTTAATGTAAACGTACACTACAATGGACAACATAAAAACTTACAACTTTACGTAGTCAAAGAAGATTTTTCTTCAATACTCGGAAGAGATTGGATTTTCAAAATAAAATTTGACTGGAATGGCGTAAAATCAGTCGAAATACATGAAGAACAAACAGGCTTGAACGCACTAATACAAAAATATAAGAAGATTTTTGACGATACGACTGGGTTGGTTCAAAATTATGTGGCCAATTTACAGTTAAAAGAAAATTCGACACCGTGCTTTATGAAACACAGAACAGTACCATTCGCTTTACGTGCACGTGTTGAAGAGGAAATTTCACGTTTAGAAAAGGAAGGAATCATATCAAAAGTGGAATTTTCTGATTGGGCTACACCGGTCGTATCAGTTGTCAAATCAAATGGATCCATACGTCTTTGTGGGGACTACTCGCAAACAGTCAATCCACAATTACATATTCCGCAACATCCACTGCCTCGTCACGAAGAGATCTTCTCAAGATTGACAGGAGGAAAAATTTTTGCCATACTCGATATTAAGTCTGCATACTTACATTTACAAGTTTCAGAAGAAACGTCAAAAATACTTACCATAAATACGCACAAAGGACTTTACAGATGTCACCGATTAATGTATGGTATAAGTGCCGCACCAGCTATTTGGCAACGCTACATAGAATCGATACTTGAATGCGTCGAAGGTGTGTGCGTCTTTTACGATGACATTCTTCTTACAGGAACTACAAAATCTCAATTATTACAACGACTCGAACAAGTTTTTAAAAAATTTAATGCAAACAATTTACGTCTTAATTTGTCAAAATCCAAGTTTTTCGTTACTTCTGTAAGATATCTTGGATTCCAAATAACTCCTGAAGGAATTAAGAAAACTACAGACAGGGTGGATGCTATTTTAAAATTTGAGACGCCGAAGAACGTGACTCAAGTAAAATCTTTTCTTGGGATCGTCACATTTTACAGACAATTTTTTCCTAATCTTTCAACGATTGCCAATCCATTGAATGAACTAACCAAGAAATCGGTGAAGTTTCAATGGTCAAAAAATTGTCAAAATAGCTTCGAAGCGATTAAGCGAGAAATAACATCCGATAGAATTTTAATACATTACGACCCGCAATTACCAGTAATATTAAGTGCTGATGCAGGACCAGTAGGCTTGGGATTAGTTTTAGCCCACGAATTGCCCGACGGTACCGAACGTCCAATTTTGTTTGCATCCAGGACTCTCTCAAATACGGAACGAAACTACTCTCAGATATGTAAGGAAGCTCTCGCTATAAAATGGGCTGTTCAAAAATGTTTTTACTATTTATACGGACGTACTTTTACATTATATACCGATCATTTACCATTAATACATATTTTTGGACAACGGAAGAAGAAAAGCACATTGTGTACAACTCGATTATTACATTATGCTTTGTATCTACAAAATTTTCAATTTAAAATCAAGTACAGAAAATCAAAAGAACACGGAAATGCAGATTGTCTGTCAAGACTTCCATGTACCTCAGAAGAACTGTTCAAAATGGACGATGTCGAACTTTTTCAATTAAATCATCTTCGAACATTACCAATCACTTCGAACGAGTTGGCAAAAGCAACAGCGGAAGACCCAGAACTACGAGAACTACTGGAAAAATTACGCTTAGGAAATACTGTGAAAAATATGGATGGACAATTTGATTTACAAAGCGGTTGCATATTAAATGGTATTCGCGTATACGTACCTAATATTTTTCGAGAATCAATTCTTAACGAACTACACCTGGGACATTTGGGCGTTGTAAAAATGAAAAATCTTGCTCGCTCACATGTTTATTGGCCAAAAATTAATGCTGACATAGAGAAATTGACTAGAAATTGTAGTGAGTGTATTCAACACCACACAACACCACCGAAACAAAAAACGCATTACTGGGAATATCCAGCAGCACCGTGGGAACGTCTACACATGGACTTTGCTGGGCCATTTTATGGTCATAGATTTTTATTAATAATTGACGCTCACTCAAAATGGCCTGAAATTTTTATCGTACATGACATGACAACTACATCAGTAATCAATTGTCTTAATCAACTGTTCGCACGCTACGGATATCCAGCCACTATAGTTACGGATAATCAAAGCACATTTGTAAGTAGCGAATTTCAAAAGTATCTACGTTTAATGGGTATACACCATATATCATCGGCACCGTTTCATGCTGCATCGAACGGTCAAGCGGAACGTTACGTATTCTCCATGAAACAAGCTATACGGTCGCTAAAAGATACCCCACTGAACATGCAAGAAAAACTAAATACGTTCCTGTTCTCTTACAGAAGAGCACCGCACATTGTCACAGGAGAAAGCCCTGCGAAACTATTTTTAAAAAGAGAACTACGTTCAAAGTTGGATTCTATCAGACCTAACATAAATGCATTTGTCAATAAAAAACTTCAGCGAAACAATATTATCTTCCAAGACAAAAATTTCGAACTTGGACAAAAGGTTGCAGCGAGAAGTTTTAAGAATCCGAATCGCAAATGGGAAATCGGTCATGTAATATCTAAAGACGGAACACTAAACTACACAGTTTCAGTGAACAACCAACTGTGGAGGCGTCATACGGATCAGTTGCGCGAAGTTGGGTCATCTGTTCCGATTTCAAAAAATACTCAGCATCACATGATATCAGGGGACACCAGCAAGACTTCTCCAGCGAAAAAAGAAGCTCATACGGATGAAACAATAAACTTTCAGCCTGAAGATCACAATACTGGAGGTTCACCAAGTCGCAATGCTGTCACGGAGACTACACCGGTGATACCTCTTGCGGTACGAAGAGAACGAAGAAACATTAAACCACCGGAACGATTAACATATTAATATTTCTTTTTCAAACTGTATAATAATGTATATATTGTATGATTTTATTTACGACAAACGGGAGGAATGTAGTATTTCTGTTAAAATTATTTATTATTTAACTTAATATTATGTAACACTAAGAATCTGTTTAATTTTGTATTTTTATACCGGAATAAAATTTATATTGAAAAGTACAGTGAACGAATACGCACATAAAATACTACATTCGTAAAAAATTTTTATTTTTTTTTAATAAAAAGTATCCTATGTTACTTCTAATACCTTCAAGAGTGTATGTGCAAAGTTTCATGATGATCGGTTAAGTAGTTTTTGCGTGAAAGCGTAACAAACAAACTTACATTCGCATTTATAATATTAGTATGATGTAGGTAACCGTGGCAACGAATAGCAAATATCTTATTAAATACTAGCCATTACCCGCGTCATCTTACGCGATTCAGAAATTTTATTCTCTTTATTACACTATATCAAATGTCAATATTTTTTTAAGTTGGAATGGACCCGTCGCCCAATTGGCTGGATTCTTTTACTCTCATGGTAGTTTTAAACCATAAATATTATAGTATGTGGAATATCCAATATAATACATATTATTTTATTAAAAGAATTGAAGGGAACACAACAAAAAAACACAAAACATTATTTTTTGATTGAATTGCTTTTATTGAAATTCCGATTCAATGTTGTGGAAAATTGAAGAATTCCATATATCATTATTGATATGTAATACTGCATAACGTACGCAATAGACGTACGAATCATATAAGGGAAAATATGTGCTATTAATTTTAAAATTCGGAATATTCAAATTCAATATATCGTTTGATATTGCAAACTTTAAACAATTCAAATAAACCAAAAGTTCAAAACAAAGCGAGATATGATAAAACTATACAGTATACGGGATACAAGGCTAAAATATTAAAATAATTTTTATTCACTAGAACATTATCTTTTAAAGTTTTTATTATTTTTTATTATTAATGAAGTTTATATATTTATATTTATATGTTTGACAACAATGATTTTAAATTATTTTATGTTTTTAAATTTGTGACTTTTCACTTAAGATTTTTAAGGTCCTGAAGAAGAAATATTGCCGGAACGTTGACCAATAAATAATGTTCTAGTAAATAAAAATTGTTTTAATATTTTAACCTTTTATCCCGTATAGTTTTATCATATCACAATATCAAGGTGTCTTATTCTATTTTATCAAAGTGATTGCTTCAATGCTTCAATAGAGAGAGAGAGAGAGAGAGAGAGAGAGAGTTCAAACAGACATCTAAAAATTTCAATATTCTATTAAATTTATGAGTCAATACCACACGAATAAGATTAACAATTGACAAATACTTTTAATCAATTCGAGAACAGTAAATTATTCACTTAATCAATACTAAAAAAACTAGATATCTCCTTAAAAAAAATACTAAAAATCGTAAAATAATGAGGTCGGTACGAATTTAATTACTACGACTTTTACTAAAACTTTATTATTTTACGCCTTTTTGAAGGAGGTCCAGTTTATAAGTTTATTTTTCTTTCTAATGACTGTGCATACTTGTAGAAAAAGTCATTCTGAATCGATTCCGACCATCCGCAACCCTGTATCTCTTTTAGTTTCGGAGATAATAGCCAATTTTGATCTGTTTAAATTTTTATACATTTTAAACCGTCATAGCGTCTAAACTAATCGAGATACGATTTTTCGCTTAGGCCTAATCGATACAGCGCACTTTTTTCTATAAGACACGTCAATGTTAAGGGATATCTGAGATATTTATTATTTATATATTTTTCCAAATACATAATCTTTTCATGTTTTTATACGTTTTGCAAATCTACAACTAGATAATACACTAAACGATTTTTGGCCTGTTTTACCTATATTAACGATCTTATAGGAAAAGTCAAGCTGAATCAAATTCGACAAATCGCAACCCTCTATATTACTTTTGATTTCAGAGATATGAGAATTTATTTATATTATTGTCGAAAAACTTAAGAACTCAATAACTTCTAAATGACTATATATGATACAAAGGTGGGAGTGGTCGGAATCGATTCAGCTCGATTTTTTCTATAAGAATAACCTCAGTTGTAAGTCGTATGTAAACAATATGTCACAGATTTCCGGTTTTTTTTTAAAAACGGAAAATGTAAGAGGACCCTTCTTACAGAATTGAAAATTTTTTGGAAAATTTATTCGCTTTGTTTCGTTTGATATTATGCACACTTATAGAAAAAAAAACATTCTGAATCGATTCCACAAATCGCAACACTGTATCTCTTTTTGATTTCAGAGATATAGCCAATTTTATTTGTTTAAAATTTTATACATTTAAAACCGTCATAACTTCTAAATTAATGGAGATACGAATTTGCGCCTAGACCTAATCGATTCAGCGTACTTTTTTCTATAAGACACGTCATTAATAAGCATATCTGAGATATTTATATATTCTCCCAAATATTGTAAATCTTTTTATGACTTAATGCGTTTTGCAAACCTGCAATTTTCTAAGGCACTAAGCGATTTTTGGCCAATTTTATATTAACCAAACTTATAGAAAAAGTCAAGCTGAATCGATTCCGATAATCCGCAACCCTGTGTCTGTTTTAGTTTCGGAGATATAGCCAATTTTATTTGTTTAAAACATTGTGAGTTCCAACAGTGGCACTGTTTTTTCTTATAGGTTCATAGGTTACAAAGCTATACATATGTACAATTTATTATAATTGCTATATAAGAAAACAATGACTGTGTCGTTCATAGAACATAATAGCAAACACTGTGCTATAAACAAATCTTTGATTAACGTCTGAATAGAACTCTTCAAATAAATAAAATTATCGACCAACTGAAAAAAATTGGTCGATAATTTTATTTATTTGAACTGTGCTATAAAATTATAAAGTATATTATTTAACCTTATACACTTTGTTATTGTCACATTAACATATACATAATTATATTTCGAACATATCTATTAAAGTAAAAATCATTTCACTCTGTACATAGAAAATATGACATGTCTGTTATTTGATAATTTCGTCGTTGAATTATGCATTCCTATCTCTAAGCAATTTACAAAAGCATGGATTTTGAAAATGTAATCTGTACAGCATGACCACAAAATACGTGCATTCATTGAACCGCAATCGAGGGACACCGCACACGGGACTATAATTTATAAACACACAAACAACAATAATGATGACGCTCCCCTTCTGTTTTATTTGTTGCCACCCCAACCCCTCTATGAAAATGAACTTATTCTGTATTGGTCTGGATTTCGTTTTATTCTATGATTTATTTAAAATAAAGCTATTAAGGTGACCGCACAGCTAACCTATAAGCTTTCAATATGAGAAATATTTGGGAAGGCGTTTAAAAACCATCGAATAAATTACAATTATACGAAATGTTTCTAAAATGCGTAAAAGTTTATTCAAAATTTCAAATTAAGTGAAATCGCACCTTCCTTCAGGTGAAACATTGGATTGTGGTTAACATTGCAATATTTCATGGGATTTAGAACTTCCAGAAATCCGAGCTCGCACCAGTCGGTTTGTGTATGGTGGTTGGCAGATTCTCACGAGGCTGGTTTTGCCGCTAGAAACACACGCTGGGGCTTCTGCTGGCTGGCTACGTTACTGCTTGCCCACGTGTGTAGGTTACAAGATGGATTTTAAAATTATAACCGGGGCTATTTTCCTTGCCTGTTTTGAGTAGAGATGTCGACAAAGTAACGATACGATACGAAACTACTCGTTACTCTAGATTCTAGAATACCCGAAGTAACGATTACCGATTTGAAAAGTAAATCGTTATTTTTACTTGAATGATTACTATTGGTTATTGATTAGTATTGATTATTTTATTATGCGAATATAAGGATATTCATTGAGTTCCTGCGAACCTTAAGATTTCGGAGCACTACAAAGGAGCCGCTGATATACGTATAAAATAAATATGCCGCCGATATCAATATTATAACCCTTAGCAAAATTAATTGCGTATTATTGTATTGTTGATATGTTGATATTTCGCGGTCAGTAATCGTTTTATGTCGATATTTATTTTATTCAGTACGTTTTTATACGCAATAATTAATTATTTGTTGGTTCAGACACTACGTACTACATTTTATGTATGTAACTTAAGTAATCAAAGTAACCAGTAGTTGAAATGATTACTTAATACCCAAGTACCGAGTAGTAACGAATACTTAAAAGCAACGATAATCGACATCACTAGTTTTGAGTAAGAATCAATCAAGAAACAGTTTCTGGTCACGTAGGCGATACGGACAAACGCCCACAAACCAACATGGCGTCATGGTAACTGTATTTAGTCCATATATTTAATAGCCTCTATATTGCTAGCAAAGATCGGGAGAAAGACTTAAACACTACGGTGCAGACTTACTTATTATACTGTGAGTCTCATGCGCATGTCCGTTGCGCGTCAGTTGTAGCTTAGAAAGGGAGGTGGCTTGTTCTATTCCACTTAATAATTGCCCGACTACAGACGCCACACTTGCACACAACGGGTCAAGTAAAAAGAAAGAGATGGAAAACAGTCATTTGCTGACTCACTTCATGAACCACGCTTCCACTTACGGCCACTAGCAATATAGAAGTTATTAAATATATGATTTATTCAGACAACAGACACGTTCTGCTCTCTGGTTATTTGAACTATCACTGCGCATTGTGTGAAGCGAGTACATAAAAGCCATCAAGAAAGTCAGCGCTCTAGCACGCTTGAAATATAGCAACAAAATGTGGCAACGAATCTGACGCCAAAACCGTATTATCCGATCAGGATTCCTGACGGATAATCGAGTGTTTTACTGTATGAAAATATGCGACGGCAACGTGACATTGTGGTGCTTTTATTATGTGTGCAATCATGAATATCGGTTGGTCGCATAACGTTCGCACCGTCCACAATACAACCTTTCTGCCCCCCGATTTCCCCTTGGAGCAACGCCTGCCGCAAGCTATAACATACCTATCTATCGTACAGATCAATTATTGTTTGCGATATTCAATAGCACTATTAGTAAAATTACATTTTGGTGTACCTACACATTTTTCATGCCAGATTCAACTGATTGCCACACCCTTGGAAAGTATATACATATATATGGTTTCGTAAATTTGGATAATTCTTCTTTACACCTGGACGCACGTCACTGAACTAATTAATTACAAAAAATTTAGAAGATACTGTACACACCTGGCTCACAACCATTGATAGAGTATTATGCTCACAGCACTTACCTAAAACAAAGAGAAAAAAATAATTAGATATAGGCAATATGGAAGTACACAGAATATTGTTGCGTGCCCCTTGTTGGGACGACTATGGGTTCTGTAGAATCTTCTAGCAACAACAACAATGGAAAAAAACCCCGACCTTCATAGAAATGCCTGTAGAAGCCAATGTAGGTAAAGAGAGGTTCTCGGCGCTTCTAGAACATTCTACAGGCATGGGACGAAGCTATAAAATGCGAGCGGAGTGGTCGAGTCAGGCGGTCAGTTAGTTGTTGTTCGTGAAGCGTTCATGTGTTGATACAGTCCCAGTGCGTTGTGACATAAATCATTAAGTTCAGTTATATAAATCTGGTTTAACATAAATAACTTTTTGTAAATAATCGTGTGTATATAGTTAATAGACAAGTGTGCTAATAAACTTTGGTGCGTTACTGTATTGTAAATATTGTGTGTACATAATTAGTGACTCTATACTCTTCTGTTACTTAGTTTCTATTTTATTATTTAGAACTATTAGTTTTGTTTTTGTTAACGTTATTTTGTTTCTGTTTGTTAAAGAAGTGCTTTCGTTTGTGTGTTTAACTGTTTATTATTGTAAATAAATAATTTCCACTACGGACTAGAACAGTTTTGTTGCAATATTCTTTTATATTTATGTATTTACTGACTCACACGTAGGGTTACCATTGCATTGTCCGTCAGTAAGTCAGTGTTAAAGTAGATTAACCCCCTTAGAGGATGAATTTTCAAAATCCTACGTTTAATGAGGAACTCCTTTACACAATTTCATACTTCTAGATCCACCGGTTTAGGCTGTGTGTTTTCATTGAATTAGTGTTATATTAAGTTGATGGAAAGGTGAATCATTTGATTTTATGTGAATACAATCTAATGTTCTACATAGCGGAGAGTTGGACAGTAAGTTAAAATTAAAGCGCTTTTCATGGAGACCAATTTAGTCGACAAAAAAACGGTGGCAATCTACAAATTCGGGCGAAGCCGGACCGGGCCGCTATATTACGAACTTCAAAACGGTGTACATACTAGTTCGAGATCATTTTTAGAAGAGAGGCCAGAAAACTTTTAACATGAACGGGTTCCAATCATAAATGTTCGTACGGGAAATTTACAAATTAACAACTGCACTGTATTTACACGTATAAAATACGTGCTGAAGCCACAATAAGTATACAAGATAGGTCAGTTTTGTACTTTCCCATTTTGATTTGAACACGTCAATGGCCCACGGCATTCAATTTTAAAGCTTGATAGCAAAACGATTTTTATTCATATATAATATAACGTCAATATACTATCGATATACTCATTGTTTCTATTCACTTTTTTATCAATTCGTTTGAAAATAAGTAAAAACATAAATAAATTATATGTAATTCTGTGGTATAAAAATGCTGTTGTAGATCTATCAGAAATAAACTAGTTAAGTGTCTTGTGCAGAAGAGGTTGATTGAGGCTGGCCATTATTCTATAAAAGATTTCTTTTACTAGTGTATTATACTTGTTTTTTTAATTGTATTAGACGATGTTATGCCACGTAATGGTGATGTTTGAACAAATATATTGTTACATGCCCCTTGATGGGACGACTCTGGAATCAGTAGAAACTACTAGAAACGACAACAATGGGAACAGGTGAAACACCCGACCTGGAGACACAAATACATGTAAAGGAAGGGATATCGGTGCGAAAGCAGGTAGCGAAGTTAGACCCGATTTCTTAGAATCGCTTGGAGAGAACAATAGATGTAAAGGAAAAAATCTCGATTCGTACAAAGCATTCGATAGAAGCGTGGGGCGAGGCTATAAAAGGCGAGCAGAGTGGTTGAGTCAGTCAGTCAGTCAGTATTCGAGCTGTTCGTGAGTTGTGTTGATACAGTGCTCTGGCATTACGATATAAATTATACTGTGGAAATAAATTATAACTTTAGTGAGTGGTTTTACATAAATGATTTATAGTTAATAGACAAGTGTGCTGATAAACTTTGTGCTGTGTTCCTGTGTTTTAAACATTTTGTGTATATAATTTAGTGACTCTATATTCTCTTTTACTTAGTCTTTTATTTTTATTATTTAGAACTATTAGTTTTTTTCTGTTAACGTTATTATTTCTGTTAAATTAAAGAAGTACGCTTTCGTTTGTGTGTTTTACTGTTATTATTGCAAATAAATAATTTCCGCCACGGAGAACAGCAGTTTTGTTACAATATTATATTCTATTCTAGGTAACCATGGCGATGAAGAGCAAATATCATATACTGACCATTACCCGCGCCACCTCACGCGATGTCAGAACTTTTATTTCTTTATTATACTATATCAAATGTCAGCATTTTGAAGTTGGTTTGGTCCCGTCACCCAATTGACTGGATGTTTTTTTATATATAAATATTTCTTTAATATAAATATTGGGTCTGTTTAAAGCAAGCTTTACTCTTCATATGCCATCAGTAGGGAAAATATTTTTGAACAGGTCAACAAATAGCCAAAGGATTTATTATTTATTCATGTGAATGAGAAACTGGACATCTGCAACAAAGTTGTTTGTAAATTAACATTTTGTATACCTATATTAGTATTAGTTAAACAGTATCAATGACCCGACTGTTTGTTTTCCATTCAAATGCACAACAGTATGGTAATATTAACATATAGTTGTTCCATTAAACGACAACTATTTTCTAAAAATTGCATGATTACTATTGCTCATGCCATTCACATATATTATTATTATGCGTAATCTCTATCATTAGAGTAAAATAAACTAAAATAGTGTAACGAGACGACACTGGACGCGGCGGCAGTGCATTGTTGCCAGAGCCGCTTACACTAAATTTGATGTATTTTTTATATTTGATTTATATAATTTTTTGTATTTGACAAATCCATACAATGTTTATATTGTCTCTGGAGAATTAATAAACTAAACTACAATTTATTTATTTTATTTATTATTTATTCCTCAAAACATGTTACAAAGTTCCAAATTTTATAAATAAGGATTTCCTGCCCAACAATGCTCGCATTGCTGTCGAAACTGTATAGACAACAATACGCGCATTGTTACGTGTATTATGAAAGAATGCCGGAGCTTCAAGAATGTCGACAAATGTTCCAGAAAGCTGAAGAACTTATACAAACAGCGCTACCGTGAAAGGCAGGGCAATCAGTCAGAAGTCAGTTAACGACATAAATGGACGCGTAGACATAAATAAATAAACGTTACATAAATATAGCGATAAATAAGTTCTATACAGGCATGAAAAACGGCTATTTTATAGGCGGTCGTGCAAAAAAATATTTTTTTTATTTTAATTTTAAAAGACGTTTCTAGTCAAGTTGCGTATTACAATCAGCAAAAATTGGTGCACTAAAAAGATCACACTGAAGCAAATAAATTATTCATTTGGTTGTAGCCATTGACGATAGACTGTGTAGCTTTGAGAACGCTTTCAATCAACCGGTGACTGAGAAATGCTGGCATGATGCCGCAATCAGTCAGTAACTACGAAGGGGTTATACATATAGAGAAAGGATTTCGTGGGATGTAATGATTGATAGCTTGTTAACACATATCGTTCATCTTTTGACAGATACACTGATAAGCTTCTGCTCTCCACTTCGTCACGTTGTTGACACAATCGAAAAATAGACACTGTATTACATGCATTCATACACAAGGCCTATTTATAACACAAAAGATATTGCGTAATCAACTAACAATTCAAAATGTCCGAGTTATCTTGACAGATTTGAGTTTTAGTCCGAGCTCTCATGGCACAGTAAGGTACCCCATAGAACACCTCAAATTTAAATGTTAAAAAAAAGGAGTGGAAAGCATGTAAAAACATGATAATCACGCAGATCAAACACTGTCTCTACCATATTCTATCCTCCTCACTCAGTGTACAACGATATATGAGTTTTAGTGCGAGCTCTCATGGCACAGTAAGGTACCCCATCGAACACCTCAAATTTAAATGTTAAAAAAAAGGAGTGGAAAACATGTAAAAACATGATAATCACGCAGATCAAACACTGTCTCTACCATACTCTATCCTCCTCACTGAGTGTACAACGATATATGGCAAAGGCATGTCCACTAGCAGTGGCGCAACAATAGGGTGGCAGGACGGGCGAAATTCCATGAGCCCCCGGTCGGAAGGGGCTCCCAGCCCGAGAACTCCGTGAGCATAGGAGGATTATTACAACAATTTGTAAAATGTATTAGTTTTGTATTTAATTGTACATACAAAAATTAAACTAAAAATGTAGTTATAACGTTGATTGAGCTTCTTTACATTGAGGAAGGGCCCCAGCCGATGACTTTGCCATTTACTCTCATCATTTCATAACGCGCAAGAAGAAGCTCTGAAAGATATACACAAAATTATTTATTTTATTTTTATAATTAACAAATGCCGGTCCTGTTTTTTGAACATCTCATGTTTTTAAGAAGGAAGGTTTCGAATTCTGAATGTGTCAAGGTATAACGATTGGACAATGTAATTTTCCTTAATTTCGAGCACAGATTAATGAAACAGCCTGTTCATTAATGGAAATCGTTTTCTATACGTAAAGAATGTAATGTAAATATTTAACGACGGAAAAGGGTTAATTCATAACCATAGCGGATATATTCTGTTTACATAAAACGTGAAACAAATATCTGCTTGGAGACTTGAAATATATATACTTATGGAAGGCTCATCTCCCTTTACATTTATAAAATAGTTAGGGCTTTTTCAGTCTTTGAACTGAAAGTCATACAATTAGAGGATATGATAATGTTATTGTTATCATCCAAGATTGTGCACTTTGACTGAGCAGCGCAAGCGGGAATATAATCCCGGGATCCCGAATCTCGGGATCTCGGCCGTTTTCTGGCCCCGAAAATCCTGGGACCGTACTTGGCTTATCTCGGGATTTTCGGGATTGCCACAAACAAATCTAGTTTGAATTCCGTAATCCGTTGCGCATTCACAATTACCTTGGCTAAATTACATAACGACAAAAAACAATCCTTAAATACGCGGTACGATACGTAAGAATATGAAATCTCCAGATCCTGAAGTGCAAGTACAAAATGCCTGTGGCGAGAAAAGGTGTTGGTCCCTTTATCCCATGTTTGTTTTATCCTTATTATTATTTTTAATGTGTCTGGTACATGGGATTATATCCTTGAAGCCAAGGGGGTTTTAATAAAAAAAAAAAAGGACAAAATTAATCGAGGTTGGCAAATAGTATTAGACGTGATTTAAGCCTGTTCAAAAATGGAGGAGTTCGTGGATATCACTTAGAAACAGCATATAAGTTCTATTGCCTATTCCTCCAACCATCTTATGTTGGCAATAAACTACGAAGCAGGCTTGGAAGTCAAACATTAGATGCTTTGATATTTCTGCGATTGTATTTTCTAAATTCTAAATAGTTTATTTGTGCTATCTTTTTGATTTCTTACAAAAGTAAAGTTTTTTTTTTGTTTTGTCTATTTTATTTTCTTACTAAATTGTGATTTATGTTGTGCAACGAAATTAAAAACATTTTTTAAGTAATTACTCAAGTTTTTTTTCATTTCAGCCCAATTAGAAACCACATAGGCTAATCCCGGGATAGCCCCGGGATTACGCATCAAAAATCCCGTAATCCCGGGATTGAAAAACATGCTCGGGATTGTATTCTCTAAGCGCAACACATTAGATTAGGTCTACTACTAACAGCGAGCTTCAATACAAACTTGAATGACGATTGATGACGAACAGCGGTCATGGCAAAGAGAGCCGTGAAATGCAATACACCCAGTTCCAATTTCACGGCCGAGTTCAGAACACACAAGGAATGTACGCGCGCGCGCCTCTTACTCTACATCCGCATCCGGTGTTTCCATTAGCGGCACCTAGCGTCGTTCCCATGACACCGGAACACTATCAAAGTCATTGCTGACGTCACTGTGTACCTACTTCCGGTTCCACAAATGTCTTTATCAAGTAGACGTATGCACGACTTACTATTCAAAACGAAACTTTAAACGTATAGTGAGATAAAATATTTTTAACAAAAAAATTGAACCGACTTCAAAATATGCACTAAAAACTAAAAAATAATAATTATTGTTATTTTTGGAGTCGGTGTCACATCGGAATTCGAAAGTAGCAATTTAAATCTTACATGTCTCTAGTTCTCGGAATAGATTTCATTTTGGCTGACACCGACTCCAAAAATAACAATAATTATTATTTTTACTTTTTAGTGCATATTTTGAAGTCGGTTCAATTTTTTTGTTAAAAATATTTTATTTTTCTCTTTTTAGTGTTAGATAAAGTATTGCAATGGGTATGCTAAGTATGCGTGCCTTTGAAATTTGAGAGTTTCCCTCGATTTCTCCGGATTCCACCATATGATCCTGACTTGGTTCCGAAGGGACCACCTCGGAAGTGCACCCTTTCGAATAAAAAAACAATTTTGAAAATTGGTTCATAATTGACGGAGAAAATCGGTGAACATACATAAAAAAAAACAACAAAAATTATACAGTCGAACATAGAACCTCCTCCTTTTTTGAAGTCGGTTAAAAAATAATCTTACGATGTATCATTTCTAATCAAATAAATATATTATTTGTAAATGAGTTAAGATTTTAAAAGAGCGGCATCTGTTGTAATATCGTTGTTTTTATGGAGTTTTCATGCTACTCTATTACAATCAATTGTATTGTACGTAAAATAATAAAAGAATTTTTTTTTAATATGCCACGTTTTTAAAGAGAACTAAAAAGTATAAAATAACTAGCGGTCTCGCCCGGTTTCACCCGGGTGCAAAAGAACGAATGGTGAAGGAAGGGACATGAGTACGCACATTCATCTTAGTTTATCGAGATGAATGTTGTGTCTAAACTTCATATTGATCGACGTTACCGTTAAAAAGTTACTGTCGTTAAAAAGCAGTACCTATTTATACTTTTTTTAAGTAGATAATAAATTTCTTTTAATATAATAAATATTTAATTGTGTTTTCAATTAAATATTTATTATATTAAAAGAAATTTATTACTTAAAAAAAGTATAAATAAGTACTGCTTTTTAACGACAAAAACTTTTGAACGGTAACGTCGATCATTATGAAGTTTGTACACAACATTCAAATAATTTTTTATAGGTGCCTATAGTTGTAACAGTTTTCAAATGAACTATTATTTAAATTTATTTAATTTTAATTAGTCGTAATAAAATTTTAAAAAATTGAAATGTAAGCCTTAAAAGAAAGCAATGTACAAAAAAAATAAAAATATATTCGCCGACGTGGGACTTGAACCCTAGACCCTGGCATTAAGAGTTTTACGCTCTATCGACTGAGCTATCCGGGCTTGTAAACTTTACGCGATAAAATATTGCAATATTTAGTTAAGGCACTTCACCTGATAATATATTTTGTCGGACGGACTAATTTTAAGATACATCTTGCAACATGTTTCATTGATGTTCCGCTCCAATTGGTCGTAGTGTAATATTATATAGCCTATAGCCTTCATCGATAAATGAGCTATCCAACAAAAAAATTTTTTTTCAATTCTAACCAGTAGTTTCTGAGATTAGCGCGTTTAACCAAACAAACAAACAAACTCTTCAGCTTTATATATTAGTATACGTACGTACTTCCCGCATCAGTGCGTGTAATCCCACAAATGCGTAAATGTTAGACTGTCTGCTTTACAATTGATGCCGAAAGTATGTACTCTCGATCGAGGTATGAGGAGAATATGCATCTCAACCAAATGAAAAAGTTGAACTGAAAAATATTTCTCTTGATCAATAAATTAGCATCTTTAACTAATTGTCAAGTGGTGTACGACAAGTAACAAGGCAGCTGTCACAAACAGCGACATTATTTTTGACAGAATGTTGACACTGACATGCCGTGTGACAACGCACAGGAAATAAGTATATAGCGGTGATGTGATATGGCTTTTAGTGCGTGTTAAACGCGCCCCGAATACGAATCAACAATATAATATTATTGTGTATTGGTCTCAGAGCCGACCGTCGGATTTCATATTTATCTACTTGCAGACTTTCTGAAAGTTAGCATTGGGACAGACAAATAATAACACGATTTTTGTAACAGCTCAGATCATTATTTTCAGAATGCTAATACCTTCCTAATAATAGAAAAAATATTAAGATGAAGGAAGGTTTTTGGTTGAGGATCGCAAAATAAGCTTTACCAGTGTTTCGCTAGTGGCCAACGTTTCGAAAAATTTATTTTCATCTTCAGGGCCTCAAGCTGGTCAAGTAGTGGTAAATTGTTCTAAACAGTATACATGTTACATGATCATAATTATCATGAGTTACTACAATTATTTTGAACATTTCTTATTATAAAAAAATTAATTAAAAAAATTATTCGATTTTTATAAAATTGTCAAAATTAAAATATCGAATAAAAGCACACAGAAAGTTGGTTAAATTAAATTCTCAAATAAATATTTTAATTTTGACAATTTTATAAAAATCGAATAATTTTTTTAATTAATTTTTTTATAATAAGATATTCAAAATAATTGTAGTAACTCATGATAATTATGATCATGTAACATGTATACTGTTTAGAACAATTTACCACTACTTGACCAGCTTGAGGCCCTGAAGATGAAAATAAATTTTTCGAAACGTTGGCCACTAGCGAAACACTGGTAAAGCTTATTTTGCGATCCTCAACCAAAAACCTTCCTTCATCTTAATATTCTATTGGATCAACACTACTTTAACTGAAGAAAAAATATTCATAAAACCCTAATACGTCCGGTTTTCAATGGGCTCATTAGACCCTTTTGTATCGGCAGGTAGTAAATTTTATGAGGGATCATTTAAAAAGAGTGTATTTTAAAATGAATTATTTATAACATTAAACTTACTCAGTCTTGAACGGTTCTGATTAAAAAAGTTGTCAGGGGATTGTTTCAGGATGAATAATTTTTGTATGATAGTTGAGACCGACCGCAACAGTTTATTTATGTATTCGATGACATAAGAAAACAATCTAAAATATGATTAACTTAGTCGGCGTAATAGAAAATCTGACGGTGGGCTCTCAGTCTATATAGGCAGGCGCAACACTCTGGAATCTAAACAGAAAGTGCTGTCTGTTTTATACATATTTATAACAGAAAAGCTTCACAAACAAGATAAGCACTGCTGTGATGAGTGATCAACGGAACAAAACCTTTGTTCTGTAATCTAGACCACCATACTACGGTTCTGAAATAGTAGAGAGTGATTATAGTATGTTAGAGTGGCAAACAATGGAATAATGTAAAACAGAAAAAAGATCCCGCCTAAATTGTTTGCTCAGTTGCAAAAAGCGTTGATAGAAAATCGTATTTGGCAGCGACCTTGTATTGTGAATATGCATACCATATTACATACATATGAAAAGCAAAGTAGAGTTCTAAACATAGAGATATAAGTAACTAGAGTTCGTTAGTTCGTATGCTTGCCACAAGTGAAAGTGTCCTCAGTTGAGAGAAAGAGAACGCTGCAGCGGGTCCAGAAAACCAGACATAGGTATGTTTACTCAAATCAGCATTGTTTTGTATCATTAGTTACCATAGAGATAAGGAACTTTTCTCTCTCTGAATTGCAGACACTTTCACGGCTCACTCGCGTACTCTAGTGTAATATCTCTATGGTTATAAATCGATCCTGTTCGAAACATAATTGATCGACTGAAACGATATTTTTCTTAAGGAGGTTGATCCGTTACAGTCCCAATCAAAAGTATAAGTCGTATTCTAAATGGGAACTTTTCTATAATGAATTTTTACAAAAGGTTATAAGTCGATGATACCAATAAATTGTTTTCATAAAGGCATAAATAAATATTTTTTTTAATATTAATTAATTATTTCTAACTTTTCAATTTTTTGTACAAAGGTTAAAAAAAATAAATTTATGTAAATATCTGTATTTTACATATTTTTTGCAGTAAATAATTAAAAAAAGAAATTAGAAGTAATAAAAATTAAAATTAAATCATTAAAAAGTTGAAAATTCAGTTAAAATTGTTAAAATTATCAAGAATAAAAATCCATAGTAATCGAAAAGTGCTAAAGTTTAATAAATTTTTTTATTGATTAAAAGTCTCCTAATTAAATTAGAAAAAATATTAAAATATGCGTAAGACATCGATGCTTTACATAGTTAGTTTTCGGAACTGCTGACATTATTTGGTTATTTGGAAAAAATTAAAATGAACAGTTTGCATGCTAGGTTGACATATTTTCCATAAGACTACATGTAAAAGTTTTTATTAATTTTTAACTTTATAAATAATAATTTTAGATTTTTTATAGACAATTTTGTCATAAAAAAATCTATTAAAAAAACTTTATTTCAGATTTTTTCATTATCTTCGTAAAACGGCTCAACCTCCTTAAACTGTGTATACACATGTATATTTAGCATCGTTTTTTGTAGTTTTTCTTCGCATTTTGATCAAGCAAAATCTCACGGCATTTCACCAAGGGGGGACGGGGGGTCGAAAAATCGCCAAATTTGCCTCACGTAATTTGTGAACGCCCCCTAACAAATTCCTTCGTCATAAAAATTTCCGTGATCATCCCGACACTTCCACCATAAATGTTTCGTTTCTCACACCATATAGAATCAGGACACCTTTCCGATGCTGAACACCAGGCGAAAGCAGGTTTTTGGTACTATTTTCGCTGATAAGTATATAAAAACAAGTAAATTTAATTGACTAGTAACTTAAAGTAAGACAATTTCATGCTCTGATATACAGGGTGACCGGTAATTGCTCGTATTCCTTTCGGGAGAAGAAACTATGACTAATTTGGAATGATTTAACCTCTATCACTTGGGAGTCGGAAATGCGTCATTTTTCTTATGGTAAAAGTCCAGTCATATTTAGGTTTTCACCTCGGAATGAGAGATAATAAGCTGGAAACTTGTATACACCTTCATTTTGGTGTTCTAAAAGTTGTCTCAAAAGTCTCATAAAATCTCATGTCTGCGTCGTAAGTTATTCAAGGTTAAAGGTCACAAAAATTTTTGCAATTATCTCGGTTTCTTTAGCTCTAACGGTGTCAACAGCTATTATAAAAATTGTAGAGTATAAAATTTGCGACAAATTTTGTTCTAAACATTTTTTCAAGCTCAACCGTTTTTGAGATATATAGCGGAGAGTAATGCAAGGTCAACTATGAATCTCGGTGAACAATACCTTGTATACAGTTATTAAATCGTTAAAATATCATTGATAATAAATAATTTGTATGATTTATTAGTTAGTACATTGTATTTAAAAACATTTTACATATTTCTAGTATATTAATTTAATAATACTTACCTAATTAAAAAATCATTAAATGTAATACTTATTATTCAAATCTTTGATTAACGTCTGATTAGAATTTTTATTATATATTTTTTATTTATTGTAAGTTTTAACACACAACATAAAATCTAACAGTAAATTTCGTTGCTTTTTAGCTTTAGTAAGGTTGGCCAATTAGTAAGCTATCAGATCATGGAAAAATTCAGGCCAAAAAGTGATAATATTTTTTTATTTTTAACTCCCAAAATTCCGATTTTTATAAAAAGAAAACCAAAGTAGATTTTCTCGAAAATGACGCATTTTCAATCCCCAAGTGATAGAGATTAAATCATTCCGTAGTTTCTTCTCCCGAGAAGAACACGTGTAATTACCGGCCACCCTGTATAGTAAATGGATAAAAAAAAAATATTATTTCATGAATTTGAGTTTCTGGTTAAAAATCGTTAATAAATTGGTATCAGATCATAGATATGTTGACCTCTTTTTTTGCAAGTCAGTTGTTTTGTATACATAGCACAAGTTTTGTGGCATTCGAAAACCCCAGGAGGGCGGTGGAGACTCACAAGCACACAAGGTGAAGCGTTAGGTGCGTTACGTGACGCTGTGATGGCGACGTCACTTATCGACTTTTTTTGTCAGCGTCCATCACAGCCGTCTTCGATATTCATATATACATAGCGCGACCTAAGCATTTTTCAAAAAAAAAAATAAATAACGAATAAACTATTTTTTTATATTTGAACAGAATGCCTATTCCAAAAGTTACATCACAACAAAAAAAATATTTGTCGGAAAATTTCACTCTTTTTTATAGATTACGAGCGACCCGTCCCGGTTTCACCCGGGTGCAAAACTATTCTGGAAATATTATATTGACCTTCCCATCTACTAGAACTATCTACAGAACTATCAAAGTCATTGTTTTGATGTATCTCTAAAGATGTGACCAGCGTTAGCCACGTAATCGTACGAAACATTTTTTTTTTTGACAAAACACCGTCACAGTTAAACCATTTTGTACAAAATATTTACAAATTATATACAGAAACCTTCCTCGTTTATCGCTCTTTCTATTAGTGAAAACAAGGGCGTAGATTAGGGGGGAAGGTAAAGGAGGTAATTATCCCCCCAGGATCATAATAATAAAAAAAATAATAAAACTGAAAATAATACGAATTTAATAATACTTCTTGAAAAAAAATTGTAAAATGGGCTTGGAAATTAATATTTTGCTTGACACCGTCCTATGTGAGTATTCTTGTGTGATGTTAATCAAACTTAAAAAAATATTGATTTTTTGCTTTAAGGAGAAAAAAAAATATCTACGCCCTTGAGTGAAAACCGTATGAAAATCCAGTTTTTGAGTTTATGGCTTTCAGATAGACAGACGCTGAAGGAGGAGATAGATATTTACAAACAGTATATTTGAGTTCCTCATTAATAATACCTACTATAAATTCCACAAAAAATTCCGAAAATTAATAACGATTGTTTTAAGCTTTTGGAACACTCTGTATATATTGGGGTGGAAACCACGGCTGCATTCAAGTCAATTTAGTTTATGCTGTACTGTGTACCCAAAAAGAAAGTCCGTGACAGGAGCGTGTTGAAAACGCTCTTGTCACATTTAGACATTCCAGTTCCCCAGACATATTTGAACGGTAACTTGATTCGTTGTTTTTGCTTCATTTCGTTCGTTTGTTTTCATGCTGCTTTTCCTAAATATGGAACCCTATGCATATTATTTTGGTAAACTTTTTTTGGTTGGTCGGATAATAATTGCAAAAATTTCTCACAAGCCATACATTATTTTAAATATTTTTAAGACAACCTGGTTTCTAGAATTTCCAGTGGCAATTTTTTATTAGATTATCATTCCAAGGATATAATTAAACTGAATATATAGATTAATTAACATGTCCCTTTTTGATGGATTCCAGTCTCCTTCACCAAAAATTATGATCATGGTGTCATTCGATTCGGAATGACATCTAGACTCTTTTTTGAAAAGTGGGGGACGAAAAAAATGCAATAGTTATAAACATTTTAGTAAAAGAAAAAAAAAAGGGTTTGGTTTTTTGCGAATATCTTTGAAACTATTGCAAATATCTGAAATCACAAAAATATTCTGGAAGAGCCGGAAATTTTCTGCAAAAAAGTCCAATCTCCCGGAACTCTACCACCAATATTTCTAATTTTTATTTAGATTCGAAAAGAGGGTTAAACAATTTTTTTTTCCTATATAGTTTTCAATATTTTCGTGTCTTTTAGTTTATCGTATAAAAAATAGAAAAAAAAATGTTTTGTTCGTTTTTAGGTGCCAAACTGTTTCATAATAAAAAGTCGACATTTTATTATTCATCCCGCCATCTGATCAACGTCAATTGTAATAAAAGATCTACGTCGCGACTAGAATAGCTGCGGCGAAAGATGAAGCCACCGCGTCATAGTGACGTGAACGCATTGCGCCCGCCTTCTAGCTTGCTATTGGCTGTTTCAGAGATCCATGTGCGTCGAGTATTTATTTTTATTCTACCGCTATATATACCGCTATAAATGGATATGTACGCCACTGTCTGCGGGCAAGTAGGCGTTCACTACAATACTGCCCTAAAAAGGCAAAGGGGAGTAAGTGACATTTGTTGACAAAATGAGTTCATACTGAAGACAACGAGTTCTGCAGCTTTTAAACCGACCCCCAGATGAATTGCACACTCCCTTCCTAGGCAGATTGATGAGGCAAAACAGCAGTATCTGATTTTTAATTATACTGTGTTTAGGCAGATGGCAGTATTTGTGCAAAATATCTATTACTGCTCTTTACCTTATATATTATTAAACATAATGCACATTTTAGATCTAAGGCAAAGGGCAGTATGTGCGAAGTAGAAGTAGTTTGTTATAACAATCTATAATATTAAGTAATAATCTCTTGTTTCCTGATTATATAACAATTTAGCTGATGTTGAATCTAGAGCACATCATTCTAGTTTAACTTACAATTGTTAATAATTGTGATTTTACATAAATAATTTTATGGCAGAAAGCAGTATATGATTTTTTTTTGTTATTAATAATAAAAAAATAATAAAGCAAACAAAAAAATGATTTTATTAAAAAATGTTTCCCCCGTGTTTTGGTTTCCATAATCTAAAATTCTGGACGATCAAGACATTTTTAGTAAATCTTGATTTACTCAAATTCATAAGTTGGTCACTTACCGCCTTTTGCCTTTTTACGGCAGAATACTATTGATGACGTGCCTGCCTTCAACTCTCACCGCGGGCACTATACCATGCGCAATGCTGAGACTGCAGCCCTTCTTCTCCACAATATTGGCGCCGATTCGCGAGAAACACTGAAGGCTTGACGCGAGGAATTCGTTTAATACAGACGCCTGTATACATCATACTATGTACATATATATAGAAGCATATTCTGTTGACACATATAGATGAGGACGAGTCACTCTTCAATATTGTAAACAGATTACCATAATACTCAAGATTAATATCGTGGCTTATATTACAGGATATGAGTTTCCAAACGCTCTCTTTAATCTCTCGCAAATAAACGATACATATACATATTTCAAGAATTCTTTCTCAACTCGACAATCTAAATATTATTTTGAAAAACATTTTTACAGTCTAGTTTAGGATTTTTACAATACAAATATGTCCAAACCTGGAATCAATTCAGAACAAGCTGAAAAGCGGAGATCATCATATTGCTCTGCGCGCCATGATGCCCGAGGCGGCCGGGGCATCATGGCTCGCAGAGCAAGAATATCAAACTTTCTGACAATCCTTTTTGTAACCGAGCGTTCGTTGATGATCTTCGCTTTTCAGTTTGTTCTGAATTGATTCCAGGTTTGGACATATTTGTATTGTAAAAATCCTGAGCTAGACTGTAAAAATGTTTTTCAAAATAATATTTAGATTGTTCATACCTCGGTCGTAAGTACGTTTATTAAATACTTAGTAATTACATTAAAACACAGATAAATTCCAAGCAAGCAGCTTTAAAATTATACGTAAAACACGAATGACAGCTGATCGCAACTATTAGCTAAAATGTAATAGGGTTGCTATGGAAACGTCATTTAAGACATCATGGAGCTATCAATACAAAGCATGTTCACTTGTGAGTTATGTGCAAAAGGACTAAATTTATGGTGATAACTCTATATGAGTGTGCAAATGGTGCGAATCCGCTAGGTGGCGCCCAAAACAAACGTCAGACTAGGGAAACTTACTTTCTGAATATCCCTTTATATTAATATCCAATTGTTAATATCAGTCGCTATAGTATTGTTACAAGTTCCCAGATGAGACGCTAATGTGTTCTCTAGAATGTACTAGAAGACAACAACAATGAATGCAGGTAAAGAAGGGACGAGAACATTCTGGAAAGCCCGCCCAGCGCCTATAAATGCGACGAGCTCGGTGAGTGGTACGTACAGTGGGTTACAAATAACAGTGACATAAATTGTTCAGTCAGTGCAATAATACCGAGGTAACTGTAGATATAGAAGATAAATTAACTGTTTAAATACTAGTGCAGTGCGGTTTAATAAACCATTAAGTGCAATTATATAAATCTAGATTAACATAAATAATCTCTTGTATATGTTACCGGCCAAACCCGATTTCAGGACAAACTAGTTTGGCCTACTATTCATACTAGTCAAACTGGTTTATAGAACTAGTTTGGCCTAGGCCAAACTAGTTTGTCCTGAAATCGCGTTTGGCCGGTAACATATATAGTTAATAGTTAAGTGTGTTGAATAAACTTTGCCGAGTTTACGTGTTGTAAATATTTTGTGTACATAATTAGAGACTTTATATTCTTCATTATTTGTTCTTTTATTTTATTAGTTTTGTTTCTGTTACGTTAGAGAAGTACTTTTCATTTGTGTGTTTAACTGTTTTGTTAAACGTTTGTTATTGTAAATAAATAGTTTACACCACGAACTAGAACAGTATTTTATCGCGTCTATGCTAGACTTAATGCCAACAAATCCGTAGACAAATTCGACGTTCACGTGAACGAAGCCGAGTATAAAAGCCAGTTGGAAATAAAATAGAAAATCTAATGAAATATAAAATTTCTTTGCAAAAAGTGTACGTAATACGTTCGTCAAAAAGCTCTTTGCACGTACATTAGGTAGCGCGATTATGGTACGTGAATGCTATTTTTCTCGGCGTGATATAAAGAACTACTTATTTTTATGACGGCAAGAGTGCGCAAATTCCACCAATCGTAGAGGCAATAAAGAAGTACCGGTCCATGGTGACGGTGTGACGGTGACGATATTTCACTGTGAATGACGGTTAGTACGTGACGACCGTAATCACGAGCTTTGCCGGACGTTCTAGCTGCACTCCAGATGCATTTTTGACAGTTTGCTCTGGCGTCGTTCGCTCATATCGCATATTGTGCAAAATTTACACGTACGTAATAATGATTATAGCTACGTTTTGTCACAAGCCTTTCCTGAACTTGACAAGAAATATGTCGCCATATGTTTTTAAATGAGTAAGTATTCTTTATTAGATTTATGGCCATATTCACCGAATGTAAGCAGTTAGTTAAATCGTCTGATTAGAACTCTTCAATAAATAAAATTAATATTTCGATACTTAAAAATTTGAAGCGAATGTTTATCAAAAACTAATTAGATACTAATTAATTATTAATTATTTTTATATTTTTTTAGATCAGTTCTGAAGAAGATCCAGATCCAGACCGAAACGTTATTATTATTAATAATTAATTATAATACCTAACCTATAAACGTCCATTGCATTTCAAGTTCCTAGGTTCAACGGTCTCGACTGTGCGTTGATGAGTCAGTGAGGACACTTAGTTTTATTAGTTTAATATTTTCAACAATTTTTAGACATTTCCTTGTAAAGAATAGAAATTTGAAAAATATGCAATCTACTAAGTGTATAAAAAAAATGGTTTTTTTATAATTATCTGAAGACATTTCAATTTTTATGGCAGTTGGTTATATTTTTTTCCTTACGTATGAAAAAAAAACTCATCTACCTCACGGGACTCAAGTGAAGAAAGTAGTAGGTGTATAGAAGACGGAAATCCGCCCCTCAAATCCACAGGGAACATAGCTGCTATTCGCAACACCTTATTGACGTGGTCTGTGGGTGTCCCCGTTCCCTGTTGCTCCTACAGGAGCTTGGCACAGAACATTCCAGCTGTGCAGTAGACGCTGGCTACACATACATACATTACATATATTAATGGAGGTTGAATTGAGGTTACATACCAAACGCTACGGATAAACTAAAGTCAAAAACAAATATAGAAGACGTCGTTTCAACTATTTATTTGTCAGCATTGCTTATTTCGCTTTCAAATCAAAATCTACTCGGGCAAGATCCGAATGTGTTTTTATAAACGTAATAATAAAAAATAAAAAAATAATTTTAATATTTTACTCGCTTTCTTGTGTATAATTCATTCTTACTTATTTTCCGTTGTAAGGCACATAGCAATCACTGATCTATAGCTCAGTTGTCAGAGCGTTGTGCTATCAACGCAAAGGTCGCGGGTTCGATTCCCCATGTAGGTACCTACATATAATATTTTAATTTTTTTACGATGTATTTTTGTTTCTTTTTTTTTACTAAAAAGTATAAAAATAATAGAAGAATTAAAAAATAATTTTAATATAGATACCACGTTTTTAAAGCGAACTAAAAAGTATAAAATCATTTTTTTAATTTGTAGGATTTGAAACGAAACGCGTGAAGTGCATTATTCGTTTTATAAATAGATTTTTTCATTGATAGCTGCTCTCTACAAAACTGTCGCATGCGCCCCACGTTTTTCGTTTCAAATCCTACAAGTTAAAAAAATTATTTTATACTTTTTAGTCCGCTTAAAAAACGTGGTAATTATATTAAAATTATTTTTTAATTCTTTTAGTAACAAAAAAAAAACAAAACTACATTGTAAAAAAAGAAGGACATTAAAAGTCCCGTGAGAAATCAAACCCGCGACCCTCGCGTTATTAGCACGACGCTCTAACCAACTGAGTCAAAGACCAATGCTTGCTATGTGCCTTACAACGATAAACAAGTAAGAATGAATTATATGCATCTGTCCACCCGGACAGACTCACAAGAAAGCGAGTTAAATAAAACGTGGTAAAATGAAGAAAGCTTAGTACAAATAAATGTACAATTTTTATTGCAAATTCTACATGTCTTTCAATAGACCAGTAGGGCTTGACCTTGAACTGCTTGAAATTTTTTTCGATCGTGGAGGTATGAAAAATTGTTATGAAAGAGTTTCATGAAAAATATTTGGTTGCCCTTAATTTATAAAATTATCGCCGAAATTGAACTTTTAAAGAAATTAAACGTGTGACAATAAAAAAAATGTCATCGTTAATAGTATATTGTACAGCTAGTGCGACAATGCCGCACGAGTTGCACATACTATTTTTTATTACGAATTAAATTAAATTATAATTAAAATTTTATTACGAATTAAAAAAAGAAATTAGGAGTAATAAAAATTAAAATTAAATCATTAAAAAGTTGAAAATTCAAACGGTCAAGAATAAAAGTCCATAATCGAAAATTTTAACTTCAAATCTGTTTCAAATGACAGTTTGTATCGTTGACATTAACACCGTTATTATTTTGTTTTTTTCTCTGAATTTGCGTGCGGCAAACAATAATTTCAGTGCGACAAATAAAGTTTCCGCAAGCAAATGAAATTAGCTACTTTTCAACCGTAACAGCATGCGTAAAGATATCACTTTTCCCGCATGAATAATAAAAAAAAATATGTAGTCTTTTCGGTGTGTTTCCTGGTTTAGTTATTATTGCAAACCAGCCGACGAAGGCAGAGGTCGAACGACAAGAGGCTGTGGCCAGTTCCAGCGTCCCGCCGTTAGCGAAGCGTGCGACGCTTTCAGTGATTTATAACAAAAAATATCCTCCAAGCCACGGTGGGTTTGGCTACGGACATTAAGAAATAAAAAAAAAAGTGTACTAAACTAATTTTCGTATAGCACTTACAGTGTTCGAGTGAGTTTTTAAATCCATTCCATAACTTATCTATAATAATTCGCTCTTATTTAGCTGTGTTAATGTATAATATTACTAGCTATTACCCGCGACTTCGTCCGGGTGGAATCAGTGTCTACAATTGATTAAAACATTCATAAATTCAAGCAAGTCTCTGCAAACAATGTTTTTTGTTTTACTATCTTTTGCAAAAACATAAAGATTTTGCGGATTCGATATGCATGAGCAAAAACATGGTTTTTCTAAATGATTTCCAGCTACATTCAGTTTTTGACCCTGGGCTGTGTTTATAGTTATTCTGAAAGCAGTTTTTAAACGAAATTGTAGTCTTTTAAATGAAAAAGGCAAATCAGTTGGTATAATTTGTATTCGTGGTATTAATGATTTAATGATTTATTCAAAAAAATAAGTAGGTATTAATGAGTTTACAGACGAAAGCCTAAGAAACTCAAAAAAAAATATATATACATAAGTAATAAAATAAAAAAAGTTATAACAGTTTAAAATAATTGTCTTAATAAGTTTTTTATGGAACTCAAAGAGTTATCCATAATATCAATATTATTTTTATTGATAAGACCACACATCACATGCAGCGGTGAATTTGCCAAGCGTACGGTTTTAGCATTGGGCAAATAAAAAGTAGAAGTGACTCGCGTCCTGCTTACATGTTCTTTGAAAGGAATCAAACTCGAAAATGCAGAATTGTCCACCATATTATGTAGAACTTTATACAGATAAAGTACCGAATAATAGTTACGTCTAGAAGCTAAACATTTAAAATTAAATTCAGATAGCAAAAGTTCATGATCAAGACCTTGAGGTGGATATGATCCATGTTTTCTGTAGTAAAGATATTTTAAGAATTTACGCTGAACAGATTCCAAATTATTAATGTGCACTTTATACACCGGACTCCAGACAACCGAAGCATACTCTAGCACAGGCATAACCAAAGTTTTAAATAATAAAGAAAGAGTATTAATATTATAGATATCTCTTGAGTTTCTTATAATAAAACCAAGTACCCTTTGAGCTTTACCACTAGTGATTTTAATATGTTCGGAAAAGTCAAGTTTTTTATCCCATATAACACCTAAGTCTCTTATTTGATTTTTTATTTGTAGATTATATTTATCCATTTTGTAATTAAAATTAAAATTGGTATTTCGGCGTGAAAAGCACATAACACTGCATTTTGATATATTAAAAAATAATTTATTTTGCAAACTCCACTTATATATATTATTAACATCTATTTGTAACTGCTTGCAGTCATCAATACTAGTTACCCGTTTAAATAATTTTAAATCATCAGCATACAGAAGTACCTCAGAGTGTTTTATTACATCAACAATATCATTTATGAATATAAGGAATAAAAGGGGCCCAAGGTTTAAAACACTGTCTCCTTTAGATTTGCCATTAATTATAATAGCCCTAGCAATATTTCGACCCAGATGGGAAATTTGTAAACGCATATCATTACACAATTTGGGCGAATTATTTCGCATTAAAAATGCCGGAACATCCACTTTCAATCTTAATTTATGAGCAGGCATTTAACCTCGGCTCGCCTCGGGCATCATGACGCCCAGTGGAAGAATCTCAAACTTTCTACCCTTGTGGTGTAATCTATCTTAATATATAAAAATTACGTGTCACATGTTTGTCCGCGATGAACTCCTAAACTACTGAACCGATTTTAAATTTGATTTGCACACCGTGTGCAATTCGACCCAACTTGAAAGATAGGATAGCTTACATTTCAATTTATAGTCGCAATATTATTTTATTGCAAATTATTTGTCTATTCCTTGACAGTCATAATACAACCATATAAGATGGCGAACCTGTTGACTGGATTGAGTGAATATTCAATAGATGGCGCAACTAACTTAACAACCATATATCTAGATCGAGGATGTAAAAAAACTGAATATCGTTTAAAACTGCTCGGCACGACGGCGCAACCAGTTATCCACGAATAGTTTACGCTATTTTTTTCGAGCACGACGGCGCAGCCGGAGTGCTCGACATACACACATATACGCCCATGTATATTTTAAAATAGCTAGCAATTAATAAAATAGATAGATAGATAGATGTTCCAATTAAATTGTTTTATTATTTCACTTTATACGTAGCGAAGCACGTACAGGGCCGCTAGTACTAATATATAAAGCTGAAGAATTTGTTTGTTTGGTTGGTTGAACGCGCTAATCCCAGAAACTATTGGTTCGAATTGAATAACAAAAAATTTATTGGATAGCCCATTTATCGAGAAAGATATGCTACGACGAATTGGAGCGGAACATCAATGAAAAATGTTGCAAGATGTATCTCAAAATTAGTCTGCCCGACAAATATTATCAGGTGAAATGCCTTAACTAAATATTGCAATATTAGCGCGTTAATAGTCCGGATAGCTCAGTCGGTAGAGCGTAAGACTCTTAATGCCAGGGTCTTGGATTCAAGCCCCACGTCGGCGAATATATTATTATTTTTTTTATTTTCTACATTGCTTTCTTCTACTAAGGCTTACATGTCAATTTTTTTAAATTTTATTACGACTACTTAAAATTAAATAAATCTACTTAATAGCTTATTTGAAAATTGTTACAACTACTACCTATATAAAAATAATTTTCCTACAGTGTTTTCAATTAAATATTTATTATATTAAAAGAAATTCATTCCTTAAAAAAAGTATAAATACTGCTTTTTAACGACAAAAACTTTTGAACGGTAACTCCAATCATTATGAAGTTTGGACACAACATTCATTTCGGTAAACTAAGATGAATGTGCGTACTTATGTCCCTTCCTTCCCCATTCGTTCTTTTGCACCCGGGTGAAACCGGGCAGGACCGCTAGTATACTAATATTGTATGATCAACAGTACAATATACTGAAGACATAGTATTGTATACCATTTCATTGTAATTTTAAAAAGATCGTGCAGAATTTGTGAAATGTTATAAAACGAAAGATTTTAATTAATATTTTATTTACACAAGAAAAAATACTGAAATAATAAATTTTAATAAAGAGAAAAATATATAAATGTTACTTAACAAGAAAATCAAGTGTAAAACATTCGTTGAAACAAATAACAATTTTGAAATGAAACAGCAAAAAAAAAGTTAAATCCTTTATGCGTAGAATGTTATTTTCCAGTCGAAAAACTGAGTAAAACACGTTATACATTTCCGTTTCAGATATTCTTTTGACATTTTAAATCGGAAAGTAGAATTTACTTTCTCTTTTATATAAAGTCGGAAATGAAAACAGAACGACAACTTTAGAAGTAAAGATAAAATGTTTTTTGAATTAGTTAATTAATTTATACACACAATGCTTTTGTCGAGAATGGCGACTACGTTTTGTAATTCTTTTGATGCGCAAATCTTTCTGATATCACTGTATTGTGTATTTAAAAAGGTAACTACATTGTTTACACAATTCCAGATGTCTGCAGAAGACGCGAAAAGAAATCTGTTATTCTCTGAATTACAATATTGCATAAACTTGTCGTGTGTAAAATGTTCGTCTTTATCTTTTTAACAATACACAAAATAACTGCAAATCAACCTTCCACAATTAACTGACGAAAATTAAAATAAGAAATTAAAAAAACCGGTCAAGTGCGAGTCACACATGATGGGTTCCGTATCATCGTATCATGTACACTTTTTACACGCATGACCAATACCAGCTTAATCGGAAATGTTTTTTTTTTTTTATTTACATGGCGGCCATTTTGAAATTTTCCTACTTGGTTTTATTTTTCATTCTGGTGTAATTTTAATAGTGCTGAACAGCTTAATCGGAGATTTTTTTATAATTTGTTAGGCGGCCATTTTGATTTTCGCCATCTTTTTTCTTTATTTTTCGTATATTGTAAATAGGACGGACGACGCATGCTTAATATTAGCTTAATCGGAGATATTTTTTCTAATTTGCATGGCGGCCATTTTTTAAACTCGCCATCTTGGTTTTTCAATATTTAATGTTATAGTGGAAATAAAAATACACACTCTGTGAAAATTTCAACTTTCTACCCTATTACGGTTCATCAGATACAACCCGCTGACAGACAGATGGACGGACAGCGGAGGCTTAGTAATAGGGACATAGGGTCCTGTTGTGCACCCTTCGGGTACTGAACCCTAAAAACGGGTCCAGTACGATAACTCGAATAGACAAACAAATATTTTAAGTAACTTTTTTATCAAAACAGTCGTTCAAAGTTTAATTATTTTTTTTTTATTTAATTTAATTAATTCAAAAGCCCGGTTAATACCCGCGAAGAAATGATAGCATGAATCGGAAATGCATCCCAAATAATTCGCGGAAGGCCCTTATCGCTATTACAAGCATGGCAACGATACATCTTTGTGTCCAACAAAACGGGGACAACTTCGAACAATTTCTGTGAATACTTGATAATGACATAGCATATTTCCAAAATGGCATAACATAACGCCAAGAGCGATCTCTAAATTTGATAAAATTTAATAAAATTTTGAAAGCCCGTTTCTATTTCATTTATGAGTTTTGATAAAAAAAGTTACTTGAAATATTTGTTCGTCTAAGTATTTGATTTCTACACGCTGTTTAAAAAAAATCATCCCTATATACAATATACATATGTACAGCACGAATGTTACAATCTTACAATAATAAATCAAATCATACTCTATAACCGTTGCATGATTTATTGTTCGTTTAGTCCACAGCTCACGCTGCGATCGATTCATTTATCTCCACTCTATACTTACTCTGCTCCCGGTCAATGGGCTATGTGCAAGGAGGCGGAGTTACAAATTTTTCGATGCGAGCGTTTGTGGTGAGCACTAGGAGAAACTTTAACCTAAAATATTCCATATGTCACTGAGCAATGTTTTATTAAAAATGAAAATAGTTATAATTTTATGAAGTTTTTTAATTACAAACAAAAAAAATGGGCAAAACTAAGCGATCTGGAAATGCTTGTTGTGTTCCGGGCTGTTCTGCTGATGGCGATTTAAGTAAAATCAAGACCATTAGCGCCATAATTTGACGTTCCGCTGTCGATGTAAACAAATTAACATCAGTTTCCCTTATTACATTTTTTTTACACATCATGGCCAACTAAAGTTTTTGACTTATCACCTTAGAAACATGTCGCGATTTCCATAAAAAGTGAGTTCAATTATTCTCTATTACCCACTAGCGGCGCTAATAGGCTTCGTGCACAGAGCCTATACGCAGTCCATACACTGACTAAACACTATAATAAACCAATTCTTTTATAACGGTGTGGTTAGCTCGCTGCGTAATGTGCAACTGTGTACATTGAAAAGATTTATTACTGTAAGCTTACGCGATTTTCAGATCATAATTTTATTATTTTCCGTAATAATTTCTTCTGTAACACAGAACATATGTTCACACGTGCAAAAGTACCAGGAAAACATACGCATTATAGGTAGGTATCAGGCGAAGTGATACTTTTATCTAAAAAGGGTAGTACTTATGTAACTAATGATTTATTGCTCGAAGCTCAATCCACGTGTAAGTCCATTTGCTGGTCAAACACCACTGCACATTAAAGTGCGATCTTTATAATGTTTAATTCACTCAAATATCTAGGTATCCTATACCTATCTATACTAATATATAAAGCTGAAGAGTTTGTTTGTTTGTTTGAACGCGCTAATCTCAGGAACTACTGATTCAAATTGAAAAAAAAAATTTTTGTTGGATAGCCCATTTATCGAGGAAGGCTATACGCTATATAAAATCAGGCTAGACCATTAGGAGCGGAGCAATAATGAAAAATGTTGCAAAATGTATCTCTTCTATTCAGGTGAAATGCACTAACTAAATATACACATATTAGCGTTGTCAGAATACAACGCCGGCTAGCTCAATCGGTAGAGCACAAGACTGTCAATATCAGGGTCGTGGGTTCGAGCCCTACGTTGGGCGAATAAATTTTTATTTCTTTTTTTATTTTCTACATTGCTTTCTTCTAAGGCTTACATTTAAATTAATTTTAATGTCATTTAATTTATTAAAAAAAATTATTAGTTAAAAAAAGTATAAATAAGTACTGCTTTTTATCGACAAAAACTTTTGAACGGTAACTCCGATCATCATGAAATTTGGACACAGCATTCATCTCGGTAAACTAAGATGAATGTGTGTACTCATGTTCCTCCCTTCCCCATTCGTTCTTTTACACCCGGGTGAAACCGGACGGGACTGCTAGTATGTATATAAAATTCTTCACTGAACCGATTTTAATGGAATATTGTAAATATGTTTTGCTTGGTGCAACTTACGCTATAGGATAGTTTTTATTAAATATTTTGTAAAAAAATACGGTGTTTTCTCTAAAAAAATTGTTTCAGTAACATGTAACGACATCTGATAGAATCTACTCAAAGCTATTAGTTCAGAGGCAAACAAAAAAATTGTTTTAGTACCAAATAGTGACATGTGTTCGGAATTCGCTCAAAGCTATTTCCTTCAGTCGCCGGGCCGCAAACGAAATACATTTTGCAGAATTATATCTATCGCACTCGGGTGAACCCGGGCCGGGCCGCTAGTAATAATATAAATTTAGGACCATTCTTAGAGATTTTTGAAGCAGACCTTGAACGCAGACGGCAAAGTCAAGCTGAATATGGACATGTTCTTACTAAGTGCCAACCGAACAATCAGTTTATACTGACATAAAAATAAAGCAATTTGCAATGATATAAGGTAATATTTTGGGTTCAACGTAACAATAATCGGCCATCTGTATGCGTTTAATTGTTGCCCGTTGGTTTAATTTATGATGGAAAGAGGAAAGAAACGAAACGCTAGCCTATTAGAGTAAAGTAGGGCACAGTGACCCGTGCGTACATATGTAGGGTGGGTCGAACGGGCCGGCTGCTGGCCAGCCACTGGAACACACTTATGTATTATGAAGAATGTGTTTGTTATAGAGGAAACAGGGAACGGTGCGGGAGGAAGTGAAAAACGGGAATTGTGTGGGAATGGACCATGAACTGGGAACGTGTCAGCTCAAATGGAACTCGCTAAGTGGTCTGCAATATATCCTTCTTTACACACACTCACCAATCTAACACTGCACAGAAACTGGGCCTACAACACGTACTACACTCGAGACGCCGAAACTGGTAAATACACTTAAAATTTACTCCTTAATGTTGCATTGTTCTCAGTGTCAAATATTATATACAGGCTCTTCAAAAAGTCACTCAACCCATCAATAATGACATTACTAGTTTTCTATTCCAGGAAATATATATTATCTTGACGTGGCTGAGTTTGGGAGTATGAAGGAACTCATCTTCATTTTGCAACAGTACACCTGGAGCCGTAACTACGGAAGAAAGTCACCGCAATCCATGGCATCTAGTTGCAAGAACATGTCCGTCGTCAAACATTTGTGCGATAAAGTCTTCTTGATTCTGGTTCCCTATTCCAAGAAATGTATATCCTGACATATCTGACTTTGGGAGTATAACTGTTCATGGTCTTTACAATGATGGAACTTATTTTCATTTTGCAACAATACATCCGGATCCATAACTACGAAGGAAAGTAATTCATAGCGTCTGGCCGAAAGAACAAGTCCACCATCAAACATATGTGTGATAAATTAAAGTCCTCTTGATTCTGGTTTCCTATTCCAGGAAATGTATATCTCGACGTGGCTAAGTTTGGAGTATGATTGTCAATGGTCTTAATGGAGGAGCACATCTTCATTTTCCAACAGTACATTCGGAGTCATAACAAGAAAGGCACCATAATTCATAGCGTCTGGATGAAATAATAAGTTCATCATCAAATATCTGTGCGATTCTTGATTCTGGTTTCCTGTTCCAGTAAATATATGTCTTGACGTTTCTAAGTTTGGAGTATGACTCTATCAATGGTCTTGCATCATAATTCATGGCGTCTGAACGAAACACCAAGTCCATCATCAAACATCTATGCAATAAATTCAAGCCCTCTCGATTCTTTTTGTTTGATTACTTGACAAACATGCGTACCACATAAGCATCCTCATTAAATTGTTCAACTACAAGTCAACATTACGACAATCTGAGATCATAGTCAACTCAGATTTTCCGCGAGTGAAACCAAGCATTAGTTTAGATGTACAGAGAATAGACGTTAAGAGTACGTTTAAAGAAAATAACGTTTTTATGGTGACCGTAAAACAAAGTGAAAACAGTTTACGGTTACGTTTGGGTTATGTACCTGCAATGTACGACGATGATGGCATCAGGGTCACGGTTATATTGCGTACCGTTAAATACAAACGAACATTCATTGTACATACGAATGTAACCTATGTAGTTACATTCGCGTAAATTTACTATCTGTCGATAGAGAAACTCTGTGAGCTGTTTAAAGGTAAAGCAGGTACACCGTTGATTTTACAGCTAGACCCGAAAATTGTCGGACGGCGCCATTGTTGTGGCTTTTTTGTGACAACAATCAAACAGAGTTCCCCAAAGTGGGCGGTATTGCCCCGCTGTGGAAGCCGAAGTGATTCAGAGGGGCTCTAGTATCCTTCAGAAGGAGGCGACGAAAGCATGAAGTATTAACCGGATTTTCGCACGTAAGAGTCCGGGTTGCAGGGTTGTCAACTCATAAAAATCTTTCCCCCCAACCAAGTTGAAATATCCCTAAAAATCCCGTACAAAAAATAATTGTTCAACTTTTAAAAAAATGTATCATATTACGATAGACCGCGCTCGGTCTCCTTACATAGCAGAATAGTAAATACCGTCGTCAAAGCGAAAAACTTTGATAAGTTAACAATCTTTGATAAGTTAACAATAAAAAAATATTGTTGTACAGTTACAATAAACGGAATTCATTGTTAACTCATTTTCAACAAAGCTTGCCTCTTTGACGACGGTATTCAGATTCTGCTATTGAAGGAGACCGAGCGCCACATGATGTTACTATAATACTATATTAAAATTAGGACTACTTAGTAAACAGATATTTAACAATGACTCGGTTTTGTAATTCATCTAATGTCTACGTTTTTTTTGTGTCCCTAAAATTACCCTTAAAGTATTAGGCCCCTAAAAAAATCCCATTCTACCATTCAAATTTAGGGGGAAAACCCCCAAGTTGGAAACCCTGCCGGGTTACTCGGGCTTTAATAATGCACAACAAATATTTGCATTTGATGGGCGAAGATTTTATTGAGTTAATGTTGATTTATCATGAGAATATGTGGTCTTTCTTAAATCCGGAAAAAGTCCATATTATCTGAGTTTCTAGGTTATTCGAGGTAGGATCAGTCCATAATAGTTCACAATATAATCTTTCTTGGTTTTATTACAATAGTTAATACACATTGTCATTCTCTAAATGCTAATTTGTATCGAAACTAACTTTCCAGTTCCGAAAACAAACTTAATGTCAACATTGTTGAAATCAATTCTCAAGTGATCCACTTTCCAAAGTAAGTACGTAACAGTATCAGTTCTGTATTGACTTAAATCCATAATTCTGTTAGGTACAAATCTCGCTAATACTTAACGTCCTCGGCGACCCACTGAAGAATATATATCACCGAGAATGGCTTGGCCAAATTGCACAACGACCGTATAGACGTGCAGCTATAAACTATTATTGCTAGGGCGTTTATTGTAGGTGTGTGGGGGCGAAATGCACTACAACCCCCAACGCTGTCTATATAAAGGCAAGACGATGGAATACATGCATCGATATGATCCCCAGATGGCTATGACCACTGCAGCACTCAACGAGATATGTAAATACATATGGAGAGTTACTGTACTACTGCTCATTCAAAGCTTGTAAGAGAAGGAATGAATTGGCTGACGACTCTCTCTCTCTAACTGTGAAAACTAAAACGCGAAAAAACAAATAATTCATCAAACAACAAAAGAGTGTAGAAACTACTAGAAACAACAACAATGGAAATAGGTAAAGAACACCCGACCTTGGAGACACACATACATGTAAAGGAAGGAATCTCGGTGCGTAAAGCAGGTAGCGAAGTTAGACCTGATTTCTTAGAATCGCTTGGAGAGAACAATAGAAGAAATCTCGATTCGTCCAGAACATTCGATAGAAGCGGGGGACGAAAACTATAAAAAGGCGAACAGAGTGGGCAAGGGGGTCAGTCAGTTATTGGAGCTGTTCGTTGTGTTGACACAGTGCTCTGGCATTACTACATAAATTATTCAGTTATACTGTGAAAATAAATGACTTTAGTGAGTGCAATTTATATAAATCTGTTTAAATAACTTTTTGTAAATACAAGTGTGAATCAGCTACTGTACTAGCTAAACTTTGTGTTGTGTTCCTGTGTTGTAGTAAATAGTTTGTGTACATAATTTAGTGGCTCTATATTCTCTGTCACTTAGTCTTTTATTTTATAATTTAGAACTATTAGTTTTGTTTCTGTTAACGTTATTATTTCGGTTAAGTTAAAGAAGTACGCTTTCGTTTGTGTGTTTAACCGTTTTGTTAAACATTTATTCTTGTAAATAAATCATTTTCCGCCACGGACTACAGCAGTTTTGTTACAATAGTCTGAAATATTTATTTTGATTAAACTTAAATGGTACACTTAAGGTACTCACTTTAGAATTTGAAAAACAATCTATTTTTTTGTATTTCTTAACTCCTTAGACCTTTAAAAATCAACTCCTAAAATATTTTTTAAAAATTCGAGTTCTAACAGTACAGAATAACTCAGTGTGCGCGCGCACAGTTGCTCACGGAGCTATCAGTCTCTCTCCAAACTAACGATTTCTAATTTACATCTAACAAAAGGAGGAGGAGGAGGCCTTCAATGACAGTGGTAAATATTTGATAAATATGAGAAAAAACTTCTAACTCTTTTTTCAAAACTACTTTTTTTCAAATGGCCGACAGTTAATCTCCAAAACCACTAAACCTATTTTAATAAATCTTGGCGCGTTTTGTTTATTTTCTCCAAAAATAAATTACAAAACGTTCTTGTAAAACAGATAGAATAATAAACCGTTATGAAAAGTATACTATTATTATATAGAAAACGACATTATAATATATATCTCCTGCGCATGCGCCGACTTTCCACAAAAAACTTTTTACAAAATTTTCTTGTAAAATAAAATAATAAACCATAAACTATACCATTATAATATGAAAAAACGTCATAGTATATACTATCTTTTGCGCATGCGCCGATTTTCCAAAAAAAAATACAAAACTTTCGTGTAAAAATAGATAAAACAATAAACCAATATGAAATGTAAAGCATTATTATATAAGAAACAACGTCATATCCCATATCTCTTTTGCGCATGCGTCGATTTGCTTGGCGCGTTTTGTTTATTGATATGTTTTGTATAACAATTCACCTCAATTTGGCCAAAAAAGTATATGACCAAAAAAGCAAATTTCCTCTACATGTAAAATTATAGTTTTAAACTTATTTTAATCATTCTGTATTATTTATCAATTTATCAGGAAAAGAAATAACAGAAATGATTATTTTTTTTAATTACGTTTTGAGTAAAACCGCGCAATAAGTGTTAATCCTGCTTAACGTCGGTGTAGCACAACAATACTCGATGAAAACGAATTACTTCATATTTCATTTCATTTCAATTATATCATTGAATTGGAATGAAAAACAAAATTAATTTTGTCGCTGAAACACGGGAGATCAAAGGGAAATATTGTAAAATTTACAATTGAATATTTAACATGATTCCGAATAATTCTGCTCACATGGGATGTAGACAGAGTTCTCATAGCACAAAAAAGAATAATCAGGTTAATATACAATATAAATTACTACACAAGTTGCAGAAATGCCTTCAAAGAAAATAAAATACTTACAGTTACATCAATATACATTTATAAATCGCTACTAAACATAAAAAAAAGCAAAATATCTGCAGTACTGTAGCTGAGACTCATACTTATAATACAAGGCAAGGCCAAATGCTGTACGTAAATAATTACAATAACTATTACTATAACAAATCTCCGTATAATTCTGGTATAACATTATTCAATGCTCTGCCTAAACACATTAAAAATATCAGCATACAATGCCTTCAAAAAAGCGACGAAAGCATATTTAACCGAAAGCAGTTATTATAAATTATCAGAGTACAAACATTGAAACTGGTAACTTCAACCACTCGTATATTTTATTTTATGTAAATTTGTATTTTTAACTATATTTTATTGTATACTTATGTATGTACGTACCTACTTATTTATACCTTTGTATAGGTCAATAATGATAATAAACTATCAAACTATCATGGCTCTCGCATTCCGAGGATACTATCGCCACTTGTATCACTCCAGCGCCCTCCAAGTGGAGTGTATCAACCACTTTGCAAATTATTATTGATCTAGATTCTATAGAGCGGGGTGGCGTAGCGGTGAGAGCACTAGACTCGCATTCGGGAGGTACCGGGTTCAAATCCCGGCGGGGGCAGATGTGGCTGGGACTTTTTCCCACTGCGTCTCGCCGAAAAACGGTAATTCCTGTACCGGCCATCTTGTTGAGGTTTTCCATGGTTTACCTCAACAATTCCAGATAAATATCGAGATGGTTCATTATTCAAGGCCATGACCGATTACCTGTCAAACTCCTATGCTCAAAATTGGCCTATCTTATCCTAATTTCCTAAAAATTCCTTCATTCGCCCATTGCTATCAAATAAGTTGAAGTTTAAAAATTCTAGAAAATAACGGGAAAAAAATAGTAATGGTGCAAATGGCGTCTGTTATGACATAAAGTCGAGAAACAGACGTTAAACGCATTATTATTATTATTAGATTCTCTAGATAACTAGTGGCTCGATCGGGCTTCGCCTGGATTTCTAGATTGCCTATTAAACATAGATAGGTATATTATTCTGCATCGGACTTTTCTATACAGTATAGAACAGTGGTTCCTAAAGTGGTACCTAGGATCATTCAGGGGGTCTTTGGAAAATTAAAATCGATTTTGGGGTCTCTGAACAACATCAGGGGATCCGCGCAAGGTTTAATATAAAATAAAAAAATTGTGACACATTTTTATTGACAAAAAAAAGACGCCGACTAGAAATTAGAAGTCGGGGGGATTTGCGGTTGCAACTCACAAACATTGAATCAGACATAAATACACTCATAACATCCCATCAGATTCATCCAAGTCTTTAATTTATTTTGTATTTTAAAACAAAAGTTATAATTTCAATAAATACTTCTTCAACAAAATGGTTTATTTACATTTTGTTTTTACGTCACCATTTACCATTCAAGACATCAAAATTAAATTTTTAATTTTTCTGTTATGCATTTATGTAGTTTTTTACCCAGGGTTCGTGGGAAAGTTTTGACTATGAAAGGAGGTCCGTGGGCAAGTTTTCACTATGAAAATGGGTCCGGGGGCCAAAAGAGTTTGGGAACCACTGGCATAGAATAATAGTGGATCTAGTAGGCAAACGGCCAGATATGAAGGAAACGCTCATTATTTAATAAGTCATAAATATAACAAAATATGGAATTAAAAAATATTTAGAGGTGCTGGAAAGCTGAAGATGCTTATAAGATTTTTTATGTGAGAAATGAAAAAAAAAATATTAAAAAAGTTAGGTCAGAAAAATTAATTTTCTTTCTGGATCTCGACAGCTGGGTTCAATTATAGCTAAGAACCATCCAGGTGATCCTATAAGTACAAAAAAAACGAGTGTGCTTTAGATCACACGACTGAAGTAAAACTTCTTTAGCTGCACTGTATGTCTTAGATATACGAAACGTGACTGGCTATGAGAGGAAGAGAGAAAGAAAATGTGCGCGCGCCCCTCTGTCTCTTGCCCCTACAGTAATATACGAAACGTAACTCTCTCTCTTTCTATCTTCACTAACTTATATCTCCCTCTCAATTTCCAATATACTAAACGTAACTCTCTCTCTTTCTATCTTCACTAACTTATATCTCCCTCTCAATTTCCAATATACGAAACGTAACTCTCTCTCTTTCTATCTTCACTAACTTATATCTCCTTCCGTTCGCCTCGTCCGATCACAATTTTCGTAACGCTCTCATCACGCATTCACCAGCTTACTCTCCAAGTCAAGCGTGCGTAAAGAAGTTTTACTTCATAAAAATCGGTCAAGCCGTTTAGGAAGAGAAGAATTACGAACACGGCACTAAACTTTTATATATGTATTATAGTCACTTTTAGAAAGAGGTGATAATTTCCATCAAGCGCTCTGTAAATATTACAAGAATGTGTGGTGTTAAAGTAATTAAAGCCCCCATTATGTTAAATTACCAAACACATAAATGTAGGGAACACTGAGTGTATTGACCATAACACATAATGCAGTTGTATTATAGCTATAGAATGGCATAGGCTGAGACGGGAAAGTTTAGTACTCCAGCCCCCCGTTGTGAATGAAATCGCAACACGGTTAGAAAACATGTTGTCGAACTCACCAAAGATGCTGGACCCTCTTCGTAACTTATGTTGCATCCGGAGTTGTTACCGCACTAAAAATTAACTAGTGTGACCTGTGCGAATTATTCGCACTAAATAAGTATAATAATTATCACTTTACAAAATTATTTTTTAAAAATGTTTGCAGGTATTCAATTCGTTTCTAATTTTGCACACTGCTTATAACGTTCTTCTTTTTGTTGTATTACAATATGAAGCTCAGATGACAGGTCGAAGAAATATTTTACTAAAATTGTCATATAGAGGCGCAAGTAGCAGAAGCGTTGAGCTAAGCCGTCAGATGGCATCATGTAGCATTGCTGTGACGTTGTTCAGCGTTGCTCGCTGTTCAAAATTAAAACCGTCAGATGGCAGTATGCAGTATTATGTCTGTTGTATTACAATATGAAGGTCAGATGACAGATCGAAATGTTGACGTTGTTTCAAAATTAAAACCGTCAGATGGCAGACTTAGTTCAGCGTTACTGTATTTTAATTAATTTACAAAAACAAAAGCAATAATAAATTTTTTAGTTGTCGATGTCAGTAGAGCAAGCAATTATCAGCTGTAAAATGATATATAATTTATGTGGAGAAATTGTGAGGTTTTTTCGAAAAAGGGAGGCAAACATCTTTAACCTTAGCGTATTAATATATATAATTTTATACCAATTTGTTCAATCACAGCAGTGAGCAGTTTTTCTTAACAATGAATTCCGATTATTGTAGCTGCAGAACAATCATTTTTTATTGTTAACTTCCCTTTAACAAAGTTTGACGACGGTATTAATTACTATCTATACTAATATATAAAGCTGAAGAGTTTGTTTGTTTGTTTGGTTGAACGCGCTAATCTCAGAAACTACTCGTTCGAATTGAAAAAATGTTTTTTTGTTGGATAGCCCATTTATAAAGGAAGGCTATAGGCTATATAATATCACGCTACGACCAATTGAACATCAATGAAAAATGTTGCAAGATGTATCTGAAAATTAGTCCGTCCGACAAATATTATCAAGTGAAATGCCTTAACTAAATATTGCAATATTAGCGCGTCACGTTCACAAGCCCGAATAGCTCAGTCGGTAGAGCGTAAGACTCTTAATGCCAGGGTCTTGGGTTCAAGCCCCACGTCGGCGAATATATTTTTATTTTTTTTTATACATTGCTTTTTCTAAGGCTTACATTTCAATTTTTTAAAATTTTATTACGACTAATTAAAATTAAATAAATCTAATTAATAGCTCATTTGAAAACTGTTACAACTATAGGTATCTATATAAAAATAATATTCCTACAGTTTTTTCAATAAAATATTTATTATATTAAAAGAAAATTACAAAAAGTATAAATACTGCTTTTTAACTCCGATCATTATGAAGTTTGGACACAACATTCATCTCGCTAAATTAAGATGAATATGCGTACTCATGTCTCTTCCTTCGCCATTCGTTCTTTTGCACCCGGGTGAAACCGAACGGGACCGCTAGATTAAAAAATAAATTAATAGAAATAATTTTTTTTAAAGTAAGACAATTATTTTTTATACGATTTCTACTTTTGGTTAGGGGACAAGATTTTTATGAGTTGGCAACCCTGCTTGTCAAAGCAATGACGCAACGCAAGTTGCTTTAAAGGCCGATGTGAAGGGTGGCAGTGGCGGTGGTTGTGATGATGGCGGTGAAAGCACAAGTACGATGGTGGTCGGTGGTTGACGTGAGTATAAACTGGTGATTTGTATGTATAAATGCGTCCTTCTACCGCTTGGTCGACCGTCGGCTGGCTTAGATGAATCAATGAAACGGTTACATTGAACTGACCGTCCTGCAGCAAAGGGGAACGCGGGACACAAAACAACCATAAAAGATTATTGGACACACTGGATCAACGGAGATAAGAACGGCCCTCTGTTGCTGCATCACTAAGTTCTACAAGTGACGTGGTTCACGGTTACAACGCCGAGTACATCAATTATACTTGTGCCACTTTTTTCTACCAATAATATTACAAAAGAACTCAAGCCTGGTAGATTACAGAGGTTGGTTAGTAGAGGAGAGATGACGTCATTCAGCGGACCTGTCAATCGATTGCGTGAAACGGCTGTTGTTTATAAATAATTGCAGTAGGTATTTAATAAAGAAATAAAAAAATAATATTGGCGTTATTTGCAATAAATCGAATTTTAAGGTAAGAGATTTACATAGTCCTAGTTAAATATAAATGACATTTTTTATATTGCCATTATAGATTAATAAAAATATGAAAGGTCCGCCAGCTGGCGTCATTTCCACGCTTATACTGATTGATCAGACGGAACGAGGCAACCTCTGTAACCTTGCGTAAAACGCATGTGTTTTCAACGTCTTCTTCATTCTCACTTCGTGGCAGTCACAACCAATAAAAAAAAACCTTTATTAATTTGAGGTGAAACACCGAGCGGGTGGCATAATGGTCAGAGCACTAGACTCGCATTCGGGAGGTGTACCGGGTTCGAATCCCGGCGAGGGCAGATGTGGCTGGAACTTTTTCCCACTGCCTCTTGATGAGAAACGGTAATTCCTGTACCGGCCATCTTACTGAGGTTTTCCATAGTTTCCCTCAACAATTCCAGATAAATATCAAGATGGTTCCTTATTCAAGGCCATGGCCGATTACCTGCGAAACTCCTATGCTCAAAATTTGTCAAACCTTATCCTAATTTCCTAAAAACTCCTTCATTCGCCCATTGCTATTAATTAAGTTGAAGTTTAAAAATTGTAGAAAATAACGGGAAGTGTGGTAGAAAAAAATAGTAATGGTGCAAATGGCGTCTGTTATGACATAAAGTCGAGAAACGGACGTTAAACGCATTATTATTATTATTATTATTACTTGTGCCACTTTTTTCTAACAATAATATTACAGAAGAACTCAAGGCTGGTAGATTACAGAGGTTGGTTAGTAGTGGGGAGATGACGTCATTCAGCGGACCTGTCAATCGATTGCGTGGAAACGGCTGTAAATTTTAATTGCAGTATTTAACAACTTACTGTCAAAGAAATCAAGACAGAAAAATTGAACGGTTTTCGGATTTTTCCTTTGTGCTACAAGAAATTTCATGATTCTAGGTCAACGGGAAGTACCCTATAGGTTTTGATTCCCAAGAGTCTTGACAGACGCAGACGGACAACAAAGTGGTCCTATAAGGGTTCCTCTTTTCCTTTTGAGGTACGTGTTAGAAACCAATTTTTATTTTAACATATTGGTTTAGTTTTCTTAGAATTACATATTTTTTAAGTAACATTAGGCATAGCACAATGTTTTTTACAGATATTTAAGACAAAATAACCATCCATGTTTTACGACAGAATATATCATCTCTATATCTCTATATATCATCTCTAAGTGGACTGCATGCAGTGTGTGAATTTTGTAGATTTAAACCAAAAAGGGGTGAATGGTTTTAACAGATGTTCTTTTTGACGTGATAACGTCTTATAAATTGATGAAACACCAGCTGCACGCACGAAAAAGTGTAACGTTCCGAAAAGTGTCACGTTCCGCCTGACCCTGTGCGTGCAAGCGAGAACGCAGTATAAGCGATAGAGAAGCACGATCGGCCCAAGTTTGACAGCTACTAAAATTTAGGTTATGTATTATTAAATATGATATTCGAGCGGAATACGTTATCACGTAAAACTATCGTCCGTAAACCGACTTTACACACAACCAATTTTTTTTTAGTTTATGTAATTGTACACATATTATGTTTAGTTTATAAATATATGATAACGTTGAAGATATCACATACTTTAATTTTAAACATACAGTGGAGAAGTCGTATTGTAAATATGTACAAAGTTATTGTATCATTTAGTGTTGTTAAATAAATTACAATTATTTTTCAATACGAAGTAAAGATCATTTCATCATTAACAGTACGGAACCTTAAAAATGAACCAAAAGCTCTCTATAGGTGTATAGTAGAACTCATCAAGTACCGGCGGTCATAGCGAATTCATAGGAAGCATAAATGTGTTGCCTTACGTAAGGGGTTTGCATTTTATATGTACACACAACATTTATGTGAATCTGTACGGATGAGACGCAAGCAGCACGACGGATGACTCTTAAATCAGTAGACAAACCTTAATGTTGTCTAGAGGTGATACAAACTGTTATTTTTTAATAACAGTTCCGTTCAGTTCCTGTTTCGCTTACGGAACAGTTCCAAAAACCTGTTACTTTTTAACAGTTCCAACGTTGGAACCTTGACATTCTCGGAATAGCTTGTAACATGCGACGTATAAAAATTTCAAATTATGAAATGTGTATTATTTGTATTTTTTCGTGAATTAATTCTGTTATTCAAGTTTAATAATTTAAGGTACCTAATGATTAAAAAAAAAACAAATAAATTTGTTGACAGTATAATATTAAAAATATACTTTTACAGAATGTAAGTAACAGTTATTCTGCAGAATGCATATACTATGACAAAATCAAATAATATTACTTCACCACAGTTCCATATTATTTTGTTAATCTGGCGTATGTAATATAAAATGAATAAGCCGTCCAGTTTTGTCTGGAACTTTGCGACGCATGTTAATGTGATGGTGGCGTAGGTGACGAGCATAACTGTTGCAGTTTGCAACGTAGGTACAATAATTGACAACGGGAAAGGAGAATGTTTATTTTATGCAGAAGAACGCCCGTTATGTTATTCAGAACAGTCGAAGCATTGGAACAGCCCGGAACAGGTATTTTATTATACTGACAAATGTTCCAATCTGTTCCTCGTTCGAAACTGTTCCAAAATAACTGTTCCTAGTATTTTGTATCATCTCTAATGTTGTCTAATAAAACGATACTTGTGTCCATCATAGTTATTATAACGGGAAAATAAATCATGTTAATTCAACATGGGAATTGCATCATTATATGTACAGGGTGGCGCAGAGGAAACGCATGTTTTTCACCTAAGCATAATATTTTATATTTTCAAGATACTGTTGTTTTTATTACAGCTAAATGAAGTAATAATAATGCACTTTTAAATCAATTATGGAAAATCATGTCAGTCGAGTGTCGCACTGCTTCGCGGTCGCACATCTCCAACCGCTCTTGAAAATTGTGCATCACACTTAAAATCATTTCATGTGGTACTCTTGCGATTTCTTGACGCATAGCAATTTTCAGTTCCTGTATAACGTACGGGACTTGTTAGCGTACACTTTAGACTTAAGGTAACCCCACAAAAAGAATTGAAAATTGCTATTCGTCAAGAAATCGCAAGAGTTGATTTTAAATGTGATGCACAATTTTCAAGAGCGGTTGGAGATGTGCGACCGCGAAGCAGGGCGACACTCGACTGACATTATTTTCCATAATTGATTTAAAAGTGCATTATTATTACTTCATTTGGCTGTAATTAAAACAACAGTACTATGAAAATATAAAATGTTATACTTAGGTGAAAAACATGCGATTCCTCTGCGCCACCCTGTACAAACTAGCGGTCCCGTCCGGTTTCACCCGGGTGTAAAAGAACGAATGGGGAAGGGAGGAACATGAGTACACACATTCATCTTAGTTTACCGAGATGAATGTTGTGTGATGTAACGCGGGTTATGGCTAGTATTCAATATGATATTTGCTATTCGTTTCCATGGTAACCTACATAATATGTTCCACGTCATGTAAAAATTAATCAAAGCATGCCTAACTAGTTTATTTCTGACAGATCCATAAAACAAAAGAACGGCTGATTTTTTTTTATTTACAAAATATTTCCGAAACTATAAAGTTTAGAAAAAAAAATTATTAACAAAACTTTCTTGAAAAAATAAATAGAATAATAAGCCGTTATGAAAAGTATACTATTATTATATAAAAAAACACCGTTATAGCATATATATCTTCTGCGCATGCGCTGATTTTCCCCAAAAACAATAGGGCTCTTCATATTTGCATAACAAACATCCTCCCAAAATTTGGTTTCAATCCGCTCATCCGTTTGACCTGTATCGTGTTCAAAGACAAACAGACGCACAGAGTTTTTTCAAAAATATGTTTTTCGATTCGGGGGACCTCAAAACGGAAAGATATTGTAAAATTTTTGAAAAGTGATTTTTGACCTCAACTAGTACCATTCCCCACTTGTGGGTTGGAATGGTAAAACGATGCTAAATACATGCATATACAATTTAAGAAAATATCGTTTCAATCGATCCAATACTTCATATGTTGACCGGCATAATAAATTGCGCCAAGGAGTTTATTTGCACTGTGGAATAATTTCTGTGGTTTACACTCAACATTCAGTAGACATATTCCATTCAGTTATGTAATGAAACTACATAACTGAATGCACTCACAATGTGTGTCTAGCGTGCAACTAACCATGTCTGTATAATGTCTTATAACAAACTGGAAGTAAGATGGTCGACTCCCGAAGGGCCAATGGCCATTGTCGTTACCTGAAACATAACCCATTTTCTCACTTAACTTTTCCGTGCAGCATTGCCAACTCGTGGGAAATTTTTCATTTCATGATAATTCAACAATATCGGAAAAAATAATAAGAGACCAAAACTGGTGAAGCGCATATCTACACTCGCTTTATCTGTGAATCACGCTTTTTTGTGTCACGCGTACACTGCCGTAAAAAGGTAAAAGGCAGTAAGTGACCAACTTATGAATTTGAGTAAATCAAGATTTACTAAAAATGTCTTGACCGTCCAGAATTTTAGATTATGGAAACCAAAACATGGGGAAAACATTTTTTAAAGACAACAAAATTATTGCTGCAGCACTTACTGCTTGTTGTTGGCTTCAGCATGAACTCATTTTTCAACAAATGTCACTTACTGCCCTTTGCCTTTTTAGGGCAGTACAGCTCAAACGTCATAACCTATTTAAAAAAAACTTTTTTGTTCGATTCGTCTAGGGCAGGGGTGGCGAACCTTTCTACACCTGCGTGCCAATTTTTTCAAAAATGTGTAATGTAGCCGCCGACAAGCAACCAAAGAAACTTAGTTTAAATGCAATTCTTTTAAAAATGAAATTTAAAAAAATGGTGAACTCTGCGCAGAATACAAAATCGGCTGCGCAACCTTCGAAAAATTAGTACTCGGCCGCGCACCCGCGCGGCTTAGAGAAAACTTTGATAAAAAGAGAATGAACACTCTTTAAATCCGATTTTAACTAATAAATCGCGTACTAGTTTCAGTTGTCTTTGTCTGTTGCACAGTGTGATACGGATGTAAGTATATTAAATTTGCATCCGAAAAATAAGTACTCGGCCGCGCACCCGCGCGGCTTAGAGAAAACTTTGATAAAAAGAGAATGAACACTCTTTAAATCCGATTTTAACTAATAAATCGCGTACTAGTTTCGGTTATCTTTGTCTATTGCACAGTGTGATATTGATGCATATGAAATTTGCATCCGGGAGAGCTGGACCTGGCCGCGGCTAGTTAAATATAAAAATTGTAGAGAAAAGGTAAGTCACCGGGAACAGGTTCTTTAAAATTTTACAAAGAAGAGCTTACTACTCGGTTATTTTCTCAATTTTCGATCAGGTTTTCTAGCATTCTTAAAAATTTATATTTTACATGTAATGATGATTTGGATTGGAAATCTGTTTTGAGCTACGACTCTACGTCTTTTACTATTTTTATCAAAAAAGATATGTATTTACGAAAAGATGCCGATCGTTACATTCTGATTCTGCAGGTTTCTCTTAATTTTGAGTATATTACAGGACATCTTATCGTGGTCAGAAAGTATCTCCTATCAAATTAAATAATGCTCAGTTTTTCTTTACATAGACGTACTGCACAAAATAAGAAGAACTAAGAAAAAACAACAACAAAGATTTTTAAGAATTGCACAATTCCGTGCGCACGTATTGTGTTGAATGCCTTGGTTTAGTTGGAACTGGAGAGTTATTTAATCCTCGAATGGAACGAATTGGAACGCATTAAAGTACGCTTGACCGGTCACACCGGACCGGACCGGCGATGCAGCAGCAACATCGCTGCACGACTAGATCAAGTGTGAGTAGTCAAGCTTGAACGTATGTATGTGTGTTATGTGTGGATGCATCACTGAAGGTGGAAATGTTCTCTGATCGGCCCCAAGAGGGCTGTGGAACTCAACAGCTGACTGGTTGCCTTTATGACAAGGGCTGCGGACACAAAGCCGAGCTATCCCTGGTCAAACGAAATTACTAAATAGAAAACAAGACTATTTATTAAAAAATTAATAGTAAAAAAGCATTTTTAAAAACTTTAATTTAATTGTTCTAAAAAGAAGAAAATAAACTTTTAATTAGATCAAACCCAACCATTTATTACATTATACAATTTATCTATATATATAAAATTCCGTGTCACAATTTTGGCCGCGGTAATCTCCGAAACCACTGAACAGATTTTAATGAAATTTTGTAAATGTGTCTGGCTTGGTGCAACTTGGGCTACAGGATAGTTTTTATTAAATTTTTTGTATAAAATTACCGTATTTTCTCAAAAAACCTTTGCTCAATGGTATTATTAATTCTACGTCACATGTGTTTCATGGACAAACAATAAACACAGAAGCAAACACACAACTGTTTAAGTAACAATTAGCGACATCTGTACATCGACACTAAGCCTCAATCGTTCTGTCATCTAACAGAAAAACACAGCAGGCATAGGAAGCTAGGTTTCCTGATTAAAGAGTTCCTGATTTAGTAACAAATAGCGATATCTGTTAAAAATTTGCTCAAAGCTATTAGTTCAATAGCAAATCTAATAGCTACAATTAATTCCACGTCACATGTGTTTCATAGACAAACAATACGACGTAAAAACAACGCATGTGTTTAGTTTTTTGTGTATCATTGTTTTACCGAGTCCGCTATAAAAGTCCGATACCTCATAATAATGTCAATGTTTAATAGGTAAACCACAAATCCGGGCGAAGCCGGACCAGGCCGCTAGTATGATATAAAAGTTTGTCACGAGATTTTTGTGTGTACATTTATTTTATGTAATACTTACATACATTTTTTCTTAGAATTAATTGTGTCAACACCAAGTTACATTTTTTTATTATTGAGAAAAGAAAAAAATTGTGTTTCAATCTAGAGGTAAGTTACATATTGTATTCGTGTTTACTTACAAAGGAAAATTTTGCGACAAGCTTTCATATTATATAAATTGTGAGTATAATGTAAATAGATAGGTTTAATTTAATTAAAAGTTTATGTTCTTCTTTTTAGAGCATTTCAACAAAACTTGTTTTTAAAAATATTTATTTAGTTTAATTTAATTTTATTTTTTAGTTTTTAGGGTTCAGTACCCGAAGGGTGCTCAAACGGAACCCTATTACTAAGCCTCCGCTGTCCGTCTGTCCGTCTGTCTGTCTGTCAGCGGGCTGTATCTCAAGAACCGTAATAGGTAGAGAGTTGAAATTTTCACAGAGTGTGTATTTCTATTGCCGCTAGAACAACAAATAATTAAAAACCCCCCAAAACTCCCAAAAGAGGAGCAGACTAAGTTTTTTGCTTATAATTCGCTCAATTTAAATCAGATCGTTTCGAGACCTGTCTTAAACGAAAGAGGAGAAAATTTTACATAGATTTTGTATAACAGAATTCGTCGAAACACTTTTTTTGTACAGCTTTATATAGAAATATAATGTATAAATTCAATTTTGTCTAATCCATAGCATACACGGAGATCGTCTGTCTTCGTTTGTTGCATAGTGTACTATGGGAATTTAAATATTGCGTATGTTTTGTCTTAAAAAAAAAGATTGCATTTGTTCAAAAACGAATGTCATTTCAAATAATAGTCAGTCTTTTGACATTAGTATTTTGTGAAATGCAAAGCCTTCTGAGTTAACGATTTGAATAACTAATTGATTAATTATTAGAACATATTGCTTTGACAGATGCAAACGTCATTTTTGACATTTTTTACCATTCCAACACCATGGATGAGCGGAATAAAACCAAATTTTGGGAAGATGTTTAATATGCAAATATGAAGAGGCCTATTGTTTTTGAGAGACGTCGGCGCAAGCGCAAAAGAAATATATATTATAATGTTGTTTTTTTAAGATAATAGTATACTTTTCATAACGGCTTATTATTTTGTTTTACAGGAGTTTTGTAAAATAAATTTTTGAAAAAATCGACGCATGCGTAGAAGAAATATATACTATAAGGCTGTGTTTTATATAATAACGGTATACTTTTCATAACGGTTTATTATTCTATCTATGTTTACAAAAGTTTTGTAAATTTTTTTCGGGAAAAATTGGCGCATGCGCAAAAGAAATATATGCAATGACGTTGTTTTATATAATAATAGTATATATGTCATAATGGTTTATTATTCTATTTTAAAAGAAAGTTTTGTAAAAAGTTTTAGGGGGAAAGGCGGCGCATGCGCAGAAGAGATATATGCTATAACATTGTTTTTATTCGCTATGTGCAACATCAAAGCGGAGACATCTAGCGTTATTTATCGGCGAACCCACTGCCACTAAAATACATTATGTCAAATGGGACAACAAGTAAAACGTGAATTAAAATTAAAGTTAATGATAAAAGTGAAAAGTATGGATGCTATATTAAAAACGGGTTTTGAAAAAATCAATCATTCTTTAAATTTTCACCCTCAAACTGTGCCAAAGGGTAAAGCTATCGCTGTGTAATTGATGTTGTTTCAGCTAGATTTTCAAAAGTGGAATAAAAATTCTAGACAGTGTTGTCCTGTGTACGGAAAATATTGCACCTATTGCTGTAAATGTCAAAGCAGTTTTCATCTTGAAAAGAAAAATAAATAGTCTAATTTTTAGATATTTGAATTTTTTGTGAAACTGTCAATTTGTTCAGAAAATAATTATAAGTCTCAAATGATACACCAGAAAGATTTCTTAGCTGTTTATCATTTGTAACTGTTCCTTGAAAAGTAATTGAATCATCAACAAATTCATTGTACATCACAATCAGGTTCAACTGCTGTATCGACATTCGACAAACTATTTTTGAGGCGTACCTCGAGTTGCCAGGCCTTAAAATTCAAAAGCCGGATTCGGCGCTGTATTAGGCCGGACATTTTGCCCTAAAAGCCGGACAAACATTTTTTAAAAGTCAAACACACCTTTTTAAAGCCGAACATCACATTTAAAATAAAAAACTCAGTTAGGTTCGTAATAAAGTTGTTTATTAATTATTTAATGTGAATCACAGATTTGTTATAAAATTAACAACATTCAGCAAACAGTTCTACGCACCTATTATTATCATTTGTATTTATACCTATGATATTGATGAAGTGAAAAATGTTCAGTCTTCTGTAATCTATTAATAGGTAAATTAAAAAAAAAACAAAGCAAATATAACAAAATACTAAAAGTTTTTGTTAACCAAATCAAAAACGTATATCCATTCTTTTGGATAAAAACAAAAAGATCTTTATTAAAAAATAGCAATTTCAAACTCTTGAAAAATATCAAAAAGTCTATAATTAAAAGTACATAGACCAAAAGCCTAACAAAAGCCGGACACGACCATTAAAAGCCAGACGCCTGCAACCCTGGGCGTACCACACTTCTGATTTCTAAACTGTTTTGTGGTATTTATTTCAATTAATCTCAGTTTGAGTTTGAGCATCACAAGTATTAGAGCCTTTTTGAATAATGTTATTACAAAACAGTATTTTTTCAACACTAGGTATTACAAAAGCAAAATTATCAGCTTGGCATTCTACATCATTTCTGCTTTTGGTACTCGAATCAACAATCATTAAATTGCCATGTACACTGTCAGTTATTTTCATACACTGAACATTTATCTTCCGTATTTGCAGCACTTTTTGAATTGAAACTTGAATCTTTATCATTTTTTGAACTTGAACCCACTAATGAAATATTTTGTAGCCTACGTTTAATGAAACGTTGATGTCTTGATTCTCATTTAATTTTGGTTTCTTTTGAGGTGAAGAAAATTTGCTGGATACGTAATTAGGACCCAGTTCTTCTTCTCCCTTTTTGTTCCCAATGAAATGTGCACTGCAAACTAGATCTTGTGATGTAGGATTCCAACTGGATGTACGTATATCCACTAAAAAATAAAAGATATGTCTTATTTTATTAATTTAATAAGAAAATTCAAGTTGTATTTTCATAAAAATTATTAAATTTCATTATTCTTATATTTATTTTATATTAAATATATATTTTCATAGTGTGTTCACATGAATTTTTTTGGAACATTATTGTCAATGTAAAATTAAGGTTATGATACTTACTTCTGCTTTTTCACGATGGAAATCCATTTTTATCTTTGAATTAACTTATGCTTATATTTTGAGAAACAATAGAAGCTAACATCACTATTTTTTAATGTATTATTAGTTATTACAATTTAATAATGCAGCATTTACGAACTGTCATTTTTCACCTTAGGTTTATGTCAATGGCAGTACACGAGCAGAAGGTTTGCTATCTTTCGCCGCTACGTGCGCATTGTCGTTCAACGCCTTCGTTCCAAGCAGCTGCACATAGCGAATATAATAATGGTGTATTTTTTATAATGGATTATTATTCTAAAGTTTTGTAGGTACTTTTTTTTTGGGAAATCGGCGCATGCGCAACAGAGATATTTTCCATAACGTTGTTATTTGATATAATGGTAATATTTCAAAACTTTATATTATTTTATTCTACAAGAAATTTTTGTTAAAAAAGTGTTTATAATATAAAAACGCCGGGGTGAATTATGTAAAATTTCACGCCTTGAAATTCTCGAACTATTTGCATACTCCCACTGGTTACATATTGTTATAGCGCCTCTCTTATTTCTTTTACAAAAGTATTTAAAAAGTACATAGTGTACGGAACCCTTCGTGTGCGAGTCCGACTCACACTTGACCGGTTTTTTTACTATTAATATTTTTATTTTTGAGTTTTCACTTAGGATAAAAAGAAGTGGGTCTAATTCAGCTTGCAAGATTTGACCCAAACAAACAAACTAACATACAAACATTGCAAGTTAAATAAAAGCTTGTAAAAAGGCGAGAAAGTCCAAAATTTTTATTGTACAACCAAAAAACATATTTGTAATCAGTGAGTAAAAAAAATATACAATTGTCATGAGATACTAAGGTTGTCGGCGTACTTCCTTGAACAATTTCGAATGCGTCTTGTCTATGTGTATCCAGCTTTACTCGTATGTGTGTGTATATACTTTAACAATACAGAAACATGTGCATAAAACTACTTAACTGTGAAATGTAAACGAGCGCAAAACAACTCTCGAAGACTACGAAATGGCACCATTTTGTTTCTAGTTTTAAACAACATAAAGAACACACTAAATGTTCATAAATTCCACAGATAATTAATTATTTTCAGTTTGTTGATATAAAGCACTCTAAGCGGAAATATACTTAATTAAGAAAAATTATTAAAATACGTTTTTTACTGTCCCATATTTTAAAGTATTGTTTTTTAAATATCCCGAAACCAAAAAGGTCTAAATACCAGAAATCTAAATTTAAACAATGCAGTAAAAAAAAATTCGTTAAAATATTTTTTATTTAAATCTTTGATTAACGTCTGAATAGAACTCTTCAAATAAATAAAATTGTCGACCAATTTTATTTATTTGAATTTTTTATTTAACTTTTACCCCCAATAAAGCAATTTTCCAACTCAAAGAATGTTTAAGTGTCGTTCATTTATTTAAGGAGGTTGAGCCGTTTTACGAAGATAATGAAAAAAATCTGAAATAAAGTTTTTTTAATAGATTTTTTTATGAAAAAATTTTCTGTAAAAAATCCAAAATCATTAGGAGATTTATAAAGTTAAAAATTAAAAAAAACTTTTACATGTAGTCTTAGGGAAAATATGTCAACCTAGCATGCAAACGGTACATTTTAATTTTTTGCAAATAACCAAATAATGTCAGCTGCAGTTCCGAAAACTAACTATGTAAAGCATCGTTGTCTTGCGCATATTTTAATATTTTTTCGAATTTAATTAGGAGACTTTTAATCAATAAAAAAAATATTAAACCTTAGCACTTTTCAATTATGGACTTTTATTCTTAACAATTTTAACTGAATTTTCATCTTTTTAATGATTTAATTTCAATTTTTATTACTTTTAATTTCTTTTTTTAATTATTTACTGCAAAAAATATGTAAAATACAGATATTTACATAAATTTATTTTTTCCAACCTAAATTTGTACAAAAAATTCAAAAGTTAGTCCATGAAGTAAAATACTGAAATAATTAATTAATATTAAAAAAAAATATTTATTTATGCCTTTATGACAATAATTAATTTATGGGTACCATCGACTTATAACCTTTTGTAAAAATTTATTATGGAAAAGTTCCCATTTAGAATTCTACTTACTTTTGATTGTGACTGTAACGCATCAACCTCCTTAACAGTGTGTAAAAAAATATAATCAAATTAAAAAATATATACTCGTATATACAAAAATAAAAAAAACTTATGTTAAGTTGAAAATACTACTTTCCCTTTGTAAGATCCTCTTTATTTTGGAGAAAAAAAATTACAGTTACTTAGTTTCACTAATTTATGTCAGCAACCTCAGGTCTAAAGAAAATTATACTAAGACAGTTGTGGCTTTTGAAACATATTCTTAACACCCTTAGCATATTGTAACAAATAAATTTTACCAAATATTAAAGGTGTTAAGAATATGTCTCAAAAGTTCAAATTGTCTTAAGATGTTATTTTTAATTTCAAATTAAAGAAAAAGTTAATCAAAAGTCAAAAATTCCTTAGAAAGGTCTGTCTATACACACATAAATAACTGATAAATCAGTTTTCTTTTAAACATCGCGATAATCCAAAATTAATAAACTCACTTTTTGCGTTATAAAAGATTGACTCGATTCTGTAGAACGTAGACTATATAACCTACGTTACGTCTTATAGTTACAGAAACAGAATTTACCGGCAAGATTATATAAGTGAGTCGATTTAGACCGTACTCAATAGATAGTTTTTAGTTTGACAGCGGTCTAACAAGGAGATAAGACCGTCCTGAAGTTCTATCAAAAAGACAACATCCACCTCACATCCGTAAGGCTGCATAATACACGAACAGGTTGCCTTATCATGCCGTAAAAGCGGATCCAAAGGTTTATTGAAAAATAAAATGTAGTATAAAAATTACAAGACGAATGCTTTGTTACGGCGTTCCTTATTCGAGCACCGTACTTGCAAGAAACGCAGAAATCTTGAGGTATTTCAAGAAAAGATCCTCATAGGATTCCTTAAAGAAACAGAGTAGAGTGGTATCGTTTAGGGGAGTTAGTAGCAAAGCGGGGAATTTGCGAGTGGGAAAAGCGATCGGTAGCGGCGTTATTTGTAATTTCAAGGGTATTCATATGGTATCCTGTCAATGGTGCGTCTCGACTAAATGATAGAGCCACCGTTTGTTAGAAAACTTAGAGCCGCCCGACCTGAAACTTCCTTGTTCGCAGAAATCTTCTCTGAACGACATTACTCTACCGTACTGTGTGCGCAGAAGGCAGGATTAATGAACAATCAAAGGTGAGTCCAGAAGACTATCTCAACCAACTAGTTCACATTTTGTGCGAGTTAGTACAAGGAACTAGAATACTGGAAGGCGCAGTGCTTCTAGCGACAAAGACAAAAATTCTTTGTATTCTTTATATTACGCGAAATGAATGCGATTTTTGCAATCCACTCGGCAATATAGATGTGAGAAATCACTTAATTTGTGCCCAAAATTTCCTCAAATCTCCTAGATTCACATTTTTAAATGTTCCTTGGAACTGATGCGTTTCATTAAAGACAAAACACTCCACCGTTGCGCTATTTACTTATGTCCATCCATTTAACGGTTATGTTATATGTGTTATCTATCCCAAAATTATACTGCCCTAAAAAGGCAAAGGGCAGTAAGTGACATTTGTTGACAAAATGAGTTCATACTGAAGCCAACGACAGCAGTAAGTGCTGCAGCAATAATTTTATTGTCTTTAAAAAATGTTTCCCCCATGTTTTGGTTTCCATAATCTAAAATTCTGGACGGTCAAGACATTTTTAGTAAATATTGATTTACTCAAATTCATAAGTTGGTCACTTACTGCCTTTTGCCTTTTTACGGCAGTATATAGAGGTAAAGTTTGTAATGTTGGATGTAAGAGGTAATCTCTGAAGCTACTCTCCCGATTTCAAAATATTTTCATCAATATTTAGAATGGACCTTCAGGGTGGACACAGGCTACATATTATCGCGTTAAAATAAAAGCGCTTTTCGTGGAGACTAATTTTACAAAACGAAAAAAACGGTGGCCATCTACAACTTCGGACGAAGTAGGGATCGAGCCGCTAGTTAGTAATACATGTCAAATATTCTCAGAATAAAATCCCGAAAATGGCACGACGGGGCCAACATTAGAGGAACCTACCTCTTGAGATACATGCATACCTTGTGGTTCAAACGGTAGCGTCTGTATCTCGATCGGAGAGACCGCGATGTCTGAAGCCAAGCAAGTTATGCCTCGCGGTCTCTGAATCAACAAAAAAGGTTACAGGGTTCGAGGCATCTTGTTCAACACTGTGCGACCTTTATTTTTTGTTGTGTGTGGGCGCCGCTTCATAATGTGTGTGTGTATGCACCTACTGTACAGAGAAGTAAGTGATTCACAGTATTGGTTGGACGCGAAGAGGAAATTAAAGTAGATTGAATAGATCGGAGATAAAAGATAAATAACAGATAAACAGACGGTCGTTTCACAAAGTGTTAATGGATTTCAACAAAACCCAACCTACCTTTGAATACATAACTTCGTGCGTATTGAACTGGCTATCGACTAACGCACACTATAATAGTTAAACGAAAAAAAAAAACAACTTTGTCTTATTTCAAACTGATAATTATATTGTTCTTAGGGAAAATCGGTGCATGCACAGAGAGATAGATATATGCTATAACTGCGTTTTTTATATAATAATAGTATACTTTTCTTAACGGGTTATTATTCTACTAGCGGTCACGTCCGGTTTCACCCGGGTATAAAAGAATGAATGGGGAAGGGAGGAACATCTTAGTTTACCAAGATGAATGTTGTGTCCAAATTTCATGATGATCGGAGTTACCGTTCAAAAGTTTTTGTCGATAAAAGCAGTAGTTATACTTTTTTTAACTAATAATTTTTTTTTGCAACATTTTTCATTAATGCTCCGCTCCTAATGGTCGTAGCGTGATATTATATTGCTTATAGTCTTCCTCGATAAATGGGCTACCCAACAAAAATTTTTTTTCAATTTGAACGAGTAGTTCCTGAGATTAGCGCGTTCAACCAAACAAACAGCCAAACAAACTCTTCAGCTTTATATATTAGTATAGATTAATTTTTTCAAGAAAGTTTCGTTAAACATTTTTTTTTTCTAAACTTTATAATTTCGGAAATCTTTTGAAAATAAAAAAAATCAGCTGCTATTTTGTTTTGTAGATCTGTCAGAAATAACCTGGTTAAACATGCTTTGATTAATTTTTACATGACGTGGAACATATTATCTAGGTAACCATGGTAACTAATAGCAAATATCATATTGAATACTAGCCATTACCCGCGTCACCTTACGCAACATTTTATTTCCTTTATAATACTATGTCAAATATCAACATTTTGAGTTGGAATAGTCCCGTCGCCCATTTGGCTGAAATTTTTTTTAATCACAATTGTATAAAAAACAGAAAGTTAATGAAAGTGTGCGTTCGATAACTGTTAAGTAAGGACCGTATAGAATTACATGCATGCGTACCACGCAGGGGACCCAACTGATCCCTACAACGAACTTTTTAAGTCCCAAAGCTCGACCAAAGGAGCTTTGTACGTGCGTCGGAGTGCTTTAAAAGCTACTCTACACTGTACGATTGTATGCTGCCGAGTTGCTAGCATGTCTGAAGAATCTCATTGTTGATTCAAGTTCTTAACACCGACTGGAGTTGTGTGAGGACTGCATGATTTGGTTGAGACTCGTTTGTGTTGTGTTGTTGCGCTGTTCGGTGTAGAGGTGCAAATCGTGCGCGATATTTCCCGAGAGACGATGGATCACGGCAGTGGCGGCGCGTAGCCATTTTAAATGGGTGTCCCGGAAATACCTCCTAACACGTGCTCTAGGACTAAGGGAGTAATTAAATTATGATTCACATCCACGTCTATGATGCTTTAATTATTAACTTTTTCGACCGACCGGTGGCAGCGCGTGGACATTTTAAATGGGTGTCCCGGAAATACCTCCTAACACGTGCTCGAGGACTATAAGGGAGTAACTAAATTATGAATTACATCGACGTCTATGATGCTTTAATTATTAACTTTTTCGACCGACCGGTGTAGCGTAGTGGCGAGAGCACTAGACTCTCATTCGGGAGGTACCAGGTTCGAAACCCGGCGGGGGCAGATGCGGCTGGGACTTTGCCCTGCTGCCTCTCGGCAAAAACGGTAATTCCCTGTACCGATCATATTGTTTCCCATGGTTTCCCTCAATAATATCGAGATGGTTCCTTATTCAAGACCATGATCAAACTCCTATACTCAAAATTTGCCTACCTCATCCTAATGTGTTAAAATGCCTTTATTCTAGTTGAAGTTGAAATAAAATGTAGAAAATAACGGTAAGCCAGATAGATGGAAAATAGTAATGGTGCGAATGGCGTCTGTTATGACATAATAATCGGGTAATGAACGTTAAACGCATTATTATTATTGTTATTATTAACTTTATCAAACACCGTTGACAAACTACTATATACACTGTAACACTAGTCACTACTGCCATAAGCCGTGTGTCATGTATGTACGTCATATGTACCACCGAGTCAAAGCTGTTGACTGAATGAGATAGATCCAGTGATCACTTCTAGCATAGTTATAGATGCGTATTTGCACTAATGCGCTGACGGTAAATGCAGCTCAAAGTCGATCTACATTCTACACAGTCGATTAATTTCATTTATAATTTTTTCTAGGAGGAACTGGTCATGCCATGATACTAAGGAAATGTCCATGTGTAAAATTTGAACAAAATAAGATTTTTGTGAAACTGAGTGACAATGAAAAAAAAATACTGCTCACGTTTGCATCTCAGATTCGATGCTCCCGCTACGCTCTCTCTATTCTCTGTGTAACAACAATTCCCTCGATGCACGCTCTCCCGATATCGTCTCAACACTCCCTAAAATCCCACCAAACTGTTAAAGTGTGCCAACCACTGATCTCTAATGTATGTATTGCAAATGGTGGCTATTTAAACTATTTTTTACAGCATTATAATGACGTGGGGCTTTTATAGCGGACTCAAGGGCGTAGATATGAAGGGGTACCCCTCCCACGATTCATCAGGAACACAGGCAGTAGGCACCCAGCCACAACAAACTAAAAAAGACCTTTTTGTTGCGGAAATGAAAGGACCATGTTTTTTTCTTTTTTTTCATTTGTATTAATAAAAGTTAAAAAAATATTCTATAAATAAAATTATCGACCAATTTTTCAGGCGATATAATAGGTCATATGCATGAGACTCCAAATTGGTTTAAATTTTTATTTTGAAATATATTTTAGTTCCTGATCATATCGTAATGGTTATTTTATTAATCTACTCACTGAAAAAAATACAAATAATAAAAAAGAAATGTAGAAAATACGCGCTATTTTCGAATTTTCAAAACGCAGCGTGACGTCAGAGTATATATCAATAACAGTTTCCATGGCGACTGTGTCGTCTAACAGTAAGACTACGTCAGTATTTAGAGAAAACAACAAACAAACTTCATTTAGAACATTGATAGTTTGACATCAAGGTTGACATGCATCCTATATCATGACGTCACATAAGCCCGCCAACATGGCCGATTGTTTAAACTGTCTATTTTTGAATGTGTAATTTAATATTTTTTTTCTTATGATAATATTACATTTTTAAATGATTATCAATTTTTTCCATATTATGGTTGACTAAATAATCTATTAAAAATATAAAAAAAATATATGCATATGGCCTATTGTCTGAAAAATTGGTCGATAATTTTATTTATTATTAATTATTTATTATAAAATTATCGACCAATTTTTCAGACGATTTTATTTATTAAAGAGTTCTAATCAGACGTTAATCAAAGATTTGATTAAAAAATATTGTTTTTTCCGATCATCATGAAATTTTGACACAACATTCATCTCGGTAAACTATGATTAATGTACATACTCATGCCCCCCCATTAGTTCTTCTGCACCCGGGTGAAACCGGGCGGGACCGCTAGTAATTGGACAAAAAATACGTTAAGAGCGAAATTACAATTCCTTAACTTTCTTGAACCTAACTGTACGTAAATAGTATGAAACATGTTTATTTGATTACGTTTATGAATACGAACACATACGTACGGTTCGTTCACTTCTCTAGCAGGTTGCACACGAGGTGAGTCTCCGGGGTTCCGTCCTCCGGGAGAACAGGTCTGCGGGCAAAAAGGCGACGCGGCACACTCTACATATATAGAAGTTAGTCAAATAGTGTGTGGGAGAACGACACGACGTATATAGGTGAAAGATGCGCGGAGAAGAGAGAGAGGAAGGTTACGGAATGCAATGTCGAGAGTCCGAAGGTTTCCGGGTGGAGTTTGAGATGAATGCAAAGTGGCTCTTTATCTCCGGAAACTTCCGGACCCGCGTGTTCCGTACTCCGGCCCACTATACGTACTACGTAAGTCCTTGCTGCAATGCTGTATTAAGGAGAACTCACAATTATGCGATTCTGTACTATACGCAACATATTGATTCTAGTAACATCTTTCGGTTGTTTAAATTTGGTTCGCCCAAATCAGAGATTCCCAAACTTATTTGGTCTACCCTCATTCTGAAATATTATTAATACTTTATTAAAAAATAGGTAAAAACACTTGTTAAACGCTTGTATTGTACACAGTGGCGGATTTACAGATTTTCCGCCTGTAGGCTATTCAATTTTTGCCGCCTCTGAATTTTGATACCTTAGTCCACAATCATATCAATTATATTTTCTATCAATAAAATTCCAACTTTATGATTTGTGCTCGTTACATCAACTTTTCCCGTATGGTTAGTATCATTGAGAACTAAGGTACCGTGTCAGATCCTTGATTATTTGTCAGTATTTTTTACGCATAAAGAAATAATTTTCTGAAATTGAATTTGACAATTTGCTGCAGCAATCATGATTAGATCATCGATATTATATCAAGATTGAATTGTGTAAGCAGATCTCATAATAATTAGGTACATGGAGAAAAAATTATACCTAGTAATTATCAGTGAAGAAAATACGTAAAAATAACTATTTTCATTATAATACCGAATCGCTATTGCGATATTCTAAAAATAATGTATATTTTACAAAGCGTTTAGCAATTGTTCATGTAGAGATGTTGAAATATTTAGTATTTAGCACTGTATATAGGACTATATTTCGATTTTTGTTAAATATTTTAATTTCTCTGCAATTTTCGAAATTCGTATTTTGTGTGTATAATATTTTTTATTATTTTGTAAATCGAAATAAAAAATTTATGAACTAAATCTGCCGCCCCTTAAAATTTGCCGCCCTAGGCTTCAGCCTGCTGGTAAATCTGCCACTGATTGTACAAACAATAATGTACTAAAAACTAGAAAACAAATATGATTAAATTAAAATAAGATCACGGGGGACATTTAGTGGAAAACTTTCATTTGTTTGAGATTGGAAATCATATTTAGCTTTCGACTGTCTTCTTCGACCATAATGTAACTATAAATGTCCCCCACGATTTTATTTATAGGTTAATCAAAGCCCCCTATGGTAACTCGTATTTATTTTCTAGTTTTTAGTACAGCATCGTTTGTACAATAAAAACTTTTAACTTAAAAAGTTTTTTTTGTCTATTTTTAAGTTTTTAGTGTGCTTCATTAAAAGTGCAATTTGCAACCGGACAAAAGCCGAACCGGTCAGTTAGCAACTATAATATTGTATTGTCATCGGAACTACATACGTGTGCAAAATTTCAACTCAATGGGATAACGGGAAGTAGTTAAAAAAGCTGTCGCATGCTTTATAAAAAATTGGATTTGCAACCGGACCAAAGGCGGAACGGTTAGTTAGTGATTACAACATTGTAATTTCAAAGCAAGTCAACATGCAAGCCTAGTAAAAGTGGCTTTGAAACTGGTCGATACGTACCTATCTACTGACCATAATGTTAAAAAAAAAACAAAAAATACCTTAAAACACAGATTCAGGATTCAGGAAGACCAAGCCAAGGATTCGAACAGTTTGAATTTCACTCCAGCTACTGTTTAAAGATAGATGGAAATGTTTAGTACCACTTCACAATATAATTAGCGGATAACACTCGCGAAACACTAATTACAAATGTAACATTTGTAGAGAATAATAACACTATAAATTATATTTAATTACATTTAAACTCGACAATTATTTTTTTTTATAGATCTATTCAATTTTATATGAGAGAACATACATAGGTACTTAGTGCTAAAAATTTAGTTCATCGCTCTAGAAATAGTAACACACGACTAGACTTGATTTTTTTTTAAATCAAATTCTGATACGAATTGCTCATAAAGCATTACATAACACTCTAGAAGTAGTACACTGTAGGTACTCGATCATTGCAATGACAAATTTTATCGAATATTTTAACCCATTATTGTCCACAATTTATAGTGTGTATAATGTGTTTCGTTATTTAAGAAATATTTAATCTTGGTAGATGAGTACTTTCTGCTTTTACGAACCATCTTCCATGATGAAATACGGGATAGAAGTCTATAAACGTGATAATAACTTGAAATAACTTCAAAATAACACACAGAACAGCAAACGTATCTTACAAACGAAGTGACGTCACGCCGGAATCCAACATGGCGAACGGCGTTTTAGAAGAACAGATTAAAAAATATAATTCTTAAAATTGAATTATAAAAAAATAACAAATATGTTAAAAATTCAGTAAAATCGCTACTGACCGCGTCTAAATTGTATTCTGTCGAGGAATATTTTAACATAACTTTTTAAAATTTTTTATAAGTATTATCTTTGTAAATTTTGTATTTTTCTTTGACAAACTCACATCTATTATATTCTATGGAGTAAATAAATATTATTATATGAAATAATAAAATTTATTGTGCATTATTATGAATACTGACATTTTTCGTTTGCTTTTTACAAAATCTATCAAGAAAAGGTATTACATTTTTTCTTACATGGTGCAAAATACCCTATTGTTATACTCATGTAATATTTTTGTCTCCATAAATGCACTAGAGGTGGTACAAACTGTTATTACGGAACAGTTCCAAAAACCTGTTACTTTTTAATAGTTCTAACGTTGAAACCTTGACATTCTCGGAATAGCTTGTAACAAATTATGAAATGTGTGTTATTTGTATTTTTTCGTGAATTAATTCTATTATTCAAGTATAATAATTTAAGGTACCTAATTATTAAAAAAAAAAAACACAAATAAATTTGTCGGCAGTATATTAAAAATATACTTTTACAGAATGTAAGTAACAGTTGTTCTGCAGAATACCTACTATGACAAAATCAAATAATATTATTTCACCACAGTTCAATATTATTTTGTTAATCTGGCGTATGTAATATAAAATGAATAAGTCGTCCAGTTTTGTCTGGAATTTTGCGACGCATGTTAATGTGATGGTGTGATACTAAAATCGACTTTACGTACAATGTACGCTAGGCGTAGGTGACGAACATAACTGTTGCAGTTTGCAACATAAGTACAATAATTGACAACGGGAACTGAGAATGTTTATTTTATGCAGAAGAACGCCCGTTATGTTATTCGGGACAGTCGAAACATTGGAACAGCCCGGAACAGGTATTTTATTATACTGACAACTGTTCCTCGTTCGAAACTGTTCCAAAATAACTGTTCCTAGTATTTTGTATCATCTCTAAAATGCACTGCGTTTAGTTGAAATTCCATTCACTCGCATATGTTTGTGTACAAATTATCAAACTATCAGGTTCAAATCCCAAATTAGCATAAAATAATTTTTTTCTTTTTTTTACCAATGACAATTTTTTATGTAGGTATATCTTTCTTATTTAATAAATATAAAAATTTAAATTTAAAAGTATTGTTTCTTATTATTATTCTTATTATTAATAAAAAAAAATAGAGTATAACTTCCATCTACGAACCAACGCACCTCTTTTTTTATTTATTTTTGTATGCACTTTGTTTTATTTGTTGAGTGTACAAGTATAATCTTAGATTTGAGCTCAAGAGCGTGCAGAAGTTGAGCTAACCTTAACAGTTTAGCTTGAGGGCAACAAGTCTCAGGTCCGAAGAACACACGTAATTTCCCTCGAGTACTCTCCATGCCGCACTGCACATCGAGCTCTCTTCTGTTCGATCCTATATCTATGGCCACAAGCCAAACTGGCCGATGTATAGCGGACAAATCGCGTTCATGGTGGCAGAAAAAGGAAACTACCGATACGTTGGTATTTGACCACAGATAAATGTTTTGCTCTCACTTTTTGCAAAATCACCATGGAAACCACATGAGTATTATTTAATTTAAATATTTTTTTCGAAAGTGATATTTTTTGCGATTTTGCTGTGAATGAATAAATGATTTTTTTTTAATTTCGAACTGTTCACGATTTTTAAGAATATTTAAAGATGGTTAGGCACTATGTATGTAAGAAATCGCAAAATAATTATCTCACCATGCCATAATAAAAAAAAACTAAAAAGTTAATAATAATTTTATTCCGATTAGAAATAAGCCGTTATCAAGTTTTCAAATAAAAGCGTGTTACACCCTCTTTTTTTCTCTCTTACTATTAAAATGTACACGCTTTTATTTGAAAACTTGATACTGTGGTAATTACGTATAAAACGGCTTATTTTTAATCGGAATAAAATTATTTGTAACTTTTTAGTTGTTTTTATTTACCTACAACTAATAAAAGCTTATTTAAAACAAAAAGTCATTTATTTATTTTAAAATTTTTAGTGTGCTTTATTAAAAGTGCGAATTGCAACCGGGCGAAAGCCGGACCGGTCAGATATTATAATATTGTATTGTTATCGGAACTACATACGTATGCAAAATTTCAATTCCATCGGATAACGGGAAGTAGTTAAAAGAGCGATTTGCAACCGGGCGAAAGCCGGACTGGTCAGTTAGTTGCTATAATATTGTATTGTCATCGGAACTACATACGAATGTAAAATTTCAGCTCAATCGGAAACCGGGAAGTCTGTCAAATTTAACTTGCAAGATTTGATTTCAGACAGATAGACTGACACCGAAACAGCTGAAACTAAATAAACGCATGTAAAATACAGCTAAACAATTGAGAAGGTATAAAGTTACCAAAAAAAATCACTTAAGGTAGTTTGGTAGCCAAATGACTTAAAACTTGACCCTACATTTTTTTATATTTATTCAAAAGATTATAATTAAAGACACCTACAGAAAAAGAATCACATTTTTTACCACACCGTTTAAGAGATATAATTAATTAAAGTTATGCAAAAATACACGAGCCTTGTTCAATAACTCTGGAAATTGAGGGTTTGTAAAAAATTGACAAACTTGACCCCACAAAAAAAAACTTTTTAATGGATAGAACTATGTCTGAAATACACACTGAAAAAAATTTCTGAATAATTTACCACGTACTTTTGATTTTATTAATTTTTTAATACTGACATGTGACCTCTATCTCTGGTGTTTATCTCCGTTGTTGTAGTGACAGTGACTAGTGACAGCTGAGTACTAATCAATTAATATTTTATTAATTACATTACTATAATTATTTAATTAGAATTCGCATTAAATTAAATCAAATAAATTTTTATGTGAATTTCTATTAATTATTATAGCATGATTTGGGTAATTATTTGAGGAAAAAAAGTAATTTATTTGACTTGTGATTGCGGCTCCCAAACTACCTTAAGCCACATTTGCTCGTAACTGCAGGCATATTCTCTTATGTATATAAACGTACAATACATAAACTTATATTACAAAGCAAACGGTAGTGTAGTCAATAGAGTAGGTACACTATGCAGTTATTTAAGACAGTTCCAATAAAACTCGTGCACCGGTGCACTATTTGAACTTTAGAATTACTGCGTTCTCGTAGACTTCAGTGTAAATTCTTGTCGTAGTAGGAATTATCGCTAACAATAATATTATCGGTTATTTGATCGATTAACGATAAATACTAATATCGTTATAATGGATATATGGGTGGAATAAGTGCTTAAATTAAATAGCGATTTGTTAGTTCTCCGATTAAGGTTCAAGTAATTTTAAGAAAATATGAACAATTATTATTTCAGGAATTGAAAACATAAACATTCGTTGTTTTTACTTGTTAATAACCAATCCCCTACGATAATGGCGCCCCCTTTCCCCAGCGTTTGAGATAAATTACTTAAAAAAACTCACAAATATACAGGATGTCCCTAAAAGGTCTTTACAAAAGCCTACCACATATTCTTCAGGCCAAAACAACTCGATACAAACAAACTTACGTCAGTACAAAGTTGCTTAGTTTGGGCGCTAGACGGCTCTTAAGTTACAATTTTCAAATCGATTTTGCTTTATAACTTTGAAATGGCTCATGAGTGTTTACTCAAATTTGGTACGTTGGCATAGCTTTATTGGGCGTAGAACTTGATTTTTTCGATAATTAAACATCTAAAACTTCTACGCCAATGGAAAAAAATCAGTTTGAGTATGAAATCTGGATCACGCGACTCATTTACTACAAAAAAGGTACTCTTGAAAAATTCGATTACTCTCATAGTTTCGACAAAATTTTAATTTTAGTAATTTAATAGGTTGGGTACGCGACAGTGATATTCATACCCAGCCACCCAACCTTTGCTGCAGTTGAGTTTTAATATTTAATTATGCTCTATTAAATTACTAAAATTAAAATTCTGTCAAAACTATGAGGTAAGTTTGCTTGTATCGAGTTGTTTTGGCCTGGAGAATATGTGGTAGGCTTTTGTAAAGACCTTTTAGGGACACCCTGTATAACGATTGGCATTTTTCGTGAACAGGAAACAAGTAGATTGAGTAAATCGGAAAAAGGACAGATTTTTCGCACGGCCAACTGTATTGCTCACGTGTATCGAATCCACAAAATCTTTATGTCTTGCAAAAATATGGCAAAACAACGAATATTGTTTATACAGGCGTCTTACATTAGAGTCTTGCTTGAATTTATTAATGTTATATTCAACAATATCAATTGTACCTACACACTGATTCCACGAGGACGAAATCGCGAATACAAGCTAGTTTTTAATTAAAAAAAAATGTGCAGCGTCTGCGGTGCATATTTCATTTTATTATTGTCAAATACAAATATGTATTTCGTAATAGGTAGATACTGTAAAAATCAGTTCAGTAACATTCAAATGAAAGTAAGGTATTTTCAATTTTGTGATGAACATTTTATAACATTATATTTTCAATATAATATTACAAGAGTTGAAACGAAAAATTCAGATATATTACAACTGCAGTCATATATTGCGAAAATATTTTTCAATATCCATCGTTCGTCACTTGCACTCGTTATATGAATATACAACACAAAGGCATTTTTCTCTGTTCTCAAATTCTGAATCCATATTGTAACAAAACTATTCTAGTTCGTGGTGGAAATTATTTATTTACAATAATAAACGTTTAACAAAACAGTTAAACTCACAAACGAAAACGTACTTCTCAAAAGTAACAGTAATAATAACGTTAACAGAAACAAAACTAATAAATTCTGACTAATAAACTAAAAGAACAAGTAATGAAGAGTATAGAGTCACTAATTATGTACACAAAATATTTACAATACAGGAACACACCAAAGTTTATTAGCACACTTGTCTATTAACTATATACACACGATTATTTACAAAATTTTATTTATGTTAAACCAGATTTATATAACTGCACTTAATGGTTTATTAAGCCGCACTGCACTAGTATTACATTTATTTATTAACAGTTGCCTCGGTCCTATTGTACCGACTGAGCAATTTATGTCACACAGTTATTGGTAATCCATTGTACGTACGCGCTGCAACTAACTGACTAACTGACTGACCGACTGCCTTAGTGCGCGCTGTTATGTATAGGCGCCGGGTAACCTTCGAGAATATTCTGCTCGTTTCTTTTATCTGCATTCATTGTTGTTGCGAGTTTGGGATTTGGCTTCCAGACGCCACAAAAACACTCATACCTGCGTTTATTGTTGATGTTGCGAGAACATTCGACGGAAAGCATAGGCGTCCCAAGAGGGAGTGCGCAACAATATCAATGATCAATTCTCACATGATGACACGAAGGCAACGCGACAAAATGCCATTTCCAAAAATGTACGCGCTTTCAAATGAAATAATTTTCACAAGAGCGTCACGGCAGCAGCGGAACGTAATAAAATCAACGCTTTGGAGTACGTGGTTCGTCGCACGCGCAATAACAGCTATAAAATAATTTCAGTCAATTGGGCAACGGAACCATTCCAACTTCAAAAATATTGACATTTAATATAGTAGATACATAATAAAGAAAATACTGATATTATGTGAGGTGACGCGGGTAATGGCTAGTATTCATTATGATATTTGCTATTCGTTGCCATTTTTACCTACATAATATGTTCCACGTCATGTAAAAAATACTCACAGCATGCTTAACTAGTTTGTTTCTGACAGATCTACAAAACAAAAGAACAGCTGATTTTTTTTATTTTCAAAATATTTGCAAAACTATAAAGTTAAAAAAAATTTTTTTAACGGAACTTGCTTGAAAAAATAAATACATAATAAGCCGTTATGAAAAAGTGTCCTATTATTAAATAACAAACAGTGCTATAGCATATATCTCTCATGCGCATGCGCCGATTGTTCCGAAAAACAACAGGGCTCTTTATATTTGCATACCAAACATTCTTCCAAAATTTGGTTTTAATCCGCTCATCCGTTTGACCTGTATCGTGTTCACAGACAAACAGACGCACAGAGTTTTTGTTCCAAAAGTATGTTTTTTTGGATTCGGAGAACCTCAAAACAAAAAAATATTGTAAACTTTTTGAAAAGTGAATTTTTACCTAAACAAGTACCATAATACAGCATTAATATGACACCTTCAGGCAATCTACAAATTCGGGCAAAGCCAGACCGGGTCGCTAGTGAGTTTATAAAGTTTTGGTTTTAATACTGGTATAATTTGCGAATTATATAGTTTGGAAGAGCGTTCTTAGGGTCGATTCACATGAGGGTAGTGTTGCAGCTGGACTGGCTGCTTGATTTCGCTGCTAGGTTCCAAGCGTACTGTGGCGCTGGATTATGCAATGTGTTGGCTTCACACAATGCGCTTTAATTTTGCTACGCTTAAATCTGCTTTTCACTAAACAGTTTCATGAGTATTACTGTACAATGTGAGGGCTTATTAGGTGAACAATAGTTCATCAAATTTTCCGCACATTTGATTACCGGTTTCGTGTCAAAACATCTCTCTTTTCTCATTCGGTTTCATATTTAAATCACGGTGAAATTGAAAAGCCACCAAAAATGCTAAATGAGTCTATTATTCGTTTCGGAACATAAAAGGGATGGGAAATATTGCTTTTAAAGATTTATATCGGTGTTGAGAACCATACAAAATTTATACGTATCAATATATTTTTGTTTAATACTTCAGTGATTAAAAGAAATTCTAGGTACAAAATATGCACAAAATTGGATATATTTACCAAATTGGAATCCAATACACCTCACAATTACAGCTATTTCCTCTTATTGGTTCCGTATCTCAGAATGAAACTTTTATAGGACTAATTTGTTACCCGTCTGGCGTCAAGTCATTTTGCTCTCCGCCTGTCAATCGATCAAGATCATTTTTCTGAGATACGGCTCGAGGCATCGAGTTGAAATCAATATCAAATTCGAAGGTTTACGACCCCATAATTCTGTAAAAAATGCATGGTTCTAGCTCAATGCAATAAAAAGAAACCCAATATTTTTTTTGATAAAGGGTCATTCATCAAAACCTACAGGGTTCTTGCCGTTAATCTAGAATCTTAAAATATGTTACGAAGGAAGATTTCATTGCACGAGTAAAGGAAAAAGTCCGAATATCATTAATTTCTATTTCTATGTTAAATTATCACGTAACAAACTGCTGAGTGTCAAAAAGTCTGGTTTGACAACGACCTTGGATTCTGATTGAACATATTTCTCCATATGGAAAGCATTATCGAGTTTTAAATCGATCCTGCTCGAAAGACAATTGATCGATTGAAACGACATTTTTCTTAAACATGTGTATTAATGTATTCAGCAACGTTTTTTCCATTTCGAAATAACGTTTTTCAACGCATTTTGAACAAAATTTAGCTTAAAAAGCAACTTTTTCCTATGTAGAACAATCATTTGTTTTGTGTGAGTACACTCTCTAATGTTCTAGATGACAGGGAGGTTGAATACAACATTAGACTGGTCCTGATGTATGCACACTGTAATTTTATTATCACAATCTAATAATAACAATAAATTTCTTTAACTCCTAAGTGGAGCATAGGGCTTCTACGAAAGTTTTAAATCTAGTCCTATCTTTTGCCATATTTTTGACTTGAAGCCAGGTAGTTCTTTGTTCCATAACTTCTTCACGAACAGTTTTTCTCCAAGATATTTTTGGTCTTCCTCTTTTTCGGTATCCCTGTGGGTTCCAATCCAAGGCTCTCTTCGCTATGTCGTCATCTGTCTTTCGTAGCGTGTGTCCTATCCAATTCCATTTTTTACGTTTTATAGTTATATAGATTTGTTCAAGACATGCACGTTTCCAAAGTTCGTTGTTCGAGACGTGTTCATACCATTTCACCTTAAGGATTGTTCTGAGGCATTTGTTTATGAAGATTTGCAGTTTAGTTGTTATGGCTTTCGTCACTTTCCAGGTTTCAGATCCATATCACAATCTAAGACCATTGTCAAATCAATTTTTTAGACAACCCTTTCTGCAACTCAGCATTAATGCTTAGAGTTCCCCAATGCAATAAAAAGCTACGGCTCTTAACTACACAATTAGTTTTGGTAATAAGTACATCAGTAAACGAAAGTGGCGCCATCCTACGTGATTATTGTAAACTATATTAAATTGGTATAACGCTACGGAACTTTAAAGACGCGAGTTTTACTCGCACTTGTCCGTCTTTTTTTCGAATTTTTAAAGTTACAAAAATGTCAGAATGAACAATTCTTACATACTAAATTTGTTTTTTGACTTGTGGAACTGAACATGGTGCAAAGTTAAATCTTCCACAGGTTTGCAGGTCTGATGGCACGAGGGGGCAGAAAAAGCCATTCTTCTGGTTTATACTACACACAAACGCTGCCTTTATTATTACACAGCAAAAATGTGTACTGTCTACAAAAATGTAATATCCTGAAAAACAGTTTGTAAGTCTTTTAAAAACTGTTTCAGACAGGCGCTGAAAGAGGACACTTATCGAAAGATAAAATCATATTGAATGTTGTTTTGAATTTTTTTTAAAACGCTACAACCGTTGAGTGTCAGCCAAGAATTCACAGTATCTTCAGTTCTACAACAAAACAAAAACAGCTTTTATTGGCACTTTTAGTGTGCAAGTGGCTTTTATCGACATTGACTCGACAGCGGAGTAGAGGAAAACAGTTTTGTTTTTCCTGTGGTGGTAATATTATTCCAATAATCGTGTGCTGCAGGTATACAAAGGCAGATAGGTACAGTATGTCGACTGAGTTTTGACGTTAAATATCAAACTTTTAATAACTTTCTTGACTACAAAGAATTATTTTTACATAAAAAATGACTAGATATCCGCTGAAAAACGCCATAAAACTCGTTTAATAGTAGATTGTATACCCAGTGTCGCAATGTGCGAGTTGTGACGTTATGTTTAAAACGAGGGTCATCGAATCAAGTTTTGATTTCAACAATTTGCCGTTATTTGGAACTGACAGTTTCCGAGGTATTAACTGTTAAAAGTTAAAATAATAATAATCATAATAAATTAATACGTTAAGGTTAAGATGTTTACCTCCCTTTTTACAAAAAAATTGGTTGTCTGTAAAGTCGGTTTACGGACGATAGTTTTACGTGATAACGTATTCCGTAATACATAACCTAAACCTCCCAAAATTTGGTTTCAATCCGCATATCCTTGGTGTCGGAATGATAAGAAATGTCAAAAGTGACGTTTGCAACTGTCAAAGTATTATGTTCTAATAATAATAATTAGTTATTCCAATACTTAACTTAGAAGGCGTTGCATTTCACAAAATACTAATGTCAAAAAATTGAATTAAACATTAGAAATGCAGCCGTTTTCATGTTAAGACAAGACATACGTTATCTTCTAATTTCCATGTACGGCAAACAAAGACGACCGACCGCGTCGCGCCATGCATTAGACAACATTGCATTTATACAGCTATTTTTCTATATAAATTTGTATAAAAAAACTGTTTAGGCAAATTCTGTTATACGAAATCTATGTAAAATGTTCTCCTCTTTCGTTTAAGACTGGTTTCAAACCGATCTGATTTAAATTGAGCGAGAAATTAGCAAAAAGCACGCACAGGGTCAGGCGGAACGTTACGCGTTACGAACGTTAGGATTTAGGAACGTTACACTTTTTCGTGCATGCAGCCGGTGTTTTATCAATTTATAAGATTGGTGATTCATCAATTTATAAGACGTTATCACGTCAAAAACCACGCAATTTCTCCACATAAATTATATATCATTTTACAAATAATTGCTTGCTCTACTGACATCGACAACTAAAAAATTTATTATTGCTTGTGTTTTTGTAAATTAATTAATTAACAGCAATGCTGAACAACGTCTGCCATCTGACGGCTTTAATTTTGAAACAACGTCAACACTTCGATCAGTCATCTGACCTTCATATTGTAAATACTGCATACTTTCATCTGACGGCTTTAATTTTGAAACAGCGAGCAACGCTGAACAACGTCACAGCAATGCTGCATGATGCCATCTGACGGCTTAGCTCAGCGCTTTTGCTACTTGCGCCTCTATAATATGACAATTTTAGTAAAATATTTCTTCGATCTGTCATCTGAGCTTCATATTGTAATACGACAAAAAGAAGAACGTTATAAGCAGTGTGCAAAATTAGAAACGAATTGAATACCTGCAATCATATTAATTAAAAAATAATTTTGTAAAGTGATAATTATTATACTTATTTAGTGCGAATAATTCGCACAGGTCACTCTAGTCATAATAATAATGCGTTTAACGTCCGTTTCTCGACTTTATGTCATAACAGACGCCATTTGCACATTATTATTTTTTTTTACTACAACTCCCGTTATTTTCTACAAGTTTTAATCTTCAACTTAATTAATAGCACTGGGCGAATGAAGGAATTTTTAGGAAATTAGGATAAGGTAGGCAAATTTTGAGCATATGAGTTTGACAGGTAATCGGCCATGGCCTTGAATAAGGAACCATCTCTATATTTATCTGGAATTAGTTTTCTGTCCGACAAATAATATAAAAAATAATATATTCGTCGGACAGAAAATTTAGAAAATTAACATCACGACTCCTCTAACAGCCTGTAAGTTATTTCGTTCGTACAGCTCCGTTACGTCGAAACACTTACCAACGTTTAATAGCTCTTTTATAACGTTGACTTCGTTTAAAAGTTTCAACAGTGCACAGAGCGGCATGCTGAACCCCTCTGTATAGCTCTGGGTTATATCTCTGCAAGTTAATACAACTTCTTCGTTTTTTAACATCACTTAAATAACGAGTATTATAACATAGCTGTTTTCTTTATAAATCGATTTAAAAATTATTTTTGCAGGACCTACTATAAAATAGTGTTGCGTGCCCTTGATGGGACGACTATAGAATTCGGTAGAAATGACTAGAACCAACAACAACGGAAACAGGTAAAGAACACCCGACCTTGGAGACACACATACATGTAAAGAAAGGGATCGCGGTGCGGGAAGCAGGTAGCGAAGTAGAGAACAATAGACGTAAAGGAAGAAATCTCGATTCGTCCAAAACATTCGATAGAAGCGTTGGCCGGAACTATATAAGGATAGCAGAGTGAGCAAGTCAGTCAGTCAGTTATTCGAGCTGTTCGTAAGTTGTGTTGATACGGTGCTCTGGCATTACGACATAAATTATACTGTGGAAATAAATTATAACTTTAGTGAGTGCAATTTATATAAATCTGTTTAAATAACTTTTTGTAAATACAAGTGTGAATCAGCTACTGTACTAGATAAACTTTGTGTTGTGCTCCTGTGTTGTAGTAAATAGTTTGTGTATATAATCTAGTGACTCTATATTCTCTGTTACTTAGTCTTTTATTTTATAATTTAAAACTATTGGTTTTGTTTCTGTTAACGTTATTATTTCTGTTAAGTTAAAGAAGTACGCTTTCGTTTGTGTGTTTTACTATTTTGTTAAACATTTATTATTGCAAATAAATAATTTCTTCCACGGACTACAGCAGTTTTGTTACAATAGTATATTACACCACAAGGGCAGACAGGTTGAGATTCTTGCACTGCAGTTCAAGGTTCTCAAACTTTTTGCCCGTGTGGTGTAATATACTATTTTATAGGAGGCCCTGCAAAAATAATATTTGGAAATGAGTGTTTCAAATCGATACGTATTTTCTTTAAACCTCGGTCAAAAATACATACTTTCGGCATGAATTTTAACCCATTCGGACCTGAATTTTATATTTTTTTGAAACACAAAATATTTCTTAGTGTTGGGCTTATTTAGGGTGTAATTAAGTTATATTCAGTGAAAAACTAAACTTTACATTTACAGAATTTTCGAAAATTCTATGTCCAGTGAAGTGGAAAACATCAGATCAAAAAATGTATTTTTTACGGCAATCACTAGCATAGGATGTTTAATTACTTTTTAAGTATAATTAGTAAAGTTAACATCATAAAATTAAAATAAATATCCGCACAAGAAAAATAGATTACATCATGAAAATGCTTATGTTATACTAAGTAATACATAATCAGAATGTTCACTTTTACCAGCCTTGTGTGATTGCGGTCAACAATTGCCTCGATATTTCTACCTACCCACATAGTATATCTTTGTTTCTTATTATAATGCCTACATCTCAGATAAGCCCCAAGCATAATGCAATGTTTACATTTTATATCTAATTACGCTGACTTAAATTACACGAGATAGAATAGAATACCCATTGCAATGATCGTTAAGAACGAAGGGGTTAAGGCAAAAAGTCTAGCGTGCGTGTAATCCCACTAGTCCATTAATGTTAGACTTTCTGTTTTCAGTTGGCAATGGCAATAGGAGTCATGTATAAAAAGACGAGTGTGCTTTAGAGTTTAGACCACACGACTGAAGTAATAATAATAATAATAATAATAATAAAAAATAATAATAAAATTTCTTCCTGCCATAATTAGTTATTATTCACCCGAACATTCACAAAATATGAACTTCAAAATGATTTTACAATTTTATTCACTTTAAACGTAAAATATTACATAAAGATAATGAAAACAAAAGTAATACGTTGCGACGTTGTCACTGGCAAGTAAAGAGTACCTACTGCTTATATTTTCGGCCACCTGATGGCGCCAAGTATGTGTCATTCTATTGATAGAACTGCTTATATTTTCGGCCACCTGATGGAGCCAAATATGTGTCATTCCAGTCTCTCTCTTTCTATCTTTACTAACTTATATCTCCCTCTCAACTTCCGTTCGCCTCGAACGATCACGCACCGTTCGCCTCGTCCGATTTCCGGAAACGCTTTCGTCGGGCATTTATCAGCTTACTCCCCAAGTCAAGCGTGCCTAAAGAAGTTTTACTTCAAAAACCTTTTCAAATGAAAACGTGGCACCTTCTTAGAGCTCACTTCTTTTTTTCGACAAAACCACTTATTCTTTGTATCGAACCCTTTTAACCAATGACGGATTAACCTATAAACAAATTAAGCAATTGCTTAGGGCATCACGTCTCAGGGGGCACCAAGAAGCACCACTCAGAAATGGAAAGTATCTCATTAAACCGTGTCACAATTTTTTTTTCTTTTTGTCATGTTTTCAAAAATTTTATCTATATACTGGTATGTCTTTAGAAGTATAAAAGTTAAAAATAAATAATAATTTATTTTTGAAAATGAAAACGAAAAAAACATTCTTAAGGGTTCAATTTTTCTAATTTTAAAGTTTTGAAACTTTTTTTATTAATTGTATAAAAATGATTAAGGTCTGTTTTTATAGACAGCTAAATTTTCAATGAGAGCATTGATTGTAAAGGTGGCACTTCACATGGCTATTTGTGTTCGCTATTGGGTGTTTGTTGTATTTGGCAAAATATATGACGTTCAAGACAAACATGCAAATAGAGGCAAATACGACTATCCACACATGGCAGTCAAATAGCAAACACACAAACATTTGGCAGCAGAACGCAAGGTTCAAAATTCCAGGAATTTTAGCACTGATTCATTGTCTCAATTCATTTTCAATAGTAATTGTTCCAGTTCTCGCTTATAGCACAGACACAAAAATACTGCACGTCCATACAGGTTCACGGCGTGTGCGCTTCTGAATATGGCCATTGTGTGGACGGTTTATTTGCGTATTTGCCTATTTGACTCCTTTGATGTGCCTCGAAAAACCGACAAGCGCACGGTAACGCGTATTTGGTATTGACCTTATTTGTCAAATAGGCAAATAAGGCCAACACTTTATCAAATAGACTGTCCACACTTGGTAATTGTTTGCCAAATTTGCCAAATACAAATAGCCATGTGAAGTGCCAGCATAAAATTGAATTTTTTTCCTAAAAATCTATCCTTTTTAACTTTTTTCTATTTTGAATTCTTTTATAAACTGAAGATATAAGAGATGGGGCTCATAAGCAAGAAATGCTTAGGGCATCAAGGAGTCTTAATCCGGCATTGATTTTAACCGAAACACTGGCACTGTGGGTTAAGTTTTTGCTATGTTCCCGACCGACTAACATTAATTCGCTGTTTGACTAACGTTATTCTACCCCAGTTTGTCTAAAACTCTAAAAGGTAGGCTCATTTATTATGCACGACTGTTATATTCTTTTTACATAGCCTCGTCCGCATCACGGCACAACTCTGCAACTCGTCCCATTCAATTCATTTTTCTCTTATTATGTCTGCTCTTTCATTAACGCTCCGCTCATAAAAATACGTACCTCGTGGATAAACCTTCCACCAACTTTTCCTAACTAAATTTACTTATACAAACTTTATAATACCAAAATTACTCAGACTAGTTGAGACAAACTTAGCTACTTTTCAAACAAATTTTAAACTGGATTAATTCAACATTCAATATTTTATACAAGAATGAATTTAGTTTTACATTGAATTAAATTAAAGTATAAGTAGGTATATCGTTGCTCGTTTGTTTTTTAATTTTATTTATTCAAGTAAAACTTCTTCAGGCGAGTTTAGTGTATTTCGCGATGATTTGCTGTTTTGTGACGTTTTTGCACGGACTATACATTTAATGTCTACCAATTTTGAGTTGATAGTGCCCCTGACGCAGTGACTATACCGTTTATCTTCACTATAAAGTAGCGTTGATCCAATAGAATGTTTTTGATTGAGGATCATAAAATAAGCCTTACCAATGTATATTGTTAGAACAATTTACCACAGCGTTGCCAGTTTTTTTTTGCGCAGTCGGGACTTTGGAGTTCTTTGAGTGAAAACAGCGGGATTCTTTCGTCGAAAGTGGGACATAGTAAAAAAACGTATATAATCAGAAGTTAACAAATATTTATCTTTTTATTTGAATTAAAATTACGTTTACGTGAATAGATAGCAAATATAGCCATAGAAAATGTATTTTAATAAAAATATAATATTTTAAATAAAATTTACCCTATCGTTAAATAGTTGAGTCTTATTCGTCTTCAGAATAAAACAAAAAAAAAACAAAAATCAAAATCAAAAAAGTTTTATTTATTACAAAAATATGGCGTTTCAAACAATAGTCTGTGAAGTGAGTGTTACAAATTACAACTTACAATAAGAATAATTATTTATAAGAATTACTTATTCATGATATATTTCTGTGAAGATTTAACTTCTTTTAATGTTTCCTTTTTCTCTTTAATAAAGATGAAGAACTCTTCACAGGATAGCTGCGCGCACGGTCGAGTTATCCCCGAAAAGCGGGACTGAGCCTGTCCCGCGCGGGACATTTAATTTTGATTTAAAAATCGGGACATCCCGCCAAAATCGGGACGTCTGGCAACGCTGATTTACCACCACTTGACCAGCTTGAGGCCCTGAAGATGAAAATAAATTTTTCGAAACGTTGGCCACTAGCGAAACATTGGTAAAGCTTATTTTATAATCCTCAACCAAAACCTTCCCTCATCTTAATATACCGTTTATGGCCCGTGGAAAATTCATCGGATGCGGCCCTCCCTCAATGTAAAGAACCTCAATCAACGCTATACATTTTTTTTAGTTTAATTTGTGTATGTACTTTACTAGAAAACTTTATTAATTGAATGCAAAACTAATAAATTTTGCTAAATGTTGTAATAATAAATGTTAGGATCCTATTGTGCTCATACGGACTTCTTGGGTCGGGGGCTCCCTCTGGCCGGAGGCCTATGACATTTTGTCACCCTATTGTTGCACCACTGCCCTGACGCCATCTTCAAATTTACAAAAAAATATATATTCAAAAGATATGGTAAGTGACTTATTTTTTGGAAATTATTTTTCGCGACAGCTGCAGAAATTATTTTATGAACACCAAATTCTAATCGCTCATATTGTTTACTCGCTTTGTAAATAAAAAAAACTACGACGCAAGTGAAACTTTTATTGGGTTGTAGGCGTTGGATTGTAGACACTTATCCATCACGATAAAGAACAATATTCATAATATGAATACACGAATAAAAACATGTATACACTGTACAGCACTTGCCCGCACGACAGACTGACTATGTGTTATACATACTACACGGTCAGCTGATGCTAACCATGGGCGCCGCCATATTGGCCTTGGCTGCTCTACCGAGCGTCTACTCCGAACGCCTTTCACTTTACCCCTACTCCGCGGCCGCCTGTAATGCGACATGCAACAGACGGCCAGAAAAATTCGGGGCGATAGAATAAAAGTTTCACTTTAAAAAGATCCTTAATGGAACACCCATTAGTATTCTGCTCTGTGAGTATTTGTAATTTAAACTCGGAACTTCTTTAACAGAACTAGAGAATGGTAAGTAAACTACAAAATACTTACAATATTGATTAGCAGACCACTGTACGTACCTGTAACAAGAAAAGAAAACAATTACATTACGTTCTAACCCAAATTTATTGCAGTTAAGCACAAACGAGGAAGGTATGCCAACGGTAAATCTATCAACCACTCACAGATCCTTAAAACAAACAGTAGCTACGTAAGTACAAAATGTGGGCTAAAAGTAGGTACTTTTACATATACTACCCACTTGAACAGAGTTTCGGATGTTTTTACATAATATTGACACAAACTCTTTAAAGAAGGATAAGCACTTGAAATAAAAGTTCACACACAGACAATGCGTGGATGTATTTATTATTAAAGCACGGTATGTTGAGTCAAACAATGCATGTTCATTGTTGCATTCCACGATTATTGTTAGGCGGTTTGTTGTTGGTCGTCAAGATAAATGCAACAAAGTAATAAACCTTTTTAAAACAAGCTTTTTTAAAATGTACTAAAAGGGAAGAAACAAATAAAATCATTTTATTATTATTGTTGTTCTGACTTAAAAGTTTTTCCCCAGAAGTTTAAATTATGATTTTTTATGAAGATATCTCGCGTAATCTTTTAGGTCAGGTCAACCATGATAATAAAATTATTGTTTAATTTGTTTTTAGTACATTTTAATAAAAACTTGTTTTAAAAGATTTTTTACTTATGTTTAATTATTTCCATTTTAACACACTAGACTAAAAACGCTGCCAGAAACACTGCTTGGAGTTCTGCTGGCCGGTATGCTGGGTACGAAGCTGGAAATGACGTCACTGCGGGATCGCCTGCTAGCTCACAAGATAGGTTTTAAAATTAGAACAGAGGCTATTTTCCTTGTTAGGTACGCTGCTAGGTATGAGCAAGAACCAATCAGGAAGCAGTATTTTGTCACGTGGGTGATTTAAACAAACGCCCACAAACCAACATAGCGTCATTCTGTTTAGACAACAGACTTGTTTTGCTCTGTGTTTATATTCGAACTGTCACTGCGCGCGCACCAGATCTATCCAGAAAACAAGCTTGAAATGACGTCTCGTGTGAAGCGAGCACATAAAAGCTATTAAGAAAACCAGCGCTAGAAAACTAGTAGGCAAATCTAGCAGCGTTTCTAGCCTCGTGTGCAGCGGCCTTTAGTCAACTATTTTACAAACACATAGGTAGCGTGTACCTATTTTATTTATTTGTTTTAACGTCTGTATAGTTTATTAAAAATCAGCTCTCGCAGTATGTGGACCAAGTAATCCGTTACAAATACAGGTACAACACGCGCCACGACTCTAAAAAGCTCGGAAGTTAGATGCGAATGCGGGTTTGCGCTTGTACTCTAGTCCCAGCAAAGATTCCAGTGGTAAAACCAGCCTCGTGTGTTGGTATAGGTCACGCAAGAACATCACATTTGTCCGCAACGGAAAATAGCCGAGTTGCTCCTAAGAAAAATTCACAAAACGACCCTAATGAAGTTTTACTTCAAAAATATGTCGCATGTTTTACGTTTTGAAGTATAAGTGTTATGACTCATTCCTTATATTAACATTCCAACTCACAAGTAGGGAATGGTACTAGTTTAGGTCAAAAATCACTTTTCAAAAATTTTACAATATCTTTCCGTTTTGAGGTCCCCCGAATCCAAAAGACATATTTTTGGAAAAACTCTGTGCGTCTGTTAGTCTGTTTGTCTGTGAACAAAATACAGGTCAAACGGATGAGCGGATTGAAACTAAATTTTGGGAGGTGGTTTGGTATGCAAATATGAAGAGCCCTATTGTTTTTGGGGAAAATCGGCGCATGCGCAGAAGATATATATGCTGTAACGGTGTTTTTTATATAATAATGGTATACTTTTCATAACGGCTTATGATTCTATTTATTTTTTCAAGAAAGTTTCTAAGCTTGTTAGTTTCGGAAATATTTTGAAAATAAAAAAAATCAGCCGCTCTTTTGTTTTATGGATCTGTCAGAAATAAACTAGTTAGGCATGCTTTGATTAATTTTTACATGACGTGGAACATATTGTGTAGGTGTAACCATGGGAACGAATAGCAAATATCATATTGAATACTAGCCATTACCCGCGTCACCTCACGCGATATCAAATTTTATTTTCTTTATTAAAATCAAATGTAAACATTCTTGAAGTTGGAATGGTCCCGTCGCCCAATTGGCTGGAAATTTTTTTTAATTTAAATAAAACACGCTCAGCATCTAAGGCTATATTGCGTGGATATATCGTTATCAGTTTGAATATAGACTATATATTATAGCAGTTGCAGAATAACGTCTGCCCAGACACAAGAGCGTATTACGCGTACTGTGCGTGATACACAACTGTTTAAACCCTTTTTATGGCGTCGAGCGCGACTTTGTACGACTGTATTTGTTTTGTTTACTAAGTACCTAAAGTACTATTGTTTCAAACAAATAAAACTCACATAAATCTAAAAACTTTTCTTATACCGTCTCTGCTACCACTATGTACCTAATATACACTTTTTTGTCAAATAAGTTAGGTAGGCATCTGCTCGTACAGTAGATATGAGAAGAGAATGTTCAAATCCTTTAAGGTAACTGTTCACCAGCTGTTCAATATTATTCCCTTTATTCACCCACATAACTATATATTACGAGCATGTGAATGCGTGAGGGTATTCAAAACAATTCCGGAAATGTTTAATTTCTATGGAAAAACTTACCCAACGGTAACGCTTCAAAAAAAATAGAAATATGTATCTTTCTTCGCCTGTGACATTTACATACAATGTAAACTCCATTTAACGTCACTCGATATAACGACAGATTCCTTAAAACGTCGAAATTACTTAACTCTTGTTGGTTTGCCTTGTTTCTTATACAATGATACACTCTAGATAACGACACACTCACTCTAAATAACGACAACAATACGTCATCACTAAGCAATAAACAGTACTTGTTTGTTATTTTGTTGCTTTGTTGTCGGCATTATATAACCGAAGATTCTAAGAAATTCGTTCTTTTGTTTGTTGGCATTATTTTTCATAATATGTTTAGCTCAGCTGTAATTTGTGATAGTGTATGAATGTTTGTTGGTCAGTTGTAAATTTTACATATTTTGAGTAAATATGTACATATTATAGTAAAAAAAAGGGAGTGTGCTTTAGACCGAAGTAAAACTTCTTCCTGTCATATATAATATATAATAATGATACAAAAATATTCGATAATCTATCACCATATTTTGATTAGACATCCTGATTTAACGACACAATATAACCTCATTCTGTAGCACATTCGAAAGACGAAATGTTTAAAATATAATTAAAATATAATTTTTGATTTACAAATGGACATTCGGTCACATTTGCTGATTCCTAAAACAATTGATATTTATATATAGACTACGGAAAACAAGTAAGCATTACCTTCTCGTGTGACATATATAAATAGTAAATACATTGTTCTCATGTATAAAATGAGACCGCTTCCAAAAAATAATGATGAAACATTTAAAGCATTATTATTTGTACTCTAAAGATCAAACAATAATACTTAGCAAGTAATAAATCATATTTTTAAACATCTAAAGCTCTTTTTTGCATACAAAACTCGTACATAAAATATTCCACTATTATTTTAACCGACTTCAAGAAAAGGAGGAGGTTCGATTGTATTTAAAAAAAAATCTGTATGGCTGTCCGTTGATATCTTCACCGGCTGTGAACCGATTTCGATGATTCTTCTTTTATTCGATAGAGTATGTCTCAAAGTTGGTCCCTTATAAATTTTAGCAAAATCGGTTCAGCAACTTTTTAGAAAATTAACAAAAATCAAAGAAATATTGCAAAAGTTGTAGTTATCGGCGTGAATGTTGATCTTCGGTTTCATTAAACACTAAAAAGTCTTACGCGTTTTAGTGACACTTTTTTGAAGGAGGTTCATTTTTTTTTAAGTTTTTCTTTTAGATATATGTACCTACTTCAAAATGAAAAATAGAACCCTTATAGAATCACTTTGTCTTGGTACAGCCGAATTTTTTGAATAAAATTAAAATTAAAATATAAATAAAATTAAATTTTAACCCAAATTATTGCATTTTGATCTTTCTATTTTGAGGTAATCGCGAAAACGCTTTTGACGTCACGCCTCAGTGACAGCTGATGTTGTATTTATGGGTGTAGAGCTGTGGTTAAAAGGTATTTCTTAGAAAGGTGTGTAAATTTACTTAATGATATGATTAATTATATTAAATATTTTCTGAAAAGTAGGTACACAGTAGTAAAAATAGTACGGTTTTCTTTAGTTGCAAGTTAACTAACCTCAAAAATAACCCATGAGATAAGTGTTATCACAAATAAACGAATAAACAACAAATCAACTAATTAAATGATGCAGAAGTGATCGAATCAAAAATTTAAGCGGCACGGTGATTTACTTCAAGTGTTTATATTCTCTTTCATTTAAGAATGCGTGACGTCATTCGGTGTTTCAATTAAAATGGTCGATTGCAGTATTTTATATACTTTTATTTTATTAAAAATCTTATTAATCTCAATGTTTATATTAACACTGGGTCATTTTTTAGAATCCTTTTAAAATATAATTTTCTTTAAGACCATTTATTCTTTGATTTTTTTATACTGTTATCATGCTTATAATAATAATAATAATAATAATATTTATTTTACCACATTGACACAAGAGTATATAGCTGTCCATAAAAAAACTTAGTATTACATATTAAAACATTCATCAAAGAGTAAAGGACCCACAACACTGCCTTGAGGTACACCGATATTTAATATTCTGAAGTCAGATTTAAAATGACCTCATTTTCAGTATTTATTTTTACATATTGAGAGCCGTTTTTAAGATAGGATGATCACAAACTAAACTCATTGTTAAATCAAAACTTGGAAGATTAAAAAGAAAGAATCCTGGTGGCATAGGATCGAAGAACAAAGCAAATACTGAAGGTTTTCATTGCATTTGATTGTCTGACGTTTCGGCACTCTCTATGCCATCTTCGGAGAATCTAGAAGATTCAATATATGAAAAATTTTAAGTTATTGTTGTTACATTTGTTATTGTTAAAGTTATTAAGCTTAAAGTTGTTTTTGTTAAATTATTGTTGTTAAAACAAACAACTTTAAGATTAATAACTTTAACAATAACAAATGTAACAACAATAACTTAAAACTTTTCATATATTGAATCTTCTAGATTCTCCGAAGATGGCATAAAGAGTGCCGAAACGTCAGACAATAAAATGCAATAAAAACCTTCAGTATTTGCTTTGTTCATCGATCCTATGCCACCAGGATTCTTCCTTTTTAATCTTCCAACATTTGAACAGGATCATCATCTCTCTAAATTATTAGAGTTATCTTTCACAGTTAAATCAAAACGTTTTACAATGTTTTGTGCAATCTAGCAAGTAGCATTAGTTCTGAAGTCGCGAATTTTGATGATCTGACTGTATAGTGTGTACTGTGCATGTATATGACACGTACAATGAACGCTGCTGGTGTCCCGGAAAATGTACGTAAATCACGTTAAGCCGTACTGTGTATCTACTTCTCTTCTTTAACGTGAAAAGTAAATTTAGTGCCTCAACAATTTTCCGGAAAATGCGTTCCGTCATAAACTGTTCTAGCCGCATAGATGGCTGAGTGACACGCTATTTTGTTTTCATATTTTTTGAATTTATGATGGGAGACTATGTTATTTACTTGACTATTTTCTTGAGAAAAGGGAATTACTCTTTCATAATGCAACACATTTTCAAGTGATATAAATCAGCGACGGTGTAAACATGACACAGAAAATGGTGTCAAATATCAGGACACCATTTTCGCGGCTATCTGCATGTTCACGATTTAATTATAAACCGCTGAACCGATTTCAATATTTTTTTCACGGTTTTAGAGAGCGTTATTCTGGGAATGTTTTGTTTAGTTAAATAAATTTAATGTCTCTAGCTTGAAGAATTCTTAAAATCCAAAAATAGTTTGAAAGTATAAATATTTCGCAAGATGAACGGTAAACTATTTAAAAATAGAGGTTTTTTACACATTTTATAACATACCTGTATTTTTTAAAACATTCTTTAAAAATTTAGCTGCAGATAGTCTGTTAATTAAACATTATAAGAACAATATATTTTTCTTAATTAAAAAAAAATGAGTTATAAATTATGATTTCCTTCCAACCATAAAAAAATTCCAGCGACGCAAATGCGTTTAAATAATTTATAAGGGATACCTAACTTGGCTTTCATGTTTTAAACTTTCTAATTTATTGTTTACAAAAAAGCGTATTTATGTAAAAAAAATTATGTATACTTTGCATGCCTTTTTTCCGTTTTTCTTTTCACTATATTCTGCCTTTTGAAGCTGTATTATGTAAAAATATTATAATCTATATTAAATAGCAATGGTATATTTTAAACATGTAGCGATATTATTACGAAAGTTACATAACTACCGTCTCGAAAAACGTTTAAAGTGTTTTTTTTTTTCAATTACGAGTAATCATAATAAAGGTTGATTTTTTAAGAGTGTCCGAACTTCTATCCGAGAAGGCTGTGAAATGAACTGTCACTTTTCGCGCTTGTAGTGTAAGAATTATTCAGTATAGTCTGGCAAATCATTATAGAAAGAATAACACCAGAGCAACGCTTGCAAATTGTCCAAATTTATTATCAAAACCAGTGTTCTGTGCGCCAAACTTATAGAGCACTTCGTGAATTCTATGGTGCCCATAATCGCCCAACCGAACGATGTTTTCGCCGATTTATAGACAAATTTTGAACGCAATTTACATTACTCGATATTAAAACAAAAACCAGATAAAATCTGTGCGTTCCCAAGAAAATATCACCGCTGTAGCTGCTAGTGTTGATGAAGACCCAAATTTGTCAATTCGTAGACGTTCGCAAGAAGTTGGGCTTTGTTATTTGATTACGTAGACAATTTTGACTAAAGATCTTGGTCTGGTGCCTTACAAGATCCAGCTTACCCAAGAACTTAAGCCGCAAGATCATCGTTTGCGCAAAATTTTGTTCAGCGACGAAGCTCATTTTTGGTTAAACGGTTACGTCAATAAACAGAATTGCCGCATTTGGAGTGAAAATAATCCCAAAATGATTCAACAATTGCCGTTGCATTAGAACACAACATAACGCGGACAATTGCAGACATAAGTCCCCAATTGCTTGAAAAAGTGGTCAGAAATTGGATTGACAGAATGCGCTTTGTTAGAAGAAGCCGCGGCGGACATTTGACAGAAATTATTTTCAAACATTAATGCCATTAAATGTTATTTCACATAAAATAAATAGTTTAGAGATATCTAATATGGTTGTTGTTTAATTTAAATTTAAAGTTCAGACACTCTTAAAAAATCACCCTTTATAACGGCTCAATTGTTTCTACTGCTAAGATTCAGGAAAATATTATTAAATGATCTAGAGGCCACATCAAAATCGATGTAGACGTGGTTCTTTATTTATTTATTTTAACACCAACAGTTACAATGAGTAACCAATTAATAGTATTTTTTACAAATCAGTACAATCAAATATAAGTGCTCAATATGTATAATTTTAATTTCAAACTCTCTAATGGTCATATTCACCGAACCTAAGTAGTTATTTATTCGGTTCATTTGTTGTTATCCTCCGAATAAATAGCGATATTTCAATTCACCAAGCATAATATTATGTTTACTGCAGGTATAAATTTATTCTTTCTTACTTCTAGGGTATAAATTTTTATTCGCTGATAAAATAATAATGGGCGCCACATAGATCATAATACCTAACCTATAAGCGTGGAGTATTATATCTGTCGTTTGTTCTTGTGAATTATGTTTATTAACCTTTTGTGAAGTGTATAGTTGTAAAACATTAATGTTGGTGGAAGTTTAGTGTGCAATTGGGTTAGGATAACACATTATCATTTTATGAAATTTTTTGTTTTGGCGTCTACACTAACGCCATCGGTCGGATTTTTGGGTGAACGTCAAAATAATCAACAAAATGAAAAAGAAGTATAGTGCAATGTATATTTAATCTTTAACTAAATTTTCTACCTGTAATTGTGTTTAGTGAATTGAAAGTAAATTTTTATCTAACGATAAAATTTGTTTCAAGATTCTTCTTTAATAGTGGTCAATGAATAAAGCCATATACGGCTTTATTTATCGAACACTAAAAACTTTAACCTTTTTTTTAGAATCCTTTCAACGTATATTTTTCTCAAAAACCATTTATTCTTTGATTCCTTTATACTGCCATCATGCCTATTATCATGAAATATTATGTAACAACATAAAACTTAAAATACATTAACTCAAATATTGTGTATGATATTTTTTTAGTTTGGTAGTATTTAGATAGTGCTTTAATTAGCGTTATGAAATAAATGTTGATGACAAAAAATGTTTACCTCCTTTGTATAGTCTCGAGTAATATCCGTAATATCGATACTCTGTTCTTTGTAGTGTTAGCTTTCATAGAAACGAAGTGCATTTTAATCCAAAAGAAGCAGTACAAAAACTAGACAATGCAAACAACACAACCGCTGGAAACGATGGGTTCTTGCAGCTAAATAAAACGATGCATCAGGTAAAGAATTCTTCAAAGTAAACAACTTATTATTGGCAACATTGCACACATATTAATTACATATCTACATTCACACAGCTGCAGGGATGGTCAATCTTTGCTAATCAATTTTTTCAATGTCGAATTGCAATCCTAAACCAGATCACTGGTTTTTATTATTACAATTATTATCATTTTGTAATTTAATAGTAGATTAATCGATCATTTGATTAATCGTACTAATTAATAATACGACTAAATTGTCCATAAATATATGCATTGAATTAATGGAATGTTATTATTGTTTTTGTCAATATAACAGGGCTTCCAAAACGTATTGAATTGGAGAGTACATGACAAAAATAACGCGACTGTTAAGTCTTTGCCTGTCATGGCATACTGCTAATTCCATATTGTTTTAGAACACAAACAAAATATCAGAATTAAGCAATAATAGTACAAGATCTCGATTTGGCTCGATCTTCACCCATTGAGTTTTCTAATGAAATCTGAATTTTCATGAAATGTTTTACTGACTATGGACCAAACATAATGTTTAAATTTTTACTGTGACGAAGCTTCGCACAGATTAGGTATCGACGGTGGAAGGTTGTGGAAGTTTGTTAGGGTATGACGATCAGATTGTTCAATCACCGAAGATATTAAATAAATGAAGCACAACTCAAATATAAGTTGAAAATCTTTAGTTGTAATAAAAAATAATAAAAAACAAACTGGTAGCACAGAAATGACTGTCTTGTGTCGGCTTTAGCTGATGTTATTAGAAATAGTTCATGAATATATGTACGCTCACTTGTTTAACAAGATCCAATGATTGTGGAATAAATGAAGGATTAATAATCTCGCCACAATCAGGATTGTTAGTTTAGCGATTGATTTATCAAATTTGACTGAATTTTTATTAATTTAGAATTGAATATTTAGTAGAGGTAAAGTCGGCAGAATGACACGTTATACAATGATTTGGTAATAAATAAAGAATAATTATAATGTAGGACAGAGGCGGCGCATAAAAAAAATAATTTAATTTTTATTAAATTAAACAAGTAACAACTGAGTTGTTACATTACGTCACAGTAATGGCTGTGTATTCGATAAAATAAAAATAGTTGGACACCCCTGATGAAATTGTACTTGACACAGTAACGTGCATTGCAACATTACACGTGTAGGTAAGCATATGTATTATAATATATAAGTTATTGATGTATTCTTGTCGGTTTTGAGTGGCTCGTTCATCCATCAAACACTGTACCTACACCATATTTTACCCGTCACCTACACCATACAGTACACTATAATGCTCAATAGAAAACAACGCCAATCATTTGTTAAACAAGCTTCCGTCAGCATTAAGACGATCATTTTTTTAGAAGCTATTTTTTAAGTAGGTAACGGTTCCCATATTTGGTTCGATGTAGTCCAGTCAAAATAAACATTTCAATTCAGTATATAATTCTCAAAGAGCTGAAAATTGGTACAGGGCTTAAATACAATATTACAAACTAGAGTGACCTGTGCGAATTATTTGCACTAAATAAGTATAATAATTATCACTTTACAAAATTATTTTTTAAATATGATTGCAGGTATTCAATTCGTTTCTAATTTTGCACACTGCTTATAACGTTCTTCTTTTTGTTGTATTACAATATGAAGCTCAGATTACAGATCGAAGAAATATTTTACTAAAATTGTCATATAAAGGCGCAAGTAGCAAAAGCGTTGAGCAGCTCCTTCAGATAGCATCATGCAGCATTTCTGTGACGTTGTTCAGCGTTGCTCACTGTTTTAAAATTAAAGCCGTCAGATGGCAGTATGCAGTATTTACAATATGAAGGTCAGATGACAGATCGAAGTGTTGACGTTGTTTCAAAATTAAATCCGTCAGATGGCAGACGTTGTTCAGCGTTGCTGTTAATTAATTAATTTACAAAAACAAAAGCAATCATAAATTTTTTAATTGTCGATATCAGTAGAGCAAGCAATTACCTATCTGTAAAATGATATACAATTTATGTGGAGAAATTGTGTGGTTTTTTCTAAAAAGGGAGGCAAACATCTTAACCTTAACGTATTAATATATATGATAATTGATAAAATATCAAAAGTCCCCACCGATACTACATCTGCTTCAAAATTTATTCAAGGTCAAAAGTATCGATTTTTTTTACTCTTCTCGTAAACGGTAAATGCTATCTAAAAATAGGTCAGACAAAATTTGTAGATCGTGCAATTGTCTACAAAAACTGTTCTTATATTTTTTTTCCTACGAATCACTATTTCTGAGATATGGGATCCAATTGTCTGTGTACATACTGAGATCAAAAATAACGTTAAATATTAATATGCATATTAATTCAATTTCAAAAGAATGGCGATTCGTAGGGAAAAAAGTATAAGAACATTTCTTGTAGACAATTGCATGATCTACAACTTTTGTTTGACCTATTTTTAGATAACATTTACCGTTTACGCGAAAAGTGCAAAAAACCGATACTTTTAACCTTTGACCTTGAATACATTTTTTAGCATATGTAGGATCGGTGAGGACTTTTGATATTTCATTTGTAATAGTGTACCTAAGACATGTACCAATTTCCAGATCGATGTGAATTATTGTAAATCTACCACTATTTTTGTGTCTGTTTTGACCGGACTAATGTGTGTAGAAAATCTTTTTAAAATTGAAACCCTACGATTCGCAAAATTCATTTTTTTATAATAACTGAATAACAAATTACCAACATTTTAAATATGTAAGTGGTAAATAAAAAAAATAATTTTAAATTTTTGGTCATAAGGCAAAACCGCTTAGGGGTAAATTATAAAGATTTTCGTTCATTTAAAATCGTCATTAAATAAGTTGTTGATGAAATGCAATTTAATAATTAATAATATAGTAAAGTTCTATTTATTCAACTGCTTGATACCAAACATTCTGGTTTATATAAGCTTCAAATTACGGACTGATCATTATATAAACAAACTAATTTATTTCTTCTAGGGCCGTATTCACCGAATTGATTTGTTCTTTTTCTCGAAATAAATAGCGATAATTCAATTCACCAAACAAGTTTACTGCAGGTATAAATCGTAAGACTATAATTATTTTGTCCAACTTCAAAGGTATAAATATTTATTCGCCTGATAAAATAACGACTACCACATAAGGTCAACCATAAATCGTTGTTCATTTTAGTTAATTTGTTAAATTGGACCTTTAATTATCACAGAGAGTTATTAGACAGGATTAATAAACGAAATTTTGAACCTAAATTCTTTTATGCTGTATTCATTATTTCGGTACTATCCGATGATCTTTCTGTTCCGTATGTTATAATCGAGACTACACTGTATTATATAAAAGTTCCGTATAAACAAATTATACTCGAACCTGTCTATCTTTCATGTAAGTTCCGTTAAATAAATAAAACTTAAGAAGAGTCCGTATCTCATTTATATTTGCAAATTGCTGGTTACTAAAATGTCTACATCATAAGACTACTTGGCATAGTATAAATACACATAGGTACTATGTTTATTCAAATCCATTGCTAGTATACGAGCGGCAACAATAATTTAGATATTTTACTGCTATTGGGAAGATGAAAAAATACACCGAGAGTGCGAGTAAAGGCGGCTGTACGCGAAGCTGGATTTGCCGCTAGATTCTTTGCTAGATTTGACTACTAGTTTCCTAGCGCATGTTTTCTTAATTGCTTTTATGTGCTCGCTTCACACGAGACGTCTTTGCAAGCTTGTTTTGTGGATAGATCTAGTGCGCGCGCAATGACACTTCAAATATAAACCCAGAGTAAAATGTGACTGTTGTCTGACTCTGAGCAGAATGACGCCATGTTGGTTTGTGGGCGTTTGTTCATGTTGCCCACGTGACACGATTCTGCTTCCTGATTGGTTCAAGTTCAGAGCAAGCAGAAGACCTAGCAAAAAAATAACCCCTTAGCGATTTGCAAGTTAAATTTAAAAAAAATTTCAGACAAAAGATGTTCATTTTCACATTCGAAAAAAATTTGACGATAAAAATGGGGGTTCCCCAAAAGTAACCCCCTCCCCTGCTAAGTAGTGAGGTGGCGGGGATGGTTATTGTGTCCAAACGATTTCCCTTGCGAAACCCAACAACTTTCGTTCGAAATTGTTTTTAGTCAACCCGTTGTTTTTTAAAGAAAAACGTCCAAAGTTTTCAAAAAAAGCACCCGGTATGTTCAGAATCCAACAATCTGTACATACCTACATTTAAAAAAAATTTTTAGACATCTCTCGTAGAGTCATCTCTCGAGAACTTTAAGGTATTCAAAAATAAATAATTACATTCACTTGTTAGCATATAGGTATGACGTTTAACTTACTTTTCATGTTAAAAGGGAAGAAGAAATATCCAATTACGTTAGGTATAAATAGACGGTCTCACTTCACATCTCCATTAATGAAAAATAAAATAGTACCTAAATGTTTTTTTCGTCTCTTTGAAATTCATTTTTAGATTTTCCCACGAGTTAGAAACATATTTTTATATAATTTTCTCGATTGTAAATTCATGAAGTCGAATTTTAATTTCTGCGTTTTATGTTTAGTAATTTTTACATTTTTAGTAATTTCTTAATTTTATTAAATAAAATTATCGACCAATTTTTCAGACAATATATTAATTAGATACAGAAAATTTAAGTCATAAATATATTATATTTTGAAATAATTTTTGTTTTTAATAATTATTTTTCTTTCTTTTTAGGTAGGTACTCACAATTATTTCCATGACTACTTAATAAAAAATTGTTTGTTATTATTTTTTCATTATTTTGATATTCATAAATAATTTTGAAAGATTGTATAAAAAGCGAATTAGATTTTAAATATTAATTATTTTTATATTTTTTAGATCAATTTTGAAGAAGGTCCAAATTCGGATTGAAACGTTAATGTATTAATTTTATATTTTTTGTTAATATATTGTCTGAAAAATTGGTCGATAATTTTATTTATTGAAGACTTCTAATCAGACGTTAATCAAAGATTTGAATTCTTAATTTTAAGCCCACATCTAATTTTTTTTATTTCAACACACTTTCTTTAAATTGTAACACCATGACGTCTTAAAAAGTCACGCCGCCACTGGTGTACTCTGGTGGTCATGTAGAGAAACAGAGGCAAGATGGCAGCGGAGCGTATGAACTAAAAAATAATATTCATGTTGCAAAATTACGTTAATAAATGTATTGAATTAAATAATATTCATGTTACAAACTTACGTTAATAAATATGTTGAATTAAATAATATTCATGTTACAAAATTACGTTAATAAATATGTTGAATAAAATAATAATAATTGTTACAAAATTCGTATCATTTTGCAGTTATGTTTTTATGACATGTAAATGGGCTAGAAAATTTAATATTTTTTTTATTACGCAAATTTACATAATAAGGTACACTAAGGATAAAAGTGTAAAGGAAAAATTGCAAAAATTTAGGAAATTATAAGCAATCCAGACTTATGTATATTTCCAAGAATATTTTCTTTTTTATATTATAAAATGTTAATGATATTAAAATATATAAAATTAGTTTCTGAAGACATAACGAGCAAGTTAAACTAACAATGACAACAGAATGTAATTTGTTCATTCCTTTTTTTTATGTGATTTATTCAATTTTTATAAAACACTGGAAAACTTAGCGGGGTGTGTATTTTTGGTTGTGCCAACTATTTTTAGTTTTTAGACCCAAAACAGCGGCGCCATGGACGATAAGCACTAGACCTATGGCTATACCACATAATGGACAAGAACTATTGTTAATATAACGCATTTATTATCAGCTATAAATTGTGTACCTATCTATTTACAATGTCTTCATATGTTATCCCATATATAGTAAGTATCCCGTCACGTTAACAGACGGAATCAATATACAGTTGAAAGAAGAAATGAAATATGTATAACATTGTGACAGATAAAGAGCAGGTATTTAATGAAACTTCACCGACAAAACAACTTATATAAAGACATAAATAAGAATGAAAAATTCGAGTTAAAATAGTTACTAGTGTGACAAATATCACACTTTTTAACAAATCACTGTTCTATGAAAACGAAAAGCATACATAAGCACCATTCTCACAATCATGGTTCTGCTAAACAACAGAGCTGTATAACTTTTGAAAGAGGGCAAAAAAAATATCATGCCTATACTTCTTTTAGAAAGAAAGTTAAGAATGCTGTTGTTTGAAAAAAAAATTAGTCACTTCTTGGTTCTTTTTATTCCTGGATGTACATTTCGAAAACTATATACATATGCATTTTCAGCAAAGAGTAAACTAATTTAAAATATGCAATAAAGAACTAAAAAACATTACAACTAATTCAGAAAAAAGATATTCATCTAAAGGCCGCTGCATACGAAACTGGGTTTGTCGCTAGATTTGAGTGCTAGTTTTCAGGCGCTGGTTTTCGTGATGTCTTTTATGTGTTCGCTTCACACAAGGCATGTATTAAAGCTTGCTTTGTTAAACGTTTACTGTCTCTGAACAGAACACACGCTATGCTGTCTGTTTGTTGGTAAACGTTTGTCAGTGTCGCCCAGGTGACAATTCAAAGTTTCCTGATTGATTTTTGCTCAAAACATGCAGACGAACAAGCAAGAAAAATAGCCACGGGTCTAAGTTTGAAATCCATCCTGTTACCTCGCATGCGAGCCCGCAGTGACGTCATATCCAACTTCGTAGCCAGCCTGACTCTAGCGGTAAAACCAGCGGCCTTGATTTAGAGATTGCCAGGTCCGTTTATACATTAGAGATGTGAAAAAACGGGTCTTTTTAGTGATCATGCATCTTTGCATCTGGATCCCGTATGTGAGCCGGCTCCCGGTTCAAGAAGAGCTTAGTTCTGAATATGTTACTCGAGTCAACTGAGCCACTGAGTTAGTTGAGTCAAGTCAATCATATCACGTAAAATTATGCCAGTGACGGACTCACATATTATAAGGCGGGGTTTTACAGATTGCTACTTGCTATGTTACAGAAAGCATATTACAATATGCAATACAATACCTTAAATAGTTGTGACTTAAGTGAAACACTGTAATAACTGTATCGCCTGTGCGTAGTGTTACACTGTATAGTTGTACTATAAATATATACCTGTATAGAATGCATAGCCAGACATATGATGAATGAGTCATTTGAGCTGACAGATACTTATTGCTTCTGTGTGTTAAGTGTTTCACTGAGTTATGCGGATCCGTTGATCCGTCGGCTCAAAAAAAAGTTAGTGGCTCTCACGAATCTTCTGTCGGAGTCGGCTTTTTGAACCGGTTCAGATCTGAGTTACCCAACACTATTATACATTTTACGTCTTTGCGTTGATCACTCATTAGCTATCTAGTAACGGTTAGTGGCGTTCTATGTTATCAAGAATATTATTTATATTTTATGTAAGCTGTCATAGCAACGACCCCGCGCTGCTGCATTCAGCACAAAGAGCTTTCTCTCCATTCAACACACATATAAACTTTCAAAAGAGATATATCAAACAGCTGAGCTTTTATATCTCTTTATCGACTGCGTCCGGTCTAGAAACATCGTGAGCGTATTTTTAGATTCGTATGTCGCTTAATTCATTGCCAACCGACTTCCGAAGAATCACAACAGTAGGTCAACTGTAAATATTGAAAAAAAAAATAAAAACAATTCTACCCTTACCGGATATTGTTACACATTTCCCGTTGGAACGACAAAGAATTTCTTGAGACAACAATCGGCTCGTCATTCTAACAATGGCACATGGATTGTTGTGGCTTGATTGTTTAAACAATAATAAGATGCGTAGGTAAAAAAGGCTTTGTTGCCAAATTTCAGGCAACAATGAATGCAAGAAAAAGACAGAACTATCCAGCGGATATATAAGCCACGGCGATAGCTCAGTAGTGCTTCATCCAGTTAACAATCGATAAATAGTTGTGACATAAATTGACAGTCAGTACCGTCAGCACTACTGAGGTAACTGCTGAGATAAATAGATAAATAAACATAAAATACGTGATAAGATACTGCTTCCTGATTAGAACTTGCTTATACCTAGCAGACGATCTAGCAAGAAAAATAGTCCCTGTTCTTAAAATCTATCTTGTAAGCTAGCAGGCGAGCCCGCAGTGACGGCATTTCCAGCCTTGTACCCAGCCTGCCGGCCAGCAAAAGTCCCAGCAGTGTTTTTAGCCTTGTGTACAGCGGTCTTTACATAATAAAGATGTACGTACACACGTGAATGAACGTACAAATATTTCACACTGACACGAGCCTTAATAATTATTGTGTGATTTTGATTGATTGATTGTAAATTATTAGTCAGGCAACACCTCGCGGTATTTTCAATGATGTTATTTATCGTAAGACACAATACAAGTATTATATGTATATTATGATATGCTATGTTATACGTTCCTCGCAACGACACAGGCGCGTCGTCTTAAACACGAATCTTCTAATCCTTTCTCCATATAGGGTTGCCTGGTCGCCAAACCAAATAGCCGGACAGACCAGCCAGTTTGGCCGGACATTTGGGAAAAAGGCCGGACAGCCTACATTATTGAGGAATTTGTCTCAGTATTAATAAGTACGACAAAAATTGTATGTAAAATCAAGCTTTTGTGATTAGTACCATGAATCTTGTTAAATTCTAATGAAATATAAATAACATCGAATGCCAAATCAGTTCAAGTACTTTATTACTAAATATCAGCCAAAGTCATCAATCAAAATTAAATTCTAGATAAACATTTATCAATATTTAAAATTCTTCTTAAATTCTAATGAAAGGCAATTACACAAATAAGTACCTGCTATTACTTCCCAAAACAAAATAAAAAAACAATCTAAACAAAACAAAACTTATTTTCTTTAAGTTAATAAAAATCATTATTCATTTTCGCCTGCGCTCGGCCACGCTCGACGCTCGCTCGTTTGCGAAATGTAAAAAGCCTAACACGGACACGCAATCAAAAAGCCTAACTATGTCCGGCTTTATCCGGACGCCTGGCAACGCTATCTCCATAGTCATTTATTTGGCAAATAGTTTGCCTTTCTTCAAATATTATTGTAATTCGAAAATAATCCGATGAATTTCATGCTGAAAGTTCCATTTTTCCCGTTATTATATTATCTATATATATAAAATTATCGTATCACAATTTTGGCCACGCTAATCCACAAAATCACTGAACCGATTTTAATTAAAGTTTGTAAATGTGTCTTGCTTGGTACAACTTACGTTATAGGAGAGTTTTTATTAAATATTTTGTACAAAATTACGGGGTTTTCTCAAAAATGCTGTTTTAGTAACATGGAAATTATTAGTTCAGAAGCAAACAAAAAACGGTTTTAGTACCAAGTAGCAGCATCTGCTAGAATTCGCTCAAAGCTATTAGTACAGAAGCAAATCTGGTAGAAATTGGTCAGTTATTAGTTCAGACGTCGGACCGCAAACGAAATACATTTTACAGAATTATAATCTATCGCACCCGCGTGAAACCGGGACGGAGTGCTATTCTTTAAATAATTAATAGTATCAATAAACTTCGATTAAATTAGATCAAAGATACAAAAGTACTATGCTATTTTTTATTAATGCCATAATTTTCGAATAATTAACCTCTTGTCTACAAAAGTTTCCAATCTATACTAATATTATAAAGAAGTAAAGTTGGTAAGTTTTGACGTAGGGGGTAATCTCCGAAACTACTCATCCGATTTCAAAAACATTTTCACCAATATTTAGAATGGACCTTCAAGATGGACATAGGTTATATATTATCGCGTTTAAATAAAAGCGCCAATTTTGCAACGTAAGTCGACGAAAAAACTGTGGCATTCTACAAATTCGAGCGAAGCCGAACCGGACCGCTATTGTTCGATAAACTTATCGACTCAATTTGGTATTACGAATTTTGAAACGATACAAAGAAAAAAAACTCCGGGTCGCAGTGCGAAACCCTGCCGACAATATAGTGTATTTGCTTTAATAGGCAGTGTGGCTCTATTGTATGAACTTAACTTTGTTTTTGGACAAAATAAAAAAAATACCCCTTAATACACCCCTAAAACAACATTTTTTACTTAATTTCAATACTAACTACATATCAATTCAACATCTGTACCAAATTATACATACCCTTCAGTATGTAAATCTATATCAGTAAACTTGTGTTTTCATAAAATTTGTAAGTCCGGTCCTGTCGGACCGATTTTAATAAAATTTTGGTAGCACATTTTAATCATTACTAAAGGGTTAAATTTCAAATTTGAAACAATTCTGTGCATTTTTTCGGTATTTTTGGGCCCAAAACATTTTTTCAACCCTTAAAACCTACCCTTAAAGTGGCCCGATTGGGCCCATTTTAAATAGGCTTCGTGCGGTGATGGATTTAAGCATGTGGTCCAAATTTCGTTAAAATCAATTAACTCCTTCGAAAGTTATTGCCCGCACCTATATATATATATATATATATATAAATATATATTATAATGGCTAGCTCTTAGGTGCGGCGCTGGGTCGTAGGTCATAGACGTGACACCCGAAAAATCTAACGCGGAACTCACCTGATAAGATTGAAATTATTTTTAAAGTGGATCTAGCAAAGTAAAAATATGTTAATTGCTAAGTAGGAATCTTTTGGGCGCCTGGCAGAGAGATCCACTTTCCAGAACTGTTTCAAAGATTCAGCCAACCTGTGAAAGAAATTATCAGGGGTATGACAGTTACGTAAGAGAAACAAAATCTTAATGAAAACATAAATTTAATATAAAAAATGAAACAGGACTGTGCTCCCGAATGGACACAGTCATCAACAATTTAACAGATCGTACAAGTTCTTCGTGTGACAGTAATTAAAAAAATCGACCAGAGCAATCCCTGGTGTGGGGTCAGAAGGACCTTACAAATTTTTAACAAGATGATATCCAAAAATTAAAGCTTGAATGCGTGAAAAAATGTAAATTAGTTGAGATAATATTACATAAAAAAATTTGCACAATAAATACACTATATCGGTACCCTTAATATAAAATTTACAAGTGCGACACTGCGATAGGCTCAAAGCCGAAAACTAAATCCAGTGGCGTGCGCGACTATATTTAACTAACGGTAACGTTACAGAAAACGCGGTAAAAAGCATAAAAAACTTCAATTACTAGACGGTAACGTTACGAGCAAATTCATTAAAACATACGATACTTTAATTACTAACGTTACGAGAAAATTCGATAAAACAAACGGTAAACACTGCGTTAATCCTAACCCATCGAAGTGCGCACAAAACGATAAATGTTGTGATCACAACCAATTCTTAAATAAGACGCAATAAGATACATAATAATTAACGAATCCTAAAACTAGATTTAGCATATTACAAAGGCCAAGTTTAATACATGACCGTAATCGAAACAATAACGCGACAATACGATAATGAAAAATTTTACTCAAAGGTTAATAATCGAAAACTGACAAAAAACGAGAGAGGTGAATACAGAATTCTAAAAACTTGGACTTTCATATACTAAGCAGATTATCAAATTTTATACATCAACAAAAATATCGTGAGACTCAAATATACTTGCTATTTAATATTTAATTTAAATAAAAAAACAATGTTCTTTATAACAACCGTGAATTAAGTTGAGTATCAAATGTACAAGATAAAAACAATACGTCACTGAACCAATCGACCGAAATTGTACGTGAAAACAAGTTTAATCGGAATTCTGATTTGAAATTACTATTGCATTAAAATTGAAATATGTTAAATTCACAAAAATAACTGTCGAAAAAAACTGAATTTATGAAACGCAAAAATTTAGTTAACGTTAATAGAATTCACTTAAATAACCGGATGACACTACACTTTATGTAAGCCGTGGTGAAGAAAAAACTACCAAATACCTTTTTAACGATGCTCGGATTTTTGGAATTAACCACGTTGTCCTTCACGGCAAGAATCCAAGTTGGTTGAATCCGGAGACAGTTGGAAAGTGTCGCAAGGTGTAGGACGAATGGCAGAAGTTCTACAGATGATCCAAAAAGGTCAAAACTGACGGCGATGCTCGTGTGTCCCAGTTAATTTTAGCGTATGTTCCGTACAGCAAAAAAATGATCGTATTCAACACTAATGAATTTCAATACGGTACCAGTGATTAGAAATCACACGGGACTTCAAAAAAATCGGAAACTTTAACGACAAACCTTTCGAAACGAAATCACGAAAAAATTCTTTCTAGAACTTTACTTGTCCTCCAAATCACATTGCGATACTCACAAAAAAACGAACGATAAAACGATACTTAAAACTTGTATTAATAGCCACAAAATAATAAGCGAAGTATCTAAACGGAATTCGCGATATTATCCGCATTAACCTTTGGTTTCTAATTAATCCCGTTATTCACAGATTTATCCTTATTTTCAGACCACTTCTCAGTTCGAAACTTAATATCTGGTCCTCGACCACGCCGCCTTGGCGGTCGGAACGCAAGTCTTCTCTCATCTCTCAATCAAAAAATCATTTACCAACCGCATTATATCACTCGCGAATAGACAGGTTATTTCAAAAACGATTTCAAAATCGAAAACAGGGTTGTACAAAATGTAAAATTATTAGGGATGTCGAAAGTGATGTTTAAATTAATTTGAACGTGGTGAAAAATTATGGGGTTGATAGGTAGCTGTAGGGGCTCGCTTTTACGACGGATTTCAACCTCTTACAATATATATATACATATATAAACATACTTTTCCAAAAATGGTGCCAAACTTCTTAGGATGCTATGAAACGTCGAGAAATTTTGGTCCGACCCCTAGGTCCCGGCGCCAGGCGCGGTCCGAAGGGGGGGGGTCACAGGGGACATGACCCCCCCCAAAATCTAAAGTCAAATTGAAAAATCTCAAAAATTTGCCAAATAATAAAAGAAAATTTTTAGCTACAATACAAAAAGACGACTTTTTTTATTAGTGTAGTGAGTGACCCCCCCCAAAATTTCAGGCTGCGACCGCGCCTGGGTCCCGCCATCCGACCGACGCCAATAGTGTAAGTGCCTTATGGCAAATACACTAAAAATGACACATTCAAGGATATTTAAAGTGAACATCCCTTAAAATATACATTCTATTTATTTTAACAAGACAAATCGTTACATTTTCTTCTATTTTAAACTACATTGATTGATTTAGTGTTACATTTTAATCCAATAACTCTTTCTAATTGCTCGATAGGTCTATCTCTGAATGAATCCAGTCCACAAATGTGGAAACTTTAGTATAAACATCTGAATAAACACCAGTATAATAATCTGAATAATAATTTGAATAATCTCTATCGTCATAGGGATTCATGCCATAAGATACTATTCCAAATAAAGTTCCGTTGAAAGTAATTGGGCTACCAGGGTCTGCTTTAGGAGACACGGTATTTTTATTTATAGACACAGCACATAATCGGTCGTTCGTATTTTTACGTTCCTCTTCCATTATTCCACACTTTTCTGGACTTGTAATTGACAGTTGGATCTTTTGAAGAATTTTCGGTATTTGTGGTGGTTTCAACTGTAAAAATTGATACAAGAACTGGGAAATACTTGTCTAAAAGTATCTGGTCTAAGACACATTTAAAGGTATCTTAGATACTTACAAAGTAACTTAGATATTAACGCTTTGACGGACACTTAAAAATTCAGTTTTGTTCCAATTTTGACACTATAGTGTATTTTCGTATGTTTGAATTACTTTTAAAAGTTGTTATGTTGTGACAATATTGCCTTAGTAGATATTTGTACGGTGACACAAAGTACACAGGGTATGTATTCTACACTGGAAAATAGACTGCTACACCCGTCTGGCTATAAAACTTTCCGTAGTATACGACGGCTTCAGCCGTCGTGTCAAACTTTTAAGTTTTGTTTGTCCGTCAAAGTGTTAAAAGTAATTTTTATCATTCTATGTTGCTGACTGTCTCTTACTAATAATAAACTATTACTACAAAAACAAAGTTTCTTTAAATCGATAGGGTACACACTTGGCTGTTTTCGCCGCCCGGACTATACAGAGTGACAAGTAATTGCTCGTATTCCTCTCCGGAGAAAAAACTATGACTAATTTAAATTTGGAATGATTTAACCTCTATCACCTGGGGGTCGGATATGCGTCATTTTCGAGAAAGTCTACTTCGATTTTCTTTTTCCAAAATACCAAATTTTGGAATCAAAAATAAAAAAAAAATATTCTCACTTTTTGGCCTGAATTGTTCCATGAACTAATAGTATACTAATTGGTCAACCTTCCTAAAGCTAAAAATCGACGAAATTTATTGTTACATTTTATGTTGTGTGTTAAATCTTAAATAAATAAAAATTCTTCACAGAAGTGTCATTATCATAAAAAATGACGCATTTCCGACTCCCAAGTGATAGAGGTTAAATCATTCCAAATTAGTCATAGTTTCTTCTCTCGAGTAGAATACGAGCAATTACCGCATGCAATTAATTTAAAAATTCCAAGTAATAGATGTAGAAATAACATTACCTACCTGAGAAAGTCCCCATCCTGTAGTAGTGAGTAACGTATCAGCAGGGAGTTCCTGGTGTAAAGAGGGTAATGCTATAGGACGAACGGTTTGTGTTATTGTAAATGGTTCGTTAAACTAAAATAATATAGAAAATATGAATGCTTGCCCGGAAAAGAAATTCGACAAGTTCAAAATTATTTACGAGTTGAAATTTGGCACAGTTTTGAAAAGTGCTCCTTAATTAACGGGAAAATTCAAAATCGGCCACCTCTTAAGCCACTGAATATCAAATAGAAATTAAAAGGATTCATGCTGGGTTGCAGAAAGAATTGTCAAAAAATATGATTTAACAATAACCTTTGATTGTGATAATATATTTACAAGATTAAAGGATGAACCTTGGTGGCATAGGATCAATGAACTAAGCAAATACTGAAGGTTTGTTTATTGCATTTTATTATATGACGTTTTGGCAAACTTTATGCCTCTTTGGAGAATCAATGCTGTCTGTTTTGTCAGTATTTTTATTGATTTTCCGAAAATGGCATAAAGTTTTCCGAAATGTCAGACAATAAAATGCAATAAAAAACCTTCAGTATTTGCTTAGTTCATTGATCCTATGCCTTTATTGATTCTCCAAAGATGGCATAAAGTTTGCCGAAACGTCAGACAATAAAATGCAATAAAAAAACCTTCAGTATTTGCTTAGTTCATTGATCCTATGCCACCAGGTTTCATCCTTTAATCTTCTAATATTTAAACAGGATCATCATCACTCTAAATTATTAGAGTTATTTATATTTACAGTTTCCATATATCAGGAACAGTCCAATGTAAAATGAAAATATTTTGTAGAATTTTCAAGTGTTTTTTAGTGTATTTGCCATAAGGCACTTACACTATTGGCGTCGGTCGGATGGCGGGACCTAGGGGTCGGACCAAAATTTCTCGACGTTTCATAGCCTCCTAAGAAGTTTGGCACCATTTTTGGAAATGTTTATATATATATGTATATATATATATTTATATATATACATATATATATATATATATATATATATATATATATATATATATATATATATATATATATATATATGTGTACGGGCTATAACTTTCGAAGGAGTTAATTGATTTTAACGAAATTTGGACCACATATTGAAATCCATCCCCGCACGAAGCCTATTTAAAATGGGCCCAATCGGGCCACTTTAAGGGTGGGTTTTAGGGGTTGAAAAATATTTTTGGGCCCAAAAATACCGAAAAATGTTTCCGAATCATTTCAAAATTGAAATTTAACCCTTTAGTAACGATTAAAATGTGCTACCAAAATTTTACTAAAATCGGCCCGACAGGACCGGACTTAAAAATTTTATGAAAACGTTAGTTTGTAGATATGGATTTACATAGTGAAGGGTGAATTTAATTTGTTGTATTGATAGTAATATTAAAATTAAGAAAAAAATATTATTTTAGGGGGTGTATTAAGGGGTTAAATTTTGTATTTTGTTCAAAAATAAAGTTAAGTTCATACAATAGAGCCACACTGCCTATAATAGCAAATACACTATATTGTCGGCAGGGTTTCGCACTGCGACCCGAGTTTTTTAATATTTGTTATTAATCATGTTCTACCAAGTGTCGACTGAAAAATCAGTGTAAATTATTTTTGTTTATTGAAATATTCCAATTACAGTCTCTCGGAACGTATTCTTACTTCAATTATGGCAATATCATTGTGCGCGGTTGGTTTGGTTACTCGATCATGGTCGATAAAGAATTCAGGATGTTTGATAATTTGAACAACTATTTTAACGTCAGCATTGAAAAAGTTGCTTCCTGCATTAGCTAATGTAAGAAACGCGTTATTTTTGAAACAGTGTGCTGCTGTGAGACCAAATAAAGGACTGATCAACGATCCACCACAAAATGAGTCCATTTCTAATCGTTCATTTATGTCGTATACGAACAACTGGTAAGGAAAATCATTTTTGTGTGCAATTTCAGCACTCTGACTTAAAGCGCGATCACTGGGAGCACCTGGAAATAATATTATAATTATTGAAGATTTATTTGGTTGAGGAACAATTGAAAAATAAGCTTTACCACAGTATCGTTTGTGGCCAACGTTTCGAAAAATATATCAGGGCCTCAATGCAAGTTGAGATGGAGGCCCTGATGATGAAAATATATTTTTCGAAACATTGGCCACAAGCGATACTCCGGTAAAGCTTATTTCACAATTGTTCCTCAACCAAATAAATCTCCTTCAATACGTAGTTTTGGAACAAAACTTCTACTAACAATTATAATTATTGTGATTTGGACACAATAAAGAATGCTATTAGTTCATGAAATCTTTAAAATTTAGAACAATTCAGTTCTAAATTTCAGTAATCGAAAAGGATTTTGTGCAATCCTTGCTTTGAAAGTTCACTTTTCCGTCGATGCGCAGAGTACACTAAGTGACCAATATCTGAGCACTAAACTATATACTTTATATTATCGCACAGGGTGTAGTAATGAAATAATTGATTACTTAATAAAATTAATAAAAATTCCACTGATTATAGATTTTTTTGCGGTAGTAAATGACTAAAAGTAAACTTTCAAACCAGGGATTGCATGAAATATTGTATGCTGCAAGTCGGAAAAGGGACTAATTATGGCATGGGGTAGTTACAGAGCTCGCCTCTGGTTTCGCTGTGTCACAGGAAGACGAGTGTGGATTGTCTCGTTCTCCTGTGATACAGCGCAACCAGAGGCGAATTCTGTAACTAGCCCATGTCATAATGCGTTACTTTTCCGATTTGTAGCTTAAATAACTATTATCAATTCAACATTCGCACCAAATTACATAAACCCTGCAATAAGTAATTAATAATTATCAGTAAACTAATGTTTTCCTAAAATTTAGAGTTGGGTCCTGTTAACGGATTAACTTTTGATACAATTAATAATAATAGTATGGGTCTAATATTGTTACATTGTACACTTTTAAAATTGTAGGGGAAACGGGGTCAATTGTAACAGTGACTATTTTAGTGACATCTACCAACAAAATGAGAAAATGATTCTACTGTATTGATGTACATTCAGTCACCAGCGACTGAGTGTACATCAATGCAGTTGTATCATTTTGTTGGTAGATGTCACTAAATTAGTCACCGTTACAATTGACCAGTGTTACAATTGACCACGTTTTCCCCTACAATTAATTTTTGCTGCTTACAATTATTTGAATTGATGTGCAATTAAACTTATTGCAGGAAAAAGTAATTAAGATTTTAATACAAATAATTTATCACTTTTCTTTTTTAAAGTCTATATTCTTTGGTTGAACTATATTTATTTTCAATGCCGAACTTTTTAACTACTAGTTATAAATTAAATACATACTTACCATTCGCAAAAAAACAAGAACACGCTAAAAGCAAAAATAAATTCAAATACGCCATTTTGAACTTTAATATTTGCCACTATCTTATCGGGACTATTTATACCAGAAAATGACTTTTGTCCACAAAATTGCGTTAAATTAAATATGTTTTATATTCTAAATATATTAAATTTACCTATTCATAACAATTTAAATTTTAAACGAAGCTATCCGATTTTAAGTGTTAGTTAATTGGTTGTAACTAACCGAGAAAAACATACTAATGGGATTAAAAATTTCTTGCTTCGTATGAAAATGACTGCGTTGAGTCTAAACTGTTATATTATGTATTAGTGCAGTGTTTTTGGGATGTACTGAAGAAATAAAATTCAAATGAGTTGATTTTTTCAGACGTTAATTTATCGTCAATAATAACAGCGTACTTAATACGCACGCTAAACACGACGCAATCTGACGAACAAACTGCGCGTTGTTCATTAACTATTGACTGGACAGCTCGAATCAGATTACGTCACAATTTTCGGCAGTCGAATGAGTTTTTTTCGCTTCTGAAAACTTTATTTAACAGTAAAGACTGTTCCCAATTCTGAACCAATATTTTTCATAGTCTGTACGGTTAAATAAAGTTTTCAGAAGCGAAAAAAACTCATTCGACGTAATCTGATTCGAGCAGTCCAGTCAATAGTTAATAAACTAATATTTTTAATAAACTCCACACCGGACTTCCCCGTTCCAACGAAAATGGACACAACAGATGTTTTAAGTAAGTAGATAGGTAAATGCTACCCTATAAATGCTCGCTACACTCCTCTCTCTCCTCGGCTAAAAACGGTTGCAGTACGCCCGACGCTATTTTTAAGGTCCGCAAGCTCAGTGTGATTCTTAGTCCTTCATTTGGCGTTTTCCCGAAACCGTTAACTTAAAAAATAGCGTCGGAAGAACTGTAACAATTTTTAGGAGAGGGCTATTATCATGCTTGCTACAACACATCTTGGCTGAATAGCAATGATTGGATTATAACATGTACGTGAGTTATGGAATGGACCTATTCACTATAATGTGACTGATTTTTACTGACTACAGTCAAACCTGAGTGATGAGAACTGGGTAAGCGAGAAAACTCTCTAAGTGCAGAGAGTAATTGCCAGATACTGTCTTTGTAACCCTCTAAAACCGCTATAAGTGAGAAACAGAAGCCTCAAGAGAAAGACGTTTTTCACTCATGGACCTCTATAACTGAGACTACTACTTGCCTATACCTCAATCAGCGATAGTCGAACGTATTAATAGTTCCACAAAATTTAAGAATGAGTCATACATAGCTGAACTAACTAACATTGTTTTTTTTTTGTTTTTGTTGTCTTTTTTGTATCTATGTCGAATTATCTATGACGAATAATGCCGGCACTTCACATGGCTATTTGTATTTGTGTATTTGGAATATTTGTCAAACAATTACCATGTGTGGACAGTCTATTTGACAAAGTGTTGGCCTTATTTGTCTATTTGAGAAACAAGGCCAATACCAAATACGCGTTACCGTGCGCTTGTCGGTTTTTCGAGGCACATCAAAGAAGTCAAATAGGCAAATACGCAAATAAACCGTCCACACAATGGCCATATTCAGAAGCGCACGCGCTGTGAACCTGTACGGACGTGCAGTATTTTTGTGTCTGTGCTGTGAGCGAGAACTGGAACAATTACTATTGAAAATGAATTGGGACAATGAAACAGTGCTAAAATTCCTGGAATTTTAAACCTTGCGTTCTGCTGCCAAATGTTTGTGTGTTTGTTATTTGACTGCCATGTGTGGAAGGTCGTATTTGCCTCTATTTGCATGTTTGCCTTGGACGTCGTATATTTTGCCAAATACAACAAACACCCAATAGCGAACACAAATAGCCATGTGAAGTGCCATCATACATTTTATCATTGCATATTTGCTGTATTTTCAGAGACCTCTATAAGTGAAAAAGGCCACTCCTGTACCTCTTTAAGCTAGAAACTCGGGTTAGTGAAAAATCTCCACAAGCGAAAAAGAGATCGCGGTCACTTGAACTCTTCCTTATGTAGGTTCGACTGTATTTAATATGGCCGTTCATAAATAATTTGAAAAAATGCAAATCAGCATTAATGAGAAAAACCTGGTCGCAACGAAGCTTCATAAAAAATGAGGAACACCGATACCGGACTGAAAACTCCGTAATAAAAAAACTTTTACAACAATGTAATAAAGCAAGTATTTGAAACTACTTAAAGTTTCGCTATAAAATTGATTGTAAGTAGATATAATAAAATACTTGGAATTTCTTCTTCTTATCGTCGACACACAAAACACAACAAAAGCTCAAAGAGAAAGGTAGATGCTGTCTGTGCGTGAGAGAGGAAGATAAAATGAGACAAAGAGGGCGGCTTAATCGCAAGAAGCGTCAAATATAGTACGCGAAAGAAGAAGAAGTAGAAGAAAACTTTAAGTAAGCCATTGTGTTGTGTGTCGACACAATAAATTTTCTTCACATAAATTTTTGTACCAGTGAACGCACGATTCTTTGTAAAAAAATACACCACACATCGACAAAACAAAGGTGTAACATAACAAAGTACAGTGTTCAAAATCCAACCACCACTTTCTTCGAGAAAGTTTACCGAACTCAACAAACCAGATTTTATAATACAAAAAAAAAATTGGTTGTCTGTAAAGTCGGTTTACGGACGATAGTTTTACGTGATAACGTATTCCGTAATACATAACCTAAATTTATATAATAATTATAATAATTCGAATCTATTATATTGCATCTTTCGCTTCAAATTAATTAGGTTAATTTTATTTATTAAAATTACTTACCATATAATATAATTGTTTTTTTATCTTTCTTTCTTTCGTATTTATTTTAAGTCTCAAAGATTAGCTGTCATAATATTTTGAAAACAATTGTTTCACTGCTTATATAAAATTCCAAAACCTACTTACAATATTTAAGTATTTTCATACGTCAAAAAATTGATTTTTATAATGATAAAATTTGTATGAAAACGATTTTTTCGAGAGATGAGACCTAGCTAAAACGATTTTTTGCCCCCCAAAATCCCTTTTCAGTAAATTTCATCCAAATCGTTAGGACCGTTTTCGAGAAAAGCACGCACAGGGTCAGGCGGAACGTTACGAACGTTAGGAACGTTACACTTTTTCGTGCATGCAGCCGGTGTTTTATCAATTTATAAGATTGGTGATTCATCAATTTATAAGATGCTATCACGTCAAAAAGTTTAATCAAATCTATATAACTACTAGCAGTCCGTCCCGGTTCACCCGGGTGCGATAGATATAATTCTGCAAAATGTATCTCGTTTGCGGCCCGGCGTCTGAACTAATAGCTCTTTGAGCAAAGTCTACCAGATTTGTATCTGAACTAATAGCTTTGGGAAAATTCCACCAGATTTGATAGCTAATTCTAACAGACGTCGCTATACTTGATACTAAAACAGTTTTATTTTGTTTGCTTCTGAACTAATAGCTTTGAGCAAATTCTATCAGATGTCGTTACATGTTAAGTACCTACTAAAACAGATGTTTCACAAAACACTGTAATTACGTACAAAACATTTCATAAAAACTATTTGCACCAAGCAAGATACGTTTATAGAATTTCATTAAAATCGGTTCAGTGGTTTCGGAGATCAGCGCGCCCAAAATTGTGACACGAGAAATATATATACATATTATGTAAATATATTATTATACAGGATGTTGAAAAAACCCCGCAACGCCTGAATATCTCAAAGAGATTAAGTTTTTTTGAAAAATGTTGCGAATGAAAGTTGCTCAACTCGTGGTAATGTATTTTTTGGTCACAAAATACTCCGCAAGGGGTGCCCCGTGGGAGGGGGACAGGAAGTAACACAGAAATTTTAAATAGCAACCGCATTTTTTTTATTGGGTCGAGTTCTTCGGGCGAAAAAAGACATATTTTGTCCCAAACTTTTTTTTGGTTTAAGCTACAAATCATCGAGCACGCCGGATGCGGCCCGCGGGCCATATCTTTGACATCACTGCATAAGATCAGCACTTACAACCAGCAGCGACCGTCAGTGTGGTTGCCTGACCAGAGATATATTATGACATGCTAAACCGATCTAGTGTGCTTGTGATTAATTAATTAATTTGCACCGATAGAACTACTTGAAAACTGCGAAACGCCAACAGCCCATTGCGAAAACTGCCCTAAAATTTGCGTCAATTTCTGGAGAAAAATTATTTGCAATCAGAACTGTAATCCTTGTTTTTTGTGTTGGTGTTGCGTTATCATTGTGCAACCAATTTGCAAGACAAGAGAGGTATATGAACCAATCTGAAGCTATCAGTTGTTGGGAAAGAAAACACATTGTTCTCGGCGTTTCGAATTAAGAGCAACACTTTTATCCAATAGCTATAGGGCGGTGGGTGAGAATGCCGTGTTGACTGGCGGATACCCGGTGCAGCGACCCCTTAGTTTCAGTTGAGTCTAACATACCGTACCACCGGGAAGCGTATTCTTCACTAACAGCCGCAGATGCGTTACGAACGTTCGGTTATATTCGGTTGTCCGATCTTAATCCCGAAACCAGCTAACATAACCTAATTTATATTTGCTCTTATATTTTTATGCTAATCTTGTTGATAAAGAAAATGTGCCGTTATTTCATTTACAAATAAATTATAAAGAAATGTATTTGAATTTGAATACTGCTGTTTGCAAGCAGTTCAAATAATTTAATATTTTCGACCGTATGACTAAAATTAGAGCATCTGCTATTTAAAAAATATAGTTTTAAAAAAACTAAAAAACACGCTTTATATCGAACTAAAAAATAAAAAATATTTTTTTTTAAAATAAGCTTAAAACAATAATGAATAAAAAATACAAGTATTATTGTGAATAAAGCGTGGGGCGCTTTGTTCCACATTTTTGTACATCGAGCGCCCCACGCTTTTTTCACAATAATACTTGTATTTTTTTATTCATTATTGTTTTAAGCTTATTTTAAAAAAATATTTTTTACTTTTTAGTTCGATATAAAGCGTGTTTTTTAGTTTTTTTCAAACTATATTTATTTTCCACTTTTTAGTTCGATTTATTGTCAAAAATTTGCCGAAAAAAAAAACAATTTTTTTTTCGGCGTGGACGGGATTAGAACCACGACCCGTGATTCCGAGAGTTGACGTCAGCGAAGACCCGTGCCTTAGACCGCACGGCTAGCCACTGTAGTTACAGTGCTGGCATATTATACTACAGTAATAAACCACTTGCTGTAGTCCAAACGAAAGTTACAAACAAACATACATACATAAAGCGTGTAATATATAAAAGGAAACCGTGACTGACTGATCTATCAACGCTCAGCTCAAACCACTGGACGGATTGGACTGAAATTTGGTACACAGATAGTTATTATGACGTAGGCATCCGCTAAGAACGGATTTTTGAAAAAACAACCCCTAAAAGGGTGTAACGGGGGTTCAAAATATGCATGCAGAAATCATATAAGATAGATGTATCAATTCGAAAATGCGCAGGATTACTCCTGTCAACAAATAAAAAAAAACATGTGTTTCGTGTTTTTTCAAAAACAACCCCTTCAGAGGGTGAAAAGAGGTAAATAGTCTAAAAATCAATATTGGTGTCATTTTCAAGGTTTTCAGGACTTCGATCATGTGAATGTCATCAATTTTGAAATTTATTAGGGGGATCTACGTCGAGAAAGGAGTAGCTATGCCAAATGAATCCGTGTTTCGTCTCAATCGCGTGCGAAGGCGCGGGTAACGGCTAGTTACTGAATATGCTGTCGGGACCGACCGACCACGTTGGTCCGTTCTAATACTGCAGTCACTAACAAATACCCGTTACACAGAGCGGACGAGTTATTTATGTTCTATTTTTATAGGCCCATCTTGATGTTATTGTCTCAAGATTTATATAATAAATTTATTAACGTGTTTTTATTGTAACGGCAAAGAATTTTAACTTATTTTATGTCCAAAACCAAACATCAACTTCCCAGATAAATGAAAACCATTTAAAAAAGAATTGCTCAAATGTTAGGTGAGTACATCTGTGGATTTTAGAGATGTCCACATTAGTGACGACAAACACAATCACTTTAGAGTAATTGGAGTAATCGAATCATTAGATTTCAATATTCGTCACTTTATAAATGTTCCCAATTACTGCAAAGGAAAGCTGAGCTGAAAATTTAAATTTTGAAAAAAAATTCCAGCCAATTGGGCGACGGGACCATTCCAACTTCAAAAATGTTGACATTTGATTATAATAAAGAAAATAAAACTTCTGATATCGCGTGAGGTGACGCGGGTAATGGCTAGTATTCAATATGATATTAACTATTCGTTGCCATGGTTACCTACATAAAATGTTCCACGTCATGTAAAAATTAATCAAAGCATGCCTAAATAGTTTATTTCTGACAGACCCATAAAACAAAAGAGCGGCTGATTTTTTTTATTTTCACAATATTTCCGAAACTATACAGTTTAGAACAAAGATTTTTTAACAAAACTTTCTTGAAAAAATAAATAGAATAATAAGCCGTTATGAAAAGTATACCATTATGATATATAAAAAACACCGTGTTAGCATATATCTCTTCTGCGCATGCGCCGATTTTCCCCAAAAACAATAGGGCTCTTCATATTTGCATACCAAACATCCTCCCAAAATTTGGATTCAATCCGCTCGTCCGTTTGATCTGTATCGTGTTCACAGACAAACAGATTAACAGACGCGCAGAGTTTTTCCAAAAATATGTTTTTTTGTATTCGGGGGACCTCAAAACGGAAAGATATTGTAAAATTTTTGAAAACTGATTTTTGACCTAAACTAGTACCATTCCCCACTTGTGGGTTGAAATGGTAAAAAACTGTCTACTTGAAGTCTGCTGACCCGCTACTGAGCGGAGCACAATTTCGTAAGACAAGACTGTAATACGGTGGAGCCAAAGGATCCACTATCGGCACCGTAATACGAAGGAGCTGAAGGCTCCACTACTGTTATCCTTGTCGTGTTTCATCTCAATTGCGTGGTGGCTAGTATAATATAAAAATATAGCATATCTCATGTATTTCTTGTGTGCATTGCGCATAAAAATAAAAATACATTTGCTAACTATATAAGCTAATTGAATTTATTTGGTGATAAATTCAGACGACGCAACTATAAAGAAATAATTTCCTACACAAGTTTATATTGATACTTAAAATATTAGTTGTCAGTTACATTAGTTTATTGCTTGTTGAACAATAATCGTAAATAGTAAATATATAATATTATATAGTTAGCTTAATAGGACGACACTTGTTGGAAATTGGAATAAATCGACTTTTGTGTTATGTTATTAACTTAATATAATAATAATAATAATGCGTTTAACATCCGTTTCTCGACTTTATGTCATAACAGACGCCATTAGCACCATTACTATTTTCCATCTATCACACTTCCCGTTATTTTCTACAATTTTTAAACTTCAACTTAATTAATAGCAATGGGTGAATGAAGGATTCTTAGGAAATTAAGGATAAGGTAGGCAAATTTTGAGCATAGGAGTTTGACAGGTAATCGGCCATGGCCTTGAATAAGGAACCATCTCGATATTTATCTGGAATTATTGAGGGAAACCATGGAAAACCTCAACAAGATGGCCGGTACAGGAATTACCGTTTCTCGGCGAGAGGCAGTAGGAAAAAGTCCTAGTTATTAACTTAATATTAATAACAAAATTATAAAGGGATGTGTCTGTCTGTCTATTCCGCCATAATCCTTAAACCCTTAATAATAATAATAAATTCCTTTAACTCCTAAGTGGAGCATAGGGTCTCTACGAAAATTTTGAATCTAGTCCTATCTTTTGCCATATTTTTGACTTGAAGCCAGGTAGTTCCTTGTTCCATAACTTCTTCACGAGCAGTTCTTCTCCAGGATATTTTTTGTCTTTCTCTTTTTTGGTATCCCTGTGGGTTTCAATCCGAGGCTCTCTTCGCTATGTCTTTCGTAACGTGTGTCCTATCCAATTCCATTTCCTACGTTTTATAGTTATACAGATTTGTTCAAGACATGCACGTTTCCAAAGTTCGTTGTTCGAGACGTGTTCGTACCATTTCACCTTGAGGATTGCTCTGAGACATTTGTTGATGAAGATTTGCAATTTAGTTGTTATGGCATTCGTCACTTTCCAGGTTTCATAGAAGGACCGATTTTATATTCGAGTTAAAAATACGTAATTTCGTTTTTTCAAAAATCATGCTTGAATGCCATATACGATTTAAACTTTCGAACGCTTGGGATGCTTTTTTGATTCTACTGCCTATATCTACTTCTGCTCCTCCATCATTGCTAATTATACTGCTCAAATAACAAAATTCTTCCACTTCTTTAACAGGTATATCTTTTATTACCAGTTGTTGTCAACTCACCTTACCGAATTTCATAGCGACTGTCTTATCTACATTGATACGAAGACCTGCGACTTCTTCCTGTTCCACGAGGAGATCTATTTTTGCTTGCATATCCGCGCTATTATTTGCCAAAAGGCAGACACCATCTGCATAGTCTAAGTCTTCCAGCCTTCTAGTTAATGTCCACCTAATTCCTCTTCCTTTTCCATTATATAATTAATTCTCAACATTGGTGAAAGTATGCAGCCTTGTTTTACTCCAGAATTGATGCCAAAATGTTCTGATAATTTCCTTTTATGAGCTACTCTGCATCGTAGATCCATAATTCCATAATAATAAGGTTTCGAAGTTTGACTGGTATATTTAACTCTTTCAGTACCTTCCACACGAATTCCCGTTTTAAACTGTCGAACGCTTTTTCAAAATCTATAAATACAAATACAATCCTTAATCTAGAAACACTGCTTGGAGTTCTGCTGGCCGGTAGGCTGGATACGAAGCTGGAAATGACGTAACTGCGGGATTGCCTGCTAGCTCACAAGATAGGTTTTAAAATTAGAACAGGACCTATTTTCCTTGCTAGGCATGAGCAAGAATCAATTAGGAAGCAGTATCTTGTCACGTGGGCGACTTGAACAAACGTCCACAAACCAACATTGGGTCATTTTGCTCAGTCAGACAACAGACACGTTTTGCTCTGTGTTTATATTTGGACTGTCACTGCGCGCGCACGAGCTCTATCCACAAATCAAGCATGAAAAATAATCTCGAGTGAAGCGAGCACTTAACAGCAATCAAGAAAACCAGCGCTAGAAAACTAGTAGGCAAATCTAGCAAGGAATCTAGCAGCGTTTCTAGCCTCGTCTGCAGCGGCCTTTACATTTATGGAACAGTAATTCTATATGTATTTAAAATGAGTTCTTACACAATTCTGAATACAAAATGTTATGTACAATATAATATTACAATGCCGTGGTGTAACGCAGAACAAACTTGGTTTTTATAGTCTTATGTACATTTCTTGACTTCACATTGTCTTGGGATTTCACCTGACGTATATTCACATTTTACACACAAAAAATCCATTACATTATAATACGTAGGCTTAGCAAAGGTTATATCCAAATAATGTGGAAATATTTTCGCTAGAAATCTTTTTTTCTGACGTCATATTATACGCAAAATACCGAGTGAATGAAGCAGTATAATGAGTAGAGCTGTAAAAGTAACGAGAAATTGTATATCCGTATGTATTCCTTACTTACAGAACCAGTACCCGTTACTTTCGTATCGTTACGTTACTCGTTACTTTTCATACGACATACAATCGTGTACTAACAGCATCAAGCATGTACCATCGCATCGAGGCGCGTCGCATACTTACGTGATACGGTATGACTTCGTTCGTATAACGTATAACCGCATCAAACGAGTCGAGCTGACATGGATACGACAAATGCGAGTAACGAAATGAATTTGTAAGTAACGATTCGTTAGTTCGAGTCAGACGATGTACCCGTTACTCAGTAACGAATACATACGGTTTGTTACAGGTCTAATAATGAGAGTATACCTAATGGCCAGCACTGTACGTTATTATGCATTTCACTACTTGAGCGGCAAATTCGAACAGATAGTAGTTAATTATTCGGTTCATTTGTTTCATTCCTCCGAATAAATAGCGATAATTCAATTCACCAAACATAATCATGTTTACTGCAGGTATAAATCTGTTCTGTCTTACTTCCAGGATACAAATATTTATTCGCATGAGAAAATAATAATGGGCGCCACTTAGATCATAATACCTAACCTATAAACGTGGAGTAGTATATCTGCAGTTGCACTTGTAAATTTATTTATGTGTTGTTTATTAAGCTTTTATGAAGTGTATAGTTGTAAAACATCAAAAATTAGTGGAAGTTTTGTGTGTTAGGATAAAACATTATTATTTTAATGAAACTTTTTTTGACGTTTACACGGATTTTTGGGTGAACGTCACAATATTCAACAAAAATATCAAGGACTATAGTTCAGTGTGTATTTATTCTTCAACTAATTATTTTACCTGATAATTTGGTTGGTGAATTGAAATAAAATTTTATTGTAACGAATTTTGTTCCAAGATTAATAATTTCTTCCTGTCCTAACGACCTCTAGCGCCTGGAGCACCCTCAAGCCAGGGAACTGTGGCATTTTGCCCGTTCTGTCACCCTATAGTTACGCCACTGACAGCAAAGCAACTACCTTAAAATAAAATGAAACTGAAATAGGTGACGTTAAAATGTTTTTATAGTTATATTATTTGCAGAGGATTTTTTTTTCAAGAAACGTGATATGCCATGCTTTCTATCACCTTAAAAATCAATTGCAATGTAAATAGATTGAAAAGTAAATAACTACTTCATTAACGAAGCGTCAATATCAAATTATTAAAGTAGTTTGAAGAAATAAACACATTATCGTTTAGAAGAGAATAAATAATATTAAATTACAACAGGAAACACATTTTTTCTCTCTTTATAATATTAATATATAGGCAGTACAGACGTTAGCTGTTCAATCAATAAAAATAAATAAAATCATAACTCTTTTTATAATTGGACAATTATTTATATCTATTATTTTATATTATAGCGGTTCTACCCGGTTTCACCCGGGTGCGATAGATATAATTCTGCAACATGTATTTCGTTTGGGACCCGGCGTCTAAACTAATAGCTTTGAGTTTGAGCAAATTCTATCAGATGTCGTTACACGTGACTAAAACAGTTTTTGTGAGAAAACACCGTAATTTTATAGAAAATATTTTATAAAAACTATCCTATAGCGTAAGTTGCAACAAGCAAGACACATTTACAAATTCTCGTCAAAATCGGTTCAGTGGTTTCGGAGATTAGCGCGGCCAAAAATTGTGACACGAGAATTTTATATAAACTAGCGGTCCCGCTCGGTTTCACCCGGGTGCAAAAGAAAAGCGCGGTCATCTTAGTTTACCAAGATGAATGTTGTGTCCAAATTTCATGATGATCGGAGTTACCGTTCAAAAGTTTTTGTCGGACGGACAAATTTTCAGTTATATTTTTCAACATTTTTCATTGATCCTCCGCTCCTATTGGTCGTAGCGTGATATTATATAGCCTATAGCCTTGCCATCTTGCAACCCTATTGCGCAATTGTGGATGAAAGTAAAAATACTAATATCGCTATTAAAAAATAGGGGTTGGTGGTAGAACGGTGAATGTTTAAGGTTATAAAAGTATTTTTTAGTGGCAAATGAATAAAAATTTTTTATAAAATTTGTCCAAAAAATAAAAAAAAATTCTGGAGAAGGCCACCCTTATCACTTAGGGGTATAAAAAGTAGCCTACGACCTATTCTCAGACCTACCAAGTATACACAAAAAATTTCATAAAAATCGGTCAAGCCGTTTCGGAGGAGTTTGATAACAAACACCGTGACACGAGATTTTTATATACAGGGTGTCCCATTAAGAATGGGACATAGAACAACCGCAGATTCTCCAATTCAAAATAAAACGATTAAGCGAAATATACTTAGATAAAATGTTGCTCGTTTCCGAAATACAGGGTGTTGAAGTTGAAAACTGAAAAATTATTAATGTCCATAATTTTGTTAATACACCGTATAATTTTACTCAAATCGGCACACTTGTTAAATATCATAAAATGCACCTAACAATAAAAAAATTAGTTCAGTACGCTCTACCAGTGGCGTACGGCAGGAGTAAGTAATGCTTGTGCCCCTTCTAAATGTTACGCCGCTGTCTAAATTTTAATTTTGACTATAATTTTAATTTTTTTGATATTTTCTAAGTCAATAATGTACACTTGTTAGTTTGTTGTAAAGTCATTGGTTTTCGAGATATTCGCAGTTAAAGATAGATAGACATGTACTTTTTATGTGTATTATTATTAATAATATTCATTTGTACAATTTTGTCTTAAAACCAAAGTAAAAAAAAAAAATTTTTAAAAATTTCATTACATTAGTTTCTACTTTGTTTGGTTTTAAGACAAAATTGTAAAAATGAATATTATTAATAATAATACAAATAAAAAGTACATGTCTATCTATCTTTAACTGCGAATATCTCGAAAACCAATGACTTTACAACAAACTAACAAGTGTACATTATTGACTTAGAAAATATCAAAAAAATTAAAATTATAGTCAAAATTAAAATTTAGACAGCGGCGTAACATTTAGAAGGGGCACAAGCATTACTTACTCCTGCCGTACGCCACTGGTAGAGCGTACTGAACTAATTTTTTTATTGTTAGGTGCATTTTATGATATTTAACAAGTGTGCCGATTTGAGTAAAATTATACGGTGTATTAACAAAATTATGGACATTAATAATTTTTCAGTTTTCAACTTCAACACCCTGTATTTCGGAAACGAGCAACATTTTATCTAAGTATATTTCGCTTAATCGTTTTATTTTGAATTGGAGAATCTGCGGTTGTTCTATGTCCCATTCTTAATGGGACACCCTGTATAGTATTAGCAACACGTTACAACAGGATACAGGGATCGCCTGTATCATACGAACGCGATTCTGTTTACGTAAACAAATGCACAACGGGGATGGCCATGAAGAATACCGAAGCACAGGACACTTATATCGCAGCCACGACTGTATCCAGACAAAATTGATAATCGCTCTAATTTTCATTTTTTTAAATTAAAAACTTAATTATTTGTTCTTTTTGTTTTGTTATAAATTTAACATTCATAATTGTTGTATTTACGGTCATTTCTTTTTGTTATTATATTCTACGTTGCTTTTGACTTTTGTAATAAAATTGTTATAAAGTGAAGTTTTATTATTCTTTTAAAAAACTAAATTTCTTTACGTGCAACTAATAATAGATAAATAAATAAATATAAGAATACGATTCTCGTCAAATATCTAAAAAAAATTGATTTAAAAAGAGCATTAGATAAATATGCGGAGAAATGAACCTAAATAGTTTCCTAAATATAAACACATCATTAAGGTTTCCAGAGAAATGCTCATGATTTCTTAATTTGTTATTTTGCGCGAAAATATCGCGTGTCTACTAATCAACGAAAAATAAATTAATGTAGATCTGGTCACGAACAAAAAGAACTAACATAAAAAAAACTAATTTTCCAAAGACTAACACGCACTTACACTCCAGACATACGAGTCCATTCCTTGTAAAAAAAAAAAAAAACAGACACACAAACACATGCTGGTAGCAATGCAAAAACCACGCCGACAAAGTAGAAGCACCTCTTCATAAAAAATTTAAACATCATTACATTTATACTTACGGGTCTAATAAATTTAAAATTTTAAATTATTATTAAAATTATCTATTCTTTTTACAATTTTCAAAGAAATCGGATAACAAGGTTATTCGTTAATTTTATTGATACATACAAAAAAAATTCCAGCCAATTGGGCGACGGGACCATTCCAACTTCAAAAATGTTGACATTTGATTATAATAAAGAAAATGATTTTTTTGATATCGCGTGAGGTGACGCGGGTAATGGCTAGTATTCAATATGATATTTGCTATACGTTGCCATGGTTACCTATACACAATATGTTCACGTCATGTAAAAATTAATCAAAGCATGCCTAGCTATTTTATTTCTGACAGATCCATAAAACAAAAGAGGTTGAATTTTTTTATTTTCAAAATATTTCCGAAACTAAAGTTTAGAAAAAAAATTTTTAAACAAAACTTTCTTGAAAAAATAAATAGAATAATAATCCGTCATAAAAATTATACCATTATTATACAAAAAATACCGTTTTAGCATATATCTCTTCTGCGCATGCGCCGATTTTCCCCAAAAACAATAGGGCTCTTCATATTTGCATACCAAACATCCTCCCAAAATTTGGTTTCAATCCGCTCATCCGTTTGACCTCTATCGTGTTCACAGACAAACAGACGCACAGAGTTTTTCCAAAAATATGTTTTTTGGATTCGGGGGACCTCAGAACGGGAAGATATTGTAAAATTTTTGAAAAGTGATTTTTGACCTAAACTGGTACCATTCCCCACTTGTGGGTTGGAAAATAATCAACCAGGCTAATTGACAGTAAACAATACCACGTTGCCGTCAATTCGTTCATAAAATCATGCAGACTGGCTTCAAAAACAATGCGCCAGACTCGGGACCTCATAGCTACAGCGCCGCGGCTAATACTTTTACGAATCCCTACCGTCATCGATTTTTGAGAAAGGCGCTTTATATTACCAAGATCAGTCTCTTTTCTATCTATCCTCCATCTTAAATACAGTGGAATGCCTCCAATCCCTACTAAATATTTAACAACACAGTGAATATTTCAAATTAAAATTTGGCATGCATAAAAAAAGATCCGATAATTCAGTAAAAATTATGATAATAATTCCGATGAAAGCCGAACTCGTATTTAGCTTCCTACGGGCTATGACGAGGGCTCTACGGTAGTTTTAAATGAACGCCAAGTACCTATAGTATTGTTTATGCCTGAATTCCGAACACGTTCACGGTATACAACTGATATGGCGTATACTGAAGCCCGGTATTGTTTGAACCCGATGTGAATTTTAAAAAAGCATCCTTTCTGTACTGTTAATACACACACACATGCACAAACCTTTAACTCTCCTCTCTTTCTCACTGTTCTTCTAAGTATTTTGTAAAACTGAGCTTTTTAAGCACCGAAAATGTTACAGCTACGGGTAGGGCTTTTGTATATTTTCACATGTCTTTCGTTTTAAAACATCAAAAGAAAAGTAAATCATAACGATATTTCGAACTGGCACTGTATTATTTGTACTGTTTGCAACGTTTTTTTTTTTTAACTTTCTCTGTGATTGATTACTTTTTAAGTATTTTTTCCCAGTCTTTTAATACCGACAGTCTAGACTATAGAATATTGTTTACTAAACATTGACCTTTTTGTAACCTTGACATATATCGGTATGCTACCAACAAAAGGAGAAAAATCAAGCGTGTTGTGAAACTTAATAAATTAACTTATCGTAAGAGCATCAGTAAACGTTTTAATAGATTCCTTTAACTGACAACACTGTACTTAACTGGCGGTTAAAATATTTATTTACAAAAAGAAACGTTAACAAAATAAAAATACGACTCTAATAGTAGGTATTCTAAAATGAATTCTAAAACAACAATAACAACACTAAACTACTGTGTGTACACAGAATATTTATATCTCACAGATATCTATTTATCGCTATATTTATTTAGAACACTTGTTTATTTATGTCGCGCACTGTTCATTGTCACTGACACTGACTTCTGACTGACTGCCCTAGCGTTGTTTATATAAGTTCTTCAGCCGCATAGTGAAACATTCTTTAGCATTTTCTCTATGGTTTCATTGACAATGACTGTATTCTGTAACAATACGCGTAACAATGCACGCATTGTTGTCTATGCGGTTCTGACACGGCTCTGACAACAATACACTGCCGCCCCCTTCATTGTCGTCTCGTTACATTATTTACAGCTGACCATTGATCTGCTGTCAGTGATATCACGTGATCTTTTTAATTAATTAATTAATTTTCAATAACAGAAAATTCTGCTTTACTGCAAGTCAAGAAATTTCTATTTTAGTAACCAGTCAGTCGGTGGGGTAAAGACACCGGTTCTCGATCTCAACGGGTTACAGTTTGAGAAGCACTGCTCATTACTCCAACTAAACGATTACTTGATTCATTAGATAGGCATACCAAACGAAGCAACGGTGAAGAACTGTAGATATTGGGCCCAAACAATAACCTTATTACTGTGGTTTATTTCCTTCACTCAACAATACTAAAGCATTTGTTAGTTGTCTATACCGCGTAACCGCAGTTTATCTTTGTTTATATAAAATGTTTTATGTATGACATCTGTAATGATGTACCTGTATAAATAAATACATGGTACACATCGAATTTAGTGAAGACGACAGGTACTCGGTTTACGGTTATCTGGTACCCGAAAAATCTATAATATCTATACTAATTGTATAAAGCAGAAGAGTTTGTTTGTTTGGTTGAACGCGCTAATCTCAGGAACTACTGGTTCGAATTGAAAAAAAATTTTTTTGTTGGATAGCCCATTTATCGAGGAAGGCTATAGGCTATATAATATCACGTTACGAGCAATAGGAGCGGAGCATCAATGAAAAATGTTGCAAAGTGTTACTCAAAATTTGTCCGTCCGACAAAAAAATTTGAACGGTAACTCGAATCATCATGAAATTTAGACACAACATTCATCTCGGTAAACTAAGATGAATGTGCGTACTCATGACCCTCCCCCCATTCGTTCTTTTGCACCCGGTTGAAACCGGGCGGGACCGCTAGTATTCTATAATTTTCGAAAATTTTATAATGCAGCACTGATATTTTAGTACAAAATTCTTTCAGAATACCAACAAAATATCTGTAGTCATATTCAAGAAAAAAAGTTGACTGTTGCCTCTCTATATATGAGTTTTGTTGATGTGGTAACTATGTAAATCATTAACACTTTACAGAAAATCGTTCCACATAAAATGCAACATAGGCCGGACGTCCGAGAGAGGTTCGTATGCATTTTATACTAACACTAATATTCTGCCCTAAAAAGGCAAAAGGCAGTAAGTGACATTTGTTGACAAAATGAGTTCATACTGAAGACAACGACAGCAATAAGTGCTGCAGCTTTTAAACCGACCCCCAGATGAATTGCACACTTCCTTCATAGGTAGATTGATGAGGCAAAACAGCAGTATCTGATTTTTAATTATACTGTGTTTAGGCAGATGGCAGTATTTGTGCAAAATATCTATTACTGCTCTTTATCTAACATATTATTAAACATAATGCACATTTTAGATCTAAGGCAAAGGGCAGTATGTGCGAAGTAGTAGTAGTTTGTTATAACAATCTATAATATTAAGTAATAATCCCTTGTTTCCTAATTATATAATAATTTAGCTGATGTTGAACCTAGAGCACATCATTCTAGTTTCACGTTTTACAATTGTTAATAATTGTGAGTTTACATAAATAATTTTATGGCAGAAAGCAGTATGTGATTTTTTTTGTTATTAATAATAAAAAAATAATAAAACAAACGAAAAAATAATTTTATTGTCTTTAAAAAATGTTTCCCCTATGTTTTGGTTTTTATAATCTAAAATTCTGGACGGTCAAGACATTTTTAGTAAATCTTGATTTACTCAAATTCATAAGTTGGTCACTTACTGCCTTTTGCCTTTTTGCGGCAGTATTATAAAGAGGTAAAGTCGAGTTTGTAAGTTTGGATGTAGAAGGTAATCTTCCCAACCCAGCCCTAAATTTTAACGCCACACGCCAGCACCGATAATAATTTCAAAAACACCCGTTTTTTCCGTAGTTACAGCACCAGTCAATTCAACTTATTACGATGTTTTTCCTTTGCAGGCTACGGCTCTTCCTATAAACTGGGTTGTAATTTTGAAAAACAGGCTACGGAACATTTTTTTCTAGTTATATTAAGGATCAATCTAGGGCCGTATTGTAACAAATTTTTCATTTTTTACTTTGTTAATTAATGGCGAATGCTTTTAAAAGACACGTTTTACGGTTTTTAAAATTTGTTTAAAAAATTTTCTGCTAAAAAAAACTAAAAAAGTGGTACAATAGGGACCTAGATTGACCCTTAATCTTCATAAATATAATTTTTCATTATTTTATCTCTTGTTTTACGATCAGATTTATAGGAGGCCCAGACTACTGTATTGCATTGAGAAAACCAGGGGAAACGGGCTCTTAATCCGATTTCAAAAAGGCTTTTACCAAAATTTAAAATGGACCTTTAGGATGAACTTGGGGACGCAAAATCATCTTTCAAAAAGTTCAGTAGCTCTCGGTTTTTAATTAGATATTCGATTCGGGTACCAAATTCCGAAAATCGACGAGTCTCGTCATTTTACCCTACATATAAAACTAACTAGCTACTTATGTAAGCACTTGTGTAAACATTCAAAAGAATAAACATAATATCAATAATACTTATGTATTTCACTTCATTTTTATTCAAATATATTCTTTACCTTCTCGTATTTATGTAATTGGCATACACTAGAAAGGAAAAACAAAAGAATGAACGATAGAAAGTGAGATCGGAGAATTAGTAACGTCTATTGATACAATGAAATCAGTAGGTTGACTCTAGAGACAAAAACGTCGATTCTATAGTATTATTAAGCATTTTTGTAACTAGCGGTCCCGCCCGGTTTCACCCGGGTGCAAAAGAGCGAATGGGGAAGGGAGGGACATGAGTACGCACATTCATCTTAGTTTACCGAGATGAATGTTCTGTCCAAATTTCATGATGATCGGGGTTACCGTTAAAAAATTTTTGTCAATAAAAAGTAGAGCTGTAAAAGTAACGAGAAATTGTGTAGGTACCCGTATGTATTCGTTACTTAAAGAACCAGTACCCGTTACTTTCGTATCGTTACGTTACTAGTTACTTTTCATACGACATACAATTGTGTACTAACAGCATCAAGCATGTACCATCGCATCGAGGCGCGTCGCATACGTGATACGGTATGACTTCGTTTATATAACGTATAACCGAACTGACATGGATACGACAAATTGGAGTAACGAAATGAATTTGTAAGTAACGATTCGTTACTTCGAGTTAGACGATGTACCCGTAACTCTGTAACGAATACATACGGTTTGTTACAGCTCTAATAAGCAGTATTTACACTTTTTTTAAGTAATAATTTTCTTTTAAATCAATAATTATACTGTAATTAATAAAATATAATAAATAATAAATATTTTATTGAAAACACTGGGAGAATTATTTTTATATAGCTATAGTTATAACAGTTTTCAAATAAGCTACTAATTAGAGTTATTTAATTTTAATTAGTCGTAATTAAAATTAAAATAAATTTAAATGTATAAGCCTTAGAAGAAAGTAATGTAGAAAATAAAAAAAAAATAAAAATATATCCGCTCAACGTGGGACTCGAACCCACGACTCTGATATTAACAGAAGCATTCTCTACCGACTGAGCCAGCCGGGCTTGTGAATGTGCAACGCTAATATTGGTAGGTATATCCAGTTAGGGCATTTCACCTGAATAGAAACTTATTTTTGAGATACATTTTGCAACATTTTTCATTGATGCTCCGCTCCTATTGGTCGTAGCGTGATATTATATAGCCGATAGCCGTCCTCAAAAATTCAATTTGAACCAGTAGTTCCTGAGATTAGCGCGTTTAACCAAACAAACAAACAAACTCTTCAGCTTTATATATTACGTTACAAGAACAGAAAATTGACGATTGCGAACGAGGGTGACGTTTGTAGTTTAGTTAAGTACAGTGTGAAATCTATATAGCGACACTCAAGGGACTGTGCACTTTGTGGCGTTATTGAGAGGCGTCCGTTATACGGAGAGAAGAAATGATCCATTAATATTTTTTTACTATCAAAGCGTCTTCCAGCATCACTTATCTTTTCTCCCGCCTCTATTTCGCGTATTAATAACTTTTTCGTCAATATACACAAAGATTTTCTTTTACTCGCCATGTTCACAGTTTGCAAGTTTGTGGGCAACTAAAAAATAGAATTACTTATCGATAAGCAGCTGAGCTAAACATATGAAAGATAATCCCAACAAACAAAAGAACAAATTTCTTAGAATCTTCGGTAAGCATGATGCCGACAACAAAGCAACAAAATAACAAACAAGTACTGTTTATTGCTTAGTGATGACGTATTGTTGTTATTTAGAGTGGATGTGTTGTTATTTAGAGAGTATCATTGTATGAGCGACAAGGTAAACCAACTAGAGTTAAGTAATTTCGACGTTTTAAGGAGTTTGTCGTTATATCGAGTGACGTTAAATGGAGTTCACACTGTACTTAGAAAAAATATCGAATTTTCTACATTTTCTTCGTAAAGTTGTAGCTGAATAGTGGAGTTTTTCCTTTTCAAAGGGGCTCACAAAACGTAAAAATATAAGCATTCAGAAATAGCTAAAAGACAAAAAAGGTAAATAAATAAAAAACTTTTATCGTTAATGAAGTGCGTAAAAAAATTCTCATATTGTTTAAAGTGCTTCAAAACTGTTAGCTGAAAAATGCACACTTATAATGCACTGCATATTTTCACAGATAGCACAAAATTATTTTCGAACTATGCCAACTAATTTCAAAAACCGCCACCCCAAACGCCCTATCCTTTAATAATATTTAAATATTCAGCCGACACATACACCGCATATAGCAAAGCAAAAAACGATCAGAATAAAAACAACGCACAGAAATGTAAAAATGAATGCATTAAGGCTGGATGGCTACAAAATCAAATTAACTTTTGTGAATTTTTACGAATACAAATCGTAATTTTACAAACAGATGAAACATTCATAGTCCAGTCATAACGTAAATTTAATTTTTGATGACATAACGACTGGACTACCAACATTATTATAAAAATGGTTTAGCATTTCTATTTCACAAAGACATTATTACGTATAATAGGCAAGACGGTGAGGAGTTTTGGGTGTATTTTTCGGGCACAGGCGAGATTATTGATGAAATCTGTTCGTTTTAGGATGTAGTTCAACCCCCTAAGTTTGCTTACAAATTGTTAGTGTGCTTGATTTTATAATTGACAATTAGTAACGAAAATAGTGCTTTTTTCTCTATTGTTAACTTGCAAATAGCCCTGAAAGTTAAAAAAGCACGTTTTTTTCACTATTTTTTTACTAAGAAATGAAAGCACATAGATGGCTGAAAATTTTCAAAAATTATGTCTATGTTGACCCAAACATGCATGAATGATTTTAGCGTCATCGGTCAATTACTTCTCGAGTAATTAACAACCACTTTTTTTTGTTTCCTTAATTGCAAATTGCGCCATTTTTTTCACAAACGGGTTTCGCTGGTCGGACCAAGCCAGAAAAATCACAAATCCATTCAATTTTAGTATCCCGTTGGAATTTTTGGAAAAAAATATTTCTAACCGATTTTATAACGATTTCTTTAGCGATACCAATTTTAGACAAACGTATAAAACCATATAACTTTTTCAATATTCAATCGTTATAAAATCGGTTAGAATTAATTTTTTCCAAAAATTCCAACGGGATACTAAAGTTGAATGGATTTGTGATTTTTCTGGCTTGGTCCGACCAGCGAAACCGGTTTGTGAAAAAAATTACAAAACAACCAATATTTTTCTTCTACCTCGATACTTTTCATTCTCTGAAACACGCCTACAAAAACTGAAAATTGTTAGACGTTCAGCCTTAACGTGCATTCTTGAAAATAAAATCCTGTCGCGTTAGCAAAATATTCAGTGCAGCAGTTGTGCGAAGAGTAACTATGATACTCAAACGGCGGTTTTCAATCTGGAGTGTTTAATGAATTTTACTAGCGCTCCGTCCCGGTTTCACCCAGGTGCGATATACAGTATGTAAACGCGTAAGGTGCACATAGGGAAATTAGCACTGGGAAAAAATCCTTGGATCAGAGTTAGCCATGACTGCATTAATTGTTATTTCTATTGAATTATCGTGGTAATCTTGAGGATTTCTATTTTATTTTGATTTATTTTTATTTTACTTGGCTTTTTTAATAATAAAAAGCTCTTATAAATCATTATTTTAATTTTTTTGTACAAAAATAAAACAAAAAAACAACTCCATCTGTTTGGAAACATTTCATTCAAAAATTGTCTGACTGGTATGACGTATGCGCGTTGGTAAATCAGTGACCCAATGTCTTTAGGTTCAACACGAATAGGCAAAGATATTTGATCTCGCACCATATTTAAGTATTTTTGGGAATTTAATGTCCCATTAATAAAAAATAGAGAGTAAAAACGATTCTTCTACCCTTTCCTCTCAACTGCCGATTGAAGTCGAAGAAGGGGAAGCATTTCACTTTTCATCTGATCCAGGCCAATTTATCCTACTAGCGCGCCTAAAAAAGTTTCACTTCAAAAAAAAAAATAATGAAAACTTACGTATAAGAACGACAATTGCTTCGTCACAGTTGAAAAGATTACACAACATACCTGAAACAAAACACGAGCACGTTAATCATTTAGTCACGACTCACAAAGTCACAAATTGGTTAAAAAAATGGCTACAATTATAGAGTGATTGCTTTTATCGATATGTCAACCACTTAGGAAAAATTTGAAGTTTTCAGCAAAAAAATATTATTAAAAGTAAAAAAAAGCATTATGTTTGCTTCATATAAAATTTGTAACTATTTCTTTTTTATCCAAGTGTGTACAGGCGTTCACGGCCCTGTGCTGTTCTTTTTTAATTCTTAGAAAAAAATCTACGCTAGTATTTCCAAACATAGAAATTATTAATGTTTAACAGTTTAATAGGCATCGAAAAAAACAGTGTAATATGTATAAGTATGTTCATATAGTTTTCCAATATTTAATACAATAAAAAAAATCACATTTAGATATACATGTCCATGGGCATTGTATGTTTTTTTCCGAAATTATTATAAAATCCTTCATATTTTCCGTCTCATGCAAATCGATATTTTTCTTTGTCGAAAGTACTGCGGCATCAATATTAATCTTTATGCTTTAAAATTGATACCGGAAGTGCGTACTTTCGACCTGCTATAAAGAAAAATAGTTATCATTTACACCCACAGAACAGTAATAGTTAATAGTTAATTTTTAGTTAATTTTACTGTTCTGTGTTTACACCGATGCATGAGACTGCCGCCAGCCAATAGACGCGAACAGCTGTCATTCGTGTTTTTACGTATAACCTCAAAGCTGCTTTCTTGACATTGATCTGTGTTTTTAATAAGTAATTAATTAATGTAGTTAATAAGCCTACTTATACACTACACAGGTAGAAAGTTTTCGGAGCCTTGAACTGCACGTCATGATGTCCGAGACTCTCAAACTTTCTGCCCTTGTGGTGAAATATACTATTTATTGCTCCTCTCGTGTTGCCGTGTAGATTACGTCACAAGTAAACTCCTTTCAAACGTCAGATTTCAATAAAAGTTTAGTATCACTTGTATGTAGAATGAAAACCGTAGACAGCGAAGCATAGGACACGTACAAAGGGAATAGGGCCTGAACGGTTCTGAGGGTATCCAGTTCTTCACTAACGAGTCATGCCACAGATTGTCAAAATGTTACAGAACTGCTCAAATAAATAAAATTGTCGATCAATTTTTCCCAGGCCAATATATTGTGTTATATTGATTTGTTATTTTATTTTTTTGTCAATATATTGGTCTGAGAAAAATTGGTCGAGAATTTTATTTATTTGAAGAGTTCTATTCAGACGTTAATCAAAGATTTGAGTTACAGAACTGTTTTAACATATTCAGTTTATGTATACGAATACAATTAATATCTCAAAATTGGTTTCACTTTGTGGTGTGTGACGCATATTAGGTAATTCTTAACAAACTACGCAGGTTTGATGTTTCATGAATGACCGGTGTTTTAATTTAAATTTAAACACGTACGAATTTTTATGACGGTTTAACGACAATGCCAGTTCGTACCAGGGATGTCCAAATTCAGTAAAATTTATGTCTTCAGTATAAAGTAGTGTTGAACCAATAGAATGTTACGATGAAGGAAGGTTTTTGGTTGAGGATCATAAGTAAATAAGCTTTACCAATGTTTTGCTAGTGGCCAACGTTTCGACCAGCTTGAGGTATGTAATAGATTTTTTCACTATTATATAGTAGCTCTAATAACAAAACTTATTGTAACTGTTATATATAATATTATGATCTAAATATAAACATATATACATGTTCATAGGCCCTGAAGATGAAAATAAATTTTTTGAAACGTTGGCCACTAGCAAAACATTGGTAAAGCTTTTTTACTTATGATCCTCAACCAAAAACCTTCCTTCATAGTAAAATTTATACTAAAATATAAAGCTAAAGAGTTTGTTAGTTTGTGTTTGGTTGAACGCGCTAGTCTCAGAAACTACCGGTTCGAATAGAATTTTTTTTTTGTTAGATAGTCCTTTTATCGAGGAAGGCTGCTATATAATATCACGCTACGACCAATAGGAGCGGAGCATCAATGAAACATGTTGCAAAATATAACTCAAAATTTGTTCGTTCGACAAAAACTTTTGAACGGTAACTCCGATCATCATGAAATTTGGACACAACATTCATCTCGGTAAACTAAGATGAACATAGCGTATACTCATATCCCTCCCCCCATTCGTTCTTTTGCACCCGTGTGAACCTGGGCGGGACCGCTAGTGTCTTATATATGTAAAGGCAGCTGCCGGCTTCACACGAGGATGGTTTTGCCGTTAAATTTAGTTTTCAAGCGCTGGTTTCGTGATAATAATGTAGTATCAAAATGGTTGAGCGGTTTATTTAACAAAATAAATACATTAATTCAAATAATATTAATTACATAAAATAAGTCAATTAATTGATACGACAGACTAGTGCGTACATGCGTGTCTTCACTTCACTCTCACACTTACTACTTTATAATATTATTACCGGCGGCAGCACTAGCGGTTTCTGGCCCTTACAAATTTAAATAAAAGATACCTCAATAATAATAATATGATTTATTTTCATATAACCAAAAAGGCAAGAAAGTGTAATCACAAAAAAATCATAAATCTGATATAAAATTAAATAAAAAATATAGAACAGTTACTTCTTATCACACAGTTTTATTAGTACATTTCGAGAGCTATGCTCTCATCTTCAGCAAACACTAGCCTTTATACAAGCGGTACGTATAGTAGTATTTGTATAGAGAAGATAGTAGCGTCATTTCTGCGGACAAACGAGTTTCAAGGTCAGACGAGTCTATGTTTTCAAACAAGGGGCGGTTGTATGAATTTGTTTTTTTCGTCGCTAGTCGAAACGCACCATCGACAGTCCAAATATTAGAGCTGTAAAAGTAACGAGCAATTGTGTACTCGTATGTATTCGTTACTTAAAGAACCAGTACCCGTTACTTTCGTATCGTTACGTTACTCGTTACTTTTCATACGACATACAATCGTTTACTAACAACATCAAGCATATGCTTGATGCTGTCGCATACGTGATACGGTATGACTTCGTTCGTATAACTTATAACTGCATCAAACGAGTCGAACTGACAAGGATACGATAAATGCGAGTAACGAAATGAATTTGTAAGTAACGATTCGTTTCTTCGAGTCAGACAGTAGCGCGTTTACCTATGGACTTATGGGGCTTGAGCCCTAGGGCGCCGGGCGTGAGAGGGCGCCGGCCGTCAAGGGGGGGCCCATCGTGACGTACAATTGGGCAAAAGTCTGAGCGCGAGGTCGAAGATTCGATTCTCGGACGTGCGGATTTTTTTTTTAGCTCTATCTATAAATGTGAATTACAATCTTAGCATGGGTTATTTTCATCCTAAGTAGTGTTTTCTTTAAAACACTGCTACAAAAAAAAATAATTTAATAAACATTATTAAGTAATCCTATTTTTATCATGTAACTCATTTATTGTTTCTTTATTATTTTTAAGATATGACCATTTGCCCTTCTGAAAGAAGCGGACAAAATGGACGAAAACTGTACAAAAGCTCATAAGTTCTATAACCGTTTTTATCCGAATTTACGAGCTTTTGTACGGTTTTGTCCATTTCGTCTGATATTTTAAGTATGGTAGGACGCTTGAAGATCATAAGCCCCTGGGCGCTGATTTTGTAAACGCGGCACTGGAGTCAGACGATGTACCCGTTACTCAGTAACGAATACATATACGGTTTGTTACAACTCTACCAATTAATATTACAAATCGCAGCGCAACTGAACGCTTTTTCCACTCTTCTTACTACGGGGAGTCCCCACATTTCTACTATCTTCTCTAAGCGATACAACTCTGTAACGCGACGATCGCGGACGTTGATGGAATAGTTAAATATGGCGCGTTATGTGGCAACCGTATGCAGAGGGCGTTATAAATGCAGTATTGGTAACACAAGCCGGAACGACCGTATCATTAATTGCTTTTTAATTAAACACCCAACCGTTGGCGTGCGCTTGTTACAGGAAAAACAAACACGTTTTGTTTTTAATTATTTATTGAATATGTACTTGCAGCTACTCGACCGAAATGCAGCGGTACACATTCGTTGTAAATATTTACTGGTAAAAATAAAACACGATCACAAATATTATAATTATTTATCCACTTATCAATACTAGGAATACCTTGGTAACAGATTGACGGTTTTACTTAGTGTTGGGCGATTATGAATGATATAATCGAAATATTTCGATTATGGCCGAATAATCGATCATTCGATTATGGCAACCGAGATATCATTCGCTTGAATCGATTACGAAATATGAAATGAATATTAAATCCCGACACAGTACTATTGCTACGTCCACTGTCGATATTAATGTGATATATCGATATATCATTCGGTTTCTGCATCTACATGCACTGGGGTGGGAAGTCTTTGCTGGCAGTGTTTTTTTTTAATAAACTACCAAATGGCTTAACTGAAATTCAGTGTGGTAAAGAATTTAAGTTCAAACTTAAATCAAATTCCTAAAAAATTGTTTTTCTGACATTAAGGATTTTTTAAATTATGTAAATTGACGATGTATCCATCTAGGGCATTACAAAATATATTTCTATTTCTATTCGATCATACCAGTGATTCCATTATTAATATTGTGTTAAGTAATATTAACAAATCGAAATTGCAAAGTTAGAACATATAGTACAGTCAATCTGGCAAAAATCTCAACAAAACCACCCAAAAAGGTGAAACTTGGTGAGTCGTTAGAGAATGATGAAAAAAAAGGTTACCTGGCAATGGCCACCTAGTACCTGTTCAAATACCTGTTCAAATAGTCAAAAAAAACTCAAAAATATTTTGAAATGCATTTTTCTCGAAAACTATTCATTTTACAGAAAAATTTATTGAACAAAAAATGTAGAGAGCATCGTTATCTACAATTAATGTCATTGGTGCTATGTTGTACAACAAAAAATGTGCGCAGTAGGTGGCGCTTAAGTGCCAAAAAAAGTGTTTTTCACTTTTTTGCCCTGAAATTTTCATTTTTCAGTTACGATTCAAACGGAAAAATTGTTCCATTTTATTTTATAAACAACTTTTATTTCAACATTTTTTTCATACAACTTACCGTTTCAGAGCTGCAGCTTGTTGAAGTGAAAGTAAGTTGTATGAAAAGTAAGTTGTATGAAAAAAATGTTGAAATAAAAGTTGTTTATAAAATAAAAAGGAACAATTTTTCCATTTGAATCGTAACTGAAAAATGAAAATTTCAGGGCAAAAAAGTGGAAAAACACTTTTTTTGGCACTTTAGCGCCACCTACTGCGCACATTTTTTGTTGTACAACATAGCACCAATGACATTAATAATTTGTAGATAACGATGCCCTCTACATTTTTTGTTCAATAAATTTTTCTGTAAAATGCATAGTTTTCGAGAAAAATGCATTTCAAAATATTTTTGAGTTTTTTTTGACTATTTGAACAGGTACCAGGTGGCCATTGCCAGGTAACCTTTTTTTCATCATTCTCTAACGACTCACCAAGTTTCACCTTTTTGTGTGGTTTTGATACGAAATGATTTTTTTTTCGCCAGATTGATTGTACTAATAATTCATAATCGATATTTTGAATGATCATTCGCTTATACTGTAAAAGTAAATAGTTGGCAAAACCAAAAGTGCACATCCCGCAAGTTTTCCACTGTATGATAAAAAAAAATAACAATTAAAAAATACTTTTAATAAATTTAAAAAGATTTAAAAATTTTAAGAAATAAATAATTAAAAATTGAAAAAATATTTTTTTTTAAGTTTGCAAAAATAAAAAAAATTAAGAACTATACATAATATAATATATAATTAATATCAAGTGGAATAAAATAAAACAAAATAAAAAGAAAAAAAAAAAGAAAAATAACTCAATGATATCGTAAGGAATCGAACCCAGGACCTTGCCCTCGGCGATCTAACGGCATAACCATTACGCCACGGCTGCCTAATACCTGGAGTGTTGTTATCACGGTATACAAGTGTAGCACTTGTTTTATGGATTACACTATATTTACCAGCAATTATTATATTGTTTTTAAACTATTATAGCTGTCAAAAATAATAAAAAATAAAACTGTTTATAAAAATTAAATAAACTACTGAACACATTTTAGTGAATTTAAATAGGGTTCTGGTCTGATAGTAAACAAAGTGAATAAAATATAACCCAAGGCAATCCGACCAAAATTGCGATCTGTAGAGTCGTGACGTACGTACGTACATACGTACGTACGTACGTACATACGTACAGACCAACCGACAACTGCTGTTTGTGATTTTCAATTACAATTTTAATAGTATTTATGAACTCAAATTGATTTAAAAATGGTTCTATTTTATAGATTAGAATCTCCTCTTTTCAAAAAGCTTCAATTTGAATGGATTTCGTGTGAAATTAACTTAGATATAACTTCTTATATGAACGAAAGTCAGCTCTGACGCACAAAGCGATAATAAAGCACATACCGCTAGTTTAGCGGTATGTGCAATAAAACGAAATTAATAATTGCCAAGTTTGCGCATCATTCATAATCGATAATTCGAATGATCATTCGATTATAAAAACCGATTATTTCGATTCATTCGATTATTGAAATATATCGATTATGCCCACCACTAGGTTTACTTATAGTATTTCCTCAAACCTGAGTTTTTGTACATTCATTAATGGCCCAAGTGCTCACGTACCACTTTTCATGAAGTGTTTGATTCACGTAGAAATTTTGACCAGTGGTACAGATATGATAGATGAACAAGGAAAAATATGTTTGCCTGACTTACTGTGGTACTTACAGGTACTGCGCGGTGGACCCGGTCAAAGATATCAACCTGGAGGTGTCACTTAATATATTTTCTCATGTTTGAAATTTCCTAAGCGATAAGTTCAGGTGCCCGTGAGCAAACTCAAGTCTGCCATTTCATCAAGGAAAGGGTTGAACATGTCAAAATTCGTAACTTCCTTAAAAATATTTCATCGAGGCTGATTTTTTCAAATCTTACAGTAGCAATATTTCGGTGTATTTCTATAGTTTCATGCCTATACTAGATTTGAAAAAATCAGCCTTGATGAATTATTTTGAGGAAGCTGCGAATTTTGACATGTTCAACCATTTGCCAGATGGGGGTTGTCACGGGTACGAAATGCCAGACTTGAGTTTTGTATTCAAGGGCACATGGACTTATCGCTCAGGAAATTTCAAACATGATAATAGTATATTGTGCGACCAGTGAGAGAAGGAGAAGATTCTATGAGCGTGAAATTTGATGCACGAGCATAGCGAGTGCGGTAACACGCGAGTGGAATATTCTCCTTCGGTCAATGGTCGCACATAATACTTTATTCAACTAGCACGAGTAATATGTAATCGGGGCCCTGATAAAAGAGGAAAAAAAATTAAATCACTTCATTGATTGACGTACCCACCGCCCTCGATGCACACAAGATGGCCCTGACTTTCGCTGAATTGCGATGCTATTTTCATATATACAAATCGCTACCGCGTTCCTATTGGTCCAGAAACTATGCAGTAATAATTCATTACCGTACAGTTTCGGCTCGCTACCACGTTCCTATTGGTTCAGAAACTATGCAGTAATACATTATCGTACAGTTTCGGCTCATTATTAGCACTCTACGCATCAACATGAAGTAATTTATTATTTCTCCCGAATTTAGCAGGGCCCCGAAATTATATATTACTCACGTGTGTTGAATAAAATATATTAAGTGACACATCCAGTTTGACATCTTTGACCGGATCCACCCACGCACTGTCTTCGGTCTCAGCTGCCAGACTGCGGTTTTTACGTTCAGGGTAGTGCCCTTAATGTTTGAAGAAATACTATAGTAAAATCATCACTAGCTCGCTACCTATAACAAGCAATTCCACTTAAACGATTTTTCCATTTATCCACGGATTAATTGTACTTTTAAAAATCTTTTTATTACAATTAATTTAAACAGTAACACGATCTAGAAATTACTCAGCTGCAATTTTATTACATTATTTTGTCTTTCTGGTGACCACTAGAGCCGCTATATCCAATTACAAGGTACGTACAAAGTACCCAAAGGCCCGGGGGCTTGTGCAAAGTCCGTTGTGACCGGCATACCTACCTCGTCATTAGCGCATACCGCGGATGGGTCATTAGCTGCACCCTGAACACTGCACAGAATGCGAATCACTTGTTTTAACAAAAAAAAATGCCAATCATTGCTTTAAAATTATATGTACAGGGGTGAAGAACTTTTTCAACAATATTTTACAGCGTAATTAGAGTGCTTTCTTGCAAAGGACACTGACGTCATCATGCGTTCAGATGAATTTGTGTTCAGATCAATCTATCGTCGTTGGTTCTGTAATACCTCTTATGTGCAAAAAGTAAAATTTGCAGGAAAGGCCAAAAAGTGGTTATTTCAGTAATGGATGGTAAGAACTAGCAATTTCAGAGGTATATTATCTACACTATACATGCATAATTAAGACGAAGTATTTTCTTAAAAAACATTTAACGTTAATTTCGGATTTATTGGCACATGGGAGGAATTATTTGATACAACTTATCACATAAGAGTTATTTCCCCTTGTTGGTTACTGTAAAATTAATTTGGAGGTATTACTAGTGTATAGAGCTCCGTTTCCTGAATCTTTTCATCTAAAAAACGTAAAATCTGCCAACTATGCACATAAGAGCTATTACAGAACCAACGACGCTATTCTGCATGTGAAGGGGTGGATAGATGAAGTGTTTTCAGGCTCTGTTGTTCATGCGCTGTTGAAAACCGAGTCGGAATCAGATTTAAACCCCCAGCACCTACGTTTGTGCGTCAGAATCTGTTTTGGTGGTGAAACTGATTACATAATTGGTAGCACTGCATTTATTTTTAATTTTTTACATTTATACGTATCAAACTAAAATTACTAGGCTACTGTTATACAGGGTGACCGGTAATTGATCGTATTCATCTTGGGAGAAGAAACGATTACTAAAGTGGAAAGATTAAACCTCTATCACTTACGGGTCGGAAGTGCGTCATTTTCGAAAAAATCTACTTCGGTTTTCTTTTTGCAAAAATTCGAATTTTGGGAGTTAAAAATAAAAAAAAAATATTCTTACTTTATGGCCTGAATTTTTCCATGATCTGATGGCTTACTAATTGGCCAATCTTCCTAAAGCTAAAAACAACGAAATTTACTGTTAGATTTTATGTTGTGTGTTAAAATTTACAATAAACTAAAAAAAATAAAATAAAATATCATAAAAAAATGACAACTCCCAAGTGATAGAAGTTAAATGATCTAAATTAGTCATAGTTTCTTCTCCCGAGAGGATTTCGTAACTATACCTATTTATCCCTACCAGTAAACTCCGAAATATTTTCGTGTTGGTGAAGATCGTACGCAGAAACGATTTTAACAAAATTCGTGATGAAATTGTTCATAAAAATGTTTTTTTTTATGTTACATGAAATAACGACAATATTTTAAAATTGTTCGACCGCATTTAAAATATCACATTAAATACCGTTTGGTATAACTTCTGTTGAAACAATTGTTTAATGAATCAACATTGTTCTTCTGGCAAAAACAAATAATATTTTTTCAACAAGACGTTTTTGCAGTCGGAAATGTTGTCGTCTAATTAAAATCGCCGAATCCGGTCTTCTTTGACATCTCTGTTATTTATAGTTCTTGCTGCAACAATGCAACTGCCGTACAAACCTGTACTTACAACTTGCAACATTCCAATTGTATATACGCGCTAGCAATGAAGGCGGACTTTTGAAACTTTATTTCGATGACCACACATCAAAATAGACTTCTTTTTACACGCTTTATATTGGCTTCACCTGTATGTATGTATGTAAACATGGTTATGTTGTAACCGACTCCTTTGGGCTCGATTTTCACCCACTTTAAACGGACAGGTTTAATTTAAACTTTGTACACTTATCAAGAACCGGTGACAATACAATAATTTGATAAGTTTATCTCATTATCCTGATCAGGATCGCCAGAATTATATAATTATGTTTGTATGTATGTCTAGTTTTACGGTCATCGCAAACTGGAATGGCTGCAACGTATTTGTTGTTAGGTACTCCCTTGCAGAACGCAAATTACAACTCAAAAATAATCAAGCCTTTTATAGCACATCGAACTAAAAAGTGAAAAATAATTCCTAATAATATAAGTAGAAAATAATAATGAACAAAAAATATTAGTATGATTGTGAAAAAAGCGTGAGGCGCTTTGTGCCATATTTTTCGTATATCGAGCGCCTCACGCTTTTTTCACAATAATACTAATTTTTTTGTTCATTATTATCTTCTGCTTATATTAAGAATTATTTTTCACTTTTTAGTTCGATGTGCTAAAAAAGCGTGTTTTTAAGTTTTTTTAAACTATATAAATATTTATTTTTTGCAAAAAATATAAAATAGACCAAATCAAAAAAATTAATTTAATTAATTACGATCGTTTCACCCTAGGTCAGGTCATCTTCAGATAGGAATGTAAATTAAAAATTAATATTTAACTAAAAAACTACAGTTTTATCCGTCGATATTTGACTTCGATAAACACGAAATGTAGTTTTTTAGTTAAATATTAATTTTTAATTTGCATTCCTATTTTTTATATTAAGGGAGGGCAAATTTGCCACGGATCTCAGGAGGTAAATGCATTATTTTGTTGTCAAAGTTTAACACCGCGGCTACTATTTTTGTTTTTAATTTGCAATATGTTATAAATTATTAATAAAAATGACAGTTTTGGCCATCATCACCAAGTGGTGCATATTATACAGTCTTATCACGGACATCTTAGAAACTCCAACAAGATTAAAGTAACTAAAATCTGGAAAATACTGGATCAACGAGCGCGTGCAATACTGCGCAGTGCGATCCGTCTTTTTGACTGACAAGCCATGTCATTTTCGCTAACACGGCTCATGCAGCAAATACACTTTTCTGCTTAACAAGAACTTCTGAAATAAATGAGTACACAGTATTGTGTTGCAAATATTTATTTGAGTTATACTTCTTTTGGCACATTATGAAAAAATGATAGAATTCATTTTTACGCTGTAAGATTTTTAACAGATTGAAGTTGTCGACCGTTAAATACTAGCGGTCCCGTCCAGTTTCACCCGGGTGTAAAAGAACGAATGGGGAAGGGAGGAACATGAGTACACACATTCTTCTTAGTTTACCGAGATGAATGTTGTATCCAAATTTCATGATGATCGGAGTTATCGTTCAAAAGTTTTTGTCGATAAAAAGCAATATTTAAACTTTTTTTAACTAATATTTTTTTTCAATTAATTAAATTAAAATAAAATAAATTTAAATGTCAGCCTTAGAAGAAAGCAATGTAGAAAATAAAAAAAAATAAATAAAAATATATTCGCCCAACGTGGGGCTCGAACCCACGACCCTGATGTTGACAGTTGCATGCTCTACCGATTGATCCACCTGAGGTTGTGTTCTCACAACGCTAATATGAGTATATCTAGTTAGGTATAGAATAAAAGCTTATTTTTGAGATACATTTTGCAACATTTTTCATTAATGCTCCGCTCCTAATTGTCGTAGCGTAATATTATATAGCCTATAGCCTTCCTCGATAAATGAGCTATCCAACAAACATTTTTTTTTAATTTTTGAACCAGTAGTTCCTAAGATTAGCGCGTTCAAACAAACAAACAAACTCTTCAGCTTTATATATTAGTATAGAAGTATAGATGTTTATTTTAAGCACGTTCGCCAGAAAATCGACTGACGGCGCAGCGATCGAATAATATATAACGCTTTAAAATTGAATTGTAAACAATTTATAATTAATTATTTTCTCTGGATGTAATCAGATTATTTTTTTAGAGAGAGAGAGAGAGAGTTTATGTTACAATACTTGCTACAGTATAATAGTGAATATGACAGATGTCAAGTGATGTTTCATTTCAATACGAATAAAAATTACGTATGTGCTTATAAATTATACAGTAGTGATTGACAGTGAGTATTGTTGAATATTATTAAAAACATAATATTTTGTTAACTCAACTATTTGAGGCTCGTGGCAAATTTTACTAAATGTCGTAGGGCCCCTAATCACTAATCGATATTTCATTTTGACATTTTTGGTCCGGTTTACCCGATACGAAATTTAAGCCGTTCCAGGACTATTGAAACAGCCGGTATAAGGACGCAATATAGTACATTATAATATTATGTCAAATATGTTTCTCATTCGGTGCTTTTTGAATAAAAGAAGATAAAAATAATTTGTCTTATCCAAACATTTCACAAGACATGGCAATTTTACAAGTGAATTATCTTTGAAATTGCCAGAAAACCGTATTTTTCTCCTTGTGTAACCAAAACGCTCAGCAATATGTTTAAATTATGTTTACATTAGTACAGTCTCACAGGACAAGGGACAAAAATAAATAAGGAAACGTACCTACAGGTCGTTAGCTGAAGGTTCATTATATAGCGCAGAATTGTGTTGACATGCGCACAAGTCAAATGTATGAATGACAATAAGTTATATAACTCATATCAGTGTATAAAAATTAGAGGTGGAAAGCGGCCTACACACCTTGATGTTAGCTGCGATGCAGGCATCGACTCTTATGTTACATGAAACTTGCATCAGTTGCCTAAACGAAACGTCAGGTAGAAACACCAATGGACCACGGCTTACAAGCCCGAAAAGCAAGATTTAAAATATAAAGCAGTATGTAACACCACGTCTTAAAAAGCCACGCCGCCCTGGTGGTCATTTGAGGAAACAGAGGCAAGATGGCAGCGCAGCGTATGAACTAGGAAGTAGTGTTCATGTTAAAAAAAAACTTAAATTAATAAATGTGTTGAATTAAATAATACTCATGTTTCAAAATTACGTTAATAAATATGTTGAATTAAATAATATTTTGTTACAAACTTACATTAATAAATATGAAGATTGACTCTATTCAATAAATAGAGTAACTGTGATCCATTGAAGTTAATGATGAGTATTTGGAAAGAATTCCGTGGCATAAGGATCGAAAATGAAGCAATACTGAGACTTTTAAACTTGCATTTTATTTTTTTTTTACTTGAGAAACGTGCTCAGCAGCTTAGGCTATATGCACAAACTTGCATTTAATACTAACGTTTCGATACGTTTTGTATCATCTTCAGAGTGTTCTGTAATTATATTTTCTAAGAAAATATAATTACAGAACACTCTGAAGATGATACAAAACGTATCGAAACGTTAGTATTAAATGCAAGTTTAAAAAAATCTCAGTATTGCTTCATTTTCGATCCTTATGCCACGGAATTCTTTCCAAATACTCATCATTAATAAATATGTTGAATAAAATATTAATAATTGTTACAAGTAGAATTTTTCGGAGATTTATATGCTTCATAAACAAAAAAATTCGATTAATTTTTGCAATATTTCTTAAGAATAATAAATGGATCACTAAAATAATCTAATTAATGTAATGCACCATAGTAAAGATGAAAGATACTGTAAAGAACGTGTGTAAGTATGAAGAAACATTAAACTGATTTTATTAACGTTACTTATAACTTTTATGTGATGCGCTCCGTCCCACGACAGAGGGTGGAAATTTAAGAGATCCTAATAAATTTTTATGAAACATTTTTATTGCTGTTATAACAACTTACTAACTTTGTTGAACTACTGGAAAACGCTAATACATATTGATTGTGCCAATGGGTCTCGCAAACGTTATAAATTGCTATACGAAAAAAAATGTTCTTCATGGATATTTTACGAAGAGTTTGCAGTAAAATCGAAACGAAACTTCCGCTTCAAAATTAAGCCGAATATTTTGTCGAAGCCGAATGTTGAATTTACTGAATAATCGAGTGATTATGATTTTTTTTTAGATCTTGTAACATTTATTATTATTTTATTCAACATATTAACGTAAGGTTGTAACATGAATATTATTTAATTCAACACATTTATTAATTTAAGTTTTTTTAACATGAACACTACTTCTTAGTTCATACGCTCCGCTGCCATCTTGCCTCTGTTTTTTTACATGACCACCAGAGTGCCGGCGTGGCTTTTTAAGACGTGGTGTTACAATCTCACACACACAAAAGTTTTCAGAATTGGGTGTGTGTTTTAAAAAAATGCAACAGTATGTTAATATTCAGTGAAAACAAATAATATTAACGAAAATAGAAAAAAAATGTGAGTCGTAGTGGGAAGCCTGGCAGACGTGAAACATAAATTTCAGTGAGATTCTAGTAACTAAATGTCGCCCAAATTAAACAAACCCCATGCTCGCCACTCCAACAACACACAACGAACACACACAGCTGTTCAAAGCATGCAAACAGCAAGCGCAAATGAAACATAACACGTCCCGTAATAGTGTCATGCCAATTGCAACCAAACGCGTCATTAGATGCTGTTAAATTAAATCAATTCTTATTAACTTTTTTGGATCAACTTCCTCGATTTGTTAATCATAAAAATCGAGCTTAAGATGAGAGAATATAACACAAATAAAATGTTAACAGCACTAATAAACTCAAAGTACACAGAGCACAACTATTTACAAGGTATGTTTATGGGAATGATCTATATTTATTATTTATATATAGAATCAGTGGTATAGTCGAATTCCTTGTGTCATATCCTCTCATTATAGGCTCTATTGTTATGATTAAGAAATCGGGGAAGTTGATCGAAAAAAAAGTCGATCGCCGCAAACCAAATCAAAATTGGTTCATTTGTTCATGAGATATCGTGAACGAAAAATTTGTAAAAAGGTGTTTTTTTTTAATTACTCGTAAAATTCCTATGAGATCGATTTTTCTGTAATAAATTACTTTTTTAGGTTAAAAAATTGCGTCGACTGCCGCAAATCGCATCAAAATCGGTTCATTTGTTCACGAGATACCGTGAACGAAAATTTCGTAACAAAGTGTTTTTTTTTGAGCTCGAAGAGCTAAAAAATAAACTTCTTGCTATATTTTATATATTTTTGAGCGTTTTGAACTCGAAAATAGCGGGAAGTTACAGGGATGGCCTGCAGGGTCAAACTTCTTTTCAATTTTTTTTTTTATAATTTTATTCGCTATCACAATGACAGATTCTAACATTAAAGGTTGAAATCGATATTGTTGCAACGTGTGACAATTTACCACAAGTCAATATGTCTTGTCAACTACATTACATAAGTATCAATTAGTGTAGTCGTTAAGTAAACAAATTACTTGCTTTAATAAGACAAATGTAGGTACCTATACGTGTCTCAGGTTGTCTGATAGAAAATGCACCATTATTGCTAACATTTGGTAAATAAACAGTATGTATTAATTAATGTACATCAATATACTTGATACTGTCTGTATATACTTATAGAATTCTCGTGTCACAATTTTGGCCGCGCTAATTTCCGAAATCACTGAATCGATTTCAATGAAATTTTGTAAATGTGTCTTGTTTGATGACACTTACGCTGTAGGATAGTTTTTATTAAATAAATTGTATAAAATTACGATGTTTTGACATATATACTATTTAACTAACATGTAACGACATCTGATAGATTTTACTCAAAGCTATTAGTTCAGAAGCAAACAAAAAAATGTTTTAGTACCAAGTAGCGACACCTGTTGGAATTCGTTCAAATCTATTAGTTCTGATGCAAATCTGGTAGAATTTGCTCAAAGCTATTAGTTCAGAGTCCGGGCTGCAAACGAAATACATTTTGCAGAATTATATCTATCGCCTCGGGCATCATGGCGCGCAGTGCAAGAATATCAAACTTTCGGCCCTTGTGGTGTAATATGTTATTAATTTTTAGACAGGAAAAACCTTATGCGGCATTGAGCGGAATAAATTTCTACGAGGAGGTGTGATTCAGAAAGTTTTGTGCGTTGAATTAAATAATCAGGCAGACAGAGGAAGATCACTGAGTGGTAATTTGTTTTCTTTTGATTATTTTTAAATACTTGCATAAATTTGAAAAATGTGTGACGTCATATCAGGAGGGAGGGGGTTCTGAAAATGTGACAACCTGTGACAAGGACGAGGGGAGGGGTTAAAAAGTCCTAAAATTCGTGTGACGTAATTTATGGATGGCCCCTTATTAGCAGTGTTCCTATCGTATGTTCCATAATTACACAAAAAACTACATCATATTCTGTTGAAATAATTGTAATTAATTAAACCAAGTGACGATAAAAAACACAATTATTTAAAAAAGCTCAAACGTCAAATCCTTATTTGCCGTCGCGTATATAATTTCTTCAGGCTTAATTTTGTAGAGAGACATTTACTCGAGTTTTAATATACAATCCGACTCTTCTTTGTTATTGTGTTTTAAACAAAAAGTTTTCGTTTCAAATCTGTCTAGGTTTACGTCACACTTGAAAAGACAATGTAAGTCTAATTTTATATGTTATAGTGAAAAACATACGTCGCTCTATCTGTTAAAAACTTTAAAACTTTTAACATTCAAACAATAACTTTCTGTCGAGAACGGTTGTTGAAAACAACCCAATTTCCGTCACGAAAAAGACACTCCATGTCAAGTATCAGTTATATTGTATCAGTCGAGGAACTAAAGCACTAAAAACGGCTTAACTATCGATTTTTTGTGCAGTAAGATGGATCTTAAAGCGGTTTTGTGCGTTCGATTCGTGGGAACGTCTACAAACTTTATGAACTAAATTGATCAATGTTTAATAAAAAGCATTTTTGCCTAAAAAACATGCATTTTAGAAGTGCATCTCGAAGCCAAATGAACGACGGGACCATTTCAACTTCAAACTGTTGAAATTTGATATAGTTTAATAAAGAAAATAAAATTTCTATTACCACCTGCGGTGACACGGGTAATGGCTAATATTCAATATAATATTTGCTGTTCGTTGCCTTGCTTACCTACATAATATGTTCCACGTCATGTAAAAATTAATCAAAGCATGCTTAAATTTTTGATTAACGTCTGAATAGAACTCTTCAAATAAATAAAATTGTCGACCAATTTTCTTCAGACTATATATTGACAAAAAATGAAATTATAAATCAATATTACAAAAGAGAATAAGATAATAAGATGACGTTTCGATCCGGATTTGAACTTCTTCAGATTTAAGAAATCTCCGTTTAAGGAGGTTGAGCCGTTTTACGAAGATAATGAAAAAAATCTGAAAGAAAGTTTTTTTAATAGATTTTTTTATGATAAAATTTTCTGTAGAGAATCCAAAATCATTATTATTAGGAGATTTATAAAGTTAAAAATCAAAAAAAAAACTTTTACATGTAGTCTTATGGAAAATATGTCAACCTAGCATGCAAACGGTACATTTTAATTTTTTGCAAATAACCAAATAATGTCAGCAGTTCCGAAAAATAACTATGTAAAGCATCGATGTCTGACGCATATTTTAATATTTTTTTCCAATTTAATTAGGAGACTTTTAATCAATAAAAAAAAAGTAAACCTTAGCATTTTTCGATTATAGACTTTTATTCTGGACAATTTTAACTGAATTTTCAACTTTTTAATGATTTAATTTTAATTTTTATTACTTCTAATTTCTTTTTTTAATTATTTACTGCAAAAAGTATGTAAAATACAGATATTTACATAAATTTATTTTTTCTAACCTAACTGTCAAAAAATTCAAAAGTTAATCCATTAAGTAAAATACTGAAATAATTAATTAATATTAAAAAAAAATTATTTATTTATGCCTTTATGACAATAATTTATTGGTATCATCGACTTATAACCTTTTGTAAAAATTTATTATGGAAAAGTTCCCATTTAGAATTCGACTTACTTTTGATTGAGACTGTAACGCATCAACCTCTTTAATAACGCCACGAAGTGCACAGTCCCTTGAGTGTCGCTATATAGAGTTTACACTGTATATTGTCGAAACCGGAGCCACAAAATGGATCAATTTTAAAAGAGTAACGATTCCAATGAATATTCCGTATGCAAACGGATATTTTCATAAATTCTTTACACATAACTCGCTATACAATATTACGGAGCATTGACGTATAATATTTCAAAACACGTAATAAATGTAATAAGCAGGTGCAATGGTAGTGTAATGCAATATAATGTAATGTCATTTACATTGCATTATGGTTATATACGAGATAAAACTTATATTCTGCTCGCATTTATCTACGCATTCAAAAAGCCTGCGTCTCACAGACTATAAGCGAGACTATCGAGTGCCACCGCCCAGCAATCCAAAAAATTATCTTCGTTATGAGATATATCAAACAACAACGCTAATGGCGGTGATGGATTTATAATAATGCACAGGCCTAGAGAACTACCCATTACGAGAATTTGACAGTTAGAAATATTCTTATGGTCATATTCACCGAACGTAAGTAGTTATTTATTCGGTTCATTTGTTTCATTCTTCCGAATAAATAGCGATTATTCAATTCACCAAGCATAATTATGTTTACTGCAGGTATAAATTTATTCTTTGCAAATTCTTGAGTATAAATATTTATTCGCCTGAGAAAATAATAATGGCCAGCACATAGATCATAATACCTAACCTATAAACGTGGAGCATTATATCTGCAGTTGCTCTTATTTATGTATTGTTTATTAACCTTTTGTGAAGTGTATAGTTGTAAAACATTAAAGTTAGTGGAAGTTTTGCTTGCAATTGGGTTAAGATAAAATATTATAATTATTTTAATAAAACACTTTTTTTGACGTTTGCAATAATGCCACCGATCGGATTTTTGGGTGAACGTCGCTACATTCAACAAAAATATCAAGGAGTATAGTGCAGTGTGTATTTATTCTTCAAATAACTATTTTACCTGATAATTTGGTTTTAATTAAAAGTAAATTTTATTGTAATGAATAAATTTGTTCCAAGATTAGTAATTTCTATCTTTAATAGTGTTCGATGAATATGGCCATTAGAGTTCTGATTAAAAATTATATGTTTGCACAGAACTTTATTTATGATCACTTCATGGATATGTAATGTTCCCCGTGTTTTAAGGTGACGTAATCAACACGTAGTCACAAAGGTCCGCTGCTTTTCCTCGGCCGGGATAGGCTCGCCGGAAACCAGGGCACTTATTAGCAGCGGTATACGATGAATTGAATAAAGAGAAGTTTAGCGTATTTTCAATGTCGCGTTAAATCGACTTTTATTAACAAAAACTTATTATCTACACTTTACAAAAATCATTACATTTCTTCTGGATCTAATATTATGAAAAGTAGTGAAACGTTAGAGAGTGAATCAAACAGATTAAAAGAAGAAGATATTAATAAAAGCCGAAATCCTGCGCTATGAATTAAAACAACAAAAAAAGAAAAGAAAAACTAGGGCACCGTTATAAAAACCTAGGACAACAAAAAAGTTAAATCCGGCGCTGAATAATGGCAACGGTTGTCGAGCGTCTATAATCTACAATCTAATCTAATCGAAAGTCTTACCAGAAACTAAGTGTAAGTCTATAGAAACATCAGAACGTGAACAAGATTATAAAACGTCATAAGCTCGATTTTAAATGTTTGAGTATCCAAAATTTCAAAGTGAGACACAAAACGTGGGTGCTGGATGGCTGTTGATTGCAGTGCTTTTTGTTTAGTTTATTTTATTATTTTATTGTTACGTGGATATAGAAAGATGCCACTATTAGAAATTATATATTCGTAGTAAGTTTTGATATGTTTTATTCACAAATATTTGTATTTTTATAAGGGGTACAGTCCTATTGATTTCTATGATCAATAAATTATTATTATTATTTTAGTTTTGTTTTTTATTCACCAGATTATTACATACTTCTTTCGGAAAAACATTTTTTGGTTGTTCAAATCATGAAAATTAAAAATTTTGGAACAACCTATGTATATTTATGAACAAGAGTAGATATTATGAAATAATATATAAATAAATATTATATAACATGAAGATCTCAAGTCTCGTGGAGTAAAAGCAGCTTATGTGATTAGTTTATAAGGGAGTACAATAGTATAGTACATGCATGGAGTTAGAGGTACGTACACGTTGTGAAGAATAAGACAGGGGTAGATTCCCTCGAGATGTTAATAATACCTCTGAATGTGATCTAGTCTGCATCTGAAGTTTCTAGCTGTCTGACGCTAGTTCCCTCTAAACCCTGAACTTTAAGGCGCTTGTTGGCGCACCATTTCATTAAGGCTAACCTCAGATAAACAAATGAAAAGGATATTTATATATTTGTGCATCCAAATCAACCGGTGAAAATATATATGTCGTGATATTATAATGTCACTAGTAAAATTATAATTGCACGCAACTTTGTCAATCGTCTCTAATTCTTACAATCTCAGTTACATTATAATTCCACTAGACCAGAGGTCCCCAAACTTTTTTGTCTCGTAGACCACTTGCCATATTTTTCGGTTTTGGGTAGACCCCCTGCTTATCTAATATTGATTTTTTGCACATTCATTAATTTCAAATGTATTTTTGACAACCTGTGTAGTGCTACTCACTTTGAACGATTTAAATTTATAACGGTAGTGAAATGTAGTGTGAAATGTTTAGTTTTATACGTTTATTAATTAGATTCAAATTAAACGAATCAAATTAAAATTTACTTTCTGTTACATAAAATAACTAAGCAAAAAATAAATGCTTTTAGTGTGAGGGATGAACCCAATGCTTTAATAATAAATTTTCAACATTTGGCATCAATTTAGTTAGATATAATCTTAAATCTCTTCGGTTAACGATGTCCAGTTTGTTCCTTTTTTTGTTAGGAGATTCACTATCGTTGACCCCTATTTTCATTTCATGGACCCCCAATTTTTTTTTCTGCTGACATGGACCCCTTTGGAAATCACTGCACTAGACCCACCCAGTGATATTGCCCGGCAGTAATATTTTGACCATTTCACCAGATGTGCAAGGCCGTTACGTAGTAAGACGGTTGATGATGAACACAGTTATGTTCCCGGGCCTGGAATAGTTGAGCCCATCCGCCCCTGGTTATCGGGCTTTAGAAAAAGACGAGCGTTTTCTCTGTCGTATTGGATGTAGTCATCACATTGTACTAATATCGGAAATGCTAGGTCTATTTATATTTACGTTTTTGAGGCTAACCATTAAATGATTACCATATTATTCCTTTGATTTAAAGTTACAAAGTTGCCATGGAAACCCGTACAGCTGCAAAACTGAATTTTTATCAAGTGAGCCTTGAGTGTGAAGCTATGAAGTGCAACCATAGAGATATATAGAGAGTACGCTAGCCATAAATAAAAGTGTCTGCAGTTCAGAGAGAGAACGCTGCCAACGTCCCGTATCACTATAATATTATGTTTACTCAAATCAGCATTGTTTTGTATCATTACCATAGAGATAATGAACTTTTCTCTCTCCGAACACAGATACTTTCACGGCTCACTCGCGTACTCTAGTTTAATATCTCTATGAGTGCAACTGATTTTTAAGATACTTAGTTGTACAAATTCACTAGGAGTAAACAGAAATTACTGAACAAAATGAGCAATTATATAGTAAAAACCAAATCCATGTGGTACACTATATAACTTAGTTACCTTGTAATAATTATATTGTACTAATACAGACTCCAGCATTTATCTTATATATAAATAATTAGTCGCATTCAACTATTTGTGTTCTAATTACCGTTCTTACGTAACCACAGTGGTTGCAAAATTTATAAACACTGCTTGTAATCACTAATGTTTAACATGCTGTTTAGGTAGTCATTTTGCTTAACAGAACAAACAAATGAGATTAGCCGGAGTGTTTATTTTGCTAATCACTTGGTAATCATCATGGGTATTGTTAGTAGAATTGACCCAAATATTTTGTAATAGGTAATTGTAGAGAAGAGGTACTGTATAGAAGTTTATTTCTAATGGAACAGTGTGACCCGAAATTTTAGTTTGTCTTGTTAGATGATAGAACGATCTCTCATCTTTAGAAGCAATTTTGAGCATTTATCTAAACGCCGTAGAAAATAAATATAAGAAATTCATCAACTTCTGTCGATTTTTTCTTTAATTAATAAAAAATTAAGAAAAATAGAATGATTGAGGTGTGAAGCTTGAGTGCGCCGCATCGCCGTCTAGACAATTGGAGTGGGAATTGCACTTTGGGGTGATCGCCAAATATAATAATAATAATAATAATAATATATTTATACCTTAAAAACTGCTCCCAAGAATGGGAAAAGAACAAGTCAATACAGTAAAAATATAATACAAATAAAATACAATACTTAACACGTTGACTGCCAACTACGAGATAACTCGTAGATTGCGTTCTTTTCTAGGACGCCGACTACGAGTTATCTCGTAGTTGACTGCCAACTACGAGATAACTCGTAGATTGCGTTCTTTTCTAGGACGCCGACTACGAGTTATCTCGTACTGTGTTTACTTGCCATATTTGTGCAGCTACGATTTAACTCGTAATATATCAGTGCTAATATGGATAGATGGCTTCTGGGAAGAGAACAAAAAATCAACGCTGGTTTAAATGAACAGAAAATTTATTAATAAATGAACAGAAAATATAATTATAAAAACAACACACTCAACAAAGACGTAAATGTGATGCACTCGACAATATCTCAGATACTACAGACGAATATGGACGCATATCTCTGATTCAGCTTTAGCGAAGCGACAGGTCTAAGCGTGTCTGTGTACGAATTAACTCGTAGTTGGCTTAAAGAAAATACATTTTTTTTTTGCTTTTTGATGATAACTATGTACCTACTATAATTAGAGTCTTTAATAATATAATATGATTAAATGAAATTGGCTTTTTAGACCGGAATTCTGAAAATTGCCGTGGCAGTCAACGTGTTAAAAAAGTGCATTAATTGAATAAAAAGTTTTCTCCAATAAAAATAATTTAAGTTTCCGTTTAAATTGGAATTTGAATAAGCTTGACCTAATGTCGTCAGGATTAAACCTTTATAATTAATAGTATCTCTTCTCTGGTAATTGTAAAAGTCGTTATTACAACAAACTAGTTACTATAGGTAACTAGGTTATTTATTGTGCATGCGGATTTGGTTTTTACTAGATCTAATTTTTTGTACACTATAGATCTATTTTAAGTAGTGATTCATTATTCTTCTCTACTAAAAATAGCATCGTATTCAAAAGTAATAAGTTCTAATATACCCTTTCAGAAATGTTTTATTTTGGAGTTTCCAAATGTTAAATTATCTTTTGTTATATCTAGCAATTTAATAAGTGATACAAGACATATTACTTTTCAATACTTGTAAAATAGATTAATAAAAAGATTTTGTAATAATCTTAAAATCTTAAAAATAAATAAAATCTTTTATTATAAAAAAATATAATACTGAAGAAAACCAACCCATCTGCAATGATGTATTTTATAGAATTGAAAGAAATAAAATAAAATTAAAAAAAATAAACCGATGATGTAGAAGTAAACGTAATGAAATAATTCCATTTGCTCTTTTTAATTCGAAACTGAAGCCACACACAACTGAACAGGAAATACAATTGTGAGCTTGGCTCGTGCTTTCTCTACACAAGGTTTAAAAGAACTGGACCAATTAATTCATAATTCTTTTCAAAAATAAACATAGCGTTTTACAATAGGGTGCCCAAATAACAGTTCGTAATTAATTGATGGAACAATCATAGGTACTTTACCAAAAATATTTATTTAAATAATATGTTTAAATGACACAATTCAGCCACACAGCTTTCATACGATACTGAGTCGGTATTGCACAAACTATGAGAAGTTGCTGGACTTTTTTGAATCTGATAGCTAGACGATAGAGCGCTTTTCCAGAATATTTGTGTCTAAAACGGCAGATCGATTATGATGAAATTCGGTACACTACCGATCAGTATATAAACATTTCTGTTGCATTGGTTACAATATACAGTGTAAAATCTATATAGCGACACTCAAGGAACTGTGCACTTTGTAGAGTTATTGAGAGTTGTCGTTAAACGGAGAGAAGAATGAATCCATTAATATTTTTTTACTATAATATGTATGTACTCTTCTATACTAATATAGAAAGCAGAAGAGTTTGTTTGTTTGTTTGAACGCGCTAATCTCAGGAACTACTGGTTCGAATTGAAAAATTTTTTTTTTGTTGAATAGCCCATTTATCGAGGAAGGCTATAGGCTATATAATATCACGTTACGACTAATAAGAGCGAAAAATCAATGAAAAATGTTGCAGAATGTCAGTCAACATTTTTCACCATATATTATATTATATTATATTCAGGTGAAATGCCCTAACAGAATATCCCAATATTAGCGGCCCACGTACCGAATCTCGGTTAGCTAAGTCGGTAGCGCGCTCAACTCTTAATCTCAGGGTCGTGGGTTCGAGCCCCACCTTGGGCGAATATGTTTTTAATGTTTTTTTTATTTTGTTTTTTTCTAAGGCTATCATTTAAATTTATTTTAGTTTTATTTACAACTAATTAAAATTAAATAAATCTAAATAATAGCTCAACTATTACAGTACCTATATATAAAAATAATTTTCCTACAGTGTTTTCAATTAAATATTTATTATATTTTATTAATTATACAGTAATTATTGATTTAAAAGAAATAATTATTACTTAAAAAAAATATTTTCATCAAAAATGGAGGTTTGAGTTTAAAATAAGTAATAAAGCAGGGAACTGCCGAAAACTAAGATGAATGTGCATACTCATGTCTCTTCCTTCCCCATTCGTTTTTTTGCACCCGCGTGAAACCGGGCGGGACCTCTATATTATATAAAATTTGCAAGTGACCAACTAAGAATATGATAACTTATCGCTAAGCAGCTGAGCTAAACATATGAAAGATAGTCCCAACAAACAAAAGAACGAATTTTTTAGAATCTTCGGGACGCATGATGCCGACAACAAAGTAACAAAATATTATTATTTATAGTGGGTGTGTCGTTATTTAGAGTGTATCATTGTATGAGCAACAAAGTAAACCGACTAGAGTTAAGAAATTTCGACGTTTTAAGGAGATTATCGTTAAATCGAGTGACGTTAATTCGAAATCTACTGAGTAATTAAGCAGTTACTACTTACCCCTGTTACTACTAGCCCCCCGTTCCCCTACATATGATTTTTATATGTTAAGTTTCCTTTTATTATAAAAATAATTGATAAAATCTTGAGCCCCATTTCCTTCAGATTAAAAAAAACAAATTTACATTCGCTAAACTGAGTCAGCAAATCCATACTGCAACAATAGTATTTTTATAAATGGTTTTGACTAGAAAACCTTAGTAAACGTACGATTTCCATTGGGATTCCGGACAGACAAATCCCTTGCGAATGATATACCATTAAAAGCTTCCAACACACACAGACTGAGATAGTGGAGCCGAGTTTCGGTCGTGCAGATATAAATCTTGTAAGATTCTAGTAAAATTATAGCAGCAGTAGCACAGTTTGAGATCTCGCACAGGTAATCTAGGGATGGATAAACATAGTGAATTTTTTTTGGAGCATACAAATAATGCAAGAATAGATCATATGCATGTATTTTTTATATTTTTAAATCATAATATGGAAAAAAATTGATAATCATTTAAAAATGTACTATTATCATACGAAAAAAAATTGATTTTCACATTCACAACTACATAGTTTAAACAATCGGCCATGTTGGCGGGCTTATGTGACGTCATGATATACGGTTCATGTCAAACTTGATGTCCAATTCTAAGCTTTTTCATGAAGTTTATTTGTTGTTTTCTCTAAATACTGATATAATCTTACTGTGAGATGACACAGTAGTCATGGAAATTATTGTTGATATATATAGGTATTCTGACGTCACTTTGCGTTTTGATAATTCAAAAATACCGCGTATTTTCTAGATTTTCAATTATTTGTATTTTTTTCAGTGATTAAATTAATAAAATAACCATTACGATATGATCCGGAACTAAAATATATTTCGAAATAAAAAATTTAAACCAATTTGGAGTTTCATGTGTATGTTCTATTGTAACGCGTGAAATTTATGTATTCTCACTGAGAATACGTATGTGCACAAAATTTCAAGTCGATCGTATATGCGGAAGTTGCTCAAAATTGACTTGCAAGATTAGTCTTAAACATGCATATTGACCCAAATCAAAGATTATAAAGTAATATAAGTTTTAACCCAGTAGATTGTGACTTGAATCTACGAGGTTTGCTAATTTGTTAGCTATATGAAAATCATTAATGCATTACAGAAAATCGTTCCACTTAAAATGCAATATACACCGAAAGCGAACGATTTTCTGTAATGCATTAACGATATCCTTAGTTACCATATCAATGTGGTGGGAGTACCGGTGCTGATGGTGGTGGAACGTGTCTTCAACGTTTCTAACACACCTTTTCTTTCTATTATAATATATTGCACATACCGCTAAACTAGCGGTATGTGCTTTATTATCGCTTTGTGCGTCAGAGCTGACTTTCGTTCATATAAGAAGTTATATCTAAGTTAATTTCACACGAAATCCATTCAAATTGAAGCTTTTTGAAAAGAGGAGATTCTAATCTATAAAACAGAACCATTTTTAAATCAATTCGAGTTCATAAATACTATTAAAATTGTAATTGAAAATCACAAACAGCAGTTGTCGGTTGGTCTGTACGTATGTACGTATGTCACGACTCTACAGATCGCAATTTTGGTCGGATTGCCTTGGGTTATATTTTATTCACTTTGTTTACTATCAGACCAGAACCCTATTTAAATTCACTAAAATGTGTTCAGTAGTTTAATTTTTATAAACAGTTTTATTTTATTATTTTTGACAGTTAAGTAGTTTTAAAAAACAATATAATAATTGCTGTGTAAATATAATGTAATCCATAAAACAAGTGCTACACTTCTATACCGTGATAACACCACTACAAGTATTAGGCCGCCGTGGCGTAATGGTTATGCCGTTGGATCCCCAAGGGCAAGGTCCTGGGTTCGATTCCTTACGAAATCATTGATTTTTTTTTCTTTTTTTTCTTTTTATTTTGTTTTATTTTATTCCACTTGATATTAATTATATATTATATTATGTATAGTTCTTAATTTTTTTTATTTTTGCAAACTTAAAAAAAATATTTTTTCAATTTTTAATTATTTATTTCTTTAAATTTTTAAATCTTTTTAAATTTATAAAAAATATTTTGTAATTGTTATTTTTTTATCATACAATGGAAAACTAGCGGGATGTGCACTTTTGGTCTTGCCAACTATTTCTGTCTAGCCGCGCTGAACCGATCTAGTGTGCTACTGATGTGCTGTTTTCATTAATTAACAATAATAATGCGTTTAACGTCCTTTTCTCGACTGTATGTCATAACAGACGCCATTCGCACCATTACTTTTTTTCCATCTATCATACTTCCCGTTATTTTCTACTTAATTAATAGCAGTAGGCGAATGAAGGAATTTTGAGAATAGGAGTTTGACAACTAATCGGCCATGGCCTTTGAATAAGGAACCATCTCGACATTTATCCTGAATTATTGAGAGAAACCACGGAAAACAAGATGGCCGATACTGGAATTACCGGTTCTCGGCGAGAGGCAGCAGGAAAAAGTCGCAGTCACATCTGCCCCGTCGAGATTCGAACCCGGTACCTCCCGAGTGCGAGTCTAGTGCTCTCACTTATATATCTATAGACTATATCTTACATCACATAAATAATTTCGTTATCCAAACACAGAAGCACGCGTATAGTACTTATTTTTAATCAATAAAAATAAATATTTTACGTGTAAATATGAAAGAAATGTTCTATTTATTTAACGGGACAGAATCCCTTTCCATTATTCTTGAAGAATGCTCTCCCATTCTTAGTGAAATGAATGAGGGAGAAACGTGAGGCATATTTGTATTGGAGAGAGTGAGAGAAATACAGAGAAAGACACACCGGGATAGCGGCGCAGTGTTATATAACACAAAGCTAATTTTCACATACCGATGGCTCGCAATATTTCCCGCCGGATGAATGCGATGTGGCGGCAATGCGGCGAGGTGCGGTTCGGATATAGGTGGCTCTGACGCGATGCTGTCGCCTCGACGCGCGCTCCGACGAAACGGGAAGACGAATTATGTCTCACAAATGACACATACATACACACAAGTGATGTGTCCACATGACTCTTTATTGGGAGCTGGCTCCGTGCGCTCCGCTCACTAAAAAGACTCGCTGTTCAAATGAGCGACACTAGACAGTACGCACTACACAAGACTGCAGACTGCGGCGGTGTGAACAGTCATCACGCAAGCTCAGGAGTCACGTAGCATTGCACAGCACAATACACACACTCAGCTCTGAGCTCATTTTAATATGATTCTGATCTTATATTATTCGCATTTCGGATAAACTATAAAGTATAATAAAAGCTTAACAATAATAATGTTTATTGTTACAATATTATATCTTTGTCAACGACGTCAATGTGAATGATTTAAGTCACTGTAAGCTTAGTACTATAACACTTACAGTGTGTCATTCAACATTAAATGACTCAGCAGAGATAACGGCGTACGTGCAAAATTCACTAGTGTCTCTGTGGCCTGTGCTGTGTGCGCTCTGTAAATGTGCGAATGCAACAGTGCAGAACAGCTCAGCACAGTGCAATGGCACTCGGAGTGAGTCATTCACAAAAAAAGAGCGAATCGCTCCGCTCCGAGAAAGGAGTCGTTCATTATGAACGACTCGCTCAGGAGCGACACATCACTAGTTTAGGTCTCAAACTCTCAAGTTTTCCGAGCCCGATTACAGGTTCGAAATAGAAAAGCGGAGCATCAATGAAAAATGTTGCTAAATATAACTTAAATGTTGTTCAACCGACAAAAACTTTTGAACGGTAACTCCGATCATCATGAATTTGGACATAACATTCATCTCGGTAAACTAAGATTAACGTACCTACGTACTCATGTCCCTCCCCCCCCCCCCCATTCATTCTTTTGCACCCGGTTGAAACCGGGCGGGACCGCTAGTATAATATATATGCTATACTTTAATCTAGGGATTTCATATCTTTGATTAACGAAAGTTTTATCCGAAACAATTTACAAGAAATCGTAAAATTAACTCAAAAGAATATGTTGTCGATTTGACCAATTTTTTTGCTAGTTAAAAAAATTGGTCAAATCGACATCTGCTGAATCAATTTTACAATTTCATGTAAAGTGTTTGGGATAAAACTTTCGTATTTTTAGACGGGGAGTCCGAATCCACGATAAAAAATAGGTGTTCCCAAAGTTCCCCCCTCCTCTGAAGGAGGTTGGGCAGGGTGTAGGGTAATTCAAGGGCGTAGATATTTTTTCCTCTGAGGTTTGAGGAGAGGGTAAAGCAAGAAAAATCAAAATTCTTTCAGTTTTATTCATACGAATGACCTTTTTTTAGTGACCTAATTTGAAAAATTGGTGAGCAAAAAAAAAACAAGGCCCTTTCATTTTCGCAACAAAAAGGTCTTCTTTCGTTTTCGCGCACACTCTTTGTTGTAAGTGAGACAAAGACGGAGCATTACAACTATTTGACGTTTAAAATGAAAACAACTGTTTTTTTGTATCAAAAATACATTTCATCGAATTTTGCTGCATTTTGTAACGGGAAATAATGTAGGTTAGTTAAAAAAATCCTTTTAAATGTATATTATAAATTATGCTAATAAATATATATACCTATACATATTTTGTCTATTAATTAATCAAAAATTATGTTTTGTAGATATGTGCTACAGAGTGAGGTTATATTGTGTTTGATAAAATTTGAGACGAACCGACTGCATATTATTGTTCGTTTATGAATTTAACATGAGCAAATTTGAGGTATTTACGCACTGTTCTTAATAAATATATTTAAAATAATTATGGCAGGAAGAAGTTTTACTTCAGTCGTGTGGTTTAAAGCACACTCGCTTTTTCTTTGTTCACCAACTGCTAGGGATTTATAATTTACAATCAATTAGCTAACTGTTAAAATTTAAATGTTGACGAAGAGCAAAAAATTCCAAGCAGTAATTTAAAAACAGTTGTTTGGACATCATAATTTGGTATTAGTCATTTTTGGTACAAGTTATTCTTTAGTTTTATTTTGTTCCATCAGTAATTTTTAGTCTTCACTTCTCACGTAACTCCGGGGTCAAGATGACATATTGTACTTTTAGTATTCTTATATAGAATAAAGTTTGTGTTTGTGAAGTTGTAACAAGAAACAAACCGTCTCGTTAAATAAAACTTATATAATTCTCTCGTGTCACTGAAGCGCAAAAACGGTTAAGGTGGGTCTTCAGAGCATTGCTACAAAGCATAGTAAAGCATCACATTGTTTAAAATAAAAATAATAAATCTGCGAAAGTAGTACTGAGAGTTAAGACGAAATTTGTAGAGAATCTTATACTCTATAACTTTTATAATAAATGCAAATACGATTTGAGGCAAAGGAAGCGAGATATTTCCAAAAAACTGATTTTCGCAACCTTTGACCTTGAGTATCTAAGGACGCTCACACGTAACCTTATATGATTTTTGAGACAATATTAAGAATGCTAAAATAGAGGTTTATACAAATATTCAGCTTATTCTGTTTTATTTCGAGATGAAACCCTAAACTCTAAAGTGACTGAACTATGTGAATAATGCCCGTGAATCGATCATATTTTGAAGTAAAACTTCTTTAGGCACGCTTGACTTGGAGAGTAAGCTGGTAAATGCCTGACGAAATCGTTTACGGAAGTGCATCATATCGCGATGCCTGACGAAATCATTTACGGAAGTGCATCATCGGAGTTGAGAGGGAGATATAAGTTAATGAGTGCGACAAAGACGGAGCATTAATACAACTATTAGACGTTTAAAATGAAAACAACTGTTTTTTTGAATCAAAAATACATTACATCGAATTTTGCTGCATTTTGTAACGGTAAATAATATAGGTTAGTTTTTAAATATATTATAAATTATGCTAATAAATATATATTACATATTTTGCCTAATAATTAATCAAAAATTATATTTTGTAGATATGTGCTACAGAGTGAGGTTATATATTGTGTTCGATAAACTTTGAGACGAACCGACTGCATATTATTGTTCGCTTATGAATTTAACATGAGCAAATTTGAGGTATTTACGCATTATTCTTAATAAATATATTTAAAATAATTATGGCAGGAAGAAGTTTTACTTCAGTCGTGTGGTCTAAAGCACACTCGCTTTTTTTTCAGCCAAGTTCACTATGTTTGTACCATTCGTTTCGATAGTATGTACCTACGGTACTGCAACTGATAAACGTAGACCAACAGTGATCATAAAATTAATCCTTATTTACAGCCCGTGTCCGAACTAGATTTAAGAGGCACGAACACGGAAATAAGAAACGTTAATAACAAACAACAACACGAAACACGAACGCAAAAAAATAAAAACAAACGTTCTCTCTAATGAAAAGTAAAAGATACACACAACACAGAACTCTCTCTCTGCTCACAAATCCACTTAAAGTTGGAGTGAATAAACTCAAATTAACTCATAGGTGAAAACCCTTTGATATAACATATCGACCCAAATAATATTTGCGCCAAAGAGACAAAAGCGCTTATGTAGAATTTGTCGCATTTTTAAACCCCGATGCAAAAAAGTGAATATATATGTCTTCAGCATAAAGTAGTGTTGATCCAATAGAATATTACGATGAAGGAAGGTTTTGGTTGAGGATCATAAATAAATAAGCTTTACCAATGTTTCGCTAGTGGCCAACGTTTCGAAAAATTTATTTTCATCTTCAGGGTTTCAAGCTGGTCGAAAGGTGGTAAATTGTTAAAACAACATACATGATCATATTATTATGAGTTATACTAGTGTGACCTGTGCGAATTATTCGCACTAAATAATTATAATAATTATCACTTTACAAAATTATTTTTTAAATATGATTGCAGGTATTCAATTCGTTTCTAATTTTGCACACTGTTTATAACGTTCTTCTTTTTGTTGTATTACAGTATGAAGCTCAGATGACAGGTCGAAGAAATATTTTACTAAAATTGTCATATAGAGACGCAAGTAGCAAAAGCGTTGAGCTAAGCCGTCAGATGACATCATGCAGCATTGCTGTGACATTGTTCAGCGTTGCTCACTGTTTCAAAATTATAGCCGTCAGATGGCAGTATGCAGTATTGTGTCTGTTGTATTACAATATGAAGGTCAGATGACAGATCGAAGTGTTGACGTCAGATGGCAGACGTTGTTCAGCGTTGCTGTATTTTAATTAATTTACAAAAACAAAAGCAATAATAAATTTTTTAGTTGTCGATATCAGTAGAGCAAGCAATTATCTGTAAAATGATATATAATTTATGTGGAGAAATTGTGAGGTTTTTTCTAAAAAGGGAGGCAAACATCTTTAACCTTAGCGTATTAATATATATGATTAAGAGACAGCCGTTTACGCTATATAAACAAATGTCTCTTTAAAAAAACATGCGAAATTAAACAACACTTGTTTTTCTAACCTGTTTATGTATTGTAGTGGTTATTATTTCGTTTTTAGCAGTGTACATTTAATTAGTATAACGTTGATTTGTTTTAAGAGAGAAGTTAATGAGTGATAATGAAAACTATTAGGGTATCCCACTTGACCCCCATATACGAGGCATAGCGGGGCAAATGCCATTTTTTATTTTTGTATTCACGCATCGTAGATTTCTTACCGTTATCGAGAAAAACATATCCATAGTCGTTCACAATGCGGCAAACCATGATATTGAGATAAAGTTTGTCGTTTAATAGTATATTGTGCAACTAGTGCGACAATGCCGCACGAGTTGCACATACTATTTTTTATTACGAATTAAATTAAATGAAAATTAAAATTTTATTACGAATTAAAAAAAGAAATTAGAAGTAATAAAAATTAAAATAAATCATTAAAAAGTTGAAAATTCAGTTAAAATTGTTAAAATTGTCAAGAATAAAAGTCCATAATCGAAAATTTTAACCTCAAATCTGCTTCAAATGACAGTTTGTTTCGTTGACATTAACACCGTTATTATTTTGTTTTTTTCTCTGAATTTGCGTGCGGCAAACAATAATTTTTAGTGCGACAAATAAAGTTTGCGCACGCAAATAAAAAAAGCCACTTTTCAACCGTAACAGCATGCGTAAAGATACCACTTTTCTCGCATGAGTAATAAAAATAAAGTTTGTGCACGCAAATGAAAATAGCCACTTTTCAACCGTAACAGCATGCGTAAAGATACCACTTTTCCCGCATAAGTAATAAAATCATATTTTATCTGGTAGGTACTAAGCTCCTCTCGCCCTTACTCGATGAGTTCTGAAACACTTCTTGTACAAATAAATTTATTCGTCAAAAACACTACCTCTTTGAAAGTGTTATTTTTAAAGAGTGACTTTTTACTCGAAATGAAACGCTCAAATCAAGAAAAATTCCAATTTGTTCCAGAAAATATTTCACAAAAGCATGAAAGCAACGCATCGGTCGTACCAACAAAAGGAACAAAGAGAAACGAAGCAGGTACGTTCAGGAGAAGGACAAGAGGTAAGGTGGTGGGCGCCATAAAACACGTTGGCAATTAGGTGTTTCCACTCCAGTAATTAAAATATCGCAAACAGCTGCTGCTATCTACACACATTACGCAACACTTCAGACAGGCGGTCGGCACATAATGACGCATGCATGGCGTCTAAAATAGGTGGTAAAGGTTTGTAGTATATTATGTATGAACATCTACATATGTACCTAGCCAGGTATTCAAGCTTTATATCAATATAAAGGTGATCCTACAACAAATGACATTACGAAATTAATCGTGCCGTCTAAAAAATTGGTTGTCTGTAAAGTCGGTTTACGGACGATAGTTTTACGTGATAACGTATTCCGCTCGAATATCATATTTAATAATACATAACCTAAATTTTAGTAGCTGTCAAACTATATTTTTACCGACTAATAATTTGATCAACCAAAGCAAAATACATATTTTTAAGCAATTATAAAAGACATTTAAAAGAATGTATATATATTATATATTTGTTAACAAACCGTATAATTTATCTGCTGTTATGAAATGCAGATATCTCCCAAGATTTGTTTTTGATACAAAATGTAGCTGCGTTTGTGTACAAACTATCGATTGACAAATAACGATGTATTATCTGAAAAATTGCTTTAAAAATTCGATAATTTATGACATTTTTATTAGATATCTTGATTTTAAGTCTTAATTTCTACGGTTTATAAAACAAAGGCCATCTGTCAGATGTAGCTTTCGCTGGAACAGCCGAAAAAAATGTTGAACGCACACTACTCTCTGACGTCACGCGAGAAGAGGGAGAAATGCGCACAAGCCGACGCTTGGACCGATCGTGCATCTCTATCGCTTATATCGCGCTCTCGCTTGCGGAACGTTACTCTTTTTCGTGTGTGCTGGCGGTGTTTCATCAATTTATAAGACGTTATGACGTCAAAAGATTCTATTTGAAGATGAGTACTGTAATGAAAAATGAAAATATACTACTTTTATAAAGAATTCTTATAAATTAGAAAAATATAAAAATATAATTTTTCAGTAACTAAACTGCTTCTGAGTCTCGCAAAAAATCGAGTACTAATTACCAAAAATACTGAACACGATGTTTGTAAGTGAAATTCACGTTGAATTTTCTAGCAAATTGCTGATTTCTTTGAAACTTAAAAAATAATGTAACCAAACTGTTCTTTGTCGGTGGTAAAAATATTTATTTACAAAAATAAATGTTAATACATACATAATATAAAGATAATAATTTAATGTGGTGGAATTACGGGACTGCGTCGAAAAATCACGTCTCTTCCACCATCAATCTCGCACGTTCATGCATGTAGACCAGTGATTCCCAAAGTGGTCTATATCGACCCCCAGGGGTCGACGACAACTTGCAAGGGGTCCATGTCAGCGGGAAAAATGAAATGAAAATGGGGGTCAACGATAGTGAATCTTCCAACAAAAAAAGAAACAAACTGGACATCGTTAACCGAAGAGATTGAAGATTAAATCTAAGTAAATTGATGCCAAATGTTGAAAATTTATTATTAAAGCATCAGGTTCATCCCTCACACTAAAATATTTATTTTTTGCTTAGTTATTTTATGTAACAGAAAGTAAATTTTAATTTGATTCGTTTAATTTGAATCTAATTAATCTATACTAATATATAAAGCTGAAGAGTTTGTTTGTTTGTTTGTTTGAACGCGCTAATCTCAGGAACTACTGGTTCAAATTGAATACAATTTTTTTTGTTGGATAGCCCATTTACCGAGGAAGACTATAGGCTATATAATATTACGCTACGACCATTAGGAGCGGAGCTTTAATGAAAAATGTTGCAAAAAGTATCTCAAAAATAAGCTTCTATTCATGTAAAATGCACTAACTAGATATACTCATATTAGTGATGAAAGAACACAACCTCAGGTAGATCAATCGGTAGCGCATGCGACTGTCAATATCAGGGTCGTGGGTTCGAGCCCCACGTTGGGTGAATATATTTTTATTTTTTTTTTTAGTTTTTACATTGCTTTCTTCTAAGGCTTACATTTAAATTTATTTTAATTTTATTTAATTCATTTAAAAAAAAATATTAGTTAAAAAAAGTTTAAATACTGCTGTTTATCGACAAAAACTTTTGAACGGTAACTCCGATCATCATGAAATTTGGACACAACATTCATCTCGGTAAACTAAGATGAATGTGTGTACTCATGTCCCTTCCTTCCCCATTCATTCTTTTGCACCCGGGTGAAACCGGGCGGGACCGCTAATAAATGTATAAAACTAAACATTTCACACTACATTTCACTACCGTTATAAATTTAAATCGTTCAAAGTGAGTAGCACTATACCGGTTGTCAAAAATAGATTTGAAATTAGTGAATTTGCAAAAAATCAATATCAGATAAGCAGGGGGTCTACCCAAAACCGAAAAACATGGCAAGTGGTCTACGAGATAAAAAAGTTTGGGGACCTCTGATGTAGACTGTAGAGCGTACAAAAGTAATTAGGTTTGAAAAGAGATTTCTAATACAAAAGAGATTTAAAAAAGAAATACATATTGTGTATAGTGACGTTGTCCCGAAAATCTTGCTTAGCTTCACGTTTTGTACACGTATTATATATTGCGTTAAGAAGCTCACATTAATATTCTGAATGTGACAACACGGCTTAATTTATTGAGGTAGTACTGATTAACAAGAAAGGCTCCGAGACACTCATTAAATATTCATGAGCGAAAATCTTTTAAATTTCGTTATTTATATTTAAGTGATTAGAGAAATATATTAAGCAAATTATATATGCAATAATAATGCTATTAAATCTTTATACAGTATGTAAACACGTAAGGTGCACATAGGGAAATTAACATTGGGAAAAAATGACTGGATCAGAGTGAGCCTTGAAATCTTGTTTTTCAATTTGACAGATAATATTCTTTTGCAAAATGAATATGCACATTCATTTTGCAAAAGAATATATATACTACCGAAGAAAATATTCAAATGATTACAACATAATCGGACTTTTTTTATTAATGCGACATTAAATTCCCAAAAATACTTAAATATGGTGCAAGATCAAATATCTCCGCCTATTCGTGTTGAACCTAAAGACATTCGGTCACTGACTTACCAACGCGCATCCGTCATACCAGTCAGACAATTCTTGAATGAAATGTTTCCAAACAGATGGAGTTGTTTTTTTGTTTTATTTTTGTACAAAACAAATAAAATAATGATTTATAAGAGCTTGTTATTATTAAAAAAGCCAAGTAAAATAAAAATAAATCAAAATAAAATAGAAATTTTCAAGATTACCACGATAATTCAATAGAAATAACAACTAATGATTCAAGTATTTTTTCCCAATGCTAATTTCCCTATGTGCACCTTATGTGTTTACATACTGTATATAAAATTCCGGTGTCCGTAATTCTTCTCCTCCTAAACGGCTTGTCCAATTTTGATGAAATTTTTTTTTTTTGTATTTATGGGGTCACCTGGATAGTCCTTAGCTATAGTTGGACTCGGTAGATGGCGGTATTGTTGAGATCCAGAAATATTTTTTTTTAATTTTCCGACCAAATTTTCTTTAAATATTTTTTTAATTTCTCACATAAAAAACAGCTTCAGCTTCCCAGCAACTTTTAATAGTTTTTAATTTAATAATTTTTTTTATATTCATGACTTATTAAAAAACTGACCGCTTGCCTATCGGGTTAGCTAAAAAAGTCTGGTAAGCATAATAACATGTCTACGTATTTTTATGGAATTTAACAATTTTTTATTAAAAAAAGATTTGAAAGATATATGGTTTAAATTTTTTTTTTAATATATAAAAATAAAATAAAAATTGACTGCATTCTACAGAAAACATTATTACTAATAATAATAATATATCTATGTTAAATAGGTAACCCAGACATCCGAGCGAAGCCGGACTGGGTTAGTGAGCTATGTATACATAAATTTAGATTTCAATGTACCAATTCAACAAAAGATATTACAATTTTTACTAAAACTTTTACGCCACGAAGGGTATTAAACATTTAATTGAAAGAATGGAAGGTAAAATAAAATTCAATCATTAAATAGTTTGTTACATAATTCACTGTTAAAATGTGAAAAAAACGTAACATTTACAAATGAAAATTTGTTTTTAAATCAGTAATTCTCAAACTGTCAACCAAAACATTCAAAGAACCGTCAAAAATAAATTGCAACAAAAAAAATGAAAAAATAGATATATTATTCTTTATAACAAAGCCTCCTAGTGCATTAACATTAATTGTTTAGTAGGTACTATGATAAGAACTGTCCAAGAAACTTTTTTTAAGTGCTGCATTTTTTAACAGTCCATTAATATGGGAATTCTCTGGGTTAAAAACTTTGAGAAGCACTGATTCAAATTAATAATTCCTAAAAACAAATGAAGCAATACAAGGAGCATAAAAACCGTAATGATATTTTAGAAAATAAGCTCTTTACTACACAATCTGTTTAGAGTTAATGTAATAGTATCATCAGTAAACAGTTTTTTTAAAGAAAATCCAACCAACGTTTATCTTGCTTCTGTTAAAAATCTCATTTAAAGCATGTTTTCTATATAAACTACAAATCCACTTTTCATTCTGAAAGAATAAACAGCTATTATAATTTTCAGCAAGATATGCGTCTTTCCCTCTCCGTCGCGTCTAACCATACAATTTTCGGTATGTTTCTTCTTTTCTTCATTCCATAACAGGCACTTATACCGAAGACTAGGTATTTCTATTTTCTATAAGATGCGACACTCAAACAAACAGGCCCTTTCATTGATGGTTGCGTTTGAATCTACGTAATGTTGGAATTTTCAAGCCCTTTCGAAATGATACATATTATACTTTTGTTGAGTAATTATTTCTTTGTTAAATATAAATTATATTATATAGTTCAGTCAAAATAAACAATTTCAGTTTACTATAATTCGCATAGAACTGAAAATTGGTACGGGTCTTAAGTACATTATTACAAATAAAATAACAACAGTCCCCACCGATCCTACATCTGCTTCAAAATGTATTCAAGGTCAAAGGTCAAAAGTATCAGTTTTTGACACCTTTCATAATGAATGACAAAACGTTCAATTTATCAAATTTAATTTATTTTGCTAATACTTTCCAACTTCCTACGATTTTATCAACTATATATATAAAACAAAGTTTCTCGGCCGCGTCTGTCTGTCGGTCTGAATTCAATAGAAACAAAAACTACCGAACGGATTTTCATACGGTTTTCACTAATAGAAAGAAAGATAAACGAGAAAAGTTTTTGTATATAATTTGTAAATATTTTGTACAAATATGACGGCATTTTGTCAAAAAAAAACTGTTCTCGTACCATGTAGCGACATCAGGTAGAATTTGCCCAAAGCTATTATAGTTCAGATATTTCTGCGCTGTAGTCGTTTTCTTATGGCCATATTGAATCTATACTAATATTTAAAGCTGAAGAGTTTGTTTGTTTGTTTGTTTGAACGCGCTAATCTCAAGAACTACTGGTTCAAATTGAAAAAAAATGTTTTGTTGGATAGCCCATTTATCGAGGAAGGCTATCGGCTATCAATAATATCACGTTACGATCAATAAGAGCGGAGCATTAATGAAAAATGTTGCAAAATGTATCTCAAAAATAAGTTTCTATTAAGGTGAAATGCCGTAAATAAATATACCAATATTAGCGTTGCACATCAGAACGCTGGATGGCTCAGTCGGTAGTGTACGTGATATATAAGGGTTGTGGGTTCGAGTCCCACGTTGGGCGAATATATATTTATAATTTTTTTTTATTTTCTACATTGCTTTCTTACATTTAAATTTATTTTAATTTTATTTACGACTAATTAAAATTAAATAAATCTAATTAATAGCTCATTTGAAAACTGTTATAACTATAGGGACCTATATAAAAATAATTTTCCTACAGTGTTTTCAATTAAATATTTATTATATTTTAATAATTCCAGTAATTATGGATTTAAAAGAAATATATTATCTATACTTATAAAAAAGTATAATTACTGTTCTTTATCGACAAAAACTTTTGCAAGGTAACTCCGATCATCATGAAATTTGGACACAACATTAATCTCGGTAAACTGAGATGAATGTGCGTACTCATGTCCCTCCCTTCCCCATTCGTTCTTTTGCACCCGGGTGAAACCGGGCGAGACCGCTATTATTTTATACTAGCGACATCAGATAGAAATTGCTCAAAGCTATTAGTATATTTTGAATTTCGCGCGCTTTATTTGAAGAGACTATACGATTCAAGGTCACCAACGAGACCGTTCTAAGAGACGCCTCCTATAGAACTTTCATACTCTTCGCTTATACACATGTAAGGTGCGTAAAGACATTCTTCATTTCCCGTTTTTAAACAAAACAATGTGATAACTTTTCCCTGAAGGTAAGAAGAGGAAATAACAAAACACAGCGTCTGCGCCTTATGTTTCGAGCAGTGTCGAGATTTATGATTTTAATGAACGCCCGAGAATTTTTATATCAGCACGTTGCTTTTTTTTACGCGCCAAGCATATTAAAACTAAGTACGTGATTTACGTGTATCCCAATGTATAGGTATAAGCCATAATAATAATACATGCATAGAGAGTAAAGAAAATGACAAAATATTTTAGACGGTCATGACTAGCTTTTTTTGTTTGCCATAAAATTAGCCTAATTAAATATTACCGTTGGTGTAATTTATTTACCGAAAGTTCCTTAACTTTCTTCAAATACCGCAAATTCGCCACGCAAAATAAATCTCAAGTATGTGACCTATTTTAATTTGTTTTACGAGTGTCTTTATTTTCCGTTCACAATTTATTTATATATTTATTTATTCCAAAACAAATATATACATTTTTTTATATAAATTTTACTATAGGAATAATCCTGTCCAACTTGACTGAAGTCAATGGGCGTGTTTGGCCGAAGTAAGTACTTACTAAATCTAGTAAGTCACTCACTATACTTACAAAATTTTCGGCCGGAACACAAAATAAGTGCTAACACAGTAAGCATGGCTTAATATAAGACGCCATTTTGCTTATTGTTGATGTAAACAAAACAGACAAACGGTGTTTTGTGTTATGTTAAGCCAATATGTCTGTCCTGGCCGAAAAGCGCTATAGTCAGCTTGTAAGATTTTAATTTTTTTATGCTAACTGGCTTACTAAGTTTAGTAAGTACTTACTTCGGCCAAACCGCCCAATGCTAAGGCAGGATTACGATTATAATCGAGTTATTTCCAGGAACTGCATTTGTCATCATGTTCCTAACATTAAAAAATACATTAATAAGAAAAAATCGCAAGTGTGTGGACAAAAAAGGATCACTAAAAAGCGTATTTTTAACTCCTTTCAAAAATGGTCACTAAAAAGCGTAAAATAACAAAGTTTTGAAATCTTTGATTAACGTCTGAATAGAACTCTTCAAATAAATAAAATTGTCGGCCAATTTTTTTCAGACTATCATTCAATCTTGCATTCTATTAGAAAATAAGTAGCTAATAGTAATTAATTTTTATATTTTTTAGATATTTCTGAAGAAGATCCAAATCCGGATCGAAACGTCAGCTTTTGTTATATTGATTTATATTTTTATATTATTTTTTGTCAATATATAGTCTGAAAAAAATTGGTCGACAATTTTATTTATTCGAACAAAGTTTTGAGATCGGCACCAATTTAATTACTATCACATCTTATATATTAAAATGGTGCCGACCTAAAAACTTTGTTATTTTACGCTTTTTAGTGACCCTTTTTGAAGGAAGTTGATTTTAAAAATATAGCATATTATACCACAAGGGCCGAAAGTTTGATAGTCTTGCCCTGCGCGCCATGATACCAGTTGCCGAGCTTTTCTATCAACAATGTGTATTTCTCTCTCTCTCTCTGTGTGTTTTTTTAACAGACGGAACATTTTCTGACGACTCGACAACCGATATTATAGATAAACAGTATAGCCGAGGGCATTATGACGCGCAGTGCAAGGTATCAAACTTTCGGCAGTGTGGTGTATACTATTTTTCTTCTTCATTCCTCGGTCGTAAGTACGCTTACTAAATACATTAATTAATTAACTGCTTATTAATTACAATTAATTACAGACAAATTTCAAGAAAGCAGCTTTGAGGTTATAGGTACGTAAAAACACGAATGACAGCTGGTCGCGACTATTAGCTAAAATGTAATACCGTTGCTATGGAAACGATATCTAAGCAACAGTTGATAGATTGTTTTTTTCTTTACTGTCGCCCGAACATATAACGTATTTCCCGCATAAGTGCGTATAATCTCGCCAATGCGTAAATGTATGACTGTCTGCCTTACAATTGATGCCGAAAGTATGTAGGTATACTTTCGATCGAGGTATGAAGAAACAAAATTTTTGTCACCCATGATTATTTGTAATAATAAATACACACTTACAGAATTGTAACATATATTACAAAAAAAAGATATTTATTTCTAGATTTTACGAAGAACTAAAGAAAAGCGACAAATTTTAAAAAGAAAACCGTGCAAAAAGAAAAAAGGTTTCTCGTGTCACGAAAACGCAAGCAGTTATATATTTTTACGCGGCGGCATCATAAGAATTATTATACTACGTTCTTCTCGTTTCCATATCTCTTTCGGCATTATTCGCCGGCAGCGATGTTCACGGCACCGGTTATTATCCTGAATCCTCTCAGTGTTCCCGCAGGGAATATCAGATACGCGATCCCGCGACTGAAAGGAAAAACACAAACATAAACTTGTCGCAGAAAGCGAAACGAAATTGTTACTATATATAGCTAACCGCCAATCGCTTCTATTATACAAATTCCTATGTATGTAGATTGTAGGGCTATTACGTGCCTACGAATATTTTTCAATGCTTATGGCATTCGTGTCCTCGGATAACTGTAGACAAACTTCTGCAGTAATATAACAAGCGATACAATATCGATATTATATCGCGTTCATACCGAGCGGGGCGGCGTAGTGGTGAGAGCACTAGACTCGGATTCGAGAGATACCGGGTTCGAATCCCGGCGGGGGAAGATGTGGTTGGGACTGTTTCCTGCCGTGGTCGCTGAGAAATGCTAATTCCTGTACCGGCCATCTTGTTGGGGTTTTCCATGGTTTCCCTGAATAATTCCATATAAATATCGAGATGGTTCAAGGCCATGGCCGATTAACTGTCAAACTCCTATGCTCAAAATTTGCCTACCTTTTCCTAATTTCCTAAAAATTCCTTTATTCGCCAATTGCTATAAATTAAGTGCGAAAGGCGTCCGTTATGACATAAATTATTATTATTATTATTATTACTACTACTACTACTACTACTACTACTACTACTATTACTACTATTATTATTATTATTATTATATCGCGTTCCTTCTTCATCACCGAATTGAAAAGGTGACGCGTTGTAATAATCGAGGATAGAGAGAAAGGAAACTATAGTCGTCACGCATTCCATCATTGTCTAAAAACTGAGGAATATAAGTGTATTTATTCCGGCCGAGGACGAGCTGAAGTTTCTAACCAGGCGATATTATTACTTTTTTTGAGTAAAATATAAACTGAATTAAAAAGTCCCGTCAATCGAGCGACGGGACCATTCCAATATAAAAAAAATTGACGTTCGACATAATATTATAATAAAGAAAATAAAATTTCAGTTAACGCGTACAGTAACACCGGCAACAACTAGTATAAAATATTATATTTGCTATTCGTTGGCATGGTTATCTGTATATGTTGTCTATATGTCGTATAAAAATTAACCAAAGAATGGTTGCTAACTACCTAACACACCTACAGAACAAAAGAACAACAGATTTTTTTATTTTCAAAATATTTCCGAAACTATAAAGTTAAAAAAAAAATCTTCTACAAAACTTTCTTGTACAAATAGATAGAATAATAAACCGTAGTTATAAGTATACCATTATTATAATATAAAAAGCAATGTTATAGCATATAATTTTGATTCTCCCAAAACAACAGGGTTCTTCATATTTTCATGTCAAACATTCTCCCAAAATTTGGTTTCCACCCGCTCACCCGTTCACAGACGCACAGAACTTTTCCAAAAATTTGTCTTTTGTATTCGGGGGACTTCCAAACGAAAAATATTGTAAGATTTTGAAAAGTGAATTTTGACCTAAATTAGTACCATTCCACACTTGTGGTGTTGAAATGGTTAAATAATCGACTAGGCCTAACTGACAAGCTACTTACGTAAACCATATACAGTAAGGTGCACATAGGGAAATCAGCATTGGGAAAAAATACTTGGATCAGAGTTAGCCATGACTGCATTAATTGTTATTTCTATTGAATTATCGTGGTAATATATCTATTTTATTTTGATTTATTTTTATTTTACTTGGCTTTTTTAACAATAAAAAGCTCTTATAAATCATTATTTTAATTTTTTTGTACAAAAATAAAACAAAAAAACAGCTCGATCTGTTTGGAAACATTTCATTCAAAAATTGTCTGACTATCATTCTTACAATATGCGTTTTAGGCATGACCTGAGTTCCCCCTTTAGCAAACTTGATGTAAGCAAAAATTCTCCTCTCAACATAGGTGTTAAAATTTTTAAAAAACTTCCAAGTCAAATTAAGAACTGTAACAACTCGAATATTTTTTCTCGTTTGTTAAAAACGTTCCTTCTGGGGAACACATTTTACAATTTGTCTGAATTTTTTAATTTGTAATTTATATGTATGACGTTTTCTATATGAGTTTCTCTCATTAAATGAAATAAAGAGCGTTATTATTTATTTATTATTATTATTACGTATGCGCGTTGGTAAATCAATGACCCAATGTCTTTAGTTTCAACACGAATAGGCGGAGATATTTGATCTCGCATCATATTTAAGTATTTTTGGGAATTTAATGTCCCATTAATAAAAAAAGTCAGATTATGTTGTAATCATTTAAATATTTTCTTCGGAAGTATACACATTCATTTTGCAAAACAAAATTATCTGTCAAATTGAAAAACAAGATTTCAAGGCTCACTCTGATCCAGTCATTTTTTCCCAATGTTAATTTCCCTATGTGCACCTTACGTGTTTACATAGTGTACCTATATGTCGCCGGGATATTGTCAAACCCGTGATATTATAATTTCACTTAGTGAAATTATAATATCACGACTCTTTGTCAATCGTGATATTGTAATTTCACTAGTGAAATTACAATATCACGGATTTGACAATATCTCGGCGACATATATATCATACAATTAAAAAGCTGTTACCGAACAACAAATTCATAAAAATTGAAAGCTCTATCTCTGTGAGAATAGTAACTACATCAAAATGAATACCGTAAGTGCTGTCGGAATAGGTTCTCGCACGGTTAAGAGCTAAGTCACTACATGTACGAGTACTGTGCGATCGGCGAAAGAAGACCGGTGGGGAAAGGGCAAGAAGTCGTTGATGTGTTCCCAAATTATCGGAATTCATAGGCGGCGCATAGCAAGGCATGCAAACAATGTATAGCTTTAAATTTTAAGGCATTATTTTGAGCCTCTAACTCGCACATTTTAATTACATTCGCTATGAGCTCCCTAGCGCCACTTCTAACTGTTTTTCCCTTTTTACTTTCCATTTTGATGATATTCAGACAACACCCCTCAACTTAGTCCGTGAACGCACACCTATGTACTGTCTGGTGTATGATTTTTTTGTACTGTTAGCAAGTGTCGCTGTATAGTCGTACAGCTGTGGCAAGAGTACAATTATCGCGGTACGACAATTGTTACACTATTGGTCGACTGGACTCCCTTATTGCATAGAAGCGGTTCCAGGATCATTACCTTTTACTAATATAAAATACTTGTGCGCTCTTCTGCAATAAGGTCATAGGACTACATACCACAGACCGGTCTTCTTTTAAAAATCCAACAGCATCTACTGTGTTTTCTGAAAGTTTCACTCTCTGTAAAATCGGAACAATTTTTTTTATGGTTTCCGCTCGCACTAATACAAATGTTGTCTTTTTTCCATCAAAGCTGTAAGTTTATGCACTTAAATAAGGTTAGTAAAAACCTACTTTTCAAGCATTGAGTTCTTTTTCTACAGTGCTATTATATCTTTTCTTCTGACTGACTTAATGCACCAAAGAATCTTCACAGTAAGAAATGAAGCTGTTTTTTGCGTCCGAATACTAAATGGAATAGTGTGCAAGCGTATAATGATGCATTCATCATCATTAAACGTTTCCTCGAACACCACGGACAAAACTCACTATAAATGCTCGTTCACAATAACTTCTTTCATGTCGCATCTTTCTTAACGCAATGTTTACATTTCTATCTACAGCGGTTTATGTCCTGTGTATTTGGAAATAAATATCCAATGCTATTAACACTAGTGGTCGCGCGGTGGTCAGGTAATTTACTCCGCTAATTTTTTATAGTGAACGTAAACAATGAATGTTTTATTTGGAAAGGAACTCGGTGCGTAAAGCAGGTAGCCAAGTTAGACCCGATTTCTTAGAATCAATAGAAGAAATCTCGATTCGTCCCGAACATTCTAGAAGCATGGACCGAAAACTATAAAAAGGCGAGCAGAGTGAGCAAGTCGGTCAGTCAGTATTCGAGCTGTTCGTGATACAGTGCTCTGGCATTACGACATAAATTATACTGTGGAAATAAATTATAACTTGAGTGGTTTTAAATAAACGACTTATAGTTAATAGACAAGTGTGCTGATAAACTTTGTGTTGTGTTCCTGTGTGTTGTGAATATTTTGTGTATAATTTAGTGACTCTTTATTGTCTGTTACTTATTCTTTATTTTATTATCTAGAACAGGGGTGGGCAAATCTTTTGATCGGCGGGCCACATAGGTGATGAAAATTTGACCGCGGGCCGGATGGCTGACGAAAATTTCTTCGCGGGCCAAAAATTTGCAGAAAAAAAGATCCTCAAAAAAAAGGTCCTCACATTCTATTTCCGCTACTATTTTTCTAAAATTATTTGCCCAGGCCTGATCTAGAACTATTAGTTTTGTTTCTGTTAATGTTATTATTTCTGTTAAGTTAAAGAAGTTTGTGTGTTTTGCTGTTTGTTAAACATTTATTATTGCAAATAAATAATTTCCGCCACGGACTACAGCAGTTTTGTTACATTATTATCACGACGGACACGACATCTATATAAAAACAAAATCCCTTCGCCGCGTCTGTCTGTCTGTCTGAACGCAAAAACTACCGAACGAATTTTCATACGGTTTTCACTAATAGAAACAGGAGGAGGAAAGTTTCCAAAAATCGATATTAACTTAGTCAGTAAAGGCTAGTATAAAAATATAGTTAACTAGTTAAATATATTTTGTACTTTGAAACTATTGTCAAAAACATCTAGAAATCGTTTGTATTCGTTGTAAATATTGAAATGACATTCTCAATCTGTATAATAATTGAAATTACGATTTTCTCGCGATCTCTTTAAAGTTATGATTGGATTTTATGGAAGCAATTCAGACAAATCAAGTGTAAATCAAACTGTCATCATCATTTATTTTGAACGTATACTTTTATTGATCAACCATAAAAATATTATTGTTCAGACTTAAAAGACAACAAAGAGCAATAAAGAAACTGTGTCAATTCTGAAATATGTTGATTTTTATTTTATTTTTCATTCAATACAACTCTCATTCGTTTCATTATCTACATTCTATAGACTTTGTGATAAAAGAATATCGACCGCAAATTGGCTATGCTTCATATCTACAAAGTTACAAATTACTTCAAACCGTTTACATAACAATGGCCGCTACATAGATCATAATAAATACCTAACCTATAAACGTGGAGTATTATATCTACAGTTTACTCTTGTGAATTCATTTATGTGTTTATTAAACCTTTTGTGAAGTGTATAGTTGTAAAACATTAAAGTTAGTAAAGTTATGTGTGCAATTGGGTTAGGATAAAAACATAATTTGAGGGTTCGTTTCTACGATTAGACCAATCCGAACGCTGTTTTCTAGTTCTACTGAAAATCAGCTTTAGTTCCGTGTCTATAAGTTTTTTATAACAAAACCGTTTGTTAGTGTTGTGGTTGAATTGTGTACAACTGACGTAAGTGTGGATTTTGCTTTCCGACTCCCGGTTGACTCCTTAAGTCCTATCTGGTCCCACACGGCTGCAAATCAATAAGGTCGATTTTCCTATAAACCAATGTACATCTGTTCAATCATATCGACATCTATTAATCAATTAATACAATCAATAGCACATAATATTATCACTACAGATTTATAAATAGTCGGAGCATGTCCTCTGCGGAGGCGTGTGATCTTGCTATTTCGGTTACAAGCCGTTCACCAACGAAATTATAAACATGAATCCTAACGATACTGCAACTTCTGACTACAGAAGTTCGCAAACAAATGATTATACCGATAGAACAAATTCCCCAAATACTAGAACCTACTCGAATGTAGCATCAGCTAGATCACCAAGCAACATATTTCCAAAAAAAGAACAAGCAATTGTGCTTAGCTCCATTGAGGACCTACCATTAAGCAGCTATATCAAAGCTACTGGAAATATAACCGGTTCCAAAAATATACATTTCGCATCTAGAATTTCAAACAATCGAATATGTATATATTTAGCAAACCAGGAAATTGTAGATGATCTCATAAAAAATTTCAATACCATTGACGTGGAAGGAAACGCAATCAACGTAAGACGATTAATCACTCCAGCTAAACGAATTGTTCTCTCAAATGTATGCCCTTCTATACCGCATTATGTTATCGAAGATATTTTAAAAGACAATGGGCTAAAAACTATTTCTCCAATAACGTTTGTAAAAGCAGGATTCCCAGAATCCGACTTTACCCATGTATTCAGCTTCCGTAGACAAGTATACGTAGTACCTGATGAAAATATAAACATTCCGGAATCCGTTTTGGTTGACTACGAAAACACGAAATACAGAATCTATATATCAGATGCAATGGCATGCTTCATCTGCCGTGCTACAGGCCACAGAGCAAACGATTGTCCAAACAAACAAGCTAAACAATTTGATGAAACTAATAATACTGGCGTTAAAAGACAAGCACCTTCAACAACAACAACAATATCATATAATAATGAATATGAATCAAAAAAACAACAAGGAAATGATGATGATTCCTCAGACGATATCTTTGAACAAGGACACAATAGTATAACAACAGCAATGATTCATAATCCTCCAACAAATAAACAATATCGCGAAGCTAATAAACCCGAAGAAGAAATTCAGTTCGTACTGCCTCAGGAGCGTTCCAGCGTACAAAAATCCAAATCCAAAAAAATGAAAATAGACGAAACGAAAGTGAAAATTTCCGAAAAAAGTAAAGATAATCCTCATATTTACGAAAAACTACTACCAGCCAAATCCTTTATAGAAAACAACTCTGAACAATTTATTTTACCATTCGCTGAATTCGTAAAATTTCTAGAATACGTTCACGGCAGCAAAGATCCATTAAGCGTTGCAAGACAATTTACAAATGACATAAGTGGTCTTTTATCGATGATGCGGAAAATCTACCCTAATCTTGAACAACGGACATTTAAAGCTAAAATTACAAAACTTATGAGTAAAATTAGAAAGCTGCAAGCCTTAGAACAGGACAATAATGCTGAAGTTTCCAGTATCTGCTCCTCAGGTATGGAAACATCTCAGGAAGAAGGAAGTATAAATTAGACTTAACTGAAACCTATCAATTCGCTTTACCAACATACAATAATGAATACTATCATTCAATGGAATTGCAATGGGTATTTTTCCCATCTAGCTGAAATCAAGCAGTTAATATGTGAACACAATCCGCTTCTAATATGCATACAAGAAAGCCGTCTGACCCCTGATAGAACTGTAAAGCTAAATGGTTATAATGCTTTCCGCAACGATTTCACACAAGGGCGAAATGCATGTGGTGGTGTCATCACATTTGCTCACGAATCTATCTATGCAGAAGAGCTAAATATAAACTCCAAACGTCAACTTATCGCTGTGAAAATTAAAATCCCTACAACCAATTACCTCGTCACTATTTGCAACATATACTGCCCCCAAACAGACGAATTTGAGGCCGAAGACTTAATAGAGATCACAGAAAAACTCCCACAACCTTTCATTATTGTCGGCGACTTCAATGCGCATAATACAGCCTGGGGAGGTACATACTGCACAAGAAGAGGACGAGAAATAGAAACAGCTCTCAATCACGCTCCAAGAATAGGTCTCCTCAACGAAGGTCAAGCTACTCATTTTAGCGTCCAACACGGTACATTCTCATCGATAGATCTAACAATGACTAGTACATCTCTAATACCCAATATCGAATGGAATGTTCATACAGATCTTTGCTCATCGGATCACTTTCCAATCATTATGAAAATGCATATAACTTCTGAAAAAGAAATTACCCCTAAGAAATGGAAGTTTAAAAATGTAGATTGGGATAGCTATCAGAAATCAATACATCTGGACAAAAATGAGTTTCACAACATTGACGATGAGGTTGAATACTTTAATAAACAAATTCTACTTGCTGCCGAAAAATCCATACCGAAATCTTTCACCGAAAGGCTGTTCCCTGGTGGTGCGAAGAAGTTCAAAACGCAATTAAAAGTCGACAGAAAGCCCTGAAGATATATAAAAAGACCCGTTCTATCGACAACCTAATAGAGTTTAAAAAAGCTCGGGCCTACGCCAGGTATCTAATAAAACAAAAAAAGAAAGCTTCTTGGCAAGAATTTGTCACCTCTATAAACAGCGCAACTCCTTTAACAGAAGTATGGCAAAGCATTAGAAGGATTTCCGGAAAACGAAAACTAAATAAAATAACAGCAATCAAAGAAGGTAACAATATCATAAGTGAACCTAACATAATTGCAGAAAAATTTGCGACCCAATTTTCAGACATCTCTTCTTCCAAAAACTACAACCAAAAATTTCTAATTAATAAAAGGTCAAAAGAAACAAGACTAAACTTTGACGAAAAAAGTCCTGAAAAATACAATTTACCACTGACAATTGAGGAATTGGAAGAAGCCATAAGCGAGTTAAAAAACACTGCAGCTGGCCCGGATGATATCCACAATGAAATGATTAAGATGCTGCCGGAACCTGCTAAAGTATACCTCTTAAACATTTACAACAAAATTTGGCAAGGAAATCCACTTCCACAAATTTGGAGAATGGCTATAGTGGTTCCAATACCAAAGCCAAATAAAAATAAAGAATTAATTGAGAACTATCGACCAATTTCTCTAACTAGCTGCGTATGTAAATTAATGGAAAAAATCATAAATAAAAGACTTACCTGGATACTCGAAACACATAATCTAATAACACCTATTCAAAGTGGATTTAGAAAACAAAGATCGACAATTGACAATCTTATCAATCTGGAAACAGAAATCATAAACGCCATGACCAGGCAACAACATACTATTGCCGTCTTCTTTGACTTAAATAAAGCTTATGACACAACATGGCGGTATGGAATAATGAAAAAATTACACGATTGGAATATCAGAGGTAATCTACCAGTATTTATTGAACACTTCCTCTCTAGCCGCAAAATGATGGTCAAAGTGGGAAACAGCTTCTCAAAAACTCAAGAACTTGAAAACGGAATACCCCAGGGATCAACGCTCAGCGTATCATTATTCGCAATAGCTATAAATGACATAATAAATGTAATTCCAACACCAATTCAGTCAAGCTTATATGTTGACGACCTTGCAATATATATTAAAACACATAATTTACGACTTGCCGTAACTGACATGCAAATATGTATTAACAAACTAAATCTTTGGGCGAAAATGAACGGCTTCAAATTCTCAGCAGAAAAAACCACCTGCATAGACTTCCATAGACTAAGAAAAGTTCAACAAACTCCACCATTATACCTGGAAGGCCAAAAGTTACAGTTTCAGGAAACAGTAAAATTCCTGGGAATGATCTTCGATTATAAACTAAATTGGGTACCACATTTAAAGCAATTGAAAACCAAATGCCTCCAAGCAATGAACGTACTGAAAATGACATCAAATAAAAACTGGAGTGCAGACAGAACCACTTTGCTAACCTTATATAGATCTCTAATAAGATCCCAAATAGATTATGGAAGCATAGTATACGCATCTGCAAGTCCAACTAATCTAAAAATGCTTGATACAATTCACCACAGCTGTTTAAGACTAGTTACAGGAGCCTTCCCTACAAGCCCAGTTGTCAGCCTATGTAGCGAAACCGGAGAACCTTCTCTCAAAATACGAAGAGAAATACTGACGACGAATTATGCAAGCAAATTAGCATCAAACCCTCTAAATCCAACCTACAACAAGGTTTTTAACCGATACGTCAACCAATTTAATGACAAAAAACTAAGACCATTTAGCATCAGACTAACATCTATTCTCAACAATATTAACACTACAGCCAAACTTCAAGAAGTTAAAACCGTAAAGCATTCAAAAACTCCGCCGTGGATGATACCAAAACCTAACATTGATTTTGAACTTGGTCAAAAGACAAAATCAGATACCAATCCAGTATACTACAGGAAACTCTTCTTAGAAAAGACAAATGAGGACTACTTCAACTTCATTCAATGCTATACTGATGGCTCCAAAACAACTGCTTCTACTAACTGTGCCTACATGACAGATAGTTCTACTAAAATATATAAACTGAACAACATCACAGAAGTCACAAACAGCGAACTTATTGCTATAGACAGATGTATTAATTCTATATTAAACAGCCCTAATTCCGATTTTCTTATATGTACCGATTCCAAAAGCTCTCTTCTTCAAATATCCCAAAGATCAACCGTCCATCCTATCGTTCAATCAATCCACGAAGCACTAACTAAAATAAAACAAACGCATAAACACGTTATATTTATGTGGATTCCCGGTCATTGCGGTATCCAAGGCAATGAAAATGTTGATTCAGCTGCAAAAAATCCAGATGAAGAAGATGAAAGCATCGACATACTACTAGCTGAAGATCTAAGAAACCATCTGAAAAGAGAAATTATCAACAACTGGCAACAGCAATGGCAAGACATACCCATCAATAGCAACAAACTACGTGCCATCAAAAACACTGTTAAACCTTGGACTACATCAAATAGATCTCTAAGACGCGAAGAAGTAATTGTCAGCAGACTACGCATTGGTCACAGTCGTTTAACGCACGGTTACCTTCTTAGTAAAACAAGTGCCCCAATATGCTCAGAATGCGATGTGCCCCTCACTGTGCAACACATAATAACAGACTGCAATCAACACTCTCAAATCAGGCAACACCTAAATATTTCAGAAAATCTGGAAAAATCCTTAGGCGATGAGGAAATCGAAATAAATAAGATCATCAAATTTACAAAGAAAACGGACACATATAATAGTTTCTAAAGTGAACCAACAGTACAAATTGTTCCCTATTTAGCTGTAAGCTTATATGTATGATGTATATTTTTGTTACTTTATTTTATTTTTACGCATGAATGACCAAGTTGTCAAAAATGCACTTTTAATAAAAAAAAAAAAAAAAAAAAAAAAAACATAATTTTTTTGTGAAACTTTTTTCTAACGTTTACACTAACGCCATCGGTCGGATTTTTGGGTGAACGTCAAAATATTCAACAAAAAGAGCAAGGAGTATAGTGCAATGTATATTTATTCTTTAACTAACTTTTCTATCTGATAATTTGCTTGGTGAATTGAAAATAAATTTTATTCTGACGAATAAGTTTGTTCCAAGATTAGCATCTTCTATCTTTAGTAGTGTTTGGTGATTATGGGCATAGGTCAGTTTTATCATATGATTTGTAACTAGTAAGGAAACATAACTTATTCTGGAAGTGTGTTTACCTTTACAACGTAAGGCGTCGACACACGAACCTGACTAGCGCACGTTTAATGTGTAAAAAGGAAGCAAAATAAAAAAAAGAAAACTTTCTCCAGCAATGAATTAAACATTTTTTCTACTTTTTTCACATCATTTTCTCAGTGAGTAGCCATATCATTCATAAAGATCGGTAATTGTGTTAAAAAATAAGCTCTGGGGTTCCTAAAAACACATTGAATTAAGACGTTGTAAATAACATATAATTAGCGTTGTTTTTAAAGCAATACACATAGAATAATAATTAATTACTGCATTCTTTTTAACAAAATAAAAATCATAACACATTTTTTTTGCTGTTTAGGGAAACCGTTTACAAAAAGTTGAATATATTAGCGTTTTCTAGTATATCATGTAATATTTTAGCTTGTGTGACTGTTAAACTCGCTATCACTCGTTTCAACATATTGCCATTCACTCGCTGAAAACGACGTACATTTCATACATAAACTACTATTGAATAATTTCTAGTAATTTACTAACGGATAAATTGTTAAAAATAATAGATCCGACACATTTGTGTGATTTTCAATAATAAATAAATTTATATACCTATATTAATTATACAGAGTGATTTTTAAGTTGATTCTTCTTTTTTAACAGCGTGTACAAATCAAATAGACGAACAAACATTTTAAGTAACTTTTTATTAAAACTCAAAAATAAGAGAAACAGCCTTTCAAAGTTTAATTAATTATTTAAAATTTTATTTAATTATTTCAAAAGCCCCGTTAACACGCGCGAAGAAATGATAGCACGAATCGGAAATGCATCCAAATAATTCTCGGAAGGCCCAGTGCCGGATTAACCTATAAGCAAAGTAAGCAATTGTTTATAGTGCCCGTCGGCAAAAAATTTACTGACAAATACTCTTCCCAAACTTTGTATATGGCTTCATTAGGCCTAGTATGACACCTATTTCCTCTATGACTTTTTTTGATATTAGGGCGTTTTCCCTCTAAATTTTGCGAAAGATGTCGTTTCGAAGACGTGTAAAAAATTTATAGTTACTGTTTGTTTTTTAATTGGATAGCTTTAAAACTTCAACCAAAACGCTAAAATAATGTTCTCTGACAAATAACATGAACCATTTAAAATGTCCTGACACTTCGAATATGTTGACATATTCGAGGTGTCAGACATTTTAAATATACAAAGTTTGGAGAGAATATTTGTCAGTAAAATTTTTGCCGACGGGCACTCTGACTATTAGGGTATCACGTCTCAAGGGGCACCAAGAAGCATAGCTCACAAATGAAAAGTACCTCACTAAACCGTGTCAACAATTTTTTTTTTGTCATGTTCCCAAAAAGATCTACTGATATGTTTTTAGAAGTATATAGAAGTTAAAAATAAATAATAATTTATTTTTGAAAATGAAAACGAAAAAAACATCATTTCTTAATGTTTCACTTTTTTTTAAAGTTTTGAAACTTTTTTTCTATTAATTGTATAAAAATGTCTAAGGTCCGATTTCATAGACAGCCAAATTTTCAATTAGAGCATTTGATTGTAAAATTCAATTTCTTTCCTAAAAATCTATGCTTTTAATTTTTTTTCTGTCAAAGTGATTTTTTTTATAACCTGAACGTATTAGAGATGGGGACCCATAAGCAGAAAATGCTTAGGGCATCAAGGAGTCTTAATTCGGCACTGGGAAGGCCTTTATCGCTGAAGCAATACGTATAATGTTCGTGATTACAAGAATATTGCACATAAAAATTGTACTTTAACAGTACTTAATTATAATAGTATACATATAATTCAAGAGTTCGCATTTGTAACAAATTACCATCAAGCATTTTAGAAATGTATGATTAAAAAAATAAACAAACTAAAGAAAATATTTTAAGCAAAGTATTATACTCTGTTGATGAATTTTAATCTGTATCGTAATATGTCTTAATTTTAAGTTTATATTCAATACTGCTTAGTAGTCACATGAATAAAGACAATTTATTATTATTATTATTATTATTACAAGCATGTACAGAAGCATGGCTAAGGCGCACGCAGTTTTGTGTTCAAAAGAAGTTTTTACTTAAAAAATTGCTCTAAGAATCTAAGAACAATCGTTTACGCAGTAAGTAAGAAAGATAAATTAAAAATGTGAAGTATAAAAATTTTATGTTTATAAACACATTCCAAGCAAAAATGCCATCTTCAACTAAACTTTCATACAACTTTACTGCAACAGGTGGCATGTCTGTTTCAATTCTTGCTCGTCGATTTACTTCTGTCATCATATAGATAATAATCACGTATTTCATTTTTGTGACATCTGCATCAAATAAAGTTAATGTTAAAAATTCTAAAACTGATTACTTTTTAAAGTGTGATTAGGCTTATTAATCAACGATGATTTAAAAAAAATGTCAAAATCAATAAATAGTTATATTTCAGAATTTTTGAAGTAAAACTTCTTTAAGCACGCTTGACTTGGGAAGTAAGCTGGTAAATGCCTGACGAAAGCGTTTACGGAAGTGCATCATCGGACGAGGCGAACGATGCGTGATCGTTCGAGGCGAACGGTAGTTGACAGGGAGATATAAGTTAGTGAAGATAGTAAGAGAGAGAGAGTTACGTTTCGTATATTGGAAGTTGAGAGGGAGATATAAGTTAGTGAGTGCGACAAAGACGGAGCATTAATCGAAATTCTTTTTTTTTTGTACAACTATTTGACGTTTAAAATGAAAACAATTGTTTTTGTATCAAAAATACATTTCATCGAATTTTGCTGCATTTTGTAACGGGAAATAATGTAGGTTAGTAAATCATTTTAAATGTATTATAAATTATGCTAATAAATATATATGCATATTGTGCCTATTAATTAATCAAAAATTATATTTTAAACATTTTGTCTTTGTAGGATATGTGCTACAGAGTGAGGTTATACTATGTCGTTAAATCAGGTTGTCTAATCAAAATATGGTGATAGATTATCGAATATTATTGTATTATTATTATACCTATATATTTATACCTATATTATTATTATATATGGCAGGAAGAAGTTTTACTTCAGTCGTGTGGTCTAAAGCACACTCGCTTTTTTATTATAGTGAACAAAACATTATTTTATAAATCTATACTAATATTGTAAAGAGGTAAAGTTTTAATTTTGGATGTGGGAAGTAATCTTTAAACTACTCATCCGCTTTCAAATTTTTTCAACCAATATTTAGAATGTATATGTTACGGTCTGTACCCGAATTCGGTCAAAACTAGTTTTGACCAACGAATATTGCCCAAACCCGATCTTACATTTAAACGGGTATTGAGGGTTTTAAAATGAGCAAAACTATTTTTCGCATTTTCAATTGGTCAAAACTAGTTCTGTCCATTTCTGAACTTTGGATAGAATTTGCATAAAATTCGTTTTTAGTGGGTGTCTACGTTGAGAAAAAACTAACTATGCCAAATCCGTGTTTCGTCTTAATCGCGTGCGAATCCGCGGATAACGGCTAGTTAAAAATATAAATCGCTACTAAAAGATAATCTTTGCCGATACCTAGTCTCTAAAAATGGCGACAAAACGTGTCCGGATGTTACCACATTTCTCATCATTTCCATTAATTCGTCTTGTTTAATGTTATTTTAATGTGTTTGGATAGGGCAGTATTGTTCGAAACCCAGTTATGGACCCGTATAGTTCTATATATCGTATAAAATAAATACAAGTTTAGTCACACTGGTAGGGCGATAGGACAGTAGGGCTTGCGGTTGTAACTATAGAACCAAATTCACATTCGTACATACAGGATGTAAGTAAAACAGTATATTACACCACAAGGGCAGAAAGTTTGAGATTCTTGCACCTCGCCTCGGGCATCATGACGCACAGTTCAAGGCTCTCAAACTTTTTTTTGAGTTTTTTTTTATACGCTAATTGAGGAGCAAACATGCAAAAACCGAGCTTTATCGATATAAACATATCGATAAAGCTCGGTTTTTGCATGATTGCTCAAAACTCAAAAATAAAGTTTATGAAGTTTTTTAATTACAAAGAAAACAGGAAAACTAAGCGATCTGTAAATGCTTGTTGTGTTCCGGGCTGTTGCGCTGATGGCGAATTAAGTACTTAAAATAAAGACCATTGGCGCCATAATTTGACGTTCCGCTGTCAGTGTAAACAAATAATTATTTATATATTGTACGTCATAATTGAGAAATAAATAATTCTTACGTACCTTTTATGTTATGCTATTTATATAATGGTTTACAATCTGAATTTTATGGTACCTATATAAAATTAACATCAGTTTTCCTTATTACATTTTTTTGACACATCATGGCCAACTAAAGTTTTTGACTTATCACCATAGAATCATGTCGCGATTTCCATAAAAAGTGAGTTCAATAAGTCTCTATTACCCACTAGCAGCGCTAGTAGGCTTAGTGCGCACAGCCTGTAGAAAATATTTTTCCTGTTTTGATTTCTACAATCACCTGCCAAAGAGCAGTCAGTTTTTCATCAACACCCTGTATGAAGTACACGGAGACTTGCTTTTCTTTATTTTCAGTTGGTGCGAGCATCGAGCGAGGAAGCGTTGCCCCGCGCACGGGAATTACGTGAGCTTGCCTCCTCTACATCTCCTCTAATTTATGACCAACAGGCCATTATCCTACATTCCGTCTGTTTCCTTATTATCGACCGACATTAATGTTCTTGCATGCATTCGGCCTCGAACGAGCGAAGCTTTTTGCTCAAGGTTTCTGTTTAGTTTTAGTTTTTACTACACTCTCACTTTTGTATTCATGACTGCGTGTTATGTCGGCTAGTAGGTACTTTTGGCACGATAGGGTAAAATCGATTCATGAGATTGAGAGTGTAACCAGACGTTACAATGTATCTATGAAAAACTAATAGATACGCTGAAAAAGCTGAAAAGCACGAAAATATGGAAAATTATAAAAAATAGAAAAACAATTTTTTTGGGATTGTTTATTCGAGTTTTTGATTTTTCAGTGCCTTAGATTTTTTTACAAAAAATTGGGAAATCATTTTTTTTTAATTTTTACAACGAGGATCTGTTCTAAAGCCTTTAAACTATAGATCCAAGAAGTGAAAAAATCTGAGACCTATACTATCATGGATTTTACCTAAATTTGCAGCTTGTAAAAAGAATTTAATAAACAAAAGCTCAACTAATAGACAAATTGCGGGGATTCATTTATGTATTAAAATGATACCAGAATTTTTTTGTAGGTTCTCTGTAAAAACCACAAAAATACGTTAATTTTCAAGAACCATTTTTATATTGATTTTAGTTCTTAATAACTCTTAAAATTACAATTGAAAATCGCGAACAGCAGTTGTTAGTTAGTCTGTACGTACCTATGTACGTCCAAGCTGTACAGGTCGCAATTTTTTACGGACCGCCTTGATTTATTTTCCTTATGCTTAGCTATCAAAATAGAACTCATTTGAAAGTCACTAAAACGCGTTGAGTAGTTTAATTACTATGTTTTATATTTTACAAGTAAAATATTATCGGAACTACAATGGTCACCAAATTTCTGTTATACCGTGTATATTATGTTATACGTACCTAATAGTGTATTACCAACTGGAGAACGGGTAAGTTGCTGTAATTATTTTAGAGATAATGGATTGTCGTAGCGGCTTACGGTAATATTTTAACTTTATGTACAACAAGAGCAATAAACTTATTGCTTTTATAAACGTGATACACTATAGTTAAGCACACAGAGGTTTACACGGTTTATAAACTTACTTTATTAATAAAACAAAGATAATATATAATGTGCAAAATGATAGATAGGTTACTATCTATGGATATTATATTATCACGCATAGGTACTTATCTCTGTGCAGTTAATATCCTACTTTAGAAATGAGTTATAGAATAGAACAGAATTTTATTATCTTAAAAACATAACAAAATGTATAGATACGTCATTATAAATTACTAGCGGTCCCGCCCGGTTTCACCCGGGTGCAAAAGAACGAATGGGGAAGGAAGGGACATGAGTTCGCACATTCATCTTAGTTTACCGAGAGGAATGTTGTGTCAAAACTTCATAATGATCGGCGTTACCGTTCAAAAGTTTTTGTCGTTAAAAAGCAGTATTTATACTTTTTTTAAGTAAGTAATAAATTTCTTTAATATAATAAATATTTAATTGAAAACACTGTAGGAAAATTATTTTTATACGTAGGTGCCTATAGTGCCTATACAGTTTTCAAATGAACTATTAATTAGATTTATTTAATTTTAATTAGTCGTAGGTACCTAATAAAATTTTAAAAAATTGAAATGTAAACCTTAAAGAAAGCAATGTAGAAAATTAAAAAAAAAATAAAAATATATTCGCTGACGTGGGACTTGAACCCTAGACCCTGGCATTAAGAGTCTTACACTCTACCGACTGAGCTATCCGGGTACCTTGACGCGCTAATATTGCAGTATTTAGTTAAGGCATTTTACCTGATGATATTTGTCGGACGGACTAATTTTGAGACACATCTTGCAACATTTTTCATTTATGTTCCGCTCCAATTAATCGTAGCGTAATATTATATAGCCAGCCTTCCTCGATAAATGGGCTATCCAACAAAAAAAAATTTTTTCAATTCGAACCAGTAGTTTCTGAGATTAGCGCGTTCAAACAAACAAACAAACAAACTCTTCAGCTTTATATATTAGTATAGCTATTTCACTATCGGTGACTTATTTGGATTGCAGTGTAGTAACTTCAGACTAGCCACCGGTGACTAAAAAAATATAAAATTAGAAGCGATTACTAAGCTATTATGATTGTAGTGCGAGATCCACTGTTAGAAATATATAGGTACTCTAATCTGTTATTTAATGATGACAAAGATTATATGTTTGATAATATATATGTTGATAAATCGCACATGGGTTGCCTAACTAAATCGCTTACCGATGCTGTTTAATTAAATAAATTCTAATTAACTTTTTTGTATCAACTTCCCCGATTTGTTAATCATTAAAATTGAGCCTAAGATGAGAGAATATGACACAAATAAAGTGTTAACAAAACAATTAATAAACTCAAAGTACACAGAACACAACTATTTACAAGGTATGTTTATGTGAATTATTTATATTTATGTATAGAATCAATGGTATATTCCAATTCCTTGTGTCATATTCTTTTATTTTAGGCTCTATTTTTATGATTAACAAATCGGGAAAGTTGATCCAAAAGAATTAGAATTTAATTAATTTAACAGCATCGGTACGCGATTTAGCTAGGCAACCCATGTGCGATTTATCAATGCATATATTATCTCACATATAATCTTTGTCATCATCAAATAACAGATGAGGGTATATATTTCTAATATCAAATCTTAGACTATTATTTTTGACGAATTTTATGATATACATTATTTATTCGTGTCAATTTCGTTACGTTCATATTTTATTAAGTATAATTGACCCGTTTATTGTTGAAAGGGACCAAGTAAGTCTTCAAAACAAAAGAACAGCTGATAACTACAAATAAATATGGCTTGTGTTTTCAATGATTAGATTTCCATTGAAAAAAGTGCACTCGGTTAAACCTAACTCCAAATATTCAAATCTTTATACCGACACTTCACATGGCTATTTGTATTTGTGTATTTGGCAAACCTATAATCCCATGATGGAAATATTCACATGGCGTATTATGCCGGCACTTCACAATTACCAAGTGTGGACAGTCTATTTGACAAAGTGTTGGCCTTATTTGCCTATTTGACAAATAAGGCCAATACCAAATACGCGTTACCGTGCGCTTGTCGGTTTTTCGAGGCAAATAGGCAAATACGCAAATAAACCGTCCACACAATGGCCATATTCAGAAGCGCACGCGCCGTGAACCTGTACGGACGTGCAGTATTTGTGTCTGTGCTGTGAGCGAGAACTGGAACAATTACCATTGAAAATGAATTGGGACAATAAAACAATAATAATATTCCTGGAATTTTGAACCTTGCGTTCTGCTGCCAAAATTTTGTGTGTTTGCTATTTGACTGCCATGTGTGGATGGTCGTATTTGCCTCTATTTGCCTGTTTGTCTTGAACGTCATATATTTTGCCAAATACAACAAACACCCAATAGCGAACACAAATAGCCATGTGAAGTGCCACCTTTACTATTATTTCTGTGGGAGAAACCAAGCTTTACAATGAATATATAATTATTATTATAATTTATTGCTCCATGTAAAGTAGAATCATATATAATAAAAAAACTATATAAAATAATGTAACTATGTGGAGGAGCGAACAGACGATTCGAAGTCGAGTTTTTTTTTTTTTTTTGATTACGGCGCTAGGTTTTGTAGCGTAAGGTACATAGGTTAGGGAAGACGGCGCGACGAAATTTATTTTTTGCCATAAAACACACGAGTGGTCTTAGTAGGTGACATTTTAACGACCACGGGGTGAGATAGGTGGCGACAGCGGTACTAAACTCGCCGTCTTGCACGCGTGTAATACACTGTGTCCATCTTAAAATGTTACATAGTTTATTGTAAAAGTTGAACTGATTATTTTATTACGAATTTTAATTTAAAAAAGCTGTTGGAAATTTTCATTCAAACTAACTAAATAATCCTGAAATATTGCATGCATGGAATATACAGGCAGGTTTATTAGTTCACGGAAAAAATTGTCAAGATCATCTAATGCTAATCTAATTAAAAAAAATAAATAAAAACAGTATATGTCTATATATGTCAGTATAATATGTCTAACCTAACTTTGTACAAAAAATTTAAAAGTTAGTCCATTAAGTAAAATACTGAAATAATTAATTAATATTAAAAAAAATATTTATTTATGCCTTTATGACAATAATTTATTGGTATCATCGACTTATAACCTTTGTAAAAATTTTATGAAAAAGTTCCCATTTAGAATTCGACTTACTTTTGATTGGGACTGTAAAGCATCAACCTCCTTAAGATAAAAACACCTTCATATTTTCGCTATTTGAAAGAATAAAGACTTAAATTTTTGCAGTCACACAGGTTGATAGGTAACAAAACTGTTGTAGTCCGTGGCGGAAATTATTTATTTAAAATAATAAATGTTTAACAAAACTGTTAAACACACAAACGAAAGCGTACTTCTTTAACTTAACAGCAATAATAACGTTAACAGAAATAAAATAACGACAGTTCTAAATAATAAAATAAAAGACTAAGTAACAGAGAATATAGAGTCACTAAATTATGTACACAAAATATTTACAACACAGGAACACAACACAAAGTTTATCAGCACACTTGTGTATTAACTATAAGTCATTTATGTAAAACCAGGTTTCGTGGCGAAATTCGCATTCTTAATTTTTTCATTATTTTGATCTGTACATAAAATTAGTACAAGTATAATTTTTAATTTGATAATTAATTAATGTGCCATGGAAAGTAATAATAAAAAAATTAAGTATGCAAAATTTGCCATGAAACTCGGTAACTGTGTAAGGTTAGAATAATATTCTGAACAACGTTTTCATAATATTTTTATACTTACAGTGTAATAACATAGGTAAGCGGTTATATTTTTGGTCATAGGGCGGGTATGCGTTGCGTTGTTTCGTTGCTTTGTCGCTCCATTAAGGGAAGCATACTATAATAATGAGTCACAGACTAAGCACTAGCTTTTCTTATTTAAGCGGACTATGTAACGCAAAAAATTGGACACCAGTGTATGTGATAGCGGTGAACAGTGACTAGTGTAAGGGGCGGTACTCACCACCGGCACTCTAACATGCACGCACGCACTGAAACTTTTCTTTGCTTCGGTACAAGATATTCTTCAGAAAAATTAAATGAACTGAACAATTAATACAGCTATAGTTTGCTATTATTGTTAAGAAACACCCAATAATAAAATAATTGGTGTTCTTGGAGAAGCCAAATCGTCACTGTTGGCAAATTTAAAATCTATTCCGGCATGTCAGCGTTTAATGCTGAGTCACTAGTCTATTGCATGCAAAAAGCTGTGCTTATCGGATCGCTCCGTGTACTCCGTGCGCACGACCCAAACTGTAATCGCTCATTTCATGGTTTGAGACGCGGTTATAGTTGCACCTTGCTCTGCAAGTATCCCTTGTATGACGGTGACGAACCTGAAGTTTTGGGTGCTTGTGGATGCAGAATTCTTTACATACGGATTTTTCCCTCTCATAATAATAATAATAATAATGCGCTTATTTACCGTGTTAACATTTAATAAAATGAAATTAATAGAAATGTGAAAATTAAATTTAACCAGTTTTAGGTAATATCCTCGGGTTTTTAAATAATTTAAACTCAACTTAAATGCATACTCACTTACATGTAGTTTTAATGGAGAGCGATCCCTTACCTGAAACAAACGAAAATAAATTAATTTCTAAATGAATAACAATAACTAAAATAATAATAATAAATGATCCATCAACATCTCGTCAGTATCTACACCATTGCCAGCTGCGTCCGCACCCACCGTATACACATCATCACTCTCGCTTCATACAAGATAATCAAGATCTCATCTTTCAACCAGAAAACAGCAGAACTCCACCGAAAAACATCACCATCCAACAGTGTTTTACAACTTAACTCAATAATATAGCCACGCTGCTACGCGTTTACAAATATAAAAAATAATAATAATAAATGATTTTTATTATAGAATCAAGAGTGGCTCTGTAGCCGTTTTTATCGTTAGTATGTAAGAACGAGTACATATTATAGGCGCTTTAGCTTACGCTATTCGCGCCTAAAAAGATACCTTTCTGAGGGAGGGTGAAGAAAAAAAGTTAACATTTTTTAAATTATATTAATACGAATTACCTTTAATTTAGCAACCTATCTTAAAAAATTTTGACGTGTCCACATTTAGTGGGCAAAAAAAACAAAGTCATTTTATTTCCGCAACAAAAATGTATTTCTTTCTCGTTTGTCGAGACTGGGTGCCTGTTTTTGCTGATGAGTCCTGGGGGGGAGGGGGGTAATTACTCTCTGTACCTCCCATATCTACGCCCTTGTCCCTTGCTATCTAGAAATTTTGAATCTGGCGTGATATTTGAATTTTTAAAAACAAATTAATCTTTAAGAGTTATTTTAATTGTGATAAGATTTTACTTAAATTTTATTCAGACCCTGTAACTCAATTCGTTCGAAAGATATTAGACGCGCACTGTACAGTTTAAGAGTTGATTATGATTCCGCATGTTTTCATCCCCCGAAAAAATATCCCCCGACAAAATAACCTAGCAGCAAAACTGGTGTAGAATTATTCTTATCTCACTTTGTAACTCGACCCCGTAATTGTTTTTTAAAGAACTCCCCCCAAACGTCTTCCCCTTTTCACTGCGCAAAAAAAACACCATTGCATCGACACGACCCCGTAATTGTTTTTATGTCAAGGGATATTATGTCGGGGGATATTTTATCGGGGGATCAAGACGCGCATTATCGTGGATTATTATCCAGATATTGATTCAGTTGGGGCAGATTAATATTCGGCACCATTCCTGCAACATGTGACATGTCTCTGCTTCTGGACAAGGACAAGAACGCAATGTGTATGTCAAGATACCTCCTCATGGAGCATACAAGGTACATGCAATATAATATAGGGCTGATGAAAGTAATATCCCAGTAGGGGATGCTATTATTTTTTTTTCTATTATACGGATAAGTCTCGTTGCACCTGTTTTTATTTTTCGCTGAATGATTTAAGGCCTTGAATTTAGACAGGTTAATGTTGTTTTCTTGCAAGTTGACAGAATTTTCATTCAATATCAAATTTTATTATCCTATTTAAAAATTAATTTAAAATATAATAAATTTACCTCAGTTTATACAAAATCAAGGTAAAAATATTTGAAAAAAAAAAAATTAAAGAAAAGGCCTTTATAATATACTTAAAAACGTCAAGTGTCTTGCTAACCCCAGGAATGAGTGGAAAATGGATTTTGCTACATTTTTATGTTATTTCAAGCGATTAAGGGCCGTAGTTTTCAATAAATATAATCGACATTTCACTTTGAATTAAAAAAATTTATAATCACCTAAAAAAAGTCATTTTTCAACACAACCTCATTTTTTTCAGTAAAAAATTTATAGATGTCATTTAAGAATCATTTTCATGGTATTTTTTATTCACAAAAAAAAAAACGTTTGGTGCAGCCAGGGTCATCCGAGACCTAAAAAATTACCAGGAAAATTGTCAAACACATCTACGAGGCCGTGTAATTAAGAAGAAAAAAATCCGGACCGGACTGGACCGGCCCACGGAGGACCGGCGGCCACCGCGCAAAGTTCTGGTATTCCCTGAGACTAGATCGACGCTGGGTGCAGCACCTCTAACATTCAAAATAACGCTAGTACCTATTGTTTAACAGTGATGTTTTAACCTGATTTGTACATATTTTTTCGGATACGAATGTGAAAAATGATTTAATAGTCAGTTGTAGTGACGTGTCCACATGACTCTTTATTGAGAGCTGACTCCGAACGCTCCGCTCACTAAAAAGAGTCGCTCAGAGCGAGTCGTTCGAAGGAGCGACACTAATTAGTGTTTGCTGAAGATGAGAGCATAGCTCCCGAAATGTACATCCGCTAATAAAACTGTTGTGATAAGAAGTAACTATTCTATATTTTTTATTTTTACTTACTAAAATATTTTCTTTTTTCGGATCTGTGATACAATCATTGGATTCCACGTTTTTCGGAACGAGTAAAATCGAAATGTAATGTATTGTTAATAAATTAAATGAATCATTAAACTCTTTCATCGATATCTTTTCGGCTGCCTTTTAATTAAATTTATATTTATGTAAAATTATAATGTATGTATTCTTATTTTCAAATAAAGTTGTTGCTTATCTGGTCCAGAGCTCGACTTCCCCCGAAATGAAATCCTAGTTACGTTATTGGAAATACGTATCATGTAACCAGATTATTTGTGACCCGTAACGATCTGACTCATTGTACAAAGAAGTTTCATCCCAAAAACAAGAATCTTCATTTTCCACGGATTCGTGAAGTCAAAAAACGCTACGCCTCTTTTAACTGAAATCAGTCAATACGATTTTGTTTGAAATAAAACTAGTAAGCGTTAAATAAATACGAGAGATCAACGACCTGTGCGTTGTAGTGATGTGTCGCTCCTGAGCGAGTCGTTCATAATGAACGACTCCATTCTCGGAGCGGAGCGAGTCGCTCTGTCTTTTGTGAATGACTCACTCCGAGCGCCATTGCTCTGTGCTGAACTATTCTGTACTGTTGCATTCGCACATTTACAGAGCGCACACAGCACAGGCCACAGAGGCACTAGTGAATTTTGCACGTACGGAGTTATCTTTGCTGAGTCATTTAATGTTGAATGACACACTATATGTGCACCTTACAGTGACTTAAACCATTGACATTAAACATTGACGTCGTTGACAAAGATATAATATTATAACAATAAACATTATTATTGTTAAGATTTTGTTATACTTTGTAGTTTATCCGAAATGTAAATAATATAAGATAAAAAACATATTAAAATGAGCTCAGAGCTGAGTGTGTGTATTGTGCTGTGCAATGCTACGTGTTTTCTGCCGTCCGCAGTCTGTACTTTGTGTAGTGAGTTCTGTATAGTGTCGCTCCTTTGAACGACTCCCTCTGAGCGACTATTTTAAGTGAGCGGCGCGCACGGAGCCAGCTCCCAATAGTCATGTGCGTTGACTTCCTATAAAAATGATACGTTCTAATAAAGCGGATAAAACAAATTTGGTTCAAGCTGTTAGTGAGCTTCAGGCCTTTCTATTTCAGCCCTAGTCGTCAAGAAATGAAGCAACAGCAAAGAGGATGTGCGCCTAGAAACTGAAGTGACCTTCCACTGCTTTAAGGTGAACTCAGTACAGCGGAAGGCTGGAACTTTCTCTCCGCTGCTTCACTTCTCTTGTACAATAATGTACTTTTACAGTCCATAAACTATAACCTTTCTGTCGAGGTTTCCTATGGCATGAAATAAAACAGCCACGTCTGATTTGTGTGTTTTATTGTACGATTCATCCTTAAAATTAACAATGAAAAAGTTTGCGTAGCATTGCTCAAACGGGGGTCCAGTACGATAACTCGATGTGCCCAAATTTTATAGAAAACGCTGAATTTTGACGTTCCAGAAAAATATGAATTTTACTTACTTAAGGGGGTTTTTAATTTAGTGCAGATGCTGGATTGATATTAGTATTGAAATTAAGTAAAAAAATATTATTTTGAGGGGTGTATTAAGAGGTTAAATTTTTCATTTTGTCCAAAAACAGAAAAGTTAGGTTCACATAATAAAATCATACAGGCAATACAGGCAGTATTAGCAAATACATTATATTGTCGGCAGGGTTTGGCACTGCGACCCGAGTTTTTAATATGTATAAACTTTTTTTAATTCTACCATTCCAACCCACAAGTGGGGAATGGTACTAGTTTAGGTCTAAAAATCACTTTTCAAAAATTTTGTAATATCTTTTCGTTTTTAGGTCCCCTGAATCCAAAAAACATATTTTTGGAAAAACTCTGTGTCTGTTTATCTGTGAGCACAATACACGTCAAACGGATGAGCGAATTGAAACCAAATTTTTGGAAGATGTTTGGTATGCAAATATTAAGAGCCCTATTGTTTTTGGGGAAAATCGGCACATGCGCAGAAGAGAACGGTGTCTTTTATATAATAATGGTATACTTTTCATAACGGATTATTATTCTATTTATTTTTTCAAGAAAGTTTTGTTAAAAACTATTTTTTCTAAACTTTATAGTTTCGGAAATATTTTGAAAATAAAAAAAAAATCAGCCGCTCTTTTGTTTTATGGATCTGTCAGAAATAAACTAGTTCGGTATGCTTTGATGAATTTTTACACGACGTGGAACCATGGCAACGAATAGCAAATATCATATTGAATACTAGCCATTACCCGCGTCACCTCACGCGATATTTGATATTTTATTTTCTTTACTAAATAATCAAATGTCAACATTTTTGAAGTTGGAATGGTTCCGTCGCCCAATTGGCTGGAATTTTTTATTTCCTTTCAAATCAGCGCCTCTGTAATATTTTTAGAGTCCTGCCCTAGCAAGGCTAGCATTAGTCAGCCAAATTGGGCAGAATATCCTTTATTATCAAAATAAAATAAGACACCTTGATATTATGGTATGATAAAATTATGTGCGATACAAGGCTAAATATAAAAGCAATTTTTATTCACTAGAACATCATTTAATCGTCAACGTTTCGGCAGAAATTCATGTCTTCTTCAGGACCTTAAAAATGTCTAGTAAAAAGTCATAAAATTACGATTAAATGATGTTCTAGTGAATAAAAATTGCTTTTATATTTAGCCTTGTATCCCGCATAATTTTATCATATCCTTTATTATATAAATTGTATATTTTTATTGAGGAAATAAAATATAAATATGTAAATAAAAAAAATCATTTAATAATTTGAAAGATATATTTTGAAACAAGCACAAAGAACCGGATATATTTATTTTACTCATACTGATAAATATTCCGTAAGTATAATAAATTACATCAGCTATAGAAGATAAAACTCAAAATAGAGTGTATAAACGAATTCTAAAGTTTAATCCAGCTTTTTCAGTTTTCCTTACTCATTTTTCACGACTGTAAACAAACGTCAGTAGTAATTTTGTGAAAATATGTAAAGGACTCTTGAAAAGTGTTTCTGAAATCCGATAATCTAGTGTATTACGTATAAATATCTATATGAACATACCGCCTACTGTTTATTTTTTACATTCACCTCTCTGTGAAAATAGCAACGTTAAAAGTATGCAAATATACCTACACGTGAAGCGAAATGAAAAAAGAGCTTTACGTATTTTCAACAGCTTAAAGCTTTACGAATGTATATACAGTGTCATTCTAGAGGAGTGTCACTCTATCAGACAGATTAACTGTAGATTGTAGACGCTCGACAACTAAAATCACACGCTTTTATCACTGCATTAAACCGGAATCCTACGATCGGTGTACTTGATAAATGCACAAATAATTGTGACATACGTCTAATATGATTGGTAAACTGGTGTTGGCTAATAGATAGATATAAAAATAGTTTATTCATCATAGCGTCAAAACATAATTTGAATATGACAAGTGAACATACAAAATGCAAGATTTAAAACATAAAAAATAGTAAAAAAGTACCAACATAATTTATACAGATTATGGGGTAAAAAATCGTCTAGTGAATAAAAACATCGCTCAATTAATATTTTTTAAACACACTCGAAGCTGTTAAAATCGTTGATGCGTCGGATTGATTCAGGCAATTTATTATAAATAGAACTTGCCTGCACACATAGGACTTCTTAGTGCCAGGGTAAATTAATATTAATATACTTGTCATGTGTTTGTTTTGATTTATTTCACACTTACGTAGTCAGAACTGTCGTTAGACAACAATAAAAGTTTAAAACACTGAAAGCCAATTACCAAAAAGGAAAAAATAGCCAAGTGCAAGTCGAAGTCGATCACTGGGGTGTTAAACCCTAAAAAGTTGTAAAAATTGACAAAAACAATACTGTGGTTGTCCAGGATCGAGCCAGTAATCTTCTGCTTTCAACATCGAACGTGCTTGGTTTACATTTTACAATTACTGTTATTCTGGTATACTATTACACTCAATAATAATATTATATGAGAAACGTCGATTGATTGCATGGCTAGATGCTTGTTAAATTTTCGCGTCCATAAATTACTTGTATTCTAATATATAATCATTTTTAATATTTGTTGTTTAAGTAGAAAGTACTTAATTTAGAGTTTATCACGTAAAGCCGTTTTAGTCAAAGACCTGCTAACATATGTCTAAAAAACGTGATTTAATGGCTCCCCCAAAGTGTTAATTGAAGTCGAAAAAAAAATTAAAAAAACATATTTACGCTCTGCTAGCAAAGCTCTTTCCAACGATACCCCACAAGTGCAGAATTGGATTTTTCCCCCTCTGCTTAGATGTATGGTGCCCCGTTATATATACAAAAAAAGAAACAAAATTAGGTATAGACAAAGCGCAATCTATACTTATAAATGGGCGAAGTTTGTAAGTTTTGATGCAGGAGGTAATCTCCCAAACTATTCATCGGATTTCAATTTTTTTTACCAATATTTAGAATGGACCTTCAGGATGAGCATAGGCTACATATTATCGCGTTAAAATTAATAAAAGCGCTCTTCGTGGCGACCAATTTTTTAACGTAAGTTAACGAAAAACGGTGGCATTTTACAAATTCGGGCGTAGCCGGACCGGGTCGCTAGTTCATAATAAATAAACTAGCGAATAAATAAATAAAAAAATTGGATATATGCCAATTTTATTGTAGTATTTAACTAAAAAAAGCATACATCTGGAATAATTTTCTTAATAAATACTACAGTCAAATCAGTACCGATTATTATTATAACAGCTATGAAAATTTTATCAGTGCCAACATTGTCAGAAAAGATAAATCGTAAAAAAATAAAAATAAAAGGTAGGTATATACGAAATAAATAAAAAAGTCCATATTAATTCTGAACAAGAGACAAAACAAAGGTGTTTCTTCTAACAAAAAGTCTCGTTTTTTTTACACTGACATATTTTTTTCGTTTTCTTTGTCAAAAGCAATTACATTAAATAAACGACGTCAACTAGAACACAAAGCAATAAAAACTTTCAGATATATCTGATGCAGGTATCTCATACTGAAAATGGGTGACACAATCAATGGAATTCCAATATCTTGTATTCAAGCCAGTGTCTAATGGCCCAGTAAATCTCAAACTTTCTTTTCTCCTTAAATTTTATCTCAACCTTATTTTATCAGATATATGGTGTTTTTTTTCGGATCGAAGTCTATTTGTACTTGGGAAATACAATTGAAAACAAATTTTGGACATATGCCGGAAAATAGTTTATTATTGTACAATATTGATAAGAAAACGGCACTATTCTTTTTTTTATTCGACTATATAGAGTATCAAGGTTTTTTCTGTTTTCAGATAAGAAATGTGATTTTGATATCATTATCGACCTATACAGGGTGGGTCAGACCACCCGTACCGGTCGATTTTTTCAAAAACGGTTAGTCGTAGAGAAGTGTGTCAAAAATCTGTATTATAAAAACCCTAAGAATTGAATGGTGATACTTTTTATCCCCGGGAAGGTCGGCTTCCCTATTAGTTTGCTCCGGAATGTTCAGAAATCCGGAATTTTAAATGGCACGAAAGGTCGAAACTGGTGTTGTTGAAAAGATCTTTAAAAAATAAGAAAGTTTTGTAGGACATTTTTTTATTACTGCCACCCCTGTTAAGTAATATTCATTTGAAATTATTAAATTAGCTTGTGATAATAACGAACTTAATTTTAAAAGTTGGCATTTAAAATCTAGTTACCTAATTTAACAATGTCGCAATAAGTTTTCAATAATTGCAAGTGTTATTTTTTTTGTCGGAAAATACTTAGAGGTACTCATAAGTCATAGCATATCTAGAAGAGCTCAGCAGTATTTAGAAGTAAATGGAAGCCCATGAACACTCTTTCTTAGTGACCTTTTAACTATAAAATAAAACCATTTTCGATCAATTTAACCAAATCCCATAAGGTTTGTGCGGGGTCCTTTAAGTTCATATAATCTCGATTACAATTGGAAACAATAATGCATTATTTTTGTCGACAACGTTTGGCCCTGCGACCAGCGCTTTTGATTGTTTGGAAACATTTAAATATAATAGCTATTAAAATTCAACTTTTAATTAGTAAATGTAATTCCGTTATTTACAGAAAACCGAACAAGTACAGTGTATTAAGTACTTAAATTAAAAGAAAGGAGCTGGCAAAGTGAAAATAAAGATAAAATAAAACGGAGATAGAACTGAAAGTGATAACAATATAAATCTAAACATAATCCGCTATAAGAATGCCGTAGCAGTCAACGCGCATAAATGTGTTTAAATATAAATCACGTACACAATGGCGAGTTTTAGGCAAATTTTAAACTAGAGCTACTTACACATAAAATACACTTTTTTGTGTCTATACCATTATATAAAATTCTTTGAATGTATCCAATGATGTATGTTTGAATAGATTTAACAAAACTATTTGACGAATTGTGAAACTTTTTGACGTGATAACGTCTTTTAAATTGATGAAACACCGGCTGCACGCACGAAAAAGTGTCACGTTCCGCCTGAGCCTGAGCCTGCAAGCGTGAGCGCGGTATAAGCGATAGAGAGGCACGATCGGCCCAAGCGTCGGCTTGTACGCATTTCTCTCTCTTCTCGCGTAACGTCAGAGAGTTCATCAATGTTTCTTTATGACGTTATCACGTAAAACTATCGTCCGTAAACCGACTTTACAGACAACCAATTTTTTTTTCTTTAGGCACGCTTGACTTGGGGAGTAAACTGGTAAATGCCTGACGAAATCGTTTACGGAAGTGCATCATCGCGACGGTGCGTTATCGAGAGGGAGATATAAGTTAGTGAGTGCGACAAAGACGGAGCATTAAGTTGAGAGTGAGATATAAGTTAATGAGTGCGACAAAGACGGAGCATTAATACAACTATTTGACGTTTAAAATGAAAACAACTGTTTTTTTGTATGAAAAATGCATTTCAACGAATTTTGCTGCATTTTGTAACGGGAAATAATGTAGGTTAGTTAATAAATCCTTTTAAATGTATTATAAATTATGATAATAAATATATATACATATTTTGCCTATTAATTAATCAAAAATGATATTTTAAACATCTCGTCTTTGTAGATATGTGCTACAGAGTGAGGTTATATTGTGTTTGATAAACTTTGAGACGAACCTACTGCCTATTATTGTTCGTTGATGAATTTAACATGAGGTATTTACGCATTATTCTTAATAAATATATTTAAAATAATTATGGCAGAAGAAATTTTACTTCAGTCGTGTGGTCTAAAGCACACTCGCTTTTTTATCCCAGGGATAACTACAGGCTATGAGTTATTTCACTATGTTTTCGCAAATTTAATTAACATAATAAAATCGTAACGCGATGTAGTATGTTCACAGTAGACTACTCCCACTACCACTGCAATCAAGGCCGACTAGTATTCCTTCTTCTCCAGCTATGACATTCGACTCACATATTTTCGCGGTTTAATCCCTACTTCGCACTCAGAATTCTTTTAAATCAGTTCAGATGAACTTGAGTGATTGACTAACCAACAAAAATGTCAATCATATAATATTACAAATAATCTCTTGTTGCTAAACAATGATGTGATTGACTTTTTTTAGTACACTTTTCACAGTAACAAATCAGTTGAAAAATTGAGCATGTTTTAAGTTCTTTGTCGGTTCGATAATTTTATCAGTACCTATATGGGCTTGTATAATTATTCATATTTACCGATTTTTTTGTTGACTTTCTTAAAAATAGGTGACCAAGGTCCGACTCTTAACGCCGACTAATATAATCATTGTTCAAGATTGAACACATTTGTAAAATGATCTTAAATTAATATTTCGCTGATAACCGAAACGATCTTGCCACTTCTACGTGTGTCAATCCTTCCAAGGCAGAATTATTTAAATATGAGCTTATCTAGGCACCATTCAACGTACAAGTTTATAAAGGAAATGTAGTACGTAAAGTAGGCTTGCCCCGGTGACAAGAAGAAAAACTCGGGTCGCAGTGCGAAACCCTGCCGACAATATAGTGTATTTGCTTTTTTAAGCAGTGTGGCTCTATTGTATGAACTTAACTTTGTTTTTGGACAAAATAAAAAAAATTACCCTCTAATACACCCCTTAAAACAACATTTTTTTACTTAATTTCAATACTACATACCAATTCAACATCTGTACCAAATTATATACACCCTTCAGTATGTAAATCCATATCAGTAAACTTGCGTTTTCATAAAATTTGTAAGTCCGGTCCTGTCGGGCCGATTTTATTTAAATTTTAGCAGCGCATTTCAATAATTACTAAAGGGTTAAATTTCACATTTGAAGTGATTCTGAGAATTTTTTCCGTATTTTTGGGCCCAAAAACATTTTTCAACCCCTAAATACCCCCCTTAAAATGGCCCGACCGGGCCCATTTTAAATAGGCTTCTTGCGATGATGGATTCCAACATGTGGACAAAATTTCGTTTAAATCGATTAAGTCTGTCGAGAGTTATCGTGGTCACACACATATATATATATATATATATATATATATATATATATATATACATATATATATAAACATTTCCAAAAATGGTGCCAAACTTCTTAGAAACTTATGAAACGTCGAGAAATTTTGGTCCGACCTCTAGGTCCCGCCATCCGACCGACGCCAATAGTGTAAGTGCCTTATGGCAAATACACTAAAAACACTGTTCGCCGGTCATACCAGCGTTTTCTAAACTAGGATTTGCATACCCCTATAGGCTGTGTGCACGAAGTCTACTAGCGCCGCTAGTGGGTAATAGAGAATTATTTAACTCATTTTTTTATGAAAATCGCGACTTGTTTCTACGGTAAATTCAAAAACTTTAGTTGGCCATGATGTAAAAAAAAATGTAATAAGGAAAACTGCTGTTAATTTTATATAAAATAAAATTTAGATTGTAAACCAATATATAAATAGCATAACATAAAAGGTACGTTTATTTATCAATTATGACGTATAATATGCATATATAAATAATTAATTTGTTTACACTGCCAGCGTAACGTCAAATTATAGAGTCAATATTTTACTTAAATCAGCGCAACAGCCCGAAACACAACAAGTATTTCCACATCGCCTCGTTTTGCCCATGTTTTGGTTGTTATTAAAAAAAAAATTGGTTGTCTGTAAAGTCGGTTTACGGACGATAGTTTTACGTGATAACGTATTCCGTAATACATAACCTAAACCTCCCAAAATTTGGTTTCAATCCGCTTATCCTTGGTGTCGGAATGATAAGAAATGTCAAAAGTGACGTTTGCAACTGTCAAAGTATTATGTTCTAATAATAATTAGTTATTCCAATACTTAACTTAGAAGGCGTTGCATTTCACAAAATACTAATGTCAAAAAATTGAATTAAACATTAGAAATGCAGCCGTTTTCATGTTAAGACAAGACATACGTTATTTTCTAATTTCCATGTACGGCAAACAAAGACGACCGACCGCGTCACGCCATGCATTAGACAACATTGCATTTATACAGCTATTTTTCTATATAAATTTGTATAAAAAAACTGTTTAGGCAAATTCTGTTATACGAAATCTATGTAAAATGTTCTCCTCTTTCGTTTAAGACTGGTTTCAAACCGATCTGATTTAAATTGAGCGAGAAATTAGCAAAAAGCACGCACAGGGTCAGGCGGAACGTTACGCGTTAGGAACGTTACGTTAGGAACGTTACGACCGTTAGGAACGTTACACTTTTTCGTACATGCAGCCGGTGTTTTATCAATTTATAAGATTGGTGATTCATTAATTTATAAGACGTTATCACGTCAAAAACTTTATAAAATTATAACTATTTTCACTTTTAATAAACATTGCTCACTGACATACGGAAAATTTGAGTTGGAAGTTTCCCCTAGTGCTCACCACAAACGCTCGCATCGATAAATTTGTAACTCCGCCTCCCTGCACATAGCCCATAAGGGTCCATAAGGAGGTCAACTGAATCTTCTTTGGTGTAAGTGGGCGACTATCTACCTGTCTAAACGCCATCCGGCAAGCAGCTCGTCTATAGTCAGCGAACTGGAACGCAAGTAGGTATGTAAAAACGCCGTTCAGCCAACAGTGATATATTATTTAAACTACACACCGAAGAATTGAAACTTACGGAATACAGTCAAACCTGGATGAGTGAGAACTGGATAAGCGAAAAAACTCTCTAAGTGTGAGTAATTGCCAGGAACCGTCTTTGTAACCCTCTAAAAACTCTATAAGTGAGAAACAGGAACCTCTATAAGTTTTTCACGTTTTTCACTCATGGACCTCTATAACTGAGACTACTACTTGCCTGTACCTCTATTAGCGATACCCGTATTAGTAGTTACAAGAAATTTAAGAATAGCTGAACTAATTACTAACATTGTTTTTGTATCATTGTTTTTTGTTGTCTTTTTTTAGCATCTGTGTCGAATTATCTATGTTATTAGGTATAGACCTCTATAAAAGAGAAAGACAATTCCTGTTCATCTATAAGCGAGAAACTTGGGTTAGTGAGAAACCTCCATAAGCTAAAAAGAGATCGCGGTCCTTTGAACTCTCGCTTATCCAGGTTCGACTGTATCTAGGTACATTTCCAAAAAAAAAAAAAAAACACGAGAAATATTTTTTTTGTAATTTTAAAATAACTCTCAAATAATAAAATAAAATTATATTATTATATTATTTTGGAGTTCAGACCACGCTTCCAATAAAATTTAAAGGAACTTCAAAAAACATCGCACAATAGTGGAGGTTCGCGGCAATTATCTTGCAAATCTCTAAGGAATCCGATGGCAAAAAAGTTAAGGAAACACTGGGTTAGAAGGTTTTAACATACAAATGTCTTCCAATTATGCGTACAACCACCGAGTTGAGCTCCACTAATACAGAGATCACTGAAGACTCCACGGCTCCACTTCGACCGCCGCGGCACCATTATACTTGTTTGTACTACAATGTGTTATCATTCCATTTTAATGTAGGTATAGTGCCCGCGGTGAAAGTTGAAGCCAGGCAAGTCATCAATAATATGGTACTGAACGCTTACTTGCCCGCAGACAGTGGCGTGGGGAATAAATTCGACATATCCATTTATAGCGGTAGGTATAGCGGTAGAATAAAAATAAACACATTCGCAAGAAGAGAATAACACTGATTATACTGATTAAACAATAAGGTACTCATAGATAATCATATTAAATAAACCAACACCTTCTCAAGTACCTACTATAAAAACAATGTAGGTATCATCTTTGTTCAATAAATAGTAAATAATAAAAACAATAGAACTTTTGTAATCTGCTTTTTATCTAGTGCAATTGTCATTGAGCATTGGCATCCTAATTTTGATAAAATTAACACTCTTATACATAAAGAAGGAAGTATTTTTAGAGTGATATCTTATTATCAACAGATGTCGTAGTCTATATAATCACACAATATAGAATTGCACTGATTTATTTAAAGACAGTAGCGGTTCCTCGACGAGCGCTGATGAGCTGCAGAACAACCAAAATGTTAGGGCATAAATAAATAAATTATATTCTGGCAAATTTAACCAATGTACTGTATATACAGTATGTAGGTTAAGTTTCGTATATCAGTTGCAATGTAAACTGCAAACGTAGTGTTTCACTATAACACTTACTTAAGTGGTCTAGTTAAATACGCATGGGTTTGCATTTCAAATTGATATAAATGTATGTATATTTGGAAGGAAGGGGGACTGTCTGGTAGTGGACAAGAAGTCAGCTGGTGGACGTACGTGGCTATGTCAGCGCGAGCTGGCGTAGGTCTACGTTGGTAATGTAAATAAAGCATTATCAAATCAAATTCAACAGTTTTACTAATTTAAAAGAACCTGTTTAACCATCAACACTACACCAATACTTAATATTAACAAATAATGTAATAGTTACACAATTAACACTAAAGTTTAACAGTCACTGGCAGACCACAAAACTCGTGTTTGTGCTGTGTGGCAGTCTTTTTTGCGTTCAGGCGCTGTTCTGCGTTCCGAAGTAGCATATAAACGTCATTAACAGATACCCCGTGTATAAATACGCGCCACGGATCTAAAAGGTTCGGAAGTTAGTCACAAACAGAGTCGCAAAGGCACATTTCAGATCCGTTGAGACTCCCACCTACCTGCACGGAACGTGCGCTCGTCGGTGATTGGCCGTGATTGCGCGTTGCCTTTGTCACTTGTCGCTTTCCTGCTTTAAAGTACAGTCGAGTACGCTATTGTCAAGTTGTTATTGCTATGTGAGTTTTGTTGAGTTGCGAGTTTGTAGTTTTTCAACAGACTGTACAAGCGCAAGCCCGCATTCGCATCTAACTTCCGAGCCTTTTAGATTCACGGCGCGTATTATACACCGTGCGACTCCTGACACATAAATTAATTATTATTTAGATCGACTTTGAGCTGCATTTACCGTCAGCACATTAGTACAAATATGCCTCTATCAATGTCATATGCTAGAATTATCCATTTTTAGGGTTCCGTACCCGAAGGTCAAACGGGACCCTATTACTAAGCCTCCGCTGTCAGTCTGTCTGTCTGTCCGTCTGTCTGTCTGTCTGTCAGCGAGCTGTATCTCAAGAACCGTAATAGGTAGAGAGTTGAAATTTTCACAGAGTATGTATTTCTATTGCCGCTAGAACAACAAATAATTAAAAACCCCCAAAACTCCCCAAAGAGGAGCAAATTCAGTTTTTTGCTTATAAGTCGCTCAATTTAAATCAGATCGTTTCGAGACCTGTCTTAAACGAAAGAGCAGAAAATTTTACATAGATTTTGTATAACAGAATAAAATGTATAAATTTAATTTTGTCTAATCCATAGCATACACGGGGATCGTCTGTCTTCGTTTGTTGCATACTGTACTATAGGAATTTAAAAATTGCGTATGTTTTTTCTTAAAAAAAAAGATTGCATTTGTTCAAAAACGAATGTCATTTCAAATCTTTTGACATTAGTATTTTGTGAAATGCAACGCGTTCTGAGTTAACGATTTGAATAACTAATTTTAATTATTAGAACATATTGCTTTGACAGATGCAAACGTCATTTTTGACATTTTTTACCATTCCAACACCATGGATGAGCGGAATGAAACCAAATTTTGGGAGGATATTTGATATGCAAATATGAAGAGGCCTATATTGTTTTTGAGAGACGTCGGCGCAAGCGCAAAAGAAATATATATTATAATGTTGTTTTTATAAGATAATAGTATACTTTTCATAACGGCTTATTATTTTGTTTTACAGGAGTTTTGTAAAATAAATTTTTGAAAAAAATCGGCGCATGCGTAGAAGAAATATATACTATAAGGCTGGTTTTTATATAATAACGGCAGAGATATGTGCTATAACATTGTTTTTATATAATAATGGTATATTTTTCATAATGGTTTAATATTCTAAAGTTTTGTATTTTTTTTTGGGGGAAATCGGCGTATGCGCAACAGAGATATTTGCCATAACGTTGTTATTTGATATAATGATATATTTATCAAAACTTTATATTATTTTATTTTTGTAAAAAAAGTGTTTATAATATAAAAACGCCGGGGTGTATTTTGTAAAATTTCACGCCTTGAAATTCTTGAACTACTTGCATACTCCCACTGGTTGCATATTGTTATAGCGCCTCTCTTGTTTCTTTTACAAAAGTATTTAAAAAGTACATAGTGTACGGAACCCTTCGTGTGCGAGTCCGACTCACACTTGACCGCGGTTTTTATTATTATTGTTTATTCTGATAGTTTTTTAAAACCCAATTAATTAAGTAACAAAAAACATAACTTATTAGGTCAAAATTTAAATGTAATTTTTTAGATTTCTATTTTTATCAGAACGCAAGTTTCCCAAACGCAAGTAGACTACACGAAGTACAAAAATTGTTCTTGGTACCTTTGATATTAGCCGTACTTCACTGAAAAATATGTTTTATTTAAAAATATTAATATATCGTCGTTGGTTCTGTAATACCTCCAATGTGCAAAAAGTAAAATTTGCAAGAAAGGCCAAAAAGTGGTTATTTCAGCAATGGCTGGTAAGAACTAGCAATTTCAGAGGTATATTACTAATTCATAATTATCTTCACTATACATGTTTAATTAAGACGAAGTATTTTCTTAAAAAATATTTAACGTGAATTTCGGATTTATTGGCGCATGGGAGGAATTATTTGATACATTAACTTTTCACATAAGAGTTGTTTCCCCTTGTTGGTTACTGTAAAATTAATTTGGATATATAACTAGTGTAAAGAGCTCCGTTTCCAGAATCTAAAAAACGTAAAATCTGCCAACTATGCACATAGGAGCTATTACAGAACCAACGACGATAATCAAAAACAACAATACTTGAAAAAAATCACATAAATTCTGGTAGGTTTCGAAAAAATCTTGATTAATCAATGTCTCTTTCGAAATTTACCTTCGTTAGTTCATTTTTATTGTCCCAGGATTACCTTCTCCTGTAAATTTGCAAGTTTGAAAATTATCAATTAAGTTACCTTATATTTCTCTATCATCATCTGACAAAAATGATGCTAATTCTGATAGCAATTTATTCGCAACATCGTATGCAGTTAGAATATCTGCAGCTAAAAACAAAAACTTCTCGCAGAAACTTTATCGCCTTTATTATTCAGGATACAATAAATATGACCAATCGGTAACAAGATAACATTTTAAACTAAAATAATTATAACAATAACATTAATATCTAGTGAAAACATTAACACATTGTAACGCCAACAATGAATGCCTCGGACAATCAAATTTATCTGTCAAATGTTTTTTTTTTTATATTATAGGCGAGTAGAGCCGTTGCTATATTTAACGCACGTGTATACACCGCCCAATTTAGCTTGCGGAATCACCGAGTGCAAAGACCTACTAATTTTATTAATTATGTATCTACAGCATGAAACGTGAACCACAAAGTATATAAATTATAGTGATAAATATATTACTTGCAAATTTATGAACAAATTAAATGATGAACGATACATTTTCAAACCGAATTAAAACCTCGCACATTTGTCAAGCATCAGCCTGCACGACCTGCACGATGGCATACACTAGACCAGCATAAACCAGCACAAAACAGCAAGTTTTAGTGCAGCTTTCGTAATGTGCGATAGACATTTTACAGTTTCAAGCAGTCTTTTCAATGCAAATTAATTAATGCTCCAAAATTTGTCTACTTTATTCTAATGTCCTAAAATTCCTTCATACGCCCGTTGCTAATAATTAGTTGAAGTTGAAAAAATGTCTAAAATAACGAGAAGTGTGGTAGATGGAAAATAGTAATTGTGCGAATGGCGTCTGTTATGACAAAGTCGAGAAACGAACGTTAACATGATTAATTAATGAAAACAACACATCACTAGCACAGTAGATCGGCCCAGCATGGTTAGACAGAAATTGCAGGTGACTGACTGGCGGTCTTTGGCTAGCTGATGGAGCTGGTCTAATGTACGCTACTCCATTTAATAACACGGGTACCGCGCTGTGCAGACCGTACAGGTTTATACTCGACATGGTATTACTACTGAGTTTTCTGTTTGAATGTGAATAAGATAAAAAAATGCCCCTAAAATTTCGGCTTTAATCTTTCTGCATATCTATACTAATACTATATAGAGGTAAAGTTTGGATGTAAAAGACAATCTCCGAAACTACTCATTCCGATTTCAAAATGTTTTCAACAATATTTATAATGAACATTCAGGATGGACATAGGTTATATATTATCGCGTTAAAATTAAAAATGTTTTTTTGGAGACCAATTTTGCAACGTAAGTCGTCGAAAAAAGCGGTGGAAATCTACAAATTTGGCCGAAGCCGATAATGGAATGAATAAAATAAAAGGCCATTTCATTTGCAACGATGCTTCTTACATGTCAAATCTAATTTGACATTCTACTTCGTAGCTTATTTTGGAAGAATGGCTCCTTTCCAAAGTTAATGATTATACTGGAGACCTGGTAACGCTTAAGTTATAACAATTTTCTTTGTAATATTTGTGTTGAAATTATCAGTAATAACACTTTTATAAAAAAAATACCGTGATCAAGGTTGACCATTACAATCCAGAATAATTATTCTAATTATGTACCTCCATTTAGAACTCCCGACAGAATATTTTGTTTGTCATGACAAAGTGTCCATTGATGTGCGATAAATAAATACCCATTAAAACTTTGGGTAAATCTATACTAATATTATAAAGAGGTAAAGTTTTCAAGTTTCAATGTAGAAGGTAATCAAAACTCCTCATCCGATTCAAAAATTCTTTCATCAATATTTTGAACGAACCTTCAAGAGGGACATACGTTATATATTAACGCGTTAAAATAAAAGCGTTTTTGAAGACCAATTTTGCAACGTATAGTCGACAAAACACAATGGCGATCTACAAATTCGGGCGAAGCCGGACCGGGCGGTTAGTGAGTAATATTTTCATATAACACACGAGTTCTCCCTACCAACGTTGCTCAATATGCATCTAACATCATATATTTAATTAAACCCTATTCCCATTTCAGTTCTCGGACGAAAAATGAAAATCGGGCAACAAAAACAAAATGTTTAATCCGGCTCTTTAATTAATAACAAGTAACTAAGTTATCAACGGAACATGAATAATTGTATTCAAATTTAGTAAAGAGATATAAGAATGCTACTTATCACATCTGTGATAACATAAACATTAATTAGACAAAAAGTAGGTTATAAAAACAACGCGAAATCCTTTGTCACTATCAAAATAGTTACAAACTCAGAAACAAGCAGTATTTTTAAAAAGCGGTGAGCATTATAAATTATTTACGTAATATAATTTTTTTAAAATAAAATTGATATCATAAAAGTAACTGCATGGATATTTTTAAATTAACTTCTGTTGTATTGCAGATATCTATAAATAAAATGTTATTATCGGTATTAACATGTGCGCTAAGCGCGTTATTGCTATCTTCCGAAAGTTTCGGATTGGATAACTCAGTGGCCTTAACTCCACCGATGGGTTGGATGACTTGGCAACGATTTAGGTGTATTGTGGACTGTAAACTGTATCCCGATGATTGCATAAGGTAAAGAACAACGCTCACAGGATTCTTTTATTACTTTGGGATAAGTAGCTGATTTCACAAAATAGATTTCTCAATACAACCGCCCGTGCTTTGATATGCGATTTAGTAAAATCTCTATGATTTTCGAACTTTCAAATAAAATACTGTCGGGTCACATAAAAAAAATCTTTTTTTTTTTTTGGTTATATACATTGTCTTCACCGATAGTGTTACCACTTCTTGTATCCAAATTTCAAATTATTACACGAAATTCGTCGTTAAATCAAATAATGTGCTATAGTACAGCTAAGTCATTCAATTCTAATAATGTAGAATTGATTGGCAACACATTATCTTTAAAATCTAATATAAAATTTTTGGGTTAATCTTCATGGATTTTAATTTTTCGTGGAAATCTCATATTGCTTTCCTTAAATGTAAACTTGCTACTTATGTCTACGTGATACGGAACCTTTCTAGTGTAACGAACCTACATGTTTTATTGTCAGTTTATTATGGTTTTATTTATTCTGCCATCAAATACGGTATCATCCTGTAGTGATATATTTATTTTACAAAAAAGACTTTAAGGGCATTGTTTAAACTTAGTTCGCGGGCCTCATGTAAATCCTATTTTAAAAACTATAAAATTTTAAACAACTTCCTTTGCCTCTGTTCAAAAGACATTTAAAAAAATATCTTATTGACAAAAATGTTTGTACTCTATACATGATTTATAAATTTAATTGTATTAATTGACATATTTCACGGCTTTTTAGCTACATATGAAATAAATAAATATCTTATACTAATAATAAAGAGAGAGTGCGAATTTTGCGAGTTTTTGTATATGTAAATGATAATCTCCGAAACTACTCATCCGATTTCAAAATTTTCTTTGCCAATATTTAGAATAAGCCTACAGAATGATCATATTATGTTATCGTGATAAAATAAAAGCACTTATCGTTAAGACCAATTTTGCAACGTAAGTCGACACAAAAAAACGATGGCAATCTACAAAATCGTGCGAAGCCGAATCGGGTCACTATAGTTAGAAATAAAATATAATCACTGTCTTCTTTGTTAAAACAGCGAAAAGCTAATTAAAAAGCAAGCAGATTTAATGGTATCGGGAGGCTATTTAAAAGCCGGCTACGAATACATAGTTATTGATGATTGTTGGTTGTCACATGAAAGAGACTCACTTGGAAGACTTCAGCCAGACCCTGACAGATTTCCCAGTGGAATTAAAGCTCTAGCCGATTACGTAAGTGGCATGTATCATTATTTGATCAAATTCAATTAGCTCATTGTATATCTAAAGTTTACCCTCCTCCCACCTGATTCGATCTCGTTCATATTAAAATTTGACTCTTATTTTTAAAGGCGTAGTATTTAAACGAGTGACTGTAAATTACAATTTTGGGTGACAAAAATAATCAATTTGGATTACTGTATTACTAAGTGAGCGACTGACTGCGCGTGGCGAAAAATCAACAGAACAGCAACTTGCAAACATCCATTTGAGTTACTTAAAATACAAAATGGGAAGCTTCATAATATTTGAGCGACCTAATATTTGTTTGAGTGTCAACGTTACGTCCTGCATTTTTTTCAAAATTTGGCAAATAATTTATTTATTCTGAGCGGCATTTTGTTAATAGTTAATTGTTTGAATAGAACTGCGTTTTCTAAAAAATATATATTTAATTGACTGTCAATAATTAAATAAACATTTTTTAGAAAACGCAGTTCTATTCAAACAATTAACTATTTAATTCGCATACCTCGTTATCGTTCACCCCGGAATTATTTTTTTTAAAACTCCACATTTGCCCCTTCCCGTTTCACTGCGAGACAATTCGCATACCCCTTTATCGTTCACTTAGTAATTTAGTCACCCAACTATTATTTTAATACCTCAAGTTATTAAAACAGTATCTCATCATCAGTCACCAAATATTTTTTTTATTCGACCGTTTTATAATTCCTCTTTTTAAAGTGTCTAAAACTGTTCTTATCGTTGTATTAATCAAGACATAAATTTTGATTTCGTTTAAATATAATTCCTTCATAAAATTAAATGGCACTCAAAATTTTAAATATATATATAAGTTGGCGCGAAAACACGATTCACCATGTTTACCTACTGTGACGTCATTCCTGTAGGATACAAAGATGTGCAAATAAAGTTCGGTATTATTTACACGAGGCTCATTTAGTGTTTACTCACGCGTGTGTCTCTCGTGGTGTTTACTACAAGTCTGACGTCACGGGCAGCGTTTTTAACATGTCAAAAAATTGAAATAATAAACCAACTTCGTGTTTTTGTGAATATGAGCCGATAGTTTCTGATTTCTCGTTCGCTATATTCTCGAATTCAGATACTTTAATCATTTTTTTATAGAGCCAAATACCGTATCTTTACAAGAACTTTTTATAAATACGTTTCAATTTGACAGGTACACAGCAAAGGGTTAAAGTTTGGTATTTACGAAGATTATGGAACAAAAACTTGTGGAGGATATCCAGGTAGTCTTGGCTATTTGGAAATTGATGCACAGACGTTTGCTAACTGGACCGTTGATTATATTAAATTTGATGGATGTTATGTGGACATCAGTCAGATGCCAATAGGTAAATAGTTAACAAAAAAATTGGTTGTCTGTAAAGTCGGTTTACGGACGATAGTTTTACGTGATAACGTATTCCGTAATACATAACCTAAATTTATATAATAATTATAATAATTCGAATCTATGATATTGCATCTTTCGCTTCAAATTTAGGTTAATTTTATTTATTAAAATTACTCACCACCTATAATATAATTGTTTTTTTTTAACTTTCTTTCTTTCGTATTTATTTTAAGTCTCAAAGATTAACTGTCATAATATTTTGAAAACAATTGTTTCATTGTTTATATAAAATTCCAAAACCTACTTACAATATTTAAGTATTTTCATACGTCAAAAAATTGATTTTTATAATGATAAAATTTGTATGAAAACGATTTTTTCGAGAGATGAGACCTAGCTAAAACGATTTTTTGCCCCCCAAAATCCCTTTTCAGTAAATTTCATCCAAATCGTTAGGGCCGTTTTCGAGAAAAGCACGCACAGGGTCAGGCGGAACGTTAGGAACGTTACACTTTTTCGTGCATGCAGCCGGTGTTTCATCAATTTATAAGATTGGTGATTCATCAATTTATAAGACGTTTTAGTACCAAGTAGCGCCTTCTGATACAATTCGCTCAAAGCTATTAGTTCAGAAGCAAATCTGGTAGAATTTGCTCAAAGCTATTAGTTCAGATGCCGGGCCGCAAACGAAATGCATTTTGCAGAATTATATCTATCGCACCCTGGTGAAACCGAGAAAGCCCCCTAGTCTATATTTAAACTTCTTGTATTTTTATTATATTCTATTACTGTACTCTCTTTTTAATTATTATCGTAACAACAATATATTCATTTTAAAATCACTGTTACCCAAAATTTTTAATACCTTGAAAGTTGTTCTGTCACGTCTAGAACGCTACGAAAATTAGGTATGGAGACACCTGGTACTACTGCGTTTTGAAAGATCTTTAAAAAAACCGGTCAAGTGAAAGCCGAACTCGTGTGGACCGTACCATTTTGTTTCCGTGAGAACGTTAAGACTTTTTCGTTTAGATTAAAGATTTCACATGAAAGTGGGCAGGTGAAGAATATCACAATGGCTAATAATAATCATTACGATTAAATTCCAATTACAGCCAACGCGAAATTGGTTGTTTCGGGTTCAAGTCCTGACAGTGACATTTAAATTTTTCTTATATTATATAAGCCTTCTAAAATAGTATGACGATAATTTCGTTTAATATAATGCTTTCACTAATTCAGTGAAAAAATATGCTATAATTGGAATTTAATCGTAATGATTATTATTAGACATTGTGATAATAATACAGTAAATAAAAAACCTTTCTCTTGGATTATTAAGATAATATCACACATTCATCTTCATCTGTCCATTTTCTTGTGAAATCTTCAATTATATCTAATAATGAACTTGGCTACGACTCATTTTTAGTTTATGTTTTCCTATAAACTATGAGTGAGGCCTCATTTTTTTTTCAAAATTTTAGACTCAATAGTTTCGGAGATAAGGACGGGGGGTGCTTGATTTTCGTATATTTTCTTTAATATCTATCCTTTAAACTATGCGTGTTAAAATGATTAAAAAAATATATTTGCATTTCCCATAACGAGCCTTTTCATTTGATATGTAACACGATGCACTTGAAAAAACTTTTTTTCTATTTTCTTATTTGTTCCCCAAAATTAACCTCCAAAATCGGAATTATTTTATTTACGCTATATACAGCGTGTCCACGTAAGTTCTTTACAAATGGAATTTTTTTTTGTTAATTATTGAAGCAAAAATTTTTTTCTGTGAAAAAGTTCTGCTTCGTCCAAAACCTCTAAAACACCAAAGAAAATTTTCTTCGGCCTAAAGTTATACGAGGGAAATCAAAAAGTTTTATTTGACTAAAAATAAAAATTATCTGTGATATTCAAGATTTTCGAAAAATTAGTTACATAATCAAATTCAATTCAAAATAATAACATAACAAAGGAATTGCATGCAGTACATCAAAAATTTGATTATTCAGAAATTGAGATTATGTCGAAAAAAAATAAGGTCCAATTATTCGATTATTAAAAATACCAGCCCATACGTTTGTCTTGAACGAATTAGAAGTTAGTTATGTTATTATTTTGAATTAAATTTGATTATGTAACTAATTTTACGAAAATCTTGAATATCATAGATAATTTTTATATTTAGTAAAATAAAACTTTTTTATTTCCCTCGTATAACTTTAGGCCGAAAAAAATTTTCTTTGGTGTTTTAGAGGTTTTGGACGAAGCAGAACTTTTCCACAGAAAAAAATTTTTGCTCCAATAATTAATAAAAAAAAAATCCATTTGTAAAGAACTTCCGTGGACACGCTGTATACGTCCGTCATTGGGTCATCTAACTCTATATATGTACCAAATTAACTTCGGCTATATTAGACGGCTCCGTGTCCTATGTGACACACGAACATACTTTTAAAGGTATTAAATTTAAACCCGCACATAAAACTTATAACAACAGGATCGATACGGAAACCGTAGATCAATTGATCGATTATCCCGATGAGTTTAATCTTAATAGGCTGTGACAGACGCACAGACAGACATAATGGTTTCGTTTTCTCAATCGGAACCCTAAAAACGACCACCATTAAGGCATTTTCAAAAAAACTGATCTTTGCATTTGATGTTACCCTCGTGTAGTAACGTGGCAGTCGTGTATTACGAGTGGAAAAGCGATTTAAGACTCACCAAAAAAAGCTCTTTAACAATTTAAAAAAGTTGCCGGACGTCTACAAGTAATAAATTATTGCAGGATATCCTGAATTTGGTCGTTATCTCAATGCAACCGGACGGCCAATCGTATATTCATGCAGTTGGCCTGCTTACGTAGAATTCAGTGGCGTGCATGTAAGTAATTTAAATATAACTTTTTCCTGCTGCCTCTCGCCGAGAAACGGTAATTCCTGTATCGACCATTTTGTTGAGGTCTTCCATGGTTTACCTCAATAATTCCAGATAAATATCAATATGGTTCCTTATTCAAGACCATGGCCGATTACCTGTAAAACCCTTATGCTCAAATTTTGCCTACCTTATCCTAATGTTCTAAAATTTCTTCATTCTCCCATTGCTATTAATTAAGAGGAAGTTTAAAAATGTAGAAAATAACGGGATGTGTTGATAGATGGAAAATAGTAATGGTGCGAATGGCGTCTGTTATGACATAAAGTCGAGAAACGGACGTTTAACACATTATTATATTATTATTATATAATTTAAATCAGAGGTTCCCAGACTTTTTTTCTCATAGACCACTTTCAAAATATAGCTGGTTCCGGTGGACCCCCTACAGCTACATTTCTACCATATTCCCAACACTCGACAAAAAATGTGAAGATTAGATCTAACTATGGAAATTTGCGTTGCGGCTGAGATCCAGCCACGAATGGGGAGTTTTCTAAATGAAATAAGTGAGAATTGATTAATTAATTAATTGGTTGTGCTGTGAGTGGATGTCAAAAAAGTAAAGTTGGCCAATCAAAAAGTGATTCCATCCAACTTTACTTTTTTGACATCTACTGACTACTCACAGCACAAGGAACCAATCAATTCTCACTTATTTCATTTAGAAAACTCCCCATTCGGAGTGGTAACTGAATATGGAATATACAAGTTTTTACAAGTAACAGTCGCTGAGCTTCTTAAAATATTATCTGCCTACATTGATAGGTAAAGTCAAGCCAACATTTTAGTTCTTCACTATCGAAAGCAGATAAATTTTGGTTGGCCCCCGCTTACGAATTGTGAACCCCCATTTTTTTGTCCAGGGTCTACCTGGTTCACTAAGGATTATATCTACCTAAACAATAATACCTATGTCTGTTCCATGCAGTCAGAGAAAACGAAACTATTTATATCGATTTTTGAGCTACTGCGCATGACAGTCTTGCGCAGTAGCAAGACTGTGACGGTTCTGTTACCGTTCTTAGACAGCTTGGAACAGACTTATTATCTATAACCTTTTTCTTCTTTGACCTGAATTTTTTTTTTAGGCTGATTACAAAGCAATTTCTGAAAGTTGTAATTTGTGGCGGAATTGGGGCGATATCGATGATTCTTGGGAGAGTGTCGATGCAATATCAAACTGGTTTGCCGAAAATCAAAATAGATTTGCGTCATACGCCGGCCCTGGTCACTGGAATGACCCAGATATGGTATGTAAATAAATAGACTAGAAAGGTGATCGTCGGTTTTATTTTTCTTTATAAATTTGCACATTAATGTCGGTTTGCAGAAAGGATTGCCAAAAAATGTGATTTGACCATACGTATATCTCCCTCCTTATTGTAACAAAACTGTTCTAGTTCGCGGTGGAAATTATTTATTTACAATAATAAACGTTTACCAAAACAGTTAAACACACAAACGAAAGCGTACTTCTCAAACGTAACAGTAATAATTAGGTACGTTAACAGAAACAAAATAACGACAGTTCTAAATAATCCTCCATATTGTAACAAAACTGTTCTAGTTCGTGGTGGAAATTATTTAATAACAAACGTTTAACAAAACAGTTAAACACACAAACGAAAGCGTACTTCTTAAACGTAACAGTAAGTAATAATAACGTTAACAGAAACAAAATAACGACAGTTCTAAATAATAAAATAAAATTGTACCGACTGAGCAATTTGTCACACAGTTGTTCGTAATCAACTGTACGTTTGCCACTTGCTATTAACCCGCTATACTGACTGACTTGCCAACGACTCTACTCGCATTTTATAGCTTCGTCCCCTGCCTGACAGAATTTTCTAGAGGCACCGAGATTCTTCCTTTATATGTATCGCCTTCTTCAGGCAACTTTATGAAGGCCGAGTTTTAACTACCTGCTTTCCATTGTTGTTGTTACGAGAATATTCCACATAAAGCATAGTCGTCCCAACAGGGAGCGCGCAATAATATGACATGCATTGTAGGACACTAAATAAATCCTGCTCGAGAAATAATTGAACGATTGAAACGAAATTTTTCGTAAATTGTGTAATATGTCCAAAAATGTTTGCGCCAGTACCTAACGGTAATTGGACAGGCGACTACTATCGAAACACACCAACCTTTGAAAACTACGCCAAAACACATGCAAACATGTTTTTTGTGTAAGCAAATAATAATAATTTGCGCCGCGAGCCTGTATCAAAACACACTAATCTTTAATAAATGACCCAAAAGCACGTGCAAAAACGTTTTGTGTAGGCAAAAAATATTTTGGCGATAGCCTGTACTAAAAAAATTGTTCTTTGAAGACAGTGTTAAGTCGCCAGCAAAAAAGTTTTGCAATAGGTCATCTAGTAATTACATTGTTTTTGTTACTAGCTGCTCTTAGGAAATTTCGGTTTAAGCTACGACCAAAGTAAAACACAAATGGCTATATGGGCTACAATGGCAGCACCACTGTTAATGTCAGTTGATTTGAGTACCATAAAACCAGAAGCAGCAAGTATATTACTGAACAAGCAAGTGATAGCCATAAATCAAGATAAACTTGGAATTCAAGGAATTCGAGTTTACAATGTAAGTATCAAAGCGTATTTCACATACCGCTACACTAGCGGTATGTGCTCTATTATCGATTTGCGCGTCAGAGCTGAGTTTCGTTTATACAAGACGTTATATCTAGGTTATTCCGTACGAAATCCATTCAAACTGTAGCTTTTTGAAAAGGGGAACGGAACCATTTTTAGTTCATAATTACTCCTAAAATTGTAATTGAAAATCGCGAACAGTAGTTGTCGGTTGGTTTGTACGCACACGTTTGTACGTACGTATGTTGCGTCTAGGTTAATTTCACAAAATTTTTAATCAAATTCTAGCTTTTTGAAAAGAGGAGATTCTGTTTTTGATTGATTCGGATTCATAATAAGTCCTCAAATGTCAACTGAAAATTCCGAACAACAGTTGTCAGTTAAACTGTACGTACGTCCATATGTATGTGCGTCCGAGCTGTACAAGTCGCAATTTTTGACGGATCGCCTTGGTTTATTTTTTTTTTTTATTCGCGTTATTTACTATCAGAATAGAAGCCAATTTAAATTCATTGAAACGTGTTCAGTAGTTTCATTGCTATAAACAATTTTGTTATTTTATGACAGCAATAAAACATCAATTTTTCTGATGATTCCATAATAATAACCTTAGGATCTATTATTTTGTATGAATTTTCGATTTTTTTATTGCTCAATAAGTCGAAATAATAACAAAGAGTTAAGATAAAGAAAAAAAAACTCGGGTCGCAGTGCGAAACCCTGCCGACAATATAGTGTATTTGCTTTTATGCAGTGTGGCTCTATTGTATGAACTTAACTTTGTTTTTGGACAAAATAAAAAAAATTACCCCTTAATACACCCCTTCAAACAACATTTTTTTACTTAATTTTAATACTATATACCAATTTAACATCTGTACCAAATTATATACACCCTTCAGTATGTAAATCCATATCAATAAACTTGCGTTTTCATAAAATTTGTAAGTCCGGTTCTGTCGGGCCGATTTTATTAAAATTTTAGCAGCACATTTCAATAATAATGAAAGGGTTAAATTTCAAATTTGAAACGATTCTGAGAATTTTTTCGGTATTTTTGGGCCCAAAAACATTTTTCAACCCCTAAATACCCCCCTTAAAATGGCCCGATCGGGCCCATTTTAAATAGGCTTCTTGCGATGATGGATTCCAACATGTGGACCAAATTTCATTTAAATATATTAAGTCTGTCGAGAGTTATCGTGGTCACACATATATATATAAATATATAAATATATATATATATATATATATATATATATATATATATATATATATATATATATATATATATATATATATATATATATAAACATTTCCAAAAATGGTGCCAAACTTCTTAGAAAGTTATGAAACGTCGAGAAATTTTGGTCCGACCCCTAGGTCCCGCCATCCGACCGACGCCAATAGTGTAAGTGCCTTATGGCAAATACACTAAAAAGTAAATTATTAATTAAATCTTTGATTGACGTCTGATTTCTCTTCAATAAATATTGTCTGAAAAATTGGTCGAAAATTTTATTTATAGTAAATTATGTTAATTCTTAAAGTTGATGTTGCAGTCGAAAGAATTGGACAATTTTAGAATTAACGCAACTTAATTTACGTTAATTCTTTTCTAAAATTGTCCAATTCCCTACGACTTCAAAATCAACTTTGTAAATTGTTAACTTTCAGAAAAACTCAATAGAAATATGGACAAAACCTGTGCTGCCAAAGGTAGCCGAGTTTTACAGTTATGGTGTGGCGATCGTTAGTAAACGAACAGATGGATATCCGTATCCAGTTAATGTAACATTATCCGAAATTGGTTTATACGCAACTAACGGATACGAACTTACTGTAAGTTATATATTCAAATCTTTGATTAACGTCTGAATAGAACTCTTTCTAAATAAAATTGTCGACCAATTTTTTTCAGACTATATTATATTGACAAAAATAAAATTATAAATCAATAATACAAAATATGACGTTTCATATTTTGTATTATTGATTTATAATTTTATTTTTGTCAATATATATATAGTCTGAAAAAAATTGGTCGACAATTTTATTTATTTGTAAGTTATATATTGTAGGGTGTTCCAAAAACAACTCATAAAATTACTTTTTGCACGATTCTCTATAAAATAGCTGCGCTTTTCATGCCTGTATAGCGGGTGTAAAATGTCTCATTTCTCACTAGTGCGTAAAGGAAAACAAAAGAAATACGAAACGTAGTCGTACTACCATTTCCATAGTAAAAGTATGAAAATCAAACGTGCTCAAAATTGAATTGTCAAAATTTCTTAAAATTTTTTAAAAATCAACTAATTCGTACACATCGCGGTGAAACATATATTATGCACTTCCCATCATTAAAACGAAGAGAACGATGTATGTTTTATCACGATGTGTGCGGATTAACACACTCAAATCGGTACCACAACTTTTTTCCTTCCCGTATTTATATTATAGTAGCGGTACCGTCCGGTTTCGCCCGGGTGCAAGAGAACGAATGAGAGGGAGGGACATGAGTACGCACGTTCATCTTAGTTTACCGAGATGAATGTTGTGTCCAAATTTCATGATGATCGGAGTTACCGTTCAAAAGTTTTTGTCGGACGGACAAATTTTGAGTTACATTTTGCAACATTTTTCATTATTGCTCCACTGCTATTGGTCGTAGCGTGATATTATATAGCCTATAGCCTTCCTCAAAAAATGGACAATCCAACAAAAAAAATTTCATTTTGAACCAGTAGTTCCTGAGATTAGCGCGTTCAATCAAACAAACAAGCTTTATAATATATTAGTATAGACAGACATTGTGAATTCGTATAGAAAAAAATATAAATGTATTTTGTATTTTCTCTTTTAGGATTTGTTTGAACCTGCCAACAAACTTGCTGATCCTTATGCAAAATCAGTTTTTGTTAAAGTGAATCCCACTGGTAAGTGAATAGTACTTAATATCGATGAAGATTTTCAGGGTTCCGTAACCAACGGGTCCAAATGTAAATCTACTGTTCTGCTACAATAACAAAATGAACATAATATATAATGTAGAATTTCTGTTCTATGAGAAACGTCATTCTTGAATGTATTACAAATAATTATCAGTAGAAGAAATTCTTCGTATCATAGGATAAAAAAATAAAGCCACTGTATTGCAATATTTTGATCCTAATCTACGGTGAATTTCTTCTTCTAATATACGTAAATTACTAATTGGTAGCTAAAATACAGATAAATGCTGTTAAAAATCGTCACTATGAGACAACTAATAAAATCACCTTTCCCTGATAGTCGAGTCGAATTAGAATATAACAATTCAATTGCATTATCTTAAATAAAACTGAATTTTTGTATAGATCTTTAAATTTCATTGTGATTTAGAACTCGACAGCATTTGGTACCTTTTGCTTTATGTACCTAATTATAATTTTTTTTTTATTTTAGGTGTTGTATTTTTCCGTGCGACCCCAAACACCGCAAGAAATGAACAACATTGATTACAGGATATCCATAGATAAATACAACAATCAGATTAAATGAACCGATATCATTTCAAGTACCTGCTATAAAAACAATGTATTGTCTTTATTCAATGAATAGAGATCTTAAAAACAACAAATACACTAATAATAATTATAAAAACAATAAAATTTTTGCTTTTTATCATTGTTATTTTCATCAAAAGCATTGACATGTTTATTTTGATTAAATTAACAATCATATATAATATGATATAAATAGAGAAAGAAGTATTTCTTAGAGTGATTACTTATTAGTATTACCTATTAGTAATGTAGATCGAATATGATGAAAAATATGAAAAATAGTAGAGCTTTAGAAAGTGAAACAAACATATTATAAAAATAAAAATACTAATAAATAAAAATAATAATAAATAATAAAAATCGAGATCCTGCGCTATGAAACAAAACAAAAAGAGAAAAACAAGGGCATCGTTCACTACTAAAACCTTGGGCACCAAAAAGATAAATCCGGTGCTGTGTACAAGCATTAATAAATACTTTAAGTATTGTGAATCATTTATTATTTTCATTCTAACCAAAATTATACTTAAAGTCTTAATGACGTGCAATGCAAATTGTTCTTAAAACGTAACCTAACTCGGCCTGCAAAGTTCATGATTCTCTTCTTCAATATGAATATATCATAACGCATTTAGAATGTAGTAGAAAAACATTTCCAAAAAATACTTTATGCAAATATAAGCTTACATATATACCTATATCAGTTGGTTAAAATCAGTTTCAACATCGATTTCTCCCGTCAGTCAGTATTAGAGACAGATAGTCACTGACGCAATCGGCTGTTTCATTGCGGGAAATGAAACTTATCTCTCCTGTGAAATATCCCACGAGATCCTTTTATATAAAATGGTTTTGTTATCGTTCTGACTACAACACTTTCATGCCAAATCTTACCAGTCAAATGAAATTACGATTTCACACGTCAAATAAATACTACATTTAAACGTTATAAAAGACTGAATTATCATTTCAACGATATTTAATATGACGTAATACCGAGCGGTGTAGCGTAGTGGTGAGAACATTAGACACGCATTGTGAATGCTGAGTTTGAATCTCGGCGGGTGGAATCGACCCCTTCCGATTTGGCTGAAATTTGGTTAGAAGTTTTCTTTCATTCTATACTAACGAAGAAACATTTTTTAAAAATGTCATGCAAAATTAAAAAAAAAATATCTATTATTTTTTTATTTTGCCTTATTTTTTTAATATCTCGAAAGCTATTATAGTTACAAAAATCGATTTTAAAGAGAATATTTGGGGCTATAAAAAATATAATGAATTTTTTTTTTTAAATAAAAAAATTGCAAAATTCTAAAATTTTCAAAATTAAATAAATCAAAAACTTATTTTTTTGGCTCAAATTTTTTGTTGGCTCTATCTGTTCTTAAAAGACCCTGAAATTTTCAGAAAGATCCGACTGCGGGACTTTTTTCTGCTGCTTCTCGCTCGAATGACCTCAAGGTAGTCCGAGCGTCCACTCTGTGCCCAAAATTAAGAAATAAAGTTTGTAAGGAGGTAACCACCGAATCTACTCATCTGATTTCAAAAATGTTTTCACCGATATTTAGAATGGACCTTCAGGATGGACATTGACTATATAGTTAAAATAAAAGCGCTTTTCATGGAGACCAATTTTGAAACGTAAGTCGACGAAAAAACGGTGATAATAATCTACAAATTCGAGCGAAGCCGGATCGGGCCGCTAGTTATAAATAAATGACTCGCATATGTTAAACTTGTCAAGTGAAAACCTGGTATCTTCTTTTTTCGGCGAAGTCGTCAAACCCATCGGGTAGATATTTTTTTTCTGGGGGAAGGGGGTTAAGCAAAAAAATCAATATTTTTTAAGTTTTATTAATATCACACAAGAATATTCCCAAACTAATTTTACAAACTCCTTTTCAAAAAATATTTCTAAATATATTAGACATCGTGTCCATCGAGATAATAATTAGATAATAAGAAAAATCGCAGGATTGTGGACAAAAAGTTAGATTTATTAATGTACGACGTTTCGTCTATAGATTTAGACTTTTTCAAGTACAATATGAAAATTCAAAACAATAATTATGAAAATAAACATTAATTACTAGCCATAGCAATTAACAAAAGTTAAGGTACATAAGACGAAAACATAGCAACAAGTTTATGTATAAACTTTTAAACAATAAAAAATAATATATAAAAATTCGAAAGTTAGTTGTACTGACTACTTAAAATTTGAGTGTCTGTTCTATAATTAATAGAATTGTTTTTTCTAATAAAACACATTTCACTGATATTGCGTTTCTTCCAATTTGACTCTTTATCTAATATTTGAACTTCATTAAATAGAAATTTATGTCCAGTGTCGAAATGATGAGATGACAACGCGGTCTTATTATCACTTAATAAATTTATGTTTCTACAGTCCATTCTGTGTTCGTAAATTCTACGTTTTAGTAACTGTTTTGTTTGCCCCACATAGTACTTACTACATTCACAAGGTATTTTATAAATGAATTCTATTTTTTAGCCAGGTATTCGTATTATTTTCAGTTTTATTTATTTATTATTATGATCCTGGGGGAAGAGTACTTGCCCCCTTTACCCCCCCCATATCTGCGCCCTTGTCTCCAACCCAGCATAATAATACAAAACATATCGATTACAACTACCGTTTACAATTATCTGAAAAGTATTCCCTGTTGCATATCCACAATTTCCTACCGCCTTCACGAATCGAGTGTGGGGCTGGGTTTAACGGGGCAGTCAATGAGGGTTTGAGTATTCCGCGTGCACTTATTAAAATGCAAATCTTTATAGCGCATCAAACGCGAGCTGAACGCGCGACGGACTGTGAATTGTCACATCTGTGCGAGACCACATTAATGCGAGATTATTATTGACGAGAAGATTTCGTTTATTGAACTAACTTTTCATTTCAATTCCATTTCGGAATACATTTTCATCTTGACTAAGCTCAGTGGCGTAGAACATTATTATTCCTGCGCTAAGTAAGTAGTACGATTAGTACCCTTAAGGGCTCTTGTTAACGACCGTTTTAGTCAACGGGTAACGGGCCGACGCGAAACGGTTACCTTTGTACACGATCCGCTAATAAAACGTGAGTGCGTCCGTTGTTATCGATATCAGTTCTATACTCGAAGGGCGAAGAAGTGCAAGTATATTTTGTCGAGTGCAAAGAAAAAGCTACCTACTATTTATAAAAAAACAGCAGCTACGAAAAAAAGGAGGAAGCTATGGGTTCATCCTATTTTTTTTAGAAAGAGAGTCTTATGGAGTATTTCATACTCTCATGGAGGATTTAAATAAAGACCATATCAATATCAATTTTAAACTCCATATTCACAATGAGCAGCAGAAGGTAGGTAGGTATGGGTAAAAACGTGCGCGCACATCTGTCGTCGTCAACAGACTTCTATGAAATTACGTGGTCCACTGCATCGGACCGACCATCTTCGCGCCGAGGGGCGACGTGCGGGTATCCGTTGTTTTGTTGCAACGGTTACATGCCCGTCGCATTAACAAACACCCACATTAACCTATTGAACACTGTGCGTCGGCCCGTCGCCCGTCGAAAAATCGGGCCGCTATCCGTTGTCGTTAACAAGAGGCCTAAAAAACCCTACTAAATATAACCTACATACAAATACGTTAGGATCACTGCATTGATCTTCGGAATAGGTACCTACTGAAAGAAAAGGGCCTTGCTGATGCGACTTCGCCCACGTCTAGATTAGTTCACGCTACGTCACTGATGAAACTTATAAAAATTAACTCTATCTAGAATATGAAGACAGATTTTTTACGAATTAAAATATTTCCAATATTATTGTAGGTACATTTGAAATTAATGAATTTGCAAAAAATCAATATCAGATAAGCAGGGGGTCTACCCAAAACCGAAAAACATGGCAAGTGGTCTACGGGTCAAAACAGTTTGGGAACCTCTGGTCTAAGGGGTTACGAACTGCAAAAAAAAAGTAGGTGGACAAGTACCCAGATTTTTCCTTAAGCGTTTGATAGATTTTTTTACCTCTTTGACGAAATAAAAAAATAAAATAGTATTCAATGAAAATTTGACTTGAATAGTGAGAAGGAAATATGTTTTTCGTTAAACATTTTTTTTACCGTCTCGCAAGATGCCTTTGTCCTGATAATTAAAAAGACATAACATTCTCAATTCAATTCACATTAAGAATGTTACACCCTGCTATAGCATTCTTTTAGTTCCGTGTCTCAAGTGTAAATTTACAGGACATAAAATAAAAATGAGGGTAAAAGAATTTCATTAATTAATGTGAAAGAAATCAGTCGAGGGTCTGATGGCTCTTAAACGACGCTACGGTTTGTTGCTCTGGCAACATCCCCCATTTCTCACCCTCCGATTCCTGCCGGCGGCGTCACTCCTCTTTCTTTTTTCATCTCCGTAGGCATGACGGTATGACACGGTTTCTTCTGAAAAATTAATTCACAGATTCTACACATTAATTTTTTCCCATCTTAGCTTTATTCTGCTTTATTTTCTTTTTACTCTGCAAATTTTACGTACTACAATCACCTGTAAAATTATTAACAAACGCCTACTTACGAAACATCGTCTGAATTTTTTAAAAATTCACGATTTTATTAACAAAATTGTACCATCATCTATAAAACAGCTGCAAAATAAAGGCGAAACAAAGTCGTACTACCAATTCTATAGTAAAAGTATGAAAAACAAACGCATCCCTACAATTGGAAGTGAACTTCCTCAAAATTGAAGTGTCACTTTTTAAAAGTATGTGAAAATCAGCTATGTTATCCCTTTACAATCGAGTCTATGTGCAAGGAGGCGGAGTTACAAATTTATCGATGCGAGCGTTTGTGGTGAGCACTAGGGCAAACTTCAAACTCAAATTTTCTGTATGTCAGTGAGCAATGTTTATTAAAAGTGAAAATATTCAAGTAAATAAAATTGTCGACCAATTTTTTTCAGACTATATTATTTATTTATTATTATAGTAATTAACAGGTATAAAACCCAATAACAGATTACATATAACAAATTGACATTAAAAATAAAATTATAAATCAATATTACAAAAGATGAGGTCTCGATCCGGATTTGGTGTTCTTCAATATATAGTCTGAAAAAAATTGGTCGACAATTTTATTTATTTGAAGAGTTCTATTCAGACGTTTTTCAAAGATTTAAAAGTGAAAATAGTTATAATTTCATAATTTTTTTTGATTACAAAGAAAATATGAGCAAAACTAGGCGATCTGGAAATTCCTGATGTGTTCCGGGCTGTTGCGCTGATAGCGGTAGTAAAACAAAGATCACTGGCGCCATAATTTGACGTTATGCTGTCAGTGTACACAAATTAATTATTATTTATACATTGTACGTCATAATTGATAAATAAATAATTCTCACGCACCTTTTATGTTATGCCATTTATATAATGGTTTACAATCTGAATTTTATTTTATATAAAATTAACAGCAGTTTTCCTTATTACATTTTTTTTTTGACATATCATGGTCAACTAAAGTTTTTGACTCCCACTAGCGCCGCTAGTAGGCATCATGCACACAGCCTGCACAAGCGTGATTATCGACATTTTTTCTTTTGTCGCGAAACAATAATTTTTATGAACGCAACCGGCTTTGCACGGTTATTTCGTGCGGGTTATTTTCACAGTTAGGCAGGGGTGCACAATTTCTTTTATTAATTTTTCTAGATCCTTTAGTCCCTAAATAATCAAAAATTAAAAAGAAAAATCGCAGGTTGTAAAAGGTAATAGAGAATACGTGCAAAAATATTGTCTCTCGTGCGTGATGATATTATGGCTTACGTGACATTTAAAATTCGCTATCGTTTATTTTTAATACAATTTCACATTCGACAAAATATATGTCATCACGCACTAGAAACATAGCCTAAGTTTGCTTCTTTGTACTGTCATCTCGTGAAGCAGCTTACATGAACAGAAACTATTGAAGTCTAGTCTTATTTAGGTATTACTTATTCTTTTATTTTATTAGTTAGAATTGTTGTTTTGTTTCTGTTACGTTATAGAGAAGTACTTTTGAGTTTGTTTTGCTAACGTTTCACTATTGAAAATAATTATTTTTCACCACGAACTAGAACAGTTTTGTTACAATTATAACAACAATGGTCATCTAAATATAGACGTTTTTGTTATTGTTATGAATTATTACAAAAACGGCCGTCGAATAGAAAATAACTACAAAACTGAGACTAATCGATAACGTAGCCGTTTCTAGTATTCTCTAATATGACATAAAAGAAGGGGTTGTGAGAGACTAAAAACTTTTTAATTAAGCAGCGCTTATAATTAAATTAGTCCCCATTAGTAAATTCACGGAATGAATTCTGGCGCAGAACTAATGTCTACTTGCGCGATATAAAGCGGCGTTCTCACAAATAAATATTATAAACAGCAATTAATAAAGCAGCCAAAGCAAGCAAACACTAAATTATATCAGATAATTATTATGGTAGTACAAGAAAACCAATGATCTTGTAATGTACAAAAATGCATAGATCGCCCACATTACTGAATTTTGACTAAACCATCAGATTGGGTATTCATTCATTTAAAGTAAAAATAAAAAACCTCTCTAAATAAAATTATCTAATCTAAATTATGTGCTAGAATATATTTTTCAATTATCACAATAAGTTATTGTTATTATTATACTATTATTTTTATTTCTCACATATTTGTATCTTTTTGTTTGGTTTGGATTGTAAACCAGCTTTAAGCTGAATTCACGCCTTTTGATAAAACCGTTTTTTTTTATCAATAAAGACATTATTATTATTATTATTATTATTATTATATGTGTCTATTGCTTATTTTTTTACTATCTCATATAATAGAGGATAAATAGAGATGAGTTTTGTAGACGTCCAAAATTTTGATTTTGAGTTTTTCCTGAATTAGAAAGTTTCCACTAACTAAATGCTAATAATAATAATAATGCGCTTAGCATCCGTTTCTAGACTTTATGGCATAACAGACTAGGGTTGGGTAACTCAGATCTGAACCGGTTCAAAGAGCCGGCTCCGACAGAAGATCCGTGAGAGCCGACTCACTTTTTTATGAGCCGACGGATCAACGGATCCGCATAGCTCAGTGAAACACTTAACACACAGAAGCAATAAGTATCTGTCAGCTCAAATGACTCATGCATCATAATATGTTTGGCTATGCATTCTATACAGGTATACATTATACAATCAACAACACTATACAGTGTACACACTACGCGCAGGCGGTACAGTTATTACAGTGTTTTACTTAAGTCACAACTATTTAAGGTATTGTATTGCATATTGTAATATGCTTTCTGTAACATAGCAAGTAGCAGCCTGTAAAACCCCGCGTTTATAATATGTGAGTCAGTGTCACTGGCATAATATTACGTTATAATATGATTTGACTCAACTAACTCAGTGGCTCAGTTGACTCCAATAACATATTATTCAGAACTAGGCTCTTTTTGAACCGGTTCAGTTTTAAAGATTCCTAGAGCGAATTTTCACTTTTTCTGTACCTATCTTCTATCTATACTAATATATAAAGCTGAAGAGTTTGTTTGTATGTTTGGTTGAACGCGCTAATCTCAGGAACTACTGGTTCGAATTGATAATTTATTTGGTAATCCATTTATCAAGGAAGGCTATAGGCTATGTAAGCTACGACCAATAGGAGCGGAGCATCAATGAAAAATGTAACTCAAAATTTGTCCGTCCGACAAAAACTTTGGAACGGTAACTGCGATCATCATGAAATTTGGACACAACATTCATCTCGGTCAACTAAGATGAACGTGCGTGCCCATATCCCTCCCCCCATTCGTTCTTTTGCATCCGGGTGAAATCGGGCGCAACCGCTAGTAATAATATATTAGGTACTGAAGATTGTATTAGAAGTCGTATATAAATTATTATTCGACTTATTTTTAGCCTGTCGAGATATTTTATTAATCGAATAGTTCGAATATTTTGAGTCGAAACATCCTATCTTTAATTATAAAGGCTTTGGAAGATGCATACAATCATCAACACGACGACTGTCCCTTAACGACACACAGTGTTGTCAGAACATCGCTATAGCAACAGAGTATCCAGTAAAGAGTATACTGTGAACGGCGAAAGTATGTCTGCCGAAAGAATGCGCATAGCCTTTACCAGTAATGGCGTACCTATGATCCGCGGGTCAGACACGGAGGCTTTTTGAATGACCTACGTGTTTATTTCTATAAACTCATTTTTATACCATAACAGAAAGAACAGTCAATAATGAGTGTTCCGTACCGTTATTTCGTAAAAATTAAATTTGTCATGTAATAATTCTACATATTATAAAATCAGAAATTTATGGTTTTCGGATTTTTTTCTTTACTTGTGCTATGCAACCTTCTTTCCTACAAGGTTCTAGGTTAACGGAAAACATTAAAAGTTTATACCTATAAGTAAGTCAGCATAAACATTATTTGCAATTCTAAAAATAAAAAATATAAATAAATCAAGTTATTTGCAATTCTAAAAACAAAAAAAAGTTGGTTGTCTGTAAAGTCGGTTTACGGACGATAGTTTTACGTGATAACGTCGTAAAGCAACATTGATGAACTCTCTGACGTCACGCGAGAAGAGAGAGAAATGCGACGCTTAGGCCGATCGTGCCTCTCTATCGCTTATACCGCGCTCTCGCTTGCACGCTCAGGCTCAGGCGGATCGTGACAATTTTTCGTGCGTGCAGCCGGTGTTTCATCAATTTATAAGACGTTATCACGTCAAAAGATAATTGCATCGGCCAGTAATCGATCACAGGGCGCCCACGAGGCAGATGAGCATTCTACCACTGAACCACAATCACTCTTAAAGACTTGCTGCTTACACTGCATTACTAAGAGCTGTTACTGTTTTTCTGTATGCTTTTTTAATTTCAAAAGCATATTAAAGAATCGATTTTTGCAATTTCTCAAGGCATACCCCTTTAAAAGAAATACGATTTTTGACGAAAATTTGGAACTTTGGTAAAATCACCATGCTTATAGAAAAAAACAAGCTGAATCTAATGAGCAAAACAAACGTCTGTATGTCTTTTTGTTTAGAAGTTACTTGCGTTTATAGTTTTCAGAAAATCATATAAAACCTCCGAATGGCCGTAGTTTCCAAACTAAAAGAGATACAGAATTTTGCTTTCGCTCATTGAATTCAGCGTATTTTTTTTCGTAAGTATTCTCAATTTCAAAAGTATATTAAAGAATTTGATTTTTGCAATTTTGTCAAGGCCTGCCCTTTTAAAAAAATGCGATTTTTGACGAAAACCGAAATCTTTAGTGTAAACGCCAAAATAATGTTTTATCCTAACCCAAGTGCACACAAAATTTTCACTAACTTTACTGTTTTACAACTATACACTTCACAAAATAAACAACAAGTTTATAGGTTAGGTTAGGTATTATGATTTATGTGGCGGCCATTATTATTTTATCAGGCGAATAAATATTTATACCCTCGAATTAACACAGAATAGATTTATACCTGCAGTAAACACAATTATGCTTGGTGATATTTATTCGGAGGAATAGCTACCTGAAGAACAAATGAACTTAATAAATAACTACTTACGTTCGGTGAGTATTAAAGCCATCTATCTATACTAATATATTGTTGGATAGCCCATTTAAAGAGGAAGGCTATAGGCTATATAATATTACGCTACGACCATTAGGAGCGGAGCTTTAATGAAAAATGTTGCAAAAAGTATCTCAAAAATAAGCTTCTATTCATGTGAAATGCACTAACTAGATATACTCATATTAGTGATGAAAGAACACAACCTCAGGTAGATCAATTGGCAGCGCATACGACTGTCAATATCAGGGTCGTGGGTTCGAGCCCCACGTTGGGTGAATATATTTTTATTTTATTTTGTTTATTTTTTACATTGCTTTCTTTTAAGGCTTACATTAAAATTTATTTTAATTTTATTTAATTCATTTAAAAAAAATTATTAGTTAAAAAAAGTTTAAATACTGCTCTTTATCGACAAAAACTTTTGAACGGTAACTCCGATCATCATGAAATTTGAACACAACATTCATCTCGGTAAACTAAGATGAATGTGTGTACTCATGTCCCTTCCTTCCCCATTCGTTCTTTTGCACCCGGGTGAAACCGGGCGGGACCGCTAGTAAGTAATATAAGGAATGCTAGGTCAATTTACGTTTTATAGTTATCGCAGAACTTTCGTTGCCACGTGCAGACGTTCTTTGGTTGGTCATACTATACGTATACTGTACGTCAAACGCTCCCCCGTCCTTCACAGCTTTCACGAGCTTTCTTATTTAATACGCAATTACTCGCCATTCTTTAATTTCAACCGCTGAGCAATAACCTCATGCCGGCTGCACATTAGCCTGAAGATAGATGCTGTTAAATGCACTGCTGTCAACATCACTACGGTAACCTCCCCTGTATTTATCACTAGCTATTTTGTGTTTAATTCTATGCCCGGCCACCACGCATACTAAATTATATTTATTAATTTGAAACTCGACAATTTGAAAATAACATTTAATTAAGTGTACTAACTTTGAATACATTTATTAATTTAGCTGGATGTAAAACCGCATAGTGTTAAATTAATGACAACTTTTTCGCACAAAAATTATGTTAACTGAAGCACAAAAACATGCCACAGCTTACAATAATCAAAATTATGTTAAAATACACGTATATTGTGCGACTAGTGAGAGAAGGAGAATATTCCACTCGCGTGTTACCGCACTCGCTACGCTCGTGCGGTAACACGCGAGTGGAATATTCTCCTTCGATCAATGGTCGCACATAATACTTTATTCAACTAGCACGAGTAATATGTAATCGGGGCCCTGATAAAAGAAGAAAAAATAATAAATCACTTCATTGATTGACGTACCCACCGCCCTCGATGCACACAAGATGGCCCTGACTTTCGCTGAATTGCGATGCTGTTTTCATAAATACAAATCGCTACCGCGTTCCTACTGGTACAGAAACTATGCAGTAATACATTATCGTACAGTTTCGGCTCATTATTAGCACTCTACGTGTCAACATGAAGTAATTTATTATTTCTCCCGAATTTAGCAGGGCCCCGAAATTATATTTTACTCACGCATGTTGAATTATAGTATATTACCCCACACGGGCAGGCAATATGAGATTTTTGCACTGCGCGCCATGATACCCTAGGCTCGCCGATGCCATCATGATGCGCAGTACAAAGCTGTCAAGTCTTCTGCCCGTGTGACATAATATACTATTTTACCACGTTTATAACTCGCTTTTCGTGTATGTCGGGCAGAATTTTGTAATCGGTTTTGAACTAACTTTTTGATGAGATAAAGACTTGAATTAGATTCAGAATTAGATGACAATACGAGAAAATGATAGGTATTTGGAAAAGATTTCGTGGCATAAGAATCGAAAATTAAGTAATGCTGAGATTTTTTAAGTTTCATTTAATGCTGACGTTTCGATACGTTTTGTATCATCTTCAGAGTATCGAAACGTCAGCATTAAATACAATTTTAAAAAATCTCAGTATTGCTTAATTTTCGATCCTTATGTCACGGAATCTTTTCCAAATACCTATCATTCATTTCAATGGATCACAGTTACTCTATTTACTAAATAGAGTCAAATTCAAATACGAGAAAATACTAAAAAAAAGAAGAAAATAATAAAAGAAATTTTATTAAATACATATAATTCATTCTTACTTATTTACCGTTAAACGACGCTTTGCAATCATTGGTCGTAGCTCAGTTGGTTAGAGCGTCGTGCTAACAATGCGAAGATCGCGGGTTCAACCCCCATGGCCCATCTAATATTTTTTTTTTTACAATGTATTTTTGTTTTTACCACGTTGGTATTAACTAAACAGAAGAAAATAATAAAATTAATAAGACATATTTTTAATATAGGTACCAAGTTTTTAAAAAGAACTAAAAAGTAAAACATTTTTTAACTTGTAGGTTTTGAAACGAAAAACGTGGGGCGCATTATTCGTTTTATCTCAAATAGATTTTTTCTTGGATAGAAACTCTCTGCACTTCTTACATAACTGTCGCATGCGCCCCACGTTTTTAGTTTCAAATCCTGCAAATTAAAAAAATATTTTATACTGGTATATTAAAAATATTTATTATTAATTTCATTTCTTTACAGCCGGTCGAAAGTACGTAGGTACTTCCGGCATCAGTGCGTGTAATTCCACCTGCAATGCATAAATGCTAGACTTTTTGCCGTAAAATTGATGCCGGAAGTACGGTACTTTCGACCGAGGTATGAACAAAAAATCTTTTCACAAAAAAATACCGTACACTTTCTTTCAGTATGGGCTATGCCTATGTGCAAGGAGGCGGAATTACAAATCTTTCGATGCGAGCGTTTGTGGTGAGCACTAGGGGAAACTCCACCTCAAATTTTGCGTGTGTCAGTGAGCAATGTTTATTAAAAGTGAAAATAGTTATAATTTTATGAAATTTTTTAATTACAAAGAAAACATGGAAATGCTTGATGTGTTCCGGGCTGTTGCGCTGTTGGCGAATTAAGTAAAATAAAGACCATTGGCGCCATAATTTGACGTTCCGCTGTCGGTGTAAACAAATTAATTATTTATATATTGTACGTCACAATTGATAAATAAATAATTGTCACATACCTTTTATGTTATGCTATTTATATAATGGTTTACAATCTGAATTTTATGGTATAAATTCCTTATTACATTTTTTTTGACACATCATGGCCAACTAAAGTTTTTGACTTATCACCATAGAAACATGTCGCGATTTCCATAAAAAGTGAGTTCAATAATTCTCTATTACCTACTACCGGCGCTAGTATAGGCTTCGTGCACACAGCCTATAAAGTAGAAATGTTAGCTAAGTTTGCGCTGCGGAAATTATATTATTTTCTTTCATTTAGGTTCATATAATTAATACGCGATTATAAAAAAAAAATGTCGCAGAACCGCAGTGTAATTATTTTATGTGCATTAAAAGTATAATCACGTAGCGGTCGCCAGACCTACGTACGTATGTTAGTACGCAAGCATCATGAGTGTGTTTCAGTGAGTGTACGTGTTATATTATTTAACCGGGATACTGTACGTTCCTTGGTCGAGTAACCAATTAAAAAATTACAGCTCAACCGAAATCATGAACTAAAGAATAATTAGAATTTCTTCAACTATAATTAATTTACTACTAAATTATCCAACTAGATATTGGGAGCTAGTAAGCTAAATTAAAATTAGAGTTTAAAAAAAATTGGTTGTCTGTAAAGTGTTTACGGACGATAGTTTTACGTGATAACGTATTCCGTAATACATAACCTAAACCTCCCAAAATTTGGTTTCAATCCGCTTATCCTTGGTGTCGGAATGATAAGAAATGTCAAAAGTGACGTTTGCAACTGTCAAAGTATTATGTTCTAATAATAATTAGTTATTCCAATACTTAACTTAGAAGGCGTTGCATTTCACAAAATACTAATGTCAAAAAATTGAATTAAACATTAGAAATGCAGCCGTTTTCATGTTGCATTTATACAGCTATTTTTCTATATAAATTTGTATAAAAAAACTGTTTAGGCATATTCTGTTATACGAAATCTATGTAAAATGTTCTCCTCTTTCGTTTAAGACTGGTTTCAAACCGATCTGATTTAAATTGAGCGAGAAATTAGCAAAAAGCACGCACAGGGTCAGGCGGAACGTTACGCGTTACGAACGTTAGGAACGTTACGATTTAGGAACGTTACACTTTTTCGTGCATGCAGCCGGTGTTTTCTCAATTTATAAGATTGGTGATTCATCAATTTATAAGACGTTATCACGTCAAAAACTAAAAAAACATGCTTTTATAACAACATGGAGTAAAATCAACATTGATAAGAAGTCGCCAAATTAGATATAATTTAGTTCTTGAATACGCTAAAAATTAAATTATATTGGAAGACTTCTTATCGCTTTTGAACAAAATCTTTATATTTAAATAATATTTTTTACTTTTTACTATAAAGAATCGAGTTATACCTGAAGGTCATTTTGTAAAATGTCTAGAGACTTCATTAAATGACCAGTTACAATAAAGAGCTACGATATTTGCAAAAAAGAATAGGAAATATTTTGAAAAGCACAAAATTATTTGGGAGATATGATTAAAAATGTAAGGGAAATAGAAGGAATGATGTAGAAAAAATATAGAATTCTAGAAATTATTTACTTGAAAACAAGAACTCGCAAAATATAGCATTTTTGAAATTACATAACTAGCCGTTACCCGCGGCTTCGCACGCGATTGAGACGAAACACGGATGCGTAATTAGGCATATAGTTACTCCTTTCTCGACGTAGACCCGCCCTAATAAATGTCAAAATTGATGACATTCACGTGATCAACGTCCTGACAAACCTTGAAAATGACACCCATGTTGATTTTTAGACTATTTACCTCTTTTCACTCTCTGAAGGGGTTGTGTTTGAAAAAGCATGAAACACATGTTTATTTATTTGTTGGCAGGAGTAGTCCTACGCACTTTCGAATTGAATTTTGAACCCACATTACACCCTTTTAGAGGTTGAATTTCCAAAAATCTGTTCTTGCGGATGCCTGCGTCATAATAAATATCTGTGTGCCAAATTTCAGCCCAATCCGTCCAGTGGTTTGAGCTGTGCGTTGATTCTCCATGCAAAATTTGAACCCTCATTAACACCCCTTTAGGATTAAATTTTCAAAAATCTGTTCTTTGCGGATGCCTGCGTCATAATAAATATCTGTGTGCCAAATTTCAGCCCAATCCGTTCAGTGGTTTGAGCTGTGCGTTGATAGATCAGTCAGTCAATCAGTCAGGGTTTCCTTTTATATATTTAGATTACTGAATTATGAATATACAAGAAAAAGAAGAAAGCTATTACAAGGAAAAATAAGACAAGGCTGTTCAGTGGTTTGAGCTGTGCGTTGATAGATCAGTCAGTCAGTCAGTCAATCAGTCAGGGTTTCCTTTTATATATTTAGATTACTGAATTATGATTATACAAGAAAAAGAAGAAAGCTATTACAAGGAAAAATAAGACAAGGCTGTTCAGTGGTTTGAGCTCTGCGTTGATAGATCAGTCAGTCAGTCAGTCAATCAGTCAGGGTTTCCTTTTATATATTTAGATTACTGAATTATGATTATACGAGAAAAAGAAGAAAGCTATTACAAGGAAAAATAAGACAAGGCTGTTCAGTGGTTTGAGCTGTGCGTTAATAGATCAGTCAGTCAGTCAGTCAATCAGTCAGGGTTTCCTTTTATATATTTAGATTACTGAATTATGATTATACAAGAAAAGGAAGAAAGCTATTACAGGAAAAATAAGACGAGGCTCAGTCAAATACGGAATATGTAAATAAATCTCGCGTCTTAGATGTTGATTAACAAAGTGAATCCATTTCAAGTCTGTTTATATATGCATCGATGCTATTCATTGAATCCAGTTAATTTAATTTTAGTTTAAGTATAAGACTCTATTCCTTTCTTTCCTGATTTATATGGAAACTGATATACATCTAAGCTTAAATTTAAATAAGTTTGGTGAATATAAGCCTGCGTTAGATAAGAACCACAAACTCCCTTAAGAACCTTGAATACGATTTAGTCCAAGAGCTATCAAACATTTTTGGGTAGGTATATGAGGCAGCGTGAAAATTTTTCATAATTGAAGAAGACTAGTGTAGCTTAGACAAACCGTGAATTTTTAACTTTGCGAAATTTTACTTTCAAAAAAAGCCACTGAGGCATTTTGAAATCTTAATACCTTCAAATTGAATACTTAATAATAAAATAAATAATCCAAATCGTTTAAACGGGTCTAAGGTCTGCCAGGCGGTTACAAAACGGTAAGTTTTAAATGTTTTAAAAAGTAAATTTTACTTAAGACTGTTATTTATATTTTTATTTAGATTTTATATTTTTATACTGTTTTAATTCATATTTCTATGTGTATGTGTGGAAGTATCTTCCATACTCTGTATTCATTTTAGGATAAATAAAATGATTATGATTAATATTATTTTTCATAGGATTATAGATCAATCAAGATATATGCTGTAAAGCTATATTTTTAATCGCAACGTTTCGTTTTAATTATTAAAACTTCTTTAGGCTCTTAAGTTTTAAGTTTAAACTAACTGAATGTCTCCATAATAAATTATAAAAATTACATATTATAAATGAAATACATAATATTACCAATGCTAAGTTATTCTTTAAGAGCCTAAAGAAGTTTTAATAATTAAAACGAAACATTGCGATTAAAAATATACCTTAACAGCATATATCTTGATTGATCTATAATCCTCTGAAAAATAATATTATAAAATTAATAGATCTGAAACACATATCATGATTATGATTATAATTTAATAGTGATCTTAGCAATCAAGGCGCTGTTTTTCTTTAAAAAAACAAAACAAAACAAGGTCGTAGCAAAATCTCAAAATACTTTGTAATAAGTCGTGAAAAGCACAACAAACACTATTCAAACATTAAATATTAATTTGAATATATGAAAAGTTTCATCATGGCAATAAAGATACGGTACATATAAACTGCACTAATGTGTTTTGTACTTGCATGCATTTTAGACCTGTAATGCGCATAGTCATAAATCAGATTTTCTCATTAAAAACTAGAAGATATAATTTTTCACTATGATTATGAGCGTACAAATGAGTCATATTTCATAATTAATATGAACTCTTTATAGACCAAGAGCCCGTGATCAAAAACTGCAAGAATTTTGCAATATTTTCAAGTTAGCTACATAAAAAATATAACTTCATTATAAAGTAGTGTTGATCCAATAGAATATTAAGATGAAGTAAGGTTTTGGTTGAGGATCATAAAATAAGCTTTACCAATGTTTCACTAGTGGCCAACGTTTCGAAAAATTTATTTTCATCTTCAGGGCCTCAAGCTGGTCAAGTAGTGGTAAATTGTTCTAACAATATACATGATCATAATTATTATTAGAACAATTTACACTTGACCAGCTTGCGGCCCTGAAGATGAAAATAAATTTTTCGAAACGTTGGCCACTAGCGAAACATTGGTAAAGCTTATTTTATGATCCTCAATCAAAACCTTCCTTCATCTTAATAAATAAATAAATATGTCAGTCAGCAAGTCAGTAGTCCGGACACCTGACGTCTGGTCGCTTTAAAAGATGTAAGAAAGCTATACAATATTATTTGATACAGGTTTATTTTAAAAATTTTCTTGGTTTCCGGGCTTGTAGCCTACAAGCCCGGAAACCACGAAAAAAAGCCTATAAGTGCACTTGTAGGCTTAATTTAGAAAATATAATTGATGAATTATAAAACCGACTTTGCTCTTAATCGCTACAAATGAAGTATAAATTATATTCACTACCTGCATCAAATTTCAGGTTTTACAAAATATTTTTTTACGTCTTTTAAAGCACCCCAACGTTAGGTGTTTCAACTGCTGACTGAAATATTAGTCTTTTCAAAATTATTGAATTTTTTACCACGAACTCTTAGCTATTATTACTGATTCTACCATAGAGACATAAGTAACTAGAGTTCGTTGGGTTCGTATGCTTGCCATACGTGAAAGCGTCCTCAGCTGGAGAGAGAATACTGCAGAAAACCCAAAAAAAACAGATATTTCTTTACTCAAATCAGCATTGTTTTGTATCATTAGTTACCATAGAGATAAGGAACTTTTCTCTCTCTGAATTGCAGACACTTTCACGGCTCACTCGCGTACTCTTTAATATCTCTATGGATTCTACACTTCAAAACAAAACAGCACAATCATTACCGCTATAACATTAACCGTAGAGATGCGATAGTGAGCGTTAATATTTCATCACTGTTTTCAATGTTTGTTTTTATTATATCATAATTATTTAAGAATTTTCGATTACTGTTAAAAATGATTTGTTTTTGTAACCACGCTGAATAAAAATTATTTTTTACACGACTTCCTATAAAATAGCCATGCTTTTCATGTCTGTACAGTGGTAGCAAAATGACCCGTTTCGCACTAGCGCCTAAAGTAGAACAAAAGACATGCGATTTTACTAATCCAATGTCAATTGCCATTAGAAAGCATAGAAGACTCGTTAAAATATCAGTTCTACACGCCATATCCTATATTATCGTATCTAGAACGTATGCTGTAATATGCACTCTTCTTGGTCAGCTGTCAAATTGTTTTGGCCTTACATCGTATTTGAAACTGAATATTACTCTGAAACAAAACGGGAATTTAATGTTTTATTTTTTTCTTTCTGACAATTTGTTATCGAATTTCTCACATACATACAATTTAAATTTAGGTCAATGGTTCGTTAAAAATTATATCAACGTTTCGCCTAAATATCGGGTATCTTCAAAATATCTATACTAATATTATAAAGAGGTAAAGTTTGTAAGTTTGAATCTAGGAGTTAATCTCCGAAACTACTCATCCGATTTCAATTTTTTTTTTAGAATAGATCTTCGAGATGGGCATAGGTTATATATTATCGCGTTAAAATAAAAGCGCTTTTCGTGGAGACCAATTTTGAAACGTAAGTCGAAAAAATAATGCAAGTCTTCGGGCGAAGCCGGACCGGACAGCTAATTGGTAATATGTTTAGTATTAGATGAAAAAAATTAAAAATGTATTGTCATATTCACGAAGTGAAAATTTTCCAACGGTATTCTAACGAGTCGCCACTGGGTATTTGCATCTATGCGCACGCTACTGGCGGGTGGAGTTCTAACTAACATAATTAAAATATCCACGCCATGTGTTAACCAGCATGAGCTGATTAAAGAACGCGCGTATGTATAATAATTATATGGACGATATAAAAAAAAAATAATTATTAAAACAATCGACTTCAGAAATTAAATTAAAATTTAACGCCTTATTAGCGCTGTTTTTTATGCTACACTTGTTCAATAGGTCACTTCAATTTTGTATAGACAAATAAACCTGATGGTTTATTAAAAAAAATGTATTTCAAACAAAACTCATTTACCACGATAGTTATGCTGGGTTAAAGAAGGGATTGTCAAAAAAATTTACAATGATAATAATAAGCTATGGATATAAACAATAGGCTGTATGCGCTGTGTACGCGAAGTCTACTAGCGCCGCTAGTGGGTAATAGAGAATTATTGAACTCACTTTTTATGAAAATCGCGACATGTTTCTATGGTGATAAGTCAAAAACTTTAGTTGGTCAAGATGTGTCAAAAAAAATGTAATAAGGAAAACTGAATGATGTTAATTTTATGTAGATTATACCATAAAATTCAGATTGTAAACCATTATATAAATAGCATAACATAAAAGATATGTGAGAATTATTTATATATCAATTATGACGTACAATATATAAATAATTAATTTGTTTACACCGACAGCGGAACGTCAAATTATGGCGCCAATGGTCTTTATTTTACTTAAATTCGCAAACATCCTGGAACACAACAAGTATTTCCAGATCGCTTAGTTTTGCCCATGTTTTCTTTGTAATTAAAAAACTTCTTAAATTATAACTATATTTTCTCTTTTAATAAATACTGTTCACTGCCATAGGGAAAATTTGAGTTTAAAGTTTCCCCTAGTACTCACCACAAACGCTTGCATCGAAAAATTTGTAACTTCGCCTCCTTGCACATAGCCCATATACGAACATACATAATTCGCCTCAGACATCATGACGGGCAATTCAAGGCTCTCAAACTTTCTGCCCGTGCGGTGTATAGTACCATTTTTCTACTAACCTCGGTCGAAAGTACGCTTATTAATTACATTAATTAATTACATTAAAACACAGATAAATTCCAAGCAAGCAGCTTTGATGGTTATACGTTAAAACACGAATGACAGCTGTTCGCGAATATTGGCTGGCGGCTATGTTCATGGAGCGGAGTACTATGTTTCTTTATAGCCGGTCGAAAGTACGTAGTTTCCGCATCCTAGTGCGTGTAATCCCACCAATACATGAATGTTAGACTTTCTGCCTTAAAATTGATGTCGCAAATACGTACTTTCGACCGAAGTATGATGAAAAACACTTTGAAATAATATTATTTAAACAAATATAAATTAACTACAAACAAACGTGAATACTAACGGCAGTGGAGCAGTGGAAAATGGCATCAAGTGGAGCGGAATGAGAAACGCAAGTAGAAAGTTACAAAATAAACTAACAAAACTACACAAAACAAAGTTGTTTGAAAAGCGGGCCTCCCACTTTAACGTACGGCCTGATTCATTCAGTATATAGCTAAAAAGTAAGTAAGTTCTTTAAGAGGCGACTATTTGAAAAAATCGTTATAAACAGTTTCGTTTTAGTTACTGCGCAAGACGGTGTCGGTTCTGTTACCGTTCTCTGACTGCTTGGAACAAAAGTGCGAGTCATTTTAATCTTCGGATGAGATTATCACTTCAGGGTAGGGTAAGATAGAAAAATGGTTCAGGGCAAAATGGATTGGTCTGAAACGGAACATCAGATGCCATGGTCACTTTTGACCTTGGGTCGACGGGTCAAGGCGATTCAGGGTCAAATTTTTTTTTAATGGGAACGATTGGTCGTGAAGAAACATGAAACGTTTGTTCGAAACGTTTTTCTTCAAACCTCGTATTTTCCAAAATATTAGGGTTCAAAATTTGAATTTCCAAATTTTTTGATTTTTTTACTGTCGAATCGCAGATTTTTTTAAAATCGCAAGAGACAAAAAGTTCTTGGAATTTTTCAAGGAATCAATTACAATTTTTAAAAATTGTTTGGCTAACGAAAGAAAAATTATTCTAACAATTGAGACATCGCAATAACAGAAAGTGTGGAATTTTTTTTATTGGAATTTATTCCTTGAAAAATTCCAAGTACTTTTCATCTCTTACGATTTTTCAAAAAATCTACGTTTCGGCAGTAAAAAAATCATAAAAGTTTGGAAATTCAAATTTTAGATCGTGGATATCCCGGAAAATACGGGGTTTTACGTTTTTTCATGGTCAATCGAGTGCTGATGTCAAAAATGAGGATTCCCATTAAAAAAAAGTTGACCCTCAATGACCTTAAACCGTCGACTTAAGGTCAAAAGTGACCATGGTATCCAATGTCCCCCTTTGGACCAATCAACTTTGCCCTGAACCATTTTTCGATTTTACCCTACCCTGAAAGGATAATCGCATCCGAAGATTAAAATGTGGTTTTCGCTAAAAAAAATCGACCGAGATATTCCAGACTGCTGTCCGACTCTGTATAATTAAATATATTATTATTATAGAATTTATAATGAATACGCAATTAAATAACTGGTAATCAGGTACTAACTTAGTACCCAATTAAAAAATGCACATTCAGTATGTTCTATTTGGAATGAGGATAAAGTAGCAATGAATAAGTGAACACCTTCTTTCCGTACAGTGTCGGTGTCGCGATTTTTTCAAAATTAGTTAACTTAGTTATGTCACTGACTTAGTCGTTGTGTTATCAACTCCACAATTTAGATCTTGATACGGAAAATGAAGAGGCGCACACATTCATAATATACACACGCACACACACATCTGCAACTGATGTATGAATAGTGAATTAGCTTTAAACTTTAGTCATTACATCATAGTATTTGCATACAAAATACTCTTTATATGTATAAATAAACCGCTTATAGTAGCTCTAGTATCTACATGTGCAACACATACGTGAGGATATCAGCGGCCTTGCTCCTGAACTATCTTAATCTCAACTCCATTGCGGAGATTAAACGTCAGAAGTGCTAGCATGAATGAGGTACGCGCTCTCTGTTTTAGCGGTGGTTGTCCTATCCTCGAACACTATTGGTCCGACTCTGAATTTCCAAGAAAACGATTGGTTCAAGTCTAAATCTCTGTGAAAGCTATTGGTTCGACTCTGAATCTCTAAGAAAACGATTGGTTCAATCTGAATCTCTGTGAAAGCTATTGGTTCGACTCTGAATCTCTAAGAAAACGATTGGTTCAAGTCTGAATCTCTGTGATAGCTATTGGTTCGACTCTGAATCTCTGTGAATGCTATTGGTTCGACTCTGAATCACCGCAAACGGTATTGGTCACAGTTTGAATATGTGACAAAGCTATTTGTTAAAGTTTGAATCTCTATGATTGTTATTGGTCTAAGTCTGAATTTCTGTGAAAGGTATTGGCCCGACACTGAACCTCTGTGAAGGCGATTGGCTACAGTCCGAATATTCGTGTACCTCATTGGTCTGATTCCGAATCTCCGTAAACGCGATTGGTTCGAGTTTGAAACTTTGACAGAGCTACTTGTCCGAATCTGAATCTATGTGAAGGTGATTGGTTCAAGTCTGAATCTATGAACACTATTGGTCCGACTCTGAGTCTCCGTAAACGCTATTGGTTCGAATTTGAATCGCCGTGATCGCCATTGGTCAGGGTATAAATTTCTTTGAATGTTATTGGTTTGAGTTTAAACCGTGAAGTTTTTAGGTCCCGGGCTATGTGGGTAACGTGACGTGTTATCGATATTGTGTTCACAGGATCGCAAGTTCGCCTCCAGTTCGGGTAATATGAAATATTAAAATTATTGAATTTTATTTTACTTAGTATCTATTATTAAAAATAATAAATTTACTTCCCACATGTTCACATTAAAATAGTAATTTTACGACCGGTATACATGTACTATTTTATAGAATACTAGCGGCCCTGTACGTGCTTCGCTACGTATAAAGTGAAATAATAAAACAATTTAATTGGAACATCTATCTATCTATCTATCTATTTTATTAATTGCTAGCTATTTTAAAATATACATGGGCGTATATGTGTGTATGTCGAGCACTCCGGCTGCGCCGTCGTGCTCGAAAAAAAATAGCGTAAAGTATTCGTGGATAACTGGTCTTTAAAACACTTGCTCTATTTCGAGCACTCCGGCTGCGCCGTCGTGCCGAGCAGTTTTAAACGATATTCAGTTTTTTTACATCCTCGATCTAGATATATGGTTGTTAAGTTCGTTGCGCCATCTATTGAATATTCACTCAACCAAGTCAACAGGTATTGCCATCTTATATGGTTGTTAAGTTCGTTGCGCCATCTATTGAATATTCACTCAATCCAGTCAACAGGTTCGCCATCTTATATGGTTGTATTATGACTGTCAAGGAATAGACAAATAATTTGCAATAAAATAATATTGCGACTATAAATTGAAATGTAAGCTATCCTATCTTTCAAGTCAGGTCGAATTGCACACGGTGTGCAAATCAAATTTAAAATCGGTTCAGTAGCTTAGGAGTTCATCGCGGACAAACATGTGACACGTAATTTTTATATATTAAGATAGAGGGTAGGAAAAAAAGTACTTGATCTGTACATGGTGTACCTACATGGAGATATAAAAACTATCAAATATTAGACATTAGTATTTTACATTTTGGCATTAAAATTCTGCTTAAAAATTACATAATTGATGGCAAAGAAATTGTGTTCAGTTTGAAACAGTACTGTACCAAAGCAAAGTTCCCATAAAGTAGGACTATAGAAAGGGAGGCTGCTTAGTAACTTTCGTACGATGTTGGCGGGCGTATCATCATCATAGCCACTGTAAATATTAAACATTAATTAATACTAGAGTGGATTAGGTTAGCCTGTTCAAGATTCTCTGCCCTGCTTCTGAACTTCTTCCATCAGATATCCTTATCGCCTCTGAATGATGCAATGGCGATTAAGTCTCTTGAGATCTTCAACAGTCACGTTACAATTGAAATAATACATCGATCGGATGCATGAATAAGTATATACGGCGCGTTTAATGTGTCTACCCACGGATTCATGATTTTTGTTTCAAGTAAAAGGTGAAATTTAATTGCTTTTCCATAGGCACACCTAATTAATTTATGTAGCGGCACGTCCCAGTTTATCCGGGTGCAAAACTGTTCTGGAAATATTATACAAAGTACATTGTTTTGATGTATCTCTAAAGATTTGGTCAGTGTTTGCCATGTAACAAAACACCGTCTTAGTTCAGCCATTGTGTACAAAATATTTACAAATTATATACAGAAACCTTCCTCGTTTATCGCTTTTTCTATTAGTGAAAACCGTATGAAAATTCGTTCAGTAGTATTTCAGTTTATCGCGTTCAAACAGACCGACAGACAGACGCGGTGGAACTTTTTTTATATAATATATTATATAGCCTTCCTGGATAAATGGACTATCCAACACAAAAAAAAATTTTCAATTCGAACCAGTAGTTCCTGAGATTAGCGCGTCTAACCAAACAAACAAACTCTTCAGCTTTATATATATTTATAAGATATGTTTAACTATTATAGCAAGAACAATTTTAAAATGAATTAGTACCTAGATATAGTTACTAGATAAAATGTCTTATTAAGCTCGATTCGATGCAAACCTTCAAACACTCGAGACGATAGAGCACTGACCGTTTCAGAATAGAATCTCAGATTAACCGAGCACCGACGTTTGTTGTGACCAAGCTTTCTAGTTTCCTTGTGTCCTGCTAATTTTAGTATTTAAGTTACATTATTGTTTATATTTGAATGCACGCATGCTTTTTGTTCTATGTAATAAATAATACAAATTGTAGTTGTGTTATTTGAATTTTATTTTATCGCTCTAAAACTATTTGAAGGTTGCAACAATTTCAATCGATCCATTAAATTGGTTTATTACAACACATAATTTTGATTCGATGTAATGTAATAAAATGATAATGTTACTTAACATGGAATGTACAGCCCCGGATCTACTATTTTTTTTTAAACGGAGCAGATACTTGATAATGGCGACCCCTTTCTTCAACGTTTCAGATAAATTACTTAAAAAAACTCAAAGATTAGGTGTGGTTTTCAATCATATTATATTATCATTTTGGCGCCCCCTGAAACTGCCACCCGGGGCAGGAGTCCCGGTTTGACCCTCCACACCCCTTAGATCCGGGGCTGGGAATGTAGATGGATAGATGGATAGATATAGTACATTATAGACGCTCGGCAATAAATCTACGTTCTAGAATTAATATAGTCTATTTCAAAGTGTTATTGATATTGTTGTTTTATAGAAAATCAAATATGTACATTTTTCGTATGTTCTATTTATTAACTAAATATAATTTTGTACAGCAGAGCACAACATTACAGTAGGTAGGTTAAATAATTATACTGTAACAAAGTGAATTTAATGAGAAAGATACAAATTAAAACAAATTCATTGGTTGCAAAACAGGTAAGTAGAGTAGAGGTTGCCGCGTTTTATCTGACCAATCGGCGTAAGTGCGAGAATGACGTCAGCTGAAGGACCGTTCAAATGTAGTACAAACACAGATTGAAGAATTAGACGTTAAAAATAGGAATTTTTTTATTTTTATTACAAAATTTAAGTTTTAGTAATATCTATACATATAAACAAACAGAAAATTAAATAATGTTCAAGAAATGGTTGACATTGTTAAGTAACTATTTTTGTTTACATATAAGTATTCAGGTTTCTTTTTCAGATTTTTTTGTTTTGCTTTCTATTTTTAATTTGAGATTTTTATGAATATTCTTTGCCTATTCTACCAATGATAACTACGGTGATCACCAAGTAAGTGGGTTGGAATGGTAAAAATGAAAGAAATCATTTAACGTTATTTATTTAATCCAAGATATTTGACATGCATAAATTGGACCAGAATAACTCCGTTAGTGATCATAATAGTTAAAGTTTTATAGAAGGTATTTAGTTCAGCTTTGAAAGCACCTACAGCAGTGTGAACGGCCGGATTTTGAAAGATTTGTTCCTGTAGTTCTTCTAATATTCTGGATGGTCCATTAATTTTATTTCCGAACAAAATCAGCATACGCTTTTCTCCTCGTTCTGCTAAACTTGCGGTATACAGTGCTTCTCCGGTTATCATGGTACCCACAACACTCCAAAGAAAAATTCCACCCTAAAAGCAAAATCTTCTTTGCAACAGATATCGTGATTGATACATTTCCACGTCAGAAAAATAAGAGGTCTTTGCAGAATGTTTATTATAAATGTTGAGTATTGCTGTAATATTAAGAAGTTTATAAAATCTGCCCAAAATAAATGTAATCAATCTGCGTGCTTCATTAATAATTTATATTTCCAGTATTTATAAAGATTCTATGCCTACCTACACCATTCCAGGTTTGCAACGCATGATAACCCAAAATTATTTGGGTTTATGTGAAATGACAACAAAAGCCACGGTGGTACTAATTGAAAAACAGTGTCTCTCCCCTATATAGGTCAATGTACATTGTACATATTGTTAGGGGAGAATTTAGAGAATGACGATCACAGTGATTAAACATTCCTTTGAATTAGCAAATGAAGTTGTAAAAATAGTACGAACATTTTCCGTCGGATATTGACTTGTTGAATTTCCAACAGCTCATTTAATTAAAAATTAACTATTAACAATTGACCAGACTTTCAATCTTTCCTTCGGTAGTTCGATGGGCAAGGAGAGTCAGAGATTAATAGAATCCCATAAATCTTTAGACATTTATTTCTAGTGAAGAAGTCAAACACATAACCAAATGGAAATACCATTCTCTTGATTACCATTACCTTACTATCAATGACTGTCATAACCCAATCCCTATATAATTAAACGAGCTAATCTTGTATCTACCTACCTATATATCAATGTACCTATGTCCCTAAATATTTTCTCGAAAACGGCCCTAACGATTTGGATGAAATTTACTGAAAAGGGATTTTGGGGGGCAAAAAATCGTTTTAGCTAGGTCTCGTCTCTCGAAAAACTCGTTTTCTTACAAATTTTATCATTATAAAAATCAATTTTTTGACGTATGAAAATACTTAAATATTGTAAGTATAGGTTTTGGAATTTTATACAATGAAACAATTGTTTTCAAAATATTATGACAGTTAATCTTTAATTACTATCCAAGTGAGACTTAGAATAAATACGTATTTGAAAGAAAGTTAAAAACAATTAATATTATAGGTGAGTAATTTTAATAAATAAATTTTTAACCTAAATTTGAAGCGAAAGATGCAATATCATAGATCAAGATGACGGCGAATCAGTTTTACAAGTACCGGATTGCCATAAGGGCCGACAATCCTCTCCACAAAGGAGTCAAACTGTTTCAGCAATATTATCTTATTGCTCCACAAAAGGAAGCGAAGCTTCCCCAGAGAACCTACGGTTCTTATATGGAGAGCCGAAGGCTCGACTAGTGTTGTTTACAACCGAGCGGGGCGCAGCCCCGCGAGGTAAGACTGTAACAAAGGTGGAGACGTAGGCTCCACAAAGGGAAGCGACAGAGAACCTACGGTTCTCAAAGTTTTGGCGATATCAGCATATCAGTATTTTATTTAACTTTCCGAGCAAAGCTCGGTCACCCAGGTACTAATATATGAATCACGGTCTTATTAATGTAAGTAATTTATACAACACAAAACCTTAAAGAACGTCATTAGAAAATCGTGAATAATATTTTGACAGATGTGAAATAGTAGAGCATTTAGTATGAGAGCCCGTAACACTTAAAACCGGATGGGCATGAACTGCGCACTTTCTTAATCTTTTAACGAGGGTTCGTTTTATTACCTGTAATACTTAACATGAATTCCGCGCTAGTCTAATTGCTGGTATTTACAAAAATAATTATTAACCCCTTTTCTTAATTCATTTATCTTCGCATTGTCGCAATTGCTTTTGATGAAAATGTTCATTTTTCAATTGTTCTTCAGATTTGTTTTGGTGGAAATGCTTGTAGTGGAGTCTTGCTAATTGAAAAAGAAAACGAAGTTTTGGTTTTGGAAGGTGTAAAGTTTTTCTTTTCGAAGGTTTTAAAAAATGACGAGTCGTTTTGGCGCTGTGCTTTTAAAACTTGGAGAGCTGTTAAGTTTTATTTTTCTTTCCTTTGATCATACATAATTATTATTATAATTGCCTGTTCATGTACTGTGAATTTTTATGGTCTTTTGTACAGTGCGCAGTTCGTGTAATAAAGATTAGGAGCGCAGTTCGAGGCCGTCGCTTAAAACCTATGGATTTCCAAATAGGCCAGTTCACCGAGTTTGAGTAGGTACGCTAAAAACGTAAAATTCAAAATAAAGTAAACAATATTCTATTCGAAGATGCATTATAGCATAACCGTTTTTTTTTTTTTTGGTGACCGGAAGTTACTCTTTTTTTACGGTTCGGTCAACTCCAGCCTGCCAACCATTGTATTTTTCTTTTAAGAGGGTTTTAATTTCACAAATATCCGTGAAACTGGCCTATTCGGAGATCTATAGGGTTTGAGTGTTACGGACTCTTGGGCTAATATTTTATTATTAAAAATTAACGTAGGGTTGTGAAAGGTATACAGCATATACTTAATAACTTGGAACTTAATGTGACTGCCATTACCCACCGAACTCCACTACTCCGTTTTCCCATATTTATAAAAATCCGTTCCAAAAAATCAAATCAATACTATAGTTTAGCAGTAAATCATAAGAAACTGTGAGAAAGTTACCATTGCAATTATAAAGTAGCCCATGGAAACACAAAATAATATGAAGTAGTACGGTGTAATAAAAATGTCTAGCCATAGTTGAATGGCATAAAAGACACCAGTTAAACCAATTAATATTAGGCTGCAGTACAAAGCAGCCAATTGGATACCGTAGCACCAGCTTATGCAATCAACTGTATTGGTTGCGAGCATATGACATTTGGCTATATCCCGAATTTTGGCTATGAACAGTTGGGTTCTGGGTTTTTCACCAATGGTTCCAAAAACCTCCATTTGAAATACGTAATCACTAATCTGAAACAAAAAAAAAACGGTACGTGCCTAAGGTACCAATAAAAAACGAGGATATGACGCAATAATATTAATTAAAACCTTTCTTTGCATTAATAGGATTTCAAACCGGAATTACAGTCACTTGAGGTTAAAAATCTAGGCTTTTCACACAAAAAAAAAAAATACTTTCGTTTTTGGTATTTAGCTATCAAAATATATTTTTTGTCGGAAATTGCACTATAAAAGTTCGCATATCTCTAAATTCGATCTGGATTGAAATCCGGACTCGGACCAAAGCCGGATTTATCCCGTCAGATGACTCAGTGGATCCGCTTCACGGCATATCGAGAGGAACTGGAAAGCAGCATGGGGACAACATTGACTGTTGACAATTTTGTCACAACCATGATCACAAAAAGATTGGAACTCTGGAAGTGATTATGCCGTGAAGATCATGGAGGCACTAAAGGAAGAAGAGGAAAGAAGCAGGGTCATGAGGAAACGCGAACCGAGAAACACGTAGGGTGTGGCAACCCATCGTGTGTGCAAGCAGGGCAGTGAGTCGGGATTCCTCCCTCCCGCGAAGGAATGACTGGATGTCAGTGCCGCGGGAGGGATACAAGGAGCGAGAATGAGATGTTTTTTAGTGGGTTCGAGTCCCACACTACCTACCTAGGTGTCCGTAAAAAGGATTTCCTTCCTCTACTAAAAAAAAAAAAAAAGATAAGAGCCTTACCAACAATGTAAATTTTTCATTGATTTTCAAAAATCGATAATACGTATAACACATTAACGTAAAAGTTTCCGCTGCTATTGCCACCAATAGATAAATGACCAGAATTCTACCCCAGTAACATTTCGAAAACTGGAAAGTGATAGCCACGTAATACGCAATTGCATCGAATATATTCATTACAGTAGAAAGGCCAAATGCGCCGTGAGCCATGAGAAAACTAAACAGTTCCATTTTCCAATAATCTCCGTCGATTTCAAGTATTTTGTCAACCATTTGCATGTTGTCAAACAGAGCTTTATACAAATCAAAACGATGTCCGGATAAAGAGAGTAACATAATTAATGTAGCTATGGAGTAACTAGTTACTAATGTGATGTCGATGATGACTATTGTAACTGTGTAATCAAAATGCGGCAACATTTTACAGATAAATGTGTACATATAATGTATATAAGATATGATGATAACGCAGCAGATAAAAAATGAGAATTGAGTTTCTCTTCTTGATTTCTTGATCATTTTTCCATCTTTAACATTTAAAGCGTGTGCACTGAATAAAGAGTTTACTTGAAAAAACGGTTTCATACCATCCACGAATATCATTTTGAAAAAATAATTTTAATTTTTAATACCCAATTTATCAATACTTGGTAGGGCTCCGTACCCAAAATGCTGGAACCTGATTCTTCTCAATAATGTCGGTCAGGTTTTTTGGTTTTGTTTTTAACACTCGGTCGTAAAACCATCAACACGAGTTATTGTACTAAATAAAATTACATTCAGGTTTTTGAACGAAATTTTTATAAGAAGAATTTGTAATTTTTTTAATCTATGCGGCGGCATCAACCTTAAAATGATGAATACAGAATTTTGTCAACAACAAATATATATTTTTTAAGTAGCAACAAATATGTGTATTAAAGATTCTATTCGTAAACCGTTCGATTTAAATCTACCTAAAACTGGTAAAAAATTTAAGATAAAAAAAACCTTTGTTTAAGGAGGTTGAGACGTTTTACGAAGACAATGAAAAAAATCTGAAATAAATTTTTTTTAATAGATTTTTTTATGACAAAAATTTGTGTAAAAAATCCAAAATCAGTAGATTTATAAAGTTAAAAATTAAAAAAAACTTTTACATGTTGTCGTATGGAAAATATGTCAACCTAGCATGCAAACGGTACATTTTAAGTTTTTGCAAATAACCAAATAATGTCAGCAGTTCCGAAAACTAACTATGTAAAAGCATCGATGTCTTAAGCATATTTTAATAAAAAAAAATTATTAAACCTTAGCACTTTTCGATTATGGACTTTTATTCTTGACAATTTTAACAATTTAACTGAATTTTCTACTTTTTAATGATTTAATTTTAATTTTTATTACTTCTAATTTCTTTTTTTAATTATTTACTGCAAAAAAATATGTAAAATACAGATATTTACATAAACTTATTTTTTCTAACCCAACTTTGTACAAAAAATTCAAACGTTAGTCCATTAAGTAAAATACTGAAATAATTAATTAATATTAAAAAAAAATATTTATTTATGCCTTAATGACAATAATTTATTGGTATCATCGACTTATAACCTTTTATAAAAAGTTATTATAGAAAGGTTCCCATTTAGAATTCAACTTACTTTTGATTGGGATTGTAACGCATCAACCTCCTTAAGTGAAAATATTTCCGTCATTCGAAGATTTGCTACTTAAAAATTAAAATAAAATTTATTCAAATAGGTAGTACCTAAATAAATAAATTGTACGTATTACAGACCATAAAATTAAAAACAGGATAAGTAAATTACGATTTTAAATTATTTAATTATTCATCAGAAATACTTACATTTAAAAATTAATAAAAGTTGTAGCACAATTACGTTAGAATATTGTTTTATTTTTCTTATTTTATATACTTAGGACCGCTTAGCAGAGACATTTATTTTATAGTGGAAATTTTTAGGTTGAAAAATATGTTACGTACCGATAAAATAACAAAAAAAAAAATAGTACAATGGAACAACGGGAATCTATATACAGTTCCGATGAATAATTTATGCAATTATTACATTTCCAAATATAGGTCTGCTTTTTCGGTAGATTTTAATTAAGCGATTGTGTTATCTATTGAGTATCATTTTTTTTTTTTTTGTTTGAAAACAGAAATTGAAAAGTACAGATAAAAGGAAAAGCCAGAATTAAATTCAAAATTAGTATACATTAATATTTGCCTATAATACAGAATATACACGCTATAGAACAGGGGCGGGCAAATCTTTTGATCGCCGGGCCACATAGCTGTCGAAAATTTGACCGCGGGCCAAAAATTTGCAGAGAAAAAAAAAGGTCCTCACATTCTATTTCCGCATTTGAAGAGCAAAAAAAAAGGTCCTTAGTTTCTGGCCCTTGCTATTTATTTACTATTTTTCTAAAATTTATAAAATGCTTCGCGGGCCGGACAAAATTGTGATGCGGGCCGCCATTTGCTCAGGTCTGCTATAGAACTATAGAGTCATAAATACTAGTCATTACCCGCGGCTTCGCACGCGGTTGAGACGAAACGCTGATGCATTCCCATTATTTGGCATAGTTACTCCTTTCTCGACGTAGACCCCCTAATAAATTTCAAAATTGATGACATTCACGTGATCAACGCCCTGACAAACCTTGAAAATGACACCCATGTTGATTTTAGGCTATTTACCTCTTTTCACCATCTGAAGGGGTTGTTTTTAAAAAAGTGGCTAGTGTAAATACTACGTATACAGTATACACACAGTACGTACTGCGCATGACGCTCTCTCCTCTCAACTGCTGGTTGAATTTGGAGAAGGGGAAGCATTTCACTTTTCGCCTGATCTAGGTCCAATTTACCTCTCTAGTTTCACTTCAAAAATATAAAACTTGTAAAACGACCTGACTTGGATTCATAATATTTTTAATCAATAAGTGAAATTATTTAGAATATTGATTTCACACAATAATCCACCATAAGAAATCTGGGATTATTAATTTAAAAAATTGAATAATACGTAGTTGAATATATGGGATTAAACATTTAAAAAATAATTTTCAATTCAAATTTCGGGGTAATTATTTTCCAGTATGAAATCTATACTAATATATAAAGCTGAAGGGTTTGTTTGTTTGTTTGAACGCGCTAATTTCAGGAACTACTGGTTCAAATTGAATGTATAGCCCATCTATCGAGGAAGGCTATAGGCTATATAATATCACGCTACGACCATTAGGAGCGAAGCATTAATGAAAAATGTTGCAAAATGTATCTCAAAAATAAGCTTCTATTCAAGTGAAATACACTAACTAGATATACTCATAATAGCGTTGTGCGTACGCAACGTCGGATGGCTCAATCAAGCCCCACGTTGGGCGAAAATATTTTTATTTTTTTTTTTTAATTTTCTACATTGCTTTCTTCTAAGGCTTACATTTAAATTTATTTTAATTTTATTTAATTAATTAAAAAAAATATTAGTTTAAAAAAGTATAAATATTGCTTTTTATCGACAAAATCTTTTGAACGGTAACTCCGATCATCATGAAATTTGGACACAACATTCATCTCGGTAAACTAAGATGAATGTGTGTGCTCATGTTCCTCCGTTCCCCATTCGTTCTTTTACACCCGTGTGAAACCGGACGGGACCACTAGTTCATAATACAAGCTTTAGGAATATAATTTTAATTCAAATTTCAGGATTATTGATTTTAATTGTAATAAGTGCACTCTTTCAAAGAGGATTATGAGCTTTCTGTAGGTACTATTTTACATATTATTAAAAGGTACGTGGATACATCTTTCCTTGTATTTACAAAAACTGTAAAAGGTCATTAAATTAATTTACACCAAAAAAATGTTTTCATTTATTTAATCCAAAATACTTGATATGCATAAATTGAACCAGAATAACTCCATTGGTAATCATAATGGTTACTGTACTATAGTAGGTTCTTAGTGTTGCTTCGAAGGCTCCGAAAGCAGTTTGAACGGCCGACTTTTGAAAGATCTGTTCCTGTAGTTCTTCTAGTATTTTGGATGGCCCATTCATTTTATTTCCGAATAAATTAAGAATTCGCATTTCTCCCTGTTCTGCTAAAACTGCTGAATATCCTGCTTCCCAAGTTATCATTGTGCCAGCAAAAGTCCAGAGAAGCATTCCACCCTAAAAGTAAAATTTTCTTTGCAACAGATACCATAATTCCCTTTTGCTTGAAAAAAAAAAACAGAAATGTCGTGGAACACCCGGTTGGAACGATGATCTTTTCGCTATTTATTATGTATCATATAAATTTTTGACTAATTTGTCTGATAAATTATTCGAAGATTTTATTTATAATATAATATGATTATTAAACAGAAATAATTCGTGTGATTTGCAACATATAAAAACAACATTTGTTGCGCATCGGGAATCGAACTCGGGACACCCGCATGGCAGATGAGTATTCTCTCTCACTGAACCATAGACCTTGTGTAGATATCGCTATTTATATAGGTTTAATAATAAAACGTGAAGTTAGAAGGCGTTGCATTTCACAAAATATTAATGTCAAAAAACCGACTAATATTTGAAATGGCATTTGTTTTTGAACAAATGCAATCTTTTTATTTTAAGAACATCGCAATCTTTAAATGTCCATAACAAACTGTGTAACAGAAAAAGATAACCGATCCGCGTGCGCGATGCATTAGGCAAAATCGAATTTATACAGCGTTTATTTGTTTTTATGTATAAAAAAACTATTTTCGCAAATTCTGTTATACAAAATCTACGTAAAATTTTCCCCTCTTTCGTTTAAGACAGGCTTCGAACCGATCTGATTTAAACAGAGTGAATTATAAGGGAAAAACTTCTTTGTTTTCAATTTGCTCCTCTCTGGAACCAAAACTCAAAAATCCGACTCCGTTAGGATCTGTCCCATGCCCTATATTATAAGTGTGCCAAATTTCAACTTTCTATGTCTACGGATAGACATACAATAGGTAATTATATATGTAGATTTTCGTTACAGATTTTCTTTAAGCTTTTTTCTTTACGTTTTTTTTCCTAGCGCTCTCCATTTATATCTATAACGTCCCATAAGGTACTTCGTTCCAAAAAACGCAATAACTATTATAAAAAATCTCTTTCCAAAACGATAAAACCAAAGCGTAGTAATGGATCAAAACAGTCAATCACCATTGAAATTACAAAATATCCCATAGAAACACAAACTAGTATTAATTGGTACGGTGTAATAAAGATGTCAAGCCATATTTGAATCGCATAAAAGACGCCGGTTAAACCAATTAACACTAAGCTGCAGTATAAGCCAGCCAATTGGACACCATAGCACCAACTTGTTCTGTCTACAGTATTGGTTGTGAGCATATGACACTTGGCTATATCCCGAATTTGCGCTATGAACTGTTTAGTTCTGTGTTTTTCTCCGATGGTTCCGAAAACCTCCATTTGAAATATGTAATCGTTAATCTGAAACAAGTAGTACCAATATTCAGGCTATGATGAAGTTCAAGGGTGAAGTTACCCCAAAGCTTCAGATATATGCATTAAAATCCTTCTTGTGTATGATTCTACTATTGACCAAAATACATAGGAACTGGGTAATACAACAGACTGTTAAAAAATAAATACTGTTGCGCGCTCCCTGTTGGGACGACTATGCTTTCTGTGGAATATTCTCGCAACAACAACAATGGAAAGCAGGTAGTAAAACCCGACCTTCGTAAAGTTGCCTGAAGAAGACGATACATGTAAAGGAAGGATCTCAGTGCTTCTAGAAAATTCGACCAGGCGGGGGTCGAAGCTATAAAATGCGAGCGGAGTCGTTGGCAGTGAGTTGGTTGCAGCGCGTACGTACAGTGAATTACAAATAGCTGTGTGACATAAATTGTTAGCTGCTAAGATAGAAGATAAACGAGCTGTGTAAACCATTGAGTGTAAGTATATAAATCTGATTTTACATAAATAGCTTTGTTTTGCTCTCCAAATTTTTGTTGTACAGAAATGAAAGGACATTTTTTTTGCTCTTCAAATTTTTGTTGCAGGAATGAAAGGACCTTTTTTTTTGCTCTCCAAATTTTTGGCCCACGGTAAAATTTTCATCAGCAATGTGGCCCGACGATCAAAAGATTTGCCCGCCCCTGCTCTACAGTCCACAAAACGCTTCTAAAAATTCACCCAAAAATATGTAAAAATTTATTAAAAAAATGTTAAAATTCAGCAAAAAAATTATATAAAGTCAACCAAATTATTATTTAAATTCTTCCAAAAAATTGTCAACATTCATTCATGATAATTTTAATCATTAATTATTTTTTGAAATGTTCACTGTTAATAATAATCCAATTTTTGTGGACCCTTGGCACTTGGGGGCCCAGAGCTTAGGTATTATTGTAAATCCTCCCCTGCATGTGCCATGCGCGAATACAGAGACCTGAACGTAAATTTCTTACCAACAATTTAAATTTTTCATTGATTTTGAAAAATCGATAATACGTGTAACTCATTATTGCTAACGTTTCGAATGCTAGTCCCACTAGTATATAAATGACCAGCATTCTACCCCAATAGCCTTTTGCATATTCAAAAGTGAGAGCTCTGTAGTACGCAATTATATCGAAAATATCCATTGCAGTAGCAAGACCGAATGCGGCGTATGCCAAGAAAAAACTTATCAACTTCATTTTCCAGTAATCTCCGTCGATTCCAAGTATTTTGTCAACCATTTGCATGTTGTCAAAAAGAGCTTTATATAAGTCAAAACGATATCCGGATACCAACAATAAAATAAGTAATGTAGTTACGGTGTAACCAGTAACCAATACAAAATCGATGATAACTATCGTTACAGTATAATCGAAATGTGGCAACATTTTTGTTATCAGTCCGTACATGTAATGTATATATGATAAGATAACAATGCAGCACATCACAAGTGATCGTTGAGTTTCTCTTCTTGATTTCTTGACCATTTTTCCATTGTTAACATTTAAAGGGTGTATACTGAACAAAGAGTTTACTTGAAAAAACGGTTTCATACCATCCACGAATTTCATTTTGGATTATGAGAAATATCTGAAACACAATTTTAATTTTTAATGTGCAATTTATCAATAAAATAATGCGCACACTATACCTGCACGGACCAACACAGCACAGATCTTTGCAAACAGCACCCAGCACGATTTAGCAGTTTTCAAGTAGTGAGTGTGCAACATGGAAGTGTGTAGTTCGATGGAAGAAGTTTTTATTTTGACGATGTTAGTTGAAGAGGGGGAAGCCCTTTTCACCTACATTACCAAAACATAAGATTAAGAGGATCACCTCATGTGACAGGGTTGAAAAAATTGAATTTTTTTTTGTTGCTTAAATTGATTCCTAAACATTATAATTTTTGGTTCTGTAATAGCTCCTATGTGCATACTGCATAGTTGGCAGATTTTACGTTTTTTAGATGAAAAGATTCAGGAAACGGAGCTCTATACACTAGTAATACCTCCAAATTAATTTTACAGTAACCAACAAGGGGAAGTAACTCTTATGTGAAAAGTTGTATCAAATAATTCCTCCCATGTGCCAATAAATCCGAAATTAACGTTAAATTTTTTTAAGAATATTCGTCTTAATTAAACATGTATAGTGAAGATAAAAGTACGAATTAGAAATATACCTCTGAAATTGCTAGTTTCTTACCATCCATTGCTGAAATAACCACTTTTTGGCCTTTCCTGCAAATTTTACTTTTTGCACATGGAGGTATATTACAAAACCAACGACGATAAATTTCACGTATTCTAAATAATAAAGCTAAAAACATTATAAATTATGTCTTTAAATTGTGAAAATTATCTACATATTAAAAAGGTACTTACATTAAAGAATTAATCAAAACTGCTTGTCTGCATGAGTCCGTGTATTTGTTTGTTTATTTATGACTTTGTTTCAAATCTTTCGGCAGCTTTTTCATTTTAGAAATATTACCACACAGAAGAGCAATTATTTTTACAGTGAAAATTTTCAGGAAAACAAGTTTCATATCGATAATAAAAAGTAGTACAATGGGACAATGGGGATTTAATATACAATACAAATGAATAACTTATGCAATTATTACATTTCCAAATATAGGTTGCCCTTTTCGATAGATTTTAATTAAACGATTGTATCAGTTGAGTGTTTTTTTTTGTATTTTGAAAACAGAAATTGAGAAGTACAGATAAAAGAAAAAGAAACAAAACACATCTTTGTTGCGTCATAGGAAAATCTGATACGACCCATGAAAATATGCACGGTTTAAAGCTCTAATACTAATGAAGTAATATTTTATGATAGTACGAAAGGGAACATCCCTGTTTTACTTAGAGAATTATTATTTCAAGAGTTTAGATCTAGAGACTCAACTATGTCGTAGAATGCCTCTCTTAATGAAAACAGATAGTTAGATCAGCCCAAACGTTCATGAAGATATGTAAGAACTAAGTCTACTATCCACCGATAGTATCAGTGAACGATTGGTAAACACACTGGGGCAGAAATTGAAAAACATATTCAAAATTTTACCGAGCGGGGTGGCGTAGTGGTGAGGGCACTCGCATTCGGGTGGTACCGGGTTAGAATCCCGGCGGGAGCAGATGTGGCTGGGACTTTTTCCTGCTGCCTCTCGCCGAGAAACGGTAATTCCTGTACCCGTCATCTTGTTGAGGTTTTCCATGGTTTCCCTCAATGGTTGCAGGTAAATATCGAGATGGTTCCTAATTCAAGGCCATGGCCGATTATCTGTCAAACTCCTTTGCCCAAAAGTTGCCTCCCTTATCCCAATGTCCTAAAATTCCTTCATTCATTGCTATTAATTAAGTGGAAGTTGAAAAATGTAGAAACTAACGGGAAGTGTGATAGATGGAAAATAGTAACGGTGCGAATGGCGTCTGTTATGACATAAAGTCGAGAAACGGACGTTAAACGCATTATTATCATTATTCAAAATTTTTGAAACATTCTAGATGAATATTTCTAGTACGAAAATATTTAAAATTCCGATTATTGTAACTGTAGAATAATCACTTTTTATTGTTAATTTACCTATTTTCAACTATTCTGCTATACAGGTGAGTCAGACCAACCGTACCGTTCGTTTTTTTCGAAAACGGTTAGTCGTAGAGAGTTGTGTCAAAAATCTGTATTATAAAAGCCCTAATGAAGAATCTAATGGTGATATTTTTTTTCCCGGAAAGGTCGGCTTTCCTATTAGTTTGCTCCAGAATGTTCAAAACTCCGGAATACTAAATGGCACGATAAGTCGAAAGTGGTATTGTTGAAAAGATCTTTAAAATGTAAGCAAGTTTTGTAGGACATTTAGGTAACTTGATTTTAAATGCCGACTTTTAAAATTAAGTTCGTCATTATGACATGTAAATTTAATCATTTCAAACGAATATTACTTAACAGGGGTGGCAGTAACAAAAAAAAAAATGTCCTACAAAACTTGCTTATTTTTTAAAGATCTTTTCAACAATACCACTTTCGACCTATCGTGCCATTTAATATTCTGGAGTTCTGAAAATTCTGGAGCAAACTAATAGGGAAGCCGACCTTTCCGGAGAAAAAAAATATCACCATTCAATTCTTCATTAGGGCTTAAAATACAGATTTTCGACACAACTCACTACGACTAACCGCTTTCGAAAAAAAACGAATGGTACGGGTGGTCTGACTCATCCTCCTGTATAAGGAGACCGAGCCCGCGTCCAACCGTGATTTCAGGAACACTTTTACAACAGTAGAGTCGGTATAAGCATGTCAGTGTCAGTGCAAAGAGTGCAAGGGTAGGCCACTGACGTATTTCACGAAGTAACTAAATATTTTATATATGCAAATGCATTCTACCCTGTTGTATGTATCCACCATACTTACCCCAGTCATCCGAGATACGTATCATATCCTGCCATCTCTCTACACTAAACCTTCTCTTCCTCTCTGTGGAACTATAAAATTAAGTTTAAATATTGGCACTTATGGAATTATATATACTCTAATATAAACACATTCATGATGTCATTAAAATGGAAAATATTAATTAAAATATTTTATGGTTGCTTACAATTTAATTAGATAAAAGCTAAATGATACACATGTACTTAGTTCATACAGTAAAATTGCGAGTTTTAAAACAGTACTTCAAAAACGTTTTGTTTTGTAATCTTATTTTGAAATTTAAGTAATTAGTACGTAGTTTTTTAATTAAAAATATTCAAAAGCAAAATGTCAATGTGTTTTAACTAAAAAAAATTAATAGTAAAAACCATTTTAAAAACAAGCTTTTTTTAAAATGATATAAAAAGAAGAAAATAAACTTTAAATTAAATCTAACCCAACCATTTATTACATTACACCAGCCATACTCAAAGTGTGCTCCGCGGAACCCTAGGGTTCCGCGAAACCCCTGTGGGGGCTCCGCAAGAATTTAGAAAAATATTAAAAACACCTCTCTCTCTCTGTTTGAGGCGATGTTCACGAGGCGCAACCAAACTTAGTCGCCACCACAGTACAAATTATTATTGTACTATACCGCCGCCGATAGGTATCTACTTGTATGAGCGCAGTCCCTTTGATAAAAGCCACCCTTGAGATTAGGCGCTATAGTTATGAACAAAACATAAAGTCGAGAATTGCTTGCACTGTCAATTTGTATTTCTAAGTATTTTTATTTCGGATTATAATACTATTAATAAGTAACTGTTACATTGTCCTCGTATTATGCTTATTAATAAAGAATACATATAAAGACATTTCTGTTTTATTGAGGGTTCCGTCAAGTATTTCGCTTTCCAAAAGGGTTCCGTCGCCAAAAAAGTTTGAGAACCGCTGCATTACACAATTTATATGATATAAAAACTTGTCGCGAAATTTTCCTGGCTAAATTTATTTTATGAAATCCATGCATTTTTTCTTAGAATTGGTTGTGTCAAGATCAAGTCATATATTATTCTTGTTTATTTACACAGGAAAATCTCGCGATAGTTTTGATCAGGCCTGAGCAAATGGCGGGCTCGCGAAGCATTTTAGAAAAAATTTTTTTTTGCTCTCCAAATTCGGGAAATAGAATGTGAGGACCTTTTTTTTTGCTCTCCAAATGCGGGAAATAGAATGTGAGGACCTTTTTTTTTGTTTGCTCTCCGAATGCGGAAATAGAATGTGACACGATCTTTTTTTCTGCAAATTTTTGGCCCGCGGTGAAATTTTCGTCAGCCATCCGGTCCGCGGTCAAATTTTCATCAGCTATGTGGCCCGCCGATCAAAAGATTTGCCCGCCCCTGGTTTTGATGGCAACACAATATAATAATAATATTTTTACAAGTAAAAAATGTGAAATTAAAAACATGTGGTAGAAGTGACAGTCTTGACGATGGGAAAATTATATATAATATATATCTAACTATTTTTTTGTTAATAAAAATAACTATAGTATGATAGTATCTTTAGAGAAACAAAACATTATAAAGTGGAAAATTAATTTATTTCTCTGCTGTAACGTTCAAAGCGCTGGGCATTCTCAATTAAAATAAATATAGGCACAGTGAGTGTCCCACGCTTTTAAACATTATAGAAGAGAGATAAATTCTACATTTTAAGCATGATTTTATTTTCTTTATATGATATTTATGATATCATTTTGACATGTAGGTAGCTGTGTATTTTGTTTAATTTCGTACTCATACATTCGAAATAAAAGAATAACTCCGAGTCGAAATATTCAACCTAGAATCAACCTTAAGATCATGAATTTCTTTGATGTTTCATTTGCTGCCCTGTATTAAAACCTGTATTCAACCTTAACCTCCTGAAACAAGGGTTTCAAGGGGCATATCAGACTTTACAATAAGTTTTCAACTCTGTTTCGACCCTGGACATCTTGAACAATTTATTCTATTTTACGACTTGATATTCTAAAGTTAAGATTCTTGACATCTAATATTATGAAACTTGTTTTAACGTGTTAATATATTTTCATATTAAACAATAAATTCATTCATCCATTTAAACAACACAACGGAAAGATACATTCAGTACAAATAATACCTACTGTTTTTCTGATAATAATCAACAGTGTTGCAAGTCTAGTACAATAGGTCATATGCATGAGACTCCAAATTAGTTTAAATTTTTATTTTGAAATATATTTTAGTTCCTGATCATATCGTAATGGTTATTTTATTAATCTAATCACTGAAAAAAATACAAATAATAAAATAGAAACGTAGAAAATACGCGCTATTTTCGAATTTTCAAAACGCAGCGTGACGTTAGAGTATATATCAATAACAGTTTCCATGGCGACTGGGTCGTCTCACAGTAAGATTACGTCAGTATTTAGAGAAAACAACAAATAAACTTCATTTAGAACATTGACAATTTGACATCAAAGTTGACATGCATCATATATCGTGACGTCACATAAGCCCGCCAACATGGCCGATTGTTTAAACTGTCTATTTTTGAATGAGAAATTTCATATTTTTTTTCTTGTGATAATATTACATTTTTAAATGATTATCAATTTTTTTCCGTATTATGGTTGACTAAATAATCTATTAAAAATATAAAAAAAATACATGCATATGACCTATTGTACTAGATTTAGTACTTTTTTTTCATTTTCTGTACGCTAGTACGTTGAAGCAAAAATCTAGTACTTTTTAATAAATCTAGTACTTTTTAATACCCAATGTCCACACACCCGCCAAAATAAACGATAAAAGGGAAATTACCAAAAAAGACTTTTCTGTTGTGGAAATGAAAGATCGTTTTTTATCGCTCTCCTACATTGTGTCCATATACGATAAAATTTGTGAAATTAGGTTGTTAAAAAAAGGTATTCGTTTTTTTTTTGCTCGCCGATTGTGCACACAACAAAATTATTTAAGCCAGGTTGTTAAAAAAAAGGTCATTTGTGGTTGGCAAATCTTAAAAAAATTCTAGTACTTTTTTCTACTTTTTTCAACCCTGAACAAGTACGCAAAACAAAAAAGTTCTGGCAACACTGATAATCAACAAAAAAGTAGCCTGCCAGTTATAATTATCCTATCAGAATGGCCTAGTATCATTTCATATTTTCAGTTGTTTATTATTTTTAATGAAAAAATATCAAATACAATTGATATTAGTATATAGTATTTCCTCATTAATTATTCGATATCCGTTAGAATAATTAATATAATCGATAGGTACTGATATATGGAGACAGGTTAATATCGGATGTTGTGTTCACCGAACCGGAAGGAAGTTGGTTCGTTAATTAACGAAGAGAGACCGTCTATAGCTGCAGATTAATGAGCAGCATCGTGAAACCAGAGCAGCACAATATAGCATAACAGCTGAGAGCACACAGGTATGTAATTCGATCCAATATAATAACAATATTATAACGAGCATATTTTGTACAGGTCCTTTCCAAATTTAGTATAACATAGTCGAGGTGTTCCAGTATTTTGAACAGTGCACGTTGTTCCCTATATACCTACATAAACCAATTATGCAAACCAAATTTTTTGTTCTTATATATCCTTCTTCCTAAGGGAGCGCCTATAATCTACGTAGCTCGGTCAAATGGGGGGGGGGGTCAGTTCGAAAGCTACGCTGAGTTACGTAAGGAGGGAGTGAGAGTAAGAGTCAAGCTACGTTATTTTCTTCAGGTATTTTATTTGGCACAATGAAAATAATAAGGTGAATATTTATTTATTAATATACAAATGTAACTAATGTTTGAAAATAAATAAGGGTAATAAAAAACTACGTTCCATCCGGGGGTCGGGGGGCATAGGAAAATCAACTTTAAGCTACATGGAGAGGGGAACGGGTTCTAGAAGGACTGAAATAGGACCACGTAGTTTATAGACAATTCCTAATTGCAAGTAAAAATTCAAAAAAGTGTGATCATTTCAAACGGTCGAGTTTAGCCAACATATGATGACGTAGCTTCACTTACGCGCATCTTTGTCTCTGTCTATATAGTTTGTTTTCAATCATAGACCTATATCCCTGGACTGAGCTATCCATATCTTCACTAATGTGTTGAACGTGGCCTCAAATATGGTGGGTTGCAGAAAGGATTATTATTATAAAATCTAGACTCGCATTAGGGAGGTACCGGGTTCGAATCCCGGCGGGGGCCCGGGGCAGATGTGGCTGGGACTTTTTCCTACTGCCTCTCGCCTAGAAACGTTAATTCCTGTACCAGCCATCTTGTTGAGGTTTTCCATGCTTTCCCTCAATAATTCCAGATTAATATCGAGATGGTTCCTTATTCAAGGCCATGTCCGATTTGTCAAACTCCTATGCTCAACATTTGCCTACCTTATCCTAATTTCCTAAAAATTCGTTCATTCGCCCATTGCTATTAATTAAGTTGAAAATTAAAAATTGTTGATAGATAATAACGGGAAGTGTGATAGATGGAAAATAGATGTGCGAATGGCATCTGTTATGACATAAAGTCGAGAAACGGACGTTAAACGCATTATTATTATTATTATTTTTGGAAAAAGTTTGCTCGTTTGTTTGTTTGTCAGCACGAAAGCAAATTGTAAAATATTTGGCTTGTAAATCTACTGTTAACTTGAAACAAGAATTAAAAACTTGCTTTTAGTATTTGCTAAATATGAAACTATTTTGATTAAATTACTATCTCTTCAACTTAGATTTCAACGTTAAAGCACATGGATGCACTTCTCTAATATTTGTTTAATGCGCAAACGATGCTCTGGTTACCCGTACACCTCTAAGCGCACTGATATAATAATAATATGTGACCGTAAGGCAAACAAACTTACGTCGACCGCATGAGATTCCAAATTGGTTTAAATTTTTATTTCGATATGTACTTATTTTAGTTCCTGATCATATCGTAATGGTTATTTTATTAATCTAAACACTGAAAAAAATACAAATAATAAAAAAGAAATGTAGAAAAAACGAATTATCAAAACGCAACGTGACGGCACAGTATATATCAACAACAATTTCCATAACGACTGAAAGAAAACAACAAATAAACTTCATTTAGAACAGTGATTCCCAAAGTGGTCTAAATATATCGACCCCCAGGGTTCGCCGACAATTTGCAAGGGGTCAATGTCAGCGGGAAAAAAATTAGGGGTCTATGAAATGAAAATGGGGGTCAACGATAGTGAATCTCCCAGCAAAAAAGGAACAAACTGGACATCGTTAACCGAAGAGATTTAAGATTAAATCTAACTAAATTGATGCCAAATGTTGAAAATTTATTATTAAAGCATCAAGTTCATCCCTCACACTAAAAGCATTTATTTCTTGCTTATGTAACAGAAAGTAAATTTTATTTTGATTCGTTTAATTTGAATCTAATTAATAAGTGTAAAAAACTAAACATTTCACACTACATTTCACTACCGTTATAAATTTAAATTGTAAAGTGAGTAGCACTATAACGGTTGACAAAAATACATTTGAAATTAATGAATTTGCAAAAAATCAATATCAGATAAGCAGGGGGTCTACCCACAACCGAAAAACATGGCAAGTGGTCTACGAGACAAAAAAGTTTGGGGACATCTGATCTATAGGCCCCATCGCAGATCAAATACAAATCATTTACAGAAAACTGCATCTGAATCGATTGAATCGTTTTCGAGATAACTGGCAACATTCGAGAGTGCACATACAAAGACAAAAACAATCTCTGACCCTAAACGCATATACCTTCGTCGTTCCGTCGTGGGTAATAAAAAAAAAGACGGGTTACACTCCGGGAGTGCCGGCAGAAGTGAAAACTTGAATATTAACGTCTTAGGAATTTTCGATCAAAATGGTTTGTATCATAGATTGCATTTTTATGTACGATATTTCAACGCTAGATGTCTAACGTTGTATAATGGTTTGTATCATATAGATTGCATTTTTATGTACGATATTTCAACGCTAGATGTCTAACGTTGTATAAACAATTACTGACGCGAGTTTAACATTTTTTACCCATTACAAAAAAAGTGTACAACGCCGCTAAAGAAGTTTTCACTTCAAAAATGACATACGTTACTTTGCGTTGTGATCATAGATATATGTATTACTACTGCAAGTGATAACTACTAGATTTACGTTTCAATTAATTATGCATACACATTAGTCGTCCGGCACAGGACTTTGACCACCCGAACGACCTGCAGCATCAGATTAAGCTCCTAGTTTCATTAATAAATAAACACTCTGGCCGAAGTGTTCTCACGATCATAATTAAAATAGTAAATAGATATAACCAACCGTTCATTACATTATTCACATAACACCTGAACACGTAAAAAACTGGGTGAGTGAGAACTGGGTAAGCGAGAAAACACTCTAATGGCCATATTCACCGAACGTAAGTAGTTATTTATTCGATTCATTTGTTTCATTATTCCGAATAAATAGCAATAATTCAATTCACCAAGCATAATTATGCTTACTGCTGGTATAAATCTATTCTGTCCAAATTCTCGGGTATAAATATTTATTCGCTTGAGAAAATAATAATGGCCGCCACATAGATCATAAAACCTAACCTATAAACGTGGCGTATTATATCTGCAGTTGCTCTTGTGAATTTATTTATGTGTTGTTTATTAACCTTTTGTGAAGTGTATAATTGTAAAACATTAAAGTTTGTGGAAGTTTTGGGTGCAATTGCGTTAGGATGAAACATTATTTTGTAAAACTTTTTTTTGACGTATACACTAACTCCATCGGTCGGATTTTTGGGTGAACGTCACAATATTCAACAAAAATATCAAGGAGTATAGTGCAGTGTGTATTTATTCTTCAACTAACTATTTTACCTAATAATTTGGTTGGTGAATTGAAAGTAAATTTTATTGTGACGAATAAATTTGTTCCAAGATTAGTAATTTCTATCTTTAAGTATTCGATTGAATAATTTCCGAATATTTTCTACAAGCCTATACTCCTGCATATAACACGTCGCTGAATGTAATGCACAGATACCTTTACTACCAGAAAATGTGCTTAACGTGTATTTAGCGTAGCTAATTATTATTACGTTTTAGTAATCTATTAATAATTCGTCGAGAAAATGAACATCTTTTGTATATTAACTGTAAGTAAAGTGCAAAGTTTGCATTGATGTTGTAATTAAAAAAAAAAAACACCGATTACCAAGCTTACACAGACTGAATCGTACACTTGTGCAATGTAAAACGAGTTGTGAGAGATAAGATTAGATAACTTTGGGCTGCAACATTGAGAACTTCTATAGTTTAAGCATATATTTGTAGGCCAATTTATTTTATCCCTTTTATCATTCCAACCCATAAGTGGGGAATGGTACTTGTTTAGGTCAAAAATCACTTTTCAAAAATTTTACAATTTCTTTCCGTTTTGAGGTCCCCCGAATCCAAAAAACATATTTTTGAAAAAACTCTGTGCGTCTGTTAGTCTATTTGTCTGTTAGTCTGTTTGTCTGTGAACACGATACAGGTCAAACGGATGAGCAGACTGAAACCAAATTTTGGGAGGATGTTTGGTATGCAAATATGAAGAGCCCTATTCTTTTTGGGGAAAATCGGCGCATGAACAGAAGAGTTACATGCTATAACGTTATTTTTTATATAATAATGATATATTTTTCATAACGGCTTATTATTCTATTTATTTTTTAAAGAAAGTTTCGTTAACATTTTTTTTTTCTAAACTTTATAGTTTCGGAAATATTTTGAAAATAAAAAAAAATCAGCCGGTTTTTATTTTATGGATGTCAGAAATAAACTCGTTCGGCATGCTCTGATTAATTTTTACATGACGTGGAACATATTATGTAGGTAATCATGGCAACGAATAGCAAATATCATATTGAATACTAGCCATTACCCGCGTCACCTCACACGATATCAGAAATTTTATTTTCTTTATTATAATCGAATGCCAACATTTTTGAAGTTGGAATGGTCCCCTCGCCTAATTGGCTAGAATTTTTAAGAATGTAAGTATGAGGTAGTCACAGAGGTAGTATAGCAACAACGTCAAATACTAACACTTCTATTTCGGTACAATTTGTGTACATATATGCAAGGGCATATAACAGATATGAGGGGTAAAGGGGGTATTTACCTCTCCAAGATCATAATAATAAAAAAATAAAACTGAAAATAATACGAATTACCTGGCTAAAAGATAAAATTTAGAAATACTTTTTGAAAAGGAATTTGTAAAATTAGTTTGGGAATTAATATTTTGCTTGACACCTTCCTTCGTGAGTATTCTTGTGTGATATTAATAACATTTATAAAAAATAACGATTTTTTTACTTTACCCTCCAGAAAAAAAAAATTTGAAAAGTAGTTTGACCCTGCAGGCCATCCCTGTAACTTCCCGCTATTTTCGAGTTCAAAACGCTCAAAAATATGTCAAATATAGCAAGAAGTTTATTTTTTAGCTCTTCGAGCTCAAAAAAAAACACTTTGTTACGAAATTTTCGTTCACGATATCTCATGAACAAATGAAGCGATTTTGATGCGATTTGCGGCAGTCGACGCAATTTTTTAACCTTAAAAAGTAATTTTATACAGAAAAATCGATCTCATAGGAATTTTACGAGAAATTTAAAAAAAAACACTTTTTAAAAATTTTTCGTTCACGATATCTCGTGAACAAATGAGCCGATTTTGATGCGGTTTGCTGCAATCGACGCAGTTTTTTTAACCTAAGAAAGTAAATTATTACAAAAAAATCGATTTGATAAGAATTTTACGAGTAATTTTAAAAAATTACTTTTTTCCTAATTTTTCGTTCACGTTATCTCATGAACAAATGAACCAATTTTGATATGGTTTGCGGCGATCGACGCAGTTTTTTTAGCTTAAGAAAGTAATTTATTACAAAAAAATCAATCTGATAACAATTTTAAGAGTCATTTTAAAAAAACACTTTTTTACGATTTTTTCGTTCACGGTTTCTCGTGAACAAATGAACCGATTTTGATGCGGTTTGCGGAAATCGACGCAGTTTGTTAAGGAGAAGAGCTGATTAGTTTTTGGAATTAATCGGTTTAGTAGTTTAGAAAATTTTTTACAAAAACAAATTTTTAAAAATTTTTGAAACTTGTTTTTTTAAGATTTCTCAAAATTTTTTGGGCCGAATCGTTTCAAATTTTCAGGAAGTCTAAGTTCACCAAGATCACGTCAGATGCCGCAAACCACGTTTCAGTCGGACACTCCGTTCAAAAGATATAAAAGGTTTACATACATACATACACACACACACACACACACACACACATCCATACATACAGCCCTACGGACATCATCGCCAAAATAGTTTCAATAGCTTCCTAGGACCCCAAAACGTCGAGATCTGGCGAAAACTCGATTTTCGAAAATCGGGGTGAAACCAATAACTTCCCGAGTTTTGAAAAAAAAATAATTTTTTTTTTTTTTTTTTTAAAGCGGGAAGTTAAAAAATATATACGCCCTTGCGTATATGAATAACTAGAATAAAAGATATCGTGACAGCGTCCCAATTAATCAATAATTAAATCTTTCAATTTTATTGGTTAGTTGTCAATAATAAGCGGTAGTTATAGTAAAAATGTTTATAAACTCAATACTCTGAGTGCGCTGTTGTCAAGTGTAGGTAAACACGCATTTTATAAAATTCTATGTTTGATACTTTTCAGCTAGTGATACTTATTTTTTTCTCGTGCTTTTCAACAGTGACAATAGATAAAATTTTAAGGGTTCTATTTAGGGATTGAAAAAAAGTTTTTGGGCCCAAAAATACCAAAAATATTCTCAGAATCGTTTCAAATTTGTAATGTAACCCTTTAATAGAATGTTCTGCTAAAATTTAAATTAATTCGGCCCGTCAAGACCGGATTTACAAAATTTATGAAAATACTAGTTCACAGATACGATAATGAGTGAAAAATGGGACAATACTCGATCGTATGCATATTATAGCATTTTAGAATAAGAAGTAAAGAATCACTCTTACTTTTTTAAGATCAGTATCAATCATGTCTCTCGCACAAAAATAATTAATAAACTTACCCATTATAAAACCTGGTTCACCCAAACATATTCTGAATATTTTCGTGACTTACCTGGAACAAAATAAAAAATATGAATTAAAAAAATAAAAAAAATTGGAGTTTTAAAAAAAAACACTCTTTTATAGCAATGGGGAATAAAAAGTAAAAACTAATTTTTAAATATACTTAAAGATTTGGTTCAACAGCAATAGAAAGTTCCTCAGTTCAATACAAGGGGGACTTTCTATCGTTGTTGAACAAAATTCGATTCATTTCTCGGAGATTTTGGACACCCATCATACACCTTAGCAATAGCCTACTATTTAATAGGTTAATTTGTTACATAACTTAAAATGTCAAATAGTCGTCAAAAAAAGTGTTGAAAATACTGAAAATGAAAACAAAAGTCGCTATTTTACAGGGTGTAGAAAAATAAAGTGTACCCTAATAAAGAATTATTATTAGTGTATTTGCCATAAGGCACTTACACTATTGGCGTCGGTCGGATGGCGGGACCTAGGGGTCGGACCAAAATTTCTCGACGTTTCATAACTTTCTAAGAAGTTTGGCACCATTTTTGGAAATGTTTATATATATATGTATATATATATATATATATATATATATATTTATATATTTATATATATATGTGTGACCACGATAACTCTCGACAGACTTAATCGATTTAAATGAAATTTGGTCCACATGTTGGAATCCATCATCGCAAGAAGCCTATTTAAAATGGGCCCGATCGGGCCATTTTAAGGGGGGTATTTAGGGGTTGAAAAATGTTTTTGGGCCCAAAAATACCGAAAAAATTCTCAGAATAGTTTCAAATTTTAAATTTAACCCTTTCATAATTATTGAAATGTGCTGCTAAAATTTTAATAAAATCGGCCCGACAGAACCGGACTTACAAATTTTATGAAAACGCAAGTTTATTGATATGGATTTACATACTGAAGGGTGTATATAATTTGGTACAGATGTTAAATTGGTATATAGTATTGAAATTAAGTAAAAAAATGTTGTTTGAAGAGGTGTATTAAGGGGTAATTTTTTATATTTTGTCCAAAAACAAAGTTAAGTTCATGCAATAGAGCCACACTGCTTATAAAAGCAAATACACTATATTGTCGGCAGGGTTTCGCACTGCGACCCGAGTTTTTATTATTATTATCATCATCGAAGGCGGAATTCGAGTCTAACTATAGTGTAACAGACGTCCAACTTGCAACAGGATTTGGGCGACCAGCTCGAGCGGTTGACTGTGACTGCTTGGGCGGTTGGTTGTATGTTGTTCGACGATTAACAGCTAAAACTGTTCATATCCGGTCGGCTTTAGGATTTTAAAATTAAATAAAAAGTATATAATATTATTGGCAGACCTCGTATTAATATAAGCCAGTAAAATGAAGATGATTTGACCCTAAACAGTTCCACAAAATCGCAAAAGGGTGGGAGAATATTTATATAAGTATGATACAAAATCTGTCAAAATTGCACCTTCGTGTGATGACTAGAACTTGTTAAAAAATGCTAAATAAGAGTTAAAAAAATTGGTTGTCTGTAAAGTCGGTTTACGGACGATAGTTTTACGTGATAACGTATTCCGTAATACATAACCTAAACCTCCCAAAATTTGGTTTCAATCCGCTTATCCTTGGTGTCGGAATGATAAGAAATGTCAAAAGTGACGTTTGCAACTTACAAAGTATTATGTTCTAATAATAATTAGTTATTCCAATACTTAACTTAGAAGGCTTTGCATTTCACAATATACTAATGTCAAAAAATTGAATTAAACATTAGAAATGCAGCTGTTTTCATGTTAAGACAAGACATACGTTTGCTTCTAATTTCCATGTACGGCAAACAAGGACAACCGACCGCGTCGCGCCATGCATTACACAACATTGCATTTATACAGCTATTTTTCTATATAAATTTGTATAAAATATTTTTCTATATAAATTTGTATAAAAAAACTGTTTAGGCAAATTCTGTTATACGAAATCTATGTAAAATGTTCTCCTCTTTCGTTTAAGACTGGTTTCAAACCGATCTGATTTAAATTGAGCGAGAAATTAGCAAAAAGCACGCACAGGGTCAGGCGGAACGTTACGTTACACTTTTTCGTACATGCAGCCGGTGTTTTATCAATTTATAAGATTGGTGATTCATCAATTTATAAGACGTTATCACGTCAAAAACTGTGTATCATCAGTTTTTTGCTCGTATCTTGTCAAAATTCAATATTGTAACCTTGGAAAAGTTCTTCTAATTTTCGAATTAGTGGTAACTAAGTCCGTCATTTTACTGGCCCATATAAATCAATTAAAATTAGACCAGACTGATTATACACTTGGGTAACCCGCAATATGATTCAATGTATTTCTTATTTGCATAACAACTTCCCATCCTTAATGAAAGTAATCAAAAACTTTAATGAAAATGGAATAAGAAGAAAATACAACAAATAAAACAATTTAAATATTTTCATTTCACATAAATCTCTAAGAAGATTAATTAATGAAAACAACTACACAGAAAATACAGTCGTAGAAGAAGCTCTAGAGCGGACGGTGCTGCGATTTCTCGAAAGCGTCGGTACAATATTAAAATGAGTGCATAACGCGAGACTTTCAAACAAAACCACTCTGTCTCATGAATATGCAACTCAAATGCATTTTCTATCTCACTCTAGTACGCCGCTTATTTTTAATAACACATAATTATATAATTTTTTGCATCCTCCTCGCAAATTTATAAATGTTTCATTAATATTGGAAGAGCTCTACAAACGCAGCCGTTGGACATTGTTAAAATTATGGAGGGTAGAGGGTAAGGAGAACCATCTAAAACTGAATGTGCCGCACCTGAAAGCGTCAAATAACAGTTCAAAAAGTAACCATCTATAACACTTCCCGTTATTTTCTATATTTTTTCAACTTCCACTTAATTAATAGCAAAGGGCGAATGAAGGAATTTTAGGACATTAGGATAAGATAGACAAATTTTGATCGTAGGAGTTTGACAGGTAATCGGCCATAGCCTTGAATAAGGAACCATCTCGATGTTTATCTAGAATTATTGAGAGAAAGCATGGAAAACCTCAACAAGATGGCCGGTACAGGAATTACCGTTTCTCGGCAAGAGGCAGCAGGAAAAAGTCCCAGCCACACCTGCCCCAGCCGGGTTTGAACCCGGTACCTCCCGAATGCGAGTCTAGTGCTGTCGGAATTTTATTGAGGGAAACCATAGAAAACCTCAACAAGTTGGCCGGTACAGGAATTACCGTTTCTCGGCGAAAGGCAACAGGAAAAAGTTCCAGCCACACCTGCCCCAGCCGGGTTTGAACCCGGTACTTCCCGAAAGCGAGTTTAGTGCTGTCACCACTAGGCCACCCCGCTCGTAATGCCCAACATAAATTAATTACACTAAATTTCATACTACCCAGACGCGTCTAGTGATGTGTCGCTCCTGAGCGAGTTGTTCATAATGAACGACTCCTTTCTCGGAGCGGAGCGAGTCGCTCTTTTTTTGTGAATGACTCACTCCGAGCGCCATTACTCTGTGCTGAGCTGTTCTGTACTGTTGCATTCACACACTTACAGAGCGCACACAGCACAGACCAGAGAGGCACGAGTGAATTTTGCACGTACGGAGTTATTTAATGTTGAATGACACACTGGCCTTTACTGAACAAATAATTTATTTGTCCGATGCCATCAACCCTGACCTGCGCAAATCAGCGTGTTAACTACTACACCTTGTTTATATAAATAAAGCAATCATGGCTGTGTTAAAATGTAGTTAAGTAGTTGGGTACACGATGTTTGTCAGACACAATTACTCCTCTTGACAGCGGCACGACGCTGTATTCTCTGTAATTGGAAACATTTGTCAGACATCAATATATTGTTCTCTTTCAACTGACTGCATTACACACGTATACTGCTAATGAAATACATATTATATTATATACATTGTACACGTCCCGTAACGCAGTTAGTGCCGTTAAATGCGCAGAAGAAAAGGACACGAGACATCCGATGAGTAACAGCGAGAAAGAGAACAGTAGATTGTATATCTAATCTCGTAAAAGGTTAAAAGTGTGTTATTTTATGTTTAAAACTAGCGAGTTTTAACGGCCACACAAGTAAATTCAGGCATATCCACGACACTTTTATTTTTTCAAAAAAATTGAAGTTTTTCGATGTTTTAGCAAATCGGCACTTTTTGAAGCACTATGAGCCTTCCGATATGGTTAATATTAAACATTCATGTGGAAAAAATCACGCTGAATCCGATGAGACAACCCGCAACTCTGTATCTCTTGGTTTAGGAGTTAGATGCGTTTTTATAAGTTTTTATTGAAAACATTAAAAACGCTATAACTTGAAAACTACAATAGCTATTCAGCATGATTATTTGCATAGGACTAAGTCATTTTCAACCATACATTCTATAAATTTCCGGTCGATACTGCATTTATTTTAAAATGAAAATTTATTCGACCCCCCCGTAAAAATTTTCAAAATTGAAGTCTCCCAGAACGGGTTGATATTAAGGTTACCCGGTTACCTACAACTCTGTGTCAACTAAGAAATGTTCTCTGTACGTTCTGGAATATTTAACGACTAGCAGTCCCGCCCGGTTTCACCCGGGTGCAAAAGAACGAATGGGAGGGGGAGGTACATGAGTACGCCCGTTCATCTTAGTTTACCGAGATGAATGTTATGTCCAATTTTCATAATGATCGGAGTTACCGTTCAAACAGACAAATTTTGAGTTACATTTTTTTTCATTGATGTTCCGCTCCAATTGGTCGTTGCGTGATATTATATAGCCTATAGCCTTCCTCGATAAATGGGCTATCCAACAAAATATTTTTTTTTCAATTCGAATCAGTAGTTCCTGAGATTAGCGCGTTTAACCAACTTTTAGGGAACTAAATTTGATTTAGAGATTTAATAAACCTGATAGATTTTTTTTAGAGAAATAACTTATTGAGGGACTTTGTTCGGGTTTTTATTTCAGAAATTACTTCGGTAATAATACAATTGACATAATTTACCGCATCGGAATCAAACTGAAGAACGTACCTATATTATTTGGGATTGAAAATGGTTGACAATTAATATTCAAAGTGAATTGAATGACTTATTGAAAGCCATGCCAACGTTAAAAACTCAATCGATGAAACTTTCAGTTAGATTTAAAAAGTAAACAAAAAGTAACTATAATAATTTTTACTGAACAAAAAACTTTTAAAAAATCGCATTATTTCTACAATGTTTACTTTCAACTTTCAAAAACAAGAGTAGGTATACCTATATAAAATATACAAAAACAAGAGGAACACATGCTTGTATAATAAATGACCAGTAAACAAGACGTACAACTCTTTAAAAAAAAGCTACAAGAGTGTACTGACTGTAAGTTATTTTGTTAACAGTGAAATGAAGTAGTTAATTAAACTGACTGCTAAAAAAACCCGCCAATTTTATCATTAAAAAAAAACTTAACTTTATTCTATCGCGAACAAAGTACACAGATGTCATATATAAACAATAGGCTATTGTATAGCTTTTATAAATTACTAGCGGTCCCGGTTTCATCCGGGTGCAAAAGAACGAATGGAGGGGGATGAGTACGCACGTTCATTTTAGTTTACCGAGATGAATGTTGTGTCCAAATTTCATGACAATCGGAGTTACCGTTCAAAATCATTTGTCGGACGGACAAATTTTTGAGATTTATGTTCAGGGTGATCGGTAGTTTTTTGTATTCTTCTCGGGAGAAGAAACTACGACTAATTTGGAATGAACATCTTTCACTTGGAGGTCGGAAATGCGTCAGTTTCGAGGAAATCTAAGTGCGTTTTTTTAAGAATTTTTTTTATTGTAGGATTTAAGTTCTGTTCTGGTCCGTAGTGGCAATTATTTATTTACAATAATAAACGTTTAACAAAACAGTTAAACACACAAACGAAAAAGTACTTCTCAAACAAACAGTAATAATAACGTTAACAGAAACAAAATAACGACAGTTCCAAATAATAAAATAGAAACTAAGTAACAGAAGAGTATAGAGTCACTAATTATGTACACAAAATATTTACAATACAAGAACACACCAAAGTTTATTAGCACACTTGTCTATTAACTATATACACACGATTATTTATGTTATGTTAAACCAGATTAATATAACTGCACTTAATGATTTATGTCACAACGCACTGGTACTGTATAAACACATGAACACCTCACGAACAACTGACTGACTGACAGACTCATACCAGCGACCCGCTCGCTTTTTATAGCTTCGATCCCCACAACATCGAAACTTCTAGAAGGGCTGAGAACTTCTCTTTTACATTCTCGAGGCGATTCTCTGAAGGTCGCGATTTTTTTTACCTGCTTTCTATTGTTTTTGTTGCTAGAAGATTCTACAGAACTCATAGTTGTCCCAACAGGGGACATGCAACAATACAAAATAATAATAATACTCGAAATGAACAAAACTCTGTGTATTTAATGCTGCGATAGTCCCGAGAAATAAATTAATTTGAATATATAAACTTTTGTTTCGTCCAGATTAACATTTACGCATAAACTTAATCCTCCTACAATTGAATCAGTTGTATTGCGGAACGAAAACTTGGCTTGTACACGGAATACGCCCCAACACTTACTCCATGCAAATTTTGTGCATACAAATTCGCTGACAAGGCAAACAAGATATTCTTTTTTGGTTTAATTCATATGCATCGAACATACAAATTCACATCATAATTTTTATACATTACACCCTTTTGTTTACAAGAGATGCAAATATATAATATATTAATTAGACCAGTAAAATGGAGATGATTTGACCCTAAAATAAAATGAATAAAATATTATGTGCGACTATTGATCAAAGGAGAATATTCCACTCACGTGTTACCGCACTCGCTACGCTCGTGCGGCAAATTTCACACTCATGGAATCTTCTCCTTCTCTCACTAGTCGCACAATATACTATTATTAAATATGTCAAAATAGTTTTGATTCACTTTTAATAATCAATTAAACAGTAAATTCAAATAATTTACTTTTTTAATTGATTATTAACAAAAATTATTTTGATGTGTAACTGAAAAGAAAAAAAAAGGAATAACATGTTTCTAGTGAGTAATTTTATTATTTACAAATTTTTAGAGGAAACTAATTCCAAATAATTAAAAAAATTACGAACTTGCTTTATGAATCGATTTGTGTCGAAACGTTGTTCATTGAAGAGTACAGCAAATAAATATTAATACCTACGTTAAAATGGATAAAAGAAAGTCTCACTCCTAAAAAACTCGTACAAAAAATAGAATAAACAAAAATTAAAATATCAACCAACATTGTCAGATGTGGGGTTCGAACCCACGCTCCCTCTCGGGAACTAGAGCTTATATCTAGCGCCTTAGACCACTCGGCCAATCTGACTGTTAATACGTTGTTATTTAAACATTTATAGAAATTTTAATTGTTGCACCATATTGTGCAACTAAGAATAGGCAGTTGTACAGTATCACAATCGCGGATCGTTTAGTGTAATGACTAGCATTCAAGCCTCGTGAACTGCAAACCAGCGTTCGAATCAACATGTTCGCCATACTGCTTTGATGTCGCTTGCAAATCACATCAAAATTTTGTTATAATTCACATAGAGCTGAAAATCGGTGTACACTATTACAAATAAAATATTAAAAGTCCCCACCGATTTGCCACAAAATTTATTCAAGGTCAAAAGTATCGGTTGTTTGCACTTTTCTCGTAAACGGTAAATGTTATCTAAAAATAGGTCAGACAAAAGTTGTAGACGGGACTATATAAACTTCGACAGGTATATCGACAAAGTAGAAATTTTCAAAAGGCTATAATTTGAATGGATTCCGTACGAAATTAACCTAGATATAACTTCTTGCATAAACGAAACTCGGCTTTGACACGAAAATTGACAATATATCCTTTTTTTAAAAAGTACGGAATTCTTTGCTGGGGTCAATTTAATGAATTAAAAAAAAATTTATAGTTTAAAAAAGTATAAATACTGCTTTTTATGGACAAAAGCTTTCGAACGGTAACTCCGATCATCATGAAATTTGGACACAACATTCATCTCGGTAAACTAAGATGAATGTGCGTACTAATGTCCCATCCTTCCCTATTCATTCTTTTACACCCGGGTGAAACCGGACGGGACCGCTAGTCTTTAATAAATTGCCATTACATTTTAAAAATACGCGCCAATTTCCCACTTTAAAATAGCTCTTGAGATGTTCTTAATTACAAAGTCTTTTTATAAAATTAGTTATTTCTCTTCCATGTGAATTGTAAATAAAATATGATTACTGTATGACTATCCAAGCATCCTTTGAGATCTTCTGGAAATAAATGATTATTATTATTGTATTTATTTAGGCTCTATAAATGTATATAATAATAATAAATATTTATTTCCCAACAGATATCACTCCAATAACAGGGAAATTACAAATTACAGAAAATGAATACATGTTAAAAAAAAGAAAAGAAAAACACGTTATAAAAATATTACCAATAATATCTAAATCATAAGTTCATGATCTTATTAATTTTTTTAAAGCCTTATAACTGATCTGGAAAAATTCTAAAAATGGTTTTTTTCGACCGTGGTGTTCGAACATACTGACAACGAAATATTTATTACTTTAATAAATTAAACATGGCGTGAGATTTCACGGTTTGTAATTCTTTACATTTTATACCAATCGGCTGTGGTAAGCACTCGCTAGCTTAAGAGAGATGTTGCCAGGGCAATGAATGAAAGAACGGAAGAATTAATATTTTAACAAAGCCTGATTCAAAGAGCACTTGGTGTGGAAGAACAAGTCAGTTGCAAGCAAAATCAAAAGGAAAACCCCACCTAAAACACTACACTTCGCTAACAAGAGATGATTGTATTGATTCATCTTACTCGGTACATCGACAATAATTTCGCGCACGCAGCGATAATTTTATTCGGTATTCCGTCATCACGTTAGGAACAAAATATGTTTATAAAGACTGCGATTTAAAAATATAATTTTTTTTTAATATACCACGTTCTTAATACGAACTGAAAAGTATAAAATCATTTTTTATGACTTATATAAGCAGGATTTGAAACGAAAAACGTGGGACGCACTCAAGAGTTATATAAGAAGTCTAAATAGTAGCGTCGTCACGTTAGGAACAAATGTTTAAATATAATAAATAGTTTATTTAATATACCGCGTTTTTTAAAACGAACTAAAAAGTACCTATATAATCTTTTTTTCAAGTCTTATAAGTAGGATTTGAAGCGAAAAACGTGGGCGCATGCGACAGTTATATAATAATAATAATAATAATAATAAGACTTTATTAAAGACTGTATACACAGTATAAATAGCGTCAAACATAAAAATAGTTACATAGTAAATTCTTGAATGTTGTATATACATCTGTCAGTAAGATAATATTTTAAAGTGTTCATAAATTTTTTGTAATTCTGTATGTCTCTAATTTCTTTTGGCAAATGATTATATAATTTACCACCAGCATATCTTGGAGATTTAGTAAAAAAAGAATTTGTAAAAAAGTCATTATATATTAAATTTCTTTGCCTAGTTTCGTAATGATGCACTTCAGAAACACAGTCGAGATGAGAGATATTTTTTTTAACATAGAGCAAGATCTTAAAAAGATAAATGGAGGTAACAGTTATAGACTATAGCTATCAATGAATGAGATAAAACGAATAATGATCCCCACGTTTTTCGTTTCTAATCCTATTCATAAGGCTTAAAAAACTATTTTATACTTTTTAGTTCATTTTAAAAACGTGGTAGGTATATAAAAAAATATTTCTTTTATTTTTAGTATTTAAGTAAGTACACGTTCACTTTCATAATTTTAGCAGGGGCTGGTACAAAAAGATTCAATTCATTAGTATGTGATACAAATTTGTCAGAAAAGAATTAAGTCTTAGATTCTACACTAAAAATTCTATCTTTCGTCCGATAGCATATTTTAAATTATAAAAAAAAAGATCTGTCTATTGTCAAGTGTGGGGTTCGAACCCACGCTCCCTCTCGGGAACTAGAGCTTAAATCTAGCGCCTTAGACCACTCGGCCAACCTGACAGTTGTAATTACGCTATTAAAACATTCACAGAAATTTCAATTGTTGCACAATACTGTGAAACTATGAATAGATAGCGTATAGTATTACATTCACGATGCAGTATAGCACTGCGGTTAGCGCGCCAGACTCGCGGTTTGTGAATACGAGTTCGTATCCACCAAAAACATTAAAATTGAAATACGTTTTTCAAATTGATAAAGTATGTCCGATATACAAGAAAAAATATAGAATTATTTTAAAAGATACATAAAGCTCGTATAAAAATGGTGTGCTGAAGTTATTAGAAGGTTTCTATTAATGACCGATCAAAAAATATGCAGCAATAGCATTTACAGTAAATTACGAAGAACAATTTATATTATATATTATAGTAATAAAAATGGTAATATTGTATACTGTATAGGTACATAATATATAAAAAGAGTAAATAAAATTATCTACATTGACACGTTAATTTGTGTACAATATGTCACAAGTTAAGTGTACAATTAATAATGCATTGTCATTAACGTATTCCACTCGTCAAACGCTTCATCCGCCATCTTTAAGCGTCCGCCATATTGAATTTATGCACTGTCACCGAGCTTAAGCCCGCTGCTTACGTAGCTGGATTTGCCGCTAGGTGCCTTGCTAGATTTCACTACTAGTTCTCTAGCGCTTTTATGTGTTCGCTTCACACGAGACGTCTTTACAAGCTTGCTCTGCAGGTAGATTCGGTGCGCGCAGTGTTAGAACGGTAACAAAAGTGCATGTTTATTGTCTCTGAACAGAACACACACTACGGCATAGTGTTAGTTTGTGGGCGTTTTTTAAAGTCACCCACGTGACAAGATACTGCTTTCTTGCTCGTATCTAGCAGTGGACCTAGCAATAAAAAATAGCCCCTGTTCTAATTTTAAAAGCTATCTTGTGAGCTAGCAGGCGAGCCCGCAGTGACGTCATTTCAAGCTTCGTACGCAGCCTACCAGCCAGCAGAAGTTCAAGCTGTGTTTCTAGCCTCGTGTGCAGCGGTCTTTATTACGTGTGCAAAATTTCAAAGCTGTAGCTTAAAAATTTGACCTAAATTGACACACTGACAAACATGGCAAGTTAAATAAAAGCTTGTAAAAAACGGCTCGATTGATCAGCCTGTATAACAAAATATTTCACAGTTTGATGAAGCGTCAGTGTCATTTATAAAGCATGTCAAAGGAAGGCGAAAGCTTGTTTAATTAAACATCAAATTAACAAAATTACTTCGCTGCAAGTTTTTAATTTCAAGTATTTATCTTGTCAATATCCAACCTATTAAATATAAAATTAATTTTATTGAAGACGGACTTTTATTCATTACATCACAAAAATCTGCGGTTAAAATGTTGTTTATAAAAAATGTTTTATTCCAAACATAACAGAAAAACTAACATAAAAAAGTGGAAAATAAATTATAATTTTTTATGTTTAACTTTATTTTCTAATTTAAAAAAAAATTGTTTTTTTGGTAATCTTATATTTTTTATAATTTTTATTTAAATTTGTTTTCTAATTAATAATTTTGTTATATCCATATTTTCAGAGCTTTGAAAAAGTCAATATTTTTGACGAAACGTTAGCAATAAAAGAAAAGAATTATATACCTATGTGTCCGCATTCCCGTTATTCATAATTATTGACAATAAATACTACGGACTTTAAATGGAAAATAATAAGAAAAACTAACATTATTTTAGTATCGTCTCTTTCTAGTTCAACATCTAAAATCAATTTTTGCGGAAAATGTTTGCCACAAAATGAAAAATATTGTAAATTCTGACACTTGTAATGCTGGAATGGTAAAATGCAAAGAAGTAATTGGACAATCGGTCTTACTAAAAAATCATACTGTATATTACGTCTAAAGGCCGCTGCACACGAGACTGGAAACACTGCTGGGACTTCGGCTGCGGGCTCGCCTGCTAGCTCACAAGATGGATTTTAAAATAAACAAATGTACTATTTTTCCTGCTAGATCCTCTGCTTGCTCTGAGCAAGAACCAATCAGGAAGCAGAATATTATCACGTAGGTGACATGAACAAACGCCCACAAACCAACATGGCGTCATTCTGCTCAGACAACAGACACGTTTTGCTCTCATTAATACATTCAGGTTTAGATCATTCTCTCGTAAGAAATTGCAAATATATATAACGTTATTTTAACGATATGACCCTAAAACCGGGTCACCTATGCCAAATTAGTGTATCTTTCGAAAATAAGCATTCATTTGTGCAAACAAACTTATTTCGTAGGAAAACAGTCATAAAAAAATTTATTTTCATTCAGAGAGCAGCTTTTTCATGCTACACGACAATTAGACGCAATTGTGTTCTTATAAGCAAAATAGCAATTTTATATGTGAACTGTCACTGCGCACGCACCAGATCCATCCATAAAACAAGCTTGAAAAGACGTCTCGCGTGAAGCGAGCACATAAAAGCAATCAAGAAAATCAGCGCTAGAAAACTAGTAGTCGAGTCTAGCAAGGAAACCTAACGGCAAATCCAGCCTCGTGTGCAGCGGCCTTAATAGAAGTTACGCAAATTCCGCATTAAAAAATTTCTTCGTTTATTGTTATCCTCAGTTCCCAGAACTTGAACTTTAACGATCGCAGAGACACTTGACTGGAAACTGTTACTGTAAACTCCACTTCAAATAAGAAGTATAAACTTTTAAAATGTGTATTAAATAAGCTGGGTGGATATCCGAGAAAGTCGAGAGAAAACGGCAAATGAAGGCACAGGAAAACTCTGAACGCTTTAATAGAATTAATTGTCAAAATTAACAAAATTCAAGAGCGCTTCATACGCCGTGGAGGAGTGGTATCACACTGAGAAGCTCTGCGCTCTCTTCAGGAAGAAGTTAAAATCAGTTTCACTACATTCAATGGGTCTTAATTAGAGTTTTAAGTTAAATTTCACATTTCAACTCATATCTGAATATATAGAAGTGAAAGAACCGAATACACAAAAGAAGCAACGACATTATGACGTCGGAATATCTAATTATTTCTTTTCTAATAAGGTTTTTTCTCAGAGTATATACGAGTAGTTCATATATTAATAGTATAATATGCATTAAATGTATTGAATTGCACATACCGCTAAACTAGCGGTATGTGCTTTATTATCGCTTTGTGCGTCAGAGCTGACTTTCGTTCATATAAAAAGTTATATCTAAGTTAATTTCACACGAAATCCATTGCCTTGGGTTATATTTTATTCACTTTGTTTAGTATCAGACCAGAATCCTATTTAAATTCACATAAATGTGTTCAGTAGTTTAATTTTTATAAACAGTTTTATTTTATTATTTTTGACAACTTACTAATAGTTAAAATAAAAAACCTTAAAAAAACAAAAAAATACATATCACTGTTATTGTAAATGTAGTGTATTACGTAGAATAACTGCTACACTTCTATACCACAATAACAACGCAAGCTGCGATATCAGTATGGCCGAGCGGTTAAAAGCGTTAGTCCATAGCAAGGTGCCGAGTTCGATTCCCGCTGACACAAGTAATTTTTTGTTCTATTCTATTTTATTTTTATTTTTTTTTCTATTTTTTTAATTGGTTTTTTTAAATCTATTTTCTCAATTTTTTTTCATTACCTATAATATGTACAGTGGAAAACTTGCGGGATGTGCACTTTTGGTTTTTTCTTTGCAAGCAAAACATCAGTACGGAAAAAATTATAATAAAGCCGAACAGAGAGAAACAATTTTCTAGATTGGAAATTCAAGTTACATATACAGAGTGATCCATTTTAATCTTACTAGGCAGATATTTGAAAACAGTGGGGTTTAAAAAAATTTGTTTAACAAAAGTTGTACAGGTGTTAGGGGGACATCGTTCGGGGGCACAATCATTCCTCTTACCCCAACCCCCTGGGGGGTGGAGGTAAGTCGAATTTTTTAAATAGCAATCTCCATTTTTATGACGTATTTTGATTGAGTTGGCAAAAAAATACAACTTTCGTTGGAAATCTGTCAAGTAACCGAGCTGTCCAAAACAAATTTTTCAAAGTTCAATGGGAAGGTAATTGAGGAAATTACAGGTGAAAAAATATTTTTCTTGAGTATTTCATGGACAGGACGGGATTTTCGAGATTTGACAGTTGTCAATAATATCTATTAATATTTCTGGATCATCTTCATATCGTCGACGTCTTCTATGCCGGTGGAAAAATCCACCTCGACCCCGATCCAGTAAGGCAAGAATGGTATTATGACAGTAAATATAGTACCTAATTCAACAAAAATCTAGTAAGTAAGTGTCAACTGTCACTTGCTGTGAAAACTGCAAAGTCTCGTTTGTAACAACTACAGAACCAGTCGAGTATTTTCGCATGAGTTCATTCTCGCTGTCAATAATTATGTCAACGAAAATTTGACAGTTGACCCTTCTGTCAAATCTCGAAAATCTCGTCCTGTCCATGAAATACTCAAGAAAATTTTCTCAATTACCTTCCCATTGAATTATGAAAAATTTTATTTTGACAGCTCGATAACTTGACAAATTTGCATTTTCGAAAAAAAAGTTTCCAACGAAAGTTCTATTTTTTTGCCAACTCAATTGAAATACGTCATAAAAAATGGGGATTGCTATTTAAAAAATTCGCCTTACCCCCACCCCCCGAGGAGAGTTAGGGGTAAGGGGGATGATTGTGCCCCCAAACGATGTCCCCCTAACAGCCGTACAACTTTCAATAATCTGCCTGGTAAGATAAAAATGGATCACCCCTGTATAGTATTTAAAAGACACACACTGTATGGATGTTATATTATGTAAAAGTGGCAGGTGTACGTTATATGTATTGGATTTCCGTTTTGCAGGCAAAGCAGCTCAAATAACTGAAAGCTTTTGATTGTGTGCATTAACACAAAGTTCTTACCTCTAATGCAGGCAACAAAACCCACAATCCATATACGTGTACACTAGGGTACAAACGAATTTTATAAAATATAAAAAATAAAAATAATTTAGGTTCACGATTTATTAAAAAAGCGTGGACTGTCAATTCCATGATTTTTTAATACACTCACGACCCACGCTTTTAAATATATTTTTTCTTGTAAATACATTTAAATCAAATTACGTTTTAAAAAAAATGCATTAATTTTATTTTTAAATTTTATATGGAAAAAGACGACACGATCTTCACGAGGTTACCCCGTACCCGCCGCAACGCATACACAAATAGACGTTTCCTCTATAATGTTAGGAGATAGATGGATAAACGGCTTTTCCTTAAATTTTGAAATGTTATAATAGCTTCAGGTATCACTATCTATACTAGTATATAAAGCTGAAGAGTTTGTTTGTTTGTTTGTTTGAACGCGCTAATCTCAGGAACTACTGGTTCAAACTGAAAAACATTTTTTTGTTGGATAGCCCATTTATCGAGGAAGACTATAAGTCAGGCTATAATATAATATCACGCTACGACCATTAGAAGCGGAGTATTAATGAAAAATGTTGCAAAATGTATCTCAAAAATAAGCTTCTATTCAGGTGAAATGCACTAACTAAATATACTCGTATTAGCGTTGTGAGAACACAACCTCAGGTGGCTCAATCGGTAGAGCATGCGACTGTCAATATCAGGGTCGTGGGTTCGAGCCCCACGTTGGGCGAATATATTTTTATTTATTTTTTTTATTTTCTACATTGCTCTCTTCTAAGGCTTACATTTAAATTTATTTTAATTTTATTTAATTAATTTAAAAAAAATATTAGTTAAAAAAAGTTTAAATACTGCTTTTTATCGACAAAAACTTTTGAACGGTAACTCCGATCATCGTGAAATTTGGACACAACATTTATCTCGGTAAGCTAAGATGAATGTGTGTACTCATGTTCCTCCCTTCCACATTCGTTCTTTTATACCCGGGTGAAACCGGACGGGACTGCTAGTATATTATAAAACAAAGTCCCCCCGCCAGGTCTGTCTGAACGCGATAAACTCAAAGACTACGAAACGGATTTTCATACCGTTTTCACAAATTGACGGAGTAATTCAAGAGAAAGGTTTAGGTGTATAATTCATTGTTTTGTGTAAATTCGTTGAAATATGACGAAGATTGTTGAAGTCGTTAGAAAAAATCAAGTCGACTGGGAAGCTTTTATCGAAAACGCTGCCTAATCCCTTTGAGATATAACAAAACATTGTATAGTGAAATTGTTCCTCTTTTATAGGTCTACAAAAAAGTCCGCGATGGCATATGTCTATCTTTTAAAGATAGCTTACTATACCTATTTTAATGTTAAGCGCTTATCGTGGATATCAATTTTGCAACGTAAAGTAAGTCGACGAAGAAACGATTGCAATCTACAAATTCGAGAGAGAGAGAGAGATTGTGAATTATAGACGCTCAACAGCTGACGTAATCAGCGTCTATCTACAAATTCGAGCGAAGCCTTACCGGGCCGCCAGTTCTACATAAAATTCAAAATGAAAAACAAAATTTTTCATGATAGTCGCGGATCTTTTAACGGTACTGTATCCAATAATGTAATATGAATACACCATTCGGCACACGTAATAATAATATACCATATTTACAACTTTCGTTTTTCTGAACGCAATCACAATCAATCTAAATGTACATCATGTATGCTACTCGGAAGGTAGTAAGTTTTTAAACAGTGAAAAATATTAACAGATCGGGCAATATAGTTTCACGCACATATTATATTTATAAACAAACTAGCCGCTGCTCGATTGGGATAAAACAAAGTAGTGGAAACTTTGACTCCACCGTTTTATATACCCGTACTTCCACCATGAAATCACTGTACTTCCACCAGGTACTCACTTAGTTTATTTGGGATATTTATTTTTATCAAAATGAAATATAGCCTATATTAACCGGGGATAGTTTCATTTTATATAATAGTACTAGCGGCCCTGTACGTGCTTCGCTACGTATAAAGTGAAATAATAAAACAATTTAATTGGAACATCTATCTATCTATCTATCTATTTTATTAATTGCTAGCTATTTTAAAATATACATGGGCGTATATGTGTGTATGTCGAGCACTCCGGCTGCGCCGTCGTGCTCGAAAAAAAATAGCGTAAAGTATTCGTGGATAACTGGTCTTTAAAACACTTGCTCTATTTCGAGCACTCCGGCTGCGCCGTCGTGCTCGATACCTTAACCTCAGCAACACGTGGTGGTTATGCTATTGAATTGTAGCTTATATGAAACGTTGCGCCATCTATTGAATATTCACTCAATCCAGTCAACAGATAATTATGACTGTCAAAGAATAGACAAATAATTTGCAATAAAATAATATTGCGACTATAAATTGAAATGTAAGCTATCCTATCTTTCAAGTTGGGTCGAATTGCACACGGTGTGCAAATCAAATTTAAAATCGGTTCAGTAGTTTAGGAGTTCATCGCGGACAAACATGTGACACGTAATTTTTATATATAAAGATAGACCAGGGGTGGCAATCTGCGGCTCGCGAGCCGCATGCCACTCTTTTGATGTAAAGTTGCGGCTCTCCAGTTCCATACGCAAAAAATAATTATTTTATTATATAAACCCTTAAAAATCGTCCAATCTATCCATGATTGAGCACCATGTCTATTTCTCAGCCATTTTCACTCGCGTCTTTATTTTGTTATGAATTTCATTCTTTTATGTTTATTTTTTGGTTTAATGTCATGTAAATTTTATTGTATACAACAAAAATATTGTAAAAGTAAAACAAACTTTCAATAGTGAAAAACAAAATAAACATACAAGTCTATTAATCCATATAAGTTTTAGTTCCACATAATACCAACATAAACACAAACAATAGTCGTACAGTTAGAGAGAGGTTTATTTCCACCAATAAAAAGTTTTAGCTGCGGTTGTTTGTTGTCGGATTAGCAACAGACACTTTCGCGTAGAATACAACGCTTGCAACGAAATAAATATATATATATATATATATATATATATATATATATATATATATATATATATATATATATATATATATATATATATATATATATATATATATACAAACAGCCACAGCCTCACGGAGATGCAATTCTACCTGTACTTAACGCCATGTCTTAACTGCAACGTACTTATGATCATATCGTCACGTATGTAGTGCATTTCTAATACCCGGTTTCTGCGTTTCCATCAGACGTTGATAAGCCAAAACTTAAATTCGGGTCCAGTACGATAACTCGATGTGCCCAAATTTTGACTTTTTTTTAGTCATATGAAAACTTTCCTGATTATTCACAAATTTCCTCAAAAATACGTAAAAAACGGGCCTCAGGTACGCCACTGAAAATAGTTACGGATTGATATCAATAATAGTGATTTTGTGATAAACTATTGTAGCGATGAATTGTCGGTCACAAGTTGTGCGACGTAAGGTCCAAGGCACAACTGTTATTGTTGCGCGCCCCTGTTGGGACGACTATGGGCGCCATAGAATGTTCCAGACCACGACAACAACAACAAAGTAAAGCAGGTAAAAACCCGACCTTAGAATTTTCTGGAGAATGCAATGCATGTGAAGAAAGGTGGAGATGCTTCCAGAACATTCGATAGGCGGGGGACGAAGCTATAAAATGCAAGCGGAGTGGTTGGCAAGAGTCAGTCAGTCAGTTGGTTAGTTGCAACGCGTACGTACAGTAGATTACAAATATCTGTGTGATATAAATTGTTCAGTATCAGTACAGCAGGACTGAGGTAGCTAGAAGATAAATGAGCTGTGTAAACCATTGAGTGCAATTATATAAATCTGATTTTACATAAATAGCTTCTGTAGTGTAAATAATCGTGTGAATATAGTTAATAGACAAGTGCGAATAAGTGTACTAGATAAACTTTGTTGTGTTTGTGTGTTGTAAATATTTTGTGTAGGTACATAATTAATTAGGACTTTATATTCTTCTGTTACTTAGTTTTCTATTTTATTATTTAGAACTATTAGTTTTGTTAACGTTATTATTACTGTTTGTTAAAGAAGTACGCTTTCGTTGTGTGTTTAACTGTTTAAATAATTTCCACCCCTGAGTAGAACAGTTTTGTTACATTATAAATACGTTCCTGACCGTTGTGGAACAGGTTGTAATATTCGAGTTTCAATATGTTTTAATGGAAGTCTGGATCACAATATGTTAGCAATCATAGTTCATTATAATCGTTTATTATTTCAGAAGCAATCTGCGCTTGTTATAGCCTAACTGTGTCACATATCTATTAATACAAATCAACATTATAGTTCCTATCATGCACAATATACGAGTACAATCTGTGAATAATCAAAACAGATTTGATGGAATACTGATCAGAGATGAATGACATATGACAAACGTATTCAATAATGTCGTCTCACTCACTCTCAGCAAATTGATATTAACTATTCTAATACCTTCATTATTAGATATTTGGTACGTTTCAATCTATACGCAGGCGTTCCAAATGTAAACCGTCATATGTCCACCATTTTTAGAGTTTCATACCCAAAGGGTGCCCAACGGGACCCTATTACTAAGTCTCCACTGTCCATCCGTCCGTCTGTCTGACAGCGGGCTTAATTACATCAACCGTATAAAATAGGTGTATTTTTATTGCCGCTATAACAACAAATAATGAAAAACCAAGATGGCGAATTTCAAAATGGCCGTCATGCAAATTAGAAAAAAATCTCCGATTAAGCTGATATTACGCATGCATGTTCAGTCCTATTAACAATGTACGAAAATGAAAGAACAAAAGATGGCGAATTTAAAAATGGCCGCCTTACAAAATTTAAAAAAATCTTCGTTTATGCTGACATTAGGTAATAGGTATGCGTGTTCCATCGTATTAAAATTACACGAGAATGAAAAATAAGACCAACAGGCAAATTTCAAAATGGCCGCCATGTAGGTACCCTTAAAAAAATAATTCCAATTAAGCTGGTATTGGTCATGCGTGTACAAAGTAGATAGTGTTATATCTTGTACGATGGTACGGAACCCTTCGTGTGCGTATTCGATTGGCACTTGACCGATTTTTTATGTACGAGAACTCTCTAAACAACAAAAAATTAATTTGCTTTTGTCTGAGTTTAGACCATCAAATTAAATCTATATAGAATATAGATACATCAATTAATTATTTAATAATTAGTATGAGAGTCACAAAGCTGTAGCAGACAAAAAAAAATGTTCTAAAAATCGAGAAATAACCAATATGGCTTTCATCTAAGCTATTTTAACTTTTTCGTAAAAAGGACATTCAAATAAATAAAAAAATATCTTTGGTAAAATTCATTACTTCGTGTATGATCGAAAAACTCGTTTTTCCGGTTTATTAAACGACAGCTAATTCAATAAAGTACGGCAAACAAAATAAACCTTCGAGGAATAAAATGAGGTTAGACGTGACTACACAGTAATTAAGAGCATCGCTAACTTAGAATTGTTATCGAACTATTTATACATGCATTACATGAGTTGTATAAGTGCTAGTACCATTTACCACCTAGGACAAAGTGTTAGTTTATTTTTTCAGATGACTTTAATCTGTTTGAACACTAATTTTTTGTCGTTTGAGAAAAACTCGCTAGTTCGAATGTTAACAAAAGTGGACGTTTAATGTCTCTGGACAGAACACAAGCTACTCGTATGACGCCATGTTGTTCATGAGTCATAAACAACATGGCGTCATACGAGTATTTTGTGTTTCAATCAGAAAACAGTATCTTGTCTTGACGACATGGAAAAACGTCATAAATATGACGTTTTCCCATGTCGTCCACGTGACAAGATACTGTTTTCTGATTGGTTTTTAATCCAAGCCAGCAGATAATCAAACACAAAAACTAGACCGGTTGTAATTTTGAAACCCACCTTGTAACCATACAGCGGACTAATATTCATCTTCACGCGTCGCGGTCAGAGAAGGGATACTGTATAGAAGTTTATTTCTAATGGAACAGTGTGGCCGGAAATTTTAGTTTGTCTTGTTTCTGTTAGATGGCAGTGTAGTAGATACATACATTAAGTAGGTTAAGTTAATTGAAATGTAAACTGCAAAGGTAGTATTCATTATAACACTTACTTAAGTGTTCTAATGAAAACGCATGGGCTGCATTTCAATACAATATAAATATATTATGTATATTGGAACGAAAAAGGGAGTGATGCGGTAGACAGGCGGTGGCTATTCCAGCGCAAGCTGGCATACGTCGACGTTGGAGTTTGTAAATAAATATTATTAAAGTAAATTAACAGATATTATTAACTCGAAAAGAAACTGAACAACCACAAACAATACATGGCGATCTTGCCAGTTAACACCAACAATACATGGCGATCCTGCCAGTTAACAACAACAATACAGCAGAACGATCGAGGTTTCGTGTCGATGTCGAGAGGTGGGAGACGTATATTTCCATCTCTCATCTTCAGAAGTAAGCATTTCTCTAAACACCGTAGAAAATGAATATAAGAAATTAATCAATTTCTGTCAAATATTTTTTTTTTAATTCATAAAAAAATATGAAAAATACAATGATTAAGGTGTGAAACTGAAATTATTAATTATTGCCACCTGGCGGTGCGGTTCCGAAGCTTGAGTGCGCCGCATCGCCATCTGACAATTTAGATGGGAACTGCGCTTTGGCGTGATCGCCAATTAATATAAAACAGGATTAAACTTCTATACAGTTTCTCTTCTCTGACACGGCAGTCAGAACAAGTCGTAGCAGGGATTCCGGCGGCAAAACCCGTTTCGTGTGCAGCGGTCTTTAGATTAATAAATAACAGCAACTACAGATAAACAAAGATCAAAGAATCTCGAGGATATTCATATATACACAATGAATTGTTGTGTCGGTCTAAATGCCCCTTTACACTACTTGAATCTCTATTGTCTATTACTGATACATCGTTCATCTGTCATTACTCATCTGTATTCAGTACTATTTTGAAACATAGTACATAGTGCAAACATTAGAGAGGAGTACATAATACTACCGTTCAAAATGACGTTATACAGTGTGTCGGGAGCATAGATATATATATATATTAATTTATAGCGGATGCCTATCCTTGAGCATTGTGCGGAATGGTTCCAATTAGAAGCCATTTTGTATGTGGAATACGCCGTAAAAGCGCGCGGGATTCAAAAAGATTAAATATTCTATAATATGATGTTAATGGAAAAACAATAAAACTCGCAGTAAACAGTGATATTTCGCTCCAAAACCTATTATTATATTGAAACGTTTCAAAAATTACAAAACTGAGCATAAATATAATATAAAAGCTTAGAACATTTCATCAATGTCTGTCAACCTTGATGACAAATTGTAAAATGTTCTAAACTTTTACATTATATTTATGCTCATTTTTGTAATTTTAGAATAATGGTCAAAATGACAGGGAGTTTCACAATGCCATCAGACTGCTCCTGTATGTACAAAAACATTATAACATCTCAATCAAAAGACATTAGGTACCTAATTAAAATTTTTGAAGTTAAACTTCTTTAGGTACGCTTGACTTGGGAAGTAAGCTGGTAAATGCCTGACGAAATCGTTTACGAAAGTGCGTCATCGCAATGCCTGACGAAATCGTTTACGGAAGTGCATCATCGGAGTTGAGAGGGAGATATAAATTAGTGAGTGCGACAAAGACGGAGCATTAAGTTGAGAGGGAGATATAAGTTAGTGAGTGCATTAATACAACTATTTGACGTTTAAAATGAAAACAACTGTTTTTTTGTATCAAAAATACATTTCATCAAATTTTTCTGCATTTTGTAACGGGAAATAATGTAGGTTAGTTAATTAATCCTTTTCAATGTATTATAAATTATGCTAATAAATATATATACATATTTTGCCTATTAATTAATCAAAAATTATTTTTTGTAGATATGTGCTACAGAGTGAGGTTATATTGTGTTCGATAAACTTTGAGACGAACCGACTGCATATTATTGTTCGTTTATGAATTTAACATGAGCAAATTTGAAGTATTTATGCATTATTCTTAATAAATATATTAAAAATAATTATGGCAGGAAGAAGTTTTACTTCAGTCGTGTGGTCTAAAGCACACTCGCTTTTTTTACAATGTTTCCTGCTGTCGTCATTCTTAGAGAGAGTCGATTGTACAGCGTTTCATTTTAGACATAGTACCTATATAATGAGGTGACTGGTGAGGTGAGGTTATATTTATATATGTAGTAGTATGTACGCACATCATTGGCCCGGGGAGGTCTCATTCTCATTGAGGCAATGAAAGCAAGCTATTGTTACAATTCTGATTGAAATTGTATAATGCCGAGTTATGTATGTAATTACATTCCTAATGCTGTGCACATACAATGCTACAAACAACAGGGATGGGCCCAGGATTCACGAAGCATAGACGACGTGAAAATTACAATCGAAGCCGTAACACCCGTCATTTCCCTACGAAAATATGTACCTATTGCTCATTGCTGTACGTTCATTTATTTTGAAAAAAAAATTTAAATGTAAAAAGTGAAAAAATCCCATTTTATTTAAATGGGAAATGTATCGTCTTTAGGGCACGATTTAATATGAATATTAAGAGCCATTTTTGGTATGATATTATTATTATATATCGGAGGCTTACTATAGTAATAAAACGAATAGCGAGCATACATTGGAAGTAGCGAATGACAGAAGAACGTATTAATTTGTTTAAGTCGTTCCAGCCAACTTAGATTTTGAAATTTTCGAAAATGTATTTTTTAACAAACACGACTTGCATGTAAAAAAATTGTTATAAAAAAATTGGTTGTCTGTAAAGTCGGTTTACGGACGATAGTTTTACGTGATAACGTATTCCGTAATACATAACCTAAACCTCCCAAAATTTGGTTTCAATCCGCTTATCCTTGGTGTCGGAATGATAAGAAATGTCAAAAGTGACGTTTGCAACTTACAAAGTATTATGTTCTAATAATAATTAGTTATTCCAATACTTAACTTAGAAGGCGTTGCATTTCACAATATACTAATGTCAAAAAATTGAATTAAACATTAGAAATGCAGCCGTTTTCATGTTAAGACAAGACATACGTTTGCTTCTAATTTCCATGTACGGCAAACAAAGACAACCGACCGCGTCGCGCCATGCATTAGACAACATTGCATTTATACAGCTATTTTTCTATATAAATTTGTATAAAATATTTTTCTATATAAATTTGTATAAAAAAACTGTTTAGGCAAATTCTGTTATACGAAATCTATGTAAAATGTTCTCCTCTTTCGTTTAAGACTGGTTTCAAACCGATCTGATTTAAATTGAGCGAGAAATTAGCAAAAAGCACGCACAGGGTCAGGCGGAACGTTACGCGTTATGCGTTACACTTTTTCGTACATGCAGCCGGTGTTTTATCAATTTATAATATTGGTGATTCATCAATTTATAAGACGTTATCACGTCAAAAAACTGTCCTGAATAACGTGTTAACGTATTATACCGCGTTAGAATCTCTATTAAATGGACAAGTTTTTCTGATAATTGGCTAATTTTTTTTATAACATTTTTTTTCTGTCAACTTGAATTTAAAATCAAATATATTTTTCTTGCCACCGAAAAGTGTTTACAAAACCATTTTTTTTTATTTGACAGATGATAACAGCTCTCATGAAAATTTTTTTTGACGTGATAACTTCTTATAAATTGATGAATCACCAATCTTATAAATTGATAAAACACCGGCTGCATGTACGAAAAAGTGTAACGTTCCTAACGGTCGTAACGTTCGTAACGTTCCGCCTGACCCTGTGCGTGCTTTTCTCGAAAACGGCCCTAACGATTTGGATGAAATTTACTGAAAAGGGATTTTGGGGGGCAAAAATCGTTTTAGCTAGGTCTCATCTCTCGAAAAAATCGTTTTCTTACAAATTTTATCATTATAAAAATCAATTTTTTGACGTATGAAAATACTTAAATATTGTAAGTAGGTTTTGGAATTTTATAAAAACAGTGAAACAAAAGTTTTATAAATATTATGACAGCTAATCTTTGAGACTTAAAATAAATACGAAAGAAAGAAAGTTAAAAAAAAACAATTATATTATATGGTGAGTAATTTAAATAAATAAAATTAACCTTTTGAAGCGAAAGATGCATATCATAGATTCGAATTATTATAATTATTATATAAATTTAGGTTATGTATTACGGAATACGTTATCACGTAAAACTATCGTCCGTAAACCGACTTTACAGACAACCAATTTTTTTGGAAAGGCAGACCCTTCAGGATCCTATTAAAAAAAATCAACCAAACAACTCATAGATTTTTTTAAATTAATTTTTTAGTGTAAGCACTACACGATTTCAGAGAAAAATACAAAAATTGAAATAACTTTCGAACCGTAAACAATTGGACAACCACATTTATGGTTATTTTGATAGGAAATGACCTCCTCCATCACCTCTCTTCGTTTGGACGTCGACTTGTGGGACACCCTGTATATGGGATTATTAGAACTTTAATTTTTATGAAATAACGGTACGCAACTCAGTTCTACTCGCACTTGTCCGTCCTTTTTCGTGCCAACTTAATTGAACATACAAATCTAAAGAAACGAGTAACAAAAATTGCAGTAAGTAATTCGAAAACATTGCCTTTCTAAGAAATAAGCCAATGCGCACTTCTTTAAATTAAAAACGTAACAGAATTATTCTGAACTACATTTTCGAGCTATTGCAGTTGTAATAGAATCGCTACAATAATAACAAAACAAACAGCATATTGTAGGTAATCATACAAATGGAATTGTCAAATACAAACGTTTACTATTTTATTTTCTCTAGTACTGTTGTACTACACACAGCTATGTGAAAATTGCTTTACATCATAGTTCGTATTATATACAGATGACTATTTAAAAGCAAAACATATTTTTGTAGAATAAAATTGACAAAGTGTGATTTTAAATCGTTTTTTAGTTCCCAAATATCCAACTTTCTGCAGAACCGCAAATGCCAACATTTTCACAAGATGAGCAATATTACTCAAAAAAGTAGGTTAGTAAAACCTTCTGCACACTGCCGCTGGAATCACTGCTGAGACTTGTACAGGCTGGCACGCTGGCTGCGAAGATGGAAATGACGTCACTGAGGACGTGCGTCCGTGGTCACAAAATTGATATTAGAACCGGGGCTATTTTTCGTGCTTGTTTTGAACAAGAACCAATCAGGAAACTGTAACTTGTCACGTGAGCGACATGGGCAAACGCCCACAAACAAACACGGCGTCATAGTGTGTGTTCTGTTCAGAGACAATAAACGTTCATTTTTGTTAACATTCGAACTGTCCCTGCGCGCGCATCAAACCCATCTACAAAGCTAGCTTTAAAACAAGCATCGTGTGAAGCGAAAACATAAATTCCATCACGCAACCCAGCGCCACAGCACGCTTGAAACCGAGCTGTCAAATCTAGCATGGAATATAGCTGCAAAACCAGCCTGGTGTTCAGCGGCCTTAACATTTGGGACGTAGGTGTAGGATATTATACATGAAGTCGCCTTAAAAGTAAGCAAGGAATAATAAAGTATTATGACCAACACGCGAAACTTGTAACACCACGTCTTAAAAAGCCACGCCACCACTGGTGTACTCTGGTGGTCATGTAGAAAAACAGAGGCAAGATGGCAGCGTAGCGTATGAACTAGGAAGTGGTTTTCATGTTAAAAAACTTAAATTAATAAATGTGTTGAATTAAATAATATTTATGTTAAAAAATATGTTGAATTAATATGAACTAGGAAGTAGTGTTCATGTTAAAAAACTTAAATTAATAAATGTGTTGAATTAAATAATATTCATGTTACAAACTTACGTTAAAAATATGTTGTATTAATTAATAATATTCATGTTACAAACTTACGTTAATAAATATGTTGAATAAAATAATAATAATTGTTACAAACTTTATTATCTAAAATAATTGTTACAAACTTTATTATCTAAAATATATTCATCAATTTCTTTGGTAATCACAGAGTTCATGTTAATTTTGAAATTTTGTTTTTGATCATATTTTGCACTGAAGTGGCAATATTGTTTAAATCACATTAATTCCTTAATTATTAAATGTTGTAGTTTGCACAAACATTTAATAAAAATGACAAATTATCATACCCCGGTGACAAAGCCATCTTAAATTTCGTTACAACAAACAAAAGACTGCACCAAACAAAACACACACAAGCACCTATAAACAAACATACATCACGTAATATAATTATGGCAGCAGTGTCATGCGATGACCGAAGCTCATATGTTATGTAACCTTCACAGCAACAGATGGCGCCATCTCTCATCTACAGTATGAGCTGTCACAACTATTTTTTTAATATTATATTGTATAAATACTATACCAAACGAGCGATAGCGAGTTTTTAACAATCACTCGACTCATAATATCATTACGAACACGTACCTCCCATAAAATAGCAGATTTTCACTCCACAATAATATATCTGACAGCTATATTATTCTTTGTGTGCGGTCATATTGCATTTCATTTGAGTTGTTTACGAAAAATCTGCCTGATTTTTCTGGTCATCTTATAGAATTAAATTGTAACTGGTCGCTTTTGAAAATTACTGCCCCATATCGTATCATTTTACGACCACTAAACAGGCATGAAAAGTAGCTTTTTTATAGGAGTAGTTTATGTTTCTAAAACGCGATGACATAACTCTTATAGCGAATGTGGTATTATGTTAAAAGTAATCGTCAGCGAGCTTTAACAGTCATACGAGTCATAATATCATCAAGTACGAGATACATATAATATTGTAACAAAACTGTTCTCTGTTGGTGGTTAAAACAATTAGTTACAAAAAGAAACGTTAGCCAACAAACTAACTAAAAAGTACTTCTATAATAATAATGAAAAATGAAATAATAAAATAAATAAACAAAAACAAATCCATAAATAATAATAACAACACTACAGGATATTTATATCTTACAGATGTCTATTTATCTCTATATTTATTCAGAACACTTACGTATTTATAATTTATGTCGCGCACTGTTCATTGTCACTGACATTGTCACTGACTTGCCTTCCACGCTAGCGCTGTTTATATAAGTTCTCGGCCGCGTTCTCGAACAATCTTCGACATTCTAGAAGTTTCGGCATTCTTCGATAACACTGAGTGTAACAATACGCGCATTGTTGCCTATGAGGTTCCGACAACAGTGCAAGTATTGTTGTCTGCACGACTCTGACAACAATGCACTGCCACCGCCTCCAGTGACGTCTCGTTACAATATTTAAAATAGCTGATTTACACAAAATTTTTGAGTCCATTTTTGAGCAATTTCATACTTTCACTATGGTAGTACGACAATGTTTATATATTAATACGCTAAGGTTAAAGATGTTTGCCTCCCTTTTTAGAAAAAACCTCACAATTTCTCCACATAAATTAATTATATAAGATTTTACAGATAATTGCTTGCTCTACTGACATCGGCAAAAAATTTACTATTGCTTTAGTTTTTGTAAATTAATTAAAATACAGCAACGCTGAACAACTTCTGCCATCTGACGGCTTTAATTTTGAAACAACGTCAACACTTCGATCTGTCATCTGGCCTTTATATTGTAATACAACAGACACAATACTGCATACTGCCATCTGACGGCTTTGATTTTGAAACAGCGAGCAACGCTGAACAACGTCACAGCAATGCTGCATGATGCCATCTGACGGCTTAGCTCAACGCTTTTGCTACTTGCGCCTCTATATGACAATTTTAGTAAAATATTTCTTCTATCTGTCATCTGAGCTTCATATTGTAATACAACAAAAAGAAGAACGTTATAAGCAGTGTGCAAAATTAGAAACGAATTGAATAGTTGCATAAATATTTAAAAAATAATTTTGTAAAGTGATAATTATTATACTTATTTAGTGCGAACAATTCGCACAGGTCACACTAGTTGTATATAATATATATAAGGACCAAATTATGTAACCAAGTTAGCCCCAATAAAAACACAAAGTGAACATCCTGTTTATAAAGTAATCTCGGTTCTGATCGTTTATCATACGCTGACTGCGCCTGGCCGCCAGTAGCAGGCTCGCCTCACAAACACACACACTGACACAAGAGATGCTCGGTGGTTAGATTGTACACGTGCAATATGCGTACAGTCTGTCCAAACTATGTCACCAAATTATATTTTTCCTAGCTTAATTAGCGTGTACTAAATGTGTAATTTGAATGCTGAAAAAACCCGAGCTTTGTACTTCTTGAATTAATTGCATACATTTGTTTTTTGAAGTGAAACTTCTTATGCGACACCTCGATGATTCAAGGGCGTATATAAAGGGGGTAAAGGGGTTTATCACCCCCCCAGGATTATAATAATACAAAAATAAAACGAAATAATACGAATACCTGGCTAAAAAATAAAATTTAGAAATACTTCTAGAAAAAAAAATTTGTAAAATTAATTTGGGAATTTATATTTTGCTTGACACCTTCCTTCGTGAGTATTCTTGTGTGATATTAATAAAACTTAAAAAATGAATAAAATTGTCGACCATTTGAAGAGTTCTATTCAGACGTTAATCAAAGGTTTTAAAACTTAAAAAAATATTGATTTTTTTTGCTTTACCCCTCCCCAGCAAAAAAAAATATCTACGCTCTTGCGATGATTTGGGAAGTAAAATGAATTTGAAACAAAAATTAATATCTCTTCTGCTTATGGGTCGATTTTCCCAAAAACAATTAGGCTAGTTTGTCATATTTTACGAATTTCAGGGATAATTGCTCATTTAAATAAAACATTTAAACTCTCACTAACTCATTTTTGAACTTAGACTTTGCGCGCTATCAACAAAGCTGCCGTAAAATCATCTTAGAAGAGCGTTATGTGACCTAACCTCAAATTTGTAAAAAAAATCCTCGACAATAGGTCAACATTGTTGGTTTTAATAAGTTGTCTGTTTTAAATGCATTTAAAAAGAAACTCAACTGTCCAAAATATTGATCTAAATTGGATATTCCGATCACTTTTTTAGGAAGATTATTGTTATACGATGCGGTGCAGACTGTACCGTGCAGTAAGGCCCGCCATACGCCAAACCAATACGAGTAGTGATGTGCCGGATATCCGTATCCGCGGATATCCGAGGGAGAAGAAAGATCTGTATCCCTATCCGTTAGTTTTTGGCGGATCTTTTACGGATCTTTTACCTTATTAATTTTCAATTCATAGATGAAATTTTATATAAATATATAGATGATTAGGTAATAATGAAAAGCTGTTAAATTCCATTCAGATTATTTTTTATTTTTTTAAATCATATTTGGCACCTTTATATGCAAACATTTATCGTAGTGAGTACCATACCAATAGTACATAACTCAAAGGTACTAAAAAACTATCTTTATAATGAGATATTGCACATCGATCTTTGGAAAGAGACAATCTGTTATGAGAGTTAACTCTTAAAAAGGTCAATAACTTTTTCCCAAAACAGATAGTCTCTTTCCAAAGGTCGATGTGCAATATTTACCGCCGCGTACTCTAAGAAAGTTAAGATCCGTATCCGTATCCGCGGATCTTGAAACCAAAAATCCGTATTTAGATCCGTATCCGTGGATATACATTTTTAACGATCCGGCACATCACTAAATACGAGTAGTACGAGAGAAAAACATATTGTAGATTATAGACGCTCGACAATTGAGTCATTAGCGTCTATTAAATCAAACATACAGTACACATTTCGAGCATTCCTTGGTTTGGACAGCGTGTAATCCAGCACGCAGATATACATACTGGGTATACGTGTAACATGTGTACGCAGGTTTACCTACGTGGAGCATATACATATTGCCTTAATCGTCACATAAATTAGTGAGGATAAGGTTAAGTGACGCCATGAATCACTCGTGTGTTGTATAATGTTAGGTTACAGGTGTGTAACGTGTTACATGGGCTCATTATAATATTGGCATTAAGATAAACACACCGTGCCTGCCTGTTGGTTTGTGGCCTGTGCGTTATAACAACCGAACGAGCCCTGAACGGTTACGCAAGAAGGTTTCGCGACCAGAAGCAGGGACTGTACAGACGTCAATAAGACAGCCGCATTTAGGAAGATCGTCATTCCGAAAAAGACGTGTTTTAATCTTTTTCGCCGAAAAAAATTGCATTTGTTATCAACAAAAATATTTTTAACAAAAAAATTGCACCGACTTCAAAATCTGCACTAAAATAAAAAAATAATTATTATTGTTATTTTTGGAGTCGGTGTCACATCGGAATTCGAAAGTAGCAATTTAAATCCTACATGTCTCTAGTTCTCGGAATAGATTTCATTTTGGAGTCCAAAAATAACAATAATTATTATTTTTTACTTTTTAGTGCATATTTTAAAGTCGGATCAATTTTTTTTTAAATATTTTATTTTTCTCTTTTTAGTGTTAGATAAAGTATTGCAATGGGTAGGTCAAGTATGCGTGCCTTTAAAATTTGAGAGTTTCCCTCGATTTCTCCGGATTCCACCATCAAATCCTGACTTGATTCCGATGGGACCACCTCGGAACTGCACTCTTTCGAATAAAAAAGGATTTTGAAAATCGGTCCATAATTGACTGAGAAATCGGTAAACATACATAAAAAAACTCGGGTCGCAGTGCGAAACCCTGCCGACAATATAGTGTATTTGCTTTTATAAGCAGTGTGGCTCTATTGTATGAACTCAACTTTGTTTTTGGACAAAATAAAAAAAATTATCCTCTAATACACCCCTTAAAACAACATTTTTTTACTTAATTTCAATACTACATACCAATTCAACATCTGTACCAAATTATATACACCCTTCAGTATGTAAATCCATATCAGTAAACTTGCGTTTTCATAAAATTTGTAAGTCCGGTCCTGTCGGGCCGATTTTATTTAAATTTTAGCAGCACATTTCAATAATTACTAAAGTGTTAAATTTCAAATTTGAAGTGATTCTGAGAATTTTTTCCGTATTTTTGGGCCCAAAAACATTTTTCAACCCCTAAATACCCCCCTTAAAATGGCCCGATCGGGCCCATTTTAAATAGGCTTCTTGCGATGATGGATTCCAAGATGTGGACCAAATTTCGTTTAAATCGATTAAGTCTGTCGAGAGTTATCGTGGTCACACATATATATATATATATATATATATATATATATATATATATATATATACATAGATATGTTTTCTATACAAGGTGAGATCATTTCGTGATAAATGCTATACAAATGGAGATCCGTTTTGACAAGCCGAGATCCGAATCGGATCTCGTTGTGTTTCTATGTGTATATCAATTTTTTTCGGTTAATATGGGTGTGGGGAATGCGCAGTTAAATTTTAGTCCGGATCTCCATTTTCCCATTTTTATCAATTTTTATACACGAGTAGTTACACCAAACGCACTAGTGAGGTCACTGCTGTGCCAAACTTGTATTTAACATTTCGTGCACAACCTGAGATCCTGTATAATCGGCAACACTGCGTCGCATATTTTCATACACACAGTCGCCTTTATTTATATTATGTTATATCATCTAAGTTTGTTTCGGAGCTCAAGCCTCAAACCGAGTGAATAAAATTCATAACTTTGGAATTTTGTAACATTGCATTTTATAATGATCATGTTAATGAGTAAAACCGTAGGAATAGGTAAGCGTAAGATTAAAGGCTAGCGGTTAAATATAATTGATTTATCTACATATTATATGAGTATTTGAAAAAAAAGTTGAGCATGCTATGATATTCAAATTGAAGTAAAAAAAATTAGATTATCAATATTTCTACAATAATTTCTTTTAGTTGTTCGTTTATTTATAATAAAGGAGTAATGGCTTGAGGCAGGAAGCAAACACTGTAGATATTTCCAGAAAAAAAAAATAAAAAAAATATTATCATAAGTTTTTATTAAACTGAAACTGTACTTATTACAATAAATAAAATTATCGACCAATTTTTCAGACAAATATATTAACAAAAAATAATAATTAATACATTGACGTTTCGGTATTAATTGAAATTTTTTGTTAATATATTTGTCTGAAAAATTAGTCGATAGTTTTATTTATTGAAGAATTCTAATCAGACATTAATCAAAGATTTATACTTATTACATATTTTTTAATTTAATACTTTTATTTGTACCCAGTTCTTGTCCTTAAATAAATCTGGATATTTTTCCCGTAATTTTAGACATTCTGCTTTTTTGGGAGAATTTTTTTTTAATATGAGTTTTGAAAAATTGTAACATTTTAGATTTTTGCTGTTTATTCCATGATCCACGGCAATTTTTTTTGTCTGTGTTTACTTTACTCTTCTCCTTTTTGCGTGGTGTTTCTGTAAAAAATAAGCGTAAGAAGAATTCGAATTTTCGTATTAATAATACAAAGATTATTAATTTTATTTTAACGTGATTTAAGCTGTTCTGTCAAGTTTGCAAGTCTACAGAAATCGCATAACTTCGAGTTCGCGCAATTTTGAGTAGCGTAATTCGGGATATTACAGGGTATATAGATTTTAATGGGATTATCTTCAAAAATAAGTCATGTCTGTGACACTCTGTACCTATATCAGAATAAACTTTATGTACCTGTAAGCAATAATTATTTTTCAAAATTCTAAATTTCAACAGAGATTTTTATGTGGTTCATGTACTTTCGGTGATCATTCATACGCAACCTTCCTCTGATTCAGAATTAATATCGTTCTGGGTTTCATACTCGGGGACTACAACAGTATTTGAATCATCTAGTGTACCTCGCTGACTTGGGGCATCTGATAACAGACAGTCAAAAATGAGAAAAAGTGTTACGTATGTGATTTTTAATATTTTAATGTTTGAAAAATAGTTTTAATAATAATACGTGGTATTAAGAGTATTCGTCCCTGCAAATACCCCCTGCACCCTTCATCTCAAATCTTTTCCTCTCGCCTAAAAACGGTTTGCGCTCTCCCGACGCTATTTTTAAAGCTAGAGGGTTCTGGTAAACGCCAAATGAAAGACAAAGAATCAGACTACAGATCCTTCAGGCGAATTTTTTGAAAAAAAAATCCTGAAAAAACTTACAACCTTTTGAAAAAAATAATAAGTTACGTAATATTTCACACGTAGGCGAGACTGTTTTTCAAAAAATTCGCCTGAAGGATCTGTAGTCTGATTCTTTGTCTTTCATTTGGCGTTTACCAGAACCCTCTAGCTTTAAAAATAGCGTCGGGAGAGCGCGAACCGTTTTTAGGCGAGGGGAAAAGATTTGAGATGAAGGGTGCAGCGGGTGTTTGCAGGACGAATTTTCTTAATACGTTCTTTACCAATCATTAATAATAATTGTTACCATTTTCGTTTTCCTCGAAAGATTGTCTATTCCATTGTTCCAATTCGACGTCGAATTTATCACTGTCGACCCCCCTTTCCATCATTAAAAGTAACTTGGCTATTTTTGCGGATTGGTAAACTTCCTGTGGTAATCTTAAAATAAAGTTTAAATTTATTTTTCGAATTACTTGGCGGAAGGATAAGTGAGATGCAATAGATGTAATATGTTTAGTTTTGCGAGACAGTGAATAAATATTTAAAAAGTCGCAGGTACTTGAACAGTAAAGTGAAATAATAGTCAATGTTTCTCATTTACTAAATGCACGAGATTTTTCGGTAAATCGCGACTTTCCCAAGTACTGTAAACAAACATTTTTACAATTATATTAAATCTAAGTACTTAATTTTAATTTTTAAGCACAACTTATTTAACCCCCACACACTCTTAATAATGTGAGATGACGTATAACAAATATTTATCTAATATACAGTGCGTTTCATAATTGAATATACTTATACATATAGGTTCGTTTTTACTTCATTTCTGATATACAAGGTGATAGAGATTTTTTTGAAAAATTGATTTAGGTATTTTAATAAACCTGAAGCTAACCTAAGATTTTTATTAATTTATTATTTGTTGACAGTCAATTAAAATAACTAATTTAATTAAAAAAAAATCTGTGTCACCCTGCGTATCAAATATGACGCAAATCGGGCCTAATGTTTATTATAAACTTTTTGTCTTAAAATCATGCACAATTAATAAACCCCCTTTAAAATTGACAGTCAATTACGAAGCAGCCTGTATTGAAAAATAATTTGTTTTAGTTGGTACTAGTGATGTGCCGGATCGTTAAAAATGCATATCCGCGGATACGGATCTGAATACGGATATTTGGTTTCAAGATCCGCGGATACGGATACGGCTATTTGGTTTCAAGATCCGTGGATACGGATACGGATCTTAACTTTCTTAGAGTACGCGGCGGTAAATATTGCACATCGACCTTTGGAAAGAGACTGTTATGGAAAAAAGTTATTGACTTCTTTAAGAGTTAGCTCCCCTAACAGATTCCAGAGATCGATGTGCAATATCTCATTATAAAGATAGTTTTTTATTAGTACCTTTGAGTTATGTACTATTGGTATGGTACTCACTACGATAAATTTTTGCAATATAAAGGTGCCAAATACGATTTTAAGAAATAAAAAATAATCTGAATGGAATTTAACAGTTTCTCATTATAACCTAATTACCTATATATATAAAATTTCATGTATGAATTGAAAATTAATAAGGTAAAAGATCCGTAAAAGATCCGCCATAAAACTAACGGATACGGATATTTGGTTTCAAGATCCGCGGATCTTTCTTCTCCCGTGGATATCCGCGGATACGGATATCCGGCGCATCACTAGTTGGTACACATATACAGGGTGAGTCAGACCACCCGTATCAGTCGTTTTTTTCGAAAACGGTTAGTCGTAGAGAGTTGTCTCAAAAATCTGTATTATAAAAGCCCTAATGAAGAATCGAATGGTGATATTTTTTCCCCCCGGAAAGGTCGGCTTCCCTGTTAGTTTGCTCTGGAATGTTCAGAACTCCGGAATGTTAAATGGCACGATAGGTCGAAAGTGGTATTGTTGAAAAGATCTTTAAAAAATAAGCAAGTTTTGTAGGACATTTTTTTTTTGTTACTGCCACCCGTGTTAAGTAATATTCGTTTGAAATTATTAAATTAACATATCAGAATAACAAAAAAGTCGGCATTTAAAATCTAGTTACCTAATTAAACAATGTCACAATAAGTTTTCAATAATTGCAATTGTTTTTTTTTGTCGGAAAATAGGTACTCATAACATATCTAGAAGAGCTCTGCAGTGTTTAGAAGTAAATTGAAGACAGTTTGAACATTTGTGACATTGTTTAATTAGGTAACTAGATTTTAAATGCCAACTTTTAAAATTAAGTTTGTTATTCTTACATGTTAATTTAATAATTTCAAACGAATATTACTTAACAGGGGTGGCAGTAATAAAAAAAAATGTCCTACAAAACTTGCTTATTTTTTAAAGATCTTTTCAACAATTCCACTTTCGACCTATCGTGCCATTTAACATTCCGGAGTTCTGAACATTTCGGAGCAAACTAACAGGGAAGCCGACCTTTCCGGGGGGAAAAAATATCACCATTCGATTCTTCATTAGTGCTTTTATAATACAGATTTTTGACACAACTCTCTAAGACTAACCGTTTTCGAAGAAAACGACTGATACGGGTGGTCTGACTCACCCTGTATAAGATATGTTTAAAAAAAATCCTAAAATATGTATTAATTAAAGCGAAAGAAAAATAATTTTTTTCCTACAATTTTTATAGTTTATTTATAAAATATCATACCTATAAAACTGTTCGTGCGTCTTCTTCGTATAACCCATAAAAGTAGCCAATTGTTCCATTTCATTATCGTTAAGGTTTAAAATTTGTAAAACAGTTGCAATTTGTTTTCTGAGACGGGAAGATGTTAAAGTACCCGGATTTTTTTCGTTTTAACGAAACAAAAGGCAATTTATGTATTACAATTTTAATTTATCAATGATGAAATTTAAAAAAAAACAATTTTATAGTCTTTCAAATTTTATTACAAAATGCTTTTAATAACAGCAAAATATTTTGCTGTACTATAAAATGGTTTTTGCATTCACAAAAAAGAGTTCTGCTTGAATGTAGCTTAAAAAAAATTAAAAAGTTAATTTAACTTACCTTCGTCTTGTATACCTACTAGCAGTTGTCGTGTATTTCTTATTTTTACGAACTTTTTCCCACGTGATAACATTTTGGAGCAAATTATTTTTCGTCACTATCACAACTCGAACACTAAAAGTGCACGCGTACTGCGTCGCAACGTCACAAAAATTTGGCAATGTTGCAGGATCTCATTTTATGCTACATACATCATGATATACATTTCCGGATCTCCACTTGTTTACATTTTATAACAGATCTCGTTTTGTTCAAATTTTATCACGAAAAATTTAAACGCAGAAATTGTTTCCCCTCTGCGGGGTTATAGATTAAGGACAATAAAAGGAGCCTTTTTGTGAAAAAGATACTCCAAAAAACCTTTTTTTTGTGGTGGACCTCGGGTTGTCTGTAATTTAGTCGGATCTCCACTTGATACAAAAACATATATATATATATATATAAACATTTCCAAAAATGGTGCCAAACTTCTTAGAAACTTATGAAACGTCGAGAAATTTTGGTCCGACCCCTAGGTCCCGCCATCCGACCGACGCCAATAGTGTAAGTGCCTTATGGCAAATACACTAAAAATATACAGTCGAACATAGAACCTCCTCCTTTTTTGAAGTCGGTTAAAAAATGAATAAAGCCCCTCAGATTTTTGGTAATTACTCAAAAACTATAAGCGATAACGGAAATTGAAAGAAAGATTCTTGAAGAGGAGAAAATTTCCAATAAAAACTCCCATCTTTCCGGACTCTTTTATTTATAGGTAGTTTTAATTTAACAATTTATCACAACTCAGAAATGAGAAGTACCTCACCAGATCGTGTCAACATTTTCATTTTGTCATCGCAAAAATTTGATCTACTAATATAAAACTGTCTTTAGAAGTACATAGAAGTTAAAGATAAATAATAATTTATTGTTTAAAATGAAAACGAAATTTTTGTAACTTTTTTTTAAATGAACTGTATAAAAATGGCTAAAGACCGATTTTATATACAGTCAAATTTTCAATGAGAAAAAAATTAGCACATTGTCTACGTTGCTATTATATTGTGTTTAAAGGAAAATTTTCAGAAGGATGCATCTATCCCCCCCCACACAAAAACTGCATGGTACATTATATTATGCGCTGTAGAATGTGTAGGTATTAAAGGATTACATGGCTCACAAAAATGTCTGATAGCATTTAAATCAATATGTATATGACGATAAATGTAGGTACGTTTTCATAATTCGTTATTTTCATTGAATGAACCGATCATTTTTAATTTAAAAATTTGATATTCAAAGTAAAATCTACAAATTTTTATATAAATCTATATACATATATAAAATTCTCGTGTCACAGTTTTCGTTGCCATACTCCTCCGAAACGGCTTGACCGATTTTGATGAAATTTTTTGTGCTTATCCGGTATCTATAAGAATCGGCCAACATCTATTTTTCATCCCCCTAAATGTTAGGGGTAGTCCACCCCTAAATTTTTTTTCTTCCTTCCCCATTCGTTCTTTTGCACCGGGCACGACGGCGCAGCCGGAGTGCTCGACATACACACATATACGTCCATGTATATTTTAAAATAAATAAAATAGATAGATAGTTTTCATATAAACTTTAAGGAAGTGGTTATACGATCATAGTGTGTTTTCGTTCGATGTCGTCAATTCTGTTAACATTCGAACTGTCAGTTCAAAACCATCTATACGAATCTTGCTTCCGAATGCGCATTGGGTAGTGATGTGCCGGATCGTTAAAAATGTATATCCGCGGATACGGATCTGAATACGGATATTTGGTTTCAAGATCCGCGGATACGGTAACGGATCTTAACTTTCTTAGAGTACGCGGCGGTAAATATTGCACATCGACCATTGGAAAGAGACTATCTGTTATGGGAAAAAGTTATTGACCTCTTTAACAGTTAACTCTCATAACAGATTGTCTCTTTCCAAAGATCGATGTGCAATATCTCATAATAAAGATAGTTTTTTAGTACCTTTGAGTTATGTACTATTGGTATGGTACTCAATACGATAAATGTTTGCACTATAAAGGTGCCAAATACGATTTTAAAAAATAAAAAATAATCTGAATTAAATTTAACAGTTTTTCATTATTACCTAATCACCTATATTATATATATATAAAATTTCATCTATATGAATTGAAAATTAATAAGGTAAAAGATCCGCCAAAAACTAACGGATACAGATCTTTCTTCTTCCTGGGATATCCGCGGATACGGATATCCGGCACATCACTAGCATTGCGTGACGTCAACACTATGATCATCGAAAGAAAATATGGATGTTAACATCGAATGATATATCGGAAATCATCGAGGTCAAAAAATCGGATGATCGGTTACAAAACATCGATTAAATAAATAAAGTCGCAATCGAACCATTAGGGTGCAAAGATATGTCTCTGTCTTTTTTTAGGTCGTAAAAACTCGTTGGCTCTGTTTAGCTTAACGTCATAGAAAAACAAAGACACTATTGACTGATTTGTTTTGACATGTCTATGATGACATTAACCAATTATATCATCGAAGAAAGAGACGCAGATATATTTTCGATACGCTTTGTTGCCTTCACTCACCGCACATTTAGTAGATATACCTATAAAATAAAATTATCGACCAATTTTTCAGACAAATATATTAACAGAAAATATATAAAATTAATACATTAATATATTTGTCTGAAAAATTGGTCGATAATTTTATTTATTGAAGAGTTCTAATCAGACGTTAATCAAAGATTTCAATGATTCATATAGTTAATTATCTACTAGATAGGTACCTATAATATATGATATTAATGAAGTGTCGAAGTAATGCAACAAAATACGTAATTCTATGATCCACCAGCAAGGTACTTGCATTACACAAATGATAGATAAAATAAAACTCTTTTTAAAGCTTATAGTGAGATTTTTTTCTAAAAAATTCTTATAGATGTTACAAAAACATTGGTTGTAAAACATCAATGTCACAAAAACATCGGTTGTAAAATATAGATCGAAATAAATATAGTTTAAAAAAAAACTAAAAAACACGCTTTATATCGAACTAATAAGCGCTTTGTTCCACATTTTCGTACATCGAGCGCTCCACGCTTTTTTCACAATAATACTAGTACTTTTTATTCGTTATTGTTTTAAGCTTAGTTAAAAAAATTATTTTTAACTTTTTAGTTCGATATAAAGCGTGTTTTTTAGTTTTTTTTTTAAACTATATTTATTTTTCACTTTTTAGTTTGATATAAAGCGTGTTTTTTAGTTTTTTTTAAACTATATTTATTTTCCACTTTTTAGTTCGATTTATTGTCAAAAATTTGCCGAAAAAAACAATTTTTTTTCGGCGTGGACGGGATTAGAACCCACAACCCGTGATTCCGAGAGTTGACGTCAGTGAAGACCCGTGCTTTAGACCGCACGGCTACCCACTATGTAGTTACAGTGCTGGCATATTATACTACAGTAATAAATCACTTGCTGTAGTCCAAACGGAGGTTACAAACAAACATACATACATACAAACTTACAAGTGAAGTTAATATAAAGCGTGTAAAAACATCGGCATCGAAAGTAAACCATGTATACAAACCACCACAACATACAGCGCCACAGCTTAGAAGCTAGCAGGGAAATCAAGCATCCAATCCAGCCTCGTGTGCAGAGGACTTAACAGTAAAGATTTCTGTACACGACGTACAACTTAAACAGTCGACGCGTGAAGCCCTGAGAACGGTCTGGTAACTTGGTAAGTTCGGGTCGCTCAACTCTACTAGTGCAGTCGGTGAGCTGAATGTAGGTACAGTTTAACGAAGTCACCTTCATCAGAGGTGAAAAAGAAGCCTCACTAATGCAGTAATGCGACTGTACATAATAAAATTATGTATATAGTTGTACGGGGATAAGTAATCATAAAGCCGCAATGTGCATATGTATGTAGACTTTTAATTGCACAAAGTCCAGTCATTAATTAACTGTAGCGTCCGCCACCTAGCTTCATACGGGGAAATACATTATGCGGGACTACGTACTGCAGGGTACTAGAAAATTAATTAATTTTTTCCGTATTTTTTACTGGAAAATACATTGTACGGTCAGAGTCTACTATAATAGAATATTTATAACTGTCCACGGTAGATATACAGTTATGTCCACGGTAACACAGTTGTTGTGTGTTATTAAAATGCCTTATTTTCAAGAGTATTAATTATAAAAAAAACTTTTGACTTCAAACACGGGCACTGAAGGTCCATTCTAAATATTGGTTGAAATTTTTTTGAAATCGGATAAGTAGTTTCGAAGATTACCTCCCACATCCGAACTTACAAACCTTACCTGTTTATAAAATTAGTAGAGCTGTAAAAGTAACGAGAAATTGTGTACCCGTATGTATTCGTTACTTAAAGAACCAGTACCCGTTACTTTCGTATCGTTACGTTACTCGGTACTTTTCATACGACATACAATAGTAATTTTAATAACCATGTAGTTTCGCACCAAAGCGCGTCGCATACGTGATACGACATGAGTCATGACTTCGTACTTTGTGTTCGTATAACCGTATCAAGCGAGTCGAACTGACATGGATACGAAACATGCGAGTAACGAAATGAATTTGTAAGTAACGATTCGTTACTTCGAGTCAGACGATGCACCCGTTACTCAGAAAAAAATACATACGGTTTGTTACAGCTCTAAAAATTAGTACCTATAGAATAACACTGGGAATGTCCCTGTGCTAAAACTCGTATTTTACAATGACTATTGGGATCCTTTATATGGACTACTCTATCTGGCGGCGAAACTTACAACTAAAATCCAGTAAACATGATTATGAATCGTACAGTGAATCAGTACTGTTAATCGTAATTTTTTTTAATAAAATAAAAAAACGTTGAATAAATAAATAAATGACTCATTGTGGAACCTGCGAAGTTTTAAAACAAACAAAAAGTTAGTTAATATTTTACCAAGTAGGTATTATTATATTGAAAACTTAATTTATTAATTGTATAGTTATTATTTAGATGAGTTTAGTTACAGTTAGTAATTCTAATAATATTTTACAGAGTAGCTACTGTTTGCTACAATTGTTAAGAACACCCATTGTTACAAACGCTATCAACATTAGAAAAATTTTAATTTTTCAAACAATGTCACCGTCGGGATACGAACCCCGAATCTTTCCACTCTCGCGGCGGACTTAGTTACATTACACCACAGTGACACAAACTGTCAAACTATCATTCTAATATTTATAACATTGGTATATTAGAATGATAGTTTGATAGTTGTGTCACTGTGGTGTAGTGTAACTCAGTCCGCCGCGAGAGTGGAAAGATTCGGGGTTCGTATCCCGACGGTGACATTGTTTGAAAAAATAAACGAATTTTTCTATGGTGATAGCGTTGTAACAATGGGTGTTTCTTAACAATTGTAGCAAACAGTAGCTACTCTGTAAAATAGTTATTATTATTAATTAACAAGAATTTTGATAGAAAAAAAGTTAACGTCAAACTGAAAATGCATTATGACAGACGACTATTTTTAGGTTAGAAATTTACCTGTTGCAATAAAGTAATGTTTCAATAATATGTTTGCAACGATCATGAACACTGAATTGATATAATATCTCTATTTACACCTTTTATTTCATGTGGATTACTTTTTAAATCGGAAGTTTGTAAACACAAAGCAGTAAATTTCGTCTTACTTGAAGGTTCTGTTTCAGAAGAATTTTTTCGTAATTTTATGATATGACCGGTATTAATTACACGTTCCCCTTCGAAAAAATTCTTTTTTCGATGATTTGTATCAGTCCAATCACATATTGTGCTGATACTTATCATTCTATTGCATTTCAAAAAATTCACAATTGCACTGTATACTACTATGGGAAATTATACCCCATCGTCGCCATGTTTTTGAAGCTTCGCCCATTTAACGGATCCCAATAGCTATTAACAAATTTTAAAAGCAAAACTATTCAAATAATCTAAATCAAGGAGGTAAGACGCAAGCATTATTGTATATCCTGTAGCGTTTATCCTCCGCCCGCCGGTGTAACAAAGCCGCACAGGTTTTGAACTATTGCTGTTATAATTCCTGCGGTTCAATTTTAGCTTGCAGCGAAAGAAAAGCGTTCTAAGTATGTCAAACTTTGCTGCATCAGTGGTTTTATCATCCACCTATGTCTATTGCAAGAAGATGTGTGCTTCTTGTACTTTATACTGTTGGATTTTTAAAAGAAGACCGGTCTATGGAATGTAGTCCTATGACCTTATTGCAGAAGAGCGCACATGTATTTTATATTAGTAAAAGGTAATGATCCTGGAACCGCTTCTATGCAATAAGGGAGTCCAGTCGACCAAACGTGTCGCAATTGTCGTATCGCGATAATTGTACTATTGCCATAGCTGTACGACTACACAACGACACTTGCTAACAGTACAAAAAAATCATACACCAGACAGTACATAGGTGTGCGTTCACGGACTAAGTTGAGGGGTGTTGTCTGAATATCATCAAAATGGAAAGTAAAAAGGGAAAAACAGTTAGAAGTGGCGCTAGGGAGCTCATAGCGAATGTAATTAAAATGTGCGAGTTAGAGGCTCAAAATAATGCCTTAAAATTTAAAACTATACATTGTTTGCATGCCTTGCTATGCGCCGCCTATGAATTCCGATAATTTGGGAACACATCAACGACTTCTTGCCATTTCCCCACCGGTCTTCTTTCGCCGATCGCACAGTACTTTATAGTCTAGCGCAAGACATCATTTCTCGTCGCATGAAAACCTCTGCAGCGACGATATTCTTGATTTATTGTAATTTCGAAATACGGAAGTCACAAGTCTATAGACTAAGGTTTTTTAATGACCACACATATTACTTCATTCCTTTTAGTGTTCAGTGCAAAACGGAACACTTATGGAATCACTTCGGTGTCAGTTTGTCTGTCTGTCTCAGCCGATTTTCGATAACGTAAAAATTTGAAATTTGGTGTGTGGTGACCCAATTATAGACGTGAAGTATACAAAGTTGAACTTTGTTTCTGGGGGTTATTTTCAGGGGGGTAATAAGGAGAATATCAAGGATCGTGAAGAGTGCCAAATGAAAGTTCATCGGAGAGAAGAAATAATCCATTATAATACACTAATACTGTATCAGTTTTATATTATGTACTACATATTATTGAATTCTGCATATTCTCAAATTTTCTTTATTTTTTATCTCTTTTTTGTTGTATACGCTTATTTAAGGCTTTCTTTATATTTATTTGTATTTAGTATATGTAATCTGTTATTGGCTTTTATACCTGTTGATTACTATAATAATAAATAAATAAACCCAAAGCGTCTTCCAACATCACGTACCTTTTCTCCCGCCTCTATTGCGTGTATTAATAAAACTTTTTCGTCCATACGCAAAAATTTTCTTTTACTCGCCATGTTCACAGTTTACAAGTTTGTGGGCAACTAAGAATATAACTTATCGATAAGCAGCTGAGCTAAACATATGAAAGATAATCCCAACAAACAAAAGAATGAGTTTCTTAGAATCTTCGGTACGCATGATGCCGACAACAAAGCAACAAAATAACAAACAAGTACTGTTGCTTAATGATGACGTATTGTCGTTATTTAGAGTGGGTGTGTCGATATTTATAATGTATCATTGTATGAGCAATAAGGTCAACCAACAAGAGTTAAGTAATTTCGACGTTTTAAGGAGTTTGTCGTTATATCGAGTGACTCTAATGGAGTTTACAAGCTGTATTATGTATTTCTTTTTCGACATATCCTTGGCTGATTCGGTAATTCTAACCAAAAAGTTAGTTGTATCAGTAAAATTTGCAAAATTAAGCGATGAGTGATATAACTAAAATAATTGATTTTTGAGATACGCTGTCTACGTGACAAATTAAAAAAGGTGCAAAACTGTAAAACGTTCTCTGGTGAAAATACATAAAACATGATTAGTTTTTTTACGGCGTAGTAACGTAAGGTTGTAAATACACAAATGAATGCAGTTATAAAATAGTTTGGATAATATTTTTTTCTAATATTGCATTTTCACTTCAACAATGGATGTTTCATAATATTATAGTTATAGCTATTCATTTATATAATAAAAAGATACTTCATAGATGCTTTAATCACAATGAATAGTGTAGAGAGGCAAGGGCGTAGATATGGGGGGTACAGGGGGTAATTACCCCCCCAGGATTAATCAGGACCGCAGGCACCCACCACAACAAACGATAAAAGGGAAATTACCTCCTCCCCAGGATTTATCACACAACAAACGAAAAAATACTTTTTTGTTACGGAAATGAAAGGACCTTTTTTTTGCTCTTCAATTGCGCACACGACAAAATTTTTCGAGTTGGGTAGTTAAAAAAAACCGGTCAAGTGCGAGTCGGACTCGCACACGAAGGGTTCCGTACACTATGTACTTTTTAAATACTTTTGTAAAAGAAACAAGAGAGGCGCTATAACAATATGTAACCAGTGGGAGTATGCAAGTAGTTCAAGAATTTCAAGGCGTGAAATTTTACATAATTCACCCCGGCGTTTTTATATTATAAACACTTTTTTTACAAAAATTTCTTGTAGAATAAAATAATATAAGGTTTTGATAAATATACCATTATATCAAATAACAACGTTATGGCAAATATCTCTGTTGCGCATGCGCCGATTTCCCAAAAAAAAAAAAAATACAAAACTTTAGAATATTAAACCATTATGAAACGTATACCATTATTATATAAAAACAATGTTATAGCACATATCTCTTCTGCGCATGCGCCGCCTTTCCCCCTAAAACTTTTTACAAAACTTTCTTTTAAAATAGAATAATAAACCATTATGAAATATATACTATTATTATATAAAACAACGTTATTGCATATATTTCTTTTGCGCATGCGCCAATTTTTCCCAAAAAAATTACAAAACTTTTGTAAACATAGATAGAATAATAAACCGTAATGAAAAGTATACCGTTATTATATAAAAAACAGCCTTATAGTATATATTTCTTCTACGCATGCGCCGATTTTTTTCAAAAATTTATTTTACAAAACTCCTGTAAAACAAAATAATACGCCTTTATGAAAAGTATACTATTATCTTATAAAAACAACATTATAATATATATTTCTTTTGCGCTTGCGCCGACGTCTCTGAAAAACAATAGGCCTCTTCATATTTGCATATCAAACATCCTCCCAAAATTTGGTTTCATTCCGCTCATCCATGGTGTTGGAATGGTAAAAAATGTAAAAAATGACGTTTGCATCTGTCAAAGCAATACCTATGTTCTAATAATTAAAATTAGTTATTCAAATCGTTAACTCAGAAGGCGTTGCAAAAAAATACTAATGTCAAAAGACTGACTAATATTTGAAATGACATTCGTTTTTGAACAAATGCAATCTTTTTTTTTAAGACAAAACATACGCAATATTTAAATTCCCATAGTACACTATGCAACAAACGAAGACAGACGATCTCCGTGTATGCTATGGATTAGACAAAATTGAATTTATACATTATATTTCTATATAAAGCTGTACAAAAAAAGTGTTTCGACGAATTCTGTTATACAAAATCTATGTAAAATTTTCTCCTCTTTCGTTTAAGACAGGTCTCGAAACGATCTGATTTAAATTGAGCGAATTATAAGCAAAAAACTTAGTTTGCTCCTCTTTTGGGAGTTTTGGGGGGTTTTTAATTATTTGTTGTTCTAGCGGCAATAGAAATACACACTCTGTGAAAATTTCAACTCTCTACCAATTACGGTTCTTGAGATACAGCCCGCTGACAGACAGACGGACAGACAGACGGACAGACAGACGGACAGCGGAGGCTTAGTAATAGGGTCCCGTTTGAGCACCCTTCGGGTACGGAACCCTAAAAAGGTCATTCGTGGTTAATAAATCTTAAAAATATATTGAAAAATATCTACACCGTTGTAGAGAGGTTCCTTTTGTAATCGTATGAGTATCCTAGGCACTTGTGGCTATGTGCAGGTTAACTAAAATTGGAATCATCAGGGTTTTTTATTTCCTAATAAGAAAACTTAAATAATGTTTATCGATAAGTGAACCTTTTTAATGTGAATAGTCAAGATTTCTCAATTACATTGAGTAGAATGAATCCAAACAGGTAAAGGCAAACCTTTGATTTTTAAAAAGTCAATCCAGAATAAATTTAAAATGTAAAGCAAATATATATTGAATAAAAGCACTAGCAATGCATCTGAAGTATACAAAATTGTACTGCAATACATTTTGTAAATATAGCTACATAAAGGGTATAGTCTAGAGGCCACTACCTATTGCATTCACAACTATAGAAATATATTTCTAAAAAGTTACAACTTCTCAAAAAACAAGTAACCGTCCATGTCCTGAGACGATATCGAGCCTTCTTTGCATTTGTTTGTATACTACAAGAATGACGTATAAAGGCCCCCATACACCTCGTTCTTTTTTGGCAGTTTTCATCGTCACGATAAAACACGTCGGTCAAAACCGAAGTGTATGGGCAAAAACTGTCGATGAAACACGGCAGTTTTTATATCTGCCGAATCTTGATTTTAAACACGACGTGTTTGCTGGTTGTCGTTTCAAATCGTAATGTGTGGCGCTTTCCGATAAGAATCGACGTATTTATTCAGTGGTGCGACGTACAGCAAATAAGTCATATTAATTAAATGATTGTAATTAGTTTGAGTATTGATTTATATTTTAATAATAACTCAAAATAAGTATGTTCGTCCATTCTCAGGTAATTGAACCAATCCCCAGGTTCAAGTTTCAGCTCGTTCAATTCATACAATTGTATCGAAGCCATTCGTGCCTTTGGAAAATAAAATCTAGTGAGTATTCTGATAGGGATAAAAAAAATAAAGCGTACGAAGACATGATTATAAAATTAAGAGAAGTAGATAATTCAGCAACAAAGGAATGTGTAAAAAAGAAAATAGAAAAACTGAACGAAACAACGCCTCTGTGTGGATATGGCCGTTGTTCGTGTTTAATTAACCGTACAGTTTTACCCGTGCGGTTAAAACTGCCATAAAAGAACGAGGTGTATGGGGATGGCCGTTGTTCGTGTTTAACCGTACAGTTTTACCCGGCGGTTAAAACTGCCAAAAAAGAACGAGGTGTATGGGGGCCTTAAAAGGCCCCCATACACCTCGTTCTTTTTTGGCAGTTTTAACCGCCGGGTAAAACTGTACGGTTAAACACGAACAACGGCCATCCCCATACACCTCGTTCTTTTATGGCAGTTTTAACCGCACGGGTAAAACTGTACGGTTAATTTAAACACGAACAACAGCCATATCCACACAGAGGCGTAGTTTCGTTCAGTTTTTCTGAAGTCGTGGCATCATTAATACGATCTGCTTTGATGGAAAATACAATAATATTGATATTATTTTATGTTTAATAAACATTAATAAACAATATAATGCAAAAATAATTAATAAAATTGATTGATATTAGTCTAAATTAGAGTGTTTTATTTGACACCATTATTTTTTCCTCTAAATTAATCAATATGTTTATAGCAATTTTCATTTATTTTTGTCAAAATTGCTTAGCACTAAAACGGTTAAAATATAAATCAATACTCAAACTAATTACAATCATTTAATTAATATGACTTATTTGCTGTACGTCGCACCACTGAATAAACACGTCGATTCTTATCGGAAAGCGCCACACATTACGATTTAAAACGACAACCAGCAAACACGTCGTGTTTAAAATCAAGCTTCGGCAGATAAAAAAACTGCCGTGTTTCATCGACAGTTTTTGCCCATACACTTCGGTTTTGACCGACGTGTTTTATCGTGACGATGAAAACTGCCAAAAAAGAACGAGGTGTATGGGGGCCTTTACAGCAGTTAAACATGGTGGCTCGTGTTAGTAGCTTTTATCTTTATTGTGTTCGGTGAATATAGGCATAAGACTAAAAATAAAACTTAAATTTAATTGTTTCTTCACAAATACAGCTGCCGTATCTAAGAGTTCTGGCTAAATGAGATTTGAAAAAAAGGACTTGGAGTCCTCTCAGCTCATAAAATTCACACCTGGCAGAACTAAAAATATTTAAGAAAATACACAACGCAGGGTAATTACAATTATATTAACTTCACTTGTAAGTTTGTATGCATGTATGTATGTTTATTTGTTTGTAACCTTCGTTTGGACTACAGCAACTGTAGTATAATATGCCAGCACTGTGGTTAGCCGTGCGGTCTAAGGCACGGGTCTTCGCTGACGTCAACTCTCGGAATCACGGGTCGTGGGTTCTAATCCAGTCCACGTCGAAAAAAAATTGTTTTTTTTCGGCAAATTTTTAACAATAAATCGAACTAAAAAGTGGAAAATAAATACAGTTTAAAAAAACTAAAAAACACGCTTTATATCGAACTAAAAAGTAAAAAATATTTGTTTTAAAATAATATTAAAATAATAATGAATAAAGTATTATTGTGAAAAAAGCGTGGGGCGCTTTGTTCCACATTTTCGTACATCGAGCGCCCCACGCTTTTTTCACAATAATACTTTATTCATTATTATTTTAAACTTATTTTTAAAAAAATATTGTTTACTTTTTGGTTCGACATAAAGCGTGTTTTTTAGTTTTTTTTTAAACTATATTTATTTTCTTTTAAAATTTGCACATTTCAATAAGATAGATGAGGGCCATTCCCGCCATCACATAGATATGGCGCTGCTTATAACGACAGAATGTTTTCGTTTCTTCCGAAAAAGTTTCTATATTTATAAAACCAATACGTGCACATATATGCAAGCAAACATCTAATATTCTCATACTGAGTGCATATATGTATGCAGATACGTCAAAAAGCACAGAAGCAATGGATTCAAAATGCAGTAGCAGCAGGATTTGCAATACATGTAGTATCTACAATAAAGTCAGTGGTCCGCAAACTGTAGGGATATCAAAATAGATATATGTTAGATTTTGTACGGTTGCGCATCAAAATGGTACAAAATGAAACCTTTAGGCGGTGATAGACATTGGCGTAGCCAGAGGGGGGTCGCAGGTGGGCTTGGCCCACCCCAAAGGATTAATAGTTCACGTACAAATAACAAGATTAATCTACATAATAAGTTCGTGTCGATCGATTTCGCTACTATGAACAGTTTTCAAATTATGTGGCAGTTGGTAATGGTAGGTAGAGTTGAAAATGTTGCTCCTCCTAAGATAAAATCGTTGCTACGCCTATGGTGATAGACAATCAATTGGTCGGACGATCTATGGTTACAATTTATTTAATTGGATGATTTAATAATTGCAAGTAAGATCGTTTTCAAAAAATTACTTGCGACTAAATCGGCCAACTAAAAATTGGTTGTCAACGCCAGGCCTTACGATGAGACTCTACTCAATGTGCGGTGAGTGAACGCAACAAAGCCTATCGAAAATATATTAGCATCTCTTTCTTCGATGTAAATCCCTGATTTCTCCGATGATAGAATTGGTTGATGTACTTGCATACTTTGTCTTTTTCTATGACGTTAATAATAATAATAATATTAAGATTTCACCTAGCTATACTAAGTATAGATGTGAATAGTCAAATTAAAATCAAATTAAAATCTAAGAATTTTATAAATATTCATTTATACTATAAAAATAATTTGTAGTGAGGTACTTTTTGAGCTCAGTTTCAAATTGTCTAATGTTAGAACTTTGACTTATATGGCTTGGTAAATTATTAAAAAGATAAGATCCCGCATAGATTGGAGAGTTAAATGGACGTACCCAGCTTTAGGCCCAGGAGGGGGGAAATTAGAAATTTCTTAAGCCAGGTCCCCCGTGTTTGTTTTGTCTCCTGAATACGACAATGCTTACGGCTTAAAAAAAGACAGAAATATATCTTAGCACCCTAATGGTTCGATTGCGATTTTATTCCTATATGCTCGGTATAGAAAAGTATATGGGCCGGGCCAACTTTTAAACCTATAGATATAAGAACGTCAATTGTTTTCGACTAAATTGACATTCTTAAATCTAGATTTACGCCCACTGCAAACCATTATTCATTGAATTACGTATAATGACCGTCTTCAATCTATATATTTTCAATGTACTGTGTTACTTTAAAGCTAACAATCATAGTCCATCAATTGGTGCTGATTTTCATGGTTATGATACCAGAAACAGTAATGAAATAGTTGTGCCATATCACAGAATTAAAAGCGAACATAGTCCACACTTCATGGGCCAAAAGCTTTATAAACTTTTACCAGATAATCAAGGGACTGTCTTGTAATTATTTTAAGAAAATTATTAAAGAATTTTTAATATTATTAGAACCATTTTACAGTCTAGAGTAATATTGTAACATGACTCTTAGCTTTAGAAAAATTAATAGAAATTTATTGTGAATATTGTTATTTTATAGAAATTTGTTGTGAATATTGCTTTTATTATTTTTACTATGTATGACGAGCTTATACCATTTTTTTGGTTTTTGGCAAATAAATACTAAATACTAAATAAAGCTGGTATAGTTGTGCCAGAAACTCAATCTAAGTACGTTGTGTAAGAACAACTATTTTACTGTTTGTTTAGGTCTAACTGGTTTAATGCAATATTCCTGCTGGCTCGTGAATTTCCGTTGCCAGTTTTCCTGCTGACAGACCACCTCGTAAGAAAAGTCAATCCGACACGTCTCGAAAAACCAAAGCCGGTACAGAAGGAACTCCGCAAACCTTCAAACACACGCAGCCGCTACCTTCATGCATTCTTTACTGTACGTAATATATACACATTCTGATGTGCATACAAGATGTTAGATTATCAAAAACTGTGGCCTACAAATCTTAATTCGTTAAAAGTCGTGTGTCATGGCACACATGACCGAAGTGAAACTTCTTATGAATGAATAATATAAATTATAACACAGACCCCGTAATATAACATAGCATAGACTTCGCAACGTACTTCATGCGTAGTCAGAAGTCGAATGACTCGACGGCTGCTTTTTTTAATTTTCTAATTTGCTCCCAAAATCGGAATAAAGTTTTTTTACGCTAGAGTAAGTGCGCAATATAGGGACCGGTTCTATAATATGGACCACTGACGTTTCTCAAACAGATAGACAGACACAAGAGTGATCCTGTAACGTTTTTTTCAAATGACGATTTTCAGATCAGGTGATCACGCTCAAAGCAGGCCATTACTACTCTAGAAAATATTCCAGGAAAAAAACTGGTAATATATGCAGTCTTTCCAACAGATATTATTCGTAAATTATAGATAATCGACAATTAAGGTCAAATAAAAAAAAAATAACGGAATTTGAAACTCACAATAAATGCAATTTTAATACTTCAGTACCTATTACTTTTTAATTGATCCTTTGTCGCGGATTCTTATCCAAAACTTTCTCCAAATAGGTGATCATTATATTTTGTAAAAATCTTATTAAGGAAGTACCCTCGATAAATGAATTAGCAAACAGAAAATTACGAAAATTTACAAATATGTCAAAACCTTTTCAAAAATGACTCAGTTAAATTTTTGTGATTTTTGGTTGACTTTGAAAAAAGATATTGGTAATTTTATTTCGCTGCACTTAACATGGAGTCTTATGGAAATCTGAGATTTTGACGCACTCCATCATTTATTACGTTAGAATTGACAAACAGATTTTGATAAAATTTTCAGGAAATATAAACGAATATTCTATGAACATTTTTCTTTTTCCAAAACGTATAAAGCTTGCTTATGTTAATAGAAATAACTAAAACAAAGCCGAGCTTTTTAGCAATTCATAAACATGGCAACACCGCAATATTATAGTTTGTGGCGCGTCATTCAAAGGTAAGTTACGAAACTGCAGCAGTTTTGATATCGTAAAAACATACGTAAATTGAGTAAATGCTAAAAGCATAGTATTCCAAAAAAATGATAGTATATTATTATTTCCGAAATGACAGGAATAAAGAAAAGCATTTTCATAAATTAATGCGAATTTGACACCGCGTGCTGACTTATGCTGCGTACATAAGCACTTGTAACTATAGCAAGGCATGCGGTGTTGCCAAATTATATACTACGTTACTCAAGTAGAAGACTGAAATTCTTTGACTTACTGCGTACCGAGGGTACTTCCTTAAACAAAACTAACTTTTTACACAAACCCAGTAAAAATTTTAGTTAAATTTTGCGGAAACCAAATGACAATCAAAAATTGTATTTAAACGTTATTTATCCATTATTACTCAATGTGTCAGTCACAAAAAGGACACACTGTAGAATGTACTGTACATCTACTGCCAACAGTGTTACGGATCAAATACATTCCTCCAAATACCTTTCTCTGCATGTACAATACAGTAGTCTACTTTGATCCCACATTTATAACTTCGCTTAGGTATTTCTTGGCATCCGATAGTTTTCTTTGAACATATTATTTTTGTTGTTCGTAATGCCAGGACCGAACTACAAATGGGCAATCTTTCAAAATATCTAATATTTTCATTTTATGAATGCGTCAATTAGACAAGCAAATCGTAAATGTCGTCGTTTGTACAGGGTTCTCCACTATTTGAATACAATATAAACCAAGATTAATATTTTATTTAGTGGGTCACATGATCTGTAGTTTTTGAGATGTATACCAATTTATATTTTAACATAAAATATACTAAAAATGGAACGGTAAGTAAATATTTTTGTCTTGAAATAAAACAAGTCGGACCTGTCCGAATAATAAATAATAGTCATATTTTATGTACTTACATTTAAAGTTCTGGACGAAACTTCATAATTTACTGCATTTAACATATATGTTTTTGATTGGCAGATCAAGCTTCCCTACTTTCGTAATAACAAATAAAAATAGAATATGACTTGCAAAACCTTAAAACCGAGATACTATTTTTGTTTTATTTGAAACTGAGACAGTTTCAAACGCTTTATTTTTTAAATTACAAGCTGGCATGAAAATAAGTAGTGTCCAACCGAAGCTTCGGCTTCGGCCAGCTTCGGCAAAAAAAATCACCTACGACGAAACCTTCGGCTTTTAAAATTGAAGGTTTACATTGACTGTATAATATAATAGGGAGGTAATTTTAATCATTTTAATTATTCGTAACAGTTCGTTCAATTTCGGCGCTTGTTAGAAACCTTCGACTTCGGACAAAATGGGCCGAAGTTTTGGCCGAAGCCGAAGGTTTCTAACAAGCGCCGAAATTGAACGAACTGTTACGAATGAGCGAGAGCGCAATGAACAAATAGAAATGATTAAAATTACCTCTCCATTATAATATTATACAGTCACTGGTTGGAAAATCCTGCTCGAACTAGCTCCAAGTCTATGACTTGTTAATGATAAAACTGAAAATTTTAACAAATAAATTTTATCAAATAAAAGTTGTGACGTAGGACAGCTTTAGAAAAAAAAAACATTGAAATATTCAACGCAGTATCTCATTTATTATAAAGAGTCTTTTTTTTCACATTACTAAAGACCCGTTTGTCTGTGTAGAAGAATAAAGTCAAGAATTTAATCTATTTTAACCGCACGGGCAACTACTATGCGACATCAGCGTGGTATAAATTTAAAAATTTTAAGGCTTTGTAGAATAAAAGCCTTTTAAATTGTAAAGAAACCTTTGTAAATTTTATGAAGTGGATATTTTTGATTAATCTCTAGCCTATAGTTTGTTCATAAAAAAATTTAAAAAATTCTTTGAGCTTTTTAGTTTTTGTTCTACATGCTTTGACCACTGTGACGTCGATAATATTCATTCTAAAATAAGTTAATAACATACTTTACCCTAAAAAACAGTGTGTATCCGGTATTTTTTTTTTCAACCAAAAAACATCATTCACAGAAGAGGAAGAAATTAAATGAATCGCTAGTGGGAACTTAACTGGCTGCCAAATAGTGCGCTGAGAGAAGCGCCTCTTTCTGTTCGCATAGTAGAAAGAATATTTTGAGCAACTAACTTGACTGCCTGCGAAATGTCTTTCCGATATTTGGGCGCTAGAATAAATACAGGCTGATTCTTCTTTTTAACAGCGGGTAGAAATCAAATAGACGAACAAATATTTTAAACAACTTTATCAAAACTCAAAAGTAAGATAGAAACAGCCGTTCAAAGTTTAATTGCATTTTTTTAATTTTATTTAATTTTAAGCCCGGTTAATACACTCGAAGAAATGATAGCATCCCAAATAATTCGCGGAAGGCCCTTATCGCTACTACAAGCATGGCTACGACGCACGCATCTTTGTGTCCAACAAAACGGGGACAACTTCGAACAATTTCTGTGAATACTTGATAATGACATAACATATTTGCATAGTGACATAACATAACGCCAGGAGCGACCTCAAAATTTGATAAAATTTAATAAAACTTTGAAAGCCCGTTTCTCTTTCGTTTTTGAGTTTTGAAATATTTGTTCGCCTATTTGATTACTACACGCTGTTAAAAAAACAACGTAAAAATCCTTCTGTATACGAACATTTTTATTTCAATGTTTCTTCGGAAAAACCTGGCGGTTTATGACAGTTTGGTGAATTCCCGGATTTATGGTCAGGTAAAACGAACTAAAAAATCTGCCATTTTATTTTCAACAATTCAAAAAATAATAACAATATTTTACGATTAACAATTTTTGTAAATTTTAATTTCAATATAAAACAACGCGCTTTAGAGTTTCATTTTAAAAATTAACTACGTCTGGGTTTAACAGTTAATGACAACACAATAATTAGCGTTTTCGTAAATTTCTAAACATCGCCCGCGAAATATGGTAATGAATGGGTTGGACCTCTGTCTGGGCTTCGCAGCGGGTTCTCTCCCTCTGTCTTCGACGACGCGTTCATTTCTTTTGCAGAATTGCAATATACTGCTGTGATTTTCAACTGTCTTCTTTATCTACCTACATAATGCAGTACCTATGTATGTATATTGTATACACGTACCTATGTCGTATTTCTAAATGTCATAGTCAGACATCAGATATAAGAGCATTCTATACATAAAATAAAATGTAATAAATAATAGCAAGGAGTATTCATGCACACAAAATGAGAAATGCCTTCTGATAAAGATATTAAGTTACAATTGATTTACGAAATTTGCACTACTTTAACAATTCCAATAACAATATTTTAACGTCTTTTATTTCTCCAATATTTATGCTAGAGTGGGTAATAAACTCATATGATTATTCGTTACTTTTATAATTATGAACCTAATTTTTTTCTTTTAGTTCATTTAGTTTTTTGATAACGTCTGTTTTTTTTTATTTAATTAATTTTTAATTTGGCATGTGGACCCGGAATAGAGTCACCTACAGAATATTATAGTACTAAAAATAAATAATAAAAATTCTATAAAAAATAATCATTATTATTTACACAATTTTTACAACCTATTTATTTTTATTATTATTTAATTTATTAAAAGTTATAGAATTTTTATTATTTATGTTTAATACAATATTTTGAAGATGACCCTAATCTTGACCAAAACGTCAATTTAAAAACTAAAAAATAAAGTTTGAAAAACAAGTCAAGCATTTTATTTAAGTATTTTAAAAATAAATAATAAAAATTCTGTAAATAATAATTATTAATGTTTATAAAATTTTTACTATTTTTAACATAGGTACTAAGTATAATAATTTGAAGATAGTCTTAATCCGGGCCGAAACATCAAACCAAAAATTAAAAAATAAAGTGTGAAAAATGAGTCAAGCCTATTTATTTATTTCAAAATAACTGAATGCTCATAAAATAGGTGATCTCGCTAATCAGTTAAAGATGACTAATTCGGTCTACCTAGATAGGTGTAGTATTAAGGTAATACCAGTGATACCTACTTCACAAATCACAATCTATATCTATACTCAAATCTTTGATTAACGTCTGATTAGAACTCTTCAATAAATAAAATTATCGACCAATTGGTCGATAATTTTATTTATATCTATACTAATATATAAAGCTGAAGAGTTTGTTTGTTTGTTTGGTTGAACGCGCTAATCTCAGGAACTATTGGTTCGAATTGAATTTGTTTTTTTTGTTGGATAGCCCATTTATCGAGGAAGGGTATAAAATATCACGCTACGACCAATAGGAGCGGAGCATCAATGAAAAATGTCGCAAAATACAACTCAAAAGTTCGTCGGACAAAAACTTTTAAACAGTAACTCCGACCATCATGAAATTTGGACACAACATTTATCTCGGTAAACTAAGATGAATGTGTGTACTCATGCCCCCCCCCCATTCGTTCTTTTGCACCCATGTACCGCTATGTAATATAAGCGGCATAGTTTTCATGCATGAGAAGTGTATATTTTAAATTATGCAAACCGTACTAAATGGTGGCTCATTCTCAATGAAAAATTTAGATATAACCACAAACATTGAAGTCCAGTCAATTTAGAAACGATGTGCGTATCGAAAGGATTAACTATCAACAACAGTTCAATCACAAGCGCCATGTACGTTCGAATAAGTATATAAAATTTCAGTAGCGCAGTAAACTAAATTACATGAGAAAAGAGCATATCTCTATGCGATGGCAGTTACTTTAGGAGTCACCAAATGAGAATCAAGATAAAAATCACTGTACATTACATACGTAGGTAGTCGTCTAGGGGTGTACGATTTTTAGGTTATTTTTCCTTTTTTGAATCCAACCTTTTTGTTTGTTCACTATGCATTCTTTTTCGCGTATTTACTGTATCATAAAAAAATCTCGGGTCGCAATGCAAAACCCTGCCGACAATATAGTGTATTTGCTAATATACGCAGTGTGGCTTTATTATGTGAACTTAACTCTTTTGTTTTTGGACAAAATAAAAAATTTAACCCCTTAATGCATCCCTTAAAATAATATTTTTTTTCTTAATTTAAATATTACCTACTATCATTTTACCAAATTAAGTAAATCCATATCAACAAACTAATATTTACATAAAATTTTTAAGTCCGGTCCTGTCGTTCCGAACTTATTAAAATTTTAGCAGCGCATTTTAATAATTACTGAAGGGTTAAATTTCAAATTTGAAACGTTTCTGAGAAATTTTTTCGGTATTTTTGGGCCCGAAAACTTTTTTCTACTCCGAAACAGTACCCTTAAAGTGGCCCGATTAACCTATTTTAAATAGGCTTCGTGCGGTGATGAATTTTAACATGTGGACCAAATTTCGTTTAAATCGATTAAGTCTGTAGAAAGTTATCGTGCTAACACACACAGGCACAGCCCTCAAGCACCCACGAATTATCTGGGTGACGTTTTTTCTTGATTTATTATTTTTTTTAAGCCATGGTTAATTTTTGATGATCAGTTGCAAGGTCTGTAGGCACCTAAATTCGAATTTTTCGGTTATTTTTTGTTTTCATCAGCGTGAAAAAGATAAGATATTTAGGGATATTTTACCTCATATCCACTGAACAACTTACAATTTATAATAAGGACACAAATCTTAACAAGACAATAGTTACATATTTGACAATTTTGCTTCATGAATACCAACTTTCCTTACTGGTGCAATAACAGTTAACGATTCAATAACTATTGAGAGATTTAACAAGTCTTTATAAATACGGCCCTGGGTGATATGTTTTTTCTTGATTTGTTATTTTTTTTCAACCATGGTTAATTTTTGATGATCAGTTGCAAGGTCTGTAGGCACCTAAATTCGAATTTTTCGGTTACTTTTTGTTTTCATCAGCGTGAAAAAGATAAGATATTTAGGGATATTTTACCTGATATCCACTGAACAACTTACAATTTATAATAAGGACACAAATCTTAACAAGACAATAGTTACATATTTGACAATTTTGCTTCATGAATACCAACTTTCCTTATTGGTTCTATGACAGTTAACGATTCAATAACTATATTGAGAGATTTAACAAGTCTTTATGAATACGGCCCTGGGTGATATGTTCTTTCTTGATGTGTTATTTTTTTAAAACCATGATTAATTTTTGATGATCGGTTGCAAGGTCTGTAGCCACCTAAACTCAAATTTTTCGGTTATTTTTTTTTTCGACTCGCCGATAGAATCCTACTCGATTTTTACGGGTGCTGATACATCCCTATTTAATCGTCTGTACACAGAGACAAGCATGACAGACTCCAACTCACTCGGAAGATTGATTCCTTCACGTTAAAGACTTAAACACACACATATACGAAGATCGTGAAGATGTAGACTGTTCGTAATGTAAAGAGAACTTAGAAAGAAAAAAAGAAAAATGCAAGAAAAACACATTTCAGTTATCGTTTACCTAAGCGAAACATATTTTTAGTACGGCCATCAAAATGTTCCCAGCACACTAGATCTACAAACTCTTTCTCCAATAGCTCCTTTGAACGTATTTTTGAAAACAGAAACGCTAATCGTCTGAATAATAAAAAGCGAGTGTGCCTTAGACCACACGACTGAAGTAAAACTTCTTCCCGCCATTATATAATATATAATAATGATACAATAATATTCGATAATCTATCACCGTATTTTTATTAGACAGCCTGATTTAACGACACAATATAACCACACTCTGTAGCACATATCTACAATACGAAATGTTTAAAATATATTTTTTTAATAATTAATAGGCAAAATATGTATATATATTTATTAGCATAATTTATAATACATTTAAAAGTATTTATTAACTAACTTACATTATTTCCCGTTACAAAATACAGCAAAATTCGAAGAATGTATTTTTGATACAAAAACAATTGTTTTCATTTTAATCGGCAAATAGTTGTCAAAAAAAATAATTTCAATTAATACTCCATCTTTGTCGCACTCACTAACTTATATCTCCCTCTCAACTTCCAATTTACGAAACGTAACTCTCTCTCCCTCTCTCTTACTATCTTCACTAACTTATATCTTCCTCTGAACTAACGTTCGCCTCGTCCGATGATGCACTTCCGTAAACGCTTTCGTCAGGCATTTACCAGCCTACTCCCGAAGTCAAGCATGCCTAAAGAAGTTTTACTTCAATAAAACGCTTTAAAACAGGACGTTAGTTTTTGCATATTTATTTTATTAATACTGGGTAAAAACTATAGTTGATAAAATAAAATTATAATTTAAAAAATAACTAAAAAACACGATTTTATAGCTACACTAAAATGTAAGCAATATTTTTTAAATATAACGGTTTTATTCAATAGCGATATAAACAAGTAAGGGGGCTTATTATCGCTGTTGAAGGAAATTTCGTTCGGGAAAGAAATGATCACGTACGTACGTGCACACACTTGTAAAAAATAGTGTACAAATATTTAAAAAAAAAAAATTGGTTGTCTGTAAAGTCGGTTTACGGACGATAGTTTTACGTGATAACGTATTCCGTAATACATAACCTAAACCTCCCAAAATTTGGTTTCAATCCGCTTATCCTTGGTGTCGGAATGATAAGAAATGTCAAAAGTGACGTTTGCAACTTACAAAGTATTATGTTCTAATAATAATTAGTTATTCCAATAGTTAACTTAGAAGGCTTTGCAAATCACAAAATACTAATGTCAAAAAATAAACATTAGAAATGCAGCCGTTTTCATGTTAAGACAAGACATACGTTATTTTCTAATTTCCATGTACGGCAAACAAAGACGACCGACCGCGTCGCGCGCGCGCCATGCAATAGACAACAATGCATTTATACAGCTATTTTTCTATATAAATTTGTATAAAATATTTTTCTATATAAATTTGTATAAAAAAACTGTTTAGGCAAATTCTGTTATACGAAATCTATGTAAAATGTTCTCCTCTTTCGTTTAAGACTGGTTTCAAACCGATCTGATTTAAATTGAGCGAGAAATTAGCAAAAAGCACGCACAGCGTCAGGCGGAACGTTACGCGTTATGCGTTACGCGTTACGAACGTTAGGAACGTTACGTTACACTTTTTCGTACATGCAGCCGGTGTTTTATCAATTTATAATATTGGTGATTCATCATAATATTGGTGATTCATCAATTTATAAGACGTTATCACGTCAAAAAAAATATGATTTTTTTACTGCCGAATCGTAGATTTTTTTGAAAAATCGCAAGAGACAAAAAGTTTTTAGAATTTTTTAAATTCCATTTTTTTTTTTAAATTTTGCACACTTCATTTGTTTCGGTGTAGAGTAATTCACCGGTGAACGATAAGTACAGTTGACCGAGAAACTGTAGTGAATTTATTTTAACCCCCATCAGAAACATTTCGTATTTTTAATATGGTACACGTATTACCAACTTGTCAATAAATATATTTACGATGAGTTTATTCGTTGTATAATACGACCAAAACTGGGCGACACTTTTATACATAATGTAAAATTAAAGTCTCCATAAAATATTTAGTTAGCGAGGTGAGTTTCAGTAGCAGAGAAATAATTTATAACACGTATGAAAAACTTTTAATTCTCTACTCGGCAATAAAAAATGCAATTTCATAGACTTTAACGTCACGATGTTCGCGCAGCATCCACCATAAAAAGTCACTGTTTATCTCGTAATCTGATGAAATATTTTTATAACCATTTTCACACATAGCTTCTAGTTTAGTTGGCTGATAGTAAAAAAAAAAATGTTAAGGCGTCATTAAAGTAGGTACATTGTAACTGCGTTATTAAGTAGTTTTTCATTTTATGGCATCATTTCACTAAAATATTTCATTTAATTTAGACGTAGCGATTTAAATGTAGCAAATGTAATAAAATGTTACAATTTGTAAAATGGAAATTAATTTGAAGTTATAGACCAGTAAAGTTAGCTTTTGACAAGGAAAAAATTAAAAGCAGACAACGAATGATGAGGAAGGGAAGAAACTGCCGTCAGAAATACAGAAACCAAAAATTCAAATGCGTAAAGTGCCGGGGGGCTGCGAGGGGTGCTTTTAGGGGTCAAACGTGGTTTTTCGTTATTACCGGCGAAATTTGACCTCAAATCGAAAAATGTTGTATGTATTAAAAGGATCTGCAACTTTTATGAATATAATTTTTTCACATAACCTTAAAAATTCAGATATATCGAAAAAATCGTGTTTTTCGTTTTTAATTTTTTTCTCCTGCAAAAATGTTTTTTTTTTCATGAATTTTTCAGGAGACTTACCTTTCTATGTCCTAAATAAGCTGTAATTTTTTCGAATAAAAAAATTAATTTGCCAATGCAATATTAACAAAAAACCGAAAAATTACCCCTAAATTCAACCTAAAAAAGTAATGTAAAAATTTCAGATTTTCAAAAATCGTAGTATGAGGTTTTCTTCTTTAAAATGTCTACTTTCAGATGTTGTATTACATTTGTTAATGTAACATTGAATTCCCCTTTTATGAATGATTTTAACTGTACATTTTCATATATAATTGCCAAATTTGAACAATATTGTTCAAATTTGGCAATAAAAACAGTTATGTGAAAAAATTATATTCATAAAAGTTGTAGATCCTTTTAATACCTACAACATTGCTATACAACATTTTTCGATTGGAGGTCAACTTTTGCCGGAAATTACAAAAAACCGCGTTTGACCCCTAAAAAGCGCCCCCCGCAGCCCCCCAGCACATTACGCATTTGAATTTTTGATTTCTGTATTTCTGACGGCAGTTTCTTCCCTTTATCATCATTCGTTTTCTGCTATTTATTTTGTCCCTTTTTCACTTGATTTTGGGCTAACTGCACTGGTCTATTAGTGTTGCACGACTTTCATTATTGATTATTATAAGTGTACTAGCGGCCCGTCCCAATTTCACCCGGTTGCAAAACTCTTCTGGAAATATTATATTAACCTTCCCATCAACACAGCAGAACTATAAAAGTACAATGTACACTCAATGGACTGTGGTCTTTGTGGCGTTATTGAAAGATGTCGTTAAACGGAGAGAAGAAATAATCCATTAATTTTTTTTTTACTTTAATATGTATATACTCAATATATAAAATATAAACATTCATACTATCACAATTCACAAATTACAACAGCTGAGCTAAACATATGAAAGGCAATCCCAACAAATAAAAGAACGAATTTCTTAGAATCTTCGGTACGCATGATGCCGACAACAAAGCAACAAAATAACAAACAAGTACGGTTTATTTAATTATTTTTGTTTTATTATCTATTTATATTTATTTAATGATGACGTATTGTTGTCGTTATTTAGAGTGGGTGCTTCGCGTCGTTATTTAGAGTGTATCATTGTATGAGCAACAAGGTAAACCAACTATAGGTAAGTAATTTCCAAGTTTGTTGCTATATCAAGTGACGTTAAATGGAGTTTACACACAATTTAACGTTAAAATGTATTGTTTTGTTAGGATAGGTGACATACGGGCACGGCTATCCTCAGATGAGAAGATTTTCTTGCTTCATACTTTTCAGTAGTCGGGTTTTAATTTTTAAATAAATTACAAGAATCGCTTGTAACTTTACAACAAGCCCCTCGCCCCCTTCCGGTCATTAATTATCGATATACGGATGAATGATCTCATCCCTAGTCGACACAGATTATAATATATGCACGTTGATATCGTTTAATTCTGACTGCATACAAACCGCACCATTTAATATTCGAGTCAAACTTATGTTTTACATCATTGATTTGGTCGCGCGCTCAAGTAAAACATTCCGATAATAACTTGAACATACACACGTTATATGGCGGGCATGTTCTCTAAACTCTAAAGCACAAAAGCATTTATGTGTGTATAATACATCACCGACCGAAAGCCAAAACCGCTTGGGTCGAATTTTCACTCCCATGTTCCCTAAGTTATTGGTAGTACGGCGATCGAAAAATTGTATCCAAGTATAAATTCATCAAGACAAGTAGTTAGATGTTCTTACTAACTACTAGACCAGTTGCTCGCTTGCTATTAAGATCCCGTGTTGAAAATAGTATATTACCACATAAGGGCCGCAAAGGCCTCGGGCATCATGGCGCGCAGTGCAAGAATATAAAACTTTCGGCTATTGTGATGTATACTATTTTTCTTTATACCTTGGTCGTAAGTATGCTTATTAAGTACATTAATTAATTAGTTAATTAATTAATTAAAACACAAATAAATTCCAAGCAAGCAGCTTTGAGGTTATACGTAAAAACACGAATGACAGCTGTTCGCGACTATTAGCTAAAATGTAATAGGGTTGCTATGGAAACGATATCTAAACAACAGTTGATATGTCATTTTTTCTTAACTGCCGCCCTAACGTACGTACTTCCCGCACCAGTGCGTGTAATCCCACCAATGCGTAAATGTTAGACTTTCTGCCTTAATTGAATATGTCGAAAGTATGTATTTTCGATCGAGGTATGAAGAAAAATCCATTTGAAGACGTATGGCCATATTCACCGAACGTAAGTAGTTATTTATTCGGTTCATTTGTTTCATTCCTCCGAATAAATAGCGATAATTCAATTCAATAAGCATAATTATGTTTACTGCGGGTATAAATCTATTCTGTCTTACTTCCCGGGTATAATTATTTATTCATCTGATAAAATAATAAAAGCCGCCACATAGAGCATAATACCTAACCTATAAACGTGGAGTATTATATCTGCAGTTTCCTCTTGTGAATTTATTTATATTGTTTATTAACCTTTTGTGAAGTGTATAAGTACTTGGTTGTAAAACATTAAAGTAAGTGGAAGTTTTGTGTGCAATTGAGTTAGGATAAAACATTATTTTAATGAAACTTTTTTTTGACGTTTACACTAACGCCATCGATCGGATTTTTGGGCCAACGTCAAAATATTCAACAAAAAGAGCAAGGAGTATAGTGCAGTGTATATTTATTCTTTAACTAGCTTTTCTACCTGATATTTTGCTTGGTGAATTGAAAGTAAATTTTACTCTAACGAATAAATTTGTTTCAAAGTTAGTAACTTCTATTTTTAATAGTGTTCGGTGAATTCGACGTAAGCAGTTTTGTCTCATGGTCATAGATATATTATGTACGAATATGTACCCAATGTATGAACATTATATCAGAGCCGTAGTTGGACGCTAGGACGGACTCATAACGCAACGAGAGTTCGGTCGTTATCAAAGCTAACAGAAACTACATTTATAAATGTACTGACTAGGTTTACAATATTATTACGTACAAAGTAACCATTTATATATCTAATAGTATAATAGTAATAACACGTATGAAAACTGTGGTATTGTATCAGAGACGAACTAAAGATGCTTATAGAAAATGTGAGTCAATAGTTATTGGCGTAACTAGTAGTCTAAGTCATTCATCGCGCTGACAGGTCAAGACTTAGCCTACAAGTTGCGCCCATAATTTTATTCAACAATTGCGCGTTATTCATGTTTTAATTATAATGAGATGTTGTAAATATCTATTCTTTCTTTATAAAAAAAACTGCCAATACTAACAGCACCAAACAGCACGATTCAATGTTTTGGTTTGAGGTTAGCCGGTTATGAATAAACTCCATGTCGAAAACATTCGGCCTCTCAATTTTAGTCTCAATGGGTAACAACGGAGTTGTTGCTACCTACTATTTCGTTAGGACTCAGAAAATAGTTACGTTTATTTTCATTACTCCACAATGGCCGAGCTAGTAGGAATCTTCATTGAGTTATGACAAGTAATTGTCACCAGTCGGTAAATGGCTATTTAGGGTTCGGTTTTTAGGCATGATAAAACATGAATAACGCGCATGAGTTGAATAAAAGAATGTACACAGAGGCTCTTGTTTAGGGAAAGTGGCGTAAAAACGAACGAACTATTTCTGCCGATATGCGTTATGATATTCAAAACGCCCGTGTCACATCTGTAACATTCCAGTCGCCCAAACACCCGGGGCGTTTCTTAAACAGCTCTGTCAATGCTAGGTAATCATGCAGCAGATTTCATTTTCGCAGTTGAACAGCAATCCGTAATTCAGGACGCCAGTTCTGAAGCTCAAGAGTTCAATAGACTGATCACGCGGTGGCCAAACCAAGCGGTGGCTGGACTGGCTGCGCCGCCTGGCAGCCCAATGTAATAAGATTGGTATGATGTAACGTCCCGCCGCGACTCTCCGCCACCCGTGGGAACAACAACCCGCAGTTTAGGACGTCAGTGCACAATAGACTGATCTCGTGAAAACCAAACCGATCGGTGGCGGGACTGGCTGCGCCGCCTGGCAGCCCAGTGTAATAAGATCCCGCCACGACTCTCCGCCACCCGTAGGAACAACAACCCGCAATTTAGGACGCCAGTTCTGAAGCTCAAGTGTACAATAGACTGATCACGTGATCGCCAAACCGAGTGGTGGCGGGACTGGCTGCGCTTCCTGGCAGCCCAGTACTAGCAGCCAGTTTGTGGCGACGTCACGGGCTGTCCTAATCTAATAGGCTCCATAACAATCAATGACCAATGACGAGCGACGTCACCAGTGGCGGGGATGGCTACGTCGCCCGACAGCCTGATGTAAAAAAAGACTAACTTATAAGTCTAGATTGAAACAGCCCCAAATATTCCACTTTACAATATTACAACCGTCTTTCTGCTGAGCTGAGGACACTTACTTAAAAAAGAACTATAATATTTTCTAATTAAAACTGAAATTATAATTTATATAAATAGTTAATTTTATAATAACTAATTTTAGATACTAGTCTATCCTAAAACGGGAATCACGTTAAGTTAATGGAGCGAGTGTGCTGGCAACAGGTAGTAAAAAAACAATGACGTATTTTTATGAGCATATAAATAAAAATATAAAATTCATAGCTGACACAAATATTATCTATAGCTCTCTAGTCTATAAGCACGGTCCTGACAACCGACATACACTGGGATATTATGTTTTAAGTTTAATGTTCAAAGTTATATAACTGCACAATGGCGTTCACATAGGGAATATTGTTTCACAGAAATATAACAGAAATAATCGACCAACTGAACTTCCTTTTCAGAATATTGTCACAGTTAAAACTATTTTAGTTCCCCGCTTAAATTATTATGAATTATGTTCAACAGTTTCCGTCGTTAAATTCGGATTATTTTCACATTAGAATTCACATTGAGGCGATTGTTGACCAAAAAATACCACGTTTAAAATTCAAGTTTTTTTGAAAAGTTCGTAATATTTTTTTTTATTAAATGTTTAATGGTGTTTCGACATTTGTAATATTTCTTAGTATTCTAAAACCACACTCTTCTACCAGTTGAAGGAGACTTTGACGCTACTGCCACGATATCAAAATTGAGAACAGTTTATTGGCGCTGATGATCTTAGTTGTCGAGAGTTCATAATCTACAATATCAACTTATTAAAAACCAGCTGTCCAGTGTTATTAAAGATAACATGTTTAAATGGATAAGGATTAATACTATTGTAAGTACTTAAGAAGGTTGAGCCGTTTTACGAAGATAATGAAACAAATCTGAAATAAAGGTTTTTTAATAGATTTTCTTATGACAAAATTTTCTATAAAAAATCCAAAATCATTAAGAGATTTATAAAGTTAAAAATTAAAAAAAACTTTTACATGTAGTCTTACGGAAAATATGTCAACCTAGCATGCAAACGGTACATTTTAATTTTTTGCAAATAACCAAATAATGTCAGCAGTTCCGAAAACTAACTATGTAAAGCATCGATGTCATACGCATATTTTAATATTTTTCCAATTTAATTAGGAGACTTTTAATCAATAAACAAAAATATTAAACTTTAGCACTTTTCGACTATGGACTTTTATTCTTGACAATTTTAACAATTTTAACTGAATTTTCAACTTTTGAATGATTTAATTTTAATTTCTATTACTTCTAATTTCTTTTTTTAATTATTTACTGCAAAAAAATATGTAAAATACAGATATTTGCATAAATTTATTTTTTCTAACCTAACTTTGTACAAAAAATTCAAAAGTTAGTCCATTAAGTAAAATACTGAAATAATTAATTAATATTAAAAAAAATATTTATTTATTCTTTTATGACAATAATTTATTGGTATCATCGACTTATTTAATAAATTACCTGTTAGTATTAAATCTGCTGAAAATAAAAATCAATTTATTCAAAGACTAAAATTATGGTTACTATCACACAATGATTCTGAAATATTGTTTTCCACAGTTCAGTAACAAATAAATATGAAAAGCCTGAAAATATTCAAAACAACAAATGTAAATATTATTGTAAAATTATTATTATTATTATAATCCAATGTATCATTTATGTACTTAGGTATTTATGTAAGCTATATATATTTTTTTATTTTATTTTTTGCGTAATGATAACCGTTGTATTCTATTTTTGATCTCGCTACTGCCACAGGATTACCTTTTGTAGCGAAAACATTTATGTATTATATATGAATTATTAATAATAAAATTATTCTATTCTATTCTATTCTGTTCTATTCTATTCTTATAACCTTTTGTAAAAATTTATTATGGAAAAGTTCCCATTTAGAATTTGACTTACTTTTGATTGGGACTGTAACGCATCAACCTCCTTAAAAAAGTACTTAGGTACTTTAAATAAATAAAACGCTTTAAAATTGAATTATAAACAATCCATAATAAATTGTTCTTTTCTGGATGTAATCGTGAGATTCATTATTTCTGAGAGGTATTTGGAAAAAAATCCGTGTCATAAGAATTAAAAGTAAAGCAATACCGAACTTTTTAAACTTGCATTTGATACTGACTTTAAGAATCATCTTTAGTTTTCTGTAATTATATTTTCTTTGTTATAAAAATGTTATAAATTAAAATGTAATTATGTTAAAATCCATGTAAGAAATTCACCAAGTGCTTGTCAATATTTTGTTGTTGCTGGATTGTAAACATGGTGTCACTCAACTTGTTAATTGTTATTTTTTTATAATAACAATAACAATTAACAAATTGAGTGACACCATATGTTCACAATACATCAACAACCAAATACTAATAAGCATTTGGTGAGTTTGTTACATGGATTTTAACATAATTACATTTTAATTTATAACATTTTTATAACAGAGAAAATATAATTACAGAAAACTCTGAAGATGATACAAAACGTATCGAAACGTCAGTATTAAATGCAAGTAGATATGAGCGCCGCGCCGGCGCGCCGTCGCCGCCGACGATTCCCTCCCGCCGCCGCCGCCGTGAAAATGTAACGGCGCGCCGAGCGAAAAGGCATATGTTTAAACGATCAGAAAATGTTGAAAACATATTTTTAAAGACTACTTTATATTTTTTTATGACTTAAAAGAAACATCTTTGTTTTCTCTAAGATTTATTTTCTTGTTAATTGTTATTAGAACTTTATGACAACGTTGATTTTTTTCTGCCAATCGAAGTGCCAAAAATATTTTAGCTCTAGGCTAGAAACCATTTCCTTATAAAAATAATTTGTGTAAAATAAATAATAATTCTGATTGTTAAACTACATGTTTTGTTTTATTGTATCCTGCCCATAATTAAAAAATGCTCCTAAGGTCACGCCGCCGACTACGCCGCCGCCGCCGATCTCAAAAAGTCGGCGCGCCGCCGCCGCTCCTTTACCCATCGGCGCTCATATCTAAATGCAAGTGTACTTCAATGGATCACAATTACTCTATTTATTGAATAGAGTCAAATTCTTATTCATTTTTTTCAGAATTAATAACAACCATCAATTTCCTGCTAAGGAAAAGTAATTTTGACATTAGAGAGAGAAAGAGGGGGGCAGAGAGTGAGAGAGAGAGTTAATGTAACAAAACCTACTACACTAGGTCGGTCACAATAGTTTCGCAAGTCTCGTCAATTTCGACTAATTTTTAAATCTATATCTTCTGGAACATTCGTGTAAATGATACGTGGTAAAGGTCAGTTCTGATCCGTCGAACCTATCTGTGGAAAACTCTCTCATAACAAGAATTTCTGCCTCTAGAGATTTCGAGCTCTCTAAATGTCTACATATCCTTATTGGGGTTCCTTCAAAATGCCACTTGTTTGGTGAAATATCACGGAAGCGACGCAAACTCCAATTTTCGGCTATGTTATTCGAATCTGAACTTGATGAGATTCACTGTTTTTACTACCAATTTCAAAATGCCGAAACTAAGCCGACCCGATAACGATAAATATTCATTAAAATGCCCGCGTGTTCAATTCATCTACTTTAAATCAAACACCGTTCGATTTATTAAACAAACATGATTGGATGTGCATACTCACACAGACCAGATTTTATGTACACAACTGAAAAACCGAACTCCACTGAAATATGAAATGTTATTGACCTATTCTAGAAGGTTTGGTTTTATTAATTTCGAACGCTTGTTCATCAAACAATGTTGCAAATTCAAATGCTAAAAACGTTTTAAAATAATTCTAAGTTATCAACAGTGAAAATAATCTTCAAAAATTCTTTTTCCGGTGATCAATTAGTGCCTGTCGTTTATTGATTGCTTCGAGAAACGTGACGTCATTATCCATGATGTAACGCTTTTCGATGCTATTGGTTGGGTGCAAAGTATAGATAACTGAATCTATCACAACAAGAACTATTGACTAAATGAGCAATAAATCACGCAATGATTTCATGTAGCCGTCAGATGTCGTCAATAATAAGGCAGTTCGATCACGCTCTATTGTCCGCTAGCGGCGCTAGTAGTTTCCGAAAAAGTAAACTTTACTTATAATACTTTTACCATTCCAACCCACAAGTGGGGAATGGTACTAGTTTAGGTCAAAACTTAGATTTCTATTTTATTATTTAGAACTATTAGTTTTGTTTCTGTTAACGTTATTATTACTGTTTATTAAAGAAGTACGCTAACGTTGTGTGTTTATTAAACGTTTATTATTGTAAATAAATATTTCCACCACGGACTAGGACAGTTTTGTTACACTATGTTGCTTTTTAAAATACAAATAATAGTATATTGTGCGACTAGTGAGAGAAGGAGAAGATTCCATGAGCGTGAAATTTGGCGCACGAGTGCGGTAACACGCGAGTGGAATATTCTCCTTCGATCAATGGTCGCACATAATATTTTATTCATCTAGCACGAGTAATATGTAATCGGGGCCCTGAAAAAGAGGGAAAAATAATAAATCACTTCATTGATTGACGTACCCACCGTCCTCGATGCACACAAGATGGCCCTGACTTTTACTGAATTGCGATGCTGTTTTCATATATACAATACCGCCTACCACGTTCCTATTGGTCCAGAAGCTGTGCAGTTTTTTTTCATTATTTAACGCCTTGGGCTTGCTACTGCGTTCCTATTGGCCCAGAAAATTCATTATCTCACCGTACGGCTCATTATTAGCACTCTACGCGTCAACATGAAGTAATTTATTATTTCTCCCGGATTTAGCAGGGCCCCGAAATTACATATTACTCACGCGTGTTGAATAAAGAAAATTACAGCTTTTCTTACCGATAATAACTAATATAATTACGCATACATAAACTTAAAATGTAATTTTAGACATGTTAATATAAAAGTGGATTTAGAAGTTATCCGTCTTTGTTATGTCGTCTTATAGATTGAAATACAAATTACTTTTCAATGAACCCATATTATTATCTGCAAGACAAGATTATAAAAGACTTTTTCGATATTAAAAAAAAAGATTATAATTCGTAAATCAATCACATAATACAAAAAAGACTTACATGTAGTCTAAGAACCAATAATAACGGATTACAGAAAAATCACCTCCCAACCGTAGACCGTATCTGAAATATACTCAACGAAGCCTTACGGACAATATATTTTATAAAGTTGGTTCAGGTACAATCCAACATAAAGTAGGTTTTATAATATTTGAAACATCTATACCAACGATGCACAAACTAAGTCATACCGCAAAAGAGCGACACGATTTTTTTTTTCCAAATGACATCAAGTTCATTATTCTTATAAAAAAATCCCAGCCAATTTGGCGACGGGACCATTCCAACTTCAAAAATCTTCACGTTTGATGATTTGATTATAATAAAGAAAATAAAATTTCTGATATCGCATGAGGTGACGCGGATAATGGCTAGTATTCAATATATTTGCTATTCGTTGCCATTGTTGCCTACATAATATGTTCCACGTCATGTAAAAATTAATCAAAGCATGCTTAACCAGTTTATTTCTGACAGATCCATAAAACAAAAGAACTGCTGATTTTTTTTATTTTCAAAATATTTCCGAAACTATAAAGTTTAGAAAAAAATGTTTTAACGAAACTTTGTTGATATAATAAATAGAATAATAAGCCGTTATGAAAAGTGTACCATTATTATATAAAAAAACGCCGTTTTAGATATATCGCTTCTGCGCATGCGCCGATTTCCCCCAAATACAATAGGGCTCTTCATATTTGCATACCAAACATCCTCCCAAAATTTGGTCTCAATCCGCACATCCGTTTGACCTGTATCGTGTTCACAGACTAACAGACGCACAGAGTTTTTTCCAAAAATATGTTTTTATTGGATTCGGGGGACCTCAAAACAAAAAGATATTGTATTATTTTTGAAAAGTAATTTTTAACCTAAACTAGTAGGTACTATTTCCCACTTATGGGTTGGAATAGTAAAAGTTATATGATGAGATATCCACAGACAACTTAAAAATTTCAGATTTTTAACCGAACACTGTTCTAATGATCGAATAACATTACCTGCAACCCTCAAGATAATTAAATTACAAATTTCGATACCGCTTTTTTAAGGCCCCCCGATTTGTACCCTGAGTCGGCATTACTTTATGAACTCTCTGAAACGTAGGTAAGTCATTCCGATTCCCGTTGTGTGTATAATGCAGTACATTTCAGCAAAAAGCTCACAGTGAACGTTTGGCATGGACAGCCCAGAGATAATCTTTATTGGCCAGATAGGCGGATTGAATTGAATTAACATTTTGGCATGCCGCACTGAATACGTAACAGAACTACGTATAGTACGTAAAACGTATATGTATATTACTGGAATAGAATACTCATCAACTACCCTCAACAACTATGCATTAATCTGTATGCAGGGGAGAAGAGTGTATTTTAACATGTTAAAAATCAGAATAACATCCCTTCTTCTAAGTTAAATGTTTTCGATGGCAAAGTTAACTTCTGCTCATTCACATTTCAGGATAAATATTTTCACTCGGCTTACTTGTCAGTGGCGTAACACTGGAAAGAAAACTCATGAAAAAAAATTGAATAAGAATGCAGTCGAACAAAACTGGTCGCGTTATCCATAATAAATCACTTTTTGCATGTCAGTTTTTCTTTATAAACTACTATTAAAAGTGTTCAAAAGTGAACTGCCCAACTTTTTGAAAATGGAGTAAAAATCAGCTATTTTTACGGAGGTACGTGCAAAAAATAGCATATATATCTTAAGTGACTGTTCAAACTCGCGCGCACGTTTTGTCACACCGCGTCGTAATCCAATACGACTCTAGATGTAAAATCTACTATTATAATACGCGCCACGAATCTAAAAGGCTCGGAAGTTAGATGCGAATGCGGACTTGCGCTATGTAAAGTCTGTTGAAAAACTACAAACTCGCAACTCAATAAAACTAAAATAACAATAACAACTTGACAATAGCGTACTCGACTGTACTTTAAAGCAGGAAAGCGACAAATGATAAAGGCAATGAGTGATCACGGCCAATCATATAATAATGTATACTTTTCATAACGGCTTATTATTTTATTTATTTTTCAAGAAAGTTTTGTTAAATTTTTTTTTATCCAAACTTTATAGTTTTGAAAAATTTTGAAAAAAAATCAGCCGCTCTTTTGTTTTATGGATCTGCGTCAGAAATAAACTAGTTCGGCATGTTTTGATTAATTTTTGACGTAGAACATATTGTGTAGGTAACCATGGCAACGAATAGCAAATATCATATTGAATACTATAGCCATTACCCGCGTCACCTCACGCGATATCAGAAATTTTATTTTCTTTATTATAATCAAATGTCAACATTTTTGAAGTTGGAATAGTCCCGTCGCCCAACTGGCTGAAATTTTTAAATACATATATATTTTTTAAGGACACTTTTTAGTCAGCTACTCTCGAGGCAATATTTCGGTTAAAACCGACATTAACGCAAACAAAAACGTTGGTTCTTTAATAAATAAAATTATCGACCAATTTTTCAGACAAATATATTAACAAAAAATAATTAATGCATTAACGTATCGGTCCGGATTTGGAGCTTCTTCAGAACAGATCTGAAAAAGATCCAAATCCGGACCGAAACGTTAATGCATTAATTATTTTTTGTTAATATATTTGTCTGAAAAATTGGTCGATAATTTTATTTATTGAAGAGTTCTAATCAGACGTTAATCAAAGATTTAAAAAACGTTGGTTATATAAAAGAAAGATTATAAACGGTTACAACAAAATACCTGTCACATTATACCTGTCATATTATATTCTAATAGAAAACAGGGAAGATATTGTTGAGGGTAGAAAATATTATAAAACACATTTATTTGGTATAAAATCGCTGCCAAAGATATAATCAGTTCGGTGGTGGCTGTCTGGTGCATATCCACCGACTCCACCAGTTCCAGTCGCATAACGAGCAACTCTATAGAGACGGATTTCTGATTTGTGACACCATTTATACCAATTTCCGGTTTAAACACTGCATGAACTAACATTATAATTTATGCACTAGATGCTCTCCCTGGCTGCTCTACAAATCCACATAGTTATTATAGTCTCGGGTAAGCCAACATCATCATCGTCTGTTCTTTTCGCTCACATTTTATCCAATGCACCGGATGTGCATTGTCTCTCTTTCTAACACAAATACGATTGAATATACAAGCAATCGTTTTATGTGAATTATATTTTAACTTTATACACATTTATCTTTATAATATGTGGGTGACTGTAATATGTTTATTTCAATTATTCGTGTTTCTGTGCCAACTCGAAGAGCTCGTTTAATAATTTTGGCTCAGAAACCACTTATTCCATTGATTAAAACATTTACAATTTGCATACATTTCTATGTAAATACTAGTGATGTGCCGGATCGTTATAAATGTATATCCGCGGATACGGATCTGAATACGGATATTTGGTTTCAAGATCCGCGGATACGGATCTTAACTTTCTTAGAGTACGCGGCGGTAAAAATTGCACATCGACCTTTGGACAGCGACTATCTGTTATGGGAAAAAGTTATTGACCTCTTTAAGAGTTAACTCTCATAACAGATTGTCTCTTTCCAAAGATCGATGAGCAATATCTCATTATAAAGATAGTTTTTTAGTACCTTTGAGTTATGTAATATTGGTATGGTACTCACTACGATAAATGTTTGCAATATGATCCTTGGTTGATTATGATATTTGGATGAAGAAATTCTTCGTAGCATAGAATTAGAAATGTGATTTGGTTCTTGGCTAAATTGATCGTAAATGGTTTTATTTCATAGTTAAGAAAAAGTGTCCATGGGCGCATTGCATAAAGACCAATAGATTTTTAGCTACAGATATGTTTAGTAAGATTTTAGATATAGGGATATCAATTGAATTCACAAACATGTTCAACGTTTAACTTTTGTGCCTTTTTTTGGAAATAGAAAAATAGTCGAAAACTAGGTAATGCTGGAAGGTGTGAGCCCGTATAAAATAATGTCATATTCGGATTCACCTATATCTAAAATCTCGCTAAACATATTTATGTAGCTAAAAATCTATTGTTTTTTAGGCTGTGCGCCCAGGGACACTTTTTCTTAGTGACCTTTAAACTATAAAATAAAACCATTTTCGATCAATTTAACCGAGAACCAAATCCCATAAGGTTTATGCGCAAAGTTAAAAATTCACAGCTTGAATATTAAAATATTTCAAAATAACGGAAAAAAGGTCGTTGCGTCAAAATTTTGAGCATACAAAGTGACAAGCGATATGCGGATCACTACATTTTATCTATACCTACATACATTCTATGCAATTGAACGAGCACGCTGAACCGTTCCATCAAAATCTCTGTATTTATTTTCCACTCCAATCTTTCTCAAGCATCGTTCAGCTCAAGTCGGGCTGCGTTCAAGACAGCGCCTCGCCCCCACTAAGTCTAAACTCTAAACTATAGCTCAAATACAAATCATATCAAACAGTAAATGTTGACCGTACTTAAATCACTAATGTGTATTTTCAATCTGACTTCGCAAGTTAAAAAGTATTTTATTATTCTATTTTTTTAACAATCTTTTATTATGTTGACCTGTATACGTATGTATCTATGTGATGGAATCTTTTGAATTAATTTTCACCTACTTCCAGACGTCTGAATGATTTGAAATTTTGCGCACATATTAAGAACCCATGACAATACAATAATTTATATAAATATTTACAAATATATAAACGATTTATAGAAATTAATTGATTTACATGAAAAATTACTGTAAGCCTGCTAACAAGCCCTACAGCGATGTACGTTGCATTGCCTACTCCAGTCATTTGAAATGTCGTTTTTTTGTTTTATTATTGGCATTAAAGTTTAAAAATCTTAAAAAAATACGCTTATAGAAATGTGGACTAAAAAGGAAAAATAATTTTGAATTATAAAGTCTTTGTTCAACAGAGATAGGAAGTCCTCCATCTCGATATAATTTAATTTTTGAATAAACTATTCTCAGTTTATGCTTGTTCAAAAAATTAAATTATATCGAGTTGGGGAACTTCTTATCGCTGTTGAACAAAATATTCATATTTAAAAAATATTTTTCACTCTTTAGTTTACATTGCAATAAAAGACTGTTTTTTATCCATTTTTTTTGGGATTCGGTACTTCAGAACGAAATCCTTATCGGATCACTTGTCGTCTGTCTGTTTGTCTATCCGTCAAGAACGTTTTCCTCAGGGACAGCTAGAGTTGTCAAGTTGAAATTGGCATGAAATGCTAAGGTCTACGACCCCATAATCTAACAAAAAATGCTGGCGTCTAGCTCATTTCAACAAAAAATTAAAAAAGTGTATTTTTTAGAGTAACTCACTTATCAAAAACCTATAATAGGATATTCCCCGTTGACCCAGAATCTTGAAATTTGGCATAAAGGAAGCTCTTTTAGCATAAGTAAAGGAAAAAAAATGGGTAATCATAACTACCTGAATTATCACGAAACACACTTAATTTTCCGCCAAAACCCTTTTTCTCAGAAACGGATAAAGATAGAAAATTAATAATTTAGTCCTATAAAAAATTCATTTTGTAGTGATTATTGCCACAGCAGCCGATTTACTTGTTTTTTTTTTTTTAATTAATTGGGATAATATTAAAATTTTAGATAATGAAACTAATTTTTTTAAAAGAAATATTTCGGAAATGTTACATATAAAATCAAATAAAAATTCTCTAAATGCTCAATTAGATACGGAAAATTTAAGTAATATATTATATAATATTATTTTGAAATAATATTTTATTTTTAAAAATGTTTTCTTTCTTTTTAGGTAGGTACTCACAATTATTTCCATGACTACTTAATAAAAAAATGTTTGTTAGGAATTATTTTTTCATTATTTTGATAATCATTAATAATTTTGAAAGATTTTATAAAAAGCTAATTAGAATTTAAATATTAATTATTTTTTATATTTTTTAGATCAGTTCTGAAGAAGGTCCAAATCCGGATTGAAACGTTAATGTATTAATTATTATATTTTTTGTTAATATATTGTCTGAAAAATTGGTCGATAATTTTATTTATTGAAGAGTTCTAATCAGACGTTAATCAAAGATTTGAAAAAGATATATATAACTAGTTTTTGTAATATATGCGTCAATGAAAGTGTCGAAAGTAAGCGACAGTGGCGCTAACCCATGCGATGATTGTAAACTACATATATTAAATTATTATAACAGTACGGAACCCTCAAGGCGCGAGTTCTAATCGCACGTATCTGTATTGTTTTTAACTGCTTAAGTGAACTGACAAAAATAAAACTGATCGCGCCATGCACAAACGTGTAAATTACATAGAGATATAAGTACGCTAGTTCGTAGGCTTGCCATAGGTGAAAGTGTCCTCAGTTGAGAGAGCTGCAGAAAACCAGATATTTGTTTACTCCTATCAGCATTGTTTTGTCCCCATAGAGATAAGAAACTGTTCTCTGAATTGCAGACACTTACACGGCTCACTCACGTACTCTAGTCTAATATCTCTAAGGTAAATTATTACAGTTAAGATCTATTTCTTATAAAATTCACGCACAATCCAATCCGAGATTTTGAATCATTACACCTGATGACAGCAAGTTTAATTCGTGTTTTTTTTAAATTTAATTTTAACCACCCCATTCATAAATCATGTTATTTCATTATTCCCATGTACGTACGCGATCATTTGATCCCGTTTAGTTATCGAAGTATCAGCGATTGATGTTTTGTTCACCGAAGCTCCCGAGATTCCCATCCCAATTACCACACCGATATATTATTCACGTTATTTCATTATTAAGCATGTACGTACTTCTGCCGCATTTCTCACTTCTAGTGAATGAAGTACCACCAACGAATGTTGTCCTGTACCATCGCACATGTTTTGCTTACCGAGTTCTCTGAAATTCCCATTCCAACCACCTCAAGAATTTATCACTTTCATTATTTCACATATCCATGTAAGAACAACACCTTGGAACCGAAACTTATTTTTCTTAGACAATCCTGAATTCACCACCTATAGGTATATACTTATTTTGGCAAAACAAACACATCTGTTCTAGTTTAAGTAGGGCGACTCTACACATACACAAAACGGTTAAATCTAATATCAAAATGCAAGCAATGTTGGAAATTGGGTGATTCCTTTTAAGCTTCTTTCTTATCGAAGTTTGAGAAGAATATCTTTCCCAAGGAGTGTCTTCTTAAAGAACTTTCCTCTTCTAGTATCAAAGTGCTAGTCTTCTAGTACTGAAGTGCTAGCAAGTGAAACTGCATAATATCTTGTAGAGTTTTGAAAGGAATCTCTTTCCAAGAAAGCGTCTTCTTGCAGACCTTTCCTATTCCAATACCGAAATACTAGCGATGTTTCGTTTGTTAGTGAATGTTCTTCCTAAAAGTCTTTATTACTGAGAACTTTGAGAGGAAGATCATCCCCAGCGTCTTCTGAAGAGATATATCCTCTTCAAGTATCTATGTCCTAGCAATGGCTATCATAACGTACTACATCGTTCTGTTTACAAGTGAATGCTTTTACTATGCATATTACATGAAATTTTAAGATGAAGGTTTGCGTAGGGTTTTTTCAAATTTTTCCCCACATAAAAAAAAGGAAGCATGGGAGCATAATATTATAATGTAGTAACATACAAAAAAAAATTAGCAACTGGGTAAAAAACAGGAACCAGTATTGTAAAATTGTAATAAATTGTAATATTTTTTTAAATGTGACAATAAATCTTTTATCTATCTATCAAGATGAAGGTCATTCCAATTGTTTGAACTTTCCTCGTCTATAGTAGGTACCGAAGTTATCGCAATGACTGTCGTTCACAAGTGACTGCCTTTCCTTTATATTAAAAAGAGTTTTTCTAGCATCTTTTTACAATACAGAGGGTTTTGAAGGGAAAATAATTCCCAGCATCTTACATTCGGAAACTTCCAACGTCCAGTACCGACGTTCTCGCAATGGCTGTCGTACATATTATGTTAACAAGTGAGCGTCTTTCCTTACATTCCAAAGAGTTTTGAAGGGAATAAGAATTCCTAGCATCTTCTTAGAGAAGAACTTTCAATTTCCAATACAGAAGTTCTAGCAATGGATATCGTTCACATTTTGTTCACAAATGACTGCCTTTCCCTTAAATTAAAGAGTTTTTCTAGCACTTTCTTAGAGACTTCTCAGCATCCAGTACCAAGTTCTAGCAAGTATTCTTCTTTACAATACAGAGAATTTTAAAAGGAAAATAATTCCCAGCATTTTAACTTAGAAAACTTCCAACGTTCTCGCAATGGATGTCGTACATATTGTGTTACCAAGTGAGCGTCTTTCGTTACATTCCAAAGAGTTTTAAAGGGAATATGAATTCCCAGCATCTTCATAGAGGAGAACTTTCAACTTCCAATACAGAAGTTCTAGCAATGGATGTCGTACTGTACCTACAACGTTGTTTTGTTCATAGTGCCCTCCTCATTCCCGACTGCCTCGCGGATTTATCATTCGCGTTATTTCATTATACGCATGTAGATACATCAGGGCACATTGCTCTCTTGCGCGTTGTCGATTGTTGTCGCACCTCCTCGCCTCGCGACTTCTGTTTTCACTTTACAGAGCGCTACATTAATTAAACTGGAGTTAATAACAGACAAATGGTGTATTATTGTTGAAGTGGGTATTACCTGCCTGCTTGCCGTTACGAACCTCTGCGCACCCTTATTTCAGTGTAGACAGTATTCACGGCGAACGTACGGCTTTGTTTTCACCTCTCCAGCTAAGTTAATTTTACTTTAATATCTGAAAACAGCGCGTTGCATAGTACGGATATTTATTTGCCGTTAAACACAAATGAGAACAATCTTTCTCTAGATATGTTTTTTTTTTAAGTGCAACTTCAGGACGTTTAACGTTTGCTTTAAATATTTAACGCTAAAGGTGCAATCATAACCGTACGCAAGGGGGGCGGGAGGAGCAGCTTCTTCATCTGCGAACTCGAATAATGTGTATTGTCTGACCGAAGCTTCGACCACCTTCGGCGAAACCTTCGACTTCGGCCAAAATGGGCCTTTGCCGAAGGTTTCTAACAAGCGCCGAAATTGAACGAACTGTTACGAATGAGCGAGAGCGCGATGGTTTTAGAGATTTTTAAAATTACCTTTTTATATTATATATAGTCAATGTAAACCTTCAATTTAAAAGTTTTAAAATCATTTATATTATTAATTGTAGCTTGTAGCAGTTGTAGCCAATTTAAACTGAATTTCTTAGGGTTCATAAATCTTCGGCTTCGGCTACGGCCGAAGATTGTGGCGATATAACCGATTAATCGGCTTCGGTCAGAAATCGGCATTCGGTCGGACACTAATCGCATGTGATAATTCATCTAACTTACTTCATACTTCTTTTTAGTTTCCGCTATCGAACTAGCGTTTGAACTAAAGTTTATGACCTAAATGCAATCATAGTATCTTTTTCACTCGATTAGCTGGCGTGTGCATTGACTTTGGAGTAGGGTTACCATCTCAAAATTTCAAATGTCCGGACAAAAAGCTGGACATTTAAAAAAAGTCCGGACATTTTAGTTACAAAATGAAATAATTAATTCCACGTATAATGCACGTTTTAGGCGTTTCGAACAGTTGGTCTGGTCCGGTCGTTCCAAACGGACGGTTATTATTTTCTAAATAAACCTAATATGCCCAAAGTAGATTCTTTTTAGTTGAGATGAGTCATGAGACTGACTAATTAGTTTAACTAGTTGAAATACTTCAATGTATAATGTACATTTAAATAAAGATTGAAGACTGATTTGATAAGTGCATTTTATTTTAAACTAATTAAATGAATTTTTTTTTATTTTTCTATCTGCGTAAAAAATCCGGACGAATTAAAACGCCGGACAAAGTCCGGACGGAAGGTCAAAAGTCCGGACAAATACGGACGGATGGTAACCTTACTTTGGAGCTGATATGAGATGTTTACACATAATAAACAAACAGTTATTTTATAATTCTTGTAAACTTTATGACGCTATAATCAAAATAAAATATATCTTCTGATCTCGTTGTTAAGATTCGAACCCAAGTCATCCAGTTACATTTGCCGAATTTGATCTTCGAGCATGACAATTAAATGTTTTCTTCAAATATAATCTTACACTGTTAGAAAATAGTTAAATATTTTCGCCACGTCCATCGCCCATCACGTTCCAATATCCATGTCAAATTCTTTATCAATACAAGTAAGGTATGCCTTTGTTTCCTATTTCGATGGGGAGGGGGGCGTTCCTCCCATGCTTCCCTTTTAAAACCACCAATATGTGTGTTATCAATGCGTTAGAATAATGTGTGTGTGTGTATTGGTGAGTCCTAGTTTTAAACCGTGAAATAACATACACAGTTCGTATATGACAAGCGACTGCCGCAATCACAATGCACCACTCTCAGCTCCAAAGCGCTCTACAGGACCGGTTTTCAACTCAACAATGTCATGAAATAAGAACAGGGAAGCGTTTGACGATAGTCGAGATAGCTATCAAACTGACAATTTTATTGGTAATCAAATGGATTTCTAATGAGCATACATCCCACTCTTCCCTTTGTTTACGTGCATGCAAGATGGCAGCCTTAAAACAAATTCTTGAAAGATAAGTTGCTAATTGGTCTAGTGCAAGGGTCGGCAACCTGCGGCTCGCGAGTCGAATGCGGCTCTTTTGATGTAAAGTTGCGGCTCTCCAGTTCCATACGCAAAAAATAATTATTTTATTATATAAATCCTTAAAAATCGTCCAATCGATCCATGATTGAGTACCATGTCTACTCTCAGCCATTTCCACTTGCGTCTCACACGCACCGCCCCCGTCGCGACGTGTCGTCCTCGGGTATATATTTTATACCATAAGCAAATACTATAATACTGAAACGAAAATGTTTAGTGGCTTTTTAAAAACTGGAAAATTTTGTAAATAGTAACTTTTGGCTCTTCTGTCTCAAAAGGTTGCCGACCCCTGGTCTAGTGGATGTTACCTACATTGTATAATTGTAGTATGCTATAAAAATGTATCTTTCCATGATTCCATCGAATAATTAATAAATCTTAACGTGCCTTGGTTGGGTCTGATCCAAAAAGCAATACTGAAGGGGAAGAATATTCCCGAAACTGTTACTAAAAGGCTTCGATAATTCAAACATAAGAAGACCTGAAGGAAAGGAAACATTTTTTCAGACTGCGAAAATAGACGTACGTCTTTTGTTGAAAATTTTGCAACTAATAGGTAATGATACGGTAGCAATAAAATCGATATGCTTAAACAATATGGCAGATATTAGTTGGTCATTTCATGAAATGGCGCGATTTTACGAAATTCCCACGCACATCATGATTTTTCTAGTACAACGACATATACACAATTTTAATGGAGCAGCAAAACGAATCATTGCAAATTTCCTTAAGGCGATGAATATCTTCGAAAATCATGAAATAATCAAGACCTCATCTTAATCATTATAAAATAATTGCCAGATATTGGGAACACCCTTAGAAATTATAGAAGCATCTACCATTTTGCGATCCAAAATTCAGCATTATCTTGCTACTAAATCATCAATAATAATTTCAAGGTTAAATATAACGGAAGTATTTTTCGAAATGTTTGTCCCTCACTGCGTGCCTGTTGGTCATCTTTCTCGCATACAGACCCGTCAGTGGCACACATACGTATAGAAACACACGTACGTGGTACAGATTCAGTGCTTCCAACTGTACATGAACGACAGTCCCTATATATCAGTCGGTTAGTCTGTTGGTAGTAGTGAAGCGGCCATCAACTGTTTGGCAATTTGCCAGTTCTACAACAGAAGCGAGGATCTTTCGACTTACTGTTACGAACTTACGCTCCATAGTCCATACATTCTTGTAAACTTACTGGCAGTTGGTCTAAAATAATATTAAACACAAATTGTCGAAATCAGTGACGGATTTATCAATATGCCGAGTGGGTCGATGGCGGCAAATTTTAGGGAGTGGCAGATTTGGGTAACTGCTTCATAAAATGTGGAAGATCTCAAATTATTTGCCTCTTACTTCTTAGTTATATTAATTTTTGAGTCTTTATATATAATAAGAACAAAGAACAAAACAAAGTCTATTTACGAGATATTTTTTAAAAGATAAAGGCGACGGACGGAAAGCAATCGGCCTATACTTAAAGACATCCAGCGCTGATCAAAAGCGCAAGCGTTACTCCTTAAAAATCACGCGAATAAAGAATTAAAGTAAACCGCAAAATCTACAGTTGACCGATGTGTCCTCGCTCCAGATGGAATCGTTTTCTGAAAATTGCAATTTTTGATTTTCGTTCATCAATAACTACCCTTTGTAAAAAAAAGGCAAAAAAACCGTGAGGAGTCCCATAAAAACCTTAATATAGTAAAACTTTGATATAGCGCTTCCAGTTATAAAGTTATCAACACGACCCCCACATCATTTAGCAGGCTCCCGGTCAGGATCTTTGGCGGGTCCCCTATATTTTTTGTGTTCTGTTTATCTCTTAGTAGGTCTCACTAAACCAACATGTATACTATTAAAATATTACACTATTATTATTTAGTTACCGTTATATCGTGTATAACGCATTTTTTCCAGACCGCTAAAAAGCGTTATAACGAAATTTTACTATTGTAACAAAACTGTTTTAGTCCGTGGTGGAAATTATTTATTTACAATAATAAATGTTTAACAAAACAGTTAAACACACCGAAGTTTATCTAGTACACTTATTCGCACTTGTCTAGTAACTATATTCACACGATTTATGACAACACAAAAGCTATTTATGTAGAACCAGATTTATATAATTGCACTCAATGATTTATGTCACAACGCACTGGCACTGTATAAACACATGAACGCCTCACGAACAACTGACTCTCTTGCCAACCACTCCGCTCGCATTTTATAGCATCTCGACTTTTCTTAACGTGCATTGCATTCTCCAGGCATTTCTAAGAAGGTCGGGTTTTTACCTACTTTCCATTGTTTTTGTCGTGGTCTGAAACATTCTATGGAGCCCATAGTCGTCCCAATAGGGGCGCGCAACACTATTATTAGTTTCAATAAATAACGACTTGTCAGACATCTGCACATACGGACAGCCATCCAAAACTCGTATTTTTGGTATGCGTGAACCATGAAAGTTTGTTGAAATATCGACTTCGCATTGTTTCGCCATGACTCGACTTTCTTCGCTCCTATGGTCGCTCGAAAGTAAAACGTTCTGGAATAGTCGCTGTCATTCCACAAACTCATGTTATTTTCAAAATTATCTGCAGTTACATCGTCTTAAATAGATAGCTCCTGGTATCTATTCGGAACAATTGTAGAATTGTGCGCTGATGGTTTCACAACATAGCTTTGCTTTACTGGACAACAGACATTATACTCCAAAATTGAACAGCGTCAGTAAATACACATACAAAATGTACATTTGTAATAATTTTGAAATTTCAAGTACTAAGCTGTCGCTGACAAAATACAAACAGTGTATTGTAGTCTGCAACTGGAGTGAATCCAAATTTAAACAGACTGTCTGAATTGGTCATCCACTACACTGAATTACCGATACACAATTGATGTTTACTGTTTGGAACACACAAACGTACCGACTGATTTAAATTCAACATGGATGGACAGTCTGTTAAACAGACAAAATGCATACATACTGAGATTTAAGAAGTCCACTGGGGATTGGAAAACAACAGTTATATTTACACTTATGACTTGTTATTCAACGAGAAAACTTGTTATGTTTTTTTTTAGTATAGTGTTTTTTGTAGCTTAAGAATATAATTGAACGATTGAGCGAGCACGCTCGAAGAGATCACTCTAGAGACCGTCCGTGTACGACAGGTGTCGCACCACAAATTTCAGCTAATAAAATAAAACTGGTAACCTGTAAACGTCACACTGTATCATAAAGTTCAAAGTAAAAAGGTCACGGGTAGGACTTTCTGGGTTTTCTTCCTTTTGTCATTTAATGGCACAAAAAATTTGGGTTGGGAGTGATCTCTTCGACCGAAACAATCAATATAATTACGATCGAGCTTCGCTCGCTAGTTCGTTCAATGCTTTGCTATCGGCACCTCTGTAGGATGTTTAGAGAGACGTTTGTGGTGACATCTATTGTACAGGGACGGTCTACAGAGTGATCTCGAGAGCGAAACATGAGATATAATTGTGCTTTAACGCTTATTACTTTTAAGGTTACCCTATAGTAACTAAGAATCTGTTAGTTTTAGTCTTTTTGAATGTCCATCTTGTCGTTTATGAATGCACCTATTAAAATAAAATGTTGTATACGGACGGTAATTGATGACTCAAAAACAAAAATAGGGAATTTAAAATATATATATATGTATTTTGGAACTGGGTGGGCGTCTAGATAGATTTCCAAGAATGCAACAAAAAATGTTTTAAGATCTTTTGATTTTAACATGTAAGTCACGTGACATTCAAAGTCGTTATCAAAGCGACCTCGCTTTTTTAGTTTCTATGGCCTTTAGTTAGCCACTTCAAATTGGAAGGAGATTTTTAAAAAAATGGTCTGAAAGTTCAGCTGCACTTTTACAAAATTTAAAAAAATATATAAACACGTTACACAAAAGAACACAACAACCTGTTTTGTAAAGCTAACTGAGCAAATTTACAAAATAGACCCATCAAATATAACTTCAAAATACATTTAATAAAAAAATGCCGGATAAAAGCGTTCCTTTTAGCTAATGAAATTATAATTATTTTTGTAATGTTACATCTCACCCTGTTTCTCTCCCACGCATTAAGGTTACCGTCTAGTTTTTCTTTAAGCCGGGTACTCATTAGCGAGCCGTAACCGTAACCGTTGCATGTACTGTAACCAAAAAACATAGTGTGTACGTGGTTCGCAAGCCTGCTGCGAGCGGTATGCGTGCCGCTTGCAGCGAGCCGACGTTTACAACGTACTCATTTCTGAACCCGTAACGTTGCATGTAACTGTAACCGTTACTGTTACCAAAAACATAGTGTGTACGTGGTTCGTAAACCTGCTGCGAGCGGTACGCGTGCCGCTTGCAGCGAGCCGACGTTCACAACGTACTCATTTCTGAACCCGTAACGTTGAACGTAACTGTAACCGTTACTGTTACCAAAAACATAGTGTGTACGTGGTTCGTAAACCTGCTGCGAGCGGTTCGCGTGCCGCTTGCAGCGAGCCGACGATTGTCGGTTTTTGCCGCGAATCAAAGAGCGCTCGCAGTGCGCTTGTGGACGTCAAGAGGAGAGGTTGTAACTTGTGTTGTATCAACATCGACAACTATTGTATGTATGTATGCTGCACAAGCGAGAGACACTTCGTCCGACATCGTGGCCACTGGCCTTCTCGTACACACTAGAACTTCGAACTGTATCTGTTTGGTTACAGTTACAGCTCGCAAAATGAGTACGCTCGGTGAAAGCGATCCGGCGACGTCGCGAGCTGTAACTGTAACACGCGTACACACTAGAACCTCGTTACTGTATCACACATGTTACGGTTACAGCTCGCTAATGAGTACGCTCAGTGAAAGCGATCCGGCGACGTTGCGAGCTGTAACTGTAAGACGCGTACACACTAGAACCTCGTTACTGTATCACACATGTTACGGTTACAGCTCGCTAATGAGTACCCGGCTTTAGCCTACTACAATGCAAGAAAATAAAATTCACTTTCGCTATAAAAAATACACTTCAAAATTTTTTTCACCGTAGATATAACTGTACCCATGGTCTCAATTGTGTCCCCGTGGACATAACTGCATCTACCATGGACATTGATTCCGCGCGTTTTAATCCCCGACAAAATATCCCTACAGCAAAACTGGTGTAGACTTACTGTATTACTATTAGTGATGTGCCGGATTGTTAAAAATGTATATCCGCGGATACGGATCTGAATACGGATTTTTGGTTTCAAGATCCGCGGATACGGATCTTAACTTTCTTAGAGTACGCGGCGGTAAATATTGCACATCAATCTTTGGAAAGAGACTATCTGTTATGGGAAAAAGTTATTGACCTCTTTAAGAGTTAACTCTCATAACAAAGATCGATGTGCAATATCTCATTATAAAGACAGTTGATTTAGTACCTGTGAGTTATGTACTATTAGTATGGTTCTCACTACGATAAATGTTTGCAATATAAAAGTGCCAAATACGATTTAAAAAAATAAAAAATAATCTGAATGGAATTTAACAGGTTTTCATTATTACCTAATCACCTATATATATAAAATTTCATCTATGAATTGAAAATTAATAAGGTAAAAGATCCGTAAAAGATCCGCCAAAAACTAACGGATACGGATACAGATCTTTCTTCTCCCTCGGATATCCGCTGATACGGATACGGATATCCGGCACATCACTAATTACTATATCACGTTGTATACACGACCCCGTAATTGTTTTTTTAAAGAACTCCCCTCAAACGCCCTCCCCGTTTCACTGAGCAAAAAAAAAACGTCATCGCATCGACACAACCCCGCAATTGTTTTTTTAAAGAACTCCCCCCAAATGCCTTCCCCTTTTCGCTGCGCAAAAAAAAAACGCCATCGCATCGACACGACTCCGTCATTATATTTATGTCGGGGGATATTTTGCCCGTAGGATATTTAGTCAAGATGATATTTTGTCGGGGGATCAAGACGCGCATTAATTACCGTGGACATTAGTGTCCACCGTGAACATAACCGTAATATTTAATTTCTATTAAAAGAAATGAGACACTTGAAGCACTGAGTAATTTAGGAAAAGCACGTGTCTCCTCTAAAATTCTCAGTGTTAGATGTTTTCTTTCTTACTACGAATCTTAACAAAAGCCGATATTGCAACCTTAAAGTAAATCTAAAATATGCATTTACATTGTACAAGCGGTACATGTATGTGTGCATAAATTTAAATAAATAAAACAAGAGTAAATAGACAAATAGACAGGTCATTTCCCGAGGGCACAAACAAAGACAAAATAAAATTTTAGTAAAAAAAGCTTTCAAAAGCAGAAGGTAAATTAAATTATAAGCCGTAAACAACGAGTCAGGTTGGGGATTAAAATTATAATCTACACGGAAAGATTAGAACACTTTATATTTATACGTACACTGCTACAGGCTGTTTCATTAACTTGTCCCTCACCCCTGTTGAACGTTGTACAAGATTCAATTTCAGTGATTAAGGTAAATCCTTGTAAAATAATTTAATGATTCTACACGGTTTCCTGTTATTACGTCAATGCCAGCAGTGGAGCGAGAAAACAGGTGTTATTTAAATTTGAGTTGCTGGGTCCAAAAATGTAATTGTTTGCTCTACCAGATAAAAAAACTAAATACATGACATCTATGATCCACAATTGTATTTCAAAATAATTTTTTCTTCATGCCTCGATCGAAAGTACATACTTTCGGCATCAATTGTAAGACAGAAAGTCTAAAATTTACGCATTGGTGGGATTACACGCACTGATGCAGGAAATACGTACTTTCGGGCGGCAGTTAAGAAAAAATAACCTATCAGCTGTTGTTTAGATGTCGATTCCATAGCAACCCTATTACATTTTAGCTAATATTCGCGAACAGCTGTCATTCGTGTTTTACGTATAACCTCAAAGCTGCTTTCTTGGAATTTATCTGTGTTTTTATGTAATCAATAATCAATTAATTAATTAATATATTTAATAAGCGTACTTACGACCTATAGTTATTAAGAAAAATAGTATGATGCCCTCGACTTCGTCTTGGGTATCATGACGCGCACTGCAAGAATATCAAACTTTCGACCAGTGTGGTGAATACTGTTTATATGCAAAACGGCAGTGAAATTTTATCAGAAACTCCTTCGGACATTGACCGTAACATATATATTACTCACCACTACCTGAATTCATCAAACTTTATATTGTCGCCATTTACTCAAGATAAAAAATTCTCTGAGTATCTCATTAATTATTATTAATAATTATTACTGCATAAACACTATATATCCATAACTGGGTTTAAAAATTTGGATAGTTAAAGCTTTAGATTAATTATTATTATTAGGTACAGTTATTTGAAAAATGCTCATTTTGATACAATGTTATAAAAGCATGAAAAATTGCAGACGGCATGCACCCAGCAAAGAAATACTCAAAAAGTTACAGCTGTAAAAAATAACATGTTTTAACTTATGTTACACAATGGGGCATTTGTTTTTTTATGATTTTCGCAATATGTTTGTCAGGACAACAAGCAATGTCATGGAGAAAGTTATTCCAGTGACCAGATGTCTATCTTAAATGAGCAAAATATATAGAATCATTATTTGTATTTAGTTTTTCGGCGCGAATAGCTTTGTTTAGTTTTAACATAACGTGATAACATATAGAAAACTATGAAAACGAATAGCTTTGAGAATGTCTAGTGGTAACCGTTACCCGCGTTACTGCACGCGCTAACGGAAATTCTATTTTCTTTGTTATTATAATTTATTAGTTGGAAAGGCCCCGTAGTCCAATTACTGCAATTACAAATTTATGTCATAATAGTTAAAATTTTGAAAGACTAAAAACAAGAAAAATAATATACTAACAAAAAAAAGTTTTTATTGAAATGTATACCAAAAAGGAAATATAATTATTTTAATAATTTAGGGTAATAATTATAAAAAAGTTGGTTGTGACTAATTAACGATCATAGAGTTCATATTTATGAACCTATATTATTAAATGATTTTTTCCTTTCTGTGTTTCAATATTTTCAACTGTTATTTTTTTCTTAGATTATGTTAATTAAATTTTATTATTAAGCTCAAAGTGTCGTTAAAAATATATACCAATTTTCAAACATAACTCCGGGGTATATTATGTAAAATTTCGCGCCTTGTAATTCTTGAATTACTTGTGTCTTCAGACAATATTTTTATTCCGTAGATTAATTCAAACCCATTCTGTATATCATCCTTTCAATTTTGAATTTACAAGTGCGTCTTGCTGGTTGATATTTCAATATATCTAGTACCTACCTATGTTTGTATTATATTATTCAAAGAAGCATTGCGCCTCAATAATTCTCAATATATTATCATAATGTACTGACCTTTCCTCCAAAGATGCCCCCAACTCGCGGCTATTATTGCAGTATCGATAATCGACGACACAAAGCGCTGCACGTGGCAATGAATAATATATCTTTATGACTTCCACAACACGGAGTATATACACGATATACGACAATTTGAACTTTGGACTCACCTGCAATAAAACAAAACAAACAACGCTATAAATACAATAATGGCCAACTACGACATATTACCGGCTATTTACGGCTGATACTGAATGTACTGTGCTACGCATGGTTGCCAGACGTACTAGAAATCTCGTACCATTACGAGGTTTACAGTTTTTGTACGAGATACAAGAATAACAAAATTCTCGTACAATTTTGAACGACATTTTAACAATGATGACGGCGTTCGCTAGATTTCAGCCAAAAAGTGTAAGAATTTGCATATATTTACCTACTTCACACACCACAAAACGATCGACTGGGCGCATCACTAAATGCACTACCTCATCATTATATGAAACTAGACAACTTAGTGGGGAATCCCCGTTTAATATATTTATTTGTTGTTGTCCTTATAGTCCAAGCTCCCATGACAGAAAAAGTTACCCCTACGAACACCTCAAAATTATAAAGTGAAAATGGCTGAAAAACATGTAAGAAACATGTTACGCCCGCCAGACTAGGAAAAATTTGTTAATTGTTTTTTTTATGAATTTTTGAATTTAAAAAAAACATGATTTTTTTTCCAAAACACCTGCTTAAAATTTATACAATTTGTAGTAAATAATGTACCATTTTTGAAAAAATTTGTCTGTTTGACAATTTTTGTTAATAAATTTGTCAGACTTCATTTGTTATAAATTATTTTTTTTATGAAAATACACTTCATAACACCTCCTTGAATTTTTTTTTAAATAAAGTTAAGATCTCTTCTATCTAATACAACTTGTCTGACTGACAATTTTTGTTAATAAATTTGTCAGACTTCATTTGTTATAAATTATTTTTTTTACGAAAATACACTTCATAACACCTCCTTGAATTTTTTTTTAAATCAAGTTTAAGATCTCTTCTATCTAATACAACTTGTCTGGCTGACAATTTTTGTTAATAAATTTGTCAGACTTCATTTGTTATACATTTTTTTTTTATGAAGTCTGTCATAGTAAAAAACATTTTATCGCAGACAGACCAATTTTTATGCAGAAAATAGATGTAAAACCTTCTTTCAGAAAAAAAATTAAGGTGATGTTTTGACACGGCCCTTGTAAAAGCTGATTTGTTTATGAAAAAACGCTGTCACGGCGCTTAAAAATTGAATATTAAAGTACCTATATAAAAGGGATCTACCGTATTAATTTAGAATAAAAAAAAATTTTTTTCTAGATAGCAACGATTATACCATATTTTTTCATTAAAAAATAATTGTTGCTAACAAGAAAATTTTTTTTTTTTAATTCAAAAATTCATAAAAAATAACAATTAACAAATTTTTACTAGTCTGGCGGGCGTAACATGTTTCTTACATGTTTTTCAGCCATTTTCACTTTATAATTTTGAGGTGTTCGTAGGGGTAACTTTTTCTGTCATGGGAGCTTGGACTATTATTACATTAATGTTAATCACTATCAGTACTAATTGTTTCATTTGAAATGACAGCTAAAAGCGCAAAGAATATGACTACTCAAAGTTAAATAGTACAGTAAATAGCATAAATTATAAATTTTATTTAATATACCTACTTTAAATTTATACTTGTACGAGATTAACTGCTGAAAGTACTAGATATTTAGCTACACTGGTACGAGAAAAAAAAATCCGTCATCTGGCAACCCTGGTGCTACGATGTTAACTGTTGTAGTCAAGCAAAGAACGTATTTGCGGAAGAGAAGTGAAACTGCTAGAATTCTAGAAACCGTAGGCGATTTTCGATAGAGTTATAAATAATATTAATACATGATGTTGACTCTAATTAAGTAAATAGAGCAATTGTGTTCCTTGAAGACTTGAAGTCTGAAGATGGAAGAAAGTGTACCGAAACGTTAGTGATAAATGCAACTTTAAATTCAGTATTGCTTTTTATTGATCCTATTGCTACGGATTCTTCCAAAAACTTCCTCCAATATTAATACATATTTATTAACGCTTACAATTAATTTTTACATAAAATCAAACAAACTTCTATAAAAATTTGTCAACTGCAAGTTCGGTCAATTGCTCGTACCTAAGAATTTTTTGAGTTTAATATGTAAACGTGTGAAGTTTCGTAACTAGACAAAAAATTATCCATTTTCACATGAAAAAAATGATCTTCCTAGTTACCCGTTCAATTTTCGAGCCAATTAAATTCATACTTTGCGAAATAATTACCTGAGCAAAGATTTGGAATTCCAAATCCACGTATCTCAAGTGCTATAGTTAGGGAGCTGACGTGCAAAAAAACCATGTCGTCCCAGCCTTCTGCCGATTGTTGCATAAGTTATTTAAGCATTTTAGAGCATTTTTTCTTTAATTTGATATACAATGGGTGATATCTGGACCCATTTTAAAATAAGAGAGGTAAAAAAATGATTAAAATAAAAAAAAAAAAAATTGTCTCTGACAAATAACATGAACAATTTTAAATGGTTTTTGTTATTTGTCAGAGAACATTATTTTAGCGTTTTGGTTGAAGTTTTTAAGCTATCCAATTAAAAAAACAAACAGTATCTATAAATTCTTTACATGTCGTCAAAACAACATCTTTCGGAAAGTTTAGAGAGAAAACGTCCCCAAATCAAAAAAAGTCATAAAGGAAATAGTTCGAGATTTTTCTGAGCACAATTCATCTATACTAATATATAAAGCTGAAGAGTTTGTTTGTTTGGTTGAACGCGCTAATCTCAGGAACTACGGGTTCGAATTGAAAAAAAAAATTATCGAGGAAGGCTATCGGCTATATAATGTCACGCTACGGCCAATAGGAGCGGAGCATCAATGAAAAATTTTGCGAAATATAACTCAAAATTTGTCCGTCCGACAAAAACTTTTGAACGGTAACTCCGATCATCATGAAATTTGAACACAACATTCATCTCGGTAAACGAAAATAAACGTGCGTACTCATGTCCCTCCCCCCATTCGTTCTTTTGCACCCGGGTGAAGGCGGGCGGGACCGCTAGTAGTATATAAAACTATAGTCTCTACTTTGCATAAATAATATAAAAATGTTAATATCCTATTTCCATAACATGAATATTCAAACTTTTTTCTATAAAAAAAATGTAAAATTCGATAATGAATTTTTTTTTTATCGGAATATTGGAAAAATATTTTAATAATCCCGCCGCAAGGCATTCTCTAGGTATAGCTTTTTTTGTTTAATTTCTAATTATAAAACATATTTATTAATTGAAAAATAAACATAATATTCAGTCGATATTTCAGTATATGAACGCACTTTTTTATTGTCATTGAATTTTTACAACTTTTGAGCGGAATAATTAAAGGTCGAAATGGTGGTCCTAGGTTTGAAATGAATTTATATATACGTGTTCTCTAACATAATATATAAATTATTGAAAACAATTACGGCATCAATTTTTACGAAGTCAAAAATCATAAATTTTCAACCACATGTAACTCTCATTAACTGAATAGAAACCTGAGACTTTAATTTTTCAGTGTATGATCATGAAAATTGCGAAAACATTTTGAACGTCCGTGGGTGCAGTCAGAATTGATATATTTTTTTTATTTTCTAGATTGCTTTCTTCTAAGACTTACATTTCAATTTTTTAAAATTTTATTACGAGTAATTAAAATTAAATAATTTAATTAATAGCTCATTTGAAAATTGATACAACTATAGGCACCTATATAAAAATAATTTTCCTACAGTGTTCCCATTTAAATATTTATTATATTAAAAAAAAATGTATTACTTAAAAAAGTATAAATACTGCTTTTTAACGACAAAAACTTTTGAACGGTAACGTCGATCATTATGAAGTTTGGACACAACATTCATCTCGGTAAACTAAGATGAATGTGCGTACTCATCTCCCTTCCTTCCCCATTCGTTCTTTTGCACCCGAGTGAAACCGGGCGGGACCGCTAGTTACGCTATACTTTTGTCTACGACTGTCGCGAGTGAACTATCTTAAGCCCATTTTGTAGCCACATTCATGTCAAACAAATTATTTCAATTAAAACAAACTACCAGCAGTTTGGGGTAGAAATGATATATTATTAAACATCTTAATTTCGATTGTCTTATTTAAGTAGACATAAGGCTGATTACACATTCATACTAGCCAATTTTGTGTTCTGTTGATCTCTTGTCTCACTCTGTCATAAAATGAAACAGAGTGAAACAATAGATCAAGACTGTAAACGTCATTTGTCACATAAATGAACCATACTGTGAATTGTGCACAGTAAATAGACTATAGAGGCAATATGAAACTAGAAATTAAAATACATACAAACAGCAACACGGTGCTGCATCCATGGAGGCATTATAGTTTAGATATCACATCGCTATATACCTATTAGTGATGTGCCGGATCGTTAAAAATGTATATCCGCGGATACGGATCTGAATACGGATATTTGGTTTCAAGATCCGCGGATACGGATACGGATCTTAACTTTCTTAGAGTACGCGGCGGTAAATATTGCACATCGACCTTTGGAAAGAGACTATCCGTTATGGGAAAAAGTTATTGACCTCTTTAAGAGTTAACTCTCATAACAGATTGTCTCTTTCCAAAGATCGATGTGCAATATCTCATTATAAAGATAGTTTTTTAGTACCTTTGAGTTATGTACTATTGGTATGGTACTCACTACGATAAATTTTTGCAATATAAAGGTGCCAAATACGATTTTAAAAAATAAAAAATAATCTGAATGGAATTTAACAGTTTTTCATTATTACCTAATCACCTATATATATAAAATTTCATCTATGAATTGAAAATAATAAGGTAAAAGATCCGCCAAAAACTAACGGATACGGATACGGATCTTTCTTCTCCCTCGGATATCCGCGGATACGGATACGGATATCCGGCACATCACTAATACCTATATAGACTCGACACGCTATCCTATGACAGTGATATAGTCAATACATGAGACTACTAGTTTTTTCTGGTGGTTTCTGCAAGGGAAGAACTTTCTTCTTAATGACTATATTCACCGAATGCAAATAGTTATTTATTCGGTTCATTTGTTGGTCAGGTAGCTATTCCTTCGAATAAATAGCGATAATTCAATTCACCAAACATAATTATTGTTTACTTCAGGTATAAAATATATATTCTGTCTTACCTCCAAAGTATAAATATTTATTCGCCTGATAAAATAATAATGACCGCCACATAGATCATACCTTATCTATAAACTTGGAGTATTATATCTACAGTTTGCTCTTGTAAATTTATTTATGTGTTTATTAACCTTTTGTGAAGTGTATAGTTGTAAAACATTAAAGTTACTGGACGTTTTGTGTGCAATTGGGTTAGGATAATACCGTGGCATAAGGATTGAAAATGAAGCAATACTGAAATTTTTAAACTTGTATTTATAATACTGACGTTTCGATACGTTTTGTATCATCTTCAGAGTTTTCAAATGCTGTCACATGTTATCAGTATATTGATGTGACAGATTTGAAAACTCTGAAGATGATACAAAACGTATCGAAACGTCAGTATTAAATGCAACTTTAAAAATTTCAGTATTGCTTCATTTTCGATCCTTATGCAACGAATTTTTTTCCAAATACCTATCATTAATTTCAATGGATCACAGTTACTCTATTTATTGAATAGAGTCAAATTTACGTTAGGATAATACATTATTATTTTGTGAAACTTTTTTTGACGTTTTACACTAACGCCATCGGAAATACGAAAGAGTAAAGTGCAGTGTGTATTTATTTACCTGATAATTTGGTTGGTGAATTGAAAGAAAATGTTATTGTACCGAATAAATTTGTTCGAAGATTAGTAACTTCTTCCTTTAATAGTGTTCGGTGAATATGGCCATAAGAGATGTAGAAAAAAGGTATGGGTGTACCAGCTTAATAAAAATAGATCTCCAAGGGAGTTTTTGAAATCTTCCAATCTATAAAGTCTAGAGCTAACACCAGACTCTCTGTCAATTTCCCCCGTCGGGATCAGATATCAAACTGAAAACAAAAATGTCTGATCGGTCAACCCGTCGGTCCATGCACGACCGTCTTCGTTTATTGTCGGATCGGGTGTCCCTTTCCTACATTATAATCTCGATAGTTGGTTCTCTTCCGAATTCAGCCGATGTCGGATCGAGAGAATACGGATTCACTACAGGTGCAGTTTAAAACTGTCTCTTTATGTTCTGATCTCTATGGTTGTACAGAGTTGTAGAGGAGGCTGTCAGTGTCACATCACCGGAGCTATATTAAGCATAGCTCCGTCTAGTCATTTGTCTATTACACGTATTTATAACACAGCCAAAAGAGCGTGAACATTACCTATGTCGCTTGTCTGTTTATGTTTCTGTACTCTTTCGTTGCATCAAAATTCCGTTCCTTGTTACTTTATTAAAACTAAAGTGAAATTGTATTACGCGATATACTTACATGTGACAGCCCATGGCCCCCACATTCGATTGTGGGCCCTGTAACTAGGATCTGGGTCGGGCCCCATCCCCAACATATGCCTATTTTTCTACCCTCTTACAAATTTTATTTACACTGAAAATAGATTGTAAGGTACCTATAATTAAGCAATAAAGGAACCAAACTTTATTGATAAAATTATAAAAAATGACAAAAAAAAATAAGATTACGATCTATCTAAAGAAATAAAAAAATTAGGAACTAAAAAATAATACTAAAATTAAAATCTAAAAAACTTGTAGCCTAATTAATTATAGCTTTCCTAGCTTTCTTTTGAATAAAATTATTAATATCTGAAAAGTCAACAGTTGTGGCTAATTCATTTTCAATTGCCAACATTGCCAGATGGTTAAGACGAGTTTGGCCAGTTGTGCTTCTTAGCCAAGTTTTCAATGAATTTCCTAGTCTACTAAATGACCTTTCAACCGCGGTAGAAACCGAAACTGGGATGGTACAAAAAAATCTAATAGCCGTTTAAAAAAAATATTGAGTTCAGGAGTTTTAACGGATTCTTTTTTGATTGGAACACTGTTTCATAGACATTCTTTATATGAAGAGTTTCTTCAAATAAGTGGGTGGGGCCCGTGCGTGCTGTTGTATACTAATTAGTATCTATTTTACTCTAAACTGTTTTTATATTTAAATATTTTGATTTATTTTGATAATAAAGCTATGATCCACTGCAAATACTTCTTGAATAAAAAAACCAGGGCCCCCTCTAAGCCCGGGCCCTGTTACCAGAGTTGCACCAGCCCCAGCCATTACTACATTAGTACTGGGGTGCTGAAAGGATTGTCAAACTTTATAAATAAGTGAGTACAAACAAATAAAAATACAAAATATGAAAAATTTTAGCAGTTAATCATAAAAAATCGGAACAATGCTATAGCGCCTATTCTGCAAATATTTGTCGACTGTTGAAGTTAATATTTAATTAGATTCTTCACAACTCGTAACTCACAGTATTTTACCTACAACTGTAAATTATGCACAGCAAAAGTTTCTCAATATTCTAGCACATCTGTCAAAAATTATTCGCAGTTTGTTAAATATGAATCTGGGTCACACTCATTAAAAATTGAACTGATTCAAAGGAGCTGTGAAGTGTAACCTGTGTAATATTTTAAGTGGAACACAGATTTAAAATAAGATGACATCATAGAGTAGCAGAATACAGACAATTTATATATGTTACGGTCTATACCCGAATTCGGTTTATGACCGAAATAATGCGCAAAGCTAGTTTTGACCAACGAATATTGCCCAAACCCAAAATCTTACATTTAAACGGGTATTGAGTGTTATAAAATGAGCAAAACTAGTTTTGCGCATTTTCAATTGGTCAAAACTATGCTTTTAGGGAAAATCGCCGCATGCGCCGAAGAGATATATGATATAACAGTGTTTTAGATAATAATGGCATACTTTTCATAACGGCTTGTTATTCTATTTATTTTTTCAAAAAAGTTTCGTTAAAATTTTTTTCTAAACTTTATAGTTTCAGAAATATTTTGAAAATAGAAAAAAACAGATGTTCTTTTGTCTTGTATTGTTTTGTAGATCTGTCAGAAATAAAGCATGTTTTGATTAATTTTTACATGACGTGAACATATTATTATGTAGGTAACCATGGCAACGAATAGCAAATAACATATTGAATACTAGCCATTACTCGCGTCACCTCACGCGATATTACAAATTTTATTTTCTTTATTATTCTATATCAAATGTAAACATTTTGAAGTTGGAATGGTCCCGTCGCCCAATTGGCTGGAATTTTATTATATTGTTCAAAAAAAACTTAAGTTTATGCCTGTACTAGCAAATACATTATATTGTCGGCAGGCTTTGGCACTGCGATCCGAGTTTTTTTATAATTTTAAACGAGCCACAAACAGGTTTATAATAGTATTTTCAGTGACAGAGAAGTTCGTAATAGTTAACACTTAATTAAATAGTTGTACATAAGAAATAGTTGCCACCGAAACAACTTTCCTTGCAAACTTTCTTGACAGATACATATGCATGCGATTATAACATATTGAAAGTGAAATTAAAGCTCTATAAATCACACACGCCGTTAATATTAACTTCTTCATTACCGACTTACATATATGAATGTGACTACATTATACCTGTAACATAGTACATTAAATACATTCACGACTTGACTGTTGCATGTCCGTGTTTAGTGCCTTTAGTTGCCGCAATCAGCGCGTTAATCGTCTCCCGACATGAAACCAATTATTGCGTTGCATGATCGCTACAATATGACCAAACTCTACTGAATATCGCTAAAAATTGCGAGTACACATTGGTAAGGCATTTTTGTTTATGTGTAACATCTTAGCTCTTGGTATAGGCAGTAATTTTGTGAATGGAGGGTCACCACGTGTGATATTTTGAAAAAAACGATTTTTTTTTTTGCATAAATTGATTCCTAAACATGTGTAGAATATGCGGGTAAAGTGATTTTCCAATATTTGAGGTCGTTAAAAAGTTACAGCAATCAGAGTATCAGCTGTTTGGAGCGCTTACTTGAGCGTACGGTGGGATGGGGCATCGGACCTACTGTGAAGCTTCGGTTTAATACCTGAACCTGAGACCACATGTACACTTATAATATACATGTACTAGCGGCCCTGTACGTGCTTCGCTACGTATAAAGTGAAATAATAAAAAAAATTAATTGGAACATTTATCTATCTATAATTTTATTAATTGCTAGCTATTTTAAAATATACATGTGCGTATATGTGTGTATGGAAGTATATATGACTGCATACGTCAATAAAAAAATAGCGTAAAGTATTCGCGGATAACTGGTCTTTAAAACACTTGCTCTATTTCGAGCACTCCGGCTGCGCCGTCGTGCTCGAAAAAAAATAACGTAAAGTATTCGTGGATATACTGGTCTTTAAAACACTTGCCGGTACTTGTAAAACTGATTCGCCGTCATCTTGATCTATGATATTGCATCTTTCGCTTCAAATTTAGGTTAAAAATTTATTTATTAAAATTACACACCTATAATAATACTTGTTTTTCACTTTCTTTCAAATACGTATTTATTTTAAATTTCACTTGGATAGTAATTAAAGATTAACTGTCATAATATTTTGAAAACAATTGTTTCATTGTTTGTATAAAATTCCAAAACCTACTTACAATATTTAAGTATTTTCATACGTCAAAAAATCAATGCCACTTTTCGTTGTAATTTTATAACTCAAGAACGGGCTCACCTATCCAAACCAAATTTTTAGGCTTTGTTCGGACTATTTAGTAGATGGTTTATGTGAAGTTTGCACAAAATCGGTCGAGCGGTTCTTCATTTATCACATTTTTTATATATCTTGGCATTGATTTTTATAGATATTTGTTACAAAAAATGTGATAAATGAAGAACCGCTCGACCGATTTTGTGCAAACTTCACATAAACCATCTACTAAATAGTCCGAACAAAGCCTAAAAATTTGGTTTGGATAGGTGAGCCCGTTCTTGAGTTATAAAATTACAACGAAAAGTGGCATTGATTTTTATATATATAGATAGAGAGAGATTTAGAGGAACTTCCAAGAGGAAGAAGAAGGAATTTTATATGGACCAGACATAGCAAATTAATGGTAAGTAGAGATGTCATAAATCGTATTTGAATTTTTAAACGCGTTTTTTTAACTCGTCTCCACGACGTCTTATAAACGGTTTGACCGAACGCATTGAAATTTTAATGGAAGATTTGACACATGTTAAGTCATCGATTAAATTAAAATAATGAAAAAATTCCGAGCCGGTTTTTTTTGTTTCGTAACAAAATAACCGAAAAAAATCATGAAATTTGAAAATTAATTTTCTAAAACATGCCAATTATTCAATTTTTAATGTTTTCGAATGATTCTAGTTCAAAACCGTCGACATGGGTGCCTCTGGAGTGGTGGAATACACAATGCGATGAAGATTTTAGCCTGAAAATATTTTGACTTACTGTTGAAATGTCAATAAATATGTAATAAAAAGTTCAAACTTCTACATTCTCACCTCCTTAATGCAACACACGACCCAATCACTGATGACATTAGCGTACCAATGGGAATGGCACTGCTAAACTTGACCGCTAGAGGCGCCAACTATATAACCACCACTATTTGTGGACCATTCATACTACTGTGTACAAAATAAGTTTATTTAAAATAATAAATTATTGACAATGCCGATGTGTTGTGTTTATCAATGTTCAAATTATAAAGGTTTAACCAAGTGTGTACGCTTTCACGGCCGGTATTGATCCAAATCTTCTGTGATTTGTCGTTCCATTCAGTGGGTTGGTATTGCACAGTGCTGGTGTCCAGGTTTTACTTAGATTCAAACCTTCATCTTTGCGTTTGAATCAAGTAAAACCTGGACACCAGCACTGTGCAATACCAACCCACTGAATAGAACGACCAATCACAGAAGAGCATACTACGACCGAGTAGAGAACACGAGTATGCTGACTATAAAAGACGGAAGTACCACACTTGTTGACACACTTCCCAGTGAGCAGCCTAGAAGGAAACTTCGCCCGCTACCATATCGCCTTTGATAATGTCTACCGCAGTTGTAGACGAAACGTCAGGTAGAATAGACCACGGCATACAAGCCCGGAAATCTATAAAGGTTTTGTATTTTCAAAGGATTTGGAACTGAAAAAGAAGTGATTGCATGTTATCAGAAGGGAAAAAGCGCGTTTTCCTACAAAAGCCAATCATAACTTTGGTAGCTATATACCTGCTGCCATCTATAGTACGTTTCTCATGTGCCCATCTCCATTGACACCAGCGTTGCCAGATGTCTCGATTTTGGCGGGACGTCCCGATTTTTAAATCAAAATTAAATGTCCCGCGCGGGACAGGCTCAGTCCCGATTTTCGGGGATAACTTTAAAAGAAGTTAAATCTTCACAGAAATATCATGAATAAGTAATTCTTATACATGATTATTCTCTTATTGTAGGTTGCAATTTGTAACACTCACTCCACAGACTATTGTTTGAAACGCCATATTTTTCTAATGAATAAAACTTTTTTGATTTTTATTTCTGTTTTTTTTTTTTATTCTAACGACGAATGAGACACAACTATTTAACGATAGGGTAAATCTGATTTAAAATATTATACGTTTATTAAAATACATTTTCCATGGCTATTTTTGCTATCTATTGTCATGTAAACGTAATTTTAATTCAAATAAAAAGATAAATAGGTATTTGAAAACTTCTGATTATATACGTTTTTTTACTATGTCCCGCTTTCGACGAAAGAATCCCGCTGTTTTCACTCAAAGAGTTCCAAAATCCCGACTTGGCAAAAAAAAAACTGGCAACGCTGATTGGCACCAATCTTCCTGGACAATAAACTCCATGCTAATATTTGGCTTCGACCCGTACAGGACGGTATCCGGGTTAATCCCATGTAGAATAATAATTTTCACTGTGTGTTTAAATAAAGGTGCTTTAAGAGTTAGAGGCTATTTATTATGTGCATAAAATCGTATCCAGCGCGAGCCAATAACAGTTTTTTATGTTAAACATTGTATTGTAAAACCGTAATATGTAGCTGCATATCATGTTATCCATCGAGCGAGTGTAAACGAAAGGTTGCTATGAAGTCCCGCAGAGTTGATGAATTAAGTCGGGTGCATTCAATATAAAAAATTAGCATGTTCTAGCGCAAAACGCCCGTCTGATGTTTTTTTTTTCTTTATAAACGTGTTCCGCTTGAATATAGCAATGATGAGCTTACAATTCGCTGCAATACTTTGTTCAGAACATAGACGCCGAATATATTATTATTTACTTTGTTAATTTATTAAAGTGAAACTTTTATTCTATCGCCCCGAATTTTTCTGGCCGTCTGTTGCATGTCGCATTACAGGCGGCCGCGGTGTAGGGGTAAAGTGAAAGGCGTTCGGAGCAGGCGCTCGGTAGAGCAGTCAAGGCCAATATGGCGGCGCCCATGGTTAGCATCAGCTGACCGTGTAGTATGTATAACACATAGTCAGTATGTCATGCGGGCAAGTGTATACATGTTTTTATTCGTGTATTCATGTGAATATTGTTCTTTATCGTGATGGATAAGTGTCTACAATCCAATAAAAGTTTCACTTGCGTCGTGGTTTCTTAAAACCACACAAATGTTTTTTTATTTGTTGTTCTATTTATTGCTTTACACTTTAAATTTTTTTATGTGTAACAGTTTATCTCTCGGTATAGGCAGTAATTTTGTGAATGCAGCGAAAATGCGTAAAGGAAATGAGAAAAACGTGCGCTAGTCAATTTCACTATAATATGATTCTTTAGTGCGGCCTACAGCTGGCGCATATGCTGCAGCGCAGGTGTTAAAAACTGAAAATTCGCTCTAGGAATCGTTAAAACTGTTCAATTATAAACTAAGTTACGATTTTATTTATTTGTATTAATTGAGCTAACGTCTGAATAATTCATTAAAAAAACAACTCTCGCAGTATGTGGATTTTGTAATCCGTTAGTATAAATAACGCGGCGGTCAATTATTTCGAATACTGCACGTTGAATTAAAAAAAAAAACACGTGTCCAGTATTTTTAAAAGATCTATTCAGCGACACTAAACATGACCCCCCGCTCCCCTTCCTGAGAGCAGGGGCGGGGGTAACTTTGGAATTGTAAATGGTTACCCCCAATTTTTATTACAGAATTGTATTCTACGTTGAAAAATAAGACACTTTTATCGGAAACATTTTTTCGAATTCTGAGTAGATGGCGCTGTAAATGACGGAGAAAAAACCGATTGGGAAACAGTATATCATTCTTGTTTTTACGTATATAATCTCAAAGCTGCTTTCTTAGAATTTATCCGTGTTTTTATGTAATTAATTACTAATGTATTTAATAAGCGTGCTTACGACCGAGGTATGAAGGAAAATAGTCTGCCATGATGCTTGAGGCGAAGCCGAGGGCATCATGGCGCGAAGAGCAAGGATATCACACTTTCGGCCAGTGTGGTGTATACTATTTTTCTACATACCTCGGTCGTACGCACGCTTATTAAATATATTAGTAATTAATTACATAAAAACACAGATAAATTCCAAGAAAGTAGCTTTGAGGTTATACGTAAAAACAAGAATGACAGCTGTTCGCGACTATTAGCTAAGAGTAATAGGGTTGCTATGGAAACGACATCTAAACAACAGTTGATTGGTCGTTTTTGATTTACTACCGCACGAACGTACGAACTTTTCCGTATTGCAGCGTGTAAATCTCACCAAGGAGTAAATGTTAGACTTTCTGCATTGCAATTGGTGCCGAAAGTATGCACTTTCGATCGAGGTATGAAGAAAATGATATTATGATAGCACTCGCAATCCACAACAACTTTGAAAAGTCGACGCCAGTGGCTATAAGAATGCTGTGCAGTACAATAATGTACATAGAACAAGCAACGCGAGTCGCGACACTAAGCTCATTCCCTTTTAGTCTGGAGATGCGCTACCTGTACCGGAGATGAGTTGAATTTTTTAAATTGAATTAGTTATTAAAAAGATAAAAAAACACCTGTCGATAAAGCAAAGTATTTGCCAATAAATTATGCAAATTTTTTATCCTTCTTATCACTTCACTCGCGTAACACTAAAGTTATTTTTTATTGGGTCTTCGCTTGTCAGTGTTTCGGTAATTTAGTAAAGTCCTTCAATTTTTTTACTTACGTTTCATAAGAAATAGAAGTATGAAAATGGTGTTATAAAATAGTAACCTTAATCTTGAAGTAAAACATGTCATCAATACACATTGTTAATTTGTTAGGTTCGCGTTTTTTTTTACATGTACACTGGTGGTATAGGCTGTGTGTACGAAGCCTACTAGCGCCGCTAGTGGGTAATAGAGAATTATTGAACTCACTTTTTATAGAAATCGCGACATGTTTCTATGGTGATAAGTCAAAAACTTTAGTTGGCCATGATGTGTCAAAAAAATGTAATAAGGAAAACTGATTAAAATTCAGATTGTAAGCTATTATATAAATAGCATAACATAAAAGGTATGTGGTATTTATCAGTTATGACGTACAATATATAAATAATTATTTATATATTGTACGTCATAACTATACAAATCTAAGGTAACTTGTGTAATATATAACCTAGGTTAATTTAAATTTTTATTATATTGACATATCCATGTCAATCCATATTTTTTTATCTTTTTAGAAGCCTGAGGAAGTTGTAATTGACAATGAAACGTTGCTAAATTAGTAAATAAACATTTGTTAACTCCAAAATCTCATCATCATTTTTATTATTTAGAAAAAAATTTCTTAACAAAAATGTCTTCATAAAATAAAGAGAATAATGAACCGTCATGAAAAGTATACCATTATTATATAAAATTATACAAACAACGTTACAGTATATTATATCTCTTTTGCGCATACGCCGATTTTCCCCAAAAACAGCAGTGCTCTTCATATTTGCGTATCAAACATTCTCCCAAAATTTGGTTTCAATCCGTTCATGAATTTGACCTGTATGAACTCACAGACTAACAGACGCACAGAGTTTTTCCAAAAATATGTTTTTGGATTCGGTGTAAAATTTTGAAAAGTAAATTTTGACTTAAATTAGTATCACTCCACATTTATGAGTTGGAATGGCAACATGTGCCTAATAGTAGGTATCTAATTCAATATGAATTTTATTTAATGATATTTCAATAACCATAAAAAATATTAAACTGTGAAACAATTAATTTCAAATAAATTCCTAGTAACAAACAAATCAACAATGCAGATAAATTGAAATTTACGTACGTACAAAAATGTAAAAACCTACTACATATGCACACCCCATATACGAGCGTATCGTGAAATTTTATGACCCGGCTATTAATTCAAGCAATATCAGTTGGCATTTTTTTTCTTTTTCGATTTGTATACGCAGAATAACCGTAGGGTAAATGAAACTATTTGGTTACATATTGTTTTGTTGTCCGAGCGGGGTGGAGTAGTGATGAGAGCACTCGACTCGCATTCGGGAGGTACCGGGTTCGAAAGTTTTTACGTATTTTTGAGTAAGTTTGTGAATAATCCATAGGTTTTTTTTTGAACGTCAAAATTTAGCGTTTTCTATGACTTAAAAAAAGCCAAAATTTGGGCATATCGAGTTATCGAACTGGACCCCAAAAATGATGATACCGCAATTCTTTTTACTACCAAAACAAACATTTTCATTGATAAAACTACTTGAACGCTGCAAAAAATCTACTGGAGTATATTTTCACTTTTTTTTAGAATTAAGTGGACCGATAACATATTTTTAACCGACTTCAAAAAAAGGAGGAGGTTCTATGTTCGACTGTATATATTTTTTTCTTTTTTTTTATGTATGTTCACCGATTTCCCCGTCAATTATGGACCGATTTTCAAAATTTTTTTTTATTCGAAAGAGTGCACTTCCGAGGTGGTCCCATCGGAACCAAGTCAGGATCTGATGGTGGAATCCGGGGAAATCGAGGGAAACTCTCAAATTTCAAAGGCACGCATACTTGGCCTACCCATTGCAATACTTTATCTAACACTAAAAAGAGAAAAATAAAATATTTTTAATAAAAAAATTGAACCGACTTCAAAAAATATGCACTAAAAAGTAAAAAATAATTATTGTTATTTTTGGAGTCGGTGTCAGCCAAAATGAAATCTATTCCGAGAACTAGACATGTAAGATTTAAATTGCTACTTTCGAATTCCGATGTGACACCGACTCCAAAAATAACAATAATTATTATTTACTTTTTAGTGCATATTTTTTGAAGTCGGTTCATTTTTTTTGTTAAAAATATTTTATCATCTTTAATACGGACATTTTTTAATTCGATATAATTGAAAATACAGTGTAACCTTTTTATAACCAATCTCAAGGGACTGAGCATTTTTTTTTTCATTATAAAGAGTTTTCGTTATATGGAGGGAAGAAACAAAAATAACCAATTTCACCTAATTAATTTATTCCAAACACAGTCTCTTAACTTTGCTTGACGTTTTTTGCTATGCCAATATTTGTTTTGTATTTTATGAAGTATCTTATGCATGCCTTGGGATGTGGTGGAATCATCTTCATTAAACAATAGGAATTTTTCGATAAGTTTGACGGCATCAAGTGCTTGTTGATTGAATAGTTGGTGATGGTTTAGAATCGTCCTCTTTACGTCTGTAAATAGTTCTTGATGCCTAAATATGAACAAATTTCTTCGTAATAGAGAAAGGCTGTTGCGTTATAAAGAGGGTATTAATGTATGACTTCTAAGATAAACCAACCAAATTGTAAAAATTTCTACGTTATAGGGAGTTTTTCGTTATAACGAAGGACGTTATAAAGAGGTTACACTGTACATTTTATTTGAATACGGAAAGTCTTATGTACCTAGTTAGCCATATCCTGGTATTTTTATTCTAATTACTGTTCTTATGTAAAGTGATTACAAAATTTATAAGCCCTGTTTGTAATCACTAATATTTACCATGCGATTTTTAACTAGTGCGCTTATTTTTACTAAGCACTTGATAAGTTAGTATAACGTTGTTTTCTTGTCAATAACTGTACAGCTGACCTTATACTGAATGTTCAAATATTCGTTTTTCGTGTTCACACTAAAACACCAATGGATAAACATGACCGCCAGACGTACAGGCGGGTCAAGATCCTGTTACAGAATAATGCGCGGCATTCAATCAACACCAACATCTGAATTCAAACTAAATATCACAACAATGTTTTGTCATATAAAATTATATTTTTACCATTCAAACCCACAAGTGGGAAATGGTAGTTTAGGTCAAAAATCGCTTTTCAAAATTTTACAATATTTTTTAGTTTGAGGTCCCCCGAATATGTAGAGACCTATTGTTTTTGGGGAAAATCGGCGCATGTGCAGAAAATGTAAAAGTATTTTGAGTGGAATCTGTAACTATTGCTAGGGTTACCAGACGTCTCGGTTTTCCGGGACATGTCCCGTTTTCGCCCTCCTGTCCCGGTGTCCCGGAATTTTTTCAAAATCTATGCAAATTTCCCGGTTTTTAATAAAATCCCAATGGAGCGATGAACGCAACCGACTCTCAGTCAAAACGATTCGCGACCTTATGATGATCACCTTCAATTTCAATGACATGAATTGTAAACAGTTTTACAAATATCTACTCGAGCCTGAACATTCGAAACTATTGCAAAAAATCAGTGACTCGAAAAAATATTGTTAATCGACCCTCGAAGTATATTTTACACATGTATATATTCATGATTGAAGTGTTATGAACAAATAAACATACTGACCACTATAATTAAGTCTCTTTTTTCACTATATTTCTATCCTCAAATTATTCAAAATCGTGTTCGTCTCATATTAAATTACACGATTTCGATAGATATCGATTGTGGATTGATACACACAGCACACTTGAGATGTTTCATCAATTTTTGTGTGAAGAAGGGTTTTTTAAAGTTGTTATTAGGGTCGGAGGATTTTTCGTTCCTGACAGTTGCTCGGTACTGAGATAGAAGTGTAAAAATTGGGAACTGATAGATAGGAATAAAAAAAAAATAATTTTTTTACAACAATTTTTTTTAGATTTCAGAAATTTCAAAAATATTTTTTCATTCTTCAATTATCAATAGGGGGGGGGGGTGGCTGCAAAATGTCCCGTTTTTTCATTCAGACCATCTGGTAACCCTACTATTGCTACAAAATAACAAATAGAGCACATACCGCAATTCAGCGGTATGTGCAATTTAGAACTATAGAATAATATGGTCATCCTGTATGTACTGTCTGTAATGTTTGTGTATGCCGTAGGACGTAACGCACTGCTGATTACAGGACAACATCAGTTTTATTGGCAACACTATAAATTACACTGTTTAAGTTAAGTTTATGTTTGCGGCCGTCCCGGTTAGAGATAAACAGATTTTATTGTGTACAATATATACATACATCTATTCTACATGCTCTATATAGGTATGTTATGTAGCAAAGGAGGATTACAGTGGTTAAGGGAACCGTTAAAAATATTGCCCTCGTTCGGGTCCATCTGTATATCTATCGTTATGTCGAATATTGTACCAGTGCTTCACCAATGATTATCCACAGATCAAATTAGCGATACCACAACGGTCTGATTTATTTTTATTTCCTTAAAAAAATTTACTTTTAAATGGTATCAACTTTCGATAAACGTATACATATTATACTTGCTATTCGCAAATCCTGCATCACTTTTAGTTTCAGAGATATGAGCGTTTATTTATATTATTTGAGAAAAATTTAAAAACGCCATAACTTATAAACTACTAACGATACAAAGATGATTGTGGTCGGAATCGATTCAGCGCGATTTTTTCTATATAATTCTAGTAATTTAGAGCATATATGCTCTAAATTACTAGAATTAAAATTTTGTCGAAACTATGAGAGTAATCGAATTTTATCAAGAGTACCTTTTTGTAGTAAATGAGTCTCGTGATCCAGATTTCATACTCAAACTGATTTTTTTCCATTGGCGTAGAAGTTTTAGATGTTTAATTATCGAAAAAATCAAGTTCTACGCCCATGGAATGATATTCATCATTATTATGATATGGGTTTTATTGCCCAATAAAGCTATGCCAACGTACCAAATTTGAGTAAAATCTCATGAGCCGTTTCAAAGGTATAAAGCAAAAACGATTTGAAAATTGTACACTTTAATGCGTCTGGCAGGATGATAGAACCCTCGAAACTGTCTGGCTACTAATGAAACTTTATTTAATAGTTATCCAAAAAATATATATAAAATTCAGCTTTTATAAAATAACGTAAATATAATTATACAAATTACAATAGTTTAACGGTGTCTGGCAGGGGGTTGGAACCATACTAAGTGTCTGGCAATGAGCGACGCGAGTTTTAATATTGTTACGAATGAAATATTAAAAAATTGAGTTTTATACAATAACGAATTTGAGATGGAATTTTATACACCTTTGCTACCGGTTACCTGCCAAAGCCACCACTACTCAGGTTTCATGGGTGGGGATCATTCTTACCTGTATTGGAGACATCCATAGAAAAACTTTCAGCTTTTATAAAAATACGAAAGTCTGGCTGCCGCGGGCTCTTGTTCTAATAAGAATCACCTCGGTTAGAAGACATATGTAAACAATATCTCACAGATTTCGCGGTTTTCTTAAAAATAGAAAAAGTAAAAAGGGGGACGCTTCTTTCAAAATTCAAAAATTTTTGAAAATAAAAAGTCTGTTCTGTTTCGTTTGATATTATGCATACTTTCAGAAAAAGTCATTCTGAATCGATTCCGATCATCCGCAACCCTGTATCTCTTTTAGTTTCGGAGATATAGCCAATTTAAAACTGTTTAAATTTTTATACATTTTAAAGCGTCCTAGCGTCCTTACTAATCAAGATACGAATTCGCGCTTAGGCCTAATCGATTCAGCGTATTGTTTTCTATAAGACACGTCAATTATAAGCATATCGGGGATATTTATATATTTTTCCAAGTATCGCAAATCTTTTCATGTTTTCATGCGTTTTGAAAATCTGCAACTTGTTGACATTAAACGATTTTCGGCCTGTTTTATATTAACCGATCTTATAGAAAAAGTCAAGCTGAATCGATTCCGACAACCCTGTATCACCACCACACATATTTCTCCATAAGAAAATATATAAAGATTGTTATTACATTATCATAAGACCATTGTCAAATCAATGTTTTTGGCAACCCAGCATTGGCATCATAATATAGGCCACGCAAATTTACCCTGCAAAAACAATGAAATCGAACACACTGTATAATATCATTATACAAATTGATGCCATTTATTTTTGACTGCTGGGTTATCTTCTTCCCAACATTTTAGCACAGTCGTAACAAGCTAAAACAAGCGAAACATAATGATTTCTGTGTGGTATAATAAATTAGGATATTCTTCAATAGTACCCATAAAAATAATGACACATACATTAATGCTATATATAGGTATATGTTTACTTAGGTACATATTATGTAGACGTCATACCTACACTTATTATAATGAATAATGATTAAGCTACTTTTTTATTACATCATAAATCTGCAGCAAAATACTAGTCCGTTTACAACTGACTTAATTGAATGTAGTTTTTCGTGGGGTAATCAAACTAGTTGTTGATCATATTCGACTTTGTTTTACATAATTAGAATCGCTCGCTGCACACAAAAGAGGGGAATAATTTCTCCATTTATAGTCGCCTGTATGGCGTAAACTCAGGGCTTGATTCCAGTTTGTAGTTATATATATTTTTTAAATTATGCGTCTTATTCTAGTAGCCTAGCAAAATTCCTGGATGAAAATCTTTAAAACGATTGATTCAAGGAAAAAATGTCTAAAAACCTTTTTTATGTAGAATTTTGTAAACTACATTTTTTCTCATAACTATTTTCTTCGAAAAATGATTAATTTTCGATATAATTTCTAAAAGCTTGAATTTACCATGGTTGAAAAATAGATACTTTTCAGGATATACATCAAAATAAAGGTTGCCACAAAAACTCAACTTGATTGGAATTTTTTCGAAGTTTTGCCCTTTATTTTGTCTTATTTTCTTGTACAATAGGTTAACTTACGTCGAATTTTTGGATGATTATAGGATTTTTGAAGCAGTCATTTTTTGTCTCCATTCGTTAAGCAAATGATCTGATGCAAACATATAAAAAATACAAGAACAATAAAGAATTAAAATCGTTTGTAAAATAACAAATCTTCATTAAAACATAAAAAGGCGCGACATTTAATTGCAGAAGAACTACAAGTCATTATTTCTAATGATGACTCGACAAAAAACATGTTAACAGTAGCTTTTGCCCGTTTTAAAATAGCATACACAGAGTTCTCTTGTTAATAATTATTTATTCTTTAAAAAAAACAAATCACCGATCATAAAGAGAATCGAAAAGTGAAATATCAATAATTTAACAGGATACTTTATATGCCTACCATGTAAAATTCAAGTATTAGCATTTTCAAATTTTTTATTAGGACTATCATAATATACAGCCGAATCATAAAATCCCTCACGCATTGAACAAAAAATCTGACGGATTTATTTTAACAATTTTTCTTCATACCTCAATCGAAAGAACATACTTTCGGCATCAATTGTAAGGCAGAAAGTCTAACATTTACGCATTGGTGGGATTACACGCACCGATGCAGGAAGTAAGTACGTTCGGGCGGCAGTACAGCAAAAATAACCTACCAACTGTTGTTTAGATGTCGTTTCCATAGCAATCCTATTACATTTTAGCTAATAGTCGCGGACAGCTGTCATTCGTGTTTTTACGTATAACCTTAAAGCTGCTTGCTTGGAAGTTTTCATGTAATTAATAAGTAATTAATTAATTAATGTATAATTAATAAGCATACTTACGACCGAAGTATGAAGAAAAATAGTCCACACCACACTGACCGAAAGTTCGATATCCTTGCATCGGATTTTCCTCAGGCACCATGGCGCGCAGTGCAAGAATATCAAATTTTCGGCCAGTGTGGTGTAATGTGCTATTAAATCTTTGCAGCCGATTCTCGCAGAAAAATATTTTATGCAGTCTGTTAAAAAATGAGTTACACCGATTTACATGCAAACCAGTTACATTGTTCGAACTTTTTCTTTCCAGGAAGAGTAATTCTAAGCCTGGTGATTGTAGTTGATTCTCTATGGTCATTGATCTTATTTTACCAAGCTGTTTTGTCTTTTGCAAACAGTTATATCTACGCTGATCTGCCCCTAACCGTTTCGTTAACACTATTCAAAGTACATATAAACATGTCCCATTACAGCAATGCACATAGGTACGAATGTGCCAGCCTATACGTACAACCAATTTGCCTTTGCATGGCGCGTTGACGTTTCCCTCTACTAGTGTTTATACGCGAGCCAATGATGGCCGGAGAGAGTAATAAATAAACCAATTAAATACGAACGGACCGATGGAATTATCGTTAAACATGTACATACTCGTATATACGTAGTTATACAGACTGTACCGGAAGTTTCCGGGCAAGCATCAGAAGAAACTTGGTTCGGTCAATTTAGAAGATTCACCCAATTTTTAATTTAATCTTCCAGTGTCACGACAAATCCTCCTGACAAAGATTGAGAAGAAACGTCCATGGATCAGAAGAAGATTCAGAAGAATCCTCTTTGGATATTTATGTTCTATCTAATATCACGATCAGAAGAATCCTCTTTGAATAAAATTCATTCTAAACTCTTACAACCAGTTCTTTCTGAATCAGGTTTTGAGGAAACTTTCTTGGATCCGTCTTAACTTAACACCATGGTTCAGAAGAATCTTCTTTAGATGAAGGTTATTTTAACCATCCAGTCTCATGACCAGTTCTTTCTGAACCAGGTTTTGAAGAAACTTTCTTGGATCTGTCTTATAAAAAGGTTCTTCAAAACCTGGTCCAAAAGGAACTGATCGCGACATTGGATGGAATAAAATTTATCCAAGGGACATTCTTCTGAACTAAGGAGTTACTTAGTTCAGAAGAATGTCCTTTGGATAAATTTTATTCCATCCAATGTCGTGACCAGTTCCTTTTGGACCAGGTTTCGAGATCTTCTCGTTCGAGTGAATTGATAACCTCTTTTTTGAGGTTGGTAAGGAGATTTCGGTTCCATACCGTCGGTCTTTAAGAAGAATAAAATAGTTGGCAAAACCAAAAGTGCACATCCCGCAAGTTTTCCACTGTATGATAAAAAAATAACAATTAAAAATATTTTTAATAAATTTAAAAAGATTTAAAAATTTAAAGAAATAAATAATTAAAAATTGAAAAAATATTTTTTTTTAAGTTTGCAAAAATAAAAAAAATTAAGAACTATACATAATATAATATATAATTAATATCAAGTGGAATAAAATAAAACAAAATAAAAAGAAAAAAAAAAGAAAAAAGTCAATGATACCGTAAGGAATCGAACCCAGGACCTTGCCCTTGGGGATCCAACGGCATAACCATTACGCCACGGCTGCCTAATACGTGTAGTGGTGTTATCACGGTATACAAGTGTAGCACTTGTTTTATGGATTACACTATATTTTCACAGCAATTATTATATTGTTTTTAAACTATTAGCTGTCAAAAATAATAAAAAATAAAACTGTTTATAAAAATTAAACGACTGAACACATTTTAGTGAATTTAAATAGGGTTCTGGTCTGATAGTAAACAAAGTGAATAAAATATAACCCAAGGCAATCCGACCAAAATTGCGATCTGTAGAGTCGTGACGTACGTACGTACATACGTACGTACGTACATACGTACAGACCAACCGACAACTGCTGTTTGTGATTTTCAATTACAATTTTAATAGTATTTATGAACTCAAATTGATTTAAAAATGGTTCTATTTTATAGATTAGAATCTCCTCTTTTCAAAAAGCTTCAATTTGAATGGATTTCGTGTGAAATTAACTTAAATATAACTTCTTATATGAACGAAAGTCAGCTCTGACGCACAAAGCGATAATAAAGCACATACCGCTAGTTTAGCGGTATGTGCAATAGGAACATAAATTATGGAATTACACTTTACCATTTAGATAATATAGCTGCTACCAGCGGCTCCGCATCCGATTGAAATGAAACAGCGACAACGACTCCACCACTTTAAAAAACAATGTTTCTACACTTTGAAATCTCTTCCAGCAGTCTTTGCGTGCTATATAGGTATATTACGTGTGAATTTTGAAAACATCCTCTTGAGGAATGATTTGCAAAAACGCTGAAACCCGTAATTCTTTAATTCTTACTAAAAGTCTAAATATAAATTTTCATATCCCTAACTTTAGAAATAATCGGTTCTCCATACAAACGTTCATCCTCTATTTCACCCCTTCAGAGTTGTTTTTTGAGACAAGCAGTAGCCAATGTCCTTCCTTCGGGTGCAATCTATCTCCTCGCCAAATATCGAAATCTGTTCAGCGGTTAACGCGTGAAAGCGTAACAAACAAACAAACTGACATTCGCATTTATAATATTAGTTAGGATTCGAAGGGACATCCTTTATATATAATACAAACAGTGTTAATGTTTATAGTACACCGATTAGTTGTTCAGGTCAGTTGTTGATGTTTTTATTCCGTCCGACAATTTTAATTATATATTGATGAGCAGTACACGTTAACTGTACAATGTAAACTAACGTTCCGTAAAGGATCAATAATATAATTACACATTAAATGGAATTCTGCAATCAAAAACTGCATACACTATTTTAAGTAAACATTTGGGGATACGGTAATTCATTTGTTAAAGTTCCTGTTCAAATATACTTGTTAGATGTACGACCAACAAGCAATGAATTATGCTTTTTGTAACCTTAAAATTTGTGATGTTATAACCCTTAACCCGACGTCACAAAATTCATATTTGAAAAGCTATGAACGTTTGGCATTTGGTGAAAACATTTGTGACAGACTTGAGATGAATCTCCTGAGGTTACCTCCAGCCCCGGATCTACGATTTTTTCGAACCGGGGCAGAAACTTGATAATGGCGCCCCCTTTATCCAGCGTTTGAGATAAATTACTTAAAAAACTCAAAAATATATAATGGTTGGCATTTTTCGTGAACAGAAAACAAGCAGATTGAGTAAACCGGAAAAAGGACACATTGGATGTGGTTTTCAACCATATTATATTATGATTGTGGCGCCCTCTAGGTCCGGGGCTAGTTACCTCAATGCCAAGACTGCTGTGCTGATAAAGGAATCGAGAAAGATAATCTAATGAGGAAACTCGAGTTAATTTTATCGCGATGCAGGACGGCCACTTACGAATCAGGAAGAGATTACATGAGGCACAAAATGTCCTCACTGGATGTTTGGCTTGGACAGAAGCACCTTTGAGCGCGACGAAAAATCGACAACAAATAGCATTATACGGTAAACATTACATTTTTATTTAGAAAACCGAGCGGTGTAGCATAGTGGTGAGAGCACTATACCCGCATTCGGGAGGTACCGAATTCGAATCCCGGCGAAGGCAGATGTGGCTGGGATTTTTTCCTGCTGCCTCTCTTCGAGAAACGGTAATTCCTGTACCGGACATCTTGTTGCGGTTTCCCTCAACAATTCCATATAAATATCCAGATGGTTCCTTTATTCAAGGCCATGTCAAACTCCTATGCTCCAAATTTGCCTACCTTATCCTAATTTCCTAAGAATTCCTTCATTCGCCTATTGCTATTAATTAAGATGAAGTTTAAAAATAGTAGAAAATAACGGGAAGTATGGTAGATAAAAAATAGTAATGGTACGGATGGCGTCTGATTTTTTTTTTATTTAGAAAGAAAAAGACAAAATACTTAACACTTAATTTGGTATGAAATACATAAGTAAATTCTTATTTTAGTGGGCTGTTGACGATATCCTAACCAGATAAAAATAATGTTTTTCCTCAAAATATATTTTTCTCTTAAAAATACTTTTAACGACAGAGACACCTTCTTGGAATCCTAACGTAGCAAGACGCCTCGGTTGGGAATAACTTTCTTAAACTATAAGATAATGCATATTGTTAACTGGTTGTGTATTGAATTTATTGAAAGCAGTACATATACATAAAATGTGATAACATTTAAAGTGCCACTTTGTATTAGAAGCAACACGATATTTTACCTCTTGGTTCTTCGTGTTTAGCGATCTTTTCAATGGATAAACAGTTAAATTTATGATGTTACTGTACTACGATCATATTGAAATTACTATTGCTTTATCTATAAAGCTATGCAAGAATTGCAGTAAAATCCTTTGAAAGCAACAGAAATCTATAGGTATATAATACAAAACTTTACGGGAAACGTCGTCTGCAATTTTAACAAAATCCGTTTACTGTATGTAAACGCGTAAGGTGCACATATGGAAATTAGCATTGGGAAAAAATACTTTGATCAGAATTAGCCATGACTGCATTAATTGTTATTTCTATTGAATTATCGTGGTAATCTTGAGGATTTTTATTTTATTTTGATTTATTTTGATTTTACTTGGCTTTTTTAATAATAGAAAGCTTTTATAAATCATTATTTTAATTTTTTTGTACAAAAATAAAACAAAAAAACAACTCCATCTGTTTAGTTTACTAATTTTTTTTATTTTTTCTACACTAATAAACTTCATTGTAACTATCAGAAAGTATTTACATTTGGCATTTTAATGATTTATTCAAATAATGGCATTTGAATGATTTATTCAAATAATGGCATTTTAATTATTTATTCAAATAACAAGTATTAATGATTTTACAGGCGAAAGCCAAAGAAACTCAAAAAAAAAATAATACATAAGTAGTAAAATATAAAAAAAAATAACAGTTTGAAATAACTGTCTTAATAATTTTTTTATGGAACTCAAAGAGTTATCCATAATATCAATATTATTTTTATTGATTAGATCACACATCACATGCAGTGGCGAATTTGCCAAGCGTACGGTTTTAGCATTGGGCAAATAAAAAGTAGAATCATTATTTATCTGAACAAAATTCAAGGCGAATTAAATTTCTTAAAATACATGTTTATAAACTTATGTACATACCTGTGGGTTGGTGACCGACCAGGGGATTGACTTTTACGACTATGAATAATATTTTAATAAGTCATGGTATTTCTATTGTAACATTTTAGACTATGCACCAATACAATTAATATTATTGTAAATGTATATCTTCTAAAATAATTACAGCAAAATAAAGAAGTGTTTCAATAAAATTATTGTGAGACAGCAAGTAGCCCTGTTAGTAGAGAAATGCCCAAATACTAGACTTCTTCATCTGCGTGAGTAAAATTTATATTATAACTTAATGTTGGGAGTTAAGATTTAAGAAGCTGTTATACTAGATATAAAATGCGAATACTTCGTAAGTGAATGGTTTCAAGCATTTTCAAAAATGAAAATGCTTGTTGCTTGGATATATATATATTTGTTTGCTTGGTGCTCCAAGTTTTGGTGCTTTACCCAGCTTTGCTCTGAGTCTTGATCTCTTCCGGGGGTTCAACTAAATTGTGCCGATCTCTCCTATAGGGCATAAACTAATAATGCAACTATCAATAGTTAATGGATTGCTACTTTATGGCACATTTGCTAATGCTAGCTAATCTGTTGCGTCGCAAATTATTGACAGTAACTATTATAGTTTATGCTGCATATATATCGTTAATATGTGGTGTATAATAAGGTTAATTATCTAACCAATCATAATCATAAAATATGAATGCATCCAGTTGATGCAGTGTACGTTTACCAACCACATTTTATAAAATAGTACATTCGAATATCAAATCAATCAGAAATTTCTGATTACACCTTTTAATGTAAGCCGCATATTATGGATCAATTAACACTAATTCGTTGTTATATTTAACAACTAGCGGTGCGCTCCTGCTTCGCCCGGATTTGTAGAATTACATAATAACATAATAGTCAGAGTGCCCGTCGGCAAAATTTTTATTGATACATACTCTCCCCAAACTTTGTATATGGCTTCATTAGGCCTAGTCTGACACCTATTTCCTCTATGACTTTTCTTGATTTTGGAGCGTTTTCCGTCTAAAGTTTCCGAAAGATGTCGTTTTGACGACATGTTAAAATTTATAGATAGTTGGCAAAACCAAAAGTGCACATCCCGCAATTTTCCACTGTATGATAAAAAAATAACAATTAAAAAATATTTTTAATAAATTTAACAAGATTTAAAAATTTAAAGAAATAAATAATTAAAAATTGAAAAAATATTTTTTTTTAAGTTTGCAAAAATAAAAAAAATTAAGAACTATACATAATATAATATATAATTAATATCAAGTGGAATAAAATAAAACAAAATAAAAAGAAAAAAAAAAGAAAAAACTCAATGATATCGTAAGGATTCGAACCCAGGACCTTGCCCTTGGGGATCCGACGGCATAACCATTGCGCCACGGCTGCCTAATACGTCTAGTGGTGTTATCACGGTATACAAGTGTAGCACTTGTTTTATGGATTACACTATATTTACCAGCAATTATTATATTGTTTTAAACTATTACCTAGCTGTCAAAAATAATAAAAAATAAAACTGTTTATAAAAATTAAACTACTGAACACATTTTAGTGAATTTAAATAGGGTTCTGGTCTGATAGTAAACAAAGTGAATAAAATATAACCCAAGGCAATCCGACCAAAATTGCGATCTGTAGAGTCGTGACGTACGTACATACGTACGTACATACGTACGTACGTACATACGTACAGACCAACCGACAACTGCTGTTTGTGATTTTCAATTACAATTTTAATAGTATTTATGAACTCAAATTGATTTAAAAATGGTTCTATTTTATAGATTAGAATCTCCTCTTTTCAAAAAGCTTCAATTTGAATGGATTTCGTGTGAAATTAACTTAGATATAACTTCTTATATGAACGAAAGTCAGCTCTGACGCACAAAGCGATAATAAAGCACATACCGCTAGTTTAGCGGTATGTGCAATACTGTTTGTTTTTTTAATTGGATAGCTTAAAAACTTCAACCAAAACTTAAATTTAAAATTTCTGACACCTCGAATATGTCGAACATATTTTAATTGGTTCATGTTATTTGTCAGAGAACATTATTTTAGCGTTTTGGTTGAAGTTTTTAAAAATTAAAAAAACAAACAGTATCTATAAATTTTAACATGTCGTCAAAACGACATCTTTCGGAAACTTTAGATGGAAAACTCCTCAATATCAAGAAAAGTCATAGAGGAAATAGGTGTCAGACTAGGCCTAATGAAGCCATATACAAAGTTTGGGGAGAGTATGTATCAATAAAATTTTTGCCGACGGGCACTCTGACAATAACGTTCAAGCTTAAAAATTTAATGAATTACGGTCAAATTTCAACCACTTGGCGTGCACTAGTTCAATTAAATGAAACACAAACATTAACAACAATTATAGTTCGCTGAAGCACAACTGTAGCATAAGGAGCCCACCACGGCATGGTATCTCGCTGACCTGGGCATTCACAGTTTGATTCTCGGCGTGCGGGTAACCGGCCATCGACTCAACGCGCCGCCACCGCTCCTTAAGGACATGACATATATACTCTAGAGCCTTCCTGGATTTAATGCAAAAATAATTTTTCAAATCGGATTAGTATTTCCTGAGAACAGCGAACAAACAAACTTTCTAACTTTGTTATAGTAGTAAACTAAAAATCTAGTTTGGGGGGTTAAAAGCAGAAATTTAATTTTAAAAGCAGCGATAGCGAGACGTGAAATTCGCAGCTAACACATTCTCTAATATTTTAACAAGCTTCGATAGTGTTCTAATTGTAATGCTGGGGTGAGGTTAGACGGTATAAACGACGCAATGCGGGCAGCATGTGGATGTCTAATAAAACACAGTGTCACGAACGATAACTGTGAACGAAACGAATGAAATTAATAGTTGAATATCGAGAGCCTACCAAATACAATAAACAAGTCGTGAAGTGGGTCGTGTTCTAAAAGTGCGACTCGTGAGGTTCACACGACCCAACTTCCTAATATAATGAATATTGAATATTTGGAATGAATAATAATAATATAATAAATTAAAACATATTGTTTATAATATTAAAATAACTAGTACGAGATACAAGGCTAAATTAAAAACAATATCTATTCACCAAACATATTTAATGATCAATGTTTCGGGGTAAAATTTATGTCTTCTTCAGGACCTTATAAAATTAGCAAATTTGAGAATTTGAGGAAATATTATTTTGCAACAATATCATAAACTTCCCTATATATAATAGAAAGTAAATAAATCGCGAATCGGTCCTTTAAGCTGAAGCCTTATCCACTACGCCATGGAACGACTGTGTGGCAATTTTCATAGTATAGAAGTGTAGCACATATTCTACGGTAATTTTTTACAGTAATAATTATATTGTTGTTTTACCATCCCAACTCACAAGTGGTAAACTATTATTAGGTTAAAAATCACTTTTCAAAATGTTACAATATCTTTCCGTTTTGAAGTCCCCCGAATCCAAAAAACACATTTTTTCGAAAAACTCTGTGCGTCTGTTAGTCTGTGAGCACGATATAGCTCCAACGGATGATCGGATTGAAACCAAATTTTGGGAGAATGTTTGGTATGCAAGAGCCTTATTGTTTAGTAGGGAATATCGGCGCATGCGCATAAGAGATATATGCTTTAACAGTGTTTTTTTATATAATATTGGTATACTTTTCATAACGGCTTATTATTTCTATTTGTTTAAATTTTTTTTAAACTTTATAGTTTCGGAAATATTTTTAAAAAAGTCCGCTGTTCTTTTGTTTTGTAGATCTTACAAAAATAAACTAAGCATGCCAGGATTAATTTTTATATGAGGTGTAAATATTATGTAGGTAGCCAACACAACGAGTAGCAAATATCATATTGAATACTAGTCGTTACCCTCGTCACATCACGCGATATCACAAATTTTATTTGCTTTATTATACTATATCAAATGTCAACATTTTGAAGTTGGAATGGTCTCGTTGCCCAATTGGCTGGAATTTTTTTAACTATTGGCTGTCAAAAATAATAAAATACAATTGTTTATAAAAATTAAACTAATGAACACATTTCAGTGAATTTAAAGTAAGGTTCTGATCTTATAGTAAAACAAAGTGAATAAAATATAAACCAAGGCGATCCGACAAAATTGATATATGTAGAGTTCGGACGTACGTACGTACATACTAACCGACAACTGCTTTTTAAGACCATCAATTACAATTTTAGGAGTAATTATTAACTCGAATCAATCTAAAAATGGTTCCGTTTTCCCTTTGCAAAAAGTTACAATTTGAATGAATTTCGTGCGAAACTAACCTAACTTCTTGTATGAACGGAACACAGTTCTGACGCCGCCAAGCGATAATAACAGTTACTAAAAAAGCTGTTACTGTTATTTCGGCTAATCACTAGTAAAATAAATAGTGGAACGAGAAGGTGAAATTACTACGTCGTCACATTATACTAGAGCTATGTCGAGATAACGCAGCTACATTGTATAGAGGTAATATGCAATATAGGTAATTGCATAACGCAGACCGACTAAAACCTATTGACTGTTATCGTGAGCTGAGCTGAGCGATGATAACGTTATTGGGGTCGACTGATCCCATGACGTGTTGAACGCGCGGTGCTGGGCGCAGACAACGGCGGCGGGGTCGATATCGGGGGACTTGTCTTATATTTATGTGATTCTGTCAACAGACACCATCCTGAAAAGCGCACCAAACCTGTATCGCTGATTAACCTATACCAACCCGCGTGTTGTAAAGATCGATTTGTTGCGTCAACGTTACAGTACGAACGAGATTTGTTAAGTGAAACTTCTTTGAAATTTTCTGTCACGTTAAAGGGGAAATGATTCAACAGCGGAGAAATAATAAGAGTAACCTTGAGCGAAATTGAAAGGAAGGGGCATTTACATATACAGGTTGTATTTTTAAAAACCGAATACCTACCCTTTTATTTCTTAGAGGAAGGGTTTTCGAAAAAAAAGTTTCGGACAAAAGTTACAGGGAATCAAGGGGGAAGAACAGTGATGTAGTTTTTTTTTTCGTTTGGTGGAGGTGTCTCCAAAATATCAAGGTCACCTACACTTTCTTAAATACGACGCTGTATTTTTTATCTAGGATTATTGTTCTTTGGGTCAAAGAGATCAACTCTTGTACCAAACATTTTTGGATTTGATGCCATCGTGAACCGTTTGATTCTCAATTCATCCCGTTTCCTATTTTAGTAGATTGTGTGAGTCGGAAAAACCCCAGAAAAATTTTTTCCGACTCACACAATTCACTAAAAAAGGAAACGGGATGAATTGAGAATCAAACAGCGGTTCACGATGGCATCAAATCCAAAAAAAAAAAACAGCGGTTCACGATGGCATCAAATCCAAAAATGTTTGGTACAAGAGTTGATCTCTTTTACCCAAAGAACAATAATCCTAGATAAAAAATACAGCGTCGTATTTAAGAAAGAGTAGGTGACCTTGATATTTTGGAGACACCTCCACCAAACGAAAAAAAAAAACTACATCACTGTTCTTCCCCCTTGATTCCCTGTAACTTTTGTCCGAAACTTTTTTTTCGAAAACCCTTCCTCTAAGAAATAAAAGGGTGTTCGGTTTTTAAAAAACCATACTGTATGTATAAACCAATGTGGCAATAATTGATTTATTCAATATTTTTGGGTGTGTTTTATAATATTCTATAACTGTCAAAGAACTATATAATAGAAAAACGACGAATAGTTGTGACATAAATTGACAGTCACTACCGTGAACAGTACTGAGGTAACTGCTGAGATAAATAGATAAATGAACAGTGAGCTAAGTAAATAGTTTAACATAAATAATCTCTTGTATATAGTTAATAAATAAGTGTGCTAAATAAACTTTGGTGTGTTTATGTGTTGTAAATATTTTGTGTACATAAATAGTGACTTTGTATTAATTATTACTTATTCTTTTATTTTATCAGTTAGAATTGCGTTGTTTTGTTTCTGTTACGTTATAAAGAAGTACTTTTCGTTTGTTTGTTTTGTTAATGTTTAACTATTGTAAATAAATATTTTCCACCACGAACTAGAGCAGTTTTGTTACAATACATACTTTTAGAAGTGTATTATTACATACTCGTACATATTAAATATAGATACAGTATAAACAATCTCTATTAGGTAAAATGGTTGATATCAGCATATTCTAGTTTTCAAGCTGGTTGAAACCCAAAGGTCAGCTTAATCGAAGGAAAAGCGATTATAACGGCAGAATTACAATTTACGCCGGACTGGTTGCAATGCTTTAATCTCATACATATTGCCTACCATGCGTATAGTCCGTTTATTCATAATACCTAACGTACTGAATTTGAAGGATTAAAATTGAATATGTTTTTTACAAAACGTACAGTGGAGTCTCGGTAACGTGAACGATACGGTACAATATTTAGAATGGACCTTCAAGATGGACATAGGCTATGGTTTAGTATCGCGTGAAAATAAAAGCGCTTTTCGTGAAGACCAATTTTGCAACGTAAGTCGACGAAAAAACGGTGGTAATCTACAAATTCGTGCGAAGCCTGACCGGACCGCTAGTCTTAAAATATAGATCAGAAAAAGAACAATTTTATAAATAGTAAATATATTCCGCATTATAATGAAACACTCGCTATATAGTTTGCAGTGTCATTTATAAATGTTACGAAATAATATTTTCCAGCGAAACCACAATGTGTTTAATTAATGTTTTTATGGCGCTTAAATTTATAACAATATTAACATTTTCGCAGCTGAATAAAAACGCTTGAAAAATATTACGTTCTTTCTATAGAAAACCTGTTGTTTTTACGCGACTCGTCGGGATTAGTGGTTATATAGGTATCTGACGCAAAAACAAAGTTTGAAAAAACTCAGGCAAAACTTGATTTTATAAATTTTAAACAACAATTGGAAGACGAGTTATTTTTAGTTTCTTACACTTTTAAAAACACGAATGAAAAGTTTTTTTTTTAACTTTTAATATTACTGATTCATCTGTGATCAGTTATTCACAGTGTAGATAATAATAGAAATCAGTATCTAGTAATAATAATAATAATAATAATACATATTTATTTGCATTGCCAAAAGAAAAATGGATACAAAACGTCACTTACATTTACCTACATCAAGTCGCAAAGATCATAAGGCACAGATCTAAGGAAATATTGTTTTAATTCTTTTTGGAACTTCCTAGAATTCTTTTCTTTTTTAATCTTTTCTGGCAGCCTTCCGTAAATTTTGTAACCTATATATGTAGGGCATTTTTCATAAAATGCAGTTTTATGTTTTATGGCAACGTTATTGCTGGGTCGTGTATTATAGTGCCTCAAATTGTAATCTTTATCAACGAAATAATTTAATTTGTACATTTCAGTAATAAGTTCATAACCAAAAACCCCGTAGTATGTTAAAATCATATTTTTCTCAAAAACTGGTCGGCAAGAGTCCATATATTTCAAATTAAATATCGATCTCAAAATTTTCTTCTGAATTTTAAAAACTCTATTTCTGTCTATTGATGCACCCCAGATAATTATATTGTATTTTATAGTTGTCAAAATAAATGCATGATAAAATATAAGTAGAGTTTTTTGGTCGTATACATAATTATGTAACTAAAGAAAAATCTACGAAATACTGTTGGTATAATTTAAGTGTGAAATTTAATGACATGGAAAAAGAGAGTAAAATTAAAATTAAAAAAAAGATGATTAGAAGCGTTTGGCTTTGTGGTGGTCTTGATTTTTTTAATCTTGGGTTATCCGTTTTTGTACCCATTTTATGATGTTGCTTATCTGGGCTTGATGTTATTCTTGTGAGTAATTTTGTTGTTAGGGTTTTTATATATATGTATTTGTCAACTGTAGGAATAGATAGTTCGTATTTGGGTATTACAGATGAATTAAGGGGCTTCAATAATTGTCAATTTCTTTTTACTTTCCCATATCTAGCGACTGAAGTCCGTAGAGAAAGTTGTGATAGTGCAAAAACTTTGATATTGTCTTTTTAGAAAATGTATTGTTTTTAAAATATGACTTATTGGCCTGGTTGTGGTCGCATCTAGAGTCCAAATCGCTAGATCGACTTAGCTCAAATTTTGCATGTACATTCAGGAGAAGAAATCGCATAAGCGTGATAACACTAGCCATTTCCAGAGAAGAGAGACTGTATAGAAGTTAAATCCTGTGTTATATTTGGCGATCACGCCGAAACGCAATCCCCACCCCAATTGTCAGATGGCGATGCGGCGCACTCAAGCTTCAGAACCGCAACGCCAGGTGACGATCATTAATAATTTCAGTTTCACACCTTAATCATTGTATTTTTCGCAATTTTTTATTCATTTAAAAAAATCGACAAAATTGATGAATTTCTTATATTTATTTTCTACGGTGTTTAGATACAACGCTCAAATTTACTTCTGAAGATGAGAGATGAAAATATACGGTCCCCACCTGTCTACACCGACACTAAACCTCGATCGTTCTGTCATCTAACAGGAACAAGACAAACTAAAATTTCCGGCCACACTGTTCCATTAGAAATAAATTTCTACACAGTCTCTCTTCTCTGGACCGATATCTGTCGCATGAAACAATGTGGCGTCAGCTACTGGGTAATGCACACAGGTGGAAAGAACCGAAGTTTTCGCAGGTAGTGATAGCAACGCCATCCGCGTGCACCAGAAAACGGTCCATTAGAAATAAACTTCTATACAGTTGGTATCTCCATTATGAGAAAAGAGTCTTGACGGACAATAAACTGCGAATACATGCTGTTGCCAGAATATTCCCAGCTTGAATTAATGATCACAATGGACGATTATATCTATTAACTATAATATTAAACGTAAATAGTGTAATATTTTCTAACATCCATGTAACTATAATACCGTGACTCATATTTCATGAAGCATTTCATCTTCCAATCGCCAACGTATAATTCACCAATGCAGGTACACACAGCTTTACGTACATAATAATATATCGGCACGATGTGCACCTTATTTTATTATAAAGCAGGACACAGACAGACGACAGTCATATCTATCTATATATATAAAAATCTCGTGTCACAGTGTTTGTTATCTAACTCTTCCGAAACGGCTTGACCGATTTTTATGCAATTTTTTATGTATACTTGCTAGGTCTGAGAATAGGTCGTAGGCTACTTTTTATAGCCCTAGGTGATAAGGGTGGCCCTCTTCAGATTTTTTTTTTATTTTGGACAAATTTTTTTTTATTTTTTATGATTTGCCACTAAAAAATACCTACTTATATAATACTTAAATATTTTCACCGTTCTACCACCAACCCCTATTTTTAATAGCGATATTAGTATTTTTACTTTCATCCACAGATGGCAATAGGGTTGTAAGATGGCAATATATGAAATTTTTTGTGTATACTTGGTAGGTCTGAGAATAGGTCGTAGGCTATTTTTTATAGCCCTATGTGATAAGGGTGGCCCTCTCCAGAATATTTTTTTTTTATTTTTTGGATAAATATTTTTTTTATTTTTTGTATGATTTGCACTAATTTTCACCGTTCTATTACCAACCACTATTTTTTAATAGCGATATTAGTATTTTTACTTTCATCCACAGATGGCAATAGGGTTGTAAGATGGCAATATAACGGTAATTTTTTTTGTTAGTTAGCTCATTTATCGAGGAAGGCTATAGGTTATATAATATCACGCTACGACCAATAGGAGCGGAGCATCAATGAAAAATGTTGAAAAATATACCTGAAAATTTGTCCGCCCGACAAAAACTTTTGAACGGTAACTCCGATCATCATGAAATTTTCACACAACATTCATCTTGGTAAACTAAGATGAACGCGCGTACTCATGTCCAGCGTATTTTTTTCTGTAAGTATTCTCAATTTCAAAAGCATTTAAAGAATTCAATTTTTGCAATTTTTTCAAGGCATACCCCTTTAAAAAAATGCGATTTTTGACGAAAACCGAAACCTTTCAGAACTTTGGCAAAATCATCATGCTTATAGAAAAAAACACGCTGAATCCAGAATGGTCGTGAAATGTCGTGTGTCGTCGAAAAAAAGTTACGAACTAAAAAAAATTGTATTTAACCATCCTCCCTCTCCTTTTGCAAGTAACGCCACTGACTTAGTGGCCCACGTGCTAGTACTAAAAAATATAATTAACAAAATTTGACCCATTTCTCAAAAAGGTTCGCCATCACTGGACTAGAATCTGCAGCCAGCACCAAGCGTCAGTCTAGCCGTGCTGGTTCGGACTAGTGTGCTAGCGATGTGTCATTTTCATTAATTAATTTGCATTGATAAAACTACTCGAAAACTGCAAAATGTCTACCGCACATTGGGTAGCCTGTATACTAATATTTGATGGTTTGTGTAGGTCTGCGCTGGTCTAGTGTGCGACATTGCGCAGGTTTGGGTTGTGCAGGTCACTGCTTAACAAAGGTGCGCAGTCTTTTACGTGGATAATATTGTAACGTCTATAAGTCGCTGACACAGGTAAACGCAAACTCGTTTGATATCTTCGGTTGGTCGCGGCGGAAGATAATGATAATATAAATCTTCATTTCTGTCAATAGTTTTCATGGTCTTTTATCTTTATGTGTGGCGTATTATACATTGCTAGTAGGTACACAAACAACGAACCAATTATACAGTATGTCCCATATAAAAGGAAAGGGGATTTTTGCTATTAATAATAGTCAGCGAGTTCTACCAGTTAGTGATCAGTCCACATGACTTTTTATTAGGAGCTGGTTCCGTGTGCTCCGCTCACTAAAAAGTCGCTCAGAGCGAGTCGTTCAAAGGAGCGACACTAGACAGTACGCACTACACAAGAGTGCAGACTGCAGAGAAGTCATGTAGCATTGCACAATGCGCAGGACAATACACACACTCAGCGCTGAGCTCATTTTAATATGATTCTGATCTTATATTATTCGCATTTTGGATAAACTATAAAGTATAATAAAAGCTTAACAATAATAATGTTTATTGTTACAATATTATATCTTTGTCAACGACGTAAATGTGAATGGTTTAAGTCACTGTACGCTTAGTACCTACTATTACACTTACAGTGTGTCATTCAACATTAAATGACTCAGCAAAGATAACTCCGTACGTGCAAAATTTACTAGTGCCGCTGTGTGCGCTCTGTAAATGTGAGAATGCAACAGTACAGAATAGTTCAGCACAGAGGAATGGCGCTCGGAGTGAGTCATTCACAAAAAAAGAGCGACTCGCTCCGCTCCGAGAAAAACGACTCGCTCAGAAGCGACACATCACTACTTCCCAGTCACATGAGTCATAATAAAATCAATGGTAAAAAATATTTTTAAATACAAGCTTTTATTTAAATGCTCTAAAAAGAAGATAATAAACTTTAAATTAAATCAAAATCAACCATTCATTACATTCTACAATTTATACGATATAAAAGCTTGGCGCGATATATTCCTGTGTAAATTTATTCTATGACATACATACATTTTCTTCTTAGAATTACTTGTGTCAAGATCAAGTTACATATTATATTGTATTCTTGTTTATTTACACAGAAAAATCTCACGACAAGCTTTTATATCATATAAATTGTATTATGTAATGAATGATTGGGAATGATTTAATTTAATTTTTAGAGCATTATAAAAGTTTGTTTTTAATTTAATTTTCAAGTTTTTAGCGTGATTTATTAAAAGTGCGATTCGCATCCGGACGAAAGCCGAACCGGTCAGTTAGTTATTATAATATTGCATTGTCATCGGAACTACATATGTATGCAAAATTTTAAGTCAATCGGATAACGGGAAGTAGTTGAAAAAGTTGTCGCAAGATTTGAAACAAATATAAGTCAAAAACTAAATAAAACCATTGAAAAATCGAGTTATAGCGATGGCTTACTGTATCGAGTTTTTAACTTTAACTCGACATCGTGTATAATACGCGCCACGGATCTAAAAGGTTCGGACGTTAGTCACAAACAGCGTCGCAAAGGCCGTTAAGACTCCCACCACCTCTCAGCTACCTGCACGGAACGTTCGCTCATCGGTGATTGGCCGTGATCGCTCGTTGCCTTTGTCACTTGTCGCTTTCCTGCTTTAAAGTACAGTCGAGTACGCTATTGTCAAGTTGTTATTGTTACTTTAGTTTTGTTGAGTTGCGAGTTTGTAGTTTTTCAACAGACTGTACAAGCGCAAGCCCGCATTCGCATCTAACTTCCGAGCCTTTTAGATTCGTGGCGCGTATTATACACAGGTTTGATCAATTATTATCGTTATAATGTATCGCGACATAGCAGTTGTTACAAGCCAAGCCCGCAGTAGTACAGACTCGCGGACCACCGATGTAGTTGCAGCGATAATGTCGTTTTGAATTTTATTGTGCCAATTATTTTATTGCCTATATTAAATCTTTGATAAATGAGCATTTGCAATATTCCAAACATAACTTAACAATTTATTCTGCAATTAATATTCGTCCCGAATAATTTTGAATGCAACGAAATAAAAGAAAAGAATTATCATAGACATGCGAGAAGTATCGTACCCCTAAAAACAACTGGACTTGGTGACGCATAATGTTATTTTAGTTGTTTGCACTGATTAAACAACATTATAAAGTATTGTGAAAAATAACTCTAATAAATTAGAGTGATGATGATCCTGTTTAAATGTTGTAAAATTAAAGGATGAATCCTGGTGGCATAGGATCGATGAACTAAGCAAATACTGAAGGTTTTTTTTATTGCATTTTATTATCTGACGTTTCGGCAACTTTATGCCATCTTCGGAGAATCTAGAAGATTTATATATAAAAAGTTTTAAATTATTGTTGTTACAGTTGTTCGGTATTTGCTTAGTTCATCGATCCTATGCCACCAGGATTCATCCTTTAATTTTACAACATTATAAAGTATGTCACTTCCGTGCCTAAAGCAGCTTCCAAAAAGTTCAGTCGCTCTTGAACTACTAATACTTTATAAAAAATAGATAGATATTGAAAATAAACTTACATTTTTATAGTAAATATTTCCAAAGAATATATATGCACAAAATATTTTTACGCGAACAGTTTCATATTATAACACATAATATTACGTTATCACACAATAAACAAAACTAATTAATCAAATATCACATTTTGTATCCGAATGTTTTATAATAAATTAAAAAAAAAATAGAAAAAAATATTCACAACTACTAATATACCGACCGGATTGTACAAGTAGAAAACTGACACTAAATTCGAATATTTGTGAAGTACAAATTTTGTGTCTTTTACGTAACCTACCATTTTTAAATTGTCATTCGCCAAATTCAATGACATACATAAATGATATTTTAATATTCTATATACCTGTAGTACTCAAACAGTTTTTTTCGTGAAATATCAAAAGTTTTTTTTCCGTTTCTATATTGAAATATTGTCAATTTGCGATATCAATACTACCGAATCAAATTATTATTTATTATTATACTCTCTCTCTCTCTCACGCACAGATTAATAGTATATGTATTTGATGATAGGTAAAAAATTATATTTGTAAACTAGAGACTGTGATAAGTACGTTTAAAATGGCTTATTTCTAATCGGAATAATATTATTTTTAACGTTTTAGTTCATTTTTATTAACAATTAATATAAAAGCTTGTTTTAAAAAACATTTTTTTCGTTTATTTTTACATCTCTTTTCTTTTCCCATAAGAATAGCTTAATTGTTTAAATTTTAGTAATAACACGGACTTAATAACCATTACGTAATTGGTATAATAAGGTAAGATTTTTATCAGAAAAAATTATGCATACCTATTATGTACAGAAAAATAAAACAATTTCTTAGGCATGGTTCCCAATTGGTATAATTCTTATAATTAGGTAATAATAGTGAGGATTAAGTCAACTCTTCATTTCAAGTAAATAAAATTGTCGACCAATTTTTCTCAGACCATATTGACAAAAAATAATAAAAACACAAATCAATATAACACAAGATGACGTTAATCAAAGATTTCAACTCTTCATTCATAATCTTAAAATACAAAGTTAAAATATATAGATGCGTAGGATATTGTTTTAATCTATACTGAGAGAGATTGTAAATTATAGACGCTCATCAGCATCTTAATCTATACTAATATATAAAGTTGAAGAGTTTGTTTGTTTGTTTAAACGCGCTAATCTCAGGAACTACTGGTTCACATTTAAAAAAAATTTTCTTGTTGGATAGCCCATTTATCAAGGAAGGCTATAGACTATATAATATCACGCTACGACCATTAGGAGCGGAGCATTAATGAAAAATAGTGCAAAATGTATCTCAAAAATAAGCTTCTATTCAGGTGAACTGCACTAACTAAATATACTCATATTAGCGTTGTGAGAACACAACCTCAGGTAGAGCATGCGACTATCAACATCAGGGTCGTAATTCGAGCCCTACGTTGGGCGAATATATTTTTATTTATTTTTTTTTTTTTATTTTCTACACTGCTTTCTTCTAAGGCTTACATTTAAATTTATTTTAATTTTATTTAATTAATTAAAAAAAAATATTAGTTAAAAAAAGTTTAAATATTGCTTTTTATCGACAAAAACTTTTGAACGGTAACTCCGATCATCATGAAATTTGGACACAGCATTCATCTCGGTAACTCATGTTACTCCCTTCCCCATTCGTTCTTTTACACCCGGGTGAAACCGGACGGGACCGCTAGTTGAAATAAATTAACAAGCTAATGCTTTTGAGGTCCAAACAGAACAGATTTTATTTTACAAAAAGAACTCACAATCTTAATATAATTATGTGATACTTTTAAACTAAATGACACTTGCATAATATTTTATAATATTTCAAATACACCACAATAGGACAAGTAAAAGTTTAAATACTCTTTTTACCAGACTGCGGCGAAGCCAAAAGGAAGGGTTATGAGTCTATGTACGTTTGTATTTACGGATATTCCACCGTAGCGCCTAAACTATTCATCCGATTTTGAAAAATAAGGTGTCAATCGATTCGTTCTTATGGCCCGGGTAACATAGGCTACATTTATTTTTGAATTTTTGTCTCAGAGGGGAGCAAATTGAAAACAAAAAAAAATAAGTTCAAAAAAAATAATTTAAATAAAAAATAAGTTTAAAAACTCAAACTCGACTACTGAAAAGTATGAAACAAGAAAATATTCTCATCTGAGGATAGCCGTAGTCGTATGCCATCACATATAAATATGAGGCCTCTCTATGATCGCTTGCTATTGTTAAAATGTAATGTTTTGTTAGGGTAGGTGCCATATGACTATGGCTATCCTCAGAGGAGAATATATTTTTTTTTTCATACTTTTAAGTAGTCGGGTTTTAGTTTTTAAATTTATTTTTTATTTAACGGTGTAGGTTTTCCATTTTTTTTTGTCAGTAGATAAGTAAATGTAGCAGACAAAGACCCCTTTGTTCAAACATCATGTATGTGATGTGAAACATTTTTTTTTTTTTTTTATTTATAAATTATGAAAAGTTTGTAAATACAATTACAATTTTAAAAAATATTTATCAACAACGGAATTATAAAAAAGCATTCTAACATATGTAATAATAATATTATGCCCATACATACGTAGATATTCTATTAAATTGTATTTTGCAAATCATTGAACGATAAATATTTTCATTTACAATTTCAATTTCGTTTTTTAAATTTCAAAATAAATACACCTATATGAAAATTTACGATTAAATATAGATGACGTGGAAAAAATATTCGTGTTTGCACATGAAGTATTTTTTTCATATGAAAACACACATAATAATTCATTTGTCGAAGCACGAGTGAATTGTGTAATCATCCCTGCTAGCTATAGTGGAATTGAAGCAGACCATGGCAGAACCATATTATGTTATAAGCTACCAAAGATATCTAGGCCAGCGGTATTCAACATTTCTCCCGATTCACCAAAGAATATATTGACACACCGTCTTATATGATCAGATTAGGCGTTAAGGCCGCTGCACACGAGACTAGTAACGCTGCTAGGAGTTCTGCTAGCCGGTAGGCTGGGTACGAAGCTGGAAATGACGTCACTGCGGGCTGGTCTGCTAGCTCACAAGATAGATTTTAAAATTAGAACAGGGGCTGTTTTCCCTGCTAGATCTGCTGCTTGGCATGAGGAAGAAGAAGAACCAATCAGGAAGCAGTATCTTGTCACGTGTGCACTTGAACAAACGCCCACAAACCAACATGGCGTCATTCTGCTACAGTCACACAACAGACACGTTTTGTTCTGTGTTTATATTCGAACTGTCACTGCGCGCGCACCAGAACTATCCACAAAAAAAGCTTGAAAAGTAGTCTCGTGTGAAGCAAGCACTTAACAGCAATCAGCGCTAGAAAACTAGTAGGCAAATCTAGCAAGGAATCTAGCAGTGTTTCTAGCCTCGTGTGCAGCGACCTTTAATTGGGAGGGTTGTCTTCCGATAAAACTCTTGTCCAAGATCGATGTGAACAATTTGTGTGATATCTGACTAAGGCCTAGCACACATGAAGAGCGTTCAACGCGCGTTGGCCCAACGCGCGTTTACAATTTCTATACAATTGTATATAACTGTTTACATGATAACGCGCGTTCAACGCGCCACCAACGCGCGTTATCATGTAAACAGTTATATACAATTGTATAGAAATTGTAAACGCGCGTTGAACGCCTCTCATATAAACTAGGCCTAAAGCATGTCGTGTGGAGAGTATCGATCTAATTTGCTTAATAATTTTGTAATTCATTGAAGCTCACAGAGTTCCTTGAAGGTTCTAAAGATCAAATTTTTTGAGAAAAATGTGACTAACGCCTATATTCACCGAACATTTTTAAAAATAAAAGTTACTAATCTTGAAACACATTAATTCGTTAGAATAAAATTAACTTTCAATTCGCCAAGCAAATTATCAGGTAGAAAAGTTAGTTACAGAACAAATACACTATACTTCTTGCTCTTTTTGTTGAATATTTTGACGTCACCCAAAAATCTGACCGATGGCGTTCGTATTAACGTAAAAAAAGTTTCTCAAAGTAATAAAGTTTTATCCTAACCCAATTGCACACAAAACATGCACTAACTTTAATGTTTTACAACTACTATAGGTACACTTCACAAAAGGTTAATAAACAACACATAAATAAATTCACAAGAGCAACTGTAGTTTATAATACTTTACGTTTATAGGTTAGGTATTATGCTCTATGTGGTGACCATCATTATTTTATCAGACGAATAAATATTTATACCCCCGAAGTAAGACAGAATAGATTTATATCTGCAGGTGAATTGAATTTTCGCCGTTTATTCGGAGGAATAGCTACCTAAAGAACAAATGAGCCGAATAAATAACTACTTACGTTCGGTGAATATGGCCGTTAATAAACCATTATTTATCCAATGTCATAAGTTTGATACTGCTAAGGTTTGCTCTAGTATTAATTATCAAAACTGAAATTCTTGTGCTGATAACGTGTTTCATTTTAATTAAAATAAGTCCTTTCAGGAGGTAACAGTCATTTGTTTCAGTCCGTATAAATGAACATAAAAAACGTGTGAACAGTCGGTGAATATAAAATATTAAAACTGAAATATCCCACATATTACCTATACCTAGACATACCTCAGCCATATTAAAACTACACATGGATGCATATATCTGAGGCCAAAAGGACAAATCGCTTATGTAGAATTTGTGGGAAAATATTAATCACGACTGAATCATCCAGTCTATTATACGATCTCTATTTTTTGTTGCGATGAAATACATGGCACTGTCATACCTCCAATAAATTGCCTTCTACACGCGTTAGGGTTGCTGAGTTCAAATAATTTCATTATTATTTCTCAATAAATTCGCAAAAAACGGTGCGATCTTTTCGAATTTATTAAAATGTACATTAATGAACAAATTTCGTTCGACTTGGTATTTGAAACGCTCTATTAGCTTTGTGCAACATCAAAGTCGCGACATCTAGCGCCATTGACCGGCAAACCCACTGCTACTTTTATACATCACTAGCGGTCCCGTCCGGTTTCACCCGGGTGTAAAAGAACGAATGGCGAAGGGAGGAACATAAGTACACACATTCATCTTAGTTTACCGAGATGAATGTTGTGTCCAAATTTCATGATGATCGGAGTTACCGTTTAAAAGTTTTTGTCGATAAAAAGCAGTATTTATACTTTTTTTAACCAATAATTTGTTTTTAATTAATTAGATAAAATTAAAAGAAATTTAAATGTAAGCCTTAAAAAAAAGCAATGTAGAAAATAAAAAAAAAAATAAAAATATAATATTCTTCCAACGTGGAGCTCGACCCACGACCCTGATATTGACAGTCGCATGCTCTACCGATTGAGTCATCTGGGGTTGTGTAGTCACAACGCTAATATGAGTATATCTAGTTAGATACATTTTGCAACATTTTTCATTAATGCTCCGCTCCTAATGGTCGTAGCGTGATATTATATAGACTAGAGCCTTCCTCGATAAATGGGCTATCCAACAACAAAATTTTTTTTCAATTTGAATCAGTAGTTCCTGACTTTAGTGCGTTCAAACAAACAAACTCTTGATTTATATATTAGTATCTATAGATGTCAAATGGGACAACTAGTAAAAAGTGAATTAAATTTAAAATTTATGCGCAACCAAACCAAATATTTAGCGGTTTAGGCGTGGAAAGGTAACAGACAGACAGAGTGTCGCACATTGATATAATATTAATATGAATACGTTAAACACACACACACGCATCCATACATCAAACACTCGGACACACCTATACGAGCCTATAGCCAGAGAAGACATACTGTATAGAAGTTTATTTCTAATGGAACAGTGTGTCCGGAAATTGTAGTTTGTCTTGTTTCTGTTAAATGGCAGAACGATCGAGGTTTAGTGTCGGTGGGAGATGTATATTTCCATGCCTATCTTCAGAAGTAAATTTGAGCGTTTATCTAAGCCCCGTAGAAAATAAATATTAAGAAATTCATCAATTTCTGCCGATTTTTTTTTTAATAAATATAAAATTATGAAAAATACAATAATTAAGGTGTGAAGCTAAAATTATCAATTATCGCCACCTGGCGTTGCGGTTCCGAAACTTTAGTGCGCCACATCACAATTGCGCTTGGCGTGATCGCCAAATATAACACAGGATTGAACTTCTATACAGTCTCTTTTCTCTGGAAATGGATAGAGGTATCACGTCATATCAAATACTTGTTTGAGTATTGCGTTTTGGGATGATCGTCAAATATAACACACGATTGAACTTCTATACAGTCTCTCTTCTCTGATATAGCGCAGAGGTGATTTCCGCTGGTGCCTTTGGTTACACTCTGTGTTTCAACAGTGCGTAAGAAGTTTAACTTCAAAAGCCGACTTAAGCAGCTTAGCCGCTTGGCCACATATGTAGATACTGTATATAAATAGAACAAAAAATAAAACAAGTGAAAAACAGTGAAAACAAAACACAACAAAAACTAAATGCATTCACATGTACCTATAGCGTCTGTGTGTATGGGAAAAGAGAACGCATGTGTTTCATTGTTTCTGCAAACGTCGGACATTATTATTCATACACGGGCATGGAGGGATGATCGCCGCTAAACTAAAACAAATGCACGTCGCAGTATCGGCTGTGTATTTAAAACAATAGCGCAACGCAAGTCAGGCTTATCCTGTTTTTGTTCTGGACGTGATTTACGCTCGCGTTTACGTCGTTAAAATGTGTTTGGGTTGCATTTTTAAAAAGTTATTTTATAATAAACGATGAGGGAATAAATCCGTTTAAGCCTGATTCTCACGATGTGACAATACCGGGACAAAATCGTATAATAATCATTAATTCTGAGAGGATCAAACTTAGTTACCTGGATTAATTCGTCAGATTTGTATATGAAACATATTGTCGAATAGCAGCTTAAGTAACGCCTGAGGTTTAATGTTATAATTACTGACATTGGAGGGTCAAGTACGATAACTCAATGTGCCCAAATTTTGACTTTATGTCAAAAAAATGTTTTGTAAATTATTAATTAAAGTATTCATGGGTTATTATTTGTACTTTGAAAAACCAGGTAGTCTTAATAAATATTGACATGTAGTATGTACACTAGTGGCATCAGACGGTTTTTTAAGTTAATATAGCCGTGGTTCTTATCTCAGCTTTATTAATAGAAATATGACAACCATATAAAAATACTGTAAGAAAAAATCAACTAAACCCTTACAACTAGTTAATATATCCTGTTCAAAATTGAAAGTAGGGTCCAGTTCGATAACTCGATGTGCCCAAATTTTGGCTTTATTTTTAAGTCACAGAAAACGTTTTGACGTTCCCAGACAAAAAACTTTACGGATTATTCACAAATTTTCTCAAAAATACGTAAAAACTTTTCGTCTTTTACTGTCATTTTTTAACCGACGAAAAACAAAAACGGAGGAGGTTCTCAATTCGACGCGTAGGTATATTTTTTTTTGTTTTTTTTTTTTTATTTATGTATGACCACGCATAACTTTTTACAGAGTAGTCCGATTTTGATAATTATTTTTTTGTTTGAAAGGGTATACCCCGAAGTTGGTCCCATATAAATTTGGTAAAAAAATTCAACCCTAAGGGTAGGAAAACAGGGGATGATTGATTGTTCACTCACTGATTGTACACTGTACATACTGTACATAAGTGTGCCCGTTCGGGTTGCCCTGTCGTTGACATTAACTTCGTGAACGCTCAGAGATTTCCGGCGAAGGATTGTTGACGCCGACTCAAAATTACTTAGATATACTAGACTGTCACATACGTTCAACTACTTAGAGAGAACTTAGTTAAATAAAAAGATTTATTATTTTTTGCTTTTCAGTTTTTCGGCGGTTTAATTTTTTTGTTAAAAAGTTTTTATTGAATATAACCAATCAAAAATCACATAGGAATACGCATTATAGCAACTGGTGTAGAATTACTGTATTACTATCTCATTTTGTATTCACGACCCCGTAATTGTTTTTTAAAGAACTCCCCCCAAACGCCCTCCGCTTTTACCGTAGTCTAACCAATATTGGATAATAATTAAAAAATGTCATTTCCAAGGTTTGTCAGAACGTTGATCACGTGGATGTCATCAATTTAGGGGGGTAACTACATATGTCAAATAACGGGAATGCATCCGTGTTTCGTCTCAATCGCGTGCGAAGCCGCGGATAAAGGCTAGTATTAAATAAAGCTCATGTGTAAAAAAATCACAGGTAGATAGTATCTCAAAGGGTTAAGAACTTAGTACACGGATTTTCAATTTACATCAAACGTAAATGTCCGCGTTATAACTATGTATGCAGGAAAAGGCAAGTCAAGTGCTAATGACAGCGGATATTATGTAAAGCTCAAGTGTCGAATTAACGGTACAAGATTGCCGTAAGTTGTCGGTTAAAACTCCATCAACGACGGCGACATGCATCCTTTGCAATTCCGCAAACTGGTGCAGTCGGCGCTGCATCCGTTAACTCTCCCCTTCCCCCCGCCTCTTCATGCCCCTCTTATGCACATGCATTATCTTCAGTTGCCGACGTTATAATAATATCCCATGAAAAAGGATGAATCTGATACTTACAATGACATCGAGAGTAAATCCATATTTTATTTACAAACAAAGCTTATCTTATAGCATAGCATTAAATTACAAGACATTATTATTAACTTAACGGTTTATAACGAAAACAATTGACAGGGTGCAAAAAATAAAATACTTAAGCGTAACTATTGACTGGAGGCTGAAATGGAAGGACCACATACAAGACTTACAATAAAAAAAGCGAGTGTGCTTTAGACCACACGACTGAAGTAAAACTTCTTCCTGCCATAATTATTTTAAATATATTTATTAAGAATAATGCGTATAAATACCTCAAATTTGCCCATGTTAAATTCATAAACGAACGATAATATGCAGTCGGTTCGTCTCAAAGTTTATCGAACACAATATAACCTCACTCTGTAGCACATATCTACAAAAAATAATTTTTGAATAATTAATAGACAAAATATGTATATATATTTATTAGCATAATTTATAAAACATTTAAAAGGATTTATTAACTAACCTACATTATTTCCCGTAACAAAATGAAGCAAAATTCGATGAAATGTATTTTTGATACAAAAAAATAGTTGTTTTCATGTTAAACGTCAAATAGTTGTATTAATGCTCCGTTTTTTTTGCACTCACTAACTTATATCTCCCTCTCAACTCCGATGATGCACTTCCGTAAACGATTTCGTCAGACATCGGTATATGATGCACTTCCGTAAACGATTTCGTCAGGCATCGCGATGATGCATTTCCGTAAACGATTTCGTTAGGCATTTAAGTTGTTCCTTATGAAATTTCCTAAAAAATGAGCACTGACAGAGGTCGCTAAGTGCAATTGTTAACTTGCAAATAGCCCCGAAAGTTAACAATTGCACTTAGCGACCTCTGTCAGTGCTCATTTTTTAGGAAATTTCATAAGGAACAACTTTCTCAATGCATATGCTAGACTAAAAGTCAAGAGGAACAGAGATATTAAAGGAAATAGAGAAAAAACACTATTTTCGTCACTAATTGTTAATTATAAAATCAAGCACACCACCAATTTGTAGGCAAACTTAGGGGGTTGAACTACACCCTAAAACGAAGCGATTTCAACAATAATCTCGCCTGTGCCCGAAAAATACACCCAAAACTCCTCGCCGTCTAGCCTATATGAACTTGCTGCCTAGGGAGGTGCTTACAAGTCATCTTTGATTCCACTCATCAATACCCAAAAAATACTTTTACGGATTATTCTTCGTAAACCCTTTCTTTATCCTTCCGTTGACATATTTAGTGATTTTGGGGTTTTGAATATGCACCAATAATTAAATGTATGCCAAAACCATTCTTATATAACATATTCATAGGATTATAGGTGGCAGCATGGGTTATGTTCTAAGTGGGATGACTTTGTCAATTTAAACAAATAATGAAATTTTAACATTAGTTTGTTGTTCAGAATAGCTACGTATTTTTCTAATAATTGTAAGTATTGATCATTTGGAAGTCCATTAAATTTCGACTGTTTTCACTTTGTCACCTCCACAGCATGTTTGCACTTAAAATTCGCTACGCGTTGCGGATTTCGCCATGGTTGGAAGCGCCGTATATACTGTATATAACGATAATGCACACATTACAGAACGTATATTATGTATGTAATGTGTATACTGTACAGTTCAGTATTTCCAAGGTATCTGCCTAATATTTATGTATACAAGGGTCAAGTGGATACGCTGATTGTTATGGTAATGTATTCTATTGCTTGCTGATTCTCACTTCAACTGCATATATGCGCTGATCTTTTAGACACAACTTGACAACTACCCTACTCTTTTTATTACTTTTCGATCGATGTCTGTACGGTGAGTTCATTTTGTAAAGATACGTCGGCACGTCGCGTCATTAAATGTTCACACTTTTAGACACAGTATAGAGAGTGATTACAGTAAGCACACTCGGTGTCGGCGCCTTTGATATCTTGTCTACAAGGTCATATAAAGTCAATCTGGCGCTTGCGCAAACACAGCCCGAATTGGACATCCATTTATATGCAAGCTGTTGAATTTACTGTACATTTAGAGAACAGGACCTACTTCAGTCAATTTTTCGTACCAATCTATACTAATATATAAAGCAGAAGAGTTTGTTTGTTTGTTTGTTTGAACGCGCTAATCTCAGGAACTACTGGTTCAAATTGAAAAAAAAATTTTTTTTGGATAGCCCATTTGTCGAGGAAGACTATAGGCTATATAATATCGCGCTACGACCAATAGGAGCGGAGCATCAATGAACAATGTTGCAAAATGTATCTCAAAAATAAGCTTCTATTCGGGTGAAATGCACTAATTAAATATACTCATATTAGCGTTGTCAGTACACGACTCCGGCTGGCTCAATCGGTAGAGCACCTATTGTCAAGTGTTTGCAGGTTCCAGAATATTCCACAATCTAGATGAACGAGCTGTACGTATCAGAAGAGCTGTCTATATTTTCATTTCACAGAAGAGATTTCAATCAGAACGTTGCCTGCTTACCTCCAGGAGGCAGCACCTACATATACATCTATATGTGTGTGGGCGGTATGGTAAACGGTGAATTCCTTTTTTCTGTGCTAGCACAAGATTGAATTTGAAATCGTGTTGACACTCTCAAACTCTCCAAACTGCTACTCTCCCCAGTTCACCTCCTTCCATCCGAAGTACTGCTGTGCATTGTGTCAGACAGCAAGGTGTGTTGTTTATTTGGATTGCTCTTTTACGCGGCCGTTGTTTCGACATTCTAGGATATACAATCTAAATATTCATATTAACGTCAGGTTTTTGAAATGATTTTGCGTTATATCTACAATGAATTGAATTTGTTACACTTCATGTGACTTTCAGGGTTATTAAATGTTGTAATCTTTTTGAAGTAGGCGGGTGCAAGATCCTGCAATTGGCTGCGTCAAATGGCGCGTCACTGAAGTGCACCAGGCGGTAATAATAATAATAATAATAATATTTTATTGGTCATGTTGTCAATACATGTTGAATATGACAAGTCAAAATACAAAGAAAATACGCAGATAAAAAAATATACAAAATATGCATCTACACTAATAGAACAATTTTTATTGCAAAATACATAATTATGTGCAAAAGTATATAGTATTAGTATTAATTATATTTGTGTGGCCAAATTGGATACAAATCGTCGAAAAATATAAAATACATTACAATAAAAGATCATTCAGATTTTAGATCATAAGGCACAGATTCTAAAAAGTAGGTACTTTTTCAAACGTTTTTTTAAATTATTGGAGATAATGCTAGATTTAATATCAGCCTATAATATCAGTCCTATATATATTGGCTAAAAAAAACCAATATATATAGGACTTTTTTCAAAAAATGTTGTATTATGCTTAATAGAGGTTTTGGTAGGTCGTGTGAAATAAAATTTATTTTTTTTTAAATAGTGACATGAGCTAGCGGGCATTGGCACCAAGCGACATCAGCTCAAAGCTATTATTTCGTATACATTTCGGCGCTGTAGTCGTTTCTTAATGAAATAAATTTTGCAGAATTTTCCAATAACACAAAATATATCTATCGCACCTGAGTAAAACCGGGTCGGGCCGCTAGTATGAAATAAAATACAAACTTTTATTATTCATTTATTTAATCAATTAAGAAAAAAAATATAATAAAATGACTTGTTAAGATTAGGTAATTAAGTTTCCATGTAAGGAAGAATGACTATATATTTATTCTGTCTATTAATTCTCCGAATCTATTCGGCGCGCCGAGTTGACTCGGCAAGTCGAGTGCAAGCAGACTCGAGCAAAATTTATTAGTTAGACAAATTAAGAGCCCGTTTGCCGATCTCAGAGGTAAAGCTGTATTTTGCGGCGTGTGGTGAGGAAACATTTTGAAACATTCCATTTATAATAGTACAACTAATATATTGTGGTCTATGAGAATTGAATGCTCTCTCTCTATCTTTCACACATGTGAGAAGGATTGACAAAGAGAACCGAATTATTATATGCCTACTTATAGTGATATACATACTATTACATGTGTTTGTACACTAACACAGACACGTACTAGACTGCAGATATCAAATAGGGAGTGAAAACATGGCTCGAGTCGCATCACTATAGATTAGGCTGAGTACGGAACTGAAAAAATATGAATAAGAAAAAATATGCTATAAAATTATGTATGTATTGAAAGCATTAATAAAATATTATCCGAATAAGAATCTGGAAGCGTCATGGTGTAGCTGTGGTGAGAGCGCATTGAGTAAACAAGAATTTTTACTTACGAATAAAGAGCGAAGTTTTCTTCTATCTTGTCTGCATTTATATTGTTTCTGATAAACGGAACTGTTCGCACAACACACGTTTTGAAAACAAACACCGCACTATTAATATATATCTAAACTAGCGGTCCCGTCCGGTTTCACCCGGGTGTAAAAGAACGAATGGGGAAGGAAAGAACATGAGTACACACATTCATCTTAGTTTACCGAGATGAATGTGTCCAAATTAAATAAAATTAAAAGAAATTTAAATGTAAGCCTTAGAAGAAATCAATGTAGAAAATTAAAAAAAAAATAAAAATATATTCGCCCAACGTGGGGCTCGAACCCACGACCCTGATATTGACAGTCGCATGCTCTACCGATTGAGCCATCTGGGGTTGTTACGCTAATATGAGTATATCTAGTTAGTGCATTTCACATGAATAGAAGCTTATTTTTGAGATACATTTTGCAACATTTTTCATTAATGCTCCGCTCCTAATGGTCGTAGCGTGTTATTATATAGCCTATAGCCTTCCTCGATAAATGAGCTATCCAACAAAAAAATTTTTTTCAATTTGAACCAGTAGTTCCTGAGATTAGCGCGTTCAAACAAACAAACAAACTCTTCAGCTTTATATAGTAGTATAGATACACATTTTTATTCGAAACCTACTGAACTTTTAAATAAACACGCATTTTTCTATCGTTCTTATTGACATTATGGCTCGAGTAACTGTTAAAACTCGCTAGTCGCTCGTTTAAACATGTCAAAATACCTTAATTTACGAACAATACACATAAACTATTTGATTTAATCAAACTGGTGGTCGCCAAGTGGTCGAAATTCGATCGTAATTCATGAAATTCTTAAGTTTATAATATGGATTTCTCCTGAAACACATCGTGATGAATCATATATTGTGCACTTCCCCTTATTAAAACGAAGAGAACGATATATCTTTCATCACAATGTGTGCGAATTAACACACTCAAATCGGAATCGCAACTTTTTGCTTGAACAAAAAAAAGTTTGGGACAAAAGATGTCTTTTTTGGCCCGAAGAACTCAACCCAATAAAAAAATTGCGGTTGCCATTTAAAATTTCTGAGTTACTCCCAGCCTTCCCACGAAGGCACCCCCTTGGAAGGAATTTTTGTGACCGAAAAATGCATTTCAACGAGCTGAGCAACTTTCATTCGGAACATTTTTCAAAAAAACTTTATCTCTGAGATATTTAAGCGTTGCGGGACTTTTTGAGCACTCTGTATATAGACTTACACAATTGATTATGCAATACTGATTGGACAGTGACATACAACGTAGTATTATTATATGGAAATTATTTTGGATAGAAAAAAGTTTAGTAATGCTAGCTACTGCAGAAAACGGGTATTTCTGAATAAGAGAGGAGATATATAGGTAGTACTTATGTAATTTTGTAGGCTTCGGAGTGCCTTTTTGTTTGAAACAGTTTATTTGATACTCGCCGCATAATATTATGTACATCCAAATGATATAATCAGTGTTTAAATGCCCCATCGCACCATTACGATACCACTGAGCTGCAATTTAATCTCGTAGAGAGTCAACATTCACCTCCATTTTAAAATTGCTACCTGAGAAAACAAACTGACAGAATAAGGAATTGGTTCTATCTTACCACATTTATAACTCGCTTTTCTTGTGTGTCATGTTGGAACTTTATAATTGATTTTAAACTAACTTCCTGATGAGATAGAGACTTGAAATCTTCAACATAACTCAGAATTAGCTGACAATACAAGAAAATACAAAAAAATTGGTTGTCTGTAAAGTCGGGTTACGGACGATAGTTTTACGTGATAACGTATTCCGCTCGATTATCATATTTAATAAAACATAACCTAAATTTTAGTAGCTGTCAGGCGGAACGTGACACATTTCGGAACGTTACACTTTTTCGTGCATGCAGCCGGTGTTTCATCAATTTATAAGACGTTATCACGTCAAAAAGAATAAAATAATGAAAGAAATAAAAAAATTAATAACTTAATATAATTCATTCTTACTTATTTACCATTGTAAGGCACTGTACAATACGCGCCACGGATCTGAAAGGTTCGGAAATTAGTAACAAACAGCGTCGCAAATAGGCACATTTTAGAGCCGTTGATACTCCCACCACCTCCCAGCTACCTGCACGTAACGTGCGCGCGTCGGTGATTGGCCGTGATCGCTCGTTGCCTTTGTCACTTGTCGCTTTCCTGCTTTAAAGTACAGTCGAGTACGCTATTGTCAAGTTGTTATTGTTATTTTATTTTTGTTGAGTTGCGAGTTTGTAGTTTTTCAACAGACTGTACAAGAGCAAGCCCGCATTCGATCTAACTTCATAGTCTTTTAAATTCGTGGCGTGTATTATACAGCAATCTGCCCATAGCTCAGTTGGTTAGAGTGCCGTGCCAATAACGCGAAGGTCGCGGGTTCGATCCCCCCCATGGGTCATATAATATTTTTATTTTTTTACGATGTATTTTTGTTTTTAACCCCGTTTTTATTACAAAAACAAAAACCACGCTGTCTTTTCGACATCACACAAGCTCTCCAAATACTTTCCGTAGAACAGTTCTATTCTGGGGAGACTAACAGTCTGTGAAACCATAATGGCTAGTTTACACAGTGCGAGCTAGCGTACGAGTCAGCCTGCCGAGTAGCTGCACTGCAGTAACTTGCACTGTTTGTACGTCACTTACGAGTAACTCGCACGTGCGAGTTAGACAGTAGTAGTAACATTTTTTGTTTTGACTCGCATGCTCGCCCGCCAGCAACTCGTACATGACAGCAGCTCGGCCGTCGCTCGCATCGTTTGGACGCGTTCGACAGTAGCTCGCCAGTTCGAGCGGGATAGTCTACTGAGCGGAAACCGTGTTTTGTGCACTCGACATCGTGGCAACTCGCAAGATTGGACAGCAGCTACTCGTATCGTGTAGACAGCAAAGGCGAGCCGAGCTACTGGCGTGCGAGTAGGCAAACCGAGTAGCTGTCTACTGTCTGGTCAGCAGCTCGCACTGTGTAAACTAGCCTTAAGAGTATTCGTCCCTGCAAACACCCCCTGCACCCTTCATCTCAAATCTTTTCCCCTCGCCTAAAAACGGCTCGCGCTCTCCCGACGCTATTTTTAAAGCTAGAGGGTTCTGGTAAACGCCAAATGAAAGACAAAGAATCAGACTACAGATCCTTCAGGCGATTTTTTTGAAAAACAGTTTCGCCTACGTGTGAAATATTACGTAACTTATTATTTTTTTCAAAAGGTTGTAAGTTTTTTCAGGAATTTTTTTTCAAAAAATTCGCCTGAAGGATTTGTAGTCTGATTCTTTGTCTTTCATTTGGCGTTTACCAGAACCCTCTAGCTTTAAAAATAGCGTCGGGAGAGCGCGAACCGTTTTTAGGCGAGGGGAAAAGATTTGAGATGAAGGGTGCAGGGGGTACTTGTAGGGACGAATACTCTTAATTGTCAACTATGTGCCGGATAAAATCTCAGAGCTCTGTGGAACAAGCACGCATACAAAGGCGATGCAAGTAAACGCACACGCTTAGCACACATAGAAAAAGATAGCTGCCCACCCTTTTCTCTGCACACAGTCATGCATCCACGCATTGTTATATATATATAATTCAACAACTGGACGCCATTATATTGTGTGAATGTGTACAAACATAATTCGCAAAGAGCGCGCTCAGCTGTACGCTGGATTGCACTCGAATTCACGAAAATATGTAGCCACCGTATAGTATATAGTTATATATTGGCGCGTGACTGCCAGCGGCGTACAGTGAATTCCAAATGAGGATGAAATTGGGATGTCGTTTTTTCTTTTTAGTTAACCCCTTCACTAACGTCTGATCTATATCTCTCGATTAATCGCTGTTTGTTGAATTTGGTTGTAATTACTGTTTATTTGTAAGGGGTGTTGTAAAGAAACATGTACATTACTGACATCCCCCCCAATTAGAGAAAACTTTCTATTACACGTGAGTGCGAGTAAGACGCTACGGGTAGGTAATAGAGTTTTGTAACCGCCTGGTATATATTATTTAGATTTGACTAAATGATCTGACTTATTTTGAAATTTTAATATCTTCCAATTTAGTATTTAATAATATAAAAAAATAAATAAGCCAGAAGGTATTAATTTTTAAAAATGCCTCTAGGATTTTTTTTGTAAAGTTAAAAATTCAAAGCTTGGTTAGGCCCTACTGTCTTTCAGCCAGGTCTTCGATTTTATGTTCAGACACAATTTTACGCTGCCTCAAATGCCTAATACCCAAAAATGTTTGATATGTCGCTCCTGAGCGAGTCGTTAATAATGAACGACTCTTTTCTCGGAGCGGAGCGAGTCGCTCTTTTTTTGTGAAAGACACTCCGAGCGCCATTGCTCTGTGCTAAGCTGTTCTGTGCTGTTGCATTCGCACATTTACAGAGCGCACACAGGACAGGCCACAGAGGCACTAGTGAATTTTGCTCGTACGGAGTTATCTTTGCTGAGTCATTTAATGTGGAATGACACACTGTAAGTGCAATAGTACTAAGCTTACAGTGACTTAAACCATTCACATTGACGTCGTTGACAAAGATATAATACATATTGTAATAATAACCATTATTATTGTTAAGCTGTTATTATGCTTTATAATTTATCCGAAATTCTAATAATTAATATATTAAGATCAGAATCATATTAAAATGAGCTTATAGCTGAGTGTGTGTATTGTGCTGTGCATTGTGCAATGCTACATGACTCCTGAGCACGTATGATGACAGTTCACATCTCTGCAGTCTGCACTCTTGTGTAGTGCGTACTGGTTTAGTGTCGCTCCTTTAAACGACTCGATCTGAGCGACTCTTTTTAGTGAGCGGAGCGCACGGAGCCCAATAAAGAGTCATGTGGACACATCACTAGTTTGATAGCTCTCCTCGTAATACCTACGCCACTGCATGCATTATAAATACAGAATACCGTCAACAAAACTACGTCCGAGGGAGGCCCGAGTTGTAATTACACTACACAGATACACAGTTAGGTCTGGATATAAATTACTCAGTAAAAAGTTTGCCACGAAAATTGTGTTATGAGTTCGTGTGTTTGATAGCGGGCCATTCGACATCGTTTAATTTTGCGTCCACGCTTGAATGTAAACGTGCAAAAACAAATCTCACATCTTATCTGTTTGTGGTTTGTGCTTTACAAAAAATCCATACTAATGGTATAAGTGTAATGTTATAAGTATATGTCCATATTCACCGAAAACTATTAAAGATAGAAGTTACTAATCTTGAAGCAAATTTATTCGTTAGAATAAAATTTACTTTCAAATCACCAAGCAAAATATCAGGTAGAAAAGTTAGTTAAAGAATAAATATACACTGCACTATACTCCTTGCTCTTTTTGTTGAATATTTTGACGTTCACCCAAAAATCCGACCGATGGTGTTAGTGTACACGTCAAAAAAAAGTTTCACAAGTTTTCACAGTGTTAATTTTTCGATTTTCATTATTTTTAAAGTATTATTTATTAACAATAAATAGGTACACAAATAGATAGCTACAGCTCGTTATTGTTATTACGAATTTAAAAAAATAATTAAAGAATTTTATTAAGGATAACATATAATAGGCATGATGAAAGATTTTGAAATCCCATTCTATAATGTACTATTTCCAGAAAAAAAACATTATTTCCGCAATAAATTAAATTTTAACGCAAATTATTGCATTTTTATCCTTCTATTTTGAAGTAATCGCGAAAACGCTTGTGACGTCACGCCTTAGTGACAGCTGATATTAGATGTATTTATGGGTGTAGAATTGTGGTTCAGAGATATTTCTTAGAAAGGTAGGTAAGATTACTTAATAATATGATTTATTTAGATGAGTTTTAGTTACAGTTAGTAATTATACTAATATTTTACAGAGTAGCTACTGTTTGCTACAATTGTTAAGAAACACCCATTGTTACAACGCTATCAACATAGAAAAATTAGTTTATTTTTTTCAAACAATGTCACCGTCGGGATACGAACCCCGAATCTTTCCACTCTCGCGGCGGACTGAGTTACATTACACCACAGTGAAAAAAAAAATCGGTTACCAATGCTATAAATATTAGAATGATAGTTTGATAGTTGTGTCACTGTGGTGTAATGTAACTCAGTCCGCCGCGAGAGTTGAAAGATTCGGGGTTCGTATCCCGACGGTGACATTGTTTGAAAAAAATAAACTAATTTTTCTATGTTGATAGCGTTGTAACAATGGGTGTTTCTTAACAATTGTAGCAAACAGTAGCTACTCTGTAAAATATGATTTATATTGTGTTTTCTTAAAGTGGTAAAAATAGTACGGTTTTCTTTAGTTGTAAGTTAACTAACCTCAAAAATAACCTATGGCATAAGTGTTGTAAAATATCACAAAAAAACGAATGAACAACAAATAAACTAATTAAATGATGCAGAAGTGAATGACCAAAACAAACATTTAAGCGACAGAGTGATTATTTACCTCAAGTGTTTATATTCTCTTTGATTTAAGAAGGCGTGACGTCATTCGGTGTTTCAGTCAACATGGCCGATTGCAGTATTTTATACTTTTATTTTATTAAAAATCTTGTTCATCTCAATATGTATATTAACATTTTTTAGAATCCTTACAACATATATTTTTCTCTAAAACGATTTATCCTTTGATTCTTTTATACTGTTATCATGTCCATTTTAATAGCCATAGAGCAAAAGACAGCACAGTATTGTTTTCGTCAAGGAAATGAATTATTAGGAATTCTGATTGCGTTATCCCAATAGAGTTGTTATTTCGTAAACATTTTAATATTCCCCATCGTCGCGTCGTTCGGATCCTAACCATAACACAATAAAGTTCGGTCAGCAAATAAGGTTATTCGATCGAAACCTGTACAGAATTTTACACTAGAATCTCAACCTCTATCCGTGCGACGTGGCAGTCGTTCACGAACCGATAAATTAAAAGTTTTCCATATTTTTTCATTCTCTTAATCATAATCATAAAATTCAAATCTTTGATTAACGTCTGAATAGAACTCTTCAAATAAATAAAATTGTCGACCAATTTTTTTCAGACCATATATTGACAAAATTTATATAAAAATATAAATCAAATTTACAAAGGATGACGTTTCGATCTGGATTTGGATCATAAAAATTACAAAATTAATGGCGAAAGAATTTTTGTAATATCATTAAAAATGACAAAGTTTTGCTACTTTAAACTTTAAATCAGAGGTTCCCAAACTTTTTCGTCTCGTAGACCACTTGCCATGTTTTTCGGTTTTGGGTAGACCCCCTGCTTATCTGATATTGATTTTTTGCAAATTCATTAATTTCAAATATATTTTTGACAACCGGTATAGTGCTACTCACTTTGAACGATTTAAATTTATAACGGTAGTGAAATGTAGTGTAAAATGTTTAGTTTTATACATTTATTAATTAGATTCAAATAAAACGAATCAAATTAAAATTTATTTTTTGTTACATAAAATAACTAAGCAAAAAATACATACTTTTAGTGTGAGGGATGAACCTGATGCTTTAATAATAAATTTTCAACATTTGGCATCAATTTAGTTAGATTTAATCTTAAATCTCTTCGGTTAACGATGTCCAGTTTGCTTCTTTTTTTGTTAGGAGATTCACTATCGTTGATCCCCATTTTCATTTTATGGACCCCCAATTTTTTTCCCCCTGGCATGGACCCTTTGCAAGTTGTCGTCGACCCCTGGGGGTCGATATAGACCACTTTGGGAATCACTGCTTTAAATCTTGCCAAAATGCAAGACCAAGACCGATTTTGCTCATCACTAATATTGAAAATATATTATGTTGTAAAACTCGGATTAATTTAAATATTTTCATAATATTTCATAAAATGAGGGTTATGAATAAATTATAATCGAAAAACGAATAAAATTACAATTGACTCAATTTGAAACAATAACGTTATTGCAACAATTTAACCGAAGTAATTAACATTTTAAACCGAAATATGTCTCTAATTTGCTGTTGGCATTAAAATTAAGTTTATTAGATTTGGTGTTCAGCGAGTGTACGTATATGCACAATGAACAAAATTGCGAATTTACATATATAATTGATGCCAACTGCAAAATGTAGGCACTAACAGACGTCGTTAGCCCGCGCGTATTTAACACGATATAGGTACACCTGTGCACACTTGTTAATGCACGTATATTATTGTGGCCACAAAAGCAAAACCGCTTATGACGAATTGGGTCGTCTCATTGAGTTTTTTCTATTATTTATGTCCATATTTACCGAACACTATTAAAGATAGAATTTTCTAATCTTGGAATACATTTATTCGTTAGAATAAAATTTACTTTAAATTCACCAACCATCAGGTAGAAAAATTAATTATCGAAAATTAGCTTCATTCTATTATAAAATAAGTAGATATATACTAATTAATTTTTATATTTTTTAGATTATTTCTGAAGAAGATGCAAATCCGGATCGAAACGTCATCTTTTGTAATATTGATTTATAATTTTATTTTGTCAATATATATAGTTTGAAAAAAATTGGTTGTCTGTAAAGTCGGTTTACGGACGATAGTTTTACGTGATAACGTATTCCGTAATACATAACCTAAATTCTACATATAATAATTCGAATCTATGATATTGCATCTTTCACTTCAAATTTAGGTTAATTTTATTTATTAAATTACTCACCACCTATAAAAATATTTTTTTTTATTAACTTTCTTTCTTTCGTATTTATTTAAGTCTCAAAGATTAACTGTCATACTATTTATAAAACAATTGTTTCACTGTTTATATAAAATTCCAAAACCTACTTACAATATTTAAGTATTTTCATACGTCAAAAAATTGATTTTTATAATGATAAAATTTGTAAGAAAACGATTTTTTCGAGAGATGAGACCTAGCTAAAACGATTTTTTGCCCCCCAAAATCCCTTTTCAGTAAATTTCATCCAAATCGTTAGGGCCGTTTTCGAGAAAAGCACGCACAGGGTCAGGCGGAACGTTAGGAACGTTACACTTTTTCGTGCATGCAGCCGGTGTTTTATCAATTTATAAGATTGGTGATTCATCAATTTATAAGACGTTATCACGTCAAAAATTGGTCGTAAATTTTATTTATTTGAAGAGTTCTATTCAGACGTTAATCAAAGATTTGTACTTTTTTTATTCTCTGTAGCTTTTTGAAATTTCAGGGGGCTCATTATCTTATTAAAATCTACCAATATGCCAAGTTTCATTTAATTCTGAACAGTAACTATCTAACCGACAGTACTACCTTAAACAATAAGAATTTTTCGATAAGTTTGACGGCATCAAATGCTTGTTGAATAGTTGGTGATGGTTCAGAATCGTTCTCTTTACGTCTGTAAAGATTTGCTGACGCCTAAATATGAACATATTTAAATGACTGTTGCGCTATAAAGAGGGTATTAATGGTCGATAATTTTATTTATTGAAGAGTTCTAATCAGACGTTAATCACATATTTGAATTAATGTATGGATTTTAAGGTAAACCAACCAAATAGTAAAAATTTGTACGTTATAGGGAGTTTTTCGTTATAACGAAGGACGTTATAAAAATAAATACATGTATAAATCGACGAGGCGCCACTGACTAATGCACAGTGCATACCTTTACCTACATATTATGTGCGAACATGTGTACTCCATGCACACGAGTGGTAAGGTAATTGATTTTACATACATATGTATAATATTATCAACCGCAAATTAAAATATAACGGCGCACTCAATAAGCAACTAAAATAATTGAACGCACTTCAGCTCGTTCGAACTGTTCGATTAGTTTTATACAATTTAATTAGGCCTATTAAATATTTTTTCAAAAAAATTGTTGAACACGTTCCATAACGAATTGTTTTAATGTGCATGGGTGGTAATTGAGTGTTTTTATTTCGTATAAAGCACTTGGAAAAAATTCAAGCACTAACTTTAAATTTTATTTAAATCAGGAACATATATAAATAATATGCGAACTATATTTGCAAATGTGTTTTTTGTTTTTTTTTTTTAAGTAAAACTTCTTTAGGCCGCTTGACTTGGGGAGTAAGCTGGTAAATGCCTGACGAAATCGTTTACGGGAGTGCATCATCGCGATGCCTGAGAAATCGTTTACGGAAGTGCATCATCGCGATGTCCGACGAAATCGTTTACGGAAGTGCATCATCGCGACGGTGCGTGATCGTTCGAGGCGAACGGACTTGAGAGGGAGATATAAGTTAGTGAAGATAGTAAGAGAGAGTTACGTTTCGTATACTGGAAGTTGAGAGGGAGATATAAGTTAGTGCGTGCGACAAAGACGGAGCATTTATAATACAACTATTTGGCGTTTAAAATGAAAACAATTGTTTTTTTGTATCAAAAATACATTTCATCGAATTTTGCTGCATTTTATAACGGGAAATAATGTAGGTTAGTTAATAAATCCTTTTAAATGTATCATAAATTATGCTAATAAATATATATACATATTTTGCCTATTAATTAATCAAAAAATATATTTTAAACATTTCGTCTTTGTAGATATGTGCTACAGAGTGAGGTTATATTGTGCCGTTAAATCAGGATGTCTAATCAAAATATGGTGATAGATTATCGAATATTATTGTATCATTATTATATTATATTATATTATATATGGCAGGAAGAAGTTTTACTTCAGTCGTGTGGTCTAAAGCACTCTCGCTTTTTTTTTTTTGGATTCCGTACCCAAAGTGCAGAGCCCTATTTTTCACTACCCTGTCTAACACAGACTTTCATTAAACTATACAATAATGAAATCGACATCAATTTTAAAAAAGCGATAAAAAAGATAGCTATGCGGAAAATCGTTTCGTCGAGTTGTAAAAAAAATATTTGTTGTTTATGTGACTAACTTTTATGCAATTTTATCCCCCTGTCACGTCTAAAAATTAAAAATAAAAGAATCCAACTAACGAAAAATAAGTTTCATTAAAATCACCTTTTAATTCTTTGTTAACGTTTGATTTTAAAATTGAAATAAATAAAAAAGGTCGACTAATTTTTCAGACTTTGTATTTTAGTTTTTAAGGCGTTTCGGCCATGATTAAGACCATCTTCGGAAACTTATACGTAGTACTTAAAAGAACAAAAATATATATTTTTAGTGAGCGATATATTTAAAAATTAGACAATATGTTAGGTATATATAATATAATATTATTATATAAATAAGGAGTAAACATCAGAATTTTGTACTGTCATCAGAACTACAAATCATGATGAAAGATTTTTCATAAACATACATAAAAATACAAATCTTTGATTAACGTCTGAATAGAACTTTTCAAATAAATACAATTTTTCATTAATTTTCAATCTTTCAAACTATCGTTCAATCTTGCGTTCTATTAGAAAATAAGTAGCTAATACCTACTAATTAGTTTTTATTTTTTTTTTTAGATATTTCTGAAGAAGATCTAAATCCGGATCGCAACGTCATCTTTTGTTATATTGATTTATATTTTTATATTATTTGTCAATATATAGTCTGAAAAAAATTGGTCGACAATTTTATTTATTTGAATACATAAAAATAGCTACAAGTGGGAGTGAGGTCTTACTATAGTGATAATAAAAAGCGAAATTATATTATATAATTTTTTTGCATATTATTATATTATTCGCACGTACATTTGTATAGTTACATCTGAACACATATATAACATAATATATTATATGTTTTTTGAGAATGTCACATAAATTCAAATATACAATATAAATTACACATATTGGTAACACTGGCAAACAGAGGAGTTGCAATTGTAGGTACCAACATAGCACAGCGTGTATAAAATTAATTACCTCCTCCTTTTGCATACCGCATACGCATGTTCACTGATATAACACAAAATTTAACAGGGATGTGAAAACAGCACAATCATAAACACGGGGTGAAATTAACTTAAATAAAAAAGGTGGCATATAAATAAGGTACATCCATCAATGAAAATTTAATAACAATATAGTATACTAGCGGTCCCGCCCGGTTTCAGCCGGGTGCAAAAGAACGAATGGAGGGGGGGGCATGAGTACACACATTCATCTTAGTTTACCGAGATGAATGTTGTGTCCAAATTTCATGATGATCGGAGTTACCGTTCAAAAGATTTTGTCGGACAGACAAATTTTGAGTTGCATTTTGCAACATATTTCATTGATGCTCCATTCCTATTGGTCGTAGCGTGATATTATATAGGCTATACCCTTCCTCGATAAATGGGCTATCCAACAAAAAAGAAAAAAAATTCAATTCGAACCAATAGTTACTGAGATTAGCGCGTTCAACCAAACAAACAAACTCTTGAGCTTCGTATATTAGTATAGATGTTTTCAAATAAATAAAATTGGTCGACAATTTTATTTATTTGAAGAGTTCTATTCAGACGTTAATCAAAGATTAGTATAGATGTATTTTGACCTGAAAAAATATTGAAATAATTCTTCTATTTTAACTTTCATATTATGATGTACCTATGATGTACCTATTCGCTGGGTGCGTGACGGCAGCACCGCCTACCATCCGCAATTTTTCATGCTCTTATAACAGTTTGTCAAATGAGCATTTTCCAAATAATTGTAATAATACACAAAATTTTTAATTATCGAAAATTTTATATCCAGTTAAGGAGGTATAGATACTATTTATGTTGTTGCATTGAAAAAAACATGTATACCTATTGAGTAAAATTATTATTTGGAGAAATGTAAATAATATATATTTTTTTTATTTTCAAAAGATTTCCGAAACTATAAAGTTTAGAAAAAAAACATTTTAACGAAACTTTCTTGAAAAAATAAATGGAATAATAATCCGTTATGAAAAGTATACCATTATTATATAAAAAACGCCGTTATAGCACATACCTCTTCTGCGCATGCGCCGATTTTCCCCGAAAACAACAGGACTCTTCATATTTGCATACCAAACATCCTCCCAAAATTTAGTTTCAATCCGCTCATCCGTTTGACCTGTATCGTGTTCACAGACTAACAAACAAACAAACGCACAGAGTTTTTTCAAAAATATGTTTTTTGGATTCGGGGGACCTCAAAACGGAAAGATATTGTAAAATTTTTGAAAAGTGATTTTTGACTTAAACTAGTACCATTCCCCACTTGTGGGTTGGAATGGTGAAAGGGCAGCATCATTTTTTTTCTCAATGTAACATCTTCAAAAACGAACGCCACTGTATTCGCCCACCACTGACTTATGTACACTTCGTACTAGTGCTGTAAATTATCATTTAATGTGATCACACCTTATACACAACATATACAACACTAGCGAAATGAATTAATTAACCCGGCGTACACGACTCTAGGCAATAGGCTGCAGTCACAGCCCACTAACTGAACTAGTCTGCTTACTACGGAACTGATTGCGACGATCATATCTACGACCGAAAGGCAAAACGGCTTATGCCGCATTTATGACAAAATATAATTAATAAACATTTTAATCATGCGATTTCAACATCAATAAGACTATAGACGCGAATATAATACTATCATACGTACTTTTCATGGTGTGAGAAACGGGACTTTTATGGTGGAGGTGACGAGACGGTTACATAAATTTCTATGACGAAAAATATTGTATTGCCGTCGAAAGTGCAAATCAATCAAATATGTAAAAGTCGGTTTCAGTCGGAATACAAGATTTGACTCGAACTTATATCAAGTAACTAAAGTATTTTTTAAAAAAATGTGTAGTGTCCGACCGAAGTTTCGGCCAAAACTTCCGCCCATTTTGGCCGAAGCCGAATGTTTCCAACAAGCGCAGAAATTGAACGAACTGCTGCGACAGAGCGAGATCGCGATGTACGTGGCGACTTTTAGAGATCGTTAAAATTACCTTTTCATATTCTATAGTCAATATAAGCCTAATAATTTTTTTTAAATTAATTAAATAAAATTTTAATGTAAGCCTTAGAAGAAAGCAACGTAAAAAATAAAAATATATTCGCTCACCGTGGGGCTCGAACCCACGACCCTGTTATTGACAGTCGCATGCTCTACCGATTGAGCCAGCTGAGGTTGTGTTCTCACAACGCTAATATGAGTATATCTAGTTAGTGCATTTCACATGAATAGAAGCTTATTTTTGAGATACATTTTGCAACATTTTTCATTAATGCTCCGCTCCTAATGGTCGTAGCCTGATTTTTTATAGCCTATACTCTATAGCCTTCCTCGATAAATGGGCTATCCAACAAAAAAATTTTTTTTCAATTTGAACCAGTAGTTCCTGAGATTAGCGCGTTCAAACAAACAAACTCTTCAGCTTTATATATTAGTAAGTGTAGATTGTAGCTTGTAGCAGTTGTAGCCAATTTAAACTGAATTTCTTAGGGTTTTTAAGTCTTCGGCTTCGGCTTCGGCCAGAAATCGACCTTCGGTCGGACACTAAAAATGTGGTAGATTATTCTGTACCACCCATAGTAACAAGAAATATAGAAAAACCGCGCATATTTTGAGTTAAGAATTTTTGGGTTTGAGCTTTTCCTGCTAGCTTAAGGCCGCTTACAAATATGCCTCAAATCCGCTACTCATTTGGCAATAAATTAGAATTTCATAAACAAATTTGCTCCTTTATATACAGATTTCAAAAACAATACAAACACAATTTGAGTTGAATATTGTCATTCATACTACATTCGCTTGAAATAAATTACCTTTTTTTCAAACTTTTAAATGTATTTGTTTTTGTATTGGCAAGTAAATTAGCAAATGACGCAAAAAAATCAGAGAACAAAACAATATTCAATTAACTTTTCCTTACGGCAAAACAATCTCAATCGCCTTTTTAACAATATTGTTTTGAAAACAATAATCAAAGCTAACAACAAAAACAGCATAAGTAAATAAAAGTGACTGTACTTTTAAGCTAATGGATTACTCCATTGTGGAAATTCAAAGAATCACGTAATGTTGTAACATTTTCAAACCTTAGATTAACATCTAAATAGAAATCTTCAAATAATTAAAATTATCGACCAATTTTTTTAGACTGTACCTATATTGACAAAAAATTATAAAATTATTATTCAATACTTATTAAAAATTGTTTGTTATTAATTTTTCATTAATTTTCAAAAATTATAAAAAAATCAGTCTTAAACATCAACTATATATTTTATTAAAAATTGTTCTTCTAGTTTTAATATATATGTTACGGTCTATACCCGAATTCGGTCAATGACCGAAATAAATGCGCACAACTAGTTTTGACCGACGAATATTCCCCAAACCTAAAATCTTACATTTAAACGGGTATTGAGTGATAAAATAAGCAAAATTAGTTTTGCGCATTTTCAATTGGACAAAACTAGTTCTGTTCATTTCTGACCAGACAGTACCTACTAGTATGGCATCGGAATCTTCTTTTCGATTTTTAATTATCTTTTCCACATCAATTATACTTATTATATCAAAGTGATTTATTCTTCCATATTGTTCAACAGACAGAGGTTTTAATTCAACTTTCAACAAATTTGCTTCCTTAACCTCACTTAGTGTAGTAAGGTAATTATGTTTCGTCATAAAATTATGTTTCAGAAGCCTCTAGTTGGCGAACTAGTTGAGACTCGAATTCACCTTGTATTTTTACTTAATTATTACACTGGATATCCCGAAATTATATTAATTATAACATTCAGGAGAACAATTCAATATATACCTAAACAAGAACATAACCTTACTTTATTCGGGTTTGGACGTTGATTGAATGAAAGAAACAGAACTAGTACTGTCCGTTCAGAAATAGACAGAACTAGTTTTGTCCAATTGAATATGCGCAAAACTAGTTTTGCTCATTTTATAACGCTCAATACCCGTTTAAATGTAAGATTTCGGGTTTGGGAAATATTCGTTGGTCAAAACTAGTTTTGCGCATTTATTTCGGCCATTGGCCGAATTCGGGTATAGACCGTAACATATACACAACCTTTCATCCATTCATACGTGCTAGCACCTATACATCTTGATCATGATGATATTTTGGTTCGTGTGACTGTTAAAACTCAATATTTCTCGTGTAACATAATTCCACTTTCGCACCTATAATAATTAACAAAATCACAACCTAGCCAGACATATTTCTTGAATGTGTGGGGAAACCAATTCCAAAAAATATATCAGAAGTATGTTAAAACACTTTCATTTAATGAGCAGCTTTCGTATAAATAATTAATACATCATCAGATTAAATCTGTCTACAATCAAATAAAAAAAAAGTGAAAAAAATGACAAAAAATTCTTCATTTTTTTCAATTTGATTGTAGACAGATTTAATCTGATGATGTATTAATTATTTATATGAAAGCTGCTCATTAAACGAAAGTGTTTTAACATACTTCTGATATATTTTTTGGAATTGGTTTCCCCACACATTCAAGACACATAAGTTATTCCAAAATTCCTCACCGTTTTTGTCAAATATAGCCAGACATAAACTACCAATTAGTAAATGTTGTGTCCAAATCGTATCAAACAATATTTTGCGATATTTTTGAGTACTTATATGAATATCTACAAAGTAGATGCGACAACACAGGACGATGATAGCATACTAATGATAAAGTAACCACAGTACGGAAAATTATGTAGAAAGCCTTCAGTCATCTACTTCGAGATGGTAATATTGTAAGCTTTGAGTAAAGAATATCATGACAAAACGTTCATTTCAAACAATGAATTCATGAACAAAAAAATCATCAAGGGAATAAAAACATTATTTTAATTAATAATACAAACCAATTTCCATATGAGAAGCTGGCTTTTTTGAAAATCTAATCTCTATAGCATTTTGTAACACCACGTCTTAAAAACCTACGCCGCCACTGGTGTTCTCTGGTATAGTCATGTGAAATAACAGAAGCAACATGGCAGCGGAGCGTATGAACTAGGAAGTAGTATTCATGTTAAAAAACTTAAATTAGTAAATGTATTGAATTAAATAATATTCATGTTACAAACTTACGTTAACAAATATGTTGAATAAAATAATAATGTCACAATTTTTGTTTTCAGTTAAAATAAACTTATGATCCTCGAATGTAATTAGTAGACGGAATTTCTGTACCATTGAATCAAATTAAAACACACAATTTGATTTGTTGTTCTGACATTTCGAGAATCTTCGAAGTATTAAAAGCTGCCATAGTTTAACAGTAGTAGCGGCCCGGTCTGTGGTCGAACTCGACCGTAATTCACTCCGCATTTACTTCGCTAATTTTTTACAGTGTATGAACGTAAACAATGAATAATTTTTTAAACAATTATTAAACAATGAATGTTTCATTTTATTTTATTTAATGTATTTGTATAACAGATATTATACATAAATTTTATCTTTCAGCAGTCCTCAAACTGCAACTTTCTTTAGTTTTTCGTTTTCAAGTTGTCAGTCCGTATATCATTTAAACTTTGAAACAATTTTAGAGAGAAGTCCTTAACTATTAAGTACGCCAAGTAATATCAATGGCTAATGATAATCATTCCGATTAAATTCCAGTTGCAGTATATTTATTAACTGAATTATAGTGAAAGCATAATAATATTAAACGATTATCGTCATAATATTTTTAGAAGGCTTGTATATAAGTTTATTAGTTTAAAGGTGGCACTTCACATGGCTATTTGTGTTCGCTATTTGGCAAAATATATGACGTTCAAGACAAACATGCAAATAGAGGCAAATACGACCATCCACACATGGCAGTCAAATAGCAAACACACAAACATTTGGCAGCAGAACGCAAGGTTCAAAATTCCAGGAATTTTAGCACTGTTTCATTGTCCCAATTCATTTTCAATAATAATTATTCAAGTTCTCGATCACAGCACAGACACAAAAATACTGCACGTCCGTATAGGTTCATGGCGCGTGCGCTTCTGAATATGGCCATTGTGTGGACGGTTTATTTGCGTATTTGCCTATTTGACTCCTTTGATGTGCCTCGAAAAACAGGCAAGCGCACGGTAACGCGTACTTGGTATTGGCCTTATTTGTCAAATAGGCAAATAAGGCCGACACTTTGTTAAATAGACTGTCCACACTTGGTAATTGTTTGCCAAATATGCCAAATACACAAATACAAATAGCCATGTGAAGTGCCGGCATAATACGCCATGTAAATATTTCCACTATGGGATTTATAGGTTGGTTATTAACTATTTAAGAAGAAAAAATAAAGCTCGTCACAGACGTACAATATTCGAATTCAAGACTGTTTTCCGCTGATATTAATTCTCAAATAGTTAGCGGTTGACGCGTAGCGAAAGTACATCAAACAGAAACCGGGGAAAGCGTGTGCATTAATTCATATGGTAAATTAAGTCAGACGTGTCGGATAGATAAAAGACGCGTGCAAAATAAAATAATATCGTTATATTTATGCTGCTTTATTTTGTTGACTCTGTGACGCAACTATTTGTTATTAAACTTAACGCAATCTACGGTTCTAAAACTGTTCTTTAAAGCCACAAAACGGTGCAAAGTCGACGCATGACTTAAATAATAATCATATACATTAATACGCTAAGGTTAAGAATGTTTGCCTCCCTTTTTAGAAAAAACCTCACAATTTCTCCACAAAAATTATATATCATTTTACAGATAATTGCTTGCTCTACTGACATCGACAACTAAAAAATTTATTATTGCTTTTGTTTTTGTAAATTAATTGATTATTAAACTTATATATATAGATATAAGTACATTAAGACACAATACAGCAACGCTGAACAACGTCTGCCATCTGACGGCTTTAATTTTGAAACAACGTCAACACTTCGATCTGTCATCTGACCTTCATATTGTATTACAACAAAAAGAAAAACGTTATAAACTGTATGCAAAATTAGAAACGAATTGAATACCTGCAATAAATTTTGATTCATTAAATTGAGTTGAATGATTTATTTACATAATATATATTATGTTACGGTTAATACAAGAAAGTAGTTAATTCGCGAATTAATCGGCTAATTACCCGAATTAACCAATCCTTGACATTGGTTAATTCGGGTATTAGCCGGTTAATTCGCGAATAAACTACTTTCTTGTATTAACCGTAACATATACATTAAGACACAATACTGCATACTGCCATCTGACGGCTTTAATTTTGAAACAGCTAGCAACGCTGAACAACGTCACAGCAATGCTGCATGATGCCATCTGGCTTAGCTCAACGCTTTTGCTACTTGCGCCTCTATATGACAATTTTAGTAAAATATTTCTTCGATCTGTCATCTGAGCTTCATATTGTAATACAACAAAAAGAAGAACGTTATAAACAGTGTGCAAAATTAGAAACGAATTGAATACCTGCAATCATATTTAAAAAATAATTTTGTAAAGTGATAATTATTATACTTATTTAGTGCGAATAATTCGCACAGGTCACTCTAGTGTAAAATTTATTGCTTTAATATTAATTTGCTTATTTACTAATTTGTACAGGTACAGCTCTACAGACGTTCGTTTACTAACTAACTAAAAATACAAAATTGAAGTGTTTTTATCTATTCCCTCTGAACCATGTAACTATCTAATTTATGGGTTCAAGCGGCATAGATTCGAAGAAATAGGGATCAAACATAAACAGCATGGTATGCACTGATACAGATCAGGGATGAGATTATCTGCACATGTGAAATGTTTAGTTTACATAACTCATGCGCTTCAAAACCGATACAAAACAGTTCCGTTTTGAGCTACTGCACAACACTGTGACGACGATATTGTCGTTCGCAGAGAGGTAGGAACAGAGTCCTGTGTTAAGAAGCATAGCTTCAATAATACAGCAATGCAGAAATGAAAAAAAATTATATTTTGAATTTTCTTCAACGTATAAAATTTACATCTATACTGAAAATCAAAGCGAAGATGTTCGAGCAATCATATTTTCAACAGTTAAACGTTCAGTTTTCCCTACACAATCGCAAAACACTTTCCGCAGATTACAGTTCCACCACTAACTCAGTACTCCTCCATAGAACTTTTATTGTGGAATGAGTATTGCCTGTATATTCCTATAGACTGTGTACACGAAGCGTACTAGCGCCGCTAGTGGGTAATAGAGAATTATTTAACTCACTTTTAAAGGAAATCGCGACATGTTTCTATGGTGATAAGTCAAAAACTTTAGTTGGCCATGATGTGTAAAAAAAATGTAATAAGGAAAACTGCTGTTAAATTTATATACAATAAAATTCAGATTGTAAACCATTAAGCGTAACATAAAAGGTACGTGAGAATTATTTATTTATCAATTATGATGTACATCTATAGAAATATTTAATTTGTTTACACTGACAACGTAAAGTCACATTATGGCGCCAATGATCTTTATTTTACTTAAAACGCCATTAGCGCAACAGCCCGGAACACAACAAGCATTTCCAGATCGCATTATAGTTTTGCCCATGTTTTCTTTGTAACTAAAAAACTTCATAATATTATAATTATGTTGGAAGATTAAAAGGAAGAATCCTGGTGGCATAGGATCGATGAACAAAGCAAATACAATCTTTATGCCATCTTCGGAGAATCTAGAAGATTCAATATATGAAAAGTTATAAATTATTGTTGTTACATTTGTTATTGATCTTAAACAATAACAACTTTAAGATCAATAACAAATGTAACAACAATAATTTATAACTTTTCATATATTGAATCTTCTAGATTCTCCGAAGATGGCATAAAGATTGCCGAAACGTCAGACAATAAAATGCAATAAAAACCTTCAGTATTTGCTTTGTTCATCGATCCTATGCCACCAGGATTCTTTCTTTTAATCTTCCAACATTTGAACAGGATCATCATCTCTCTAAATTTTATTAGTTATCTTTCACAATTATAATTATGTTCACTTTTAATAAACTTTGCTCACTGACATACGGAAAATTTAAGTTTGAAATTTCCCCTAGTGCTCACCACAAACGCTTACTAATTTGGAATGATTTAACCTTATCACTTGGGGGTCGGAAATGCGTCATTTTTTTATGATAATAACACTTCTGTAAAGAATTTTTATTATTTTTTTTTATTTATTGTAAGTTTTAACACACAACATAAAATCTAACAGTAAATGTCATGGTTTTTAGCTTTATGAAGGTTGATCAATTAGTAAGCTATCGCGGAACATGGAAAAATTCAGGTCAAAAAGTGGGAATATTATTTTTATTTATATTTAACTCCCAAAATTCGGATTTTTGTAAAAATGAAACCGGAGTAGATGTTCTCGAAATTGACGCGTTTCCGGCCCCCAAATGATACGGTTAAATCATTCCAAATTATTCACAGTTTCTTCTCCCGAGAGAAATACGAGCAATTACCGGTCAGCCTGTATAAAGCAACATACCTACAGGAAAGTGAAATTAAATAAAACCGTTTAAAAATGACTGTAAATTAGAAAAATTCAATTTTAAAGACGTTTTCATAATTTTAAGCAACCTTGCGTTTTCTAGATAAGAGAATGTGTACCTATATCATTCCAGTTAAAAAAGTTCTATGCAATTCTCTCGCCTATACATAAAATGGCGAATATATACGCATAACATAAATATAACGAAACAATCCCTGTCCTGGGCTGCCGTACCGTACCCTTGGGTAAGTAGTGGTGGTGGTATGAGTTTAACGCCCAACCAAGAACCAGTCTTTTTTATTAAAAATCACTCAGTTAATAAAGAATAATGTTCACCGTTAGTATTCCGTAATTTGTCGAAATAGATACAGTTGAATTTTCAATGGCAGACATTTTTATTTTTCTTGAACTCAGTTGTATGTTCAACGCAGTTGTGATCATGGTGGACACTAATAAAAAAAATCCAGCTAATTGGGCGACGGCAAATGCTGACATTTGATATAGTACCTATAATAAAGAAAATAACATTTCTGATATCGCGTGAGTTGACGCGGGTAATGGCTAGTATTCAATATGATATTCGCTATTTATTGCCATGGTTACCTACATAATATGTTCTACGTCATGTAAAAATTAATCAAAGCATGCTTAACTAGTTTATTTCTGGAAGATCTACATAACAAACGAAAACCTGATTTTTTTATTTTCAAAATATTTTAGAAACAAAGATTTTTTAACAAAACTTTCTTGAAAAAATAATTAGAATAATAAGCCGTTATGAAAAGTATACCATTATTATAACAACACCGTTATAGCATATACTTATATATATTTTTTTAAATTTATTGAAGAGTTCTAATCAGACGTTAATCAAAGATTTGCATATACTTATATCTTCTGCGCATGCGCCGATTTTCCCTAAAAACAATAGGGCTCTTCATATTTGCATACTAAACATCCTCCCAAAATTTGATTTCAAGCCGTTCATCTGTATCGTGCTCACAGACAAACAGACGCACAGCTTTCAAAACGAAAAAATATTGTAAAATTTTGAAAAGTAATTTTTCACCTAATCTAGTACCATTCCCCACTTGTGGGTTGGAATGGAAATAGTATTCATGACGGGATCGGAAACTTGCTTTCCCGTGCCGGAATAGTTGAGCCCATCCGCCCCTGCGTCTGACCCGAAACTAGTTTGTGCGCATAAATGACGCTACTATCTTCAATAAATGATACTACTCTTCAGTACACCAGCAATTTTTATTTGACAGCATTGTCTGAAAGTTAACTACCTTCAAAAATACCCTAACCATAAGTGTTATAATATATCACAAAAAAAACAACAAATTAACTAATTAAAATATGAAGAAGTGAATAATCGCAACAAAAATTCAAGCGACACGGTGACTACTTCAAGTGTTTATATTCTCTTTGATTTAAGAAGGCGTGACGTCATTCGGTGTGTCAGTCAACATGGCCGATTGCAGTATTTTATACTTTTATTTCATTAAAATAGTATATTACATCACAAGGGCCGAGATTTCAACTTTTACGGCCCGTGTGGTGTATACGATTTTTCTTCATATCCGCTCGAAAGTACGTACTTTCGTCAGCAGGGACGAAAGATTGACATTTACTCCCAGTGAGAACGGCGGGAGGAAAACATTTCTCATGCGTATTTTTATACTCGTAAGTAGGGTTATCGCTGTCATTTAATATAATAAATAACAGGGAGTAAATGTCAAACTTTCGTCCCTGCTATAAGGGACGAAAGTATGTACTTTCGATCGAGGTATGAAGAAAATATTATTAATCTCAATGTTTATATTAACACTGGGTCGATTTTTTAGAATCCTTTCAACATATATTTTTCTCTAAAACCATTTATTATTTGATACTTTTATACTGTCATCATGCCTAATCGCAGATTCACAAATTACAGAACATCGCAAGTCGCGAACGACAGCCGGTAAAGAAGAGCAGCAGTAGACCGACTTGTGTACTGGTACTGGAGCACTGAATGAATGTGTTGAGCGGCAGACGCGCAGGCCGCGATGACGGTGCAGCGCGAACGGAGAGCGTGGAGGTATGGCGTCCGCGTCGCACAGATGCTTGAACTCTATTACTCCATCGATTAATAAATTCACTCTTTACTGTCGAACATTGTTTAACGACCTACAGTATGCCTACACCTATATATAATAATATCCATAAAACCTGCTTACAAAAATATACAAGGTGTAACATTATTACGTTTAAATCTACTACGGAGTGAGGACTAATTTGTTTTCACATGATACCAATTTACAACAGGTAAAACAACGGAGAAGGAAATGTTATATTTCTCATGGCCATATTCATCGAACACTATTAAAGATATAGAAATTAATAATTTGGAACTTTATTCGCTACAATAAAATTTATTTTCAACTCACCAACTAAATTATCAGGTAAAATAGTTAGTTGAAGAATAAATACACACTGCACTATACTCATTGGTATTTTTGTTGAATATTATGACGTTCACTCCAAAAAACCGACCGATAACTTCAGCGTAAACGTCAATAAAAAAAGTTTCATTAAAATAATGTTTATCCAAACCCAATTGCACCCAAAACTTCCATTAACTTTAATGTTTTACAACTAAACACTTCAATAAAGTTTAATAAACAACACATAAATAAATTCACAAGAGTAAACTGCAGATATAATACTCCACATTTATGGGTTAGGTATTATGATCTATGTGGCGGTTATTATTATTTTCTCGGGCGAATAAATATTTATACCCGAGAATTTGGACAGAAATAGAATTATATCTGCAGTAAACATAATTATGCTTGGTGAATTGAATTGTCGCTATTTATTCAGAGGAATGAAACAAATGAACCGAATAAATAACTTTACGTTCGGTGAATATGGTCATCAGCGGCATAAAGTGGACTCGCTTTTGTGAAATAATGCCCGATATCTTCGCTACAGGATAAGTTCTGAAAAACATTATCCGAAAGATATCTCTAAGAATAACTTCCCACAAATATAGTGATTCACTGCCTGAAGTAATAGAGGATAGATGTTTATTTAAATATCTACTGCGCATAACTCAAACAATCCTCCAACGTTGATTTTATAACCTCAAAACCTAACGCTTGTACTTAAATAAATAGTATAGAAATTATTCATGTACCGACTAAAAAAGAAAAGAGTTTTTCAAATATTTTTGGTTAGGTTTACTTTGTGCTCTTTTTTTTATTTTTACTTCTTTACAGTTTCATTAGCGGACAGTTCCAAAATAACTGTTATTAAAAATACTGTTCTAAAATTTATCAAGAAAACCTACCCAAAAATCTTCACTGGCTCGTAGCATATATAAAAAAACGCTAGAAGTTTGTTACTAGTTTTTTTTTACAAAATTTATTTTTCACTTTAGCATATTTATAGTGAAAATGTTAAAGTGTTCGCAATAAAACACCGAATAATTATTACAGGAACGCATTCAAAATTCCAGATAATGACTTAATAACGTTACAAAATTACTGCGGAAAACTTAATAGCCCGTTAAAAATCCATTTCGCGTAGAAAATAAAAATTATGAAACTGGTATAAAATACGACGTTCGCTTGTTTAGGCTAAGCGATTTTATATTATAGTCTCCACACAATTCACAATTTCCTATGTCTTTATATAAGCGTCTCACCATCTGTTGGTAAACAACGAAAACTAAAGCAAACAAATGAACAGTAAACAAAAATATAAACGCAATGACAGCAATTTTGTACGAAAATGATTTTTCGTAGTAAAAATCTTGGGGGGGGGGGGGTACAAAGTACAGACAAAAGTTAATAATAAAGAAAAAGAAATTGAATTTTAGACGAAAATATTTAATTACTTTGACACATACGCGCAATCAACATTAATAGATTAAAATGTTTTTAAATTTTTAAAAAAATGTAAAAATCAATTTTTAATTTACTTTTTCGTTTATCTGGGAAATAATTTTCTTCCATATTTTTAGCAGAAATAATTGAAAAACGGAAGTATTTTAACAATTTTTCGACACACGGTTATTATTGTCACAGAGCTATTTCAATTTTCTAAAAGAGAGGAAAATATTTTTTGCTAGGCATTTATTTTTCACCTTAATATTTTCACCACAAAGGGACATATTCTTAACTACTAACTGCTCGGCTGACATACGAAGTGTTTAAAAACATCTAAATTTATATAAAATATACCTATATATTTTTTAACTTTTAATATCACTGGTTCAGTTGTGATCAGCAATTCACAGTGCAAGGGCGTAGATATTTTATTTTTTTTTTTGGGGGGGGAAGCAAAAAAAAATCAAATTTTTTTAAAGTTTTTTTTAATATCACACAAGAATACTCACAAAGGAAGATGTCAAGCAAAATATTAATTTCCAAACCAATTTTACAATTTTTTTTTCAAGAAGTGTTTCTAAATTTTATTTTTTTAGTCAGGTATTCGTATTATTTTTTTTTATAATTATCATCCTGGGTGGTAATTACCCCCCCCCCCTATCTACGCCCTTGTCACAATGTATAGTCTAAAACTCTAAGCTCTAAAAGCTAGTAAACCATCCGAGTAACCCGTTTCCCACAAAGCTAGAAGATTTTTAAATGATTATCGGTCAATTAAGAAAATTAAATTAAATTTTTGAAAATGTCAAAAAAATTGTTTTTAATCTACTCCCACAAGAGTTAAGCCACACTGCCTATATTAGCAAATATATTACATTGTCGACAGGGTTTCGCATAGCGACCCGAGTTTTATTATTATTATTGCTCCAGACTGGTGATCCATAATTATTTTTTAGCTTTTAGTATATCATTGATTGTATATTAAAACCTTTTAGCCTTAAAAAGGTCTTTTCCTTATTTTTTTATAAATTCAGATGTTTTTTGACACGCTGTATATCGTTTATGCCATCTCATTCACCCCTTTCGTCATGCTCAGAAAAGGGTTTATCTGAGGCGAGTGTCGTATCGAGCTTATATCGCGCTGGAATGAGTTAAAAGTATCGGGGGTTAAATTTGAGTAATTGTTCTCTCTGCAACCCTTGCTTACCATAGTTGTTATCTCGCAGGATCCGTAGACAAGTGCTCTTTAGACAATATAGTGTTTTTAATTTTAATTTGATGGCATTTTGAGATAATCGAGTTACAGTACCTACTTTCTAAACGGTTCATCAGATTTGTTTACCGTGAGCAGAAACGTTACAATTTCGTCGGTCGGTACAGTCGAAGATGTCGGATAATAAAGGCTGTCTAAATTTGGCTTTCCGATTTCAATTGGGCGCCGTTTATACCAATCTTCATTTGCCTAAATTAGCTTGGAGCATGCAAATTTTCTAGAAAAACTTCAATTCCACACGACTAGTTTAAAGAAATTTTCCATAAGATAGTCGGTTTTCATCCTTTCTTATAGGACAAGTTGCAGAGCAAATTGTACAATCGGGCGAGCCACAATTCAGATAATAATGTAAGAAAGTGACAGTCCTGTGCTATGTCATAATGTTCCTTGTGCGTTGTAAACATAGCTACTTGGTGATCTTGAGAGCGAAACATGAGATGTAATTGTACGGACGAAACTCGATCATAATATTATATCGAATGTTTCGTTCGAAGAGATCACCCACAACCGTAGTTTTTGTTCCATTAATGGTAAAGGGAAGAAGCATCAGAAATTCCTCTCCATGATCTCTTCAATTCTTATTCACTTTGAACATTATGACATAATATGACGTAAGATGACACAGGTCTGTCACTTTATTATCTGAATTGTGGCATCTTGTAGTGATCTCGAGAGCTAAACATGTGATATAAGTAATTCAAATTTATGCCATTAAATGCTAGCATAAAAAATAACTTTTGTTTTCCGTCTACACAAATCTACTCTCTTTGTTTTATTAAATTTTTGATAAACCCTAGGTATCAGTAAAAAATGACTACACGTATTTTACTCTTTTTTTAAAACCAGTCGGAAATTCCATTGGCCTAGGATCTATTGACCTGGCAACACCGGTTTAGTGTACCTTCATCAAAATCAACTATCAGTCATCGAGCGGCAAAATGCGGTACTATTGTATAACAAATGCGTGAAAAGGCACGCTGCAATGAATAGACTTTAAATGAGCACCATTCATACATACTAACTCTCTGACGATGATAATTATAAATACACGTATTATGTTTAAACACATCTGTTACTATATACATAGATTGAACCAGACATATTGAAATGTATTGCTCCAAAAACAAATAAATTAAGCCTGACCCGTAAATATTTCTACTTTGTTGTATATTTGAGTATTCTAGTTTTGAAAATTAAATTGTACGTTTTGGCGGCGTAGCGGTGAGAGCACTAGACTCGCATTCGGGAGGTACCGGGTTCGAATCTCGGCGGGGGCAGATGTGGCTTGCCTCTCGCCAAGAAACGGTAATTCCTGTACCGGCCATCTTGTTGAGGTTTTTCGTGGTTTCCCTCAATAATTCCAGATAAATATCGAGATGGTTCCTTATTCAAGACCATGGCCGATTACCTATCAAACTCCTATGCTCAAAATTTGCCTACTTTATCCTAATTTCCTAAAAATTTCCTTCATTCGCCAATTGCTATTAATTTAGTTGGAGGTTACAAATTGTAGAAAATAACGGAAAGTGTGGTAGAAAAAAAATAGTAATGGTGCGAGTGGCGTCTGTTATGACATAAAGTAGAGAAACGGACGTTATACGCATTATTATTATTTATTGTTTTATCAAAGTGTGTAGGTTTTTACGACCAGTATTGTTCCTAATCTTTTTGTCTTCCGGGCTTGTAAGCAGATCGGTATTTCTACCTGAAATTTCGTCTACAGCTGCGGTAGAGAATATCAAAGGCGATTAACCGTTGTTGTAAACGAAACGTTAGGTAGAAATAACAATAAATCACGGCCTACAAGCTCGGAAATATTCGATTTGCTTTGGAACATATTATAGGCTGTGTGCACGAAGCCTACTAGCGCCGTTAGTGGGTAATAGAGAATTATTGAACTCACTTTTTATGGAATTCGCGACATGTTTCTATGGTGATAAGTCAAAAACTTTAGATGGCCATGATGTGTCAAAAAAAAATGTAATAAGGAAAATTGATGTTAATTTGTTTACACTGACAGCGGAACGTCAAATTAGGGCGCCAATGGTCTTTATTTTACTTAAATCGCCATCAGCGCAACAGCCCGGAACACAGCAAGCATTTCCAAATCGCTTAGTTTTCCCATGTTTTCTTTGTAATTAAAAAACTTCTTAAAATTATAACTATTTTCACTTTTAATAAACATTGCTCATTGACATACGGAAAATTTGAGCTTGTTTCCCCTAGTGCTCACCACAAACGCTCGCATCGTAAAATTTGCAACTCCGCCTCCTTGCACATTGCCCTGTTATATCGATTTGTAATCGTTATAACAACTTTCTATTTCTTTGAGGGAGTTGCCTACTAAATAATTCAAAGTTCAATTAAAATTATTGCTTGATTTAAAAAATGGTTATTAATAAAATTTCTGAAACTAAACCCGTTCAGTATTTTATAACCTTCTCATGAATATAAATTTCAAACGACACAATATTCATATTGTAAAAAAATGTACTACTAGAATTGAAATTAATATTCAATTGGCGTGGTTTCGATGGCAAAAGTCATGTCAAGTCGAGAGAAGTTTATAAATGTAACGTTTTATTACTTTAGTACTGCCACTGCATCCGCAAAGGGACTTTCAAAGTTAACAGTAACTTTTGTAAATTACTGGATATTATAATATTTACGTACATCTTTTATAACCCGGACCTAATGCGAAATTAAAAACAAACTTGTCAGACGGATTTTTAACATTTTTATTATTTAAAATTCGAATACAACTACAAAATTAATTGGGATAATATAAAAATTTTAGATAATGAAACAAATTTCTTTAAACGAAATATTTCGGAAATGTTATATATAAAATCAAATAAAAATTCACCTTATCCTAAGTTAAATACGTTTAAAAACTAAAATCCGACCACTGAGAAAAATCACGCTATAAAAATTATGAAACAAGAAAATATTCTCATCGGAGGATAGCCGTGGTCGTATGCCACCTCTGGCGCCCTCTAGATGTACCTATAGCGTAATGCACTTTGCCCTACAGCTTATGATCGCTTACCACTGTAAAAATGTATTGTTTTGTTAGGATAGGTGGCATACGGCCTCGGCTATCCTCAGATGAGAATATTTTCTTGTTTCATACTTTTCAGTAGTCGAGTTTTATTTTTGAAATTAATTTTTATTTAAGTTATTTTGGGAGAGATATAACTATTAAATTGGTAAAATCGAATACGTTTTGTTTTACATTACGCATTAGTGTGAAAAATGGTTATTTTACTACCGATACATGCAGAGCCGGACTAATGTATGGACCTAGATGGGCCTCGAGCTTCTAGGAGGGCCACGTACTTTTCTAAGTACAAAACAATTTAACCCACATAACTCGGGGTGTTTAAACCATAAGCAGGCAATCGCACATGACTCGGGTGATAGCACTGATATTTTTTATTTATAAAAAGTAAACAATAAACTCCCATAAATTAAATGAATATAGCGTTTTATGTATAGAAAATTATTTACTTCAAACGATCGATTTTTAAGAGATCATAGATGAATTCGTTTCAAAAAATTGGTTGTCTGTAAAGTCGGTTTACGGACGATAGTTTTACGTGATAACGTATTCCGTAATACATAACCTAAATTTATATAATAATTATAATAATTCGAATCTATGATATTGCATCTTTCGCTTCTTTAGGTAAATTTTATTAAATAGAATAATAAAACACTATAAAAAGTACACTATTATTACATAAAAAACAACTATGGCATGTATCTCTTTTGCGCATGCGCCGATTTTCCCCAAAAAATTTACAAAAATTTCTAGTAAAAATAGATAGAGTAAAAACCGTTTTAAAAACTATATTATTATTATATAAAACATCATTATAAGAGATATATTCTTTTACGCATGCGCCGATGTTCCCCAAAAACAATAGGCCACTTCATATTTGCATATCAAACATCCTCCCAAAATTTGGTTTCAATCCGCTTATCCTTTGTGTCGGAATGATAAGAAATGTCAAAAGTGACGTTTGCAACTGTCAAAGTATTATGTTCTAATAATAATTAGTTATTCCAATACTTAACTTAGAAGGCGTTGCATTTCACAAAATACTAATGTCAAAAAATTGAATTAAACATTAGAAATGCAGCCGTTTTCGTGTTAAGACAAGACATACGTTATTTTCTAATTTCCATGTACGGCAAACAAAGACGACCGACCGCGTCGCGCCATGCATTAGACAACATTGCATTTATACAACTATTTTTCTATATAAAGTATAAAAAAACTGTTTAGGCAAATTCTGTTATACGAAATCTATGTAAAATGTTCTCTTTCGTTTAAGACTGGTTTCAAACCGATCTGATTTAAATTGAGCGAGAAATTAGCAAAAAGCACGCACAGGGTCAGGCGGAACGTTACGCGTTAGGAACGTTACGACCGTTAGGAACGTTACACTTTTTCGTGCATGCAGCCGGTGTTTTATCAATTTATAAGATTGGTGATTCATCAATTTATAAGACGTTATCACGTCAAAAAGATGAGACGAAAAAATGTATGTAAACTATTTGTTAATAAATTAATTATAAAACAGCAAATAAAATCTTTGTCATTGTAAATTTTTTATTCAAAGAAAATATCCTAAAAAAGTGTCCTTGCAAAAGGCCTCACACGCTCAAGTGCCCAAGGGCTTCTATAATCATAAATCCGGCTCTGGATACATGAGCAGCAGCTATTTATAGGAGGTCGTGTCGTGGAAAAATTAATATATTTTTGTGTCAATTTCCACGAATCATACTTTAACCTGCATCAGTTTTGAGAATGAAGTTTGGGTTTTAACATTACACCGTTGTTGCCCTGCGTTACTGCTGATGCATTATTTACAGAAGAGAGAAAAGTTTTCTTGTTTAAATTATTCAAATAATAAATTCAGCGCGAACGAGATGATGATGAAGAAGTCGTAAAAACTTCTTGCGCGGATAATAAATTCGTCTTTCTTCTTTGCAACCGCACCTTTCCTCTGCTTAACATAAAAAAAACTTTGCTCTGTTTTAATACAGTTAAAACTTTACTATTTCAACCTTAAAATCGTATTTAAAAAGTAGGTACTGATTTTACGTAAATTAAGGTTGCTAATTTTGTATTTCCCCTGTTTTGTTTTCAAGTTTTTCTTAAATTAATGTGAATATAAATCTCATTTGCTACTGAAAGTCCACGATTTTTTTAAAGACGTAATTTATAGCTGAGTGAATAAAATTTTAAAAGTACTTATCGAATATATCGTAACAGTTATTCGTTAGACAACTCTGAATTAGATTACATCACAACAGATAAATGGGGTATTTTGCACCATGTATAAGAAAAAATCTAATAATACATATTCTTGATAGATTTTGTAAAAAGCAAACGAGAAATGTTGATTTCTATTCATAATAGTGCACACTATAAATTTTATAATTCAATTTTAAGAATTGTATTTTTTAATCTGTTCTTCAAAAGTTCGTATAACGGCGTGGTCACTTCGTCTGTAAACTACCTATGTTTATGTTGTGCTGTGTGTTATTTTGAAGTTATTTCAAGTTATTATCACGTTTATAGACTCGTGTTTTATTGATTTCGCATCATGGAAGACGGTCCCGTAAAAGCACAAACTGCTAATCTACCAAGGATAAAAACGTTTAATAAATAATAGTATATTGTGCGACTAGTGAGAGAAGGAGAAGATTCCATGAGAGTGAAATTTGCCGCACGAGCGTAGCGAGTGCGGTAAAATGCACGCGAGTGGAATATTCTCCTTCGATCAATGGTCGCACATAATATTTTATTCAACTAGCACGAGTAATATGTAATCGGGGCCCTGATAAAAGAGGGAAAAATAATAAATCACTTCATTGATTGACGTACCCAGCGCCCTCGATACCTACACACAAGATGGCCATGACTTTCGCTGAATTGCGATGCTGTTTTCATATATACAATACCGCCTACCACGTTCCTATTGGTCCAGAAGCTGCGTGTAGTTTTTTTTTTCATTATTGCACGCTTGGGCTTGCTACTGAGTTTCTATTGGTCTAGAAAATTCATTATCACACTGTACGGCTCATTATTAGCACTCTACGCGTCAACATGAAGTAATTTATTATTTCTCCCGAATTTAGCAGGGCCCCGAAATTACATATTACTCACGTGTGTTGAATAATAGTATATTGTGCGACTAGTGAGAGAAGGAGAAGATTCCATGAGCGTAAAACGCATGCGAGTGGAGTATTCTCCTTCGATCAATGGTCGCACATAATACTTTATTCAACTAGCAGGAGTAATATGTAATCGGGGCCCTGATAAAAGAGGGAAAAATAATAAATCACTTCATTGATTGACGTACCCACCGTCAGTGTATGCACACAAGATTGCCATGACTTTCACTGAATTGCGATGCTGTTTTCATATATACATAACGCCTACCACGTTCCTATTGGTCCAGAAGCTGCGTGCAGTTTTTTTTTCATTATTGCACGCTTGGGCTTGCTAGTTGCTACTGAGTTTCTATTGGTCCAGAAAATTCATTATCACACTGTACGGCTCATTATTAGCACTCTACGCGTCAACATGAAGTAATTTATTATTTCTCCCGAGTTTAGCAGGGCCCCGAAATTACATATTACTCACGCGTGTTGAATAAATAAACTTTTACTATACTTACTTACACTGGTAATGTAATGATTACAGCAATTTTACATATTTTTAATTGTACAGTGTTACTATGGTTACTGTGCACTATCGTTATTATTTACAATCATAGTGACGTCACGAGTCGTTTTCGCGGGAACATTCATAATGATAAATTAAAAATCGTTTTTATGACACTATTTGGTTATATAATATTATTATAAAAATTGTAGTGCTTCTTTATCACTTAAATATTCATTTAATACATTTTTCAAAAAACGGTGTAATAGCCTATTTGCTGTTTGAAATTATTACGATTTTGGAACTTATTACCAAAGTCCTGAAAATATTTTGCAACTTATAAACTCTGTTTCAACGAGGAAAACCAATTGAAAACTCCATGGCGAGACATAAATTTTGTCATTATCTTACAGAATTGAGTCCTACACCGTTGAATATTAGTAAATGTTCACGACACCTACACAAACAAAAGAACGCAAAAAACTGGTTATTTATGGATGTGATGCATGTGAAAGCAACCCCTTCAGTTCATTACATAACGTGTCTAGTCTACTGTATGTTTGTTGAAATACGGCTTTTGTTTTTTGTACGCCGCCGACTTTACAATCAACCAGAGTAAAAGAAATTAACGCTTTCAGGTATTTTTTTATATTTGAACAAAAAGTGTAAAAACTGAAATTAAAAATATTTCAAGGTAGAGATAATTCATAATCTTTTATTATACTCGTATATACTGTAACCTCACCGAGAGGGAAGCCGCGGCTAGCGTAGTTCAGGCGGCGCGAGGGGCGTGGGCGAAGCCAATAAGAGATGAGAGAATATCTTGATGGGAAATGCCAGAAAGGCTGTAAGTATCCAACCACCGACCACTTACACGTAAAATAATTAATGGTAAAATAACTTCAATTAAAAGCTTAAAATTAAATCAAGGACGACACAATATCAACAACAAACGTTGTCACGTGACGGTGAAAACTAAAGTAGTGTGGGCCCACCGACCAAAGATGAAAAGGGCGCCAGGACACAAGGGCCACACTATAAGAGTATCCAGGGAGTCCACCCCTGGATTATCGTGCCACGCAGACCACACGAAAAATAACACGCCCAAAACCGTTTCCCAAAACGTTAGCAAAACAACAACAACCAACAACGACGATCCACTTAACAGGATGGATCGCCACCAATAACGACAACAAAACAACACTAACTCAACCAATCTAGTCCAAAACAATAACCAAGCTTAATTCACAACAAACAACAAATTAAGCGACTGAACAGCCACTCGTTACAATTATTCAGATTGTAACACCACAACAAACAACCAATTAAACGACTGACTCAAATTAAATCAAAGTTGTCGCATCGACTTCAATACAATGAGGCGGAGTGTCGCGCCCACCCTCAAATTAAAATTATAACACGAATTAGGCCTGCAATAATCTTCAAACATCAACAACATTAAATGATTGGCCGCATCGGCGCATAATATTTGCATGTGACATTTACTGACGCAGTCATTAATAAGGCGTAGCTGATACGTGGCGGCGTAATTACGACAACTCACAATTTCTGAACTGAATGATTTCAGAAATTCCAGGAATTAATCCTGATCCACAACGACTATCTCAACGCTAATCCTAAACACCAGAAAAAAACAGAAACTAACATCCAAAGGTGGGAAGGAACCTAAAATTTGGAACCGCTCTGCGCGGAACCATATTCTCTGTGTTAAAAAAGGATTCACGGAGGAATGCCCTAAATCGCCAACGAAACTAGAAGTTATCAAACACTAAAACCTAGTCACAAATGCCTACGAAGATTCGCCACAAAAATAATAGTCAAACGCAATATAAAATGCACATCAAAATCTGTCTCAAACAATACGATGTTCGCGTGCCAAAGGCACGCCGGCCAATGAGCTCGAGACCAGTTCAAACCAAACAGACACTCTCGCACGCCGACTACAGCTCAAGTCCGAACAATCTTACGTCGCTATGTGTAGGCATGCATCGTGTCGTACTATTTTAACTCATGGCTTTTTCGCCTCTCTCGCTCGCACTCATTGTAACACTTTTTGCAATTTTAAATTACTTTTAATAATTCAAATATTATTTCTAAAGATATTTACTCAAGACAAAATGGCCTAAGGTTGTAAAACGTTACAATACTTTGGGAGTTGTGTTGTCACCGGAGCACTGCAGTCTCTAAAGCTTATTGCGCTGTCTCCAAATCTTTTATATAAATATTAATCGATTCAGTATCCTCGTTCCATGTCTTACAGAGATCATGAGCTGGGTGGATGATATTATAGTCTTCTGGAACCATTCTTGATTATTCACAAATGAGTTAGCCAAGTATTTATGTTCTTGTGAGCAGGAAAATGTAATCAGTCAGCCATAATAGCTAGTGTTGGGCGATTATGAATGATATAATCGAAATATTTCGATTATGGCCGAATAATCGATCATTCGATTATGGCAACCGAGATATCATTCGCTTGAATCGATTATGAGATATGAAATGAATATTAAATCCCGACACAGTACTATTGCTATGTCCACTGTCGATATTAATGTGATATATCGATATATCATTCGTTCCTGCATCTACATGCACTGGGATGGGAAGTCTTTGCTGGCAGTGTTTTATTTAATAAACTACCAAATAGCTTAACTGAAATTCAGTGTGGTAAAGAATTTAAGTTCAAACTTAAATCAAATTCCTAAAAAAATGTTTTTCTGACATTAAGGATTTTTTAAATTTCATTTTTAATGTTTAACTCATTATATAAATTGACGATGTATCCATCTAGGGCATAACAAATATATTTTTCTATTTCTATTCGATCATACCAGTGATTCCATTATTAATATTGTGTTAAGTAAATATTAACAAATCGAAATTGCATAGTTAAAACATAATTCATAATCGATATTTTGAATGATCATTCGCTTATACTGTAAAAGTAAATAAAACGAAATTAATAATTGCCAAGTTTGCGCGTCATTCATAATCGATAATTCGAATGATCATTCGATTATAAAAACCGATTATTTTGATTCATTCTACTTTTCACTGCGCAAAAAAAACGCCGTCGCATCGACACGACACCGTAATTGTTTTTTAAAGAACTCCCCCCCACGTGCCTTCCCCTTTACACTATGCAAAAAAAATCAATTTTCCGCACTTAAAACGGATAATAACACATAATATGTTATATAAAATAATAATTGTGTATTCCCGGTGGATATTCTGCATGTTGATCTGCCTCGATCGAATATCCTCGCCAAAAATGGAGTCTCTACAGCTTGAGCAGTCTGTTTCTCATTCTACTATTATTATAAAAGTTCCGTTAGTTCGACAGACTAATTTCTGTCCAATTGTGAATTTAATAGTTGGACATACAATAAGTACGTCTTCCCCGACGTGCATCGCTCCTACGAATTGAGAATAGAGAAGGTAAGTGGCCAGTGTAGTGTGTCGAGGTGTGAACTGGCATGCACCGAGCACAAAAGCCTCTTTATGTCTCGCATACATACATTCAATGTGACAATAAGCGACGAATATAAGCCTATCTGCACACTTGTAATGAACACGCATACATTATGAGCCACAACCGACAGGCTCGTACTGAAGCATCATTACAAAGGACCCCGCGCAAACCTTATGGGATTTGGTTCTCGGTTAAATTGATCGAAAATGGTTTTATTTTATAGTTTAAAGCTCACTTAGAAAAAGTGTCCATGGGCGCATAGCCTAAAAACCAACAGATTTTTAACTACAGATAGGTATGTCTAGCGAGATTTTAGATATTATAGGTATCATTGAACCTAAACCGAAACTCGCCGAAACCAAGGCCGAAAGTCCGGTCTAACAACACTACTTTGTTCTCATGTTAATGCGCATAAAAATTTACGAAGACGATTCGAGCGTTTTCGTACAAAATCGGTTCGTTATTGAGAAGCTTGAAATCAAGTCAAGCAGTAACGATAGAAAATCAAGTCAAGTAGTGCAATTTTATAATGCTTGATTTTCAAATCAAGTATAGTTTGTAAAATCGTCAAGCTGCTTGACTTGATGAATTCCTACTAAAATATTTAACGAAAACGTTGCCCTTAAAAGTTACCTTTTAAAAATCAGAAACGGTTTAAGGACAAATGTGTGATTGTAGGAACAGAGTTATTAACAGCGGTTTTCAACTCGCTCTATGACTGCTTCGACCCTCCATACCAGGGGTCGGCAATCGGCGGCTCGCGAGCCGCATGCGGATCTTTCGATGTAAAGTTGCGACTCTCCAGTTCCATACGCAAAACTTAATTATTTTATTATTCTAGCTAAAATACTTTAATATGTTTTGTGCTAAAAACATTTGTGTTTTTATATGAATAAATATTATTTCGTTATTAAAGTCGTTTATTTTAAATAAAAAATCAATACCTATTACGATGAGGGAAGGTTTTGGTTGAGGATCACAAATAAATAAGCTTTACCAATGTTTCGCTAGTGGCCAACGTTTCGAAAAATTTATTTTCATCTTCAGGGCCTCAAGCTGGTCGAAAGGTGGTAAATTGTTAAAACAACATACATGATCATATTATTATGGGCTACAAAAATATTAATATGAACATCTTATTATAAAAAACTATTAAAATTATTAAATTTTTATAAAAATATCACGCAATAAAAATTTTTTTTATAATGAAATATTTGTCTGACAAATAAATAAAATTGGTCGATAATTTTATTTATTTGAAGAGTTCTATTCAGACGTTAATCAAAGATTTGAATTTGTCTGACAATATATAGTCAAAAAGCACTTTCTGTGGACTGCTATTTGATGCTAGCGAAACATTGGTAAAGCTTATTTATTTATGATCCTCAACCAAAACCTTCCTTCATCGTAACATTCTATTGGATCAACACTACTTTATGCTGAAGACATCAATAATACCCCTATTGCAACATTGAAATGAAATTTTTTAACGGCTCTTTAAAAATTGAGAAATTTTAAAAACTTTTGGCCCTTCCGTCTCAAAAGGTAGCCGACCCCTGCTCCATACAATAAGCGTGTAACGTGCACATTGCAATGCATTCACAGTCCACACTGCACTGCTTTGTGGAACTCTGGTGTTAAACAATGATATTATGAAATTATTTTTACACCATCCAAAACACAATCATGTTTATTTACAAGGGGACCGTGTCCCCTACTCGCTTCCGATCGCCAACCTCCGACGCTTCATTATGCGCGAGCTGTCAGCAACAAACTGATAACTACATTATTCAGATTATTTTGTTAATTTCATACACCTTTCCATAATAACTCCTTTTTAACTATTTACCGGGTGCAGAGTGGGGACAAATGAATCGATCGCAGCGCCAGCTGTGGACTAAATGATGCAACGGTTATAGTTTTTCATGTGGCCGTCAGATGTCGTGTTCTTCGCGCTCTTTGCCGTATCGTTTATCGGTTTAAAACACAAGGCCGTTCAATCTCGCTCTATTGCTCTACATGTAGAGCAAACTTTTTTGTCTCGTAGACCACTTGCCATGTTTTTCGGTTTTGGGTAGACCCCCTGCTTATCTGATATTGATTTTTTTCATATTCATTAATTTCAAATGTATTTTTGACAACCGGTAGAGTGCGACTCACTTTGAACGATTTAAATTTATAACGGTAGTGAAATGTATTTTAAAATGTTTAGTTTTAAACATTTATCAATTAGATTCAAATTAAACGAATCAAATTAAAATTTACTTTTTGTTACATAAAATAACTGTAAGCAAAAAATAAATGCTTTTAGTGTGAGGGATGAACCTGATGCTTTAATAATAAATTTTCAACATTTGGCATCAATTGAGTTAGATTTAATCTTAAATCTCTTCGGTTAACGATGTCCAGTTTGTTTCTTTTTTTGTTAGGAGATTCACTATCGTTGGCCCCCATTTTCATTTCATGGACCTCCAATTTTTTTTCCCGCTGACATGGACCTCTTGCAAGTTGTCGTCGACCCCTGGGGGTCGATATAGACCACTTTGAGAATCACTAATGTAGAGTGTCTGCATTGAGTGGGACCTACTATATATGAGTATTAATGGAGCACGTAGACATCTTTTACGAACGTCATAATATCATCAAATTTTATTATTTTATTTTTTCGTATAACCAGTAATAATTTACAAATCAAATCATATTACGATTAGATTGGTAACCTAAATATTTTTTCAATTTTATTAATATCACGGTGGACACTATATCTAATATAAAAGACTCCGCACAAACCTTATGGGATTTGGTTATGCTTAAATTGATCGAAAATGGTTTTATAATTTAAAGATCACTAAAAAAAGTTTCCATGGGCGTATAGCCTAAAAACTAATAGATATGTAGCTAGAGATATGTTTAGCGTGATTTTAGATATAGGTATATCCATTGAATTCACAAACATGTTCCATGTTCAACTTTTGTGCTCTTCTTTTAGAAATAGGAAAATTGTCGAAAACTAGGTAATGTTGGAAAGTGTGAGCCCGTATAAAATAATGTCATATTCGGATTCACCGCACTCGAAAACATATTTCTATAGCTTAGGATTTTTTAAGATTGTGAATTCAATGGATATCTCTCTACCTAATAATCTCGCTAAACATATCTGTAGCTAAAAATCAATTGGTTTTTAGGCTATGCGTCCATGGACACCTTTTCTTAGTGACCTTTAAACTATAAAATAGAACCATTTTTGATCAATTTAACCGAGCAACTGCTTTCTTATATGAAGGGAATTGTTTTAATGATCTTATAGATCTTGGAAGATTGTTAAAAATCATTCTTGAAGATTTCTGTACTCGGTTATTGAATTATTTTAACAATACGCTTTATTATTAAATTATTACATGATTCATGTCTAGAGAACATTATAAGAACGATTACATGCGCCAGATACGATTCTGCTAATCGCAATATGGCTAAAGTGATCGTTACAGAGCAGGACAAATTGCAAGCCACATCATTTATTAAAGTTTAATCCTTATTTATGGCGCTAACTGTCGGCCTGATGACCGACAAATTACTGACTGAACTCTCTCTTCCTGTGTTTCTATACTTCTATATAATATATATACGTATATTCAGTCTACTATATGTTTAGGGTTAATACGAGAAACTAGTTTATTCGCGAATTAACCGGCTAATACTCGAATTAACCAATACAGCCGGTTATTACCAAAGAAAGAAATATGATTTAACAATTTTCGCAAATTATTCGCTTAAAACGCGAATTAGACAATATGATCGGTTATATCTGATAGCTCTTGGCTCTTTCACGAATTAGCCGGATAATATGTTAAGTAAGCAATTAACCTCAAATTCATAGACGTGCGTATAAGTAGTGAGCTGTAATTTTTATAAAAATAATACAAAATAACAAATGTTCTCCAAATAAAATAAAACAACACTGATAAAAAACAAATAGATTTATCATAAAAATAAGAATACCTACTTAGGAATCAAAACTAATGACAATAAACGTTTTATACGGTTGCTTTTGGATAATTCGCGTTTTAACCTGCTTGCACTTGATAATAGGCGAAAAAGCGAGAAACTAAGACATATTCGGCATTTATCTTTGACGCCGGTTAATTCGCGAATAAACTAGTTTCTCGTATTAGCCGTAACATATACACTTGAAATGACAGTACCAGGACTCACCAACAATTTTACCATTCTAACCCACAAGTTGGGGAATGGTACTAGTTTGGGTCAAAATTCACTTTTCAAAATTTCACAATATTTTTTCGTTTTGAGGTACCCCTTATTCAAAAAACACATTTTTGGAAAAACTCTGTGCGATTGTATGTCTGCTGGTCTGTTAGTCTGTGAGCACGATACAGGTTAAACGGATGAGCGGATTAAAACCAAATTTTGAAAGAATGTTTGGTATGCAAAATATGAAGAGCCATATTGGTTTTAGGGAATATCGGCGCATGCGCAGAGGAAATATGTGCTATAACGTTGTTTTTTTATATAATAATGGTATACTTTTCGTAACGGCTTATTATTTTTCAAGAAAGTTTCATTAAAATTTTTTTCTAAAGATTATAGATTGGAAATTTTTTGAAAATTAAAAAAAATCAGCTGTCCTTTTGTTTTGTAGATCTGTTTGTCATATTGAATACTAGCCATTACCCGCGTCACCTCACGAGTTATCAGAAATTTTATTTATTTTATTATACTATATCAAATGTAAACATTTTGAAGTTGGAATTGTCCCGTCGCCCAATTGGCTAAAATTTTGTATTTAGGACCTTTTTGAAATTGTGCGCAGGTGTTGGTCTCGTTACAAAAAATTGAATATCCTTCAAAAAAGGCTCACTAAAATAACGAAGTTTTGAGGTCGGCACCAATTTGATTAGTATCAAGTTTTATGTACTTATTCAATAACAACACACTTTGTACATATAATAACTGCAGCTTTCACGTTTAAAATATAATATAAACTACTGTTGCGTGCCCCTTGTTGGGACTACTATGGATTCTGTAGGAACCTTCTAGTAACGACAACTATATCAATCGAAAGAAGGTAAAGACCCGACCTTTCTTGCAATAGCTTGGAGAAACCAATACATGTAAAGGAAGGAATCTCGGAACAACGAGAACATTCTAGAAGCGTGGGATGAAGCTATAAAATGCGAGCGGAGTGGTTGAGCCGGGGAGTTAGTTATTCGTGTTGTTCATGTGTTGATACAGTGCTCTGGCATTACGACATAAATTATTCAGTTAAATAAATTATATAAATCTAGTTTTACGTAAATGACTTATAGTTAATAGACAAGTGTGCTGATAAACTGTGTGTTGCGTTCCTGTGTTGTAAATATTTTGTGTACATAATTTAGTGACTCTATATTCTCTGTTACTTAGTCTTTTATTTTATTATTTAGAACTATTCGTTTTATTTCTGTTAACGTTACTAATGCTGTTAAGTTAAAGAAGTACGCTTTTGTTTGTGTTTTAACTGTTAAAACATTTATTAATGTAAATAAATAATTTCCACCACGGACTATACAACAGTTTTGCTACAATATAAAAGAAATTCATTTAGTATTAAAAACTAAAATTAGTAAAGCAGTTCACATTTATTAACTTATTAATTTAGAAAAATCTATACAAAATCAAAAAAGCATAAGTGTAACATTAATAAATTAAATATCACTTGAAAAACATGTGACTCGCGATCATCACAAAACACTGTCTGCCTTTCAAATAATAAAGTATTCAATGGTTAAAAGGCAAACATACATAAATGTATAAGCAATTAGAATTCATTAATTAATAATTTAGCAAAATAATTAATATTCATTAATGAAAACATTTTCATTTCATGCCGTTGAATTACTTTTTATGCGTTGAAATATACACGCGTTTCATAAAATATAATTACACAGTTAATTAAAATTGCTTAGCGCTTTTGTTGCAAACAGTACAACGTAAACTGTCATACAAACCCGTGGTTTTTTTTTTGCATTTTAAGTAGCGCCGGGAAAATCTATGGTCAAAAAATAAAATGGCACAGGTCAGATTTTTTAATTCAGGTCTAATCATGCGTTTATTGCCCAGATTTTGATTCTTGAGGGTATTATTATTAATAACAAATGTAAATTTTCATACGGTATAGTGCGTACTACTATTTAATAACTTTAAAGAATAGCTTCTGTTGCTACATTGTTGAAACACCCATTGTTACATGTCTATATTAGAAAAATTTTATTTCTCAAACAATGTCACCATCGGGATACGAACCCCGAATCTTTCCACTATCGCGGCGGACTGAGTTACATTACTCCACAGTGACACAGTAAGGTCAATTCATCATTCTAATATATAGCGATTTTAAAGAATAGTTTTTGTTGCTACATTCACTTCTGTGAAGGTTCATATCTGACGTTATCTAAGATAAAAATTAGCTCTCGCATGATGTGAAATATACAGTTACAAATGGCTATATATTAGAATGATGAATTGACCTTACTGTGTCACTGTGGAGTAATGTAACTCAGTCCGCCGCGATAGTGAAAAGATTCGGGGTTCGTATCCCGATGGTGACATTGATTGAGAAATAAAATTTTTCTAATATAGACATGTAACAATGGGTGTTTCAACAATGTAGCAACAGAAGCCATTCTTTAAAATTATTATTAATATTTCCCGTAGTAACAACAAATGTATTCGAGGGTAATAGTTAGATTATGGTGACAGAAATGGTCAAGGAACACTTGATGGCAGAAACGCTCTCTTTCGTGTAATCTAAGTCCCGCTCTACAAATCCACTTCCTTTACAAAATGGCAGAAAATGACTGAACAGCATCTGGGGGACCTCCTAATTGCAGAAAAAATATTTTCTGCCAATTTACCCTCTGCAGAGACTGCTAGTATAATAAATAAATACAAAAAAAAGCTTGGTTCGTCTTTTTGTAGAGAACCCCGAGGTACAGCGTCATGTTCAGTGTTGCCAGATGACAAATTGAAAAATCTGTAAAGTAAGGTCTAAAAATCTGTACAAAATCTGTATCGAAAGTTTATGCAAAATTCTGTATAAAATCTGTAAAAATGCTTAATTATAAAAAGAAAAACATCTGAATCTGATAAAATAAAATCAGCGAAATAACGAGCTTGGACTACTTAGGTTATAAAAAAAAACAGTTTTTGTATCTTTATATTTCTTAATTTTTATAAATGTCTTTATTAATTTTTTTAATCATACTATTGTCGACTAAGAGTTTGTAGCAAGGTTTATTGTTAAGTAACTGCTTTGTTAACAGCAAACCTTCTATTGTGCTTATAGATAAAGAATTTTTAAAGAATTTTTGTTTTGATCAAATTAATTGATGAGAAAATTTTTTCTACTGTAGCAGTAGAGTGAGGAAGGCTTAATATAGCAGATACCCATTCTTTAAGTTTTGGATATAGCAAAGTCCCATCTGTGTCTTCCGCGCAGAAAACTTGGTACCAAAATTTTTCAGGATCTTCTTCATCTGTTTCCAGAAGACTGTTGTTAAATTTCAAATGACGCCACTCATTGTCCAAAATTTGTAAATCTGCCTGCCCGATAATGTCAGGTAAACCTCCTGCGATATCATTCAATGATACGACGCTGCGACATACCATTTAAAAATCTGTATAAAAGTAAAATAAAATCTGGTATCTGTGACGATCGCTCAAAATCTGTATAATACAGATAAATCTGTATATATGGCAGCACTGGTCATGTTTAACACGGTATTCAGGTAAAGCATTAGGTAATGACAAGTGCAACTGTCAGATTGTGATTTTTGTGTAACTTAAATAACAGTTACTGTGATCATATAGTAACGATTTTTCCCATGTCCAATTTTCCGTAGAAAATTTTGCACCCCACATCACTACACATCATTACCTACATATCGAATAGTCGCGACTTGGGACTGGCTTGGGGAGAGTGCAACAGAACCTAAAGAAAAAGCGGCAGAATTTTTTATAAATTTAAAACATTTTTTTACCATCTTTGACATTTTTTATCCCCCTTATCTTAAAATAGGTCCATATTCCGCCTATATATCATATAAGAAAAAATGCTCTAAATTACATAAATTACTTATGTACCAAGCGGCAGAAGGTTGGGACGACATGTTTTTTTTTTGCGCGTCAGCCCCTAACTAATCCGAACTCGCAAAAGATGTCATACTTCAAAAATATTGTAACAAAACTGCTGTAGTCCGTGGCGGAAATTATTTATTTACAATAATAAATGTTTAACAGTAAAACACACAAAAGAAAGCGTACTTCTTTAACTTAACGAAATAATAACGTTAACAGGAACAAAACTAATAGTTCTAGATAATAAAATAAGAGACTAAGTAACAGAGAATAGAGTACAAAGAAATAAGTATTTACAACACACAGGAATACAACACAAAGTTTTTCAGCACACTTGTCTATTAACTATAAGTCATTTATTTAAAACCGGATTTATAATTGCACTCACTAGAGTTAATTTATATTCGCAGTATTATGATTTAATTTATGTCGTAATGTCAGAGCACTGTATCAACACAACTCGCGAACAACTCGAATAACTAACTGCCTTGCCCAATCTGCTCGCCTTATATAGTTTCGGCCCACGCTTCTATCGAATGTTCTGGACAAATCAAGATTTCTTCCTTTACATCTATTGTTCTCTCCAAGCGATTCTAATAAATCTGGTCTAACTTCGCTACCTGCTTCCCACACCGAGATCCCTTCTTTTACATCTATTTGTGTCTCCAAGGTCGGGTGTCTTTTACCTGTTTCCATTGTTGTTGGTTCTAGTAGTTGCTACCGATTCCATAGGCGTCCCATCAAGGGGCACGCAACAATATAATAAAAAATTCAACATACGCGATTTTTCATTCTGGTCGAAGATATATTATGCGAATATTGTACTAAATAATGCCAACTTCGTACAATAGTCACAGGCAACACAAAGGTGTGAATATATCTTCAAAGTATAATAGGTGCTGCCAACATACAAGTTATGTCGGTGTATCATACAATGAAAATACGAATATATTACATAATACACGGTACATTATTATTTACCTATTCGCACACAAATGCTCAAGCAGAACTGTCTAATACATTTTTTATATTCACCAAGTATTATGGGAGAGTTTGACCACTTAATATTTTCAGACGGCCTGTAGGGAATCGAAGGTAATTTTTCAATAAAAAAATATATATCAAAACTTTGTTAGAACATTTTTATCTGAATTGATCTGGGAATACTTCGAAGAGACAGTTTCAACAATTTCAATTAACTCATTTTTATTCCAGTTTTTTTTTATTTCTTAAAACTGTTTTCTTAGTTTTTTTTTTTAATGCAAATAGTAATAAAATTTCCATTTGCAATATTCAGGTTTACTAAACTAGTGGAAATATAGGGATCAAAAAAAAATCAAAATTTTTAGGTGATCAGCAAATTTAAAAAAAGGAAATTGTAGCTCGAAGTACCTAGTTTTTGGATCTGAACTTCGAATTTTTTAGTGTCAACGGCTTTCGAGTACCTAATCTTAAGAAAACCACAAACAGATTTTCGAAATTTTTTTGATTTTTTTTTTGTCTACGGGCTTGGAAATTTTTTTTTGACCTAACCACCATATGGAACGGATAACTTGTTCATCCAGCTACAATTTCTTTTTTTAAAGACCTCGATACGACCACCACTCGCCGAGATATCGGTCTTTGAATGGAAAGTAATTAAAATTTTTTCCAACATTTACCTATAAGATTACATTTAAATTTTTTTTCTTTGATTTCGGTTAAAAAATGTTATAAATTATCATTTAAACTCTATTCTCAAATTCTCTGTAACAGATAACAGTTAAATAACATTTTACCAAATAACATGGAAATATTAACAGGTAAACAGATAACAAACAAAAAATTATATAATAAAAAATGTGTCTTAAATTTTGGTGAGCAACGAAGAGGAGTAAAGAACTATTTCATAGCATTACGTTGGTAACTATTATTATTAAACCTGGTTATTTTTTTAAATGACTATATTTTTGATTAACATCTGATTAGAACTCTTCAATAAATAAAATTATCGACCAATTTTTCAGACAAATATATTAACAAAAAATATATAAATTCAATACATTAACGTTTCGGTCCTGATTTGGATCTTCTTAATTAATTATTTTTTCAATATTTCGATATTAAAAAAACTTTAAGCGAATTTTATGAAAAACTAATTATTATATTTTTGATCAGTTCTAAAGAAGATCCAAATCTGGACCGAAACGTTAATGAATTTATATATTTTTTGTTAATATATTTGTCTGAAAAATTGGTCGATAATTTTATTTATTATAACTATTATTATTAACGCCTCAGCTCTATTGTTAGCACAACAATAAAACGCAATTGTGTATGCAATATTTATAGTAAACTTTCCAAATTTGAACTTTAAACAGAAAAAACATGTTTTCAAATTGAAATCAGACACCAAATATACATCCGGTGTTTCTGTTTCTCAGAATTCTAATCAAAAACTGGTTTTTAGTAGGTTTCTATACGTTCAGCGAATAAAAAGAAGACAACAGGAAGATTTGTTTCCTGTTTATAAACTTATGCTCAGTTGCAGAAAGCATTGTCTGAAAATCTTATTTAACAATGAACCTTAGATTGTGACCATACACAATTCTCCATATGAAAATTATAATACGCGCCACGGATCTAAAAGGTTCGGAAGTTAGTCACAAACAGCGTCGCAAAAGCACATTTTAGAGCCGTTGATACTCCCACCACCTCCCAGCTACCTGCACGGAACGTGCGCTCGTCGGTGATTGGCCGTGATCGCTCTTTGCCTTTGTCACTTGTCGCTTTCCTGCTTTAAAGTACAGTCGAGTACGCTATTGTCAAGTTGTTATTGTTATTTTAATTTTGTTGAGTTGCGAGTTTGTATTTTTCAACAGACTGTACAAGCGCAAGCCCGCATTCGCATCTAACTTCCGGGCCTTTTAGATTCGTGGCGCGTATTATATGTAAAGTTAAACTTGGTTAACCGTAATATTTTACTTTATTCGTTGAAATAAATTGTGTCACGGGCATAGATAAGGAGGGTAATCCCCCCCAGGATTATTATAATAAAATAATAAAACTGGAAAGTACCTGGCTAAAAAATTAAAATTTAGAAACACTTCTTGAAAAAAAATTTGTAAAATTGGTTTGGGAATTATTATTTTGCTTGACACCTACTTAATCTTAATAAAACTTAAAAAAAATATTGATATTTTTTTCGCTTTACCCCCTCCCCCCAGAAAAAAAATATCTACGCCCTTGAATTGTGTAGGTAGCACGGTTTAATTAAAAATTTAATCCAAATTTATAATTAATCCATTTTTTAACTATTGCCCCAAGACTGTCCCGGAAATCGTGGCTTGCGATCTGGCAACCTTATTAAATTGTAAAAATTATAATGACCTATTTTGATTGAAACTTTAAAATACAGTTAGAAATGTTACTATTATTTTTTTTTGAACAATAAATCGTTTCTAAAAATATTTCAAAATTCAAACTTTAACTTTTCAAAAGTTATATGAGTACAGAATGTCAAAAGCATTTACAATTGACGCAACGAAACTATTTTGCAAACGTCGTGAACCATTAAATTTAATTAATTCTGTCCTCTCAGGACTACCCTGTATAATCTGCTCATAAACTGATTTTGACAGTAGCACAGAACTAACATAACACAAGCTAACAGAAATTTAGTAGTAAATAGCATTAAAAGTTACGCTTACGTATAACGCCTAAATAGGAGTGAGGTAGACAGAATCTGTCAAAAATATTTCTGACAACTATTGGGATTCGACACATGAGCGGAGTTTAGACTAAATGTAACTCATAATAATTAGTGATGTGCCAGATCGTTAAAAATGTATATCCGCGGATACGGATCTGAATACGGATTTTTTGTTTCAAGATCCGCGGATACGGATACGGATCTTAACTTTCTTAGAGTACGCGGCGGTAAATATTGCACATCGACCTTTGGAAAGAGACTATCTGTTATGGAAAAAAGTTATTATTGACCTCTTTAAGAGTTAACTCTCATAACAGATTGTCTCTTTCCAAAGATCGATGTGCAATATCTCATTATAAAGATAGTTGATTTAGTACCTTTGAGTTATGTACTATTAGTATGGTACTCACTACGATAAATATTTGCAATATAAAGGTGCCAAATACGATTTAAAAAAATAAAAAATAATCTGAATGGATTTTAACAGGTTATCATTATTACCTAATCACCTATATATATAAAATTTCATCTATGAATTGAAAATTAATAAGGTAAAAGATCCGCCTAAAACTAACGGATACGGATCTTTCTTCTCCCTCGGATATCCGCGGATACGGATACGGATATCCGGCACATCACTAATAATAATATGATCATGTATATTGTTTTAACAATTTACCAACTTTGACCAGCTTGAGGCCCTGAAGATGAAAATAAATTTTTCGAAACGTTGGCCACTAGTGTAACTATATTTATTTATGATCCTCAACCAAAACCTTCCTTCATCGTACTAAATGTAATATCCAATGCCCCATTTTTCATATAAATATTGACTAATATACTAACTTATACTAACAGCTTTTTTGGGTCCAGTAGGATAACTCGATGTGCCCAAACTTTGACATTTTTTCTTTAAAGTCATAGAAAACGCTAAATTTTGATGTTCCAAAAAAAAACTTTGCGGATTATTCACAAATTTCCTCAAAAATGCGTAAAAACTTTTCGTCTTTCACTGTCATTTTTTGAATCTAATCAATCAGAAATCACATATACACGTCATAATAACTGGTGTAGAATTACTGTATTACTTATCTTACTTTGTATACACGACCCCGTAATTGTTTTTTAAAGAACTCCCCCCAAGCGCCCTCCTCTTTTCACTGCACAAAAAAACGCCATCCCATCGACACGACCCCGTAATTGCTTTTTAAATAACTCCCCCAAACGTCCTCCCCTTTTCACTTCGCAAAAAAAACGCCATCGCATCGACACGACCCGGTAATTGTTTTTTAAAGAACTCCTCCCAAGCGCCTTCCCCTTTTCACTGCGCGATTTTCCGAACTTAATACCGCTAAAAATACTGTTATATGTTATTTAAAATAATAATTGTGTCTTTCCAATGGATATTTTGCACATCAAGTTATCGTACTCTAACCCATTTTTTATTTATTAACTTTATGCAGCAATAAAATTAGCTTTTTTTGGAAATTATTTCTTTTTCATCTTATAAATATACAGTGTAAACTCTTTATAACGAAACTCAAGGGACCGAGCATTTTTTATCGTTATAGAGAGTTACCGTTATATGGAGTGAAGAAAGAAAAACAACCAAATTAACAATAATTTTCAATGTACTGTATAATCTCTTTATAACGAATTTTAAGGGACCGAACATTTTTTTCGTTATAAAGAATTTTCGTTATATGGAGGGAAGAAAGAAAAATAACCAATTTTCACAAAAATAATTTATTCCAAACACATATACAAACACATATACCTATAGTTTGGCGTCATCAAGTGCTTGTTGAATAGATGGTGATGGTTCAGAATGGTCCTCTTTATGTCTGTAAACATTTGCTGACGCCTAAATATGAACATATTTCTTCGTAATAGAGAATGGCTGTTGCGTTATAAAGAGGGTATTAATGTATAGGTTTTAAGGTAAACCAACCAAATCGTAAAAATTTCGACGTTATAGGGAGTTTTTCGTTATAACGAAGGACGTTATAAAGAGTTTACACTGTACATACAAAGTTTTTAAATGTTAAAAAAAATGTGTCAGGTGCCATAAAATCCTTTAGATTTGCACAATTTTACCTGTAACTAAAAAACAGTAGGTACTGATACAGAATGTATCTCTACAAAAATATGTGTAACTGTTAAACTAAAATATAAAAAAAGTATAAACAACATGCAATTATTAATTTCTTTAGAGTCGCTGTGGCGTGCGGATGTCAATATTCCACGGCAGAGAAGTGTGAAGTTATGAACAGTGTGAAGTTATAAAGGGAGATGGCGGACAGGCAGACAACAAACTAGTGGTGACGAAACAAGAGCATTATGTAACGTGTGATATACCTGTTATGTATAATGAATGAATGAATAAGAGTCTGTGTTAGTGTCTTTCTCTCTGTCTGTAGTGGTGATGGTGATGATGATTCAAGTGGCCGCTGTCTGAAGGGTGTCACTGCTGTCGCGCCTATCAACCCTTCTCTTCTGCGACACCACTCCACATCGCTCCGCGGTCTTTTATCTTCGCGTTAAGCTGTATGTTGACAGATGCGACGGGACATCTACATATAAGGTATATATCAGCTTACTTAATTTTGAATTTCCATTAAAAAAAATTGGGAAGATTGTGTCGGGAGCATTCGATTCTGACGCTGAATTGTAGAAATGACTGAAGTTGGTACTCATTGTAGCTTAGTTCGTTAGATTCATATAGTTCTTATTCGATTTAATCCGAAGTTGCACTGACTCAAAACTCGCCGGGCACCACAGAATTGCGCAATATTGTGGACACCCACCACCCAGCACTGCGGTTTCGTCCTCGGTTCCAAGATCAGGTAATATCACCCTTGCTTCCTCCTGATTCGTCATGAAACGTATATTGTGCACTTGTTCTCATTAAAACGAAAATAACTATGTAATATGTTTCATCACAATGTAGGAACACATCAAGCATTTCCAGATCGCTTAGTTTTGCCCATGCTTTCTTTATAATTAAAAAACTTCATAAAATTATAACTATTTTTACTTTTAATAAACATTGCTCACTGACGTACGGAAAATTTGAGGTTGAAGTTTCTCCTAGTGCACACCACAAACGCTCGCATCGAAAAATTTATAACTCCGCCTCCTTGCACATAGCCCTGCAACAGCAGCAACACAAACAACGTCCATATCCATTTAACTGCGCCGTTTAAATGGACAGTGAAGCCGAGCCACGCCGAGTGTGTACACAGACACATTCGTAGACGCTCGCTTTAATTTCTCGGCGAGCGCGCTCGGCGAATGTGTACTGCAGGCATCATACTTTTGGATATTTCACTGTGTCGAAGCCTTGGACCGAGACGATCCGGCTTCATTCATGCAGCAGTCTTACTCTTTTTCTTGTATAGTTTGTTGATTGCATTACGTCACATCAATCAACAACAAGTAAAGGACGTTCTCCGTAACAACAGGGCGCTATGTATAGGTCGGTACGGGGTTATATATAAGTTCTTTTCATGTTATATCTCACCGTGAGATCTTCCGCTCACTTCACATCAGTCGCAGGCAGCGTAGTACGGTTCTCTCGCTTCTCGCCTTTCTCATATAATGGTGTGAATGTTGCTGATGAATAGGTGCTGCACATACGCGAACATAGCCACACACACCGCTGCACTAGAAAAGTGTTACCTGTGCTCATTATGACTTTTCAAAATATTACAATGTTCTTTAAAATTAATGTGCAGTATTTTTCACAAAGTATTGTTGCATACTCGCGGATTTACAAAAAGTTCAGAGAGAGTTTCACGCAAGACTTATTTATGCCTTTTTCTAAAAGAGAAGACCTAAAAAATCATCTACAGTACAGTCTTCATTATCTTAATTTGTAATTTATCCAGCATTCTGATTTATTCTAGATAGTTGTTTTAATTACATTTTTAGGGTTCCATAAACGTGTCAAAAACTAACTAAAGCCATTTATGCAACAAGAAAAATAAAAAATTCCATATCTCCTGAGGCAGCTCGTGCAGCATGTTTCAGCCTGTCACTCTGTTATGGAATACGTGAGGCGTTTTTCATAGCTTCCAATATTAATTTCCTCTTGTTTCAACATAAATAATTGCACATACCGCTAAACTAGCGGTATGTGCTTTATTATCGCTTTGTGCGTCAGAGCTGACTTTCGTTCATATAAGAAGTTATATCTAAGTTAATTTCACACGAAATCCATTCAAATTGAAGCTTTTTGAAAAGAGGAGATTCTAATCTATAAAATAGAACCATTTTTAAATCAATTTGAGTTCATAAATACTATTAAAATTGTAATTGAAAATCACAAACAGCAGTTGTCGGTTGGTCTGTACGTATGTACGTCACGACTCTACAGATCGCAATTTTGGTCGGATTGCCTTGGGTTATATTTTATTCACTTTGTTTACTATCAGACCAGAACCCTATTTAAATTCACTAAAATGTGTTCAGTAGTTTAATTTTTATAAACAGTTTTATTTTTTATTATTTTTGACAGCTAATAGTTTAAAAACAATATAATAATTGCTGTGTAAATATAGTGTAATCCATAAAACAAGTGCTACACTTGTATACCGTGATAACACCACTACACGTATTAGGCCGCCGTGGCGTTATGGTTATGCCGTTGGATCCCCAAGGGCAAGGTCCTGGGTTCGATTCCTTACGAAATCATTGATTTTTTTCTTTTTTTTTTCTTTTTATTTTGTTTTATTTTATTCCACTTGATATTAATTATATATTATATTATGTATAGTTCTTAATTTTTTTTATTTTTGCAAACTTAAAAAAAAATATTTTTTCAATTTTTAATTATTTATTTCTTTAAATTTTTAAATCTTTTTAAATTTATTAAAAATATTTTTTAATTGTTATTTTTTTATCATACAGTGGAAAACTTGCGGGATGTGCACTTTTGGTTTTGCCAACTATTTTTTATTTTTTAATGATAGTGTATTTTGTTCTCAAGCAGCTCATTTTATCTTTTAAAAATTTATTTTTGATATTATTACTTAATTAACTTAACTCATTATAATATAATCTCCATTTCTACACATTTTTGTCTAAAATTTCTAAATTTATAAAATCACTTCTTGAACTGAATTGCAATAGACCGGTCGCTTCACGAACTGCTTGTAACAGAATACATTATTTAAAATCATCAGTATTTCCAATTTAATATATCTTTACTATCTATTTTTGATTTTGAAAGATAAATATTGGCTTATTAATTAAATTTAAAACCTGCATTGCAAAGAATGAACAAAATTACTGTCAGAATTCTTTGACAACAGGGTGTGGTGTTTTTTTGGAATTAGCTTCCTGTTTTTTCAGAGTCAAGCGAGACTTCACCTCACCCGACTCCTTGAAAGTTCCAGGAACTATTATTTTATAGATTAGATTAGATTAGATTTTATTTACACATAACAGTACAGATTGTACATGTGACGTCAAAAACATTAAAAAATATAAAAATTCCAAGTAAATTATAGAATATTGCTTTTTTTTAAAATTTATAGTTAAAAAATTCTTCAATGTTTTAAAAACAGTTTGCAGTTAAAAATGATTTCAATTTTTTTTTTAATTTTTCCATCTTTAAAATTTTAAAATCAAGAGGTATTTTATTATAAAGCTTAAGGGAAACATATGTAAAATGTTTTTGTACAGTGGCTAATTTATGCAGTGGTAATGTTAACGAACTTTTATTTCTCGTTTCATAGTGATGAAAATCAGAATTTTTTTCCAAATCTTTTATTTCTTTTTTAACATACACCAAGCAATGATATATATACGTAGCTGAAAGTGTCATTATTTTGTTGTTTACAAAAATAGGCCTACAGTGTTCACTTCTTTCTACTCCTGCCAATACACGAACCGCAGCTTTCTGTAAAATGAAAATTCTTTTAGCAGCAGGTACGCCTCCCCAAACTAGTATCCCATATTCCATACATGAATGGAATAAAGAATTGTAGACAACGCGTGCTGCTTCATCATTGACAGAATTTTTGATCCGTCTTATTGCGTATATCGCACTTGCGAGTTTTTTGCTCAGATGGTTTATATGCTGGTCATATTTAAGTGAAGGATCCAGAATGATGCCTAAGAATTTTACATTTGTATTACCTTGATATTTTATCTCAAATAAGACACTTTCAGTCTTACTCATATTTAGTGATAATTTATTTGTAGAAAACCAGTGTAAAGCCTTCGTTTGTGTATCACCTGATTTCAGGGAATAAGTTTCATCTAAAATAGTGGTGTCATCAGCGAAGAGGTATGTTATGGATGGTTTCATATAATTTGCCAGGTCGTTTATATAGATAATAAACAGTAGAGGTCCAAGAATGGATCCCTGAGGAACACCATTTTTAACAAGCTGTTTACCTGACAAACTATCACCACTAGTTACAAACTGGTATCTGTTTTCAAGATAGGATTTAAAAAGGGTTAGCACATTTCCCCTAATACCATAGAACTCCAATTTACCAAGTAAGATATCGTGTATCTTTATTTTTGTGTACCTACTATAGTATTATTAAAAATATTGTTAAAATATTAAATCGATTTTATTTCATTTTGTTTGAACTAACCCACTAGTGAAACTGGGTGGGCCCAGCGGTTTCAACTTAATCAAATAATAAATTAATAAATAAAAAAAATAGTAAGTTTATACGGAATTCTGATTTGGGTAGAGGCATCCGGCGCTAAAAGAATATTCATATTACAAAAAGGGGATGTTCGAATATAAGCGGTGTTTTTAGGTACGAACATTGCCAACCCCTATTATTACAGTTTAAAATAATGACTCTAACTAGTATCTACCTCAGTGATGGCGAACCTATGATCCGCGGGTCAGACGCTGACCCACGCAGGCTTTTTAAATGACCCACGTGTTTATTTCTATAAACTCGTTTTTATATTATAAAAGAGAGAACAGTCAATTATACTAAAAAAAGACGGACAAGTGCGAGTAGAACTCGCGCCTTGAGTGTTACGTACGGTTATTTCATAAATATTAAATTCCAAACTAAAAGACGTTTGCTTAGGCTCATTGAATACAGCGTATTTTTTTCTGTAGGTAAGCATTCTTAATTTTAATGGTATATTAAAGACTTCAATTTTTGCAATTTTTTCGAGGCATACCCCTTTGAAAAAACGCGATTTTTGACAAAAACCGAAATCTTACGAAACTTCGGCAAAATCATCATGCTTACAGAGCAAAACACGCTGAATCCAATGAGCACAAACAAACGTCTGTACGTCTTTGGGTTTAGAACTTATTTGCGTTTATAGTTTTCAGAAAATCGTATAAAACCTCTGAATGGCCGTAGTTTCCAAACTAAAAGAGATACAGACGTTTGCTTACGCTCATTGAATTTAGCGTATTTTTTCTGTAAACATTCTCAATTTCAAATGTATATTAAAGAATTCGATTTTTGCAATTTGTCAAGGCATACCCCTTTCGCAAAATCATCATGCTTATAGAAAAAAACACGCTGAATCGAATGAGCACAAACAAACGTCTGTACGTCTTTTGGTTTAGAAGTTATTTGCGTTTATAGTTTTCAGAAAATCATATAAAACCTTTGAATGGCCGTAGTTTCCAAACTAAAAGAGATACACAATTTTGCTTACGCTCATTGAATTCAGCGTATTTTTTTTTGTAAGCATGCTCAATTTCAAATGTATATTAAAGAATTCGATTTTTGCAAGTTTTCAAGGCATGCCCTTTTAAAAAAAATGCGATTTTTGACGAAGACCGAAGTCTTTCGGAACTTTTGCAAAATCATCATGCTTATAAAAAAAACACGCTGAATCCAGCATAGTAGTAAAACTTCGTGTGTCGTCCAAAAAAAATTCGAACTAAAAAAAAATAGTATTTAACCATCCTCCCTCTCCCTTTACAAGTAACGCCACTGACTTAGTGGTCCACGAGCTAGTACCAAATAAAATAATTCACAAAATTTGACCCACTTCTCAAAATGGTTCGCCATCACTGATCTACATTCTACATAATATATCTCACCGTTTAGGTTAGAGTACGATAACGCGCTGTGCAAAATATACACAATTATTATTTTATATAACACATAACTCTGTTATTAGCCGTTTTAAGTGCGGAAAATTGATTTTCATAAATTAATTTCTTTTGCGCAGTAAAAAGAGGAACGCGTTTAAGATTGTGAATTCTATGGATATCCCTATATCTAAAATCTCCATAAACATATATGTAGTTAAAAATTTATTGGACTTTAGGCTATGCCCCCATGGACACTTTTTCTTAGTGAGCTTTAAACTATAAAATAAAACCATTTTCGATCAATTTAACCAAGAACCAAATCCCACAAGGTTTTATGCGGGGTTCTTTAAAGTATAGCTTCGTTTCACGTCAAAAGTGGCAGTTATGCAAAATCTAGTATTAATAATAATAATAATTTTGAACTAGTTTTAGACCTTATACAATAGTAAAATTTTGGATTTATGTATTGAGTAGTATCGTGTTTAAAGGATTTCGAAATTAGAAATTCGGGAGAAATAATAAATTACTCCATGTTGACGCGTAGAGTGCTAATAATGAGCCGAAACTGTACGATAATGTATTACTGCATAGTTTCTAAACCAATAGGAACGCGGTAGCGATTTGTATACTATATGAAAACAGCATCGCAATTCAGCGAAAGTCAGGGACATCTTGTGTGCATCGAGAGCGGTGGGTACGTCAATCAATGAAGTGATTTATTATTTTTCCCTCTTTTATCAGGGCCCCGATTACATATTACTCGTGCTAGTTGAATAAAGTATTATGTGCGACCATTGATCGAAGGAGAATATTCCACTCGCGTGTCACGCTCATGAAATCTTCTTCTCTCACTAATCGCACAATATACTATTATTGATAAATCTCGTTTTCTTCTATGGCGATTTTATAACCGCGCAGTTAACTTAAAATGGCATGTGGTAGACATTTCTTAACGATTAGTTTAAACAAAGCTATTTCCATTTTATGAGTTGCTTGCAAACCACTATTAAAACCGCCGTATTTAAAACTTACCGAGATAGGAACTTTTATAAAGTACGACATAAAAATCTCACCTGTTAAATACGTTTGTAATTTCAACACGAATAAAGAACAGCAAATAACAACCAAAGGCGGTTTACCTGAAACAAGAAAAACAAAGTATTAACAAAGTAATGCAGTGCCAGTTTTAATCTGAGCGTTACAAAAATTTTAAAAAATAATTCTCTTCTTACAGACAATATTAAACAATTGAAATAAATAACTGGAGTGACCTGTGCGAATTATTCGTACGAAATAAGTATAATAATTATCACTTTACAAAATTATTTTTTAAATATGATTGCAGGTATCAAAACGTTTCTAATTTTGCACACTGCTTATAACGTTCTTCTTTTTGTTGTATTACAATATGAAGCTCAGATGACAGATCGAAGAAATATTTTACTAGAATTATCATATAGAGGCGCAAGTAGCAAAAGCGTTGAGCTAAGCCGTCAGATGGCATCATGCAGCATTGCTGTGACGTTGTTCAGCGTTACTCGCTGTTTTAAAATTAAAGCCGTCAGATGGCAGTATGCAGTATTTACAATATGAAGGTCAGATAACACATCGAAGTGTTGACGTTGTTTCAAAATTAAAGCCGGCAGATGGCAGACGTTGTTCAGCGTTGCTGTTAATTAATTTACAAAAACAAAAGCAATAATAATTTTTTTAGTTGTCGATGTCAGTAGAGCAAGCAATTATCTGTAAAATGATATATAATTTATGTGGAGAAATTGCGTGGTTTTTTCTAAAAAGGAAGGCAAACATCTTAACCTTAACGTATTAATATATATGATAAAAACAGTTGAAAATTCTACTAAATATTTCCTCTCTCGACGATCGTTTCGGACAATCAGTCCATCTTCAGGAGTACAAACATTATATTATGTCTGTACTTCTGAAGATGAACCGATTCCAGCCAATTGAGCGACGGTACCATTCCAACTTCAAAAATGTTGACATTTGATATAGTACCTATAACAAAGAAAATAAAATTTCTGAAATCGCGTAAAGTGACGCGGGTAATGGCTAGTATTCAATATGATATTTGCTATTCGTTGCCATGGTTACCTATATAATCTGTTCCACTTCATGCAAAAATTAATCATAGCATGCTTAACACTTTATTTCTGACAGATCTACAAAACAAAAGAACGCAGCTGATTTTTTTTTATTTTTAAAACTATAAAGTTTCGCAAAAAACGAGACTTTCTTGAAAAAATAAAGAGAATAATAGGGCTTTATAAAAAGTACATTATTATTATTATTAAAAAACACCGTTATAGCATATATTTCTTCTGTGAATGCGCCGATTTTCCCCAAAAAACAATAGGGCTCTTCATATTTGCATAGTAAAATTTGGCTTGAATCCGTTCATACCGTGTTCACAGACAAACAGACGCACATAGTTTTTCCAAAAACATGTTTTTTTTTGAGTCGGGGGACTTCAAAACGAAAAGATACAGTAAAATTATGGAAAGTGATTTTTGACCTAAACTAATATTATTCTCTCCACTTGTGAGTTGGAATGGTAAAATTGAATAATTGATAGTTATGACAGCTGGACATTTTCAAAATAACACGTTCGCCCATCGTCTTCTTTTTGAAGATTTCCATCAAAACGATTTACATATCTATTTACAGACTGCGCGTGCGCGTCCCGTAATTTTGATGGACATTTTCAAAAATAAAAGAGCAATGTACCACAAGCGTCCATACGCCCTGCTTTCGGAAAATCGTGCTGACAAAAAATTAATGATCACAATAGGTCATATGCATGAGGCTCCAAATTGGATTACATTTTTATTTCGAAATATATTTTAGTTCCTGATCATATCGTAATGGGTATTTTATTAATCTGATGACTCAAAAAATACAAATAATAAAAAAGAAATGTAGAAAATACGCGCTATTTTTGAATTTTCAAAACGCAGCATGACGTCAAAGTATATATCAACAACAGTTTCCATGACGACTGTGTTGTTGATTATGTCAGTATTTAGAGAAAACAACAAATAAACTTCATTTAGAACATTGGCAATTTGACATCAAGGTTGACATGCAGCGTATATCATGACGTCAAATAAGCCCGCCAACATGGCCGATTGTTTAAACTGTCAATTTTTGAATGTGAAATTTATTATTTTTTTTTCTTATGATAATATTACATTTTTAAATGATTATCAATTTTTTTCGTATTATGGTTGACTAAATAGTCTATTAAAAATATAAAAAAATACATGCATATGACCTATTCGCAACCGGCCAGTCGCACATTTACCGGGAATGTACTGTACAGTGTCCGCTCCATTGCTGCAGTACTGTGTAGCCGTGCAAAACATCTGTGACGTGCGGTGAAACACTGCGGAAGGAACGTTCGGTCAGTTATAATCTTTTACATGTCACACGTGTTGTGTTTTCGTTGGCTTCCGAACAGCTTGAAACTTTATATCGCCTGTCCACACAAATTGTCTAAAGGATTTACCGTTGCATCACAAAGTCAACTTTCGTCAATACCATAACGTTGCTACTAAAGCCCACCGCACACGTGTCAACTGTTTCGCAACCAAAGTTTCAAATCAGTTCAGGATGTTGTGCAGTCGGTTTTGCAATGATTGAGGTTCTTTGTTCGCACACGAGCGCGACTGAATCGGTAACGATGGTTTCCCCTATCTTAGACCCTCCGCACACGGGTCGACTGTTTCGCAACCTGAGTTTCAAACCAGTTCAAGATGCGACTGTTAAGCAACCGGTTTTACAATCGATTGAGGTTCTTTGTTCACACACGAACGCGACTCTATCTGACTCGGAAACGGTGGTTGTTCCTACCTTAGACCCTCCGCACACGGGTCGACTGTTAGGCAACCTGAGTTTCAAACTGGTTCAAGATGCAACTGTTGTGCAACCTGTGTTACATTCGATTGAGGATCTTTAATCGCACACGAGCGCGACTGAATCTGAATCGGTAACGGTGGTTTCTTCTACCTTAGACCATCCGCACACTGGTCGCCTGTTACGCAACCTGAGTTTCAAACCAGTTCAGAATGCGACCGTTGTGCAATCGGTTTGCAATAGAAAAATAAAAAAATTGCTGTTATTAAATTTCGAAGTAAGAAAAAAACTAATAGAACGAACTCATTGAGGGAGAAAAATAAAATCGTTCTTCCGTGACAATTGAAAAGCGAAAATGTTTATTTAGTACCGTGTCAAGGTTCAGTACTATGATGATAATATGTAAAAATGAGAACAGCAACGCCATCTCTTGGTGTAAAAATGAAAAGCCAAAATGTATTTGCATTCCTGTAAATAAGGCTTTTTAGCGAATCGTTTGTCTCACGAATTCGGCGATATACACAGCCCTCTGGAATCAGTAGCGAAAACATACAATATAATTTTGTGTAGATGGATGACACTTGCGCAATCATAATTCATTGGACTACCAGAATGACACGACATGCAAAATAATACAAAATACTTGTGTAAACTCGAACAATCCACGTAACATATTGTTAAGCGAAAATCACAGTAGGTACTTACTGATCAAAAACTCTGATATGATTTCTGTATCGTAATTTACAGATTTTTTAATCGTTTTATCGATTCATTCACAATTAAAGCTAATGTAGATGTCTTCAATAAATAAAATTATCGACCAATTTTTCAGACACTATATAAACAAAAACTATATAAATTAAAAGAGCTCTTAAAACAAGAATAAGAGAACACCAAAATAATCATAAATTAATCCATGACAAATATAATGTAATAACTAAACACAAATTCGAACCACAAAATTAATTGGGATAATATTAATATTTCGGAAATGTTACATATAAAATCAAATAAAAATTAATTCCATGACTACTGAATAAAAATTGTTTGTTATTATTTTTTCAATATTTTGATATAAATAACTTTGGACGAATTTAATAAAAAATCTAATTAGAAACTAAATATTAATTATTTTTTATATTTTTTAGATCAGTTCTGAAGAAGGTCCAAATTCGGATCGAGACGTTAATGTATTAATTATATATTTTTTGTTAATATACTGTTTGAAAAATTGGTCGATAATTTTATTTATTGAAGACTTCTAATCAGACGTTTATCAAAGATTTGACTAATGTAGATGTATCACAATTAAATGAGTGAGATAAAAATAAAACTTCCTTAGCAATCAGGAACTGAACAACGCCGTTTTACACAATATTTTTTGAAGTGAAACTTCTATAGACACGGTGGGGCAAATTGACCTAGATCAGACGAAAAATATCAACATTGTGTCCAAACGATTTCCCTCTCGAAAACCAACAACTTGCGTTCAAACTATTTTTTTATTCGACCCATTCTTTTTTAAAGAAAAGCGTCCAAAATTTAAAAAAAAATTGGTTGTCTGTAAAGTCGGTTTAAATACAAAAGTTTTACGTGATAACGTATTCCGCTCTAAAATCATATTTAATAATACATAACCTAAATTTTAGTAGCTGTCAAACTATACTTTTACCGACTAATAATTTGATCAACCAAAGCAAAATACATATTTTTAAGCAATTATAAAAGACATTTAAAAGAATGTATATATATTATATATTTTTTAACAAACCGTATAATTTATCTGCTGTTATGAAATGCAGATCCATTATCGTGCGTTCAGTTATACTTTGGATGGGATGAATCGGTAATAATTTATATGACACAAAAAATATCCGTGCAAAAACGAACAAATAACGATGTATTATCTGAAAAATTGCTTTAAAAATTCGATAATTTATGACATTTTTATTAGATATCTTGATTTTAAGTCTTCATTTCCACGGTTTATAAAACAAAGCCCATCTGTCAGATGTAGCTTTCGCTGGAACAGCCGAAAAAAATGTTGAACGCACACTACTCTCTGACGTCACGCGAGAAGAGTGAAATGCCTACAGCCGACGCCGATCGTGCTTCTCTATCGGTTATACTGCGCTCTCGCTTGCACGCACAGGGTCAGGCGGAACGTTACGGCGTTACACTTTTTCGTGCGTGCAGCTGGTGTTTTCATCAATTTATAAGACGTTATCACGTCAAAAAACACCTGCACAATATTAGATATAGATAAAATTCACAGCCTTAAAATTGAAGCATGTATAGATTTGTCTGGAAGTAAATATGTGTATATTTTATTTTGCTAAGACCATGACGTTTTCAACCCACAGCAATCGACTTATTGTTAAACAGCAACGCGGTGATGTAGGTGACAGTACGGAGAAAGCTCTGAGATGGGTAAAAGCGCGCACACACACACACACACTTGTGTGTGTGTAGGAGCAATGTTGTATAACATGCTGTCAATGAAATATGTGGCTCTATGGCGGTGAGCGCTCCGCTGTTCTTGCCTGCTGTCAAGAGGTCGCGAACTGCGATGCCCGAATCTAGAGAGGGTATAACACAGAGTGTGGTCAATTAATCGGAAGACGCCATTGTAGACGAAAAATACAAGGTGATAATTTTCGTCAATTATTAAATTAAAAACCAGCTAGTTCACACACACTCTCTCTGTCTGACTTTTTCTTAGTTATCGAGGCGTAACCATAGAGATATTAGACTAGAATATGCGAGTGAGCCGTTAAAGTGTCTGCAATTCAGAGAGAGAAAAGTTCCTTATCTCTATGGTAACTAATGATACATTATTATGATACATTATTATCAACAATAGCCTTAAATATTCCTACATTCTATAGTCGAAGTTCTAATATTTTCAATATCCCACGGAGTCGATCCGTTCATCGCGCTTCTTCTCCCATAATATATGGTATGTTAATGTTGTATAACAGCTTGTCTTCAAAATTAGACATTTTTAAAATGACTAAAACAACGTTTAAAAAATCATGCTTTAATTTACTATCCAGTGACTAATGGCCAAATATTGGTAATAAAACATTGTCGTCTGTTGGTTTGTAATGGTTAAAATGCATTTTGTTTTTTTTGATGTGATAACGTCTTATAAATTGATGAAACACCGGCTGCACGCACGAAAAAGAGTAACGTTCCGCAAGCGAGAGCGCGATATAAGCGATAGTCTCTCTCTTCTCGCGTGACGTCAGAGAGTAGTGTGCGTTCAACATTTTTTTCGGCTGTTCCAGCGAAAGCTACATCTGACAGATGGCCAGATAAATTATACGGTTTGTTAACAAATATATAATATAAGTATATACATTCTTTTAAATGTCTTTTATAATTGCTTAAAAATATGTATTTTGCTTTGGTTGATCAAATTATTAGTCGGAAAAAATATAGTTTGACAGCTACTAAAATTTAGGTTATGTATTATTAAATATGATATTCGAGCGGAATACGTTATCACGTAAAACTATCGTCCGTAAACCAACTTTGCAGACAACCAATTTTTTTTGTTTACTTGTTACTTGTAAAATGTAATTTCAACTGTAATTGGGGTTTATATCCTGTCGTTGAATTAAATAAATAAATAAAACAACGCTGATTTGAGCAAACATATATCTGGCTTTCTGGACCCGCTGCAGCGTTCTCTCTCTCAACTGAGAACTAACGAACTCTAGTTACTTATATCTATGGGCGTAACTTATCAAATTGTATAAAATACACAATATAGCTACGCTACCTGTATTAACAAATAAACTATATAGTCGGCAGTACTACGACCCGAGTTGTTATTGTTATTTATTACTCCAATCGTCAGACTCCAAGTCTCGAATGTTGAAATTTGGAAATCACTGTTGAAGGATGTGTGAGTACTGAGTAGCAAGGTACGGGTGTTATGTAGGTACTGACTACTGACAGTACATATAGAATGTGTTCCTTAGAACATGTATACAAATGGAAGGCTCAAAACGGAAAAAATCAACAGAGTAGCACTGTATAAATACTTTCAAAGTTAGAGTATGATAACTCGATGTGCCAAATATCCAATGGAAATACACAATTATTATTTTATATAACATATAACAGTGTTATTATAGCCGTTTTAAGTGCGGATTTTTAATTTATAAATTTATTTTTGCGCAGTGAAAAGGGGCAGGCGTTTGGAGGGAGTTCTTTAAAAAACAGTTACGGGGTCGTTGTCGATGCGATGGCGTTTTTTTTTGCACAGTGAAAAGGGGAAGGAGTCTGTGGGGGTTCTTTAAAAATTAATTACGGGATCGTGTCGATGCAATAGCGTTTTTTTTGCGCAGTGAATAGGGGAGGGCATTTGGGAAGAGTTCTTTAAAAAACAATTACGAAGTCGTGTATACAAAGTGAGACAGTAATGTAGTAATTTTCTGCTATGACGTGTATATGTGATTTCTGATTGGTTAGATTCAAAAAATGACAGTGATAGACGAAAAATTTTTACAAAGTTTTGAAGAAATTTGTGAATAATCCGTAAAGTTTTTTATTTGGAACGTCAAAATTTAGCGTTTTCTATGACAAAAAGTCAAAATTTGCGCACATCGAGTTATCAAACTGGACCCTGCTTTCAATTTTGGATAGGATATATTAACAAGTTGTAAGGGTTTAGTTGATTTTTTCTTACAGTATTTTTATATGGTTGTCATATTTCTATTAATAAAGCTGAGATAAGAACCACGGCTATATTAACTTAAAAAACCGTCTGATGCCACTAGTGTACATGTCAATATTTATCAAGACTACCTGGTTTTTCAAAGTGCAAATAATAACCGATGAATACTGGACTTATATTTAATTAATAATTTACAAAACTGCATCGACATATTACAATGACACATTTCTAGGTAAGGGTATGATATTTGTCAATGAATTAATGCAACTTATAATTAGTTCATAAATACGCCATACGAACACTGCGGAACCCTATATCATGTGTGTGTCAAAAACGCGCCTGGCCAGTTTCTTTGAACTGAAAACATACGTGCGCCTCCCTCACAAAATTAATTTCTGTTACTTTTAGCGCTAACAATTCTATAAAGTGAACTACAGTAGTCAAAGGATAGGAATGATACTTCCATATGTATGCGATTTCTATGCTTTATCCACGTATATAATAAATTGATTTTGGGCGTCGCGGCGTAATTACTCTACGATTGAAACGGTCTCTGACGCCGCATAACGTCGTGTGATTAATTGTTAACCTACTCCGATGATCGTGCTAGCACCACCACATCGCCCGAACCACATTTTATTTGCTTCGAGTTTTTCTTTGAAAGAAAAAAGCCAAGATGATTCCGTGTTTCTTTTTCAACAGTTTTTTTTCCTTTCATACAGAAATCTTATAAAAATAATATCGTTTCTATACATAATGATTATATATTAGACAAATTGTTCTTAATGTGGACAAATAGAAATTAATCGAACGATATTGGGATCCTTTATATAAGCTACTCTATCTGACGGTGAAACTTATAACTATAAAATCCGGTAAACTTGATTATGAATCGTACAGTGAATCAGTACTGTTAATCGTTATTTTTTTTATTTTAATAATAAAAACGTTGAATAAATTAATAAATGACTAATTACAGAACATGTGAAGTTTTAAAACAAATAAAAAGTTAGTCTGTATCCTACTTAAAATGCTGCAATAGTACCACGTCATTTTGATATTTTACCAAGTAAGTATAGATATTATACTTAGTATTAATATTGAAAACTTAATTTATTAATCGAATAGTTATTATTATTAACTGTCATTAAGAATTTTGATAGAAAAAAAATAAAGTAACGTCAAACTGAAAATACATTATGACAGACGACTATTTTTAGGTTAGAAATTTACCTGTTGCAAAAAAGTAATCATATAATATACGCTAAGGTTGCCTCCCTTTTTAGAAAGAACCTCACAATTTCTCCACATAAATTATATATAATTTTATAGATAATTGCTTGCTCTATTGCCATCGACAACTAAAAAATTTATTATTGCTTTTGTTTTTGTAAATTAATTAAAATACAGAAACGCTGAATAACGTCTGCCATCTGACGGCTTTAATTTTGAAACAACGTCAACACTTCGATCTTGTCATCTGACCTTCATATTGTAATACAACAGACACAATACTGCATACTGCCATCTGACGGCTTTAATTTTGAAATAGCGAGCAACGCTGAACAACGTCACAGCAATGCTGCATGATGCCATCTGGCTTAGCTCAACGCTTTTGCTACTTGCGCCTCTATATGACAATTTTAGTAAAATATTTCTTCGATCTGTCATCTGAGCTTCATATTATAATACAACAAAAAGAAGAACAGTGTGCAAAATTAGAAACGAATTGAATACCTGCAATCATATTTAAAAAATAATTTTGTAAAGTGATAATTATTATACTTATTTAGTGCGAATAATTCGCACAGGTCACACTAGTGTTTTAATAATATGTTAGTAATTATCTATCTATCTATAGAGACAACTTAGGTAAATAATTTTCATGTCGCAATCATTGTGTAATTACGTAAGGTCTTACAATTTGAAATTAACAATATCAAATAAGGCGTTTTTTTTTTCTTTTCCCGTACTTCAAAGAACCACTTTATGTCTAGACGCTACAAAAAGTTACTGTTTGAGTAAAACATAAAAAATGGGGCGCAAAACAGTCTGACGTTTATTTTATAACACAGTGTTACTAGTTAAACAGAAAATAAGTTTCTAGATAATTAAAATAAATCTACAAAGCATATTGGGATTTTCAAAAACACAGTCCCTGGTACTCTTATAAGATGTTTAAACATTCAGTTTGAATACATACCAAACAATAAAAAAATGTTCTAATCAACAGTGTTAAAATTAATATTTTTAAATCACTTGTTTTCATTCTAATTTGTTTAAAAAGTCTTGTAAATATTAGTGTAAAATATTCCATTTTATGAAAATCAGTTCAAAAATTTCGCGCCAAATTGAAAATAATAAAATATCTATATTTTCCGTTTTTAAGGTGCTTTTATGGAGCAGGATAAATCGGTAAAGTCAAATTGTTGATAATTTCATTCATAAAAATTTCTGCCAAATAATGCACACTTTCTAAACCTCACAGATAAACAAGCAGCGAACTTATAAACTGATTAGTATTTTGGACTATATGAAATGATTATTTGTCATCAATATTTATTTTTCCAGTTGTTATCTTTTCATTAGTTACAAAAACTTTTGGATATTTTAAGTGAATCGTAAGTCTTAAAATGGTGAACCATTGTGGTACTCTGTCAATCTGGAAACTTAAGTAAGCTCTACGATAATTCATAGCTCACAGCCCACGCTTTTTAATTATAAACCTAAATTCATAAAAAATATTTTCTCCCTTCTTAGTACACTGTAATAAAAGCTTGTCTTTAAAAAGTTTTTTGAAGTAAAACTTCTTTAGGCACGCTTGATTTGGGGAGTAAGCTGGTAAATGCCTGACGAAAGCGTTTACGGAAGGACATCATCGGACGAGGCGAACAGTGCGTGATCGTTCGGGGCGAACGGTAGTTGAGAGGGAGATATAAGTTAGTGAAGATAGTAAGAGAGAGAGAGTTACATTTCGTATATTGGAAGTTGAGAGGGAGATAAAAGTTAGTGAGTGCGACAAAGACGAAACATTAATCGAAATTCTTTTTTTTTTTTTGACAACTATTTGACGTTTAAAATGAAAACAATTGTTTTTGTATCAAAAATACATTTCATCGAATTTTGCTGCATTTTGTAACGAGAAATAATGTAGGTTAGTTAATAAATCCTTTTAAATGTATTATAAATTATGCTAATAAATATATATACATATTTTGCTTATTCATTAATCAAAAATTATATTTTAAACATTTCATCTTTGTAGATATGTGCTACAGAGTGAGGTTATATAGTGTCGTTAAATCAGGATGTCTAATCAAAATATTATGGTGATAAATTATCGAATATTATTGTATCATTATTATATATTATAATATATTATATATGGCAGGAAGAAGTTTTACTTCAGTCGTGTGGTCTAAAACACATTGGCTTTTTTTTTCTAACATTTTATTTTAATTTTTTTATTATTTATGTCTTGACTTAAGCATTGCTCATAATGGAAGAAAAAGGTAATCCGCTATCTTGAGGCGTTTGCCATATTGGGTTTAGAATAACGTCATATTATAGCTTATAAAACTCGTCAAATTCTTTCATTTCATATCCCCGTCAAGAGAGTCCGCCATCTTGGAGCGTCCGCCATATTAGGTATATGTACTATATTGCATTGTCATCGGATATATATATCACAACTGCAAAATTTCAAAGCTTCAGCTTAATTAGAACCAGTCGCAATTTTGATTGCCAGATTTGACCCAAACTGACTGACTGGCAAACATGTGAAGTTGATTAAAAGCTTGTAAGGAACAAGAAACGAATACAATAAAAAATGCAATAAAAAGCACACAGTAAAGTAAGCGTTGCAGTCAAGATTAAGCGAACAAGCAGCTAACTTTTAAAACTACCGGTGCAATAAAATACGTAAGGCGAGAGTATCGGTCAATAATATCAAGAAATCTTTTGAGCTTTTGTATTTTCCCTCATATGGTGTATTATATTATGTTTCAATTGTTCGTTTGGCGACTAAGGAAATATGTCGTCGCTCATACAGAAGCAGTGCAGTGTGAGGAGAGAGTAAACGATTTATGTAACTTTCCGCACCAACCGAGCGGACCTACATCCAAACACGATGTAGCCGCTGCGTTGCATATCGTCGGTATGGCTAGCGAGCCCCCGTAAAGCGTTTTGGGGTTGAAAGACTGAGTTATATACGTTCAACGGTAATGACAAGGGTGGTAATAAAGATTCTTTTTTCCTCTCTAATGCCCTTCTGTCTCGTTTACTATATTTATTTGATGATGTTCTCAATTACTATGGTCATTTTGACCAACGTGTCTATTCACTTCGGTGTCGCTGTAATTCACTTCAATTCATTCATATTTTATTTTTATAAATGAATGTTAACACAGCCCAATAAAACTGAAATATGAGCATCTATCTTGTATAAACAGTTAGGGCTGTATTCTTTTTTAGAGCTGTTACAGTCGACGTGATCAAAAAAGAGAGAATTCTGTAAACGTTAATATTTTGACGTTAGCTTATATTTAGGGTGTAAATAAATATATTAGTCAGCCAATCAGCCGGTAAAATGCGTTTTAAAACAGTGATGTCAAAGATACGGCCCGCGGGCCGCATCCAGCTCTCAAGCCACAACTCAATACGGCCCGCGACTAGAAACTTTCCAGGGAGGATTTTAGACACCTGACATCAATGCGACCTCAGGTGTCTTGATCCTCCAGCTCAAGATAATTTTCCCTTTTTATTACCTTTATATGAAAATTGATTTAAACTAAATAAATAAACATTTGATTTTAGTAGAAATGTGTTTTAGTTTTTAATTTAGAGTGTGGCCCGCTAAGACTCTTATAAATAGCCCTTTAGAAAAATCAGTCTGACACCACTGTTTTAAAAGATGTAAAAAAACAACTAGCCACTTTTGAAGCTGAATTAATAACTTAGTAAATATATAATAACGAAAATAATAAAACACTTAAAAATTCTACAAAATAATATTTTGTATAGATAATAGAATTTCCAAGTGTTTTATTATTTTTGTTATTAATCATGTTTTATACCAAGTGCCGAGTGAAAAATCTGTGCAAATTATATTAAATATATAATAATTTACGAAAAATAGTCAGATCACAATTTGTTTATATAGGTAATGATATAATTTTGGATAACAATATGTAATATACAAAATAGAATTACTATATTAATAATTAATTAATGCATATTATTTAAAAAATAAACACAAGCGATATTTATCTTTTAAAATTAAATTTCTTGATCTTAAAAATCACAAAATATTTATATTATAAAAAAATTCGGAGTTATACTTCTTCAGCGTGAACAAAAACTTATTAGTGTATTTGCCATAAGGCACTTACACTATTGGCGTCGGTCGGATGGCGGGACCTAGGGGTCGGACCAAAATTTCTCGACGTTTCATAGCCTCCTAAACACTTTGGCACCATTTTTGGAAAAGTCTATTTATATATGTATATATATATATATATATATATATTTATATATATATATAAGTGTACGGGCAATAACTTTCGAAGGAGTTAATTGATTTGAACGAAATTTGGTCCACATGTTGGAATCCATCACCGCACGAAGCCTATTTAAAATGGGCCCAATCGGGCCACTATAAGGGTAGGTTTTAGGGGTTGAAAAATATTTTTGGGCCCAAAAATACCGAAAAATTTCTCAGAATCATTTCAAAATTGAAATTTAACCCATTAGTAAAGATAAAAATATGCTGCTAAAATTTTATTAAAATCGGCCCGGCAGGACCGGACTTAAAAATTTTATGAAAACGTTAGTTTGTAGATATGGATTTACTTAGTCAAGGGTGAATTTAATTTGCTAAATTATTAGTAATATTGAAATTAAGAAAAAAATATTATTTTAAGGGGTGTATTAAAGGGTTAAAATTTGTATTTTGTCCAAAGACAAAAGGATTAAGTTCACATAATAAAGCCACACTGCCTATATTAGCAAATACACTATATTGTCGGCAGGGTTTTGCACTGCGACCCGAGTTTTTTTTATTAGTATTGAAATAAAATATGACCTGACATCTGTCATATTCACTATTTTACATTTTCCATCGCTGCGCCATCAGTTAATTTTTTGGTAAACAAGCTCAAAATAAAAATATTTAATAAAATGTTATGTCGGAAACTTCATTCTGATAATTTTGATGTTAAATCGTAAAAATTCACTGTCATCATTTTTCCATAACCCACCAAAAAAGTATAACTTCAAAAATAAAGTATTTACTAATAATAATGAATTGTATTAAATAAAAAGTTTCTCTTCTACGAGTTTACCAAGAGTAATCACAATACGTTTTTTTCTGAGAGAGTTTTAAGATCACACCTTAAAAATATCACTAAAGAATATGCCTTGCAGAGCAAGTATACTTTACAATAATTCATAATGAATTCAACGAAGATAAAACCTACAACATTTCAAAAAATGCTTTATATCGATGACGTTTTGACATTAAAACGCTACACGTTTACGAAAATCGAATTCATATAAGTAATATTATAATGATATTTTGCTTTCGCTTTATAGTATTTCCGTATTAGGCGGGATCTTCACGACAAAATGAGTCTATCCTAAGGCGTACTACAATGTCGTCTTGTGCATGTATTCGTATCTAACATAGACACATATAAAATATATAATTCGTTTGACACAGAACTATGTTATGTCACACGATAATTTGCGCGTCTTGATCCCCCGACAAAATATCAACTTGACTAAATATCCTACAACATAAAAACAATTACGGGGTCGTGCCAATGCGATGACATCTTTTTTGCGCAGTGAAAAGGGGAAGGCGTTTGGGGGGAGTTCTTTAAAAAAACAATTACGGGGTCGTGTCTATGCGATGACGTCTTTTTTGCGCAGTGAAAAGGGGAAGGCTTTTGTGGGAGATTTTTTTAAAAAAACATTACAGAGTCGTGTCGATGTGATGGCTTTTTTGCGCAGTGAAATGGGAAGACGTTTGGGAGGAATTCTTTAAAAAACAATTACGGGGTCGTGTCGATGCCATGGCGTTTTTTTGCGCAGTAAAAAGGGGAAGGCTTTTGTGGAGAGTTCTTTAAAAAACAATTACGGGGTCGTGCCGATGCGATGACGTCTTTTTTGCGCAGTGAAAAGGGGAAGGCGTTTGGGGGGAGTTTTTTAAAAAACCATTACAGAGTCGTGTCGATGTGATGGCTTTTTTGCGCAGTGAAATGGGAAGGCGTTTGGGAGGAATTCTTTAAAAAACAATTATGGGGTCGTGTCGATGCCATGGCGTTTTTTTGCGCAGTAAAAAAGGGAAGGCTTTTGTGGAGAGTTCTTTAAAAAACAATTACGGGGTCGTGTCGATGTGATGGCGTTTTTTTGCGCAGTGAAAAAGGGAAGGCTTTTGTGGGGGTGTTCTTTAAAAAAACATTACGGAGTCGTGTCGATGTGATGGCGTTTTTTTTGCGCAGTGAAAAGGGGAAAGCGTTTGGGGGGAGTTCTTTAAAAAACAATTACGGGGTCGTGTATACAAAGTGAGATAGTAATACAGTAATTCTACACCAGTTTTGCTGATAGGATATTTTGTCGGGGGAATGTTTGCCCGTAGAATATTTTGTAGGGGATATTTTGTCGGAGGATGAAAACGCGCGGAATCATGTCACACACTGAATAAAACATTCTATATAGCGGAGTTTTTCACAAGAACATTGGATTTTTCGTCATTATTTTCCATAAAGCTCGGCTGTCCCATTCTTCTTTGTCCAATCTAATTTCTTACATCGCTTCTTGTATACCATCTCCTCAATTTCTACGCGGTCTTCTATTTTTTATTCTTCTCTCTACTGGGGCTCAATCTACAACCTTCTTAGGCCACTCTCCCGCCATTCTCCTTACACGTCTGTTTCAAATAAACCATTAACTACGTACAAAGTCAATGCTACTTGTTCTTTTTCTTGTCTGGTGTCATTATTTCTTATATGTCCCAGCCTGATGTTGCCGCAACTCCTCTCCAGAAGTTCATTTCTATGGCCAGTAGGAAACCTTTCATACTTTCATGACCTTACTTCCCTTTTTTCCAAAGAAAATCCAGTTAATACTTTCACCAGTTCTCGGATTAGAGTCTGGACGTGCCCGTAATAGAGAAAACCTGGGACCGCCATATACGGGCCTCGTTACGCGCTCGACTATTTTCGTATCCTCGTTTCAATTCCGTTTATTCTAGTTGCAAACCCCACCGGCCTGTACGTGTGACAAAACGCACGGCGGCGGGAGGAACGGGTGCCGGTGGAAGTAACGTGACGGCGGCGGTGTTAGTAGCGCGGGAGCGAACGGTGCGGGGCGAGGGAACGGGAGACGTTCGTTGTTGGGTGTCCGGGGCCGGCGTATTGATTGTCACTTCCAGCGGTGGTAGCGTGGCAGCACAACGCGCGGCACACGTAATACACACACACACACACACACCCGTACGTACGTACACGCACACACAGCGATGTGCGCTATACCACACCGTGTGCGTCGTAGAGCGTAGTAAAGCGCTCTATACGGAGGAGACATGCAGTCTGCCAGCAGCCGGTGTTTATTACGAACGCTAGTTGTGCATACATAGGTTGTTGCACCTACTTACTGAATACAACTCTCCATGTACACAAATGATCTCTCTGTGCGATAGCCGTGTTCCGTTTAGATTTAAGGCTGTCTGGCAAAGTCGGATTAACAAGAAACAGTCGATTGTCAATGGCAATCTGGTCGGTTCCTACGGTGCGTGATTTCGCAGACGAGCCCGCACCGATGCATCGTGGTAAGGATGTTGTCCGTAGCGACGCAGACGCATCCGGGGCTGTGCGTTCGATCCACAGCGAATCGGTAAAATCAAAGGTGCGGTGCGGACTCGTCTCTGGTAACCTCTGTGCGATAGTCGTTTTCCGTTTATATTTAAGGCTGTCTGGCAAAGTCGGATTAACAAGAAACAGTCGATTATCAATGGCAGTCTGGTCGGTTCTCACGGTGCGTGATTTCGCAGACGAGTCCGCACCGACGCACCGTGGTAGGGGTGTTGTCCGTAGCGATGCAGACTCATCCGGGGCTGTATGGGTCCGATCCACAGCGAATCGGTAAAATCAAAGGTGCGGTGCGGACTCGTCTCTGGTAATCTCTGTGCGATAGACGTTTTCCGTTTACATTTAAGGCTGTCTGGCAAAGTCAGATTAAGAAGAAATAGTTGATTGTTAATGAATGTCAGTGCGTGATTTCGCAGACGAGCCCGCACTGACGCAAGGATGTTGCCTGTATAGCGACGCAAACGCATCAGGGGCTGTGCATACGAAGGTGCGGTGCGGACTCGTCTCATGTCATCCGTGTCAGCGTAATGAACGACTCGACTTTGCCGTCGATAATCGTGGATGCATGTAGAAGGTATTAATGCGAATCGGTCAAACGATTAAATTTTTGAGTTTTCAAATTTGTTATAGCCTGATTGACACAATCCGTAGGTAATATCTAGTCACCATTAAATGCAAACGGAAAGCACCTCACGTGCATAACTGGAATTATATACCAACACGTCCGATTATGTAGATATGCGATTATCTTGTATTGTGTTGTAACAACTGGCGGCATTTTATAGCTAATTTGATTTAAAATTATATTTGCGATGTTACGAATTATGATCAACACATTATTTGAACAATATAAACCAGGGGCGGGCAAATCTTTTGATCGTCGGGCCACATTGCTGATGAAAATTTGACCGTGGGCCAAAAATTTGGAGAGCAAAAAAAGTCCTTTCATTTCCGCAACAAAATGGTCTTTTTTCGTCTGTTTTGGCCGTTGCTATTTACTATTTTTATGCGCCAAATTTTATTGGCAAACTATTTTCGCTCTTAATAATCATTTATAAAATGCTTCTCGGGCCGGATAAAATTCTACTGCGGGCCGCCATTTGCCCAGGCCTGATATAAACTTATTCTACAATCATAGCTCTAACTAGAATATATATAAAATTCATCACCGCACGAAACCTATTCTAAATGGGTCCAATCCAGAGTGGTTTTTAGGGATTGAAAATTGTTTTCAGGCCCAAAAATAACGAATAACTGCTCAGAATCGTTTCAAAATTGAATTTTAACCCTTTAGTGACAATTCAAACGTGCTGGTAAAATTTTAACATAATCTGCCCGACATAAACGAAAGTATGATTGTTATGACAACACTCGTTTGCATTTAATTTGGTGCATATGTTGAATTGACAATACACTCACTAATCCGGCACTTCAGTAGTCCGACTACGACCGACCAGAGAACACTAGCACGCTAAGCATAAAAGAAGGAAGAACCGCACTCGTCGACACACTTGTCTGTGAGCAGCCCAGAAGGGCATTTCAACATCGCCGAAACGTCAGGTAGAAATACCAGTGAATCACAGCCTACAAGCCCGGAACAACACCGGCCGTGAAAGCCTACACACTTGAAAAAATAATTAATTATTATTGTATCACCATACCGAAGTATTGATACACTTTCTGTAATACGAATTGGTCAAAATACAAACATCACGGATACAGCAAAATCATGAGCACTAATATCGCATTTCTGTGTAAACTATACCGCAAGCAGCTTTGAACTAATTATATAATTGATACAATGCATTGGCACTAATGAGTTTGCGGCAGTTCTCTCTAATGCTTACTTATCAACATTATCAACTGATTATAGTGAATTATAATGAAGCCTATCGGTCGTAGACCATTAAAAAAGTTACAGCCATTTGCATGACGACAGGATCAGAAATTAACTGTCATGGGCACTGTAGAGTAATGTAACTCAACCAACGCGAGATTGGTTATTTCGGGTTCAAGTCCCGACAGAGATATTTATATTTTTCTTGTATATAAAAGCCTTCTAGAAATATTATGGCTATAATCGTTTAATATATTATGCTTTCACTAATTCAGTGAAAAAATATGTTGTATACTAGAATTTAAAGGTAATGATTATTATTAGCCATTGTAGGATCATTTCAACTTCAAAAATATAAATGTTTGATATTGTTGCGCACCCCAGTTGGACGACTATGAACTCTAAAGAATTATGTTGCGCATTTACCCCCCTAGTGATGCGTCTATGGAGTTTTTAGAAAAGACTATACAATACTCGAAAGTCAACCAACAACAATGGATACAGGTAACGAACACCCGACCTTGGAGACCCACACACATGTAAAGGAAAGGAACTCGATGCGTGGAAAACATTCTAGAGATTGGACCGAGAAACTATATAAGGGAGCAGAGTGAGCAATTCAGTCAGTCAGTATTCGAGCTGTTCGTGATACAGTGCTCTGGCATTACGGCATAATTATTACGACATAAATTATACTGTGGAAATAAATTATAGCTTTAGTGAGTGGTTTAAAATAAATGACTTATAGTTAATAGACAAGTATGCTGATAAACTGTGTTGTGAATATTTTGTGTATAATTTCGGACTCTTTATTCTCTGTTACTTAGTCTTTATTTTATTATCTAGAACTATTAGTTTAGTTTCAGTTAACGTTATTATTTCTGTTAAGTTAAAGAAGTACGATTTCGTTTGTGTGTTTTACTGTTTGTTAAACATTTATTATGCAAATAAATAATTTGCGGAGGGTAATCTCCGGAACCTGTGCACCTCTGAAAAATTATTTCACTACTATTTAGAATGAACCTTCAGGATCGACATATAAAATATAAGCGCTTTTCGTGGAGACCGGGCTGCTAGTTGTTTATAAAATTATCGTACTAGATTTTTTTAATCCTGATAATTTTTGTTCAATCTACACCAAATTCTCAATGTTCATGATGTTTTTAGATTTTTCTGAGCGATATTTTTGACAATAAGGGTGGAGGGTAGCAATTTTTAAGCATTTTTCTTGAAGAATGTTTGACAAAACGAAAAAAGGACAACATAATATATATTATTGAATTCGTGCTTAAATTAATTTTTTTTGATACTTTGTCCGGTGCCTTTGAATAACATGTTTTTTTTCTATTTTCCAATTTACCGCCTGAAATTTACTCCAACAGTAAAAATTAGACATTTTATACTTCACTTCTATCTCAGTACCAAAATTCAAATTTTCACGTCAAATAGTTTCAGAAATTAAATATTTATAACAAAAAAATTGAACCGACTTAAAAAAATATGCACTAAAAAGTAAAAAATAATAATTATTGTTATTTTTGGAGTCGGTGTCACATCGGAATTCGAAAGTAGCAATTTAAATCTTACATGTCTCTAGTTCTCGGAATAGATTTCGTTTTGGCTGACACCGACTCCAAAAATAACAATAATTATTATTTTTTACTTTTTAGTGCATATTTTGAAGTCGGTTCAATTTTTTTGTTAAAAATATTTTATTTTTCTCTTTTTAGTGTTAGATAAAGTATTGCAATGGGTAGTAGGCCAAGTATGCGTGCCTTTGAAATTTGAGAGTTTCTCTCGATTTCCCTGGATTCCACCATCAGATCTTGACTTGGTTCCGATGGGACCACCTCGGAAGTGCACTCTTTCGAATAAAAAAAAAATTGAAAATCGGTCCATAATTGACGGAGAAATCGGTGAACATACATTAAAAAAATATATACAGTCGAACATAGAACCTCCTCCTTTTTTGAAGTCGGTTAAAAATTGCCCCACGAATACCTAAGTGATTCCATCGTTTTGCACGAAACACTAAAATTGAACGTTTACTGATTGAACGAGATATATTTTTAATCGTCACGATGTTTCAATTTTTGTTCGATATAAAATTGATTACCAAAAAAAAAGGGTAATCTACTTTCATTCGGGATAAAGTTGCGAATCACAAGCGCAGAACAATTGGATAAAACCAATGAAAGCCATCACGGCCTGTCATCGGTTCATTAAAAAGCTGATGTGTTCTGATTGTACTGGCAGTTTGACATCAGTAATCAGAGTAAGACAGAGGGCAGTACAAGGGAGAGAGAGAAAGTGTGAGAGAGAGAGAGGACTAATGTCAACGAGAGAAATGGAGAGCACATAAATGAGTGTATACGTGTGTAATGTGTACATAAAACATCCCAGAGGAGTCTAATACCTAATGGGTACATTATGACTAAAATGGATAATATATTAGTAAATCGATTCAGGAAATATACCAGTCATACACACATCCGTCGGCGATATCTATTTATGTTTATGTTTATACAGGATCGCTCAGAAATGTATATAAAAACTAGCGGTCCCGTCCGGTTTCACCCGGGTGCAAAAGAACGAATTAGGAAGGGAGGGACATGAGTACTCACGTTCATCTTAGTTTACCGAGATAAATGTTGTGTCCAAATTTCATGATGATCGGAGTTACCGTTCAAAAGTTTTTGTTGATAAAAAGCAGTATTTATACTTTTTATAAGTATAGATAATAAATTTCTTTTAAATCAATAATTACTGGAATTAATAAAATATACCTAATAAATATTTAATTGAAAACACTGTACCTAGGAAAATTATTTTTATATAGGTACCTATAGTTGTAACAGTTTTCAAATGAGCTATCAATTAGATTTATTTAATTTTAATTAGTCGTAAATAAAATTAAAATAAATTTAAATGTAAGAAAGTAATGAAGAAAATAAAAAAAAAATAAAAATATATTGGCCCAACGTGGGGCTCGAATCCACGACCCTGATATTAAAAGTCGCGTGCTCTACCGACTGAGCTAGCCGGGCTTGTGAATGTACGACGTTAATATTGGAATAATTAGTTAGGGCATTTCACCTCAATAGACGCTAATTTTGAGGTACATTTTGCAACATTTTTCATTGATGCTCTGCTTCTATTGGTCGTAGCGTGATATTATATAGCTTCCTCGATAAATGGGCTATCCAACAAAAAAATTTTTTTTTCAATTCGAACCAGTAGTTCCTGAGATTAGCGCGTTCAACCAACCAAACAAACAAACAAACTATTCAGCTTTATATATTAGTAGGTAGTATAGATGAATTTTAAAATTTTTGGAAAGAATTTCTTCTTATTTTCAAATGACTAATTTAATTTTAAAAAATTTGAGTCTTTTCAAAAACCGGATAAAATGTCCAAAATTAAATTTGTTTATTAAATCTAAAATAGTTTATTATATCGGGAAAAAAATGAACGGACAGTTTGACACTTAAATTTTGTTGCTAGTATTGTTTTTGATCACAGAAAACATATCCACGTAGTAGACGAAATGAATTGGTCCGTCGTGTTTAACCACCGGATAATATAATGCATTAAATATAAATTTCAAATAAACGACATGTCAACATTAGAATAAGCAACGGTATTATACATCTCGTACATGCACTCAGTCCGGTTTTTTAAAATCAGCGCATTTTATCAGCAACTCGTTCCATTAAACATTTCTAGATACTTTCGATTTCAGGCTTAAATTATTACATCAAAAATACAAAACATCTAAAACGACATTATTTTCACTTTAAAACAAAGATCAAACATTTTTTAACGATTCATATATATAGGTACTCTCTAAACATGAATTAGTGAAATTTTCACTAATTGCGTAAGTGAAGCTGTATTCACTTGATAATTAGTGGTTTTCACAACAAATTAGTGAATTTTTACTAATAAATTTACTCTCTAAAACTGAAATAGTGAAAATGTGACTATCTGAAATAGTAACTTCTGATTCACTTCGGGAATAGTGAACTCAAGTAAAATTCATTGTCATAATAGTGATAGGTACCCCTGATTTTATACGTGTCGCTTGTGGCGCCTCCATACACTTACTAAGAATACTTATTATTCAAATATTTGATTAACGTCTGAATAGAACTCTTCAAATAAATAAAATTGTCGACCAATTTTTCTCAGACCAATATATTGACAAAAAATAAAAAAATAACAAATCAATACAACACAAGATGACGTTTCGATCCGGCTTTGGATCTTCTTCAGAAAAATCTAAAAAATATAAACATTAATTAGTATTAAGTTATTAATTATTATCTAATTGCACGAATGATGATGTTAGAATGAATCAAATTAATGTGTTGTATTGATTTGTTATTTTTTTATTTTTTGTCAATATATTGGTCTGAGAAAAATTGGTCGACAATTTTATTTATTTGAAGAATACTTATAATTATTCATGAGGAATCAGTTCGTTGTAAACCGATAAACAAACAAGTAATATAATTTATCAGGTAAGTTAATTAGATTATTTTAATTATATTTTCATAGATTCAGAGTAAAGCATTGCGTGTATACTATTGTTCTTTTACCGATTTTAAATTATTATAGTCAGTGACATAAGATCATAACTAACATTGAATTAAGGTTATGTTTCTTTGACGCGAATTCTCTAATTCTTTATTTTGTATTCAATTTTTAATAGGCTTGTAAAAATATAAAAGTAACGAATGAATAAAGATTTTTAAAAATTTGTAATCAAAAAATCTGAGTACACGTTTAATGGTCACTTATATAATTAGTGAATTTTTATATTCACTTAGATACATAATTAATGAATTTTTATATTCACTAATTCTGAGTGGTACGATTCTAGCATTGACAAATAGTGAATATGCGCTTGTAATTAGTGAAAAATCACTGATTCCTGTTTAGAGTGCAGGACGCTATATAAATATTTTGTGTTATAATATAATATTTGATGTTTTAAATACATTTTAAGAACTATTTTAACCACGTCTACTCAGAACAACAGAACGACGCGAACAGCAATGGAAAGTTAGAAAAGCGGAAAACTATTTTTGCTGTCACATATTACAGAGATATATAAAGACGCGCCCAACAATGTCGACTCTCTGAAGCCGACTCACGTTGATCCACTCCGCTCCGCATTGCTCCGCACAGCTCCACTCGACTCTGTATTTGCATATAAATAACAAAAGTGAAGTGCTGTTTCTTTTACTTCTCTTGAGTTATAAGAAAATATATGTGTGTTCATTCCACATGCATATGTGTGCAGCGGGGGTGTCAAACTAAAAATCAACTCCAGTGTTACAAACCGAACTGACACCTATTTAAATATTCATCAATCAGCTTATCAATTTTATTTGGTTATAAAAAAATTTCCATTTTTGGAAAAAATTAATTCTAACCGATTTTATAACGATTTCTTTAGCGATACCAATTTTAGACAAACGTATAAAACCATATAACTTTTCCAATATTCAATCGTTATAAAATCGGTTAGAATTATTTTTTTCCAAAAACTCCAACGGGATATTAAAGTTGAATGGATTTGTGATTTTTCTGGCTTGGTCCGACCAGCGAAACCCGTTTGTGAAAAAAATGGCGCAATTTGCAATTAAGGAAACAAAAAAAAAGTGATCGTTAATTACTCGAGAAGTAATTGACCGATGATGCTAAAATTATTCATGCATGTTTGGGTCAAAATAGACATCATTTTTGAGAATTTTCAGCCATATATGTGCGGTCATTTTTTAGTAAAAAATTGTGAAAAAAACGTGTTTTTTTAACTTTCGGGGCTATTTGCAAGTTAACAATTGCATTTAGCGACCTCTGTCAGTGCTCATTTTATAGGAAATTTCATAAAGAACAACTTTCTCAATGCATATGCTATACTAAAAGTCAAGAGGAACGGAGATATTAAAGGAAATAGAGAAAAAAACACTATTTTCGTCACTTTCGTCACTAATTGTTAATTATAAAATCAAGCACACCAACAATTTGTAAGCAAACTTAGGGGGTTGAGCTACACCCTAAAACGAAGCGATTCCAACAATAATCTCGCCTGTGCCCGAATAATACACTTTTTAATGTTTTTACCTCCTCGCCGTCTTGCCTATAAGGAGGTTGAGCCGTTTTACGAAGATAATGAAAAAATCTGAAATAAAGTTTTTTTAATAGATTTTTTTATGACAAAATTTTCTGTAAAAATCCAAAATCATTAGATTTATAAAGTTAAAAAATAAAAAAAACTTTTACATGTAGTCTTATGGAAAATGTCAACCTATGCAAACGGTACATTTAAATTTTTTGCAAATAACCAAATAATGTCAGCAGTTCCGAAAACTATGTAAAACATCGATGTCTTACGCATATTTTAATATATTTTCCAATTTAATTAGGAACTCTTTTAATCAATAAAAAAAAATATTAAACCTTAGCACTTTTCGATTATGGACTTTTATTCTTAACAATTATAACTGAATTTTCAACTTTTTAATGATTTAATTTTAATTTTTATTACTTCTAATTTCTTTTTTTACTATTATTTACTGCAAAAAATATGTAAAATACAGATATTTACATTTTATTTTTTCTAACCTAACTTTGTACAAAAAATTCAGAAGTTAGTCCATTAAGTAAAATACTGAAATAATTAATTAACATTAAAAAAATATATTTATTTATGCCTTTATGATAATAATTTATTGGTATCATCGACTTATAGCCTTTTATAAAAATTTATTATGGAAAAGTTCCCATTTAGAATTCGACTTACTTTTGATTGAGAGTGTAACGGATCAACCTCCTTAAAATGTCCTAAAATGAAGAAACACAATTTTTTAACCTAAAAGCTTGTCAAATAAACAGTTGGGGATTTTTCTATAACGATTTGATAATACAGAGAAGCTCCAATATTCACCTCAATATAAAAAACTCGGGTCGCAGTGCGAAACCCTGCCGACAATATAGTGTATTTGCTTTTATAAGCAGTGTGGCTCTATTGTATGAACTAAACTTTGTTTTTGGACAAAATAATAAAAATTACCCCTTAATACACCCCTTAAAACAACATTTTTTTACTTAATTTCAATACTATATATCAATTTAACATCTGTACCAAATTATATACACCCTTCAGTATGTAAATCCATATCAATAAACTTGCGTTTTCATAAAATTTGTAAGTCCGGTTCTGTCGGGCCGATTTTATTAAAATTTTAGCAGCACATTTCAATAATTATTAAAGGGTTAAATTTCAAATTTAAAACGATTCTGAGAATTTTTTCGGTATTTTTGGGCCCAAAAACATTTTTCAACCCCTAAATACCCCTCTTAAAATGGCCCGATCGGGCCCATTTTAAATAGGCTTCTTGCGATGATGGATTCCAACATGTGGACCAAATTTCATTTAAATCGATTAAGTCTGTCGAGAGTTATCGTGGTCACACATATATATATAAATATATAAATATATATATATATATATATATATATATATATACATATATATATAAACATTTCCAAAAATGGTGCCAAACTTCTTAGAAAGTTATGAAACGTCGAGAAATTTTGGTCCGACCCCTAGGTCCCGCCATCCGACCGACGCCAATAGTGTAAGTGCCTTATGGCAAATACACTAATTAAGAGTTTATGGATACTAGCTATCGAAGAATATTTCTAAAAGTAAACAATAGATGAAAAAATATTTCGGATAAAAGTTGTAAAATACTCACATCAGCGTATGAGGGGCCGGGGGAGTTCATAGATTACACACAGGAGAGTGCTAGAAATCTACGGGTAGGAAAACCGATCTGCAAAAATAATACAGTCGTTCAAAACTGATTGCATTACAATTTTGCAAGTCGGCGCTTACATACAAAACAATGTATAGGTATTATTTTGATACAAAAAAATTGTAACATATTGTACAGTGTGCTCTATAATCATTTGATTTTGATTATAATAATTTATATTTGTCATATATTTATAATTGCATGAATAAAATTATAGGTCTTCAAATGCTTTTTATCAATTTTTAATTATTATGCAACATAGACGAATATAAAATTGATCCCTGCTGTGATATAGATTAAAAAGTGAAAACCATAGAGCTATAACATTAGATTACGCGAGAGAGCAGAAAAATTATCTCCAATTAAGAGAGAGAACAGTGCCTTATCTCTATGGTAACTAATAATGCAAAACAATGCCGATTTGAGTAAACATATTTCTGGTTTTCTGCAGCGTTCTTTCTCTTAACTGAGGACACTTTCACTTATGGCAAGTACAATGGTTGATACAATATTCATTGAAATCTGGACGATTCTTTTAATAAAATCTGTGATTTCTCATAAGGTTCAATGTTAATGACAAAAAACGTTTAATATTAATTACTTTTTTTGGTTCTCTGTAGCTTTTTGAAATTTTAAAACCTACCAATATGCCAAATTTCATTTAATTCTGAACAGTAGCTCTCTAACCCACAGTACTCCCTTAAAACATTTCAATTATTGTTTATTGGCCAATTTCACTATAATAACCGAATTCCCCCCAGTAGACAAAATTTTGCGTACGTCCTTGCATGTAAATGAGTTGTCAAAGCATTATTCATGTCAAGAAACTTATACCTTAAATAAGAAAAAGGAATTATTTTTATCAAAACGAGATCAAAAGGAATAATAATTATTTTTAATAGGATGCAGTTTATAAGCAACGTAATGTAATTTAAGCAGAGATACTTCTCTTTCACTTGAAATCTTCTAACTAACCCAATTTATTTTTGCGGATCACTTCTTCCCTATTTCAAAGTTTTCAAGTGTGTACATTGACATGTTAGCATTGCATCATAATAATATAACTACCCTGGAATTGATAATACCATGTTGGGTAGGAAAACGTATTTATAATTATTATGAAAATAAAAAATAAAAAAAAATACAAATACTAGAATCACAAAATGAAAATTAACTTCATTATAATTTCTTAAGGACGTATGTATTTCAAATCACTGAGAAATCAACGACATTATGTCAACTTATTTCTGAGTATATCTGCAATAGGTATACCCAAAATTACAGTTTACCAAAATATATAGTTCACAAAATGTATAATTATGAATTTTAAAGTGTGGTCTTATGAGAAACTTTCGCATTAATACCGATAAAACATACTAATATCACCGAGAAAAATATTATATTGTAACACACTCCCAACCCCCCCAGCTGTGACGACACTGACTCCCGTCGAATGTTCTCGGTCTAACAATAACGCATGCTGGTAGAAGGGTTTGGAAGATTCGAGAAAACGCTAGAAGAGATATCCCACGCATATAATTACAGCCAGCGACAGCCGAGACGGTCAGTCAGACTGTGTGTTACCGAGTTCACAGTCAATACACACAGTGACATAAATGATTGAACTTACATATAAATTTACTAGAGTGTGAAGATAAATAGTTCTGTGTATATAGTGACTTTGTATTACTTTATTGTTACTTAGAAGTTATTGTTTTTGTTTGTTAGATTATTTTTATTTCATTTTTCGTTATATAAGAGAAGTACTTTTAGTTTGTTTATTTGTTTTGTTAACGTTTTAATGTTGTAAACACATATTTTCCACCACATCGAAGAACAGTTTTGTTACAATATGTAATTTTTAGAATATGTTTGTCACATATCCAAGAAGTTTTGTTCAAAATTTTATCTATTGTCACCGTTGAAAATCACGAGAAAAAAATACTTATTGCTGCAAAGTATCAAACGAACAGGCTACTTTTTCAAATCAGTGTTCATGCTTAACAACACCACACATCAATATTAACATAATATTGATTTACTAGTGTGACCTGTGCGAATTATTCGCACTAAATAAGTATAATAATTATCACTTTACAAAATTATTTTTTAAATATGATTGCAGGTATACAATTCGTTTCTAATTTTGCAGACTGCTTATAACGTTCTTCTTTTTGTTGTATTACAATATGAAGCTCAGATGACAGATCGAAGAAATATTTTACTAAAATTGTCAATTAGAGGCGCAAGTAGCAAAAGCGTTGAGCTAAGCCGTCAGATGACATCATGCAGCATTGCTGTGACGTTGTTCAGCGTTGCTCGCTGTTTCAAAATACAAGCCGTTAGATGGCAGTATGCAGTATTGTGTCTGTTGTATTACAATATGAAGGTCAGATGACATATCGAAGTGTTGACGTCAGATGGCAGACGTTGTTCAGCGTTGCTGTATTTTTTAATTAATTAAAAAAAACAAAAGCAATAATACATTTTTTAGTTGTCGATGTCAGTAGAGCAAGCAATTATCTGTAAAATGATATATAATTTATGTAGAGAAATTGTGAGGTTTTTTCTAAAAAGGGAGGCAAACATCTTAAACCTTAGCGTATTAATATATATGATAAATGTTATGTTCTCCTAAGTGAGGGTTTGTAATAGGCGATACATGAAAATATTTTTTTTTGGCCCACTACGCAGTGCGCGTAATGCGTATACACGATGTGTGTATAATATCAATGACAAAATTAAATATCTAAGGAACAGTAAGCAAGACTGCAGATGAAGACCTATGTACATGTACACAGGATCTTTGTGGTAGTGTCTCCGGAGACTCCGTGGTCTACACTCTCTACCGGTACGGTAGGGTAGGGCAACACGATGCACAGACACTGTGTAACATCGTTATACCCGACAGGCACATACTACAACGGTATTGTGCCAGTGGCGATATACTGGATGCTTACTACTGCGCTACCAGAGTCCCGCGAGGCAATAACGCGGGAGCGGTACTACAATAATATATACCCTACGTGTTTGACTTCATTTAGTGACACTGCTGAAGCGATTCATATTTAAATATAAACTAGTGTGACCTGTGCGAATTATTCGCACTAAATAAGTATAATAATTATCACTTTACAAAATTATTTTTTAAATATGATTGCAGGTATTCAATTCGTTTCTAATTTTGCACACTGCTTATAACGTTCTTCTTCTTGTTGTATTACAATATGAAGCTCAGATGACAGATCGAAGAAATATTTTACTAAAATTGTCATATAGAGGCGCAAGTAGCAAAAGCGTTGAGCTAAGCCGTCAGATGGCATCATGCAGCATTGCTGTGACGTTGTTCAGCGTTGCTCGCTGTTTCAAAATTAAAGCCGTCAGATGGCAGTATGCAGTATTTACAATATGAAGGTCAGATGACAGATCGAAGTGTTGACGTTGTTTCAAAATTAAAGCCGTCAGACGGCAGACGTTGTTCAGCGTTGCTGTTAATTAATTAATTTACAAAAACAAAAGCAATAGTTGTCGATGTCAGTAGAGCAAGCAGTTATCTGTAAAATGATATATAATTTATGTGGAGAAATTGTGTGGTTTTTTCTAAAAAGGGAGGCAAACCTTAACGTATTAATATATATAATAGGGCGTCATTTCAAACTGGAAATTAACCCAAAGGGTCTTAAAAACTTTTATTTCGAACAGGACCGTAACTAGGCACGTTCCCAGGGCCGAGACGAAAGGGCCTCTCAGAAATATCGAAAGAATTCGCAAAATAAAAATACTAATAGTAGACCACCTCCCCCTCCCTATTACTGTTCTAACAACATAGAATCTTTATTTAATTCATAAAATTTAGTGTAGGGACGTCTGGCCTAGGGCCCTGATTTTAAACTACAAATGAAATATTTCTTTAGAAAAATTGCCACAAAAAGTTCAAGAATTTCGACAAATATAAAATTGACTAGTTTTAATTTTCTTTTAAATCTAGCCCCACGTTGGGCGCCAAAACTATATGCAAATTGAGAAAAATACTGAAAGCTGACTTTCGTTTAGAAAATGTTGTAAGTTAATGACCTCATTTTTAGAAGAGGAACGTAGACAGACAATGTAATTTAATCTAGAAAATGTTTTTTAGAATTGACAATTATCGTATGTAAACTAGAGATGCCGCGAATAGTAGTTATAGCGAATGTCGAATACCAATTAATCGCCATGGCCAATAGTCGAATAACTCGCCATTATTATACGACATAAAAAATAATTTATTTAAATCTTTGATTAACGTCTGAATAGAACTCTTCAAATAAATAAAATTGTCGACCAATTTTTTTCAGACCATATGTTGACAAGAATTATATAAAAATATAAATCAAAATAACAAAGGATGACGTTTCGATCCGGATTTGGAGCTTCTTCAGAAAAATCTAAAAAATATAAAAATTATTGGTATTAATTATTTAATATTATCTAATAGAATTGCACGATGATTGAATGTTTGAAATCCGGACCGAAACGTCATCCTTTGTTATTTTGATTTATATTTTTATATAATTTTTGGTCTGAAAAAATTGGTCGACAATTTTATTTATTTAAATGATTTATTTGTTATCAAATAATAATATCAGGCTTGTAGTAGTCTTGAACTTACCAATCATTTGTTTTTTGTTACTGTAATCTAAAATTTTTCTAGGATTTTGAAAAATCAAACAATGAAAAAGAAATCAGTCTCATATTATACTGAAATGCTGGCAACCCTTTTCTTGTACCTATTTTACGGGATATAGCCTGTTTTGTAAAAATATTAATTAAAAAGCCTAGCTAAATAACTTCAACATGGCTGATTTTTGGCTAACTTTTTATATTAATAATAAATAATACTAAGTGTGCTTTATTTTTTAATAAAAATTAAAGTTGGATATTTTTAAGTCAATAGTTTTTTTGTTCATTAAAAAATACTAGTTATTATTCGGTATTCGACGAATAATAAAAATGTTGAATTAATGCTGAATAGCGAGTATTCGCGGCATCTCTCTAATATAAACTTTCTAAATGAGGTGAAACTCTCGTTGTAAACTGCCTCAGACTACTATTTTGTTTTGTAGATGTCATATAATATTTTTCCGGCTAAATTAAGCGTTTTAACACCATCTATAAGTTTCGACACTGCGGAAGACAAGGACTAAAGTATCGTTGTTATTGGCGACGGTGAACTATCGTATTGCGCGCGAAACAAACGATATGGATCAGCTGAGCCGAGAGCGATGGCAGAAGTCGTTTGTTTCGAGCGTACTCTCTTCTATTTTCACCAAGTGAACACACCTACTGACCGCCACCGACATTTGGGAATATGTTATAGAGATGCTAAACACAGTCACTTATTTTGGGGCACTAAAATTATGTCACCGAGAAATGTTTTTATGTTAGGTAGAAATTATCAACGGTAATCGTTATTACACTGCAAATAAGATAAGATATTAATTTATTGCTGATCCGATAATTAAAATTGGTTACAAACGTCAATTACAATGGGTTGGTTTACAAATCATTTTTATACGGTTCAGTTGCGAGCAGGAATTTTTTTTTAGGCCGTTTTTTAGGGAATTTATATTTGTGCATTTCTTCAAATTTTGAGGCAGTTTTTCGTATAGTTTATTGCCTTTATATATAGGACATTTTTCGTAAAAGGATGTTCTTGTTTTATAGATAAATTATTGTATCTTGTAATATAGTTTTTAACTTCATTTTTGTTAATTACCAATAAATTCGAATCGTAAAGAAACGTTATAAGTTCATACATGTAAACTCACCAGAAAGTTAAGATATTTTTATTTTTAAAAATTGCTTTACAGCTTTATCTAGGCGTGTTACAAACCGTATTATTTAAACACGTGTAAGTGTGTTTATTCTTTTTACCGTGTTAAAAAATATGATTTTAGTACACGACGTGTTATATCGACATGTGTAATATGCTATATTAACACCGTTATGTATGTTAGAATCAAAACACATTTGGTGACACAGCACGAGAATAACACACTTACTACAAATTATTAGATAAGTGTGTTGAAAGAACACGTGTAAGATCATTTTACACTCTTAAGTGTGGCTTAAGAATGGAGAAACTCGAAGTAACACGTGTTCAAGTCAGCATAAATATACTATTTGAAAAATAGATAATTCATTTTTTTTATTTTTAAGATGAAAGAAATTTATTAAATAACTAATACTACTTTTACCCTTCCAACCCACAAGTGGGGAATAGTATACTAGTTTAGGTCAAAAATCACTTTTTAAAATTTCATAATATATTTTCGTTTTGAGAGCATCTATTATAATAGTATAATAAAGAAAATAAAATTTCTGATATCGTGTAAGGTGACGCGGGTAATGGCTAGTATTCAATATGATATTTGCTATTCGTTGCAATGGTTACTTATACATAATATGTTCCACGTCATGTAAAAATTAATCAAAGCATGCCGAACTAGTTTATTTCAGACATATCCATAAAACAAAAACCGGCTGATTTTTTTTTATTTTCAAAATATTTCCGAAACTTTAAAGTTCAAAAAAAATTTTACAAAACTTTCTTGAAAAAATAAATGGAATAATAAGCCCTTATGAAAAGTCTACCATTATTATATAAAAACACCGTTATAGCATATAATATATCTCTTCTGCGCATGCTCTTCATATCTGCATACCAAACATCCTCCCAAAATTTGGTTTCAATCCGCTCATCCTGTACCGTGTTCACAGATCTCTAAAAGAAAAGATATAGTTAAATTTAGAAAAGTGATTTTTGACCTAAATTAGTACCATTCCCCATTTGTAGGTTAGAATGGTAAAATTAAAACCGCCCAGTTATCCACTCTACTTGGGGTCTTATAGTCTCAGCGCCTCTACCGATAGTATATAAGAACCTTTATTTGCCTCACTCTTTAAAACGCATGGAGATTAGCCTCATCTCTTTCTATGCTCCACGATTCATACTATACATTTATAACGCTTTTACTATGTTAAAGTGGTTTCGTAGTTTAGCAGTTGGCAACAAACAAATTCAATTTTGTGTTGTTGGTCAGCAGATATTCGCTATCGAAATATTCACACTTCGGTAGGCTCTGTAATATTATACAGAGCCTATATTATTACAGTTCAGAGAAAAGCGGCTTTACGGTTGTGGGACTGTGGGAGGATAGATCGCGATGTGGGACGAGCAATCGCTTTAGCTGCTGTAATAAGATGCCGGTCAACACGGCATAACGCCCACAGTGAGATTTGTACCTTTTCACTAAGCGAAAAATTGAATCGATTGTTAAAATATACAATATGGAACTAACAAATATTTCTTTCAAAATATATACTACTATACTAATAACATGATCACTTCTGAACTAGTGATGTGTCCACATGACTCTTTATTGGAAGCTGGCTCCGTGCGCTCCGCTCACTAAAAAGAGTCGCTCAAAGGAGCGACATTAGACAGTACGCACTACACAGAGGTGTGAACTGTCATCATAAATGCTCAGGAGTCATGTAGCATTGCACAATGCACAGCACAATACACACACTCAGCTCTGAGGTCATGCAGGTATAAATCTATTCTGTCTTATTTCCAGGATATAAATTCGCCTGATAAAATAATACCTAACCTATAAACATGGAATACTATATCTACAGTTGCTCTTTTGAATTTATTTATGTGTTGTTTATAACCCTTTTGTGAAGTATATGGTAGTAAAAAATTAAAGTTAGTGAAAGTTTTGTGTTTAATTGGGTTAGGATAAAACATTATTGTTTTGTGAAACATTTTTTTGATGATTACATATACACTAACGCCATCGGTTGGATTTTTGGGTCAAATATTCAACAAAAAGAGCAAGGAGTATAGTGCAGCGTATATTTATTCTTTAACTAACATATCTACCTGATAATTTGCTTGGTGAACTGAAAATAAAATTTATTTTAACGAATAAATTTGTTCCAAGTAATTAGTAACTTCTATTTTTAATAGTGTTCGGTGAATGTGGGCATTAGAGAGCGATTTAAATTCTACTGTAAGTAATAAATTATTAAATATGAAAACATTTGTACGTCTGCTTAAGCTCTACTTTTTAAAGCGAGCTTTTATAGTAGTAATTTATGCATAGTAAAAATATTACGAAAATAAAACTTACACAAGCTCTCTATAGACTTTGCTCGGCAATAACTTTTTGTAAAATAATTAAACAGATATTGTTCATGATTGTCATCTTATTAATTCTGCAGAACTCAATTAGGATAAAATGTCCATTATCCATCAAAAATTCAATTAAAATCTAAATGACTAAAAAGCTACTAATGTTGACATGAAAGGATCACAGATCACAAAGAAAGAATCGTTCCATCATATCGCGATAGATATTGAAAAAATAGAGTTTCTCAAGTATGAATCAGGTAAAATAGAAAAAACAATAACACACTTTTTTACTTTCGAGTAAAGAAGATTATCTTGTTATGGCGAAAAATATCGAATTCGAAATTACAACGGGCTTAGACGTTTCATGGTCTCTACTCTCTACATATCGAAAACTGAGTCATTTCGTTCGTATGTGCATATCACAGAGGCCCTGTCTCATTGTCCAGCGGATCGAAAGCAAATTTTAAACTTAATTTTTAGGTTATTTCTCGAGGTTTTCTTCTCAGGAACTACTGGTTCAAATTGAAAAAAAAGTTTTTATCGAGGAAGGCTATAGACTATATAATATCATGTTACGACCATTAGGAGCGGAGCATTAATGAAAAATGTTGCAAAATGTATCTCAAAAATAAGCTTCTATTCATGTGAAATGCACTAACTAAATATATACTCATATATTAGCGTTGTGAGTACACACCAGGCTGGCTCAATCGGAAGACCATGCGACTGTCAATATCAGGGTCGTGGGTTTGAGCCCCACGTTGAGGGAATATGTTTTTATTTTTTTTTATTTTCTACATTGCTTTCTTTTAAGACTTACATTTAAATTTATTTTAATTTTATTTATTTAATTAAAAATAAAATTATTAGTTAAAAAAAGTATAAATACTGCTTTTTATCGACAAAAACTTTTGAACGGTAACTTCGATCATCATGTTCCTCCCTTCCCCATTCGTTCTTTTACACCCGCGTGAAACCGGACGGGACCGCTAGTATTTCATAAACTGATCTACGGATTCACGGCTTGAGAGAAGAAGTGAAGTTTTAGTATAATTTATTGTGCAAACCAACTCAAATATAAAATTTTAAGAGAACAGTTAAACAAAATTAAAACTTAATATATCTCATATCTGAATTTTTGTATTCATTTTTCCACCCGTTACAAAATGTATAATTTTCAAAACGAACTTTCAACACAAAAATTGGAACTTCTTCGAAATAAAACTTCTAAGAAATAAAGGTTTAAAAACTACTATTATTTAAAATCAAAACTACATATTTAAGTTAGACGAATTTGCATTTGAATTTTATCCATTCACGTCGTCTGCACTTAAAACAAACAATAAATACCGCAATTCTTTGGTCTTCAAGAGACTCTAAAGATAAATTTCAAAATGGTTGGTGAAAATAAACAGGAAAACTTCTGTAATAAGTGTCCTTGAAATTTATAACGATCCTCGAAAACTCACCTTAAAAGTAAACATAAAAGAAGAAGGGTTAAGATTCAAACAAGTTGACGAGCATCTTTGAGGGGTTGATGTTAAACAATTCCTAAATGACAACTTGAAATCTGAGCGTACCTACATATACAAAGGGTTAAAATGGAAGAAAGAGTTCGAGGGCCTAAAGTCTAAGACGAAAGAGTCAAAGTGCCTACAGAAGGACAATATTTTCTTTTTATATGAACATAAACCGATAAATATCTAGTATTCCCGTATTGTTGGCATTCGAGCGAGATTTTCTAGCCCATCTCTTAAAAACACCTCGGTTACTGTAAACTTCTCTATATAGCAATGATACCTATAAACGCGTAATACTCTTCAAGACGACGTGAACTTTAAATCAATGGCGGGTTTTTAAATAACCGATAACAACGTTGGTTGGGATTTTACTTCGACCATGCGCCATCTACTCATCATTTCAGTGAACTAGCCTATGCACGAAGCGTCTCATATAGTAAAGCATTGCACGCTATGTATTTTTGTTAATATTTATTGTTTACATTCATAGAAGTTACACAGTAATCGCTAATCGCTCGTTTTACCATAATGCCACACTGGTACATAAAATAATGAATTACGAGCTTGGTACATAAACTATTATTTTATGATTAGTCATTTTTATAGCTATCTATTTAAATCAAGTTGACCATACCTTTTGACGAAATTATTAATATTGTAACCAGACGCCACTGAAGGCGACAACAATAAGCACGTTGTTGTCGGAACCGCAACAATACGCAGATTGTTTCCGGAACCGCGTAGAAGAATGCTGACGCTTCGAGAACGTTCCAGAATGCAACTGAAGAGCTATATAGGTAAGCGGAGCAGCAACGGACAGAAAGTCAGTGTCAAACAGTGCGCAAACGACATTTAAGTAAATAGACGCTAAATAAATAGTAGATAAGTGTGCTAAATAAATGATGGTGTGTCCTGTGATATAAATATTCCTTATACCTATATAGTGTGTAACAAACTATTATAATTTGTAAAAATTATGTTATTATTTGTTTTAACATATTTATTAAACGTAAGTTTGTACATGAATATTATCTAATTTAATATACTTATTAACTTTAAGTTTTATAACACGAACACTACTTTCGAGTGCACACGGTCCGCTGCCATCTTGCCTCTGTCTCTCTACATGACCACCAGGGTACACCAGTGGCGGCGTGGCTTTTTAAGACGTGGTGTTACAAGTGTTGTTATTAGTGCTTAAAATTAATTTGTTGTTTTCCGTTATTTATTTTATTTCATTTCATTATTGCAGAGAAGTATATTTTAATTTGTTTTGTTTTGTCAGTTTCGTTACAATATATAGATTGTTGAATAATTATTATATAATAATAGGTAATCCACAAATCCGGGCGAAGCCGGACCGAACTACTAGTATATTATAATCTAACCGAATGATTTGTGTGTATAGTTCAAGTTTCAGCCGTACGGCAGACAATAGCAACTAGCGTCTGGTAGGTGCTAGGTACACCTACACAGTAAAGGTAGTACCCAGAGATATCCGCGTATTTTTCCACGTGTGCGAAGGCTTATCCCTCTATTAGGAACACAATGACAGCAGCGCGCGCTCTGTCATTCTTCAACCCTCATTCTCATCCCTACCCCATCAGCTGTATCATCACAACCCTATTATAAAACCCTTTTTCGTATACTCACGTGCCCATCGTTTATGTTAACTAGATTGATCCATTTAAGTATACCTACCCAAAAAAGGCAGTCGATTTTTTTAAGGTCACTTTAAGGTTACTTGGATCTCATACCAGTTCATTTCTTTTCAATTTATAATTTTGTGTAACTAATAATAAATTGAAAAATTAATAATATATTGTATAAACATTGATTCAACACGCGTGAGTAATATATAATTTCGGGGCCCTGCTAAATTCGAGAGAAATAATAAATTACATGTTGACGCGCTAATAATGAGCCGAAACTGTACGATAATGTATTACTGCATAGTTTCTGGACCAATAGGAACGCGGTAGCGATTTTCATATATGAAAACAGCATCGCAATTCAGCAAAAGTCAGGACCATCTTGTGTGCATCGAGGGCGGTGGGTACGTCAATCAATGAAGTGATTTATTATTTTTCCCTTTTTTATCAGGGCCCCGATTACATATTACTCGTGCTAGTTGAATAAAGTATTATGTGCAACCATTGATCGAAGGAGAATATTCCACTCGCGTGTTACCGCACTCGCTACGCTTGTACGGCAAATGTCACGCTCATGGAATCTTCTCCTTCTCTCACTAGTCGCACAATATATTATTTTTAAAGTGGTTTGCGATACGGTGGAGTCAAAAGCTTCGCTACTGCTGTCGCTGCCGTGTTACATGTCAATCGAGTGCGAAGCCATCGGTAGCAGTCATTTAAAAATAAATTTTAAACAAAAATAAACTTCAAGTTGCGAAAATTTCTTAATTTAGAAACCGTGTATAAATTATTACAAAAACAATTATTTAAATTTAGGGTCGAAAAAACGATGAACAAATTAAAACTGTATATTGAAGAAACCAAACAGAGCAGTTAAAATACAGTATAATAAAACCAGACTTTCAGTGCAACTGAATAAATCCACACATTTCATAAAATGTATTACATAATATAAAGCGTCTTCATGGCAGAGGCGTACTCCGTTGATTCTAACTGAATTTGCCGCTTGGAAGAATGTTTTTTAAGGCCGCTGCACACGAGGCTATAAACGCTGGGAAGAGTTCTGCTAGCCGGTAGGCTGGGTGCGAAGCTAGAAATGACGTCACTGCGGGCTGGCCTGCTAGCTCACAAGATAGATTTTAAAATTAGAACAAGGGCTATTTTCCCTGCTAGATTTGTTGCTAGGTATGAGCAAGAACCAATCAGGAAACAGTATCTTCACGTGGGCACTTGAACAAACGCCCACATGGCGTCATTCTGCCAGACAACAGACACGTTTTGCTCTGTTTTTTTTTATATTAAAGCTAAATTTATTGTCAAATTATTTTGCATTTTTTAGTTCACAAAACATGTTGTTTTAGTTTCTTTAAACTCCAATGTTATTTGTACTTATAGGGTTACCAGATTGGCGGGACTTGGCTGAATTGTCCAGCAATTTTACACGTTGTCCAGTGTCCCGGTTTTAGGCAAAATGTCCAGCTAAAAATAAAAAACATGCACCGCCAGAGCTAAAAATTCGATTAAACTTTGAAGAAAACTGTACTAATTTTAAATCTTTTCTAAATACACAGAAAGGTTCTAAAATGATAAATGCGGCTAAGGGAAATACTAAATATATGTGTCAAAAAAGTTACTTGAAAGGTACCATTGACTGTTAGATTAAGCTACCTCTGTTTTTGTACCAATTTCAGCTGTTCAGCTCAATAGTTCATATTTCCGTTTTTCTTATAACAATAATACCTAAGTAAGTACATATTACTTAATTATATGTCGTGTTTCGGTTGATTAATGCAGATTTTTATTTTGTCCAGCCTAAAATCCTTTGGTCCGGATATTTTAGAATATTGTCCAGATTTTGATTTCCCAATCTGGCAACTCTATTTTGTACTTCAAGCACATTTGCCATTGTCTCAGTACTTCTCTGGTTAACAATGCAATTAAAGCATTGTTGGAATTGTACTTAGAAATATAAAGTTTGATATTATACGATGGTTGTGTGCGACAATTAAATCCCTCGAATCCATTAGACCAATTAAAACGCTATTAAAACATTTAACAATAAAATTATACAACGCACTCGTCTTGTGTCAGCCTCAGCAATGTGGCCTCAGCATTAACTAATCGCCATAAAGTACAAAATGATGTAAGAGTATATTTCATGCAACTCTCAGTTTACTCAATACTATTGAGAATTCTACATCCGGTGCATCACAGAACTAACTTATGTCCAAACTGAATTCAGGACCAATGCAGACGAGTAACCGTGGAAATCCCGTGTAGGCTAGCATCCTATTAGACGGAGAGCTAGCTACGGAAATAGGTTTGCAATTTATAGAGCAACGAAATCCCTCTAGTTAGTGTGCCATACTATCATTATTAATTAATCCGGGCGCCTGGCAGCTGTTCAGCGGTGGGTGTGAGAGTGGATGGGCATTGAAGGTGTGCAATTTATAGAGCTCTGTGTTTGGTGTGATATTATAGCTAATTATGTATTTAATTCAAATATAACATTGCCAGGCGTTTTAATTGAGGGAAAAGCAGTGCCAGGTAACATCCAAGGTGCGGGAAAAAGTGCCACAGTCGTCTCATTTATAGAGGACAATATCTTCGCCGGCTGTAAACCAATTTTTCGATTTTTCTTTTTTATTTCTTTCATTCTACTGTTTATTCTCTCCTTGTCTCGAAGCCACGTGGCACGCATTTCGCACTGATCGAAAAAGCCACGTGGGGACGCCGGTCGCCGCTAGTAGGCGGTCCGAAGCCACGTGGTGCGAATTTCGCACTGATCGAAAAAAGCCACATGGGGACGCCGGTCCCCGCTAGTAGGCGGTCCGAAACCACGTGGCGCGAATTTCGCACTGATCGAAAAAAGCCACGACTTGGCACTTTTCCCGCACCTTGAATGTCACCTAGCACTACTTTTCCCCAATTAAAACGCCTGGCATTGTTATATTCGAATTAAATACATAATTAGCTATAATATAACACCAAACACAGAGCTCTATAAATGGCACACCTTCAATGCCCATCCACTCTCACACCCACCGCTGAACAGCTGCCAGGCGCCCGGATTAATTAATAATGATAGTATGGCATACTAACTAGAGGGATTTCGTTGCTCTATAAATTGCAAACCTATTTCCGTAGCTAGCTCTTGGGCTATATGTGATCGCCTAAAAAATAACAGAAGAGATCAGTGTAAAAATCATCCCTCCAAATACATATTTTTAAATAATCAACTGCATTCAGGATCCTTAGTTCCAGTGCATATACTTTTATATTATCGTTTCTTTATTAGTTTTCGTATTTTACAAAATAATTCGTAGAAAGTTGGAATAATTAAAAAAATATTTGTAACTAGGGCTGCCACCCCTCCGGGTTTGACCCGGAGTCTACGGGTTTGAATAGTGCATATCCGGGCTACGGGTTTATCATCGATATTTCTGGGTCAGACAGATACTGTGGAAGCTGTCGAATCACTTGGTTTGAAAAATTTGGACGAAGATAGGCTTTATGACGAGATCAACAAACTAAATCAAGTATTTCCTCAGTTCGTACAATCCAATGATTTAACATTGTCTGTTGATTTACGATGGGTTCAGTTATTCAAAGTCACCTCAAACCTTCAGCGAACTGCCTAAAATAATTGGGAAAATAATTGGAAAAATTTTTTCAATCCCTATAAGCAATGCTTTTGTAGAACGCGTTTTTTCTTTAATTGGAAATTTGTTGACAGACGAGCGAAACTGCTTGGCAGTGGACATGGTGAAGGCAGAGTTAATTGTAAAGATTAATTACAATATGAATTGTCAAGCGTCTTTATAGTTTTTGAAAAAACCTGAGCAAGAAAAGATGCTAAAACAATCCCTACAGAATAAAAAATATAGTTTTAATTAGTGTCAAGCTGCTCCAAGTCAGCCTAGCACTGGTTAGGTTATTTAAATGTAAAAAAATACATTACTGTTACTATAAACAAATAATTCATACTTCAAAAAAATGTTTTATTTTAATTAAAAAAAACATGTTTCCAATATCTCCGGGTCTGCTTTTTTTGAAAGGTGGCAGCCCTATCTGTAACACATCCTAAAATGCACGCTGCCACTAGTGCTCCCACATTGAGAGGCATTGGGTGGAAGTCAGACGTGTTAGAAATTGACGCCCAACGTGGGGCTCCAGTTTGTAACACGTTTATTAACTGATATCAATGTAATTTATAGAAAATATGAATTAATAAGTTCGTTATAAAATAATAAAGTAATGTAAATTTAGGTATAAAGAATATTATATGAAAATGTATGAATATTGAATCGTTCAGCAAACAAGTTAAACTGGACGTGTTGACTACACTGTCTGACTTACATCCAACGCCTCACGCAGGGCCGGATTAACAAGTAGGCAGAATAGGCAGTTGCCTGGGGCCCCCGATTTTAGGGGGCCCCCGAAAAATGAAAAAGACTTCTAAAATTTTCTTACAAACATAAAATTCTAGAGAGTGAAAGAAAAATATAATCAGAACTGAAAATAAATAAATAAATAAAACGTACTCGTCGTAGAAAAAAACAACCTAATGACGGAAATGCTCCAGAAGTAGAATTTTCGCCTCGCGATGATTTTAGGACAAAAAGTTTCCTCGAAATCATCGACAATCTTCACAGTGAAATCAAACGACGTGCGAAAGTGTATATGGAAGTTTCAGAGAGATTTGCATTTCTCATCAACTTTTCTCTAAGTGATGGAGACCTCCACGAAGCTATAAATAACTTAGTTCGTTTTTATTCTAGAGATTTGGAAGAATTTTTCATTGAAATGAAACAATTCCAAAGTTACGTGAACTCCAGATACACTGATGCACAAAAAACTCATAGTCATTTGTATAAGATTCTAATGGAAGATCAATTAGCCGATGTATTTCCTAACACAGAAATAGCTCTTCGGATTTTTTTAACATTAATGATCACAAATTGTTCTGCCGAACGATCCTTCTCGCAATTAAAAAGAATCAAAGCTGCTGAAAGAGCTACAATGCGACAAGAGCGACTTGAGATGTTAGGTATACTTTGCATTGAGTCAGATTTATTGAACAAAATCGATATTGATGATATAATTGATGAATTTGCCGAAAACAAATGTAGAAAACGACATGTTTAAAATGTAGATAGTAATTTTATTGATATTATTACATTGTGACAATAAAATTTTTATGAAAGATATAAGTTTGTATTTTTTAATCGAAAAAAGAAGGGAACGGACGTGAAAAAAAGGGCCCCCAAATTGATGGTTGCCTAGGGCCCCGTTGAGGGTTAATCCGGCCCTGGCCTCACGTATCTCCCTGTTCCCTCGGGGAACACCAGTGATGGCGTGCAAATTTAATAAATCTAGCGTATTGTCATTTTATTATGACTTCTTTAGCAATTTATGTTTTATAATTCAATTGTCTAATATAATTAAACAATTCTTTTATATCAGACAATTAAATAAGTCATAATAAAATGACGAAACGTCCAATTTATCAAATTTGATTCAATTTTTTTTTATTTATCCTTCCTACGATTAGATTAACTTTTATATTAATAATACGGTCGAACCTTTAAAATTGTAATTATGAAGAAATAATTCTGAACGCTCTTTTTCAACACGCTTGGTTGTTTGTTTTAACGGTGAAACAAACAGCAGATTCATACACCAGCATGTTAAAAAGAAGCGTTCAGGATTGTTTCTTTATAATAATGTAAACAATAAAAAGAACAGTGATGGCAGATTTCGAACAAAAAGCTTCAATGAAAAAATAAAAAATATAAAGCACATCAGTCGAATGAAAATGGCTTGTTTTAATATAGGTACCAAAATGCGTTCGTTTTCAGGTCGCTGACCCGTTTTTAAAGACCTCGACGTCGACGAGATAGAGTTAAGGAGAAGAAATACTGCTAATTGCTATATTTAAAAAAATATGCTTTAATTTGTAACATGTTGTTTCGTAACACAAGTACCTAGTACGAAAAAATATAGATTGCAAATCAAAATACAATTTTACGAACTTTACTTAGTGTCAAAGAAGAATAAAAATGTTTGTTTTATAAATAAAATAGTGACTTCTGATATATAAGTACATAATATTACCTATAGTGTTACAGTTGACCGATTTAACGTATGCAACAAAACTGGTCTATAAGGTGGAAGCAGCCAGTCCTCCTATAGCCGTGATCGTCTAGTGGTTAGGACCCTACGTTGTGGCCGTAGTAACCCAGGTTCGAATCCTGGTCACGGCAATGTGAAAACATTGTCACGGATGGGAGAATACTTTTTTTGTTTTTTTTTTTTACAAAATTAAAATAGGCATCAAAACAAATCTACGAATAAGTTTTTATAAAACGTATATAAAATAATAAAGAAAAGAAAAATGCATTTTCACTGTAAAACGATGACAATTGTAGATTAAAGACGGTTAAAGACAAGGATTGTAGATGAAATACGGGTAAAGACAACAATTGTAGATGAAAGACGGTTAAAGACAACAATAATTGTTGTTAACCGTCTTTCATCTACAATTATTGTAGATGAAAGACGGTTAAAGACACCAATTGTAGATGAAAGACGGTTAAAGACAACAATTGTAGATAAAATACGGGTAAAGACAACAATTATTGTAGATGAAAGACGGTTAAAGACAACAATTGTAGATGAAAGACGGGTAAAGACAACAATTGTAGATAAAATACGGGTAAAGACAACAATTGTAGATGAAAGACGGTTAAAGACAACAATTGTAGATGAAAGACGGTTAAAGACAACAATTGTAGATGAAAGACGGTTAAAGACAACAATTGTAGATGAAAGACGGTTAAAGACAACAATTGTAGATGAAAGACGGTTAAAGACAACAATTGTAGATAAAATACGGGTAAAGACAACAATTGTAGATGAAAGACGGTTAAAGACAACAATTGTAGATGAAAGACGGTTAAAGACAACAATTGTAGATGAAAGACGGTTAAAGACAACAATTGTAGATGAAAGACGGTTAAAGACAACAATTGTAGATGAAAGACGGTTAAAGACAACAATTGTAGATGAAAGACGATTAAAGACAACAATAATTGTGGATGAAAGATAGCGATTCTCAAAATATAAAAGTTCGTGATAAAAGTACCTGGGTGACCGAGCTTTGCTCGGAAAGTTAAATAAAATACTGATATTCAAATACGTATTTTATTTTAAGTCTCACTTGGATAGTAATTAAAGATTAACTGTCAAAATATTTTGAAAACAATTGTTTCATTGTTTGTATAAAATTCCAAAACCTACTTACAATATTTAAGTATTTTCATACGTCAAAAAATTGATTTTTATAATGATAAAACTTGTAAGAAAACGATTTTCTCGAGAGATGAGACCTAGCTAAAACGATTTTTTGCCCTCCAAAATCCCTTTTCAGTAAATTCCATCCAAATCGTTAGAGCCGTTTTCGAGAAAATATTTAGGGACATAGGTTATAGATACAAGATTAGCTCGTTTAATAATATAGGGATAAGACAAGTCTATATTAAAGATGAGCATTCCAAATAAAAATGACAATTCTAGATGTAAAATGATAATTCTTGACGAAAGATGACAGATCTAGGTGAAAGATGACAGTTCTAGATGATAAGATGACATTTCGACTTAAGTATTTAAAATTCATAACAGTGTATTATATATACAGAGTCATATGTCATATTTCGAAGAGCATATAGTTAGTTGGTTAGGTGAAATAAGAAAAGCACTCATATGTGACAGCAGCTCGCATGTGGCATGCCACAAGGAGGACACACACACACACGCATATTTGTGTGTGTGTGTGTGTGGACTCTAAGAACACACAGAGAGAGAGAATGAAGGAGAATGAGCGAGAACAGAGTGAAGTAAAGAGTCTAGAATGTGTGTATATTTCAAATTCTCGGTCGAGTCCTCGGGGGCATATCAGTCTTCTAATAGCGTCCTGACACATTTGCCATCAGTTGAGAGAACAACGCCAGCTCGAACTTCATGAGTGCAGAGAGAAACCAAGAAGAAATTCATGGACACAAGTCAAAGTGACTTATATCCTGTATTTTGAAATTTATATACAGTGTAAAGTCTACTTTCTAAACATGAATTAGTGAAATGTTCACTAATTGTGTAAGTGAAGCTGTATTCACTTGATAAACAGTGATTTTCACAACACATTAGTGAATTTTCACTAATTTTACTCTCTAAAACTGAAATAGTGAAAATATCACTATTTGAAATAGTGACTTTTGGTTCATTTCCGGAATAGTGAATTCAAGTAAAATTCACTGTCAGAATAGTGAAGATTTATACGTGTCGCTTGTGGCGCCTTCATACAGTTACTATAGATACCTATTATTGTTCATATCGTTCTTTAGCAAGTTCATTGTAAGCCGATACATAAGCAAGTGATATAATTTATCAGGTATTAAGTTAATTAGATTGTTTTAATTATAATTTCATAAATTCAGAGTAAAGCATTACGTCTATATACTATTGTTTTTTTTACCGATTTTAAATTATAGTCAATGACATAGGATCATAACTAACAATGAAAATTAAGGGTATGTTTTTTTGACGCGAATTCTCTAATTCTTTATTTTGTATTCAATTTCTAGTCGACTTGTAAAAATATAAAATTTAATTATACTAGTGAAAGTAACGAATGATTAAAGATTTAAAAAAATCTGTATTCACTGATTCTGCGTGGTACGATTTTAGCATTGACAAATAATGGAATATGCACTTGTAATTAGTGAAAAATCACTGATTCATATTTAGAGAGTATATAATTCTATTTAACGAAACTCTCCTTAAAACGTAGAAATTGCTAAGGTTTGTTTGATTTACATTGTTACACATATATAATATCTACTATATATACAGTGAGTGTAAAAAGTATTCGTACACCTAACTTTGTAATAAAAAAACTAAAATTTGATAGACTTTCTTTGATTTTTTTAATTTAAAAAATATACTATTAAATAGTTCGAGGTTACAGCACACAGTTCGTAATAAAAAAAAAATTTCAAAATAAAAACTCAAAAAAAAATGAAGATATTTTAACGTCAACTGTAAAAAAAGACAAACAAAAAGTATTCGTACATTTAATTTTTTTTTCAAATTACATTTTGTATATTATTTATCCAATGAAATTTTTAGTATGTTTAAAATTTCAAGTCATTTCTAATATGTAGTGATTTGTTTTAATTGCGATCGTGACATTATATAGAGACGTTTTGTAGGAAAAATGGGTCGCAAAGGAAAAGAAACGAGTCAAGAGCCAAGAGGAGAGAAAATTAATTATTAATTTACATAATCAATGTGCCTAAGTCATTAAATGTAATTGCAAAACTTATTAATAGACCGCGTTCAACTGTGCAAACTGTAATTGACCGGTTCGGTGTTAATAAAACTGTAAAAAAGAAACATAGAAGTGGACGTCCGTCAAAAATAACACCTTGATTTGAACGAAACATTTTTAATTCTATGAAAAAAATTCAAAAATTTGTGCTCTTCAAGTATTACAAGAAATTAATAGTCTTAATAATTGCAATATTTCGATTAGTGCGTTCGGAATGTATTGCGTAATAACGATTACCATATTATGGAACTTAATAAAGCGTGTAAAAAGGGAGATGTATGTCTAACAGTTAAACACGGTGGTACATCTGTCCTTGTATGGGGTTGTATGAGTGCTTCTGGGGTGGGAAAACTTGTGATTATTGATGGAATTATGGATCACAAACTATATATTAATATTCTAAAAGAAAATCTTCTGTCTAGTGCAGCTCCGTTAGGTTTTAATAATGATTGGATATTTTTACAAGATAACGATCCAAAACATAAAGCACGGAAAACTCAATCGTGGATCCTATTTAACACCCCAAAATACTTTGAAATGCCTGTAATCACCTAATATTAATGTTATAGAGCCTGTATGGGATTATCTAAATAATAAAATTCAAAAACGATCAATTTCGAGTGAAGAAACACTGAAAATTGCGCTTCGCGAAGAATGGACATTGATACCGTCTCCTTATACTTTTAAAACCTGGTTGATTCAATTCGGCAGAAACTTTGAGCTATTATCAATGCTAAATGTGGAGTGTGGACCAACAAAATATTAATTGTTACTTTTTTCAATGTTTATCTAGTAATTTTGTAAGTGTACGAATACCTACTTTTTGTTTGTCTTTTTTTACAGTTGGCGTTAAAATATTTTTATTTTGCTTAGAGTTTTTATTTTTCAAAAAATGTTTTATTACACACAGACAGCCGTAACCTTGAACTGTTTAATAGTATTTTTTTTTAATTGAAAAAATCAAAGAAGTCAATCAAATTTTAGTTTTTTTATTACAAAGTTAGGTGTACGAATACTTTTTACACTCACTGTAGCATAACAACCACTCTCAATAGCGAAACAATACGTCATTACTTTTTAGAAATTTTTTAGGAAAAATGGGGAGGAACAAAGCGATGAAGAAGACGACGTGGTTGTCCTTGAGCCACCACCATTGAACAAGCTCTACATGCTGCAAAATTTTTAGAAAAATTATTTTTATTTAACGAAGATGGTCTCACTATATCCCAAGATATGAATAAAATACAACGAAAGATACAATTAAAAAACGACAAACAAAGTTAACAGATTATATTTTACTTAATTTACTTAATTTAGTCAAAATTGAAAGAATTTAGTCGTAAAATTATATTGTTTTCTTTTACTCTCCGTTTAACGAAAACTCTTATCACGCAATAAAATATCCGGTCCCTTCAATTTCGCTATATAGAGTTTACACTGTATATGTTCTAAGAGGGTTATTTTTCGGAAATGTTACTTGATTACTCCATTTGTTGAGACGTATTTCAAAGAAACTGAATGTCAATAAACTAAAAGGTTTTCCCGATCAAAATGCTGTATGAGAAAAAAAAGTAAGATTCTTTCTCGCAAAATTACGTAAGTTTGAAAATTATTCTCACTATTTTCTCATAGCTTTCTAAGTCCTAAACTAAAACTTCCAAGATGAATTTCTCAAAAAAATTGAAAGACCAATTATCATGAAGTCAAAAATCAATTTCATGACAGTTGATTGTCTGATTTTTTTGGGAAATTCATACGTCAGTCATCACGGAATTTATAGTTTAAAACTTAGAAAGCTTTGAAAAAACAATAGGGCTGCCCTCCCTCGCTGACAGATAAAATCACACAAAAATCGCCCCCCTCTACACAAAATCCTGTACATTGGGTACGGAACTCTAATAAAATCGACCGAAAAATCGACATAAGCTAATTTACCTTGTGACAACAGGAATAACCAACGCGACGCCATCACTAGTGTTGTGTCAGGGATACGTTCAGAATAAACGCGCGGACGCGTCCCGTGTGTACGTACGTACGTACGAGATAGCTGTGCAAATCACCGTGTGAATACATTAACTTTACCCGCGTATATAAATAAAAGACGTGTTTCTCTTTCCACTTTACAATGGCTGTTTCCACTTTCTCTGCTCATATTTTGTTGTAAAAAATTCTCTAAAGAACCGGCGCACACAATATGTGACTTGCTATTTATGTCGTGCGAGTTTGCGATTAAGTCTCTCGAAGTTCGTCAGATGCACCTGCCAACAGCGTAAGGCCAAACACTCTTCACTGACATAGCACGAGAAATTGCGAGTCGCCGAATAATCTATCTTAAGTCGCGTATTTTCGATACTGAAAACCGGCCAAGTGCGAGTCGGTCTCGCGAACCGAGGGTTCCGTACAAACTTGTAAATAGTTCGAGTGACGAGTTTCGAAGATTTTTCCCGCTTAGCCGTTGGAAAACTGTACATCGTAGCTATATCTGATAGTTTAAATGTCGTACCGTGTTGTATGCGAGAGTTCTCATATTGAGCTGTATAAACACAGCGGCCTATTATGAACAAGGCTAATTAATAAATCCATATCAATATCAATTTTAAACTCCATATTCACAATGAGCAGCACAAGATAGGTAGGTAGGTATAGGTAAAAACGTGCGCGCACATCTGTCGCAGTCAACAGACTTCTATGAAATGACGTGGTCCACTGCATCGGACCGACCGCCGTCTCGCCGAGGGGCGACGTGCGGATATCCGTTGAGTTTTGTTGCAACGGTTACATGTCCGTCGTGTTAACAAACATCCACACTAACCTATTGAACACTGCGCGTTGGTCCGTCGCCCGTCATAAAAATCGGGCCGTTATCCGTTGTCGTTAACAAGAGGCCATAAGTGTTCCTTTTTTTCTTTTTGAGGTACTGAAGCCTAAAAATCGGTACTTTTTGGTAACGCTAATGCAGGCACAGACCATTACTGAAAAAAAAAATGACCTGGAGCAAAAAAACAGCCCGGACTTTATTAATAGCATTTCTCCTCTTTCTAACGAGCCAATAAAAATGTGTCCCCTCGATAATCAGTAACTTTCATTTAGAGCTTTTTCTCAAACGTCTGCAAAATTCTGACGGCCCGTTTAAAATGGGACACCCAGTATTCGTTTGTTTATTTATTATTACGCAAATACAAGAAAATATCCCCATGAATTAATAAAATTACTACCAGATTCTTGTGAGCGTTCAACGAACGTTAATCGCACTTAAGCGGTGTGCATAGCAGCATGCCGCATCGTAGATGTTGTGAGGATTGTTTTGTTGCGTCGGTGCATGCTTCTGCCGTGCATATAATGAACAAATTAATATTTTGTTACTTGCTCCGTTTGCTGCTTAGGTTCAATTAGGTAAGGTATTTTTTTTATTTGGATCTCTCCCTCCCCCTTGATGCGATTTGGAAAGATGTGGTGGGACCACCCTCTCAAGTGAGATTACCCTACAATTTTTAAATAATTTTTATTGAAATAAAACTTCTTTAGGCACGCTTGACTTGGGGAGTAAGTTGGTAACTGCCTGACGAAAGCGTTTACGGAATGTGCGGGATCGTTCGAGGCGAACGGTAGTTGAGAGGGAGATATAAGTTAGTGAAGATAGAAAGACAGAAAGTTACGTTTCGTATATTACTGTAGGGGCAAGGGAGAGAGGTGCGCGCGCACATTTTCTTTCTCTCTTCCTCAACAAATACTTCACCGGTTAGTGGCGCCATCTGGTGGCCGAAAATATAAGCAGTACTAACAATAGAATGACACATACTTGGTGCCATCAGGTGGCCGAAAATATAAGCAGTAATCTTTGTAATATTCTACGACCTACGTTTAAAGTGAATAAAATTGTAAATTCATTTTAAAGTTCATATTTTGTGAATTTTCGGGTGAATAATAACAAATTATGGCAGGCGGAAGTTTTACTTCAGTCGTGTGGTCTAAAGCACACTAGTTTTTTTATTTGGATCTCTCCCTTCTCCTTGATACGATGTGGTACCCCCCTCTCACGTGAGAATACTACAATTTTTAAATAATTTTTATTTGACATGTTCATGTATTTTGCTTCATATACTAAGCTGTGAAGCGTAGTGGTGAGAGCACTAGACTCGCATTAGGGAGGTACCGGGTTCGAATCCAGGCAGGGGCAGATGTGGCTAGGACTTTTTCCTGCTGCCTCTCGTCGAGAAATGGTAATTTCTGTACCGGTCATCTTATTGAGGTTTTCCATGTTTGCCCTCAGTAATTCCAGATAAATATCGAGATGGTTCCTTATTCAAGGCCATGGCCGATTACCTGTCAAACTCCTATGCTCAAGATTTACCTACCTTATCCCAATGTCCTAAAATTCCTTCATTCGCCCATTGCTATAAATTAAGTGGCAGTTTAAAAAATGTAGAAAATAACGAGAAGTGTGATAGATGGAAAAAATAGTAATGGTGCGAGTGGCGTCAGTTATGACAGTCGAGAAACGGACGTTAAACGCATTGTTATTATTATTATTATTTTGCTTCATACCACTAAATAATTTACTTGTACTGACATGTCAGATGAAATTTGTAATTTCCAATTGACAATAAAAATCTATTCTATTCTGTTCTATATCTCCGTCCAAACACACAGCACAGAGATAATGCTGAAAAAGCTGTTCAAACTACAATAATATTTATCAGGAAACAAGTTCCATCACATTTAGTTACATGGATGAGTTTTTACTTTATCTTTTATTGCACAAATGTATTCCAACTTTTCTTTTGGTTTTACTGTTGTTTGTTTTTTTGTAAACTATCTCACACTGAAACCGCACAATAATTTTCTGTAAATCTATTTGTTTTAGTCAAGGCTGGGATTTCTAATATACAGGCTGATTCTTCTTTTTTAACAGCGTGTAGAAATCAAAGAGACGAGCAAATTTTTTAAGTAGCTTTTTTATCGAAACTCAAATATAAGAGAGAAACAGCCGTTTAAAGTTAAATTGATGTTAAGAAAATTTATTTAATTAATTTAAAAGCCCGGTTAGCACGAATCGGAAATGCATCCCAAAAAATTCGCGGAAGACCCTTATCGCTACTACAAGCATAGCTACAACGCACGCATTTTTGTGTCCAACAGAAGAAGAAGAAGAAGAAGAAGAAATCTTTATTTACAATAATAATTATTTACAGCTATGTACAATTTAATATAGGGGCTTCAGCAAAATTGCTATATATAGCCCACCTGAAAGAATGTGTCCAACAAAACGGGAACAACTTCGAACAATTTCTGTGAATACTTGATAATGACATAACATATTTCCATAGTGACATAACATAACGCCAGGAGCGATCTCAAAATTTGATGAAATTTAATAAAACTTTGAGAGCCCGTTTCTCTTTCATTTTTGAGTTTTTAGAAAAAAGTTACTTGAAATATTTGTTCATCTATTTAAAAAAAATAATCAACTAAAAAATCACTCTGTATTAATATTTTTTAATAATCGACAAAAAATCCAATTAAAATAGTTGGCAAAACCAAAAGTGCACATCCCGCAAGTTTTCCACTGTATGATAAAAAAATAACAATTAAAAAATATTTTTAATAAATTTAAAAAGATTTAAAAATTTAAAGAAATAAATTGAAAAAAATTTTTTTTTAAGTTTGCAAAAATAAAAAAAATTAAGAACTATACATAATATAATATATAATTAATATCAAGTGGAATAAAATAAAACAAAATAAAAAGAAAAAAAAGAAAAAAAATATCAATGGTTTCGTAAGGAATCGAACCCAGGACTTTGCCCTTGGGGATCCAACGGCATAACCATTGCGCCACGGCGGCCTAATACAGAAGTGGTGTTATCACGGTATACAAGTGTAGCACTTGTTTTATGGATTACACTATATTTACAAATTGTTTTTAAACTTTTAGCTGTCAAAAATAATAAAAAATAAAACTGTTTATAAAAATTAAACTACTGAACACATTTTAGTGAATTTAAATAGGGTTCTGGTCTGATAGTAAACAAAGTGAATAAAATATAACCCAAGGCAATCCGACCAAAATTGCGATCTGTAGAGTCGTGACGTACATACGTACGTACGTTCATACGTACGTACATACGTACAGACCAACCGACAACTGCTGTTTGTGATTTTCAATTACAATTTTAATAGTATTTATGAACTCAAATTGATTTAAAAATGGTTCTATTGTATAGATTAGAATCTCCTCTTTTCAAAAAGCTTCAATTTGAATGGATTTCGTGTGAAATTAACTTAGATATAACTTCTTATATGAACGAAAGTCAGCTCTGACGCACAAAGCGATAATAAAGCACATACCGCTAGTTTAGCGGTATGTGCAATATGTCTCAAAATAAAATAAGGATTACACAGTGCGTAAGTATAGTGTTGAACAATCCATATAAAAAATCTCAGAACATCTGCGGTTGAAATCTTTTTTTTTAACGTAAGTCTCTTTTCACCTCCCTCCACTTTTTTTCAATGGCAATCCCCAATTTATTGCAGTTTTTGAAATCCTGATGTCATTATACTTCATTTTCCGACAGTATAAGGTCTGTTCCAACCTGTCTGTGAACGGTAACAGAACCGTCAGTCATGCGCAGTAACTAAAACGAAGTTGTTTGTATCAGTTTTGGAACATGGTTTAGCTACTGCGCATGACTGTGACGGTTCTGTTACCGTTCGCAGAGAAGTTGGAATGGAGCTATTGATACCATCGGTGCAATATACATAATACTAATGTCAAATGCACTCATTCGAAGCAAAAAGGGTTAATAATAATAATAGGTACCTACTTTATTTACAAATGCATATATGGTACATGTATAAATAGCGTCAATTCAGTCTACATTATGTATCAAAAAATTCTTTTAATTATTATTAAAAGATAGATATGAAACAAAGTATAGAGGTCACCTCAAAGCTAGTTATAACTTTCACATTATCAGTTGTTTGGGCGCCAACTAGGATTTAGTAGATAGAATTACTTTTTTTTATCTATACTAATATTATAATAAAGAGGTAGTTTGTAAGTTTGGATGTAGAAGGTAATCTCCGAAAATACTCATCCGATTTCAAAAATTTTTCCACCAATATTTAGAACGGACCTTCAGGACATAGGCTATATATTATCGCGTTAAAATAATAGCGCTTTTCGTGGAGACCAATTTTGCAACGTAAACGAAAAAATGGTGACAATCTAATTTATATAAATTCAATTATTTGTGAACTCATGGAGTTCTGAATAATATGTCAATTTTTCTGTAGGTATGTATACATGTCTAAGTTTAAATATTATTTAACTAATTTAAGTACTACTACAGTCAGAGAATAAAATAATTAAACACATATCACATCATAATTCAACACGTTATAAAACTCTGAAGAAAAACTGCAGTAAAAATGTTTTTTTTTCATTATGAAACACTTTTAAAAAACTTTTCATCTTCTCAAAAGGTCCAGCGGCACCGTTTAGAAATATGTAAACAAATTTAATCTAGCATTATTGTGAATTTGTATCGAAAAGTAGGTACACAGTTCACTCAAATATACATAAATACATATTAGTATTAAGGCATCCATCTTTCAAACGATCTTTTTTCTCTCTCCCCCTCGTTTGATCCGCGTGTCTCTCTTTCAGATACATACATTGTGTGTTCTAATAAAAAGGTACACAGCAGAAATTCAAAATAACTGTTCAAAATGTTCTGTCAAGCAATGATATAGTTAAATATGATTTTTTTATTATTAGTGTATTTGCCATAAGGCACTTACACTATTGGCGTCGGTCGGATGGCGGGACCTAGGGGTCGGACCAAAATTTCTCGACGTTTCATAAGTTTCTAAGAAGTTTGGCACCATTTTTGGAAATGTTTATATATATATGTATATATATATATATATTTATATATATATGTGTTAGCACGATAACTCTCGACAGACTTAATCGATTTAAACGAAATTTGGTCCACATGTTGGAATCCATCATCGCAAGAAGCCTATTTAAAATGGGATCGATCGGGCTATTTTAAGGGGGGTATTTAGGGGTTTAAAAATGTTTTTGGGCCCAAAAATACGGAAAAAATTCTCAGAATCGTTTCAAATTTGAAATTTAACCCTTTAGTAAGTATTGAAATGTGCTGCTAAAATTTTAATAAAATCGGCCCGACAGGACCGGACTTACAAATTTTATGAAAACGCAAGTTTACTGATATGGATTTACATACTGAAGGGTGTATATAATTTGGTACAGATGTTGAATTGGTGTGTACTATTCAAATTAAGTAAAAAATGTTGTTCTAAGGGGTGTATTAAGGTGTATTTTTTTTTATTTTGTCCGAAAACAAAGTTAAGTTCATACAATAGAGCCACACAGCTTATAAAAGCAAATACACTATATTGTCGGCAGGGTTTCGCACTGCGACCCGAGTTTTTTTTATTATTTACATTTGGTAATTTTTAACGTCTACTTTTTTGCATTTGTATAGTTCAATATGTTTTTAATTTATCCTATTTTTTACAAGCTTGTATTAAGGTCCGGTGTCTGTCTGAAATAAAATCTTGCAAGTTAAATTTGACCCACTTCCCGATTTCTGAGTGAGCTGAAATTTTGCATACGTATGTAGTTCCGATGACAATACAATATTATAATAACTAACTGACCGACCCGGCTTTCGTCCGGATGCAAATCGCACTTTTAATAAAGCACACTAAAAACTTAAAAATAAAATTAATATATTAAAAAAACATTTTTAAAAACAAGCTTTTATTTAAATGCTCTAAAAAGAAGAAAATAAACTTTAAAATAAATTAAATCCAACCATCCGCAAACTCAACGTGAACAAGTAGATAGGTACTAAATGAATTTGTTGGCTTCACTACGCGATCTGCATCTTTACCTGCAATGCTAACCATAATATTCGTCCTGATTTAATTGCACATACCGCTACACTAACGGTATGCTTCAGAGCTAACTTTTTTTATAAGCTATACTAATATATAAAGCTGAAGAGTTTGTTTGTTTGGTTGAACGCGCTAATCTCATAAACTACTCGATCGAATTGAAAGAACATTTTTTGTTGGATAGCCAATTTATCGAGGAAGGCTATAGGCTATATAATATCACGCTACGACCAATTGGAGCGGAATATCAATGAAAAATGTTACAAGATGTGTCTCAAAATTAGTCCGTCCGACAAATATTATCAGGTGAAATGCCTTAACTAAATATTGCAATATTAGCGCGTCACGTTCACAAGCCCGGATAGCTCAGTCGGTAGAGCGTAAGACTCTTAACGCCAGGGTCTTGGGTTCAAGCCCCACGTCGGCGAATATATTTTTATTTTTTAAAATGTTATTACGACTACTTAATATTAAATAAATCTAATTATTAGCTCATTTGAAAACTGTTACAACTATAGGTACCTATATAAAAATAATTTTCCTACAGTGTTTTCAATTAAATATTTATTATATTAAAAGAAATTTATTACTTAAAAAAGTATAAATACTGCTTTTTAACGACAAAAACTTTTGAACGGTAGCTCCGATCATTATGAAGTTTGGACACAACATTCATCTCGGTAAACTAAGATGAATGTGCGTACTCATGTTCCTTCCTTCCCCATTCGTTCTTTTGCACCCGGGTGAAACAGGGCGGGACCGCTAGTATTACATATTTCTGGATACATTTTAATTAAATGTCTCTACACATATCATTTTATTTTGCACCGTGAAGTTCCTATATTGTTTACCGTAGATGTTATCGATATCAGTGGATCGCTTTTATCGCAACACATTATATATAGAACATGTATAATACTCACATATATAAAATATGCACATTTATGTGTATAGATAATGTTTGTATAAACGTGTATTAAAAGTTTAAATTACTTGAACGTAAAAGGGAATCTGAAATGAAGTTGGTGCCGGTTGTATAGAAGCCTGCCGTGCCTGTTCTTGATATGTACCATGTTCTGTATGCTCAAGACTGTTCGAGATAAAGCTGCAAACATGTTCACTGCGCCGTGTGTTTGATACAGACTAAAATCTAGGTTGTATCTTTAAAACTAAACTAGCATTTCTGATTCTTGATTCGTTCATTACAATTCTATGGATTCTGATTATTTTAAATTGTGTTGCAAACATGTTCTTCGGACCATATATTTGATACAAACTAGATCGTATCTTTAAGACAAAGCTAGCATATCTGATTCTTGACGAATTCATTTCAATGTGGATTCTGGTTATTTGAAATTGTGTTGTGAACATGTTCTTTGGACCATATATTTTATACAATCTTTAAAAGCAAGCAAACATTAGTGTTTGTTGATGTGTCCAGTTTTTTTGAGAAAATGTTGCAAACATGTTCGATACTGACACTAAACACTATATGACTATATACAAGAAATTATTTATGTTAAACTAGACTTATATAATTGAATTATTGGTCTATTAACCACTCCGCACTATTTATTTTGCACACTGTTTATTTACACAGTTCATTTATCTATTTATCTCAGCAGTTACCTCAGTACTGTGCACGGTACTGACTGTCAGTTTATGTCACAACTATTTGTCGATTGTTAACTCGACACTGAGCTATCGCGGTGGTATATATATGCGCTGGATAGTTCTTTCTTTTTCTTGCATTCATTGTAGTCTGGAATTTGGCAACAAAGTCTTTTTTACTTACACATATTGTTATTGTTTGAACAATCAAGCCGATTGTTGTCCCACAACAATCCTTGTGTCATTGTTACAATAACAAGCCGATTGTTGCCTCATAACAATATGTGTACCATTGTTAGAACAACAAGCCGACTGTTATCCGACAACAATCCGTGTGTCATTGTTAGAATAACAAGCCATTGTTGCCCCAAAACAATATGTGTATCATTGTTTGAATAACAAGCCGATTGCTGTCCCACAACAATCCGCGCGTCATTGTTAGAATGACGAGCCGATTGTTGTCTTCCAAAATTTTTTGTCGTCGCCTGCTGGGTGGTCTCCGTTACTTTATTTTGTGACGATAGGGTCGCTGACGGCACCGTCTATGATACAGCTCTTATATCTGTCTCGGTATATTCATTCTTTACGAATCTCTAAAATCTAAAGGCAAAATAATTTAGCATCATGTATGTGATGTGTGTGCTTAGTACATATAATATGTGCAATCTTATTAGATCATCATATTAGAGTCGTTCGCAAACTTATCTTCTCATGTTCAGAACCAATGCCGAGTTTCTATATTAAACAAACTTTATCAGTGCATGTTTGTGTGCGCGCGTGAACTTCCAAACTTTATATCACTACTTGCAAACCTTAACCCTTAAATCTGAACTAGTAGTAGTTCTTCATCTTGCCTCCGTGTCGCGCCTTAGTTTGTTTGTAATATAGTGTAAGTAGCTGGTACTACATAGGCCGTGTAAGCGATTAGATGCAAAGATTCAAAGTTCAAAAGCGTGTTGTAAACCTACGGCTACATCGTGCCACAGGTGATGAACTTGTGTACCTACGTCTCGTCTTCACAAATTGGATACAACAAGTTTTAAGCGTTTGCTACACGTAGCTATGTAAAAGTACCGACGTCTGATTATAATATCCCGACCAGAGCCGGATTAACCCGAAGATCAGGACAAGCAATTTATTCCTAACGGAAGATTTTGGCAGCGAGACATTCTGGTAACAGTAATACAATCTGTCAAAAGACTTGACAAGGACGAGGAAGATCATGCTTCCCTAAGAAATAGTGTTCGAGCGAAGGTCGATTTCTGGCCGAAGCCGAAGACTTAAAAACCCTAAGAAATTCAGTTTAATTTGGCTACAAGGTATAATTAATGATATAAATGATTTTAAAACTTTGAAATTGAAGGTTTAATATTAAAAGGTAGTTTTAATAATCTCTAGAAGTCGCTTCGTCCATCGCGCTCTCGCTCATTCGTAACAGTTCGTTCAATTTCGGCGCTTGTTAGAAACCTTCGGCTTTGATCCAAACTTCGGCCCATTTTGGCCAAAGCCGAAGGTCTTGCCGAAGGTGGCCGAAGCCGAAGCTTCGGTCGAACACTAGTGGAGAAAACACTTGCATATGATGGGGATACATCAGGAATCAACACTATGTAGATCTTTCAAACTGAGGAATGAAACAGCCACCCAGGTTCTGGTCAACCGGAAGACAGCCATATTTGGTAACATAAATGAGAATGGAATCATTCCACAGGATAATCTAGTAGCCAATGATCTGAAGTTCATAAGAAAATCGTAATTATTTGCGACTAAATTCAGCACAAAAAGGGGACACACAAAAATCCTTGTAGAATGCGGTGAACGGACCTTATCCTTATCTTCAATCTTGACGAGGGCGACCATTTTTTTAGACCACAAACAGTTAAGGTTACTGGTTACTCAAATCTATCAGTAATTCATATTTTCAATTTGATAATCCAATTGATACTTTTACCATTTCTCCAATTAGAACCGGAGGGTTTGTATTACAAGCGCTAAGGAAACACCTTAGAAACAATGGCATAGCTACACGCTCGACTATTTCAGAATTAAAATCACCTAAGTGTGTTTTTTAAACATTCGTTTTTGACATTTGCCGTGACCCATTCTGACTCTACAAATAGCGTTATTAAGTACGTCATAAGGCATAAACCAATGAACAACGACGTTGAAAAACAGGTTCCAATAAGATGTTCGTTTGTTTGTTTACATATCGTAGATTTACCAATCAATAAAAGCGGTATCCACATTATCATGTTTAGATCAGAAGGTGACAGACAAGCCTCATTTTCCAGCCTTGTAGCAAATCTACACTATTGGTTATAGTCAGATAACGTCAAGTTGAAGGTGCTAACTAACAACTTTACATTAATAATATGTTTATTACTTTTTTATGTTATATTCTAGGTTAGGTATGAGTACACTGATGACGCAATAAGAAAAAACAGTTGACAAACGCTTTTGCGCAAAAAGATACAAAACTATTCGTGAAGTTAATCATATACGAAGCACATTCTGTTACTTAAAATGAGATTTGAAACAAAAACACAAATAAAAGTGGTAACATAAATCATATACAATGTAATATAATAATACAAACATACAAATATACGTATATTATGTAGATATCAAAATATATACGAAATTTGTGTCGGTAAGTAGAATCCTATCTCGAGATATTATATACATAATATGTCCAAGAAAGCAATTTTCAAAGGGAACAGAGAAATAAATTACTTTTAGCTTTTACATTATGACAACATGATGTCTAGCATCCGCCATATTGAATATATTCAGTTTAAATCGTGAGAATATGATTAATCAATGTATACATCATTTATCGAAATCGGTTAAACCGCTTAGATTCTCGGTGGGAATAAAAAATCTCGGCACGTATGAAAAATATAAACCTCTTTTGATGTCGTACAGTCGAGTAAAAAAACAATTAATCCCTGTGGTGCTTTCGAACATGCTTGAAATATTTAGAATTCGGTACGATGAAAGCCAATTTCTGACAGCTAACCAAGGAGGGTTCAGATCAATTTCAAGTCACAACGCCTTCCTGACATTTTATCGAGTTGTCCTAACAAAAGTTTGAAGAGAAGGAGATGTTTATAGATCGAAATACACTCTAAACAGGAATTAGTGAAATTTTCACTAATTGCGTAATTGAATCTGTATTCACTTGATAATCAGAGATATTTACAACCTCTGATTCACTTCCGGAATAGTGAGTTCAAGTAAAATTCATTGTACTGTTACTATAGATACTTATTATTATTTTCAACTTTCTACCTATTACGGTTCATGATTATACAGCCCACTGACAGACAGACGGACGGACAGCGGAGGCTTGGTGATAGGGTCCCGTTGGATATCCTTCGGGTACAGAACCCTATAAAGATCAAATTTTCAAAAAATACAGTCCACGCAACATTGCCAGATATTGCGTCTGTGGATAAAGTATAGATATGCAAATGATGCCATCTGCTACAGCTTTGTGTGACATGCTTCTTGCATCAGGAACACAATAAAAATAAAACCGGGACACGACGGAAAATATTTCACATACTTCGGAATACTGTGTTTTATAATATAACACTGTCCTACGTATATCTACAATCTACATACTCCGTAGAGAATCGGATCAGCTCATAAGTAAAAATATGATGTCCTCGTCCAACCGAAGAAATAAATTTATGTATCGCAGTGCTTGCTGAGCAAATGCGCATGAATTTATGAAAACATAACTTTCCTTTCTAACTGAAATTATAGTTACTGCATCCGACATAAGCACTCAGAATCATCCGCATAAAAAATTTACTGGTTTCGTAAAACGCAAAAATAAGAGTTTTATTAGGTCCAGTTCACCCGGGTGCGATAGATATAGTTCTGCAAAATGTATTTCATTTGCGCCCGGCGTCTGAACTAATAGCTTTGAGCAAATTCTACCAGATTTGCTTATGATCTAATAGCTTTTAGCTAATTCTATAAAATGTTGCTACATGTTAATAAGAAACGATATAGATATACTTTATATATTATACGGGTAGTCTCCCTCTCTTCTTGTTTCTTGTGTAAATAAAAAAAAATAAAAAACTATCCTACAGTGTAAGTTGGATCAAGCAAGACACATTTACAAAATTTCATTAAAATCGGTTCAATGGTTGTTTCAGTTGAATTTTTGCCCATTTTTATGGTATTGCCGGCATTAAATACACGTTCCCCTTCAAGGAAATTTCTTTTTCAATGATTTGCATCAGCCCAATTACATATTGTGCTGATACTTATCAATTTATTGCACTTAAAAAAATTCACAATTGCACTGTTTACTATAGAGTAACCATAGTAACTATGGGAAATGTTACCCCATCGTCGCCATGTTTTTAAAGCTCCACCCATTTGAAGGACCCCAATAGGTATGTATTTAATTCTAAAAACGATTGAATATGTGCAAAAAATTTCAAATCGATCGAATAGGTATCTATAGGTACTTATGGTTCAAAATTGAATTGCAAGATTTGACCGAAACTGACTGACAAACAAACAGCATGTTGAACCAAAGCTTGTAAAAATACTGCATAGAGATCAGAAAAAAAATTAGTTTTAGGTGCAGATTTATTCACAAAACTGAATTGATTTTATGTGTAGGTACCTAATACACACAATATGTTATACATATTGTTGCGTGCCCCCTGTTGGGACGATAGTGTGTTCCATAGAATGTTCCAGACCACGACCACAACAATGGAAAACAGGTAAAAACCCGACCTTCTTAGAATCGCCTGGAGAAGGCACTGCATGTAAAGAAAGGTTGAGATGCTCTAGATTCTAGAACATTAGTCAGGCGGGGGACTAACCTATAAAATGTGAGCGGAGTGGTTGGCAAGTCAGTCAGTTGGTTAGTTGTACGTGAGTTGTATATGTGCTTTGGCGTTGCAACATAAATCATTCAGTTATACTATGAAGATCAATAAACTTTTGTGTATGTAAACCATTGAGTGCAATTATACAAATCTGGTTTTACATAAATAACTTTTGTTAATAGTCGTGTGAATATAGTTAATATACAAGTGTGGATAAGTGTACTAAATAAACTTAGTTGTGTTTGTGTGTTGTAAATATTTTGTGTACATAATTAGTGATTCTATATTCTCTGTTACTTACTCTTTTATTTTATAATTTGGAACTGTCGATATTTTATTTATGTTAACGTTATTATTACTGTTAAGTTAAAGAAGTACCTACGCTTTCGTTTGTGTGTTTAACTGTTTTGTTAATTATTTATTTTTGTAAATAAATAATTTCCACCACGGACTAGAACAGTTTTATTACAATATCTATATCCAACTAGAAAAAATGTAAGCAAACAAAAATAATACATATTTTTGTTTATTTATCAACATTAAATCCATTTTCAGATTAGTTTTGAAACCGAGAAGACCACCTGCCAATAAAACCTTTCCTCCATTAAATCTAATCGGACTGATTCAATATTTCCTTATACTATGCAGAGATATCATGTATAGTATATGCAATCAGAATATATACAATATACATAATTCATACGGAGCTCTTCAGCTTGGATATTTAATGCTTTTGTAATGTTCTACAAATTCAGAAAACATACCGTGTGTAATTTTTATGACATGTAACATTGGCAATTGTTTAATTTTTTTACCAGGAACGGTTCATAGTTAGGTAGACGTCACCTACCCGTTAATAATTAATTAATTATTAGAGCAGCGAAATTTCAATGCATTAAAATACGCGTTAAAACTGCTACCTTTCGTCTTATCTTTTGGGTTTTCATTCAATTTACTAAAATTAGGAAAATAGACGCATATTTTTAATTCTGGTAGTTAAACAGCAATATTTATTAGGTGAAATTTGAGTTAAAAGCATATATTTAATAATTTACTATATGAATCATTGTCTATCTACTCAATGTGCGGTGAGTGAAGGCAACAAAGCGTATCGAAAATATATCTGCGTCTCTTTCTTCGATGTAATTCCCTGATTTCTCCGATGACAGGATTGGTTGATGTACTTGCATTCAATCTGAATAAAGTATCTCTGTTTCAAAAACTTTGTCTTTTTCTATGACGTTAACATGGGCATACCCAGCTTTTGTCCCAGGAGGAGGCAAATTAGAAATTTCTTAAGCCGGATCCCCCGTGCTTGTTTTGACCTCCTGGATACGCCAGTGCTTATGGCTTAAAAAAAGACAGAAGTATATGTTTTGCACCCTAATGGTTCGATTGCGATTTTATTCCTATACTCAGTATAGAGTAAAAGTATATATGATTAAAAGTGGCTGCTTTAGGGGCCTCGCGCAACAAACCGAATAGAAAAAAGTTGATACTTAAAACTTTATTTTATCTACCTATAGCTATTAGTTATAACAATAAAATAATTCAGTTAATTTAGAGTAAAGTATACCTATTATATTAACATTAATAAGTGCTTGAATGAAAATTTTCATTTAGATTTATTCAATAAGATCAAATTCGTACAAAAAGTAATATTAACGATTTCGAAAGTAATTTATCAAGAATAATAATATTTCTTGTAATTTGACTGTAAAACAATAATGAACCATTCATTACTATTTTAATTTCGCGCCTCGCTCATTAAAATACTCACTTGAACGCGCGGATTTGGTTGCTTTCAAAAATAAAGAACAAAAACCTCGCAAAAAGCTGCTTGTCTACTCGTCTAAAGAAGTTTCACTACAATAAAGATTATGAAAAAATGTCATATAAAAAATATAAAAAAAAGCTCACCAAAAAACAAGACAGATGTCCCGTTACAATTTTATATATTAGAATTGTAACACCAAGTCTTAAAAAGCAACGCCGCCACTGGTGTACTCTGGTGGTCATGTGAAGAAACAGAGGCAAGATGGCAGCGGAGCGTATGAAAGGAGCGTTTAATTACAGAATCGTTTCTGGCGTAATGCGCGTGCGTCAGTTTGGTTGTATTAGATCAAATGGTTCTAGATAGACGATCATTCCTCATCTAGTTGACTTTTTAAGCTTAGATCGTATAGTATTAGATAAACGATCTCTCCGTCTAGCTTATCTCCACGTAAATTATCGATAATAAACTGCAATGCTTATATTTTTATATAAAACTACAATGCTATATTTTTAATAAAACTCGACATTTATTTTATCTTTCTTTTATTTTAATGAAGTAATTGAGTATAATTTACAAACAAAAAAATAGGTTCCTTTAAAAAATACAAATTAACAAAGTACTAATACATTTAAAATGAATAACAATTCATATTTCTATATAGGTATATACATTAATAATTTACAAACAAAAAAATAGGTTCACGCACGCGCATTACGCCAGAAACGATTCTGTAATTAAACGCTCCTGCGTATGAACTAGGAATTAGTGTTTAATCATGTTAAAAAAAATTGGTTGTCTGTAAAGTCGGTTTACGGACGATAGTTTTACGTGATAACGTATTCCGTAATACATAACCTAAATTTATATAATAATTATAATAATTCGAATCTATGATATTGCATCTTTTGCTTCAAATTTAGGTTAATTTTATTTATTAAATTACTCACCACCTATAAAAATAATTTTTTTATTAACTTTCTTTCTTTCGTATTTATTTAAGTCTCAAAGATTAACTGTCATACTATTTATAAAACAATTGTTTCACTGTTTATATAAAATTCCAAAACCTACTTACAATATTTAAGTATTTTTATACGTCAAAAAATTGATTTTTATAATGATAAAATTTGTAAGAAAACGATTTTTTCGAGAGATGAGATCTAGCTAAAACGATTTTTTGCCCCCCAAAATCCCTTTTCAGTAAATTTCATCCAAATCGTTAGGGCCGTTTTCGAGAAAAGCACGCACAGGGTCAGGCGGAACGTTACGTTAGGAACGTTACACTTTTTCGTGCATGCAGCCGGTGTTTTATCAATTTATAAGATTGGTGATTCATCAATTTATAAGACGTTATCACGTCAAAAACTAAAATTAATAAATGTATTGAATTAAATAATATTAATGTTACAAACTTACGTTAACAATAATAAAATAATAATAATTGTTACAGAATTGATTATCAGCTTAAGATTTAGTTTTATATTGAAGAATTGTTCAATCACTGAAATAAACAAATAGGACACTGATGTAAAATTAAAACCAACAAATTCAAGCGGATGGAGAAACGAAAAGAATACATCCTACTATTTCACAATAAATGTCTGCTCGTACAATGTATAAATATTTATAAAAATGATGACTCGAAAGAAAAACGATCAGTGCTTGTAGTCCGGGAGCTGTCGATCTAAAAAGCCCCCTCATATTGTGCATGCAATTTTTTTTATGTAAATTAATAGTTTAAAAGTATATAAACAAGAAACGCTTGGTTTGCGTTGATTTAAATAGCCGAAAAAATGTTTAAAAAAATTAATTATAAAAAAATGACATTAATGTTTCTCCTACATCACGGATATTGGTTGCTAGCATCCAATTTTACAAAAAATTTCGTGCTTTTTAAGAAAACATTCGCGCAAACCAATTTTTTTTGCCGAGAGAGTCAGGCAACCCTCTTAAAGTTTGTGATGAGGGAGAAAATTTCACCGTCATTCGTAACATAATTTTTTTTTTTCATTTTATTCGTTTTAATGTGAATTTTAAGAATATGTAGGTTTGCGGGCTCTAAAATTGCCGGAAATACTCCGCAAACCAGTTTTAAATGCGCTAGCTCCAAGTTTATTTTCCACTAGTAATATTTAAATCAATAAATTTATATTAAAATAAATGTTTTTTGTAGAACTACTGTTGTTCCACAATTATTATAATCTTGTTTGTTATATTAATATTGATTTTGTTTCTTACAAAATTTAATTTTTCTTTTTTTTTTTATACATGATACAGTTGCTGCAGTGGAATAACTTATAGAAATTTTTCTCTTTCTTTCTTCTGTACGCTTGAAATTTACCTGCATTTGCTATAGGGTATACATAATACTTTAAGACAGAGAGGAGATATATAAGCATTTCTTTTTTTTTTGGTAAAGGTAATGGTTGTCCTATAGCATTTTTGAATGTTGCAGCTGACTAGTGACTAGTCCCTTCAGTCTATTGTGTCATGATCATATATATCCTTTCATAATTATAAATCTAAAAAAAAATTCAATATTTAATTTTATATAACATTTATTTTAATATAAATTTAGGCCTAGTTTATATGAGAGGCGTTCAACGCGCGTTGGCCCAACGCGCGTTTACAGTTTCTATACAATTGTATAGGACTGTTTATATGATAACGCGCGTTCAACGCGCCACCAACGCGCGTTATCATATAAACAGTCCTATACAATTGTATAGAAACTGTAAACGCGCGTTGGGCCAACGCGCGTTGAACGCCTCTCATATAAACTAGGCCTTATTGATTTAAATATTACTAGTGGAAAATAAGCTTGGAGCTAGCGCATTTAAAACTGGTTTGCGGAGTATTTCCGGCAATTTTAGAGCCCGCAAACCTACATATTCTTAAAATTCACATTAAAACGAATAAAATGAAAAAAAAAAAATTATGTTACGAATGACGGTGAAATTTTCTCCCTCATCACAAACTTTAAGAGGGTTGCCTGACTCTCTCGGCAAAAAAAATTGGTTTGCGCGAATGTTTTCTTAAAAAGCACGAAATTTTTTGTAAAATTGGATGCTAGCAACCAATATCCGTGATGTAGGAGAAACATTAATGTCATTTTTTTATAATTAATTTTTTTAAACATTTTTTCGGCTATTTAAATCAACGCAAACCAAGCGTTTCTTGTTTATATACTTTTAAACTATTAATTTACATAAAAAAAAGTGTATGCACATATGAGGGGGCTTTTTAGATCGACAGCTCCCGGACTATTGTGTGTGTCGTTCCATGTGTTGGTGTGTGTGTGTGTATCTGTGCCATTGTATAAAATGTTACGCGTTCGATTTTGGGCAAAGCATAAAAACAGTCAATCGCTACGTACGCGCAAATAATACATTAGAGTAAGTCCGCACGACTCTACAAACAAAATGTCGTTGGGAAGGCGCACGCGCCCCGATAAGTTTGCCACTGTATAATAAAAATAACTTATTTTTTGCCTGTAACAATTAAGGCTCTTGTTAACGACCGTTTTAGTCAACGGGTAACGGGCCGACGCGAAACGGTTACCTTTGTACACGATGCGCTAATATAACGTGAGCGCGTCCGTTGTTATCGATATCAGTTCTATACTCGAAGGGCGAAGAAGTGCAAGTACATTATGTCGAGTGCAAAGAAAAAGCTTATTCTAGCCTAGCTACTATTTATACAAAAAACAGCAGCTACGAAAAAAGGAGGAAAGTTATAGGTTCATCCTATTTTATTAGAAAAAGAGCCTTATGGAATATTCCATACTCTCATGGAGGATTTAAAGAAAGACCATATCAATATCAATTTTAAACTCCATATTCACAATGAGCAGCACAGGGTAGGTAGGTATAGGTAAAAACGTGCGCGCACATCTGTCGTCGTCAACAGACTTCTATGAAATGACGTGGTCCACTGGATGGGACCGACCGCCGTCGCGCCGAGAGGCGACGTGCGGGTATCCGTTGAGTTTTGTTGCAACGGTTACATGCCCGTCGCGTTAACAAACACCCGCACTAACCTATTGAACACTGCGCGTCGGCCCGTCGCCCGTCATAAAAACCGGGCCGTTATCCGTTGTCGTTAACAAAAGGCTTTAAAGTGATAAACGCGTTTCAGGGTTCTTTCCTGACAGAATTAATAAAACGATACTAATTCTAAGGTGCCTGCCTAACTGGTTTTATGCCAGGAATCAAAATGTCGACCAAACTTTGGCATTTTTTATACATAGGTATTTTACTTTCGATTCGTAATAAAATCTAAAAACTCGACAACATTTCTGAAATAAAATTGACAATTTTAATTTTTTTATTAAAAATAGCTGTGCTAAGAAATTGAATGGTAACCAAATCAATTTTTCTTTATTTATACATTATATTATCAAATTCCAAATTTCATTAGAAAACTCGATGGGCGAAGATCGAGCCTAACAGGGATCTTGTACTATAAATAATCCAATTTCTAAAGGACATTGTTTAATGCCAGCTAAATAAAACTCATTTGTACGCTGTTTCGATCATGCTTCCGTACATCAATTCGAAGAATCTACGCCTTCTGTATGGCTATGTATTACAAAACATTCGCTTCAGGACATGTTTTTTGTGACGTCACAGAACAGAAGACCATCAAAACAAATGGAGTTTACATATACACCTCCATCAAATTCATGATTCGTTCTATATTTTCAAATCGAATTTATTTTTAGTATTCGTTAATAAATCAAAAGTAAAGTCTTTTATGCTAATTCGTTACAATTTCCCACGAGCCATTTTTCATTATATACCTACAGCTATTAATTGATATAAGCACACATTGGCTCATTGTCAAGCAAAACGACAAAAAATGAGTAATGTAAAGAAATATCATCACCTTGGAAACACAAAAATATTTATTATTCGATGGTGTTTTTATACGGTAATAACGACAATACTTTTTTATTTGAAAATGACTTCAATTTCTCGGCACTTGAATGTTTTTCCTGAAGTACGAAACATATCTAGTAATACGGTAGAGACAAACATTTCCCAATCTCCATTAAATCACGTGTAAAAACAAATGCAAAAAAAAAATAAAAGACGAGCTACCGGGTGCAAAATTAAAATTTGTTAGCGTCAAAGATAATAATGTAACAACGTTAAAACGTGGATTATTTTGTAATTAAAAAATGATTCGATTAGTCAGGCATAATTATTATTATACCTACAGCAACATATTCAAATGTATTATGCCGAAAGTTCTAAATTATATTAGGTAAAGTCTGAAACTTATTTCAGAACAAAAAGAAATATCAAACATATTTAGCAATTAAAAAAAATGATTGTTAGACCATAAAAAATAAAGGTTATATTTTTCAATTAATATGCATTTAAATCTTTTTGGTTTCCGAGCTTGTTTGCCGTGGTCCATTAGTATTTCTACCCGACGTTTCGTCTACAACTGCAGTAGACATTATCAAAGGCGATGTGGTAGCGCGCGAAGTGTCCTTCTAGGCTGCTCACAGGTAAGTGTGTCGACAAGTGCGGTACTTCCGTCTTACCACGGCTGACCACAAAAGACGAAAGTACCGCACTTGTTTTAAAAAAAATTATCAAAACTGGAGCTGTTCTTGCAGAGTTCGAAGTTTTGCCTGTTTTATGTATTCATTGACATGGGAAGATAAATTCATGGGAGGGGGGAGTATTAAGGAAAATGGATACAGGAACTGGACTTATCAGAGCTAACGGAGGAGACGAATATTTACAGCAACTTTAAAAACAGAGTGCATAAAGCAATTGAAGAAAATATGTATATGAAAATAATGGAGGATATTGATAACATGAACACATTAAGAATGTACAGACAGCTTATACATAGAAAACAAGGAGCTAAATATGTTTTTAAATTTAGTAGAGAAAAAAGAAGACAAATAGCCAATTTCAGACTAGGTACATGGATGAGGGATGCAAGAAGAGATACTGAAGGAAACAGGATATGCGTTTTTTGTGGTGATATGGAGTCAGGTAAACATCTGCTGTTCGAGTGTGCAGGACTAGAAAATAGTAGGCGCGAATTAGTGCCTGAAATAGAACGCAATAGTCTTGCTGAAGTTTTAGATGTTTCTATTAATACAGCTGAATTTATTTCAAGATTTTTATCGAACGGAAAAACTATACCTACTTAACTAATCAATAAGTATCTGAAGTTAAATATGATTATACTGTAATATTACATAATCTCAAATAATTGTTGACGTAAAGTCGAGAAACGGACGTTAAACGCATTATTATTATTATTATTAGTATTAATCTCAAATATTTGATTATTAATTGTATAATATAACCATTTAAAATTGTGTTTTTGTAAGCCGAAAGGTATGCAATAAAGAATAATTAATAATAATAATAAAAGTATTCATTGACCTGACTATAATTAGAAATTAAAATACACTCTTTTTATTTCGGTAGGGAAAGCGCCACGTGTGGCACGCGTCGGAAACGTGCTGTACGCTCGGCTGTTATTAGCCTTACAAATAAAAAAACACGATTATGAATTATGCACTAGCCAAACACGTATCTATTCTTAAGAACTAGAAAAGGATATAAAATATTGTCACAATATTGTTTTCAATTTTATGACACTTTTTATGATGCTATTGTACGTACTGTATATAAATCAGGGTTGAATAATGTTCCTATAACTCATTCTAGTGATTTCCAAATCGGTGCACAATTCACAATCTGAAGAAAATACATAACCTACAAATAAGTAATTTTTCTTATAAGAATTGAAATAATCTTAAAAATTATAGAATAGAATAGAAATATATCTTTAATTAAAATTACAATGGAATGTTATAGCGTCAAGTACCTACATTAAAATTTACACAAAAAAATTTGATAAAAAGATTTAGGTATATTAATATTTAAAATCGTTAACTGAGTATTGCAATCGTTTCTTTAATTCAGACTTAAATTTAGAATATGGAAGCGGTCGTGGTCTGGAACATTCTATGGAACACAGTATCGTCCCAACAGGGAGCACGCAACAGTATCTTATCTCACGGTAATCCTTGTTGGACAACCCTGATATCAATAGATCAGACGCGTGCAAAACTGTTATTAGTCGATAACAGCGACTGTGTATTTTTTATGTTACATATGTTGAGGTGTAGTAATATTTTATACAATATGTATTCAATGTAGATAACCACCATTATATTAAAAAAAAGGAACTATTACATTTTTTATGGTCATTTCTGGTTGATCTTCCTTCTCCCCACATAAAATATACCAAAATACGTAATAGCAGGCGCATTATACCCAACATTATACCTATGTATTCAGACTGCCTTTTAAAGGATATTAGCTATAGATAATATTTGAAAGGATAGTACAACGTACTTAATATTTTATATGACCTTTGTGAGATTTCTACATAAAATTTTTTACGAAAAATATCAGTTTTATACATTTTTTATGATCATATGGAACCATAAAGTAGCTTTTTATTCATACCTACAGTTCAGCCAACGAGAAGATTTCTAAATTCCTTCCTTTTACTTTTACTATATTATGTCTGCTTAGTGCTTTTCTTAGAGACTGCTAAGCAACAAACAAAAACATTTATTGCACTAATGTGATTTTAAACAATTTGTAATAAAAGTGGGGGCCGACTTAATTAAGTTTATTATCAAATTTAGTCGTAAAGCTTTATATATATTAATTAAAAATGGCGGATCAAGCAGATGCCGATTCAGACACTGCGTGTAATTTATGTAAAGAAAAAACAAACAAAAGTGAATGTATTATTAAATGTGCAGGCAAATGTGCCTTAGTGTACCACATAAGTTGTGCAATGGTAAAAAAAAGTGAATACAATGTGCTCGTAGCCAATAATAGTATAAAATGGACATGTGAAAAATGTGTAGGTGAGTGCAATAGCTTAGAAAATCTATATGAAATCATTAGTGAACTTAAAAACTTTAATATAGCAATACTAAAAGAACTTGCTCTGCTAAATAGTAAATACAATAATATGAACAGTATGATAAATAACATTGATGCAGAGAAAAAGAAAAATTTGATAAGTAAAAAACAGGAGGTTCTGGTCAAAAATACTAATACACCGAGAAATGTCAAAACAGTGCCATCTACTAGTGAAATAAGAAAACTTATAAACACAGAGAAGCCAACCAGTAATAATCTAGAGAGTGACAATAATATAGATAGTGAAGCGAGTGGTGAGCATAAGAACTCCAACGACATAGCTATTTTGGTTGATGTCTATGATAATGTAAACAACGCAAAAGATAACAATGTCAAAGAAAATAAAAAAAACGAAAACAATACGAACGAAAACAAAAAGAATGAAAATAAGAGCAAAAATACTACGAACGAACATACTGGGACTACAACGAGTAAAGAAACTGATAGCAATGAATCAGAAGAAGACGAAGAAAGCCAAGAAAACAATAACGAACGCTTCAGGGAGGTTAGATATAAAAGAAGAAGAGGCAATTTTGGAACGGCTACAAAAAGTAAGGTGTTCAAAGGAGCACCACGGAAAATATGGCTATATATTGGACGAGTTGACACAACGGTAAAAAAAGAAGACATACAAGAATACTTACAAGAAAACTGTGAAGGTTATGAAAATAATGATTTTGATGTTGAGTTAATTAATGTAACTAAATATAACGCATCATATAAAGTTGGAGCAAATGTTTTACTGCGCGAAAAGCTAACCAAACCGGAATTCTGGCCGGCCAATGTCTTAATTAGACGCTACAATTTTTTTCGAGAAAAATCACAAAAATAAAAATAAACCCAACAACAATGAAACATATGTAGAAATTCACGATAAAGATACAGATGAAATGCAAATAGCAAAAGATGAAACCTACACAATAATACACCAAAATGTACAGTGCCTTGCAAATAAAATTGACATAATTGAGGTGGGTGCACATAATAATAAATGCGATTTCCTCTGTATATCAGAACATTGGCAGAGCAATATATCAATGAATACAATGTATATTGCGGGTTATACACTTATCAACAGTTTCAGTCGACAAACACATATTCATGGCGGAGTGGCCATATATGCAAATGAGAAGATTGCACAGTACTGTACTGCTGTACATTTCAACAATATTAGTGAAGAAATAAATTTCGAGTGTACCGGGCTCAAATTATACAAAGACAGTGTACAAACGTTATACATCATAACTATATACACCTCACCAAATGGTGATAAAAACAAATTCATAAGTGCCATGGGCAAACTATTTGAAATTATTAACCCAATTAAGAATCAAGTTATAGTATGTGGTGATCTAAATGTGGACGATTTAACTAACAGTGTGGCCAGAAGTGAACTACATGATATATTTAATTCATTTAAGTGTATAAATATTGTGAAAAACCCCACAAAAATAAACAAAAAATCAGTAAAATCAATCGACTATTGTGTGCTAAATAAAAACTTGACAGTTATACAAGGTGCGGTTATAAACTTAAACATCAGCGATCACCTTGCTCAAAAAGTAATAATAAAGCTCCCAATGAAAATTGTAAAGAATCGGGAAAAATTTACTAAAAATAAAGAAACAATACACAAAAGACAATTTAATGAAATAAATATGAATTACATGTACTGGTTATTACAAAATACAGATTGGAAAGATATCACGGCAAGCGATGATCTACAAACTGCTTGTAATTTATTTACGGAAAATTTTAACCACTGTTTTGCTATTAGTTTTCCGATAATAGCAAGAAAATCCTGTAACATAGCACCTCAAAATGGATGGATTACTGATGAACTAATTGCTGAAGGTGAAGAACTCAACAATTTATTTCTTTTGAAGGCGGAGTATCAGGATAATGACCTGGAAACTTTATACAAAGCAAAAAAAAAGCAACATTCAAAAAATATAAGACAAGCAAAAAATAAGCATATTACTAACATTATTTCTAACGCAAACAATACAAACCGAGAAAAATGGAAAACAATCAAAACCATGACCGGAAATACCAAAAGGAAAAATAATAAAATAACAATCTGCGATATGAATGGGAAAAAAATTGAAGATCCGAATAAAGTTGGAAATATATTCGGAGAATACTTCACTACGAGTGCTCAAACAAAACTGAACGGTCATTATAGAACACTATCCAGACAATGTACACTACCGACAAGAAATAACAATACTATGTATTTATATCCCACTGACGATATGGAAATTCTTAAAATTGTCACAACACTCAACAATTCACTAGCATGTGGAAACGACGACGTGCCATCGAAGGTAATAAAATATGTTATTACAACAATTGTACATGTGATTGTTCACATTGTCAATTTATCATATTCTCAGGGACAATATCCCAATAAATTAAAAACAGCTGTAGTTGTTCCAATATATAAGAAAAATGACTGTACAGCGATCGAAAACTACAGACCGATATCACTGATCACTATACTCGCCAAAATTTTAGAAACCTCAATGTATAACAGATTAATGAATTTTATTACAACGAATAATTTATTAACATCATGCCAGCATGGTTTCAGACCTAAACATTCCACTTGTAGTGCTTGTTGTGAAACTATAAACTATGTCACTAAACAAATGGACCAGTATAATTATGTCGCAATAATATTCTTTGATTTAACTTCTGCCTTTGACACAGTCAATCACAATTTTCTATTACAAAAATTAAATGAAACAGGAATAAGAGGCAATGCTTATGAATGGATGCAATCATACCTGCAACATCGCAGTTTAGTTATGAATATCAATGGATATAAAACACAGCCGTTCGAGGTCAACACTGGGGTGCCCCAAGGGAGTAATTTGGGACCGATACTATTTTTGCTGTATATAAACGATATGCCTAGTCATATCACTTCAGGAAAAGTATTAATATATGCAGACGACACAACGATCATTATATCAGATAAGTCTAAAGACCAATTACTGAACAAAATTGCAAACGCAACAAAAGAATTTAACATATGGTGTCAACTTAATCACTTAATTGTTAATCTATCTAAAACCAATTATATAATACTTGACCGTGGCAATAATAATAACTTAAACATTAAATATAACAATATATCATACAATAACAATCTAATATCACAAGTGAGCAGTACTAAATTCCTAGGAATATACATAGCTGCAGATTTAAAATGGACAGATCAGATTAACAATGTGTGTAATAAACTACAAAAAATATATTTTTATATAAAATCCTTAAAAAACATATTCAATAGTGATACGCTTCTTATGGTTTATTATGCGTTTGCATTTAGTGCTATGAAATACTGCATATCTGTGTGGGGACATAGTTCAGAATGCATTAGAGTATTTAGGCTACAGAAAAGAATTATTAGAATTATTTACGACTTACCTTACAGACAATCATGTCAAGAAACTTTCAAAAGAAACAATATACTTACATTCTATAGTCTGTATGCATATGAACTAATACTATACATAAAATCAAATATAAAAAACAATATACAGTTAAACGGCGATATTCATAATTATAACACGCGAACTTGTAACGATGTACATATAGACCAGCATCGTACAACAAAATACCATAATAGCCCCATGTGCAAAGGTAGCGCTTACTTCAATAAATTACCTAACAATATCAAATCAATTGAAAATTACAACTTATTTAAAAAAAAAGTAAAAGCATATCTTTCAAAAAAATGTATGTATACCTACCAGCTACAATAATAGGGACGGAATGATTACCTTTTACCGTAGAATTTTTATTATTGGATGCACTTCCATTAATAAGATTTTCTGGTGAGGGGTGGATATTCCACTTCTATTTTTTATTGATATATGCTAATTATAAGTATGTCATGATCCCCATTATAATTATAATTTTAATATATTTTAATATGTACATTTGTTAATGTCGATTTTATACATGTAATGACGATTTTATACCATGTGTGGTCTCAAATGAATAAAGTATTATTATTATTATTATTATTATTATTTATTTGAATCAAGGCGCCTTTTAGAAAAGAATAATTTCTTTGTCATCTATATGCATCCGATCTCCATAGAGTATTTTTAATGCAGAAAAAGCTATAAGAATTGCTTTCAATCTAGGCTTTCGTGACAGTTGTAAAAATTATTTTAAGGCAAATCAAATATTAACAGTTCCATCTATTTACATTTATCACTCTCTATGTCATTTGCAGAAATTTGTTACTAAATATCCAACTCACAGTACAAGGCATAGCTACCAAACGCGTAATAAGAACTCAATTATTCTTCCGAAACCAAATCTTAGTCTTTATCAAAACAGCCCCGAATACTCTGCCCTAAATTTCTATAACTGCCTTCCTATAAAACTGAAGAATTTACCTTTTCTTAAATTTAAAAGGGAGTTTAAATCATTTTTAATTAAAGCTTGTCAATATTCAGTACAAGAATTTTTTTTAAATTAATTATAATTATGAAATTTATAACGAACTCCTGCTGTATATAGCTATTATGGACAATAAATTTATTCAATTCAATTATATTCTATAACAAAAAAAAGGGCAGAGTAATCTAAATGTACAGACTATATGAAGATTTGGTATTGTCTAATAAATATAGAACAATGAATGATATCTTGAGATAACGGTTTATTACAGTTTGAAAACATTAACGATTAAAGTAATTATAGTCGACTATCATATTAGTAGTAACTGCGGGCGTGTTTTGAATAAAAAAATGTTACATGACATATCTAAATTTTTATTACTTATTCAAATATGTTATCCTTTAAATCATAGTTAATTTTTTTAATAAATAATAATTAAATATCAGACGTAATTTAACTACACCACTATAATTCGTATAATGTATTTGAGAGAGACAGATATAGTTCAAACATGGCTGAGTTCTTTAGAATTTTTTTAGGTAACATTTCTCTAAAAATAATATAATCTATATATTATATCCTTTACTTTTTACGTTATCTAAAAGAGTCAAATTTTCAGTTTTCCAGAATTTTGTCAGGAGCCAATTATCATTTAATTCAATAACTAAATAAAAAATAATATTTTTTACAATGAATAATATCCATAAATAACAAAATTAAATTTCCAATTTTTATCTGGTAAACTAACTTAAAGATCGAATAGCCCTAATTCATTTTTGTTTTTTTATTTATATAGTCACTTTCTGGCACCGCTTTTCTCGTGTAGATTTGTAGTTTGTCGCGGATAATCTCAGGAACTACTGAATCGATTAAATAAATTATTTAAGCGCGTTTAAAAGCCTACTTTTTCCCGAGCAACGAGGGCTACAAACACATACTATCACTCTAATGGCCATATTCACCGAAGATAAGTAGTTATTTATTCAAGTAGCTATTCCTCCGCATAAATAGCGATAATTCAATTCACCAACCATAATTATGTTTACTGCAGGTATAAATCTATTCTGTCTTACTTCGAGGGTATATATATTTATTCGCCTGATAAAATAACAATAGCCGCCACATAGATCATTATAATTATCTAACCTATAAACGTGGAGTATTATATCTACAGTTGCTTTTGTGAATTTATTTATGTGTTGTTTATTAACCTTCTGTGAAGTGTCAAACATTAAAGTTAGTGGAAGTTTTGTGTGCAATTCGGTTAGTATGAAACATTATTATTTTGTGAAACTTTTTTTACGTTTACGTACACTAACGCCATCGATCGGATTTTTGGGTGAACGTCAAAATATTCAACAAAAAGTATAGTGCAGTGTGTCTTTATTCTTCAACTAACTGTTTTACCTCATAATTTGGTTGGTGAATTGAAAGTAAATTTTATTCTAACGAATAAATTTGTTCCACAATTAGTAACTTCAAACTTTTATTGTGTGAATATGGGCTTAAGACAAATGGAGGACGAGCATGCGTGAAAATTTAGAGCAATCCGAGGATCCAGCACACCACGGGCGTATATAAGGGGGGGTTTAGGGGGTCCGAACCCCCCCCCATTGAAGCCCCGCGCTAAAAATTTTTAACCACGCGACGCGCGCTTTTTTAACATTCACATACAAAATTATCAAAATACCTTTAGTTTTAATACAGTTTCAAATGAAATTTAACTTTATGTCAGAGTTTCATGTCAATTATTACTTTTATGTATTAATCTAATACTTCAAAATTAATTTTTTTCGTTACGTCTTCTAGTTTACAAAATTCAAATTCAAAACTCTCCCGCGCGGTTATCTGGGTAATGGGCCAATGGCCATCTAGTACGTTGGCCTCCTGCTGCCGATCTTAGCGACAATTGACAGATGTTACCGTAACATCTGTCAATTGTCGCTAACATTGTTACGAAATTTGTGATCCAGTGATGTGTTGATTCAATCTGAGTGAAACGTCTCGAAATTAAAAATAAATAATGAAGCGAAAATGTCAGCAATCTCTTTTATATTTTTTTCCTAAAAAAGACAGACCTAATGAACACACCTCAAAAGACAATGACATATCTCCGACTGATGCAGAATCTTCTGATAAAAAGTCAGCAGAAGTGGGTCCGTCCCCTAAAATTGACGATGAAGCGACAATGTCATTTCAGCTCCAATAACTGCTGTAAAGTAGTAACATTTTTCCTGAATAAAGTGCAGTGTCGGACCCCCCCCCTCTTACGGAAGCTATAGCTACGCCCGTGCAGCACACGATTTCCGGGATAATTAATAATTGAAAAGATTGTTGATCTTGATTATATCGTTGGTAAGCTAAAATTTACTGTGGTGCGAAATCAGGTCGAAAACCACTCAAAAGGCACTCGGTTTATTGACTTCATTAAGAGATAAGTTCTTATAAACACAACCAATATTATAATTATAAATTGAAAATAGATTGTACAAATACCAGAACTTGTGGATATTCTGGACGGTTATCAATCAGTGCGTGCAGGTCATATTTACTTGTGCCGCGTCAAAGATACCGCTTGACTGATGCGAACCACATTCAGTAAGGACTAGAATCATATACATACAGGAGACATCCAAGGTTCTGTTCAGAATGCAGCCAAATGCGTTCTCTTCTTAGTGATTCGAAACTATTCCCACTATAATATAATATAATTATTGACGTAAAGATAATAAAATAATTAACACAAGATGATAAATTTAATATCTACAATAATCTAAATCTTGTTGTTTGCAGGCTGTGTCCAAATACTCAAAAGATAGTTTATATTGTTGCGCACTCCCCCTTGGGACGACTATGCTTTTCGTCGAATATTCTCGCAACAGCAACAATGGACCGCAGGTATGAGGGTTTTTGTGGCAACAATGAATGTAGGTAAGAAAGGCCGAGAACTTTCTGGAAAGCTACCTGACGCCTATAAATACGAGTCAGTCAGTTAGATACAGCGCGTGGATTACAGATAACTGTGTGACATAAATTGCTCAGTCGGTACAATAGGACCGAGGCAACTGTTAATACATAAATGTAATACTAGTGCAGTGCGGTTTAATAAACCATTAAGTGCAGTTACATAAATCTGGTTTAACATAAATAACTTTTGTAAATAATTGTGTGTATATATAAAAAACTAAAATTATACCTTGGGGGTATTTATAGTTACATTATGATCGAAGAAGACAGTCGAAAGCTAAATATGATTTCCAATATCAAACAAATGAAAGTTTTCTACTAAATGTACCCCACGATTTTATGTTAGTTCAGTCAAAGTCATTTATGGTGACTCAGAATTATTTAAAAAAAAACTATTAATATTGAAGTTGTTGGTCCTGTCGCCCAATTGGCAGGAATTCTTTTTTTTCCAGATAACGCCCGTCCATCTTAATCAATTCCGAACGCGGTCTTCTAGGTAGAAGTAGATATACAAAATACACATATAGATAGATAGATAGATTGAGGTGTGCTTATGTTCTCTCTGAAGCACTGGCTGGAGAGTAAACAGCGTTAAATTATCGGTCAACGCCAGTGTCCGTCTGCAAACCAAAGATATTAAGATGAATGGACGATGGGTACGGTTACTGGGTGGCTTGCACACAAACACTGGAAATTACATAATATATCAGTGCCGTGCACTCGTCATTTTATAAAACGGTCGCAGTACCTCACCAGTGTCACGTATTATTAAAAAAATATATACAGAATGATCCATTTTAATCTTACCAGGCAGATATTTAAAAACGGTGGGGTTGAAAAAAAAAAGTTTCCAACAAAAGTTATACGGTTAATAGGGGGACATCGTTCGGGGGCACAACTATCTCCCTTACCACCAACCCTTCTCGGGGGTGGGGGTAAATTGAATTTTTTAAATAGCAACCACCATTTTTTTATGACGTATTTTGATTGAGTTGGCAAAAAAAACAACTTTCGTTGGAAACTTTTTTTTCGAAAATGCAAATCTGTCAAGTTACCGAGCTGTCAAAATCAAATTTTTCAAAATTCAATGGGAAGGTAATTGAGAAAATTGCAGGTGAAAAATAATTTTTCTTGAGTATTTCATGGACAGGACGGGATTTTTGAGATTTGACAGTTGTCAATATTTCTGGATCATCTGGGTCATCATAGGGTCGACGTCTTCTTTGCCGGTGGACAAATCCACCTCGACCCCGATCCAGTAAGGCGAGAATGGTGTTATGACAGTAAATCTAGTAATTCAACAAAAATCTGGTGTCAACTGTCACTTGCTGTGAAAAGTGCAAAGTCTGCTTTCTAACAACTCCAGAACCAGTCGAGTATTTCCGCAAGAGTTCATTCTCGCTGTCAACAATTCTGTCAACGAAAATTTGACAGTTGACCCCTCTCGAAATCTCGAAAATCCCGTCCTGTCTATGAAACTTGGATTCGACGCGTCGAAACGCGAATTCGTGCGTGGCATAATTTTGAGCGGTTATCCGGTCAGTCACGCGTTTTTTATTTAAATATCCGGGACAAAAAGTGTTTATTTTTTCATAAAAAATCAGAAACTGCAAAAAACGGGGTCCCCATTTAAAAAAAATGAGTGCAAGTGCATTAAAAATGCATAAAAAAATCCGGCAATCGATTTCCCCCCTGAAATTATGAAGATTATTACAGGGAGTAAAATTCCTTTGAATGCAACCTAAGGGAATAAATCAGGTGTTCGGTTTTTAAAAAACCATACTGTATAGTGTATAGTTTCCGTCAAAACGGACTTAACGTCAGAGAAGTCACAGGTAAATGCTAGTAAATGTAATAAAATAGCTGTAGAAACTGCAGTTTTCACTGGAACTAACAATTTTATTGGATAAATCGTCAATACGACACGCCATAAAACACTCACTGTCTTTTGTTCTCGCAGATGTGTTTACTGACAAGAAAAACTACAGATCGAAAAATTTCAATTCTTCGTGACGCGAAGAGCCGTACACAACTGACTACCGAAAATCTCGCACTAATAAGTAAAACTATTCCCTATCAGTTTCGTAAAGCCTGGTAGATGCACTTTGACTATGATACTATAACCAGTGTATCTCAACCGTGAATTCTTTAAGTAATCAATATCAAATGCGAATATGAGTTTGTTTGTTTGTTACGCTTTCTGAACAGATTTCGATAAAATTTGGCAAGGAGATAGATTGCATCTTGAGGAAGGTCATAGGGTGCTTCATATGGGATGCATGGCATTGAAACCCTTCATTCTCCATAGATCAAGAAGGTTTCTGCTTAGGACTGCACGGGTTGGATCTGGAGAAAAGGGTGTCAAAAGAGGGTTAGCTGGGATCGAATGCCGGAATGTTCTTGAATGTTCTAGAGGATTCCGGAATGTTCTAGAGGATTCCGGAATGTTCTAGATTAATCGAGAATATTGTAGATGTTCCGAAGTGATACAGAATGTTTTAGAATGTTTGATATTTCAAAATTTTGAAAATGTTTTAGAATTTAGATTGTTCCAAAAGATTATAGCATTTTTTAAAATGTAAAGAATAATCTAGATGTTTCAGAAAGTTCTAGAATGATCAATTCGAGACTGTCCTAGAATGTTCCAGACTGTAAGAAAATATTGTAATATAGTTAATTAACTTACTTCTATGATTTAAAATAAAAAGATGATTAAATAAAAAATGTCTGTGTTTTTTGGCACTGCGTCCCGAGTCTTTTATTTATTTATTTATTTTTTTTTATTTAATAAAACAAAAACAAAAATGTGCTTCGACTACTGAGGTCATTAGCACTTCTGCCGTAAGGCATATTATGCAATAAGCATAGTCTTTTATTTCTTTCACCGAAAAGTGCCAGTCAAACGAGATCGTTCCTCGGACATGTTTCCCGATAACATGTCCGCTCAACAAAGGAAACGTTCCGTGTTCGTTTTGTCTATGGTTTGGGCAAGTCAACAGAAGACAGTTTGAGATGCACAGTATAGAGAAAGATGTCCTCGAAACGTTCAAATCGAACAGAAGTAATGCGAACAGAAAGACGTGTAGACGTGAAGTTCTGCGGATGAACGGAGGCACACATCAGAGACCGGCCGGAAGTTCAATCGGTGAGGAGCGAGGCGAAGCCCGCTGTGTACACAGGGCAACACACACTGGCAAAGTGACCGCACGGGAGATGAGATAAGTTCCAACGGAAGTGTATGGACTTGCCAACGACAACTGACAACAAAGGCAACTGAATTCGGCAGAATAATGGCGGTGTCTCTGAAGCGCTTCAGTAGACAAGCCAAGAATATTACAGCACACATAACTTACTTTTAACAACACTAAAGAGCGAGATAAGATCTATAAAAAACGACTCTTTTACCGCCCTGGAAACGTGCAGTGTCTTTATATAAGTAAAAAAAATTGGTTGTCTGTAAAGTCGGTTTACGGACGATAGTTTTACGTTATAACGTATTCCGCCCGAATATCATATTTAATAATACATAACCTAAATTTTAGTAGCTGTCAAACTATATTTTTACCGACTAATAATTTGATCAACCAAAGCAAAATACATATTTTTAAGCAATTATAAAAGACATTTAAAAGAATGTATATATATTATATATTTATTAACAAACTGTATAATTTATCTAGGCCATCTGTCAGATGTAGCTTTCGCTGGAACAGCCGAAAAGAATGTTGAACGCACACTACTCTCTGACGTCACGCGAGAAGAGAGAGACTATCGCTTATATCGCGCTCTCGCTTGCGGAACGTTACTCTTTTTCGTGCGTGCAGCCGGTGTTTCATCAATTTATAAGACGTTATCACGTCAAAAAATTATAATACCAACAATTTTGTTTTATTACCTTTGAACTTTTATATCTATAGGTACTAATATATAAAGCTGAATTTGTTTGTTTGGTTGATTGGTTGCACGCGCTAATCTCAGGAACTACTGGTTCGAATTGAAAAACATTTTTTTTTGTTGGATAGCCCATTTATCGAGGAATGCTATAGGCTATATAATGTCACGCTACGACCAATAGGAGCGGAGCATCAATGAAAAATGTTGCAAAATGTAACTCAAAATTTTTCCGTCCGACAAAAACTATTTGAACGGTAACTCTCCGATCATCTCGGTAAACTAAGATGAATGTGCGTACTCATGTCCCTCCCTTCCCTATTCGTTCTTTTGCACTCGGGTGAAACCGGGCGGGACCGCTAGTGAATTATATGTATTTAATGAAATTTCTTTATTTTTTTATTATTTTCTCGTATTGTAAACTAATTTTGAGTTATGTTAAAAATTTCAAGTCTTTATGTCATCAGGAAATTAGTTTAAAATCAATTACAAAGTTCCGCCCGACATACACGAAAAGCAACTTAATATAAGAACGTGGTAAAATATTATGGTGACCTTGACCCATAAAAATATTCAAAAAACTGTGATTTCTATTTTCGGGCCCATTACAATAACTTCCCAATGTACTGGGAAGTTAAAAATGTTCCCACAAACAGCGTTTACTTGCAACTCCAAAAATATCGACAATTGCGAGTATTACCACAAATTCACGACAAAAAATCCATTAATTCTTTGAAAGTATAGGGTAAGACTGAATGAAAAGTAGATTTATCCTTGACTACTCGTCTCCCTTTTATTACGTCACACCATGAATTAAACAAAATCTTCTTTTGGATGCGCCGAGTTCGCCTTTCGGCATATCTACAAACATAGCTACTTGAGTCAACACACTGTTGTTTCTTCCACCCACAGCAGAAACTCTGATGTACTTCCACCCTTGTTAGTTAAACTTACAAAGTAGGTACGTGGTTGTTGACCGCTGCGTTCTTATGCAGATTCGAGGGTTCATCTTGTCCAAACTTTCAGATTCCCATCTGCCCTAAGCATCCACGGATGTGGTGTTTCAGGGCTGTCACCTGATGAAAAGTAAATTCCAGGAAACAACAGAAACAATACTTGGAAGATTAAAAAAAAACAATTGGGTTCCTTCAAATGGGTGGAGCTTCAAAAACATGGCGACGATGGGGTATCATTTACAATGGTTACTATATAGTAAACAGTGCAATTGTGAATTTTTTTAAGTGTAACTAAATGATAAGTATCAGCACAATATGTAATTGGGCTGATACAAATCACTAAAACGAAATTTCGTTGAAGGGGAACGTATATTTAATGCCGGCCATATCATAAAATTAGGCAAAAATTCAATTGAAAGAGAGCCTTCAAGTAAGGTGAATTTTAATGCTTTCTGTTTACAAACTTCCGATTTAAAGAGTAATCCACAAGAAATAAAAATGGTAAATAGAGATATTATATCAATGCAGTGTTGATGAACGTTGCAAACATATTGTTGAAACATTACTTTATTGCAACAGGTAAGTTCCCAACCTAAAAATAGTCATTTGTCAAAATGTATTTTCAATTTTTTTTTCCTAATAAAATTCTTAATGTTACTTAGTAATAATAACTATTCAATTCATAAATTAAGTTTTCAATACTAAGACTAAGTGTAATACCTACTTACTTGGTAAAATAACTAGTCATCTGCATTGAAATGGCGTGGTACTATTACAACCTTTTACTAACTTTTTATTTGTGTTTGCACGAGGTGAAAACTTCGCAGGTCATTGACAGTACGATTCACATACTTGTTTCTCACATGTTAGTTAGTAAGTTTCGCCGCCAGATAGAGTAGTCCATATCGCGGATCCCCATACGAAACATATTTTATTTTCAAATTTACTGATTATCACCGTTTTGTTTTCGATACAATGCACTTTAAGAAACATAGCTTTAAAAAAAAATTATACGTATATTCGGCGAGTCCTGAACATTTTTATTACAACGTTAGCAATTTCCATGACATAAGGTTTAAAAAATCGGACAAATACAGGATAATTCCCGAATTCCGAGAGAAGTGACGAGTGGCAACCCTAGTGATATTTCAAGCCTTTTATTCAATGCTTTGATTTAATTACTCAACACAACGTACACAGGTCGTAGGTAACTATTGATTTAAGGCATTATATTAATCTATAAAAACAACACAGTGAATAAAATAGTAGTTTATGTATCTTGTTCGTATACGAGGAAGTGACATTATGTTAAAACGAGTTATGAGCGAGTCAAAATATCATGACGAACAATAAAAATACTACATTTTTTACACGTACCAACTGTATTGCTGATTTCACATCATAATAAGCATATGCATTTGTAATATTTTTGACAATTATATTCGGCCATATTGGATTTATATGTGACTTGTTTACAATAACAATTTCTACTAAGACTAATGATTCAGAGATGGGAGTGGTCGAAATCGATTCAGCGCAGTTCTTTCTATAAGAACGACCTCAGTTGTAAGTCGTATATGTAAACAATAATATGTCCAAAATTTCTGGGATTTTTTAAAAACGGAAAAAGAAAAAAGGTATTACCCTTCTTACTAAATTGAAATTTTTTTGTAAAATAAATTCGCTCTGTTTCGTTTGATATTATGCATAATTAGGTATAGAAAAAGTCATTCTGAAACGATTCCGACCATTCTCAACATCAGTAAGTCGTTTGTAAACAATATGTCACAGATTTCTGGGTTTTTGAAGTAAAACTTCTTCATGCACGCTTGACTTGGGGAGTAAGCTGGTAAATGCCTGACGAAATCGTTTACGGAAGTGCATCATCGGAGTTGAGAGGGAGATATAAGTTAGTGAGTGCGACAAAGACGGAGCATTAATACAACTATTTGACGTTTAAAATAAAAACCACTGTTTTTTTGTATCAAAAATACATTTCATCGAATTTTGCTGCATTTTGTAACGGGAAACAATGTAGGTTAGTTAATTAATCCTTTTAAATGTATTATAAGTTATGCTAATAAATATATATACATATTTTGCTTATTAATTAATCAAAAATTATATTTTGTAGATATGTGCTACAGAGTGAGGTTATATTGTGTTCGATAAACTTTGAGACGAACCAACTGCATATTATTGTTCGCTTATGGATTTAACATGAGCGAATTTGAGGTATTTACGCATTAGTCTTAATAAATATATTTAAAATAATTATGACAGGAAGAAGTTTTACTTCAGTCGTGTGGTCTAAAGCACACTCGCTTTTTTTTAAAAACGGAAATTATTAAGCAACCATATATTATACCTTAAACCATTATTTTTCACCCACAATGAATCAGTATAAAGTAGTCAAATCATTTGATATCGTTCTGTATTCATAGTTCATAAATTACGTACCAAAACTGTTACTAGGAGTGCATTTATGTTTGCGTGTAAGTGTTAACGCGTCACCTGGGAATAGCGAAGCAACGCTCGTGCATGTCATAGATCATACGTAAACTGCAGGCAATACACAGATGGTTCAACTATCGTGTTTCTGTACTACTTTCTAACTAGGATCGAGTCATTTTACCTTTCAGGATTCCAGTTTTTATTGGAGTTAACTAAATTCAAAATTGACGATAACTTTAAATAAATAGCCTTTGTCTTAATTTTAAAACCTATGTTGTGAGCTAGCAGACGAGTCCGCAGTGACGTCATTTTCAGCTTCGTACCCAGCCTACCGGCCAGAAGAACTCCAAGCAGTGTTTCTAGCCTCGTGTGCAGCGGCCTTAATACAAAGTGTGAACGTGCCAAGTATACTACAGTCTCATAAAGCGCCCGCGCGTACACACAAGAGAGTCGAGAGCGATGGCGTAGAGGGGGCATGACGGCATAAGAGAGCGTAAAGCCGTTTGTACTGCCAAGCGCGCCAATAGATGTTTCACATTAAAAAAATCCCCGCCAATAGGATTTTTCTTAGAGGCTCTACATAGGACCTGAGTATTAAAAAAATACTCAGAGGTATTGATATGTAAAATTTTCCGCAGAATTCGAATATGAAATAATAAATTATGGTTCCCATTTAAAACGTCGAAGTTATAGGCCCTACGAGACCCTTTTAGGGTCCTCGGGCCCAAAATCTAATTTTGCCATTCAATAGACAGGAAAAAGTTATTAAAAAAATCTATTTTGAAATTTTTAGTCCGGCTCACCCAATAAGAAATATTAAGCCGTTCCGGAACTTTTGTAGCACTCTGTATAAAAAACTCTCGTTTCACGATGTTCGTCCGCGCTAATCTCCGAAACCACTGAACCTATTTTAATGAAATTTGTAAATGTGTCTTGCTTGGTCCACCTACGCTATAGGATAGTTTTATTAAATATTTTGTACAAAATTACGGTCCTTTGTGAAAATAAACTGTTTTAGTGACATGTAGCGACATCTCATAGAATTTACTTAAAGCAATTAGTTCAGAAGCAAATCTGGTAGAATTTGCTCAAAGCTATTAGTTCAGACGCCGGGTCGCAAACGAAATACATTTTGCAGAATTATATCTATCGCACCCGGGTGAAACCGAGAAATTTTCATAAATATAGAAAAAAATGTAAATATTTTATTATAATATGAAGAATAGATTATTACAAATTTTATTATATTACTTACTATTATCTCCTTCCACGAAATACTGAAGATCTCAAACAGTTTCTTACCTGAAACAAAAAAATGTAATAGTTTAGTTTTTATTAAAATAAATTTTAGTATCGAAAATCACCATTTATGCAAGAATTAAATTATTTCTAAATGAATATTTACTTTTATGTTGTTTAAAATAATTCGATTAAAAAAGTCTATATTAAAATACCATCTACCGGGGAGATCGTACAGTTATATTTTAGCATCTGCGCTCAGTATTAAACAAAGAAAAAACTCTAGTATGGGCTATGTGCAGTCAGGCGGAGTTACAAATTTTTCGTTGCGAGCGTTTGTGGTGAGCACTAGGGGAAACTTCAAGCTCAAATTTTCCGTATGTCAATGAGCAATATTTATTAAAAATGAAAATAGTTATAATTTTATGAAGTTTTTTAATTACAAAGAAAACATATAGGAACTCTAAACGATCTGGAAATGCTTGTTGTGTTCCGGCTGTTGCGCTGATGGCGATTTAAGTAAAATAAACACCATTGGCGCCCTAATTTGACGTTCCGCTGTCAGTGTAAACAAATTAATATGTTTTTCTTTTTACATTTTTTTTTTGACATTTCATGGCTAACTAAAGTTTTTGACTTATCACCTTGAAACATGTCGCGATTTCCATAAAAAGTGAGTTCAATAATTCTCTATTACCCACTAGCGGCGCTAATAGGCTTCGTGCACACAGTCTATAGGAAAATAAAAATGAAAATTACAAAATCATTCAAATTCAAAAATACAGACACGACTAATATAGAAATTTAATTTATCGATTTATATTTTTTATTAAAAGTTGATTGTGCTTTTCATTTACGTTCTCTAATTTTCATACTTTTCATCTAAGCTACAACCCTACGCCTGATCTTGAATAGATTTTAAAACAAAATCGAATTAACAACTATACAATATAACCCTTAAAAAACTTGTAGGTATATGCAAAACAAAAAAAAATCAAATATTTATCGTTTATGATTCCCCCAGTACGAATTCCCTACGCTATTAAAATGGACACACGATAATATCTATACACAAATGTGTATTTAATTGACACAAACAATCACTTCCCTACATGTAATTTGTACAGAGTTCAGTTCTATTTATATTCAAATTTCCGCGTTCACAAAAACATTATTTTAAAAATATATAAGTTGGCTCGAAAACCCGAGCCGCCATGTTTAACTACTGTTACGTCATTGTTGCAGTATTCAAACAAGTGCAAATCTACATGTAATTTGTACAGAGTTCAGTTCTATTTATATTCAAATTTCCGCGTTCACAAAAACATTACTTTAAAAATATATAAGTTGGTTCGAAAACCCGAGCCGCCATGTTTAACTACTGTTACGTCATTGTTGCAGTATTCAAACAAGTGCAAATCTACATGTAATTTGTACAGAGTTCAGTTCTATTTATATTCAAATTTCCGCGTTCACAAAAACATTATTTTAAAAATATATAAGTTGGCTCGAAAACCCGAGCCGCCATGTTAACCTACTGTTACGTCATTGTTGCAGTATTCAAACAAGTGCAAATCTACATGTAATTTGTACAGAGTTCAGTTCTATTTATATTCAAATTTCCGCGTTCACAAAAACATTACTTTAAAAATATATAAGTTGGCTCGAAAACCCGAGCCGCCATGTTTAACTACTGTTACGTCATTGTTGCAGTATCCAAACAAGTGCAAATAAGGCTCGACATCGTTTACACGAGACTCGTTTAGTGTCGTGTGTTCATATAGGTACAAGTCTGACGTCACACTCTAAACTATCATGACGTCAAAAAATTGCAATTTTAAAATTGATGTAATAAATTAACACATTGTTTTTCAGAATATAACACGATAAATTCTGATTTATTCCAGACAATTCTTACATAAATTACCGTATTCACATATTTTAATTATTTATTTTTTATAGTGTCAAATACCGTATTAGCGTCTGTCGCCGCGCGAACAAATCTCTTAATACGCGGTAAAACAGATGAAGGTGCGTACATATGCGATCCAAATTTCTCAAATTAACAAATGCGTGATTTGATAGATTAGATTAGATTGTAGATTATAAAAGTATATTCATATAGCTATTAATTAACTATATGAATCATTGCCTATCTACTCAATGTGCTGTGAGTGAACGCAGCAAAGCGTATCGAAAATATATCTGCGTCTCTTTCTTCGATGTAATTTCCCCATTTCTCCGATGATAGGATTGGTTGGTGTACTTGTATTCAATCTGAATAAAGTATCTCCGTTTCAAAACTTTGTCTTTTTTATGACGTTAACATGAGCGTACCCAGCTTTTGGCCCAGGAGGGGGCAAATTAGAAATTTCTTAAGCCGGGTCCCCCGTGCTTGTTTTGCCCTCCTAGATACGCCAGTGCTTACGGCGTAAAAAAAGACAGAAGTATATGTTTGCACCCTAATAGTTCGATTACGATTTTATTTCTATGCTCAGTATAGAATAAAAGTATATGATTCTTTCATACACGAAGGTAAGCACCGACTCGGCTATCCAACAACTCTATATCCGGGACTGATTTTACAACACTATTGTACAGTGAAAACAAATAAACTTTTTATTGACAGTACTATAAAAAATTGTACGTTTTTGATGAGTTCATCAAAACAGGCATTTTGTAATATTTTTTTTACTACCAAATCATGCAAATTTCCTTTCATAGCCCTCTCGATATTAAAAAATCAAATTTTTTTGTAATTGCTTAAATAAGCTTAATTACGCTTTTTTTCAGTGGATTGAAGCTGCCAATAAAACATTTAATAATTCTGAATATTGGAAAAGGTTTTTAAGTTAGCATTATCAGGGCTTGGTACCAAATCGTGTTTTCAATCAATATTCTCAACACAATAAAAATTCAATTATTATTGTGCGCTTCGCACAATTTTTTTTTTTAATCCAAGTATTTAGACAGTTTCTTTAAATAAAGTTCATCAGCAAGACAAATTATTTAGTAGCAACTCTTATCTAACATTTATTTTGATTTTTAATAAGATTAAGAAAATTCAGAGCCTGCGAATTGGAGGATAACAATATAGTATTTAAATAAAATTAACTTTCTCATAACACAACAAAACCTTTAATTTAGACAAAAATAACAGATATGAGAATCATACATGACTTCGATGTCCCAAAATCATTTTTAACACGAAAAAGTTCAGTGGAATACGACTCCCATATTCACCGAACACTATTAAAGATAAAAGCTACTAATCTTGGAACAAATTTATTCGGTAGAATAAAATTTACTTTCAATTCACCAAGCAAAATATCAGGTAGAAAAGTTAGTTAAAGAACAAATATACACTGCACTATACTCCTTGCTCTTTTTGATGAATATTTTGACGTTCACCCAAAAATCCGACCGAAGGCGCTAGTGTAAACGTCAAAAAAAAGTTTCACAAAATAATAATGTTTTATCCTAACCCAATTGTACACAAAACTTCCACTAACTTTAATGTTTTACAACTATACACTTCACAAAAGGTTAATAAACACATGCATTTTACAAGAGCAAACTGTAGACATAATACTCCACGTCTATAGGTTGGGTATTATGATCTATGTGGCGGCCATCATTATTTATGTTTATACCCTCAAAGTAAGACAAAATAGATTTGTACCTGCAGTAAACATAATTATATTTGGTGAATTGAATTATCGCTATTTATTCGGAGGAATAGCTACCTGAAGAACAAATGAACCGAATAAATAATTACTTACGTTCAGTGCATATGGCCATTAGTCGATATATCCTCAAAAACACCGAATAGATTGGTTCTAAAATTAATAAACGCCGAATCCTTACTGACAAGTTTTGTTCAATTGAGTAATCAGGTAATGAAAGAAATAAAAGAAGTTCACCATGACTATTGCCTAATATTATTATAGCGTATTGTAAGATTAAATGATGAATCCTGGTGGCATAGGATCGATGAACTAAGCAAATACTGAAGGTTTAGTATTTATTGCATTTTATTGTCTGACGTTTCGGCAAACTTTATGCCATCTTCGGAGAATCTAGAAGAGTTATTTATAAAAAGTTTTAAATTATTGTTGTTACAGTTGTTATTGTTGAAGTTATTGTTCTTAAAGTTGTTATTGTTAAAATTAAAGTTAAAAATTCCAATTCCGATTTAAGTAGTTCGTTAACTGTCCACCACTTTCGCAGTTTTCAATCGACGCAATCCGAAGTTACACTGTCTCAACGCCCGCCGGGCACCACATATTGCAGACTTGCCATCCGCGCTCACTGCTGTTACGCAATATCGGTCCGTCTCTCGTATACTGTTTAAAATTTTAAATAGGCCAAAACAACGCGGAACGATCCCCTTGTTTAAAGCGTACCAATCAGTGACGCAATCGAACGTAAGTCGTTCTTAAATCAGGCCAACTTTTACGAATGTGTTTTGTTATTTGCATACGCATACAAACGACACGACATAAAGAAGCAATGACATCACAAATGAATATCATTATAATGTGTGCGGTGTCGTTTGTCATTTGTTACGTTATGTACGGTATAAGTATGGCGTGTCATAGCTCACTAAACGGTCACATAATAGCTCTAAGCACGTGTGTCAATCATGTTTATGTGTATGTGTGTGCGTTGTACAGATTAATGCTAGCCATATTTATATTGTACAAACTTAACTATAGATTTTAGGTAGAAAAATTACTTTACCAGTTTAAATTTTGTAGTTCAGATAAGATTGTACGAAATACATTGATTTAACAAATGTAGGGATGTGAGAATATTGAGTGTTCCTTTTTGACACAAATCAATATCGATTCAATATTATGGGACGGTTGTCCAGCAGCTGTCTGTCTGTTCCGTCATGTCTCTTTGTAATAATAGTATATTGTGCGACTAGTGAGAGAAGGAGAAGATTCCATGAGCGTTAAGTACGTGCGGTAACACGTGAGTGGAATATTCTCCTTCGATCAATAGTTGCACATAATACTTTATTCAACTAGCACGAGTAATATGTAATCGGGGCCCTGATAAAAGAGGGAGAAATAATAAATCACTTCATTGATTGACGTACCCACCGCCCTCGATGCACACAAGATGGCTCTGACTTTCGCTGAAATTCGATGCTGTTTTCATATATAGGTACAAATCGCTACCGCGTTCCTATTGGTCTAGAAACTGTGCAGTAATATATTACCGTACAGTTTCGGCTCATTATTCGCACTCTAAGCGTCAACATGAAGTAATTTATTATTTCTCCCGAATTTGGCAGGGCCTCGAAATTATATATTACTCACGCGTGTTGAATAATATTTATTTATATTAGTTATATACTCATTATTGCATTACGTTAAAATGATTATTAAATTATTTTTATTTATGCTCGATTTTCGTATATTTTCTTTAGTATCTTTTAAGCTATGCATTTCAAAATTACAAAAAAATATATTTACAAGTTTGATTTTTCACAGCTTCAGGGGATTGAGAACTTGAGTATTTCCAGAGAACAAGGGTCTTGACAAACGGACAACGAAGTGGTCCTATAAGGGTTCCTTTTTTTTTGAGGTACGAAACCCTAAGGCCTCTTGTTAACGACAACGGATAACGGTCCGATTTTTGACGGGCGACGGGCCGACGCGCAGTGTTCAAATAGGTTAGTGCGGGTGTTTGTTAACGCGACGGGCACGTAACCGTTGCAACAAAACTCAACGGATACCCGCACGTCGCCCCTCGGCGCGACGGCGGTCGGTTCGATGGAGTGGACCACGTCATTTTATAGAAGTCTGTTGACGACGACAGATGTGCGCGTACGTTTTTACCTATACCTATCTACCTTGTGCTGTTCATTGTGAATATGGAGTTTAAAATTGATACGGTCTTTCTTTAAATCCTTCATGAGAGTATGGAATACTCCATAAGACTCTCTTTCTAATAAAATACGGTAAACCCATAGCTTCCTTCTTTTTCTTCTGCTGTTTTTTTGTATAAATAGTAGGCTAGAAGAAGCTTTTTCTTTGCACTCGACATTGTACTTGCATTTCTTCGCCCTTCAAGTATAGAACTGATATCGATAACAACGGACGCGCTCATGTTATATTAGCGGATCGTGTACAAAGGTAACCGTTTCGCGGGGGCCAGTTACCCGTCGACTAAAACGGTCGTTAACAACAGCCTTAAAAAAATGATCAAATGACAAATACAGACATTTAATAAGTTTCTACTCACTTTTTTCTTCATTTCTTTCGTTTTGTTTTTTGTACCAAATAAAGGAAAACTAAAACAACTTTACATTCCAAAGTTAGAATGAATAAAAACGATAAATATGAAATTTTATTGTCACATTTGAATATCAAATATAAAAGTTTTTAAGATACTTGAAAATTTTTGGTTTGGCATTAACATATTTATGTTTATGAATTATGTTCATACACACATTTATTCAATAAACAAATATTTAACAAAGCTATGAAATATTTCGTATTTTCCACTTTGTTTATTGCATTAGTACATAATATTTTGACAACTTTAAATAGGTCTATAATTATAGACTAAGGACAATAATATATACGTTTATTGCTCCTATTTACAACTTGCAAGCAAAAGGTACAGGATTCAAGCATATTATGCTTGGTCTTCCATCTGCCCATATGTAGATGTACAAAAGACAATTTACAAAATAGGACTATAAAAAATATTAATAGTACACTTTAAAGCTACAACAACGAAACCAAGATTGGATAATAAATCAAGTACTATTATCCGATAGAAGCTTATTTATATAAGATAGAGCTTTTGAGCTATATTTTAGAATGTTGTGTTTAAATACTGTAACAAAACTGTACTAGTTCGTGGTGTAAATTATTTATTTACAATAACAAACGTTTAACAAAACAGTTAAACATATTTCTTTAACGTAACAGAAACAAAACAACAAATTCTTACTAATAAAATAAAAGTATAAGTAACGAAGAATATAAAGTCACTAATTATATGTACATAAAATATTTACAACACACCAAAGTTTATCTAGTACACTTATTCACACTTAGCTATTAACTACATACAAGAGAATATTTATGTTAAACCAGATTTGTATAATTGCACTCAATGGTTTATTAAACCGCACTGCACTAGTGTTTACACAGCTCATTACATTTATTTATTTACAGTTACCTTGGTCCTACTGTACCGACTGAACAATTTTGTCATAGCTATCTACGTATCACTGTATCAATGAATGCCGTATCTGACTGACTGCGCTGACTCACCGAGCTCGTCGTATTTATAGGCGTCAGATAGGCTTTCCAGAATGTTCTCGTCCTTTCTTTACCTGTATTCATTGTTGTTGGCTTCTAGAGCATTCGACAGAAAGCAGTGGCGTATCAAAAGGGGGAAAACGCGCAACAATACAATGAAAACGAATGGTCTTCAACATCTTGAAAAGCAGTGTTTCCCAAACTTGGATCCGTGTGTGCATCTGAGGGGGTTCGTAGATTTATCTCTGGCATATATTGAAAAAAATACGCGACCGAATGTATTGGGCGCAGATCAGGTCATATTGCGAGTTTGCGTAAATTTTGCTAGTTCTAAAGGACCGTAGGTGAAAAAGTTTATGAAACGCTGCTGTAGGATATGGGAACTTCACGATGACAGTAATTGCCCTGTTTCATAAGATCAGACGTAAAAAGCTAAACACCCGGCTTTTTTCGCGTTTTGTCTAATAAACAATAAATATGCATAAAAATGAAAATGTATCTCCCGACCGGTTTTTCTTTATAAGAGCAAATAAATGTCACACTATGTAGATTTACAAACACCTTTCTGGTCTTGAGTGCCACCACAGTCCCACAAGAGTAATAATTTTTCAGTAATGCAGCGCGAACATCAAATAAAAAAATAAAAAAATCATGGTTCTTTTTCACATAAAAAAACTGTAGTGTTAAAAGAAGCAAAAATGTGATAAAAACTGCGATGAACGTAATAATCAGCAACATACGATTTTTATCTTTTTTTTCAGCGAAAGTCGCTCAAGCTACAGCATTATTTCGACTTAGCGCTGTGACGTTACTTTTATTACAGGGTTTATAGTTTAAAAAAAAACATACTTAAGAAACACGCTTTTATATAGCAATGTGCACTAAACAGTATTTTTTTTTAAATATAATAGCGATAGGATGTCTTCCCCAACTCGATATAATAATTTATATTTTTTTTTTGAATAAAACCAGTGGCGTCAAAGATACGGCCCGCGAGACTTGTCCTCCACTCAAACCATCTCAATATACGGTCCGCGACCGGACTCTATCCAGTGAGGATGATAGACACCTGACATCAATGAGCTTATCAATAACAAGAGACCTCAGGTGTCTGGATCGTTAATCTCAAGATAATTTACCCTTTTTATTATACCTTTATATGAAAATTGATTTAAACTAAATAAATACAAAATTTCAAATCTTTGATAACGTCTTCAATAAATAAAATTATCGACCAATTAATGTATTACTTAATTATTATTTTTTGTTAATATATTTGTCTGAAAAATTGGTCGATAATTTTATTTATTGAGTAAAAAATTTTATTTAGTATGTTTTTTAGATTTTAATTTAGAGCCTGGCCCGCTAACACACCCTAAATATTGTAGATAGCCCTTTATAAAAATCAGTTAGACACCCCTGGAATAAACACGCTACAATAGGTCATATGCATGCATTTTTTTATATTTTTAATAGATTATTTAGTCAACCATAATACGGAAAAAAATTGCTAATCATTTAAAAATGTAATATTATCATAAGAAAAAAAATATTAAATTTCACATTCAAAAATAGACAGTTTAAACAATCGGCCATGTTCGCGGGCTTATGTGACGTCATGATATACGATGCATGCCAACCTTGATGTCAAATTGTCAATGTTCTCAATGAAGTTTATTTGTTGTTGTCTCTAAATACTGACATAATCTTACTGTGAGACGACATCGTCGTCATGGAAACTGTTGTTGATATATACTCTGACGTCACGATGCGTTTTGAGAATTCGAAAATAGCGCTTATTTTCTACATTTCTTTTTTATTAGTTGTATTTTTTTCAGTGATTAGATTAATAAAATAACCATTACGTTATGATCAAGAACTAAAATATATTTCGAAATAAAAATTTTAACCAATTTGGAGTTTTATGCATATGACCTATTAATACAGGAAGTTCGTACGTTCGGTGATCGTAAAGCAAAAATAGTTGGCAAAACCAAAAGTGCACATCCCGCAAGTTTTCCACTGTATGATAAAAAAATAACAATTAAAAAATATTTTTAATAAATTTAAAATGATTTAAAAATTTAAAGAAAAAAATAATTAAAAATTGAAAAAATATTTTTTTTTAAGTTTGCAAAAATAAAAAAAATTAAGAACTATACATAATATAATATATAATTAATATCAAGTGGAATAAAATAAAACAAAATAAAAAGAAAAAAAAAAGAAAAACTCAATGATATCGTAAGGAATCGAACCCAGGACCTTGCCCTCGGGGATCCAACGGCATAACCATTACGCCACGGCTGCCTAATACATGTACTGGTGTTATCGCGGTATACAAGTGTAGCACTTGTTTTATGGATTACACTATATTTACACACAGCAATTATTATATTGTTTTTAAACTATTAGCTGTCAAAAATAATAAAAAATAAAACTGTTTATAAAAATTAAACTACTGAACACATTTTAGTGAATTTAAATAGGGTTCTGGTCTGATAGTAAACAAAGTGAATAAAATATAACCCAAGGCAATCCGACCAAAATTGCGATCTGTACAGTCGTGACGTACATACGTACGTACGTACATACGTACGTACATACGTACAGACCAACCGACAACTGCTGTTTGTGATTTTCAATTACAATTTTAATAGTATTTATGAACTCAAATTGATTTAAAAATGGTTCTATTTTATAGATTAGAATCTCCTCTTTTCAAAAAGTTTCAATTTGAATGGATTTCGTGTGAAATTAACTTAGATATAACTTCTTATATGAACGAAAGTCAGCTCTGACGCACAAAGCGATAATAAAGCACATACCGCTAGTTTAGCGGTATGTGCAACACATACCGCTAGTTTAGCGGTATGTGCAACAACCAATCAACTGTTGTTTAGATGTCGTTTCCATAGCAACCTTATTACATTTTAGATAGTCGCGAACAGCTATCATTTGTGTTTTTACGATAAACTCAAAGCTTGCTTGGAATTTATCTATGTTTTTTTGTAATTAATACGTAATTAATTAATTATCTATTTAATAAGCGTGCTTACGACCGAACTACGAAGCAAAATACTATACACCACACTGGCCGAAAGTGTGATAACCTTCCCCTGCGCACAGGGCAAGAATATCACACTTTCGGCCCTTGTGGTGTAATATACTATTTGACTAGAGATTATAGAATTTGTTTAATAATAACTATAGTTTTTAATTTTAAAACATTTTTCTTAAATTCAGTCTCTCGAAATGTCTATTTCAATAACTTCAAACACGATACGAAGAGTTCATCATAACATTACGAGATTCTTAAAATAATAATAATAATGTACGCTGCCGTTTCAGAACTCGCCACCCTCATTCTCTACCAAATTGAACTTCCTGGTTCGTTTCCCTGGAGACATATACCTCATCCGTCTCACTGCTGTTGCCGCTCTGTCAAAAACTTTTCAATCTCTCATACAAAATCAGATACGTCTTCTTTTCTTAACAACCAAGTAAGATATTAAATGTTTGTAAAACATTTTCAATCCTACTAAGGACATTATAAAATGAAAAACGGATTAACTATACACAAATTGTCTTTGTGAAAGCGACCCTTTTATAGCGTTTATTAGAGCTGTAAAAGTAACGAGAAATTGTGTACCCGTATGTATTCGTTACTTGAAGAACCAGTACCCGTTACTTTCGTATCGTTACGTTACTCGTTACTTTTCATACGACATACAAGCATCAAGCATGTACCATCGCATCGAGGCGCGTCGCATACGTGATACGGTATGACTTCGTTCGTATAACGTATAACCGTATCAAACGAGTCGAACTGACATGACCATACGACAAATGCGAGTAACGAAATTAATTTGTAAGTAACGATTCGTTACTTCGAGTCAGACGATGTACTCGTTACTCAGTAACGAATACATACAGTTTGTTACAGCTCTAACGTTTATTACATTAGAAACCGAGCGGGGTGGAGTAGTGGTGAGAGCACTAGACTCGCATTCGAGTCCCGGCGGGGGTAGATGTGGCTGGGACTTTTTCCTGCTGCCTCTCGTCGAGAAATGGTAATTTATGTACCGGCCATCCATGGTTTCCCTCAATAATTCCAGATATAAATATAGAGATGGTTCGTTATTCAAACTCCTATGCTCAAAATTTGCCTATACCTTATCCCAATGCCCATTGCTATTAATTAAGTGGAAGTTTAAAAATCTAGAAAATAACGGAAAGTGTGATCTATAACCTTGGTGCTCGGCTAACCTGAGACTATCCTGAAACGGTCATTGCTGTATCGCTTCGAGTATTGGAAGATTTTCAGCGAATTGTTTGTTACAAGTTGGGTTTAATAAGACATTTTATCTAATTCCTTTTTCTAGGTACCTATACTTCTTTTATTTCATTTCAAAATTGTGCTTGCTTTGATAGTAAAACATTTTTTTTAAACAAAACCGTAAATACATGGAAAAGCAATAAAATGTCATCTTTCACTTGGAACCAAGGTCACATATCCGTCAGTAGCTACATAAAAGATATGGCGTGATATTGGCATACAAGTACAGCAAAACCTCGACTCACGCAAACTCGAAGTTACACAGTTGTTTATTTTCTCCTCCCAATTCGCTCCGCACCAATCCAATCACGTTTCATGCAATACCCAGAATTGCGCGGTTTGTCGCTCCCAGCTGTCGAGTGTCGCGTAACTTCGGAGTATTACTGGAAATGAATATTAGCCGTCTTAAGCGGCCTACACACCTTGATACAAGATGCAATGCAGGTATCGACTCTTATGTTTCATGATGCAAGTAGCAGTGTGTGTAGTACTGAATCACGTATTTGGCATCAGTTGCGGCTTGCAGCGATGCAGAGTGTGGAATCTCATTTTGGTCGGCGAACCACGACGCCGAGTCGGTGATGCTGATGCAAGTTTCAGCGTGTATATAATTGCGTCGATGCCAAGACGATATTAATTTATTTTCCCGCGCCATTTTAGAGGTTACTTTGTTGTTTGTGTGTGTAAATTCCATGATGGAAAGTGATCGTGTATTTTGGGAAGAGTTCATAAACATTTATCATCTGCATACGTGTCTTTGGAATACAAATGTACTTTTAGCTCTTCCAATAAAGTTGCATTTGAATAACGCTTTCTTTCTATAAACCATCTTTTTGACCATTTCCTTTTTGATTTCCTTTTATGGAGTATAAAGAGTGCCCCAACTACTGCTAATAAAACTGGTATTGGCAAAACGTACCTCATTTTATTCGTCAAGCACTAGGTACTAACTTAACCTACTATTCTTGCGTTGCATGAACATGGAGTCGATTCAGGCATCGCAATAGGTTTCGATTTAAGTAGGCGTTGATGCAACCGCTGCAAGTTTCATAAAACATAGAGTCGATGCCTGCATCGCAGCTTGTATCAAGATGTGTAGGCCGCTTAAGAGCCTCTCAAAATTTTTCAAGGTCATGCCTCAAAGAAGGCGTTTATAAAAGAGACTTGTATTTTTAAATATTAAAAAGCTTCTGTGCAGTCATTATATTATACTTTGTCGGTCCCCCGACATGCTGTACATAAATACCGACATTCTCATTCCCCCTCCCTCTTTCTCGGTATGCGTAAGTCTCGAGTGGAAGGGGCAAGACGACAGGCGAGTTAATCGGACGGTTGTGCTTGTACAGTACGCTTGTTCTTTCACAACGTGCAATGTTAAGTGTCAACCGATATCCTTGAATACAGATCAGTTGACACGTGTCAAGACGCATGCATGCTACGTAATAGGGTTAGAAAGTTTAAGGGCACACATCCACGGACAGAGTCATCAAAGTAACACCATTTATATTAGTGATGTGTCGCTCCTGAGCGAGTTGTTCATAATGAACGACTCCTTTCCCGGAACAGAGCGAGTCGCTCTTTTTTTTGTGAATGACTCACTCCGAGCGCCATTGTTCTGTGCTGAGCTATTCTGTACTGTTGCATTCGCACATTTGCAGAGCGCACACAGCACAGGGCACCCTGTATGCAGTGTGGTCACTTAAGTGTGCAACATATGGGAAAATTTTTAATTAAATGCACAACCAAAATTATTGCCAAAAGTTGGTGCATGTCCGATAATCATTTTAGGTGCTCTTAGAATTGTTGAAACTCAAACAGCATACAGGATGGGTAAAAAAATATAAAAATTGTAGAAGAGTAAAGTGCCCTTATTTCAAAAAATTCAGCGAAATGTTATAACAAAAAGTTGTTTAGAATTAAAAGTTATGCCCAAATACCAAAACATGGCCTTCTAAGAAAAACAATTTTTTTTTTTTGAAAAACCAAAATTATAATTTTTTGAATTTTTTTTTTATACTTACCTTAAACACACTAATAAATTATTCAAAATCAAATCAATTTCGCATAACTTTGTTCAAATTCAGGCATATTTGTAAAATTAACTTTTAATTTTTTATGGAATCATAAGCTTTATATTTGTTGCAACGATATTCAACATCCTGTATGCTGTTTGAGTTTCAACAATTCTAAGAGCACCTAAAATGATTATCGGACATGCACCAACTTTTGGCAATATTTGTATTTTAGTTGTGCATTTAATTAAAAATTTTTCCATATGTTGCACACTTAAGTGACCACACTGTATAAGGAATAGTGTGCACTGTTCAAAATTATCAAATTTTAGGACGGTCCTATTGAACGTGTATGTGCACCCCAACAACGGCAACACTGTCCGGTGTAACATTGCGATGTGCGTGTATAGTCAGTCCCTGGCATGCCGGCTTGTATACGGTGACGTGACGTAATATCGAGACATTAATCACACACAAGGTGCAGCGAAGTAGCCAGTGATATTATCGAGTCCGACATTGCCACTTACGTTGATCAAATGATAAGCGAAGGAACGCGTTCAGACGTTCGTCAATACAATATCTCCCCATACCTTCAACAAACATTTATAATATAGGTTACGTGTCAATCGATACCCGTCACTTCCACCAACAGTTAATTTATTTTACTTTTCGCGCACAGCGGTGCTCATCATATAACAATTAATTATTTAAAACCAATTTTGTAAAAAACTATATCGGCAAGAGTAATTTTTTTTTTAATCAATTTTAAAATAAACCTAGTGTAGCGGTATGTGCAATAAAATTGTATATAAAAATTAAACTACTGAACACATTTCAATGAATAAATAAGGTTGTGGTCTGATAGTAAAAAATTTGAAAAGAAGTTTGACCCTGCAGGCCATCCCTGTAACTTCCCGCTATTTTCGAGTTCAAAACGCTCAAAAAAATATAAAATATAGCAAGAAGTTTATTTTTTAGATCTTCGAGCTCAAAAAAAAAACACTTTGTTACGAAATTTTCGTTCACGATATCTCATAAACAAATGAACCGATTTTGATGCGATTTGCGGCAGTCGACGCAATTTTTTAACCTAAAAAAGTTATTTATTACAGAAAAATCGATCTCATAGGAATTTTACGAGCAATTAAAAAAAAAACACTTTTTTACAAATTTTTCGTTCACGATATCTCGTGAACAAATGAGCTGATTTTGATGCGGTTTGCGGCGATCGACGCAGTTTTTTAAACCTAAGAAAGTAAATTATTACAAAAAAATCGATTTGAAAAGTATTTTACGAGTAATTATAAAAAATTACTATTTTCCTAATTTTTCGTTCACGTTATCTCATGAACAAATGAACCAATTTTGATCTGGTTTGCGGCGATCGACGCAGTTTTTTTAGCGTAAGAAAGTAATTTATTACAAAAAAATCGATCTGATAACAATTTTAAGTCATTTTAAAAAAACACTTTTTTACGATTTTTTCGTTCACGGTATCTCGTGAACAAATGAACCGATTTTAATGCGGTTTGCGTAAATCGAGGCAGTTTGTTAAGGAGAAGAGCTGATTAGATTTTGGAATTAATCGGTTTAGTAGTTTACAAAAACAAATTTTTAAGAATTTTTTGAAACTTGTTTTTTTAAGATTTCTAAAAATTTTTTGGGCTGAATCGTTTCAAATTTTCAGGAAGTCTAAGTTCACCAAGATCACGTCAGATGCCGCAAACCGCGTTTCAGTCGGACACTCCGTTCAAAAGATATAAAAGGTTTACATACATACATACACACACACATACAGCCCTACGGACATCATCGCCAAAATAGTTTCAATAGCTTCCTAGGACCTCAAAACGTCGAGATCTGGCGAAAACTCGATTTTCGAAAATCGGGGTGAAACCAATAACTTCCCGATTTTTGAAAAAAATTTTTTTTTTTTTTTAAGCGGGAAGTTAAAAAATATAAACCAAGGCGATCCGACCAAACTTGCGATCTGTAGAGCTCGGACGTACGTACATACGTACAGACCAACCGACAACTGGAGGACATCCGCTATGGTCACTTTTGACCTTGAGTAGACGGTTCAAGGCTAACTTTTTTTTAATGGGAACTCTTCTTTTTCACATCGGCAATTGATTATTAAACTTTCGTCCCAAACATTTTTATCCAAAACTCATAATTTCCGGAATATCTACGGTTCATAAACTGGATTTTCTTTGTGTGATTACGACCCTTTCAACAAAACATCGAGAAAATAAAAGTGGCCGAAAAAATTACTTAAATGTTGGAATTGATTTTTTGAAAAAAACTAAGAACTTGTTGTCTCTTTCGATTCGTAAGCAAAAAATCACACTTTTAAAATCCTGGATCGTGGTTATTCCAGAAAATATGGATTTTGTATAAAAATGTTTGGAACGAGTGTCGTGTTTTTTCACGTACTACAAAATATTACCGATGTAGAAAATAAAGGTTCCCATTAAAAAAAAAGTTGACATTGATCCGTCGACCCAAGGTCAAAAGTGACCATGGCATCTGATGTCCCCCTTCAAACGAGACAACTTTGCCCTGAACCATTTTTCGATTTTTCCCTAGCCTAAAAAGATAATCTCATCCGAAGATTAAAATGACTCATCAATAAATGAAATTATCGACCAATTTATTTATTTATTGAAGAGTTCTAATCAGACGTTAATCAAAGTTTAAAGAATAGCTTCTGTTGCTACATTGTTAAAACACCCATTGTTACATGTCTATATTAGAAAAATGTATTTCTCAAACAATGTCACCATCGGGATACGAACCCCGAATCTTTCCACTATCGCGGCGGACTGAGTTACATTACTCCACAGTGACACAGTAAGGTCAATTCATCATTCTAATATATAGCAATTTGTAACTGTATATTTCACATCATGCGAGAGCTAATTTTTATCTTAGATAACGTCAGATATGAACCTTCACAAAAGTGAGAGCTGTGTGTGAATCAACGATGAAAGTTGTTTTCATTTATTCTGATTCCTAAATCAAGACAATTTCTATTTCATTAGGAAAGGTAACAGCGAAAACTTTTTATGTTCATATAGTTGAAACGGCCTTTTAATAACAAATGTGAATTTTTAATACGGTAAAGTGCGCACTGGAGTAATGTAACTCAGTCCGCCGCGATAGTGGAAAGATTCAGGGTTCGTATCCCGATGGTGACATTGTTTGAGAAATAAATGTTTCTAATATAGACATGTAACAATGGGTGTTTTAACAATGTAGCAACAGAAGCTATTCTTTAAAGTTATTAAATAGTAGTACGCACTTTACCGTATTAAAAATTCACATTTGTTAATCAAAGATTTTAAAATGACTCACCTGTACAATTCGAGTCAATAATAAAAGAAAAAGTATAAATCAGTTAAAAAGATTACTGAACACAAATATTGATTCTGTGCCTTCGGTGTTTGGAATCTGATAAGTTTACATCTGCTAAGTTGTTTAAAAGTTTCAATCTCCTGTGTATCTAGATGTGGATCTCTATGCATGGCATTCAGAAATACTGGCAGGTTATTCTTGTGTTTCACTTTACACCTAAACGATGGGTGCTGCAGCTCAGAAGAGGGGTTGACAAGTTCGAGCTGAAACGAATGTTCGAGAATACGCATAAATCAAACGCGATAGTGTTTGATACACCATGAATACGAAATGAATTTAAAAGTAAATACAGAACAACCCCGTCACTCTGAATACAATTCAACGCTGTATCATTATTTATTTTGCAAGTACAAGAAAAAAAAACTCGAGTCGCAGTGCCAAACCCTGCTTATTACAGACAGTGTGGCTTTATTATGTGAACTAGGGTTTATTTTTGGTCAAAATAAAAAATGTAAACCCTTTAAGGAGGTTGATACGTTACAGTCCCAGTCAAAAGTTAGTCGAATTCTAAATGGGAACTTTTCCATAATAAATTTTTACAAAAGGTTATAAGTCGATGATCCAATAAATTATTGTCATAAAGGCATAAATAAATATTTTTTTTTAATATTAATTAATTATTTCAGTATTTTACATGGACTAACTTTTGAATTTTTTGTACAAAGTTAGGTTAGAAAAAATAAATTTATATAAATATATGTATTTTACATATTTTTTGCAGTAAATAATTAAAAAAAGAAATTAGAAGTAATAAAAATAAAAATTAAATCATTAAAAAGTTGAATATTCATTAAAATTGTCAAGAATAAAAGCCCATAATCGAAAGGTTTAATAAGGTGTAATAATTTTTTTCATTGATTAAAAGTCTTCTAATTAAATTGGAAAAAATATTAAAATATGCGTAAGACTTCGATGCTTTACATAGTTAGTTTTCGGAACTGCTGGCATTATTTGGTTATTTGCAAAAAATTAAAATGTACCGTTTGCATGCTAGGTTGACATATTTTCCATAAGACTACATGTAAAAGTTTTTTTAATTTCTAACTTTATAAATCTGCTAATGATTTTGGATTTTTTACAGACAATTTTGTCATAAAAAAATCTATTAAAAAAACTTTATTTCAGATTTTTTTCATTATCTTCGTAAAACGGCTCACCTCCTTAATACACTCCTTAAATTGCAATAATATTGTCAATCCAACTTGCGTATTAAAATTACCTACACACTTCAGAAAGAAAAATTTAAACGATATTTTTCTTAAACTGTGCATGAATCGTTTTTTTTTTCGAAACGACGTTTTTCTACGCATTTTGATCAAAATTTAGCTCTTTTTCTATGTAGATAATCATTTGTTTTTTTGTTAGCACAATCTAAAGCTGTGTCCTTACTATGCCGATTGCCAATACCGATCGATAAAGCTGCACTAGTTGACGGCTTCGTTATAAGGCCGAATACGTTATCGATCGGTGAGAGCACTAGACTCGCATTCGGGAGGTACCGGGTTCGAATCCCGGCGGGGGCAGATGTGGCTGGGAGTTTTTCCCACGTTGTCGATCGTAACCCGCGCGGCTGTAGACCGACGGCGCGCGGGTTACGATCGACAACGTGGGAAAAACTCCCAGCCACATCTGCCCCCGCCGGGATTCGAACCCGGTACCTCCCGAGTTCGAGTCTAGTGCTCTCACCGCTACGCCACCCCGCTCGGTTAATATATTATACTTATTATCAAAATTCAAATTTCATTATAAAACTCGATGATTGAGCCAAATCGGAATTTTGTACTACCGAGTGGGGTGACGTAGCGGTGAGAGCACTAGACTCGCATTCGGAAGGTACCGAATTCGAATCCCGGCGGGAGCAGATGTGACTGGAAGTTTTTCCTACTGCCTCTCGCCGAGAAACGGTAATTCCTGTACCGGCCATCTTGTTGAGGTTTTCCATGGCTTCCCTCAACAATTCCATATAAATATCGAGATGGTTCCTTATTCAAGGCCATGGCCGATTACTTGTCAAACTCCTATGCTCAAAATTTGTCTACCTTATCCTAATTTCCTAAAAATTCCTTCATTCACCCATTGCTATTAATTAAGTCGGAGTTTAAAAATTGTAGAAAATAACGGGAAGTGTGGTAGAAAAAAAAATAGTAATGGTGCGAATGGCGTCTGTTATGACATAAAGTCGAGAAACCGACGTTAAACGCATTATTATTATTATTTATAGAGTAGCTACTGTTTGCTACAATTGTTAAGAAACACCCATTGTTACAACGCTATATCAACATAGAAAAATTAGTTTATTTTTTTCAATGTCACCGTCGGGATACGAACCCCGAATCTTTCCACTCTCGCGGCGGACTGAGTTACATTACACCACAGTGACACAACTATCAAACTATCATTCTAATATTTATAGCATTGGTAACTGATTTTTTCACATCATGCGAGAGCCAATTATATTAGTTAACGCTAGATATGAACCATTACAGTAGTGAGAGCTATGAGTGAATCAAAGGTGAAATTGTTTCCTTACATTATCCCGACGGTGACATTGTTTGAAAAAATAAACTAATTTTTCTATGTTGATAGCGTTGTAACAATGGGTGTTTCTTAACAATTGTAGCAAACAGTAGCTACTCTATAAATAATATATTATAATAATTACTAACTGTAACTAAACTCATCTAATTATTATTATTATTATTATCATCTTGATGATTGGAAATTATAATTATATGATCACTTTAACTTAACAAAGGTATATACGAGTGTACCATTTTTTACATGCAAGCACTGTTGCAATACTTCGGGAAAACTTTCAATTCAGTTCGTAAAAAAATAATAATACTTATCTTCCCGAACAATCGGTAAGTAGTGATTATATAAGTAACGGAGGCATTTTATAAGTTCACTGCATATATAAGTAGTTCGGTAAAATATTTATTTTATAAAGTCGCATCCAACAATTTGTTTAATGTTTTAAACTTTCGATCAGATAGAAAAGTGTAAAGAAAAGTTTGAAAGTACATTTTAAAGAAATTATTTCTTTTATGTTGTTGCGAAGTATATGACGTACCATAAATCACATTGCGAAAGTGAGACGGGAGGGGAATAAGAAAAAGATGGAAGTCGAACGGCAGTGCGCGTCGTTAAGCTAAAACAATGACAAGTAGCCGATATTAAAATGCCATTTATATTGTTGTAATGATACTTAAGCTATACATCAGGGGTAGACAAACTTATGGAAACAGTTTCGTATAATTATACTTACAGTCCGTTTCGCAATGAGAGCAGTACCTTCGATTAGGCATGAAAAGCGGGACTTGTGGTAGGAACTATTACTTTATTTATATATCACTAGCGATCCCGCCCGGTTTCACCCGGGTGCAAAAGAACGTGCATGAGTGCGCACTAGAGATGAGATAAACGGGTCTTTTTAGTGATCTTCATCTTTGCATCTAGATCCCATATGTGAGCCGGCTCCCTGAACCGGTTCAAAAAGAGCCGAGTTCTGAATATGTTATTCAAGTCAACTGAGCCACTGAGTTAGTTGAGTCAATCATATCACGTAATATTATGCCAGTGACTGACTCACATATTATAAGGCGGGGTTTTACAGGTTGCTACTTGCTATGTTACAGAAAGCATATTACAATATGCAATACAATACCTTAAATAGTTGTGACTTAAGTAAAACATTGTAATAAGCTGTAGCGCCTGTGCGTAGTGTGTACCATAGCCAGACATATGATGCATGAGTCATTTGAGCTAACAGTGCTTCTGTGTGTTAAGTGTTTCACTGAGTTACGCGGATCCGTTGAGCCGTTGGCTCATAAAAAAGTGAGTTGGCTCTCACGGATCTTCTGTCGGAGCCGGCTCTTTGAACCGGTTCAGATCTGAGTTACCCAACACTAGGCTCTGATAAAAAATTAGCTTGAAATGTGATATTTTCTATAGTATAAAGTAGTGTTGATCCAATAGAATGTTACGATGAAGGAAGGTTTTGGTTGAGGATCATAAATAAATAAGCTTTACCAATGTTTCGCTAGTGGCCAACGTTTCGAAAAATTTATTTTCATCTTCCACCTTTCGACCAGCTTGAGGCTCTGAAGATGAAAATAAATTTTTCGAAACGTTGGCCACTAACGAAACATTGGTAAAGCTTATTTATTTATGATCCTCAACCAAAACCTTCCTTCATCGTAATATTTTCTATATGTAGATCAAGAATTTGTTGTATGTGTGTACAATCTAATGTTGTACATGACAGTAAGTTTGAACACGATATTAGATTGCTCCTGCATGTATGAAAACTGTAATTATATGATCACAACCTAAGCTCATTGCCAAATCAAATTTTTTGACAATGTTTTGTGCAACCCAGCATAAATAAAACAAATTTCATGAACACATTAGCCTCGTAAGCCTCCTCAGTTGAAGAATAGGAACGATTCAGTCATCCCTATATATTAACCGTGTAGAAACGGTATTCTCCTCGTAGCTACCGTAAGTCGATTTATCAAAAACATCAACTAACACACCGGTTAAACAAATTCTTCTACACAATAATTCACAATAGGCAAAACATTATAATGCTGAAAATTTGTCGAGATTGTCGAAATGTCATTGTTTATATGGTTATATCACAATAGAACCTCCGCTCTGGGCTCTAATCTGAGAATTAGTAAAAGTATACCAATTAGATACTTTTAAGGTAGTTTGGGAGACGCAATCCCAAGTCAAATAACAATGACTTTTTTTCTTAAATAATTACCCAAATCATGCTATAATAATTAATAGAAGTTCACATAAAAATTTATTTGATTTAATTTAATGCGAATTATAATTAAATAATTATAGTAATGTAATTAATAAAATATTAATTTATTAGTACTCAGCTGTCACTAGTCACTGTCACTACGGTCGCGCGCATTTGTAAACATAACCTCAAGCTGCCAACTTGATGTTATATCGTCAAATCTTTGAGCATATTTTTTAAAAAATTCATGTTTAGAATTAAAATGAAGAGGGCAAGATTATCTGGAAGATTTAAAAAAAAATCTAAATTACAAAAAATTACAAAAGGTACAGAGGCCATTTTTCCCCTAGCAAATATGGACGAGAGAGTGTCTCCGATAAACAACAGAGATAGAGGCCATATGTCAGTATTAAAAAATTAATAAAATCAAAAGTACGTGGTAAATTATTCTGAAATTTTTGCAGTGTGTATTTCAGACATCGTTCTATCCATTAAAAAGTTTTTTTTTTGCTTTTTGAATCTAAAAATCTATTTTTGGAAAATGACTGTTTATCTGTCAGCACAATACAGGTCGAATGACCAAGCGGATCAAAGCCAAATTTTAGTAGGATGCATGCACAGAAGAGATATATGCTATACTTAACATTATTTTTTGCTTTGTAACGATATACTTTTCATAACAGTTTATTATTCTACAACTTTTATAGGAAAATTTTGTAAACACTGTTTTTTTGTGAACTTCATAGTTCTGTAAATATTTTTCTTCTGTTCTGAAGACGTCAAAAATAAATTATTTACTGACAAGCATGCTTTCGTTAGTTTTTGCATGTGAAATCAAGTTATATAACTATGGCAATGAAAAGCAAACACACAATAATTATTACTAGCCGTTACCAGCGTCAACACATTTTAATTTATTAGTACTAATATATAAAGCTGAAGAGTTTGTTTGTTTGGTTGAACGCGCTAATCTCAGGAACTACTGGTTCGAATTGAAAAATATTTTTTGTTGGATAGTCCATTTATCGAGGAAGGCTATAGGCTATATAATATCACGCTACGACCAATAGGAGCGGAGCATCGATGTTGCAAAATATAATTAAAATTTTTTCCGTTCGACAAAAACTTTTGAACGGTAACTCCGATCATCATGAAATTTGGACACAACATTCATCTCGGTAAACTAAGATGAACCATGTTCCTCTCCCCATTCGATCTTTTGCACCCGGATGAAACCGGACGGGACTGCCAGTATCTTATATTATGTTAAATGTATTTTTGGAGTTAGTATAGTCCTGTCGCCCAATTGGCTGGATATTTTTCCAGAAACCTCTCACCTTTAAAGAAAGGGTTAATCACGAAAGTGGGTCAAAAAGCAGCTTCGGGGTTATTTGGGGCGACGCGCATTGTGTCTCTCTTCTGCCACCGAAATTGTTTCCGTCTAAAACGGGATTAACAGGAACAGCAGTAGGTAAAGAGAAAGATTCCTGTGTATGTGGCTTAAGCAGGAGGAAAAGACACGTCTGCATAAGCAATGTGTTTCCGACCGCAAACAAATAACAACTGTGTGCTTTCCACACCGAGCCAGCTGTCATTTCACATAATATACCTTCCTTGGCACAATCCTGCTGCCATTATTTATTGACGTCTGTTACATTTATGAACACTCCCACACACACACGCACATCCCCACAATACACATACATATAATATGTGACAGAAAGGCAGAATGGTTTATGTCGAAGTTTTATTCTCACTATATTCAGTTTATCTGTCACTCAGATAGCAATATCTAACCAAGCAAACAAAAAAATTCCAGCCAATTGGGCGACGGGACCATTCCAACTTCAAAAATGTTGACATTTGATTATAATACAGAAAATAAAATTTCTGATATCGCGTGAGGTGACGCGGGTGATGGCTAGTATTCAATATGATATTTGCTATTCGTTGCCATGGTTACCTACATAGTATGTTTCACGTCATGTAAAAATTAATCAAAGCATGCCTAACTAGTTTATTTTTGACAGATCCATCAAACAAAAGAGCGGCTGATTTTTTTTTATTTTCAAAATATTTCCGAAACAAAGTTTAGAAAAAAAAATGTTTAACGAAACTTTCTTGAAAAAATAAATGGAATAATAAGCCGTTATGAAAAGTATACCATTATTATATAAAAAACACCGTTATAGCATATATATCTTCTGCGCATGCGCCGATTTTCCCCAAAAACAATAGGGCTCTTCATATTTGCATACCAACCATCATCGCAAAATTTGGTTTCAATCCGCTCATCCGTTTGACCTGTATCGTGTTCACAGACTAACAGACGCACAGAGTTTTTCCAAAAGTATGTTTTTTGGATTCGGGGGACCTCAAAACGGAAAGATATAAAATTTTTGAAAAGTGATTTTTGACCTAAGCTAGTACCATTCCCCACTTGTGGGTTGGAATGGTAAAATGTGCATAGGCTCCCTTACTTAGGGAAAACGGCAGAAACAGAAACGAACCTACAAAATCGTTCGTTTTGAGGGTTCCTTACCTCAAAAGGAAAAAAGAAACCCTTATGGGATCACTTCGTTGTCCGTCTGTCTGTTAAGACCACTTTTCTCAGGAACGCGTAGAAGTATCAAGTTGAAATAAATATCCAATATTCAGGTCTGCAATCTCTTGCAGGTGTGAAAAATTCAAACTTCTAAGTCAACGCAATCAAAAGATACGGCCGTTTTCATGAAATTTGGCAAGAAGTAATGTAGCATAAGTACAGGGAAAAATCTGAAACCGTAAATTTGTAGTTACATCACAAAAAAAATATTAACAAAATAAAATAAGACACCTTGATATTATGGTATGATAAAATTATGTGGGATACAAGGCTAAATATAAAAATATAGTTTAAAAAAAACTAAAAAACACGCTTTATATCCAACTAAAAAGTAAAAAATATTTTTTTAAAATAAGCTTAAAACAATAATGAATAAAAAATACAATTATTGTGAAAAAAGCGTGGGGCGCTCGATGTACGAAAATGTGGAACAAAGCGCCCCAATCTTTTTTCACAATAATACTTGTATTTTTTATTCATTATTGTTTTAAGCTTATTTTAAAAAAAATATTTTTTACTTTTTAGTTCGATATAAAGCGTGTTTTTTAAATTTTTTTAAACTATATTTATTTTTCACTTTTTAGTTTGATATAAAGCGTGTTTTTTAAACTATATTTATTTTCCACTTTTTAGTTCGGTTTATTGTCAATTTGCCGAAAAAAAAACAATTTTTTTTCGGCGTGGACGGGATTAGAACCCACGACCCGTGATTCCGATAGTTGACGTCAGCGAAGACCCGTGCCTTAGACCGCTCGGTCAACGATTGCTCTTACAGTACTGGCATACATACTAACAGTAATAAACCACTTGCTTAGTCCGAAAGAAATTTACAAACAAACATACATACATGCAAGCTTACAAGTGAAGTTAATATAAAGCGTGTAAAAACAATTTTTATTCACTAGAACATCATTTAATCGTCAACGTTTCGGCAGAAATTCATGCCTTCTTCAGGACCTTATACTTTTTACTTTTTTACTTTTTACTAGACATTTTTAAGGTCCTGAATTTCTGCCGAAACGTTGACGATTAAATGATGTTCTAGTGAATAAAAATTATTTTTATATTTAGCCTTGTATACCGCATAATTTTATCATAAAAAAAATATTTTTTTTGTACTGACTCACTTATCAAAACCTTTAATGTTTCCCTTTAACCTAGAATCTTGTTTGGCGCGAAAAAAGGTTGCATAGCAGAAGTAAAGAAAAAAATTCGACAATCATTTTCTGCCTGTGAATTATGAACATTATAAATACGAGCTGAAACATGGCCAACCGAACTGTACAATAATTGAAAACTACACGTTGTAACGTTCATATTTTCTAGTCAATGTGATGATGTTGCTCAATAAACGAACTTGTCAAGTTCAATACCTATTATAATAAGTATTATATAACTGTATTTTAGATCTAAGTTTTTATATTGTAATTTTAAATTAAATAAATCAATTGATATTTAGCTAGCAATGAAGAAGTATCTTTTTATAAAACCTTTTAAATATTAATTTATAATAAATACAAAAACACAACATGGCGCTGCGGACAAACAACTATTAATTAATTTACTAAGTTATTAGCTCTGTACTAATAAAATCAAATAAAATACTAACATGGCGGACAAAGGTTTGTCACCAATGTCAATGAATGGTAACTTAGCAATTAACTGGGAAAAATGGCGTCGCAGATTCGAAAATTTTCTAATCGCCACAGATCTTGCTGGAAAAGAAGAGAAAAAACAGTGTGCTGTCTTACTACATTATATTGGGGAAGAGTGTGAAGATATTTACAGTACTTTCACATTTGATGCTGACGAAAATAATAAAATAAATGTTTTGTTAAATAAATTTGAGGAATACTTCAAACCTAAGAAAAACATAACTTTTGAACGATACAATTTTTTTACACGGAAACAACAACCACATGAAACGGTCGATCAATTTGTAACCATCTTAAAGAAATTGGCGAGTTCATGTGAATTTGGACAGCTGAAGGATAGCTTAGTCAAGGACATGCTGATATGTGGATTATATAACAACGCGCTAACTGAGACTCTACTGAAGGATCCGGAGTTAACACTGGATAAAGCGGTGAACGTGTGTCGAACTAGTGAGCTGGCCAAAATGCAGTCGGAATCGGTTGCAGCTTCTAGAGATGCTTTGCGCTTAAGTGAAGAGATCAACAGGATAGGCGTTTCATCAAGGTTTAACCATGGATGGCAGCAAGAAAGGAAGTCATGCTACAGATGTGGAGGTAAATATCATGAGAGAGTTAGTCAATGTCCAGCTAATGGAAAATTATGTAATTTATGTCATCAGGCTAATCACTTTGCGAAAGTATGTAAAAATAAATTTAAACGTACAGTCAATACCCTTAATAGTAACAGTTTTGTAAATGTAAATCAGTCTGAACAGTATAATTTAGAGGAAGTAGATAATAATTACGAAGATCAAAATAAATTGTTTGTCGGAGTTGTTAATAAAATAGATATGATAAGTTGTGCAGATTGGAATGTTATTGTAAAATTTTTAGACACGAATTGCAATGAAAAATTTAAATTGGATACCGGGGCTCAAACCAATTGTTTGTCACTCCAAACTTTTGAGAAATTAAATTTTAAGGAAAATATTTTAATGAAAACTAATATGAAACTGTCTAATTATTGTGGCACATTCTTAAATGTTTTAGGGAAATGTGTTTTAAATTGTCAAATTCAGGGTAAAACGGGTCGTCTGGAATTTTATGTGGTTTTGAATCAAGCTCCTCCTGTATTAGGATTATCTGCCTGTGAAAAATTTAATTTAGTAAAACGTATTTACTCTCTTAATAACGATGATATTTTAAATAGAAATGCGAATTTGTTTGAGGGACTGGGTTGTTTAAAAATAGAACCGTATCATTTAAATGTAAATCCAGAAGTTAGGCCTGTTGTTCATGCTCCGAGAAAAGTACCCTTTACACTTATGAATAAACTTAAATTAGAGTTGGATAAAATGGAAAACATGCAAGTTATTACCAAAGTTAGTGAGCCAACGCAATGGGTTAGTTCGTTAGTAATTGTACGTAAACCTAATGGTGATTTAAGATTATGCTTGGACCCGAGGGACTTAAATAAAGCAATTTATAGAGAACATTTTCAACTGCCAACAGTAGAACAGATATTTGGAAAATTGGCTAATGCACAATACTTTAGCACTTTAGATTGCAGTTCGGGATTTTGGCAACTAAGATTAGATGATAGTAGCTCTAAATTATTGACCTTCAATACGCCATTTGGTCGATATCGGTTTTTGAGGCTTCCATATGGAATCAATTGTGCTCCTGAAATATTTTCTAAGATAGTTAAACAAATATTCGATGATATGGAAGGCGTTGATGTATACGTAGATGATATTTTAGTATGGGGATCTACATTAGAGGAACATAATTTAAGATTAGAAAAAGTTCTTAACAGAATAGGAGATTTTAATTTAAAACTGAATAAAAACAAATGTAAGTTTGGGGTTAAAGAAATAATATATATGGGTCATAAAATTAGTGATCGAGGAATATCGCCCGACAATTCAAAAATAAGTGCTATTGTTAACATGCAAATTCCAACAGATAAAGCAGCTTTAGAAAGATTTATAGGCATGGTTAACTATGTCAGTCGTTTTATTAAAGATTTTTCTGAAATTTCTGCACCTTTACGCCTATTATTAAAGAAAAATGTAGCGTGGCATTGGGAGCACGAACAAATGAAAGCATTTAATTTGCTGAAAGAAAAGCTTATTGAAGAACCGGTGTTGAAACATTACGATGTTTCAAAACCTGTTCTAATATCAGTAGATGCTAGTTTAAATGGAGTGGGTGCAATACTACTGCAGGAGGGTTCGCCAATTGCTTATGCATCGAAGGCGCTAACTGATTGTCAGAAAAGGTGGGCACAGATTGAAAAAGAAATGTATGCGATAGTTTTCGGGACTGAAAGATTTTATCAGTACATATATGGTAAAGATGTTACTATAGAAACAGACCATAAGCCATTAGTACATATTATTAAAAAACCACTGGTAGATTGTCCACTTCGTTTGCAAAGGATGCTATTAAAATTACAACCTTATAATTTAAATATCATTTATAAACCGGGTAAAGAGTTATATGCCGCAGATTTTTTGTCTAGAGCTTTTGAAAATAATGGAAATGTCCAGTATATTAAAAATAAGATTAGCGATGTAGATGTAGAAGCTCACGTATGTGTAATAAGCTTGAATTTGCCAATGACAGACGAAGAAAAAAATAATTTCAAACGCGAAACGCAAAATGACGAATCTTTAGCAGTATTGAAAACTTATGTTGTAAACGGGTGGCCTAATAATATCAAAAGTGTAGATAACAGTGTGAAACCGTACTATCAACATAGAGCTGAAATTACAGAAATCGATGGACTTCTTTTTAAAAACTCAATTTTGATTGTTCCTAGATCACTACGTAAAGAAATGCTTATGAAACTTCATTATGGCCACCTTGGTATTGAAAAATGTAAAGCACGGGCGCGTGAAAGTATATATTGGCCTCAAATTAATAATGATATCACTAACATGATACAATGCTGTGAAGCGTGTGCTACTTATCGTAAATCAAATGTTAGTGAACCTATGATCCCACATGAAATTCCAGACCGCCCTTGGCAAAAAATAGGAATGGATCTTTTTGAACTAAATTCTTTGAATTATCTTTTGGTAATTGATTATTACTCAAAATTTGTCGAAATAGCATTGTTAAATAAAGATACTAGAAGTTTTAACGTAATTAATCATTTGAAGTCAATATTTGCACGACATGGCATTCCAGAATATACCATGTCTGATCAAGGACCACAATTTACTAGTCAAGAATTTAAATATTTTGCGATTAAATGGGGTTTTAAACAAAAATTTTCATCACCTGGTTACGCGCAATCAAATGGAATGGCAGAACGTGCAATACAAACTATAAAAAACATGTTGCGTAAAGGGGTAGATGAGAATAAAGATTTATATTTAATTTTGCTAGAATATAGAAATACGCCATTGTTTAATTTAGGCACTCCAGCTCAATTGTTAATGGGCAGAAGATTAAGAGGTCTGTTACCTACTAATAATAATTTATTAAAACCAAAGGTGATTCAGCCTAATATTGTAAAAAACGTTTGGAGAAATAAGCAACAAGATCAATGCGCATATTATAATAAAAAAACGAGAATATTATCTGATTTAAGTATAGGAGACAACGTATATGTTCAAAGGGGAAAAAAATGGTATCCGGGAAAAATAATTGAATTAGTTCAAAATAAATTTAGAACGTATAAGGTTCAAATGAATAATGGTGGTGTTTTAGAAAGAAACAGAAAATATTTATATTGTAATTATAAAAAACATTTCAATCAAAATTTTAAACAAAATTTTAGTGAAAATTTTAATCAAAATTATAATGAAAATTATGAGCCGCAAAAATCTTTATTCCCTATGTATAATAATAATTGTAATATTGCTGATACTGAAAATAATAATAATAGTTTAGAACAGGCAGCATCACCTCATAATACTAATAATAAGATCGTAACAAAATTTGGTCGCTCTGTAAGACCTCCTAATAGATTTAATTATTCTTCATAATTTGATAAAGTTATTATTCTTAATTTTGAAAAAAAGGGAGATGTGATGATGTTGCTCAATAAACGAACTTGTCAAGTTCAATACCTATTATAATAAGTATTACATAACTGTATTTTAGATCTAAGTTTTTATATTGTAATTTTAAATTAAATAAATCAATTGATATTTAGCTAGCAATGAAGAAGTATCTTTTTATAAAACCTTTTAAATATTAATTTATAATAAATACAAAAACACAACAGTCAACCATTTTTTTTAATTGGTACCGGGTTCGAATCCCGGCGGGGGCAGGTGTGGCTGGCACTTTTTCCTGTTGCCTCTCATCGAGAAACGGTAATTCCTGTACCGGCCATCTTGTTGAGGTTTTCCATGGTTTCCCTCAACAATTCCAGATAAATATCGAGATGGTTCCTTATTCAAGGCCATGGCCGATTACCTGTCAAACTCCTATGCTCAAAATTTGCCTACCTTATCCTAATTTCCTTAAAATTCCTTCATTGCTATTAATTAATTTGAAGTTTAAAAATTGTAGAAAATAACGGGAAGTGTGGTAGAAAAAAAATAGTAGGTAATGATGCGAATGGCGTCTGTTATGACATAAAGTCGAGAAACGGACGTTACACGCATTAATATTATTAATAATAATTGGTTTTTTACATAAATACATTTTATTGTAGCTCAAATCGATTGGCAGAATAATTTTCTCAAGGCAGAAAATCTACATATGTGAAATTTGCCATTTGGTCATAGATATACATAAATATGATGTATGCACGTTATACGTGGCTTACAAGCCTGATGTTTCGGTATAAGACCCAGTTTTTCAGCAACAGCTTAAACTAGAGTGTTAGCTTAACTTTTTAACACCGCTTTTCAGTAACGGCTTTACTAAATACAGGGTGTTTTTATACAGAAAATTCGATGGAATGTTATATACAAAAGTCGATACGTTGAAAAAAATATTCTTTTGTCCACTCCTCTATAAATAGCTGTTTTGCATGTCTGTTTAGCGATCGTGAAATGACACATTTAACACTAGTTAAGTAAAATAATTGACGTTTAGACTAGTGATGCGACTCGAGCCATGTTTTACTCGAGTGAGTTTGTCTAATTCGGTACTCGAGTAAAAATAAGTTTTAATTCTAGAAGCTTCGGCATGCTTCTGTTAGGTTCCGATGACAATCAATGCAACAATACGCGCATTGTTGCCTATGCGGTTCCGACAACAATGCAAGTATTGATAACAATGCACTGCCGCCGCCCCCAGTGGCGTCTCGTTACGACATGAATAATTATTAATTACATAGGACGTCTTTAATCCACAATAAATTAATTAATCTTTATTCATCACACGTTCAGTTTAATATTAGCACGTTTGCAAATAGTAAAACAAAACAAAACAACGGTGTTGAAGTAAATTAAACAAATAGCTATAGTTCAGCAAGGGATGAATAAGAATGCTTTGAATTTAAGTTGTTTAAGGAGTAATTCAGTTTGGGAACTGTCTCGGGACTGTACTTACAACTAGTGGTTTCGAAATTGTTTCTAAACAGTGCGATATTTCGTATCTTTTACGTACATTATAACTGTGCAAAGAAAAAGTCCTAGTTTAATAATATTAATAATTATGATGAAAAAAGGAAGAAATCCTTTCCAATTTTTTTTTTAATTTATTTATTTGTTATGGTAAGGGTAGCCTGTAATGTGATAATTTTTAATTTTAATTTTTTGTGATAATTTTAGTGATTTTTATCAAAAAACTAATTCTGAAGATGGACTTATATTATATCCGAAAGCGCTCAAATATATAAATAAATAAATTTTAAAAATTTTTGGAAACAATTTTTTCTTATTTTCATCTGAAATTTCCGAATTTGTGGCGTTAATAATAATTATAGTCTAATAAATGGAATGTAGTTTTGTATCCGACTACAGCGAAGCAAAGAGAAGGGTTATGAGTTTGATCGGTATGTATGTATGTTCATCTGTTCCCTCATAACTTCTAAACTACTTATCATAATGTGACAAAATGAGGTGTGGTTGGAAGCGTTTTGATCGTCCGCTGATTATAGGCTATGTGACGTCATATTAAATTAAATATGGCGCCCTCTAACGGACATAGTCATGAACTAATTTTTTTAATGATGCCGTTTTGGGTATAGTACGCGCCACGGATCTAAAAGGTTCTGAAGTTAGTCACAAACAGCGTCGCAAAGGCACATTTTAGAGCCGTTGATACTCCCGCCACCTCCCAGCTACCTGCACGGAACGTGCGCTCGTCGGTGATTGGCCGTGATCGCTCGTTACCTTTGTTACTTGTCGCTTTCCTGCTTTAAAGTACAATCGAGTACGCTATTGTCAAGTTGTCATTGCTATTTTAGTTTTGTCGAGATGCGAGTTTGTAGTTTTTCAACAGGCTGTACAAGCGCAAATCTGCATTCGCATCTAACTTCCTAGCCTTTTAGAAATTAGCACATTTCAAAAATATGTATACCTACTTATATAATATAATAGGTAAGAGTACGATAACTTGCTATGCAAAATATCCACTGGAAATTCACAATTATTGTTTTATATAACATATAACATAACAGCGTTATTGGTCGTTTTAAGTGCGGAAAATTAATTTTTAAAAAATAATTTAAAAAAATTAAATAATTATGGTATAGTAAGTTGAGAGTATATTATTTACTATAGCGATCGCTATCTTGTCTCATATAGTGATAAGAAAAGAGAAAGTTATATATACCTGTATCTATGATAAACAAAGATAGAAATATCAATTGGTTGGAATGAAATACAATTGAACGTTCAGGGCAGAGTCGTATTTGGAAATTTTAATTTATAAAACGAATTTTAAATTTAAAACTCACATTTTCATGAAGATTGAAAACCACCGCTTTTTTTGATAAAGGGGTATGCGAATTGTCTCGCAGTGAAACGGGAAGGGGCAAATGTGGAGTTTTAAAAAAAAAAACAATTCCGGGGTGAACGATAAACGGGTATGCGAATTGTAATTCTGGGGTGAACGATAAAGGGGTATGCGAATTGTCTCGCAGTGAAACGGGAAGGGGCAAATGTTGAGTTTTTAAAAAAACAATTCCGGGGTGAACGATAAACGGGTATGCGAATCTAAATACGACCCTGCTTCCATAACACAATCGAAAGCTGCATACAAAGTGAGATAGTTATACAATAATTCTACACCAGCTGCTATGACGTGTATTTGTGATTTTTGATTGGTTAGATTCAAAAAATGACAGTGAAAGACGAAAAGTAGTTTCATTTTTTTTACGTATTTTTGAGGAAATTTGTGAATAATCCGCAAAGTTTTTTTTTTTGAACGTCAAAATTTAGCGTTTTACTATGACTTAAAAAAAAAAATTCAAAATTTGGGTGCATAGTGTTATCGTACTGGACCCAATATAATATATACTTAAACTACAATGTAGTTGCGTGGGGTCACTCTGCACATGTTGAAAGGATTTTCATTATACAAAAAAGGATATTACGTGTAATGTTCAAATTGGGATTTAGAGAAACCTGCAGGCCTGTCTTTGAGCAGAAAAAGATCTTAACGATATACGGTATCTACTTATACAAATTATTATCATATGTTAAAACAAATATAAAAAACTACGAAACAGTGTCACAAAAACATTCTTATATCACCCGCCAGAGCAAATTACTATATAAACCGAATTTTTCTAAAACGTTTTGCTGTAAGTCCCCATCAATTGCAGGTGTTGATATATATAATACATTGCCGGAGAGACTTAAAAATATAACAGAAATAAAATTATTTAAAAAAGAATTAAAAAACATGCTTGTTAAAAAACCGGTGTATAAATTGCAAGGATATATTTTTAGTGAGTTTTAATTATTTATAGTTATTTTAACACTTTATATTTTATTCATTGAATATGACGTTTTGTATCTATATTGTATATATAGCTTCACAAATAAATTGTCTATCTATCTATCTATCTATAATATGGTGACCATATCAATATTAGACATCTTTATTTCTATAATTATAATGACTTGGCAATTGCACGGCACGATAATTACCTATGAAAGAATAATCTACAATTTCGAATACTAAGTCAATCTAAACAGTGCTCTTAAGAATAAAGTATTTTAATTAGTAGAATATGGTGCCGTTCAATTGCCAAGTCATTATAATTATTATAGAAATAAAGATGTCTAATATTGATTCGGTCACTATAAATATTGATAGGCAATTGATTAGGTAACAATTTATAACAAAGTTGTTGGACAGGTGCTTCCATAAACACTAACTAAAATAACTGACTTGGTTTTACATGAAATCTCACAACTTTTTGTAGCGGGAGAACTCTGTCGCGAGACTTGGCATTTTTTGACGTGATAACGTCTTATAAATTGATGAATCACGTCAAAATAAAAAGATGAAACACCGGCTGCATGCACGAAAAAGTGTAACGTTCCTAACGTTACTAAGTGAGCGACTAGAATGCCTTTGGTAATTTTGAAGCAGATATCATCAACCGATTGAGATGAAAATTTGTATACAGGTTTAGTTTGAATGACAATGCATGGTTAGCTGTGTGACGTCACTCTAAATCCAATATGGCGGACTTCTAAAGATGGCGGACTAATTTTATTGTGCTTTCCTACAATATGGGTATCAAATGAAAGGGCTTGCTGAGAATAACTCGAAAAATAAAGTGACGTCACTCTAAATCCAATATGGCGGACTTCTAAAGATGGCGGACTAAGTTTTTGACATGATAACGTCTTATAAAATGATTAAACACCAGCTGCACGCACGAAAAAGTGTAACGTTCCGCTTGACCCTGTGCGTGCAAGCGAGAGCGCAGTAATGTATTATTAAATATGATGTTCGAGCAGAATACGTTATCACGTAAAACTATCGTCCGTAAACCGACTTTACAGACAACCAATTTTTTTACATTTTATGTTATTGATGGGATTTTGATCTTACATTTTAAAAATTAACTCTCATCATTTTTTCATAACGTGCCAAAAAGAGTATATATAAAAGGTTCAAAATTTAAATAAATCATCGCACGTGTCGTTTCATTAACTGATTTTCATGAAAGATAGGAAACATTTGAACGTTGTATGTGCTACACAAATAAAGCCGAGAGGTCATTAAAATGCCACTACTTCTTGTCCTGTAAAACAACAACTACCACTACCATTACAACTACCGTTCTATATAGCTGTTAAATTACAAGCAACACACACACACAGATGGAATGTAATGCAAGTTGTGCAAAGTTATGAGTGACTCGGCAACTTCGGAAGGTTTTTGTCTCTGCTCCAGGAACGCCGTAGTAATTTACAACACTGGACTGCATTTTGCTCTGTGTTATTATTGTACAAGAAGTTTCAGTTCTATATCAAATACCAGCCTCATTTACTGGGAATGGAAGTCCATTCCGCCCTGTTATGATAGATAGATACATTTGGGGACGCGAAAAATTCGCTCTGCAAGGATCCCAAACAGTCCTGCGTCTTTGTTATTCGTAAAAGCGGTGTAGGCATAATCTATACTAATATATTGTAACAAAACTGCTGTAGTCCGTGGCGGAAATTATTTATTTGCAATAATAAATGTTTAACAAACAGTAAAACACACAAACGAAAGCGTACATCTTTAACTTAACAGAAATAATAACGTTAACAGAAACAAAACTAATAGTTCTAGATAATAAAATAAAGACTAAGTAACAGAGAATAAAGAGTCACTAAATTATGTACAAAGAAATTATTTACAACACACAGGAACACAACACAAAGTTTATCAGCACACTTGTCAATTAACTATAAGTCATTTATTTAAAAGCACTCCCTAAAGTTATAATTTATTTCCACAGTATAATTTATGTCGTAATGCTAGAGCACTGTATCACGAACAGCTCGAATACTGACTGCCCGACTTGCTCACTCTGCCCGCCTTTTATAGTTTTTCGGTCCAATCTCTAGAATGTTCTCCACGCATCGAGATCTTTTCCTTTACATGTGTGTGGGTCTCCGCGGTTGGGTGTTCGTTACCTGTTTCCATTGTTGTTGGTTGACCTTCGAGTATTGTATAGACTTTTCTACTTTATTGGGGGGGGGGGGGAAATGCGCAACATAATTCTTTAGAGTTAACAGTCGTCCCAACTGGGGGGCGCAACAATAGAAAGCTGAAGAGTTTGTTTGTTTGTTTGGTTGAACGCGCTAATCTCAGAAACTACTGGTTCGAAATGAAATTTTTTTTTGTTAGATAGCCCATTTATCGAGGAAGGCTATAAGCTATATATAATATATAATTTACGACCAATTGAAGCGGAACATCAATGAAAAATGTTGCAAGATATATCTCAAAAGTAGCCCGTTCGACATATATTATCAGCTGAAATGCCTTAACTAAATATTGCAATATTAGCGCGTCATGTTCATAAGCCCGGATAGCTCAGTCGGTAGAGCGTATGACTTTTAATGCTAGGGTCTTGGGTTCAAGCCCCACGTCGGCGAATAAATTTTTATTTTCTATATTGCTTTCTTCTAAGGCTTACATTTAATTTTTTTTAATTATATTACGACTAATTAAAATTAAATAAATCTAATTAATAGCTCATTTGAAAACTGTTACAACTATAGATACCTATATAAAAATAATTTTCCTACCGTGTTTTCAATTAAATATTTATTATATTAAAAGAAAATTACTTAAAAAAAGTATAAATACTGCTTTTTAACGACAAAAACTTTTGAACGGTAACTCCGATGCGAACATTATGAAGTTTGGACACAACTAGTTATTTATATACTGTGCAATGTAATAGTATCTGGACTGGTATAGGTACTATGCGGTGTGATGGCACAATTCATTCAATCTGTCTATGCATTCGATCGTGCTTTCGACATATTAGAAGATGATTTATTAACGAATAAATTTGGCTGTCGTTTTCGATTGTAAGATTTGAGAAAGTCACCTTTATGCGATGCTTCGTAGAACTGAGGCAAATAAAAGACGTAAATAATCATATTCAATAGGTACTGTGAATTGCAGTGAGTATGCCAAATGATAAGAATCTGAGAGAGATGATTCCCGAGGCGAAGCCGAAGGCATCATGACGCGCAGTTAAAGGATATCAAACACAGATAAATTCCAAGCAAGCAGCTTTGAGGTTATTCGTAAAAACACGAAAGACAGCTGTTCGCGACTATTAGCTAAAATGTAACAGGGTTGCTATGGAAACGATATCTAAACAACAGTTGACAGGTGATTTTTCTTTACTATTGCCCGCACGCATCAGTTCGTGTAATCCCACCAATGCGTAAATGTTAGACTTTTTCTGCCTTACAATTGATGCCGAAATTATGTACTTTCGATCGAGGTATGGAGAAAATATACTTTCTCTGGACTCTAACCTCGAGGAATAGCAAAAAACAGCGTCTATAGACATAATTTCTAAAAAGATGAAAGGATAAAATAAGGCATCTACATGATAGAGAGATGTCATAAGCAAAATTTTACTATGGGTTTGTAGAAGAAAATTTAAATTACAAGTCTTGCGAGTGAGCTCAAAGTTTGTTATATAATTAGATTTTTAATCGAAATAAAATGTTGGCGTCATTTATGAAAAGTAAAGAAAACGGCAGTCCGTTGCGTAGCAAATAGAACATTGAAAGAGCAGGAGTGAGGTGCAGATCGAGAGGTTCACTTCTGGAATGAGGGACAATTTTAAAAGGATTTGTTGGCATAATGAGAAAGTATAGCTTCACGCGGCAAAGTTGTAGAGCTATCTGTAATGTTTCAACACCCTCTAATGCCGGCCACAATGTCTATGCGCCCCAAGACTATCGTTTCGCACCGTTTTAAATAGCCGAGCATGTATAGGAATGGCGTTTCCATGCGACCCCTTATAGCCCCAATTTTCAAATTCTAATCCAAGACATGTTTGTCAGTTAGTGTGTCAGTTTGGGGTAACTCTAGCAATCAATATTAATTATAGACTAGCCAATTGAAATATAATTGCATATATGTGTATAATCCCAGTGACAAAGCATAAATCCAATATGGCGGACGCCCCAAGATGGCTGATTACTTTTTTGTTTACAACGCCCTTTGACATGGGTATCAAATGCAAGAGATTGCCAAGAGGAACACGATACGCTATTGTAATGTGAAAATGGTGCACTCCCCAAGATGGCGCATTACCGTTTTCTTCATAACCCTCTGGGTATGGGTATCAAATGAAAGTGTTTGACGAGTGAAATACGATAAGCTATGTGACGTCATTACGAACCCAATATGGCGGACGCCACATTTTCGGTCAATTTGAAATTTTGCACATATTATATTTTCTCAATAATACATGATTCAATCATTTTTAAAATTAAATAAAAAATTAATTCAAAAAAAATGTTTTAATACCTAATAATAGTTTTCAAAGACTAAAATAAAATATAAATAAAAAAGCCTTTTAAAGACAAGCTCTTATTAAAATGTACCTACTAAACGCGAAAAAATAATAAATTTTTAATAATTCATGTTCTTGGTGACTAAAAGCGTGGGTAATAATACACGATCGTAGAGTTTAAAGCTCACGCTTTTATAATTATGAACCTAAATAAAAAAAATATATTTTTTCCTTTATATATTATGCATATATTATAGTCTCTAGAGAGATAATCGATCATTGGTAAAAAAAAAATATTAAAGGCAACTTTCTGGCTGATAAATAAACCAAAAGTGATTTTTTAAATCTTACCACTAATTTCGGAATCCCTGTATTAATTTCTTTGTTCCGAATTATAATAATAATAAATTTCTTTAACTCCTAAGTGGAGCACAGGGCCTCTACGAAAATTTTGAATCCAGTCCTATCTTTTGCCATATTTTTGACTTGAAGCCAGGTAGTTCCTTGATCCATAACTTCTTCACGAACAGTTCTTCTCTAGGATATTTTTGGTTTTCCTGTTTCGGTATCCCTGTGAGTTCTAATCCAAGGCTCTTTTCGCTATGTCGTCATCTTTCGCTGCGTGTGTCCTATCCAATTCCCTTTCCTACGTTTTATAGTTATACAGATTTGTTCAAGACATGCACGTTTCTAAAGTTCGTTGCTCGAGACGTGTTCGTACCATTTCACCTTGAGGATTGCTCTGAGACATTTGTTTATGAAGATTTGCAGTTTATCCAAATCTTCTTGGTTTCCGGACTTGTATGCCGTGGTCCATTGGTATTACTACGTGACGTTTCGTATACAACTTTGGTAGTAATACCAATGGACCACGGCATACAAGCCCGGAAACCAAGATTTGGATCAACACCGGCCGTGAAAGCCTACACACTTGAAGGGTACACGGGAAGAAGACGGTTTGTCAAAAAATGTAAATTGTGCAGAAGAGCATTTTGAAGTGTTTAAGATCGTACCATTTACTTGCTGATGCATTTCTTTCAACGCTTATAAATTTTGACCAAGCGTATTCTTTTCTAAAATGAATACACCAACAGAAAGGTACGACTTTTGGCTACAAGATGGCATAAAAAAATTAATTTCGAATTTTTACTGACAAATCGCCTTCTTCCCGTGTACCCTTCACTTGGATTTGCAGTTTAGTTGTTATGGCTTTCGTCACTTTCCAGGTTTAAGATCCATATAGAGGGGCCGATTTTACGAATTAGATTTGTTTAAATATGTCTTCCGAAAGTCTGGAACTGGGAACTCTCGGAATTCCGGTATGTGACGTACCGAGCAACCGACAGTCAATAGATATCAGTGCCACAGTCGAGTATAGTGCTATAAGCTCACCCAATCAGTGTGGCCGACATTGAGGGAGTCGTTATATACATACTCCGTGTAAATGTAATGTAACAAAGTATGATTTATATCAATTTAAATTAGGTTACAAGTTCAAAGGCTGCAACGGGTCACGATCTCTCGAGTCACGTTAATGAAATATCGATTGTCGACGATATAATACCTACATGCTCACAACATCCATTATGAGTATGGTGCACCACTGCACCGATGCCCGTACAATCGGTTGCATTGTGCATTATAGTTGCATACGACCCGTCCACCGGCGACTCGTATAACACAGGAGGGCCGACGCTCCGTGCCCGCGAGCGTCTAAATTGTACCCGTGCATCGATGCATATATAACTACCGTTAGCCATTCGCCGGGGTCAATTGGAACGCTTGAAAGCGCGATGTACTCCAACCTGGGGCGTCGCGAGTCCCTAAAGGGTTAATTACACGAGCGGGTTGACTCGCTACTAGTTTAGTTGACATTTTACATGCTAAAATTAATTAATCAAAGCATGCCTAACTAATTTCTTTCTGACAGATCTACAGAATAAAAGAACCGCTGATTTTTTACAAAACTTTCCTTGTAAATATCAATCTAAATATGTAAAAGGAAATCGTGACTAACTGACTGATCTATCAACGCACAGCTCAAACCACTGGACGGATTGAGCTGAAATTTGGCACACACATAGTTATTATAACGTGGGCATTCGCTTAGAACAGATTTTTGAAAATTAAACCCCTAAAAGGGTGTAACTGGGGTTCAAATATTGCATGGAGAAATCATATAAGGTGTATCAATTCGAAAATGCGCAGGACTACTCCCGTAAACAAATAAATAAACACATGTTACGTGCTTTTTTAGAAACAACCCCTTCAGAGGGTGCAAAAGGTAGATATAGTCTAAAAATCAACATGGGTGCTATTTTCAAGGTTTGTCGGGACGTTGATCACATGCATGTCATCAATTTAAAAATTTATCAGGGGGATCTACGTCGAGAAACGAGTAACTATGCTAAATAATGGAAATGCATCCGTGTTTCGTCTCAATCGTGTGCGAAGCCGCGGGTAACGGCTAGTAATATAATAAAGTGTGTTGAAAAGTATACCATTAATTATAGGGTCCTAAAAATCCGGCAACGGCCCGAAATTTCCTGTACGGTAGGTTTTCGTGAAAAAAGTTTCGAACAAAAGTTGCTCAATTTGGAAGGTTTAATGCTTTGCAATTTGCATACAAAGCTCACCTTCACCCCCTCGCATGGAGTGGAGGTGAATCTAAAATTTCAAATGTCAACCCACTTTTTTTTCTCATGGATTATGATTCTCCGAAGAGCAGTATCAAACTTTTGGCCAAAATTTTTGTTTTATCCGACGCTTCACTCAACCGTTAAATGCATGTCAAAAATCGGTTTCCCGAAACTCCATTAAATTTTTATGGCTCAACAATGACCTTGAGCAGAAAATTACGAGAGGTAAAAGTTGTTTGGTTTGGGAAGGGTCATCGATTTAACATAAAAAACCACCGAGCCCTGCGCGGAGTGGGGATGACAAATTTTTAATGAGCACGTTGGATTTTTTTATGTTTAATCGATGACCCTTCCTAAACAACGTTATAGCTTATTTAAGCAATAGGGCTCTTCATATTTGCATATCAAACATCCTCCCAAAATTTGGTTTTAATCCGCTCATCCGTTTGACCTAGACCTAGTTCACATGCAAACAGACTAACAGACGCAAAAATATCTTTTTGTGGTGTTGGAATGATAAAAGTATTTGACTTGTGTAGTTGTATTACGTAATAAACAATTTTGCTTTTAAAATTATGAGAGATAATTTCACATCTATATGTATACTGAAATTTTATTATATCGCTATGATTGAATACGCTATTACTGTTTAACTATAGCTTCTATCTAATATTAGACTGATTTCATATTGATTCGTGACATACTTTATGGCCATAATAAAATGCAATATTGACAGGATAACAGCAATAATAATAACCAATAATTGGTTTTAATAATCGCTGATTTATGTTAAACCGTACCGTACCAGATTACTCTAGTATAATTAATACGGTTTATTTTAAATCAATACGCTTAATGTTAAATATTCAAATATTATCGTTATAAACACAACAAACCTATAGTCCATTTCAAAATAATGGGCAGTTACACTAATATAGATTTTACTTCATAATGAAATATAAGCGGCACAGTTTTATATGGGCAGGGTGTACTTTTACATTGTTTCATTGCTTTGCCGCTCTATTAAAATGGTTAGTAACTATATATGTTTTTTTTTAATAGACTATTCTAGATGCGTGCAATATCAGAGCAGGGCTGATTAATAATATCAATTAATGTAACACCACGTCTTAAAAAGCCACGCCGCCACTGATGTACCCTGGTGGTCATGTAGAGAAACAGAGGCAAGATGGCAGCGGAGCGTATGAACTAGGCAGTAGTGTTCATATTAAAAAACTTAAATTAATATATGTGTTGAATTAAATAATATTCATGTTACAAACTTACGTTAATAAATATGTTGAATAAAATAATAATAATTGTTACAGTAATTAAAAGCATTGAAAATATAATATTTTCACTTCTAAATTAAAATTAGAAATATTAGAGGTAGAGTTCCGGGAAATGGGACTTTTCTGTAGGAAATTTCCTGCTCTTTCAGAACCTTTTATTGTGATTTCAGATATCTGCAATAGTTTGTGAGATATCCGCAAAAAACCAAACCCCTCTTTTTTTTCTTTCACCAAAATGTTTATATAGCTTTTGAAATTTTTATCCCCCACTTCATTTTTTTCAAAAAGTTTCTAGATGTAATTCCGAATCTAATGACACCATGATCATAATTTTCGGTGACTGGAATTTATCAAAAAGGGACAAGTGTATTGTACCTACGACTGATTGGTCAACTATTTACAGAACTCAAATCTTTGATTAACGTCTGATTAGAACTCTTCAATAAATAAAATTATCGACCAATTTTTCAGACAATATATTAACAAACAATATAAAATTAATACATTAACGTTTCAATCCAGATTTGGACCTTCTTCAGAATTGATCTAAAAAATATAAAAATAATTAATATTTAAATATAATTCGCTTTTTATAGAATTTTTCAAAATTAATTATGATTGTCAAAATAATGAAAAAATAATAACCTATTTATTTTTTCATTATTTTGACAATCATAATTAATTTTGAAAAATTCTATAAAAAGCGAATTATATTTAAATATTAATTATTTTTATATTTTTTAGATCAATTCTGAAGAAGGTCCAAATCCGGATTGAAACGTTAATGTATTAATTTTATATTGTTTGTTAATATATTGTCTGAAAAATTGGTCGATAATTTTATTTATTGAATATTTACAGAACTATTAGTGTATAAATCCTGGACAATGTCAATAATCACAAGAAAGATGTATTACATATTGGAAATAACGAATCTATTAATTCCGATAGATGGAACTAAACATCTCATTGGATGTATTTCCAGACAACTGATTTGGAAATAAACTGATCGGTGATGAAGTAAGGTAAACTTACTTCAATACTCATAAAGTGGAAAAATTGAGAAATGTTAGGAGTAATTACTACACAGGATGTTTCAAAAAGTGACTCCTAAAATGTTGAGGGGTTGTGGGCACGTCCCTATATTCTTGCTCTAATCGGCTTTTTTCGAACTCGAGTATTTCGGGTTGGCATATCGTTTGGCAAGTTAGTGTATTACAGAGGTTGCCTCGATCCATCGATACACGGGAATGACGTCAGCTGGCGCACATTTCATATTTTTATCAATCTATAATGATAATATCAAAAATGTCATTTATATTTGACTGTAGGTTCGTTCCAATCAGCCAGCAAACGGTACCAAAACCGTCACCCGCATGCGCAGTAGCTAAAACGTGTTCTAAAATCGCCACTAACAGCTTCCTTTTACCAACTACGCATGCGGGTGACGGTTTCGGTACCGTTTGCTGGCTGCTTGGAACGAACTTAGTAAGAACTATTAAATCTCTCACCTTAAGCTGAAAGTTGCCAATAATATAAATACCACCATTAAAGTAAAACAACAACCATTGCCAGTTGCAATTAATTGACAAATCCGCTGGGTTACGTCATCCCCCCCACTACTATCCAATGGAAAGACTTAGTAGTAGCAAACGACCAAGGACAATAAATTACAGAAGATTGACTCTATTCAATAAATAGAGTAACTGTGATCCGTTGAAGTTAATGGTGAGTATTTGGAAGGAATTCCGTGGCATAAGGATCGAAAATGAAGCAATACTGAGATTTTTTTAAACTTGCATTTAATACTAAAGTTTCGAAACGTTAGTATTAAATGCAAGTTTAAAAAATTCTCAGTATTGCTTCATTTTCGATCAGTAAATTACAGAGTTTACTGTAAACTCTCTAATTTACTAACCTTGGTCGTTTACTACGACTAAATTGTTTTCGGCCGAAAACGAGGATTTTTCCAAATGACCTTGCCAATTGGTATACAGCGGCATAATACCAACGCACCTTAAGATTTATGATATCTTTTGAACTGCAATCCTTAGAATACGATTTCTGAACCATAACAATAATTTGGCAATTTAAGATCGGAGACAAAAATAACCTTCGATTCTAAATTCCAAAAGAAGTATTCCTTCAAAACCGTTTGCATTACTTCTGGAACACTGTGTATAGGCAAAACCTGTTTCACGAGCGCTAATGTGTGTTAGAAATTTGTGGCCTGTGGGGTCGGTCGGATTATGTTCATAAATAAGGGAGAGCCATTGCATCTTACACGTGGGTACTACCTAAATCCGATATACGACCGGGACAGGTACACCTATATAGGTTAGGTTAGGTGCGCTTGTTGCCCACTGATAACTTCGCTTCGCTAACAAACAACACAGGTATCGAAAGTCAACATACAGGTTGCCACGAAAAAATTGGTTTTCATCAGTTTTACACGAATCTGGAAACAAACTTTTGTTTCACTTCCCACTACGAAATACCCGATCGTATTGATACTTTCTATCAGTGGTGTTGTGCTAATTTTTTTTTACCGGAACGCTCCCAAATTTGACGTCGGGGGGGGGGGGTGAAAAGAGGTAAAAAGCTGTAACTGAAATACATTAACATTATTTTTTTCATTGTTTGGAATTTTTCTATTTGTTGGCACATTGTTACAAATTTTTTCAATTGTTGTTGATTTGAGAAAAAAAAAACAAATTACGTTAATAAAATCCTAAAGTAAGGTTAACATTATTTTTTTCATTGTTTGGAATTTTTCTATTTGTTGGCACTTTGTTACAAATTTTTTCAATTGTTATGTCGATTTGAGAAAAAAAAACAAATTACGTTAATAAAATCCTAAAGTAAGATTTAAATTATTTTTTTCATTGTTTGGAATTCTCGTTATCAGAAATCATCTTTAGTTCCGGAACGCGTTCCTGTCCAAAAAGGAAGTACCGGAATGACGTTCCGGACCGTTCCGGCTCGACAACACCACTGCTTTCTATACGTACCGAGTTCCGATTCATGTCCTAAAGAGTAGGCACCTATCGAAACCTCTCGATGGTGAACAATAGGTCTAAAATTCAATGTATAAAAATTACAATTGTGTTTAATGCATTTTATTCATTTATCAAATATATTCTTTTTCGGTGTATGTTGCATTTTAAGTGGAACGATTTTCTGTAATGAATTAATAATATTCATAGCAACCAAAATGATATGACAGAAGTATATTCCATCACGAGGGCAAATAATGCGCAGTTGTAGGCTCTCAAACTTTCTTCTCGTGTGGTGTATACTATTTTTCTTCATACCTCGGTCGAAAGTACGCTCATTAATTAGGTACATTAATTAATACTTATTAATTGCAAAAAACACAGATAAATTTCAAGTAAGCAGCTTTGAGGTTATACGTAAAAACATAAATGACAGCTGTTCGCGACTATTAGCTGGCGGTAGTCTCATAGAGCGGTGTATAATAATTTATAACTATTTTTCTTTATAGCCGGTCAAAAGTACGTACTTCCGGCATCAGTGCGTGTAATCCCACCAATGCATAAATATTAAACTTTCTGCCTTAAAACTGATGCCGGAAGTACGTGAGTTGTGTTGATAGTTGATACAGTGCTCTGGCATTACGACATAAATTATACTGTGGAAATAAATTAACTTTAGTGAGTGCAATTCATATAAATCAGTTAAACATAAATAACTTTTTGTAAATACAAGTGTACTGTACTAGATAAACTTTGTGTTGTGTTCCTGTGATGTAAATATTTTTGTACATAATTTAGTGACTCTATATTCTCTGTTACTTAGTCTTTTATTTTATAATTTAGAACTATTAGTTTCGGCATCAGTGCGTGGAATCCCACCAATTCATAAATGTTAGACTTTCTGCCTTAAATTGATGCCGGAAGTACTTACTTTCGACCGAGATATGAAGAAAATATATTTTAGTAAATAATACCGTAGTTTGAAATTTTCCCTGATTATTCATTGATTTTCCAAATGTAAAACTAATAAATAAAAACATTGTTTCTCTTTGTTTTGAAACCTGTTTATAGAAAACCCACTCAAGTATATCATAACAACTGTGGAACAGATAAAATATAGATAAAATAATTGTATAAGTCTTAACCACAAATTTTTGACATTCAACTTTAAGTATACTGTTCAAGTCTTACGGCCGACTCGAGACGTAACGATTATGAGATAACGGTTATTGTTACGGTTACGATAATGCGTTTCCATAATTACTGCAATGATTTTGTTAAAAATAGGCACGCATCGACTTTTCCAAATTCTTTTCTATTTAAAACAAACGAGATACGGAAATATGAAAATTCTCATAACATATTGTGTATTATAATCCATACACAAAAATAAAAGCATGCCGAAACATCTGTGCGTAATTTCTTCCTCTAGTGGATTTTTCTGGTACTATTTTTCATGCACCTCTAAACGGAAGAACGCATTTTCAAAATTGGTGTATCGATATCACTCGAAATCAAATTTAAAATATAGGTATACTGCACTTTTTCTAGAAGATTCTCTCACGGTAATGATTTTGTGCGAAAACTATATTTTAACCCGAACGAACTGTCAAACCATTTCGAATTAACTGTCATTTTCGAGTACAAACAAACAATTAAATGTGTAATACCGAAGAGTAGTGACATTATCTTAAAACGAACTCCAGCGAGTTTTAACTGTCACACAATCATAATAGTATTGCGCCCGAGCCATATATATTTTTTCAAAATTTCACTTGTGCAGCAAACTAGCGATGTGTCCACATGGCTCTTTATTGGGAGCTGGCTCCGTGCGCTCCGTTCACTAAAAAGAGTCGCTCAGAGGGAGTCGTTCAAAGGAGCGACACTAGACAGTACGCACTACACAGGAGTGCAGACTGCAGAGGTGTGAACTGTCATCATGCATGATCAGGAGTCACTTAGCATAGCACAGCACAATACACACATTCAGCTCTGAGCTTATTTTCATATGATTCTGATCTTATATTATTCGCATTTCGGATAAATTATAAAGTACAATGAAAGCTTAACAATAATAATATTTATTGTTACAATATTATATCTTTGTCAACGACGTCAATGTGAGTGGTTTAAGTCACTGTTAAGCTTAGTACTATTACACTTACAGTGTGTCATTCAACTTTAAACGAGTCAGCAAAGATAGCTCCGTACGTGAAAAGTTCACTAGTGTCTCTGTGCCCTGTGCTGTGTGCGCTCTGCAAATGTGCGAATGCAACAGTACAGAATAGCTCAGCACAGAGCAATGGCGCTCGGAGTGAGTCATTCACAAAAAAAGAGCGAGAAAGGAGTCGTTCATTAAGAACGACTCGCTCAGGAGCGACACATCACTACTCAAATCGCTTGTGCAGAATTGTCCAATGTGGCATGAGCTGTGTGGCACGTAGCACCGTCCTGTTGAAACCACAAGTCGTTGGTGTCCATATCATCCAAATCAGGCCACAAGAAGCTGGTAATCATCGACTTATAGCGGCGCTATAGGCCTTGGACAGCGTCGTTCTCAAAGAAATATGGACCAATGACGCCACCAACCCAAAATCCACACCAAACAGTGACTTTTTCGGGATGCATTGGACGCTCTTAGATCTAATGTGGATTGGTATCGTCCCAATTTTGTTTGTTCACGTACCCATTCACCCAGAAATGGGCCTCGTCGCTGAAGATGATTTTTCGATGAACGTTACTTGAACAGAACAACCATTTTGATAAAACAATTTTACCATTTGCACGCGTTTTTGAACGCTATATTCGTCTATGGTGATTTGGGAAACCAGACTGAATAAATGACAGCCAATTTGACAGATGTAGTTAACAACAAGATGGCCGCTATCAACTGCCAAAGTTCGGAAGTCTCTATATTGGAAGACCCTATACAGAGTGTCAGACCACCCGTAGCGGTCGTTTTTTTCGAAAACGGTTAGTCGTAGAGAGTTGTGTCAAAAATCTGTATCATAAAAGCCCTAATGAAGAATCGAATGGTGATATTTTTTTTCCCGGAAAGGTCGGCTTCCCTATTAGTTTGCTCCGGAATGTTCAGAACTCCGGAATATTAAATGGCAGGATAGGTCAAAAGTGGTATTGTTGAAAAGATCTTTAAAATATAAGCAAGTTTTGTAGGACATTTTTTTTTTATTACTGCCACCCCTGTTAAGTAATATTTGTTTGAAATTATTAAATTAACATGTCATAATGACGAATTTAATTTTAAAAGTCGGCATTTAAAATCTAGTTACCTAATTAAACAATGCCATAAATACTTAAACTGTTTTCCATTTACTTCTGAACACTGATGAGCTCTTCTAGATATGCTATGGGTACCTCTAAGTATTTTCCGACAAAAAAAAAACAATTGCAATTATTAAAAAAATATTGTGATATTTATTATTGTTTAATTAGGGAACTAGATTTTAAATGCCAACTTTTAAAATTAAGTTCGTTATTATAACATGTTAATTTAATAATTTAAAACAAATATTACTTAACAAGGGTGGCAGTAATAAAAAAAAATGTTCTACAAAACTTGCTTATATTTTAAAGATCTTTTCAACAATACCACTTTCGACCTATCGTGCCATTTAATATTCCGGAGTTCTGAACATTCTGGAGCAAACTAAGAGGGAAGCCGACCTTTTCGGGGGAAAAAATATCACCATTCGATTCTTCATTAGGGCTTTTATGATACAGATTTTTGACACAACTCTCTACGACTAACCGTTTTCGAAAAAAACGACCGCTACGGGTGGTCTGACTCATCCTGTATATCAGTGTTGTTCCACGCAAAGAGTAAAATATTGTTAGCGGAATGTTCTTATTAGTAGCTTTTTTTCGATAAACTGATTTTACTATTAATACATAATATGATAAATATAATGGTGTTCATTTCAGCAAACTTTAATATCTACAATTATTAAAGAAACCAGCTTTGCATACCTATGGGTAAATTTATACTGACAGTTTTTCTTTTGTGATGAGCTGTGTACATTGATAATAAATGAATAACTATATGGTTCTAGGTACCTATAACAAGTACCAACATACAAACACAAAGTAGCCAACTGTGTAATTGAGTATTTTATTATTTATGTTCAAATAAAAGTTTAGTTTTCAGTTATTTCCCTATGCTACAGCTGAATACAACAGTTTTATTGTTTTATCAACTTATCAAATATTAACTTCATCGTAAACAAACCAGCTTTATGGTCAGTTTATTTTTATATTTTATGAACGAAAATATTATTTTATTTTTTATTACTTTATTTTGTATCGTTTTTCCATTTTAATCGTCTTTAACATTCCCAAAAGGTTAAATAAAAATTAAAACAGGTTCAAATCAATTCTAAAATCCCTGCTGTAACCAAGATCAATTTTATACACTGCAGCTATAGGCTGTGTGCACGAAGCCTTAGCCTATTAGCGCCGCTAGTGGGTAATAGAGAATTATTGAACTCACTTTTTTTATGGAAATCGCGACATGTTTCTAAGATGATAAGTGAAAAACATTCGTTGGCCATGATGTTGCAGCATGTATTTATAGTTTTTTAAATTTTATGTATATTGTGTACTCCGCTTTATTGTAATTGATCAATATTCTGTAACATTAGTAATTATTACATAATAATAATTCAAGTAAAGGACGCCGGTTAAATTCTTAAATTAAACATTAAAAAAGAATATTATTTTTATAAAATTTACTTTTTACTGGTCCGGCGTCAAATATAGTTCTATTCTAAAATTCGTAATCATCCTTTATGTATAATATAAATTGATTTGTAAATGGCATGCTTTAATTAAAATTCTCAAAATTTAATTTGTTTTTTATTTAATTTAAAGTGGCTAATAACGCCATAATGTGTCAAAAAAAATGTAATAAGGAAAACTGATGTTAATTTGTTTACACTGACAACGGACCGTCAAATTAGGGCGACAATGGTCTTTATTTTACTTAAATCGCCATCAGCGCAACAGCCCGGAACACAACAAGCATTTCCAGATCGCTTAGTTTTCCTGTTTTCTTTGTAATTAAAAAACTTCATAAAATTATAACTATTTTCACTTTTAATAAACATTGCTCACTGACATATGGAAAATTTGAGTTTGAAGTTTCACCTAGTGCTCACCACAAACGCTCGCATCGAAAAATTTATAACTCCGCACATAGTCCATAAGTTTCCCCTAATTTCTAATAAAGTAGAAAACCTTCTGTAAGAACGACATATTTAGGTAATGTGATTGCTTTCGGTCTTAAAAAAATGGATAATAAAAATTAATTTGATTTATGCATATTTTCATACGAAACAAAATATGACTTTAGTATTTTACACCATGTTTCAAATATAAATTAAAAAAAATATGAGGTCTGAATATTTCTTGAGGAGCTTTAATGGCAGGTAAGTTAACTTACATAAATAATTTTCCGTACAGTTTCAGCTTCCATAAAATGTGCTACACTGCAGCATTTCTGGGACATGGGGCATAATTTATGTATTTTCTCATTTTCACAAAAATACATCTAATACGTTGCGAAAAACTTATATAAAAGGATGGGTGTCAATAATATAGGTATATTTTTCCCTGAAGAGTTTTGGATTTTTATTCATATATTTATCAACTACGGGTAGTTATATTTAAGAAACAAGCCAAATAAAGTCAAATATTTTATTATGTTTGTAATAAAAAATAGTCAAATTTAAAAAGGTGATTAAGTTAATAATTAACTAAAACGGGTTAGATTATCGTTAATTAATAATAAAAATAGTAAAAATAATACGAGCGCACTGGACCCACACTTTTTTATTTATATATGTTATTCTTTACAATATGTTAAATCATATATGTAAAGGATAAAGTGTTGGAAGATTGCGCTGATGGATAAAAAAAAAGTAAAAACTACAAAAACGATCAATTTTTGAAGAAATTCCTCAAAATATTCTATTTCAAACTATAAATAAAAATAAAAATATTTATGAAAGGTAAGATACCTATATCATGCAAAACGCACAGGGTTGGTAATCTAGTATTGAAAAAATGTAGCAATAGGGCTCTGTGGTATTATTTTATTTTCCGTGATTTATAGGGGAAATTACATTACCTAGGTTATTGACACCCATCCTTTGTAATATTAATATAATTTCATATTTTAAAGCTCTAAGCTGAACGTACTTCAAAAATAAATAATGAGATTTTGTAATTAATGTAGATACTTCTCAAAATTAAAAAGCTTACTTTATTGTAAGTTGTCAAGCTAATTAAAAACTTTACTTATTTAAAGTTTCATAAAAATCATTTTAATTTCTATATTCCAATTAACAAACAAATAGAACCTAGAACAGACATTTGTTTATTTTTATGAGGCTCCATGTATATTATAGGATGAAACATCTTAGCTGTGTCTTTACAAGGACACTGCTGAGAGTTTCAAATGCTGGTATGATTTGACAGCATTTGAAACTTAAACGAAGTGTATAGTACGCGCCACGGATCTAAAAGGTTCGGAAGCTAGTCATAAACAGCGTCGCTAAGGTACATTTTAGAGCCGTTGATACTCCCACCACCTCCCAGCTACCTGCACAGAACAAGCGCTCGTCGATGATTGGCCGTAATCGCTCGTTGCCTTTGTCACTTGTCGCTTTCCTGCTTTAAAGTACAGTCGAGTACGCTATTGTCAAGTTGTTATTGCTATGTTAGTTTTGTTGAGTTGCGAGTTTGTAATTTTTCAACGGACTGTATAAGCGCAAGCCCGCATTCGCATCTAACTTCCGAGCCTTTTAGATTCGTGGCGCGTACTATACCGGGTTAGTGAGACTCTATTGTAAGTATATAAAATTCTCGTGTCACAATTTTGGCCACGCAAATTTCCAAAACCATTTAAAAAAAATTTTTAATAAAATGTTGTAAATGTGTCTTGCTTAGTGTAACTTACGCTATTGGATAGTTTTTATTAAATATTTTGTACAAAATTACGGTGTTTTCTCAAAAAAAACTGTTTTAGTAACATGTAACGACATCTGATAGAATTTACTCAAAGCTATTAGTTCAGAAGCAAACGAAAAAAACTGTTTTAGTATCAAGTAGCGACATCTGTTCTGAATTCACTCAAATGTGGTAAAACTTGCTCAAAGCTATTTAGTTCAGACGCCGAGCCGCAAACGAAATACATTTTGCAGAAATATATCTATCGCACCTGGGTGAAACCGGGACGGACCGCTAGTATTAGTATAGTTGCAAATCATACGATTGCATTTGGACAAGTGGAAAAAATGTGTTACGAGATAGTTTCACGTTGTACAGACGAAATATCTGAACGTGAAACTATCTCGTAACACATTTTTTCCACTTGTCCAAATGCAATCGTATGATTTGAAAATAGAAGTTTCACTTCTGTAATGCATTCTCGTAACACACTTAAAATTTTTTTGCAGGTTTACTGCAAATAATATAAATAACTCCATGGATTGAAAAATTATACGTAGGCACCTATATTTTTTTTTAAATAAAAAAAGAATTATATATAATAGGATTATTACACAAAAATTAATAGTATGATTTGCAACTCTAAATAAAAAAAAATAAAAATGCAAATTGTTACGAGCACCTGGCGGTAATCGAACTCGGACCGTCCGCGTGGCAGGCCGGGATTCTACCACTGAGCTACGGATGCTTGCTGGGAAGTACTGTTTATACAGTGTGACTAAGTACAATTTCGTGACAAATTCAGTTACATGTTATATAGGGAACGAGTTTCCCCCCGTTTTTAAAGAAGTATACACTTCAAAAAATCACAGATCGCAGCGCCGCGTCGTCCCGTTACAATTTTATTAATACAAGTGGAACAGCCTGTACTTGTGCATAGTGTAAAATACAAATGTGCGATTTAAATAGTGTCTGTAAACTTGTACACATCTACATGCAAGCCAAACAACACAATGAAGTGCACAAACGCGCATACATACTTCAATACATAAACACAACGTACATGCACATTGCAAATCTTGCTCGAACTTTAAACTTATAATTCGACTTGAAAACTCCGCCATACAAGTTTAGGTTGGCACAACTTCTGGTCGTTCACTATCGCGTCTCTCCTCCGTCTGCACGTTGTTTGGCTGTGATGTTTTGCAAAGTATGTAAACTCAAAGTGCCTAGCTTACTAGAGATGCGATTGCGAGTGTTCAATCGAGTACAATACTGTTGCGCGCTCCCTGTTGGGACGACTATGGGTTCCATAGAATGTTCCAGACCACGACAACAACAGCAATGGAAAGCAGGTAGAAACCCGACCTTCTTAGAATTGCCTGGAGAATGCAATGCACGTAAAGAAACGTTGAGATGCTTCTAGAACATTCGATAGGTGGGGGACGAAGCTATAAAATGAAAGTGCGGTAACACGCGAGTGGAATATTCTCCTTCGATCAATGGTCGCACATAATATTTTATTCAACTAGCACGCGGAGCAATATGTAATCGGGGCCCTGATAAAAGAGGGAAAAATAATAAATCACTTCATTGATTGACGTACACACCGTCCTCGATGCATACAAGATGGCCATGACTTTCGTTGAATTGCGATGCTGTTTTCATATATACAATACCGCCTACCACGTTCCTATTGGTCCAGAAGCTGCGTGCAGTTTTTTTTTCATTATTGCACGCTTGGGCTTGCTACTGCGTTTCTATTGGTCCAGAAAATTCATTATCACACTGTACGGCTCATTATTAGCACACTACGCGTCAACCTGAAGTAATTTATTATTTCTCCCGAATTTAGCAGGGCCCCGAAATTACATATTACTCACGCGTGTTGAATAAATATACTTTTTTTTTAATATTATGAAATAAAATAAAAGCGACAAAACAAAATTACTTTTTAGTAAAAAGTATTTACCTAATTCTAATAAATCTGTTTAGGTAGGTATACACACAACAAAAAAAAAGAAAACACTATCTCATCTTAAGAACAAAATTATTTCGTCTAAGCTTTGGTCATTTTGTATGGTACTCTTGTTAACGAACTAATAATAAAATTAAAATTAATAAGTACCTACCTACCAAATACAACAACTAAATCAATCGCTGCAATGCTTCAATAAGAAACTAACCACCATCACGAAAATAAGGTCACATGGTAAAGTGAGCATCTCTACTCCCTATTCGATTGCCTCCTTTCCATCACATCACTGACTTTGTAAATTAATTATTTGCATTCACCAAATCCAAATAAATTTATTTCAATGATAAAATGTATTTACCGTCTCTCAGAAAATTAGGGAAAGAGAAAGAAATAAATGTATTCAATCTTCGTATAAGAAAATGTAAAAGAGAACATTTTTCAACGATAAATGGACATTTCTAACACAAGAATTTAAACTTGATTTTCTTAAGGATGCGTATAATAAGATAAAGTTCAATAAAATGGTTTTTATTTATAGACGTGATAACGTCTTATAAATTGATGAAACACCGGCTGCACGCACGAAAAAGAGTAACGTTCCGCAAGCGAGAGCGCGATATAAGCGATAGTCTCTCTCTTCTCGCGTGACGTGAGAGAGTAGTGTGCGTTCAACATTTTTTTCGGCTGTTCCAGCGAAAGCTACATCTGACAGATGGCCAGATAAATTATACGGTTTGTTAACAAATATATAATATATATACATTCTTTTAAATGTCTTTTATAATTGCTTAAAAATATGTATTTTGCTTTGGTTGATCAAATTATTAGTCGGTAAAAATATAGTTTGACAGCTACTAAAATTTAGGTTATGTAGGGTAAAAGCCGGATAGTTGCCTCAGTGGGATACATGCCTCGATTTTGAATACACTATGTTAGAGATGTTGATGGGGTTTGCGCTATACTATACTTAGAAGTGCCCCTCCCGTGGGCCTCAGTGCCATGTAAGCCATCGGAGTAGACGCATGCGTTTTGTCCGTGTGAGCAAACATCTTCCGCGACATAACTTTGACAGGCGTCGAAATTATATTGGTAAGTAATTTCTATTGAATATTTTTATTATTGATTGTGGTTTCAGTCAAATTTTTGTTTCTTTGCATGCATCAGGGTTTAAATTACACTGTTTACAACGTTTTATTGTTGAATAGTTTTTATTTATTTCGTAAATAAGAAAGGCAAGTATCCGTATCACAAAGGATAGTCGCCCTATTGACTTTTTTAAGGAAGAGAAGAATAGAAATTTACAGTTCTGACAGTGAAATTGAAGAAAATGTTATAAGTTCAAAAACGTCTAAAGGAAAAGCCACCAAGGGACTACCAATCAAAAGTAAAAAAGACGAAAATTCGATAAGAGACACTGAAAATATACTATTAAAAGTGAAAAACGCTAGTTCAAAAATAGAATATACGAATAAAAAAAATTCAATTGATGATTATTGCGCAGAATGTTTTGAAAATTACAATTTTACAAAATCGAAATCAGATTGGATTTAATGTGAGATGAGTCAAATGTGGTTGCATGAAACTTGTACAACATTCAAAAATCATTGCATGAGATGTGGAAAGTTGAAAACCCTGATTAACCTAACTTAAAGTTCGGATGCTATTTTTGTTGTATTTTTAGTACATAATAAAAGATCTCAGTAAATAATAAAGACTGATTACTTAAATTGATGTAACTAAATTTGTTTCTATCTAAAAAAATCATAGTGAGGCCTCTATCCCCGCACGAGGCAAGTATCCCTCGAAGCATTTTTAATGTTAGGCTACTATCCGCCACAGTAGGCAACTATCCCTTTTTTGAGAGGTCAAATAAAACAGAATTTACTCAAAAACAATATTAATTATGTTTTCAAAAACAGGCTACTATGAATGATCAAAGACCTATGTTTTGATATACCTATTGCATTATTCTTAGTAAGTACATATTTTTTAATAATAGAGCTTTTTTGAAAAGTGGGGCAACTATCCGGCTTTTACCCTATTATTAAATATGATATTCGAGCAGAATACGTTGTCACGTAAAACTATCGTCCGTAAACCGACTTTACAGACAACCAATTTTTTTTTATTGACAATTGTTGATTGTGGAGGGTAGGTATAGAGAAAAAAATACTAAACAATAAAAAAACTAGTGTGCTTTAGACCACACGACTGAAGTAAAACTTCTTCCTTCCATAATTTGTTATTATTCACCCGAAAATTCACAAAAAATATGAACTTTAAAATGAATTTACAATTTTATTCACTTTAAACGTAGAATATTGAATGTATTGAACTAAATATTAATTTATAAAATTGTTCAAGAACGAAATGAACAGTCTAATGTAAAGAGCAAGAAATATAAACATAAAGATGACGAAAACAGAAGTAATACATTGCAATTACTTAGCTCTCGTTGAATTTTAAGCGTAAATCTTTATGAAATATTATTTAGCTCTGCAAGTTAAGTAGGTTTACAGAACTTTTTCTGTCACCCGATAGCGCCACTGGCAAGTAAAGTATATGTCATTCTATTGTTAGTACTGTTATATTTTCGGTCACATGAAGGCGCCAAGAGCCAGTGAAGTATTTGTTTCGGCCACCTGATGGCGCTACTAGCCAGTGAAGTATTTGTTTCGGCCACCTGATGGCGCTACTAGCCAGTGAAGTATTTGTCATCCTCTTTCTATCTTCACTAACTTATATCTCCCTCTCAACTTCCGTTCGCCTCGCCCGATCACACTTCCGTAAATCTCTCGTCACGCATTCACCAGCTTACTCCCCAAGTCAAGCGTGCGTCAAGAATTTTTACTTCAATAAAACTATTTATAAAAATTAAACTACTGAACACATTTCAGTGAATTTAAAAACAAATACTGGTGCATTTGAATTACCTTCTCAAATACAAAAATACCATAGGAGGTACCCGAATATTAGTGGTCAGATAACAATTGTCGAAGTTTCCGATCAATATCGAAATTTTAATCATACGTGTCTGATTATTTAATGTAATTCTCAATCGTCCTTATGCAAGACAATGTAGTATTTGCTATAGGTAGCGACTAGTGCAGCGACATAACGCGGTTTCGCATGCAAGTTGTGCGAACTGTAAGGCAAAGCTAATTAAAGGGTGGGGAGAAGAAATGGCGGTCAGACGAACTCACAGAACGGTATTTTGTACAACGGAATCTGAATGTGAAAGATGTTCTACTAGAGACGATGAAGAGACAAACACAACAGTGTGTTAAAATCATAACCCTTCCTCGTGGCTTTCCCGAGTCGAGTATCAATAAGGGGTCCCCGTACCAGATGTTCCTCCACAAAAAAATATCGGATATTTAAGTCTAAAAACAGTAAAACCAGACAAGGACTTAGAGGAGAACTTATTTTAATTGTTTAACCCCTTCAGACCCGAATTTTATATTTTTGAAACACAAAATATTTTTAGGGTGTTGTAATTAAGGTAGGCATATTCAGTGAAAACCTAAATTAACATTTTGGAAAATCGTATGTCCATTGAAATGGATAACAGGTCAAAAAAAAAATATTTTTTACGGTAATCACTAGCATAGGATGTTTAATTCGTTTTAAGTATAATTATTAATTTTTCATTATTTTTTTAATCATTCAAACTTTCAATCTTGCGTGCAATCTATAAATAACTTAAATATTTAAATAGCTTAATACTAATTTTTTTTTATATTTTTTAGATATTTCTGAAGAAGATCCAAATCCGGATCGAAACGTCATCTTGTGTTATATTGATTTGTATTTTTATTATTTTTTGTCAATATATGGTCAGAAAAATTGGTCGACAATTTTATTTACTTGATGTATAGTTAGTAAAGTTAACATTAAATTAAAATAAAAATCCGCACAAGAAAAATAAAAAAATACTTAAGTTATACTAGAATGTACCACTTTTACCAGCTTTGCGTGAATCCATGACTGCGGTCAACACTTGACTCGATATTATGTCGACCAAAATACTTAGATTTGATAATTAATTACGCTGACTTAAATTACACGCGTTAGAATTGTATGTCCATTGAAATGACCGCCAGAAACGAAGGGGTTAATGTAATAGCTAATAGCTATAGACAGAATGTTTTAGCATTGGACCTAAAAAAATTCTCCCAAAATATCAGCTACCCTATATCAAATCTGTGAACGGCGCAAACCGGGTTTGTTTCCCATTTAATTAACATGGAAAAAACGACGAGAGATAACTTCAAAACAAAACATGGTGGAAAGACGAGATTAATATGGTGGAAGGACGGGAATAACTTGATGAAAGTACGAAAATAGTATGATCGAAGTACATCAATATTTAGCACTTAAATTGTTATAAAAACAGAGTGAGTGGAGTAGTGGTGGGAGCATTAGTCTTGTATTCGGAAGCTACTGCGTTTGAACTCCAGCAGAAGTGATGGATGTGGCATAGAACTTTAACCTCATGTCTCTAGCCGAAAAATGCTAATTTTTGTACCGAAATTTTTTTATGATTTTCTTCAATAATTTCACATAAATTCCGAGTTGGTTTCGTATTCACGACTGTAGCAAGTTATCTTCCAAACGCAAATGCGTGCTCTAATTTCTTATAATTGGAAAACGATTTTTTTCTGTATAGAAATTTAATAATAGGTTATTACACCGTTTTTTTGAAAAATGTTTTAAATGAATCCTAAAGCGATAAAGAAGCACTACAATTTTTATAATAATATTTCATAACCGAATAGTGCCCTAAAAACGACTTTTAATGTAACATTACGAATTTTCGCGCGAAAACGATTCGTGACGTCACTATGATTGTAAATAATGACGATTGTGCACAGTAACCATAGTTACACTGTAAATATTTAAGATTGCTATGATTATTACATTACTAGTGTAATAATTATACTAGTTAATAAAACTGTATTTATTTATTTATTAAACGTAATTTATCATTGGTATAGGTTAGTACTTTCTGCTTTTACGAAACCGTCTTCCATGATGCGAAATCATTAAAATACAGGATAGAAGTCTATAAACGTGATAATAACTTGAAAGAACTTCAAAACAACACACAGCACAACATAAACGTAGCTAGTTTACAAACGAAGTGACGTCACGCAGGAACCCAACATGGAGAGCATCGTTTACGACTTTTGAAGAACAGATTAAAATATACAATTCTTAAAATTTAATTATAAAAATTATATTGCATTATTATGAACAGAAATCAACATATACCTTTGTATTATTAGATTTTTTCTAACATGATTCTGCTTTTACGAAACCCTGTTACATGATGCGAAATCATTAAAATACAGGATAGAAGTCTATAAACGTGATAATAACTTGAAAGAACTTCAAAACAACACAACATAAACACAACACAACATAAACGTAGCTAGTTTACAAACGAAGTGACGTCACGCAGGAATCCAACATGGAGAGCATCGTTTTAGACTTTTGAAGGACAGATTAAAAAATACAATTCTTAAAATTGAATTATAAAATTTATATTGCATTATTATGAATAGAAATCAACATACGAGTATACCTATGTATTATTAGATTTTTTTAACACGGTTCAAAATACTCTATTCCCGTTAAAATCAAATCATGACTAAGTTAAACGTTTGGTTTTAATTATAATAAATTAAACTATTCCGATGCTATTTTTATTCGATCCTAGTAAAGTTACACAATAAAACGAGAGAGTGAGATCGCGAAGGGTTAGAGACTAGATATGCCGTAAGATAAAGAGAGAGAGTGTAGAGTCATGCTCCCAGAGGCAGGTGGAGGGAGGGGCTGTAAGAAACGCAGCACATCGCCAACATCAATCTCTTTGCTAATTACTCTACGGGGGAGAAGAAGCAGCAGCTACACGGAGGCGCCACCAGACCCTGTGTAATGCCTATACTGCCTGTACCCACATTGATTGTGAACTTGCCTTCGGGGATGTCTGCAGAGAACAGTCTTCGTTCGTCACCACGCGATCACACAATGCACGTCCCGACGCTTAACCTTGTTTCGTGACAACGACAAACTGCGACAGCACTCTTAGCATCAGTACGACGCACCACGCAGAAACAGATCTGCCAATAATTTCACGCACAAATGTGTCACGAGGGCAGCTCGGTGTACCGATTAGTGTGCTGGTCTTTAGATCAAACTGTTATGGGTTCCGATCCCACATTTGCTGGTAGATGTTTTGTAATATTGTCTAATTTATAATAATAATTAGTGATGTGAAGAAAAATTCGTATCCGTATCCGTTAGTTTTTGGCGGATCTTTTACGGATCTTTTACCTTATTAATTTTTAATTCATAGATGAAATTTTATATATATAGGTGATTAGGTAATAATGAAAACCTGTTAAATTTCATTCAGATTATTTTTTATTTTTTTAGATCGTATTTGGCACCTTTATATTGCAAACATTTATCGTAGTGAGTACCATACTAATAGTACATAATACTAAATCAACTATCTTTATAATGAGATATTTCACATCGATCTTTGGAAAGAGACAATCTGTTATGAGAGTTAACTCTTAAAGAGGTCAATAACTTTTTCCCATAACAGATAGTCTCTTTCCAAAGGTCGATGTGCAATATTTACCGCCGCGTACTCTAAGAAAGTTAAGATCCGTATCCGTATCCGCGGATCTTGAAACCAAAAATTCGTATTCAGATCCGTATCCGCGGATATACATTTTTAGCGATCCGGCACATCACTAATAATAATGCGTTTGACGTCCGTTTCTCGACATTATGTCATAACAGACGCCATTCGCACCATTACTATTTTTCATCTATCACACTTCCCGTTATTTTCTACAATTTTTCAACTTCAACTAATTAATAGCAATATTGGTGAATGAAGGAATTTTAGAACATTAGAATAAGGTAGGCAAGTTTTGAGCATAGGAGTTTAACAGGTAATCGGCCATGGCATTGAATAAGAAACCATCTCGATATTTGTCTGGAATTATTGAGGGAAACCATGGAAAATCTCAACAAGATGGCCGATATTTCTCGGCGAGAGGCAGCAGGCAAAAGTCCCAGCCACATAGGCCCCCGCCGAGATTCGAACCCGGTACCTCCCGAATGCGAGTCTAGTGCTCTTACCACTACGCTACACCGCTCGGTTAATATTTAATTTAATGTAATTAGACGTAACTGATCTCAGTTGTCGAGCGTCTATTATCTACAATTATCTTCAATGTATTCACGCTTATTCGTAAATTAATAAACCGATAACGTTTTTCTCGAATAATTTCTTATGTAACTTTATATGAATTTATAGAGAAAAAAAACTGGAGATTTCGAAAAAGTAAAAAAATCTATGTTGATATTAATTGTAAAAAAGCATTTACACTTCCGGCCGATTGTGCGGTGACGAGTCTAAATGTCGCACTAATAATATAATCGATTCACACCAGCATTTTCAAAATACTAATTTCGTTCGGACGGTAAAAGTTTGGCATCAAGCTTCAGTCTGTCATCGCGTGCATGTATATTATCAGTCATAAACGGCCAACGGTAGTCGTGACCTTCCAACACTCGGACCATTTGTCATCTGCTCAGAAATTGTCGTGTTTTTGCGCACGCATGAAGCGAACACTATACAGTTACAACGTTTACTTATTATCACTTAATATGATATTATTATTAACCATGACTGTGTACTATTTTATCAAAACAACATAATATACGCACATTAGCTATTTACTTAATTACGATTTTTGTAACTAAAGCGGCCCATAGACGCTCAATATTATCGCGCAACATTTGGGTTTGTGCAATTTGACCATGTTTAGACGAATTGTGTGATTTTCAAAATCTTGAAAATATATTGCACAAACGGGGAAATATTGTGCAGTCTGTTGTCAATATTGCGCAATATCCCGTCAGTTGATCTCAAGTAACGGTCGTTTCAACAAGTCGTCTCAACTACGCCTCATCATGGGTGACAAGAAAGGGGGAAGACAATTTATTGTTGAATTTATCGAGGTGTATCGTGGTCTTCCGGCTCTGTGGGATGTGAAGTCCAAAGACTATAGTAATCATGACAACGTGATGACTGAAGTTCTGGTGGGGACTGTTTGCACAACGTGGCTGTACCGTTTGTGCTCGCAATTGAGCAATATATTGCACAACCTTCAATATCGCCTCCATACAGTACAATTTTTTGCACATAACAAAATATTGTACAATAATATTGACCGTCTAGGGGCCGCCGTCCAAATATTGTGCAACCCATATTGCACAATAATATTGAGCGTCTATGGGCCGCTTAAAGCTTAAACTAGTTTTGCTCATTTTATAACACTCAATACCCGTTTAAATGTAAGATTTCGGGTTTGGGCAATATTCGTTGGTCAGAACTAGTTTGCGCATTTATTTCGTTTTCGGGTATAGACCGTAACATATATATGGCGAAGACATATCCCCCAGTCTATCTTTAATTTGCTACCTCTATTCTGTTGTCTGATTTTTTCTGCAACTTCATCGTGTTAATTTTCATGTTACAATGTGGGCGCGGAACGTTAAAATTCACTCCTCATCAGAAGAACTTTAAAAAATTAAGAATCCTTGCATCAAAGTAATACGTGCGACTGTACGATGTATATGAAACTAATGAACTGTTTTTTTTTTGGTTTGTTTTTGCAGACTATTTATTTATTTACCGAACTTGCACCCAATTTGCGGACACGTTTGGATCACATGGAACAAAGGAGAATAGTAGCCAGTGTCCTCTAACCGGAACGGGCCACCGATCGAACAGTGCTCGCCGTTCGATATCTATTTTATTATTATAGAACGCACTCAGAATAATAATTTGCTGTAACGTGCTTTGTTAGCAATTCAGTTGTATAGTGTGTATGCCACGGTACAGGGATGAACTAACTATAGTGATGTGTCCAGATGACTCTTTATTGGGAGCTGGCTCCGTGCGGTGCGCTCACTAAAAAGAGTCGCTCAGAGCGAGTCGTTCAAAGGAGCGACCCTAGACAGCAAGAGTGCAGACTGCAGAGGTGTGAACTGTCATCATGCATGCTCAGGAGTCACGTAGCATTGCACAGCACAATACACACACTCAGCTCTGAGCTCATTTCCATATCATTCCGATCTTATATTATTATTATATTTATTGCTTAGTTGCAGCGTACGTACAGTGGATTACAGACAACTGTGAAATAAATTGTTCAGTGTCGGTACAGCAAGACCGAGGTAGCTGCTAAGATAGAAGATAAATGAGCTGTGTGAACCATTGAGTGCAATTATATAAATCCGGTTCTACATAAATAACTTCTGTGTTGTAAGTTTTTGTAAATATTCTGTGTACATAATTAGGACTTTATATTCTTCTGTTACTTAGTTTTCTATTTTATTATTTAGAACTATTAGTTTTGTTTCTGTAAACGTTATCACTATTGTAAATAAATAATTTCCACCACGGACTAGAACAGTTTTGTTACAATAATATGAAAATTGATTTAAACTAAATAAATAAAGATTTTAATTTAGTATGTCGTCGTTGGTTCTGTATTAGCTCTTAATATGTGCATAGTTGAGAGATTTTACGTTTTTTAGATGAAAAGATTCAGGAAACGGAGCTCTATACACTAGTAATACCTCCAAATTAATTTTACAGTAACCAACAAGGGGAAGTAACTCTTATGTGAAAAGTTGTATCAAATAATTCCTCCCATGTGCCAATAAATCCGAAATTAACGTTAAATATTTTTTAAGAAAATACTTCGTCTTAATTAAACATGTATAGTAAAGATAAAAGTATGAATTAGAAATATACCTCTGAAATTGCTAGTTTCTTAATATCCATTATTGAAATAACGACTTTTTGACCTTTCCTGCAAATATTTACTTTTTGCACATAAAAGATATTACAGAACCAACGACGATGTGTTTTAATTTTTAATTTAGAGTCTGGCCCTCAACAAGATGACCGGTACAGGAATTACCGTTTTTCGGCGAGAGGCAGCAGAAAAAAGTCCCAGCCACATCTGCCCCCGCCGGAATTCGAACCCGGTACTTTCCGAATGCAAGTCTAGTGCTGTCACCACTACCCTACACCGCTCGGTATGACGGAATGATAACCTTTTTCCAGATTTCAAATCAGAGGGTAAAAAATGTTACTCATCCATCGACATACGTAATCTATACATCTGTGAATTGGCTGCAATTGTATCACGTCGTGAAAATGGCGCTACAATCAGGCCCTGTCAACGGGTACTGCAGTCCTTCCTAAACAAAGTACCCTATATCCTCTTCATAACGGATACACTACACTACAGTACAACCATTGCTCTATATATGCGTAGACACAAGACAAAACAGCTTATGTCGAATGTGTGGTAAACGAGGATTCATTCAGTTCATCAATGATTCAGTTTTCCATTTTCCAATGGCTTAAAACAGGGGTCGGCAACCCGTGGCCCGCGAGCCTATACCTTGCGGCCCATGACTGTTTTATAAATAAAAGTCTTATAATACCTTCCTAAACAAATAAATAATTAAATTAATTTTCACAAATCTTTTTCTTATGATATTGAGGATTTACTTAGTCATTTACAAATGAACGTGATTGATCTCCAATCTAATGATACTCTCAAGAACTATTTATTTGAAATCAAAGATCTTGTTAAATTTTATGTCAGTTTGCCATCTAATTTTGACTAATTGAAAAGGTTTGCTCTGCAATTAATTACAATTTTTGGTAGAACTTACTTATGCGAACAAACCTTTTCGATTCTCAATGACAGAAAAAATAAATATGCTTCTCGTCTCACAGATGAGCATTTGAAAGCTATTCTACAAATTGTAACTACAAACCTGGAAGCTAACATACAACAAATAGCCACTCAAATACAATCTCAAACGTCACACTAATTTTAGTAAAAGAACAGTTCTATTTTGAAGTTCTCAGTTAAATTTTCAATAAAATTCAAATGAAATGTTTTCGAATTTTTAATATCACAAATACCTACCTTTTATTAAAATTATGAACAAGTGCGGCCCGCCTTTATTTCAATTTGCCACTCTGCGGCCCTTGCTTGCCAAAAGGTGGCCGACCGCTGGCTTAAAACACAGACAAACACGTGCCCAAGGCTACGCGCATTTAATGACTGACTTTGATTTAACTCATTGTTGGCGACGCGAAGCGCGTGATTAGCAGTACTATTACTTTTCATTGTTGCAAGTTAAGTAGGTTTACAAAACTTTTTTCTGTCACCCGATAGCGCCACTGGCAAGTAAAGTATGTGTCATTCTATTGTTAGTACTGCTTATATTTTTAGCCATCTGATGGCGCCAGTAGTCAGTGAACAGATATGGTCGACCGTTCGAAGAAGATTGTCATCCAAATCACCGTTCGCGTCAATTTCCGTTCGCCTTGCCCGATCACATTTTTCGTAAACACTCTCGTCACGCATTCACCAGCTTACTCCCCAAGTCAAGCGTGCCTAAAGAAGTTTTACTTCAAAAATGTTTTACGATCCAAAACATGTGTGTATTAAAAAATCTGCCAGCTGGCATACGCAAACCGACTGGTACAATTTGGGTTCCTGGGAGCGCTAATTCCCAACTACATTCCAATGTTTCCCCTGATGGGGGTACGTACAAAAAATGCAGTATGTATTTCTAATGTAATGCTTTTATGGTTCGCTGACTATGTATATTACAACCTAAATACATACACTACCTACTATTTTCAATGACTTAACTCTACGTTCTGAACTTAGACACTTTATCCTCTACGGACCTACACTGTCAGTAACTTCCTATTGCCGACGATTGGCAGTATCAACTGCACGGCTAGTGTATGTTATTTTATAGATATTGGTACATGCGACGGGCACAGAATTAAATAAATGAGATACTTTCTACAACATTTTATCTACATATATGCAAGGTATTACAGTTACATTTTTTTTCTTATTTTGTTAAACGTATTGCAAGTACATAAAAGATTATAGGCACAGTAGCGTACCTACGGCTTCATTTTCTAGTTCAAATGCATCAACCGTTCATCAGCAAACCATATTTTAGGGTATTTATTCGAAACAGGCAAAAGATGACGTATTGTAGAGTCACTATGACATATCGGTTTATAAAACGTGAACAAAATTAATGGCGCTGCTTTCGAGAAAATTTAAATTTTTGATCATTTTATTAATCAGTAAGCTGTCTATATTTGAAGAAGTAGGAGAGAAAAAACCCAGAGAAATTCGGTTCCCAACAATTAAACGGTGGACCAGCCCGGTCTCTAAAAATAGTATGAACGGAAGGAAGGGCATCTATTAAGGAGGTTGATGCGTTACAGTCCCAGTCAAAAGTAAGTCGAATTCTAAATGGGAACTTTTCCATTATTATTATAAGTCGATGATTATTATTATAAGTCGATGATATCAATAAATTATTGTCATAAAGACATGAATAAATAATTTTTTTTAATTTTAACTAATTATTTCAGTATTTTACTTAATGGACTAATTTTTAAATTTTTTGTACAAAGTTAGGTTAGAAAATCTCAATTTATGTAAATATCTGTATTTTACATATTTTTTGCAGGAAATAATTAAAAAAAGAAATTAGAAGTAATAAAAATTAAAATTAAATCATTAAAAAGTTGAAAATTCAGTTAAAATTGTTAAAATTGTCAAGAATAAAAGTTCATAATCGAAAAGTGCTAAGGTTTAATAATTTTTTTTATTGATTAAAAGTCTAATTAAATTGGAAAAATATTAAAATATGCGTAAGACATCGATGCTTTACATGGTTAGTTTTCGGAACTGCTGACATTATTTGGTTATTTGCAAAAAATTAAAATGTGCCGTTTGCATGCTAGGTTGAGATATTTTCCATAAGACTACATGTAAAAGTTTTTTTTAATTTTTATTTTTATAAATCTCCTAATGATTTTGGATTTTTTACAGAAAAATTTGTCAAAAAAAACTATTAAAAAAACTTTATTTCAGATTTTTTTCATTATCTTCGTAAAACGGTTCAACCTCTTTAAAATCTAATTACAGTAGCAACATACATTGTCAACTAGAAAACTAAGAACTGTAACTCCTGGGACACGAAAACGCGTGTTACGCCTTTGAATAGAAACGTAACATGTCTCGCTTTCTGTAGGTAGTTATAATCTTTAGTTGTAATATAACTCTATTTTGACCAAAGTGCGACGAAGCAATTATATTATAAAGGTTAACGCACACTACGCCGTGGTGAGAAACTGCAGGCAATAGGTAGATTTTGATGGAAATTATTGTCGTGACTGCTTCCAGGCGCTTCCGTACAGCACGCGTTAACACATAAAAGTCAACAGTTAGGTCTAGCTAAAGTTTGCTATTAATATTGTTAAGACAGCCACTGTTACGATGCCATATAAGAAAAGTTTATTTTCAAACAAAGCCCTGTCGGGACTTTAACTCGAATTTTTAAATTTAAATTTTAAACAAGGCCTCTATATTAGAGAAAAATTATGCCAAAACGTAAGTTTGATGATAAATATTTAAAGATAATTGGAACCTTAATAAGTGAATGTATTTTGGATAGTATACGATCTATATGTGAGTTCCACTTTAAATGTTCTATAAATGCCCCTAGAAATTTACGTTATTTTCTACGGGAATAGAGGTAGCATTTGTTAAGCTCAAACTAGCAGGAAAGTAACCATAGTTGCCAAATTTAACGAGTTTAGTCTTATTTAAATTCAAGGATAGACTATTTTGATAAAACCAGTCTTTAATAGAAGCCACGGAGTCATCAATAAGTAAAGGAGTTAAATTTTTATTTTCTAAAACCATTGCTGTGTCATCCTCAAACAGTATGATGTTCTGATCGAAATTTTGAGAAAAAATTGGTTGTCTGTAAAGTCGGTTTACGGACGATAGTTTTACGTGATAACGTATTCCGTAATACATAACCTAAATTTATATAATAATTATAATAATTCGAATCTATGATATTGCATCTTTCGCTTCAAATTTAGGTAAATTTTATTAAGTAGAATAATAAAACACTATAAAAAGTACACTATTATTATATAAAAAACCACTATGGCATGTATCTCTTTTGCGCATGCGCCGATTTTCCCCAAAAAATTTACAAAAATTTCTAGTAAAAATAGATAGAGTAAAAACCGTTTTAAAAACTATATTATTATTATATAAAACATCATTATAAGAGATATATTCTTTTACGCATGCGCCGATGTTCCCCAAAAACAATAGGCCACTTCATATTTGCATATCAAACATCCTCCCAAAATTTGGTTTCAATCCGCTTATCCTTGGTGTCGGAATGATAAGAAATGTCAAAAGTGACGTTTGCAACTGTCAAAGTATTATGTTCTAATAATAATTAGTTATTCCAATACTTAACTTAGAAGGCGTTGCATTTCACAAAATACTAATGTCAAAAAATTGAATTAAACATTAGAAATGCAGCCGTTTTCATGTTAAGACAAGACATACGTTCTCTTCTAATTTCCATGTACGGCAAACAAAGACGACCGACCGCGTCGCGCCATGCATTAGACAACATTGCATTTATACAGCTATTTTTCTATATAAATTTGTATAAAAAACTGTTTAGGCAAATTCTGTTATACGAAATCTATGTAAAATGTTCTCCTCTTTCGTTACGCGTTACGAGCGTTAGGAACGTTACGTTACACTTTTTCGTGCATGCAGTCGGTGTTTTATCAATTTATAAGATTGGTGATTCATCAATTTATAAGACGTTATCACGTCAAAATCGTTATACTGTATAATATAAAACAGAAGCGGGCCAAGTACTAATCCTTGAGGCACACCCCTTACCATCGGCTGATCAGACGATCTCGCAGTACGTACCTGACTATTCTTTATATTATTACGACAAAGGAAAGTTCTGTACCACACAAGACTGCATAATATGTAGTGTTCATACTGCATATAAAACTGTTTAGCCGTAATGATATAGCTATATCCACTAATTGAATGTTACTATATCTAATCTCTTTATTAATGCACAACGGTGTGCTTCCATTGCCCTACCTGCAGACCCCAAACCCCTCACAACACCGACGCGGACGGCTTACGTTCAATGGATTTTCATTTCAAATTATATTTTTGATTTCATCGTTTTATATTGCCGTAATATGCAAACACTTACGAACGGATACTGCTGATAACTTTTATAATCGATAATAGTACTGCAATCCCTGCAAACAGAGCCGAATCTACGAAATTTCTATGTTAACTGCTCATTACATTGGGAAGTTATTGTAACAGATAAGATAAATAGATAATATAACTCACTTTTCCATCAGCATAGTCTACAGAAAATAGACATTGGTTTTTGTGTCTCACCTGTAACAAATAACAACACATTAATCTTTCTACTAACTGCATTTTTGTGAATACTGATAAGTTTTACCCACGAAGTCTTTAATCAGGAGACCTAGCTTTCTATGCTTGCTGTGTTTCGAGATGGACCGTTTTCTGGCGTACGCGAGATTCGCTGTTATCACTACCTGGGAAAACTTCAATTCTTTCCACCTGTTTTTGCCATAGTTACCAAAGTTGTTTAACTTCACAGACATTACACACATATAATAGACGGAGAGCTGGCTACGGAGAAAATGGGTGACTCGGTGCAGAACTGAACATTTGCAGAATGATAGGAGATAGTACAAGTAAGTAGGGAAAAATTTGCCAGAAGGCTAGGCGAAAGATAAAGAGCCGCCAGAAGGCGCTAATGTTGCCAAAAATCAGTGCACTTCTGGCAATTTCTATACTTATTCTGTAATTCAAAACTAGATTATATATTATACATATTATACATTATATAGTTATAAGGGCATACTGAAAATTCAAACATGATATAATAATTACATTCGACAAATATTCAAAATTATTAATGACATTTTGATAGAAATAAAATTAATTGTCATATATTTTCATTAATAAAAAAATAAAATTAAATAAATTAATAAAATTACGTTGTTATAACAACGTAATTTTATTAATTTATTTAATTTTATTTCAATCAAAATGTCATTAATAATTTATTATTATATCATGTTTGAATTTTCAGTATGCCCTTATAACTATAATATAATGTATAATACATAATATATAAGCTAGTTTTGAATTACAGAATAAGTATAGAAATTGCCAGAAGTGCACTGATTTTTCTCAACATTAGCGCCTTCTGGCGGCTCTTTATCTTCCGCCTAGCCTTCTGGCAATTTTTTCCCTACTTACTTGTACTATCTCCTATTATTCTGCAAATTTTCAGCTCTGCACCGAGTCACCCATTTTCTCCGTAGCCAGCTCTTAGCCCATAAGTCATGAACGTGTGTGCGTTACCCAGTAGCTGACGCCATATTAGTTCATGCAACAGATATCGGTCCATCGCTACGCTCAAGATGGTTCTTCTGGTTTTGACTTCGTGGTTTTACCAACGCACATTTGACGCCATCGTGGTTAATGGATCAATGTTTCTTAGATTTTACAATTTTGTTCAAATTGTCAGTTTTTAACTTTTGGCTTAGATGTACAATTTGTAGGTTTGAGGTTTGTAGTTTGACCATAATTTCGTATTATATCAGTATTTTTCGGAAACTTCGCAAAGCAGCGTGATAAAGAACATTTATAAATAAATAACCACAATGAAGTTAAATGGCAAATGACTAATCAAAAATGGTTATGTCACCTTCTCGCCTGAAAACATTTAGAACAAGCACGTCACCTCTTAAAACAAACCGAAACGTTGCAATTATAAAGCCAGTCATCAAAGGATTGCTTGAATATTTTCTCTATGCGTTAGCCTTCACGTGTCAATGAAAGGGGTGCAAATACTAAAACTAAATAGCAGACACCCTAAAGCCAGTGGCAAACCCATGACACGAACAACGAGGGAACGAGCATGTCAGTTCCACAGTTGTCAATATTTATGAAGTTTTAATTAAAAAAATGATACTGCAAATTTTTGTTCAATATCAATATTAATTGCATCTACTTGTACAATATTCATTCATCCACACTTTTGAAGGTTTAGTTTAATATTAAATATTTGATTTATCGATTTCAATTCAATCCGAAGATTATTATATAAACAGATTCGCGTTCGGGCAAGGAAAAAACAGAGCAAATCGTAAGATATTAGCGCAAACGATGTAAAATCTAAATGTGATGTAGGTACAACACATGGTCAGAGTGCCCGTCGGTAAAAATTTTACTGGTACATACTCTCCCCAAACTTTGTATATGGCTTCCTTAGGCCTAGTCTGACACCTATTTCCTCGATGACTTTTCTTGATTTTGGGGTGTTTTCCCTCTAAATTTTCCGAAAGATGTCGTTTTGACGACATGTAAAAAATTTATAGATACTGTTTGTTTTTTAATTGGATAGCTTAAAAACTTCAACCAAAGCGCTAAAATAATGTTCTCTGACAAATAACATGAACCATTTAAAATGTCTGACACCTCGAATATGTCGAACATATTCGAGGTGTCAGACATTTTAAATGCCAAAACAAAAATTCATAGACTGTACCAAGTCTAAAATTTGGTCTCAGATCAGAAAAAATAGTGAAAATCGTAAATGTATCAAATGAGGTTAGATTTTTTAATAACTGTACTTAAATGGAAACCAATGCAAGAGGAATAAAATTATTGTCGTAGGTCTCTGTCAAAATATATTTTTTTTTAACAATATGAAGATACATGCAAAAAGTTTTGCACGGGTGAAAAAGTATTTTCTTGTAGCTTCCGAAAAAATCGTAAATAGACTGTAATCTCAAAATAAAATGTGGAACGACCTCATTCAGTCTGTCTAGCGTAAAGAAGTTTTACTGCAAAAATCAGTTTCTGTCACTTTGATCAGTTTGTGGATCAGGAAACATTTAGTTCAATGGAAGCGAATTGCCGTCTACTGCACGGCATGCCGGGTACGTGTGTACGTACGTACCGTACGTACGTATGTTTGAACATGCAGAGATAGGATTGTGTAACCGCCTTCGTCTCGAAATCACATCGACATCGCTGTAATTGGTACTTAGGTTCAAATCCACTTGATGTGTACACACATGAAATATTGATCATGATTCGTTTAAAGTTTACACATACGCCGTAATCTCAAACACAAATCGTCCCAGTTGTTTATTTTGTTAGTGCCATATGGCACATACACTATTGACGTCGGTCGGACGGAGGACCTAGGGACGGGATCGATATTTTTGAAGTAAAACTCCTTATGGAATGGTAGAGTAAAGATTCTTGGAATTAAAAATGTACCGTACGTATTAGTGATGTGCCGGATATCCGTATCCGCGAATATCAAGGGAGAAGAAAGATCCGTATCCGTTAGTTTTTGGCGGATCTTTTTAATTTTCAATTCATAGATGAAATTTTATATATATAGGTGGTTAGGTAGGTAATAATGAAAAACTGTTAAATTCCATTCAGATTATTTTTTATTTTTTAAAATCGTATTTGGCACCTTTATATTGCAAACATTTATCGTAATGAGTACCATACCAATAGTACATAGCTCAAAGGTACTAAAAAACTATCTTTATAATGAGATATTGCACATCAATCTTTGGAAAGAGACAATCTGTTATGAGAGTTAACTCTTAAAGAGGTCAATAACTTTTTCCCATAACAGATAGTCTCTTTCCAAAGGTCGATGTGCAATATTTACCGCCGCGTACTCTAAGAAAGTTAAGATCCGTATCCGTATCCGCGGAACTTGAAACCAAATATCCGTATTCATGGATCCGTATCCGCGGATATACATTTTTAACGATCCGGCACATCACTAGTACGTATTATGATAAGTTAGAGGCAAAGTAGAGTACTTGCCTCGTAACGTAAAGGTAGTAAGTTCAATCTGAACGCAACCGGAGAGTTTTTCTAGCGCAAATAATTTCCGTTTTGATTCGCAATCGCATTATTGAGAAATTATCTTCTTAGTACACAGACATTGCACAATTATGTATGCACATGACGGAAGCGCCAACTCATAGTGTCTGTGTTTTGTATGTACAGTGTACACAGTGTTCAATATCCGTAACTCAATCGTCGGTAGACTGGAGCTATGTTATACCTATGTTGTGCAAATGCTTCGCGCATGTGCCAACTGCAGAAGCGGTACTTGATTAAAGCTGATGATTTGCGAAATTGATAATACATACGTAGCCATTCAAGGAAAAAGCCGGCCAAGTGCGAGTCGGACTCGCGCACCGAGGGTTCCGTACAGACTTCACCCATCACGGGAATCGAGTCTCGAAGATAGTTCCCGCTTAGTCGTTGGAAAACTGTTATCCCCATACATCGACAAAAGTCGCGGTCAGTTTGCCAACTAAGCGTGTAATTGCAATGAGGTCAGATGGACTACTGAACTGTATTGTAAATCTGATAGTCTAGTTGTCGTACCGTGTTGTATGCGAGAGTTCTAATATTGTGCTGTATAAACGCACCGGTAGCGGACGCTTGTTTTGTATTAGTATTGTTACTGTGTACATGCATGTTGTTGCGGTTTAAAAACATTTTTTGTGTGAGGTATAACTGCAAATTAACGATTTTTGGATTTTTACCTTTGCTTGTGCTGTAAGACATTGCTTCTTGCCAAACTTCATGATTCTAGGTCAACGGGAAGTACCTATATAGGTTTTGATTCCCAAGAGTTTTGACAGACAGACAACAAAATGATCCTGTAAGGGTCCCTTTTTTTTCCTTTTGAGGTACGGACCCCAAAAAAGAGTTTAATCGAAGCTGTCCGATTACAAATTCAAAGTGTTCAATTGATGCTTTCACTAGTTCTGACTGAAACTTCAGATTCAGCAACTCTGATTCGATACTCAATAATCGCCCGTTCTCATTACTCCTTAGAAATCAAACTGAAATCAGTGCAGCGGTTTTCAAGTAAATCACAAACAGACAGACACCGAAAAGAGATTTTATATTAAAGAAGCTTGCAAATTAAAATTGCAGTATTTTCAGCTTTAAATAAAAATTTAATAAGAATGTCGATTGTTTTCAACTAAATAGAGATCTTCAATCGAGCGGGGTGGCGTAGTTGTGAGAGCACTAAACCCGCATTTAAGAGGTACCGGGTCCGAATTCCGGCGGGGGCTAATGTGGCTGGGACATTTTCCTGCTGCCTCTCGCCGAGAAACGGTAATTCCTGTACCGGCAATCTTGTTGAGGTTTTCCTTGGTTTCCCTCAATAATTCCAGATAAATATCGAGATGGTTCCTTATTCAAGGCCATGGCCGATAACCTGCTAAACTCCTTTGCCTACCTTATCCTAATATAAGGGATATTAGGATAAGGTAGGCAAAGGAGTTTAGCAGGTTCGCCCATTGCTATCAATTAAGTGGAATTAGTTGAAAAATTGTAGAAAATAACGGGAAGTGTGTGGAAGATGGAAAATAATCATAGTGCGAATGGCGTCTATTATGACATAATGTCGAGAAACGGACGTTAAACGAATTATTATTATTATTTTCCATTTTAAAGTCCGTAATATTTATTTTAAATAATTATGAATAACGGGAATGCGGGCACATAGGTATAATTCTTTTCTTTTTGTTGCTAACGTTTCATCAGAATTTCTGACTTTTTCAAAGCTCAAAAAACAATTTTTAAAATTAGAAAATAAAGTTTAACATAAAAATTATATTTATTTTCCACTTTAGAAAAATCTTAAATTTTTTTATTATGTCAAAATAAAAAATTGTTTTTGAGCTTTGAAAAAGTCAGAAATTCTGATGAAACGTTAGCAATAAAAAGAAAAGAATTATACCTATGTGTCCGCATTCCCGTTATTCATAATTATTTAAAATTATTATTGTTATTATTATTGTTATTATTATTATTATTATTATTATTATTATTATTATTATTATTATTATTATTATTATTATTATTATTATTATAGAGATTTCCAAAACAAATTGTATCCAGGACTTCGTATTAGAGTATATATTTGGAAACGACCTTGAGATTATATCCTATAGTGCATAGGATATATATATTCGCGTATTTTATTTGCATAGACACCATAGTGATTAGTGAGATACTAAAAGCACCTTTGGAATTTACAAATTTATATATGGCGAGCTATTTCAAAAGCGCGGATTATTATTTAGCGAGAAACAATAAAACACAGAAACGTCCGACTTGTATAGACTAGAGAGAATTTATGGAATTCGAATACAAATTCCGATAATTACAATTCGATGTTCTCGTTAAATTTAAATAAAACATAGGCAGCATCCGATCGGTCGAGGATAAATACGACTTAACTTTCACAATTCGGTCCTAGTGATTTAAGTGTGTAATTAATTAGTGAAATTCCTCTGTTCCTCCCAGTCTAAAACTAGTTCATTGGCTCCACTCCCATCCACTGACTTCTAATTAATGGACAGCGAATCGCAACCCCTGTGTGATACCAAAATGTGTTTGATTGATAACTTTTTGTTAGGTGTTTGATCGTTCAAACTCAGCACTTAAAGTTTCACAGCTTGTTAGATTTAAACTAATAGGGCTGGTCCTAGATTGGCGCAAGAAATTGCATCACATCCTAGAAAGATGTTTGTGTTTCTCCTTTATTTACTTGATCAAGCCAGCAAATAATCTGGATCTTCTATGAGCTTCAAAAGATTGGCGATTAGATTATTTTGTGGACTAATTCTGTTGTTATCTATAAAACCAAAGGCTAGAACCTCACGTCCAAACATTACATGGGTGCCTGTTTCATCCTCCATTTTGCAAAATATACTTTGTGTTGATTTCCGATGTAACCCCGGATCACATGTAGGTGTTTCTTCAGAGAAAAGTTATCGATCAAAAGGTCGAATCTAATTGTCTTCAATGAGCCTTGGGGAAGGATCTACGATCATTGTCAGGTTTCAACCAGAAAAATGTTGTTCGCAGAACTGTCTCATAAACAACTATGCTGGGTTGCAGAAAGGATTGTCAGAAAAACGCGTTTAACAATGACCCTAGATGGTGATCACACCTATTTCTCTATAAGAAAAGCATTGTAGAATTTTAAATCGATGCCGCTCGAAAAATAATTGGTGAAACGATATTTTTTTAAACTACGTATCATCAAAATTTAGTTGCAAAAGCAATTTTTTCCTTTTATTTTTGTGTGATTACAATAAGTTCGTTCCAAGTAGCCAGCAAACGGTAACGAAACCGTCACCCGCATGCGCAGTAGGTAAAACGATGCTGTTAGTGGCGATTTTAGAACACGTTTCAGCTACTGCGCATGCGGGTGACGGTTTCTAAATCGTTTACTGGCTGCTTGGAACGAACCTATAATACTATTCTTTATAATGTTTTTTTGACAATGCTTCCTGCAAGTCAGCAATTCGGAACCCAAAGGCATGGTGAGACCTCTGGTGAGAAATGCGCCGAACTGTCCAAAGGGGGGTTTTTGACAGATAAACATTGATTTAGAAAAGCATGATGGAGGCTAACCTAGTCTCCATCATGCTTTTCTAAATCAATGTTTACCTGTCAAAAACCCCTTTTAGGACAGTTCGACGCATTTCTCACCAGAGGTCTCACCATTCCTTCGGGTCCGAATACTACAGTTTAAAACTTTTATAATTAAAAAGATAATGCAAGCATTTTTCGTTTCAATAATGTCCCTCAGTACGTCTTGTCCGTATTCTACTGCTTCCAAAATGTTTCAGGTGCTGTACAGGGAATGACTGTCTGCATGCTATCCATTAATTAGAGATCGGTACTCTTAACTTCCTCTCACTGTGTCTATGTACCTACATTCACTTTACTCTGTTGTTAGAAGCCAACGTCAGGCCGCACGGTAGCCATGGCTCCTTTCAATTAAAAGCAAACCGCTGTGCGTTGAACAGGGTTCTGGATTTCAAGAAACTGAAGTGTTCGCTACTAATATATACGAAAGTCCGACAGACAAAACGTCGTTTAGAACAGTGGCACGCAAACTTTAAGAGTGCATAGTCAATATTCAAAATTTAATAAGTTTGCACGTTTGTTTGTTTATTTGTTTGTAAGAGGAAATCTCTAGAACTACTGAACCGATTCTAAAAATTGTTTCACTAATAAAAAGTTACACTATCCCAAAAAAGGTTATATTTTATTGATAAAAAATAAAAATCTGAAAAATGGCTAAAGGGAACATTGTGGAAGTACAGTATTTTTATGGCGGAAGTACAGTAATTTTATGGTGGAAGCACAGTAATTTTATGGTGGAAGTACAGTAATTTTATGTTGGAAGTACAGTAATTTTATGGAGGAAGCACAGTAATTTTATGGTGGAATATAGGTATATAAACTGTAATATGTACTGTGAAGTCGAAGGAAAAAAACATTGTTTCATCATAATCGCATGCGAAGCCACCGGAAGAGGCTAGTATAATATAATCGGCATAGCTTTTATGCACGAGAAAGGCATGCTTTATATTATTTCACTACACCAAGCGGGGTGGCGTAGCGGTGAGAGCACTAGACTCGCATTCCGGAGGTACCGGGTTCGAATCCCGGCGGGAGCAGATGTGACTAGGACTTTTTCCTATTGCCTCTCGCCGAGAAACGTCAATTCCTGTACCGGCCATCTTATTGAGATTTTCCATGGTTTCCCTCAACTATTCCAGATAAATATCGAGATGGTTTCTTATTCAAGACCATGGCCGAGTACCTGTCAAACTCCTATGCTTAAAATTTGCCTACCTTATCCTTAATTTTCTAAAAATTCCTTTATTCGCCCATTGCTATTAAGTTGAAGTTTAAAAAATGTAGAAAATAACGGAAAGTGTGGTAGAAAAAAAATAGTAATGGCGCGAATGGCGTCTGTTACGACATAAAGTCTAGAAACGGATGTTAAACGCATTATTATTAATATTATTATTAATATTAATATTATTATTATTTCATTACTGTGCATTCCATAAACGAACCGTACTATAATGATGACTAACTGCTTAAATTTTGGTAGTACATCGCTATAATTTGTAGCATTGTACATGGTTTTATTTATTTATTTATTATATCTAAGTAGGTACCTATATCATGAATAACATTTCATACTGTACAATATCCAACAATGCAATCCAACAAAAAATCTCGTGATATAATGAATACAACTCTACAGTAGTAATTGCACCAATTAATAAATATATTTTTACAATCAATAAAAACAAAACATTTTTTAATACAAAAATAGTTTTTCTGTTCATAAAATTTTTCTGAAACTTTTTACCGACCGCCATATCGAAATGCATGCCAGTACGATTTTCATAAAAATCGAGATTATTATCGCAATAATATCTATTTTCTATACGTATATGGCCTCAATTGTCGCACGTCTGTAATATACAAACGATTGCAGTGGTATTTACTCCAACGACATTAATAATAATTTTTATTGGTCGCTAGTAAATCATTCCCGATTTGATTAGTTCTGATTTTAGGCGCAAGATAGCGTAGTAACAAAAACCGATGGCAAAATAGTCAGTTTGAAATTTAAGACCGCTGCAATGCCATTTCACACCGCGAGAGCAAGATAGGAAATATTCACTCGATAACAGCGTATTGTAACAAAACTGATAAAACTGTTTTTTGTTGGCGGTTAAAAATATTTACTTACAAAACTAAATGTCAATAAAAAAACAAACTAAAAGTACTTCTCTATAAGAATCCAAAAATGAAATAATCATATATATTAATACGCTAAGGTTAAAGATGTTTGCCTCCCTTTTTAGAAAAAACCTCTCCACATAAATTATGTATCATTTTACAGATAATTGCTTGCTCTACTGACATCGACAACTAAAAAATTTATTATTGCTTTTGTTTTTGTAAATTAATTAAAATACAGCAACGCTGAACAACGTCTGCCATCTGACGGCTTTAATTTTGAAACAACGTCAACACTTCGATCTGTCATCTGACCTTCATATTGTAATACAACAGACACAATACTGCATACTGCCATCTGACGGTTTTAATTTTGAAACAGCGAGCAACGCTGAACAACGTCACAGCAATGCTGCATGATGCCATCTGACGGCTTAGCTCAACGCTTTTGCTACTTGCGCCTCTATATGACAATTTTAGTAAAATATTTCTTCGATCTGTCATCTGAGCTTCATATTGTAATACAACAAAAAGAAGAACGTTATAAGCAGTGTGCAAAATTAGAAACGAATTGAATACCTGCAATCATATTTAAAAAATAATTTTGTAAAGTGATAATTATTATACTTATTTAGTGCGAATAATTCGCACAGGTCACACTAGTAAAATAAATAACGAAAAAAAAAAAACCGAATTCTGAACAACACTATGTACACAGAATATTTATATCTCACAAATGTGTATTTATCTTGTAACGGTTATTTATGTCACTATTTTTATGTCGTTCGTGCACTGTTCATTGTCACTGACTGGCTGCCTTCCACGCTAGCGCTGTTTATATAAGTTCTTCAGCCGCATTCTGGAACATTCTTCGGCATTCTTCTATGTGATTACGATAACAATGTGCGACAACAATGTGAGCATTGTTGTCTACGCGTTTTCGACAACAATGCGAGTATTGTCTGCGCGGCCCCGACAACAATACCCTGCCGCCGCCTCCAGTGGCGTCTCGTTACATTATGCTCGCGTTATATACGACGAGGGACACGAGAGGGCAAGCAGCAGAAAGCAGGCCAGGCTAGCTGTATTTAAGGTATATAATTTATTGGATATTCATTAGTGTGTCTAATGAGCGGTAGACGTATAAAGGTAGCATCTACTCTATATTTAAAGCCGTTACAAAGGGTTGATTGGAATTGAGATGCTCGCACACAAGTTGCGGTCGCATTCGAATTACGTATCTCCAAGGCCCACGTAATCAGCGAACTATGAATCTATTGTACGTACAAAGCATTCACACAACGTTTCTCAAAGAATAAATTTCCATTATGCGAGTTCAAAAAAAAGCGGCAAAGCGCGTGTTGAGCACACACATGAGGGGTCATCCATAAATTGCGTCACAAGTTAGGGGGTAGGGAGGTCATCTCAGATTTGTAACAAAAAGTGACGGGCAGTGCCGGATTAACCTATGAACAAATTAAGCAATTGCTTATAGGCTAGACGGCGAGGAGGTAAAAACATTAAAAAGTGCATTATTCGGACACAGGCGAGATAACTGTTGGAATCGCTTCGTTTTAGGGTGTAGCTTAACCCCCTAAGTTTGCTTACAAATTGTTGGTGTGCTTGATTTTATAATTGACAATTAGTGACAAAAATAGTGCTTTTTTTCCCTATTTCCTTTAATATCTCCGTTCCTCTTGACTTTTAGTATAGCATATGCATTGAGAAAGTTGTTCCTTATGAAATTTCCTAAAAAATGAGCACTGACAGAGGTCGCTAAGTGCAATTGTTAACTTGCAAATACCCCCTAAAAAATGACCGCACATAGATGGCTGAAAATTCTCAAAAATGATGTCTATGTTGACCCAAACATGCAGGAATAATTTTAGCATCATCGGTGAATTACTTCTCGAGTAATTAACGATCACTTTTTTTCCTTAATTGCAAATTGCGCCATTTTTTTCACGAACGGGTTCCGCTGGTCGAACCAAGCCAGAAAAATCACAAATCCATTCAACTTTAGTATCCCGTTGTAATTTTTGGGAAAAATTAATTCTAACCGATTTTATAACGATTGAATATTGGAAAAGTTATATGGTTTTATACGTTTGTCTAAAATTGGTATCGCTAAAGAAATCGTTATAAAATCGGTTAGAATTAATTTTTTCCAAAAAATCCAACGGGAACTTTGGAAAGCTCCGTAGGTATTCTCCATCTACAAAAGCCCATTCCGTCAGCATATTCCCCACCGAATGGAACTGAAAATTGTTGCAATTAACAACTTTTTCTGTACATGAAAAAAAACCAAAAAGAAAGCTCGCCAATTAGTTCACTTATTTAATGAATAGTCCGTTGAAACTGCTAACCGGTCACGCACATTACGTCAATATCTTATACAAAAACAAATAATAAGCACAACGCACAAAATAATAAGCTTCATTTGGGAACCTTCTTCGATAATTTCTATAAACTTTTGTATCTCTATTTTTATCGTAAAATGTGTATTATATATAGGTATAACTTTAATTATTTTTTTTTATAAGTAAGAAATTGCAGCCAATTGGGCAACGGGACCATTCCAACTTCAAAAATGTTGACATTTGATATATAGGTAGTATAATAAAGAAAATAAAATTTCTTATATCGCGTGAGGTGACGCGGGTAATAACTAATATTCAATGTGATATTTGCTATTCGTTACCTACATAATATGTTCCACGTCATGTAAAAATTAATCAAAGCATGCCTAACTAGTTTATTTCTGACAGGTCCATAAAACAAAAGAGCGGTTGATTTTTTTTTATTTTCAAAATATTTCCGAAACTATAAAGTTTAGAAACAAAACTTATTAACAAAACTTACTTGAAAAAATTAATAGAATAATAAACCGTTATGAAAAGTATACCATTATTATATAGAAAACAACGTTATGGCATATATTTCTTTTGCGCAAACGCAGATTTTCCCCAAAAACGATAACGCTCTTCATATTTGCGTATTTAACATCCTCCCAAAATTTAGTTTTAAACCGTTCATCCGTTTGACCTGTATCATACTCCTAGACAGATTAACAGACAAACAGACGCACATAGTTTTTCCAAAAATATGTTTTTTTTTATTCGGGGAACCTCAAAACGAAAAATATTGTAAAATTTAAAAAATCTAATAGTTTCTGCCTTTACTTGATGAAAATCCATTATAAAATAAAATAAATAAAACAATTAAGTTAAAAAAAGATTTTCACTTTAATTATCAAAATATTACATATGTTTCGCTGTCACAGCAGCTTCATCAGATCTGATGAAGCTGCTGTGACAGCGAAACATATGTCATATTTTTATAATTAAAGTGAAAATCTTTTTTAACTTAATTGTTTTATTTATTTTAATTTAAATTTAAAAAAAGTTATTTTTGACCTAAACTAGTACCATTCCGCACTAGTGGGTTAGAATGGTAAAATAAAAAATGTACCGTATATTTTACACTGCACGCTACAGAACTGAAACTTCCACTCGGCATATAATCAACACGTATAAGCTGTTGATGTGCTTTCCCATCAGAGTCCCATTCAGTACAAAATAAATTATTTAAATTTAAATAATAATATAAACAAACAAATGGCATCTCGGTACACTATAATAATATAATAATATATATGTTAAATTAATTATTATTTAGCACTATAAAGTTTGCTGGATATCTTCCAATGTAACTGTGCCCCTCAGTGCGTGAAGTACGCAAAAGGATGAGTTAAAAACATCGCGTCGGTCGCTTTATTGAAACGCGAGCACAGCGAATTCCACTGAGACTAAAAATGGCAAGTTAATGTCAACGTCAATAAATTATATTTGATTTGAACAAGCTTATTTATTCTCAAAGACGCAAACAAAATCTTATATACGTGAATTTTTCAATAACAATTGAATTTTATTGGAAAATAACAAGCGAGATCAGAAACTCAAGTACCTGGCCTTATTTTTTTTAAAGAAAGTGAAGCATAATATATATATTTTCCGCTATAAAATTTGTGAATATATTATTTTGTAGCTATAAACTTTTACCATTCCAATCCACAGGTGGGTAATGGAACTAGTTTAGGTCTAAAAATAACTTTTCAAAAATTTTGCAATATCTCTTCGTTTTTAGGTCCCCCGAATCCAAAAAACGTATTTTTGGACAAACTCTGTACGTCTGTTAGTCTGTGAGCACAATTACGTCAAATGGATGAGCGAATTGAAACCAAATTTTGGGAGGATGTTTCGTATGCCAATATGAAGAGCCCTATTGTTTTTGGGGAAAATCGGCGCATGCCAGAAGAGATATATGCTATAACGGTGTTTTTATATAATAATGGTATATTTTTTATAACGGTTCATTATTCTATTATTTTTTCAAGAACGTTTTGTTAATTTTTTTTTATAAACTTTAGTTTCAGATATATTAAAAAAATAAAAAAATCAGCTGTTCTTTTGTTTGGTAAATCTGTTAGACATAAACTAGTTAAGCATGCTTTGATTAATTTTTACATGACGTGAAACATATTATGTAACTAACAATGGTAACGAATATCATATTGAATACTAGCCGTTACTTCGGTAACCTCACGCGATAACGGAGATTTTATTTTCCTTATTATATTATATTGTTGGAATGGTCCCATCGCCCAATTGGTTGGAATTTTTTTAGTCGACTTACGTTGCAAAATTGGTTTCCACGAAAAGTGCTTTTATTTTAACGTGATAATATATAGCCTATGTCCACCCTGAAGGTTCATTCTAAATATTGGTGAACAATTTTTAGAAATTGGATGAGTAGTTTCAGAAATACCCTCCTACATCCAAACTTACAAAATTTTACCTCTATATCTATTGTAACAAAACTGCTGTAGTCCGTGGAGGAAATTATTTATTTACAAGAATAAATGTTTAAACACACAAACGAAAGCGTACTTCTTTAACTTAACAGAAATAATAACGTTAACAGAAACAAAACTAATAGTTCTAAATTATAAAATAAAAGACTAAGTAACAGAGAATATAGATTGTGAAAGATAACTCTAATAATTTAGAGAGATGATGATCCTATTCAAATGTTGGAAGATTAAAAAGGAAGAATCCTGGTTTACTTCCAATTTTTAACTTTAATTTTAACAACAATAATTTATCAATAACAACTTTAAGATCAATAACTTTAACAATAACAAATGTAACAACAATAATTTAAAACTTTTCATATATTGAATCTTCTAGATTCTCCGAAGATGGCATAAAGATTGCCGAAACGTCAGACAATAAAATGCAATAAAAACCTTCAGTATTTGCTTTGTTCATCGATCCTATGCCACCAGGATTCTTCCTTTTTAATCTTACAAGAGAATATAGAGTCACTAAATTATGTTCACAGACTATTTACTACAACACAGGACCACAACACAAAGTTTAGCTAGTACAGTAGCTGATTCACACTTGTATTTACAAAAAGTTATTTAAACAGATTTATATAAATTGCACTCACTAAAGTTATTTATTTTCACAGTATAACTGAATAATTTATGTAGTAATGACACAGTCAACACAACGAACAGTCCCAATAACTGACTGACCGCCTTGTCCACTCTGTTCGCCTTTTTATAGTTTTCGTCCCCCGTTTCTATCGAATGTTCTGGACGAATCGAGATTTCTTCTATTGTTCTCTCCAAGCGATTCTAAGAAATCGGGTCTAACTTCGCTACCTGCTTTACGCACCGAGTTCCTTTCCTTTACATGTATGTGTGTCTCCAAGGTCGGGTGTTCTTTACCTGTTTCCATTGTTGTTGGTTCTAGTAGTTTCTACCGAATTCCATAGGCGTCCCATCAAGGGGCACGCAACACTATATTATAGTATAGATAAAGGTTTGCTTTATGGAAATAATAGTACACTGTCTTATAAGGGCAGAAAGTTGACGTTTGCGATGAGTCACAAACAATTCATACAAGAAACAAGTGCTAAAACACCTCAAAGCACACGTAAATTATCTTATTAAATAAAATGTGGTACTAAAATACACTTAGTAAATACGAACGCATTAGTTAGGTGTCATCACAAGTAAAAAAATACACAGTTTACAGCGACAAAACTTTTGCAGGTGACTGTATTTTCCATCCGTTTTGTTGATTTAACAACATAATCAAAGTTAGCTAACATACAAAGATGAAGAGAGGGAAATCTTGCTCGAGCAACGGAAAAGAAGAAGTAAGAGCAGAAAAATACGATTATCATCAATCATCATTTATCATGATATTAAATCGATACTCAAACAAAACAACCCAACACACCTTTGCTATTCTTACATATGCCTATCGCTTATAATTTTACATATCGACGGAGCGAAGTAAAACCGAGCTATGGTATTAGGTGCTTCGTTATTTGTTGAACAAAATAGGTTTTTTGGCCGAAGGTGGCCGAAACTGAAACCGAAGCTGAAGCTTCGGTCGGACACTAATTGATTTTCAGTTTCCAATATATACCGTTAAATAAAATAACGTGATCCATTTATCAAAGGTCAAAAAGTAAATAAAACGTGACAGTGTTTGTCACTTTATTAAAATTATTAAAAAGGTACGACTGAAAATGGCTACGGTTGGTTTGTCTCCCAATGCTTTTTATTTTTCGTTTCTTTGTTCCTTTGGACTTTTCCTCTCTTTATTTATTTGTAGAATAAGGTTTATTAGTGAATTTGCCATAGTATAGGTATACAGGCTGTATTACAGAAAACCGTACATAGGGAAAAGTACAGAGTATCTATACAAATTAGTTAAGATCAGAGATTGTTTTTCCCTCTATTCAGAGGTCGTTACCATGGTTTACATAATGAAATCTATTCGAGATCGTGGCACAATCTGAATAAACTGTAATGTTAGACAAAGTGAGATAAAGTATTTACATTTACTTCAATTTTTTATTTTAACTGTTTGCTTGGTTTAATTATGAATAAAAAAAATATTTTCTAAATTTAAAAATGTTTCATTAATAAAAATAAAGTCATTTAGTACTGAAGAATTAATTTGAATTGATTTTTCTAATTATTCATTATTAGCAATTATATTCCCATATGTGACCAAAGTAATCGTTGATCCTAACTAAATTGCACAATGGAGTTGTCCCTATGTACGGTTTTCTGTGATACAGCCTGTATATAATTGACGTTGCTCGAATGGAGAAATCTGAATGGAACCAAAATATATCGATGTTTTAGGACAAAATTTGATCGATATAAAAATCGTCAACTAAAAACTAAAATTAACAAAAAAAATAAATAACATCTCATCTATGCTGTACTGACTCAATAAGGTATTGTTTTAAAGACTTTTACAATTCGTTTTTGAAAATGGGAGTAACATGATTATTTTAAAGGGTGCATTTATGAAGCTAAAAATTTGGGGTCAAAATTAGCTTTTTGCGGCAAATTAAAATTTATATTCATAAAATTAAAAAAAAAACGGATTTAGGGGGCCGAATTTACAATCTATACTAATATATAAAGCTGAAGAGTTTGTTTGTTTGAACGCGCTAATCTCAGGAACTACTGGTTCAAATTGAAAAAAAATTTTTGTTGGATAGCCCATTTATCGAGGAAGGCTATAGGCTATATAAAATCAGGCTACGGCCATTAGGAGCGGAGCATTAATGAAAAATGTTGCAAAATGTATCTCAAAAATAAGCTTCTATTCAGGTGAAATGCACTAACTAAATATACTCATATTACGTTGGACGAATATATTTTTATTTTTTTTTATTTTCTACATTGCTTTCTTCTGCTTTCTTCTGAGGCTTACATTTAAATTTATTTTAATTTTATTTAATTAATTAAAAAAATTATTAGTTAAAAAAAGTATAAATACTGCTTTTTATCGACAAAAACTTTTGAACGGTAACTCCGATCATCATGAAATTTGGACACAACATTCATCTCGGTAAACTAAGACGAATGTGTGTACTCATGTTCCTCCTTTCCCCATTCGTTCTTTTACACCCAGGTGAAACCGGACGGGACCGCTAGTACAATATAATATTCAATCACAACTTTTATTATCACTCCATATAAAATGAATATAATTTGTTGTAAACTTTGATAAAATGTTTGCCAATTGTTTGAATTATAAAAAAAAAACATTCATTGTCTATTTTTCTGGGTATTTTTTGGTATTCAACAAATTTAAATAAAAATAAATAGTAATAATATAAAATATATAGCATTATGTATATATATTAGTAAATACGCATTATTTTGTCGATGTGCTTTTTCAGTGCGACCACTGTTTTTTGAAATAATATTGCTTAAAGAAAAAAAAGTATATGCAGACAAAAGGACATTCAAAAAACAACACAAAAGCAAACAAAAAAGAATAATATAAACTAAACGTATATAAATACGAGGTAAAAAATATCTGTACAAAAAAAAAAACAATAGATATGCGAGGTACATATTTTGAGAGATTATTTTTTTTTTATTAATTTGCAAATTCAATTTAGTCAAGAGATACGTTCGTTTCAATTATTAGATAATTAATTGAGATCGACTGTACACGTGTAGTGAATTTCATTTAAGACGCAATATGTACATGAGTATTGTTGATATGGTGGCTATGCAAATTATTAATGCATTACAGAAAATTGTTTCACATAAAATGCATTTTATGTGCAACGATTTTCAGTAATGCATTAATGATTTCCATAGCTACCTTCAGATGAATCTAGCCCAACAACATAGAATATTATTTATTTCGGCCTAAAAATCAGGTTCCGGCATTGTTAATGTTTACCTCGTGCTATCAGAGTTTAGGAAATTTCAAAGTGCAATTGGGACACCTTTATATAATACGCGCCACGAATCTAAAAGGTTCGGAAGCAGAAACGTAGCGTGCCTTGGCGGGGCCCCGTAAAAAAATTTGTTTGGGGACCCTTAGGAAGGGTAAAGGTTTCTTACAAAAGAAAAAAATGTTTGTATAAAATTAAAAGAAATATTTATTCATCACAATTATCTATCTGTCACTTTTTCCAAAATTTTTGCAAACAATTCATCATCGTATCGTATGTATCTACATCGATTATTGTGAGATTCACCCGTTGAAGTAAATGACTTAAACGGGGAAATCCCGCAGCCCGCGATAACCGATGTAGGGTGTTGCCAACTTTTAAACGCACGCTTTACGCGGGAAAAAAAGAAATTGCTTTTTTTGACTTTTGTCATTTGTGAAATAAAAAAAAATTTGAGAAGTTTTTATTAATTTTTGCTTACGCACGTTGGGGGCCCCCGTGGCCCGGGGGCCCCGTATAATTGATACGGCGGTAGCTACGCCCCTGTTCGGAAGTTAGATGCGAATACGGGCTTGCGCTTGTACAGTCTGTTGAAAAACTACAAACTCGCAACTCGACAAAACTAAAAAAATAACAATAACAACTTGACAATAGCGTACTCGACTGAACCTTAAAGCAGGAAAGAGACAAGTGACAAAGGCAACGAGCGATCATGGCCAATCATTGACGAGCGCACGTTCCGTGCAGGTAGCTGGGAGGTGGTGGGAGTCTCAACGGCTTTAAAATGTGCCTTTGCGACGCAGTTTGTGACTAACTTCCGAACCTTTCAGATCCGTGGCGCATATTGTATATGGAGTAGCCGTCGGTTAACGACGCGCTCTCGTTTATTTTAACCCTGAACGCTACGGTAACATTTATAAGTGCCACTTGAAAATTAAAAACATTTTAGCGTATTATATTGATTTAACTTTGAAGTATCTTTCCACATATCGCATTCTGTACCTACATTGAAGAATATTACTTTTTATTTAAGCTATACTTTTTATATTAATGCTTGCCTTTTCAATTATCTTATTATTTGACTAGCGGTCCCATTCGGCTTCACCCGGGTGAAAAAGAACGAATGGGGAAGGGAGGGACATGAGTACGCACATTCATCTTAGTTTACCGACATGAATGTTGTGTCCAAATTTCATGATGATCGGAGTTACCGTTCAAAAGTTTTTGTCGATAAAAAGCAGTATTTATATACTTTTTTTAAGTAATAAATTTCTTTTAAATCAATAATTACTGTAATTAATAAAATATAATAAATATTTAATTGAAAACACTGTAGGATAATTATTCTTATATAGGTAGATACCTACCTATAATTATAACAGTTTTCAAACGAGCTATTAATAAGATTTATTTAATTTTAATTAGTCGTAAAATTAAAAAAATAAATTTAAATGTAAGCCTTAGAAGAAAGCAATGTGGAAAATAAAAAAAAAATAAAAATATATTCGCCCAACGTGGTGCTCGAACCCACGACCCCGATATTAACAGTCGCATGCTCTACCGACTGACCTAGCCGGGTTTGTGAATGTACGACCTAATATTGATATTATATGTAGTTACGGAATTTCACCTGATAGAAGCTACTTTTGAGATACATTTTGCCACATTTTTCATTGATGCTCCGCTCCTATTGGTCGTAGCGTGATATTATATAGCCTATAGCCTTCCTCGATAAATGGGCTATCCAAGAAAAAAAAATTTCAATTTGAACCAGTAATTCCTGAGATTAGCGCGTTCAATCAACCAAACAAACAAACAAACTCTTCAGCTTTATATATTAGTATAAAAGTATAGATATTTTACATTTTTAGAATTTCGAGGTATATTTGATAAGCTCACGCATGAAGATGGTGTTAGACTTTCAAATCCCACTTGCGGATTAAGAGTTTGGAAGCCCACGAAAGAAACTTTGACGCCGTTTTTTTGTTACTCAGGATCTCAAAAATATTTTCTTTAGAATTTTGTGTTACGTTTTCCTGAACACGGATTTCGTAAATTAAATTTCGAGAAAACTAGTCGTGTTTTTTACAGGAAAACTATTTCCAACAGTTAAATTTTTTGAAATTCAAAAACAAAAAAATGGGTGGTGGTATAAGAAAGAGGAAGTTTAAGTTCACATAATAAAGTCACACTGCCTGTATTAGCAAATGCACTATATTATATTGTCGGCAGGGTTTGGCATTGCGACCCGAGATTTTTTTTACAATATTTAAACCCAAAATTTTGCACATCCGAATTAAATTGTTAATAGTCTATTCTAAACAGATTGAGTTAGCAACAGAAATTTCAATTTAATAATTAATTAACAGCTGGATGCAAATTGAAGTATAAAATTACTCCACCACGGTCATGTTAATACGTATCTATGTGCATTGTGCATATCTGTATTGTGTATACAGGACACAACATAAGCACATACGGGTTATAATCAAATATTGGCACATACGTATATATTTGTACGGTATCTAAAGATGGCCAGGATTATATCAGAAAGTTCTGTCGAATAAAATCAGATGGCCGTATTTATACAAGGTCGAATTTTTAAAGGACCCGCATATACCTTATGAGATTTGGTTCTCGGTTAAATGCATTATCTTGATACTGTTTTGTTGGTTATTCATTAAAAAGAAGTCAACTATCCATGAGTTATTTGCACTTTGGGTTCTTCTAAAAACCAAGTAGTTCTAGCAACACTAGTGACATCGGACGGTTTTCTTTTAACTTTGATATAATCATGGTTCTTGCCTCTACTATATTGTTGCGTGCTCCTTGTTGGGACGATAATGTGTTCCATAGAATGTTCCAGACCACGAAAACAATGGAAAGCAGGTAAAAACCTTCATGGAATTGCTTGAAGAAGGCAATGCATGTGAAGAAATGTTGAGATGCTCTAGAACATTCGACAGGCGGGGGACGAAGCTATAAAATGCGAGCGAAGTGGCAAGTAAATCAATTAGTTAGTTGCAGCGCGTACGTACAGTAGATTACAGATAACTGTGAAATAAATTGTTCAGTCGGTACAGCAAGGCCGAAGTAACTGCTAAGATAGAAGATAAATGAGCTGTGTAAGCCATTGAGTGCAATTATATAAATATGGTTTTACGTAAATAGCTTCTGTGTTGTAAATAATCGTGTGTGTATATAGCTAATAGACAAGTGTGCAATTAAACTTTGGTGTGGTCCTGTATTGTAAATGAACATAATTAGTGACTTTATATTCTTCTGTTATTGAAGGAGATTTATTTGGTTGGTCTACTAACAATTCTTCTGTTACTTAGTCTTCTATTTTATTATTTAGAACTGTCGTTATTTTGTTTCTGCTAACGTTATTATTACTGTTTGTTAAAGAAGTACTTTTTCGTTTTTCTGTTTAACTGTTTTGTTAAACGTTTATTACTGTAAATAAATAATTTCCACGACGAACTGGAACAGTTTTGTTACAATATTAATAGAATTGATATGAAAATAAATCCGAATCGATGGAAAGATGACAGAGTTATAAAGCTGTGCCCTGTAACATACGAACAGACAGACGGATGGACGGACGAACATAAGGGTTCCGTTTTTTGTCATTTGGCTACGGAACTTTTAATAAATACAGATTACCAGTTTTGTAGAAGAACAGCGGGAGACTATGTCCAGCCAGACTGTAGCTGAAAATGTGTAGCCTGTAGGTGAACTATTCGATAAGTTTCTGTTATACCCTGTACAAAAGTACAAAATACACAATACAGTCTCATGAATACAAAAGTAGTTAACGGACTGAGAAAAAACAGACTAATTTTTTACAAAGTAAACTTTACAAATTACATAGGGACTTTGTTTTATACCTATACGTATAGATATATTACGAAGGTTTATTTTGAACAAAGAGCTTGCGAAATTACAGCAATGCGCGAAAAAAAACCATTCAGTAATGAAGTGAGAAGTAGTTACGAAAAGTACTCGTCCAATGAACATTTGCATAGTCATTTTATCTTGTCATTATTTAAATAATGTTCACTGAAATAAATTCATTAAAATTATTTTTGATAGGTGATTAAATATTATGGAACAAATATTATAATACTTATATGTAGTTGCAATTTTTTCGAGAATTCAATTAAGGACGTATAGTATAAGAGCCAGTGATCGGCTACCAGTATGTATTTGACCAGACCTGAATTTTTACACAGTGAGTCTCCTATACCTACCATACATGGAATGGGGACTCACTAAGTCCGGAGTGGCCGCCGCGGCCCGTACTCAGGTGCGACAGGTACAAAATTTGACTAATTTTCAAAGTATTTGACCACGTCTGCCATTTGGACATTTAATAATATATTATTATTGCTATTGAAAAATAACAATGGCAGACCATTATCGCGCGATAATCATCGTGGCAGTCAATTTTTTAAGTACTAAAAAATATGAAATTTTGAAAGGTATATTTTTCATCACGGATTATTATTCTATTTATTATTTCAAGCAAGTTTCGTTAATAAAATTTTTTCCTAAACTTTATAGTTCCGGAAATATTTAGAAAATAAAAAAAAAATCAGCTGCTCTTTTGTCTTGTAGATCTGTCAGAAATAAACTAGTTAAGCATGCTTTGATTGATTTTTACATGACGTGGAACATATTATGTAGGTGACCAAGACGACGAATAGCAAATATCATATTGAATACTAGCCATTACCCGCGTCACCTCACGCGATATCAAAAATGTTATTTTTTTATTTTACTATATCAAATGTCAATATTTTTGAAGTTGGAATGGTCCCGTCGCCCAATTGGTTGGAATTTTTTATTTGTTCCAAAACAAAATTAAAAAGTGTCAAGTGAGAATAAAAATATTGTTAATAGGTATAGGTATAAATAATTTTTTATATTCTCTTGACATTTTTTATTTTTGTTTTGGAACAAAAAAAAATTCCAACCAATTAAGCGACGGGACCATTCCAACTTCAAAAATATTGACATTTGATATAGTAAAATAAAGAAAATAACATTTTTGATATCGCGTGAGGTGACGCGGGTAATGGCTAGTATTCAATATGATATTTGCTATTCGTCGTCTTGGTCACCTACATAATATGTTCCACGTCATGTAAAAATTAATCAAAGCATGCTTAACTAGTTTATTTCTGACAGATCTACAAGACAAAAGAGCAGCTGATTTTTTTTTATTTTCTAAATATTTCCGGAACTATAAAGTTTAGAAAAAAATTTTATTTACAAAACTTGCTTGAAATAATAAATAGAATAATAATCCGTGATGAAAAATATACCTTTCAAAATTTCATATTTTTTAGTACTTAAAAAATTGGCTGCCACGATGATTGTCGCGCGATAATGGTCTGCCATTGTTATTTTTCAATAGCAATAATAATATATTATTAAATTTCCAAATGGCAGACGTGGTCAAATACTTTGAAAATTAGTCAAATTTTGTACCTGTCGCACCTGAGTACGGGCCGCGGCGGCCACTCCGGACTTAGTGAGTCCCCATTCCATGTATGGTAGGTATAGGAGACTCACTGTGTAAAAATTCAGGTCTGGTCAAATACATACTGGTAGCCGATCACTGGCTCTTATACTAGTAGTCTGGTGTTCGGGTTTTGAAAAAACAAATTTATTTTTTTTACATTTTTAGTAAGTGTAATATATTGAGAAAATACTGTAAAAATTTTAGACCGAAATATTAAATATTTACAAAGCTATAGCATATAGTCGAGAGCAGCAACGGTCTTACGGTAAGACTCTTACCTGCTCTTACCTCTCAATTGTTATCACGTTACCCTTATACTCTCGCAGAGTAGAGCAAACAAATTAGCAGAAAACGATGCCTTTGAAGAAACGAAAGGTTTACTATACACCAGGCATAGCTGGTTAGTGTAAATATTCATTTATATTTTTTTGTAAGAAATCTGAAATTAAAACTTTAAACGCGTTTTTCTCAAAACTACGTTTTTCTAAGCGGCGCGGGTGATTGAAACAATTGTATACAACCGATCGCTTTCAGTTTTGCACAGGGTATTCTACACAACAATAGCTCCGTCCGGTACTAGAATTACTTAATTATAAAAATTATTTCTATTTTTTTTAACCGATTTTCAACGAAAAAATCACGATTTTCTCGTTGTTTTTTTTCTAAAACCCGCCATTTTGTTATTTATCAATAAAAATGTTTATTACTAGTACGGGATAGAGCCGTAAGCCTACGAAACAATTACCAATTTAATTTTTATAATTCAGATGGCTCCAAGTGACGTTATCACCCGCGCTACCTACCTACCTACATTTAAAGTTGTCTACTTTAGGTTAAAAAAACAATTATAAAATGGCGTAAAATTAAGCAAAAAAAATTTTTTTTTCTTAGTTTATGATGTCAGTAAAAACATGTAACAAAATTGAAAACATCGTACATTACTTTGATATTAAAAAAAAATTCTGAAATAACGGTTGAAAACGAGCCTGAACATAGGACTACGTCCTTAAATAAAGTACGTACAAACTTATGCTTCATAAACATAAAAAAATCGGCCAAGTGCACAATTAGTGTCCCGTGCCATCAAGCCACCACTTGTTTGTTTTTTAGCCAAATTTTGGTTCTACAGTTATAAAGAAACAAACAATTAAATTTTTTATAACAACTGATCGCGCTAAAATTTTTCAATTATGATAATTTTTTGTTGATAATTATAGGGTTTCAAATTTTTTACTAAAAAAATATGTTCTGTTATATTATCAGGCAATTTGGAATAGCCGTTCTAAAATTATGAATTTTTTTTAAATATTTTCGATTAGCGCTCACTCTATGGGAATCAATTCGTAAGAACTGAAAATGTGGGAGATGCAATGCCGGACCTATAAGCACAGTAAGCAACTGTTTAGGGCATCACGTCTGGGGCACCCAAAATCACAGCCTAATAGAAAACAAAAATACCTTTTTTTTTCTTTTTGTCATATTCATAAAAATTTGATCTATTGTATTAGAAGTATACAAGTTAAAAAATAAATAATAATTTATTTTCGAAAATAAAAACTGAAAAAAAATTATTAAGGATTCAATTTTTTAACTTTAAAGTTTTGTAACTTTTTTTCTATTAACTGTATAAAAATGCCTAAGGACCGATTTTCTTATAGATAGTCAATTTTTCAATTTTTTTCAAAAGTTCTATATATGCTTTTTAACTTTTTTTCTATCAATTTTAAACTTATGACGTTCACACTTTTGATTTTTTTACAAATTTAACAGAAACAGATAATATTAGATTTTTTTAGACTGCTATTAGACATGGGGGCCCATAGGCAAGAAATGCTCAAGACATCAAGGAGTCTTAATCCGGCACTGGGCAGATCATTACTCATAATATGGGTAATAATAATTAAAGAATAAAATCAGCCCAGTCGGCGCTAAGGCCGATTACCCGTTCTTATGCCCCAATGGTCTACAGCCTTTTGAGACGGAAGAGCCAAAAGTTACAATTTACATTTCCCAGTTTTTAAAGAGCCACTAAACATTTTCGTTTCAATATTATAGTATTTCCTTTTACAGGTATAATATATACAGTATGTAAACACGTAAGGTGCACATAGGGAAATTAACATTGGGAAAAAATGACTGGATCAGAGTGAGCCTTGAAATCTTGTTTTTAAATTTTACAGATAATATTCTTTTGCAAAATGAATGTGTATACTACCGAAGAAAATATTCAAATGATTACAACATAATCGGACTTTTTTTATTAATGGGACATTAAATTCACAAAAATACTTAAATATGGTGCGAGATCAAATATCTCCGCCTATTCCAGTTGAACCTAAAAACATTGGGTCACTGAATTACCAACGCGCATACGTAATACCAGTCAGACAATTTTTGAATGAAATGTTTCCAAACAGATGGAGTTGTTTTTTTGTTTTATTTTTGTACAAAAAAATTAAAATAATGATTTATAAGAGCTTTTTATTGTTAAAAAAGCCAAGTAAAATAAAAATAAATCAAAATAAAATAGAAATCCTCAAGATTACCACGATAATTCAATAGAAATAACAATTAATGCAGTCATGGCTAACCTTGATCCAAGTATTTTTTCCCAATGCTAATTTCCCTATGTGCACATTACGTGTTTACATACTGTATATCCAAGGACGACACGTCGCGACGGGGGAGGTGCGGGTGAGACGCGAGTGGAAATGGCTGAGAGATAGACATTGCACTTAATCATGGATCGATTGGACGATTTTTAAGGGTTTATATAATAAAATAATTATTTTTTGCGTAGGAACTGGAGAGCCGCAACTTTACATCAAAAGAGCCGCAGGTTGCCGATCCCTGGTCTATAAGCCTTTGTCGCCATAACGTACTCCAAGGGTAACATAAACATTAGAATCCAGGTTCAAAATTTGATTTAGGATGAAATTATCACTACCTGCCACAAGATTTACACTTTTTGTTATCAAAACTCAATTTCGTAATAAGCACGTTTCTCTCATAACATATTCCATTAGTAACAAATTTTACTGTATATTGTATAATAATAATATAATACCGTTTATCTCATAAATCAGAATGTACAAACATGCGTCGGATTATCCAAAAGCTTAAAGCTTTTACAACAGCTTCATTCCATTAGTTTCATCTATGCTATATCGTGTGCACAAAAACATATAGGTATCATTAAACCTGCTAAACCGAACTCGTATCTCGAATTTCGCTCGTAACTCAAAGCAAAAAATCACTCGCTCGTATCTCGAAAAACTCGTATGTCGAGGTACCACTGTATTACATTTCATGTTCAATTTAGGATAACCCGTAAAAGTGTAATTAGTGACAATGTCATTTATACGGATTCCTGAAGGTTATGAATGAAAATGAAAGTAATACATTAAAAAACTCATTAATTTCACTAAAATTGTTCCGTATAATACAAAGGACCTTTGTATTAACTATCTATTGGATCTTAATTCTTCAGGATACACAATACAATTTTTATTACCTATATAGAACAGGTTGGTGTAAATGTTCATGATATTTTTATTTACCAACTTTTAAAAGCCACTTGGGTCTGGAGAAATTTAGCGCATTTTGAGTAAGAAATTTTTTATGAAAAATTTCTGTTTCGGTCGTGAGATTAAAATTTGAACCGCTAAAAAAGCTCATTTCTCTCCAAGGCAGAATTTGAAATTAATATAATATTTTAATTATAAGGAAACAAGTCGTGGTCAACGGGATAGCTTAAAGATCGGCAAAACTAATTAAACGTATTTTTGCTAGCTGATTTACGATGATATAACAATAATTGTCTGTCACTTTGTAGTAATTTGAAAAAATGCAAAAACATAACTTTTTTGCTTTGGGAGCACTGCAGCATGTAAGGCCTTATGATCTCATCACAAGATCCACTCTCGACACAAGGGCGTAGATATGGGGGGTAAAGGGGGTAATAATACGAATACCTTGTTAAAAAATAAAATTAAGAAATGATTTTGAATTTGTAAAATTAGTTTAGGAATTAATATTTTGCTTGACACATTCCTTTGTCAGTATTCTTGTGTGATATTAATAAAACTTAAAAAATATTGATTTTTTTGCTTTACCCCCCCTCCCTAGAAAAAAATATCTATGATTTTGTCTCGACATTAATTTAGATATTAACTAATTAAAAAAAAATAGACATACCAAAACATGGTCACATAAAGAATTTTGCCACAAACCTGAAAAAGAAAATAACATTAAAAAACTTGCACTGAACAATTTAACTAAAAAAAGATGTCATAATTTGAAAAAAAAAGATATTTAAAATAAATAGTACAGCTTCACAGCACTGAGTTCTTCGCTCAACTTTATCGTTAATTTGCTGAAATAGGGGAAAAAAACCACTCGGGTCGACAATATTATAGTGTATTTGCTAATACAGGCTTTGTGGTTTATTATGTAAACTTAAGTTTGTTTTTTACTCCTTAACACATCCCTTAAAATAATATTTCCTTTCTTAATTTCAATATTATTATCAATCCAACAGTCTAGTCGTGTTAATTCGATTTTATAAAAATTTTAGCAGCACATTTTGATCTTTACCGATTACCACAATCTTAATTTTGAAACGAATCTGAGTATTTTTTCGATATTTTTGGGCCAAAAATCCAATTTCAACCCCCAAAAACCACCCTTAAAAATCAGTATCGATTTCTTCCATTTTAAACGACCACACAACAACACTTTATATACTTCATATAACGTGGAAAAGTGAATATAGAAACTTGTATAATAAAATTACAGTAGCATTGAAACTGGAAGTAACCGTAAGGTGGCTTCGTCTACGGCCTCTACGCACAAAAAACACAAAAAAAGCAATATTCAATATTGTACAACATTTATTTGTGTTCAAACAACGCTACGCCGTAGCTTCTTTTACTACTCAATGCCTTGATCTTCACTAATAGGCAATAAAAAAGGCCTTTTAATAATCCATACTCGATCCCAATAACTGAAAATGTAATTAGTTGCGACAAAAACCTACATAATTGTTTTTACAGACAAAACCATTAACAAGGGATTTGGATACATCACTTTAGCTATCTGCCTGTAACCAGACATGCTTACTATTCACTATCAATGAACATAATTGGAATCCCCTAGCATTGTATTCGTTCCAAATTTAATACTCAATTCGCAACAGCCCTCTATTGCCAGTTTGCACATTCTGCCGGTTTCAAACAGGGTCAACCATGCTTAAATAATTCAAAAAAGCTACAGACACCGGATGACCTCAGCTATTTAGCGGCTATAATCTGCAATCTAATAGCTAAAAATAACATATTGTAACAAAACTGTTCTAATTCGTGGTGGAAATTATTTATTTATAATAATAAACGTTTAACAAAACAGTTAAACACACAAACGAAAGCGTACTTCTTTAACTTAACAGAAATAATAACGTTAACAGAAACAAAATAACGACAGTTCCAAATAATAAAATAAAATAAAAGACTAAGTAGCACAGAATATCTATATTCTCTATTACAAAGCTAACCTCATCACTACGGCTTGCATCAATGATTCTGCTCCATTTTACGATGTGACCAGCACTCTAGATTTTACCATTCCAACCCACAAATGGTACTAGTTTAGATCAAAAATCACTTTTCAAAAATTTTACAATATCTTTCCGTTTTGAGGTCCCTCAAATCCAAAAAACATATTTTTGAAAAAAACTCTGTGCGTCTGTTAGTCTGTTAATCTGTTTGTCTGTGAACACGATTCAGGTCAAACGGATGAGCGGATCGAAACCAAATTTTGGAAGGATGTTTGGTATGCAAATATGAAGAGCCCTATTGTTTTTGGGGAAAATTGACGCATGCCTAGAAGAGATATATGCTATAACGGTGTTTTTTTATATAATAATGGTATACTTTTCATAACGGCTTATTATTCTATTTATTTTTTTAAGAAAGTTTCGTTAAAAAAATTTTTTTCTAAACTTTATAGTTTCGGAAATATTTTGAAAATAAAAAAAAAACAGCCGCTCTTTGTTTTATGGATCTGTCAGAAATAAACTAGTTCGGCATGCTTTGATTAATTTTTACATGACGTGGAACATATTTTGTAGGTAACCATGGCAACGAATAGCAAATATCATATTGAATACTAGCCATTACCCGCGTCACCTCACACGATATCAGAAATTTTATTTTCTTTATTATAATCAAATATCAACATTTTTGAAGTTGGAATGGTCCCGTCGCCCAATTGGCTGGAATTTTTCCCTTCAATATAATCACGATAGCGGTCTAGACGTATGTGTATGTTTGTACGTACGTACGTGCTTATTTCTTTCTGAGACCAAATCTCCAAAATAAAGAATGATAACGACTACGTTAGTGTGCCAACGACGCGTAGATATTAACGTCAGTATGATCCGAAAGAAATTTTATCAAAATCGGCACAACCGTTTTTTTTTTCATTAAACAAAAAGACTGTAAAAAAGTATATTTTAGAATTTTTCGAAAAATATTTCTCGGGTATATTTTGTTACGACTTGGGAAGTTGATCGTGTGGACCTCAAGGGTCGCACTTGTAGAGTTCTATACGACCCACCTCACGACTTGTTTTGTCGATTTTTAGCATGCTTTGTACAAACCTGACAGTAAGATCGTCATTCTGAACCGAAGCTAACCGATTTGCGGGATGTGGAATAGAAAACGCAATGGAGCGTTCACAGTTATGTAATTGTTTGATACAAAGCTACGTGTGCACTTACCAATAGTGAACGCACTTGCCCAACAGGATTGTTCAAGTAAACACAAAAAGCACTTCTAATCTTGTGTCCATACAAGAACGACAGATAATCAACAATAATTAAAATTGCTGGGGGAACAGTAAGCGAAATATAAATTTCTATTAGCGAGTACCGCTCGAGTAGTAGTAGTACCTAAAGTAGTACTTGACCGTTAATTCGAATAAACAACTTCAATCAATTAGGCGATAGGAGCAACCTCAAAAATATTGAAATTATCATTTTCAAAATATTTTTTAAACTGTGAAATTATAAAAAAATCTGTTTTACAAAACTTTCTTGTAAAAATAAATAGAATAATAAACCGTTATGAAAAGTAAACCATTATTATACTATATGCATGTACTACCGATATTCCCGAATTCGTCAAGAAAAGGAAAATTCACTATTTGCGTATCCCTAACATTAATGTGTTTTAAGAGACAGCACCCTTCTACAGACAAGTTGTCCACTCCCAGTATGTGTATATTAACCGTCGAGTGCAGACAAAACAATCGGATGTATCCATTAACAATACGCAGTTTAAAATCAATAATAGAGAATGATGATAACAACACAACAGATCAGTGTTTCTCAACTCTATTCAGTTTCAGGAGTGGCAGAAAAATTCCAGCCAATTGGGCGACGGGGCCATTCCAACAATATCGATATTTGATATATAATATAAACAAAAGAATAGCTGATTTTTTTTTATTTTCAAAATATTTCCGAAACTATAAAGTTTAGGAAAATAAATTTTTAACAAAACTTTCATGAAAAAATAAATAGAATAATAAACCGTTATGAAAGTATATACTGTTATTATATAAAAAACAACGTTATAGCATATATCTCTTTTGCATACTTGCATATCAAACATCCTCCCAAAATTTGGATTCAATCCGTTCATCCGTTTGACCTGTATCGTATTCACAAACAAACAGACGCATAGAGTTTTTCCAAAAATGTTTTTTTGATTCGGGGAACCTCAAAACGAAAAAATATTGCAAAATTTTGAAAAGTGAATTTTGACCTAATTAGTACCATTCCACATTTATGATGTTGGAATGTTAAAAGTAGTACTTGTACTAAGCAAGTTCTGATAATTCCTGTTATATTATAGTTGACAAACATTCTAATATTTCAGTCCAAACTCCGACTAGATAACATTCTGTATTTAATTTTTTTTAAATTAATATTTAGCCGGGCGATAGGTGAGTTTGTTTCATCACAACTGGCTTTGATTCACTTGGAAGCCACGAGTTTTCTTGAGTTAACCATCCATCCAATTGGACGGTTAACAAACTAGTAGCAGAGCGTAGTTCCAAGAGATCCAGAGTCACCCACAACTGGCTCTGGTTGTTCTTGAAACCGTTCATCCAGCTGGGTGATTAATAATATATTGATCATAGAGCGGAGATTCAAGATAAACTGAACTAGTAGTGAGTGGTAGCTAATTGCCCAGGCAAATAATTCTCGAGTGATTAATAGTTCCGACTCTCTTGGAAATTGCATGGCTTTCGGATCTAACCGTTCATCAAATTGAACAGCTAAGAGAGGTGTAGTGTAGTTTCAAGGTCAAAGTCGGTAACGGATGACAGCTTATCTGAGAAGTAGTTTTAAACTCATATTGTCACTCACTCACTATAGCTTTCTTTGAAGTAGCAGATCTTCCGGGTTAATTAGTTCATTCCACTTACTGGATAACAGACTGGTAGCAGAACGTATTTCCAAGGTTATACGAGAGACAGTGGTGGATGATACTTAATTGGTTGAGAAGCATTTGTATAACAGAGCTGTTATGCAGCTCAGTAGACACCGGCTCACATGGTTGCATATCGTACCGTGTACAGATTTTAAATTAAAATGTTAGATTTGCACTTGCACATGTGCCACGGCTGTTGGACGCCATGTTGGATTGAATATATAATCATATTTTCTGTTAAAGGCAATATCTCTGAATCTGTCTGACTTTGTCTGTGTCAGTGTTTCTGCTCTAATTGAAACCAGTCATACGAATAAGCATCAAATGAAAAGCAATTATTAGAATACGAGTAAAAAGTACTTGTTGAAGTATTAATTCGTATCGTGATTCCCCTCATATTTATAGGTAGTTTTTCCTTCTTGACACGTATTAGGAGTGTTCAACGAGTCGACTAATGATCAGTATTATTTATAAATAATAAAACTAGCGGCCCGGTCCAGCTTCGCTCGGTTTTGTAGATTGTCCTTTAAAGATAATGTTACACTTTTCATCCCAGCTGAGGCGACACTGCTTTCTGTCGAATGTTCTCGAAGACAACAACAATAACGCACTCAGGTATTCAGGTATAAGAGTTTTTGTGGTGGCAAGAAACCAAATCCCAAACTTGTAACAACAATGAATGCATTAATCGCTGGAAAGCATACCCAGCGCATATAAATACGGAGTGCGTCAGTCAGTCAGTGAGTCAGATTTTGTGTGTGAGTGAGTTCATAGTCAAAAACGTGTGCGAAATAAATAACTAGTGCAGAGTGCGGTATAATAGACCATTGATTTCAATTATATAAAATCTGGTTTAACATAAATAATCTCTTGTATATAGTTAATGGATAAGTGTGCTAAATAAACTTTGGTGTGTTTATGTGTTGTAAATATTTTGTGGACATAAATAGTGACTTTATATTATTCATTAGATACTTATTCTTTTATTTTATTATTCAGAATTTGTTGTTTTGTTTCTGTTACGTTAGAGAAGTACTTTTCGTTTGTGTGTTTAACTGTTTTGTTAAACGTTTGTTAATAAATAGTTTCTACCAAGAACTAGAACAGTTTTGTTACAATAACATGATAATAGGCTGTTCACGATTATAATACAAGGCAAAAGACACACTGTGCTTTTTCTCAGCAATACCTGTTTCTTAACTTTTTACAGTAAAGGCACAGTTTGCTCTGGAATTATGGATTCAAAAAATGTATCATTCAGCAATGTTTGCACTCAATTGATAAATATTTTACATAAAATATTTTATACCAGGTTTATATTAAATTTTTTACAATGACACTTTCTGGCCTTTTTGGCTATACGACAATAAATCATATTATTATTATATAATAATAATAATTCGTTGAACGTCCGTTTCACGACTTTATATCATAACAGACGTCATTCACACCATTAGTATTTTCCATCTATCACAGTTCCTGTTGTTTTCTTCAGTTTTAAACTTCCACTTAATTATTAGCAATGGGTGAATGAAGGAATTTTAGGACATTAGGATAAGATAGACAAATTTTGATCATAGGAGTTTGACAGGTCGGCTGTGGCCTTGAATAAGGAACCATCTTGATATTTATCTGGAATTATTGAGGAAAACCATGGAAAACCTCAACAAGATGGTCGGTACAGGAATTACCGTTTCTCGGCGAGAGGCAGTTCCAACCACATCTGATCCCGCCGGGATTCGAACCCGTTACCTCTCGAATGCGAGTCTAGTACTCTCACCACTACGCCACCCCGCTTATTTTTATTATTATTATTACATATTTAATTGGATAATGATTAACAACATGTTAAAATTAATTATTTTTGATCACATTTTTATCTTCAAAGTGAGTTTTATACGATTTGTCACTAACTGTTTGACATGGCTATTGTAATCGTGTTATATTTTGTAAGGTTAAACATACATAATGGAACGGAGCTCCCCTAATATAGAAAAATACAAATTAGTAGGTATATGCGAAATACCGTATAAATACCATATACCGTGATTGCGTAATATTAATTCATGCCTCTGCTTAATTTAGTTTTTTTTAATTAAAAGGAATTTAAATATTTACAATAATTACTCATGCAGAGTTAAAACTGGCCATTTTTTTTCTCACATTCAACTCAACAGTATACTGTAGGTAGATACAAATCATACATAACAAAAAAAATATAAATCCAAAAACTATTTTTTCGTGAGAGAGCTATCACGACTTTACATACTAATGCCATACTTTAGAAACGAATTAAAAAACATTTGTCTTGTATTGTCCCATATGATTTTTCTGATTTATTATTATTCTGATTTCTTTTTTTCCTTTGACATTTTTGTATACCTAATGGTCAACACAAATAAAAATTATTTCTATTTCTACTCTCAACCATCGACCACTTTTTTGTGGTTCTAATGTGGTCGGAAAGTGGTCCGGGTGAGTTAAGCCTTACTTTTTCATAAGTAATGAATAGATTAAGAAATTAAGTATAAAAGCTATTCACATTATTATCAATTAACGCTTTTGAAATAACACTCTAGGTCAAATTACAAAATGAGAAATTATATAATAGCATTGAAGAATTGCAACCGATGTTGATATTCCATGTATTATGTAATTTTAATCACCGTCTCTCTGCTAAGTGTAAAAAATAGTAATAAGGGTATACAATTGACACAATAAAATAAACCGAAAACAAGGTGTGACTGTGTTCTAATTCAATTTCCCCCTGAATCATTTCCCGGAATCCATAAAGATAAGCGGATATAAATTGGCACCAATTCCTATCACAATGCTAAAATTAGTACTGAATGAATATCCATTTATTTTCTCTATTACGAATACAGAAACGATTATTAAGGATTATTGGATTTTTCATTGATTTTAAAAAAAATTATTTACAGCACAATCTATTTTACTCACGTGTTTTCAAGTTTTGTAATCTCTACTTCTCACTCAAAGTGATTCCTCCCACGCTGGTCAATCAATGGAAAAATACCGTTGACAACGTTTCAAACTCAAATTAGTGCTTTTTTCTGATGGATTTATAACTGCTACGAAGTGAGGATGAAGGAGAAGTTGAAAATAGTTGGCAAAACCAAAAGTGCACATCCCGCAAGTATTCCACTGTACATATTATAATGAAAAAAAATTGAGAAAATAGATTTAAAAAAAAAAAACAATTAAAAAAATAGAAAAAAAATAAAAATAAAATGGAATAGAAAAAAAAAATATTACTTGGTGTCAGCGGGAATCGAACTCGGCACCTTGCTATTACTGGACTACGCGTTTAACCACTCGGCCATTCTGATATCCCAGCTTGCGTTGTTATTATGGTATAGAAGTGGAGCAGTTATTCTACGTAATACACTACATTACAATAACAGTAATAGGTATTTTTTTGTTTTTTTAAGGTTTTTTTATTTTAACTATTAGCTGTCAAAAATAATAAAATAAAACTGTTTATAAAAATTAAACTACTGAACACATTTATGTGAATTTAAATAGGGTTCTGGTCTGATAGTAAACAAAGTGAATAAAATATAACCCAAGGCAATCCGACCAAAATTGCGATCTGTAGAGTCGTGACGTACGTACATACGTACATCCGTACATACGTACAGACCAACCGACAACTGCTGTTTGTAACTTTCAATTACAATTTTAATAGTATTTATGAACTCGAATTGATTTAAAAATGGTTCTGTTTTATAGATCAGAATCTCCTCTTTTGAAAAAGCTTCAATTTGAATGGATTTCGTGTGAAATTAACTTAGATATAACTTCTTATATGAACGAAAGTCAGCTCTGACGCTCAAAGCGATAATAAAGCACATACCGCTAATTTAGCGGTATGTGCAATACAAAAGCCGATCAGTCCCAACAGGTTGAAAATACACCAATTCTACTATGGGTATGTCCCGAAATATAACCCAATATACTGTGGCCAGTGCTAATGACGTTATGAATCCGACGCCATAATTGTACTTGTGTGCCACCCATATTGTACTGGTGAGACAGATGTGATGTTGCATATTATATTTAACCGGACGTGAGTGCATCAGATTTTCTAGATTTTTTTATTTTATTCTTGTCTACTCAGCAAAGTAAACAATTACTTTTGATGGACGAGGGAAATAATAAGTCAACGCGCTGGCCAGTATATTTCGGAACGAATGGCGTTGATTCATGACGTCATTAGCACTGGTCTGCATACGGGGCTATATTTCGGAACACACCGTATATACACATTCTTTATGATCAATATATCACTGATAGCTCCAGCTAAAATTTTCGAGAAAATTCTCTATAATAAAATCTACAATGCAGTTAAAACCAGTTTATCGACTTTTCAACATGGTTTTATTCCGAAAAGATCAACTACTTCCAATTTGTTAAATTTTGCGCATTACACAATTAATGAACTATCAAAAGCTAGTCAGGTTGATACTATCTATATAGACTTTAAAAAAGCATTTGATAAAGTTGATCATGCTATTTTGTTACAAAAATTAATTAACCTAGGTTTCGGGTATGATGTGCTATGTCTTATACAATCATATCTAACAGGAAGGCGTCAAGTCGTATACTGCAATGGTTACACTTCCATGGGTATTGTCCCAACCTCAGGAGTACCGCAAGGCTCCAACTTAGGACCGCTGTTTTTTCTGATCTTTATCAATGATATAGTATTTAGGATCAAACACTGTCAGATATTATTATTTGCGGATGACGTCAAAATTTACAAAACTGTTAATACTTCATTCGACAGCATTAATTTACAGCTTGATTTAAATAATATTGTGGAATGGTCTGTCATTAATAAAATCAACTTAAATGTTAAAAAGTGCAGTGTCATGTCTTATTGTAGACTCGCTGGTGTTGAGTATAGTTACAGTGTCAATGGTAAAGCTTTATCACGATCTAATACCATTACTGATCTAGGAGTTATATTTAACTGTAAATTTACATTTCATGAGCATATATACAGTATTACCTCACGTGCTTTAAAGACTCTTGGTTTTGTTAAAAAAAATAGCGTCTATTTTACTAATTTGACAACTCTGCTTAAATTGTATATGTCGATAGTTAGACCAATTTTGGAGTATGTATCTATATTATGGTGTCCTTGGCAGCAGTTTCTAATAAAACAGATTGAAACAATACAAAAAAGGTTTCTATCATACCTATATTTCAAACAATCTGGCTATTATGATAACATGTTGTCAAGTGTGACTTTAAACACCATGTATAATTTAGATTCACTACATAAACGAAGAGATGATGCATCTGTAATTTATATACACAAAGTTGTAAATAACCAAATTGATGACAGTCAGTTTCATGGTTTGTTGAGAGTTTCTGTTCCACGTCCTGGATTAAGATCAACTAACGTTTTTGATTTACCCACGGTTCAAACAGTGTATATGTATAATTCGCCCGTTCAGCGAATGTGCAATTTATGTAATTTATACGCTAAAAAATACAATACTGACTTTTTTAGTGATACTTATCGTCAGATTAAATCAAAAATTAATATATGCATTTAGGATTCTAATCTATTGTTTTATTTATTTTTATTCTTTTGTATTATTTTTCTGTCGTCTGTAATATTTTATTTTACCTGTTATTGGACTTCGGTCTGTTGGTATTTGAATAAATAATAATAATAATAATAATAATAAATATAAAATATTTTTAACAAGAAAATTGAACCGACTTCACACTAAAAAGTAAAAAATAATTGCGTATTGAAATGTTTTGGAGTCGGTGTAGTTCTCGGAATAGATTTCATTTTGGCTGACACCGACTCCAAAACATTTCAATACGCAATTATTTTTACTTTTTAGTGTGAAGTCGGTTCAATTTTTTTGTTAAAAATATTTTATTTTTCTCTTTTTAGTGTTAATCTAACACTAAAAATCGGTGAACATACATAAAAAACATTATGCGTGCCTTTGAAATTTGAGAGTTTCCCTCGATTTCTCCGGATTCCACCATCAGATTCTGACTTGGTTCCGATGGGACCACCTCTGAGGTGCACTCTTTCGAATAAAAAAAAAATTGAAAATCTGTCCATAATTGACGGAGAAATCGGTGAACATACATAAAAAAAAAACAAAAAAAAATATCCAGTCGAACATAGAACCTCCTCCTTTTTCTTGAAGTCGGTTAAAAACAGAAGTGCATCTCTATAATAATAGAATTTTCTACTTATAAATACTTTCTCCGTTTTCATTTTCGACTATTAAACCAAATCTAATGTTTAAAAAAAATGATTGTATACATGTCAGTAAAAACCGATTTAACATAAAAACTTCTGGAACTTTCGGCATGAAAACGCATGATATAACGTTAAGTAACCCCAGAACCAATAGTCTAGTTTACTAGTCCCTTTTTGATGGATCCAGTTCTCCTTCACCGAAAATTATGATCATGGTGCCATTCGATTCGAAATGACATCTCGAAACTTTTTGAACAAATTGAAGGGAGGAAAAAAAAGCAAAAGTTATAAATATTTTAGTAAAAAAAGGGGTTTGGTTTTTTGCGAATATCTCAAGAACTATTGCAGATATCTGAAATCACAAAAAAGATTCTGAAAGTGCAGCAAATTTCCTACGAAAAAGTCCCACCTCCCGAAACTCTAGCACCAATATTTCAAGTTTCACAGACAAATAGCAGACAGACACTGGCTATATTAACTGTGAACCGCTGAAGAGATTTCTTCTAAACAGTCTACGTTCAAACTTATGAAATTTCTTTTAGTGAAAGTCCCATCGAGTTTATCGAGGCTTATTTACTTTTACCTACATTAAAAAAATCCAAATTTATTATGAATTTAGATCAGAATGGAAAAATAGACGCTACTGCAGCCTTAAATATGGAAGAATGTAAATTGCATATCATTACTCTGCAGGGAAAAGTTCACGATTTACATATGTGTCTATACTGTAATTTGATAAAAAAGAGGTAATTATTTTCAAATTAAGACTAGATGTTCCATACAACTGAAAAACACGCCTACACGGTCACCTGTCACATGTAACATTATATTAATAGCGGCATGAATGCAGGAGAACATTTGATTATCAAAAACTAATGACCCAGTTCTCTCATTAAAAAAAAAACTAGTGGCTTCGCACGAATTTGTAGATTGCCATAGTTTTTTCGTCGACTTACGTTGCAAAATCGGTGTCCACATAGAGCGAAATTATTTTAACGCGATAATATATCTATATAGCCTATATCAGAGGTCGGCAACCTGTGGCTCGCGAGCCGCATGCGGCTCTTTTGATGTAAAGTTGCGGCTCTCCAGTTCCATACACAAAAAATAATTATTTTATTATATAAACCAAAATCGTCCAATAGATCCATGATTGAGTACCATGTCTATCTCTCAGCCATTTCCACTCGCGTCCACCCGCACTGCCCCCGTCGCGACGTGTCGTCCTTGGATATGTATATTATACCTATATAAGCAAATACTATAATACTGAAACGAAAATGTTTAGTGGCTCTTTAAAAACTGGGAAATTTTGTAAATTGTAACTTTTGGCTCTTCCGTCTCAAAAGGTTGTCGACCCCTGGCCTATATTCATTGTAAATATCCATTCTAAATAATGGCGAAAAAATTTTTGAAATCGGATGAGTAGTTTCGGAGATTACCCTCCGCATACACACAAACTCACAAATTTTTATTATATTAGTACAGATTCCATAATGTACAAATTAAGAAAAAGAGAAATATCAAGAGATGTTTTAAATTTTAACTGTTTATGCGAGTTTGGGCCGTTTAACGTTTGCGTTAAATATTTAACGCTGATTAACCGTGGCAACGAAAAACAAATCATAATGCATAGATCGTTCGAAAGCTAATTTGAATAATTATAATAATACCCTCTGTCAGTTGAAACCAAATCTTTGCCATTGCAAACCATAAAAGTAAGTTAAAGAATGATTTAGTAAGCAGAGAATTTTATAGCATTAATGAATTTTTTAATATGTAAATCTAAATTTTTTTTATGGACATGCCATCTACTCTTTTGTCAATGTGGTAAAATAAATATTATTATTATTTTTAATTAAATGAGTGCCACATTGAAGTCTTTGTATTAGTTCAGTTATTTCCATGAATAGCTTGGATGCCTACCTAGACCCCCCCCCTTTTCATGGTGCTAGAATTCAAACTCGCTAGCTTGCTCGGAGCCTTGATTGGAAACCTGGGCTTTAAAAACTGGATGCCAGTAACTTGTCTCCCAGACGTACCTATGTAGATTTTGCGTAAGTTTCACTTCCGTAGTGTGTGGTGTAAAGTGCACGATTCATATTCTATACACACAAGCATAACCGTCCAAATCAAATAACCTGTTTTTTTTTAATTTAGTCAAATAAATTTAATTTTGTGTCATTTTGTTCTATCGGAACTTCCAGTAAATATTTGAATGTGAAAATCTTACATTTCCCATTTGACAACACTGCTGTGTAGATACCTACATTAATACAGTGGCGACTCGATTATCCGAATCTGAGTTATCCGAGTTGTCAACCGCGCTCGGTCGCCTTGCGTTTTCTATGTTGATTTTAAGAAAATGTGCATGTAACTATTTTAATAGATATGTATTTTTACTAATATTACGTTTTTTGCCGATTTTAACCCCTTCGTTCCTGGCGTCCATTTAAATGGACATACTATTCTAACGCGTGTAATTTAAGTCAACGTAATTAAATATAAAATATAAACATTTCATTGCGCTTGGGGCTTATCTGAGATGTAGGCATGTCAAACAAAACAGAGAATACTACGTGGGTAGGTGAAATAGCGAGTCAAGTGTTGACTGCTGTCATCGATTCACGCAAAGCTGGTAACAGTATACATTTTGATTATGTATTACTTACTATAATTTACATATTTTCATGACATTATTTATTTTTCTTGTGCGGATATTTATTTTAATTTTATGATGTTAACTTTATTAATTATATTAATTAAACATTCTATGCTAGTGACTACCGTAAAAAATAAGCATTTTAGACATACCTATTGTCCATTTCAATGGACATATGATTTTTAAAATTCTGCAAATGTTAAATTTAGTTTTTCACTGAATGAGTATATCTTAATTACACCCTAAATAAGCCCAACACTCTAAAAAATATTTATTGTTTCAAAAATATAAAACTCAGGTTCGAAGGGGTTAAGAAGTTTAATTTGTTTTCGTATACTTACCCAAATAAATGCCAATAAATAACTACCATTTGTTTATTTTATTTTCAATTTAAATTAACTGAATGTCTCCGAATATTATATAAAAATTACATATTATAAATCAAATGCATAATATTACCAATGTTATTCTTTAAGAGTCTGAGGAAGTTTTAATAATTAAAACGAAACGTTGCGATTGAAAAAAATATAGCTTACCAGCATTTTTATGTTATTGATCTATTATCCTCTGAAAAATAATATTATAATACCTAATATTACGAGATTAATTTTTTTTTTCTTCACACATTCAATTATCCGGATTTTCGTTTATCCGAACGACAACAGTTTGTCCGATTAATCAGGTCTCCACTGTATGTATATAAAAGCACTTTTCTTTAAGTCAATATATACGTTCAGATGAATTATTCGTATGGTTACTAAGAATTCGACAGCGTGGCCTAATTAACTCAAAGTAAACATTAACCAGCACTTAAACTTACAAAGTGAAAGTTCAGTAAAACGTTCAGTATTATTTCAATTTGCCTAAATATGATGTTTCATTCATTATTCATCAATTCCTATATATAAGAGAGCTGAATTGCTGGTACCTAAAGTATATAAAATTACGCCCAGTTTGTGCATTCAGAAGAGACGTAATTTTCAAGCCTAAGAGTGACCAATGGCGTAGTCAAAGGGAGTAACCAAGATGGATTCGTAAAATGCACGTCAACCTTCCAATTTCTTTGTCTTGAGATGTGAGAAGCTTGTGATCCAAGAAGGTATTAAAATTATTGTTAGTAGAAGTTTTGTTCCAAAAATTCAAATCTTTGATTAACGTCTGATTAGAACTCTTCAATAATAGTATATTGTGCGACTAGTGAGAGAAGGAGAAGATTCCATGAGCGTGAAATTTGCCGCACGAGCGTATAGCAACTAGCACGAGTAATATGTAATCGGGGCCCTGATAAAAGAGGGAAAAATAATAAATCACTTCATTGATTGACGTACTCATCGCCCTCGATGCTCACAAGATGGCCCTGACTTTCACTGAATTGCGATGCTGTTTTCATATATACAATACCACCTACCACGTTCATATTGGTCCAGAAGCTGTGCAGTTTTTTTTCATTATTTAACTGCAGAAAATTCATTATCTCACGGTACGGCTTATTATTAGCACTCTACGCGTCAGCATGAAGTAATTTATTATTTCTCCCGAATTTGGCAGGGCCCCGAAATTACATATTACTCACGCGTGTTGAATAAATAAAATTATCGACCAATTGTCTGAAAAATTGGTCGATAATTTTATTTATTGATTTGTCCCAAAAACATGTATTGAAGATTTACTTGGCTGAGGAACAATTGAAAAATAAGCTTTACCAGAGTATCGCTTGTGGCCAACTTTTCGTAAAATACATTTTCATCTTCAGGGCCTCAACTACTTTGAGGCCCTGAAGATGAAAATATATTTTTCGAAACGTTGACCACAAGCGATATTCTGGTAAAGCTTATTTTTCAATTGTTCCTCAACAAAATAAATCTCCTTCAATACATATTTTTGGAACAAAACTTCTACTCATAATATTTAATTTATGTCTTCAGCATAAAGTAGTGTTGATCCAATAGAATGTTACGAATAAGGAAGGTTTTGGTTGAGGATCATAAATAAATAAGCTTTACCAATGTTTCGCAAGTGGCCAACGTTTCGAAAAATTTATTTTCTTCTTCAGGGCCTATGAACATGTATATATGTTTATAATTTAGATCATAATATTATATTTAACAGTTACAATAAGTTTTTTTTTTATTAGACCTACTATATAAATCTATTACATACCTCAAGCTGGTCGAAAGGTGGTAAATTGTTAAAACAACATACATGATCATTATATTATGGGTTAAAAAATATTAATATGAACATCTTATTATAAAAAAAATAAAAAAAAAACTTATTGTAACTGTTAAATATAATATTATGATCTAAATTATAAACATATATAGGTACATGTTTATCGGCCCTGAAGATGAAAATAAATTTTTCGAAACGTTGGCCACTAGCGAAACATTGGTAAAGCTTATTTATTTATGATTTAATTTATGTTCAAATTTTAGTTTAAATCAATTTTCAAATAAAGGTAACAAAAAGGGTACATTATCTTGAGCTTGAGGATCCTGAGGTCTCTTGTTTTTGGTAAGCTAATTGCTGTCAGCTAGGTATCATAAATCCTCACTGGATAGATTCTGGTCGCGGGCCGTATTGAGATGGCTTGAGGGCCGTATCTTTGGCATCACTGCTTTAGAAAGTATTTTTAATATTGTCAGATATTAAGGCCAGAGAAGAAACTGAACATGTCGAGCCCATTTCAATTTAGAAATCGATGTACAATGATCATCGAGCATTTCCGAATTAATATAGTCTCCCAAACACAAAAGCACATATTGTTGGTTTCCAAAACAAATAATATATTTTATTTTCAACTCAACGAGAGTGAATAAAACACAAAAGATGGAAAGAGACGAACATACATCCGACAGATATTGCGTGCAGATAATGGTGTATTTTTCCGGCGTTCAGAACTTTACGAAAAGCAATAATGTATGCCTGGGGGTAAACCTCCTCCACGTAGTATATGTACATCCGAACGACGGATGGCGCGGTATATGTTTGGCGTGAGAAGGGGGCGGCAAGCAGACGCACGGGGGGCAGCGCCGTCGTTCGTGTAATGATACAACGAACGATTCAGACTATATTATACCTATATATAGCAATACCCATTCTTCTACTCTACTCGGTTATATATTTTTTTCTACATATGTATGTATATTCTGTATTGACAAAACAACTTAAAAAAGTCTCTAGACCACTTGAAACAATTATTATTACACAAATACACATACTGTTTAAATGGCTCAGCACTTTCAATGACTATTCTCTGCAAAACATACACGCTTAAATTATGTCGGCAGAGATCCAACCAGGGACCTCATCACTACTACACTAACCACTTATCCACTATGCCAGGGCACTCTTTTCGAGATGGTTCTTTATTCAAGGCCATGGCCGATTATTATCTGTCAAACTCCAATGCTCAAAATGTTCCATTGCTATTAATTAGTTGAAGTTGAAAAATGTAGAAAATAACTGGAAATGTAATGGATGGAAAATAGTAATGGTGCGAATGGCGTGTGTTATGAGACGAGAAACGGACGTTAAACGCATTATTATTATTATTAAAACATACACACTTCACTATTGATTACAGAGACATATTTTGGAGAGGGAAATTATAAAAACTTTTAATTTCATTCAAAAAACAACAAATCGGCAGCTTATTCTTCGGACACAGCAAACCTTTCCTTGTGGTTGAAATTCAATTCATTTATATCTCTATTACTAGAAGTAACCTATATACAGGTTGGCTACCATGAGTGGAAGTTGTTCTACTAACTCTACAAAGCCACATTGTGCTGAATTTTAAGATATTAAAAAAAAAACACCTAATAATAAGAAACGTAGAGAAAATAAAATTCAACAAATTTATTTTAATAATTGACTTTTACTTAAGTAGGACTACACAATAGGAACAATCAGAAACATTTTGACGTGATAACGTCTTATAAATTGATGAATCACCAATCTTATAAATTGATAAAACACCGGCTGCATGCACGAAAAAGTGTAACGTTCCTAAATCCTAACGTTCGTAACGCGTAACGTTTCGCCTGACCCTGTGCGTGCTTTTTGCTAATTTCTCGCTCAATTTAAATCAGATCGGTTTGAAACCAGTCTTAAACGAAAGAGGAGAACATTTTACATAGATTTCGTATAACAGAATTTGCTAAACAGTTTTTTTATACAAATTTATATAGAAAAATAGCTGTATAAATGCAATGTTGTCTAATGCATGGCGCGACGCGGTCGGTCGTCTTTGTTTGCCGTACATGGAAATTAGAAGATAACGTATGTCTTGTCTTAACATGAAAACGGCTGCATTTCTAATGTTTAATTCAATGTTTTGACATTAGTATTTTGTGAAATGCAACGCCTTCTAAGTTAAGTATTGGAATAGCTAATTATTATTAGAACATAATACTTTGACAGTTGCAAACGTCACTTTTGACATTTCTTATCATTCCGACACCAAGGATAAGCGGATTGAAACCAAATTTTGGGAGGTTTAGGTTATGTATTACGGAATACGTTATCACGTAAAACTATCGTCCGTAAACCGACTTTACAGACAACCAATTTTTTTTTTTAACAACAGAAAATAACTATCTTTTATAACTTTAAAGAATATTATTATTATTATCAATCACTCTTTTATAAATCAACACAATGTTATTTATTAGAACAATTCGCCTGTTACACGTTTGAACTTGTTTGCATCTAGTTTTATCCACCAGAGTTTGGTTGGATCTAGTTTTAGCCGGCATGATATCGGCTAGACCTAGTATCAGCCACTAGGGTTTGGTTGGACCTAGTTCTCGGCGGACTGGTACCGGCTAGACCTATAGTTTTACCCGAAAACAATCGGCCAATACTAGATTTAACCAAGAGTAAGTGGCTACACCTAGTTCTCGCCGGCTAAAACTAGGTGTAGCCGCACTTCGGGTTCTAGCCGTAACATATATATATATATAGATGTGCAAAAAGTAAAGGCCCCCATACACCTCGTTCTTTTTTGGCAGTTTTCATCGTCACGATAAAACACGTCGGTCAAAACCGAAGTGTATGGGCAAAAACTGTCGATGAAACACGGCAGTTTTTTTATCTGCCGAAGCTTGATTTTAAACACGACGTGTTTGCTGGTTGTCGTTTTAAATCGTAATGTGTGGCGCTTTCCGATAAGAATCGACGTGTTTATTCAGTGGTGCGACGTACAGCAAATAAGTCATATTAATTAAATGATTGTAATTAGTTTGAGTATTGATTTATATTTTAACCGTTTTAGTGCTAAGCAATTTTGACAAAAATAAATGAAAATTGCTATAAACATATTGATTAATTTAGAGGAAAAAATAATGGTGTCAAATAAAACACTCTAATTTAGACAAATATCAATCAATTTTATTAATTATTTTTGCATTATATTGTTTATTAATGTTTATTAAACATAAAATAATATCAATATTATTGTATTTTCCATCAAAGCAGATCGTATTAATGATGCCACGACTTCAGAAAAACTGAACGAAACTACGCCTCTGTGTGGATATGGCCGTTGTTCGTGTTTAAATTAACCGTACAGTTTTACCCGTGCGGTTAAAACTGCCATAAAAGAACGAGGTGTATGGGGATGGCCGTTGTTCGTGTTTAACCGTACAGTTTTACCCGGCGGTTAAAACTGCCAAAAAAGAACGAGGTGTATGGGGGCCTTAATTTATTTTTCTAACAAAAAAAAGAAACAAGTAAAAATTTTGATGCGGAACGTAGATTTGCATAATATATTGAGTACAAATTGTATGAAGCGGTTGAGTGAAGTAACAGAATAAAGAAAACAGTGAATTTATTGAGCACAATTTTGCGGTGCACCATAAAAAAGGTTCCTCGTCTGATGTAAATTATATATGAAGCCAAGTCTTGGTTTTGTGTACATCATTCGACATGCTGACTGATGACGCGGGATGTTTGTGAATCGTATAAATGCAAATGCGCTTTACCTTACTTTTGTTTTATACGTGTGGTATTCCTTCAGTGTTGCCAAACGATTTCCCTTTTCAACCTTGGAAAAATTCCCTGTATTCCATATCAAGAGTATTTCTTCAGTGTTGCCAAACGATTTCCGTTTTCAAACTTAGAAAAATTCCCTGTATTCCATATCAAGAGTATTTCTTCAGTGTTGCCAAACGATTTCCCTTTTCAACCTTGGAAAAATTCCCTGTATTCCATATCAAGAGTATTTCTTCAGTGTTGCCAAACGATTTCCGTTTTCAACCTTGGAAAAATTCCCTGTATTCCATATCAAGAGTATTTCTTCAGTGTTGCCAAACGATTTCCCTTTTCAACCTTGGAAAAATTCCCTGTATTCCATACCAAGAGTATTTCTTCAGTGTTGCCAAACGATTTCCCTTTTCAACCTTAGAAAAATTCCCTGTATTCCATATCAAGGAAACCAGACGAAGTTCCCTTCGCTTCAAACCGCAATATTTTCTTCAGTCGTAGAAAAATATAGGCCAAAACAAAATTATTAGTGACATTTTTGACGGCAAACGGTATAACGCTTTCTTATGTCGCCATGCCCACTCTACGCCACCGCTCTCGACTTCGTTGTGTGTGCTCCTGCGTATACTATACACTTCGTTGCTTCTTTGTGCGAGTTTTGTATTTCTTTTTTTGTTTTTATTAATTATAAACTCTATTGTCAATTTTGATCTTTCACACAAGGGCGTAGATATGGGGGGTAAAGGGGGTAATTACCCCTCCAGGATTATAATAATAAAACTGAAAATAATACGAATACCTGGCTAAAAAATTTAGAAATACTTTTTGAAAAAGAATTTGTAAAATTAGTTTGGGAATTAATATTTTGCTTGACACCTTCGTGAGTATTCTTGTGTGATACTAATAAAACTTTAAAAACATTAATTTTTTCTGCTAGTAGTCGCGAACAGCTTTCACTCGTGTTTTTACGTATAACCTCAAAGCTTCTCGCTTGGAATTTATCTATGTTTTATTTAATAAGCGTGCTTACGACCGAGGTATGAAGAAAAATAGTATACAACACGCTGGTCGAAACTAACCCTTCGCGCAGGGCAAGATATCACACTTTCGGCCCTTGTGGTGTAATATACTATTTATTAGTAAAATTCCTTGATCTGGAGATTTTGTCTCAATTTTGGCAACACTGGAATACGTAGACGTTTACCATTTGCGTACTAGAGTCGCAGTATAGTAGACTGTAGTGCTTCTAAACTCTAAAGTCTGAATTATTTCTCTAGGCTAAAACACTCGCTGCTGAATACAGATAAAGATAACGAGACCTCCTCGCATGTGCGATTCGAATAGAGTCGAACTTTTATGAAAAAGATTTTTTTATAACTCTTATCAATAAAATTTTTACACCGTTTTCATAAAACGGTAACATATTTTTAAAAAAATCGGTATTATTCTGAAAAAATATTCATACTTTAAAAGAGTTCATTAAAAATACATAATAAACACACATCTATTGTAGAGATCTCGAAAAATAAAAAAATAAAACCGGATTTTTTTATTTCTAAACGCCTTGTTAAAATAGTAAAAGACAATAACAAAGGCAAAGGCAAACTGTATTGGAAAAAAATTCTATTTCAAATTTCAGAAAGACCTTTGCTTACACTTGGTATACGCCACTAGTTCACAATCTAGCTACGAACCCACCTTCGCTCTGTGTGAATTTAAAGTCGTGTCTGAAACAGGTTATATAATTACATAATTCTCGTAATAGTCGGGCGATTTTCAGTGAGTTTCAATTGTGTTTCATTCAAGTGCTTACAAAATATTTTGTTCAAATTTGAGTTATTCAAGACACTATTTGAAAGCTGAAAAATATATTCTTCAATAGTTGATATGACCGGTTAATGTCGACATTGCCCGGGCATTGTCGAGATTGTCCGGATTTCGGACATTGACCGTAACATATATATCTATGGAAATAGCCATATACATAGTGATGGTTCTGCAGGTTTCACACTAAAATCGAGTAAAATATTTCCGCCCCGTTAATGGTCTTCCAGACATCGTGTACTCAATGCAGTCTATTGTAGCTTTTAAAAAGTGTCAATTTATCGAAATAATGAAAACAATTTTTTGCACGATAACCATGATCCTAAACAATTTCAATAATCTTAGTGATTGAATTACTGACAAAGAGAATAGGAATTTGTGATAGATTTCAATAAAGTCTACCGCACCGAAGCGTCTCACATGAACCACTGTATCAACGACTTAAGTGGATAGAATAGAATTCGAAAGTAAACGGTTTTGTTGACAGAGCCAGGCAAACTGTCACGGCGTGTGTTTATGAAATACAGTAGAACCTCATTAAGTCGCACCTCGATAAGTCTAAAACCTCCAAAACTCGAAAAAATGTTTTTTTCCCTCCCATTCAAGCTCCAAAACCTCCATTACTCGAAATCTCAACCCTCTATAGGTCCCTATATTTTACATTAATTAATAAATAGTAAAAATATGATCACGTAAATTCAATCAAAACATTCGTTTAAATTAATCATGTGATCAACTTCCCTCACATTCTACATTTAGTCAAAATCAAATTCCGTTTCGTCGGAAATGTAGATTTCTTCTTACGCGCCTCCGCTACACCTTACTGCCGCAGCACATCACGCTTGACTTGTGATCAGATGAACCCTGAGAATAATCGCATAGAGAAGGGCGGCCAAGAGCATTGCGAAGGTCGATGAGAAATTGTCCGGAACGAAATGAAAAGAGATTTTATTTTATCGCGGTGGAAAAAATGACATTTAGTACATGTGCTCAATGTTTTAGAGCAAAACGAAAAGAGTACATTATAGATGACTATATTATATATAACTATAACGCCGATAATATAATAATTCACGAGATTTCGTTATTTCAACAAAATGTCTTATTTTTTCACAATGAAACATACATTTTCTGTCACTATCTCACTTGTAAAAGCCCGCTATACTATAGCGAAACTTTAAAAGCGACAGTAATCAATCGTAAGTCTTACAATTTTAACGTTATTAATGACATCTGCCGATGCTTCAGTAAACTTATATGCTACGCGTTTATTATTTCCATTGAATCTAAAAGCGAAAAATGAGGACACAAGAGTGAAGTTGCCGTTTCTTACCATGTGGGCAGCCATTTTCGTTTGGCTTTCCGAGCTCCTGATTGGTTCCCTTCTCTATTGTATAAAGTTGCTTGTGATAACTTTGTGCCTATTTTTGAAACGACTGTAATGCCCATCAAGAATCAAATACCCGGGATGTTTCAATTGGTTTCACATATTATACGAAGAAACCATTGAGTAAATAATTTTCTTTGTATCCATCCCGATATATGAGCTTTTCCTATTCCAAAGTGTGTTCACTTTCAGTCTTCCAAATTATCAACACAATCTTCTAACTATAAATTCCATTTCGATATTTTTATTCTTGAAATATTCACAAAATTCAAACAAAACAATAGGGTCACTAAATTGTTCAAATGACTACGAAAAAACTTCACATAACATATGATTATTATCAACTATTGAAAACTTACCAAAAAATATTTCGCAATACACCAGAAATTACAAAATGGCGGTCTGTTTTTAATTCTCATTGACTTTGTAAGCAATGTGATGTAATGGTGATTAGGTAGTGTTCCAAATTACGTACAGTATTTCCTATATGTTGCACTTTCCCTATAGGCTGTGTGCACGAAGCCTATTAGCGCCGCTAGTGGGTAATAGAGAATTATTGAAATAACTTTTTATGGAAATCGCGACATGTTTTTAAGGTGATAAGTCAAAAACTTTAGTTGGCCATGATGTGTCAAAAAAATGTAATAAGGAAAACTGATGTTAATTTGTTTACATCTGACAGCGGAACGTCAAATCAGAGCGCCAATGATCTTTATTTTACTTAAATCGCCATCAGCGCAACAGCCCGAAACACAACAAGCATTTCCAGATCGCTTAGTTTTCCTATGTTTTCTTTGTAATTAAAAAACTTTATAAAATTATAACTACTTTCACTTTTAATAAACATTGCTCACTGACATACGGAAAATTGGAGATCGAAGTTTCCCCTAGTGCTCACCACAAACGCTCGCATCGAAAAATTTGTAGCTCCGCCTCCGTGCACATATCTCATAAAACCACTGCAGCAAAATTCGAACAGCGAAGTATAAAAAATACTGTGTTCTTGAGATCCGACAATATTCTTGTTTAATTTGTAGTTTCTTTCCGAAGAAAAAAGAAGAGCGTCTCTTGCCGCGGCTTACCAAGCTGTCTGATGATGCACAGCAAGAAGGAGCTGTTCATCTTCTATGTCAGTCCTTACCTATCTACAGCGGGAACTCTAATGGCAGCCAATATTTCACACTATAAACCGTTATTACGGAACAGACCGGGATACGATGAGAAACGACGTTCGTTGCTTTCGGTTCTTTCCAGACAATATTACCTAATATATAAACTATACATTGTCATTTCCAAGTTTTGCAGAGAATGAGACGAAAGGGTTTGGATAACAATAATTTTATTGTCGAGTGGTGAGGAATAACTTTATAAAAATAAGTGTCAATCTACTTATAGAAGCGGTATTTCGAATTTATTTTTGAAGGGAAACTTCTACAGTACCAGGTATGAAACGAAAACAGCACAGAGATTGATATATTGAGTTAGAAAGAAATAGAGCACAACCAACAACTGACGCACTATTTATGAACTTCACATCGCACTTAGTTGGCACTGCCATCTATGATTTGGTAGGTGAAGTGCATCGCTTTAGGTTAAGCTACGCACGTAATCAAGGCCGTAGCCAGGAATAAACTTCGGGGGGGGGGGGGGTGAACTCTAGACCAGAGACAATGAGTAACAACTTTATTTATGTAAAATTATAATATAATATGCTTATTATACATAGTATAATTTAACATAAATAAAAAACTTAATTAAAAGGCAACCGACGCGGATTGTCGACAGAAATAAAGCGCGTGACAACGATCTCTGGAGTGATCTCAACATCACGATGAACGCTCCTCAACCCAGTCCCCTGTCCCATACTGTTTCTCAATAATGTTTTTAGCCTCCTCAACGAGGAAAAAGTACACTTTGGTGTCGCCGTCGACACAGGTAGCGTCACGAGTATTGACAGTAACTTGTGAATCATGGGAAACAATACTGCGTTATAGCTGTCCAGCGTTTCTAGTGGTGTAGTGGGCCATTCCGCAGCAACTATTTTTGACCACTTCGCTCGCCACACCGATAACTCCCCTTCAAAACTTGTTTGATTTGATAAGTTTACCAAACACTTTCATGAATCCGTATTATTTGTAAATGTAATTGTTAATTACGAAAAAACTTATTTAACCTTGTACTGACTTGCGAACAACGATAGAGCGGCAGATGATATGAAATCATATATTTAATAATTAATTTACTGTACGAATCATTGTCTATCTATTCAATGTGCGGTGAGCGAAGGCAACAAAGCGTATCGAAAATATATATGCGTCTCTTTCTTCGATGTAAATCCCTGATTTCTCCAATGTTAGGATTGGTTGATGTACTACAGTACTTGCATTCAATCTGAATAAAGTATCTCTGTTTCAAAAACTTTGTCTTTTTCTATGATGCTAACATGGGCGTACCCAGCTTTTGGCCCAGGAGGGAGCAAATTAGAAAGTTCTTAAGCCGGGTCCCCCGTGCTTGTTTTGCCCTCCTGGATACGCCAGTGCTTACGGCGTAAAAAATGACAGAAGTATATGTTTGCACCCTAATAGTTCGACTGCGATTTTATTCCTATGCTCAGTATAGAATAAAAGTATATGTATGAAATGTAACAATGAAAGATGAGTGAGAGAGATGGAGCATTTCTGTCACTTATCCTTCATTGTTACATTTCAGATGGATGCCATAAAACGTGGAATCCACATATCCGAAAATATTTTAGTACTATTTATATAAAACGATGGATTGGCTAAAACATTTCCGGGGGGCCTTGCGCACGTTAACAGTACAAATGTATTTACGTAGAAAACGCCGTTCTAGAAAAAATACGTTAATAATTAATTATCACAATGGTATTACTCGGAGAGGTGTAGGACACGGTTGTGGCACAATGCGTAATTAGTAAGATTAGCTCATTAAGGGAAACACGACCCGTTGGTCGACGTGTGTGAAAGTGACACGTACAGACAGACAGACAGACTAACAAAGAAAGGGATGCAGTATAGGGCCAGGAGCGTGTGGGACGCAGGGTCGCGGATTAGCGTAGCATTAACATGTAATCCGTTTAAGATAAAACATACGTACGGTGCGGCATGGTGCGGCGCGGTACACTACGATGTCATCTCCTGGCTTCCATGTTATGCTCGCTAATTAATTCATTAGTGACATCGAATCATGGGATTACGAAGAGTTTGATGCTCAACTTCAATATTAAATCAGTTTATGTTTAAATGGGTGACAAAAATATTTTCTGAAGTGGAACTTCTTATGCGAGTTCATGTCACGCTTTGCTTTGCAGGCCGCGAAGATTCGTCTCCTTTGCGGACGACGCGAACAGTGCGTGATCGTTCGAAGCGAACGGTAGTTGAGAGGGAGATAAAGTTAGTGAAGATAGTAAGAGAGAGAAAGAGTTACGTTTCGTATATTAGAAGTTGAGAGGGAGATATAAGTGAGTGCGACAAAGACGGAGCATTAATACAACTATTTGACGTTTAAAATGAAAACAATTGTTTTTTTGTATCAAAAATACATTTCATCGAATTTTGCTGCATTTTGTAACGGGAAATAATGTAGGTTAGTTAATAAATCCTTTTAAATGTATTATAATTTATGCTAATAAATATATAATTATATACATATTTTGCCTATTAATTAATCAAAAATTATATTTTAAACATTTCGTCTTTGTAGATATGTGCTACAGAGTGAGGTTATATTGTGTCGTTAAATCAGTATGTCTAATCAAAATATGGTGATAGATTGTCGAATATTATTGTATGATTATTATATATTATATATGGCAGGAAGAAATTTTACTTCAGTCGCGTGGTCTAAAGCACACTCGCTTTTTTTTATTTTGAGGTACGGAACCCTAAAAAATAAACTGTGTTATAAATATATTATAATTATATGCAATTAGGGCCGATCACGTAATATAAAGAATACATCCTTTATACTATGGTTCGTCATTTCAACCTTTCTCATATCCACCTAGTTTGGCTTTGCAGCATAAAACAATCAGGACGTAGATAGCTAAAAAACTAGACCTTAATGGTGTATAGACAGTAAATTAATTGAATCATCAAATAAATGAGGCATCCATAAAACAAAGATAATAAAAATATAACAACGATAAAATATAATTATCCTATTAATAAGTCATTATATCACCGTACCGAGTTTTAAATCAAATTTGATAGCGCTCTATGATAACCTTTAAAATCTCCGAAGCTGCCAGCTAGTTAATATAATTCCAGTGAACACCTAACTAATTATACGTTTTATCGCATAGTAGTATAGTCGTTATTTTAATCATAGAGTGATTCATATGTTTCCGAACACTAACCATATCGTGCACATGTTGCACAAAATCCTATACTGTTGTTTATGGTGGTATAAGGACTTACGGTGTTCATTCCTTGAACTATTTAATAAAACTGGACAGCTAGTTGCACCTTCTTTTCCTTTAGTAGCAATCTAAAATGATCATCGGCAACATTTTCCAACTTTTTTTGGTACACTGGGTGTCTCTCAACGTTCCAAAGAAGCGGGAGTTATAAAGTTGTGCAGTCCGTTTTTCCTGTGTGAGATACCACATTTGGTTATTTTGGGTACTGTTTTGTTGTGATTGGGTATTTTTTATTTCAAAATCAGATTTACTATTACATTTATGTGGGTTGTAAGTTAAACTTTTGTAATTTTAAAAATTGCATCGATCAAAAATAACAATAACCTAACGTTTCAAAATTAGACATAATCTTCTCTTACACCAGAGAAGAGAGACTATATAGAACAGTAATGGCGAACCTTTCTGAGAAGTTAGTCAAATTTTGTTAATTATTTTTTTTAGTACTAGCCCGTGGGTCACTAAGTCAGTGGCGTTACTTGTAAAGGGAGAGGAGGGATGGTTATATACTATTTTTTTTTTAGTTCGAAACTTCTTTTGGACGACATACAACGTTTTATGACCATGCTGGATCTCTTTTAGTTTGGAAACTACGGCCATTCGAAGGTTTTATATGATTTTCTGGAAACTATAAATTCAAACAACTTCTAAACCAAAAGACATACAGACGTTTGTTTGTCCCCATTGGATTCAGCGTGTTTTTTTCTAAAAGCATGATGATTTTGCCAAAGTTCCGAAAGATTTCGCTTTTCGTCAAAAATCATATTTTTTTAAAGGGGTATGCCTTGAAAATTTGCAAAAATCGAATTCTTTAATATAGTTTTGAAATTGAGAATGCTTACAGAAAAAAATACGCTGATTCAATGAGGGTAAGCAAACGTCTGTATCTCTTTTAGTTTGGAAACTACGGCCATTCGAAGGTTTTATATGATTTTCTGAAAACTTGGTTTAAAAGTTATTTGAATTTATAGTACATACAGACGTTTGTTTGTGCTCATTGGACCTTATTTTACTTTTATACGACGTGGCGCAATACATTTCCCAAGGTCACTCACATACAGTACAGGCAAAAATCGTTTTTTTTTTAATTTAACGTCAATCATTTTTAGAGAGCTTGAGGAATTTTGAATCACTCAATTACGAAATAATTAGCACATCCCATATGCAGCAGGAACAGTGTCCGGGCAAATTTCTGATATAAGCTGATTATATTATTATCCAAATATGTGCTTGCGCCGCTATATGCTGTACACCAGGGGTTCTCAACATATGGCATGCATAGTACTAGAATAATAATGCTACACATCGAAGCTGCATGTTGAAAAATGAAATTTTAGTTTGGAAAATTGGAAGTTGTGAAATTAAAAATAAGTAAAACGAACACATTTCTTAAACAAAAGTTGAAAGTGGTCGGATTCGATTCAGCATGATATTTTTTATAAGTTATAGTTTAGAAGTTATGGCGTTTTTAAGGGCTAGCTCACATGAAGAGCGTTAATCGCGCGTTGACATTTATACCACTGTTCACATGGTTACCGATTTTACGCGTTAAGAGCGCGTTTATTTTATAGTTTATACGCTAGTCGAGTGTTGTATTCTGTCGAAGAAGGACGTTGCAGATGCAATCTGTTTATGGATGCTATATCGAAGAAGACAGCGTCATAGAAAAAAAACGAAAATATTGGGTTCATCCTGTTTTACAAAATAGAGTTACCTGAAGCTTGTACATTACACTTTATCCGAATCTCAGGAATTATGAACCTACATTTTTCAACTTCTATTTCTTCGATGAATAGATCCTAATCAAATTCTTCTCCATCCATTTTTTATTTTAAAGAAAACTTTCTAGAAAAATAATCGTAAATATTGGACAGCAGGAACCTATCGCTTCAAATCGCGCGTTACATCTGAACACATCAATGCTAATCAATGTTTAGTAGTTAGACATGATCTAAGCGCGCGTTGACGCGCGTAGACAGGGTATTTGCGTTATCGTGGCACTGTAGATTATTACAAAATTGCTACCACAAATCGGAGAGGCTATATAGCTGACATCGTTCACTAACGAGGTAACCTGTGTATCTTATAACCTTGGGCAAAGCCAAAAGGGGATGTTATGATTTTAGCAGTCTATTATTTCTTTAGTGAACTTTAATCTGTTAGCCTTTGGCACTGTAGATTAGGTACTGGAAAATTTCTACCATAGACTGGAGAGGCTATGTATATAGGTTCCGTCACTCTTTTACGGAATGCCTGTAAAAAGCGTATGAAGGTAGGCCGCGCTAATTCAAAATCGTGTACAGCGCAGCTGAGCCTGCAGTACGGTTAGCTCGTGTGGTATTATTAAATCCTCTAGTAGCGATATAATTTATTATATTATGCATGCAATAAATGGGATTTGTATCTACTAAAAAGCTTCTTTTATATCTGTTTTATGTATTTTGACATAATAACGAAATATATTGTTGTTTAACCATTCCCATTGGCGTAACTAGGACCTCAAGGGGGAGGGGGCGGGTCCCGCAGTCTGTCTGGTCAGTTTTTGTTGACAACACATTGAAAAATAATCTCGTGAAAATGATTAATGTTTTTGTCCTACCTCCTATAAAATAGCTACTTTTCAAGTTGTAAAATGACCAATTTCAGGCCGGTGAAGTAATTTTATCGCCCGCTATAATAACGGACGAAAAACTAAAATTCAAGAGACAGATTATAGACGTTAGAGAAGTTAGAGATCTAGGAAGGGGTGGTTGCTAAGAGGAGGGAGGAGCAGTGAGTGGGCTTAGAAAGTGTTAGACAAATGACACGAAACGTTACCAACTGAGTTACGCACCCTGTTGACCTGAGATGGCTTATAGACGGTATAATATTTACTACTCACTGAATTTAAATTTGCTACACAAGTGAAATGTCAAATAATCGTAAAAAACAAAAAAAAAATTAACATTAAAATTAAGAGGAAAGTCGCTTTTTATAAAATAAAGGACAAAAAAATACACCAAGTATCAAGGGAGCAAAGCGATGTTAACTCGTGTGACTTATACATTCGATGCGCTCTTGTAAGAGAAGCGTCTTCATTACGCTCTAGATCAGGCCTGGTTTTTTTTTTTTTTTTGCTCTCCAAGTGCGGAAATAGAATGTAAGGACCTTTTTTTTCGGCCCGCGGTGAAATTTTCATCAGTCATACGGCCCGCGGTCAAATTTTCGTCAGCTATTTGGCCCGCCGATCAAAAGATTTGCCCGCCCCTGCTCTAGATAGACAAACTGCTATTAATGGATTAATCCAGATTACTCTCGAGATACGCCTATATGACCTTTTCGATGCATCTGTATTTAATATTCACCCACTAATAAAAATAGCTCAAAGGTATTTGACCTTAGTAAGTAGGTACCACTATCTATACCAATAAAACACTCAACGACACCTGAAGGGTTGAAATGCGATAGAAGCACGCACTCCTTACTTGCCATGTCATTGATTCGAACTATATTTATTCTTCTTTTTCGTCTTTGTCTCATTTTGTGATTTGTAACATAAAGTAACGAGACGTCACTGGAGGCGGTGGCAGTGCATTGTTGTCAGAGCCGCGTAGACAACAATTATCGTATTGTTGTCCGAACCGCATAGACAACAATTCGCGCATTGTTGCGCGCATTGTTACGCGTATTGTTATACTCATTGTCATCGAAACCATAGACGAATGCCGAAAAAAAAGTTCCACGATGCAGCTGAAGAACTCATATAAACAACGCTAGCGTGGAAGGCAAAGCAGTCAGTCACAAGTCAGTGTCAGTTCCAATGAACAGAGCGCGAGATAAATAAATATAAGTGTTCTAAATAAATATAGAGAAATAGACATATGTGACATATAAATATTCTGTGTACATACATAGCTTGGTGTCATTATTGTTGTTTTAGAATTCGCTATTTATTTTATTATTTCATTTTTCATTATTATAAGAGAAGTACTTTTTAGTTTGTTTTTGTTAATGTTTCTTTTTGTAAATAAATATTTTTAACCACCAACAAAGAACAGTTTTGTTACAATATTTACACATCTGGATCTGGATCAAGAAATGAGGACGATAATATACATCCAAACTACATATTATTGGGTTTTGTTGATCTCAAACGGCAGTCAAATACGACGTAACGTGCTAGCCTTTGGATCAAACTGTCGTGGGGTCAAATCTCACCAACGCTCATATTTGTGATGTTTAATTTAATTCGATGTGTTGATCTCAGTTTTCGAGCATCTATAATCCACGATTAACAAATCGTAAATCAGGCAATTTGTCATTATACAATTTTATGAAAATTGGTGCGAATATTCTTGGCGGCGGTATTTTTAAGTGTTTAGTTGACATCAGTCAAAAGACGAAGTAAAATTTTATAATATTCTCTGGAAGTAAACTGACACTTAGCTGTTATGTTACACAAAAATAATGTTTTCAATTTTTATGATGGATTTTCTTGACAAAGAGAAATGAGCATCGAAACATTTTATTGTTTAAGCCTTAGGGTTTCACCAAGTCTAAGTTTCTAGGTGACTTTTATAAAACAGTTTTATTGTTATACTCATTCCTTACGCTTATTTACAAATAAAATAAAGTTTTATATAATATTTACTATATAAGAAAGTACTGGAAATTCTCTACTAAAAATATTAAAATAAAGCACGGCACTTTTTTGTTATTTTTATTCAATTTAACGTTAATGAAGCATAGTAATGAAAGGAATTTAACACATTTTTTGAACTTTAGTTTATAAAAAGTATAATGAAAAAGTGCACGGCAAATCCTGTTTCTATTAAATCATGTGCTTATTGTATAAAATGAGTGGGAAAAAATAACTGCAAAAAACAATAAAAAGCGTTCTGTATTAAAAAATAAGTACCTACAGTAGAGCTTTGTTAAAGCACTACTGAATGTTTCAAAATGTTTTCTATAATGACTAACTATATTAGTCGGAGTGCCCATCGGCAAAAATTTTACTGACACATACTCTCCCCAAACTTTGTATATAGTTTCATTAGGCCTAGTCTGGCATCTTTTTCCTCTATGACTTTTCTTGATTTTGGGGCGTTTTCCCTCTAAATTTTCCGAAATATGTCGTTTTGACGACATGTAAAAATTTATAGATAATGTTTGTTTTTTTAATTGGATAGCTTAAAAACTTCAAATAAAAAGCTAAAATAATGTTCTCTGACAAATAGTATATGAACCATTTAAAATGTCTGACACCTCGAATATTATGTCGAACATATTCGAGGTGTCAGACATTTTCAATGGTTAATGTTATTTGTCAGATAACATTATTTTAACGTTTTGGTTGAAGTTTTTAAGCTATCCAATTAAAAAAAAAAACAAACATTATCTATAAATTTTTACATGTCGTCAAAACGACATCTTTCGGAAAATTTAGAGGGAAGTAACAGAGGAAATAGGTTTCAGATTAGGCCTAATGAAGCCATATACAAAGTTTGGGGAGAGTATGTGTCAGTAAAATTTTTGCCGATGGGCACTCTGACTATATCTACATAATGTTGAAAATGATCGCTTTGAAGAGAAACCCACATTTTAAAAAAAAAGGAGTAGAAATGTTATCAAAAACGTTTGCTACAGTCAATTTTCTTCAGGAAGGATCATTTTTAGGGTTCCGTAGGTACCTCAAAAAGAAAACAGGAAACATCCGTTTGTCTGTTTGTCGAGACTTTTGGGAATCAAAATCTATAGGGTTCTTTGCTCTTTGTTATAATAATAAATGCACATCCATCTCTGAAAAGCAGTGAAAAAACCTCGCAGTCTTAATACCCTGATGTATAATGCAAAGAAGATGCGGATTTTGCCTCCAATTCCGTGCGCCTGATTTGCCGCACGAAAAAGAGGCATCATGTCAAGCTTTGACTATTTAGAAATGGATAGCTAGTTGCATCTCCTTTTCCAATAGAAAACTATCGTCGGCAACATCTTTCAACTTTTATGGTAAATACTGGGCGTCATCCAACGTTCCAAACAAGCAGGACTAGTATTAGTGGAGTGGATTGGGAAAATAAAGCCTTGAATCCGGTGTGTCTCGAATCTAAAAATGTTTCCTAAAAAAACTGTAGAGTCGAGCTCCCCCGACATTTTGGTATAGTTTGTGACCGCATGTCGGAGGGATATGCCGCTCTAAAGTTCCGGAAAACTCGTCTTTGCCCCATAACTCGGCCATTATTATCGGAGGGAAAAAAATGTTCCAACAAACGTTGTAGAGAAAAAGAATCCGCGTAAGCTCGTTCAAGACCGGGTCTGATCAGGCAACCCGTTCGCGAGATATCGCCATTTTAGTGCACGAAATGTTGAAAAATTAAATGCCATTTTTTAAAAAACTATTGCAGCTAGGAGCTTAATTTTCTTTTAATAGCAAAGGTACTTTGCACAGGATGCTGGACGCGGTGGGTCAATTAGAACCGGCAGGAGAGAGGAAAACGATTTTTTTTAAATCTCCCATAACTTTAGTTCTAACTGACGTATCGACCTAAACCAGACGCCATTTTTTTCGTTTTTTTATCTACTTTTATGTGACAAGTGAAAAAAAAATTCTCTCGAACTCAACTGCTGGTGGACGAAATAAAGTATTGTTACATAAATTGTATCTCTTACTAGCGGACCCGGCGAACTTCGTACCGCCTAACAGTATTATATATATATATATATCTATATAATTGGAACATCTATCTATCTATTTTATTTATTTTAAAATATACATGGACGTATATGTGTGTATGTCGAACACTCCGGCTGCGCCGTCGTGCCCGGTGCAAAAGAACGAATGGGGATATTTGAATCTTTGATTAACGTCTGATTAGTACTCTTCAATAAATAAATTATCGACCAATTTTTATAAGATCAACAACATTTTCGATATGAATAAAAAAAAGTATACTTACAACACAAAATCCGTTGTTATTGGAAGCTCGTGTCACGTGTTGAGTACTTTTGAGGTTATAAAATCACTTGAAAATTATTTAATGATGAAAAATGTTAAAAGTATATATAAATGTTTTTTTAATTTTTGACAGAATTTTTTCAAATCATACATAAGGCTGTTTATATTTTAAAACCATGGATACGAATTTAAAATTGACTACGTTTTAGTTAGAAATCATTTGTATGGGAAAAAGAAAAGGGCTATTTTTAGGGTTTTTCCAGCAATAATTCTAATTTTTCTCGCCGTAAAAACTATCCTTGAACTTCAACGAACATTTTAAAAAAAGATTTGGCCAAATTGGTCCAGGCGTTGTTGAGTTATGCGCTTACCAACACATTTTGCGATTCATTTTTATATTATAGATTATGTTATATCGTCAAAAATACTTTTCCATAACTACGCAGCAAAATTCAATTGACTTTTTACTGTTTTGTTGACAATTGAATATTTTTTGAAAAACATATTTATTTTGAAAAATGTATGTGGGTTGTAAGTTAAATTATAGTGATTTTAAAATTTGCACCTATCAAAAATGACAAAAAGTTGATGTTTAAAAATTTTCTCACAATAAAAAAAAACATCAGACTATCATCCGCCGCTTACATATTGTTCCCATAGCAGCGCCATTATATTTAAAAGTTTTAGTTCTTAGTTTGGCCGCCATTGGATCATCGTGTCGCTAGGGGTCTTGACAATAAGTGTGAAATTAGCTTTACAAATCCACAGTTAAATAGTCAAAGATATAACCTATAAATACTGCAATCAGTAGTTCGTAGCCACTTGTATTATAAATTAGAACAAATGATAGATAGTAGCTGATATGAGCGCGGTGCAGGGGTGCGGCAGTGCATTTCAATGCCCTGGGGCAGTGTAACAGTAGATTATAAAGTGAACTGACGCCCCCCTCCAGAGATGCATTTAATTCACGCAGCTAAGCTCTCAGCATGCAAGACAGCTCGCGCTCACGCAGTCTACACGTCAATACGCGGGACGCGCAACGACTTACCGTTCTATTTGTTTATTTACACCAGGATCCAGGGAGTAAAGAAATATAAAGCATCTCGCATTATTTTGAGAATTAAAATAAAAAGAATTTTGATCACAAACAGTACAAAGCTGCATGTGACGTCACATGCCATGAAAGACAACCAGCTTGAGTATTCCGTCTACAAGTAACTGCCCTTACTCACGCGACATGCATACTGCATTGGTTAATGAAACCAAATCCAAATAACGTTCTGGTTCCAGTTTCAGAAATTTAGATTTTCTGTTTTTAATGATATTTTTTTACCATTCCAACCCACAAGTGGGGAATGGTACTAGTTTAGGTCAAAAATTACTTTTCAAAAATTTTACAATATCTTTCCGTTTTATTTTTGGAAAAACTCTGTGCGTCTGTTAGTCTGTGAACACGATACAGGTCAAACGGATGAGCGGATTGAAACCAAATTTTGGGAGGATGTTTGGTATGCAAATACGAAGAGCCCTATTGTTTTTGGGGAAAATCGGCGCATGCGCAGAAGAGATATATGCTATAACGGTGTTTTTTATATAATAATGGTATACTTTTCATAACGGCTTATTATTTTAGTTATTTTTTCAAGAAACTTTTGTTAAAAAAATTTTTTTCTAAACTTTATAGTTTCGGAAATATTTTGAAAATAAAAAAAAAATCATCCGCTCTTTTGTTTTATGGATCTGTCAGAAATAAACTATAGTTAGGCATGCTTTGATTAATTTTTACATGACGTGGAACATACTATGTAGGTAACCATGGCAACGAATAGTTAATATCACATTGAATACTAGCCATTACCCGCGTCACCTCACGCGATATCAGAAATTTTATTTTCTTTATTATAATCAAATGTCAACATTTTTGTAGTTGGAATGGTCCCGTCGCCCAATTGGCTGGAATTTTTTTTTAAACCCTTCCTCTACGACATAAACGGGTGTTCGGGTTTTAAAAATCCAGCCTGTATAGTATGTAAATGGAAAATACAGAGATAGAAACGTTCGAACGCATGTAAAGATATTACATAATACATGGCACAATAAAACATTCTGTACACACGCGATCGATTTCTACTCTGGGAAAAGTGAACATCAAAGTTGCCTATGCGGAATTTTTAAAAATTCATAACATTGTGTAAGGTGCTTTGGTCCAAATATCCATAGCATACACGTAACACAATCCACAGTACGGTGGCATTGCGACCTGATCTTTGATTGAGCAACCAGCAGTCGTCCTGTTTATAAATTATCTACGTGCTTTTGTATTCCGTTAATAAATATACAGAATGCGACAAAGGATCTACAGAGACTTTACAATCGTTAATTTTAACTGATTTGTTAACAAATGTTAAATGAATATATTAGAAATATGTAAAATGCTATTAAATACAATGTACTAACTAATAAATAATATAAATTATTCATTTTCAATGATATTTTAACGATTTAATAACTTTATACAAGGTATTGTTCACCGAGATTCATAGTTGACCTTGCATTACAGTATGTATGGCTGAGCGCTGCGCGCTCTCCGCTCTCTTTCTCAAAATCGGTTGAGCGCATGAAAAAATGTTTGAAACAAAATTTGTCGCAAATTTTATACTCTACAATTTTTATAATAACTGTTGACACCATTAGAGCTATAGAAACCGAGATAACTGCAAAAAAACGATTTTTGTGACCTTTGACCTTGAATAACTTACCACGCAGACACGAGATTTTATGAGACTTTTGAGACAACTTTTAGAACCCCAAAATGAAGGTGTATATACAAGTTTTCAGCTTATTATCTCTCATTCCGAGGTTGGTCCCTTTTTGTATTTGCTATGACTGGACTACTACCATTTTTGGAAAAAAGAAACCCTTATAAGATCACTTTGTTGTCCGTCTGTCTGTCTGTTAAGACTCTTGAGAATCAAAACCTATAGGGTACTTCCCGATGATCAAGAATCATGAAATATGGTAAGAAGCAATGTCTTACAGCGCAAGTAAAAGGGAAAATCAGAAATCCGTAAATTTGTAGTTACATCACAAAAAATAATGCTTTTAAACATGCTACGCACGTACACAGTAACAGTTCTAATACAAAACTAGCGTCCGCTACCGGTGCCTTTATAAAGCACAATATGAGAACTCTTGCATACAACACGGTACGACAACTATGCTATCAGATATAGCCACGAGGTACAATACCGTTCAGTAGTCCATCTAAACTCACTGCAATTACACGCTTAGTTGGCAAACTGACCGCGACGTTTGTCGATGTATGGGGACTAGTTTTTCAACGGCTAAGAGGGAAAAATCGTCAGGACTCGATTCCCGTGATTGACGAACTATTTACATACATACAAGCTTATGATCATTAAAGTTAATTTTACAAAGCGTTTAGCAATTGTTCATGTAGAGATGTTGAAATATATAGTATTTAGCACTTATATAGGATTCTATTTCGATTTTTGTTAAATATTTTAATCTCTCTAATTTTCGAAATTTGTATTTTGTGTGTGTATAATATTTTTTTTTTAGTTTTGTAAATCGAAATAAAAAATGTATGAACTAAATCTGCCGCCCTAGGCTTCAGCCTGCTGGTAAATCCGCCACTGCTCGTGCGTCATGGTACGACGACTCGTGTGAAAAAAACGCTGACGTATTTATTGCATAATAGACCTACTCCTATATTGGAAATGTTAGTGCGACTTGTGTCCAACAGTACATTTCATATCGATCGAATAAACAGCCAGCAGTTAAAGTAAATGAACTTCATATATTAATCCCAACGAGTTTCGTTTAATAAGCACCCCGATGGTCGTTTCATTCACCATTACTTAAATATTCATTGAGGACTTCTTATAGGTAGGTACACAAGCTACCTACATTTTATGGAACTGTATATTTAGCTATACAATCCTTTATGAATATATTATTATTCTCTTATAAACAACCAAATGTAAACGTTTTATACAGGGTGAAAAGTATAATTATGTCATGCTCTAGAGGGTGGATAGAGATCGCGGAGACAAGCATTTTTAGTATAAGAACCCATGCATCGAAATCACATCGAACACCTGCTTTAAATGTACTGTACTCTCCAACAAGATCTGTACTGTACCAACCGTTTTTCGCCGTATCGTTCTTTTCAAAGTTGTAATTGTTTAGTTTTGTAGCCTGCCAGTGTACTCTAATGTTTTGTTAACATTTATTACAGTAAACTGTACAGGCCAAACGTTTCAGAGCCCGTTTTCCATCACCTTTGTCTTCCCGACACCCGGTGCACTAACTCCGTAACGGTGCATTTCCGGACATGGGTTCTTATACTAAAAATGCCTGTCTCCGCTATCTCTATCCACCCTCTAGAGCATGACATAATTATACTTTTCACCCGTATACATTAAGGTAACAAAATCCCTCAAAACGTGTCAGCAATTTCCTATTAAACCGACATTGAATTGAGGTTAAGTTTCATTAAAATTTTACCTGTAAAAGAACGCGCAAACTTGTCAAACATTACCCTGCGCGACCAGCTCAGCACGGAACAAAAAACCTGTTCGTGAAGGTGCCCATGTTATTTAAACGCGTATAGGGCACATTAGCCAATGGTGGACAAACTGTGCTAGGGCTCGTTTTGGTCGGCAGGCGACTCTGATGATAATAATGTGCTTATAGAGTAGATGACAAAACGGAAATATTAAAATAAAAAAAAAATGTTTTAGTAACAAGATTTTATTAAATTATGAAACTTTTTTTCACTTTTACACTAACGCCATTGGTCGGATGTTTGGGTGAACGTCAAAACATTCAACAAAAAGAGCAAGGAGTATAGTGCAGTGTATATTTATTCTTTATGATAAAATTATTCGGGATACAAGGCTAAATATAAAAAAAACAATTTTTATTAACTAGAACATAATTTAATCGTCAACGTTTCGGCAGAAATTCATTCCTTCTTCAGGACCTTAAAAATGTCTAGTAAAAAGTCATAAAAATAAAATTCAAAACATAAAATAATTTAAAAACTATCAAACATTTAAAACTTTTTTAAAAACTAAACTTCATAAATAATAAAAATAATAATAATTTATGAAGTTTAGTTTTTAAAAAAGTTTTAAATGTTTGATATTAATGTTTTTAAATTATTTTATGTATTGAATTTTATTTTTATGACTTTTTACTAGAAATTTAAAGGTCCTAAAGAAGAAATGAATTTCTACCGAAACGTTGACGATTAAATTATGTTCTAGTGAATAAAAATTGTTTTTATATTTAGCCTTGTATCCCGAATAATCTTATCATACCATAGTATCAAAGTGTCTTATTTTATTTTCTTTATTCTTTAACTAACTTTTTTACCTGATAATTTGCTTGGTGAATTGAAAGTAAGCTTTACTCTAACGAATAAATTTGTTCCAAGATTAGTAACTTCTATCTTTAATAGTGCTCGGAGAATATGGGCATAAAACGAAGAAAATAACAATCAAAGAAATAAAATCATTTTAATATCATTGTTGACCTGCCTAAAGGATTTTCGCGAGGAGTTTAAATTATATTTTTTTAAGAACATATCTCGCAAATAGGTTTTAGGTCAGGTCAACAATGATAATAAAGTTATTTTTTATTACTCATGCGGGAAAAGTGGTATCTTTACGCATGCTGTTACGGTTGAAAAGTAGCTATTTTCATTTGCGTGCGGAAACTTTATTTGTCGCACTGAAATTATTGTTTGCCGCACGCAAATTCAGAGAAAAAAACAAAATAATAACGGTGTAAATGTCAACGAAACAAACTGTCATTTGAAGCAAATTTGAGGTTAAAATTTTCGATTATTCTTGACAATTTTAAGAATTTTAACTGAATTTTCAACTTTTTAATGATTTAATTTTAATTTTTATTACTTCTAATTTCTTTTTTTAATCCGTAATAAAATTTTAATTTAATTTAATTCGTAATAAAAAATAGTATGTGCAACTCGTGGGCAATGCCACACTAGTTGCACAATATACTATTATTTGTTTGATTGTTTGTTATTTTTCCGTTTTAGTACATTTTAATAAATGATTGTTTTTAAAGGTTTTTAAATTTTTTTTTATTAATAAGTTGCTATAATTTCACTAGTTTTTAGGTTAGAATCTAGACTTGTACTGATACGAAAAGTAAACTATAAACAATTCATTATAAATAAATACAATATTAATTCATTGTTGATATCGCGTTCGGATCTGTTCGGTTAATATAAATCTACCTTGATAAATAATGTATATGAAATTCGTTTCGAAAACACTGACGTAAAGTTACGAAATCAACATTTTCGTAGACAAAATGTCGGTAAATGTCAGCAATAATTTAATTACTTTTATCCTCAAAGCTTAAATAACAAGCTTTCGGCTAAATTAAATTAATATGGCGTGGCTTTTTCACCGGAATTTTCCCGCAAAAATATGCGTTTACGATAAATGTTGGTAAACACACATTCATATAGCCTATAACAACATACCTAACTTCTGTATTAATTAATTAAAAGCAATATAACGTATATTTGAGAGGAATTTTCTAAAACAAAAAGGTTCAAATTACCAACATGAAATCTCTAATACTCCGTAAAATAATAATAACAATAATAATAAATTTATTTCAATAAATATAGTACAGTTAATACATAATTTGCTATCTTATAATATTGAAATTGATCCACCCAACTTGGCATACGATTATTAAAAGTTCTCCACTATTATAAAGAAAAAAAATATTTTTTACACTACCCCCTATAAAATAGCTATTTTACAAGTATGTATGCCGACATGTAAAGTGACTCATTATGCACTAGTACCAATTTCATAGTAAATCACTATATACTTTTACCTGTTCGTTGATTTTTTTGTAACCTACTAGCGGCCTGATCCTGCTTCGCTCGAATTTGTAGATTGCTACCGTTTTTTACACGCTTTATATATTAGCTTCACCTGTATGTATGTAAACACGCTTATGTTGTAACCGACTCCTTTGGGCTCGATTTTGACCCACTTTAAACGGACAGATTTAATTTCAACTTTGTACACTTATCAAGAACCTCTCTATGACTATTAGTTAAACCATCTTTACTTAAAAATAATCAAGCCTTTTGTAGCACATCGAACTAAAAAGTGAAAAATAAATATAGTTTAAAAAAACTAAAAAAACACGCTTTTATAGCACATCGAACAAAAAAGTGAAAAATAATTCTTCATATAAGCAGAAAATAATAGGTAATGAACAAAAAATATTAGTACCTATTATTGTGGAAAAAGCGTGAGGCGCTTTGTGCCATATTTTTCGTATATCGAGAGCCTCACGCTTTTTTCACAATATAATATTAATATTTTTTGTTCATTATTATCTTCTGCTTATATTAAGAATAATTTTTCACTTTTTAGTTCGATATCCTATAAAAACGTGTTTTTTAGTTTTTTTAAACTACATATATTATTTTTTCGTCGACTTGCAAAATTGGTCTCCACGAAAATTGCTTTTGCTTTAACGCGATGATATATAGTCTAAGTCCATTCTGAAGGTCGGTTCTTTTTGCGAATGGAAACTGCTTAACTCGTTGTAATGTATATTTCGGTCACAAAAATTCCTCCCAAGCGGGTGCTTCAAGGGTAGGTCAGGAGGTAACTTTGAAATTTTAAATGGCAACCGTAATTTTTTTTATTTGGTCCAGTTCTTCGGGCAAAAAAAGACATCTTTTGTCCCAAACTTTTTTTTGTTCAAGCTACAGATCACCGAGTACGCGGGGTGAAATTTTCCGTTACTTCACCCCCTCAAATAAAATTTGTTCATTTTGCAAATTCCACTTTAAAAACGACGAATTAATCTTTAGGATTGTTATCAAGGTCAAGTAAAAAAGTACCATTTCTTGACTTGTTACAAAATGAACAAATTTTATTTGAGGGGGTGAAGATAACTCGGAAAATTTCACCCCGCGTACTCGGTGATCTGTAGCTTGAACAAAAAAAGTTTGGGACAAAAGATTTTTTTTGCCCGAAGATGGAATTTATTAACGACGAATGAAAAAACTTAAAACATTCTGTAAATACTAACTCTAATAATAATGGAAGCCAATTCTTGTAATAGATGTTATTTCAGTAATGGGTAACTGGATTTTACGACTCTTAAAATTCTGATGATTACCTATAAAGAAGATTGCAAGCTTTACAAATCTTGTCAGTCTTGAGTATAACTATAAATACGCTGATGAAAGCGTCACAGTTTACACTGAAAAAATCTATTCTAAACATAATAATAATAAAGAGACTGTGCGCACATATCAAGCACGACCAGCACAGCACGGAGCAGAAAAGCTGATCGTGAAGGGTATACTATTTAACGTAGTAGCTCACATTATACCAGCGCCTGCAATCATCGTTAGTCAATCGCCTGCAGTTTGTGTCTAGCCTTGCTGGACCGATATAGTGTGCTAGTGATGTGCCGTTTTCATTAATTATTTTGCATTGATAAAACGACTTGAAAACTGCTCACATCACCTGCACTAAAATTTGCTGGTTTGTGCTGGTCTATAGTGTGCGACTTCGTGCAGGTGGCAGGCTTGTGCTGTGCTGGTCGTCTTGGTCCATGCTTGACAAGTGTGTGCGGTCTATAAAACTGCACACTTTGCGTGTCTGAACAGTGAAAATATTTACAAGAACGATAATTGAAGGGATGAAGGATTTAGGATACTTATGTCACTTGACCAATTTTGGATTTTTTCTCTGTGTGTGTTTGTTTGTGCACGCCTTGTAAGTAAAACCTACTGACCCCAATATGGACGTAGTTTTTAGAAGAACATATATAACGTTAAACTTATTTAGTTTTCCATTCCAACCCACAAGTGGGGAATGGCAGTAGGTAGTTTAGATCAAAAGACACTTTTCAAAAATGTTACAATATCTTTCCGTTTTGAGGTCCCCCGAATCCAAAAAACATATTTTTGGAAAAACTCTGTGCGTCTGTTAGTCTGTTTGTCTGTGAACACGATACAAGTCAAACGGATGAGCGGATTGAAACCAAATTTTGGGAGGATGTTTGGTATGCAAATATGAAGAGCCCTATTGTTTTTGGGGAAAATCGGCGCATGCGTAGAAGATATATATGCTAAAACGGTGTTTTTTGTATGATAATGGTATACTTTTCATAACGACTTATTCTATTTATTTTTTCAAGAAAGTATTGTAAAAATTTTTTTTTCTAAACTTTATAGTTTCGGAAATATTTTAAAAATAACGAAAAATCAGCCGCTCTTTTGTCTTGATTGATCTGTCAGAAATAAACTAGTTCGGCATGCTTTGATTAATTTTAACATATTATGTAGGTAAACATGGCAACGAAAAGCAAATATCATATTGAATACTAGCCATTACCCGCGTCACCTCATGCGATATCAGAAATTTTATTTTCTTTATTACAATCAAATGTTAACATTTTTGAAGTTGGAATGGTCCCGTCGCCTAATTGGCTGGAATTTTTATTTCATCGCAGTCGGGTTCACTCAATTTATAGATATGCGATTTTTTTCAACAAAAAATTAGTACAACAAAGTAATTGTTACTCGGATTTACTTACTAAATGGTACCTACATATATAAAATTTGACGCAGATGCTTGATAATTTGAATCTTAAAAAAAACATTGCCTTAGAGGTTGTATTAATGTGTTAAATATTTTATTTTATCCGACAACGCGACGAGTTTTTTTTTTTAAATTATACACGAAATATTTACAATAAATTTTTTGCGTAATACAGTACAAATACGTAGATTTTTGTAGTTTTTAACGCTCGACAACTAAGGTTATTTGCCAAATATCAAGTTGATCCATTTACAAGTTTTTTTTTTAAATTATACACGAAATATTTACAAAAATTTTATTGCATAAAACAGCTCCATATGTATATATTATATTATATATATATTTTTCGGTTAATTACTGTAAATTTTAAACGCTAGACAACTAAGGTCATTTTCCAGGTATGTATTTTCATTAAATCGTTTTTATGAAAATATCGTAATTTATTCATTGTATGAATATGATGCCCAACAGTGCAGAGAAATTTTGACATTTTACTCCTGCAAACTGCTAAGATTGGCAACACTGGGTATAATGAACAGTCTCGATCAGGTATTTACGATTCTAAATACTGGAGTGGGGGAAACGTCAACGTCACATAATCAACCATGTGTTCATTTTAAACAATGCGAAAAACTGAATTAAAAAACACTCTTAATAAATTAATAATTATGATCCCAAAACCCACACGAACTTAACGACTAAATTAATAAATCTTACCTTATTTTCTGCTGAATCCGATGCCCAGGTGTTATTTCAACGTTCCCGGTAAATGTTCTGGTCTGTATGAAACACTCTTCAGAAGAAAATAGCACAAAAAATCCACAATATGCAATGAAACACTATTTTGATATACAAAAATTGAATGTTTTTATTATTATTTATATAACAATATACGCGATATATTAAAAATAACAGCAGTCAACCGAACTGATTGCAAATACTATTGAAATCGATCAAATCAATAATTTCACAGCAGTTCGTAATCAAATTATCGAATCTTTAATTAATTTTAATAAGATTAATTATTATACAACAGGTTAAATGCAGTCTTTATAGAAAATACCACCAGACTACTGAAGAAATAACTATTTTCTTAAACCTTAACACTGAATTAAAACTTTAATGAATATAATATGTACCTACTTATTATTAAAACATCTATATAATACAATAATTAAGAAACGACACTTATATAATTAATATTTTTGGCAGTTTTTAAATTTTAATAAGATCTCCAAGTAAAAATAAAATCAAAGAAAAATAAAATTCGCGTACTATTTTGGCGCTTCTAAAAACACGCACAAAATCGCGGTTTTGGTCCGTTTTGTTTGAATAAACGCGGTAGCACATACAATTTCAATTGCCAGTTGAATTAAAAATTATCATTAAACGTTCAGAAAGGTGTGCAGTATTTGCGAAGATTTAAAAATGCTCTGCCATTACTGAAAAGCATGCGGACGAGAACAAATTAACAAACGACCTCACCTAGCTATACGTGAAATCGAACTGAAGGATGGCGTAATCGTACGGCTACACGCGACAGGACCCGGCAAGCGTAGGTGAGTTGCGCAACATCCACTGCGCAAAGGACAAAATGTGATTGGGTTGGTTCGCGTTTTTTTATTATTTTGATAATAGATATATTCAAAATAATAGATTTACAGAAATCAACATTGTTCAATTACGTTATTTAACTGCTTTTGATTTTTTGGACGATACGAAAAGAAAACAAATGCAATTATTAGATATAATTATCGTAAGTGCCTACAAAAAATCGATACGGAAATTTTGACAGTTCATCCTGATATTTTACAGAATTGTTACAATGTTGAGGTAACCAATTACAATACAGTACAGTCTCGATCAGAGCCGTAGTTAGAACCTCAGGGGCCCCGGGGAAAAAGTAAAATTGGGCCCCCCTACGTAAAATTTAAAAAGATTCTAAAAAAAGGCCATTACTTATCTATATACAGGGTGAGTCAGACCACCCGTATCAGTCGTTTTTTTCGAAAACGGTTAGTCGTAGAGAGTTGTGTCAAAATCTGTATTATAAAAGCCCTAATGAAGAATCGAATGGTGATATTTTTTCCCCCCGGAAAGGTCGGCTTCCCTGTTAGTTTGCTCCGGAATGTTCAGAACTCCGGAATATTAAATGGCACGATAGGTCGAAAGTGGTATTGTGGAAAAGATCTTTAAAAAATAAGCAAGTTTTGTAGGACATTTTTTTTTGTTACTGCCACCCCTGTTAAGTAATATTCGTTTGAAATTATTAAATTAACATGTCAGAATAACAAACTTAATTTTAAAAGTCGACATTTAAAATCTAGTTACCTAATTAAACAATGTCACATATGTTCAAACTGTCTTCAATTTACTTTTAAACACTGCGGAGCTCTTCTAGATATGTACTTGGAAGTATTTTCCGACAAAAAAAAAACAATTGCAATTATTGAAAACTTATTGTGACATAGTTTAATTAGGTAACTAGATTTTAAATGTCGATTTTTAAAATTAAGTTTGTTATTCTGACATGTTAATTTAATAATTTCAAACGAATATTATCTAACAGGGATGGCAGTAACAAAAAAAAATGTCCTACAAAACTTGCTTATTTTTTAAAGATCTTTTCAACAATACCACTTTCGACCTATCGTGCCATTTAATATTCCGGAGTTCTGAACATTCCGGAGCAAACTAACAGGGAAGCCGACCTTTCCGGGGGGAAAAAATATCACCATTCGATTCTTCATTAGGGCTTTTATAATACAGATTTTTGACAAAACTCTCTACGACTAACCGTTTTCGAAAAAAACGACTGATACGGGTGGTCTGACTCACCCTGTATATATAAAATTCCCGTGTCACAATTTTGGCCGCGCTAATCTCCGAAACCACTGAACAGATTTTAATGAGATTTTGTAAATGTGTCTGCCTTGGTGCAACTTACGCTATGGGATAGGTTTATTAAATGTTTTGTACAAAAATACGGTATTTTCTCAAAAAACCTTTTTTAGTAACACGTAAGGACATGTGTTCTATCAAAAGTCAGTTTTGTTTGTTTGCTTCAGAAGCAAACAAACACTGTTTAGTACCAAATAGCGATATCTGTTGGATAATTTGCTCAAATTTAGTTCAGACACCGGACCACAAACGAAATACATTTTGCAGAATTATACCTATCTGTCGCACCCGGGTGACACGGGACAGACCGCTATAATATTACCTATATAATAAAGAGGTAAAGTTTGTAAGTTTGGATGTTCAAAAGAAAATCTGATATAGCTACAATTAATTCCACGTCACATGTGTTTCATAGACAAACAATACGACGTAAACAACGCATGTGTTTAGTTTTTTTTGTATCGTTGTTGGATCGTGCTTAATTAAATCCATCCTCCTAGCGGTGGTTTGGGGAGAGTGCATGTTGGTATTTTCCGGTCATTTGGCTCTAACAGAACCTAAAAACGAACCGGCAGAATTTTTTAAAAATTTTAACCATTTTTTTACCATCTGATTTTTTGACGTGATAACGTCTTATAAATTGATGAATCACCAATCTTATAAATTGATAAAACACCGGCTGCATGCACGAAAAAGTGTAACGTTCGTAACGTTCCTAACGTTCCGCCTGACCCTGTGCGTGCTTTTCTCGAAAACGGCCCTAACGATTTGGATGAAATTTACTGAAAAGGGATTTTGGGGGGCAAAAAATCGTTTTAGCTAGGTCTCATCTCTCGAAAAAATCGTTTTCATACAAATTTTATCATTATAAAAATCAATTTTTTGACGTATGAAAATACTTAAATATTGTAAGTAGGTTTTGGAATTTTATATAAACAGTGAAACAATTGTTTTCAAAATATTATGACAGTTAATCTTTGAGACTTAAAATAAATACGAAAGAAAAAAAGTTAAAAAAAACAATTATATTATAAGTGGTGAGTAATTTTAATAAATAAAATTAACCTAAATTTGAAGCAAAAGATGCAATATCATAGATTCGAATTATTATAATTATTATATAAATTTAGGTTATGTATTACGGAATACGTTATCACGTAAAACTATCGTCCGTAAACCGACTTTACAGACAACCAATTTTTTTTTATCCAATTTTCGACATTTCGATGTCAAATTGCGGGACCAAAATTTCTGAGACCATTTTTCCGTCGATGTACACATCGAAAGGAAAATTTTCCATTTTGTTAGATCCGGTTAGGGTTCACTTTATTTTTTATTCAAGCGCGGAAAAATGGCCCATGATTTTTTTCTGCCACTAAATTACTAGCTTAGGCATATACCAGCTGACAGAAAGTTGGGACGACATGTTTTTTTTTGCTCGTCAGCTCCTTTACTAAAACCCAAATGCAGTGTATAATAAACCAGATTTTTACGTACGTAGTAGGTTTTTTTTTTCATCAATCACTTTTCGTAGACTTTTTTATATTTAAAAAGATATTTTTGAAATGCAATATCTCAGTTATTTCTTACGAGTGCATTACTACAATGATAAATGACTGTATAGGGTCAGTCAATTAAATGTGCGTATATTGGAAAACTTTATAATCATTTTAAAATGTCATCGACATCTGGTAACTTGAGTAGAAAATTTGTTATAATTTAAAAAGGGGAATCTTGACACGATCAAAGTCAATATAAAAAACTTGACAACGATTTCAATTTATACGATTTTTTATTTATAATAAATCAATTGCGATAATATATAGAGATAATAGCGTAAAATATTTAACGCGTTAAACGTTCCAAACTCACATAAGACGTTAAACTTAAAAAAAATATAAGTTATAAAAATTAAGTTTAAAAACTAAAACCCGACTATTGAAAAGTTTTCAAAATGTTACCTTGACTATAGTTGGGTTTTAGTTTTTGAACTTATTTTTATTTAAATTTTTTTTTTTTAAATTATTTTTTATTTGTTTCCAATTTGCTCACCCCTGGGACAAAAATAAATGTAGCCTATGTTACCCAGACCTTAATAACGAATCGATTGACACCTTATGTATTAAAATCGGATGAATAGTTTAGGCGCTCCGGTGGAACATTCGTAAATACAGTTTTTGATAGACTGCTATACTTATAACCCTTCCTTTTTGGCTGCGCCGCAGTCGGGTAAAAAACCATTTAAAAACCACTTTTTATTAAAATTTATATGATGACGTAGAAAATAGCAAAAATCAAAAATCTATAAAAGCTTTTCGAAAGAAGTTTAAATTATGATTTTTTTGTTACATATATTATACTAGCGGTCCCATCCGGTTTCACCCGGGTGCAAAAGAACGAATGGTTAAGGGAGGGACATGAGTACGCACATTCATCTTAGTTTACCGAGATTAATGTTGGGTCCAAATTTTTTGCAGTTTTCGGCAATTCTCTGCTTTATTACTTATTTTAAACTCAAACCTTCATTTTTGATGAAAATATATTTTTAGGCGCGAATAGCGTAAGCTAAAGCGCCTATATGTACTCGCTTTGTCTGTGAATCTGTGAATCTGTGAATCTGTGTGTCACGTTTTTTTGTGTCACGCGTACAGCCCAAACGCCTTAACCGATTTTAAAAAACTTTTTTTTGTTCGATTCGTCTCCGCGTAACTTAGCTCGTAACGTCGGCCGATTTTTGAATTTTGACCCCAGAGGGGAGCAATAAGGAAAAAACGAAGTTTTTCGCTTATAACTCGCTCAATTTAAATCAGATCGGTTCGAAACCTGTCTTAAACGAAAGAGGAGAAAATTTTACATAAGAATCGTACAACAGAAAATGCCCAAACAGTTTTTTTATACACATTTATATAGAAATAAATTCAATTTGATATAACCGATGGAAAACATCTTTCGGTTATCTCTCTCTGTTGCATGGCTTAACATGGCAAATTCAAAATTGCGTATGTTCTGTCTTAAAATAAAATTGGTCGATAATATTATTTATTACAATAATGAAATAAAAAGGTAGCATTTGTTCAAAAACGGATGCCGTTTCAATATTTGTAAAATGCAACGCCTTCTGAGTTAACAATTTGAATAACTAATTATCAGAACATAATACTTTGACAGATGCAAACGTCACTTTTGACATTTCTTACCATTCCGACACCAAGGATGAGCGGATTGAAACCAAATTTTGGGAGGATGTTTGATATGCAAATATGAATTGGCCTATTGTTTTTGGGGAACATCGGCGCATGCGTAAAAGAATATATCTCTTATAATGTTGTTTTATATAATAATAATAGGGGAATTATAAAACGGTTGAATAAAAAAAAACTTGGTGACTGATGATGAAATCCTGTTTTAATAACTTGAGATATTAAAATAATATTTGGGTGACTAAATTAATAAGTGAGCGACTAAATTACTAAGTGAGCGACTAGAATGCCTTCGATAATTTTGAAGCAGATATCTTCAACCGATTGAGATGAAAATTTGTATACACGTTTAGTTTGGATGACAATGCATGGTTAGCTGTGTGACGTCACTCTAAATCCAATATGGCGGACTTCTATATATGGTGGACTAATTTTATTATGCTTTCCTACAATATGGGTATCAAATGAAAGGGTTTGCTGAGAATAACTCGAAAAATAAAGTGACGTCACTCAAAAACCAATATGGCGGACTTCTAAAGATGGCGGACTAAGTTTTTTATGTTTTCCTACAATATGGGTATCAAATGAAAGGGCTCGCTGAAAATAACTCGAAAAATAAAGTGACGTCACTCTAAATCCAATATGGCGGACTTCTAAAGATGGCGGACTAATTTTATTATGCTTTACTACAATATGGGTATCAAATGAAAGGGCTTGCTGAGAATAGCTCGAAAAATAAAGTGACGTCACTCTAAATCCAATATGGCGGACGTCTAAAGATGGCGGACTGAATTTATTATGCTTTCCTACAATATGGGTATCAAATGAAAGGGCTTGCTGAAAATAACTCGAAAAAAGAAAGTGACGTCACTCTAAATCCAATATGGCGGACGTCTAAAGATGGCGGACTAATTTTATAATGCTTTCCTACAATATGGGTATCAAATGAAAGGGCTTGCTAAGAATAACTCGAAAAATAAAGTGACGTCACTCTAAATCCAATATGGCGGACTTCTGAAAATGGCGGACTAATTTTATTATGCTTTCCTACAATATGGGTATCAAATAAAAGGGCTTGCTGAAAATAACTCAAAAAATAAAGTGACGTCACTCTAAATCCAATATGGCGGACTTCTAAAGATGGCGGACTAATTTTATTATGCTTTCCTACAATATGGGTATCAAATGAAAGGGCTTGCTGAGAATAGCTCGAAAAATAAAGTGACGTCACTCTTAATCCAATATGGCGGACTTCTAAAGATGGCGGACTAAGTTTATTATGCTTTCCTACAATATGGGTATCAAATGAAAGGGCTTGCTGAAAAAAACTCAAAAAAGAAAGTGACGTCACTCTAAATCCAATATGGCGGACGTCTAAAGATGGCGGACTAATTTTATTATGCTTTCCTGCAATATGGGTATCAAATGAAAGGGCTTGCTGAGAATAACTCGAAAAATAAAGTGACGTCACTCTAAAACCAATATGGCGGACTTCTAAAGATGGCGGACTAATTTTATTATGCTTTCCTACAATATGGGTATCAAATGAAAGGGCCTGCTGATAATAGCTCGAAAAATAAAGTGACGTCACTCTAAATCTAATATGGCGGACGTCTAAAGATGGCGGACTAATTTTATTATGCTTTCCTACAATATAGGTATCAAATGAAAGGGCTTGCTGAAAATAACTCGAAAAAAGAAAGTGACGTCACTCTAAATCCAATATGGCGGACGTCTAAAGATGGCGGACTAATTTTATAATGCTTTCCTACAATATGGGTATCAAATGAAAGGGCTTGCTGTAAATAACTCGAAAAATAAAGTGAATTTACTCTAAATCCAATATGGCGGACTTCTAAAGATGGCGGATTAATTTTATTATGCTTTCCTACAATATGGGTATCAAATGAAAGGGCTTGCTGAGAATAACTCGAAAAATAAAGTGACGTCACTCTAAATCCAATATGGCGGACGTCTAAAGATGGCGGACTAATTTTATTATGCTTTCCTACAATATGGGTATCAAATGAAAGGGCTTGCTGAGAATAACTCGAAAAATAAAGTGACGTCACTCTAAAACCAATATGGCGGACTTCTAAAGATGGCGGACAAGTTTTTTATGATTTCCTACAATATGGATATCAAATGAAAGGGCTTGCTGAAAATAACTCGAAAAATAAAGTGTCGTCACTCTAAATCCAATATGGCGGACGTCTAAAGATAGCAGACTAATTTTATTATGCTTTCCTACAATATAGGTATCAAATGAAAGGGCGTGCTGAGAATAACTCGAAAAATAAAGTGACGTAACTCTCAAACAAATATGGCGGAGTTCTAAAGATGGCGGACTAAGTTTTTTATGCTTTCCTACAATATGGGTATCAAATGAAAGGGCTTGCTGTAAATAACTCGAAAAATAAAGTGAATTTACTCTAAGTCTAATATGGCGGACTTCTAAAGATGGCGGATTAATTTTATTATGCTTTCCTACAATATGGGTATCAAATGAAAGGGCTTGCTGAGAATAACTCGAAAAATAAAGTGACGTCACTTTTAATTCAATATGGCGGACTTCTAAAGAAGGCGGACTTAGCTTTTTTTAATAAAGGGGTATGCGAATTGTCACGCAGTGAAACACGATGGGGCAGAGGTGGAGTTTTTAAAAAAATAATTCCGGGTGAACGATAAACGGGTATGCGAATTGTAATTCCGGGGTGAACGATAAAGGGGTATGAGAATTGTCTCGCAGTGAAACGGGAAGGGGCAAATGTGGAGTTTTTAAAAAAACAATTGCGGGGTGAACGATAAACGGGTATGCGAATTGTCTCGCAGTGAAACGGGAAGGGGCAAATGTGGAGTTTTTAAAAAAACAATTCCGGGCTGATCGTTAAATATACACCGATTTTCAAACAAAACACCGGGGTATATGATGTAAAATTTCGCGCCTTGTAATTCTTGAATTACTTGGGCATATACTCCCACTGGTTTTAAGTAATAACTATTTCTTTTAAATCAATAATTACTGTATAATTAATAAAATATAATAAATATTTAATTGAAAACACTGTAGGAAAATTATTTTTATATATAGGTACTGTAATAGTTTTCAAATGAGCTATTATTTAGATTTATTTAATTTTAATAATTAGTCGTAAATAAAACTAAAATAAATTTAAATGATAGCCTTAGAAGAAAGCAATGTAGAAAATAAAAAAAAAAAACATTAAAAACATATTCGTTTGAAGGTGGGGCTCGAACACCCACGACCCTGAGATTAAGAGTCGCGTGCTCTACCGACTGAGCTAACCGAGCTTCGGTACGTGCGGCGCTAATATTGGGATATTCAGTTAGGGCATTTCACCTGAATATAAGTATATGGTGAAAAATGTTGACTGACATTCTCCAACATTTTTCATTGATTTTCCGCTCCTATTAGTCGTAGCGTGATATTATATAGCCTATAGCCTTCCTCGATAAATGGGCTATCCAACAAAAACATTTTTTTTCAATTCGAACCAGTAGTTCCTGAGATTAGCGCGTTCAAACAAACAAACTCTTCTGCTTTATATATTAGTATACCTATAGATTTTCTGTTTATTTACCGGAAATTATTAGTGCGTGTATACATATTAGTACTTTGGTTATTTATTTATTTGTTAAAATTGATGATTTTTTAACAGCCAGTTTAAACCTAAAATTTATGTACTTACACTGCAATGTTATCTCTATCAAATCACAAATATTATAAAATTATTGTACCTATATACAAATTCTTCATACAGTAGATACCTATACGAATTTATAAAAAAAAATCAAGACCTGTCTCAAAAAATCAATGTTGAAAATATAATTTGTTTTATCTCGCGGAATAAAAAATGAAATTAAAAGATTCTGTTGGACTTATTTACCAAAAATACCAGACATTATTGTAGTGTTGCCGACGGTGTAACGGAGGTAGGTATACTCTATCGGTGATTTCTAAACTGTGCGTCGCGACGTCCCGAGGCATCGTAAACTTGTGTCTAGAGCGTCACATTTCCAAGCTTTTTTTCTTTTGTTTAAACAAAAAGACTGCATAAAAGTAGATTTTACACAAAATCTCGCGTATAAAAAATGATAACGACTTCATTTGGACGTCAAACAAAGCAACGTCAATATAATTCGAAAGAATTGTTATCAAAATCGGTCCAATCGCTTTTTGTTTAAGCTATCGCATAGCTTTTATCGAGGGCTTTGAGCGCGGCGACCGAATCAAGAAATTCCGTAACGAAAAAACCTAACACCCCCCACTCCGACCGGCACAGCGTTGAAAGCCGTGCATCGTCTAACGTCGTTTCAGTTCGGCAGACTTCGGCACGGTGTTTGTGTGCGTGCGACTAGACGTATAGTTGCTCATAACTGATTCTATCTTTATTTGTGTATAAAGTTTATTAATGAAGAAAGTGATAAAAAAATAGTGAAAGAAAATGAGTGAGTACTCTATATACATACATTTTATTATTATCACAAATGAAGTATTTTTTTTTTGATTTTTTTTTTAATTTATATAATACTGCCATAAAAATAACCTAAATTATTTAGGTTATGTGCAGAGAAAGTATATATGATATTATATCTATATAAATGTACATCGCGCGAAATTCTATGATCAAACTCTTAATATCGTTCTTTTTGTTCAAATTTTTTGAATGAATAATTATTGTTTTGGTGTGTAATTACACTATTTATACCTTATTATTTATACCTAACTATTTTCGTTTTATAGAGAAGAAAAACTTAAAGACCTAAAAAGAATATGCAATAGCTTTATCGCGGCAGTCCCCGAGAGCCACACGTATTTTTTTTTTTTTGTTTAAACAAAAAAGACTGCAAAAAGCGTATTTTAGTTAATTTGTTAAATACATATTTAATATTCAATTCAAGATTGATTATACTGGGAAGTTTGTCGTGTGGGCCTCACTTGTAGTGTTATAATACACGACCCACCTCAAGACACGTTTTTTTTTTGACGTGATAACGTCTTATAAATTGATGAAACGCCGGCTGCATGCACGAAAAAGTGTGACGTTCCGAAAAGTGTAACGTTCCGCCTGAGCGTGCAAGCGAGAGCGCGATATAGGCGATAGAGAGGCACGATCGGCAATGGCAATATGGCGCTAATAATAATTAATAAATGTCATTTTATTTTGTTAAAAATAACTGATCGCCGTCATTATGGATAAAATATGATATTATTCACAACGAATGGAAATGTATTGATCAATTGATAGCTATCAATTGATCAATACATTTCCATTCGTTGTGAATATAGCTGCGTTTGTGTACAAACTATAGTTTGTACACAAACGCAGCTACATTTTGTATCAAAAACAAATCTTGGGAGATATCTGCATTTCATAACAGCAGATAAATTATACGGTTTGTTAACAAATATAAAATATATATACATTCTTTTAAATGTATTTTATAATTGCTTAAAAATATGTATTTTGCTTTGGTTGATCAAATTATTAGTCGGTAAAAATATAGTTTGACAGCTACTAAAATTTAGGTTATGTATTATTAAATTTGATATTCGAGCGGAATACGTTATCACGTCCGTAAACCGACTTTAGAGACAACCAATTTTTTATATAAAGCTTCATTTACTTTGGAATTGCTTCCTCGCAAGTTTTCTTAGTGACGCGCAATATAAATCTGACATTGTTGAGGACACGTACCTACTATGGAAAAGTTTAAGCGATACTGCACCACGCAGTGACACAATTATATTTTTTATCAGTACGCGAAATAAAAAAGAGCTTCTACTAGTAATACTTGTGTATAATTCCTTTGTGTCGTACACCGATAAAAAATATTGTAAATATTATATTTTTTTACTTTAGATATAGGCACAGCATGTAACTGTTCATCTTAACTTGGTATAAGTATGTATCTAAATTTACATTTCAACTCAAAGTGTACCAAAAAACAAAATGCATTTTGATAAAAAAAAGAAATGACATTTTTTTATTAGAACAGGATACTAATTAAAACAGTAGATAATCAGTGATTTTTACATCTTATAAAATTAACATCGTTTTCTGTTTCCAATAATCAACGTTCATTGCTGATGAGCCGCTGAATTATAAAAACTGAATATCTCATATACTTTTATTCTATACTGAGCATAGGAATAAAAGCGCAATCGAACTATTAGGGTGCAAACATATACTTCTGTCTTTTTTTAAGCCGTAAGCACTGGTGTATCCAGGAGAGCAAAACAAGCACGGGGGACCCGGCTTAAGAAATTTCTAATTTGTCCCCTCCTGGGCCAAAAGCTGGGTACGCCCATATTAACGTTCTCTTTCTGAAACAGAGATACTTTATTCAAATTGAATGCAAGTACATCGACCAATCCTATCATCGGAGAAATCAGGGAATTACATCGAAGAAAGAGACGCAGATATATTTTCGATACCCTTTGTTGCCTTCGCTGACCGCACATTGAGTAGATAGACAATGATTCATATAGTAAATTATTAAATATATGGGTGAGACGAATATTTTTTCGTCATTGGATTTTGGCACCCTTCCTGACTCGGCGCCTGGAGTGGTCGCTTCACTTGCTCTATCCTTGGACCGACACTGATAAAAAGATAATTGTTTTGTTGGAAAAATGCTCTTTTACAAGCGATCGTTTAATAGATGAAAACTGAAAAGTATAAAGAACTTGTTTTCTAGTCGAATTTTTATTACTATGTCAGTTTTAATTTTTATTTTTATACTTCTGAGTCCGAAACTCTAAATCCCTGCTGAATATAATGTTAGGATGGAACATTAGATTTTCATTATCTGCATCGAGGCAGTAATCAAAACAGTAACTAAATGCCACACATGGCGTACTCGTGTTTGTTAGTTTGTTAATTGTTGGTTTGTATACTTTGATAAGTTAATCCGACCAGTAGCGTGGTATATTTATAAATAAACTACCCTTAATAACTAACAAAAACTATGTCCTACCACACACGACAGACAAACGGTGGGCGACAATTATGTCGGTCAGAACCGCACACAAACGACTAAAAAGTATAGAAACGACATAGATATTTGACTTCTTACCGACTCTATTATCAATGGAGTATCTCCAAACTGATGGATAAATAATTTGGACAACAATTATGGGTAACAATGAGAGATTAAACATGTTATGATTAAATGTAAATATTTCAAACCCAACGATTGGGATGTCCAATAAAAGAAAACAATCATATTTTAGGTTATTGAAACTAAAAACACTTGGCTAAGAGCTAGCTACGGAGAAAATGGGTGACTCGGTGCAGAGCTGAAAATTTGCAGAATAATAGGAGATAGTATAAGTAAGTAGGGAAAAAATTGTCAGAAGGCTAGGCGGAAGATAAAGAGCCGCCAGAAGGCGCTAATGTTGCGAAAAATCAGTGCACTTCTGGCAATTTCTATACTATTATTCTGTAATTCAAAACTAGATTATATATTATATGTGTTACGGTTAATACAAGAAAGTAGTTTATTTGCGAATTAACCGGCTAATACCCGAATTAACCAACGTCAAGGATTGGTTAATTCGGGTAATTAGCCGATTAATTCGCGAATTAACTACTTTCTTGTATTAACCGTAACATATATATTATAATTCAAACATGATATAATAATTACATTCGACAAATATTCAAAATTATAATGGGTGTTTTTTTTAGAGGTATACAACTTTAAAATGAAATAAAACACGTAAAAATAAGGTTGCTGGCCACGTTGTTGGCTTTGTTTAAAATATAATTTTATGCCATTTATGTTTAAATATGATTTCGGGCATATGGCGCCACGGCTGGCTTGAATGAAGCGCAATCGGGAAGTCCAATTTTCGATCACTTTATCGAGCATCTGGGGCCGTATATCGCCAATAGCGCGGCGAATGTTGACTTCCAAGTGATCCAACGTCTGTGGTTTATCGGCGTAGACTAGTGACTTCACGTATCCCCAAAGAAAGTAATCCATAGGTGTGAGATCAAAATTTTGCGTTGAAAAAGAGGATCAAGCTGAATATTGTTTTCGGCCCATTCACCGAACGACGGCGCGCATAATGGTCACGCGGCTTTAACTCTTGCACAAGCTGGATCTTGTAAGCTTGTAAGCCAAGATCTTTACGCAAAATCTTCCACAACGTGGATGGGCACAGTCCCAATTGCTGTACACGACGGCGTATCGACTCATTCGGGTCCTCCTCAACACTACGCACCACAGCAGCAATGGCATGTTCTGTGCGCACTGTATGGCGTCTTTGTGGATGCGTATTATCAACTAGAGTATGCGTAGTTCGAAAACGATCCATGGTTTTCCGAATAACTTGCTCGGATGGACGATTATGTCGACCGTAAAATGGACGTAGCGCACGGTTAGTTTGGCAAACTGAACCATAATTTTCAAAATAAATTTGCACAATTTGCAAGCGTTGTACTGATGTAAGTCTATTCATGGTGAAATGGCAAAACATACTGACCACAAATCATCTGTCAACTGTCAAATTAACTGTCACTTGAAACGGTGTTGCCAATTTCAAAACCAAACCTCCAAAAAAAACACCCTTTATTAATGACATTTTGATAGAAATAAAATTAAATAAATTAATAAAATTACGTTGTTATAACAACGTAATTTTATTAATGAAAATATATGACGATTAATTTTATTTCTATCAAAATTTCATTAATAATTTTGAATATTTGTCGAATGTAATTATTATACCTATAATGTTTGAATTTTCAGTATGCCCATGTATAATATATATAATATATAATCTAGTTTTGAATTACAGAATAAGTATAGAAATTGCCAGAAGTGCACTGATTTTTCGCAACATTAGCGCCTTCTGGCGGCTCTTTATCTTCCGCCCAGCCTTCTGGCAATTTTTTCCCTACTTACTTGTACTATCTCCTATTATTCTGCCAATTTTCAGCTCTGCACCGAGTCACCCATTTTCTCCGTAGCCAGCTCTCCGTCTAACTGGTGTCGATAGACATTCAATGAAAATTGAAAAAAATCTGGGTTGGAAATCATCAAATAATATATGAAAATGAAACATTTGTGATTTCGATTCTTTCCTTATTGCGATATCTTAACAATAATTATTGTTAATTTTAATCTTTGATGCAATACCTACATCTAGCAGCACAAGTTCCAGCGCTAAATTTATACTAGGGGCAGTAGGGGCTAGTGCCCTGTGCGGCAAATTTTCAGGGGCGGCAAAAATTAAAACGTGGGAAAACATTTTTTTACGTTACAGAAAATTCTTCGGAAAGTGTTATCGTGTTGAAATTATAAATCATTTTTTGAAGTGATAACGTCTTATAAATTGATGAAACACCGGCTGCACGCACGAAAAAGTGTCACGTTCCGCCTGAGCCTGAGCGTGCAAGCGAGAGCGCGGTATAAGCGATAGAGAGGCACGATCGGTCCAAGCGTCGGCTTGTACGCATTTCTCTCTCTTCTCGCGTGACGTCAGAGAGTTCATCAATGTTTCTTTATGACGTTATCACGTAAAACTATCGTCCGTAAACCGACTTTACAGACAACCAATTTTTTTTCAGTCAGACGTGTTTGCTTCTAAAAATATCTCGCAATTGATGAGCAATCGTTTTGTTTGTCAATTTATGATTTTTAATACGAAAAATAATGTTTTTTTATCTAATTATCCCATTAGTAAAAAAAAGACTTTTGACATAAATGAATCTTTTTATTTATTTGAAAACTGTATACCGAGCCTTTACTACCATTTCATGTAGAATTTAGGTAATGGGGCGGCATTTTTCACGCTGCCCCAGGGCGGCACTTAGAGTAAATCCGGCCCTGAGCACAACGTTCCAATGGGCTTCAGACCACAAAGTTTAATCAGACTGTCGATCGCCTGTGGTGTGTCTGATCGACAAAATTGTCTATCATGTGCAGCAGGTCTGAATTTGTATATCAAAATTTGGTTTTAAAAACGGTCAACTACGCCATTGCTTGCGTAATAATATGTAAACACGTCCACAGACTGTGTACAGTTAGTTTGTACGCTAACTTTGCTGTACACTATAAGCTACTAATGAACACACTGTAATTGTTGGACATACAACAATGAAATTTGATTAAAAATAAATGTATCTACATACCAGCGTTGCCAGTTTTTTTTTGCCAAGTCGGTATTTTGGAACTCTTTGAGTGAAAACAGCGGGATTCTTTCGTCGAAAGCGGGACATACTAAAAAAACGTATATATAATCAGAAGTTTTCAAATACCTATTTATCTTTTTATTTGAATTAAAATTACGTTTACGTGACAATAGATAGCAAAAAAGCCATAGAAAATGTATTTTAATAGAAATATAATATTTTAAATCAGATTTACCCTATCGTTAAATAATTGAGTCTTATTCGTCTTCAGAATAAAAAAAAAAAAAAAACAGAAATCAAAATCAAAAAAGTTTTATTCATTAGAAAAATATGACGTTTCAAACAATAGTCTGTGGAGTGAGTGTTACAAATTGCAACTTACAATAAGAGAATAATTATTTATAAGAATTACTTATTCATGATATTTCTGTGAAGATTTAACTTCTTTTAAAGTTATCCCTGAGTTATCCCCGAAAAGCGGGACTGAGCCTGTCCCGCGCGGGACATTTAATTTTGATTTAAAAATCGGGACGTCCCGCTAAAATCGGGACGTCTGGCAACGCTGCTACATACATAGTCTCTACACGCTTTATTCTGTCTCCGTTCTCACGTATACTCAGTACGATTCCTTATCAATGTGACAACAATATTTTTGGAAAAACTCTGTGCGTCTATTAGTCTGTGAGCACGATACAGGTCAAACGGATGAGCGGATTGAAACCAAATTTTGGGAGCATGTTTGATGCAAATATGAAGAGCCTTATTGTTTTTGAAGAAAATCGGCGTATGCGCAGAAGAGATATATGCTATAACGGTGTCTTTTATATAATAATGGTATACTTTTCATAACGGCTTATTATTCTATTTATTTTTTCAAGAAAGTTTCGATGAAAAAATATGTTTCTAAGCTTTATAGTTTCGGAAATATTTTGAAAATTCAAAAAAATCAGCTGCTGTTTTGTTTTGTAGAACTGTAAGAAATAAACTAGATAAGCATGCTTTGATTAATTTTAGCATATTATGTAAGTATAACCATGGCAACGAATAGCAAATATATTGAATACTAGCCGTTACCCGCGTCACTTTACGCGATATCAGAAATTTTATTCTCTTTATTATATAACTACATCAAATATCAATATTTTTGAGATTGGAATGGTCCCGTCGCCCAATTGGCTGGAATTTTTTATTTAAAAGTATCAACCACAAATCCTATACAGACAACATGTTGTCCGTAAAATTTAAAGCAAAAAATAAGGTAAGGCCGAGGGGACTCTTAGATAATATTACAGTCCTGCGTGTACTGTTTCGTATAAACTTTCTGCAGAGTAATATTGTAGTATCATTAATTACAGCGAGCCATATGATAATAACAGGTTATAAATCAGTTAATACTATGCAAAGCAAAAACTAGATGTTTAGCCGACTAGCGACCAGTAAGTTACAAGAACACAAATCCACTGGACCCTTATATACCAATGTTTCTCTTTAATAATAATTTAAACAGTGTGTTTTCACCATATACTTTTATTCTATACTGAGCACTGAGCATAGGAATAAAATCGCAATCGAACCATTAAGAAATTTCTAATTTGCTCCCTCCTGGGCCAAAAGCTGGTAAAAATGTTTAAATTTATGCGAAATTTATGCATTAGAACGTGCACTTCTGCAAATTTTTTTTCGCATAAATTTAAACATTTTTACCAATAAAAATGCATAAAAAAAAACAAAAAACATTTTTTTTGCATTTTGTTAAAGATCATTTAAAGTCAAAATCGTGATCCTTTAATTTTTTTTAAAAAATTCGATCGACTAAACCAAAAAACGGCTCGATGGATTGAATCGAAACTGTGTGAGGTTTTTGTGGGCATATTGAACTGTAAACGGCACACACTTAACATTACTGGTTTTCTCGATATTTCCAACTTAGCGCCTGATTATCCCAAAAGCCACCAAAAGCCCTTTTTTTCTTGATTTTTCAAATTAATGTAAAGAATGAAAAAAAAAATTTTTTCAAAAAACCGCAGCTGATTTTTGTGGGAAATTTATTCAAGATTTCAAAACCCTCCTTAATTTTTTTGTGCGATCTGCGGTTGCTGAGATATTGAAGGCTAAAGACAAAAAGATCCTTTTCCATTCAAAGTTCGATATCTCAGCGAGAAATGGTCGTATCGAATTTTTCAAAAAAGCAAATTAACGCTGAATGACAACTTATCCGATCCATATAGTGGTTAAGTTGAAAAATTTTTTTTCCAAGTTCGTAGACCAAAAACAAAACCGAAAAAATTTCAAAAAAATTTTTTCTTCGGTATTCATTAGGATTGAGCGGAACACGTTGCTTGAAAAAAATTTTTCATCATAAGATCTCAAAACTAGAAACTTCGAGCTTTAAAATCCTTTTTTTTTTAAATTCCAGTACGACAATTTTTAAGGGAAATACAGCAACTTGAAAAACTTCAAAAAATTTGGAAATTTTTTTTGATCCTTTAATTTTTTCCACTAATTTATATCGAATTGAGGATAAAAACAATAAATTTTCGAAATTGCCGTGTGGGGAGTGTATCTAGTACATATAACTATTAATTAACTATATGAATCATTGCCTATCTACTCAATGTGCGGTGAGTGAACGCAACGTGAACGTATAGAAAATATATCTGCGTCTCTTTCTTCGATGTAATTCCCTGATTTCTCCGATGATAGGATTGGTTGATGTAAGTAATAGCATTCAATCTGAATAAAGTATCTCTGTTTCAAAAACTTTGCCTTTTTCTATGACGTTAACATGGGCGTACCCAGCTTTTAGCACAGGAGGGGGCAAATTAGACATTTCTTAAGCCGGGTCCCCCGTGCTTGTTTTGCCCTCCTGGATACGTCAGTGCTTACGATGTAAAAAAAGACAGAAGTATATGTTTGCACCCTGATAGTTCGATTGTGATTTTATTCCTATGCTCAGTATAGAATAAAAGTATATGATTAATACGTTCGACTATCGCTTATAGAGGTACAGGCAAGTAGTAGTCTCAATTATAGAGGCCCATGAATGAAAAACGTCTCTTATGGAGGTTTCTGTTTCTCACTTATAGAGGTTTTAGAGATAATACAAAGACGGTACCTGGCAATTACTCTCACTTAGTTTTCTTGCTTACCCAGTTCTCACTCCCTCAGGTTTGACTGTACATCAATTTAATCACGGTCTACCAAGTATATCATGCGGAGAATTAAAATAAAATGTTGACACCAATTTGACATATTTTCCAAGTTGTGTAATTTGTGTTTGGAATAAATGCCAGTTCCATTCGGCTAATTATGTAATTGGTTTGAGACGAAAACAAGCTCATCGACATTCACTTCGTGTACACAGTACACTCTATATTAAATATAGTTCGTCAATTGTTTGACCATCGTTCATTTGTTTACTAGTTGTTTGTTATATGTACACATATGCATGTACCGCTTGTATACACAAGCATCTATAGCTCAGCCTGGTTTTGCTCGTTTGTGATCATCCTCGAAAATAAATCATCCGTCGCCCATCAAATGAACTGTGTAAATGAATATTGATTTTTACCCGACTACAGGGAGTAATGTGTTGAGCCAAGTGGCTATGTTTGTGCCTCCGATTAAAAAACCGCGTCAAGCATATTACGAACCTCCACGACCAGTACTGTACGACGCCGTAGTCGACGAAGTCGAGCACGCAGATGACGAAGTAAAACGCGCCGTATAGTTTAAGCTCCCATGACACAAAAAGTTACCCCAAAAAACACCTCAAAATTATAAAGTGAAAATGGCTGAAAAACATGTCAGAAACATGTTACGCCCGCCAGACAAGTAAAAATTTGTTAATTGTTATTTTTTATGAATTTTTGAAATTTAAAAAAAAACATGATTTTACTTTCCAAAACACCTGCTTGAAATTTATACAATTTGTAGTAAATAATGTACCATTTTTGAAAAAATTGGTCTGGCTGACAATTTTTGTTAATAAGCTAGCCAGACTTCATTTGTTATAAACTATTTTTTTTATGAAAATACATTTCATAACACCTCCTTGAATTTTTTTTTAAATAAAGTTTAAGGTCTCTTCTATCTAATACAACTGGTCTGGCTGACAATTTTTGTTAATAAGTTGGTCAGACTTCATTTGTTATAAAATTTTTTGTTTATGAAGTCTGTCATAGTAAAAAACATTTTTTCGCTGACAGACCAATTTTTATGCATAAAATAGATATCAAACCTTCGTTCAGAAAAAAATTAAGGTGGTGTTTTGACACGGCCCTTGTAAAAGCTAATTTGTTTATAAAAAACGCTGTCACGGCGCTTAAAAATTGAATCTGGCATGGTAAAAAACAATATTTTGATGAAAAATGTGTTAAAGTATAAAAAAGGGATCTACCGTTTTAATTTAGAATAAAAAAAAATTTTTGTTTTCTAGTTAGCAACGATTATACCATATTTTTTCATTAAAAAATGTGGTCGCAGCACTCGAAAAATGAAGTCTGTCATAGTAAAAAACATTTTTTCGCTGACAGACCAATTTTTATGCATAAAATAGATGTCAAACCTTCGTTCAGAAAAAAATTAAGGTGGTGTTTTGACACGGCCCTTGTAAAAGCTAATTTGTTTATAAAAAAACGCTGTCACGGCGCTTAAAAATTGAATCTGGCATGGTAAAAAACAATATTTTGATGAAAAATGTATTAAAGTATATAAAAGGGATCTATCGTATTAATTTAGAATAAAAAAAAAAATTTTTTTTCTAGTTAGCAACGATTATACCATATTTTTTCATTAAAAATGTGGTCGCATTTAATGAAAAAATATGGTATAATCGTTGCTAACTAGAAAAAAAAATTTTTGTTTTATTCTAAATTAATACGGTAGATTCCTTTAATATACTTTAATACATTTTTCATCAAAATATTGTTTTTTACCATGTCAGATTCAATTTTTAAGCGCCGTGACAGCGTTTTTTTTATAAACAAATTAGCTTTTACAAGGGCCGTGTCAAAACACCACCTTAATTTTTTTCTGAACGAAGGTTTGTCATCTATTTTATGCATAAAAATTGGTCTGTCAGCGAAAAAATGTTTTTTACTATGACAGACTTCATAAACAAAAAATTTTATAACAAATGAAGTCTGACCAACTTATTAACAAAAATTGTCAGCCAGACCAGTTGTATTAGATAGAAGAGACCTTAAACTTTATTTAAAAAAAAATTCAAGGAGGTGTTATGAAATGTATTTTCATAAAAAAAATAGTTTATAACAAATGAAGTCTGGCTAGCTTATTAACAAAAATTGTCAGCCAGACCAATTTTTTCAAAAATGGTACATTATTTACTATAAATTGTATAAATTTCAAGCAGGTGTTTTGGAAAGTAAAATCATGTTTTTTTTTTAAATTTCAAAAATTCATAAAAAATAACAATTAACAAATTTTTACTTGTCTGGCGGGCGTAACATGTTTCTGACATGTTTTTCAGCCATTTTCACTTTATAATTTTGAGGTGTTCTTTGGGGTAACTTTTTGTGTCATGGGAGCTTAAACTAGTAGTGAACGAAGTTCTCTGGAATACGCATCCGATACGTTTCAAATTCGGTTTACTGATAGAAAACGACATTCTAATTTCAATGAGCACATCCGGAAGTCTGTATTTTTTACCGTTTCGGAGACAGAGCCATAGCCCATAAATAAATTGAAAACATCTTAAAAAGGCCATCGATCGCAAACTTGAGCTTATTTTCGATATTAAAATGTCATTTTATTTTAGGCTAAAGCTGTCTAAGCCGTTGGGAACCAAAAAACTAAATTTTGAATTTTGTCGAAAATTCACTTTTTCCCATTGATTCTACTTATTACATTATAGAGATTTTTTTAATTAATTTTTAGACAAACCAAGTTTGTCCATTGCTATAGAACAATTAAAAAAATGATTTCCCTTTATAAAACATTATTTTTTTCGAAAAAAATTGGTTGTCTGTAAAGTCGGTTTACGGACGATAGTTTTACGTGATAACGTATTCCGTAATACATAACCTAAATTCTACATATAATAATTATAATAATTCGAATCTATGATATTCCATCTTTCGCTTCAAATTTAGGTTAATTTTATGTATTAAAATACAAACCACCTATAATAATAATTGTTTTTTTTAACTTTCTTTCTTTCGTATTTATTTTAAGTCTCAAAGATTAATTGTCATAATATTTTGAAAACAATTGTTTCACTGTTTATATAAAATTCCAAAACCTACTTACAATATTTAAGTATTTTCATACGTCAAAAAATTGATTTTTATAATGATAAAATTTGTATGAAAACGATTTTTTCGAGAGATGAGACCTAGCTAAAACGATTTTTTGCCCCCCAAAATCCCTTTTCAGTAAATTTCATCCAAATCGTTAGGGCCGTTTTCGAGAAAAGCACGCACAGGGTCAGGCGGAACGTTACACTTTTTCGTGCATGCAGCCGGTGTTTCATCAATTTATAAGATTGGTGATTCATCAATTTATAAGACGTTATCACGTCAAAAATGTTCGAATTTAAAAAAAAGTTTTTACTAAAAAATTGACCAAAAAACCACTGCCTGTTAATTATAGGTAATAAATAGAATTTTACCATAAATTAATTGTAAAGTAAAATTAAAATTTGACAAAAATCAATACTATAAAGCACAAACCTTAAAATAATTAATTTTCAGCTCAACTGGCTAAGCGAACAAACCTTATAGAAAAGGCGACTGGAAAACGCAGTGCTGCCAACTATATTAGTAAAAGTACACGTCAGCTGTCAGATTGTGAAATTACTTATAATTATTCCTCAACATGTCAAAAACTCAAGACGTCGATGAACTTTTCGATGTAAAAAATGCATTTTACATTGGAAATTACCAGGGATGCATTAATGAAGCCCAAAAGTTAAAGGCAAGTAATTAGTATATATTTTTAGGTTATGATGATAGATAGATATTAACTTATAATTAGTGTACTGTGTAACATAGTAAATGCTTTAATTTCATTGTTTCTAGTTCACAAATTCTGCACTTGAAGATCAACGTAAAGTATTTTTATACCGAGCGTATATAGCGCAACGGAAATTCACAGTTATTAAAGAAGAGCTATCAGGCACTATTTCTCCAGTTTTTGAAGCCGTTCGAATGCAGGCTGACTACTATATATATCCTCAAAAGCGAATTGAGTTTGTTGACATTTTGAATGCAAAACTTAAAGAACAAGGATCGGTTGAAAATGATATACAATATATTGCGGCTGCAATGATATTTTTCCTGGAAGGTCATTTTGGCTCCGCTCTTAAAGTTTTACATGACGGAGATACTTTAGAAGTGATCGCGCTCAGAATACAGATTCTTATATCGATTGATCGTATTGAACTGGCACGTAAAGAACTAAAATCCATGCAAGAAAAGGATGATGATCATACTTTAACGCAGTTGGCCCAAGCCTGGGTTAATATCGCAACTGTAAGTCGGTCATTTTTTTTAGGAGAATTATAAAACGGTCGAATAAAAAAAATTTGATGACTGATGAGATACTGTTTTAATAACTTGAGATATTAAAATAATAGTTGGGTGACTAAATTACTAAGTGAGCGACTAAATTACTAAATAAGCGACTAAATTACTAAGTGAGCGACTAGAATGCCTTCGGTAATTTTGAAGCAGATATCTTCTTTTGTTTTTACTTTTTATTTTTTTTTTCACTTTGAGACTACAACTTAAAACTCACATTTTCATGAAGATTGAAAACCACCGCTTTTTTTGATAAAGGGGTATGCGAATTGTCTCGCAGTGAAACGCGATGGGGCAAAGGTGGAGTTTTTAAAAAAATAATTTTGGGGTGAACGATAAACGGGTATGCGAATTGTAATTCCGGGGTGAACGATAAAGGGGTATTCGAATTGTCTCGCAGTGAAACGGGAAGGGGCAAATGTGGAGTTTTTAAGAAAATAATTTCGGGATGAAAGATAACGGGGTATGCGAATTAAATAGTTAATTGTTTGAATAGAACTGCGTTTTCTAAAAAATGTATATTTAATTGACAGTCAATTAAATATATATTTTTTAGAAAATGCAGTTCTATTCAAACAATTAACTATTAACAACTTAGTAATTTAATCGCCTACTTAGTAATTTAGTCACCCAACTATTATGTTCTCGTCACGCGCAGTCAGTCGCTCACTTAGTAATACAGTAACCCAAATTGATTATTTTTGTCACCCAAAATTGTAATTTACAGTCACTCGTTAAAATACTACCCTTTTTTTTACCAGACAAGTTTTTTGAGCAACTCGCAGTCTCATTTTTTATAAACAATAGTTATTTTTTGGCAGCTCTTGGCTCCATAAAACACCGTGTATTTGCCTGAATCTGATCTGTTTACAGCTGAACGATCTCTTTTTTTTTGTCAAACTTTAATACGTAAAGAATACGTCATAGTAAATTTTGTTTTTACGCAAAAGTGTAAAATACATTTTTGAACACGTTTTTCTGTCATTCGTTTCGACAGAAAAAAGATTGATCTAAATTGATTACCCCATCATCTGTAAGATCTTGTAAATTATTTGTAAATGTATTTATTTTTTTTTATTCATTTCCAATATGCAGATATACTAAAAGATGTTCATTGGTGTTCTGCTTGTATCAAAAGTAAAACTCAATTTTAACTTGCTTATAATATTTTAATCCTTTAAAAAATCGTTTAAAGGGAGGTGATAAGTTACAAGACGCGTATTACATATACCAAGATTTAATCGATAAGTACGGCTCCTCCCCATATTTACTAAACGGCCAAGCGGTTAGCTTTATCGGTCAGGGAAAATATGAAGAAGCCGAGTCGGCGTTGCAAGAAGCGTTGGAGAAGGATAATAATTATTCTGACACACTTATCAATTTGATTGTGCTTTTCCAGCACACTGGCAAATCAACTGAGGTAAGAATTTTTAATGAATCGTAGAAAGTTCGAAACATATTTTGGTAAAATCGGTTCTCACCCATATTATTTAATAAATCGATAAATATTTTGCCAGTGGAAATATACAGTTTATTTGACGCGTCGTAAAAAGAATAAAAAAAATATATAGATATATCGCGCCGAGATCTCATTTTTCATTAAAAAAAAAATAGTCAACTGAGCAATTAATACTGCATAGTATTACTATTTATCTGTAGATGGCACTGTTAACAGCATTCTTTTGGGAAAGAGTACATTGCATATCATTTTTAGTTTTTACTGTAAATTGAATAGAGCTGGTTAAATTAACTGTCAAACTTTATTACAGGTTGCAAATCGGTATTTTTCTCAATTAAAAGAGCAACACCCCGAGCATCCGTATGTCATCAAATACTTTGAGAAACAAAATGAGTTTGAGCGATTATGCAAACAATTTGCTCCATCGAACCCAAATCCACCAACCGCTGTTGCGTGAATATGTTAACAATTAATTGTATTTTTGTATTTATGTTCGAAAAAAGATTACAATCTGTAACAAAATATAATTTTGTTAACTCATAAGGTATGTTTTTTTTTGCACATCTATGTAAACAGGTTCTCCATATACAAAGAAAGTTGTCACTTTTTCACAAAAAATGTACGCGCATTCAGTACTGGGTTTGAGGAGCATCCGGACTATCAGACAAAAACTATCAAGGCTGTGTGCACGAAGCCTACTAGCGCCGCTAGTGGGTACTAGAGAATTATTGAACTCACTTTCTCTGGAAACCGCGACATGTTTCTAAGGTGATAAGTTAGAAACTTTAGTTGGCCATGATGTGTCAAAAAAAAAAATGTAATAAGAAAAACTGATGGTAAGAGGAACGTCAAGTTAGGGCGCCAGTGGTCTTTATTTTACTTAAATCGCCATCAGCGCAACAGCCCGGAACACAACAAACATTTCCAGATCGCTTAGTTTTGCCCATATTTTCTTTGTAATTAAAAAACTTCATAAAATTATAACTATTTTCACTTTTAATAAACATTGCTCACTGACATACGGAAAATTTGAGTTTGAAGTTTCTCCTAGTGCTCACCACAAACGCTCGCATCGAAAAATTGGTAACTCCGCCTCCCTGCCCATTGTCTATTGATTTTTAAATGTTTTCGAAAAAATTATTGTTGAAAACCCTGGATATTTTGAAAACTGATATACTTACAGTTGAAACTCAGTTATTTGTTAGGTTCTATTGTTTGCTTTTGAACTAGTGCAAATATGAAATATATAAGATTGAGAATACTCTATTATGTAATACGAGTAAGCGGCCAATTACTTGACGCTAATAACTTCAAATGTTGAACGTCTATAATATACAACCGCTCTATTGATTGCTTGATTTAGATTATTGTGAATTATAGACAACAATAAGACAACAATGTCAAAATAATTGCAGACTATTTTAAACAGTGTGGATTGTGGACATCAATACTTATCTTATCAGTCATAACCCCTGATGAATATTCGAGGTTCTACTGTACTAAATATAGTTTTTTTAAACATTTTTATTTAACAAATAAAAAATCTTTAAAAAATATGTATACATCAGAAAATTATTTTTACTTGTATAAAAAAATATAATCAGTTGTTCTGTGAAAGTTATTGAAATTATTTTTCATGTTTTTTAATAAAACCAAGGCACTCATTTACGTCGTCTTCTGAGCCAAGGAAAATAGGACTTCTTTCGTGAATACTCTCCGGTTGTATGTCCAATATAGGAATCTTTCCGTTACTTGCTTTGCCACCAGCTTTCTCGATTATATAAGCCATTGGATTGCATTCGTAAAGTAAACGCAACTAAAAAAATATTATTTATGATTTTAATCTGGATAAAATTAAAACATTTTACATTGTTCCTAATACCCCTCATGAGGCTGTGGAGAAACAGAATTCCTTAAAAAGATGTACAAAAACGCGCATGATATTCAATTGTTATGCTATTTTTTATTAATAAAACCATTGATTGACATATTCTCTAGGAAGATAATTAACCAGGTAATGAAAAATGTAATATAGTACAGTGCTAACCTACAAATTGAAGGTTGGCTTGTGCTTCCACTTATATTATGGTTAATCTAACAGTTCAGATATTTCGAAAACCACATATTCTGTATTCAAAGACGCTCATCAACAGATGGCCAATGCTACGCCATCTATTGATGTCTATAAAAAGTGTCCTCATTTCAGTTGCCTTGGTTAATAATCTTCCTGTAGAACACGCCAATCAATGATAAAAAGTCACTTGATATGCGTTCGTTTATCGTTATGTCTGTTCTTTATTTTAACTAGCGGTCCCGCCCGGTTTCACCAGGGTGCAAAAGAACGAATGGGGAAGGAAGGGACATGAGTACACACATTCATCTTAGTTTACCGAGATAAATGTTGTGTCCAAATTTCATGATGATCGGAGTTACCGTTCAAAAGTTTTTGTCGATAAAGAGCAGTATTTAAACTTTTTTAACTATTAATTTTTTTTAAATGAATTAAAAAAAATTAAAATAAATTTAAATGTAAGCCTTAGAAGAAAGCAATGTAAAAAATAAAAAAAAATAAAAATATATTCACCCAACGTGGGGCTCGAACCCACGACCCTGATATTGACAGTCGCATGCGCTACCGATTGATCTAACTGAGGTTGTGTCCTTACCATCACTAATATGAGTATATCTAGTTAGTGCATTTCACATAAATAGAAGCTTATTTTTGAGATACTTTTTGCAACATTTTTCATTAAAGCTCCGCTCCTAATGGTCGTAGCGTAATATTACATAGCCTATAGCCTTCCTCGGTAAATGGGCTATCCAACAAAAAAAATTTTATTCAATTTGAACCAGTAGTTCCTGAGATTAGCGCGTTCAAACAAACAAACTCTTCAGCTTTATATATTAGTATAGATAAGTTTTGGACATATAATTACCTAAGGAAGATACCATTCAGCTGTCACTCGAGAAGCGGGACAGCCTGTATATTAGAACTGATTAATAAAGTATTGCTAAAAGATTTATTACCTTTCCTTTCGGTGAATCAACAGTCGCGGGATAAAGGAATATTCCGCCGTATTTGATAGTTCTGTGAACATCGGCAACCATAGATCCAACATATCGTGCACCGTATGGTTTACCATTTTTTGGATCTTTTTTAGCCTGTATATATTCAGCTATAGCAGGACTCCACAGGTATGTGTAACCTTCGTTTAGAGAGTATATTTTTCCTTTTTTAGGAATAGTCATATTTTCATCGGTGAGTACAAATTCACCGATGGCTGGATCATACATAAATCCGTTGACGCCTCCAATTTCGAGTGCTAATACCAACATTGTTGCACTTCCGTAGAGCGCGTAACCAGCTGCAACCAACTTATTTCCTGGTTGTAGCGCATCTTTAACTGAAGGTGGGGTGGATGTGTCAGATCTTCTGTATATTGCGAAAATCGATCCAATAGAAACTAAACAATCGATATTTGACGATCCGTCCAATGGATCAAAACACACAATATATTTTCCGTGTTTTGTGGGTGGTATCTTTGGAATAAAGATAAAAATCTGTTGTCTTATCCCTATATATTATTAAACGAGCTAATCTTGTATCTACCTATCTATCTATGTACCTACCTATGTCCCTAAATATTTTCTCGAAAACGGCCCTAACGATTTGGATGAAATTTACTGAAGAGGGATTTTGGGGGGCAAAAAATCGTTTTAGCTAGGTCTCATCTCTCGAAAAAATCGTTTTCTTACAAATTTTATCATTATAAAAATCAATTTTTTGACGTATGAAAATACTTAAATATTGTAAGTAGGTTTTGGAATTTTATACAAACAATGAAACAATTGTTTTCAAAATATTATGACAGTTAATCTTTAATTAAGTACTATCCAAGTGAGACTTAAAATAAATACGTATTTGAATATCACTATTTTATTTAACTTTCCGAGCAAAGCTTGGTCACCCAGGTACTTTTGCTTAAAATTACAAACATGTTTGAGAAAATTCCGATTCGAAGTAATTTCCTTGTTAACAAATTCTATTCTTTTTGTTCTTAATGTTGGTAAGATTTCTATCAGAAACGAACAAAGGAAAGTACTTTGCATGACGAATTGGGTCCTCAATTTCTCATTTTTGAGTTAAATTTTTAGCAGAACTTATACCTATGTAGCAAGTTTTTAAATTATATATTTACCTCTATTGGTTCAGTGTTTTCTTCAGAAACCAGCAAGCAAGTAGTGTATGAAGAAGTTAACATGTTGATAAATAGTTCATTTGAAAGAACGTCGAGTTTTTTAACTTCTTCGCCTTGAATATTGGTTTCGCCTGCTAATCCATACCTTAAGAAACAAAAGTAATATTACAGAAAATACAATCCTTGATACCGTCGATTTTAAAATTGGCATAGCATATTTGGCCAGCTCTAATTCTAGAGAGTTTTCTGATAAATCAGTTTCATATAATGAAATATTTTTGGAATTTTCTGTTTATTCCTTATTCTTTTTAAAATTATTATTTTTTTCGGTATTGGCTACAACTTATAAAAACCAGGTTATGCATTTACACAGTAAAATGTCGATTTTGTGTTCTCTTACTAGAGGCTTAGAGATGATCTATTATATTTTTCTAAAAAGTTACTGAGATTGTGAATTAGTTTTTAATTTAAATAGTATATAGAAAAAATACTTCTTGCACCACTGCTTGATAAAAAATGAATGGCGCGCCGTCTACATCTATCTAAGTACTTGTAGGTAACATTCAAATATTTACAATAAAATATTTTTAACAAAAATAAATTGAACCGACTTCAAAATATGCACTAAAAAGTAAAAAATAATAATTATTGTTATTTTTGGAGTCGGTGTCACATCGGAATTTGAAAGTAGCAATTTAAATCTTACATGTCTCTAGTTCTCGGAATAGATTTCATTTTGGCTGACACCGACTCCAAAAATAACAATAATTATTATTTTTTACTTTTTAGTGCATATTTTGAAGTCGGTTCAATTTTTTTTTGTTAAAAATATTTTATTCTTCTTTTTTTAGTGTTAGATAAAGTATTGCAATGGGTAGGCCAAGTATGCGTGCCTTTGAAATTTGAGAGTTTCCCTCGATTTCTCTGGATTCCACCATCAGATCCTGACTTGGTTCCGATGGGACCACCTCGGAAGTGCACTCTTTCGAATAAAAAAAAATTTTGAAAATCGGTCCATAATTGACGGAGAAATTGGTGAACATAAATAAATAATTTAGAGTAGTTTAGTTACAGTTAGTAATTATAATATATTGTTTATAGTAGCTACTGTTTGCTACAATTGTTAAGAAACACCCATTGTTACAATGCTATTTTTCTATGTTGATAGCATTGTAACAATGGGTGTTTCTTAACAATTGTAGCAAACAGTAGCTACTATAAACAATAAATAAATAAAAAAAAAAAAAACAAAAAAAAAATATACAGTCGAACATACAACCTCCTATTTTTTTGAAGTCGGTTATAAAGTTAACCAAAATCGTCGTACCAGTACAAAAAAAAAATACATCACTACATAATATAATAAAACAAAGTCCCCCGCCGCGTCTGTCTGTCTATCTGAACGCGATAAACTAAAAAACTATCGAATGGATTTTCATACGGTTTTCAAGAGAAAGGTTTATGTGTATAATGAATTAATGTTTTGTGTAAATTAGTTAAAATATGACGAAGATTGTTGAAGAGCCGGCTGGAAGCTTTCATCGAAAACGCTGTCTTTTGAGATATTATAACAAAACAAAGAATGGTGGAATTGTTCCTCTTTTACAGGTCTACAGAAAAGTCCGCGATGGCATGTGTCTATCTTTTAAGGATAACTTACTATACTCATTTTAATGTTAACCGCTTTTCGTGGATATAAATTTTGCAACGTAAGTCGTCGAAAAACGGGATAAATTCCATAAAAAAGCAATATACCAGTTTTACGAAAAGGATAAATATCATTCATTTGTGAACAAATAATAATTTATCCACCGCATAATATTTTAATTATTTTTATATTTAGATACAGCAAAGTCAAAGGTTATTTTTTTAGATTCTTTCATTAATTGTTATCAATAACAGCAGTAATAAATATGTGAAATACGGATTTAAAATAAAATACATGTAAAGGATCCGGATTATCCGTCACGGGTCGGAACCGCCGAAATATAGACGAAAAATAAAAGTTCATGGAGACAAACATTCTAAAAACATATTCTTCCGTCTGGCATACCAAATCCCAAAAAAAACTCGTAATAAAATGAAAAATCCCGTTGGGTGGTCCTGATTATTAATTAATAAGGTTTTATCTATAGCACAAGTAGGTAAACTTTTTTATTTGCTACTCATTTTATATGGCAAAATTATTACTGGCCCTAGGAAGCAGTGGTTAAGTTTTCTAAAAGATTTATGTAACATGTTGACGGTGGTTGGCTGCGACATCTAAAGAGGACGAAAAATATAGACATAAAAAATATCCAGTAGCATAATTTTGTTTGTTTGTTATTCTAAAATTAACCGCAGTGACGTCATTTCCAACTGTCTTTTTAACAAACAAATAGTTTTAAACCACAAAATTCTTATATTTGTCAATTCTATATTTTGTTTGTTTGTTCTGTTCCATTACATTTTTAACTTTTGTAGACTGCCAGACACCTCTACATTTTACTAAAAATAGATAACAGAATCGTCTAAGATGAGGTCTAATATAAGTCATAACTCATAACCCAAGATCCGGTTCAACAATACAAATATACTTAGAAATTTGGTCGGTCGCAGACTTGCATTTTCTACTCATACAGATTTAAGATAAAAAAAAAAAAAAACTCGTCATTGGTTATCCAAAAAAAGTACTTTTTCTAATTGGTATTAATAAATTTTAATTGGATAAAATTTATTTTAATATATTTTTCACCTTCTGAATTATTGTTTTAAAAAAATGTTGATAAACGAACCGGAAACGCAAATAAATATCATATAAGTATGATAAAATGCCATTTCAATCACACTTTCGTTAGGTCGGTAACAGAGGAAAACTGGGGGGGGGGGGGATACTACATCGGATCCCGAACTAGAGAGGGGCTCTGGCGTGAGAAATGTCAATTTTGTAGTTTCCATTTCTTTTGAAATTTGAATGAGACGTTTATAATTATGACCTTCTGAGCTCTCAAGTTTTTTGTAGCAAAGTATCAGACCTCAATGTTTGGTGATCGGGCCTCTTTATGTATTTTTAACCGACGAAAAACAAAAACGGAGGAGGTTCTCAGTTCGACGCGTATATTTTTTTTTTTTTTTTTTTTTTTTTTTTTTTTTATTTATGTATGACCACGCATAACTTTTTACAGAGTAGTCCGATTTTGATAATTATTTTTTTGTTTGAAAGGGTATACCCCGAAGTTGGTCCCATATAAATTTCGTAGAAAAATTCCAACCCTAAGGGTAGGAAAACAGGGGATGATTGATTGTTCACTCACTGATTGTAATGTATGACCACACATAACTTTTTACAGAGTGGTCCAATTTTGATAATTATTTTTTTATTGGATAGGGTATACCTCGAGGTTCGTCTCATATAAATTTGGAAAAAAAATTCCTACCCTAAGGGTGGGAAAATAGGGGTGATTTATTGTTCACTCACAGATTTTCATGCTGAGTTGTGTATATTACAATTATATATTATATAGCCACAAAAAATTATTAAATAAAAACTTTTTAACAAAAAAATTAAACCGCCGAAAAACTGAAAAGCAAAAAATAATAAATCTTTTTATTTAACTAAGTTCTATCTGAGTAGTTGAACGTATGTGAAAGTCTAGTATATCTAAGTAATTTTGAGTCGGCGTCAAACCATCAATGAACAAAGATCACTAAAAGAAATAACCAAATCAAATTAACAATGATACGTGAAATCTCCAGCGATAAACATTAACATTAAACATGCGTTCTCCACACGACCACTCGCAAAGACGTGTGCCCGTTAGGGTTGCTCTGTCGCTGATATTAACTTCGTGAACGCTCAGAGATTTCCGGCGAAGGATTGTTGACGCCGACTCAAAATTACTTAGATAAACTAGACTTTCACATACGTTCAACTACTCAGATAGAACTTAGTTAAATAAAAAGATTTATTATTTTTTGCTTTTCAGTTTTTCGGCGGTTTAATTTTTTTGTTAAAAAGTTTTTTTATTTCATGTCAATCAACAGTTAGACTTAACGCTAAATGACTCAAAGAGACACCCGGAATGAGTTGGCAGGTATAATACGCGCCACGGATCTAAAAGGTTCGGAAGTTAGTCACAAACAGCGTCGCAAAGGCACATTTTAGAGCCGTTGATACTCCCACCACCTCTCAGCTACCTGCACGGAACGTGCGCTCGTCGGTGATTGGCCGTGATCGCTCGTTGCCTTTGTCGCTTTCCTGCTATAAAGTACAGTCGAGTACGCTATTGTCAAGTTGTTATTGCTATGTTAGTTTTGTTGAGTGCGAGTTTGTAGTTTTTCAACAGACTGTACAAGCGCAAGCCCGCATTCGCATCTAACTTCCGAGCCTTTTAGATTCGTGACGCTTACTATAACCGGAGCAGAATGTCCGGTAGAGCAGTATGTCACCAATAAATAAATAAAAAAACCCTAAGCATAAATATTGATTGTTTGTTATAAAAGCAATTTGCTTAAAACTTACATATTAGCAATTCCCATTTTTCGTACAGCTGAACTTACAGCTTTAACAGCTGTTTGTACCGAAGTTAATAACTGAGATAAATCGCCGGTTGCAGTGGGAACTTTTTTTTGTTGTGCCAAAACAAAACGCGTAAGCGTCATGCAGTTTGGATCAAAAATTTGACTGCTACTCATTTTGTTCTGATTGTATTTATAAAATATCTAAAAAGATAACCATTTAATCAATAACTCGGCGTTTGAACCAACAGCTGCTACCGCGAACAAACTGCAACTAATTCTTGTAATTTGACTCGCAGCACCTTACGCTGACAAACATTCTGAAGATTCGATTCAATAACTTTAACTCATGAAATGATTTGAACGAATGATATTTAATAGACTTTGTCTAGGTCTCGTCAAACTATTTTAATGAAAGTTACTTTTTTTTTAAAAAAGTGTATCCAGTTATACATGTTCATATATGTAGAGCATTATGTACATATTATATACTAGGTAACTAGAGAATATCACTTGAAGCAGGGGAGTGGTGGCTCCATCATACAAGGTATTCTGGGCAACATAATTAAATATCCAAGCTGAGTATAAACATCACAAAATATCTATGGAGCAGAGGTGGGATTTGAACCCTCGACTGTTTGATCCAAAGATCAACACGCTAACCATTACACCACACTGTCCTTTAATCTAAGTAATTCACATCGTTTTGTACAGGATGTGTAATTTCAGAGCATAAGGGGGAGAGCTGGGGCACTTTGATGCAAGGGGCACAATGATTGACCGATATTATTTCAAAATCGAAAGACGTTATTCGTATACAATGTCATAACGTGTCTACACAATACACATGTATGACTACAACTGAGTTGCAACCGCTTTCCTCGCCATTTAATTAACCATTGACGACAATAGATGTGTTTTCACTGTGTCAAACTAAAAAGTTACATGAAATGTAAAAGTGTTTCAGCGTTGTTTCATAACGTTAATCTAAGATTTAAAAATACTATAGGTACGTCATTACATTCATTAGTCAGGATTGTACGTAATTTTCAAATACGTTTAGTGATTTTGTTAATATTTATTTGTTTTTTGAAAATGTCCATTGAGGTACTTTGATAAAAAATACGTTTACTAATGATGGTGTTCTACACAGTCAACGTAATTGTTTACAGTGGCTAATTCTTTGTCACTTTCTAACAAATTGAACTTTACAAAAGTTAAAAGGAGACAAATTTAACAGCGCTGTAAACATGTAATATGAATCGCACCATAAATACCATGCAGATTTAAAATTAGTATCACAATCCGTCCGATTCCGATAAATTGCAAATTTAATTGATTTGTGTGTTACTAATTTTCCAATAATTAACAAAGTGGGGAGTTTTTAAGTAGGTAGGTAGGTAGACCAGCTCTGTATATGAGTTTTTTACTAACGCAAATATAACGAGAATCGAGTATCTGATTCACTTGCTTGCTGATAATAACCGGCGTTATTTTTACAAAAGAAAACAAGTCCAAAGTTCATTGTGTTAATATTGTTTTGAAATACCTATAATAATTGTCCCGAAATCTAAAGCATTAAACTCAGTACCGTAAAATGGGGTGACTTTGACCACTGGGGTGAAGTTGACCAAAAACTAAAAAAATGTTTCAGTGCTAAATACTTTCCGTATTGATATAATTATTCGGAAGTTTTATTGCTTAAATATTAAGCTAATATATTGTCAAAAGTTTTCATGTAAACAAAATGTTTTAATTTTTATCTATACATGATACATACGAAGCCAAAGTCATATATGAAAGTTAATGAAAATTCGTAGTGCTCAAACTATCATTAATATTTGCAAAACCAGAAACTTTACGACTAATATGTTTCGTTATTTTAATAACGTGATTTTTCTGTGTCAACACTTTATTATCATATTTTACATAACTTTAATAACTGGATCGCAGTATTCTAAATATTCAACTTTGACAATATTTTTACGATTTTGGGGTTAACTTGACCGCCTGGGTGAAGTTGACTAGCTTGCAGAGTCTTGCAAAAACTTGCAGTCTTGTGTGTCTGTACTGTTCTAGCAACGCGGTTTGTTCTGATGAATGAATGTGAGTGGTTGTAAAATTGAGTTCTTAATTATTTAAAAGTGTAATTTGACGATATGCCGAGAATATATTTAGGTGCTCGAGTTTTTAAAGATTATAGTGAAGAAACATTAGAAAAATGCTTAGAAGAGGTTTTAGAAGGAAAGATAAGTGCAACTCAGGCTTCTAAAAAAATATTAATAAATACATATTAATTAATATTAATTGTACGAACCCAAAACCGGTCGCAGAGGGGAATTTTTGTTTAATTTGGACCTTTCGGCGTTTAATTTTAGCTAAAATGTTTTTTTATATTTGAAAGTAGTTTTAGTGATATTTATATACATTTTTGTTGACGTAAACTGCTTAATTTCAATCTAATTTAAAGTAAACTGTTTAATTTCTACTTTTTTGCATTATTTAGGTTGTTCGGACTTTAATGTTCGTTTTTTTTTTAAATAAATGTTTCATAAAATGTTCTTTTCATATTCCTGTGGACAAACTAACCCCAACTAGCTAAAATAAACAATTAGAATGAAAATTAAAGCTGTGGTCAACTTCACCCCATTTGGGGTGAAGTTGACTATTACGCCATTTTATTTTTTTTCTTGATAATGGTAAACAAACTAAAGATACTACTTTCCCTTAACGCTAGTACTACCTAATACCCATATTGTCAAAAAACAATATCCCTGAATTTTTGTAGTCTTCACATAGAAATTTTAGTTCAAACCTAAAAATTGGTCAAAGTCACCCCATTTTACGGTATTGACTTTTGTATAACTGTAGACACTGGTCAATAACGTTTATTTCTGTGATTTTATGTTTTGAAAACTACAGAAAAAATCGGCTAACTGGTTTGCCAGTTGTCATCTGTCAAAAATCAAAATAGATTTGAGACAAATAATTCTATCTCGCTGATAATCTCAGCTGTTGAGCGTCTATAATCCACAATGTTGCTTTAATCATATATCAGTGCTGCCAACTTTTAATCCATTCACCATTGACTAAAGACGAAAAAATATGACAGACCAAATTTTGCCAGCTGGGACTAGCTAGTGGCTACACTGGCCCACTGTGTCGCTGTGCATAGAGGTGTTTGTATACATGTCACTGAATTTTTTATTTTTGGGAGTTTTTAATGTGTTTTTAATATTTATTGTATTTTAAATTAAAATGTCGTGTAATTATGCTGAGGGTCTATCAGAATACGAAGATAAAGGTATTTTAGGAATAGATGAAGTAAGTATCTAAGGAAATATATAAATATTCGCCTTCTTCCTCGGTATTTTTAAATATGTCAAAATGTATTTTTGAATAATTTTTATAAATGAAAACTTATTAAGTAATCAATCATCAAACATAATATACCGAAAAATCAAGAAAAGTTTCAGTTTCTGTTGAATTGCATATTTGTTTAATTTAGGTTACTGAGATGTACCTATAGATTCGACGTCAATGTAGTATTAAAAGTATTTTTTTTTTGTGGAATATTAAGATATCCAATGTACCTATGTATAGGAAAGAAAAAAATTACTTTCGTTCGTCTTTCTCGAAATTTAAAATTGTTATAGATATTTAACTTAGTGTTTGAACCCATACCGAAAAAAATATTTGCAATTTTAGAAATTTGATGGTGAAGAAGAAGTGGAGAGAAAATGCAATCGTTTAGCGGATTTGATTATGCAATCTCATCACATTGTTTTACATACAGGAGCTGGAATAAGTACGTCTGCTGGAATTCCCGATTTTAGGTACTTATAAAGCTTAAAAATGTTTACCAATTATATAAAAGGGTAGTATTAAACAAAGGCATCCCTCTGGAAATGTACTACTTCAAATTAGAGCCCTAAATGACAAAAAACGAAAAATTTCTGTGGGTTTCTGTACCAGAAATAGCTTTCAGTTTTTTTTAATTTTAGGAATAATGTTTCGAGTTCAGACAGTATTAATTATTGTAAGCTCATTGATCTAAATATAAATCAAATAACATTTAAGTTGGAACAGTACTGGAATCAGAAAAAAAAACAATAATACTAGTTTAACAAAATAATAGTTATTGGCGTAACTAGTAGTCTAAGTCATTCATCGCGCTGACAGGTCATGACTTAGCCTACAAGTTGCGCCCATAATTTTATTCAACAATTGCGCGTTATTCATGTTTTAATTATAATGAGATGTTGTAAATATCTATTTATTTCTTTATAAAAAAAAACTGTCAATACTAACAGCACCAAACAGCACGATTCAATGTTTTGGTTTGAGGTTAGCCGGTTATGAATAAACTCCATGTCGAAAACATTCGGCCTCTCAATTTTAGTCTCAATGGGTAACAACGGAGTTGTTGTTACCTACTATTTCGTTACGACTCAGAAAATAGTTACGTTTATTTTCATTACTCCACAATGGCCGAGCTAGTAGGAATCTTCATTGAGTTATGACAAGTAATTGTCACCAGTCGGTAAATGGCTATTTAGGGTTCGGTTTTTAGGCATGATAAAACATGAATAACGCGCATGAGTTGAATAAATGATTTTATATTACGCCCATTGTGCATTTAGTGAGGCGGTGCTGTGGAAATGGAATTGAATTCGCTATACGGAACATCTTTGAATTCGGTTGTTTCCATTCGATAGCCTATGTCTTGAGGAAGGTTTAGGTCTACCGGCTCAGATTCGTCCAAGTGCAAATAACATAATAATTATTTTGAGTGGAGCGAGTGTGTTGTGGTATAAACTTGATTGAACGAACGAAGTAACTTGAGGTTAACTTATTTAAAGGGAGCTTTTCGATAACAAAATTTAATCTATCTGGGTGAAACCGAGCCGAACTGCTGGTTTAATAAAAAAAGACAAAACTAATAAAATATTTTTAACAAAAAAATTGAACCGACTTCACACTAAAAAGTAAAAAATAATTGCGTATTGAAATGTTTTGGAGTCGGTGTCAGCCAAAATGCAATCTATTCCGAGAACTACACCGACTCCAAAACATTTCAATACGCAATTATTTTTTACTTTTTAGTGTGAAGTCGGTTCAATTTTTTTGTTAAAAATATTTTATTTTTCTTTTTTTAGTGTTAATCTAACACTAAAAATCGGTGAACATACATAAAAAACATTATGTGTGTCTTTGAAATTTGAGAGTTTCCCTCGATTTCTCCGAATTCCACCATCAGATCCTGACTTGGTTCCGATGGGACCACCTCTGAGGTGCACTCTTTCGAATAAAAAAAAATATTTGAAAATCGGTCCATAATTGACGGAGAAATCGGTGAACATACATAAAAAAAAAAATATACAGACGAACATAGAACCTCCTCCTTTTTGTTGAAGTCGGTTAAAAACTGTTGTTCTTTATAGGGGACCAAATGGAGTTTGGACATTAGAAAAGAAAGGTTTGAAGCCTAACATAAATATATCATTTGATGACGCAGTTCCAACCAAAACTCATATGGCGATCGCTAAATTATTAGAAGTGGGTAGAATACGGTACATTGTTAGTCAAAATATAGATGGTTTGCATTTGAAAAGCGGCATTCCAAGAAAACATTTAGCTGAACTTCACGGAAACATGTTTATTGAGCAATGCAATATTTGTAATAGGTAAGATATTAAATATTTCATTGAGCTTATTAGTGTATTTGCCATAAGGCACTTACACTATTGGCGTCGGTCGGATGGCGGGACCTAGGGGTCGGACCAAAATTTCTCGACGTTTCATAACTTTCTAAGAAGTTTGGCACTATTTTTGAAAATGTTTATATATATATATGTATGTATGTATATATATATATATATATATATATATATATGTGTGCGGGCTATAACTTTCGAAGGAGTTAATCGATTTTAACGAAATTTGGACCACATGTTGGAATCCACCACCGCACGAAGCCTATTTAAAATGGGCCCAATCGGGCCACTTTAAGGGTGGTTTTTAAGGGTTGAAAAATTTTTTTGGGCCCAAAAATACTGAAAAATATTTCAGAATCGTTTCAAAATTGAAATCTAACCTACTATTAAAGATGAAAATGTGCTGCTAAAATTTCATTAAAATCGGCCCGACAGGACCGGACTTAAAAATTTTATGAAAACATCAGTTTGTAGATATGGATTTATTTAGTGAACGGTGGATTTAATTTGGTAAATTGATAGTAATATTTATATTAAGAAAAAAACATTATTTTAAGGGATGTATTAAGGGGTTAAATTTTTTATTTTGACCAAAAACAAAAGAGTTAAGTTCACGTAATAAAGCCACACTGCCTGTGTTAGCAAATACACTATATTGTCGACAGGGTTTCGCACTGCGACCCGAGTTTTTTTTCAGTTAAGGTTAGAAATAAAGAAGTAGCACAACAATTTTAGCAATTTATAATACGCGTCACGAATCTAAAAGGCTCGGAAGTTAGATGCGAATGCGGGCTTGCGCGTGTACAGTCTGTTGAAAAACTACAAGCTCGCAACTCAACAAAACTAAAATAGCAATAACAACTTGACAATAGCGTACTCGACTGTACTTTAAAGCAAGAAAGTGACAAAGGCAACGCGCGATCACAGCCAACGAGCGCACGTTCCGCGCAGGTAGCTGGGAGGTGGTGGGAGTATCAACGGCTCTAAAACGTGCCTTTGCGACGCTGTTTGTGACTAACTTCCGAACCTTTTAGATCCGTGGCGCGTATTATACCTCTAAAGCTATTGAGAAATGAAAGAACATTATTATCGTTCTTAAGACGAAATATTGTGTTCAACGTTCTCTCTAGGCTGCGCACTAATTTTTCGAAAGTTGCGCAGCCGTTTTTGTATTCTGCACACAATGAGCTTGTTCACGATTTTTTTTTTTAATTTCATTTTATAAAAGAATTGCATCTAAAAATTTCAAAAATCCTTTCTTGTTTGTGTGTTAAAATGTAATTTTTAAGAGTATTTATAAAAAAAAATTGACTTCAAACACAGGCACAGGATCCCCCTCCCCTCACTTGCCCACTTTTACGTACGTTTTGAACGTTTTTGTTCCCATATACTTTTGTACCGCGCAGTCAACGAAAAAATTAGTGGGAACATTGGTTATGACACCGGGTTGTTCACCTGATCACAGCATAAAGAAAGATCAGTAGAACCACTTGACCGTTAGCATTTTGAAAAGCGAATTTCTGTGGCCCTTACCCTATCGGCACAGCTTTACTGTGCGGGTTTATATTGTGTACAACAAGACAACTTGAGTCAACTCTGCCTTCTAAAAACATGGCGGTCTTTTAGATTTTACACTTCGACCGATTCTGCTGTCTGTGCTATGTGACCTGGTATTATTCGGTAGCGCAGAGCATAGCGTCTTGTGAAAAGTTGCATATAACCAGTCGTGATTTCGCATACTATCGCTTTGTAACAGAACAGACTGCACACACTTTCGTCATTACAGTCGGACTCATCTATCTTCAATTGATTTTACTGACAAGAAGCTAGAGAACCGCAGCCAAAGTGCTTAAGCATGCGCACAGCAGAATCGTTTGACAACTGCAACGCCAGAAAAGAGCGCCAATTTTGTTAGGTTAGGTAGTTTTTAATCTATTTGTGTGGCTGTACATGGCTCTCACCCAAGAGTCTCGGGTTCGATTCCCGATACCGGAATGATGTTAGTTTTTACTTTTTATTTTTTTTTTCACTTTGAGTCTGATTTTCTAAAAAATATATATTTAATTGACTGTCAATTAAATATACATTTTTTAGAAAAAGCCCCGGAATTGTTTTTTTAAAAACTCCACATTTGCCCCTTCCCATTTCACTGCGAGACAATTCGCATATCCCTTTATCATTCACTCCGGAATTACAATTCGCATACCCGTTTATCGTTTACCCCGGAATTATTTTTTTAAATACTCCCCCTTTCCCCCATCGCGTTTCACTGCGAGACAATTCGCATACCCCTTTATCAAAAAAAGCGGTGGTTATCAATCTTCATGAAAATGTGAGTTTTAAGTTGTAGTCTCAAAGTAAAAAAAATAAATAATAAAAAGTAAAAACAAAAATCATTCTGGTACCGAGAATCGAACCTGGGCCTCTTGGGTGAGAGCCAGGCAAGCTACCTATTACACCATAACTAAATATGTCATATATCAGAGATAGCCGCATATATTAACTAGACATTTTTGTATCTTCTGCGCATGCTAAAGCACTTTGGCTGCGGCTCTCTAGCTTGTATTTTACTGACGTAATATCAAGTTTTAGTCCCTACTCCTCACGTAAAGTGTCTCCTTCTACGCTGCTCAGCCAATGGAACATGAAAGCGTTTAACCTCAAATTAATAAAGGTTTTTTCTGATTGGTCTCTGACTGCCATGAAGTGAGGATGATTGAGTAGTTGAAAATACACGAGTCGATTGGTCCCGACAGGTTGAAAATACTGTACTTGTACGATTGTTTCAAATGCAGTTATCAAAATTGGAACTGTTTTCACTATGTATATGGCGCGATTCTCAGCATAATTAAAATAACTTTGAGATCTAATTATAAACTATTTGTGATTATTTTCAGACAATTTGTAAGAAATTCAGCGACGTCCAGTGTAGGTCAAAAATGTTTAGAAATTCCTTGCAAAGTTTCGAAAGATTCTGGTAGACCGTGCCGAGGCAAACTTCACGACACAATACTCGACTGGGAGCATAATTTGCCTGAAGATGATTTAACACTGTCAGACTGGCACTCTAGGTATTAAATCTTGTCACGCTTGATGGTTCTTAATTTTTTTTCTTTGAGAAATTGTATGAGAAGATCGTTTATATTTTCCAGCATTGCAGATTTAAGTATATGTTTAGGTACGACATTACAAATAGTTCCAAGTGGAAATTTACCTTTAAATACAAAGAAAAATGGTGGGAAGTTGGTCATCGTCAATTTACAGCCAACTAAATATGTAAGTAGTGTTTCCATTTAAAGATATTTAAATAATCTATCAAACAATAGTTCGTAGTGATGTATCGTTAATATGCCATAATATCCGCTCTCAAACTTAGTAGTGACCTCTCTAAAGGCCGCTGCACACGAGGCTAAAAACGCTGCTAGATTCCTTGAAGGAGTTCTGCTAGCCGGTAGGCTGGGTTCGAAGCTAGAAATGACGTCACTGCGGACTGCCTTGCTAGCTCAGAAGATAGGTTTTAAAATTAGAACAGGGGCTATTTTTCCCTGCTAGATTTGTCGCTGGGTGTGAGCAAGAACCAATCAGGAAGCAGTATTTTCACGTGGGCACTTGAACACCCACATGGCGTCATTCTGCCAGACCACAGACACGTTTTGCTCTGTGTTTATATTCGAACTGTCACTGCGCGCGCACCAGTTCTATCCACAAAACACGCTTGAAAAATAATCTCGTGTGAAGCGAGCACTTAACAGCAATCAAGAAAACCAGCGCTAGAAAACTAGTAGGCAAATCTAGCAAGGAATCTAGCAGCGTTTAAGTATTTATTCTGTAATTATTGCATTATAATAAACTTAGTTGTTTCAAAGAACAAAACGATAGTAACAAACTTTGTTAATACAAAATTGCAAACTACAGCCAGAGAAGAGAGACTATAGAAGTTCAATCCTGTGTTATATTTGATGATCACCATAAAGCGCCATTCCCACCCCAATTGTCATGGCGATGCGGCGCACTCAAGCTTCAATTTAAAAAAAATCAACAGAAATTGATGAATTTCTTATACAGTGGAGACGCGTTAATCCGAACCTTCATAATCCGGATTCTTTGGTAATTCGGACAGTCGTTTGATAGTATTATGTACATTGTAGTCCGGATTTTTCCAGTTTCAGTAATCCGGATCATAATACTTAGTTATTGAGTAGCTGTACCGGCACTATTTGCGTCAATACTATTGGCCGGCGGTGTGTTACAAACAGTTGCATACATATTTGTTGCCGGAGAAGTGAGAGAAGTTAGGTGGTTTTAGTATGTATGTAGTCGTTATCAAACTCAGATAGAAATACATAGAGAACGCACTATGGCGCCGCGTAAACGATCACACGTTACTTTATCACTGCAAGTAAAAAACGAAATTCTTGACAAATTAAAAAAGGGAGACTCAAATAAACAGTTAGCCGCAAAATATGAGCATTTTAGTTTGTTTTCTTAATAATTGAAATTACATCCAGTAATCCGGACATTTTGATAATCCGGATCAGCTGTGTTTTAATTAGTCCGGATTATCGCGTCTCTACTGTATTTATTTTTATCTATTTTCATACACTGACACTAAGCCTGGATTGTTCTGTCATCTAACAGAAACAAGACAAACTAAAATTTTCGGCCGCACAGTTCCATTAGAAATTAACTTCTATACAGTATCTCTTCTCTGCTACAGCTATTATAAAGATTTTTCTCGTTATAACCGAAATATCGCTATATCCAGTGTTCTACTGTATTCAGAAAATTTGAAAATATTTTTTTTATTGTTCACAGGATCGTAGAGCAGATTTAATAATACATTCATATGTCGATGATGTTTTATCGATTGTTATGAAAAGGTTAGGTTTAGAAATAAGTGAGTATGATCGAAAATCAGATCCAACGAAGAATACAGCAGAAGTTATGGAATGGACGATAAGTAAACATGATATTAAATATGTCGAAAATCTGTACACATTAGCTATGAAAAATAGACCAAAACAAAAAGCAAGAAATAAAAAACGTAGTGTCCAGTTGAGGAAAAATAATAGTGAATTCAAGGAGGTTGATATTAATGAAATTTTAAAAAAAGGAAAAGAAGAGGATGAAAAAGATTTTAAACGATTCAAATTTGAAAATGATACGAAAGAAGTTTTATTGACTAGTGATGATTTCAAATGCAAATTTGAAAATTTCGACGATAAGAAAACTATAGATATAAAACCGAACACTGCCGATATAGAAATTATTACTTTGGATTCGGATTCAGAATCAGAAAAATCATGAGAGTATTTTTATTTCACTATTGTGTAGGAAATATACTACTACCAAACTCAGAATGAAGGGCGAGCGTTTTGATATTGAAAGCATATTATATGGAATAGTTATTTTATCTTGTTTTTTGCAAGAGTAAAGAATGCTTGTATAAGATTAGTAATAACCGCAGAAGACCACACTGGAGTCCAATAAACAAATTGGTAAAAACAAATTAGTGCATTTTTAAGGCCATCAACTGCCAGGATTATCTGAGATGAGTATTGATTCTTATTAGTTTATACGCCATATGGCACATACACTATTGCCATAGAATAAAGACTATATATACAGAAACTGCACTCTACTGTCGGCACTTATTTTTAAGTAAGCCATACACGCTGCGGTCTACCGGAGAGGTTACCTGTACAGGTTTGCCTGCGCATGTCACCCGAACGTCGGTATTGTGTATGGGGACGTTCCGGTGTACCGGTGCGGTCTTCAGTTCTTTTTGCGATGGCATCGATTGAAGACGATGACGCGCTGGCATTTTTAGCCCTTGCTTTAATTTTGAAGATAAAAGATACAAAAACAGTGAAAAGGAAGCAATTTTTTATAAGCTGTCTCCCTTTTTCCACGATCGTGGTATTCTTTGCTCTTAATTCACCATAGGCAGGGTTCAAGTTTATAAAGTTCTATAAACTCGGCTATTACTCTATGTTGCTTTTCAGTACTTAACGCCATTTTATAACAAAATCTATGTACAAACACGTACTTTCCAGTACAAAATTTGATAGAGAACTGAGACCTGTGCAGACTTGTCGGCACACACGCACAGGTACATCGTACGGTGTCACCTGAAAGAATTGATTTTCGATCTTGCACCGGTCGCCTGTACAGGTTAAAAAAACTGCACAGGTCTAGTCCCACACACGCTCCGGCCTACCTGCGCAGGCATGTCTGTGCAGGTAGACCTCTCCGGTAGACCGTAGCGTGTATGGCTTATTTTTAGACAACAATTTCATTGACCTTGAGACAGCCAATCACAAAAGTGTGTGGTGTTAGTCCCTTCCACAAGATTTACCATATATAGTCAGCAGAGTTTTGCCTGCAAGCCAAGTAGTTTTTTTTTCAGTAAGGCCCTTCTCACACGAAGCTACTCAAATGAAACTAAACTGATTACTAACTAAAATCACTAACTAGTTAGTAACCAAACTTTGCACACGATGCTACTCAAATCATTGTTTAATCACTTGTTTCATTTGAGCTGTCAATGTTTTCTGCATCTGAATCAAGTGATGAGGATATTATTTTATATTATTATAATCAAAAAAGGCAACGACGAATGAAAAAACGCCAATATTGGATTCATCCTTATATAGAAAAAAATTTAAATTGTAGGGCATTTGTTGCTGCCAAAGAGCTACGGGAAAATGATGCGAAATTTTTGGCATTCTATAGAATGTCCAAAGAAACATTGTATCCACGCTTTTTCCGTCTTATCTTTTCGAGAATAATCACTTAACGTGTAATTATATAGGCAAGGATGCCTTTTGACAGCTTCTATACCAATTTTAAATTTTGGATTGGATCAGCCATTTTTGTTGTTTTATTGGTAACTGGTTAGTAACTAGTAGCGTGGCGACCAGCACGCCGCGTCGCTTGAAACTGATCACTAACTGGTCACAAACTGATTACTAACCGATAGCGCCGTGTGCGAACCTCCATTGAAATACTAGTGCTAGAGACTGATTTGTAACTCGAGTTAGTAATTGGTTTCGTTTGAGTAGCTCCGTGTGAGAAGGGCCTAAGTCTACCTGGTTTTTTATTGCCGGTATGACTTTTTTGAAGATTTCAAACAATTTCTTTAAACAAATCCCAAATGAGAATAAAATTTGAGAGAAATAGCAAGAAATGAAAGTTATCGAGGTCCGCTAGACCCCAGTGTGGTGTTTGAAGGTGACTGATTGCGGTGTTTGAGCATTAAATAAAACGTGAAATATTGAATGTGATGCAAATCAAACTCTATAAGTTTGTTCCAAGCAGTCTTGTACACAGTCTTGTTACTGCGCAAGACTGTCTTGCGCAGTATCGATTTTTGAGCTAGTGCGCAAATTAGTCTTGCGCAGTGACAAGACTGTGTACGGTTTTATTACCGTTCACGGCTGCTTGGAACGAACCTAATACTAATATATAAACAAAAGTTCCCATTCACATCTGTCCGTTTAAAACAGATGAATCGCTGAACGGATTTGTATGCGACTTTTACCATTCGATAATTTATTTCCGGAGGCAATTTTAAGTCTATAGGTCCAGATTCGCCCGGCTGTAAATCATATCGACTCTAAATTGGAGATCGAAAGAGCTAAGCGAGTATGTAATGTAATAATTTATTAAGTTTGACGAATTGGAGAAGCGAGTGCGTAAGCTATTAACTCAATCGAACGAAGGGAATGTGATCTTGCAAGCAAACAACTTATTTAAAAGGTGTCTTGAGATAAATTTAATCTACACGGGCGAAGCCAGACCGGATAGTTAGTATATAATATAGTAAACTTTTAAGATAATGTAACGTACGTTGGAAACAGTGAAAGTATAGCTATTGAAAAATGAATAACTTTTCTTTCATTCTCAAAACTGTAAAATGTTTAATAAAATTGATTAATAATAGAGGTCTTAAAACACGTGCGTCTGTGTATGTGGACCAAAATGTATTAATTCAGTTCGGTTAAAACAATACCTCTATTTAAGGGACACGTATAATGTGATCCAAGCTTTACAAATATAATTTGTACGCGCGCATTTTTGACTATTTTTCAACGGAATAACGTTGCTACGGAATTTAGGCAAACATAGAAGTGAATATGTTTTTTTAAAGAATTAAACATTGTAGGTACAATGAGTACTTGTCTACTCTATTTTATTTAAAAATAGACGCTCATGTAGATATATTTATAAATTATTGAATTTATACTGGAATTTTTAATTTAAATTTTATTTTAAAATTAGTATATTACACCACAAGGGCCAAAAATGTGATATTTTTAGCTGAGGGCATCATGGCGCGAAGGGCAAGGTATCATACTTTCGGCCAGTGTGGTGTATACTATTTTTCTTGATACCTCAGTCGTAAGCATGCTTTTTAAATACATTAATTAATTAATTACTTATTAATTGCATAAAAACACATAAATTGTAAGTAAAAAGTTTTGAGGTCATACGTAAAAACACGAATGACAGCTGTTCGCGACTATTAGTTAAAATGTAATAGGGTTGCTATGGAAACGACATCTAAACAATAGTTGATTGATTGTTTTTGCTTTACTACCGCCCGAACGTACGAACTTCCCGCATTGGTGCGTGTAATCCTACCAAGGAGTAAATGTAGACTTTCTGCCTTACAATTGATGCTGAAAGTATGCGCTTTCGATCGAGGTATGAAGAAATAAAACTTTTCAATTTTGAATGTTGATATCACATAATTTAGGTAGTTACATTTAGCTGAATAACATGCATTTTTTTATGTATTCAAATTTTGAACAATATATATTTTACTTTCAGTTACAGTAAAAATAGTCACGAAACATGGTATAATAATTATAGGTAATATGTATTCAAATATCTATTTCCAATGGCGGACTGGTCCACTAGATAGATGCTCAGCAGGCTCCCCCAAAGTAGCATCAGGCCCCCAAAATCGTAAACTAGTATATTTAATGCTCTTTACAATTTAAGCTTTCATAAGTGATCATGGGTATGCGACCCCCCAAAAAAGGACAAACCTTTATTCTGGTTTATCAATATTTATATGTATATACATCTTAAAGTTTATACTTACCATTGGCCCAGTGGGCCCTTAAAAACCCAGTCCGTCCCTGTCTATTTCGATATGTGTTGTAAACAAATTTAACGGAAATTAAAAGTTTTTGAAATTATAAGAAATTACTTATTTAGAGAAGTATTGGTGAATTTCAATGAAAAATACAATTGACTCTCACCACACTTTTACGATACTCTATTATGCATCGTAAAGATTTGACATAATTTGGTTTCAGCGTTAGTGTATCTGTATCGATACACTTTTGTTTGGAAAAAGCAGAATTCAAAACTTCCCTGATTTGCTCAAATCGTCTGCTTTGAAGTAAGAGGTTTAATACTTTTGTTAAATCCACCCTAGGCCCGGATCTAACCCTTAATCCACTCCTGACTAAAAGCTTATCAAAATTACTACAGGCGCTTGTGATGCAAGTATAGTACGCGCCACAGAACTAAAAGGTTCGGAAGTTAGTCACAAACAGCGTCGCAAAGGCACATTTTACAGCCGTTGATACTCCCACCACCTCCAAGCTACCTGCACGGAACGTGCGCTCATCGGTGATTGGCCGTGATCGATCGTTGCCTTTGTCACTTTCCTGCTTTAAAGTACAGTCGAGTACGCTATTGTCAAGTTGTTATTAAGTTCGTTCCAAGCAGCCAGCAAACAGTTCCGAAACCGCCACCCACATGCGCACTAGGTAAATCGAAGTTGTTAGTGGCGATTTTAGAACACGTTTTACCTACTGCGCATGCGGGTGACGGTTTCAGAACCGTTTGCTGGCTGCTTGGAACGGACCTATTGCTACATTAGTTTTGCCGAGTTACGAGCTTGTAGTTTTTTAACAGACTGTACAAGCGCAAGTCCGCATTCGCATCTAACTTCCGAGCCTTTTTGATTCGTGGCGCGTATTACACTAAAGTTTTATTACTTACCACTTAAATTTTAGTTTGTTTCTAAATTATTTGGCAAATTCCTTCCAGTAATTTACTGTTAGATGCATATTAGGGCAATTAAAAAGGAAAATTATATTTTGATGTTGGTCATTTATTTAAAAAAAAAATTACACATTTTCCAAATGTTTTTATTTAAGTGGAATAAACCTACTGCTGTGAGTGGCACCAATACCGGGACGTCCGTGTTTAACAGGTTTGTAAGTCACACTGAATTCACCAAGATAGTGGCCGATCATTTCTGGTTTAATTTCAACTTGATTGAAAGCTTTTCCGTTGTATACGCCTACAATGGAACCGACCATCTCAGGAACGATGATCATGTTTCGCAAGTGAGTTTTGACAATTTCTGGTTTTTCGTTTGGCGGAGCTTCTTTCTTTGCTTTACGCAGTTTCTTGATCAACGCAAGAGGCTTGCGTTTTAAACCACGTGAAAAACGCCTACGAGCACGCGAATTCATCAACTCTACGAGTTGTTCTCTGAAAAATAAAATGTTCATTTTTTTAAATTTGATAACGATGGCTTGGAACAAATAATATCAACTTGTGTTCCCCGGACTGAATTTGCTGCGATGTATGAATTAGCGCATTGGTTTGGATAACTTTAGAATTAAATAGTCAGTCCCTATTATACTTTGAGGCTTTAGTTGGAATTTATTATTTGAATATCCAATTGGCGAACGTAAAATTTAAGTGCTATCTTAGATAAAAGTTTAAACCGAGGTACGCCTATGCAGTATGCATTCAAAACTTTAATTTCAATTTGTGTGATCATATGGCAATTATATTGGAACACCTTTTTTAGGTTATGTTTATGGCAAAAAAAGTTACTCACGTTGGCATATCCAGAAGTTGATCCAGGTCAACCCCGCGATATGTGAATTTACGAAAAGTCCTTTTCTTTTTTTGAGTTTCATCTACCTAAAAAATAAAACAAATCAGTAAAGCGATTTAGGACATAACATGTCATGAAGACATAAATAATCGAGGTTAACTTTACAGTAACTATGAAATATTATAAATTCTAAATACGTACTTTTTCTGCCATTGTGAGGAATTATACTTTCACGGATTTCCTATAAAGATTACGACACTTTTAAACGATTAATATAAATTTGCCAAATGGGCTCACTTTCACGACTCCATGAAATATTTCGAAGAAGTTCTACTTTACCCCGCCTGTAGTTTTCCGGCGCTGTAAAAGCAGTGTTAACAACACAACATTACAAAATTAACTATAAAAACTCTCCTTGTTTCAATTATTACCCAGAATGCCCAGTAACATTATTACCTCCATATCTCTGCCTCCATTGTTATTATTAAATAGTGAAGTGTCACTGTCATTGCATGTCTATTGTCTGACGTTTTTTTGGAAAAATACGATATTTGATGTAAGTTTTTATTTGTTGCGTGTACGGTATAATCGTATTATTGCTAATGTTTCGTTTTGAAGATATTTCTTAAAATAAATAAGCTGCATTTTGAACTTATTACAAACTAATGTCAACATATTCTATTCCAACAGTGATTACTTTTGTGTTTTGTTAATTTCAGAAGGTAAAAATTTGCAAATAACACGTGTAAAATGGTTGTTTCATTAACTCTTGGCGTAAGATTGCTACCCAATAACTTTCAACGAATCAAAATAGAAGGAATCGATCTGGAAGGAAAAGTAGAAAACTTACGAAATGAAGCGGCCAAAAAAATAAATCACGAAAAAGACAGCATAGGTATGACACATTTTAATAATGTTTTAAAACAGTTATTAAGGAAGTACCCTCGATAAATGAATTAACAAACAGAAAATTACGAAAATTTGCTAATATGTCAAAACCTTTTCAAAAATGACTCAGTTAAATTTTTGTGATTTTTGGTTTACTTTGAAAAAAGATATTGATAATTTTATTTCGCTGCACTTAACATGGAGTCTTATGGAAATCTGTGATTTTGACGCACTCCATTATTTATTACGTTGGAATCGACAAACAGATTTTGATAAAATTTTCAGGAAATATAAACGAATATTCTATGAACATTTTTCTTTTTCCAAAATGTATAAAGCTTGCTTATGTTAATAGAAATAACTAAAACAAAGCCGAGCTTTTTAGCAATTCATAAACATGGCAACACCGCAATATTATAGTTTGTGGCGCGTCATTCAAAGGTAAGTTACGAAACTGCAGGCTGCAGTTTTGATATCGTAAAAACATACGTAAATTGAGTAAATGCTAAAAGCATAGTATTCCAAAAAATGATAGTATATTATTATTTCCGAAATGACAGGAATAAAGAAAAGCATTTTCATAAATTAATGCGAATTTGACACCGCATGCTGACTTATGCTGCGTACATAAGCACTTGTAACTATGGCAAGGCATGCGGTGTTGCCAAATTATATACTACGTTACTCAAGTAGAAGACTGAAATTCTTTGACTTACTGCATACCGAGGGTACTTCCTTAAAACAAACCAATACCTTGTCTACATTTCAAATGTTTCACACTGTCGCTATTTTTTTTAGAATTAATATATTGTGGGAATATACTAGAGGATAACGAAATTTTGTCATCATATGGGGTGAAACCGAATGTAATGGTACATTTGTTAAAGAAGAAATGCTTAGACACTCCAAGAACAGTACGCAAACTAACAGAAGCTGACGTTCAACAATTGGTTTTAGCTTTCAGAGCGTTTAAATTATCACCAAATTACCGAACCGCTCTACAAGTAAGTCGAACGTGAATCAGGGTTGGCTCAGAAAAATCTCCAAATTGTATTTCCGTGTTTTAAAATAAATACGTCACGCGAACACTACAGAACCATTCTATGGAACCTTATCATGTACAGCAATAAAATAAAATCAAAAAACAAACTAAAAAACGATATTATTTTCATGGACGTGTTCCGTAAATGTACTAAAAAGAACAAAACAATTATTTTATTTAGAATCATAATAATAAGTATTTTTGGAGATTTCTCGACCCCCCTTCCCCCTTTGGTGAGATGTGTGATTTTGCTCGACCCCCTCTTTCCTCCCATGATCTCACTTAAAATTTTACAAAATGCGTATTTTTAATGTAAATACGGTAATCTGTACTTAATTGCGTTTAATTTATTGAAAAAAAAAACATAATTTGTTTAATTCTTTTTATTTAACGTAATTTTACTTTATCTCAGTTTTCTCCCAATTTTACACTGTTTCTTGCGTAAAAAAATTACGTAATATTTGCTGAGACTCCCCTCTCCCCGACTTGAGATTGGATGAGGTTCGGCTCGACCCCCCCCCCCTAAAAGTCTCACGTAATTACTGCTTAATGGACTAGTATTTTATGGCACTAAAAAAATAATTCTTAATTCTTAAATATAGAAATAGGTGCATTTTTTTGCACTTTGTTGTTTAAAAAAATTGAACTAGGGTCAGTCAGAATAATTGTCCACTAGCAAAGCAGTTACCAGTCTGGGACTGATAGGCAGATAATAAACAAGCAATGTTTATCTATCAAATAGTTCCTATATAACATAAAAGAAATAAAATACAATAAACAGTACCTGAATTAATTAAATCTAGAATACAGTAAGTACAATTTCATTGATAGTTAAACAACACCCGCAAAAATAACAATATTACAACTACACAAAAAATTTCTACAACAATCCGGATTTTTGCCAACCTTATGAGAATGTAATCATTTTTTTAAAATGAAAATTCAATATCTATTCTATTATCTTTCTATTAGCGTTTGTCGCGACCAGAAGTACTTGAGAATATAATGGCTGCAACTCCCGGATTATCAGAAGATCCAGTAGCCATTGCAATGATTCAAGATCCGGAACTGCTCGTACACATGACCGACGCTGATACTGTACGTCGTATAGCTGATTTGCATCCCAGCTTAGCAGATGCCGCGAATCATATAGCCGCTGCAGTTCATGAAGAGGCCGCTAATATTAATCCAAACACTCCCGGACCAAGCTCCGGGTACTCATATTCTTTAGAAGCCCTGTCAGATGATGAAGAAATGGATTCTTCCAGTAGCGACGGGCAATCGTCAGGTCGTCAAGGTTATTCATCAGGTATGCCATTTTTTTTTTATCTTAAGGCCGCTGCACTAGAGGCTAGAAAAGCTGCTAGGAGTTCTGCTAGCTGGTAGGCTGGGTACGAAGCTGGAAATGACGTCACTGCGGGCTGGCTTACTAGCTCACAAGATAGGTTTTAAAATTAGAACAGGGGCTATTTTCCCTGCTAGATATGATGCTAGGTATGAGGAAGAACCAATCAGGAAGCAGTATCTTGTCACGTGGGCACTTGAATAAACGCCCGCAAACCAACATGGCATCGTTCTGGTCAGAGTCAGACAACAGACACGTTTTGCTCTGTGTTTATATTCGAACTGTCACTGCGCGCGCACCAGATCTATCTACAAAACAAGCTTGAAAAATAGTCTCGTGTGAAGCGAGCACTTTAACAGCAATCAAGAAAACTAGTAGGCAAATCTAGCAAGGAATCTAGCAGCGTTTCTGGCCTCGTGTGCAGCGGCCTTTAGGTGTAATGACTTTCAGTATAAAAACAATTGACATTGAACTGTTGAACTTATGATAGTCTGAAATTGTTCCATATTTTGGCCAGTATACCTTAAAAATTTCGCTTTTATTAACTTTACCCGTATGTATTAAATATGCATCTCGGTATGAATGGATGTATGTATTAGACCGATTTTTTAACGACTATTTTTTTTTTTTTCAATCCCGACCTAAAGTATTATTGGAAATATAAAAAAGAAAATTCCCTCCAAAGATGAACTCTTAATTTTAATATTAAGTACTTTCCCTTAGCGTGTAAAGATTCCCCATCTAAAATACACGTAAAACGACTCTTGAAAAAAATTATTTACTTATGACGTTTTCGGCATTGTGAACTGCCCCGGGGCAGGGCAGGCCGAATGAGTAACTATTGGTTAAATAAACAATAAACAAATTTATTCAACACGCGTGAGTAATATATAATTTCGCGGCCCTGCTAAATTCGGGAGAAATAATAAATTACTTCATGTTGACGCGTAGAGTGCTAATAATGAGCCGAAACTGCACGGTAATATATTACTGCATAGTTTCGGCTCATTATTCGCACTCTACGCGTCAACATGAAGTAATTTATTATTTCTCCCTCTTTTATCAGGGCCCCGATTACATATTACTCGTGCTAGTTGAATAAAGTATTATGTGCGACTATTGATCGAAGGAGAATATTCCACTCACGTGTTACCGCACTCGCTATGCTTGTGCGGCAAATTTCACGCTCATGGAATCTTCTCCTTCTCTCACTAGTCGCACAATAGGTATACTATTCTTTAACCAATAGTTACCCATTCCGCCTGCCCTGCCCCGGGGCAGTTCTAGATGCTGAAAACGCCGTTAGAAAGGAGGTGATATATTATGAGTGGGCTAGGGAAAAATAATTTGTATTAGATATGTCAAAATAATTAAGATTAACTTTTGTTATCAAATTAAATAGTAAATGTGTTAACCAATAAATTCGCTCGATTTTAGAGCAACAGTACGGCTAGTCAACATTTTCTTTATCAACGTGTTGTTCTAGGTATTACCGTAGCACAGTTAGAAGCAGCACTGGCGAGTGCGACGCCTTCCGCTACAACGCCAGGACCATCGTCAAATTCTAACAATCTCATCACACGGGAAATGTTCTCGCACGCCATGCAACAAGCATTTGGCAATGTCGGTGGTACAAGTGTAACCCCAAGTGACGGAGAAGAGACTTTGGATCAGATTGCAAGACGATTGGCACCGCAATTACAACAAATGAGAGAATTAGGACTAACTAACATTGCTACTAATATTCAAGCATTGCAAGCCACAAATGGTGATGTCCAAGCTGCTATTGATTTAGTTTTCAGCGGGGTTATGTCACCTGATTTATGAATGTAATTATTTGTACCATATGGAGAGTTAATCTTTTTTCTTTTTACTTATGATTAGTTTGGAATATATACATTTGTGTAAAATATTCTTTTAGTTTATTTATTTTTTAACACCGTCCACTATAAAGCAGGAAACCAAAAACTAATGCATTAATCACAAATGCACAGTTGTCCACATGACTAGCAGAGGCCCACTTAACACCTGTTAAAAGTCTGGCAAATATTTTAATAATAAAAAAATTGGTTGTCTGTAAAGTCGGTTTACGGACGATAGTTTTACGTGATAACGTATTCCGTAATACATAACCTAAACCTCCCAAAATTTGGTTTCAATCCGCTTATCCTTGGTGTCGGAATGATAAGAAATGTCAAAAGTGACGTTTGCAACTGTCAAAGTATTATGTTCTAATAATAATTAGTTATTCCAATACTTAACTTAGAAGGCGTTGCATTTCACAAAATACTAATGTCAAAAAATTGAATTAAACATTAGAAATGCAGCCGTTTTCATGTTGCATTTATACAGCTATTTTTCTATATAAATTTGTATAAAAAAACTGTTTAGGCAAATTCTGTTATACGAAATCTATGTAAAATGTTCTCCTCTTTCGTTTAAGACTGGTTTCAAACCGATCTGATTTAAATTGAGCGAGAAATTAGCAAAAAGCACGCACAGGGTCAGGCGGAACGTTACGCGTTACGAACGTTACACTTTTTCGTGCATGCAGCCGGTGTTTTATCAATTTATAAGATTGGTGATTCATCAATTTATAAGACGTTATCACGTCAAAAAAGCGAGTGTGAGTAAAACTTCTTCCTGCCATATTTATTTTAAATATATTTATTAAGAATAATGCATAAATACTTCAAATTTGCTGTTGTTAAATTCATAAACGAACAATAATATGCAGTCAGTTCGTCTCGAAGTTTATCGGACACAATATAACCTCACTCTGTAACACATATCTACAAAGACGAAATGTTAAGAATATAATTTTTGATTAATTAATAGGCAAAATATGTATATTTATTTATTAGCATAATTTATAATACATTTAAAAGGATTTATTAACTAACCTGCATTATTTCCCGTTACAAAATGCATCAAAATTCGATGAAATGTATTTTTGATACAAAAACAATTGTTTTCATTTTAAACGTCAAATAGGTAGTTGTCCAAAAAAAAAAAATTTCGATTAATGCTCCGTCTTTGACGCACTCACTAACTTCCTCTCAACTTCCAATATACGAAACGTAACTCTCTCTCTCTTACTATCTTCACTAACTTTATATCTCCCTCTCAACTCCGTTCGCCTTGAACGATCACGTACCATCGCGATAATGCACTTCCGTAAACGATTTCATCAAGCATCGCGATGATGCACTTCCGTAAACGATTTCGTCAGGCATTTACCAGCTTACTCCCCAAGTCAAGCGTGTCTAAAGGAGTTTTACTTCAAAAATATTTAAAAAGCTGTGCTCAGTATCATAGCTATAGATTCTAATTTCGAGTCCTCAAGAGTTAGTTGTACTCTATACATACTACAAATCGCAACCCCTGTTGGGTGTGTCGTATAATGCATTATTTTTAGCAATAACAGTCTGCTAAAATCATAACCCTTCCTTTTTGGCTTTTCCACAGTCAGGTACAAAGTTGTGTTACATTGAACAATGAAAAGAAATTAACAAGAATATGCTAGAAATAATGACTGACAACTTTTCTACGTGTGCGTTTATGAAGTTGCCTATCGGCCGGGTGCAGAGTATAGAGTGGGGACAACTGAATCGATCGCAGCGTGAGCTGTGGACTAAACGAGCAATAATTCATGCAACGGTTATAGAGTATGGTTTCATGTGGCCGTCAGATGGCGTTTATCGTTTATCGTTCATTAAGAACATATATCTATTAATTAACTTAAACTATATGAATCATTGTCTATCTACTCAATGTGCGGTGAGCGAACACAACGAAGCGTATCGAAAATATATCTGCGTCTCTTTCTTCGATGTAATTCCCTGATTTCTTCGATGATAGGATTGGTTGATGTACTTGCATTCAATCTGAATAAACTTATAAAGTATCTCTGTTTCAAAAACTTCGTATTTTCTATGACGTTAACATGGGCGTGCCCAGCTTTTGGCCCAGGAGGGGGCAAATTAGAAATTTCTTAAGGCGGGTCCCCCGTACTTGTTTTACCTTCCAAGATACGCCAGTTCTTACGGCTTAAAAAAAGACAGAAGTATATGTTTGCACCCTAATAGTTCGATTGCGATTTTATTCCTACAGTATAGAATAAAAGTATATGATTAAGGGTGCGTTCCGATATACACTGGGAGCACTGTACAGTGTGACGTCAATTCAGTATACTGTGAAGCCGTTCCTTTATAGCCAGTAATACTGGTTACTATTTAAAACGGAACGCACTCCAGTATACTGTCAGCATCGTTTTTTGACGCAGTTTTCAAATGAGCGTATTAAAGATTTCTAATTAAATAAGCTCAATTTTTGCAAATTTTCCATTATTTTCAGAAGTCCAAAATAATTTCAGAATTTTTAATGTCAACTGTTTAGCACTCAAGCGGCTTTGACTGATCACGTGATCAAAGTACTGGCGAGTACCTTACCTCGAAAACGCCAGTGCTCGCAGTAGAAATATATGGTTATTTATGACGTCATATATTTCCCTAGGGTACTGCGGCAGTATACTGGCGTTCATAACGGAACGAATTTTTCTACAGTAAGAGCACTGGGCAGTGCTCCCAGTGTATATCGGAACGCACCCTAAGAAGCTTCGCGCTTTATAACAATAATGACAACGCAGTTCAATCCCGCTCTATGGCTCGCTAGCGGCACTCGTAATCTTCGTGGAAGTAAACGTCGAGTACCTAAAAGTCTAAACATTTCGATAATTAACGGTTTCGTTTAATTATTATTACAGTTATTTAAGAAATACTCATTTGACACAATGCTATTGTAATTTGGTAAATCTTTAGGATGTACTAAAATTTAGACGTACCGTTTTCATTTTGTTTTTAATTTTCTCACTTAACCTCAAGGAAAGTACATTTTTCGCTCAACTGTTTAAACGAGTACTTTGTGTAGAGTAACGCCATCTAGCTTTATCTACAAAGGATCCGTCCATCCATGGATGTACACTCTCCTGGACATGCCTTCGCTATAATCGTTGTAGTTGTTCTTCAGATTCACTGAAGTGTGGTAGGAGGTTAGAGTTGCGTTGTGGCCATCTCTATTCTTTTCTGTACACGTACGGTTGAGGTCAAGGTACTGTTTTGAGTGAGACAGAGATGACCACAACATCGGTCTATCTTTTTCTTTCGGAGGAGGCATAATATACTTTTATTTATATACCAAGCATAGGAGAATAAAATCGCTATCGAACCTATGGAGGGTAGAGGATCAGGAGAACAATCTCTATGTATGAAAAGCATATATTGAATAATTTACTATATGAATCATTGTCTAACTATTCAATGTGCGGTGAGTGAAAGCAACAAAACGTATCGAAAATATATCTGCGTCTCTTTCTTCAGTGTCATTTCCTGATGTCTCCGATGATAGGATTGGTTGATGTACTTGCATTCAATTTGAATAAAGTATCTCTGTTTCAAAAACTTTGTCTTTTTCTATGACGTTAACATGGGAGTAACTATTATTGCTCTGTGGGAGTACCTACGTAGTTCTTGGCCCAGGAGGGGGCAAATTAGAAATTTCTTAAGCTGGGTCCCCCGTGCTTGTTTTGCCCTCCTGGATACGCCAGTACTTACGGCTTAAAAAAAGACAGAAGTATGTTTGAATCCTACTGGTTCGATTGCGATTTTATTCCTATGCTCAGTATAAAATAAAACTATATGATATATTAGCATAATAGCATGGAGTATATCTCTTTTTATCAAAAGTTTTATACCTTTATCTATGGCGTTAGCCAATCAGAATCAACGAGCTCTTACGATTTAAAAAAAGACTGAACTACAGAAGTATATGTTTGCACCTTAATGGTTCGATTGCGATTTTATTCCTATGCACATTGAGTAGATAGACAATAATTCATATAGTTAATTATTAGATATATGCGTAATTATTACATACATTGGAGGACACTTTTTACACCGATAGGGCATGTCCAGGAGTATACATCGATGTGTCCATCAAATCGAAGTAAATATTTAAATATTGCGTTCGAAGTCCGTGATCCAACAATAAAGTTATGAGTTATTCAAAAAGTTGACAGTTTCTACTTTCGGATTCAAATAATGGAATTTTGTGTCGCTAGCGTCGAAGCGCGGGAAATACAAACCTATTGTAGACACATGACGTTATTGACATTGTGACGTATTGCGCACACATAGATAATATTTTATTATTTATATACGGGATGCTCTCCACAATGCGGCACCGCATCTATAATAATAGTAGAGTAGTGATGTGTCCTAATGACACTTTATTGGGAGCTGGCTCCGTGCGCTTCGCTCACTAAATAGAGTCGCTCAGAGGGAGTCGTTCAATGGAGCGACACTAGACAGTACGCACTACACAAGAGTGCAGACTGTAGAGGTGTGAACTGTCATCATGGAGTCATGTAGCATTGCACAGCACAATACACACACTCAGCTCTGAGCTCATTTTAATATGATACTGATCTTATATTATTCGCATTTCGGATAAACTATAAAGTATAATAACAGTTTAACAATAATAATGTTTATTGTTACAATATTATATCTTTGTCAACGACGTCAATGTGAACGGTTTAAGTCACTGTAAACAATGTGTCATTCAACATTAAACGACTCAGCAAAGATAACTCCATACGTGCAAAGTTCACTAGTGTGTCTGTGCCCTGTGCTGTGTGCGCTCTGCAAATGTGCGAATGCAACAGTACAGAACAGCTCAGCACAGAGCAATGGCGCTCGGAGTGAGTCATTCACTCCGCTCCGAGAAAGGAGTCGTTCATTATGAACGACTCGCTCAGGAGCGACACATCCACAGAACAATTTTACTGTTCTGTGGACACATCACTATAGTAGAGAAGGCACGCGTGTGTCGCTGCCTGTGTACACAGTGCGCATGTCGAGTGCAGCGTCGTCGGAAGCTGGATCGATGGACGCCATCGCCGTCCCGACGTCGACGGTCTGGGTCGCGTCAGGTCGTTCACCTGCATGCCGCGCGCGCTCTCGGCTTGTGCTGCTGCTCCCGCCGACACACACACACACACACTGGCGCGTATGCAGCCGCCCCTCGCACCCGGCCAGGGTCCCGATTCACGCTCCTTCATTCTCTCACTCGCTCTGACTCTCTTTCATACATGTGCCGCCGCCACGCTGAATGTATTGAGAGTGCCTTGACTCGTGCACTGAACTCAATCGGTTTCAAAAATGAAAACTTTTGCACATACCGCTAAACTAGCGGTATGTGCTTTATTATCGCTTTGTGCGTCAGAGCTGACTTTCGTTCATATAAGAAGTTATATCTAAGTTAATTTCACACGAAATCCATTCAAATTGAAGCTTTTTGAAAAGAGGAGATTCTAATCTATAAAATAGAACCATTTTTAAATCAATTTGAGTTCATAAATACTATTAAAATTGTAATTGAAAATCACAAACAGCAGTTGTCGGTTGGTCTGTACGTATGTACGTACGTACGTCACGACTCTACAGATCGCAATTTTGGTCGGATTGCCTTGGGTTATATTTTATTCACTTTGTTTACTAAAATGTGTTCAGTAGTTTAATTTTTATAAACAGTTTTATTTTTTATTATTTTTGACAGCTAAACAATATAATAATTGCTGGGTAAATATAGTGTAATCCATAAAACAAGTGCTACACTTGTATACCGTGATAACACCACTGCACGTATTAGGCAGCCGTGGCTTAATGGTTATGTCGTTGGATCCCCAAGGGCAAGGTCCTGGGTTCGATTCCTTACGATATCATTATTTTTTTTCTTTTTTTTTTCTTTTTATTTTGTTTTATTTTATTCCACTTGATATTAATTATATATTATATTATGTATAGTTCTTAATTTTTTTTATTTTTGCAAACTTAAAAAAAAATATTTTTTCAATTTTTAATTAGGTATTTATTTCTTTAAATTTTTAAATCTTTTTAAATTTATTAAAAATATTTTTTAATTGTTATTTTTTTATCATACAGTGGAAAACTTGCGGGATGTGCACTTTTGGTTTTGCCAACTATTTTTATATTGTTCTCTTTTATATTGGGTCCCTAAGTCCGGGCCTGGTAAAATGTAAGCCGTCGTGAGACGCCTGACAGATGTGAAATATAAATTTAAGCAAAATTCTAGTAACTGCATTTCGACTAACCAAATTCTAGTAATTAAATATCGCCCTGTAACTAAATTTTGCCCTGTCATCAAGTTGTCGCCTTTAACAAAAGCCAAGTTATAATTCAACTAGTGATGTGCCGGATATCCGTATCCGCGGATATCCAAAGGAGAAGATCCGTATCCGTTAGTTTTTGGTGGATCTTTTACGGATCTTTTACCTTATTAATTTTCAATTCATAGATGAAATTTTATATAACATATAGGTGATTAGGTAATAATGAAAAACTGTTAAATTCCATTCAGATTATTTTTTATTTTTTAAAATCGTATTTGGCACCTTTATATTGCAAACATTTATCGTAGTGAGTACCATACCAATAGTACATAACTCAAAGGTACTAAAAAACTATCTTAATAATTAAGTAATTTAAGGACAGATGGAAGACCAATTCGTATGGATTGAATCTGGTCCGATTGCCTTAGCAATAAATTATTTCTATTCTATTCTATTCTATCTTTATAATGAGATATTGCACATCGATCTTTGGAAAGAGACAATCTGTTATGAGAGTTAACTCTTAAAGAGGTCAATAACTTTTTCCCATAACAGATAGTCTCTTTCCAAAGTTTGATGTGCAATATTTACCGCCGCGTACTCTAAGAAAAATAAGATCAGTATCCGCGGATCTTGAAACCAAATATCCGTATTCAGATCCGCATCCGCGGATATACCTACATTTTTAACGATCCGGCACATCACTAAATTCAACGCATACACAAGCAAGCGTCAAGCGCTGTCATCTAACGAAATACTAGTGACTAAATTTCGTTCTGTTATCTCGATGCCGCCTTTTAATCCAACGCACACAAACGTAACGTCGTCCCATAAGAGTGTCGCGTCATTTGCACGATTTTATTGCCAACCAAACGCGCCATCAGACGTTTCATACATCAAATGAGGAAACGCGCGATTTCGTTTTGGCGTTCAGTGGATTCGTTGGCCTCGACATAGCAAATAGCGCGAAGCTCTCTGGTTCCCTTTCCGCATTGTCAGGGACGTTTGTATGACGGGCACGGGAGTGCGGGACCACAAGTTCCTGGACATTATCTGCATTGCACACACGCGTACATGTATTGTTGAACTCTCTATACATGTATTATGTAATATCATAGTGCACGTTATGTCTGTACAACTAAATGAATGACTGACACCTTACGTTCGCCCCGCAATCAGATTTATCTCTCGGGATTAAAACTTTAAATACTCAGCTTACATTGTTTACACACTATTAAAATGCGCTGGTTATAGCTGTTATGACGTTTTAAGAATACAGCCATTCTCTTCTATATACCTTTGTTGAATGAAGAGCCAGTCTACACTCGGATTTGGTTTAATGAAATAACATTTAATTTAAAAATAATAAAAGAAATTAAAAAAAAAACGAGTGTGCTTTAGACCACACGACTGAAGTAAAAGTTCTTCCTGCCATAATTTGTTATTATTCACTCGAAAATTCACAAAATATGAACTTTAAAATGAATTTACACTTAAACGTAGAATATTTAATGTATTGAACAAAATATTAATTTATAAAATTGTTCAAGAACGAAATGGACAGTCTAATGTAACACGAAAGAAATATAAACATAAAGATAATGAAAACAAAAGTAATACATTGCAATTACTTAGCTCTCGTTGAATTTTAAGCGTAAATCTTTATGAAATATTATTTAAAGTAGGTTTACAAAACTTTTTTCTGTCACCCGATAGCGCTACTGGCAAATAAAGTATGTGTCATTCTATTGTTAGTACTGCTTATATTTTCGGCCACCTGATGGCGCCATTAGACAGTGACGTATTTGTCATCCTCTTTCTATCGTCACTAACTTATATCTCCCTCTCAACTTCCGTTCGCCTCGCTCGATCACACTTCCGTAAATCTCTCGTCAGGCATTCAAAAGCTTACTCCCCAAGTCAAGCGTGCTGCGTGCATAAAGAACTTTTACTTCAATAATGTGTAATATACCACGTTTTTAAAACGAAAAAAAAGTATATAAAATGATTTCTTTGAGCCTTACGAGTATGATTTGAAACGAAAAACGTGGGGCGCATTATTTCGTTTTATCTCATAAATAGATTTTTTTCATTGATAGCTACTCTCTACACTTCTTATATACCTAACTGTCGCATGCGCCCCACGTCTTGTTTCGAATCCTACTCATAAGGCTTAAAGAAATTATTTTATACTTTTTAGTTCGTTAGCCATTATCCGCCGTTTCACTCGCGATTGAGACGAAACACGGATGAATTCCCATTATTTGGCATAGTTACTCCTTTCTTGAAGTAGATCCCCCCTAATAAATTTCAAAATTGATGACATTAACGTGATCAACGTCCCGACAAACCTTGAAAATTACACACATGTTGATTTTTAGACTATTTACACCTCTTTTCACCCTCTAAGGGGTTGTTTTTGAAAAAGCACGAAACACGTGTTTATTTATATGCTGACAGGAGTAATCTTGCGCATTTTCTAATTGATACATCTATCTTATATGATTTTTCCATGCAAATTTTGAACCCCCGTTACACTCTTTTAGGGGTTGAATTTTCAATAATCTGTTCTTAGCGGATGCCTACGTCATAATAACTATCTGTGTGCCAAATTTCAGCCCGATCCGTCCAGAAGTTTGAGCTGTGCGTTGATAGATCAGTCAATCAGTCAAGGTTTCCTTTTATATACCTACTTATATTTTCTTGTACTGTCTCTTAATATTCTTTATGATGTGATCTGTCGATTAAAATTTGACGATTTTTGCCTACCTTTTTCTAAATAACTGTTTTGTTAATAAAAAAGCAAACAGAGAACAAGCAATTATTGAAAACTTTCCTCCATAAACAATATTTTAAAATTGTAGGTAATTTGTATTTCTTGCGTTTTCTGCGTAGTATACTGCAAAATCTTTAAAGATAACTAAATATTTTTTCCATAAAACAAAACCATTGTTTTGAAACATTGAAAACGCAGTAGTATTCGTGTATAAAATGAACTTATTTCCATACAAATACTGCCATACATGTGATACAGCATTACTGCCTAGGCCCTAGGCAATGCACATAAATTCATAATTCAATATAAAAACGCACAGTTTGTCGGAGTTAAAGTGGCACGTACAGTTTTTGAAGTTATACTTCTTTTGGCACGTTACTAAAAAAATATGAGAGTGAATTTTTGCGATGCGCTCGTACAGTGTAACATCAAAATTAACAGGATGACGTTGCTCGCAGAAAAAGGCTACCATCAGAATAGAGGTAAAAAACCATTGGCTTACGCTAGTGAACATCGTCATATTATATATCGCTGTAAATGTTTTCGATTCATTGACTGACACATAATATTAATGTGCGTGGGTTGTTTCAGGACCAAATGAGTAAGTCTACCTTTAAATACAAAGAATCTATTATATAATAATAATATTTATTTTACCACATTGACAAAAGAGTATATGGCATGTCCATAAAAAAACTTAGAAATTACATATAAAAAAAGTCATTAAGGCTATAAAATTCTCTGCTTACCAAATCATTCTTTAACTTCCTTTTCATGGTTTGTAATGGTTAAAGATTTGATTTCAACTGACAGATGGTTGTAAAGTTTGATACAGTTGTAGAGCACACCTTTTTCAAAGGTAGTCAAAGAATGATCTGGCAAGCGAGTCATTGTTTCCCCTAGTGTTATACTTATGTAACCTAACAATTGATGGTTACTGAAAAGGCTGAAATGTTCTTTTACGAGAACAATACACTCATAGATATATACAGAAGACAGTGTCTTGAGTCCAAGAGCCTTAAAGATTTGTCTGCATGAATGTCTGGCGCTTAATTTGGCCATAATACGTATGCATTTCTTTTGTGCTTTGAAGATTAAATATGTATTAACGGCACCCCAAAAAATAACCCCACCAAAAAATAACCCCTAACGACCCGGCCCGGTTTTACCCGGGCGCGATAGATATAGTAATTCCGCAAAATGTATTGATGTATTGAGCGTCTGAACTAATAGCTTTGAGCAAATTTTATCAGAATATGTCGCTATATGTTACTAAAACAGCTTTTTTTTACTTTTGTATATACAAATATTATAAAAACTATCCTATAGTGTTAGTTGGATCAAGCAAGAAACATTTACAAAATTTCATTAAAATCGGTTCAGTGGTTTTGGAGATTAGCGTGGACGAACATTGTGATACGAGATTTTTATTCATGAACAACAAACGCCCACAAACAGAGTCAGACAAGAGACACGTTTTGCTCCGTGTTTATATTTGAACTGTCACTGAGCGCACACCAAAATTCACAAAACTAGCTTGAAAAGAAGTCTCGTGTGAAGCGAGAACATAACAGCAATCAACAAAACCAGCGCTAGAAAACTAGTAGGCAAATCTAGCAAGGAATCTAGCAGCGTTTCTAGCCTCGTGTGCAGCGTCTTTTAGTTCCATGTGCAAACTGACGCGCATCCATTCACGGACATGCGCATGAGACTCAGAGTATAATAAGTGAAACAGACGTATATATTAAAAAAAAAAATTCCAATGATGTTGGCGGGAATCGAACCCGAGACCCTGCCGTTACTGGCCTTACGTCTTAACCGTTCGGCTACCGGGCGGTCAGAGTGTATTGCTATTATTGTCGTATAGAAGTACTATATGGGTGATACGAAAATTTGGTAAGACGAAAGTCGCGTGGTCACAGAACTATAAAACTTGGAAACTGGCCTCTTATACACGGCGTTACATGGGAGAGAGGCAAAATCAATGTATATAAGAATCTGTTAGAGATTCGTCAGGCGGAGATGCGTTCATTTGCTTTTATTATGTGAATTTTTATTATTTGTTTTATTTTATGTGCGGAATTTAGCACAGAAGAGAATCTCTAACGAGATTCTCCGATGTCTGCATCGTAGTGTTTAAGTCTTTCTCCCGATCTTTGCTAGCAATATGGAGGGTATTAAATATATGGCTCTTGCACTTGCCATGTTTTAATTTACAAACTGTACGCGGGCAATATTGGTTCTGTGTATAAAACTGATGGTAGCTCACGCAGGCAACGGTTGTGGAAAATGATATGATCAATCTAATATCCGACTTCTATATACGCGTACATATGCGTTTGATAGTGGTACTCGCCAGTAAAACACATGTAGAATGCGTACAACCTGAATTGGCTAATCTATATGTTACGGCCAGAACCCGAAGTGCGGCTACACCTCGTTTTAGCCGGTTAGAACTAGGTGTAGCCACTTACTCTTGGTTACATCTAGTATTAGCCGATTGTTTTCGGGTAAAACTAGGTCTAACCGGTACCATTCCGGCTAGAACTAGGTCCAACCAAACCCTAGTGGCTGATACTAGGTCTAGCCGATATCATGCCGGCTAAAACCAGATCAAAATATCACTCAAGTTTGAATTGTTCTAATAAATAACTAATTGTGTTGATTTATAAAAGTGTGATTGATAATAATAATAGTATTACGATGAAGGAAGGTTTTTGGTTGAGGATCATAAGTAAATAAGCTTTACCAATGTTTCGCTAGTGGCCAACGTTTCGAAAAATTTATTTTCATCTTCAGGGCCTATGAACATGTATATATGTTTATATTTAGATCATAATATTATATCTAACAGTTACAATAAGTTGTTACAAATAAGTGTTAGATATAATATTATGATCTATAGGTATATAAACATATATACATGTTCATAAGCCCTGAAGATGAAAATAAATTTTTCGAAACGTTGGCCACTAGCGAACGAAGATGGTGGACTTGTTTAAAACTCAGAAGAGATGTCTCAGAGCTGTTGAAAATGTTAGTACAAGACAATCCTGCAAACCAATATTTAGGAAACATGGGCTGTTAACAATTTATGATCTGTACATACTAGAATGCGCTGTTTTTGTTAAAACCAATAACTCGCTATTTGAACAAAACTTAAAAGCTCATGAGCATAACACGCATGAAAAAAATATATATTCTAAACCAAACTCATGTTAACGTCGGCGTAACAAATAAACTTTTAAAGGCTTATAACAATTAATTACCCCCTAAACTGAAAGAGCTCAAAATGTACCTAAAAACAAATAATTTTTATTCTATGAACGAATATTTTAGTCAGCCATATTGATAATATTTTTTATTTTTATTGTTTTCACTTGGAAATTGTTAATGTTGACCCATTCTACACTCAGTATGATGGAATAAAGATATATTATTATTATTATTATTTACCAAAAATTAAAAATAAAATCATTCTTTTGACCACAAAAGGTATAAACTAATATAGGCAATAGGCCTACCGACCTCGGCGGGTGTCGGCCTACCGTGAAAACTCCCAAAATCACTGTGAGCCCATCCGCTCCTGTTTGCAGTGGGAATAAAGTTGAACGCCAATTTAAATTGCGCAACCTCAACATACGTACATAATGTACAATAGATCAGTATAGACGTATACAATCAGAGGTAATCCATGTTACGCACATATTTGTGTTACGTGTTACGTGTTACTTGGTCACGTAGACACGCATTGCTATATTCAAATTTGGAATGTAGATTTTTAGATTTGATTTTCAGATTGAATCAATTTCTGTTGATTTTTTGCGACACGATTCGATTAGTATTCAGAAATGTTAATGCATCAGCGTCTCTTCGATTTTTGAAGAAAAACTTTTTAGGTTCGCTAAAAGGGTGAATTGGCCTGGACCAGACGAGCAGGAGAACGATTCCCCTCCTTCGACTTCAACCGGCAGTTGAGAGGAAAGAGTGGGAGCATCGTTTAATTAGGGGATGAATTGGCCCGGATCGGACGAACAGGGAAACGCTTCCCCTTCTCTGGAATCAACCGGCAGTTGAGAGGAACGAGTGGAAGCATCGTTCGCTAGGGGGATAAATTGGCCTGTATCAGAAAAAAATGAAACGATTGCCTTCTTCGACTTCAACCGGCAGTTGAGAGGAAATAGTGGGGGCATCGTTTCGGTAGGGGGATGAATTAGCCCGGATCGGACGAACAGGGAAATGCTACCCCTTCTCCGGAACCAACCGGCAGTTGAGAGGAAAGATTGGGAGCATCGTTTCGCTAGGGGGATGAATTGGCCCGGATCGGACGAACAGGGAAACGCTTCCCCTTCTCTGGAATCAACCGGCAGTTGAGAGGAACGAGTGGAAGCATCGTTCGCTAGAGGGATAAATTGGACTGCATCAGACGAAAAATGGAACTATTTCCTTCTTCGACTTCAACCGGCAGTTGAGAGGAAAGAGTGGGAGAATCGTTTCGTTAGGGGGATAAACTGGCCTGAATCAGACGAAAAGTGGAACGCTTTCCCTTCTCCGACTTAAACCGGCAGTTGAGGGGAAAGAGTGGGAGCATCGTTTCTACTCTCTCTACCAAAGCGTCATACGCACTCTACACGTATGCGCAGTGCGTATTGTGTGAATCTGTAACATTTTCTCTAGCCACGATAACAACTTCCATTATCGTGAAATAATAAAATCGTCAACAAATGCTAGAACCTAAGAAGTTTCACTTCTGACGTGTGAGAGTCTTACGCATACTTTAAAAAAAAAACTGTGGGCAGTTCACTGCGATGGCTACATTCCTTCGATTTTGATGCATGATTCTCAAAGCATCATTTTTAGAGACAGTTGACGGCTAGTTTTTAATGAAAACACTATTTTAAACTTCTAATATAGTTCTTTTTTATTCTACGCCACTGAACGAGGTCGTAGGCTAACGACATCTTATCAGATTCTATGAGGCGTAAAGTTGACATTCAGTAAAACTATAATATCGAACTCGAATATAATATGTTCTTACATAGCTATTTTCCGTATTGCGTATTTTCGTAATACAGTAGAATGCGGACAGTACGACTTCGTTTATAACGGCCAACTGCTTTTAACGCAATCTCAAGTTTGGTCTTTATAAAACATACTGCGGAAGTCTATCCGTTTAGTACGACTCCGGTTAAGGCGACCAATCGCTTTGAGCGACGTAAGTGATTAAAAATCGTCCGGTTAGAACGACGAGCGTCTCAAAATAATTCATAATTTCAAGGAAAAATACTTCGCATTATCTAGCTCCCTTCCCAGATCCACTTTATATTATTCCCGAGTAAATCACACCAACGTTTATTAGCACACTTGTCTATTAACTATATACACACGATTATTTATAAAAAGTTATTTATGTTAAACCAGATTTATATAACTGCACTTAATGATTTATGTCACAACGCACTGGTACTGTATCAACACATGAACGCCTCACGAACAATTGACTAACTGACTGACTCATGCCAGCGACCCGCTCGCATTTTATAGCTTCGATCCCCAGAACACCGAAACTTCTAGAAGGACCGAGAACCTCTCTTTACCTGTATTGGCTTCTTCAGGCAAAAGCACACGAAGGTCGGGGTTTCTTAGCTACCTGTTTTCCATTGTTGTTGTTGCTAGAAGATTCTACAGAAGCCATAGTCGTCCCAACAGGGGGCGCGCAACAGTACCTTATTCGAGTACTTGCATAGAAATTTTCATCGAAATTTTAAAATGTCATTTCTAACCAGGGGCGCCGACTCTGTGGCTACTCAGACTCTCCAGCACCCACAGGCATGTGAAGTCTGGAGACTCGATATACGTATCAATTTTACAATCCATACTAATATTTTAATAGCGAAAGTAACTATGTCTGTCGGGTCTTTTTCACGCTAAAACCGCTGAACTGATTTAGAACAAATTTGACAAAGAGATAGATTGCTTCTTGAGAAAGGACATAAACCAAAAACATTCCTGGCACGAGCAATATTAACTGAATTAAAAGATCAAGAAATCGTTGTCGCATTCTAATCCAGACCATGCCTATTAATTGAACAGGAAGCAGGAATGTACATCGGCATCGCCCGAGAGTTCACAGTACAGTGTCAGAGCAGTAACCGGGAGAGAGGGATGATATTCTTCTGCAATGCCGCCTTATCGATTTTTGCGCTGCGTTACCTGCCAGCATCCCATAGGAATACGCCATATATTTGTATGTATGTGTGTACTGTGTGTATATATACGCGTTGTATCAGTGTATTTATACACAGTGAAATATTCAACATTCGCAGATATGTAAATTATCCTGTACGCAAGTTGGTCGCGCTATTTTGTATGTATACACAAACTCTTTCTCTTGAATCCATTCCAAATCTATACTAATATATAAAGCTGAAGAGTTTGTTTGTTTGAACGCGCTAATCTCAGGAACTACTGGTTCAAGTTAAAAATTTTTTTTTTGTTGGATAGCCGATTTATCGAGGAAGGCTATAGGCTATATAAAATCAGGCTACGACCATTAGGAGCGGAGCATTAAAGAAAAATGTTGCAAAATGTATCTCAAAAATAAGCTTCTATTCAGGTGAAATGCACTAACTAGATATACTCATATTAGCGTTGTGAGTACACAACCCCAGATGGCTCAATCGGTAGAGCATGCGACTGTCAATATCAGGGTCGAAATAATCGGCGAGTCCCTATAACCCATTCCGGTGCATATTTTCCCTCCATAACTCGAAAAATAAATTGGAACTCTGTATCTCGAACATAGCAACTCAAAATTAGTTGGAATGAATCCTAACCTCTACAAGTCGAATATTTTCTTACAAAATCCGATTAAGTCCAAATCGTTCAAAAGCCGAAAACTCTATAAAGCGAATTTTTTGGCAACTCCCTTGAAGTATAACTTACAGAGAGCCCGAAAATAGCAAACCAACCTCCCCCTCCCTTCTACTGTTTTAACAACATTATATATAAAGAAGAACAAATTTTTGAAGGGAGCTAAAAAATTTCTAGCTAGGTATGTGTCCACTGATTTTTAATTCACGTGTATTTTTTTTGTTCCTTTTTTAGCTATGTTGTTAGGACAGTAGTAGGGAGGAGAGAGGAGGGGTACTGTTTTCGGATAGGCTCCCAAAAAGTTGTTTAAAGACGGCACTGATAAGGCATATAACAAATTAAAAGAAGGGAAATAAAAAATCAAGTGGTGGAAGTAACGGTGCTAATGGTGGAGGAACGTGTCTCGAGCCGTTTAAAATTTGAAATAAGTGTTTATTAACCGAAAATTTTAAAATAAAATTTGTAGTAAAAAAAATAATTAAAAAACATTGTTTATATTAATAAATGAAAAAAAGAAATGATTATAATTTTGAAAACATTTTTGAAAAATTGAATTATGTGATTAATCTGAAAATCATATTTCAATGTAAAAATTATTAAAATTAAATTTTTCAAAAATGTTTTCAAAATTAAATTTTTTTTCTCATTTATTAATATAAAACAATCTCACTATGAAATATAACTAAAATTTGATTATTCTTCAAAACTTTACAGATTTAATCTGATGATGTATTTTAAGAAAGCTGCTCATTAAATGAAAGTGTTTTAACATATATTTTTGATATTTTTGGAATTGGTCTTCTTCACACATTCAATATGTATAAGTTATTCCAAAACTCCTCACTGTATCTAGCTACAGGACGCTGGCACCTCATATATGGAATTTCAGTTGACCAATTATACCATTTAAAAGGTCAGAAAATGGTCATAAAAGGTCACTTAATTTCATTAATTGGTCAGCAATAGAACATTTTTTATTAGCGGTTTAAGTTTTTCAAGGCCATCCAGAAATTCCAGCACCCCATTATTAAATAAATTAAAAATAATACATATGCCTTATAGAAAATTGTGTGCTGATAATTGGTCAGCTAACATAAATAATTGGTCAATCGATTTTTATTATAAAATCAATAATTAAGTTGTGTTCGCGCTACTCTTATTTAAAATTATATGGTGGAGGTGCCGTGATTATTACCCGTTCCTCACCACATTTCTCAAAAAATAAGAGTAGAAAAGCTTACACAGATGATCTTAAGTCAATCAGAAGAAATAATAAATCGAACACGTGTGTGAATTGTTAAACAGAAACTACGATAAAAAACCCGTGTTTTAGCTAATTATAAGAATCCAATTCGTGTAGACAATTTTTTGAGAAATGTGGTGAGAAACGGGTAATAATCACGGCACCTCCACCATATAATTTCAAATAAGAGTAGCGCGAACACAACTTAATTATTGATTTTTTAATGAAAATCGATTGACCAATTATTTATTTTAGCTGACCAATTATCAGCACACAATTTTCTATGAGGCACATGTATTATTTTTAATTTAATTAATAATGGGGTGCTGGAATTTCTGGATGGCCTTGAAAAACTTAAACCGCTAATAAAAAATGTTCTATTGCTGACCAATTAATGAAATTAAGTGACCTTTTATGACCATTTTCTGACCTTTTAAATGGTATAATTGGTCAACTGAAATTCCATATATGAGGTGCCAGCGTCCTGTAGCTACTGTATCTTTCAAATATTTTTCTAGCTTCGTATCCAGCCTACCGACCAGCAGAACTACAAGCAGTATTTCCAGTAGAGCTGTAACAAACCGTATGTATTCGTTACTGAGTAACGGGTACATCGTCTGACTCGAAGTAACGAGTAGTTACTTACAAATTCATTTCGTTACTCGCATCTGTCGTATCCATGTCAGTTCGACTCGTTTGATGCGTTTGATACGTTATACGAACGAAGTCATATCGTATCACATATGTGACGCGCCTCGATGCGATGGTACATGCTTGATGCTGTTAGTACACGATTGTATGTCGTATGAAAAGTAACGAGTAACTTAACGATACGAAAGTAACGGGTACTGGTTCTTTAAGTGACGAATACATACGGGTACACAATTTTTCGTTACTTTTACAGCTCTAATTTCTAGCCTCGTGTGCAGCGGCCTTAAGGAAGGGCCACAAAAGCGGCGCGCGAATTTTAAAATACATGACCTTATAAGGACGCTTTAAGAACCCTAGACGCTACTTAAAAACTATCCAGGATTGCACTCTAAAAACCAGAAAATGTCCTGGGAAAACAGGACGGTTGGCAACTCTGCTATGTATAGGTATTACAAAAACACTCTGTATATTAATATCGAATTGTCACTGTAAAAAATTATTTTAAGAAAGGCTGGATACAGAAATGGAGAAAAAACTATATGGAAGAATATTTGAACAAACACGCTATTTCTTGACCTCAGTTCCAGTTCACAACAATGGATGTATTGTTACAGCACACAGTGGAAGTGTGGACGTGTAAAGAATATTGTTTGGGAAGAAAATGCGTAAGCTTTGTTTGTTGTATCCGATAATGTAATATAGAAACCCAGACAACAAATAACTTTCATAACAAAGTATACAAAGAAAGCTCAATTGAAACGCCAGGACCGTAATAGAGTAGGAGGATTAACCAGAACGATCTCTTAAACCAGGGGTCGGCAACCTGCGATTTACGAGCCGCATGCGGCTCTTTTGATGTAAAGTTGCGGCTCTCCAGTTCCATACGCAAACAATTATTATATAAACACTTAAAAATCGTCCAATCGATCCATGATTGAGTATAATGTCTATCAATCAGCCATTTCCACTCGCGTCTCACCCGCACCGCCCCCATCGCGACGTGTCGTCCTCGGATATATATAATATATATATTATACCTATATAAGCAAATAGGTACTATAATACTGAAACGAAAATGTTTAGTGGCTCTTTAAAAGCTGGGAATTTTTTTTTTTTTATTAACAAGAAAAAAAATGCGTTTTGGCATCTGTGGCCATTATCGCTACAAAAGTGACATAATATAATATAAAAAGTACATATGGTTAAAGGTAAGTATGCGGTATAATTTACAATAGGTAAGTATATTCAGGTATTTTATATTGGGAAATTTTGTAAATTGTAACTTTTGGCTCTTCCGTCTCAAAAGGTTGCCGACTCCTGTCTTAAACAGTCGAAGCTGTAAGTTTACACATTATCAGATTGCAGATAAGTGGCCATTTTATTGGTGAAAGTAGAAATGTTTCTGGAAAGAACACAGGTTCTTATTGCATTCGAAATTATTGTTCATTCTGAAATAGTGCAGAGATATTTTTGACAGATTCCCGTGGTACCATAAAGTAGGTTCCCAAATTCAGGTAAAGTTTTAATAATATAATCAATATTTAAAACTCAAAATTTGTCCGTCTGACAAAAACGGCAAGTCTGATCATCATGAAATTTGGACACAACATTCATCTCGGTAAACTAAGATGAACGTGCGTACTTATGCCCTCTTCCATTCGTTCTTTTCCACCCGGCTAGTAATCAATAAACTTTAAGACTGTTATCTATATTATCCGATTTCAAAAATGTTTTCATCAATATTTAGAATGAACTTTCAAGATGGACATAGGCTATTATCGCGATAAAATAAAAGCGCTTTTCGTGGAGACCAATTTTGCAACGTAAGTCGACGAAAAAACGGTGGCATTCTACAAATTCGAGCAAAGCCGAACCAAGCGGTTAGTTATTAATACCCACAGTCGAAAATTCAAACTCAGATAATTCGAATTTCTCGATAATTTGAATTTTTTACCAGTCCAATAAAATCACATTTAAAACAAAAGACATTTTTTCTAGCAAAATCTAAAATTGTCGGTTCTTTCTGTTATTTTCTATATTTCTTTGATTTCTATTTGAGTCGGTTTAAATATCATTGGGGTTCTTCATTTCTTTGTTGTTCTAATGGCCTCCACACCTTTAAATCCGGCCCTGATACATCTCAAATTTTAAGTGTTTAAAGATTTATGTATCTTCCTAATTAAAATGAAGAACGTAAGATATAAATCTCGGTTGCTATAATTATAACAACACAACTTGTTTCTAGATGCAATGTGGGAGAGGGTAAGATATCAAGATATCGGTGCAATACCTAAATGTATTATTTTCATTTCATTAGTAGAAATACTTACTTGGTAAGATGTGGTGAGATTTACCCTTTAATTTTAAAATGATTTTTGACGTGATAACGTCTTATAAATTGATGAATCACCAATCTTATAAATTGATAAAACACCGACTGCATGCACGAAAAAGTGTAACGTAACGTTCCTAACGTTCGTAACGCGTAACGCGTAACGTTCCGCCTGACCCTGTGCGTGCTTTTTGCTAATTTCTCGCTCAATTTAAATCAGATCGGTTTGAAACCAGTCTTAAACGAAAGAGGAGAACATTTTACATAGATTTCGTATAACAGAATTTGCCTAAACAGTTTTTTTATACAAATTTATATAGAAAAATAGCTGTATAAATGCAATGTTGTCTAATGCATGGCGCGACGCGGTCGGTCGTCTTTGTTTGCCGTACATGGAAATTAGAAAATAACGTATGTCTTGTCTTAACATGAAAACGGCTGCATTTCTAATGTTTAATTCAATTTTTTGACATTAGTATTTTGTGAAATGCAACGCCTTCTAAGTTAAGTATTGGAATAACTAATTATTATTAGAACATAATACTTTGACAGTTGCAAACGTCACTTTTGACATTTCTTATCATTCCGACACCAAGGATAAGCGGATTGAAACCAAATTTTGGGAGGATGTTTGATATGCAAATATGAAGTGGCCTATTGTTTTTGGGGAACATCGGCGCATGCGTAAAAGAATATATCTCTTATAATGATGTTTTATAGAATAATAATATAGTTTTTAAAACGGTTTTTACTCTATCTATTTTTACTAGAAATTTTTGTAAATTTTTTGGGGAAAATCGGCGCATGCGCAAAAGAGATACATGCCATAGTTGTTTTTTATATAATAATAGTGTACTTTTTATAGTGTTTTATTATTCTACTTAATAAAATTTACCTAAATTTGAAGCGAAAGATGCAATATCATAGATTCGAATTATTATAATTATTATATAAATTTAGGTTATGTATTACGGAATACGTTATCACGTAAAACTATCGTCCGTAAACCGACTTTACAGACAACCAATTTTTATTTGAAACGTTCATATGTATTATTCTTTATACCAGTATAATACGCGCCACGAATTTAAAACATTTACACATTGGTGGTATTACACGCACTGGTGAGGGTAGTACATACGTTCGGGCGGCAGTAAAGAAAATCACCTATCAACTGTTGTTGAGATGTCGTTTCCATAGCAACCCTATTAAGTTCATTTTAGTCATTCGCGTTTTTACGTATAACCTCAAAGCTGCACTTGCTTAGAATTTATCTGTGTTTTTATGTAATTCATAACTAATTAATTAACTTACGACCGAGTTATGAAGAAAAATACTGTACACCACACTGGCCGAAAGTTTGTGATACTTGCACTGCGCGTCACTCGGGCATCATGGCGCGCAAGGCAAGATATCAAACTTTCGGCCCTTATTTAATTTACTATTTTGCCAAGTTGTTTCGTCGACTTGAGGGCCATGTATATGAGACTTTTATTCTATACTGAGCATAGGAATAAAATCGCAATCGAGCTATATTAGGGTGCAAACATATAAGTACGTTTGTCTTAAGCACTGGCGTATCCAGGAGGGTAAATCAAGCCCGGGGGACCCGGCTTAAGAAATTTCTAATTTGCCCCCTCCTAGACTAAAAGCTGGGTACGCCCATGTTAACGTCATAGAAAAAGACAAAGTTTTTGAAACAGAGATACTTTATTCAGATCGAATGCAAGTACATCAACCAATCCTATCATCGGAGAAATCAGGGAATTACATCGAAGAAAGAGACGCAGATATATTTTCAATACGCTCTGTTGCGTTCACTCACCGCACATTGAGTCGATAGGCAATGATTCATATAGTTAATTAATAGATATATGATATGAGAAGATAAAAGCATCCATCTGTCATATACTCAATATCACCCATACAAAATTAGTTCTCAAATTGAACAACGGGTGGCATTATATCTGTGCAATTTTCTTCGCCGCAAAGCAAGGCCGCCGCCGTGCAGAAATAGAACTTCCTTGTACCGCGTGCCGCATCGCGCCGCTTTACGCCGCGACGTACGTGAAGTGAATGCCGAGGCCGACGACTAACCCTATCCAGTTCACATTATAGGGACGACAGAGAACAACGAGAATGTGACAAAATATAGATTGGCCCCGGAAGTGAACTCTTTCTGTCACCAGCAACAAAGGTTATCTGGACCTATCAAGGCACCAGGCGATATTTATTTATTTTTTTTATTTTATTTATTTTATTTATTTTATTTATTTTATTTATCTTATTTATTTTATTTATTTTATTTATTTTATTTATCTTATTTATTTTATTTATCTTATTTATTTTATTTATTTTATTTATTTTATTTATTTTATTTATTTTATTTGTAAACCTGGCAGGCTAACAGACAACGAATGTCCAATAACAAGCCTGCTCTCAATAATACAATAATTATAAATTTGCAGCACAGTACCTTAACAAAATATATATAAAAAAAAGAAAAAAAAAGACAATAAAACAAGAAACATAATTGAATAATGTATAAATTAAAGAACCGAAGAGATATAATATTCACTATCTACTAATACTTCAAAAAAACAGAAATTTGTCTCTTAAAATTATTTTCAACATACAGTGTAAACTCCATTTAACGTCACTCGATATAACGACAAACTCTTTAAAACGTCGAAATTACTTAACTCTAGTTGGTTTACCCTGTTGCTAATACAATGATACACTTTAAATAACGACACAACCACTCTAAATAACGACAACAATACGTCTTCATTAAGTAATAAACAGTACTTTTTTGTTATTTTGTTGCTTTGTTGTCGGCATCATGCGTACCAAAGATTCTACGAAATTCGTTCTTTTGTTTGTTGGGATTATCTTTTATATGTTTAGCTCAGCTGCTTATTGATAAGTTATCATATTCTTAGTTGCCCACAAACTTGCAAACTGTGAACATGGCGAGTAAAAGAAAATCTTTGTGTAAAGACGAAAAATTTGTATTAATACGGGCAAAAGAGGCGGGAGAAAAGATAAGTGATGTTGGAAGCCGCTTTGGATTAAATACATATTATGGTCAAAAAAAATATTAATGGATTATTTCTTCTCTCCGTTTAACGACAACTCTCAATAACGCCACAAAATGCACAGTCACTTGAGTGTCGCTATAGAGTTTATTATTATTTTAACATTAAAATTAAATTGATAAGTCCTTCAGTTCTTAGATTAGAACTTGAGATCTGGGATTAAAATAGACTAGCTGCTACCCGCGGCTCCGCACGCGATTGACTCCACCGTACTTCTACCATAAAACTACTGTACTTTCACCGTGTACTCAAATATAGTCAGTTTATTTGGGATTTTTATTTTTCACCAAAACAAAATATAGCCTATATTAATACTCAGGGATAATGTAGCTCTTTTTTAGTGAAATAATGTTTAAAATTTAAATTGGAAAAAACAATTTCAATAATTTCTCATAAGCATTACAACGTGCTATCACAGTGTAGAACCATTATTACTAGCTGTGCAGTTTGATGATTCTATAATAGATGACACTAATGTAACAATTGGGAACGACTTGTGATAAAAGCAAGCGGTTACAAGTTAACTGAAAATGCGTTAATGTCAGTTGTCTATAAAAGTGTTGTGAAAATGTGTCTTGAACTGAATAAAAAGGAAAAACTGACTGTGAATTTCAAAAGGCCACCTGAAAATGACGGGAGAAACAATAATGTAAGTTTGAATGATTTCCAATTTACTTATTAGATATAAATGTGATAATGACCAATGTTTAGCTTTGGTGTCGAAACGCTGAAATCTGAATACTAAAAAAATAACCACAAAACACTAAAGCAGCTTTTATTCGATATACACTTCGCTAACCGTGTTATCGTAATCTAAAATTAATTCAATCTTTTCCCAATGATACTAACATAATCAACGAAATATGCGTGGAGGAAAGTATTGTTTTGTGGTTACCTACTTTCTTGGAAGGTATTGCATTATGATACTGGGGGGTTACGCTAATAGCAGCTAATTAATTAAAAATTAGAATTTAATTTCAAAGTATGATCGTAAACTTTTGGTAACGCTAAATCTTTGAATAGTATATTACACCACAAGGGCCGAAAGTTTGATATTCTTGCACTGCGCGCAGTGCAAGGTATCAAACTTTTGGCCAGTGCGGTGTATACTATTTTTCTTCATATCTCGGTCCGCTTGTTAATTACATTAATTAATTAATAACTTATTAATTACATAAAAACACAGATATATTCCAAGCAAGCACGAATGACAGCTGTTCGCGACTATTAGCTAAAATTTAATAGGCTTGCTATGGAAACGACATCTAAACAACAGTTGATTTTATCTTTATTGCCGCTTGGACGTACACGTACTTCCCGCATCAGAGCGTGTAATCCCACCAATGTGTAAATGTTAGACTTTTTGCCTTACAGTTGATGCCGAAACTACATGTACTGTAAGAAAGGCGTAGTGCACATATTGTACAGTGTACACAAGCTGTGGTATTTCTTTGTGTCCACGAGTGTAGCTGTGCGTTCCCACGTGACATGCGACTGACCAATGACACGAGAGGACGCGTGGAACCAGCCAACTCGGAAAGTACATGAACCCACGCAGTTGTTGGTAAACTTGGTAGCCATCAGACGTTGAATAGGCAGAGGGGATGACGCTTGTAATAAAAGATGTGAAGAAGTGTGAAAGAATTAAATAAAATATATTACAAACTGAATGATAATTTATTAATCATTTTTGTGTCTTGTCTAGTAGCTAACAGTACTTTCGATTGAGGTATGAAGAAAAATGTTTTCAATCGATCTAGATTGGTTTCTGCAGATCGTCGAGCTTTCGAAAGCACGCTGCTGCAAAACTGACGTTATATATGTGGACAAGGGTACGGTACAATAAGGGGTAGAATTGTAGGGGGTTGACGCGTCGTTCGTTCTGTATGGAACCAACCCCTCCGCACCCTGATCGATACTAAAGCTACCACTGTTAGCGTAGTATCTACGTGAACGTAGTCGACGTTGCCAACTTTTCACCGTACACACCTATATATCTTTTATACACAGATAGACACAAAAACAACCACTTCCGCGCGGAAGTATTTCTCTGGACCAAAAAGCAAAAACCGCTTATGTCGCATGTTTTTTTATATTTTTTCAATTTGTAAACGTATTCAAGCCCCTCTTTCGCACCGGGCACTCTGGGTACGTGCCCATGGCCCAGCGATAGGGGCCACCTAACTCCTGCCAGATCACCAAACGATAATCGATATTTATTACCGAAAAACATATTTGTTTCGAAAAATCAAACGATAATGATTGACTTATTAGCTTTTGCATGCGTGAAGCTACTCTTCTCTCGCCCGAAAATCAAGCTTTCCGATTTCAGCATGTTTAGGTAAATTTAAATATACGTAAATAAAAATACAATTTAAGTACAATGCTTCAAGAGAGACTAACCAGTTTGTCATTTATGCGTCTATAGAATGTGATATGCTCAAAAACATAGATTTTCAAGAAATGATTAACGATTTTGTCCATCTCAAATCTAGAGGATACCTCTTCAATCAACATATAGATTTTTAAGCGTTAACCTGTGGTTACTAAAAGAGTTACTCTTGTAAATTATATTACTTATATTATCTATTCATTTAATGTGACTGTAAAGAAATAAAAATAAATCTAGAACCTTGCTTATCTACTTCTTTGTCCATTCTAACAAAATAGTGCTGTCAAGGTCACAGGGGCTCCATTATCCTATAATGTGCCCAGGGCCTCCAATAAGTTAAAGACGGCCCTGAACGTATTAACTTTGTTATAATTCGAATCAATATTCGCAGTATCATCACGTATGCCTCTCAGACGTGGCTCTTAAGAAAAAGTAATGAGAAAAGCTCAAAAAACATTTTCAACTAAATCGCTTTCATTGAAGTAAGTGAAAAATTAATTTCATATTTTGCCCCAAACAGACAGACAGATCGACAGGATTATGAGTTATACAGGGTCCGGCAACGGTCTGAAGTTTCCTGAAGCAACTTTTGTTCGAAACTTTTGTTACGAAAACCTACACTTCAGGAAATTTGGACCGTTGCCGAATCCTGTATAAAATCGTATAAAAATAGTAAATTGAAAATATGAATAGCCACGAGACTTAAGTAATTCTGTTTTAGTGACCTTAAAAAATTATATCTGTGCTCAAGTTGTAATTAATTTTAGTTTGCCTCGATTTCGACATAAACTGTTTTGCCTTTTGGGGCACAGATTTAAACAAAGAAAAGGAGCAATGAAATCGCTATATAATGAAATTAGATATTTTTTCTCAATTTTTATATTTCGTTCTGTGATGTTATTGTTTCATCAACAATTATTTCTTTATGTATCTACTGAATTTAATTTTAATCTTTTACACTTAAAAGTGATTTCGTGTTTTTAGTAAATGAAATTCTTTGTCACAACTCACAGTGGAACTTCCATAAACGAAGTCGCTTTGAAATATTAGTTAAGGTAGAGTAATTATAATGAACTAAACCAAACCAGCGTGACTTGTTTTTTTTAAAACTTAATTTGACTTCTTTTTAATGCGGAATATAGAGAAAGCTCTGGATCGTTATTTATAAGAAATAATGAAATTATAGCGTCAAAAAGAAAACAAAGATGCACATGTCAATTAAAATATTGTACAGTCTCCGTACAAAGGCAAAGTACTTTGCCAGCTGTGAGCTGGTTAAGCGTAATTAAGTGATATTATAAGGAGGGCGCCGAGTGTTCCAAGTGATCATTTAAAGTTGTTCAAAGTTTGCTGAAACTGCTTCAACAAAAGCACGTGCCCGACTCCTATTCTACGATATACGCACAACCAACCGGCGGGGGTCCAGCGTCGAAAGGTCTATTTACACATTAAAAGTCATTTCACATCAGAGGTCCCCATTTACTTTCTGTTACATAAAATAACTAAGCAAAAAATAAATGCTTTTAGTGTAAGGGATGAACCTGATGCTTTAATAATAAATTTTCTACATTTGGCATCAATTTAGTTAGATTTAATCTTAAATCTTTTCGGTTAACGATGTCCAGTTTGTTTCTTTTTTTGTTAGGAGATTCACTATCGTGGACCCCCAATTTTTTTTCCTGCTGACATGGACCCCTTGCAAGTTGTCGTCGACCCCTGGGGGCGATATAGACCACTTTGGGAATCACTGTTTCACATCATATATTTAACTAGCGGTCCCACCCGGTTTCACCCGGGTGCAAAAGTGCAAAAGAACGAATGGGGGGAGAGACATAAGTACGCACATTCATCTTAGTTTACCGAGGTGAATGTTGTGTCCAAACATGATGATCGGAGTTACCGCTCAAAAGTTTTTGTCGGACGGACAAATTTTGAGTTACATTTTGAAACATTTTTCATTGATGCTCCGCTCTTATTGGTCGTAGCGTTATATTATATAGCCTATAGCCTTCCACGATAAATGAGCTATCCAACGAAAAAAAAATGTTTTCAATTCGAACCAGTAGTTCCTGAGATTAGCGCGTTCAACCAAACAAACAAACAAAATCTTTAGCTTTATATATTAGTATAATATGGCCTTTGATAATGTCTACATACTGCAGTTGTAGACGAAACTTCAGGTAGAAATATCAATGGACCACGACCTACAAGCCCGGATTGTATATTGTATAAAATACAATTTTTTTTTGGTAGAAGAAAGGGTCAATTTTGTTTTCAATCCGAAAACAGCTTGGTGTAACGGCTAACGTGCTAACTTTGGAATCAAACTGTCTCTGCACCTTCGCTCATGGATGTTGTGTGATTTCGTTTATTTTAATTTGATGTACCTAATTAGACAGGAATGAGGCCAATCGTTTATAGTCTACAACAAATAAATTAAGGATCTATCCAAGTAGATTACAGAGTTTGCCTCGTTCCATCTAACTAATCAGCGTTACCGTGAAAATGCACTTTAATGCAAATAATATCAATATTCTGTCTTATGATTTTTTTAAATACGGCCATTGAAGTTTATAAACAACAGCCGAATGACGTCATTCCCCTCTACTATCCTACGGAACGATGAAACCTCTATAATTTACTAGTCTTGGATCTATCCTGTTAATGTGTAAATACTCCTTAATTCATTTCATAACGGAATATTGCATTACTTACATGGTCGTTCGAAATATAATACCTACAAATGGAACACGCAGTGCAATCCATAAAACCAACTGTAACAATGGCGTGCCATAACCCTTTAAAATAAATATTTTATTTAATTTATTTTCAGTCGTGGGCGATCTGATTTTTGACATAAAAATGCTGTTGAAAATTACAATATTAATGACTAACATTCGTTTCTCAACATTATGTCAAAACAGACATCACTCGCACAATTATTGTCCTCAATTTGAGGGCGGTCTAATTTTTAGGGTTCCGTAGTCAAATGACAAAAAAACCACAGATATATAATATATTAATAGATAGCGGGTGCCTATCTAGAGCATTGTGCGGAATGGTTCCAATTAGAAACCATTTTGTATGTGGAATACGCCGTAAAAAGCGCGCGAGTTTCTAAAAGATTAAATATTCTAATAATATGATGTTAATGGGAAAAACATTAAAACTCGCAGTAAACAGTGATATTTCGCTCCAAAACCTATTTTTATACTGAAACGTTTAAAAAATTACAAAATTGAGCATAAATATAATGTAAAATCTTAGAACATTTTACATTGTCAATTTGGCATCAAGGTTGACAAGTTCGTAGACCAAAAAAAGAACTGAAAAAATTTCGAAAACATTTTTTCTTCGGTATTCATTAGGATAGCGCGGAACATGTTGCTAGAAAAAATTTTTCATCATAAGATCTCAAAACTAGAAACTTCGAGCTTTAAAATCCTTTTTTTTAAATTCCAGTACGACAATTTTTAAGGGAGATACAGCCACTTGAAAAACCTAAAAAAGTTTTTTTTGATCCCTTAATTTTTTCCACTAATTTAGAATAGATAATTCAATCTCCATTCTATATCAGAAAACAAGTAGATATACTAATTAATTTTTAAATTTTGTAGATTATTTCTGAAGAAGATCCAAATCCGGATCGAAACGTCATCTAGTGAAATATTGATTTATAATTTTATTATTTTTGTCAATTATATAGTCTGATATGGTCGATAATTTTATTTATTTGAAGAGTTCTATTCAGACGTTAATCAAAGATTTAAAATAGAATTCAATTGAACCACAAAATTCAGATGTCTCTTTCATAAAAATATTAATATAAAAATATAGACTTTGCGTGAGTCGTTGATAGTAATTAATTTAAATAAAATACCTATGAAGTTTTAATGTTTTTATTTTATTTATACATTTCTCTGCTTTAATTTGTTTGATATTGAATATATCCCAGTATTTCAAAGCATAGAATATCAATATAATCTTCGAAGAGCGTATAAACTCCCCTTTTGCATTAGATAGCGAGATACGAGGGTGGAGTCGATCGCAGATAGGATCAGTCAAAGAAATGCTCGCAAAAATATATAAAACTATTGGCAGATAGATGTTGTGTATTACATTAATGTTGTGCGGGCGATCTGCCACACAGGATGTAAAGCAAAATCGGGTATGTGAACCAGCGATGTAACGAATATTGTAGCATTCACGCTCGCGAATATTTTCAAATTTTTTGACATTTGCATTCGCAAAATTCATGCGAATATTTTACGTATATAAATACAGTGTAACCTCTTTATAACGTCCTTCGTTATAACGAAAAACTCCCTATAACGTAGAAAATTTTACAGTTTGGTTGGTTTACCTTAGAACCCATACATTAATACCCTCATTATAGCGTAACAAGCATTCTCTATTACGATGAAATATGTTCATATTTAGGCGTATTTAACAGTGTAATTGTTTTTATACAACAAAATGAAGATGAAGAAGATGATAAAGAGGATGATTTTTAACCATCATCAACTATTCAACAAGCACTTGATGCCGCTAAACTTATCGAAACATTCCTATTGTTTAATGCAGGTGATTCCACCACATCCCAAGAGTCAAGACATGCATAATACTTAATAAAATACAAAACAAATATTGGCATAGCAAAAACGCCAAGCAAAGTTAACAGACTACATGGAATAAATTAATTAGGTGAAATTTGGTTATTTTTCTTTCTTCCCTCCATATAACGAAACTCTTTATAACGAAAAAAATGCTCGGTCCCTTGAGATTCGTTATAAAGAGGTTACGCTGTATCTGAAAAAATCATATTTTTGTTTTAAAAAATAAAATATTAATTTCTTAGCATTTTTATTAGACACATTTTTTCTTACTTTTATTTTTCCATTTCTTGTGTGATCCAGGCCCACCTGGCTTACCCTAGAATATAAATTGTTTACGTACAAATAACAAGATAAATCTACAATAATCGACATCAGAAGTCCCCAGGTCTCGTAGACCACTTGCCATGTTTTTCGGTTTTGGGTAGACCCCCTGCGTATCTGATATTGATTTTTTGCAAATTCATTAATTTCAAATGTATTTTTGACAACCGGTATAGTGCTACTCACTTTGAACGATTTAAATTTATAACGGTAGTGAAATGTTTAGTTTTGTGCATTTATTAATTAGATTCAAATTAAACGAATCAAATTAAAATTTACTTTCTGTTACATAAAATAACTAAGCAAAAAATAAATGCTTTTAGTGTGAGGAATGAACCTGATGCTTTAATAATAAATCAACATTTGGCATCAATTTAGTTAGATTTCATTTTAAATCTCTTCGGTTAACGATGTCCAGTTTGTTTTTTTTTTTTGTTAGGAGATTCACTATCGTTGACCCCCATTTTCATTTCATGAACCCCCAATTTTTTTTCCTGTTGACATGGACCCCTTGCAAGTTGTCGTCGAGCCCTGGGGGTCGATATAGACCACTTTGAGAATCACTGATCTATACATATTTTCTTTGTCGTGAAATTATTCCAGAAAGTCGTGTTGATCGATTTCGCTTCTATGAACAGTTTTCAAATTATGTACAAGTGGCAGCTGGTAATGGTAGGTAGAGTTAAAAATTTGCCCCCCCTGAATAAAATCGTTGTTACGCCTATGCTTTTGCGCCAATGTAACGTTGACGTTACATCTTTTAGTCTTCTCTATAACATTAGGTAATAAAGCTTTAGAATTTAACCTAGTACCCAGAACCACTACAAATGTGTGCGTGCGACCTGCGTTACAAATCAGCTGCCTTTTAACCTTGAACTGAAATTTTTGAAGTAAAACTTTGTTAGGCACGCTTGACTTGGGGAGTAAGCTGGTAAATGCCTGACGAAAGCGTTTACGGAAATCAGACGAGGCGAACGGTGCGTCATCGTTCGAAGCGAACGGAAGTTGCGAGGGAGATATAAGTTAGTGAAGATAGAAAGAGAGAGAGAGATATTGGAAGTTGAGAGGAAGATATAAGTTAGTGAAGATAGAAAGAGAGAGAGTTACGTTTCGTATATTACTCTAGGGGCAAGAGAGAGAGGTGCGCGTGCACATATTCTTTCTCTCTTCCTGAACAAATACTTCACTGACTAGTGGCGCCATCACGTGGTCGAAATTATAAGCAGGACTAACAATAGAATAACACATACAGTACTCTTTACTTGCCAGTCGGGATCTTTATGTAATATTCTACGTTTAAAGTGAATAAAATTGTAAATTCATTTTAAAGTTCATATTTTGTGAATTTTCGGGTGAATAATAACAAATTATGGCAGGAAAAAGTTTTAATTCAGTCGTGTGGTCTAATGGCTCCTCTACACTAGTGGCCAGCACCGCCACTTACAGGCACTCACGATTGTGTAGAGGGCATATTCGTCGGTGCGTGGACATAATCGCCTGTAATCGGCAGTAATCGGTTGATTGTCGGTACATCAAAGGAATGCGTGGCCAGCATTGTGCGCCCGTACACAAAATCGGACCGGCACGATTGTGTGGAGGGCTAGGCAATCATCGCGGCTATGATGGGCACTTATTTGAGTGGCGGTGCTGGCCACGTGTGTAGAGGCACCATTAAGCACACTCGCTAAAAACCAAGAAACTGATTATTGAAAAATTTCGTACTATTGGTATGGGCTAGTTGCTTATTACCCTTAATACATTGGCTATGCGGCTATGCAAACGTTGGCTGGGTTCGCAGTTTACAGAACACTTCGTTTGTGTTTACTGACTATATTGTAGGACTGTATAGAGAATATATATTTGGCAAAAACATATATATAAATGTGTGTTATATATAAAATACGGTAAAGTTCTCGAATGGGACTGAACCGTGTTCGTCTGACAAATGATCACATATCACTGTAATGCGCTATACAGGGTTGTGTAGGAATTAAATGCATTTTCACTAGCATATAATATCTACGACCGTATGACAAAATCGCTTATGTCAAATTTTCGGTAATACATCATTTCAGGAAAAATTTACAACCTTATCGTTACCCGGATAAAAAGTACAGGCTGTGTGCACCAAGCCTACTAGCGCCGCTAGTGGGTAATAGAGATTTATTGAACTCACTTTTTATGGAAAACGCGACATGTTTCTATGTTGATAAGACAAAAACTTTAGTTGGCCATGATGTGTAAAAAAAAATGTAATAAGGAAAACTGATGTTAATTTTATATAGGTACCATAAAATTCAGATTGTAAACTATTATATAAATAGCATTACATAAAAGGTACGTGACAATGATTTATTTATCAATTATGACGTACAATATATAAATAATTAATTTGTTTACACTGACAGCGAAACGTCAAATTATGGCGTCAACAGCCCGGAATACAAGCATTTCCTGATCGCTTAGTTGCCCATGTTTTCTTTATAATTAAAAAACTTCATAAAATTATAACTATTTTCACTATATATTAGATATCGTGTGAAAATTCAGAGTTTTCTGTAATTATATTTTGTTTGTTATAAATATAATTTAAAACAAAGAACATATAATTATAGAAAACTCTGAAGATGATACAAAACGTATCGAAACGTCAGCATTAAATGCAAGTTTAAAAAATTTCAGTATTGCTTAATTTTCGATCCTTATGCCACGGAATTTTTTTCAAATATCTATCATTAATATTACCTATATCTGTTTTGATTACAAAAAACGTAAAAGAAAAACCTAACTGATCGAATGTTCTGTGAGTAATATGAACTACTTATAGCTATAACTTTGATAGTAGTTTGAATTTTGGAATGTTTCTTATGAAAATCTCAAGGTGATGTAATCCCTTAACGAGCAATTGAACATAAACCATTTTGCTTTGCAGTCACAGATATGTACACTAGTTAACGATACACACATAGCAAACGTATATCTTACACACACATGCTAGTGCAGACTAATGGAAAAGTTCATTTTATCGAAAACAAAGTTAATTCACTAATTTAGTTGGGATGTTTTTTCCCAACATAGATGTATCGAATCAAAAAGCTTTGAAAATTGATTGGTGGGGAAATTAATAATGACTGGATAAATAACTCGTAATTTGTAGGTACATTGTAGGCTGAAATAAGCAATGTGTACGGTTTCATCCATAATTGATGTCACGCAATTTTTCAACATTTTGATCTCTTTCAAACCCCGATGTCATGTGAAAAATATATAAACGCTTTCCAAAATTTGACGTGTACACGTTTAGTTCATTTTTGGACTTTTCAAATGTTTACGACCGAATAAGGCCGCGTACGGCTTGAACTTAACCGTCGAACAACGTAACGAACCGCTCAAGCAGTTGCTGACAACCGCTCGAGCAGACGTTTTCAACCCGTCGAAAAACGCAATGAGTTTGATTTTATTATTTTTAAAGTGAAACTTTTATTCTATCGCCCCGAATTTTTCTGGCCGTCTGTTGCATGTCGCATTACAGGCGGCCGCGGAGTAGGGGTAAAGTGAAAGGCGCTCGGAGTAGGCGCTCGGTAGAGCAGCCAAGGCCAATATGGCGGCGCCCATGGTTAGCATCAGCTGACCGTGTAGTATGTCTGTCATGCGGGCAAGTGCTGTACAGTGTTTACATGTTTTTATTCGTGTATTCATGTGAATATTGTTGTATATAATAATTAATCGTGATGGATAAGTGTCTACAATCCAACGCCTACAATCCAATAAAAGTTTCACTTGCGTTGTGGTTTCTTAAAACCACACAACTGTTTTTTTTCAATATTTTGATATTAATAACTTTGAACGAATTTTATAAAAAAACTAATTAGAAACTAAATATTAATTATTTTTATATTTTTTAGATCAGTTCTGAAAAAGGTCCAAATCCGGATCGATTATATATTTTTTTGTTAATATATTGTCTGAAAAATTGGTCGATAATTTTATTTATTGAAGAATTCTAATCAGACGTTAATCAAAGATTTGATTTTATTGAATCATTAACGATCCGGCCCGGCTTCGATTGAATTTGTAAATTACCACCGTTTTTTCGACGACTTACCTTGCAAAATTGGGCTCCACGAAAAGCGTTTTTATTTTAACGCAATAATATAATAGCCTATGTTCGTCCTGTAGGTCAATTCTAAATATTGGTGTATAAATTTTTGAAATCGGATGAGTAGTTTCGGAAATAATGTCCTCATCCAAACTTACAAATTAGTATAGATTAGACCACAAACTGACGCACCTCATATTTTTAATTTTGAGTAAAAACTGACATTAATTCGAGCTAATTTAGACACAATTTCGATGCCCATGCGAGGGGTTCATTGTCAAACGCTGGTTTCAGATAATAATTAACTGTATCCGTGTTTCATTTAAACCCATGGCTTAAATGTACAGCTGCAATTGTTTCATTTTACAATTTACGAGTAAAACAAAATGTGCAAGATGATACCTTTAAAAAGAATTTTTAAGGCTTCCAAATTGAAATGTTAATGAGAATTACTGTCAACAGTTCTTAAATAATTTCAACGTCGTGCGCAAATGTTTAACTAAACTAGATATACCATACTTTTATTTTAACCTTAAGGTCAAACAAACTTTTTGCAGATGTCTCAAAAAATTTAAATTTAGTCGTAACAACTTATTTTCTTATAAAAATTTCAAAATTTACGATAATAATAATTTATAAGTATATCTGAGGTGGAATGATGTATGTTACAACGAGAGCCAGCGAGATTTAAATCAACGAGTCATATCATTTCGCCCGAGATATATGCTGTAATTTTTACATGGAGTTCTTGTAAAATAGCGGGTTTTTACTTAATTTTTAGTATATTTTGAAAATTCTTGACATTTCATTTGTGTCACAAACTTCACTTCAAAATATCTACTAAAGACGGCCGTGGTCGTATGCCACCTCATATATATGGTCATATTATGGCGCCCTCTAGATGTATAGCGTGATGCACTTTACCCTAAGGCTTTTGATCGCTTACTATTGTTAAACTGTATTGTTTTGTTAAGGTAGGTGGCATACGACCATAGCTATCCTCAGATGGGAATAGTTTCTTGTTTCATACTTTTCAGTAGTCGGGTTTCCGTTTTTGAACTTAATTTTTATTTAAATTATTTTATTTAAAATTAATTTTTATTTATTTCCAGTTTGCTCACCCCTGGGACCAAAATTCAAAAATAAATGTAGCCTATGTTACCCAGACCATAATAACGAATCAATTGACACCTTATTTATCTAAATCGGATGAATAGTTTAGGCGCTACGGTGGAACATTCGTAAATACAAACTTTGATAGACTGCAATACTAATTATACCCCTTCCTTTTTGGCTGCGCCGCAGTCGGGTAAAAAAGAAAGATACAAGCAATTAAAAAAACAAATAATTGAAGAAAAAAGAACTGTTATTATTATTCACAGTGGGTACCTATATCACTGGAATTGTTCGTGGGATTTTCTTTTGAAAGAACAAAATCTGTTAAAAAATAACTGCTAAAGATGAAAAGAACTGCGAGTAAAGAAAGAAGTCATCTGGGAATATCCGAGCGTTCCATATACATGGAAATTCATTTTGTATAATATCAGTTGTGCCTAACGTGTAAAAAAAGCAATACAACAATCCATAAAAATGTAAAAAAGCCTATTTTTAAAATCGATCAGCGTTTATATTTTATATATGAGTTTGTAGAGCTATAAATAGACTGTATCGAACAAAGCTGCATATTTTGACATCGTCGGAATGGCACACTATTTATTATAATACCGGAAATTTGATGCTATAAACAATAAAGTTACTTTAATCTGCCAAAAAGGAAAAAACAGTAATTCATAAAATGATAATGCTGCAACGTTATTTTTTCCTCTTTCTGTAGAGAAATGTAAATCAAGTTGAAAAGGGCTTCGACTTTCCTGTATGTGGTAGGTATATAAAAATAAAATATATAAACGACAGACTGTAAGCTGTAACATCTATTCAGAGCGCTAAAGTTTACTAAATAAGAACAGCTAGACAATCCTGATGTTTTTGTAATTTTGTTTTAGAAAATAAATGTTGCTTGGGCCATCAATAAAACGAAAATTTTCGCAGTTACACTGTTTTTGCGTGCTCTGCAATTTGATATTTTTGAATTTTATTCCCTAATCATAAACAAATTATAACAAGATGCTAAAGCATCTTCCAATCTGTTTTATATAGAAATTAATAGAAATTAGAGAGTATAAAATTTTTGTGTACCCAGTAGCATGGCGATGATTTTGAAATTGGGTACGCTAATCATAGTTTGTAAAACAACTCAAACGATATGTTTATAGTATGTAAGTTTTTTTTATTAGTTATTTAATGTAAAGGGACAGTAGCCCTTAGCAAAATACATCTCAGCATTGTGAAAATGACTGAACGTTTTTTTTTTCAGTATATACCTACAAATTACTATTACACTCTTTATTTATGGTTTGTATAAAAAAAAAGTAAGACCTGACTCTGAAAGTTTAGAACGTTTTAAATTCGGTAACTGTTAACTGTAAATTTTAAAATTATCAAATACCACATACCACACTGGCCACGTGAAAAGCGCGTCATCAACAGATATTTTATGCAGCGTTCGCGACTCATGTAATATTTGCGTCACGCACCGTACATATTCAGTACTCCTATAAAGAATTTTTTTTTTCATTAATGTCTTTCATTAATAATTCTTGTTGCTTAAAATTAGGATCAGTTCGTTTTTTACTTATTCTATATTGGTTTTTTAACAATTCCTTTTTTCTAAATATAGGATTACTACGTTTGATAGCAATTTGCTGCTTATTACGATTCATTTTTTGTTCATCTTCATTTATATTATTTTCTTGTGTCTGATTTAAAACACATTGTTGAAGACTTGATGTTTCATTATTACTATAGATTTTCTGATTCAATTTCTTTGTTTTTGTTTGCGAATTTTGCGTAATGTTTGAATTGACTTCTTTTTACTAGTTTTAAGCATTATGAAATAAGATCGATAATAAATAGATTAATATTTACTTTATATGTAGTACCTAGTGTATCTCAGGGAAATATTCTTCAATATACAATTTAATTATTAAGTTAATGAACAATCATGTAGGTATATAGTGCAGTGTAGTTGTGTAGGTGTTTTTAGTCAATAATTGAACAAATACTTATCAGACAGTTGTTGTTTCACTGATTGGCCTGTAGTAGATGTAAATAATGAAAAATGAACCAGTTGAAATTATTCCAACACACACGGTCACAAATATCTCAAAAAGCTGTATTTTCAATCAATTCTAAGATAACAATACAATAATTAAATATTCTATTGTCACTTCTAACTGTCGATTGATTATGATGTGAAGGCACAAGCAATTCAAATTTTCATTATCGGCTGTGTTGCCAACATTAAAAATTTTGCAACAAAACGTTTAAAATACGATGTATTGGCCATCGAGCTTACATACCTGGAGGGAGCATGCAATGCTTTTTCTTATGTGACTACTTAAGAAAATCCGGGGTCATGCTTTCTCTCTTGCACCGCGCCCTGATTGGCTGATTCAAGTGGTACCCGTCGCGACAACAATCAGAGCACGGAGCGAGAGAGAAAGCTTGACCCCGAATTTTAACTAGTAACGCAAATGCACCCGCTTTGCTCGCTCCAGGTATGTAAGCTCGATGGTATAGGGTTGACTAATTGACTATAGAAACACATAGAACTACATCCATGAAATGATTTATCTGTTCTTGCTTCTTTATACTCTAAGATCCAAATCATTGAACTGTCAGTCAACTAAAGGCATGTTTATGAATGTTTCTTACAAAAGCAATATGACAGCGATATTCGTAAGTCGGGCATTGTTTGGTGCTTATTGTGAAAATAAAAAAAAATGCTTTAAAAATCCAAAGTGACGCGATTTACACATAGACGGAAAGCCAATGCTGATAAGTAATGATTTGTGCTTAGTATTTATAACCTAAAAATAAAATAAATTTTAGTAGTTTTTGTTTCAGGTTTATTTATTTGTCTTCTACATTTATTTATAAATTTTTTTTACTTTCGAAAATGTGAATATTATATGTGTGCAGTAGTTTTCTATTTTTGATGGTGAACTAAAGAGGTTAAAAATCTTTAATTTTCAGAATAGTATATTATGGTGAACACTAATTAGTCAAGTTCACTCTCTTATAAAGGTATGTAAACTGAAATCTTCTTCATTATTCTATAACAATGGGCGCAGATGTTTCGTCTTAAAATTTACAAAAAAAAAGAACTACGCGTGTAATAGGTGATATTTTACAGTCAAAGCATGTTAAATATCTTTTAGTGCTATGAACAGGCAACAATAGTTGTTAAAATAATCCCATTTTATCTGCTCCCATGGATAGCGATATGGGAAATATTGTATATTCAAATGCTTTGATCATACTAAAAAGTCTTTTAAAAAAGGTAAAATTTAAAGTTCACCTTTGCAATTCCTTTGTTTGATATCATAGGAATGCGCAAAGTGAGGCTGGGCACGAAAATTGGTTAGGTAATTGTCTAAGACATCGATGGTTAGCTGCGATATATAATTCGAACTTAACGTTGATGTTTTTCTTTCGATATTTATTCCTAGTTTTTATTTAACGATTTGGCCTCTAAATTACTAGATAATCATCGGATTATGTTGCTAACGCAAGTTACAACCAGTAACAAAAGATCTTCTAACAGTCATACTTTGATGCTGTATTTTTTTTTTGTAGGTGGTGGTTCTAAGGCTTTGCAAGAAGTATGAAATAAGTTCATGACAAAACATTAGAAAATCTTCCCCCGCGTATGATGCCATCATATATATTGAAACAATGATCGTACATCGGAACTGAAAGTAATATTTTTAACATTTGAAAATGAAGAAAATAACGTGCACATTTTCATAAAATAAACAAATAAAAAAAAAAAAAACAAATATTTTGTATGCGCGTGTAGAGTTGTAAATTTTCAAACGTTTGACAAATGAAATTTTATTTTATTTAAATGGTGTTTTTGAGGAACTAAATGCATAAAAAGAGTCTAACTAAAGTTTTCGACAGTAAATACCCTACTGATTGATATTTGGTCAAATACTGAATATTCTATGCAAGTCTAGTGAATATATATGGCTTATAATACTCGCCGAGCCATAACTTTTTAACTATTCTCAAGTTTAATTCTTTGTTAACGTCTGATTTTATTAAAAAAAAAGAAAACTTTTCGACTAATATTTCAGCTTTAAATCAGTTGATTATTATAAATTAGTCGAAAATTTTATTTGTTTTCAAGCTTATTGTGTGTATATGTTACCGATCAAATCCAATTTCAGGACAAACTAGTTTTGCCTAGGCCAAACTAGTTCAAACTATGTGCGATAGGATAAACCGCTATAATGTAGGCCAAACTAGTCTGACCTAAGCTCGATAGGACAAACCAGTTTAACCTAGGCTGAACTAGTTTATCCTAGTATGAATAAACCTATACACTCCAGGATAAACTAATTTCTAGGTAAAATAAATAATATACTGGAAAATAATCATGATTTTTTAAAATAATAATAATGTTTATTGTCATTCGTACAATAATTTATGTACATGTTGACAGTCAAAGAATTCTTTTATGCTGTAGAGTGTAGACACATTTTGTAATAAAAATTTTATATTATATATGAAGTACATACTGTAGTATATTTGATAATTAATTTAAGAAATAATTAAAATTCAATTTATTTATACAGTGATGTATTTTTAGTATGAATTGAATATGATAGTAAATTTGCTAATATAAATTTAGAAACATTGTGTATCTCAAGAAAAAAAAATCAAAAATCAATTCTGTTAATTAATCGATGTGATTTTAGTCTTCATATTAATTACTAGTGGTCCATCCCGGTTTCACCCGGGTACAAAAGAATGAATAGGGAGAAACACGAGTATGAACATTCATCTTAGTTTACCGAGATGAATGTTGTGTCCAAATTTCATTATGATCGAAGTTACCGTTCAAAATTTTTTGTCGGATGGACAAATTTTGGTTTCGGGTTTTATTTATATAGAATATAGATGAATCAGTTCTTTTCTTTATATAGATCCTTAATATATAATTTATTACTATTTTATTTGTATTTCTTATACTTAATTAAAAAAATATATTGTATTTAAAATTTTAAAATGGTCAAATTTACTGAACATAATTGTATAAATAGATTTCTTCCTAGGTGATAATATTATAAGGTTTTACAATAACGTTAAAGGCAGAAGTAATAAAACTGGTATAAATCTGGGTAATTTACAAAACGAGACGTAGAATAAAAATCTGTTTGGGAGTGAATTGAAAAAAAAAAAATCATAACAACTTCCGTTCCGATTGACCTTTGTTTTGAAGACATCAAGACACAAAGTTTCCTAAACTTATTCAATTTTTGATAAATTTTGAATATTCATGCCTATCAGAACGGGAGTTGCTTTGTATTTTTTATTTAAAATTCAATTCCAAACAAATTAGTATTTTTCATCTGTTTGTTACTTTGTATTGGAGGATAGGTTACTTAAAGTGATAATTCAGTGCGACATTTTAATCGATAATACAGGAATTACCGAACTACGATAGACACAAATAATGAATAAAAGACGCAAATTAAACAGCGTTTTAAAAAAATATTCAAATAGACAATATATGAAGTTATGAAAATAACACAGGCATGTGCTATACCAGCTGTTACATAGTCGATATATGGATAATATATTAGGATGTTTTTTTATTTATTATATTTTTTTGTCCTATTGCAGGTCCGTAGCCAGGTCCAAATCGTAGTACGGGCAAATAAGAGCGAAGGACGGGCAAGATTATATAACGGGTATCGCCGGTACGTGGCTACGGGCCTGTCCTATTGGCTAATGTTTTAGCATTGGATGTAAAATTCTCCCAAAATTTCAGCTTCCTAGATCAAACCTGTGAACGGTGCAAACATGGATAACTGGTAAATTTTTTAAAATTATTTTTGATAGCAGCATTTTATAGAGAATTAAATTTCCCACAAAGTCCTTAGTAATGAATCCATGAATTCATTATTTTCAAAGGTACTAATGACCTGTTTTGTGGGAAATTTAATTCTCTACAAAATACTACTATGAAAAATTAAAAAAAAAATGTTTTCTAGCAGTTATCCATGTTTGAGTAAAACCGTCATTTTTTTATGTTAATTAAATGGGCCACAAACTCGGTTTGCATCCCACAGGTTTGATTTAGGAAGCTGAAATTTTGGGAGAATTTTTTAGGTTCAGTGCTAAAACATTAGCTAATGGGACCGAAAAAAAAATACAAAAAAACATCCTAATGTATTTAATTCAATGATTTAATTAATTCAAACCGCTTCCGACAACATACGTTGAATGATCATCAACCCTGCACTATTAGGATGAACTCCATCTCTGAAACATTAGAAATGTATCTTTGGTACAGTATTTTTAAAAGCTAAATCATTAAAAATAGCGGTTATAGTAAATTGTTTTAATATTTTTAATATTAATATAATATGGTCTCCAAAATATGATGTTACTGTCTTCACCATGTATAAAGGGAAGTCATTGCAATGGGTTCGAAAATAAAAATCAACGGGGTAACTAATATTAATTAAATTAATTTTTAAGTATTACAGACCTTTCGTGTAGATTGTCATTATTTTTTTTAAATTCATTATATATATTATCAACTATATGCACACAGGATATTTTTGAACACAATTCTAAAATTATTGTGTTAATTGGTGTCACACCGTATTTCTTTAATGGCGGTATGGTACATATCAGAATTTTTTTTGTCCCCATTTTCATCAAATCATTTACTGTCCATTTTAATGCTCTTTTAAAAGTTGTTGAATTTGTGCCTTTTATGACATCATTTGTCCCTATCATGATTACTAAGGTGGCATTCCTAGCATCAAAGTGCCACATCGAATTATCACTTTGGGAAAACCTTAGCCTTATTTTTAAATTTAAAATCGTCTGTCCTCCAATACAGAGATTTATGCATATTTTATTGTTTCCACTTTTAAAATTATCCATCCCCATGTTTGTTAGCATTCTCCTTAAAATACTATCTCCCAAAAAGAAATCTATTTCTTTCAACTCAGGAATACGTTTCTATAATAGAAGTGTACAAATTCTCAAATAATTATTATTATTGTTGTTTAAATTTTAAACGGTTTATTAACTCTAATAAGATATGACATTTTTTGGGTAGATGGCGCGATTCGCAAGCTTAACGTCTAGCCAGAGATGTCTAGCTCAGTGGCTCTTATATTATGTAAAAAGTTCAATATGTAATCGATACAAATCACTTTTTTATTTTTAAATACGTCTCATTATTCATATCTTTTAAACTGTACAAACGAAAAGCAAAAAAACAATAACAATTAAGGTACCGTGAAATTAGTTTAATGATTTCAATGTACCGTTAGAATAAAAAAAGTTTGATAGCCACCGCCGCAGCTAATAATTTAACCTATAATATTTTGACATTTACAGAGAACATACACTTTTATTTTTTATTTATGAAGCTACTTATGCGTAAAAATCACTATGTGAGTATTATGTGATAAAACAATTATTCGTTTTTCATTGAATATACTATATCTAATTCATTCATACTTTAATTCAAATTGATACCTGTCCCGGAAGTCTGGTTCCTAAAGAATTTCAAATGAACATCGCACGAAATATTAAATTATCTAAAATTATGCAAAATTATGCAAAAAAGGTATTTTTAACGTATTTATAGCATTGGAAATTATGTTATTTACAATTAAAAAACGAATTATTAAAGTTTAAAGCAAATTTCATATAAATTAGAAAATTATTGAGAAAGAAATGTAATTAACAAAAAAAATGGTTTTTTAAGCAAGCCAGCAGAAATTAATTTATTACGGTCAAATGCATATATTTAGCAATATTTCTTTTACGCCAGTCGGAAAGATAATTGATCGACGTACAAATTTCTTCGATAGTTTTTTTTTGTAGCTCGAATTTTATAGAAGTTACGGAGGTTTGTTTGACATATTGTGGCCAAAAGGGCACTAATTTTTTAGTTACACAAATTAAACTCTGCAAGACTCTTGCCATGGTGGGAACGCATCTGTGGCCAAAATTTGATCGAAAACAGATTTCAGTTACTCGAGATAACATACGACAAAGGAAAAATACATACAGGATTCGTGCGAATTTAATATACATCGCTTCGATGTATAATAATAATAATGCGTTTAACGTCCGTTTCTCGACTTTATGTCATAACAGACGCCATTCACACCATTACTATTTTTTTTTACCACACTTCCCGTTATATTCTACAATGTTTAAACTTCAACTAATAAATAACAATGGGCGAATGAAGGAATTTTTAGGAAATTAGGATAAGGTAGGCAAATTTTGAGCATAGGAGTTTGACAGGTAATCGGCCATGGCCTCGAACCCACAACCCTGAGATTAAGAGTCGCGCGCTCTACCGATTGAGCTAACCGAGCTTCGGTACGTACGGCGCTAATATTGGGATATTTTGTTAGGGCATTTCACCTGAATATAAGTATAATATGGTGAAAAATGTTGACTGACATTCTGCAACATTTTTCATTGATTTTCCGCTCCTATTAGTCGTAACGTGATATTATATAGCCTGTAGCCTTCCTCGATAAATGGGCTATCCAACAAAAAAAATTTCAATTCGAACCAGTAGTTCCTGAGATTAGCGCGTTCAAACAAACAAACAAACTCTTCAGCTTTATATATTAGTATAGATATTGACGAAATATTATATTATATTGACAAAAATATATAATTATAATTCAATACGTTTCGGTCCGGATTTGGATTTTCTTTAGAATTGAGCTAAAAAAATAAAAATTAATTAATAATTAGTTTCTAATAAAATTCGGTTTGTTTTTATAATATCGAAAAATTAATTGATTAATATTTCGATATTAAAAAAACTTAAATCGAATTTTATTAGAAACTAATCGCGGACGGTAGACGGTGCTGCCGTCACGCATACAGCGAATAGATCACCCTTGCCAATCCAGTCCATCCAGCTAGTGATGTGTCGCTTCTGAGCGAGTCGTTCATAATGAACGACTCCTTTCACGGAGCGTAGTGAGTCGCTCTTTTTTTTGTGAATGCTCACTCCGAGCGCCATTGCTCTGTGCTGAGCTGTTCTGTACTGTTGTATTCGCACATTTATAGAGCGCACACAGCACAGACCACAGAGGCGCCAGTGAATTTTGCACGTACAGAGTTATCTTTGCTGAGTAATTTAAAGTTAAATGACACACTGTAAGTGCAATAGTACCTACTAAGCTTACAGTGACTTAAACCATTCACATTGACGTCGTTGCCAAAGATATAATATTGAAACAATAAACATTATTATTGTTAAGCTCTTATTATACTTTATGGTTTATCCGAAATGCGAATAATATAAGATCAGAATCATGTTAAAATGGGCTCAGAGCTGAGTGTGTGTATTGTGGTGTGCATTGTGCAATACTACATGACTCCTGAGCATGTATGATAACAGTTCACACCTCTGCAGTCTGCACTCTTGTGTAGTGCGTACTGTCTAGTGTCGCTCCTTTGAACGACTCGCTCTGAGCGACTCTTTTTAGTGAGCGGAGCGCACGGAGCCAGCTTCCATAAAGAGTCATGTGGACACATCACTACATCCAGCTGCAAACAAACGGGCTGAACGTGAGTATATAAGTGATAAGACGTATTATTTAAATTAGCGGTATAAAGAATGAGAACTCACCAACAGAGATATAATAGGCCCGACGCGATGTTTTTGTATTATTTTACAATGGAGCATATTATTGCGGTTTCTTTTCAAATCGATATAATTAAATACATATAATATATACATTTGTCTGAAAATCTCGTGTAGGACGTACGATAATAATAAGATATCGATATTAATATACTGACTGTTTCAAACATTGATACTGACATGCAGTCCCGGATCTACGATTTTTTCGAACAGGGGCAGAAACTTGATAATGACGCCCCCTCTCTCCAGCTCTTGAGATAAATTACTTAAAAAAACTCGTAAATATATAATGGTTGGTATTTTTCGTGAACGGGAAACCGTCAGAAAACAAGCAGATAGAGTAAATCGGAAAAGGGACAGATTAGATGTGGTTTTGGCGCCCTCTAAAACTGGTGACCCGATTTGCCCCTCCTAGTTCCGGGGCTGCTGACATGTTAAAAAATTTACAATCGGTGTTTTTTAAATTCGTACTAAATCGTCTTTTTACCATTTCAAAGGCCGCTGCACACGAAGCTAGAAACGCTGCTAGATTCCTTGCTAGCTTTGCCTACTAGTTTTCGAGTGCTGTTTTTTTTATTGCTGTTCTTCACACGAGACGTCTTTTCAATCTAGTTTTGTGAATAAATCTGGTGCGTGCGCACTGACAGTTCAAATATAAACACACAGCAAAACGTGCCTGTTGTCTGACTGTGAGCAGAATGACGCCACGTTGGTTTGTGGGCCCACGTGACAAGATACTGCTTCCTGATTGGTTCTTGCTCATACCTAGCAGTGGACCTTACAAGGTAAATAGTCCCTGTTCTAATTAAAAACTTATCTTGTGAGCTAGCAGACGAGGTCGCAATGACGACATTTCGAGCTTCGTATTTAGCAGAACTCCAAGCAGTGTTTCTAGCCTCGTGTGCAGCGAAACAGAAACTTTCCTCGTTCATCGCTCTTTCTATTAGTGAAAACCATACGAAATCCATTCGATAGTTTTTGAGTTTATCGCGTTCAGACAGACAGACGCATATACGAGTATATAGAAGATAGATAGATGCTGGCAAATACAACAAAAAAACAAACAGACGTACAAACGACGAAGTTATAAGGGTTCCTAGTTTCTACGGAGCCCTAAAAACGTATGTTGTTCCAATTTACATCTAATGAGAAAAATTTTGCCATAAAAAGAGAGAAAGAGAGAGAGAACATCAATATAATAAAATGGTATCAAACGATTCTTAGGTTATCAAAACGTGAAGAGCTATTTAAATCCCGAAAAACATTTTTCGGGCTTATATTAGATGTGAACAAATAATGTATTTAGAAACATCGAAAAATATAAGAAAACAATGATTTATTTCTTTTGCCTTTTCGGTGACATTTATTTCTTTATTAAAAGGTTAGCTTGTATAGACGATGCTCGTTAAATTTGCTACGGTCTTATTTTTAGGGGTGTGTGAGGAGCGACCATTTCTTATCGAGTCGAATCAAGTCTATACTAATATTATAAAGAGAGAGTGCGAGTTTTGCAAGTTTGTGTATGTGGAGGGTGATCTTCATAACCACTGTACCTATTTGAAAAAAGTGTTCACCACTATTTAGTATGAGCCTTCAGGATGGACTTAGGCCAGTGATGGCGAATTTATTTTGAGGAGTCAAATTTTGTTAATTATTTTTTTTTTAGTACTAGCTCAAGAGCCACTAAGTCAGTGACGTTACTTCTAAAGAGAGAGGGGGGGTGGTTAAATACTATTTTTTTTTGGTTCGAAATTTTTTTTGGACGACTACGACGTTTTAAGACCATGCTGGATTCAGCGTGTCTTTTTCTATAAGTATCAGGGATGTTGCGAATATTCGCATCCGCATCCGCATATGCGGAACATTCGCATCGATTTAGACATCCGCATCTTCATCCGCATCCGCATAAATCGATGCGGAGCTGATGCGAATGCGGATGTGTAACAGGTTGCGACAAGAAAGAAAGTGTTCCAAGTGAACAGTTATTTAGTAGCCCAGGATTAATATACGAACCCTTGCGAAACAGACTGGAGCCCGAAAAGGCGGCTATCCTTCTTTTCATTAAAGATAATGCTCCACTATTCAAATTTATTACTAAAATAATTTATTATAATCAGTAATAGTAGGTAATTTACTCACTACTTTATTGTAAAGTATAAAAAAGATAAGGATTACTGTCTTTTTATTTTTTTTACCCACACTTAAGTTTTGTTTTGTACAGATCCGCATCCGCATCTGCATCCGCGGATGTTAGCCTCCTAAAATCAGCATCCGCGTCCGCATCCGCGGATGTGAAAAAATCTGCATCCGCAACATCCCTGATAAGTATAATGATTTTGCAAAAGTTCCGATAGATTCTGGTTTTCGTCAAAAGTCGCAGTTTTTTATAGGGGTATGCCTTGAAAAAATTGCTAAATCGAATTTTTTAATATAGTACTTTTGAAAATGAGGATACTTACAGAAAAAATTACGCTGTATTCAATGATGGTAAGCAACCGTCTGTATCTCTTTTAGTTTGGAAACTACGGCCATTCGACGGTTTTATATGATTTTCTGAAAACTATAAACGCAAATAACTTCTAAACCAAATGGCATACAGACGTTTGTTTGTGCTCGTTGGTTCAGCGTGTTTTTTCTATAAGCATGATGATTTTGCCAAAGTTCTGAAAGATTTCGAGGACTCGTACGGCCCTACTTCTTTTTAGTTGAAAGAGCAGATGTTTCATTAGTCTCAACAACGAGTTTCAATATTCTTCGTTATTTTACGCAATCGAATCAAAAAGAAGAAAAAAACATGGCCTCCATTAATTAAATAATTTAAATCAATAACGTCGCCAACTAGTAAAATAGTAGGTTATTTTTTTAGTCATGCGTATAATGACATAATATGTAATGGCGAATGTGACATTATATGTCAAAAACGAGAGCTAGTGAGTTTTTACAGTCACATGGGCCATAATGTGATCACGTACCCCCTACAAAATAGCTGATTTTCACATAATTTTCTAAATTTTTGACAGTTTAACCTTGAACAAGTTTACTTCTAATTTATAGGTTGCTTTGGGTTTTCATACTTTTACTATGGAAATGGAAATACGACAACGTTTATTTTACTTTATGCACTAGTGCGAAACGGGTCATTTCACTATCGCTATTCGTGACGGCATGCTCAGGAGTCACGTAGCATTGCACAGCACAATACACATACTCTGAGCTCTGAACTCATTTTAAAATTATTCTGATCTTAGATTATTCGCATTTCGGATAAACTATAAAATATAATAAAAGCTTAACAATAATAATGTTTTTTGTTACAATATTATATCTTTGTCAACGACGTCAATGTGAATGGTTTGTCACTGTAAGCTTAGTACTATTCCACTTACAGTGTGTCATTATATTACTCAGCAAAGATAACTCCGTACGTGCAAAATTTACTAGTGCCTCTGTGGCCGTACTGTGTGCGCTCTGTAAATGTACGAATGCAACAGTACAGAATAGCTCAGCACAGAACAATGGCGCTCGGAGTGAGTCATTCACCAAAAAAGAGCGACTCGCTCCGTTCCGAGAAAGGAGTCGTTTATTATGAACGACTCCCTCAGGAGCGACACATCACTACAATGCAGGCATGAAAAGCATTTCTTTTATAGCGAGGTGTGCAAAGAATATATTTTTGTCCTAATTAGTGTTTTTGTGGATACCGAAATTCTGTTAACTTTTAATCTACTTATATTTAAAATTTTATTTTGTGAACAATTATTATCATTCTCTTCACGTTCCACCTCACACAGTTGCGTCTCCAACAACTTAGAAAAAGAGAAGAAATGTTTACTTCGGCTTTTTCGTCTTGTTACGCAGCTAATGAATTTACATTTCACCCTTGTTTTCTGGCTTATGTATTTTACCCCTGTTTTCTGTAACTTCTTATTTAATATTTCAAATAAATTATCTATTATTTATGTCTTTCTTTTCCTTTCAGAACAAACCGAGTCTCACAGTCTTTCATAAAATACAGTTTTTTTTTTATTGTTTTTCTTCACATTTTAATTATTTTGTACTAACACTGAGCGAAAAGCAAATCTTTTCAAGTCATTATTTATTTTCTTTGTAGACATTGAGCTGCAATGCTAAAAGATCTTGTTTTTTTGTGTTTTACTTTTGTGTTACTTTGTCATTAAATTACACAAAACAAAATAAAAAGGTATTCGCATGTCAATTATTTTATCGCTTTTGATTATTTTAAGTTTTAATTGCTGTTTTAAGTTGAGAGGGGTAGGTCAAGACTGGAATGATCTTCATTCTAGTAAATCATATATATAATAATTACTATATGAAGCATTGGCTATATTTACTCAATGTGCGATGAGCGAAGGCAACAAAGCGTATCAAAAATATATCTGCGTCTGTTTTTTCGAAGTAATTCCTTGGTTATTCTAACAAAACATATCTATACTAATATATTATAAAGATGAAGAGTTTGTTTGTTTGGTTGGTTGAACGCGCTAATCTCAGGAACTACCATGGTTTGAATTGAAAAAAATGTTTTTTGTTGGATAGCCGATTTATCGAGGAAGGCTATAGGCTATATAATATCACGCTACGACCAATAGGAGCGGAGCATCAATGAAAAATGTTGCAAAATGTAACTCAAAATTTGTCCATCCGACAAAAACTTTTGAACGGTAACTACGATCATCATGAAATTTGGACACAACATTCATCTCGGTAAACTAAGATAAATGTGCGTACTCATGTCTATCCCCCCCATTCGTTCTTTTGCACCCGGGTGAAACCGGGCGGGACCGCTTGTTACATATACGGGTGCGGCAAAAGTTTGGAAACGGTCCGATATTTCCGGAGGGTTAGGTTTGCGAAAAAAAAGTTTGGTACAAAAGTTGATTGGTTTTCAGTTTGCAATCGTTTGGTCACTGAATCATCCCCCAACCCCTACCCCCCACGTGAGGGTGAGGGTGACTTTGAAATTTCAAATCGTGACCCCAATTTTCTTTCGCGGATTCAGGTTCAGAGAGGAAAATTAGGCAACTTTTGTTCGAAAAATTTTTTGAACCGGATCATCTCCCACCCTCCAGACAATTCGCTTTTATTCGCAATTTCATGCATTTTTCCCTCAAGAAAGGTCTTGAACGAATTTCAAAAAAAAAATTTCGAACAAAAGTTGCCTAATTTTGCTCTCTGAACCCGAATCCGCGAAAGAAAATTGGGGTCGCGATTTGAAATTTCAAAGTCACCCTCACCCTCACGTGGGGGGTAGGGGTTGGGGGATGATTCAGTGACCAAACGATTGCAAACTGAAAACCAATCAACTTTTGTACCAAACTTTTTTTTCGCAAACCTAACCCTCCGGAAATATCGGACCGTTTCCAAACTTTTGCCGCACCCAGTAGTATATAAAAGCATTAAGTACATCTCTCTTTATATTATCAAAAGTCTTATGTCTATCAGAACCAACGAGCTCTAACGACTTAAAAAAATATAAAATGTTTAAAACCATTTTTTGTTAAATTTCTGCTTAAATTATGTAATGCGTGTTTAAAAAGGTCACAACTCGAGGAAAAATCGTAAAATTACTCCCAGCTCAAATGCGAGAGAAGTAGTCCTCTAAAATCCAATAAATACAGCTAAACAAACTGTAAAATATTTTTAAATCGAAAACGACAAACAATCCTAGTTAAATTTTACACATGGATATCTTCAGTCAATCAATAGTAAAAAATCACTGAACAGTCTGTATAATCGGTACTGATAACAGTTTTGACCGACGGGCCAGGTGCGTGCGTGTGGAGAGAGAGAGAGATCTTAAGTACAGAGCAAGACATGAGAGAGGCATCAGGTGCAGAGTGTGTGAGATCTGAGAGCCCGGTGGTGCTGTCGCTTGGTCCCGTATCACGAAACATCTGTCTGCGGGCTCCTCGCGGTGGTGAGAGGCCGTTCGTCCACCGTTCGGCACATGCCTTACCTCAAGGTGCAACATCCGTCTCGGACTTTTAAATCTCTTTTTGTTGCTTTCACAATCCCGTTTAACAAAAGACGGCTGCAGCTCTTATCATTAAAAATATATATATAATTATATCTGAAGAGGAAAGATGCCGACCAAATAACCTCTTGCATAAATTACGGTATCATTGTTAACATTGGATAATTATACATGGACTGCACTATCGCATGATGATTAGTGTTGTGTCGCTCGTGAGCGAGTCGTTCATAATGAGCGACTCCTATCTCGGAGCGAAGCGAGTTGCTCTTTGTTTTGTGAATGACTTACTCCGAGCGCCATTGCTCTGTGCTGAGCTGTTCTGTACTGTTGCATTCGCACATTTACAGAGCGCACACAGCGCAGGCCACAGAGGCACTAGTGAATTTTGCACGTACGGAGTTTTCTGAGTCATTTAATGTTGAATGACACACTGTAAGTGTCATAGTACTTAAGCCATTCACATTGACGTCGTTGAGAAATATATAATAACAATAAACATTATTATTGTTAAGATTTTATTATACTTTATACCTAGTTTATCCTAAATGCGAATAATATATAATCAGAATCATATAAAAATGAGCTCAGAGCTGAGTGTGTGTATTGTGCTGTGCCGTCTGCACTCTTCTGTAGTGCGTACTGTCTAGTGTCGCTCCTTTGAACGACTCCCTCTGAGCGACTCTTTTTAGTGAGCGAAGTGCACGGAGCCAGCTCCCAATAAAGTCATGTGGACACAGTGGCGGATCCAGGATTACGGCAAGGGGGGGTCTTGAAAATGTTTTACTCATTTTGCGGAGAATTCATGAAAAACATGAAAAGCTTTTTTTTTTATTGCGCAGTAAGATTTTAATTTGGGATTTCTGATTCTCTGGAAGGGGGGGGTTTGAACCCGAACCCCCCCCCCCCCCGTGGATCCGCCACTGTCAGTGGACACATCACTAATGCTGATGCAACCAGATATTAGTAACAGTTATATTATAACTGTTATCTCAAAATAACTGTTACATACGTATCTCTGAAAAACGCGTTCGACGGTTTTCGTAAAAACTATCCGAATGGATAAATAGGGACAAAAGTGGGTTTTCGAGATACTATAATATCACTATTAAGATGACCGACACTTTGGTATTCTAAACTTCCCTCGGACGAAGCCGGGTAGAAAGGCTAATAGATAAAAAAAATGAACAGTATCTAATGCAATATGGAACACTTTTTACAAGTCTTTTTAAATTTAAACGAAACTCCCTTTTATTTAGCAGGTGTAGTTAACACGACAGAAACTAATTTGTATGCTCGATATGCCTTTATTTTGCCTATAACTATGTATAAATAGTATAATACGGTCGTCTCTTTTTAAACTTTCGATTATTCTTCATTTGAAGGTTAAAGGTAAACGTGCTTAAAATAAAGACAAAATCTAATTCACTAACACGCAATTCAGCAGATAAATATCTATATCAAATTCACAGCGTGGTTAAAAACCTTGCCGTGTGTTTTTTTTCTATGAAAATTGTTTGAGCGTTGTATACTTTCGTGCTTTATCTTTTTACTGAAATTGAATTACATTAGTTTCTTGTTATTAATCATTAACTAATTTATACAGTCACTTGAACTTTTTTACATACTTGTTTTGTTTCAGAATTCTTTTGAAAAAAATACGATTAAAAACTATTTTAATTTGACTGTGATAAAATATGATCTACTTTGAATATGTAGCACATAAGCATGGCACCATTAAATATTATTTAGACGTGAATATACAATACTAGCCGCCACTGGTATTAGTAGAAATCCCGAACATTCTAGAAATTGTAGCATAGGATTTGTATAGACCGCGCCTGCAGTTATAGAGTTACCAGATTGGCGGGACTAGGCTGGATTGTCCAGCAATTTTACACGTTGTCCAGTATCCCGGTTTTAGGCAAAATGTCCAGCTAAAAATAAAAAGCATACACCGCCGCCTCTCAAATGAACAGTTCGCTTCACGGTACGTATTACGACTCAAACGCAGGTTGACCAAATGCTTTGATTTAATGAAATCAGAGCTAATAATTCGATTGCACTTTGAAGAAAACTGTACTAATTTTAAATCTTTTCTAAATACAGAGAAAGATTCTAAAATGATAAAGGCGGCTAGGGAAAGTACTAAATATATTATGTGGCAAAAAAAAGTGACTTAAGAGGTTGACTGTTAGATTAAGCTACCTCTGTTTTTTAATTCGAATGCTCATAACTTCGAAACCAGAAGAGATACAGTTCTGCGCTTGTGCTGATTCGATTCAGCGCACTTTTTTCTATAAGGCCAAGTAAAATCAGGCATATCCGTGACACTTTTATATTTTCCAAAAAATTGAAAAAATTGCAGTTTTTTGATGTTTTCGCAAATCGGCGGCTTTTTGAGGCACTAGTAGCCTTCCGATGCGATTAATGTTATGTGTACTTATGGAAAAAATCACGCTGAATCCAATGAGACCACCCGCAACTCTGTATCTCCTTTGGTTTAGGAGTTAGACGCGTTTTTATAATTTTTTCTTGAAAAAATTAAAAACGCTTTAACTTGAAAACTACAATAGCTACAGACTTCTAGATACGCTCATTCGATTCAGCATGATTTTTTGCATAGGACCAAGTCATTTTCAGCCATATATTATATAAGTATCCGGTCGATACTGCACTTTATTTAAAATGAAAAAATAATCGTCGGCCCCCCCCTGTAAAAATTTTCAAAATAGAAGTCTCCCAGAACGGGTCGATATTAAGGTTACCCGGTAGATTTTGACACGCTGAATCCAATGAGCACAGGCGCAGCTCTGTATCTTGTCTAGTTTCGGAGATAATCGAGTTTGAAATTTTCAAACTTTAAATGCTCATAACTTCGAAACCAGAAGAGATACAGTTCTGCGCTTGTGCTGATTCGATTCAGCGCACTTTTTTCTATAAGGCCAAGTAAAAGCAGGCATATCCGTGACACTTTTATATTTTCCAAAAAATTGAAAAAATTGCAGTTTTTTGATGTTTTCGCAAATCGGCGGCTTTTTGAGGCACTAGTAGCCTTCCGATGCGATTAATGTTATGTGTACTTATGGAAAAAATCACGCTGAATCCAATGAGACCACCCGCAACTCTGTATCTCCTTTGGTTTAGGAGTTAGACGCGTTTTTATAATTTTTTCTTGAAAAAATTAAAAACGCTTTAACTTGAAAACTACAATAGCTACAGACTTCTAGATACGCTCATTCGATTCAGCATGATTTTTTGCATAGGACCAAGTCATTTTCAGCCATATATTATATAAGTATCCGGTCGATACTGCACTTTATTTAAAATGAAAAAATAATCGTCGCCCCCCCCCCTGTAAAAATTTTCAAAATAGAAGTCTCCCAGAACGGGTCGATATTAAGGTTACCCGGTAGATTTTGACACGCTGAATCCAAAGAGCACAGGCGCAGCTCTGTATCTTGTCTAGTTTCGGAGATAATCGAGTTTGAAATTTTCAAACTTTAAATGCTCATAACTTCGAAACCAGAAGAGATACAGTTCTGCGCTTGTGCTGATTCGATTCAGCGCACTTTTTTCTATAAGGCCAAGTAAAATCAGGCATATCCGTGACACTTTTATATTTTCCAAAAAATTGAAAAAATTGCAGTTTTTTGATGTTTTCGCAAATCGGCGGCTTTTTGAGGCACTAAGTACGAAAGCCGGGTTGGCTCATTGGTGACTAGTGGAGTAGTGGCACCGCACACGGCCACTTCCAACATGTTAACGCGTGCACGCGTTAACATGTGTCCGTGTCCGGGATAAATGCAGATTTCTACCTTATCCTGGAACGGTAATCGAGCTATCGCTGTCTTTTAACTGTCAAATTCTGTGAGCAGCGTTACTTTTTGCATTGAGGTTAGGCGTAGCTGAAGTTTTGTTTATAGTGAAATAAAGTAATAAAGAATTTCAAAGTAAACATTAGAAATGAGTTTCGTTAAAATTAAAAATGAAAATGTTACCGTAAAATTACCTGTGATGAACAATAAACTCATTTCTAATGTTTACTTTGAAATTCTTTATTACTTTATTTCACTATAAACAAAACTTCAGATACGCCTAACCTCAATGCAAAAAGTAACGCTGCTCACAGAATTTGACAGTTAAAAGACAGAGATAGCTCGATTACCGTTCCAGGATAAGGTAGAAATCTGCATTTATCCCGCACACGGATAAGGCAGAAATCTGCATTTATCCCGCACACGGATACGGCAGAAATCTGCATTTTTCCCGCACACGGACACATGTTAACGCGTGCACGCGTTAACATGTTGGAAGTGGCCGTGTGCGGTGCCACTACTCCACTAGTCACCAATGAGCCAACCCGGCTTCCGTAACTAAGAGCCTTCCGATGCGGTTAATGTTATGTGTACTTATGGAAAAAATCACGCTGAATCCAATGAGACCTCCCGCAACTCTGTATCTCCTTTGGTTTAGGAGTAAGACGCGTTTTTATAATTTTTTCTTGAAAAAATTAAAAACGCTTTAACTTGAAAACTACAATAGCTACAGACTTCTAGATACGCTCATTCGATTCAGCATGATTTTTTGCATAGGACCAAGTCATTTTCAGCCATATATTATATAAGTATCCGGTCGATACTGCACTTTATTTAAAATGAAAAAATAATCGTCGGCCCCCCCCTGTAAAAATTTTCAAAATCGAAGTCTCCCAGAACGGGTCGATATTAAGGTTACCCGGTAGATTTTGACACGCTGAATCCAATGAGCACAGGCGCAGCTCTGTATCTTGTCTAGTTTCGGAGATAATCGAGTTTGAAATTTTCAAACTTTAAATGCTCATAACTACGAAACCAGAAGAGATACAGTTCTGCGCTTGTGCTCATTCGATTCAGCGCACTTTTTTCTATAAGGTCAAGTAAAATCAGGCATATCCGTGACACTTTTATATTTTCCAAAAAAATGAAAAAATTGAAGTTTTTCGATGTTTTTGCAAATCGGCGGCTTTTTGAGGCACTAAGAGCCTTCCGATGCGGTTAATGTTATGTGTACTTATGGAAAAAATCACGCTGAATCCAATGAGACCACCCGCAACTTTGTATCTCTTTTGGTTTAGGAGTTAGACGCGTTTTTATAATTTTTTCTTGAAAAAATTAAAAACGCTTTAACTTGAAAACTACAATAGCTACAGACTTCTAGATACGCTCATTCGATTCAGCATGATTTTTTGCATAGGACCAAGTCATTTTCAGCCATATATTATATAAGTATCCGGTCGATACTGCACTTTATTTAAAATGAAAAAATAATCGTCGGCCCCCCCCTGTAAAAATTTTCAAAATCGAAGTCTCCCAGAACGGGTCGATATTAAGGTTACCCGGTAGATTTTGACACGCGGAATCCAATGAGCACAGGCGCAGCTCTGTATCTTGTCTAGTTTCGGAGATAATCGAGTTTGAAATTTTCAAACTTTAAATGCTCATAACTACGAAACCAGAAGAGATACAGTTCTGCGCTTGTGCTCATTCGATTCAGCGCACTTTTTTCTATAAGGTCAAGTAAAATCAGGCATATCCGTGACACTTTTATATTTTCCAAAAAAATGAAAAAATTGAAGTTTTTCGATGTTTTTGCAAATCGGCGGCTTTTTGAGGCACTAAGAGCCTTCCGATGCGGTTAATGTTATGTGTACTTATGGAAAAAATCACGCTGAATCCAATGAGACCACCCGCAACTTTGTATCTCTTTTGGTTTAGGAGTTAGACGCGTTTTTATAATTTTTTCTTGAAAAAATTAAAAACGCTTTAACTTGAAAACTACAATAGCTACAGACTTCTAGATACGCTCATTCGATTCAGCATGATTTTTTGCATAGGACCAAGTCATTTTCAGCCATATATTATATAAGTATCCGGTCGATACTGCACTTTATTTAAAATGAAAAAATAATCGTCGGCCCCCCCCTGTAAAAATTTTCAAAATCGAAGTCTCCCAGAACGGGTCGATATTAAGGTTACCCGGTAGATTTTGACACGCGGAATCCAATGAGCACAGGCGCAGCTCTGTATCTTGTCTAGTTTCGGAGATAATCGAGTTTGAAATTTTCAAACTTTAAATGCTCATAACTACGAAACCAGAAGAGATACAGTTCTGCGCTTGTGCTCATTCGATTCAGCGCACTTTTTTCTATAAGGTCAAGTAAAATCAGGCATATCCGTGACACTTTTATATTTTCCAAAAAAATGAAAAAATTGAAGTTTTTCGATGTTTTTGCAAATCGGCGGCTTTTTGAGGCACTAAGAACCTTCCGATGCGGTTAATGTTATGTGTACTTATGGAAAAAATCACGTTGAATCCAATGAGATCACCCGCAACTTTGTATCTCTTTCGGTTTAGGAGTTAGACGCGTTTTTATAATTTTTTCTTGAAAAAATTAAAAACGCTTTAACTTGAAAACTACAATAGCTACAGACTTCTAGATACGCTCATTCGATTCAGCATGATTTTTTGCATAGGACCAAGTCATTTTCAGCCATATATTATATAAGTATCCGGTCGATACTGCACTTTATTTAAAATGAAAAAATAATCGTCGGCCCCCCCCTGTAAAAATTTTCAAAATCGAAGTCTCCCAGAACGGGTCGATATTAAGGTTACCCGGTAGATTTTGACACGCTGAATCCAATGAGCACAGGCGCAGCTCTGTATCTTGTCTAGTTTCGGAGATAATCGAGTTTGAAATTTTCAAACTTTAAATGCTCATAACTACGAAACCAGAAGAGATACAGTTCTGCGCTTGTGCTCATTCGATTCAGCGCACTTTTTTCTATAAGGTCAAGTAAAATCAGGCATATCCGTGACACTTTTATATTTTCCAAAAAAATGAAAAAATTGAAGTTTTTCGATGTTTTTGCAAATCGGCGGCTTTTTGAGGCACTAAGAGCCTTCCGATGCGGTTAATGTTATGTGTACTTATGGAAAAAATCACGCTGAATCCAATGAGACCACCCGCAACTTTGTATCTCTTTTGGTTTAGGAGTTAGACGCGTTTTTATAATTTTTTCTTGAAAAAATTAAAAACGCTTTAACTTGAAAACTACAATAGCTACAGACTTCTAGATACGCTCATTCGATTCAGCATGATTTTTTGCATAGGACCAAGTCATTTTCAGCCATATATTATATAAGTATCCGGTCGATACTGCACTTTATTTAAAATGAAAAAATAATCGTCGGCCCCCCCCTGTAAAAATTTTCAAAATCGAAGTCTCCCAGAACGGGTCGATATTAAGGTTACCCGGTAGATTTTGACACGCTGAATCCAATGAGCACAGGCGCAGCTCTGTATCTTGTCTAGTTTCGGAGATAATCGAGTTTGAAATTTTTAAACTTTAAATGCTCATAACTACGAAACCAGAAGAGATACAGTTCTGCGCTTGTGCTCATTCGATTCAGCGCACTTTTTTCTATAAGGTCAAGTAAAATCAGGCATATCCGTGACACTTTTATATTTTCCAAAAAAATGAAAAAATTGAAGTTTTTCGATGTTTTTGCAAATCGGCGGCTTTTTGAGGCACTAAGAGCCTTCCGATGCGGTTAATGTTATGTGTACTTATGGAAAAAATCACGCTGAATCCAATGAGACCACCCGCAACTTTGTATCTCTTTTGGTTTAGGAGTTAGACGCGTTTTTATAATTTTTTCTTGAAAAAATTAAAAACGCTTTAACTTGAAAACTACAATAGCTACAGACTTCTAGATACGCTCATTCGATTCAGCATGATTTTTTTGCATAGGACCAAGTCATTTTCAGCCATATATTATATAAGTATCCGGTCGATACTGCACTTTATTTAAAATGAAAAAATAATCGTCGGCCCCCCCCTGTAAAAATTTTCAAAATCGAAGTCTCCCAGAACGGGTCGATATTAAGGTTACCCGGTAGATTTTGACACGCTGAATCCAATGAGCACAGGCGCAGCTCTGTATCTTGTCTAGTTTCGGAGATAATCGAGTTTGAAATTTTCAAACTTTAAATGCTCATAACTACGAAACCAGAAGAGATACAGTTCTGCGCTTGTGCTCATTCGATTCAGCGCACTTTTTTCTATAAGGTCAAGTAAAATCAGGCATATCCGTGACACTTTTATATTTTCCAAAAAAATGAAAAAATTGAAGTTTTTCGATGTTTTTGCAAATCGGCGGCTTTTTGAGGCACTAAGAGCCTTCCGATGCGGTTAATGTTATGTGTACTTATGGAAAAAATCACGCTGAATCCAATGAGACCACCCGCAACTTTGTATCTCTTTTGGTTTAGGAGTTAGACGCGTTTTTATAATTTTTTCTTGAAAAAATTAAAAACGCTTTAACTTGAAAACTACAATAGCTACAGACTTCTAGATACGCTCATTCGATTCAGCATGATTTTTTGCATAGGACCAAGTCATTTTCAGCCATATATTATATAAGTATCCGGTCGATACTGCACTTTATTTAAAATGAAAAAATAATCGTCGGCCCCCCCCTGTAAAAATTTTCAAAATCGAAGTCTCCCAGAACGGGTCGATATTAAGGTTACCCGGTAGATTTTGACACGCTGAATCCAATGAGCACAGGCGCAGCTCTGTATCTTGTCTAGTTTCGGAGATAATCGAGTTTGAAATTTTCAAACTTTAAATGCTCATAACTACGAAACCAGAAGAGATACAGTTCTGCGCTTGTGCTCATTCGATTCAGCGCACTTTTTTCTATAAGGTCAAGTAAAATCAGGCATATCCGTGACACTTTTATATTTTCCAAAAAAATGAAAAAATTGAAGTTTTTCGATGTTTTTGCAAATCGGCGGCTTTTTGAGGCACTAAGAGCCTTCCGATGCGGTTAATGTTATGTGTACTTATGGAAAAAATCACGCTGAATCCAATGAGACCACCCGCAACTTTGTATCTCTTTTGGTTTAGGAGTTAGACGCGTTTTTATAATTTTTTCTTGAAAAAATTAAAAACGCTTTAACTTGAAAACTACAATAGCTACAGACTTCTAGATACGCTCATTCGATTCAGCATGATTTTTTGCATAGGACCAAGTCATTTTCAGCCATATATTATATAAGTATCCGGTCGATACTGCACTTTATTTAAAATGAAAAAATAATCGTCGGCCCCCCCCTGTAAAAATTTTCAAAATCGAAGTCTCCCAGAACGGGTCGATATTAAGGTTACCCGGTAGATTTTGACACGCTGAATCCAATGAGCACAGGCGCAGCTCTGTATCTTGTCTAGTTTCGGAGATAATCGAGTTTGAAATTTTCAAACTTTAAATGCTCATAACTACGAAACCAGAAGAGATACAGTTCTGCGCTTGTGCTCATTCGATTCAGCGCACTTTTTTCTATAAGGTCAAGTAAAATCAGGCATATCCGTGACACTTTTATATTTTCCAAAAAAATGAAAAAATTGAAGTTTTTCGATGTTTTTGCAAATCGGCGGCTTTTTGAGGCACTAAGAGCCTTCCGATGCGGTTAATGTTATGTGTACTTATGGAAAAAATCACGCTGAATCCAATGAGACCACCCGCAACTTTGTATCTCTTTTGGTTTAGGAGTTAGACGCGTTTTTATAATTTTTTCTTGAAAAAATTAAAAACGCTTTAACTTGAAAACTACAATAGCTACAGACTTCTAGATACGCTCATTCGATTCAGCATGATTTTTTGCATAGGACCAAGTCATTTTCAGCCATATATTATATAAGTATCCGGTCGATACTGCACTTTATTTAAAATGAAAAAATAATCGTCGGCCCCCCCCTGTAAAAATTTTCAAAATCGAAGTCTCCCAGAACGGGTCGATATTAAGGTTACCCGGTAGATTTTGACACGCTGAATCCAATGAGCACAGGCGCAGCTCTGTATCTTGTCTAGTTTCGGAGATAATCGAGTTTGAAATTTTCAAACTTTAAATGCTCATAACTACGAAACCAGAAGAGATACAGTTCTGCGCTTGTGCTCATTCGATTCAGCGCACTTTTTTCTATAAGGTCAAGTAAAATCAGGCATATCCGTGACACTTTTATATTTTCCAAAAAAATGACATAAACTGAAGTTTTTCGATGTTTTTGCAAATCGGCGGCTTTTTGAGGCACTAAGAGCCTTCCGATGCGGTTAATGTTATGTGTACTTATGGAAAAAATCACGCTGAATCCAATGAGACCACCCGCAACTTTGTATCTCTTTTGGTTTAGGAGTTAGACGCGTTTTTATAATTTTTTCTTGAAAAAATTAAAAACGCTTTAACTTGAAAACTACAATAGCTACAGACTTCTAGATACGCTCATTCGATTCAGCATGATTTTTTGCATAGGACCAAGTCATTTTCAGCCATATATTATATAAGTATCCGGTCGATACTGCACTTTATTTAAAATGAAAAAATAATCGTCGGCCCCCCCCTGTAAAAATTTTCAAAATCGAAGTCTCCCAGAACGGGTCGATATTAAGGTTACCCGGTAGATTTTGACACGCTGAATCCAATGAGCACAGGCGCAGCTCTGTATCTTGTCTAGTTTCGGAGATAATCGAGTTTGAAATTTTCAAACTTTAAATGCTCATAACTACGAAACCAGAAGAGATACAGTTCTGCGCTTGTGCTCATTCGATTCAGCGCACTTTTTTCTATAAGGTCAAGTAAAATCAGGCATATCCGTGACACTTTTATATTTTCCAAAAAAATGAAAAAATTGAAGTTTTTCGATGTTTTTGCAAATCGGCGGCTTTTTGAGGCACTAAGAGCCTTCCGATGCGGTTAATGTTATGTGTACTTATGGAAAAAATCACGCTGAATCCAATGAGACCACCCGCAACTTTGTATCTCTTTTGGTTTAGGAGTTAGACGCGTTTTTATAATTTTTTCTTGAAAAAATTAAAAACGCTTTAACTTGAAAACTACAATAGCTACAGACTTCTAGATACGCTCATTCGATTCAGCATGATTTTTTGCATAGGACCAAGTCATTTTCAGCCATATATTATATAAGTATCCGGTCGATACTGCACTTTATTTAAAATGAAAAAATAATCGTCGGCCCCCCCCCCTGTAAAAATTTTCAAAATCGAAGTCTCCCAGAACGGGTCGATATTAAGGTTACCCGGTAGATTTTGACACGCTGAATCCAATGAGCACAGGCGCAGCTCTGTATCTTGTCTAGTTTCGGAGATAATCGAGTTTGAAATTTTCAAACTTTAAATGCTCATAACTACGAAACCAGAAGAGATACAGTTCTGCGCTTGTGCTCATTCGATTCAGCGCACTTTTTTCTATAAGGTCAAGTAAAATCAGGCATATCCGTGACACTTTTATATTTTCCAAAAAAATGAAAAAATTGAAGTTTTTCGATGTTTTTGCAAATCGGCGGCTTTTTGAGGCACTAAGAGCCTTCCGATGCGGTTAATGTTATGTGTACTTATGGAAAAAATCACGCTGAATCCAATGAGACCACCCGCAACTTTGTATCTCTTTTGGTTTAGGAGTTAGACGCGTTTTTATAATTTTTTCTTGAAAAAATTAAAAACGCTTTAACTTGAAAACTACAATAGCTACAGACTTCTAGATACGCTCATTCGATTCAGCATGATTTTTTGCATAGGACCAAGTCATTTTCAGCCATATATTATATAAGTATCCGGTCGATACTGCACTTTATTTAAAATGAAAAAATAATCGTCGGCCCCCCCCTGTAAAAATTTTCAAAATCGAAGTCTCCCAGAACGGGTCGATATTAAGGTTACCCGGTAGATTTTGACACGCTGAATCCAATGAGCACAGGCGCAGCTCTGTATCTTGTCTAGTTTCGGAGATAATCGAGTTTGAAATTTTCAAACTTTAAATGCTCATAACTACGAAACCAGAAGAGATACAGTTCTGCGCTTGTGCTCATTCGATTCAGCGCACTTTTTTCTATAAGGTCAAGTAAAATCAGGCATATCCGTGACACTTTTATATTTTCCAAAAAAATGAAAAAATTGAAGTTTTTCGATGTTTTTGCAAATCGGCGGCTTTTTGAGGCACTAAGAGCCTTCCGATGCGGTTAATGTTATGTGTACTTATGGAAAAAATCACGCTGAATCCAATGAGACCACCCGCAACTTTGTATCTCTTTTGGTTTAGGAGTTAGACGCGTTTTTATAATTTTTTCTTGAAAAAATTAAAAACGCTTTAACTTGAAAACTACAATAGCTACAGACTTCTAGATACGCTCATTCGATTCAGCATGATTTTTTGCATAGGACCAAGTCATTTTCAGCCATATATTATATAAGTATCCGGTCGATACTGCACTTTATTTAAAATGAAAAAATAATCGTCGGCCCCCCCCTGTAAAAATTTTCAAAATCGAAGTCTCCCAGAACGGGTCGATATTAAGGTTACCCGGTAGATTTTGACACGCTGAATCCAATGAGCACAGGCGCAGCTCTGTATCTTGTCTAGTTTCGGAGATAATCGAGTTTGAAATTTTCAAACTTTAAATGCTCATAACTACGAAACCAGAAGAGATACAGTTCTGCGCTTGTGCTCATTCGATTCAGCGCACTTTTTTCTATAAGGTCAAGTAAAATCAGGCATATCCGTGACACTTTTATATTTTCCAAAAAAATGAAAAAATTGAAGTTTTTCGATGTTTTTGCAAATCGGCGGCTTTTTGAGGCACTAAGAGCCTTCCGATGCGGTTAATGTTATGTGTACTTATGGAAAAAATCACGCTGAATCCAATGAGACCACCCGCAACTTTGTATCTCTTTTGGTTTAGGAGTTAGACGCGTTTTTATAATTTTTTCTTGAAAAAATTAAAAACGCTTTAACTTGAAAACTACAATAGCTACAGACTTCTAGATACGCTCATTCGATTCAGCATGATTTTTTGCATAGGACCAAGTCATTTTCAGCCATATATTATATAAGTATCCGGTCGATACTGCACTTTATTTAAAATGAAAAAATAATCGTCGGCCCCCCCCTGTAAAAATTTTCAAAATCGAAGTCTCCCAGAACGGGTCGATATTAAGGTTACCCGGTAGATTTTGACACGCTGAATCCAATGAGCACAGGCGCAGCTCTGTATCTTGTCTAGTTTCGGAGATAATCGAGTTTGAAATTTTCAAACTTTAAATGCTCATAACTACGAAACCAGAAGAGATACAGTTCTGCGCTTGTGCTCATTCGATTCAGCGCACTTTTTTCTATAAGGTCAAGTAAAATCAGGCATATCCGTGACACTTTTATATTTTCCAAAAAAATGACATAAACTGAAGTTTTTCGATGTTTTTGCAAATCGGCGGCTTTTTGAGGCACTAAGAGCCTTCCGATGCGGTTAATGTTATGTGTACTTATGGAAAAAATCACGCTGAATCCAATGAGACCACCCGCAACTTTGTATCTCTTTTGGTTTAGGAGTTAGACGCGTTTTTATAATTTTTTCTTGAAAAAATTAAAAACGCTTTAACTTGAAAACTACAATAGCTACAGACTTCTAGATACGCTCATTCGATTCAGCATGATTTTTTGCATAGGACCAAGTCATTTTCAGCCATATATTATATAAGTATCCGGTCGATACTGCACTTTATTTAAAATGAAAAAATAATCGTCGGCCCCCCCCTGTAAAAATTTTCAAAATCGAAGTCTCCCAGAACGGGTCGATATTAAGGTTACCCGGTAGATTTTGACACGCTGAATCCAATGAGCACAGGCGCAGCTCTGTATCTTGTCTAGTTTCGGAGATAATCGAGTTTGAAATTTTCAAACTTTAAATGCTCATAACTACGAAACCAGAAGAGATACAGTTCTGCGCTTGTGCTCATTCGATTCAGCGCACTTTTTTCTATAAGGTCAAGTAAAATCAGGCATATCCGTGACACTTTTATATTTTCCAAAAAAATGAAAAAATTGAAGTTTTTCGATGTTTTTGCAAATCGGCGGCTTTTTGAGGCACTAAGAGCCTTCCGATGCGGTTAATGTTATGTGTACTTATGGAAAAAATCACGCTGAATCCAATGAGACCACCCGCAACTTTGTATCTCTTTTGGTTTAGGAGTTAGACGCGTTTTTATAATTTTTTCTTGAAAAAATTAAAAACGCTTTAACTTGAAAACTACAATAGCTACAGACTTCTAGATACGCTCATTCGATTCAGCATGATTTTTTGCATAGGACCAAGTCATTTTCAGCCATATATTATATAAGTATCCGGTCGATACTGCACTTTATTTAAAATGAAAAAATAATCGTCGGCCCCCCCCTGTAAAAATTTTCAAAATCGAAGTCTCCCAGAACGGGTCGATATTAAGGTTACCCGGTAGATTTTGACACGCTGAATCCAATGAGCACAGGCGCAGCTCTGTATCTTGTCTAGTTTCGGAGATAATCGAGTTTGAAATTTTCAAACTTTAAATGCTCATAACTACGAAACCAGAAGAGATACAGTTCTGCGCTTGTGCTCATTCGATTCAGCGCACTTTTTTCTATAAGGTCAAGTAAAATCAGGCATATCCGTGACACTTTTATATTTTCCAAAAAAATGAAAAAATTGAAGTTTTTCGATGTTTTTGCAAATCGGCGGCTTTTTGAGGCACTAAGAGCCTTCCGATGCGGTTAATGTTATGTGTACTTATGGAAAAAATCACGCTGAATCCAATGAGACCACCCGCAACTTTGTATCTCTTTTGGTTTAGGAGTTAGACGCGTTTTTATAATTTTTTCTTGAAAAAATTAAAAACGCTTTAACTTGAAAACTACAATAGCTACAGACTTCTAGATACGCTCATTCGATTCAGCATGATTTTTTGCATAGGACCAAGTCATTTTCAGCCATATATTATATAAGTATCCGGTCGATACTGCACTTTATTTAAAATGAAAAAATAATCGTCGGCCCCCCCCTGTAAAAATTTTCAAAATCGAAGTCTCCCAGAACGGGTCGATATTAAGGTTACCCGGTAGATTTTGACACGCTGAATCCAATGAGCACAGGCGCAGCTCTGTATCTTGTCTAGTTTCGGAGATAATCGAGTTTGAAATTTTCAAACTTTAAATGCTCATAACTACGAAACCAGAAGAGATACAGTTCTGCGCTTGTGCTCATTCGATTCAGCGCACTTTTTTCTATAAGGTCAAGTAAAATCAGGCATATCCGTGACACTTTTATATTTTCCAAAAAAATGAAAAAATTGAAGTTTTTCGATGTTTTTGCAAATCGGCGGCTTTTTGAGGCACTAAGAGCCTTCCGATGCGGTTAATGTTATGTGTACTTATGGAAAAAATCACGCTGAATCCAATGAGACCACCCGCAACTTTGTATCTCTTTTGGTTTAGGAGTTAGACGCGTTTTTATAATTTTTTCTTGAAAAAATTAAAAACGCTTTAACTTGAAAACTACAATAGCTACAGACTTCTAGATACGCTCATTCGATTCAGCATGATTTTTTGCATAGGACCAAGTCATTTTCAGCCATATATTATATAAGTATCCGGTCGATACTGCACTTTATTTAAAATGAAAAAATAATCGTCGGCCCCCCCCTGTAAAAATTTTCAAAATCGAAGTCTCCCAGAACGGGTCGATATTAAGGTTACCCGGTAGATTTTGACACGCTGAATCCAATGAGCACAGGCGCAGCTCTGTATCTTGTCTAGTTTCGGAGATAATCGAGTTTGAAATTTTCAAACTTTAAATGCTAATAACTACGAAACCAGAAGAGATACAGTTCTGCGCTTGTGCTCATTCGATTCAGCGCACTTTTTTCTATAAGGTCAAGTAAAATCAGGCATATCCGTGACACTTTTATATTTTCCAAAAAAATGAAAAAATTGAAGTTTTTCGATGTTTTTGCAAATCGGCGGCTTTTTGAGGCACTAAGAGCCTTCCGATGCGGTTAATGTTATGTGTACTTATGGAAAAAATCACGCTGAATCCAATGAGACCACCCGCAACTTTGTATCTCTTTTGGTTTAGGAGTTAGACGCGTTTTTATAATTTTTTCTTGAAAAAATTAAAAACGCTTTAACTTGAAAACTACAATAGCTACAGACTTCTAGATACGCTCATTCGATTCAGCATGATTTTTTGCATAGGACCAAGTCATTTTCAGCCATATATTATATAAGTATCCGGTCGATACTGCACTTTATTTAAAATGAAAAAATAATCGTCGGCCCCCCCCTGTAAAAATTTTCAAAATCGAAGTCTCCCAGAACGGGTCGATATTAAGGTTACCCGGTAGATTTTGACACGCTGAATCCAATGAGCACAGGCGCAGCTCTGTATCTTGTCTAGTTTCGGAGATAATAGAGTTTGAAATTTTCAAACTTTAAATGCTCATAACTACGAAACCAGAAGAGATACAGTTCTGCGCTTGTGCTCATTCGATTCAGCGCACTTTTTTCTATAAGGTCAAGTAAAATCAGGCATATCCGTGACACTTTTATATTTTCCAAAAAAATGAAAAAATTGAAGTTTTTCGATGTTTTTGCAAATCGGCGGCTTTTTGAGGCACTAAGAGCCTTCCGATGCGGTTAATGTTATGTGTACTTATGGAAAAAATCACGCTGAATCCAATGAGACCACCCGCAACTTTGTATCTCTTTTGGTTTAGGAGTTAGACGCGTTTTTATAATTTTTTCTTGAAAAAATTAAAAACGCTTTAACTTGAAAACTACAATAGCTACAGACTTCTAGATACGCTCATTCGATTCAGCATGATTTTTTGCATAGGACCAAGTCATTTTCAGCCATATATTATATAAGTATCCGGTCGATACTGCACTTTATTTAAAATGAAAAAATAATCGTCGGCCCCCCCCTGTAAAAATTTTCAAAATCGAAGTCTCCCAGAACGGGTCGATATTAAGGTTACCCGGTAGATTTTGACACGCTGAATCCAATGAGCACAGGCGCAGCTCTGTATCTTGTCTAGTTTCGGAGATAATCGAGTTTGAAATTTTCAAACTTTAAATGCTCATAACTACGAAACCAGAAGAGATACAGTTCTGCGCTTGTGCTCATTCGATTCAGCGCACTTTTTTCTATAAGGTCAAGTAAAATCAGGCATATCCGTGACACTTTTATATTTTCCAAAAAAATGAAAAAATTGAAGTTTTTCGATGTTTTTGCAAATCGGCGGCTTTTTGAGGCACTAAGAGCCTTCCGATGCGGTTAATGTTATGTGTACTTATGGAAAAAATCACGCTGAATCCAATGAGACCACCCGCAACTTTGTATCTCTTTTGGTTTAGGAGTTAGACGCGTTTTTATAATTTTTTCTTGAAAAAATTAAAAACGCTTTAACTTGAAAACTACAATAGCTACAGACTTCTAGATACGCTCATTCGATTCAGCATGATTTTTTGCATAGGACCAAGTCATTTTCAGCCATATATTATATAAGTATCCGGTCGATACTGCACTTTATTTAAAATGAAAAAATAATCGTCGGCCCCCCCCTGTAAAAATTTTCAAAATCGAAGTCTCCCAGAACGGGTCGATATTAAGGTTACCCGGTAGATTTTGACACGCTGAATCCAATGAGCACAGGCGCAGCTCTGTATCTTGTCTAGTTTCGGAGATAATCGAGTTTGAAATTTTCAAACTTTAAATGCTCATAACTACGAAACCAGAAGAGATACAGTTCTGCGCTTGTGCTCATTCGATTCAGCGCACTTTTTTCTATAAGGTCAAGTAAAATCAGGCATATCCGTGACACTTTTATATTTTCCAAAAAAATGAAAAAATAGAAGTTTTTCGATGTTTTTGCAAATCGGCGGCTTTTTGAGGCACTAAGAGCCTTCCGATGCGGTTAATGTTATGTGTACTTATGGAAAAAATCACGCTGAATCCAATGAGACCACCCGCAACTTTGTATCTCTTTTGGTTTAGGAGTTAGACGCGTTTTTATAATTTTTTCTTGAAAAAATTAAAAACGCTTTAACTTGAAAACTACAATAGCTACAGACTTCTAGATACGCCCATTCGATTCAGCATGATTTTTTGCATAGGACCAAGTCATTTTCAGCCATATATTATATAAGTATCCGGTCGATACTGCACTTTATTTAAAATGAAAAAATAATCGTCGGCCCCCCCCTGTAAAAATTTTCAAAATCGTAGTCTCCCAGAACGGGTCGATATTAAGGTTACCCGGTAGGTTTTGACACGCTGAATCCAATGAGCACAGGCGCAGCTCTGTATCTTGTCTAGTTTCGGAGATAATCGAGTTTGAAATTTTCAAACTTTAAATGCTCATAACTTCGAAACCAGAAGAGATACAGTTCTGCGCTTGTGCTCATTCGATTCAGCGCACTTTTTTCTATAAGGTCAAGTAAAATCAGGCATATCCGTGACACTTTTATATTTTCCAAAAAAATGAAAAAATTGAAGTTTTTCGATGTTTTCTCAAATCGGCGGCTTTTTGAGGCACTAAGAGCCTTCCGATGCGGTTAATGTTATGTGTACTTATGGAAAAAATCACGCTGAATCCAATGAGACCACCCGCAACTTTGTATCTCTTTTGGTTTAGGAGTTAGACGCGTTTTTATAATTTTTTCTTGAAAAAATTAAAAACGCTTTAACTTGAAAACTACAATAGCTACAGACTTCTAGATACGCTCATTCGATTCAGCATGATTTTTTGCATAGGACCAAGTCATTTTCAGCCATATATTATATAAGTATCCGGTCGATACTGCACTTTATTTAAAATGAAAAAATAATCGTCGGCCCCCCCCTGTAAAAATTTTCAAAATCGAAGTCTCCCAGAACGGGTCGATATTAAGGTTACCCGGTAGATTTTGACACGCTGAATCCAATGAGCACAGGCGCAGCTCTGTATCTTGTCTAGTTTCGGAGATAATCGAGTTTGAAATTTTCAAACTTTAAATGCTCATAACTTCGAAACCAGAAGAGATACAGTTCTGCGCTTGTGCTCATTCGATTCAGCGCACTTTTTTCTATAAGGTCAAGTAAAATCAGGCATATCCGTGACACTTTTATATTTTCCAAAAAAATGAAAAAATTGAAGTTTTTCGATGTTTTCTCAAATCGGCGGCTTTTTGAGGCACTAAGAGCCTTCCGATGCGGTTAATGTTATGTGTACTTATGGAAAAAATCACGCTGAATCCAATGAGACCACCCGCAACTTTGTATCTCCTTTGGTTTAGGAGTTAAACGCGTTTTTATAATTTTTTCTTGAAAAAATTAAAAACGTTTTAACTTGAAAACTACAATAGCTACAGACTTCTAGATACGCTCATTCGATTCAGCATGATTTTTTGCATAGGACCAAGTCATTTTCAGCCATATATTATATAAGTATCCGGTCGATACTGCACTTTATTTAAAATGAAAAAATAATCGTCGGCCCCCCCCTGTAAAAATTTTCAAAATCGAAGTCTCCCAGAACGGGTCGATATTAAGGTTACCCGGTAGATTTTGACACGCTGAATCCAATGAGCACAGGCGCAGCTCTGTATCTTGTCTAGTTTCGGAGATAATCGAGTTTGAAATTTTCAAACTTTAAATGCTCATAACTTCGAAACCAGAAGAGATACAGTTCTGCGCTTGTGCTCATTCGATTCAGCGCACTTTTTTCTATAAGGTCAAGTAAAATCAGGAATTATCGTGACACTTTTATATTTTCCAAAAAATTGAAAAATTGAAGTTTCTGGATGTTTTCGCAAATCGGCGGCTTTTTGAGGCACTAGTAGCCTTCCGATGCGGTTAATGTTATGTGTACTTATGGAAAAAATCACGCTGAATCCAATGAGGCCACCCGAAACTCTGTATCTCCTTTGGTTTAGGAGTTAGACGCGTTTTTATAAATTTTTCTTGAAAAAATTAAAAACGTTTTAACTTGAAAACTACAATAGCTACAGACTTCTAGATACGCTCATTCGATTCAGCATGATTTTTTGCATAGGACCAAGTCATTTTCAGCCATATATTATATAAGTATCCGGTCGATATTGCACTTTATTTAAAATGAAAAAATAATCGTCGGCCCCCCCCGTAAAAATTTTCAAAATCGAAGTCTCCCAGAACGGGTCGATATTAAGGTTACCCGGTAGATTTTGACACGCTGTATCCAATGAGCACAGGCGCAGCTCTGTATCTTGTCTAGTTTCGGAGATAATCGAGTTTGAAATTTTCAAACTTTAAATGCTCATAACTTCGAAACCAGAAGAGATACAGTTCTGCGCTTGTGCTCATTCGATTCAGCGCACTTTTTTCTATAAGGTCAAGTAAAATCAGGAATTATCGTGACACTTTTATATTTTCCAAAAAATTGAAAAATTGAAGTTTCTGGATGTTTTCGCAAATCGGCGGCTTTTTGAGGCATTAGTAGCCTTCCGATGCGGTTAATGTTATGTGTACTTATGGAAAAAATCACGCTGAATCCAATGAGACCACCCGAAACTCTGTATCTCCTTTGGTTTAGGAGTTAGACGCGTTTTTATAAATTTTTCTTGAAAAAATTAAAAACGCTTTAACTTGAAAACTACAATAGCTACAGACTTCTAGATACGCTCATTCGATTCAGCATGATTTTTTGCATAGGACCAAGTCATTTTCAGCCATATAATATATAAGTATCCGGTCGATACTGCACTTTATTTAAAATGAAAAAATAATCGTCGGCCCCCCCCTGTAAAAATTTTCAAAATCGAAGTCTCCCAGAACGGGTCGATATTAAGGTTACCCGGTAGATTTTGACACGCTGAATCCAATGAGCACAGGCGCAGCTCTGTATCTTGTCTAGTTTCGGAGATAATCGAGTTTGAAATTTTCAAACTTTAAATGCTCATAACTTCGAAACCAGAAGAGATATAGTTCTGCGCTTGTGCTCATTCGATTCAGCGCACTTTTTTTTATAAGGTCAAGTAAAATCAGGCATATCCGTGACACTTTTATATTTTCCAAAAAATTGAAAAAATTGAAGTTTCTGGATGTTTTCGCAAATCGGCGGCTTTTTGAGGCACTAAGAGCCTTCCGATGCGGTTAATGTTATGTGTACTTATGGAAAAAATCACGCTGAATCCAATGAGACCACCCGCAACTTTGTATCTCCTTTGGTTTAGGAGTTAGACGCGTTTTTATAATTTATTCTTGAAAAAATTAAAAACGCTTTAACTTGAAAACTACAATAGCTACAGACTTCTAGATACGCTCATTCGATTCAGCATGATTTTTTGCATAGGACCAAGTCATTTTCAGCCATATATTATATAAGTATCCGGTCGATACTGCACTTTATTTAAAATGAAAAAATAATCGTCGGCCCCCCCCTGTAAAAATTTTCAAAATCGAAGTCTCCCAGAACGGGTCGATATTAAGGTTACCCGGTAGATTTTGACACGCTGAATCCAATGAGCACAGGCGCAGCTCTGTATCTTGTCTAGTTTCGGAGATAATCGAGTTTGAAATTTTCAAACTTTAAATGCTCATAACTTCGAAACCAGAAGAGATACAGTTCTGCGCTTGTGCTCATTCGATTCAGCGCACTTTTTTCTATAAGGTCAAGTAAAATCAGGCATTTCCGTGACACTTTTATATTTTCCAAAAAATTGAAAAAATTGAAGTTTTTCGATGTTTTCGCAAATCGGCGGCTTTTTGAGGCACTAAGAGCCTTCCGATGCGGTTAGGGTTACCAGATTGGCGGGACTAGGCTGGATTGTTCAGCAATTTTACACGTTGTCCAGTGTCCCAGCTAAAAATAAAAAGCATGCACCGCCGCCTCTCAAATGACCAGCTCGCTTTACGGTACGTATTACGACTCAAACGCAGGTTGACCGAATGCTTTGATTTAATGAAATCAGAGCTAATAATTCGATTGAACTTTGAAGAAAACTGTACTAATTTTAAATCTTTTCTAAATACAGAGAAAGATTCTAAAATGATAAAGGCGGCTAAGGGAAGTACTAAATATATGTATTATGTGGCAAAAAAACGTGACTTGATAGCTAATAGGTACTATTGACTGTTAGGTTAAGCTACCTCTGTTTTTGTACCAATTTCAGCTCAATAGTTCATATTTTCGTTTTTCTTATAACAATAATACCTAAAAAAGTACATATTACTTAATTATTTGTCGTGTTTCGGTTAAATAATGCAGATTTTTATTTTGTCCAGCCTAAAATCCTCTTGTCCAGATATTTTAGAATATTGTCCAGAAATTTTGATTTCTTAATCTGGCAACCCTACCTGCAGTTCACAGTTAAGACGGTTTAGTGTTAACGTACAGTGTTCAGTCGCCTGACATAAATCATTGAGTTCGAATATAAATTTCTAGTGTGCATAGATAAATATTTCTTGTATATATTTCTGTGTACCTAGTGGCTTTATTATTTTTATTACTTAGAAGTTGTTGTTTTGTTTGATACATTATTCTATTTCATTTCTTATTTTATATAAGAGAAGTACTTTTAAATTTGTTTGTTAATTTGTTTTGTTAGCCTTTTATTGTTGTAAATAAATATTTACCACCACATCGAAGAACAGTTTTGTTGTTATTGAACCTTTTAAACCATCGCTTATGACCTAAGACTTGAGATAATTGCAGTCTGAATGTCCATGTTAACTCTCATAACTCTTCCCATCCCCTGATCAAAATTCCACGTAGGTAGGTATGCCATTGTTTATTATAAGGTTCTACATTTCAATCTCCTAAAATGTGATATGAGTAACTTATATCGAATATGAGCTGAAATTTTGAAATTCCTTTTTTAAAGTTTAAACGGAAAAAGAAATGGAACGCAACATTTCTCTCTCCAAGGCTATATTTTGTAAAGTAATCCGGAATTGTTGGATGACAGATTTTTGAAGATAAATATAGCGATCACCTGTATAATATTTTGTATATTGCATACATAAATATAAAGACGCGCGTATATAATTGTATATTGTGTACCTACTCAAGTACAGATAATATTATTTTATTAGACTTGTGCCAATGTAAAGAAAGAAAACACCTTGTTATAAAACACAACCAAATTTAAATGATTTTTCTTGGTATAATTATTACAAAATTTTAAAAATATTTATACCACGTTTCAATATTTTTTTTATATTTCGTCGTTGGTTCTGTAATAACTCTTATGTGCAAAAAGTAAAATTTGCAGGAAAAGCCAAAAAGTGGTTATTCCAGCAATGGATGGTAAGAACTAGCAATTTCAGAGGTGTATTACTAATTCATACTTATCTTTACTATACGCGTTTAATTAAGACGAAGTATTTTCTTAAAAAATATTTAACGTTAATTTCGGATTTATTGGCACATGGGAGGAATTATTTCATACAACTTTTCACATAAGAGTTACTTCCCCTTGTTGGTTACTGTAAAATTAATTTGGAGGTATTACTAGTGTATAGAGCTCCGTTTCCTGAATCTTTTCATTTAAAAAACGTAAAATCTGCCAATTATGCACGTAAGAGCTATTACAGAACCAACGACGATTTGCTGTATTTTTTTTTTTCGAATTTTTAACTTTTTTATACTCGTTGGAAACCAAATTCACCCACTATAACTGGGTTTAAAGGTAATGTCTATATGATGTCACTAAATAAGGGGCCATTCATTACCTACCCCCATGTAAGGGCACATAAGATTTCTCGGACTTCCTTCTTACGTAAGATTTTATCTGGTTTTAGAAAAGGATCAATTGTACTAAAACTCATAATTTGACGTAAATCAATAATTTTTATATTTTAAAAGATAATTTAGATTATGAAAATGAACATTAAAGGTTTTGCGATGAAGGAAGGTTTTGGTTGAGGATCATAAATAAATAAGCTTTACCAATGTTTCGCTAGTGGCCAACGTTTCTAAAAATTTATTTTCATCTTCAGGGCCCATGAACATGTATATATGTTTATAATTTAGATCATAATATTATATCTAACAGTTACAATAAGGTTTTTTATTAGAGCTACTATATAATAGTGAAAAAACCTATTACATACCTCAAGCTTAAAGGTTTTGAAAATATGTACCTACTATAAATAGAATTGTACATTTCAAAAGAAAAAATAGATATCATAGTTGTTTCTCCCAACACTTTTCTCTCAAATATCACAAAATTCTATGTTATAAATCACACATTATGACTTAAAAAATATTACGCAAGATTGGCTTTGGCTTCCTCTTCCCTCGAGACAAGAGCATGTAAAGATTTTGAAAACCCCCTCCCCTTCGTGATCCTTACGTAATTAATGAATGACCCCTAAAACCATTTAGTAGAAATCCAAATGGCGTCTAAATTCTGCTCTTGCACAGTAAAAAAATAAATACTGACATAATAAAACCAAAATCAAATTTATTAGCAGATTCTGATTTTTTTAAATATATTTGACAGAACAATGAAAGTATGATATCAAAAATTATTGCTGAAATGTAATTTTATGATGTCTATATAATTTGCATGAACGATTATTTGCATACGTCGACATTATTTGCAGCAGTGATGCCATATTGAGAACTGTATCCCTATAGTTCTAGAGATATTTTTGATAGAAAGAGATTTAAGTTTTTTTTATCATCTAGGAATTTTTCACGTATTTTGTACTCGTTGACATAGCATATTATACTATAGGTTCAAAGAACGAAAACGCTCAATGAGCGAAAAAATCGACCACAACACGTTATGATCTTTAAAAATCATCCAAAATGCGAAATTCGTATTGTGGCACTTGAAAAAAAAGTCACAACTCACAAAGATCGCAACTAAACGAAAGTATAATATTTTTAAACTAATAAATAATTACTTGTTCAGCAGCTTTAAATAATGGATTACTGTCTCCAGTCGCGTTCTAGAACATTCCACAACATTCCAAAAGCGTTGGCATGCTTCTATGCAGTTCCGATAACAATGTGCGTAACAATACGCGCATTGTTGTCCATGCGGTTTCGACAACAATGCGAGTGTTGTTGTGTAAGCAGCTCTGACTATACACTGCCGCCCCTAGTGTTGTCTCGTTATAATAGCATAGATGCTGAGCGAACTGGAAGTTGGGGTTACTCCAGCTTAATTAACACTTCGCTCAGCATCTATACCTACTATTGTAACGAAACACCACTGGAGGCGGCAGTGTATTGTCATCCATCCTTAATTATTAAGGATGGCCGAATTTATTCAGAAGAACCACACAAAATCTCTGCTCAATGATGCCATATTAGCGGATTAATTCCCGGTCCTGGAGATATTTTTGGTATTGGATAATCAATTCATTTTTTTACGATTTCGCACCACAACCATAAAAAACATGAGGCTGTAGTTCCCTTAGAGGTTTTTCATTTTCCATCAAGGTCAACAAATTCCTAAAGTTTCATCCCAATCAATGATGACCGGTGTTCGGAACTACACCCAAATATGGAATCCTTATAGTGAGCAAGGACTCTCAGAAATTGTAAATTCATCACGAGGTATAAAGTCGATCAAAAAGATTTGCCTGGTAGAGTCCTGACAGATTGATGCCGACAACGACAACCAAAACACTCATGATAGCTTCTCGTCCTCTACCAACATCAGGCACCGTAACTTACAACCTCAGTCGATTCAGCTAACGTCCAGAACGCGTTATGGCTTTTCTTAATAGAATAGAATAGAATAGAATTATTTCTAAACAGCCAAATAGGCAATAATTGTCAAAATATGTTACAAGTTTCAATCATGATAAATTAATTAAAATATTCTTCAATAGAGTAAAAACACTACTGAATGAGAAATTTTTTTAACGCAATTTTAAATAAGCTAATGTTTAGATCTTTTATTTCAGCAGGTAAATTATTGAAAATGTTGATCCCAGAGCAAACTGGACCTTTACTATATAAAGAAAGACATTGTTGAGGAATTGTACAATGTGTTTTGTGCCTTGTATTATATTCATGTACAGACTCATTAGTTGGAAAATTATTTAAATTTAATTTAACATACATTGATATAAAATATATATAAATACTTGGTAATGACCACACCACTTGAAAGACACGACGTGAATTTCGCGTTATAGTCTTCTTGAGTGCGTTGTACAAGTGTTACAACACGAATTTCGTATTGTGGATCATTTTAAGATACCACAACGCATTGTGGTCGATTTTTTTGCTCATTGAGCTTAACATATTACATAATTACACAGCAACAGGCACAGTCGCCAAATTGATAGTCGGTGGGTGTCTTTTATTATTTTTTTTTTTTTTGATCGTGCATACATTAATTCCAAGGAAGATCTGAAAATGAAAATTTAGGGAATTTGTTGGGCACGCATCTAGTTACCTACTTTTCACATTCCCGTTTTGGCAACACTGATTTTCTGACGCGTCATCAAGTTGGATTGTAAATTGTGAACTTATTGCATCTTTAGGCATTTCTTTCCTTTTTGCATTCAGACGACAATACCATTGTTCTGAATTATATGTATGTCTGGGACAAACTGAAATCATTCACTATATTTCCATTGTTCTTCATTTCAAAATTATAATGGATTCTTAGATCGTGTAGGTTTAGAATCGATACGTTTGTTTTTGCTTTTTTCCATTTTCTATCTGAACAATTTGTGATTCAAGTTGAAATAAAATAAATCATTTTTTTTTTTGCCATTAATGTAGCCAAAATTTAAAAACTCATATCTTTGATAGAAAAAGACACCTCTCTGAAAATTTCAGGGTCTTCTAAGAACAGAAAGTTTTCAAAAAAATTTGAGCCAAAAAAAATGAAATTTTGATTTACCAAAATTCTTTTTTAAATATATTTTTTGTAGCCCCAAATATCCTCTTTAAAATAAACCAAAGTCGATTTTTGTAGCTACTCGTATAATAGTTTTTAAGATATTAAAAAAAAAATAATGAAAGATTCTAAAAATGATACATTTTTGAGTTTCACATAACTTTTGAAAAATTTTTTTTTTCGTTGGTAAAATTTCGTTTTAGGATGAAAGAAAACTTCTGATCAAATTTCATCCAAATCGGAAGGGGTCGATTTGACATGGAATGACCCATGTATTTTACATTATATTTGGTCTAAACTTCGCACATATTATGTCAAATTCCAATAAAAACTTTAAATCTAAAGATCATTATCAACTTAGTTTTTCGAAAATAAAACCTCAAATCAATTGAATCTGATAAAAATTCAATTTTGAGTATAAGTTTGTAATATCATTTAGTATTGCTGCTGGGAAAATAATCACTATTGCTGATTTTGTCTTCAACAATTACTCGAGATTATCAGTAATCATATTCAGCACGTATAGAGTGAGTGTTTTGTTTTGGATGTGCAGTATTTAAAATGATATCAATATAATTGGTGAGTATTTTTACTTCAAACATTATTGTACGTGCCAGTTACGTGTACCAGTGACATCTATGTATTATATAAATTAATGCACACCCTAGATAATTTGACCTATAATAATTTTTACATCTGCTGCTATATTACCGTCACTAATTCAAAATACAGACATGTGCACTGTTTCCATATAAATAGAATTTAAATACTTGCCTTGTTTGATATATTTTTATTAACTTTCATTTCACAAATATTTTATCACGTTTTTCATTTTGTGACATTCTCAAATAAAAAAAAATAATCAAAGTTATTGCACGCTTAGCTTACATTTTTCAATTTTTCGAGGAATTTAAAATTCGAGAATTTAAATACAGTGTGAACTCTATATAGCGACACTCGAGGGACTGTGCATTTTGTGGCGTTATTGAGAGTTGTCGTTAAACGGAGAGAAGAAATAGTTCATTAATATTGTTTTACTATGATATGTATTTACTCATAATAATATATAAAATTTACAAACATTCATACTATCACAAATTACAGCTGAGCTAAACATAATATGAAAGATAATCCCAACAAATAAAAGAACGAATTTCTTAGAATCTTCGGTACGCATGATGCCTACAACAAAGCAACAAAATAACAAACAAGTACTGTTTATTGCTTAATGATTGATTGTTGTCGTTATTTAGAGTGGGTGTGTCGTTATTTAGAGTATATCATTGTATGGGCAACATGGGCAACCAACTGTTAAGTAATTTCGACGTTTTAAGGAGTTTGTCGTTATATCGAGTGACGTTAAATGGAATTTACACTGTATTAGGTACTGCTATGCTCACCTTCTGAAAGGACAAGCACGCAACTTTGTGACGATACCGATGATATTACCATAGTTTTATGAATGGTAACTATGGTTATACAAAGGACACAGAGATGGCGAACTTTTCTACATCTAGATCTAGATACGTGCCAGTTTTTTTCAAAAAATTTTAATTTAACTATGACGTTCCGACAAGTAGCCAAAGAAATTTAGTTGTCAAAAAAAAGGATCAAATATAGATGTAAAGAATAATTTCGATAATATACTGAGCGACATGAAACTTTTTCGTATATTTGTTATATTTTGGTGATAGCCAATTTTTTTCGACATCTAGCATATATTTAATTATTTCGATTTTGCACCTCAATCAATGTCGTCACCACAGAACAATAATAGTATCTGTGGTCGTCACCATAATAATCTGTCGTGTGCCACCTGTTTTATGTTGAATAGTATTTTGTTTTAATTGAAAGATTGAAAGTAAATATAACACATTCGATATTAATTATAATAAATTGATTTAAGTATTTTAGAATACGACAAAAAATATAGAAAAAATGTCTTTTATTGTGCATGTACGTGCTTCCTTGTTGACGATTACGTTCACACTCTGCACAGCCTGGTTTGTCAGGCGTGCGTGTAGCGACGCGCGCACCCTGTCATGCGCACGGTGATGGCGCGCTATTTTGAATCATCAACATCCCGCCCGCCTTGAAAGCTGGAGCTTTCAACGATTGGTGGTGGATCTTCCAAAGGAAGTGGACAGATCTTGTTGATGGGTCTCTTGAAGATACCCGTAGCTGTCTTGACTTGGACGACTCGTACACGATTATCGGGGCCCGGATACTGGTCGATGATACGGCCGAGGGTCCAGTTGATTGGTATCGAGTTGTCGTCTCGGAGCAATACCATCTCGCCCACTTGTAGGTTCGGACTGGCCTTTTGCCATTTGACGCGGTGCTGGAGTTGATTTAAATATTCAAGGCTCCACCGCTTCCAAAAATGTTGAAACAGTTGTTGTGTGCGCTGCCATCTTGAGAGGCGATTACAGCGTAAGTCGCTCAGATCAGGTTCAATTATTGCTGTGGGCGGTTCGCCAATCAGGAAATGACCTGGTGTGAGGACGGTTAGATCATCGGGATCATTGGACAAAGGGGTTAGTGGCCTCGAATTAAGGCAAGCTTCAACTTGGCACAAAATTGTGTGCATTTCTTCGTATGTCAGTAGTGCATTACCGACGACCTTTTTTAAGTGAGTTTTACATGATTTAACGGCAGCCTCCCAAAGACCTCCAAAGTTGGGACTTCGGGGAGGTATAAAATGCCATGTTATAGCCGTGTTTGCCAAATATGACGCTACCTGTTCGTTACGCATTTGACCTTTTACAAGTTGCAGCATTTTCGCGATTTCTTTATTTGCTCCGGCAAAATTGGTCGCGTTGTCGGAGTAAATGTTTGCGCACTGACCGCGCCGCGAGATGAATCTTTTGAGTGTGTTTATCAATTGTTTTAAAACGCCATGATGTGGCAAGTATGAATGAGGGGTGGCGAGGTTGTCGCCTTCATCGATTAGTTCCATGTGACGTAATGACAGATATTCGTCCATGAACTTCACGTATTCTTGTTTGAGTTTCGGATTGGATTCTAGACGTTTCTCCAAATTGAAAAATCTTCGAAACGCGATTGATCGCGACTCTCCTAACTGAACATGAGAACCGTTAAATGGGAGCTTTACAATGAACCTGCCGGATGGGTCGCGACAATAGTTGTCCATAAAATGTTGTTCGCATTTTTGTTCTTGTAGAGTCCAGGGTGACTCGTTTGCATTGTTTTCCAGTTCCCAAAACTGGGCTAACTGCTGATTCAATGAATCGAATGATGATGATGAAATACATAAGTGTGACGTATGATTTGACGTCCCGGTTATCACCCACCCGAATTGGGTGTTCCAGGCTGTTAATGTGTTTGATATTTTCTTGTGTTCGCTACACAAGACTTCCCAGAAGATATCCGATCCTAACAAAATATCGATCTTGTCGGGAATGTTGAATCGAGGGTCCGCCAGCTTGCCCGATGGCAAGTCAAGCCCTTCCCTATCCAATTTAAGTGCTGGCAAATACTGCGTTATCTTGTGTAAAACTAAGCATTGCACATGAGCTGAATACTCGGTCAAGCGCGAAGAAATCCTAACGTTGGCCGCGTATTTTATTTGCGATTGTGATAGCCCAATGCCCGTAATGGACCGATCGACTGGGCTACGACGTAAGCCCAGTCGTTGTACGCAAGCTTCTGTGATAAAGCTAACTTGCGACCCGGAATCGAGCAGTGCTCGACACTGCTCGTTGCAGTTGCGATTGCTAAATATGTGAATCTGTGCTGTTGCCAAGATCGTGTTTCTCGATAGAAACGTTGCGTGATTGCAAGCGTCCGGTGACGCTGCGGTTGGTGTGGTATTTGTAACCACCTTGTTTTGATTTGAAGGCCCGACGGCGCTTGAGTTTGACTCCACGTGAAGGAGTGTATTATGCTTACTGTGGCACTTCTTACAAGTGCCACCTTGGCATTGATTGGCGTAATGACCTTGCTTTAGGCAATTCCTGCATAATTTGTGTTTAGACACCTGAATTTGTCTTTGTGGAATTCCTAAAGCGAGGAACTTTTTGCACTGATAGAGCGCATGCGTTTGCGCGCAAAACGGACACGAAACCTGTGTGGTAACGTGGCATGATGTGTTTTCCTTTATGCTTCCATGTCGGCCATGTTCGATGGCCTCTAACATCTGACAACGACTTGCCAGAAATCCCGTTAACATTTGAACTGTGGGTAACTGATCATGTGGGGTTGACTGTAAACGAGTCTCCCATTCGCGAATGGTGACCGGATCGAGTTTTGTGTTAACCAAATGTATCACAATGGCGTCCCATTGATCCGTATTGAGGCCTAATGCGTTCAATGCGCGAATGTTTTTTTGTAATTCGTCCGATAACGTTCGCAAGGCTGTTGGGGACTCATTTTGAACTGCGTTCATTTCAAATAATGACTTTACATACCGTTGAATGATAACGCGTTTGTTTTGAAACCGCTGGACAAGTAGATTCCAAGCGATTTCGTAATTATCTGACGTTATTTCTAACGATTCGATGACATTGTGAGCGTCACCTCGGAGTGATGAACGTAAATAATGGAACTTTTGAATATTCGACAAAGTTTCATCATTGTCGATGAGCGATCTAAACGTGTCGTGAAACGTTAGCCATTTATCGTATGACCCGTCAAACGTCGGCAATTGAATGGTTGGTAATTTTACACGCGAACTAGCATTAGTGAGTGCTACCGGACCTGAACCCGATTCATTTTGAGTGGAGCTCGTCGGTGGTTCTAAAAAATGATGTATATTTGCTAACAATTCAAAATAATTGTTTTCAAATGCGTCGCGTTCATTGAATTGCGATTCGCTTGAATCTAGTAACTCTATGTTTGACTGAACGGAATCGAATTCACTCCAACAAGGCTCGAACTTTTGCAGGCGCAATTTTAGTTCCATGTTCCTGTCTGGGCCGATATTTTCGAAAAATGCTTTGAAACGAGTTAAGCGAGCCTTCAACTGACCCCGCTTAACCACTAATGACGCTAATTCATCTGAAGCAGGCATTGTTATAATTGACAAACGAACTTTTGACAATATCACAATCTACTGACTAAACGAACGATTCACTGACTCGAATTGAATGAAACGATTCACTAATGGCTGACAGGTTATGTGTACATGCACATTGCACGTGTTGCAACGTTTTTTCGTTTGTTGAAATAAATGACTGTTTTGAAGCTTGACTTAATTAAGACACAAAATATGTATTCGAGAATGGAAATAATGATAGGATGGACTCACCCCCTTTCTTGCCTTGTAAAACTGTAGCTGTGAAGAGCGGCTTGCAACAGCTTGTTCCCGGGTTTCGGCACCAAATGTTTTATGTTGAATAGTATTTTGTTTTAATTGAAAGATTGAAAGTAAATATAACACATTCGATATTAATTATAATAAATTGATTTAAGTATTTTAGAATACGACAAAAAATATAGAAAAAATGTCTTTTATTGTGCATGTACGTGCTTCCTTGTTGACGATTACGTTCACACTCTGCACAGCCTGGTTTGTCAGGCGTGCGTGTAGCGACGCGCGCACCCTGTCATGCGCACGGTGATGGCGCGCTATTTTGAATCATCAACACCACCCTTGATTTCTACCATTTTGGGGCATATACGATTTAATTAAAATATATGAGTTTTCGTAACTAGGGAAGAAATAATAGATTCAAAAATAAATATCAATGACAGATAACCATTTTCATATTCAAAAATACATGCATTACCAAAACTACATGAATTTAAAATTGTGTAAATGTTGACAGTTGAAGGAAATGTTAAGTTATGATTATTTAAATCGCAACCCAAAGTTAATGTTACTGGGAACACGTAAGACTTAAAAAAATATTTTCTGCGAATCAGCCATCTTGGGTCGATTTCAATGTTATTTCTCTCGTGGGTACAATGGAATGCAGTATTTGTTAAATCCAGTAGCTTTAATTATAACTAATTAACATAGAAAACACTGATGATAAAAATTACTAATTGTTGAAAATAGTTACAAAAAATCTTTTCTTTGAATATAGAATTATTGGTGTGTAAACAGATTTATTTCCCCTCCCAAATTTCTGTCAGACTGATTCAGAGAAACGTCACGGAAGTTACACAACTCCGCGGTCTATAATTCTACCCTCTTTGATCGGCCTTCAAAATTGTGTGGGGTTATAACTACCATCGAATATGAATGCCAAGGAATGACTATTTTTTTTTAAATGATACCTTATACAAGTAAAAAAATAGAGAATAGTTACTTCTTACCACAACAAGTTTATTAGTGGATGTACATTTCGAGAGCTATGCTCTCATCTTCAGCAATACACTAAACTGTTAGTTTATAGCCCAAGATCCCAGAGCTGCCAGACATAACTTATTTTTAAATAAATGAAACCTTACATATTGAGTAGTGTTTTATGTACTTAGAACGCTTGGCGTACCTCCATCATTGAGTCTGTGACAAATGTACAGGTACCAGGTGACAAAGGTGACTAAAAATAAGGGTAACTTTACTTAAATTTAAATGGCTGATATTTATATATGTTTTGTAAAATATCACTATAAATTAGTATTCAGTATCGCCAGACACTTTCCGTTGACCATAACTTCTGACAGACGCTTTAAAGCTCAGAGAAAAATGAATGAACTTAACTTATTTTTAAATGCTTGATTTTTATATATGTTATTCAGACAACTATTACAAAATTATAATTTAACAGCCAGACAAATTGGAATGACCAAACATCCCCCCAGACGTAAAAAATAGTCAGCTGTTAGTTAAAAATAAGTAAAGTTCATTCATTTTTCTCTGAGCTTTAAAGCGTCTGTCAGAAGTTGTGATCAACGGAAAGTGTCTGGCGATACTGGATACTAATTTATAGTGATATTTTTTTACAAAACATATATAAATATCAGCCATTTAAATTTAAGTATTATTAGTCACCTTTGTGGAAAGGGAATAACGTTATGCGCGTTTAACTCCGTTTGAGGGTGGCTTTTGGCCGTTTTGGAGGGTTGCTTAACCCTAAACTGAAACTTTAATATCACCACCGTGTTTCGCATCCTCGATAATAGGTGGGGGGTAATCCCATTTCGGCTCAAAATATTTACATGTTCGTCCGACTCACAACACACCACTATTGATCTGAGTTATAAATTTAAAAAAAAATTTATGTAAAAGGCGTTTTCTTAGCACAGTTTTAACGAATATGTCATTGGTCTTAATTAATTTGCATTATATTAGTTACAAAAGCGAGAAATGCTGCGCGAAGCGCGAGTATTAGAGGCTTCAAAATAGCACGAAATGAATACCGCAGCTTCGAGCGTGGATTGGTGGGCGAGGGATCAACCGATCGGGATGATTTTTTTTTTAAATACTGGAAATTGAGTCTACTTTAAATAGTAAACTGTCGGTGTGGGTTTCAGATGCACTGGAAAGAGATGCGCGCGGAAAAACTGGGCGCAAGAACTTTTGGCAAAGAACTTATAACTTTGGACGCTAATAACTTTTTTCCAGTACATTGGAGAGTTTTACTTGATAGACATTCAATTAAAGAGTAAATACTAACGAGTCCAACGACCCTAGAACGATTGCTGTGGGATTATTAGAACGCGAGATATGAGCAATTGAAGAAAAAAAACAAAATCGAAGATGGCGGTGGAAGGGGCAATTTGGAGAATGCGCAAATTCAGGGTTAAGGTCTCCATCGAAGACCCTTGCGAATGAGCAACAAAAGAAAAAATATATCTGAAATACAGTATGTGTTGTGCGCACATGGCTGACCTATTTTTTACGTCTGGGGGGGTGTTTGGTCATTCCAATTTGTCTGGCTGTCGAAATGTAACTTTGTAATAGTTGTCTGAATAACATATATAAAAATCAATCATTTAAAAATAAGTAAAGTTCATTAATTTTTCTGTCAGCTTTAAAGCGTCTGTCAGAAGTTGTGGTCATCGGAAGGTGTCTGGCGATACTGGATACTAATTTATAGTGATATTTTACAAAACATATATAAATATCAGCCATTTAAATTTAAGTAAAGTTACCCTTATTTTTAGTCACCTTTGTCACCTGGTACCTGTACATTTGTCACAGACTCAATGATGGAGGTACGCCAAGCGTTCTAAGTACATAAAACACTACTCAATACGTAAGGTTTCATTTATTTAAAAATAAGTTATGTCTGGCAGCTCTGGGATCTTACTCTATTTAGTGTATTGCTGAAGATGAGAGCATAGCTCTCGAAATGTACATCCACTAATAAACTTGTTGTGGTAAGAAGTAACTATTCTCTATATTTTTTTATTAAATTCAAACCACAGTGCTCCTAATATTTTTGTACCTTATACAAGGTTGAAAAGTTAAAAACATGTTTTTTTCCTTAAAGAAGTAAAACACATTTTTAATCCAGCTGAATAAAGTATAGGTAATTATAATTTTTTGTGATTACACTAATAAAGGTCGCTTATTTGACTTTGATATAAAGTTACGTAATAATAAATTTTTTATACTGATACAATGCACCGGTCTAAATAGATTTTATTATTAGTAACTTTCGAATCTTTGGAAATAAAACTTCAAGTTCAAACTAGATTTTTTAAAATAAATGTCATTCATTGTAATAATTTATAAGTGAAGTGAGGTACTTTGTAAATTGGTTAATATTCTTGTAGTTGATCTGTTTATAAAATTACAAAATTTCAGTAAAAAAAACTTATAATATGTATCGTGAAGTTAATAGGTTATACTTTTAATTCTAGTATGATATTTCGTGAAAAACTTCCATGTATAAAAAATCATTAATAGTAGTGATAATTAGTAGTAAATTAACATGTGCCGTGTGTGTTTTTTTTTTGTTTTCGCGTAGACTGATGCATTGGTGTTTTCAAAATATGATCAACATGGACGCCTGAACTAATGTAAGTTATTCAAACATTATATTCAAAATTATACTTTATTGAGAATTAATAATTTGCCACCCCGGACAAGTGTCCTTTTCGCCATAATCAAATAAGTCCTTGCTCACCATAAGAATTCCATGTTTGGGTGTATAGTTCAGAATACCGGTCATATTCGATCGAGATGAAACTTTGGGAATTTGTTGACTTTAATGGGACATGAAAAACTTCTAAGGGATTATTGACGCAATTAGTGTTGCCAGGCGTCCGGATAAAGCCGGACATCGTTAGGTTTTTTGGTTGCGTGTCCGGCCAGAATAAACGGTGTCCGGCTTTTGTTAGGCTTTTTACATTTCGGAAACGAGCGAGCGTCGAGCGTGGCCGAGCGCAGGCGAATATGAATAATGTTTTTAAAAACTTAAAGAAAAGAAGCTTTGTTTTGTTTAGATTGTTTTTTATTTTGTTATGGGAAGTAATAGTAGGTAGGTACTTAAGACTTATTTGTGCAATTGCCTTTCATTAGAATTTAAGTAGAATTTAAAATTTTGATAAATGTTTATCTAGAATTTAATTTTAACTTATGACTTTGGCTGATTAGTAATAAAGTACTTGAACTGATTTGGCATTCGATGTTATTTATATTTATAATAATAATTAATAACAATAATAATCTTTATTAGTACAGATTAGTGCAAGATTCATGGTAATAATCAAAAAAGCTTGATTATACAATTTTTTTGTCGTACCTATTAATACTGAGACAAAATCCTCAATAATGTTGGCTGTCCGGCCTTTTTACCGGCCAAACTGGTCTGTCCGGCTGTTTGGTTTGGCGACTTGGCAACCCTACCCACAATATTTTTATGGGGGTTTAAAGTTTTTACTGTTTTAATTTATCTTATAAATTGTCCTCAGAAAAAACTTCAAACCCTCATAAAAATTTACTGAGGCATTTACGCCAAAAATTCTTTGGGGGGTTTTCATGTCCCACCAAGGTCAACAAATGCCCAAAGTTTCATCTCGATCGAAAACGATAGGTATTCAGAACAATATCCTCATGTTTTTTTTTATCATTTGGTGAGAAACCGTTAAAAATGAATTGATTATCCCTTACCAAAAAATATCTCCAAGACCGGGAATAAATCCGCTAGTATGGCATCCATATATCTATTAATTAACTATATGAATCATTGCCTATCTACTCAATGTGCGGTGAGTGAACGCAAAAAAACGTATCGATAATATATCCGCGTCTCTTTCTTCGATGTAATTCCCTGATTTCTACGATGATAGGATTGGTTGATGTACTTGCATTCAATCTGAATAAAGTATCTCTATTTCAAAAAATTTGTCTTTTTCTATGACGTTAACATGGGCGTACCCAGCTTTTGGCCCAGGAGGGGGCAAATTAGAAATTTCTTAAGCCGGGTTCCCCGTGCTTGTTTTGCCTTCCTGGATACGCCAGTGCTTACGGCGTAAAAAAAAGACAGAAGTATATGTTTGTACCCTAATGGTTCGATTGCGATTTTATTCCTATGCTCAGTATAGAATAAAAGTATATGATGGCATCACTGAGTAGAGATTTTGTGTGGTTCTTCTGAATAAATTCGGCCATCCTTAATTGTACCAACAATGCAGCAAAGCAGCCGGGTACTGCCAGATATATGCCAGTAGACGCGTAAACGAAATGTACAATGATACGCATGTAGCTGTGACATTTTTTACAAGGTTTTAATGAATTATCGTCGAAGAGCTTGTAAAATTGTACCAAAACTTCAGTGTAATTGTAAGTGCGTACGAGTATTTGTAGTTTGTACCAGTACGGTTCGAAGGATTCGTGTAAAAAGCCAAATTATACTATGCGAACGAACACATGTACGTTCAATACCAACCAACATTTCTTAGTGCATTTGTATACAAATGTTTGTGAGTTTGTGCTGATAATAGGTTAGTTAAAGCCAAAAACTTTTATTCCATACTGAGCATAGGAATAAAATAGCAATCGAACTATTAGGGTGCAAGCATATATACTTCTGTCTTTTTTTACACCGTAGCACTGGCGTATCCAGGAGGGCAAAACAAGCACGGGGGACCCGGTTTAATAAATTTCTAATTAGCTCCCTCCTGGGCCAAAAGCTGGATACGCCCATGTTAACGTCATAGAAAAAGACAAAGTATTTGAAACAGAAAAACTTTATTTAGATTGAATGCAAGTACATCAACTAATCCTATCATCGGAGAAATCAGAGAATTACATCGAAGAAAGAGACGCAGATATATTTTTGATACGCTTTGTTGCGTACACTCACCGCACATTGAGTAGATAGACAATGGTTCATATAGTAAAATATTAAATTAAAATTAAAAATATTTTAAACAATGTTTGTTTGATTGGTGCTGAACTAAAAACTACTAAAATTTGAAGGAAAAAATTACAGTTTAAAAACACTAAAAAAAACACTCTTTAATAGCAATTCGAACTAAAAAGTAGAATATAACTATTTACAAAATAATTCAATTATAGTAAAAAAGCGTGAGGTGCTTGATATTAAGAGTTATAATGAAAATATAGTAATTGGCACTCGACGCTTTTTTACTATAATTGAATTATTTTGTTAATAATTATTTTCTACTTTTTAGTTCGGTTTGATATTAAAGCGTGTTTTTTTAGTTTTTTTAAACTTAAATTTTTTTCCTTCAAATTTTTGTAATTTTCAGTTCAGCAAACATTATTAATGGATGTGCTTTAACTAATTTTAAAAAAATACGTGAAAATCACGTTTATTATGATAAGATTTTTATTATTATAAATTGTCAAATCTTTGATTAACGTGAAACGTCTGATTAGAACTCTTCAATAAATAAAATTATCGACCAATTTTTCAGAAAAATTGGTCGATCATTTTATTTATTGTGTTATGACTCGAGTGACTGTTAAAACTCTCTATCTTTCGTTTCAACATAATTTTCCTCATCTAAATACCTTCGTTCACGGACAAGATTCATAAACTACAATTTTTAAAATTCAAAATTGAAAAAAGTCGCTCTATCGACATTTTCTGACTTCTGCTAAAACCACAACTAGACAGTAATTTCTATGTTGTACAGTATTCAAATATTCAATGTCAGACTGTTTATCTTTTTCGTATTTGTAATCAGAACCTTTGTGAGGTTCACTTAATAACTCGGGCTCTGAAATATGGAGTTACGTAACTACTTCTTTGTATCGCCATAATAATATATTTATACGTAGATATAATTTTATACCATCTTACTATCGTCTGGTCTCTGATCCAGTCACCGTCATTCAAGGACCAAACCAAGACGAACCCGCATTCATCTAGATTAATCAAAGAGACAAACATTTAGGGTTCTCTATCGATAATTAATTTAAAGTGATTTTTTCCACGACCCAATATAAAATAGCTAAAAAAAAAAAAAAAAAAAAAAATAAAAAAAAAAAAAAAAAAATAGCTGCTTTTCATTCGTGTAATAATAGCGATCGTAAAATGATACATTTAACACTAGTTGCGTAAAATAAAAGAAACGCTGTCGTGCTACCATCCCAATAGCCATAACCGCATGCGACTACAACGCAAACTACTATTACAAGTGAATTTTGTTCAAAAATAAAATAAGATTATGTCAAAATGTTGAAAATGCAGAAGTAAAAATCGCTGTCTTGTATAAATTGCGCGCAAAAAATTATATTTCAAGCGTGTGACTTAAAACTTGCTGACGTTCGTTTCAACACAATGTCAAATCCTCATATAATAACATCATTTCTGGATTTTGTATATATATGTATATTGTATAATGTTTGTATATGTTGACTTCACACGATGCGTGTCTTGAAGCTGGATTTGTTTTGAATCTTAATAATAAATTGTTTGTTATTATTTTTTCAATATTTTGATACTAATTAATTATTTTGAAAGAATTTTATATAAAGCGAATTAGAAATTAAATATTAATTATTTTTTATATTTTTTAAATCCGTTCTGAAGAAGATTCAAATCCGGATCGAAACGTTAATATATTAATTATATTTTTTGTTAATATATTGTCTGAAAAATTGGTCGATAATTTTATTTATTGTGGATTTGTTTTGGTTCGCGCACAGTGACAGCTGTTTGTTTATGACGCCCACGTGACAAAATACTGTTTGCGGATTGGTTCTTGCTCTAAGCACGAAAAATAGCTTTTTTAAATGTAACCTACTTCAAAAAAGGGTCACTAACAAGGGCAAAATAACGAAATTTTGAGATCGGCACCAATTTGTTATTTTACCTTATCTAGTGACCCTTTTTTGAAGGAGGTTACATCTTTTTAAAAAAAGATTTTTATTTTTAAGTTTTCAGTGTCTAATGAAACCGAAGAGCAACGTTCACGCCGACAACAATTACTTAAAAACTTGAACAGATTTAAAAAATATATACCAATGTTTACGTAAGCATAGGAGGGGGGGGGGAGTAAGAACTTGCTTCCTTTTGCTGACAAGAAGGAGTAGAGGGTCAAAAATTACTTACGTAATACTTGAATGGTCTCTAGCCAGCACAAGTCCCAGCGACTAAATTTTAGTAAAATGGACAATGTATCGTTTCATATCAATGTGTGTCAATCGGGAACCCTGTTTCGGCCGGGTGGGCATCAGCAGGCACCACCGCACCAAACACCAGGTGATGCCGGCTGGCTGTTACTGCTGTACACGCAACTCACAACAACCAAAACACACACCTGCTATTTTTTATACATCGCGCGCGCTCGCTACGTATAGGTCTGCACAAATGCCCGAGTGGACACACGCGGACAGCGGGCCCGTGCTCTCTTTTCCAGACCACCGCATCTCCTCCGGTGCAGAACTATCGAAATCCATCGCTTCGAACGACTTACCGGTTGTTTATCACTTCAAATTAAGTTTCGATAAAGGTACGTTTTCACGGATTTATTGTCATGACACGAAATGTCACGACATTAGAATTCATGTAACGACTTGCGTCGCAGAAATAATTTTGAATTTTCATTTAGATGCGGTGGGGACTTTTTCCAGCTGCCTCTCGCCAAGAAACGGTAATTCCTGTACCGGCCATGGTTTCCTTCAATAATTTCAGATAAATATCGAGATGGTTCCTCATTCAAAGCCATGGCCGATTACCTGTCAAACTCCTATGCCAATATTTTATTACCTTATCCTGATGTCCTAAAATTCCTTCATTCCCCCATTGCTATTAATTAAGTGGATATTTAAAAAATGTAGAAAATAACGGGAAGTGTGATAGATGGAAAATAGTAATGGTGCGTATGACGTCAGTTATGACACAAAGTCGAGAAACGGACGTTAAACGCATTATTATAATTATATTATTATTACAATATATTGACGACCTTAGACTGTGCTTGTATGAAAATCTTTAACAATAAAATCATATTTAGAATTTTGAAGATTACAAAAACTTCCGTCTTCATCAGTAATACTTCTCTTTAACACCTAACGTTACAAAACGCTTGATAGATAGATTGTAAATTATAGATGGTCAATAGATGAGGTCATCAGCATCTATACAAGAGGCGTTCTTCATACCACCATTACATGGCGATTCCTGGGATCACAATTCTGTAATAAAGAAATGAAAAATATAGTTTTTTTCTGTGTTATCTTCTAACTACTAATTAGTAGAGATTGCGATTTGCGATCCTTTGTATCGAAATTATTGGATGGAGAGTGCAGCTTTGGATCAAATAAATACCGTACTTTTGATATTTTTCGGCAAAAAACCTTTTTGCCGAAACGTTAGATATATATATATATATATATATATATATATATATATATATATATATATATATATATATATATATATATATATATATATATATATATATATATATATATATATATATATATATATATATAAAGAAAAATATCAAACGTACGGTATTTATTTGATCCATAAGCTGCACTCTTCATGCAATCATAGTTTTTGACGTGATAACGTCTTATAAATTGATGAATCACCAATCTTATAAATTGATAAAACACCGGCTGCATGCACGAAAAAGTGTAACGTTCCTAAATCCTAACGTTCGTAACGCGTAACGCGTAACGTTCCGCCTGACCCTGTGCGTGCTTTTTGCTAATTTCTCGCTCAATTTAAATCAGATCGGTTTGAAACCAGTCTTAAACGAAAGAGGAGAACATTTTACATAGATTTCGTATAACAGAATTTGCCTAAACAGTTTTTTTATACAAATTTATATAGAAAAATAGCTGTATAAATGCAATGTTGTCTAATGCATGGCGCGACGCGGTCGGTCGTCTTTGTTTGCCGTACATGGAAATTAGAAGATAACGTATGTCTTGTCTTAACATGAAAACGGCTGCATTTCTAATGTTTAATTCAATTTTTTGACATTAGTATTTTGTGAAATGCAACGCCTTCTAAGTTAAGTATTGGAATAACTAATTATTATTAGAACATAATACTTTGACAGTTGCAAACGTCACTTTTGACATTTCTTATCATTCCGACACCAAGGATAAGCGGATTGAAACCAAATTTTGGGAGGTTTAGGTTATGTATTACGGAATACGTTATCACGTAAAACTATCGTCCGTAAACCGACTTTACAGACAACCAATTTTTTTTTCATTGCATTTTAATTTAACTTCGGTGTTGAGATAGTTCCGTGACATAACCGAACGTGCATACGTAATTATCATCATCTCATCGGTAAGTAAGAGATGCTGCGGTGTACAGGCTGACGCGTGGCCAGCTCACATTGTTGGTGTGTACTCATTGTTAGATAGAAGAGATACCTCACCGGTCTTTGGCCATCTAGACCTTGCTGAGCTTCGGATGCCAGGACAGTACCAAAGAACCCTGCACATTGATCGAAAATGTGTTTATTTTATAGTTTAAACGTCACTAAGAAAAAGTGTCCACGGACGCATAGCATAAAAACCAATAGATTTTTAACTGCAGATATGTTTAGCGAGATTTTAGATATAGGGAGATCCATTGTATTCACAAACAGGTTACATTATTAATATTATTCTGATCAAAATATGTTTTGTTTCAAAGGACCCCGCACAAACCTTTTGGGTCCCGGTTAAATTGATCGAAAATGGTTTAATTTTATAGAAATAGAGTTTATTATTATGGACCCTATGTAGGGTATAAATTCGTCAAAAAATATACAGATAAATTATGAAATAAAATATATAGTCACACAACATTTTTTTTTTTTAAATTTAAAATTATATCCATTGAATTCACAAACATGTTTCATGTTCAACTTTAGTGCTTTTTTTAGAAATAGAAAAATAGTCGAAAACTAGGTAATGTTGGAAGGTGACACCTTGTGTAAAATAATAATGTCATATTCGGATTCAGCGCACACGAATACATATTTCTAGATCTTAGTATTTTTTAAGATTGTGAATTCAATATCTAAAAACTCGATAAACATATCTGCAGCTAAAAATCTATTGGTTTTTAGGCTATGTGCCCATGGACACTTTTAAACTATAAAATTACACCATTTTCGATCAATTTAACCGAGAACCAAATCTCATAAGGTTTGTAAGGGGTCCTTTATAGACGATTGTTCGAAAGATGTTAGAAACAAGAAAGTAATAGTTCAAGCTCCCACCGTACTAAAATTTTATTAGTGAATTTAATAGACAATATGATCGTCTATGATTCAATATCGTACTTTCTTAAAAAAAGCGTGCGGACATTGAGAACCCCTGATTCTGAGTACAATTAAAGGATTTATCGAGCCCTAAGTCATTCATAATAACATATAAATCAGGCCCTGTATTTTGTTGCTCTCGAGTTAATCTTCTCGTCGAATGCGACACAACGATCATCAGCTGCTCCTGACCATAAAATATTGTTTATGATATGTTTGTACAAAAAATTACGAAATTCAGTTGTTATTTTACTAATATTTAACTTTACTTACCTACTTTGTATGTACTTACATTTATATAATATTAGCGGGCCGTCCCGGTTTCACCCGGATGCAAAACTGTTCTAGAAATATCCCATCTACACAGTAGAACTATTAAAGTACATTGTTTTGATATATCTCTAAAGCAGTGGCGGATTTATCAGTAGGCTGAGTAGGCTTGAGCTTAGGGCAGCAGATTTTAAGGGCGGCAAATAAAAATTATTTAATTGCGTTTATAGTATGTACATTATTGTTTAAGTAGTATACATTACCCCGCTTTATTAGTCATACGTGGTTGATTAACTCAGAAATATACCCAAAAACTATTTCTTGCGCAATTTCAACCAAATTCTTGAATTGTAAAAATAATCTATAAGAACTGACAATTGCTGAGGTAAAGGCGGCAAAAATTTAAAAGCCTATACTTAGGAAATGTGTAAATCCGCCACTGCTCTAAAGATTTGGCCAGCGTTAGCCATGTAAGCGTACGAAAACAGTTTCCTTTTTGACATTTTTTGTTAACATTCGAACTATCACTGCGCGGGTACTAAACCCATCTACAAAACAAGTTTCAATACAAGCAACGTGTGAAGCGAAAGTCGTCACCAAACCAGCGCCACAGCACACTTGAAATATAGCAAGGAATCTAGCGGGAAAACCAGCCTCGTATGTAGCGACCTATCGCCCATACCGCTAAACTAGCGGTATGTGCTTTATTATCGCTTTGTGCATCAGAGCTGACTTTCGTTCATATAAGAAGTTAATTTCACACGAAATCCATTCAAATTGAAGCTTTTTGAAAAGAGGAGATTCTGATCTATAAAACAGAACCATTTTTAAATCCATTCGAGTTCATAAATACTACTAAAATTGTAATTGAAAATCACAAACAGCAGTTGTCGGTTGGTCTGTACGTATGTACGTATGTACGTACGTCACGACTCTACAGATCGCAATTTTGGTCGGATTGCCTTGGGTTATATTTTATTCACTTTGTTTACTATCAGACCAGAACCCTATTTAAATTCACTAAAATGTGTTCAGTAGTTTAATTTTTATAAACAGTTTTATTTTATTATTTTTGACAGCTAATAGTTAAAAAAACAAAATAAATATTATTGTAAATGTAGTATATTACGTAGAATAACTGCTACACTTCTATATCACAATAACAACGATCTAGTACGACATCGGTATGGCCGAGCGGTTAAAGCGTAAGTCCAGCAATGGCAAGGTCCCGGGTTCGATTCCCGGCGACAAGTATTAGGTGTTTTTTCTATTTTTTTATTTTTCTTTTTTAATTTTTTTTCTAATTTTTTTCATTATAATATGTACAGTGGAAAACTTGCGGTATGTGCACTTTTGGTTTTGCCAACTAAAGTTTTTCATTTTGTTTAAAGAAAACAAATACATGTCACATGGCATGCATTAGCACCATGTCGGCAAACTTCTGAACTGCAACCCGAGTTTTTTACAGGTTAAAACAGATTAACAGTTTTAATATTATGCTTAGTGAGTTTCAAAGCTTTGCTGGGGTGTTGTTTTAGAATATAGAATATCGTCTCAGACAGCTTATACCAATTACTGACGATGTAGTATATAACATTTATGCGCTGTCGACACGTTACACACATCACAAATTACAGAAGTTGTGTGTACTTTTGTTTGTAATGAAACATTAGTGCAAGCTGCAAACTAATTTAAAATCGTTTACCGTTTCGCGAATATCACAGTGAACAGTCACAGCACACTGGATTCTGCATTTAAGTATGCTATATGATCATCTTACAGTGCGAGATCCGGGATTAGAAATATATATAGGTACCCTCATCTGTTATTTGATGATAACAATGATTATATGTCAGATAATATATGTACATTGATAAATCGCACATGGGTTGTCTAGCTAAATCGCGTTCCGATGCTGTTAAATTAAATAAATTCTAATTAACTTTTTTGGATCAACTTCCCCGATTTGTTAATCATAATAATTTATATTTAATAAAGTTATAATTCAATAGAGCCTATATCCTCTTTTGTGCATGCGCCGATTTTCCCCAAACACAATAAGGTTCTTCTTATTTGCATAATCTACCAATCTGCATATTTGCAACAATCTAACAAAATTTGGGTTGAATTTGCTCATCCGTTTGACCTGTATCGTACTCACAGACGAACAGACGCACAGAGTTTTGACGTGATAACGTCTTATAAATTGATGAATCACCAATATTATAAATTGATAAAACACCGGCTGCATGTACGAAAAAGTGTAACGCGTAACGCATAACGCGTAACGTTCCGCCTGACCCTGTGCGTGCTTTTTGCTAATTTCTCGCTCAATTTAAATCAGATCGGTTTGAAACCAGTCTTAAACGAAAGAGGAGAACATTTTACATAGATTTCGTATAACAGAATTTGCCTAAACAGTTTTTTTATACAAATTTATATAGAAAAATATTTTATACAAATTTATATAGAAAAATAGCTGTATAAATGCAATGTTGTCTAATGCATGGCGCGACGCGGTCGGTTGTCTTTGTTTGCCGTACATGGAAATTAGAAGCAAACGTATGTCTTGTCTTAACATGAAAACGGCTGCATTTCTAATGTTTAATTCAATTTTTTGACATTAGTATATTGTGAAATGCAACGCCTACTAAGTTAAGTATTGGAATAACTAATTATTATTAAAACATAATACTTTGTAAGTTGCAAACGTTTTGACATTTCTTATCATTCCGACACCAAGGATAAGCGAATTGAAACCAAATTTTGGGAGTTTTAGGTTATGTATTACGGAATACGTTATCACGTAAAACTATCGTCCGTAAACCGACTTTACAGACAACCAATTTTTTTTTCAAAAATATAATGCTTTTGGATTCGGGGGACCTCAAAACGAAAAGATATTGTAAAATTTAAAATGTGATTTTTGACCTAAACTAGTACCATTCACTTGTGGGTTGGAATGGTACAATAATCTTTGTACCGTTTCTAAAGAAAATTTAAAATACAAATTAAATATTGGAATAATTTTATCCGTGGCGAATTACCGTACAGTTACAACAAACGTGCGGTTAGGGCCTCAATATCGCATAATCCAAAGACCCAAGAAAACCATTTTTTTGTTTATCAAAAATATTAAATCTTTAGAAGAGCGCCATAGATTATATTGCTCTTGAGGGCATCCCGATGTTCTATCCATCACTGATAGAATACGATGATTGCCCACGTAAATAGGGAAATTGTTTCCAATTTTTTCCTAACAGCACTTCTTCTCTCCGTTTCATTTTGCCTCCAACGAACAATGGTCAGCTTATGAATAAGTTATTAAAATTAAAATATGACGAGATTAATTTGCTTTGAAAATATAAAAAAAAAATATCGACCAGTCATTTAAACAAACTGAATAATTCACAAAGTTTATTACCCCCAAAGGCAAATGCGTACTATTCACGTCAATATCAAAACAAAACACTGAGTCATGTGCGTATAACAAAACACGATCGCAGGGCGTTTGTTGATGGGCATACACAATACTGTTCAGTGGTACCATGACATAAGGAACACGGTAAGGGTGGATCGAGGGCGTCGTAATGGGGAAAATTGGCTTCCAACTAAATGAGAATAAATGCGCGATGTAGGTACGCCACGATACAAGAATTTGTCACGGCTGTTTATATAATAATTATATTTGTAATTATACCATTATAGCTAATGCGGAGGGTAACAATAATTGAAGAATTCGTTTTTATGTCTAAATCTAAAACGAGGCACTAGGGAATTATTGTCACTCTTCTTTTTGAAGTAAAACTTCTTTTGGTACGGTAAGAGCTCGTTTATACGGATGTCGGAACGTTCTTTTTTATCGGGTGCTCTTTGTACTAACGGTCCGTCCCGGTTTCACCCGGGTGCGATAGATATAATTCTGCAAAATGTATTTCGCTTGCGGCCCGACGGATTTTCTTTGGTTACTTACCTGCGTTAAGTCGGGGGATTTTAGAATTTTATTTAATTCTTTTTCTATTACAACATTTACATCTGTCGTGGGATTTTTCAAAATTTTTAATTTGGTTTTACTTTAAACTTTTTAAAGATTTTGTAAAAGGGTGCTTAGATGGTCTAGCTGGGCAATTGGCGGCCCGCGGGCATACCCGGCCCGCGAAGCATTTTAGAAAAATAGTAAAATGCGGAAATGGAATCTAGGGACCTTTTTTTTTTACTCTCCAAATACGGAAATAGAATGTGAGGACAATTTTTTTTTGCTCTGCAAATTTTTGGCCCGCGGTCAAATTTTCATCAGCTATGTGGCCCGCCGATCAAAAGATTTGCCCGCCCCTGGTCTAGCCGAACTAGCGTACACAGTGTAGCTATATATCTGATAGCCTAGCTGTCGATTCGCGTTATGTGCGAGAATGCTCATAATTATTGTGTTTTTAATAAATGTTCAAGTGTATTGCTGTAAAAAGCACTAGTAACGGACGCTTGTTAGATCTGTTCATGCGTAGCACGTTTATTATGGTTTTTGCGATTATTTTTTTGTGCAGTGCAGCGTCTTCTGGGGCGTATCATCGTAATACCTATCTAAGAACCATCGCGGATAAATTACAAACCCTTTACAGAAAACCGCATATGAATTGATCAAACCGTTTTCCAGATAAATGACGACATTCGAGTACATAAACTAACAAACAAACTAACAAACTCATATACCTTCGTCGTTCCGTCGTGGGTAAAAAGGGGTCTAGGGATAAAACTGAGGAATTTAGCGAATGTACGCTATAAAAATCGACTGTGTAGCATTACGTTATGGTGAATGAGAAATATAGCGGCTGCCTCGTTCGCAAGAGGTCGTAGGTTCGAATCCGGCCGTCGACGCCATTATTTTTTTTTTTTTTAATTATTCCATAGGTATTCCATCTATATATTTTATTTAAATGTTTTTTTCTATTTTATCCTTCAAATTTCACAAGTGGGAAAGTATTAATTTAGGTCAAATTTCACTTTTCGCGTTTTACAATATTTTTATTCGTTTTGAGGTTCCCGTGTCCAAAAAAACAAATTTTTGGAAATTTTCATGAGTATGATGTTTCCTGCTTATAGGTTGTAATAATATGTGCAAATAATATAATAATGAATTATACAGTGTGTTCACCGAAAATGGTAACAGTGACTAATTCACTAGATACAAAAAAAAGTTCAAATAGTTTTTTGTTCAACTCGAGATTTTCTAGCGGAAATTGCTGAGATATATTGTTTTGTACTTCAAACTTTACCGGAAGTGCGTATGCATTTTTTTTTCAAATGGAAACATATGTTTTTACATTTTCCAAATCTCTATTATTTTCTCTATAAATTCATATAAAATTTTTATAAGGTTGCATAAGAAAATATTCTAGATACACAGTAATAATTACTAATCATTAATAATTAATTTACACATGTGTGGAGGGCTATGAAAAATAATTATTACTGTATATTTAATTAATAAATTAAATACCTTTTTTCTCGAATATTTTCTTATGTAACCTTATGAAAATTTTATATGAATTAACTTATAGAAAAAAAATGCATGTAGACTTCCGGTTAAGTTTGAAGTACAAAAAAAAATACCTCAACAGTTTCCGATAGTAAGCTTAAGTTCAACAAAAAAGTATTTAAGCTTTTTTTTATCTAGTCTAGGATACACGAATTATTCACTGTTACCACTTTCGGTGAACGCCCTGTATAGTAATATTATTTAAAGTAGAGTGCATGCTATATTCCGACATTGTCCTTCACTTTGTTTCTTGTATATTATGAAATATGAAGTCCTGTACATTAATATGCAATATCTTGATATACCCAGTACTTAAATAAAATAATGCATGCACTATGAGTATTGAGTAAATACTGCACTACAATGGATAGTGATCGCCGATTATTAATATGTTGTGAGTGTATTATTCGACCAACCAAAGAAAATCTATCAAAAGAATGTGCATAGGGTCTCTTATTTAGCGAAAGTGGACTGGAACAATTTGTAGCTAATATGTAAGTACTTATTGGTATACTACTGTGCGATCGGCGAAAGAAGACCGGTGGGGAAAGGGCAAGAACTCGTTGATGTGTTCCCAAATTATCGGAATTCATAGGCGGCGCATAGCAAGGCATGCAAACAATATATAGCTTTAAATTTTAAGGCATTATTTTGAGCCTCTAACTCGCACATTTTAATTACATTCGCTATGACCTCCCTAGCGCCACTTCTAACTGTTTTTCCCTTTTTACTTTCCATTTTGATGATATTCAGACAACACCCCTCAACTTAGTCCGTGAACGCACACCTATGTACTGTCTAGTGTATGATTTTTTTGTACTGTTAGCAAGTGTCGCTGTGTAGTCGTACAGCTATGGCAATAGTACAATTATCGCGATACGACAATTGCGACACGTTTGGTCGACTGGACTCCCTTATTGCATAGAAGCGGTTCCAGGATCATTACCTTTTACCAATATAAAATACATGTGCGCTCTTCTGCAATAAGGTCATAGGACTACATTCCATAGACCGGTCTTCTTTAAAAATCCAACAGTACATATTGTTTTCAGTATGTTTTTACTAGCGGTCCCGCCCGGTTTCACCCGGGTACAAAAGAACGAATGGGGAAGGAAGGAACATGAGTACGCGCATTCATTTTAGTTTACTGAGATGAATGTTGTGTCCAAACTTCATACTGATCGGAGTTACCGTTCAAAAGTTTTTATCGTTAAAAAGCAGTAGTTATACTTTTTTTAAGTAATTTTCTTTTAATATAATAAATATTTAATTGAAAACACTGTAAGAAAATTACTTTTATATTGGTACCTATAGTTGTAACAGTTTTCAAATGAGCTATTAATTAGATTTATTTAATTTTAATTACTCGTAATAAAATTTTAAAAAATTGAAATGTAAGCCTTAGAAGAAAGCAATGTAGAAAATAAAAAAAATAAAAATACATATATTCGCCGACGTGGGGCTTGAATCCAAGACCCTGGCATTAAGAGTCTTACGCTCTACCGACTGAGCTATCCGGGCTTGTGGACGTGACGCGCTAATATTGCAATATTTAGTTAAGGCATTTCACCTGATAATATTTGTCGAACGGACTAATTTTGAGATACATCTTGCAACATTTTTCATTGATGTTCCGCTCCAATTGGTCGCAGCGTGATATTATACAGCCTATAGCCTTCCTCGATAAATGGGCTATCCAACAAAAAAATTTTTTTTCAATTCGAACCAGTAGGTCCTGAGATTAGCGCGTTCAACCAACCAAACAAACAAACAAACTCTTCAGCTTTATATATTAGTATAGATTAACTTATCGTGTTCGGGTTAATGTTATGACGCTACGACGAATAAATGATTTATCTATGTCTACAAAACGCTCCTGTCACATTGTGACATTCCAGTAACCCAGACATAATATATTTGAAAAGTAGCCGGAGTCGTTTCATATGCCATAATCCAGCGACTTTAAGCGAAACATCTGTGGCAAAACTACGTATGAGTAATTGGCCGAACTTGTAGTTGACGAAATTTCTTAAAAATATATTGTCACTTGTCGATAATCGCATCATCCGCTACTTGAGAACACCTCCTCCGCCTGCGATTTCACCGACTTTTAGCAGTTCCACTCCTCCTCAGCGCAGACATTATTTGGCTGGACTGTGCAGTATTTATTATTTTATTTATTTTTTTTAAATTTATTTCTTCTGCCGCTATAAATTATACAATACAATACAATGTTTATTGAGTTTTTCCTACCCAACTTGGCAATGCCAGTTCTAGGGTAGGGATTCTTACGAGCTAATTGTTTAGGTATATTGTGCTGTCTGGTAAAGAAAATAAAAATGAAAATAAAATAAAATAATAATAGTAAATTAAACATTTTATATGTTATAATGTGTGTTACTAGCCATTCAGTTAGTCCAGTCAGATTAGTTGAGGATGTCGTATATCATTTTTGATTTCTCGTCATGGAACAGCCAGTTGAATATTTTTTTATTGAAAATTTTTATATTTTGAATTGTTTTGAGCTTTACAGTTATGTTGTTATATAATTTAGAACCAAGGAATACCGCGTGGTTTTGGCAAAAATTTTCGTCATTTTTGGTACTTGTATATTATTAGGATTGTAGGACATCATTCTTGTTTTATAAGGATGATGATAAGGGACATGGTTTTCAGGTTTTTTATGAAACATGGATAGAACTACTTTGGCATATAACTGTGTAATATTCAATATTCAAAGTTTGTTGAACAATTCTGAAGAGGGGTAAATAAATTGCTGAAAATTCTGTAGGGAACTAGAATTTTTGTTCACTTTTAACAATATTAATATCTCGGGAATCGTCTGAAATTTTCTTTTGAGTTGCGCACATGAGAAAGTAAAAATCATCTGGACACGGCTTTAGGATTGGTAAATTTTAAAGCAGTCTGTAAGGAACTTAAATACATAAAATTTGTAAGCGCTGAATGCAGACTTGACGAAGTATATTATAAAGGTGAATACATACTCGTTACTATAATGTTACGATGAACTTTACATAAATGCACATGTACGTATGTCCTATACATTCTGTGAGGTACTCAGACAGCTTGTAGACGGCATGGGGCGCAAACCAGACTCCACTCATTGTGTACTTGTACTTAGTACATTGTACGTACATAACGTATGTATAGTCTAGATTGTAGGTACACTGCATGCGAGTACAGTAACGCGCGAAACCCAGAGCGTGCGTACGGAACACTGGTTGCCAAGGATATCTATGATAATACTGTAACAAAACTGTTCTTTCTATAGTGGGGAATATTTATTTACACTTATAAAAACGTTCACAAACACAAATAAAGCACATAGCGCTAGTTAAGCGGTATGTGCAATAACAAACGAACAAACTAAAAGTACTTCTTTTGAAAAAAAATAAAAACAATACCGTAAGAGACAAACAACTCAGTAATAAAGTAAAAATTTAAAGTCACTATTAATAGTCTATGCACACCAAACACATTACTACTAAAAGTCCGTATATACACAAAACACTGTAAAAGTTCGTTTACACCAAAACACGTAAAAAAAGTCCTTATACACTATAACACAACTGAAGGTCTATATACACAAAATTTATGTGTAACACTCTAATTTATATCTGCACTTAATGGTCTCATAACCACACCGCTTTATTTATTTCGTAATCCACGTCTTCACTACACCGTGTCCGAATTGCGTCTCTCCTCACTCTCTGTAGACGCATTCTATTTATTGTCCTCTCCGTCGCGTGGGTCAAACATTCCTGATCGCGATATTATTTCAACGCAATTTTGCCGGTCTTATTTGTGTTGCAAACCCGTATTTATTGGTATCGCGTTTGTTTAGACAATACAAATAAATTTGGCTTCCTGCTTGTACAACAAAGCCTCATGCCACCGTTCTGTGTGCTATTGTTAGACCGACACCGCTGTTCTCGGAAGCCAAGGCCGGAACATTACGCAAAACCTTGAAGCGGTGGATATAAAATTATGATCCAACATTAAACTAAAACACTAATGCTGAGTTGCAGAACGGATTGTCAAAAAATCTGATTTGACAATTACCTTAGAATGTGATTACATAATTACAATTCCGTTAGGTCAGGAGCAGCCTAATGTCGTTAACTCCCTGTCATCTAGAACATTTTAGATTGCCGCCGTTTTTCATCGACTTACGTTGCAAAATTGGTCTCCACTAAAAGCGCTTTTATTTCAACGCGATAATGTATAGCCTATATCCAACCTGAAGGTCCATTCTAAATATTGGTGAAAAAATATTTGAAATCGGATGAGTAGTTTCGGAGATAACCTCCTACATCCAAACTTTACATCTTTATAGTATTATTTTAGGTTTAAATATATGGTCACTGGAAAAATGTACCATAATTAGTGCAATGTATTATTGTTTCATCTTAAATTTTCTGCAGCCTTACGGTTTCGAATGATACCAAGAAAATCACATTTGAAAAAGAGCGTTCTGTTTTAGTATTTCCAACTGATTTCTTTTTGTCTTCTCGTACCTCCTTGAAGAATGAAGAAGCAGCCCTTCAGAAATGCATTTATATGCCCTCTAGTTCGTTTCATCAATACAATTAAACTAATATATTCCATTTAACAATTGACATTGTAGTCAAGAATTAATCTATTCAGGGTAGTTTGTTAATTATACGAAAATAGCTCTTCACACAAACATTAGCTGCGCTTGTTTTATCTTTTGTTTCAAATCAGTTTCAAACCGTTATTTTAAAGTTGAAATTAATGTAAATGTTGATTAAACTGTCAAATGCTAATGAAACAAACAAAGCACTGTCACTTTCCCGACTTGTAGCATACAATATTTTATATATTCCCTGGTTTGAAAGTTTACTTTTAGCCATTTACAACAAAAAAATTCAGTATAGAATCAGCAAAATTTTTATGAATTTTATTAAATAATCATTTTTTCGAAAGTATGTACATCATTGAATAATATTTCATTATTACATCCTGTGCGATAATATAAATTATTATCTTATAACACAGTGAAATGGAAGTGTACAACGTTGAATAATCATATATTATATTAATACGCTAAAGTTTAAGATGTTTGCTCCCTTTTTAGAAAAAAAAACACAAAATTTCTCCACATAAATTATATATCATTTTACAGATAATTGCTTGCTCTACTGACATCGACAACTAAAAAATTTATTATCGCTATTTTTTTTGTAAATTAATAAAACTCTGAACAACGTCTGCCATCTGACGGCGTAACGTTAACACTTCGATCTGTCATCTGACCTTCATATTGTAAATACTGCATACTTCCATCTGACGGACAACGGTGAACAACGCTTTTGCTACTTGCGCCTATATGACAATTTTAGTAAAATATTTCTTTTACAACAAAAAGAAGAACGTTATAAGCAGTGTGCAAAATTAGAAACGAATTGAATACCTGCAATCATATTTAAAAAATAATTTTGTAAAGTGATAATTATTATACTTATTTAGTGTGAATAATTCGCACAGGTCACGCTAGTATTTCATTATTACGCACTGTGCGATAATATAAAGTATACACAGTTTAGTGCTCAGATATTGGTCACTTAGTGTACGTTACGCATCGACGCAAAAGTGAACTTTCAACACAAGGATTGCATAAAAAATGTATGATTTTTTTCACGTGGAAAGGATAATTAATTATTGATTTTTTTTTAAATATCTTCAAGATTGGTCTTTCACCAGTAATATTTGCCATCAGTCAACGAATCTTGTCATCTGGTCGTAGATGCTCTGTTTGAAGAAACGTTCCGGTAGTATCAAACTCCATTTCGGTGACTGTCACCAGTACTGAAAATATTTAAAGAAAGCATTTTATTCAATGTGGAGTTCATTATCTGCTTTTGCCTCTCGAATTCGATAAACTACTTTTGTTCACGAAACATCGTTCAATAATACAATAAAATCACATCACGCAAACCAAATCATTTTATTTCATGGAATTTACCCGTATCTTGAACTGTACTAAATAACATATATCGCTCGAAATTTGAAACATAACATCTTCTTTTGATAAGAAAAGATTAAATGATCCAGGTAAATCGACACCCTAGAGTTCCACCTACAGAATATGTTTGTTTGGCAAAACGATTACGATTAAACGGCTAAGCGTTCGAAAACTAATTTTGAAAAAATGACACACACATAGAAACAACTTCTATTGTTTTAATGGAACTGAACGGTATACTTTTCATAACAATTTATTATAGGTATTTTTTATTAAAAGAACGCTTCGTAATATTAAATAAATTAATAATTAAATTGCTAATGGATAATTATAAACAAAAGCGACTGAAGTAAAACTTCTTCCTGCCATAATTATTTTAAATATATTTATTAAGAATAATGCGTATAAATACCTCAAATTTGCACATGTTAAATTCATAAACGAACAATAATAATATGCAGTCGGTTCATCTCAAAGTTTATCGAACACAATATAACCTCACTCTATAGTCTATAGCACATATCTACAAAGACGAAATGTTTAAAATATAATTTTTGATTAATTAATAGGCAAAATATGTATATATATTTATTAGCATAATTTATAATACATTTAAAAGGATTTATTAACTAACCTTCATTATTTCCCGTTACAAAATGCAGCAAAATTCGATGAAATGTATTTTTGATACAAAAAAACAGTTGTTTTCATTTTAAACGTCAAATAGTTGTATTAATGCTCCGTCTTTGTTGCACTCACTAACACATATCTCCCTCGCAACTTAATGCTCCGTCTTTGTCGCACTCACTAACTTATATCTCCCTCTCAACTCCGTTCGCCTCGAACGATCAGGCACCGTCGCGATATGATGCACTTCCGTAAACGATTTCGTCAGGCATCGCGATGATGCACGTCCGTAAACGATTTCGTCAGGCATCGTGATGATGCACTTCCGTAAACGATTTCGTCAGGCATTTACCAGCTTACTCCCCGAGTCAAGCGTGCCTAAAGAAGTTTTACTTCAAAAAACACATTCATAAGAGTGGTCCGCATAAGATGTCCATTCGCGTGTGTATATGGCCGCGCAACCGCATCTGCATTACAGACGTATCTCCGCTTCTCTCATACCTCCTCCAATTAATAACCTTGATCCCGGGTGATCGGAATATGCATAAGTGGTGGGATAATGGATCATAGTGACGGTTCAAGAAATAGAACGTCTATATAAATGTAAGTAATTAATTGATTTATTAAAAAATGAATTTAAATAGTGATATAAACAATAGCCTATAGCGTTTCTGGAATCATAAGAAACATTTCAAAAAAGTTTCACTAAAATACTTCAAATAGTTTTTAAGTTAAAACTGTTCAAACATACGCATACAAAAATTTGATGTAACAGTATAGATATGTCACAGGCGTTCGGAATAGTTCGGATTCTTTCGGTACATTAGCGGAACTTAGTTTAACAATTAAGTATGTTTGTAAAAAAATTCATTCAATAACGCAATTGGCCAGATTTTTTTCCGTGTATGTTACAAAGATTGTAGTTAATGATTTCGGTATAAAAAATGTAATATTATAATACGAGTATGTTCTGTACAACAATATACCTATTTGCGTTATAAAAGTGGAGACCGTATGTCTGCAATAACTAACCTGCATTTGAACAGGGAACCCCTTTCATGATTCAACAATCTTGTTGGAATATTTTATAAGCAAGTATTTGTGTCTCTGTACACATGTAGTAAAAAAGCTCGTTATAAGAATAAATTTTCAAAAATTTCGCTTTCTCACGTAAAATATTAATTTTAAAGACCAATAAAACACTTATCATTCGTTTTATTTAATTCTCTGTACCTACTTATTTATTTCTACTGAGAGTTGATTGAGTAAGTAGGTATATATTCGTTTGAAAAAAATAAAGATATTTCAGTTAAAACAAAATGTGAGCCGTCGTGGGATGCCTAGCAGATGTGAAACATTTTAAGCGAAATTCTAGTAACTAAATATCGCCCTGTACCTAACTTTTGTCCTGTCTTCTAGTTGTCGCCTTTAACAAAAGCCAAGTTATAATCCAACGCATACACAAAGCAAGCGTCAAGCACTGTAATCTAACGAAATACTATAGTAACTAAACTAGTGTCTTGGATTGGAACCTAGAGGGATACAACATCGATATCGAAAAAGCGGTGGACCAAAAATATCCAGGAGAAGAACAGTTCGTAAAGAAATTATGGAACATGGAACTACCTGATTTCAAGTAAAAAATATAGCAAAGGATAGGACTAGATTAAAGTTTTCGTTATTATTATTATTAAACTAGTAACTAGTAAGTTTTGTGAGCAATTGTGTTAGGATAAAACATTATTATTTTGTAAAACTTTTTTTTTTGACGTTGACACTAACGCCATCGGTCGGATAGATGGGTGCACGTCAAAATATCCAACAAAAAGAGCAAGGAGTATAGTGCAGTGCATATTTATACTTTAACTAACTTTTTTACCTGATAATTTGCTTGGTGAATTGGAAGTAAATTTTATTGTAACTGATAAATTTGTTCCAAGATTTGTGACTTCTATCTTTAATAGTCTCCGGTGAATATGGGCATAAGTCAATGGTCTTACCTCTATTCTGTTGGTAGCCTTTTTCTGCGAGCAACTTCATGCTCGTGATTTTGATGTTACAGCATGCTCGAAGTATAATTTTAGTAAAAAAATAATCTTTTTCTGTAAGCATCAGCGGCGTTCGAACAAAAATCAACCCAAAATTATACATGACGAAATCGGTTCCTCTTTATTCATTTAAAAGAAGAATACGTAAAAAGATAGCACCGTACTGAAACAACACTTTCGTCAGTTTTTTTTTATTTTGTATATAAAACCAAGCTTTTAATTTATTCAGCATCCCGATCATGAATAATTTTTGTGTACAGTGCAAGTTGGTATAGAATAGAATTGCAATTTGCAAGTACTCTGATGATCAGTCCCTGTGTACTGCTGAATTATTCAGCCATCGGTTGCTTTTTCAGTCTACATTATGCATGCACACACACATATACACATTTATATTGAATCATCCCATTATATATTCGGTGCTATTGCCCTTTCTGTAGATAATATTACCGACTGTGTGCCTATTGTACAAGGCCCCCGTGTAATCAGGACCGGCACCGTTTTTTTTTATCACACCAAGCCTGCCTCCCTATATATAGAAACATTGTTGAAGCTATATAGTGTTACAGGCTATATAATATCACGCTACGACCAATAGGAGCGGAGCATCAATGAAAAATGTTGCACAGTGTAACTCAAAATTTGTCAGTCCGACAAAAACTTTTGAACGATAGCTCCGATCTTCGTAAAATTTGGACACAACATTAATCTCGGTAAGCTAAGATGAAATGTGCGTACTCATGTCCCTCCTCATCCATTCATTCTTTTGAAACCGGGTGGGACCGCTAGTTTTATATATTACGAGTAAATACATATTATTGTAAATAATATTAATGGATTATTTCTTCTCTCCGTTTAACGACAACAGCTCTCAATAACGCCTCAAAGTGCACAGTCACTTGCGTGTCGCTATATACGGTTTACACTGTACTTCTTTTGGCGCATTATGATACACGAAACACGGTTTATGGCAGTAGTGACTAGTGTAACAGTGTACAATGTAGTTTGTTATTGAGTGTTTGAAAAAAGTTAATAATTAAAACATCATAAGCATGGATCTGATTCATAATTTAATTAGTCCTCCCTCATTCTTAGCTCGCGTTAGGAGCCTCCGATTGACCCTGCAGAACATCCATTTAAAATGTTCACGCGCTGCCACTGGTTAGTTGTGAATATTGCTGATAATATCTCACTCCAGTCCTTTTATTATTTATTTCAATTAATAATTTGCATGCAAATTAAAAATTAGTTGCTTATCACATCAAAGACGTTTTTTTTTATTTATCAGTTTCTGACGTTGAATACGCATACCGATTAGTTCTAGTACTGGGTCCTACGTTAGAAGTTCGTATGTTCAAAAAAAAAGTACACTATACTTCCTTCAATAATTTTCAAAACTCTAAAGCTATAGCAAAAATATAATAAGTGAATTGAAGAACGAAATACCCAAAATGGCGTCAAGGTCGGATGACGCAATAATAAGCAGCGTGCAAGTCCGCCATTTTATGACGAAATCGGTGCTCGGTGCGCAGTATAATTAGTATAACTCGGGACCACGCTGTGATAACACGCACCGCTAGGTGTCATTATCATTAGTACTAAAACTTACTAGTTCGCATTTTGAAAGAAAGTATAATAGTATGCATTATTGGATTAGAAAGGAATAGCTTAACTATCATTGAGCAATCCTCCAAGTCTAGATTAAACTCTAGAAATGTAATTTTATTAAGTCATCAATAAATAAAATTATCGACCAATTTTTCAGACAAATATATTAGCAATAAATATAAAAATTAATACAGTAATTCTGAAAAATTTGTCGATAATTTTATTTATTGAAATAAAAATATTAAGCTTATTCCAAATTATATATGTTCCACATATAACCTGGGTGCCCTTAAAAAAATGCTTTCTATTAGTACATCCCTGTTTCAGAACCGCTCCTGCGTGTAATAAAAAGGTACTGGTTGTGAAAAATTGAAGTCATGTTCAACCCTATAATTTCACAAAATGTCCCTTTTCCCTGTGCAGAGTCCTAGCAACTTAAATATTAATTTGATTTACCGAAAATCTTGCGTACAATATTACGTCAGAAAAAATTCTATAATTTTTGTATTTGTAATATTATTTATATTTTTAAATGCATATTCGGAATAAAGTTATTGATAGTAGCGCATTGACCCTGGGTCGAATACGAATCCCGATCGATGCAGATAATAAGACTTTTTCTTATAATACCTTTTACGTAATTGAACTCCGTTTGATTTCGTTGACTCTCTCTAAGATTTTAAAATAAAGTTTTTTTTAGTCAATTGACGAAAAGTTTTAGTTTTCTTGAGGTTTGCTGAGCGTTTCCGTGGTTTATCTCGATAAATATTGGAATGGCCAATAACCTTGTCAACGTTCGTGCAGAGAGAGCACTAAATCCGCACACTATATCGAATTGATTTGGCAGAGAATGGGTTCACTTCAGTGTGTAATCCTTCTTTTTCTTCTTTATTTTCCGCTTAATAAATATTATCGTATCTAATTTTGTTTGCAACTACAAGTTTTGATTGAAATTACTTTGATGTGACAAAACCACTGAACCAATTTTCGAAATTTCAATGCTGTGTATTGTAACAAAATTGTTTGCCTTTTTATAGTTTTCGTCCCCCGCTTCTATCGAATGTTCCGGACGAATCGAGATTTCTTCTATTGTTCTCTCCAAGCGATTCTAAGAAATCGGGTCTAACTTCGCTACCTGCTTTACGCACCGAGTTTCTTTCCTTTACATGTATGTGTGTCTCCAAGGTCGGGTGTTCTGTACCTGTTTCCATTGTTGTTGGTTCTAGCAGTTTCTACCGAATTCCATAGGCGTCCCATCAGGGGCACGCAACAGTATTATACACTAGAGAACAGGATAAGATAAGATGAGATAAAAAGTTTATTATATTTTTTACAATTTTTTTACAATTTACATAATTTCCACCCAGGACATTTAATGTGTATTTATTTTTCCAAAAGCCCTTAAATCTATATTTAGCGTTTTTTATTTTTATGGGAAAAACTGAGAAAAAACCCCTCGTTTGGCTTATAGAATAGGATAGACTATAATATATCATCGCACAATAACCAAAAAACCGACATTAACTCGAGCCGAGCCGCCGTTACAATCTAGTATTAGACGTCATCGCTCACCGAAAGTGATAACAGTGGATATAATTCATATGTATTCTACTAGATACAAAAAACTGTTTAAATAGTTTTTTGTTCAAGTCTAGATTTACTATCGGAAACTGCTGAGGTATATTTTTTTAACTTTAAGTGTACATACATTTTTTAGACGTGATAACGTCTTATAAATTGATGAAACACCAGCTGCACGCACGAAAAAGTGTAACGTTCCGCCTGACCCTGTGCGTGCAAGCGAGAGCACAGTATAAGCGATAGAGAGTCGGTAAAAATATAGTTTGACAGCTACTAAAATTTAGGTTATGTATTTTTAAATATGATATTCGAGCGGAATACGTTATCACGTAAAACTATCGTCCGTAAACCGACTTTACAGACAACCAATTTTTTTTCAAATGGTAACACATTTTTTTTTATATTTTCGAAATCTACATTTTTTTCTGTATAAATTCATATAAAATATTCATTCAAAATTTTCATGCACAGTAATAATTAATTTTTCATAGCACTTCACACACATGTGAATTATTCATAATAATTATTACTGCGTATGTAATAAATTGATTACGTTTTTCTTGATAATTTTCTTACGTAACTTCATGAAAATTTTATATGAATTTAAAAAATTGTTCCGTTTAAACCAAAAGGGTTAATGGTCCGATATAAAACTATTTTTAGGAGTTTTCATTTCAAAACTGCATATTATGCAAGTTTAATTCAAATCGCATGAGCTGTTTTTTTCTTGAAACAAGCGGATTAATGAATTGAGGTGAATCAAAATATAGGCCATTTTTAAAAGTTTTGATTACACTACATATTGTGCAAGTTTAATTAAAATTGGATCAGCTGTTTTGCGCCAACTCGGAACTGACCTACAGATTAAACAAAATTTTATTGTATCTGTAAACCTAGATAAAATAAGAATATAGCTATATATATATTCATCTCACCAATTTAAAGAGCCTTTTGAAAACTTCAAACTAGATTCAAACGTGAATTCTATTATTATTTGTGCATCACACATAAATTATAAATAGTTTATGCAGTGGACTTTTTCATTATAAATGCAATAGAAAAACAAGTTTTATAACAAAAGCTAGACAGAAAGTCGGTTAAGAAGTTCTATTTAACATATTATTAAAATGTAACTGTTACATTGTGCTATTCAAAAAAAAAAAAAAACACAAACAAAATAGTATAACGTATAATAAGAAGATCGATTTTTTACTTGAATATGAAACGTTATCATGTGACAAAAATAAATTGAAATAAAAAAATTAAATTCGATAATGTACATTTAGTACAACATCCATGTCGTGTTGTTTAAATAATTGTTGAATGAGGAAAGCGAGTGGGATCCCGTTGTAACACGATCGTTGGGCATTTTATTCTGTTTGTGTGTACGATGCCTACTAGCGCCACTAGTGGGTAATAGAGAATTATGGGACTCACTTTCTATGGAAATCGCGACATGTTTCTTAGGTGATAAGTCAAAAACTTTAGTTAGCCATGATGTGTCAAAAAAATGTAATAAGAAAAACTGATGTTAATTTATTTACACCGACAGCGGAACGTCAAATTAGGGCGCCAATGGTCTTTATTTTACTTAAATCGCCATCAGCTCAACAGCCCGGAACACAACAAGCATTTCCAAATCGCTTAGTTTTCCCATGTTTTCTTTGTAATTAAATACTTCATAAAATTATAACTATTTTCACTGACATACGGAAAATGCGAGCTCGAAGCTTCCCCTAGTGCTCACCACAAATGCTCGCATCGAAAAATTTGTAACTCTGCTTCCTTGCACATAGCCCATAGCTTTAAATTTTTTTTAAATAGTTTATTTATGGGATTATGGACGCTCGACAAATTAAGTCATTAGCGTCTTAATTGCAATAAATAACATCATCAATGCAGATTAAACAGCCGTGAGCAAAATGGGATTCGAACCCACGACACCATGTTGTCCTGTTTTAATAGCTGCTGATCTTATTATAACTGGAGCTAGCACCAATTCATAGTTTCACTTTATTATATTACACTTTTACCAGTTCTCGCCTTAGAACCTGTAAACTAGGGGCTTGTAATAGAGAATCGTTTGAAACAACGGTATCGCTACACGCTCGGGTATTCTCAAGCCCTCAACATATGTAAAAATTCCAGCCAATTGGGCGACGGGACCATTCCAACTTCAGAAATGTTTAACTACTTTACTAAAACAGATCTACAGAACAAAAGAACAAATATATTTTTTTAAATTTTATATTTAAGATTTCCGAAACTATTAAGTTTAGAGAAAAAATTCTTGTATAAATTATAAAAATAGATAGAATCATAAACCGTTTTGAAAAGTATACCATTATATGAAAAAAAAGTTATAGCACATATCTCTTCTGCGCATATGCGCCGTTTTCCCCAAAAACAATAGGGCTCCCGAAATTTGCTTTCAATCCGTTCATTCGTTTGACAGACTGACAAACGCAAAGACTTTTTCCAAAAATATGTTTTTTTGTTTCGAGTAAAAATATTGTAAAACTATGAAAAGTGAAATTCGACCTAAATTAGTACCATTCCCCACTTGTGGTGTTAGAATGGTAAAAAATAAATAGAACTACATTTTTGTGTAAATCATATAGGTACTTTTTATAATATTTATTTGACACTAGCACAATGTAAAACGTTTTCTTTAAAATTACAACTTACACGTGCTGATCTCCTTGAAATACGGAGTATGTTTTCAATTAACTTTAAAAAAAGTATATTTTACGTCAAGGTAAAAATGTGTGCGTGGATATTATATGATAACCAATAATTTATAATTTTAATGAATTACAAAAATAAAAAGCGGTTGAATTATAAAAACGAACAGCAGCTGCTATCGGAATTATAGAATTAAATATGCCTATCAAAAACTGTAATTTATTTATGGGCATCAATTAAAATTAATTTTCTTTGTGGAATGCATACATCATTTTATAATACGTATACCTATACTGGAATAATATTGCCGGATACATGTGAATAATACGTAGTATTGGTTGAAAATGTCTCCGCTCCTTTAAACTATTAGTACAACGAAAGTTTGATAGCTTTTACAATTACAGTACTCAAAGTAGGTACTATTTTCAGGTTCGCAAGTAGAGCTGTAACAAACCGTATGTATTCGTTACTGAGTAACGGGTACATCGTCTGACTCGAAGTAACAAATCGTTACTTACAAATTCATTTCGTTACTCGCATTTGTCGTATCCATGTCAGTTCGACTCGTTTGATGCGGTTATACGTTATAGGAACGAAGTTATATCGTATCACGTATGCGACGCGCCTCGATGCGATGGTACATGTTTGATGCTGTTAGTACACGATTGTATGTCGTATGAAAAGTAACGAGTAACGTAACGATACGAAAGTAACGAGTACTGGTAAAAAAATATATGGGACCATTCCGTCATATTCCTAAACTCAACGGCGTCCAAATTATTCAAATCTGTTAACTCCAGAAGTTTTTTTTAACTCCTTGGCTTCGAGGAATTAAATGTGCCATACACAATGTTATAAGGATTAGACAAACAAGGAATAAAGGGATCAACACCTTTTCTCGCTACAGGTCCTCGCCGAATCAGGAACCCAAGACAAACACAGGATCAAACCTTAACTTTAAAAAAATTATAAACACACACAGCTTTCTTTTTTTTAGAGTCTGTTAAAAATAAGGTGTTTTCTTCATACGTCGATCGAAAGTATATACTTTCGGCATCGTTTGTAAGGCAGAAAGTCTAACATTTACGCATTGGTGGGATTACACACACTGACAGTAAAAAAAAATCACCTATCAAATGTTGTTTAGATGGCGTTTCTATAGCAACCCTATTACATTTTAGCTAATAGTTGCGAACATCTCGCATTTGTGTTTTTACGTATAACCTCAAAGCTGCTTACTTGGATTTTATCTGTGTTTTTATGTAATTAATAAGTAATTAATGAGTAATTAATTATTTAATAAGCGTACTTACGACCGAGGTATGAAGAAAAATAGTATACACCACACTGGCCGAAAGTTTGATACTTTGCACTGCGGGCACACAGTGCAAAATATCAAACTTTCGGCCCTTGTGGTGTAATATACTATTGTTAGTCAATCGCACTCAAACTATTGAAATAAAAATAATATTATAAAGTTTCATAAAAATAGTAACTCCAAATAGTGGACAAGTTATTTTTAAAGTGGACGCAGAGAGAATGTTTATAAACTGAAAAGCTATTATGGTTCTTTCAACTTTAAGACGGACGATCTTTGTAATCACAATACTCAATATTTATTCTATGCAATAAAAGTAAAATAAAAAAAAACTGACTGACAACTTCCGAACCTTTTTCATACTGAGTTGAAGGTCAAATGAGCAAAACAAGGAGGGTGAAGAATAATGTCTACTTCGCAATACAAAAGCAATATGAATTTATAGCGCATAATAAATTTATGCGTCTTCTCTATAAGTAATGGTAGGTACCATTTATTTCGTGACATTGAAAAGTTTTTGTCGGGATCTTCATAAATTGTTTAAATGGTGATCTACTAAATGTGATAATTTTTTTTTCAAACTCAGTTGCTTATGAAAATTACCCCTACTAAGTATATAGATCGTCATTTAATGGTACTTGACATTTCTGGAAATTATTGTTGAATTGGTTAGATCGCAATTTTTGTTTTGCTTTACGCACATGTGCTAGATGGATCATTTTACGACCGCTATACAGTTACGAAAAACACTTTTTAATAGTAGAGTGTACAAAAAATCATAAGTATGAACAATTAAAAAAAATTCCCGAAATATGTTGAAAAAAAAATACATTATATATATTAGTCAGAGTGCTCGTCGGCAAAAATTTTATTGACACATACTCTCCCCAAACTTTGTATATGGCTTCATTAGGCTTAGTCTGACACCTATTTCCTCTATGACTTTTCTTGATTTTGGGGCGTTTTCCCTCTAAAGTTTCCGAATGATGTCGTTTTGACGACATGTAAAAATTTATAGATACTGTTTGTTTTTTTAATTGGATAGCTTAAAAACTTTAACTAAAACGCGAAAATAATGTTCTCTGACAAATAACATGAACCATTTAAAATGTCTGACACCTCAAATATGTTCGACATTTTCAGAACTGATCTAAAAAATATAAAAATTGATTAATAATTAGTTTCTAAATTTTTTCAAATACCAATTAGAAACTAATTAATTATTAATCAATTTTTATATTTTTTAGATCAGTTCTGAAGAAACTCCAAATCCGGACCGAAACGTTAATATATTAATTATTATTTTTTGTTAATATATTTGTCTGAAAAATTGGTCGATAATTTTATTTGTTGAAGAATTCTAATCAGACGTTAATCAAAGATTTGAATTCAAAAATATATAGTTGCGACCACTGTCAAATATTTTCTAAGTAATAAATATTAGGTGAATGAAATTTCATTCTTAAATATGTAGATTGTCAATATTTATTTAATAGTTTGAGCTATATAATATTTTATATGTCGTGTTACTAATAGCGTGACGTATTTTCTAATGGCTACACGCCAAATTCGAAAAGTCACTCACACTTTGCTGCAATCGTAACATGACTTTTAATCTATAAAAAATATTAAGTGGGTCATTTTTTTAGGCTTACTATGGAACGTAAGTTTAGTTTTGTTTTTTGAAGCTTCGTTTTCAGTTAGAAAATTTCCAAATCATCTGCAGCCAAAATTCATGAACAGGTCAATCTTATTTTTAAGGTACGTTTTATTGACAGTAATCTTTTTTCACCCTCAACTCTTTACGAAATAGAATAGAATAATTTATTTGTAAAAAGTTGCAACGGATTACAGAATTGTCAGTACAAACGAATTAAAAATAGAAATCTTTGTAATTATACAGCGGTTGATTTATTAATATACTAGAGTGACCTGTGCGAATTATTCGCACTAAATAAGTATAATAATTATCACTTTACAAAATTATTTTTTAAATATGATTGCAGGTATTCAATTCGTTTCTATTTTTGCACACTGCTTATAACGTTCTTCTTTTTGTTGTATTACAATATGAAGCTCAGATGACAGATCAAAGAAATATTTTACTAAAATTGTCATATAGAGGCGCAAGTACCAAAGCGTTGAGCTAAGCCGTCAGATGGCATAATGCAGCATTGCTGTGACGTTATCCGTCAGATGGCAGACGTTGTTCAGCGTTGCTGTATTGTGTCTTAATGTAATTTTAATAATTAATTAATTTACAAGCAATAATAAATTTTTTAGTTGTCGATGTCAGTAGATCAAGCAATTATCTGTAAAATGATATATAATTTATGTGGAGAAATTGTGAGTTTTTTTCTAAAAAGGGAGGCAAACATCTTAAACCTTAGCGTATTATATATGACGATATGCTTGATTTCTTTTAAATAACGATTCATTGGTAGATTTCGTATGGTAACTGATAGCCTAGTCAAGAACTGAAATATATACGAAAAATAAACCCAAGTCTCCAAAAAATATGAGCAATAGCTTATTCGATTCGGGGAAAAATTCCGAATAATACGTTTTTTTTTTTCGCCGACATAAATTGAATTTTGTAACACTACGTCTTAAAAAGCCACGCCGCCACTGGCGTACGCTGGTGGCCATGTCGAGAAACATGTTCTGGAAACAGTCTATGCGTCTGTTTATCTGTGAACATGATACAAGTCAAAGGAATGAGCGGATTAAAACCAAATTTTAGGAGGATGTGCGATGTGCAAATATGAAGCTCCATTTCGGAAATTACCTTCTGCATCCAAACTTACACACTCTTTATAATATTGGTACAGATCAACGGAAATAGAAGTTTCAAGTACCTAACCTTAATACGCTCTACTGCAAGGTTTTTGATCATCCTGTTTATGTACATAATTTAATATACTGATATATCAAACTAATATACATATCTGTACATAATTATGTAGGCATTGTACTAAACGCTAGCATAAGAGGCCAATTTGAACGTTATACATATTTCGGTCGTTGCGTGCTTATAATCCATATGTGTACAAGTGTGTGTGTGTGTGTGTGTTCACGAAGGGTCATGATGTCTTAAGGGAAAGGGATCTGACCTGATAAACCGGACGTATTGAACTTGTAATACCGCGCGAAAAAACTCTACATATATGATTAAACGAAAAAAAAACACAAACCATAAACAATATGTATGTTCAAATATACTGTAAATACATATCCAATCAAAAACATAGAATGTAAAACAATTCCAAGTCTCGCAACGCAGTTCTTCCGCTACAAAGAGTTGTGCAAAAGCAAGTCAGTTATTTAGTTAGTGTCTGTGGAAATACCTGTCCTACAGCTTTGTTATAAATTGTTGCCTAATCAATTGCCTATCAACATTTATAGTGACATTTTTCTATGCACTTGTGCAAATCAGAAATAAAACATTCTATCTATCTATCTATCTATCTATCAATATTATCTTTATTTCTATAATAATTATAATGACTTGGCAATTACACGGCACCATATTCTACTAATTAAACTGCTTTATGCACTGTTTAGATTAACTTAGTAATCGAAATAGTAAATACTAGATTATTCTTTCATAATTATGGTGCCGTGCAATTGCCAAATCATTATAATTAATAATTATAGAAATAAAGATGTCTAATAGTGATATGGTCACAATAAATGTTGATAGGCAATTGATTAGGCAACAATTTATAACAAAGATGTTGGACAGGTGCTTCCATAGACACTAACTAAAATAATAGTTTGTTCAATTGTTCTAAAATTGTTACAATGTACTTTCGCGTGGCGTAAGTAACGTAACAGTTATGGTGTAAATGACGGGACAGTTACGAAAATTACTATGACGAAGGAGAATTTATTATGCAAATTAGATGAATTAATATATATCTATATATATAAAACAAAGTCTCTCCTCCGCGTCTGTCTGAACGCGATAAATTGAAAAACTACCGAACTGATTTTCATACGGTTTTCACTAATAGAAAGAGCGATAAACGAGGAAGATTTCTGTATATAATCTATACTAATATATAAAGCTGAAGAGTTTGTTTGTTTGTTTGGTTGGTTGAACGCGTTAATCTCAGAAACTACTGGTTCGAATTGAAAAAAAAAAATTTGTTGGATAGCCCATTTATCGAGGAAGGCTATAGGCTATATAATATCACGCTACGACCAATTGGAGCGGAACATCAATGAAAAATATTGCAAGATGTATCTCAAAATTAGTTCGTCCGACAAATATTATCAGGTGAAATGCCTTAACTAAATATTGCAATATTAGCGCCTCACATTCACAAGCCCGGATAGCTCAGTCGGTATAGCATAAGACTATTAATGCCAGGGTCTTGGGTTCAAGCTCCACGTCAGCGAATATATTTTTATTTTTCTTATTTTCTGCATTGCTTTCTTCTAAGGCTTAAATTTCAATTTTTTAAAACTTTATTACGAGTAATTAAAATTAAATAAATCTAATTAATAGCTCATTTGAAAACTGTTACAACTATAGGTACCTATATAAAAATAATTTTCCTACAGTGTTTTCAATTAAATATTTATTATATTAAAAGAAATTTATTAGTTAAAAAAAGTATAAATACTACTTTTTAATGACAAAAACTTTTGAACGGTAACTTTAAAGTTTGGACACAACATTCATCCCGGTAAATTAAGATGAATGTGCGTACTCATGTCCCTCTCTTCCCTATTCGTTATTTTGCACCCGGGTGAAACCGGGCGGGACAGCTAGTTTGTGAAAAATGGCTGAACTATGACGGTATTTTGTCAATCTTTAGAAATACCTCAAAACAATGTACTTTTATAGTTCTGCTGCGTTGATGATAAGGTCAATATAATATTTCCAGAACAGTTTTGCACCCGGGTGAAACCGGGCCGGGCCGCTAGTATATTATAATTTGATAATAGTCGTAGCGTTTTTGTTTTAAATTGGACACCTGTTTATAATGTCTGAATTGACACTTTTATTCGAAAATTTAGATAAATATTTACATTCTCTTCCGTTTGATGAGTCCAGAAATAATTAAAATCCAACGAACCCTTCATTTTCCACTGAAGCGAAAACAAATGAGAAAATATTGAATGAACCATATTGTTTCGAGGGAATATTGACGATACACAAATTCAATTAAAAATCAGCACGTCTCATGCCTCAATGCTTACCTACAATTCCCACAAAACACACCTATACCTACATAATATTATGGGTACTATTTGATTAAAAAGCTCGTGTTAATCACATCACCTAACCAGAATAGCTACGTTATCATCGATACCAATATACAAAAAAAAAACAAAAAAAATGAACTCCCTTAACTAGGAACCACTAAAAAGTATTAAATAACAAAGTTTTGAGATCGACGCCCTTTTTAATAATTGTACCTATACCTATACCTCGTTACCTTATGTTCTTTAAATTGGCGACGACCAATTTTATTATTTTACTCATTTCAATGATTTTTTTTTAAAGGACGTTCAATTTTATTTTTAAAGTGTCTTTGAAATACGTGCATTAAATTATTAACCGCCTTACTCCTTAATCTATCTATCTATTTTATTACTGAATAAAAATCAAAAAAACTCCTGAACCGATTTAAGTAAAATGTTTGTGGAACCACCCCTGAGGATATGCTCTATGAAATTGAAAAAGAATAATTAAAATTATTGGTTTACAAATACTGGATAAGGTTAAAAAAAAAACTATATCTTAGTTCGGTTAAAAACGACTAAAACGATTTTAATAAAAAAGTATCTGACAGTCTGTAAATATTTTGAACAAAATAGCGTCTAAATTTTTCAAATCGGTGAACCCCTTGAGAAGTTATGGCTGAACAAACGTATAAAAAAAAATTAAATATATAGATACCTACATGTCGAATTGACAACCTCTTTTTTTGAACCTATGATTGTGTTTTTAGATGACAGGAAGTTTGAATACGACATTAGACTGCTCCTGAAACTGTAAATATATGATCACAATCTAAGGTAAATGTCCAATCAATTTTTTTGACAACCCCTTCTGCAACCCATAAGTGTTTATATAAAACCCAGTGTCTACAATACGGTTTATTTTTATTTCTTAACAATTGTAGCAAACTATAGCTTGTTATTAATAAAATAAGACAACTTGATATTGTGATATGATAAAACTGTACGGGATACAAGCCTAAAATATTAAAACAATTTTTATTCACCAAAACATTATTTATTGGTCAACGTTTCGGCAATATTTCTTGTCTTCTTCAGGGCCTTAAAAATTTTTTACTAAAGATTACTAGAAGACAAGAAATATTGCTGAAACGTTGACCAATAAAGAATGTTTCAGTGAATAAAAATTGTTTTAATATGTTAGCCTTATATCCCGTGTAGTTTTATCATATTGTTATTAATTTAAACTACGCCGTGATAAATATTTACTATTTACTTTTTTGACATTGAAATCTGATTTAATTTTAAAAATCTTATATATTCAATTGATCTTTTCTCTTATAAAACTATGTAGACAGTTTGTTTACATCTCCTTTTGAAGGGAAAAGGTTAAAATGTTTTCAAACATTCCCACTTTTCTGTTACAAGTTCAGCAGGAATGTATATAGCGCAGCGTCAGAGGCATAGTTTTCCTTGTTCCTGATTCCTGCTGGGCGCGCGGTCTACCTGCAAGAGAGAGGCTCGTTCAGTACTTACAGCTCACCTATAGGCAATTCTATATATAGGCATACGATCGTTAAAAGGGTGCAGGGGGAATGGGGGAGCTATAGAGCTCGGTGGCGACGGATGCGTGTGTGCAGCAAGGGGGTGGTTGCGACGCTACACAGAGTGCGCCAACCCCCAACAGTGTTGCCACATGTCATTATCATTTAGTCATCTCGCTCTGTTCAATCGTTTTTCATCTCTCTTGCATTTAACGTAGATTCCCTAGCAGCGTTCTGTTCGCCGCACATATATATTGTCTAGGGGTTGGTGACCGAACGGCGGCGTGACACAACAGCGGTAATCAATAATTTTATGTTCTGCTAATATCTAGCTTGTATTTTATTTTTATAGTCGACTATAAAGTCCAGCATGTGCAAACTACGAACTTGCGAATGAGTCTTATGACGCTATTCGGTATGGTCAATTTTAGAATTAACGGCGCCGTTAAACTTCTGTTTCACTTTAACTTATGTGATGTCAATTTAGCTAGAAAGTGACAAAAAATTAACAGCACTATTAGCCCCATTAAGCTTTACTTATAAAAACTTGAAAAACTTAGCCATAGTAGCATATTATACTACCTAAGTAAATACTTATCTATACTAATAATATTATAAAGAGGTAAGTTTGGATGTAGAAGGTAATCTCCGAAACTACTCAGTCAATTTGAAAAAAAAACTTCACCAATATTTAGAATGTATAATACGCGCCACGGGTCTAAATGGTTCGGATGTAAGTCACAAACAGCATCGCAAAGGCACATTTTAGAGCCGTTGTGACTCCAACCACCTCCCAGCTTGGCCGTGATCGCTCGTTGCCTTTGTCACTTGTCGCTTTCCTGCTTTAAAGTACAGTCGAGTACGCTATTGTCAAGTTGTTATTGTTATTTTAGTTTTGTTGAGTTGTGAGTTTGTAGTTTCGACAGACTGTACAAGCGCAAGCCCGCATTTGCATCTAACTTCCGACCCTTTGAGATTCGTGGCCCGTATTATACGTTGACTATAATATATTATCGCGTGAAAATAAAAGTGCTTTTTGTGGAGACCAATTTTGCAACGTAAGTCGACGAAAAAACGGTGGCAATCTACAAATTCGGGCGAAGCCGGGTCGGGCCGCTATACCCAGTCCAGTTTCGTTCGAATATCAAGTCATTATGCACCTCATTTGGAAGTATATTTCAATTGTCTACACACCCGTTTAAAACAATTGAAAATCTATTGGAAACAAAAAAACAAAACTGCATAACAAGGTTCCAATATGAAACGTCAAATTTTTTTGACATTCTTCGAATTTTCTCTAGCGAGTCATCTCAAAAAGTGACGACAACTTTGTAGATTTCAGAGAGGCTTTGGCCCTCGAGTTCCGTGTCTGTATTTGAATTTTAGATTGAAATCAACTTGTTAATTTGTAATACGTAGATCTTGTAAATCAAAACTACGTTGTATCGACAATATTGAGCAAGAAGACGCAACAATAATAAATGGCTGACAAAGATGTGAAAATCTTACGGAGATTCGGATAAGAGAAATGCATTATATGTTAACGCTACTTAAATGAGCCTAATTTCAACAGTTTTGTTTGTCTTTATCAACAAAATCTTGATAAAACTCGTGGTTAGGCCACAGATCCCTGAGGAAACACCTACACTCGATGGGAATGCATAACGAATCGACACCGTGTAGATTTTATGAAATGAAAGTCGAAACAGCTATATCTTTTATTCAAATACAAGACCTTAGTCTAGAGAACCACAATCGTTGGGTATAGTACGCGCCACGAATCTAAAAGGCTCGGAAGTTAGATGCGAATGCAGGCTTGCGCTTGTACAGTCTGTTGAAAAACTACAAACTCGCAACTCAACAAAACTAACGTAGCAATAACAAATTGACAATAGCGTACTCGACTGTACTTTAAAGCAGGAAAGCGACAAGTGACAAAGGCAACGAGCGATCACCGACGAACGCACGTTCCGTGCAGGTAGCTGGGAGATGGTGGGAGTATCAACGGCTCTAAAATGTGTCTTTGCGACGCTGTTTGCGACTAGCTTCCGAACCTTTTAGATCCGTGGCGCGTACTAAACATAGATGAGGATGAAGTAATTCCACAGAAAAATCTAGTTGCCAATCTTTTGCAGCCCGTAAGAAGATTCAGACTACTAGAGCCAGGAAAAGAGGAGCACACAAATCCGCATACGCTCCTCTAATTAAATTCATTCAGGACACAAAGAGCGTGAGGGAGGGGGTTTTAGTGGGTACGGAGCAATACTTCGAGTCCTACACTACCCAGAGAACACCTGGGTGTCCGTAACTGGATTTCCCCCTCCGTACAAAAAAAAAAAATTAAATTCATTCATTCCATAGGATTGGCACGAACTAGCTTGTTATGTAATATCGACTTGAAATTTTCAGATCACACCGAATGTATTTTGTAACAAGGTCAATGGCTTGAGATGTGAAGAGCATATTTTTATGTTGGGTACTTCTGGCATTGAGCACGAGGTGTTTTAGGGTAAACGAACGAAAGCGCGCTGCAGATAGACCCAGGCCGACTTGCGTTGGGGTTGGTTCGCTGCCTCGTAGCACATGCAGGGGTCGTTATCCTCTGGCCCGCGTATACCTACTCTAGAGCTCCAGCCGGGGCCGACTCTTCCACCATTGCCGCCGCCGCCATCCAACATAGTACGTGCACACATACACATAAATATATCTACGTACTACACAATCCAATCTGACTGCACCACAGAAGACGATTTACTGAAGCGTTAGTTACTAGTCTTCTAATGTATGTTTTTACTAGCGGTCCCGTCCGGTTTCACCCGGGTGTAAAAGAACGAATGGGGAAGGGAGGAACATGAGTACACACATTCATCTTAGTTTACCGAAATGAATATTGTGTCCAAATTTCGTGATGATCGGAGTTACCGTTCAAAAGTTTTTGTCGATAAAAAGCAGTATTTATACTTTTTTTAACTAATACACCGGAGTCGCATAAACATTGACCTCTGTTGTCGAGCGTCGATAATTTACAATATTGACTATATCATAATATTGAGGATCACATTTATAACTATTTGTATGCAAAGGCGTACCCAGATTTTTTTAATGGGGTGCTAGATTTATGAGAGTAAATATGGAAATCCGATAATTATAATTAAACGATAGACCAGACTTTCGAAGAATTTTCAGGCGACAAAGTTCAGTGGCATGAAATAAAAGGGATTCGTATGAAGTAACTTTCATGAGTTACTATAGTTTATTTCGTTAATGGATCTAATTGATCTTTATGTAAAATTAAAAAAGATAATAAGTAAAACACTAATCAAATTTGATTGAATCAAGAATCAAATTTTGATCACAGCGAGATTGAAATAAGCGTAGCTAATAGAAAATTACAACAAAGCAAGGTTATTGTCGACAATGCAGAGTATTAAATGTTTTATGTTATCTCAAAAAGACCCAACACCTTTATTCCAAGAGGAGCCAGTTGCCATTCTCTGCTTCCCCTGCGTACGCTTACGTTTGGCTGTAATTTATTTTTCTTTATACCTCGGTCGAAAGTACGTACTTCCGGCATCAATTTCAAAGCAGAAAGTCTAACATTTATGCATTAGTGGAATTACAGGCACGCTAGACTTTCAAATTGATGCCGGAAATATGTATTTTCAACCGAGGTATAAAGCAAGTACGTATTTTCGACCGAGGTATCAAGAAAGTACGTACTTTCGAGCGAGGTATAAAGAAAAATAGTATACACCAGACGGGCAGAAAGTTTGAGATTATTGCACTGCGCGTCATGATGCGAAGTTCAAAGCTCTCAAGCTTTCTGCCCGTGTTAAAATATGATCAAAATGACTTGAAAGTTTATAATATTAATTATAAGTATTTTGCTATATTTAAAAAAGTTGTAATAGCTCAGCCTTCCGACCAAGAGCGTAGATATGGTGGGTGGGGGGTAAAGGGGGTAATTACCCCCCTGAGAACCATAATAATAAACAGTAAAACTGAAAATATTACGAATTCCTAACTAAAAGAGAAAATTTAGAATAATACTTCTTGAAAAAAAAATTGTAAAATTAGTTTGGGAATTGATATTTTGCGTGACATCTTCCTTCGTGAGTATTCTTGCGTGATATTATAATAAAATAAATAAAATAATCGACCAATTTTTCAGACAATATATTAACAAAAAAATATCAAATTAATACATTAACGTTTCAATCCGGATTTGGACCTTCTTCAGAACTGATCTAAAAAATATAAAAAATAATTAATATTTAAAATCTAATTAGCCTTTTATAAAATCTTTCAAAATTATTAATGATTATCAAAATAATGAAAAAATAATAATAATAATCAAAAATTGGTCGATAATTTTATTAATTGAAGAGTTCTAATCAGACGTTAATCAAAGATTTGGATATTAATAAAACTTAAAAAAATATTGATTTTTTGCTTTACACACTCCAGAAAAAGTAATATCTGCGCTCTTGCTTCCGACATGACGTCTATGAATCCATAGCCAAATTATGTACTATAGTGCAGTTGACATGGCTGTATGCTTCAAGGTCATGTGTCAAACGTAACGATAGTGAGTGTTTCATCTGAAAATCATCATCTGTGGCTGATATGACGCGGAGAGTATATTGTAACGATATGTCGTTAATAGGTAAACGATCTTCTCGTATATTATTTAAGTGAATCGATTCGAAAAGAAATCCCTTTATCTAATTATAATTATATTGCTGAAACGAGCGCTTAATTCATTAAGGATTAGTTTGTTCGGTGTATGAATGAATCAATACATCTGCGACGAAAGTTGCAGAAAACCTCGCCGTTTTGAGGTCAGCGTCCTCATCTCGCAACCGACACGCGCGTTTGTTTTGTTCCAGATGGGGGAAAGCTGCAAGGTTTGTGTCTTCACGTCGCCGATATGAACTCTGCGACTTTACAAATGACAAATGACGCGATGTCGGTTCCGAATTTGCAATGACAAATCTAAAAATGGTTCCGCTGGCGGTGTATGCAATTATAATTATTTACTATTTAATGCGAAAATGACAGATTATAAATTGCCAAGTCTACTAATTATGAGCAGCCCCGGATCTAGGGGGGGCAAACCGGGGCACCCGCCCCGGGCGGCAGTTTGAAAGGGCGCCAAAACCATAATATAATATGGTTGAAAAACACATCTAATCAGTCCTTTTTTTGATTTACTCAATCTTGTTGTTTTCTGACGGTTTCCCGTTCACGAAAAATACCAACCATTATAATATATTTGTGAGTTTTTTTTTAAGTATTTTATCTCAAATGCTGGAGAGAGGGGGCGCCATTATCAAGTTTCTGCCCCGGTTCGAAAAAATCGTAGATCCGGGGCTGATTATTATGAGTCGGCGTTGTGGTGTTTCATCCCGTAACCGACAACCAGTTCAAGATTGGAGCAGGTTACTAAATGCACGTCATCTCCAGGCGGGCGCATAATTATCTCATTAGCTGTATAATTCAGGGGTGGGAAATGCAACTACTCACTACGTCAAAATCCTACGCTAAAGGTAATAGACTAATTGACTGTTTAAAATTGAATTTTAAACTTTCTGTCGCGAAAATATTAAATACTAGCGGTCCCGCCCGGTTTCACCCGGATGCAAAAGAACGAATGGGGAAGGGAGGGACATGAGTACGTACATTCATCTTAGTTTACCGAGATGAATGTTGTGTCCAAATTTCATGATGATCGGAGTTACCGTTCAAAAGTTTTTGTCGATAAAAAGCAGTATTTACACTTTTTTTAAGTAATAAATTTCTTTTAAATCAATAATTACTGTAATTAATAAAATATAATAAATATTTAATTGAAAACACTGGGAAAATTATTTTTATATAGGTACCAATAGTTATAACAGTTTTCAAATGAGCTATTAATTAGATTTATTTAATTTTAATTAGTCGTAAATAAATATACAATAAATTTAAATGTAAGAAAGTAATGTAGAACATAAAAAAAAATATATATTCGCCCAACGTGGGGCTCGAACCCACGACCCTGATATTAAGAGTCGCGTGCTCTATCGGCTGAGCTAGTCGGGCTTGTGAATGTACGACGTTAATATTGGAATATTTAGTTAGGGCATTTCACCTGAATAGACGTTAATTTTGAAGTACATTTTGCAACATTTTTCATTGATGCTCTGCTTCTATTGGCCGTAGCGTGATATTATATACCCTATAGCCTTCCTCGATAAATCTAGGCTATCCAACAAAAAAAAAAAAGACGGGTTGCACTCCGGGAGTGCCGGCAGAAGTGAAAACTTGAATATTACCTCTACTCTCCATTCGTCTTACGAATTTTCGATCAGTTTACCCATACCTCTACTCTCCATCCGTCTTACGAATTTTCGATCAGGTCACGTGTCCTGACGCGAGTTTAACATTTTTTACCCATTACAAAAAAAGTGTACAACGCCGCTAAAGAAGTTTTCAGTTCAAAAAAAATTCAATTCGAACCAGTAACTCCTGAGATTAGCGCGTTCAACCGAAGAAACAAACAAACTCTTCAGCTTTATATATTAGTATAGATAGATATAATTTTAATGTAGTTGAAACGCAGTTAATGTCGGTAGTCCGGCACTTCCGCACACCGGCGTTCTTAGTGAATTAGCTATAGACTATAGTCTGTAAGTCGGCTTTATATCATTTTGAAATGAATTTTAGATGAAATAAGTAAGTTTTTTTAAGCAACGCAACCGTTTAAAATCTTACATAATATTTACTGGCCACTGTGTATAGATACGTCTGGGGAAGGCTTAAAGAATTAATTTAGTGTTAATATTTTGATTAAAATGAGTGCGTTTCCATTGTTAAGAATCTATTCAATTCTTGCAGAAAACTTTATTGTTGTGAGGTCAGCGTTCTTATCTGGTGATCAGAACGCGTGTATGTTTTGTTGTGATTAGGGGAAGGTTGGTTATTTCATGTCGTCCATAAATTACCTATGTACACATAATTTAGGGTTTAGTCAATTCTTACGGAAAACCCGTTGTTTTGAGGTCAGCGCTCTTATCTCAAACGGACACGCGCGGTTATATTTGGTTGGGATAGCCGCTGGGAAAGGGTTTGTTGTTTGACTTACTCCCTCGACGTCTTCGTCTTCATAATTCACTTATTACTTTACTTATTTTTATTCCTGTACGATAATTTTTCATCAATTTTTCAATCGATTAATTTTATTTTTTTTATCTGCAATTTGGCTTAAAAAAATCCAACATTTGGCAAATTTCTAGGATATAATAGTAGATTCAAATCTTTGATTAACGTCTGATTAGAACTCTTCAATAAATAAAATTATCGACCAATTTTTCAGACAATATATTAACAAAAAATATAATTAATACATTAACGTTTCGATCCGGATTTGAATTTTTTATTAAGTAGTCATGTAAATAATTGTGAATACCTAGAAAGAAAGAAAAAATTATTAAAAACAAAATATTATTTCAAAATAATATTATATAATATTACTTAAATTTTCCGTATCTAATTGAGCAATGAGAGAATTTTTATTTGATTTTATATGTAACATTTCCGAAATATTTCTTTTAAAAAAATTAGTTTCATTATCTAAAGTTTATATATTATCCCAATTAATTTTGTGGTCAAGTTCTAATTTGTGTTTAGTTATTACATTATGTTTGTCAGGGATTAATTTATGATTATTTTGGTGTTCTCTTATTCTTGTTTTAAGAGCTCTTTTTGTTTGACCATTATAATTCTTATTACAATTTTCACAATTAATTTTATATACAACATTATACTTTTGTAATTTATTAATTTTATCTTTTCCCTTTTTAATAATTTTATCAAGTTTATTTTTAACATTAAAAACTGTTTTTATATTTAAATTTTTTTAATGTATTAATTATAATTTTTGTTAATATATTGTCTGGAAAATTGGTCGATAATTTTATTTATTGTATAATAGTAGATATTTGAAAAAAGGTGTTTCAAAGGAATCATCTCGATATTTATCTGGAATTATTGGGGGAAATCATGGAAAACCTCAACAAGTTGACCGGTACAGGAATTACCCTTTCTCGGCGAGAGGTAGTAGAAAAAAGTCCCCAGCCGCATCTGCCCCCGCCGAGATTCGACCCCGGTACCTTCCGTATGCAAGTCTAGTGCTCTGACCACTACGCCACCCCGCTCGGGTAAATAAATACACAAAATCAATTGCAGTAATGTGTTTACAAAGCATAAAAACGTCTTTAGATTAGCCTGTCTATTAACTTACAAAAAATTGGCTGCATTGTTCAATGATGCATAACGATTTGACGAAGTCGACAGACTGACTGCATCTATTATATGGTATTTACATTATTAATTAACTATTTATGTATCATGTATCAGACGATAAGCTCAGAGGATTGAAGAATCGATTTTAATGGTCGTTCACACGTTGCAAGTGGAATGTGCGGCAATGCGGTGCGGATGGCCGCATCGCGACCGACCCCGCTTGTCACAAAACGCGTGTCTGCGCCAATCCATTGACTCTAAGACCGTTTGCGAAATCGTCCAATCTAGTAATTCGACAAAGGACTTTTACAGCTGGGGGGTTCACCGATTTTAACAAGATTTTTGATGTGTAACATTTGCATCGACTTTTTATATTGTAAATATGAATTGGCACTAGGCCTGAAATAATTCTAACTCTTGGTGGCCTTAAAAAGCTTATTTAAATTGCGTAAATATTTTCTAAAAAAGCGAAATGGGACATTAACTCTGTGTAAATATAATATGTTAATTTTAATTGTCAACATTTCGTCCACAATTTGTGACTTCTTCAGGGCATCAATAAAATGGTCTAACGTTAGTATAAGACGACTTACGGACAAGTTGTTTTTAAGAACTTAAGTAAGATTACGATAATTTTATTTTATGTATGTTTTAACTTTTAATTGAATATTAAATTTATAAAAAATTTATAATTTATAATTAATTAATGTTAGATTTTGCATCTTATTGATTATAGAGCCCTGAAGAAGTCACAAATTGTTGACGAAACGTTGGCAATAAATGTTAACACATTATACACGAACGTCCTATTTCCTTTTATTTAGAACATGGGTCGGCAACCCGCGGCCCGTGACTGTTTTATAAATAATTAATTTAATTATTTATATAGGTACCTACCTACATATATAAATAATTAAATTAATTTTCACAAATCCTTTTTCTTGTGATATTGAGGATATGTATACGTAGTCATTTACAAATGAACGTGATTGATCTCCAATCTAATGATACTCTCACTAATTCTTTTTTTGAAATCAAAGATCTTGTCAAATTTTATGTCAGTTTGCCATCTAATTTTGATGAATTGAAAAGGTTTGCTCTGCATTTAATTACAATTTTTGGTAGTACTTATACTTATGTGAACAAACCTTTTCGATTCTCAATTACAGAAAAAATAAATATGCTTCTCGTCTCACAGATGAGCATTTGAGAGCTATTCTACGAATTGCAACTGCAAACCTGGAAGCTAACATACAACAAATAGCCACTCAAATACAACCTCAAACGTCACACTAATTTTTGTAAAAAACAGTTCTTCTCAGTTAAATTTTTAATAAAATTCAAATAAAATGTTTTCGAATTTTTAATATCACAAATACCTATTATTAAAATTATGACCAAGTGCGGCCCGCCTTTATTTCAATTTGCCACTATGTGGCCCTTGCTTGCCAAATGTATTTTTGATACAAAAACAATTGTTTTCATTTTAAACATCAAATAGTTGTACAAAAAAAAAGAATTTCGATTAATGCTTCGTCTTTGTCGCACTCACTAACTTATATCTTCTTCTCAACTTCCAATATACGAAACGTAACTCTCTCTCTTGCTATCTTCACTAACTTATATCTCCCTCTTAACTACCGTTCGCCTCGTCCGATGTTGCACTTCCGTAAACGCTTTCGTCAGGCACTTACCAGCTACTCCTCAAGTCAAGCGTGCCCAAAGAAGTTTTACTTCAAAAATTAATTAATTTAATCATCTAGATTGATCCGATTACCTGTTTTCAACAACTTACTGCTAAAATAGTACCTAGCGTTCGGTTGAACAGTCAGCTCTACATTTAAACTCATTGATAGTGCAGTGAGTGCGCGTATAGGGCCGGCAAGCAATATGGTGTACCTACTATCATACTAGGCCCTCGCGGTAGTACGGCGTTAGGGGTTGGTCCGTTCGTCTGTAGGCTCGGTCGGTTCAATAAACTCCGACACCACTGTTATTCCTGCTACCTCCTGCTGCCTGGCATCATCCTTCTTATCGCAGGTCCCGCAAGCTCACGTTTTGTAAATATATCCCGCACCCACTTCGGCTGCACTGTCGTGTCAACATTGTTATTTATGGAGGCGATTGTTAAATAAAATAGATTACCTACTCGTAATCGTTAATAAGAAAAAAAAACGGCCAAGTGCGAGATGGACTCGCGCCCCGAGGGTTCCCTATAAACTTGTAGGTATGTAAGTTTTTCAATCACGGAACTCGAATCTCGAAGATGTTTCCTGCTTATAGCCGTTGGAAAACTGTTGTTACCATACATCGACAAAGGTCACGGTCAGTTTGTCAACTATAAGCGTGTAATTGCAATGAGTTCAGATATTAATGTCGTACCGTGTTGTATGCGAGAGTTCTCATATTGTGCTGTATAAGCGCATCGGTAGCGGACGCCTGTTTTGTATTAGAACTGTTACTGTGTACGTGCGTAGCATGTTGTTGCGGTTTAAAAACATTTTTTTTGTAATGTAACTACAAATTTGCGGTTTTCGGATTTTTCCCTTTACTGGTGCTATAAGACATTGCTTGTGGCCAAATTTCATGATTCTAGGTCAACGGGAATCCTATAGGTTTTAATTCCAAAGAGTCTTGACAGACAGACGGACAACAAAGTGAATCCTATAAGGGTTCCTTTTTTCCTTTTGAGGTACGGAATCCTAAAAATGTGGAAACCGATTACGTTACAATAAATTGATACATTAAAGAAGGTTATAAAAAATTGATGAATTTTATAGGTATTTATATCTGAGCTAAAAGTCTTAATGAACTTTTCTGATCACCGGTAAACAATTTAATGTTATTATTCTTTGAATAGCTTTGAAACTACCTGACCGATTGACTTTAAAATTTAATCAGATCTAAGACTCAATAAATACTTTCGAATGCTGTAAACGCGATCGCAATCAGTTGATTCGCTTTAAAGATATCGTACGACAAAAATATGTTTACATACACACCCCAAAACATCGACATCTGATGAATACTCGATTTTCGAAAATTAGACTGAAATTAGCAGTAGCGAGATAAGAACGCGACGAACATTCAGGTTCAAGGTCTCAGAAATTAGCTGTCAAACATCAGCGGCGAGTGAATCTGCTGATGTTTCTATATATGCTGTCCTTAAAGTCGCGACAGCTTCGCACCATTGTATTTAAGTTTGACACCCTTGGCTCTACTGAATCTCAATAATATTGTATCAAACGCAGACAATTTCATGCCGTAGTAGTTTTCTGTTTATCGAGATTGGATCAGGTATTCTTTGATTACTGAACTGCAATAGATGTATATAATTCACGCCTGTAATTAGACTCGTTCTGGAATGTCGTCTGGGCAAAGATTTGATTACAACGTGAACTGAATTATTCAGCTCAAATATTCATATCTATGGCCACAAGACAAAATCGATTATGTCGGACTTTTGGTAATATTTTTTTCACATTAAGATATATTTTTGGAAGACCACCTCTCCGTAACCATTTTGAATGCGATAAACGTGCTTTGGTAAAAGAAACCGCCATTTAATTGTATAAACACATCACTGTACCTTAAATTATAATTATGCCGATATTATTAACATTTTTCTACAAATAACACAAGAAACACATTCCATTTTGGTCGGATTATTGTTTTTGTATTAAATTGTGTGCGGTGTATCCTACATAATATGTTCCAATTAATTAAAGCATGCTTAGATAATTTCTTTCAATCAAACACTTTTTTTGACATACATTTTTGGGCGCATTACTTGTATGCGCAGTGTAGTACCACGGTAAGTCAGGCAAATATTATGTAACAAAACTGGTGTAGTCCGTGGCGGAAATTATTTATTAACAATAATAAAAGTTTAACAAAACAGTAAAACGCACAAACGAAAGCGTACTTCTTTAACTCAACAGAAATAATAACGTTAACAGAAATAAAACTAATAGTTCTAAATGATAAAATAAAAGACTAAGTAACAGAAAATATAGCGTCACTAAATTATATACACAAAATGTTTACAGCACAGGAACACAACACAAAGTTTATCAGCACACTTGTGTATTACCTATAAATCATTTATGTAAAACCACTCACTAAAGTTTAATTTATTTCCACAGTAAAATTTATGGTTAATTCCAGAGCACTGTATCAACACAACTCACGAACAGCTCCAACAACTAACTGACTGACTTGCGCACTCTGCTCGCCTTTTATAGTTTTCGGTTCATGCTCTAGAATGTTCTCCACGCATCGAGATCCCTTCCTTTACATGTGTTGGCATCTCTCCAAGCGATTGTCTGCAGGTCGGATGTTTTTACCTGTTTTCATTGTTGTTGTTTCTAGTAGTTTCTACCGAATTCCATAGTCGTCCCATCAAGGGCACGCAACAATTATTTCTTGTTCATCTGTCCTACTTGTACCACTGGTCAAAATTTCTACGTTATGAAAAGTGGGTCATGAGCTCTTGGACTGTAAGTAGATGTAGAGCTCTATTACATATTTTCAAAATCTACGCATAATGTATAGCAGCTGTTGATGGGACACGTAATTTTTGTTAATAAATGATGTTATCTATGATATGTGACATGAGGTGTAGGTAATAAATGATGACTCCTAACCTGGGTTACTGTAATCCGCATGAAAGCAACCGTATCGCCGCGGTGCGACACTGCGGGCACTGCTTTATTCCTGTAATATTTAAGAGCTCAGCGTCGAACAAACACCTTCAGTGTTTTAATTAGCAGTAATAAAGTTTTAGTGTCACCTACATATCATGTGTGTCCCACATATTATTATACGCATGCGGTTTTTGCTTTGAACTAGGATATAGCAACATAAAAATAAATAAAATAGCTCTAAACTCCGCGAAACTCGCTTTAATTCACTTTGTTTTTTATATTTTCCTGAATGGCTTGTTAGTGCAGTTTATAATTAATATATCACCTATCCTGATAAAAGTAGAGCAACTGCTTTAAGCAGCCATTAAGTTACATGCTGTAACAAAACTGTACTTTCTGCAGTGGACAGTATTGATTTACACTTATAAAAACGTTCACAAAACAGATAAGCGAACGAACAAACTAAAAGTACTTCTGTTGAAAAATAAAACAAACAATACCGTAACAGAAAAACAACTAAGTAATAAAATAAGAATTCAAAGTCACTATTAATAGTCTATGTACACAGAAATACTTCACTTGAAAGTCCATATACACCAAAACACTATAAAAGTCCTAATACACTATAACACGACTGAATGTCTATATACACAAAATTTATCTGTAACACTCTAATTTATATCTGCACTTAATGGTCTAACAACCACACAGCTTTTTTTATTTCGTGTTCCACGTCTTCACTACACCGTGTCCAAATCGCGTCTTCCCTACTCACTGTAGGCGCATTCTATTTATATCTTCTACCATCGCGTGAATCAAACGTCATCGGTTGCGATATTGTTTCCACTCGATTCCGCCGGCCTTACTTAGTACAACATGGCATTTTAAATATGGCTAACAGAAGATTGTTGCATATGTATACTTTTTTATTTAAAATCTTAAAAGAAAATGAGCCAGCTCTTCTTATAAATAAATTGCATAAACGCTCAAATCCATACGATGTTAGGAAAATAACTTATGAACTGCCAGCTCACAACACTTCAAATTTTAAAAAAGCATTTGCTTATCTGGCGCCTAAATTATTAAATGAGCTTGACAGCACTATCTTAAACCAGGCCATTTCACATCGCAATCAAATGAAAACTTTTATTATGATGATTAATACGAAGCTCGTAAATCGGCATTGACCTTTACTTAAGACATTATTTAATCTTTTTTTTTTTTTTTATTTTTATTGTTTTTCTGTTACTTTTATGTAATTTATGGACAGATGGAAGACCAATTCGTATGGATTGAATCAGAGCTGGGCGGTACTGAGTACAAGTACTTGGAAAAAGTACTTTAAGTACATATTTTTGTACTTTGTACTTTGTATTCCGAGTACTTTTAAAAATTGTACTTGGTACTTGTACTTGTAACGATCTGTTGAATGTACTTTGTACTTTCAGCTTGTTTCTAAGTACAAGTACATTAAAATACACTTTTATGTAGAAGTTTTAAAAATTAGGCGTTTTTTTTAGTTTGCGATTTTTCCGTAAAGAATCGCTACTTTCTTGTGAACATTTCTGGGTACCCTGTTTGTTCCAAGCAGCCAGCAAGCGGTAACGAAACCGTCAACCGCATGCGCAGTAGCTGAAAAGATACTGGAACACGTTTTAGCTATCTGCGCATGATGGTGACGGTTTCGTTACCGTTTGCTGGCTATTTGGAACAAACCTATTAATGTAGGGTTTCTTGAAACATTGCTTTTTGTCCTTATTTAGTTGTTTATTTTTCTATTTTCAGTATTTTCAATTTTTTGTTTTTATATTAATTCACATTTAATATAAATAAAATATAATTCATAAAAACATTTTGTGCGTACGTCGCTCTCTGTGTATTTTAATTTCATAAATAATCGAGCTTCTAGGGTTTGTTTGTAGTTTGTGCCACAAAGGTGTACTGAGGCTGGGTGTACCACATTGTGTCCAATGTACTTGTAAAAAGTACTCGTAAAATCCAAGTACTTGTACTCAGTACATGTACTCAGTACTTAGTCAAGTACTTTGTACTTTGTACTTATTGGACGAAAATGGAAAGTACTTTGTACTTGGTACTCCAAGTACATTTTCATTGTACTTGGCCCAGCTCTGGATTGAATCTGGTCCGATTGCCTTAGCAATAAATTATTTCTATTCTATTCTATTCTATTCTATTTGTGTTGCAAACCCGTCTTTATCGACATCGCGTTTGTTCAGGCAATACAAATAAATTTGGCTTCCTTCTTGTACAACAAAGCTTCATGACGCCGTTCTGTGTGCTGTTGTTAGACCGACACCGATGTTTTCGGAAGCCAAGGCCGGGACGTTTGTGTTACAATACATATACAGGGTGTAGGGGCATTTAAAGTGTTACAGAGGAATAGCCCTTAAACTATAATTATTGATGATATCCAAAAATGTTTCAGATGAAAGTTATATTGTACTAGAAGGCCGTCATACTGGACCTTCGTATTTTTTTCCACTTTTTTAAATAGAAATTAGAAACCCATATTTTTGGTCTCGGATTATTAATCTTTGGGTCAAAGAAAATAACCTTTGTTCCAAATATTTTTCAATTTGATGAAATCCTGAACCGCTGTTTGGTTCTCAATTCATCAATGTCTGCTGTTTCTGCCTCGCATAGGCTGAGCTGTCGCATTGTGGTTTAATGCGTGTGTGCAGGCGTGTTTGTGCGCATGTGTGTGTGTTCAGCATTCTCAAAAACTATAGTTGAGTCAAACAATAGTCGAGTTATTTTGGGTTTTTTTCCGGCTCACACAACCACTAAAATCGAAAAAAGTTTAGAACAAAAGTTTTTTTTTTTATTAAAGAAATAGTTCCAAAAAATTGTTAAAAATTTATTTTCTAATCTATGTAGATTCCAACAAAAAAAAAATTGAGACGACTACATTTCAAAATTAATATTTACACGTCAAAGTGTTTATGATAATGATTTCTAATTATATTACATACTTATTTTTTATAATCTAATATTCACTATTACAAAAAACTTTTCCTAACATTGTGACTCCCCAAATTATCTAGTTGGCCACTCCTGGTATGTACTGTTTGTTGAAGAAAGACACTTTTAAATTAAAATAAATGTACAAAATTGAATAAAACACACCTCGCACTATAATATTATGGCAGTGTAATATAACAGATACGAGCGTTATCACTATAAAACTTGAAGCGATCCTGTAAAGCGTGACAAAGGGGCATTAGGATATCGTGTTGTGTATTTTTACACTTTTCAGTTAACCGGACAAATAATGAAAACAATTAAATATACTGACCGCGAGTTCACACTGCAGTCTTTAATTTTGAATTATTTGTTTGTTTTTTAGTGTATTAGCATCTAAATAGTTAATATTTGTTAGTCAATATTTTTCAAATAGTTGGCAAAACCAAAAGTGCACATCCCGCAAGTTTTCCACTGTATGATAAAAAAAAAATTGAAAGAATATTCTTAAAAAATTTAAAAAGATTTAAAAATTTAATTAAAGAAATAGATAATTAAAAATTGAAAAAATATTTTTTTTAAGTTTGAAAAAATAAAAAAAAATAAGAACTATACATAATATAATATACAATTAATATCAAGTGGAATAAAGTGGAATAGAAAAAAAAATAAAAATCAATTATTTCGTAGGGTATCGAACCCAGGACCTTGCCCTTGTGGATCTAACGGCTTAACCATTACGCCAAGAACCTTGCTATGCGTTTAGCTGTTATTACGGTATAGAAGTGTAGCACTTGTTTTATGGATTTACACTATATTTACACAGGAGCTATTATATTGTTTTTTCAAACTATTAGCTGTCAAAAATTATAAAATAAAACTGTTTATAAAAATTAAACCACTGAACAGATTTTAATGAATTTAAATAGGGTTCTGGTCTGATAGTAAACAAAGTGAATAAAATATAACCCAAGGCAATCCGACCAAAATTGCGATCTGTAGAGTCGTGACGTACATACGTTCATACGTACATACGTACAGACCAACCGACAACTGCTGTTTGTGATTTTCAATTACAATTTTAATAGTATTTATGAACTCGAATTGATTTAAAAATGGTTCTGTTTTATAGATCAGAATCTCCTCTTTTCAAAAAGCTTCAATTTGAATGGATTTCGTGTGAAATTAACTTAGATATAACTTCTTATATGAACGAAAGTCAGCTCTGATGGACAAAGCGATAATAAAGCACATACCGCTAGTTTAGCGGTATGTGCAATACATAACCTTTTCTATCGAAAATCAGTTTTAAAAATGTTTATTTTCTGACAAATAGAGAATAATAAAATAAGTCGATTTTTCGTTTTTGGGTTTTTTTTATGAAGTAGAACATGGCTGATTGGAGAAATCAAAATTTTTATTACTTCTCTAAATATAATAAAAAAGTCGTTATTTTTGTGTTTCGATGTTTTCGCTTAGTTCTTCTAAACTACACAATGGATTTTAATGCGGTTTCCACCATAATTTAGAGATTTTTCTCCGGAAGGTTTCATGTTAAATATAGTAATTTTGATGTTTATAATCAAGTCATAAAATACGCTTTTAGGGTGCTTACATGGCTTATGCTATAACTAAACCATAATAGGTGCACCAAATTAATGTATTGAAGAATTGTAGGTCTTAAAAAGGTCAACAGAAAAGTTCATCTTCTAAGGATGACCCACAGTTACTATTTTAATCTTTCAAAATTTGATTAAAAATAATGAATTATTTGGTCTTAATCCTTATCCAATTAAATATATTAGTTGCCTTGGCTTAAAATCGACGTTTGAATTATATTATAATGCATATCTTGGAAGATATCACGGATTCAAAAATTACTCTCAACAAAATAATTACGGTTTACTTGCTTGGTAAGAGTTTCGAAGCTATTTTGATCGACCTAGTAACAGGGGTTGCGCATGCGGCTCTTTTGATGTAAAGTTGCGGCTCTCCAGTTCCATACGCAAAAAATAATTATTTTATTATATAAACCCTTAAAAATCGTCCAATCGATCCATGATTGAGTACCATGTTTTCCTCGGATATATATAAGCAAATACTATAATACTGAAACAAAAATGTTTAGTGGCTCTTTAAAAACTGGGAAATTTTGTAAATTGTAACTTTTGGCTCTTCCGTCTCAAAAAGTTGCCGACCCCTGACCTAGTATAACATGTTATCTTTAATAAACAATCTAGCAATAATGGCTAAACCAGACCGGGCCGCTAGTAATAAATAAAAATTTCTCTCGTATGATGCACTCTTTCTGAGATGGGCACGAGTATAAGCTGCCTCTTTTCCTTGCAGTGAAAAATTAAGAACTTGATCAATAATGATTTTTTATTCCACGTGCCGTTTTATCATAAATTGTATATTAGCGACTTTTGACCAAATATAGAATAATATTATATCCAGAAAGAGACAAAAACACATATCATAAACAAAAGCAGATATAAACCAAACAAAAGAAGTTTCTATTCGCTTCAGTTACAACCTTTTTTCCTTTATTCCTGCTTCAGTAAACAGCATAACTATACAAACGGCTGAAGTCGAAACTTGTGATTTCAGTTCTTTACTTTTGTTTTTAATAATTTTGTTTTTTTTATTGCAGGACAATGAGAAAATCGAATTCAAATTACGAAGGTAAGTGGGACGACCGAATTAAACCTATTATTTATTTTTAGTATCTAAAACAAAGATAAACTTCCCCCAAAACAAGAATTTAATGTTTTTAATTTAATATTTTTGCACACTTGCCTCTAAAATAGCTGCTTCTCATGACTATAGCGATTGTAAAATGACTCATTTCGCACTAGTGCGTAGAGTACCTAAAATAAAGGTTGTAACAATTATTATTATTTTATTCAACACATTTATTAACGTAAGTTTGTAACATGAATATTATTTAATTCAACATATTTATTAACGTAAGTTTATAACATGAATATTATTTAATTCAACACATTTATTAATTTAAGTTTTTTAACATGAACACTACTTCCTAGTTCATACGCTCCGCTGCCATCTTGCCTCTGTTTCTCGACATGACCACCAGGGTATACCAGTGGCGACGTGGCTTTTTTAAGACGTGGTGTTACAAGGTTATACCATTTCCATAATAAAAGTAAGAAAATTCAAAAGTTGAACTGTCAAATTTTTTGAAAATTATGTAAAAATATGCTATCAGGTATGTACAAAAAAAATGCCAGTCAGTTGGGCGACGGGACCATTCCAACTTCAAAAATGTTGACATTTGATTATAATAAAGAAAATAAAATTTCTGATATCGGGTGAGGTGACGCGGGTAATGGCGAGTATTCAATATGATATTTGCCATTCATTGCCATGTTTACCTATACATAGTATGTTCCACGTCATGTAAAAATTAATCAAAGTATGCCTAACTAGTTTAGTTCTGACAGATCCATAAAACAAAAGAACGGCTGATTTCTTTTATTTCCAAAATATTTCCGAAACTATAAAAAACTATAAAAAAAATGTTTAACAAAACTTTCTTGAAAAAATAAATAGAATAATAAGTCGTTATTAAAAGTATACTATTATTATATAAAAAAAACACCGTTATAGCATATATCTCTTCTGCGCATGCGTCGATTTTCCCCAAAAACAATAGGGCTCTTCATATTTGCATACCAAACATCCTCCCAAAATTTGATTTCAATCCGCTCATCCGTTTGACCTGTATCGTGTTCACAGACTAGCAGACGCACACAGTTTTTCCAAAAATATGTTTTTTGGATTCGGGGGACCTCAAAACGGAAAGATATTGTAAAATTTTTGAAAAGTGATTTTTGACCTAAACTAGTACACGAGATGGCCGGTACAGGAATTACCATTCGGCGGGAGGTAGTCCGAGCCACGTCTGCCCGGTACCTCTCGAATGCCAGTCTAGTGCTCTCACCATTACGCCACCCCGCTCGGTGAATTGAGAAATTATAAAAACTATTTCCAATGACCCACCAGTTATTTGCCAGGTTTCCCGTCTGGTCCTACCCAGGATCGGGCCTCCTGTACGTAGACGCGTTGTTGAACTTCGCTGGTCACGTATTCAAAGAGTAGATTCTACTGTATTGTAGTATTTATCTATAATACTACGCACACATCCGTAGACTAGAGGGGTCGTAGTATAAACCCGTAGCTTACTATGTATATCTTCTGATGTAGCGTAGCACAAACGTCGCAGCATAACACGGACTGGGTATCACTTTTAGTTAGTGCGACCGAGACAAACATAGACTTAATATATGTGTCGGAAGAAGATAGACAGATGCGTTGAGCGGCCAAATGTTAATATGTGTGTATTGTTTTCGCAACGCCGAGAGAGGATCAACACAAGGTTGCCGTTATGATATTGCGCTGCAGACAGGGATGCTGTTTATACAATAGGGGTTGTAATATTGTGGGCAAGTCAAGCGCTCTTTAATGCGCCATTATACTTATGCGCTGCACAATGCTATACATACGCCGTCTACAATTTTAGCGAAATGTATTTTTACACTAGAGATGCGTGATTACTTAAGGACCGCATTCACGTACTACGTGACATCTGTGTTAGTGATGTAACGAATATCAATTTTTTTTTTTGTGTTTCGGGCAAAACGAACCCTTATGGAATCATTTTGGTGTCGTCCGTCCGTTTATTACAGGCGATTTTCTGTGAAACTATTTTGACGTAAAAATTTGAAATTTGGCATCAGATATGATGTTTTTTTTTCATTTTTAAATATTTTGTAGAAAAAAAAAATTGGTTGTCTGTAAAGTCGGTTTACGGACGATAGTTTTACGTGATAACGTATTCCGTAATACATAACCTAAATTTATATAATAATTATAATAATTCGAATCTATGATATTGCATCTTTCGCTTCAAATTTAGGTAAATTTTATTAAGTAGAATAATAAAACACTATAAAAAGTACACTATTATTATATAAAAAACAACTATGGCATGTATCTCTTTTGCGCATGCGCCGATTTTCCCCAAAAAATTTACAAAAATTTCTAGTAAAAATAGATAGAGTAAAAACCGTTTTAAAAACTATATTATTATTATATAAAACATCATTATAAGAGATATATTCTTTTACGCATGCGCCGATGTTCCCCAAAAACAATAGGCCACTTCATATTTGCATATCAAACATCCTCCCAAAATTTGGTTTCAATCCGCTTATCCTTGGTGTCGGAATGATAAGAAATGTCAAAAGTGACGTTTGCAACTGTCAAAGTATTATGTTCTAATAATAATTAGTTATTCCAATAGTTAACTTAGAAGGCGTTGCATTTCACAAAATACTAATGTCAAAAAATTGAATTAAACATTAGAAATGCAGCCGTTTTCATGTTAAGACAAGACATACGTTATTTTCTAATTTCCATGTACGGCAAACAAAGACGACCGATCGCGTCGCGCCATGCATTAGACAACATTGCATTTATACAGCTATTTTTCTATATAAATTTGTATAAAAAAACTGTTTAGGCAAATTCTGTTATACGAAATCTATGTAAAATGTTCTCCTCTTTCGTTTAAGACTGGTTTCAAACCAATCTGATTTAAATTGAGCGAGAAATTAGCAAAAAGCACGCACAGGGTCAGGCGGAACGTTACGCGTTACGAACGTTAGGAACGTTACGTTACACTTTTTCGTGCATGCAGTCGGTGTTTTATCAATTTATAAGATTGGTGATTCATCAATTTATAAGACGTTATCACGTCAAAAGCATAAAAATTGCTGTCCTTATCGTCATTTCCAAAAGATTCGCTCAGAAATATATAAAAAAATCACGAGCATTCAGAATTAAGTATAGATTGAACGAATAGTAAGGATTGAAAATTTGTAGCCCGATTAGTTATAAACAACTTAACTGTTACTATATTTCAAATTAATGAATCCACGCACTCGGTATTTGTATAACAATTTATAGTAAAGTAGGTGTAAAAGACCGCGCACACTTATCCAGCACGACCAGCACTGCACGGTCCAGAAAAACCTGTTCATGAAGGTACCCATTTTATTTAACGCAGTAGAACATTAGAACAGCAATCAGTCGGTCGCCTGCAATCGAGTCTAGCCGTGCTGGACCATTCTAGTGTGCTAGTGATGTGTCGTTTTCATTAATTAATTTTGTTGCACGCTCACTATTTGAAAACCGCAAAATGTCTGCCGCACACGGAACCTGCACTAAACGTTACTGGTCCGTGCTGGTCTAGTTGTGCTGGTCGTACCACGCGATCTCCAATACGAGATTTGAGTTAAACGTAACTTCGTGAACTTTCGAGAAACACTCAGCGTGCATCTCTATTCACACATACTTACGTATATTACACTGCAATATTTTTACATCTTTTTGTGCAATTTAAATGTTCATCTCTACAAAGTTTTTGAGTTCTGTACTCATACTAAATTTTTCCTCGAGTTCTTATTTAGTTTAATAAGTTGAATTTAAATTGAGTAGGTATAATACTGTTTATTTTTGTGTGCTCTGTTTCATAAGAGAAAATGTACAAAAAAAGAAAAAAAAGTACTACAATTTTTTGATAAATGAACGGTTGACAAACAAAAGCCAGTAGAGGGCCAGTAGGCTGTTTAGTAAAATGAAAATTATCTTGACACAAATGATAAAAGTCGAATTATATACTTTGCTAAAATGTACTTGTCATCGTTAATTGCAATTGGGGGGGCACTGTATATGGGACGACGTTTTATGGAGGGACGGAGAAATCTGAAATAAAGGTCACTGCACACGAGGCTAGAAACGCTGCTAAATTCCTTGCTAGATTTGCCTACTAGTTTTCTAGCGCTGGTTTTCTTGATTGCTGTTAAGTGCTCGCTTCACACGAGACTATTTTTCAAGTTTGTTTTCTGGATAGATCTGGTGCGCGCGCAGTGACAGAATATAAACACAGAGCAAAACGTGCCTGTTGTCTGGCAGAATTACGCCATGTGGGCGTTTGTTCAAGTGCCCACGTGAAGATACTGCTTCCTGATTGGTTCTTGCTCATACCTAGCCGCAGATCTAGCAGGGAAAATAGCCCCTGTTCTAATTTTAAAACCTATCTTCTGAGCTAGCAAGGTAGCAGTGACGTCATTTCCAGCTTCGTACCCAGCCTACTGGCTAGCAGAACTCCTAGCAGCGTTTCTAGCCTCGTGTTCACGTCAAAGTGTTTTTAGCGAACAATTTTTTTGTAAGTACATTTATACTTGACATTTTTTGAAATTTATTTTTCTTGCAATATAATTTATATTAGGTAAAAAAGATTTTTAAAACTAAGTGTAAATTTCTTTGAAAATTTCCTCATGGTTTAGTTCCACGCCAATTTATTAAATAATAAAAATAATAAAGTTCTTGCTATCATTTTCCCGTGTCTATTTTAGTTTCAAAATAAAAAAAGTTTCGCCATGTACCTACATAATTTGAACACATCGATATTATTCTAACCTAACTTTTCTTGTTTAATTAAACTGCTGTTGACTGTTGAAACATTTGATTCTCTTCTAATGTTTTCTTTGAAATTAAAAAAAAAAAACTAAACTTAAGGTCGCTGTACACGAGCCTGGTTTTGCCGCTAAATTCCTTGCTAGGTTTCAAAAGTGCTGTGGCGCGAAGCTGCGAATTAACTTGTTTCGGCAATGAAAATTGCTAGAACCATCCAAATACGCGTTTACAAAATTAATAAGATTTTATTTTTTTTATAGTCGTTCAAAAGTAAAAATTATTTGCATCAAGTCCGTTAGAAATCATGAAATAGACCAGTACACAATTAAATGGCTGCGAATTAAAGTGTTTCGATGATGAAAAATGTTAGAATCATCCAAAAGTGCGCTTACTAAATAAGGAAGATTTCTTTTCCTTTTATGGTCGTTCAAAAGTAAGAATTATTTGCATCAAGGTCATTAGAAATCATACAAATAGACCAGTACACAATTAAATGGCTGCGAATTAATGTTTCGATGATGAAAAATGTTAGAATCATCCAAAAGTGCGCTTACTAAATAAGGAAGATTTCTTTTCCTTTTATGTTCGTTCAAAAGTAAAAATTATTTGCATCAAGGTCATTAGAAATCATGCAAATAGACCAGTACACAATTAAATGGCTGCGAATTAGTGTTTCGATGATGAAAAATGTTAGAATCATCCAAACGTGCGTTTACTAAATAAGGAAGATTTCTTTTCCTTTTATGGTCGTTCCAAAGTAAAAATTATTTGCATCAAATTCGTTAGAAATCATGAAATAGACCAGTGCACAATTAAATGGTTGCGAATTAAAGTGTTCCGATGATGAAAAATGTTAGAACCATCCAAATGCGCGTTTACTAAGTAAGGCAGATTTCCTTTCCTTTTATGGTCGTTCAAAAGTAAAAATTATTTGCATCAAGTCCGTTAGAAATCATGAAATAGATCAGTACCCAATTAAATGGCTGCGAATTAAAGTGTTTCGATGATGAAAAATGTTCAAACCATCCAAATGCGCGTTTACTAAATAAGGAAGATTTCTTTTCCTTTTATGGTCGTTCAAAAGTAAAAATTATTTGCATCAAGTCCGTTAGAAATCATGAAATAGACAAGTACACATTTAAATGGCTGCCAATTAAAGTGTTCTGATGATGACAAATGTTAGAACCATCCAAAAGTGCGTTTACTAAATAAGGAAGATTTCTTTTTCTTTTATGGTCGTTCAAAAGTAAAAATTATTTGCATCAAGTTCGTTAGAAATCATGAAATAGACCAGTACACAATTAAATGGGCGCGAAGCTGCGAATTAAAGTGCTTCGATGACGATAAATGCTAGAACCATCCAAATGTGCGTTTGTTAGATACGCACCGTGTTCCGCGCACACACACAGAGAGATCAGCGTACATTGTACAGTACGGAGCTAACAGAACATCTGCAGAGCCGAGAGGGTGGCTCCAGGGGGCTGGACGGCGGCAACGGCGGCAGTACAATGCCTCTGTCTCTCTCGCTTTATGTGTTGTGCGTGTCGACGAACTCTGCCACCCGTCCGCAAAACGAGCGAGCGCTCGCGTTCGCCGCCCTCGCGCTCACCAGTCGCCACCGTAATGGCGTTTTAATAAATATTGAAACATAAGTTCCGAGCGAAGATGGGTTTTTAATCAAATTGTAACAATGACAGTTTTATAAATAACGACAATGACCCCTGCGTCAGAATGGAAGCGTGGAGTTCAATTGTCAGCCAATGATAGCGAATTTGTGATAGAACAGTTCCATACGATAATGCGTGTCTTGATCACCCGACAAAATATCATCTTGACTAAATATCCTACGGGTAAAATATTCCTCGACATAAAAACAATTACGAGGTCGTGTCGATGCAATGGCATTTTTTCTTTGCGCAGTGAAAAGGAAAAGGCGTTCGGGAGGAGTTCTTTAAAAAACAATTACGGGGTCGTGTCGATGCGATGAGGTTTTTTTTTTGCGCAGTGAAAAGGGGAAGCCGTTTGCGAGGAGCTATTTAAAAAACAATTACGGGGTCGTGTCGATGCGATGAGGTTTTTTTTTGCGCAGTGAAAAGGGGAAGGCATTTGGGGAGATTTCTTTAAAAAACAACTACGGGGTTGTGTCGATGCGATGCCGTTTTTTTGCTCAGTGAAAAGGGGAGGACGTTTGGGGGGACTTCTTTAAAAAACAATTATGGGATCGTGTATACGCAAAGTGAGTAATTCTACACCAGTTTTGCTGGTAAGATATTTTGTCAGGGATATTTTGTCGGGGATGAAAACGCGCGGAATCGTTACATAGAAGGTTAAGGATTTTTTTATCTGAAAGTTGGAATTCTTTTGCAGCAACGAATAAAGAGGCTGTATACATTTTTTTCTAGAATTGGATGAACCCAAAACCTCCTTTTTATTCTACTTTTTCGGTAATCTGTGGAATCATCATTCGAGTCATTATTATTATACAATGTAATCCACAATGTTCCGATGATGTACCTTCCAGAAGACTCCACCGTTTTCGATAACTAATTAGTTAGTAACTGGTTTCAATCACAAGCCAGTTTCGTTTCTTTCGAATAGCTCCATGTACATAGTACCTTAATGGTAATTGGATCTGCTGTATTTAAATACCACGTAGCTTGTAGAATTACACATAATATCTGTAAGAACAATTACTTGCTAAATAAGTTATAATCTACAATTACTAACCTGTAAGAACCAGCGATTTCGTTCTAGTACAACCTGGCCCGGGACCATAACTGTGTCCATCTTGGACACAACTGTATTCACCGTTGGATATAAGTTTGTCCACCGTGAACACCAGCCTCAACGGGCTCAGGCCTACCGGGAAAACTCCCAAAGTTCCTGTGGGTCCATCCGCGTCGCGTTTTGGAGCATTGGCTGTAATAGTTCGTCGATCAAATCACATCTCTATGATAATGAAAAAGACGGTGGAGTGTGGACTAGGTGTGCGCGTGTAGAACATCGGATACAGTCGGTATTTTATTATTAAAGAGCACGCATGACACATGTGCCAGCCTCGATTCATGACAATCGCCTTCGAAGGGTCGACCATATCTGTTCACTGTTGTCAACCGACTTATGTATGGACCGGTGACGCCACAGCGCCGTTCTGAACTGCTGGTTAGGGCGAGCGATTCGACGGCGTCGACGTCGCCGGCGAAACTTCCTAGCCCTTGAGGGACGATAAAGAGAAAACATCTCATCAGAAGGTTTCCCCAATTCTGATGCTGTCGCTGCGTTATACGCAACCGGCACCCAACTGATATTGGTCTGTGTGTCGTGATAGATGGTTTTTGAAGAGTCTAGACTCGATAGACGTTCTCTAAACTTTTTCACCTTATGCTTAACTCACAGGTACCACTTTCCGACCACAAAAAAGTGGTTCTAATGTGGTTGAACTCGACCACTTTCCAACAACAGTTTTGTGGTCATTTAGACGTTGGTACAAACACAAATGAACCACACAGAACAGACAGTAAAGTGATGGATTTATTAATAGAATTTATTGGGTTTACCCAATTTTTGAAGATACAACGAGAATCAATTTCAACAATTTTATCATCGTTTAAGACTGAACGATGACAAATTTTTTTTGCTCGACGGGCAGAAAGCGTCAACTTTCGTCCCGCTGCGCTAAACGAAGTTGCCTCTTCCTGCCTACGTCGAGCAAAAAAATAGTATACACACCACGGGAAGTAAAGTAAGAAAGCCTAAGATACGATATGGCATGCCACTGAAGTTATCTTAAGACAAGCGGGGAAATCACCGACTTACCTACACTCTTTTTCTATGATCGTCGATAGCTAGTATTAGGCTGTTTATATTTTTCTAAAAATCATCTTATATTTGAGGTGCGTCTTATAGTCCGAAAAATACAGTAGGTATATCCTAAATGAAAAATTAAAATATCGGCACATTCAGCGATTTTTAAAAAAAAACGAGTAAAATATTTTTTTATGAAAATATGCAAAAAAAAATCTAAAATTTACCTCTGAATGATCCATCGTCGTCAGTTTATTTAATATTTATTTATGTATATGGAACGGTACACACATAAATATAACAATATCAACAGTTTCATGCCGAATGAATAATGTTCGAATTGAAAACATTACACACAGTTAAAAAAGAAAATATGCGACAACCGAATTGGGGTGAGGCTTACGCCTGTGCTGTATGTTATTTTGTGCGAAAGACACACATACATACGTGCATACACACATGTGTACCTACATACTTCTACAACTTGAAAACAAAACGGCGCAAGTCGCATTTTTTGTCAATTTTTTTTCCATAATATAATAATGCTTCCGTTTATTTACATTATAGATGTCACTAACTTCATTGCTATCTTTATTTTTAAAACTTTGTTAAGCGCGGATTGAAAATTGTATTAACTTAAGGTGGAGCAAGAGGAAATTATAGGATCCATCAGGACCGCAGGCACCCAGCCACAACAAACGAAATTAGACTTTTTTGTTGCGGAAATGAAAGGCTTTTTTTGCTCTTTCCTATTGTGCACACGATACAATTTTTCAAGTTAGGTTGTTAACAAAAAGGTCATTCGTGGCTAATAAATCTTTAAAAAAATATTGATTTTTTTGCTTAACAGTAGTAGCAGTAGCAGTGGCGACAGTCTTATGAAGCGGTGTAAATGATAACTATGTTTCTTTATAGTCGGTCGAAAGTATCTACTTCCGGCATCAGTGCGTGTGATCCCACCAATACATAAATGTTAGACTTTCTGCCTTAAAATTGATGCCGGAAGTACGTACTTTCGATCGAGGTATGAAGAAAACTATATAATTAAGTCATTGTTCTTATTTTTTTACCATAAAGTCGACATGAGACATTTTGTTTTTTAGTCACAAATATTTTTGTTCCTTGCTGGCAGTTTGAAATACAGGATCAAGTCATCCTTGGCCTGGATTTGTGGAATGACGTGTTGGCGCTAAACAGTTGGGATATGAATTTTTACTGATACATATTCTTGTGCGTTAGAACCGGCCAGTGCTGGTGCATTTTGTAATCGTTTGCAAAAAGTATTTACCTTATTTACGTGTATTAAAACAAAACAAAACAAAAAATCGGAAAATTTTTGATAAATTAGTTAGCTCTGTTTCGTTTGGTATTGTACATACTTATAGAAAAAGTCATTCTTACTATAATAGTATGGAACCTACTGCTTTGCGACTATTCAACAAATTACCCGATGATATTGCCATGTTGCCTTTTATAAAATTTATATGCAAACTAAAACAGTACCTTTCTGAACTTTGCTTGTACTCTGTTGATGATTTTTAATATTAATTTTATTACTGTGACGACACCTGCTGTATCAAGCTTATGCTTAATAAATTTGATTGATTGATTGACGCTTTGAGAAGCTTAGCTAAAAAAATTGGTTGTCTGTAAAGTCGGTTTACGGACGATAGTTTTACGTGATAACGTATTCCGTAATACATAACCTAAACCTCCCAAAATTTGGTTTCAATCCGCTTATCCTTGGTGTCGGAATGATAAGAAATGTCAAAAGTGACGTTTGCAACTGTCAAAGTATTATGTTCTAATAATAATTAGTTATTCCAATACTTAACTTAGAAGGCGTTGCATTTCACAAAATACTAACGTCAAAAAATTGAATTAAACATTAGAAATGCAGCCGTTTTCATGTTAAGACAAGACATACGTTAGTTTCTAATTTCCATGTACGGCAAACAAAGACAACCGACCGCGTCGCGCCATGCATTAGACAACATTGCATTTATACAGCTATTTTTCTATATGTTAAAAAAACTGTTTAGGCAAATTCTGTTATACGAAATCTATGTAAAATGTTCTCCTCTTTCGTTTAAGACTGGTTTCAAACCGATCTGATTTAAATTGAGCGAGAAATTAGCAAAAAGCACACACAGGGTCAGGCGGAACGTTACGCGTTAGGAACGTTACGCGTTAGGAACGTTACGACCGTTAGGAACGTTACACTTTTTCGTGCATGCAGCCGGTGTTTTATCAATTTATAAGATTGGTGATTCATCAATTTATAAGACGTTATCACGTCAAAATGTTGTATCCTATAATACGCTGTGTGCTTCCACGTTTGCATAAAAGTTAATGAGCAGGATATTTTCCATAATTTATTTATATCGTTTTGATTTTTTATCGCGTATATCATTAAATTTGCATACCCTCCCGGGCAGGAATGCACACACGTTTTGCTTCGATGAGTCATAATATGTGGTTTAATAGAGAATTGCAGCGAAATAATAAAAACAAACATTCGTGCTATAGATATTGTATATTTGTATATTTTGCATCATAACGTTAATTAATTTTTTTTATACACTTTTATAGAAAATTCATAATTAGGGCTTCACACGAGACGAGAGTAGACGAGACTATCAAAAATCTCGTCTCGGTCTCGTCAATCCCTAGAAAATTCAGTCTCGTTCAAGTCTCGGTCTCGTCTCGTTACCAGATGTCTCGTCTCGTCTCGCTTAATTTTAAATAATGAACATATACTTAACCGAGAGTGCGGTAACTCATTGATATTAAAAAAAAATCATTCAAACTCAAGATATAGAAATTTGCAAGGATAAATATTTATGATAAAAGATACCTTACAATAAGAAGTGTTAACAAGTTGAAGTAAGAATGTGAAAAAATCATACTCTGTTGAGTTTTTTTTAAATTTACTATAAAATATGTCACAGATGGTCACTAGATTTTATATTTTGTAAAATATATTGTTTTTTATTTCGACCTTTTCTAATTTTTCCAATAAAAACTTTATAAAAAAAAATTTAACGAGACCATAAACGAGACTCTCGGGTTGCACTGTATGTGGTCTCGGTATCGTCCAAAATATTTACCAAAACGTATCGTCTCGTCTCGTCTCGCTTTTCCGAGACGAGAACGAGACGAGACGAGAAAAATCTCGCTCTCGTGTGAAGCCCTATTCATAATAAAACTTTCAAAACGAATTTTAGTATCTAGAAAGTGAGTCCTTCCCAACGATATGCTACGTTTTAAATGTATTTTTAATATCACGTAATTGTTTTTTAAAGAACTCCCCCCAGACGCCAACCCCTTTTCACTGCGCAAAAAAAATCTCCATCGCATCGACACGACCCCGTAATTGTTTTTTATACACGACTCCGCGATTGTACTTTAAAGGACTTCCCCCAAACGCCCTCCCCTTTTCACTGCGCAAAAAAACTCCATCGCATCGACACGACCCCGTAATTGTTTTTTTTACCCGACGCCGTAAATGTATTTTAAAGGACTCTCGCCAAACGCCCTCCCCTTTTCACTGCGCCAAAAAACGCTAAGTTCATCGACACGACCCGCGTAATTGTTTTTTAAAGAGCTCCCGCCAGACGCCCTCCCCTTTCCACTGCGCAAAAAAAAACTCCATCGCATCGACACGATCCCGTAATTGTTTTTGATACACGCCCTCCTCTTAGCCAGGCAATACCAAGCCGGAAAAAATAGCGACATTGTAATTGGGCTTTTGAATGAAATTTTTTTTTGTCATAAATGGAAAGATCGTATATAAGTTTCATAACAAAACTATTTTTCTTTTTTTTATTTTCGTTATAATTCAAAAGTTATATCAAATTAAAAATAAATTTTTGTACCCAGTTCCGAGAACGCGCCGACATTTCCCGAACATAATGTGACGTCATAATGTTTTAGTCAATACACATGTAGAAGCCATTGATAGTATACCGCGTATATACATTTTACCATTATGACGTCACAACTGTCAAAAACAATTTTAGTGCGTTTGCAGTCACGTGATTTTTTTAAATATTTTATCAATTTTAAATTGCTTATAATTAATTTAAAAAAAGTTTTTTGAAAGTTTTTCGCATCGATTATTATCAATATTATTTATAATAAAGTTTTAAAATACAATAAAAAAATCGATAATTATTTTTTTTTCAAATTGTAATTTTTTTAGTAGAAGTGTTTTATATGGCAGTCATTTAACACGTTTCAAAACAAATTTTATTAATTATTTGTATAGAAAACATTAAGGAAAAGTTTGTAAACTGAAGAGTAAGTTTACAAATTAACAAAACTGCGCGTGAACAGGCATATTATCTACGCTATATGTACAGACATACACAAAAGGAAAAAGGGGAGCGTTGAGTAAATTACTGCTTATATACAGAGAGAAATGTCTTTTGTGAAAGTATTTTAATGAAATCTTTCGTTCGCTGAACGTCGTTACACAGAGATGCGGCGCGTCCCGACGCTCTAGGGTCAAGTGATTACATGAACGATCTGTATGGGACGACGCTCTAAGTGCCCGTTCAAACCACCGCCGACTGACGAACGAAACGTACACTTTACTGTGTACTTTACTTTAAGATGTAGATATAGTCGGTTGCCAAGATATCACACTTTGAAACTAACGTCTCTCACAAAATAAATAAACTTTTTTTGAAGTGATAACTTCCATATAGGCACGTTTGACGATTTGCATAGGCGCAGAAATGATTTTATCTTGTGGGGGGGGCTAAATTTTCAACTCTACCTACCATTACCAGCTGCTACTTATACATAACTAGCGGTCCCGCCCGGTTTCACCCGGGTGTAAAAGAACGAATGGGAAAGGAAGGAACATGAGTACACACATTCATCTTAGTTTACCGAGATGAATGTTGTGTCCAAATTTCATGATGATCGGAGTTACTGTTCAAAAGTTTTTGTCGATAAACAGCAGTATTTATACTTTTTTTAACGGGTGTTATTTAATGGGTTAGCCAAGTATTCATGTTTTGTGAGCAGGAAAATGTAATCGGTCAACTAAAATAGCTCATTGGTCGGCAACTCTTGGTTAGCAAACATTTTTAAATCGATCAGTAATTTATGCCATTCTGGACTGCTGTAAAAATATTTGTATAGCTGATTAAATATATAAGCTGCAATGAGTGACTCATGTTAAATAAAATTTTGGTGAGCACTCAGAGGGTAAGCAAAATATTCAATTTTCTCAAAAATACGTAAAAAATTGGCATTCTTTTTCGTCTTTCACTGTCATTTTTTTAATCTAATCACATTATATACATGTCATAGCAACTGGTGTAGAATTACTGTATTACTATCTCATGACCTCGTAATTGTTTTTAAAAGAACCCCCCCCAAACGCCCTCCCCTTTTCACTGCGCAAAAAAAACGCCATCGCATCGACACGACCCCGTAATTGTTTTAAAGAACTTCATCCAAACACAAATGCAATCAGTTTGTTTATATTGTTAACTATATTTTAAATATGCATACCAATGAAACAAACTAGATACAGAAATGTTTTCTCTGCTGACCAATTTTGAGATCTTGCTGACCAAGTAATCATTTTTCTGCGCGACTGTTTATTAAGCAGATACATAATATTGCTAGCTGCCCGCTTAAGGTTAAAGTACTGACCCTTATTAAGATTCTTTGCAGAACATGGATTGCTGCTCGATTTTTATTTATTGCAAACAAAATCTTTGTATGCTGACCAAATGATTTTACGGCTGATTTATGTTGCTAACCAAATTATTTTACAGCTAATCAAAATATTTACTTCTTTTTTTAACTAATAATTTTTTTTAATTACTAATTAAATAAAATTAAAATAAATTTAAATGTAAGCCTTAGAAGAAAGCCATGTAGAAAATAAAAAAAAAATTAAAAATATATTCGTCCAACGTAGGGCTCGAACCCACGACCCTGATATTGACAGTCGTGTGCTCTACCGATTGAGCTAGCCGGCGTTGTATTCTGGCAACTCTAATATGAGTATATTTAGTTAGTGCATTTCACCTGAATAGAAGCTTATTTTTGAGATACATTTTGCAACATTTTTCATTAATGCTCCGCTCCTAATGGTCTTAGCCTGATTTTATATAGCCTATAGCCTTCCTCGATAAATTTCAATTTGAACCAGTAGTTCCTGAGATTAGCGCGTTCAAACAAACAAACTCTTCAGCTTTATATATTAGTATAGATATAGATTTGAAAACTGTTCATAGAAGCGAAATCGATCAACACGACTTTCTGGAGAAGTTTCACGAATGGATTATCGTGGATTTATTTTGTTATTTGCACGTGAACAATTAATATTATAGGGGGCCAAGCCTACCTGGCCTCCCCTCTTGCTACGCCAATGGCGATTTTTGGATAGAAAAAATCTTATGATTTCGTGTCATGCCTATATACACCGAACACTATTAAGGATAGAAGTTACTAATCTCGGAACAAATTTATTCGTTAGAATAAAATTTACTTTCAATTCACCGGCCCGGTTTTCCCGGGTGCGTTAGATATATTTTGTGTTGTCGGAAAATTCTGCAAAATGTATTTCATTAAGAACTAATAGCTTTGAGCTGATGTCGCTAGGTGGCAGTGCCTGCTAACTCATACTGCTAGTTGCCGCTCGGTGTGCTATAATGACACGCCATTTGAACGTAACCAGTTGCGCCCGCCTACTTGATGTCGCTACATGATACGGATACAGTTTTTCTTGACAGAGCATCGTTATTTTGTACAAATGATACACAAAAACCTTCCTCGTGTGTCGCTCTTTCTGTTAGTGAAAACCGTATATGAAAAGCCGTTCGGTAGTTTTTGAGTTTATTGCGTTCAGACAGACAGACAGACGCGGCAGAGGGACTTCATTATATAATTATATAGATTATCAGGTTTGTGCATCTTAAAAACGATGCCTTCATGTTTTTATATCGCATTCTGTGTCAAACAGAGCGATTTACTTTAGTGGTAAAAACGTTCTACTAACATTTGGCAGTTGCTGAAGTCCAGACTATCTCAGTTTATGTTCGCCATTTTTGATTGAAGTTTCTTTAGATTTGTTTAAAACTTGACGGAACGAAGATAGAGAAAATTACAGTCTTGCTGTGTCTAGGACGTGATATATGAAGAGACTTTGAGTGTAGTGAAATAATGATTTTGAAGTCGTTATTAGTTTTCTGTATAATATCCGAGAAAGGTTCACAAACTCATTTTCACAAACAAACGGTAAAAATTACGAACGTCAGTTCGTACATTTCACTTTAAGGAATATTATGTAAACGCGTAACGTGCTAGGAATCCGCCTTAATCAGCTACTCAACTGCTGTTATCGTTTAAACGCACCCCATTTGTATCATGTAGTACAGGGGTGGCGAACCTATGGCACGCGTGCCACAGGTGGCACGCGACAGATTATTATGGGCACGGCATTGATTGAGACGCAAAATCGAAATAATTAAAATATGCTAGTTGTCGAAATAGTATCTTACACCACAAGGACCGAAAGTTTGTTATACTTGCACTGCGCGTCACGATGCCACTGAAGGAATATCAAACTTTCGGTCATTGTAATGTATACTATTTTTTTCTTCATACCTCGGTCGTAAGTACGCTTATGAAATACATTAATTAATTACTTATTAATTACATAAAAACACAGATAAATTCCAAGCAAGCAGCTTTGAGGTTAGGTATACGTAAAAACACGCATCACAGCTGTTCTCGACTATTAGTTAAAATGTATTAGGGTTGCTATGGAAACGACATCTAAACAATAATTGATAGGTTATTTGTGCTTTATAGCCGCTCGAACGTACATACTTCCCGCATCGGTGCGTGTAATCCCACCAATGCGTAAATGTTAGACTTTCTGCCTTACAATTGATGCCGAAAGTAGGTATCTACTTTTGATCTAGGTATGAAGAAAAAAATTGACTATCACCAAATAACAAATACGAAAAAGTTTTATAGTGCTCAGTGCATTATCGAAATTAGTCTTTTAATGTATGTTTGATTCATTTTTTTTGGCAACTAAATTGCTTTGGCTGCTTGTCGGCACGTATTGGCTAAATAAATCTATACTAATATATAAAGCTGAAGAGTTTGTTTGTTTGTTTGGTTGAACGCGCTAATCTCAGGAACTACTGCTTCAATTTGAAAAAAAAAATTTTTGTTGGATAGCCCATTTATCGAGGAAGGCTATAGGCTATATAATATCACGCTACGACCAATAAGAGCGGAGCATCAATGAAAAATGTTGCAAAATGTATCTCCAAAATAAGCTTCTATTTAGGTGAAATGTCAAAAGTAAATATACCAATATTAGCGTTGCACATCAGAAGCCCGGCTGGCTCAGTCGGTAGAGTACGTGACTCTTAATATGAGGGTCGTGGGTTCGAGGCTGTTCGAGCCCTACGTTGGGCGAATATATTTTTAATTTCTTTTTATTTTCTACATTACTTTCTTATATTTAAATTTATTTTAATTTTATTTACGACTAATTAAAATTAAATAAATTTAATTAATAACTCATTTGAAAACTGTTATAACTATAGGGACCTATATAAAAATAATTTTCCTACAGTGTTTTCAATTAAATATTTATTATATTTTATTAATTCCAGTAATTATTGATTTAAAAGAAATTTATTATCTATAATTATAAAAAGTATAATTACTGCTTTTTATCGACAAAAACTTTTGAACGGTAACTCCGATCATTATGAAGTTTGGACACAACATTCATCTCGGTAAACTAAGATGAATGTGCGTACTCACGTCCCTCCCTTCCCCATTCGTTCTTTTGCACCCGGGTGAAACCGGGCGGAACCGCTAGTAAATAATAAAGTAAAAACATCTTTTTAGATCTCAATTTTTTTTGTATTGAGTATTAAACTTGGCTCCCTTATTCACATTTATGAAATTAGAGTTACACTGAGGAAAATTGTTGACACACCCTAGCACTTTAAGGCCCCTGACTATCAAAATTGTTACACATGCCTGTTGGAGGTACGTACTTTACGCATTTACGCTCGTACTGTGTAGTACTACTACTACAGCGTTGTAATACTAGCGCGTAGCGTGCGAGGGTCGTAGAATAGCAGACAGCGGGAACGCCTATCTATGTATCCACTGCAACGGAAATGCGCGGCGTGTAATTTAAATCAGATGTTGGCTATAAAGTTTATAAAGTTCATTTCAAGTTTTATGCCATCGTTTCAAATTACTCGTTTAATTTTTAAATATTCAAGCTCTAGGCCTGTCTGCTAGTGATGTGTCCACATGACTTTTTATTGGGAGCTGGCTCCGCTCACTAAAAAGAGTCGCTCAGAGGGAGTCGTTTAAAGGAGCGATACTAGACAGTACGCACTACACAAGAGTGCAGACTGCAGAGGTCTGAACTGTCATCATACATGCTCAGGAGCCACTTAGCATTGCACAGCACAATGCACACACTCAAGCCTGAGCTCATTTTCATATGATTCTTATCTTATTCGCATTTCGGATAAACTATAAAGTGTAATAAAAGCTTAACAATAATAATGTTTATTGTTACAATATTATATCTCTGTCAACGACGTCAATGTGAATGGTTTAAGTCACTGTAAGCTTAGTACTAATACACTTACAGTGTGTCATTCAACATTAAATAACAGCAAAGATAACTCCGTACGTGCAAAGTTCACTAGTGCCTCTGTGCCTTGTGCTGTGTGCGCTTTCCAAATGTGCGAATGCAACAGTACAGAATAGCTCAACACAGAGCAATGGCGCTCGAAGTGAGGCATTCACAAAAAAAAGAGCGACTCGCTCCGTTCCGAAAATGGAGTCGTTCGTTATGGACGATTCGCTCAGGAGCGACACATCACTACTGTCTGCATGCTAAATTATATTCGGTAATAACTGGAAACGGTGTGCGAATATGTTTTTTTTTAACTATAAAGTCAAATTTTACTTTTTTACTTTTTATATTCAATAACTCTGAACCAGTAAAATAATTTATGTCGTGTCTATTCTTTACTCTTGTTGTCAGAGGTATTCTGATTATTTTTAACGAAATGCTATTTTTTATGAAACGAACAAGTGACTTTTCGTTAATCAATTTCAATGAAAACTTTCGTTTTATCATTTTCAGAGACATGCTGGCTCATTTTCTGAAGTTGGTTCAAAATTTTTCGAAATTTTCAGGAAAAACATCAAAATGCATTTTTTCTAAGAGCGACACGTTCTTAGAAAGATTACAATTTAAACTTTTTTTCGGAAAATTTCGAAAATTTGAAAGAAGAACCCCAAAATTAAAAAATGTTTGTCAAATAAATTCGTTCTGTTTTGCATAAGCATACTTATAGAAAAAGTTATTCTGAATCGATTCCCACCATTCGCAACCATGTATCTCTTTTAGTTTCGGAGATATAGCCAATTTTAATTGTTTAAATTTTTATACATTTTAAACCGTCATAACTTATAAACTAATGGAGATACGAATTTGCGCTTAGGCCCATTCGATTCAGCGTACTTTTTTCTATAAGACACGTCAATGCATATTTAAGATATTTATATATTTTTTCAAATATCGCAAATCTTCTTATGTTTTCATGCGTTTTGAAAATCTGCAACTTTTTAAGGCACTAAGCGACTTTTGGCCCGTTTTATATTAACCGAACTTATGGAAAAAGTCAAGCTGAATCGATTCCTATACAATTCGCAACCCTGTATCACTTTTAGTTTCAGAGATATGAGCATTTATTTATATTATTTGAGAAAAATCTAAAAACGACATAACTGCTATTAGACTAATGATATAGAGGTGGGAGTGGTCGGAATCGAGTCATCTCGATTTTTTCTAAAAGAACCTCAGTTGTACGACGTTACGTAAACAATATGACATAGATTTATGAGTTTTTTTTAAAAACAGAAAAAGTAAGAAAGGGGTACCCTTCTTAAAAAATTGAAAATTTTTAAAAATAAATTCGCTGTTTCGTTTGAGATTATGTATACTTATCGAAAAAATAATTCTGAATCGATTCCGACCATCCTCAACCTTGTATCTCTTTTAGTTTATACTAGTTACTACAAATATTTGAAAGGTTATAAAGGATAATGTTTGAGACCACTGATTATTCAATTAAACCAACCAGCTACTGCATGTTTTTATAACACTTAATACAAAGATCTAATGTATAATGTATTTTTTTTTTCAAAGTGTAACTATTTTTTTTTTTTGGCACAATGCGGTCAAACCGTTGTTTATTGTGAATGAAATATAACTAGGTCGAGTTTTACATGGTGTTTTGTATTCATATAATAATTATAATAAAGGTAATGTAACATTTGCCCTATGTAATATATGAAATTACATTGGTAGTGCGGGACTAATGGCTATTTAGTTATTAAAGCAACGCATATATAGGGTTCTACTAATTCCTACCTGGCAAATATCACGACACCGAATTTGCATAAATATTATACTGACATTTTATATAACAACTGTATTTATAGTTGATAGGCTCGAAAAATCTTAGAAATAAAAAATAGATGTCAAAACCAAAAATGTCGCAAGTTTTCCACTGTATGACAAAATTGAAAATAGATTTAAAAATAAGGTAAATATACACTTTCGCGGTCACCTGGTTTTTTGGCTCTAGAAAATCGAAAAATCATCCGATTTCGATGAATTTTTTTTTAAAATCTTCGTTTTTATGGCGGACTTATGGAAAAAAATACGAAAATTGAAAAAATCAATATTTCTCGCAGTTTCATGACTTTAAATGCAAAAAAAATTGACTTTATACATATAATCCTTTATAACTGTTTCTGACGTCGTGGAATCAAGTTCGTATATTTTTTTTTCGCAATCTATATAAAAAAATGAATATTTTGAAAAAAAAAAATTTCAAAAAGGGGCAAATGTGGAGTTTTTAAAAAAACAATTCCGGGGTGAACGATAAACGGGTATGCGAATTGTAATTCCGGGGTGAACGATAAAGGGGTATGCGAATTGTCTCGCAGTGAAACGGGAAGGGGCAAATGTGGAGTTTTTAAAAAAACAATTCCGGGGTGAACGATAAACGGATATGCGAATTGTAATTCCGGGGTGAACGATAAAGGGGTATGCGAATTGTAATTCCGGGGTGAACGATAAAGGGGTATGCGAATTGTCTCGCAGTGAAACGGGAAGGGACAAATGTGGAGTTTTTAAAAAAACAATTCCGGGGTGAACGATAAACGGGTATGCGAATTGTAATTCCGGGGTGAACTAATTTTTTTCATAAATCCGCCGTAAAATGGAACTTTTTGAGACCGAGATCATTGAAATCCATCTATTTTTCGATTTTCTAGAGCCAAAAAACCAGGTGACCGCATGTGTATATTTACCAAAAATAATTACAAACTGAAAAATAAAAGAGCACTAGACTCGTATTCGGGAGGTACCGGGTTCGAATCTCGGCGGGGGCAGGTGTGGCTGGAACTTTTTCCTGCTGCCTCTTGCCGAAAAACGGTAATTCCTATACCGGCAATCTTGTTGAGGTTTTCCATGGTTTCCCTCAATAATTCCAGATAAATATCGAGATGGTTCCTTATTCAAAGCCATGGCCGATTACCTGTCAAACTCCTATGCTCAAAATTATCCTAATGACCTAAAATTTCTTCATTCGTCCATTGCTATTTATTAAGTGGAAGTTTAAAAATATAGAAAATAACGGGAAGCTAGATAGATGGAAAATAGTAATGATGCGAATGGCGTCTGTTATGACATAAAGTCGAGAAACGACGTTAAACGCATTATTTATTTTAAATTCGAGCAGTGTCCACAACGACCCTCATATCAAATATTGTCATATAAATGTCAGAATAAATTTAGACATCTGTAATATCTGCCATGCCCTGTAGATATCTATTGTAATTTGATGCATGTTTTCATGTGCATGATTCGTTATCGAGATTTGATAATAGCTGAAGTACTTTGTTATAACGGTCGTGAAGGCAGTAGCCCAAAGTAGCATATATTTATATACGTAGACACATAAATCTCAATCCATATTTCTACAATTTAAACGCCCCAAACAAGTCGCATAACAGTAAGGAAGCTTGACAGTTAAATATGACGAGCATCCATCAGCCTTAAGTCACAAATTCCACATTTATTCTAGAAAACTGACTGTCACTTTATATGCTCAACACTTCGGAAAACTCAATATTGGGGAGGTGCAAAGAAACGAATTAAGTTTAATTAGTTAAACAGAGAGGCGCTTGGGGTGCTACATTTTTAGTGGAGCCTTGACGACTTGAAGATTATTCAGTTAATAAAACAACATTTTAAGCAGATTGGCGAAAAAAAGTGTCCACCAAGCTTCGTACAAATGCCTATTAGACATTTTTAAAGAGGTTGAGCCGTTTTACGAAGATAATGAAAAAATCTGAAATAAAGTTTTTTTAATAGATTTTTTTATGACATTTTCTGTAAAAAATCCAAAATCATTATAGGAGATTTATACAGGTAAAATTAAAAAAAACTTTTACATGTAGTCTTATGGAAAATATGTCAACCTAGCATGCAAACGGTACATTTTAATTTTTTGCAAATAACCAAATAATGTCAGCAGTTCCGAAAACTAACTATGTAAAGCATCAATGTCTTACGCATATTTTAATATTTTTTCCAATTTAATTAGGAGACTTTTAATCAATAAAAAAAATTATTAAACCTTATGGACTTTTATTCTTGACAGTTTTAACAATTTTAACTGAATTTTCAACTTTTTAATGATTTAATTTTAATTTTTATTACTTCTAATTTCTTTTTTTAATTATTTACTGCAAAAAATATGTAGAATACAGATATTTACATACATTTATTTTTTTAACCTAACTTTGTACAAAAAATTCAAAAGTTAGTCCATTAAGTGAAATACTGAAATAATTAATTTATATAAAAAAAATATTTATTTATGCCTTTATGACAATAATTTATTGCTATCATAACCTTTTGTAAAAATTTATTATGGAAAAGTTCTCATTTAGAATTCGACTTATTTTAGATTGGGACTGTAACGGATCAACCTCCTTACCAGTTTTTTTCTCTCTCGAGTACGGTTCAGCACTTGATGAAATTTATACAGATTTACTAGCGGTCCCGCCCGGTTTCACCCAGGTGCAAAAGAACGAATTGGGTGCAGGGACATGAGTAAGCGCGTTCAACTTAGTTTACCAAGATGAATGTTGTGTCCAAATTTCATGATGATCGAAGTTACCGTTCAAAAGTTTTTGTAGGACGGATAAATTTTCAATTATATTCTCAAATTTTTCATTGATGCTCCGCTCCTAATGGTCGTAGTGTGATTTTATATAGCCTATAGCCTTCCTCGATAAATGGGCTATCCAACAAAAAAAGTTTACCGTTATATTGCCATCTTGCAACCCTATTGCGCATCGCTATTAAAAAATAGGGGTTGGTGGTAGAACGGTGAAAATTTAGGGTTATAAGTATTTTTTAGTGGCAAATCATAAAAAAATAAAAAAAAATGTTTGGCCAAAAAAACTAAAAAACAAAAAATTCTGGAGAGGGCCACCCTTCTCACCTAGGAGTATAAAAAATAGCCTATGACTTATTCTCAGATCTACTAAGTATACACAAAAAATTTCATAAAAATCGGTCAAGCCGTTTCGGAGGAGTTCGATAACAAACACTGTGACACGAGATTTTTATATTTATGTAGATGATGAACTATCAATTATTTACAATTTTTCTTTCATATACAAAATAATTTGCAAAGCAGACAATGATAGTGGTAAATAAAATTGATATAATTCGTATTTTGTGTTATTTAGAGATACTGAAAACAAAAAAATGATGGAAAAAAAATGAATTTATCTGCTACCGATTTGAAATTTTCTGTCATATTATCTGTTAAATGCAATAATCAATAATAATAATCAATCTATTGGACGTTGGTGGTAGGTACAATTTAATTTCATGTAAGTATCAAATATAAATGCTTTAATTTTGTTATACGATTGTAATAAGTAATTAAATAATTATTTGTTCATGTAACTTCTTAATCATTTTCTTTACAAACACAACTTTAAACATCAGACAGTGCTGTTTATTTATCAAAGTAAAAACACAGAAGAGAAACTTTCACAGCAGAGTTACTTCCAGGATCGCTGCTGCCTTTATTATATTGTAGTAATTCAAAATACAGTAGAACCTCGATAAGTTAAAGTTCAAGGGAAACGTTGAAAAATTTAAGTTATCAAGTTTTTACTTATCGAGAGTTGAAGGTGGAGACGTTTTGGAAGTTCAATTTTAAACTTAACGAGGTTCAACTATTCAACAGTAGAGCTGTAACAAACCATATATATTCGTTACTGAGTAACGGTTACATAGTCTGACTCGAAGTAACGAATCTTTACTTACAAATTCATTTCGTTACTCGCATTTGTCGTGTCCAGGTCAGCTCGACTCGTTTGATGCGGTTATACGTTATATGAACGAAGTCATACCGTATCACGTATGCGACGCGTCTCGATGCGATGGTACATGCTTGATGCTGTTAATACACGATTGTATGTCGAATGAAACGTAACGAGTAACGTAACGATACGAAAGTAACGGGTACTGGTTCTTTAAGTAACGAATTCATACGGGTAGGTACACAGTTTCTCGTTACTTTTACAGCTCTATTCATCAGCAATACGTAAAACGATTTAGTGAAAGACTGAAGTGAAAATTAATAAAGATCTTGGCAAAACCTTTTGTTTGTATAATTATTCACGATGACTCACTGATAATACTTTAAGTTATGGAAGTCGTCAAAATATTATTTTAAGTTGTCAACGGCCAACGCTTAAAATATGACCTTAAGTAATGGAGGTTTCAAGCTTTGAGGGTGAGGGAATTAAAAAAATTTTGAAGTTAAAGAGTTTTTTAACTTATCGAGGTTCTACTGTAACAAGAAATAAAAAAAAGAAAGTATGCTTTAGATCACACGACTGCCATAATTTGTTATTATTCACCCGAAAATTCACAAAATATGAACTTTAAAATGAATTTACAATTTTATTCACTTTAAACGTAGAATAGTTAATGTATTGAACAAAATAATACTTTTTTCTGTCACCCGATAGCGCCACTGGCAAGTAAAGTACGTGTCATTCTGCTTATATTTTCACCTGATGGCGGTACTAGCCAGTGAAGTATTTGTTTCGGCCACCTGATGACGCCACTAGCCAGTGAAGTATTTGTCATCCTCTTTCTATCTTCACTAACTTATATTTCCCTCTCAACTTCCGTTCGCCTCGTCCGGTCAGTTTCCGTAAATCTCTCGTCACGCATTTACCAGCTTACTCCCCAAGTCAAGCGTGCGTAAAGAAGTTTTACTTCAAAAAAATATTCCTCCAACTCTAATACAATAATTGCGCTCAGCTTATTTTCCTTCGCATTTTGAATGTTATACAACACCATCGGCTTCGATCAAAGGCGAGAAAAAAGATAAAAAAAATTTGACCTTCGGTCGAACTCTAAAAACAACACGTAAGCGCGGGAAAGTTTGTCGTCTGGCCTTAAAACGTTAGCGTCACAAGGCAAGCATGAATTAGTGAGAGCAGACACACTGTCGAAGAATATCAGACATCGCCGATCAGTATTGCACAAAGTACAGGCATATATGGTACAGGTAATGCTCACAAAGCCTGAGCAGGAGAGTACCGTACAGTTCCCATGACAACCACTGCAGAAGAATCAGGGCAGGGATGCAGAATACAAGAGGGAAGTTGGAGACTGGTGCATATAATATGTATGCACCGTGGGTACCTATATATCCGGAACCAAAATCCAAAACCGCTTATGTCAAATTTTTTCGTATTTTCATCTAGATTGCACACACCGTTTACCCTGCTGACGACTGTGATCTATTGCTTTGCGCATTCGAGCCAAGGGCGTAGATATTTTTGGAGTTTACTCCTTTGGAAACGATTTTGAGTTATAAGACTCGGTGCAGAAATTTTATGAGTAGTAAAATCAGTTGGTGAGGCGTTACGCTCCACCGCTTCAAGTGTGGCGTTACGCTCGTCCGCTTCAAAAGAGACAAACATATATATCTGTAGGATTTAACGTGCGAAAGAATGAGATGGAATACATTACACAGCGTATCTAAGGAGTCGTGCGTCAGAGCTGACACATACACATTTTTTTCCTGGGGGGGAGGGGTAAAGCTAAAACAAAATCAATATTTGTTTTTAAGTTTTATTAATATCACACAAGAATATTCACGAAGGAAGGTGTCAAGCAAAATATTAATTTCTAAACTAATTTTTTTCAAGAAGTATTTCTAAATTTTATTTGTTAGTTAGCTATTCGTAATATTTTCAGTTTTATTTTTTATTATTATGGTCCTGGGGGGTGTAAGGTAATTATCCCATTTACCCCCTATATCTACGCCCTTAATTAGAGCTAAGTTTCGTTCATACAAAAAGTTACAGCTATATAGGTTAACTTTGCACGCAATCCATTCAAAGTGTATAGCTCTTCTTGAAAAGAAAAAATTCTATTCTATAAATTGTAACCATTTCTAGGTTGATTCGAGCTCATAAGTCCTAAAATTTGAACTGAAAATTGCGATAGTTTCGCCACTGAATATTAGGTATAATTCCTAAATATCAAATAATTACTAGTTGATTTATTTTATTTTTTGTTTTATGAGTAATAATTTCGTTCAGCGTTTTCTATGTCAATAAACATAATTAGACATTAAAAAAGACATTAATTTCTTTTTTGGATTCCTAATCCTGGAATAAATGTATTCAAATACCTACTGATACCAGTTCAGGAATTCCGAGTTCTTACTGAAGTGTAACTGACTTAATTTGTTTTACATTTGAAATTTTTGTATAAATGAAACACAAAGCTAGTCAAAATAAAAATTCTGAAAATATGAAAAGAATACCAAAAAATCGTACATACGCGGTTTTGCCTTTTGGCCAGAGATTATGTATATATACAGATATATAGTATATACATAATAGATAGACGTATTGTGCAGTATAAACCAAACACTCCCCTTGTCTCGTTGATAATGCTAATATTGGTGCTGCTCGCAAAAATCGTATTTTTGTCCTACCCCCTACAAAATTGCTGCTTTTCATGCATGTAAATCGGTTGTAAAATGGCGCTAAAGTAATTTTAACGTCGGCTTAGAACGTGCGAAAAAGTCAAATTATTTCATACTAGCTTTCAACCGCGACTTTATCCGCGTGGAATCAGCATGAACAATTATTGATATAATTGATTAAAAAATTCATAAGCAAAACTCTAATCTAAAACAGCCCTCTAAACAATGTTTTTTGTTTTACCATCTTTTGCAAAAAGTCAAAAACAAAAGGACTTTGTGGATTCGATACACGTGAGCAAACAGCTGATACAGCTGGCCGTGCTAAACGTCGAGAAATTTTAGTCCGAAACAATTTGAAAATGGTTGTTTTAATTGCATAAATATTTCCATTTTTTAACACCTAAACAATTCATAAATACGCTATTTTATAAAAAAAACGTGATTAAACGAAATTGTACGTACGTCAGTACCCGTTGCTTCCACCATAAATAAATGCCACCAAAGAAGCGCATTATTGCTAGTAACCAGACCACGGCAAGTATCGTATCTCGGTTTTTGTTTAAATTTTAAAGAAATACAATATACAAAGGCCTCTAGAAGCCGTATGTTGGGTTGCAGAAAGGATTGTCAAAAAAATGTATTTGACAATAACCTTAGATTTCTATAATTACAGTTTCCATACATAAGGAACAGTAATGCTGGGTTGCAGAAAGGATTGTCAAAAAATTTGATTTGACAATGACCTTACATTGTGAACCTACATATTGTTCCATATGAAAAGCATTGTAGAGTTTCAAATCGGTCCTGCTCGAAAAATAATTGATCTATTGAAACGATATTTTTCTTAAACTGTGTATACATGTATTCAGCATCGTTTTTTGTACAGTTTCCACTTCGAAACAATTTTTTTTTACGCATTTTGATCAAATTTTAGCTTGGAAAGCGATATTTTTCTATGTAGAACAATCATTTGTTTTTGTGCGGGTACCATGTAATGTCCTGGATGACAGGGAGTTTGATTACAACATTAGGCTGTTCCTGATGTATGGAAACTGTAATTATATGATCACAATCTAAGGTCATTGTCAAATCAAATTTTTTGACAATCCTTTCTGCAACCCAGCATAAGTGCCGTATTCAAACTCCCTGTTATCTAGAATATTAGATTGTATTCACAAAAAAAAATAATGATTATTCTATATAGAAAAAGACCGCTTTTCAAGCAAAATTTCGAACACAATGCGTAGAAAAATGTTGTTTCGAAATGGAAACTGTACAAAAAACGATGCCAAATACATGAATACACAGTTTAAGAAAAATATCGTTTCAATCGATTAATTATTTTTTGAGCAGGATCGGTTTTAAACTCGACTATGCTTTTCATATGGAGTTCACAATTGTCATTGTCAAATCATATTTTTTGACAACCCTTTCTGCAAACCAGCAGTAGTGTTGCAGACCGCAGTGGCATTGCATTAGAGGCGAGAGAGCGGCCTTTATTTTACAAAATGAAAACACCGAGCAGTGTAGCGTAGTGGTGAGAGTACTAGACTCGCATTCGGAAGGTTCCGGCTTCGAATCCCAGCGGGGGCAGATCTGACTGGGACTTTTTCCTGCTGCTTCTCGCCGAGAAACGGTAATTCCTGTATCGGACATCTTGGTTTTCCTCAATAATTCCAGATAAATATTGAGATTGTTCCTTATTCAAGGCCGTGGCCGATTTCCTGTCAAACTCCTATGCTCAAAATTTGCCTATCTTATCCTAATTTCCTAAAAAAATCCTTCATTCGCCCATTGTTATTAATTAAGATGAGTCGCAACACTGGCAATTTAAGATGGTTGATAATGTTAACGGGAAGTGTTAGATGGAAAATAGTAATGGTGCGAATGGCATCTGTTATGACTTATGACATAAAGTCGAGAAAGGGGCGTTAAACGCATTATTCTTATTAACAAATGAAAACGGTGCTTAAATATGGTGAAGAGTTTCACGAGCGACAATTTTAGAGGGCGGCTCCCCCTAGTCTCGTATTTTCTCGCCAGTGCAGCAACAAACTCTATTGCAATAAACGTGGAAGCATACCATAATATTAAGCTCAATTCCATTTCCAATAAATAGTGTGGATTCTTCCATATCCTCTCTATGCATACCGAATAGTTGTGTCCAGGCATTAATCAAGTGTCGTTTTTATACTGGAGGCCATTGACATCGAAAAATAAGTCAATAATTCAAAAAGGATTTTTAATAGTGCAAACGACATTGTCTGTACCCTGTTTTTATGGTAGAACAGTGATTCTCAACTTATACCTCATGTCAAGTTTGGTCTATTCCTACAATATTTTTTTAGTTTATCAAAACGCTGCTAAAACGTATAGGCAAGGAACTTGGCATAATTTCTACATTTCAATTATTTTAGTTTTGACGAGGACTTGGCCCTTTTTGTCACATTTATGTTTTAAGTGGATTTTATTTCCTCAGGCTAAAAGTTTCCAGCCAATTGGGCGACGGGACCATTCCAACTTCAAAAATGTTGACATTTGATTATAATAAAGAAAATGAAATTTCTGATATCGCGTGAGGTGACGCGGGTAATGGTTAGTATTCAATATGACATTTGCTATTCGTTGCCATGGTTACTTAGATAATAATGTTCCACGTCAAAAATTAATCAAAGTATGCCGAACTAGTTTATTTCTGACAGATCCATAAAACAAAAGAGCGGCTGATTTTTTGTTTTTTAAATATTTCCAAAACTATAAAATTTAGAAAAATATATTTTTCACAAAACTTTCTTGAAAAAATAAATAGAATAACAAGCCGTTAAGAAAAGTATACCATTATTATATAAAAAACACAGTTTTTGTATATATCTCTTCTGCGCATGCGCCGATTTTATCCAAAAACAATAGGGCTCTTCATATTTGCATACCAAACATCCTCCCAAAATTTGATTTCAATCCGCTCATCCGTTTGACTTGTATCGTGCTCACAGACAAACAGATATAGTTTTTCCAAAAATATGTTTTTTGGATTCGGGGGACCTCAAAACGGAAAGATATTGTAAATTTTTTGAAAATTGATTTTTGACCTAAACTAGACGTACCATTGAACATAATGTCTCATTTCATTTATTTAAAGAATTACAGCGAATAATAATCATTTATCGTTAACGAAACAATCGGTGTTTGTTATTTGTTTTTTGACGTGATAACGTCTTATAAATTGATGAATCACCAATATTATAAATTGATAAAACACCGGCTGCATGTTCGAAAAAGTGTAACGTAACGTTCCTAACGTTCCGCCTGACCCTGTGCGTGCTTTTTGCTAATTTCTCGCTCAATTTAAATCAGATCGGTTTGAAACCAGTCTTAAACGAAAGAGGAGAACATTTTACATAGATTTCGTATAACAGAATTTGCCTAAACAGTTTTTTTATACAAATTTATATAGAAAAATATTTTATACAAATTTATATAGAAAAATAGCTGTATAAATGCAATGTTGTGTAATGCATGGCGCGACGCGGTCGGTTGTCTTTGTTTGCCGTACATGGAAATTAGAAGCAAACGTATGTCTTGTCTTAACATGAAAACAGCTGCATTTCTAATGTTTAATTCAATTTTTTGACATTAGTATATTGTGAAATGCAAAGCCTTCTAAGTTAAGTATTGGAATAACTAATTATTATTAGAACATAATACTTTGTAAGTTGCAAACGTCACTTTTGACATTTCTTATCATTCCGACACCAAGGATAAGCGGATTGAAACCAAATTTTGGGAGGTTTAGGTTATGTATTACGGAATACGTTATCACGTAAAACTATCGTCCGTAAACCGACTTTACAGACAACCATTTTTAGCTACTTGAGCTTTCATCTGTTAAAATGTTTTAGTGAGCTAAAATTTCATTTTAATGTTTCATAATTCTAAAATTAGCGTTCGATTAACAATTTTGAGAAATAGTTTGAAGAAAATGTTATAAGACTGTTTTTAATGGTTCAGTAAGAAGGACACATGTATTACTTATATATTTTTTATTTTTTTTTTTATTAAATGGTTGCGACATTTTGTCACTAACACCCACTAGTACATAGTTTCTTATATTTAATTATTATCGAAATGTATATTGAATATTAATTAAAATTTTCTTTTATTTACAGATCATTATGCTCGGCTTGAAATTTATCTTGGTAAGTAATGTAACATATTAAACGCCCTACATTTCCAAAATTATTTATATTTATAAATACATTTTCTATAATAATGGATTATGCATCTAGTGCAAGATGACGAATAATTTACTACACTTCAAGTAACTGAGCTAATATTTCTTTGTTCTTGAAGTGCAGAGCATACTAATTTAGTTTCGAAAATATGATTTTGCTGTCTACGTAAAGTCCCCTTTTATTTCTATAGTCTGTATAAAACTGCATTCTCTTCTATTTTCTTTAGTGCTGTCGTTTTAGAGTCTAAGTTATTACGAGTATAGCATTAACATAAATAATATAATCATATTTTTTTATGATGGCGCGGCGCGAGGTAACTTTAGTTCGATATTTTCTACAATCCTGTTTCAAAGTCAGAATACTTTTGCAAGCTTCATAAGAGAAATAGCAAGGGAAAACTCCATTATGGTAATTCTCTAGCATCGTGGATTATCTGTATAAGAAAACACGTAACGTTTCGGGAATACATTTTTCACTCAGTGCACCTATTGAAAATCTTTTGAAAACAAATTTAACTTGAATTTGTATCTTATTTTTTGTTCAGTTTACTATAGATAGACAGATCGTAGATTATATAAAAAAATTGAAATGTAAGCCTTAGAAGAAAGCAATGTAGAAAATAAAAAAAATATATATTCGCCGAGGTGGGGCTTGAACCCTAGACCCTGGCATTAAGAGTCTTACACTCTACCGACTGTGCTATCCGGGCTTGTACTCTTGACGCGCTAATATTGCAGTATTTAGTTAAAGCATTTCACCTGATAATATTTGTCGGACGGACTAATTTTGAGATACAACTTGCAACATTTTTCATTTATTTCCGCTCCAATTGGTCGTAGCGTAATATTATAAAGCCTATAGCAGGCCTGGGTAAATGGTGACCCGCGGGCCGGATCCGGCCGGCAGCGCAATTTTATCCGGCCCGCGAAACATTTTAGAAAATTTAAGAAAAAAAATAGTAGCGGAAATGCGGGGACCTTTTTTTTTTGCTCTCCTAATGCGGAAATAGAATGTGAGGATCTTTTTTTCTGCAAATTTTTGGCCCGCGGTGAAATTTTCGTCAGCCATCCGGCCCGCGGTCAAATTTTCATCAGCTATGTGGCCCGCCGATCAAAAGATTTGCCCGCCCCTGGCCTATAGCCTTCTTTGATAAATGGGCTATCCAACAAAATTTTTTTTTCAATTCGAACCAGTAGTTTCTGAGATTAGCGCGTTCAAACAAACAAACAAACTCTTCAGCTTTATATATTAGTATAGATAAAGAATTTTTAACTTCCCGCTATAAAAATTAATGATTTTCAGAAAAATCGGGAAGTTATTGTTTTCACCCCGATTTTCGAAAGTCGAGTTTTCGTCAGATCTCGACGTTTTGAGGTTCTAGGAAGCTATTCTGAATATTTTGGCGAAGATGTCCGCAGAGCTGTATAATACTTAATACTTTTGAATGGAGAGTCCGATTGAAAGGCCGTTTGCGGCATATGACGTGACTTTGCTGATTTCCTGATAATTTAGAATGGTTTAGTTCAATAGATTTTGATAAATCTAAAAAATACAGGCGACATCTAAACAACAGTTGATAGGTTGTTTTTCTCTTTGCTGCCGCCCGAACGTACGTACTTCCAGCATAAGTGCGTGTAATCCCACCAATGCGTAAACGTTACATACTTTCGGCGTCAATTGTAAGGCAGAATTACAATTGATGCCGAAAGTATGTACTTTCGATCGAGGTATGAAGAATAGTATATTACACCACAGGGACCGAAAGTGTGATATTCTTGCCCTGCGCGCCATGACGCCTGAGGCGAAGCCAAGGGCATCATGAAGCGCAGGGCAAGGTTATCACACCTTCGGCCAGTGTGGTGTATACTATTTTTCTTCATACCTCAGTCGTAAGCACGCTTATTAAATACTTTAATTTTAATTACGTATTAATTACATAAAAACACAGATAAATTCCAAGCAAACTTTGAGCTTATACGTAAAAACACAAATCACAGCTGTTCGCGGTTATTTGCTAAAATATAATAGGGTTGCTATGGAAACGACATCTAAACAACAGTTAATTGGTTGTTGCACATACCGCTAAACTAGCGGTATGTGCTTTATTATCGCTTTGTGCGTCAGAGCTGACTTTCGTTCATATAAGAAGTTATATCTAAGTAAATTTCACACGAAATCCATTCAAATTGAAGCTTTTTGAAAAGAGGAGATTCTAATCTATAAAATAGAACCATTTTTAAATCAATTTGAGTTCATAAATACTATTAAAATTGTAATTGAAAATCACAAACAGCAGTTGTCGGTTGGTCTGTACGTATGTACGTACGTACGTACGTATGTACGTACGTACGTCACGACTCTACAGATCGCAATTTTGGTCGGATTGCCTTGGGTTATATTTTATTCACTTTGTTTACTATCAGACCAGAACCCTATTTAAATTCACTAAAATGTGTTCAGTAGTTTAATTTTTATAAACAGTTTTTTTTTATTATTTTTGACAGCTTATAGTTTAAAAACAATATAATAAAATTGCTGTGCAAATATAGTGTAATCCATAAAACAAGTGCTACACTTGTATACCGTGATAACACCACTACACGTATTAGGCAGCCGTGGCGCAATGGTTATGCCGTTGGATCCCCAAGGGCAAGGTCCTGGGTTCGAATCCTTACGATATCATTGATTTTTTTCTTTTTTTTTTCTTTTTATTTTGTTTTATTTTATTCCACTTGATATTAATTATATATTATATTATGTATAGTTCTTAATTTTTTTTATTTTTGCAAACTTAAAAAAAAATATTTTTTCAATTTTTAATTATTTATTTCTTTAAATTTTTAAATCTTGTTAAATTTATTAAAAATATTTTTTAATTGTTATTTTTTTATCATACAGTGGAAAACTTGCGGGATGTGCACTTTTGGTTTTGCCAACTATTTTTGCTTTACGACCGCCAGAACGTACGAACTTTCTGAATTGTAGCGTGTAATCACACCAAGTAGTAAATGTTAGACCTTACAATTGGTGCCGAAAGTATGTACTTTCGATCGAGGTATGAAGAAGAATATTTTTTTTGTCAAAATCGTTATTAACGTAAAGCTACTAATTTAACAACGTATCTCTGAATTTATTGTCATGCACAACGAATAAAAAAAGTAAATTGCATTTAGAAAACGAAAAAAATGTTCGTTTGGACAGTTGAAACACCCTTCGGAAAGAAGGGGGCACATCTTGCATTGTGTGTGTGTGTGGAGTTGAGGAGTGCAATAGGTCCCGTGAGACTACCGGGTTGCTGATCAACGTGACCTATGATCCCTTATACTGACTCTTTACGTCTACCCATCAATATACGGAACCAAAACCTCTACGCCTTGTGTATTGCTCTTTCTTATATGACGTGTGTTTCTGAACCTTGATCTCAAGAGTCAATGCTTTCATTGCCCAAACTGTCGGGGGAATTCCTCTTTTGTGAAATGACGAAAATTGAGAAGCTCAATTCTGCTATATATATATTTACGTCGTGTATTTTTCTTAAGATTTATTACACATCTGTCGTATTAAGCCAAAATGTTTTATAACAAATTTTGCGTTGAAATAATAATGTAATCAATCAGTTTGCTAATGGTCAGTAGTGATGTGTCCACATGACTCTTTATTGGGGGATAGCTCCGTGCGCTCCACTCACTAAAAAGATTCGCTCAGAGCGAGTCGTTCAAAGGAGCGACACTAGACAGTACGCACTACACAAGAGTGCAGACTGCAGAGGTGTGAACTGTCATCATACATGCTCAGGAGTCATGTAGCATTGCACAATGCACAGCACAATACACACACTCAGCTCTGAGCTCATTTTATTATAATTCTGTTCTTATAATATTCACATCATATTATTATTATTATATTATTATTATTATTATTATTATTATAATATTATAAATGCGAATGTAAGTTTGTTTGTTACGCTTTCACGCAAAAACTACTTAACCGATCATCATGAAACTTTGCACATACACTCTTGAAGGTATTAGAAGTAACATAGGATACTTTTTATTAAAAAAAAATAAAAATTTTTTACGAAAAATAAGAAATGTTATCATTTTCATATTATAAATGCGAATGTAAAATTGTTTGTTACGCTTTCACGCAAAAACTACTTAACCGATCATCATGAAACTTTGCACATACACTCTTGAAGGTATTAGAAGTAACATAGGATACTTTTTATTAAAAAAAAATAAAAATTTTTTACGAAAAATAAGAAAATTGTTTGTCAAAATATGTGCAATACCTCAACCCCTGATATGCATGTCAAAAGTCGATTTCCATCTCAATCGCGGGCCTAGCCGCGGGTAGCGGCTAGTTTTGGATAAACTATAAAGTATAATAAAAGCTTAACAATAATAATGTTTATTGTTACAATATTATATCTTTGTCAACGACGTCAATGTGAATGGTTTAAGTCACAGTAAACAGTGTGTCATTCAACATTAAACGACTCAGCAAAGATAACTCCGTACGTGCAAAGTTCACTAGTGTATCTGTGCCCTGTGCTGTGTGCGCTCTGCAAATGTACGAATGCAACAGTATAGAATAGCTCAGCACAGAGCAATGGCGCTCGGAGTGAGTCATTCACAAAAAAAAGAGCGACTCGCTCCGCTCATTATGAACGACTCGCTCAGGAGTGACACATCACTAATGACCAGCCGCATGCTATTTTTAACGCTACTGAAAAGTTATTGGTTCCAGGCCGAGTTTTGAAAACCGATATTGACATTTTGAGGTTTTAGGAAGTACTTCTGAATATTTTTGGATAGACGTCCTTATGTTCGTACGTTAACCGATTGAGATTGGGCTTTCGGCATTCGAAAGGGTTTAATCACACTTAAATCTGATTACAATTTGGAGTCAATCTATCGAATAGTTTTCTAGTTATTCTAAAGCGAATCAAACGATTGAGATCAGGTTTGCGGCATTCGAAAGGGTTTATTGACTAATTCATTCTAAATCTGCGTAAATTTAGTAGCTAAATGTGTCTGAACAAAGAAAATTTAGTCAAGGAATAATAATAATTATCTATAGTAACTGTATGGAGGCGCCACAAGCGATACGTATAAAATCAGGGATTCACTATTATAACAGTGAATTTTACTTGAATTCACTATTCCGGAAGTGAAGCTATTTCAAATAGTGACATTTTCACTATTTCAGTTTTAGAGAGTAAATTTATTAGTGAAAATTCACTAATTTGTTGTTAAAATCACTGATTATATTATCGAGTGAATCTTACGCAATTAGTGAAAATTTCACTAATTCATGTTTAGAGAGTACATCCGAAATTTCCATCCGATATTTTCGTTTATCGGATCACTACAGTTTTCTATTTCAGAAATATTTTAATATTTAAGAATCATAATTCTATAAAAAAGGCCACGTTGATGATATATAAATTCGGTCATTAACCATTATTTAACATTCGTATATACCTACCTATATCCGGTTATTGGGAATATCGCAAACACATTTTCCCATCGTGTGTTTATCGTTGACAATGCATTTCTGTGTAGGTAAAAACTTTTCATAATACCCATCGTATAGATACCCTTAAATTTGAATATTTTTTGTTACTCAAAACTTATACTACCGGAATAGAAGACTGGTATTGAACAAAACATTTCACACATTTTAATGAATCTCTTTTATAGCAGTGCTTCTAAACATGTTCGATCTAATCGATCGATCAACTAAAGTCTAGTTCGCACATCTAAACATAAATCAGTGATTTTTCACTATTTACAAGTGCATATTCACTATTAATTTGTCAATGCTATAGAATCATAACACGCAGAATTAGTGAATACTCACAATTTGAATTAGTGAATATAAAAATGCACTAATTATATAAGTGACCATTAAATGTCATCTGACATCAACAATTTTTTTACAGATTTTTTTTAATCTTTATTCATTCGTTATTTTTACTAAATAGTATGATTAACTATTATATTTTTACAAGTCGATTAAAAAATGAATACAAACTAAAGAAAAAGAATTAGATAATTCGCGTCAAAAAACATACCTAACCTTAATTCATTGTTAGTTATGATCCTATGCCATTGACTATAATTTAAAATCGGTATAAAAACAATAGTATACACGCAATGCTTTACTCTGAATTAATGAAAATATAATTAATAATAATAATAATAATAATCATATATATTAATACGCTAAGGTTAAAGATGCTTGCCTCCCTTTTTAGAAAAAACCTCACAATTTCTCCACATAAATTATATATCATTTTACAGATAATTGCTTGCTCTACTGACATCGACAACTAAACAATTTATTATTGCTTTTGTTTTTGTAAATTAATTAAAATACAGCAACGCTGAACAACGTCTGCCATCTGACGTTGAAACAGCGAGCAACGCTGAACAACGTCACAGCAATGCTGCATGATGCCATCTGACGGCTTAGCTCAACACTTTTGCTACTTGCGCCTCTATATGACAATTTTAGTAAAATATTTCTTCGATCTGTCATCTGAGCTTCATATTGTAATACAACAAAAAGAAGAACGTTATAAGCAGTGTGCAAAATTAGAAACGAATTGAATACCTGCAATCATATTTAAAAAATAATTTTGTAAAGTGATAATTATTATATTTATTTAGTGCGAATAATTCGCACAGGTCACACTAGTTAATAATAATAATTGAATCAATAAAGACATTATTATTATTATTAAATTGAACGAATTTACGAGCAAAATAGACGTTCACGCGAGCGAAGCCAGTATGTAATAAAATTATAAGCGGTGATCCCGGCATTCTCAAAGGTGTTATGTAATTATATAGAATCGAATACGATGACAGCTACACATAACCTCAAAAAAATTCAACAAAAGAGACTAGAATATAGCTGACATAGTGAATCTTCAATCTTTGCGTCACTTCCGTGACATGTCACTGATCAAATGTGTAGAGTGATTAGCAGCAAAAATGTTTACATAATATTATATCAACAGATTTCGTTAAATTAAATACCAACAACTTTTAAGGTGTTTTGTGCTAATATTTATTTTTGAAAATTGCTCACTTAAAATAAAAGTAACGGATTAAATAGAGCCGACTTACATTACCCCGGAAGCGATTCGATTCGGAATATCTCAAGTAAAATCCTCTGTGAGACATCTAATTAATTTAATTATTGGGGCGGTAAAGAAGCGCGAGTGCTTTTAACCATTTTCAGTTAAAAGGTAATTTACTCTTAATAGAAAATAGCTTTTATGTATGAAGAGCATTATGTAATTGACGAACCCTAATAAAATGTATGCAGAATCGTATTATCAACTTATAAAGAAGCATGCTTATACGGCGTTATCCAAAAATGCAATCCGTAGACGCAAGACCTTCAAAAATTTTTTTAAATGTACAGAATGTTTCAAAATTTTATTTTAAAAATATGTTGATACATATGGAAAAGGTCATTTTAAATCGATTCCGACCATCCGCTAATTTGTATCTCGTTTAGTTTCGGAGATAGAGCCAATTTTACTTGTCAAAATTTTTATACATTTTAAACCGTCATAACTTCTAAACTAATCGATTCAGCGTATTTGTTTCTATAAGACACGTCAATATTAAGCACATCTGAGATATTTATATATTTTTCCAAATATCGTAAATCTTTTCATGTTTTGATGCGTTTTGCAAATCAGCTAATTTTTAAGGCACTAAACGATTTTTGGTGCGTTTTATATTAACAGAACTTATATCAAAAATCAAGCTGAATCGATTCCGACAATCCGCAACTCTGTATCACTTTTAATTTCAGAGATATGAGCATTTATTTATATTATTAGAGACAAACTTAAAAACGACTAATGATACAGAGGTGGGGGTGGTCAGAATGGATTCAGCGCGATTTTTTCTATAAGAATAACCTCAGTTGTAACTTGTAAACCGTATGTAGTAAACAATATGGTAACAGATTTCTGGCTTTTTTAATAACGGAAAAAGTAAGAAAAGGGTGTCCTTCTTACAAAATTGAAAATTTTTTGTAAAATAAGTTCGCTCTGTTTCGTTTGATATTATACATACTTATGGAAAAAATTAGTGTTGGGCGATTATGAATGATATAATCGAAATATCTCGATTATGGCCGAATAATCGATCATTCGATTATGGCAACCGAGATATCATTCGCTTGAATCGATTATGAAATATGAAATGAATATTAAATCCCGACACAGTAGGTACTATTGCTATGTCCATTGTCGATATTAATGTGATATATCGATATATCATTCGGTTTCTGCTTTAAATCAAATTCCTAAAAAATTTTTTTTATGACATTAAGGATTTTTTAAATTTTAATGTTTAACTCATGTAAATTGACGATGTATCCATCTAGGGCATAACAAATATATTTCTATTTCTATTCGATCATACCAGGGATTGTGTTAAGTAATATTAACAAATCGAAATTGCAAAGTTTGAACATAATTTATAATCGATATTTTGAATGATCATTCGCTTATACTGTAAAAGTAAATAAAACGAAATTAATATAATTGCCAAGTTTGCGCATCATTCATAATCAATAATTCGAATGATCATTCGAATCATTCTTAATCGATAATTCGAGTGATCATTCGAATCATTCATAATCGATAATTCGAATGATCATTCGATTATAAAAACCGATTATTTCGGTTCATTCGATTATTGAAATATATCGATTATGCCCAACACTAGAAAAAATCATTCTGAATCGATTCCAATCATCCGCAACCCTGTATCTCTTTGAGTTTCGGAGATATAGGCAATTTTAATTGTTCAAATGTTTATACATTTTAAATTATCGTAACTCTAAACTAATCGAGATACGAATTTGCGCTTAGGCCTAATCGATTCAGCGTACTTTTTTCTATAAGACACGACAATATTAAGTTAATCTGAGATATGTCTTTATTTTTCCAAATATCGTAATTCTTTTCATGTTTTGATGCATTTTGCTAATTCGGAAATTTTTAAAGCACTAAGCGATTTTTGTCCCGTTTTATATTAAACGGCTAATGATACAGAGGTGGGAGTGGTCTAAATCGATTCAGCTCGATTTTTTCTATAAGAATAACCTCAGTTATAAGTCGTATGTAAACAATATGTCACAGAGTTCTGGGTTTTTTTAAAAACGGAAAAAGTAAAGAAAGTTGATATTAGAATTCAAAAAATTTAATATGAATGAAATGCATTTTGGTATTAATATTTTAATGTACATTTAATATGTACATATACATTTTCATTACGTTCTTTTTTCCATACCTCTCTGTATATAAGGTCATAAAGCTTTGCTCGGAACGTATCAAACTTGAAGTCTAAAGCCAAAAGCTCATATAAGCGACGCGTCTAGAGTAGCGTCGTGGGATAATCCGCGCACCATTTTTTCTAATTTGTAAATTCACGTAGATGTAAGCTTATATGCAGTCGCAGAGCTGTAGTTTTTCACGCTTTAAAACAATGAATACTTATGTTTAAATACAGTCTGATGTTTTTATAGCGGAACCAAACGAATCAGCGAAAATGTTCATAATTTTATACCAAATAATTCCAAAATATATTTTGTTTCTTTATAACAACGTTGTCATATAGACCAGTAAAATGACGAAGTCAGTTTCCACTAATTAGAAAATTAGTAGAACTTTTCCATGATTACAATCACGAATTCAAGAGAACAATTATAAACCAGCTTTGATCTTTTATTCCTTACACATTTCTAAACAAATATTTTTCTTTTTGTTTTCTCATTTAACAATTCGTTCACCAAGAAAACAAAACCGTGATACATATCCATGTCAATAAAAAAATATATTATTTAAAAATGCAAATGTTGGCACATTTATTGTGATGTAGTGTTGACCTTTTATTTACATATCCTCTCTTTGTCACGCAAATCGCGTATTAAATACTGCCTACCTTTCACTAACTGCTTGGAAAATTATACACTAGAGCAGATTGTTTTAAGCGAACTAGTTTGAAACTTTGAATTAAATCGACCAACTATAATCCATTCAAATTAGGGAACTTGAATGAAATAATTCACATTAATCTCAAATTTTGTACACAAAACCCGGAACACTTACATAATCCAACCGCGTAACATTTAATTCAATCGTGAATTTCTTAACCGTGCATAGAAAAATACATTTTTTAACATTTTCTTGCATATAAATCAGAGTTGTCAGTGTGCTAGCCTTTGGATCATACTGTCGTGGGTTCGAATCCCACCTCTGCTCATAGATATTTTGTATTTGTCGTTTAGACCCAGCTTTGATATTTAATTATACTGGCTAGATATCAAGAGGTAGTACCACCCCCAAGTGATATTCTCTTGTATATGTGCATATGCTCTATATATATGTGGATATCTAATTGGATATACCTTAAAAAAATCAGAGTTCTCAATGAATCAAGTTTTAAACAGATCTTTGAATATAGTCGAGCGTACAGCAATGTAATCTATTGTGAAAAATAACTCTAATAATTTAGAGTGATGATGATCCTGTTTAAATGTTGTAAGATTAAAGGATGAATCCTGGTGGCATAGGATCGATGAACTAAGCAAATACTGAAGGTTTTTTTATTGCATTTTATTGTCTGACGTTTCGGCAAACTTTATGCCATCTTCGGAGAAACGTCAGACAATAAAATGCAATAAATAAACCTTCAGTATTCGCTTAGTTCATCGATTCTATGCCACCAGGATTCATCATAATCTTACAACTACAAATTAAGTATAGATTATATACTTAATATTATAAAGAGAAAAGATTTGTATTTTTGTTTGTAATGAATAAACTCAAAAACTACTGAACCGATTTTAAAAATTCTTTCACCAATAGAATACTACATTATCACTGAGTAACATGGGCTATATTGTTAATCGAGTTAAATTCGGAATCCCTACAAAAACTCCAATAATGTAACCCAAGGCGTAAAAAATATATGTCAGTCTGACAAAAACTTTTGAACGGTAACTCCCATGATTTATTTTTTAACTTGTATTTTGAGATTTATCAAAACCTATTGGGCCGAATCATTCCAAATTTTCAGGAAGTCTAAGTTCAGCAAAGTCGCGCCAGATGCCGCAAACCGCGTTTCAATCGGACACTTCGTTCAAAAGTAATAAGAGGTCTACATACACACAAATACCCTACGGACAACATCGCCAAAATTGCCAGAATAACTTCCTAGAACCTCAAAACGTCGAGATCTGACGAAAACTCGATTTTCTAAAATCAGGATGTAAACAATAGCTTCCCGATTTTTTATTGATTGCTGGAAGTTCAAAATCGTAGTTCGGCTTCAGACTTGGTCACAAACTTTGCCTTCGGTCGGACTCTTACAGTTCCGATTGAAGAACCCTGTTTATAGATCGTACTTTCCGGTCGTTCTGTTCGCTCAATCTATTCACGGTGTTTGTTTGAAGAATGGATCTCTTGTTCATTATAGTTGAAGAATTGCACGCAGGTAAAAATAAAAACTGCACACAAAAGACAGGGGATGTATACCCAAATATCTGAGATCAGGTAAATCTAAAAGACCTTGGGATTAAAAAGAATAAACTATATAAAGGCCGCTGCACACGAGGCTAGAACGCTGTCAGGAGTTCTGCTAGCCGGCAGGCTGGGTACGAAGCTAGAAATGACGTCACTGCGGGCTGGCCTGCTAGCTCACAAGATTGGTTTTAAAATTAGAACAGGGGCTATTTTCCCTGCTAGATCTGCTGCTAGGTAAGAGCAAGAAAGCAGTATCTTGTCACGTGGGCGGCTTGAACAAACGCCCACAAACCAACATGGCGTCATTCTGCTCAGAGTCAGACAGCAGACGACACGTTTTGCTCTGTGTTTATATTTGAACTGTCGCTGCGCGCGCACCGGATCTATCCACAAATCAAGCTTGAAAAGTAGTCTCGTGTGAAGCGAGCACTTAACAGCAATCAAGAAAACGAGCGCTAGAAAACTAGTAGGCGAATTTAGCTAGGAATCTAGCAGCGTTTCTAGCCTCGTGTGCGGCGGCCTTAATTTAGCTAGGAATCTAGCAGCGTTTCTAGCCTCGTGTGCAGCGGCCTTAAGTCTAAAGAAAAAAAAATACGTTACCTAGTGTCACAGTTGAATTGGTTTTTGCGCTTTTGTGCAATTAATATACATCCGATTTTTTGCACAAAGATACGTACGTTAAAAAAAATATTTCCTTTATTTCGTTTGTTTGTACAGTTTATTATTACATGCTTTACCCTCTGATACGTTTCTTGGTTAAATGCGCAATGCGTATTTTTTATTTTTTTTTCTATGACAAAACATCACAACACAATAATATTATTAAGTAAAAAAATCAACAGTATGAAAAGATTATTCAACACTGAAAAACTAAAGTTCATGTTCATGTCTGTTTTTAATCCTTTGTTAAATCACTTTTTTGAAATATTTTAGTAATAGTTGTGCCCGCGACTCCGCTAACATGGCCATAGAAGCCTCTTGAAATAATTCAATATAGACAGAAAGAATGAAATTCAACTATTATGTCTAATCATTCAAATCGCTTCGTGATGAAAAATCAAACAATAAAAATACTTACTTGAAGTTCCTTCAAAAAAATTCACTGAAAATCGAAAAATAATAAAGTTTAATAATAATAATAATAATAGCCAAATTTGAACAATATTGTTCAAATTTGGCAATTATATATAAAAATGTACAGTTCAAATCATTTAAAAAAGGGGAATTCAATGTTACATTAACAAATGTAATACACCATCCGAAAGTAGACATTTTAACGAAGAAAACCCCATACTACGATTTTTGAAAATCTGAAGTTTTTACATTACTTTTTTAGGTTGAAGTTAGGGGTAATTTTTCGGTTTTTTGTTAATATTGCATTGGCAAATTAATTTAAGGTAAGTCTCCTGAAAATTTCATGAAAAAGAACATTTTTGCAGGAGAAAAAAATTAAAAACGAAAAACACTGTTTTTTAGATATTTCTCTGAATCTTCACGGTAATGTGAAAAAATTATATTCATAAAAGTTGTAGATCCTTTTAATACCTACAACATTGCCATACAACATTTTTCAATTGGAGGTCAACTTTCGCCGGAAATAACGAAAAACCGCGTTTGACCCCGGCACTTTACGCATTTGAATTTTTGGTTTCTGTATTTCTGACGGCAGTTTCTTCCCTTCCTCATCATTCGTCAAAAGCTAACTTCACTGGTCTATAAGTTCATGCCGACTTGAAAACTTTATTATTGTTCGCTTTTAGTGAATTTCGATGCAAATACGAGTTTTTTTAAGCAGCTGTCATTTCTACAAAAAAATGTTGAAAATTTTTATCCTACGTCACATTGTAGCTATTATCCTTCTAAATAATATAAAATTACCTCATAATCAAACTTTTCCTTTCTTATTGACAAAAAAACAAATACGAAAGGACATTGACCTTAAGAAAAGTGGTGTGAGTGTAATAGCTTAAATTTGCGTACCCGTTGAATTTCCATTTCTTACCAGATTTGCTACACGAATACCAACCCGTACCAGCAATCATCAAACATGTAATGTACCTATACACAGAAGTTCTTAATACTATTTTTTTTTGCAATTTGCGCATTGCACAGTTTTACATGAAACAGATATTTTTTCGATTTATTGGTGACCAGAAATTCTAACCTGCTTCAGTACTACAAAGGACTTATGTTACATTTTTAGTCTCCCAAAAAAGACTACTCACACTTATCAAGTACGGACCATAAAAGCCTGTTCGTGAATGTACTCATGTTTTTTAACGGAGTAGCGCACATTAGACCAGCACCTGTGATCACAGTGACTGTTATTTCGGTTACACAAAAATCACAGTGAAAAATCATCGTGAATTTGTCACGTCGATCCCGACCGAGCAAACACTCGGTCGGACGTTGCGTCGGAGCGCCCGTCGTAATTTCGGTGACATGGAACAACATACGTTACTTTGGAACGTAGTTAGTTCTTGTCAGATCACAGTGATCTAGTGATGTGTCGCTCCTGAGCGAGTCGTTCATAATGAACGACTCGTTTCTCGGAGCGGAGAGAGTCACTCTTTTTTTGTGAATGCTCACTCTGAGCGCCATTGCTTTATGCTGAGCTATTCTGTACTGTTGCATTCGCACATTTACAGAGCGCACACAGCGCAGGCCACAGAGCCACTAGTAAATTTTGCACGTACGGAGTTATCTTTGCTGAGTCATTTAATGTTGAATGACACACTGTAAGTGTAATAGTACTTAGTTTACAGTGACTTAAAACATTCACATTGACGTCGTTGACAAACATATAATATTGTAACAACAAACATGATTATTCAAATCTTTGATTAACGTCTGATTAGAACTCTTCAATAAATAAAATTATCGACCAATTTTTCAGACAATATATTAACAAAAAAAATAGATAATTAACACATTAACGTTTCGATCCGGATCGAAACGTTAATGTAATAATTATACTTATTTTCTTTTTTTTGATAATATTTTGTCTGAAAAATTGGTCGATAATTTTACTTATTAAACATTATTATTGTTAAGCTTTTATTATACTTTATAGTTTATCCGAAATGCGAATAATATAAAATCAGAATCATATTAAAATGAGCTTAGAGCTGAGTGTGTGTATTGTGCTGTGCATTGTGCAATGCTACATGACTCCTGAGCATGTATGATGACAGTTCACACCTCTGCAGTCCGCACTCTTAGTGCGTACTGTCTAGTGTCGCTCCTTTGAACGACTCCATCTGAGCGACTCTTTTTAGTGAGCCGGGCGCACGGAGCCAGCTTCCAATAAAGAGTCATGTGGACACATCACTACAGTGATCATTTTAGACGACTGGTCACAGTGAATTTTTCAACGTGAAGTTATTTATTCCTCAACTCTAGTGGCCAGTATGGGTCAGTTGGAGAATGTCTACCGATGCAACTGTGAAATCGAAAACAATTAAGTCATTGAGCCCGTGGAGAAAATTTTCAATTTTTTTCTTTAGTATTACCAAAAAATTATAATGGTCGCTATTATATGTCGTCGTCGTCGGTGTGCCGCCTCTGGAATTGTAGAAGCAACATATGGTAAGTACCACGGTGTTTCGTGTGCGCAGGTAGTGATTAAGTGACGAGGTCCACACAAAGTGTTCCAAGCCGATGGTGTATACGTCACACTTGCATTGCGGCACCATTGCAAGAACATCTGCCATTTTCAAACATGCACAACCCGAAATGCTTTGTTTGATATATCGAAACTAAGGCTGAGCTATATCGAAAAAAAGAACTATAGTTAATCAATTCGATACTGATATTATCGTTAATTCTCACAAAATAATATATACTCATAATCTCTCAACTAAATAAATGGATGAGAAATTTTTTCTAATTTTGACATTTTTTTTTAATAATTTTTTTAATGTGACGAAGTTTCAAATCTGTTAAGTACGGATTTGAGGGGATGAAATTGCAATTTTTAGTTCGCAATAACTCATAAAACATGTAAAAGTGTAAGTATATATTGAATTATGCATTTTTTTGAAGTAAAACTTCTTAACGCACGCTTGCCTTGGGGAGTAAGCTGGTGAATGCGTGACGAGAGATTTACGGAAAGTGTGATTGAGCGAGGCGAACGGAAGTTGAGAGGGAGATATAAGTTAGTGAAGATAGAAAGAGGATGACAAATACTTCACTGGCTAGTGGCGTCATCAAGTGACCGAAACAAATACTTCACTGGCTAGTGGCGCCATCAAGTGGCCGAAACAAATACTTCACTGGCTAGTGGCGCCATCAAGTGGTCGAAACAAATACTTCACTGGCTAGTGGCGCCGTCAGGTGGTTGAAAATACAAGCAGTACTAACAATAGAATGACACATACCTTACTTGCCAGTGGCGCTATTGGGTGACAGAAAAAAGTTTTGTAAACCTACTTAACTTGCGGAGCTAAATAATATTTCATAAAGATGTACGCTTAAAATCCAACGAGAGCTAAGTAATTGCAATGTATTACTTTTGTTTTCATTATCTTTATGTTTATATTTCTTTTTTCTTACATTAGACTGTTCATTTCGTTCTTGAACAATTTTATAAAGTAATATTTTGTTCAACACATTAAATATTCTATACGTTTAAAGTGATTGGAATTGTAAATTCATTTTAAAGTTCATATTTTGTGAATTTTCGGGTAAATAATAACAAATTATGGCAGGAAGAAGTTTTACTTCAGTCGTGTAGTCTAAAGCACACTCGTTGTTTTATGGAAATGAAACATTTTTAGACTTTGTTATGTGTGAACTAAGTTGGAAGTTTTGGTACAGCCCAGTTGACTCAACCCATTTTGATAAATTATTTTTAATGCACAAATGACCTTGATTTTTTATATTACACTTATGCTGGGTTGCAGAAAGAATTGTCAAAAAATTAGAAAATTAGATTGTGATCATATAGTAATTAGTTTTCATACATCAGGAGCAGTCTAATGTCTTATTCAAACTCATCTAAAACATTAAATTATACTCACACAAAGGATTGATCTACATAGAAAAAGATCGCTTTTAAAGCTACTTTTTGATCAAAATGCGTAGAAATGGAAACTACAAAAAACGATGCTAAATACATGTAAACACAGTTTAAGAAAAATATCGTTTTAATCAAGAAAGTATTTTTCGAGAAGGGTAGATTTAAAGTTATAAAATGGTCTGAGAAAAATTGGTCAACAATTTTATTTACTTGAAGAGTTCTATTCAGACGTTAATCAAAGATTTGAGTTATAAAATGGGTTTCATATGGAGAAATATGTATGGTCATAATCTAAAGTCATTGTCAAATCAGATTTTCTGATAATGCTTTCTGCAAATGAGCATAAATTTAATGTCTCAGTCGCTGCACTTGTTTCTACCCAATAAAAAAAGATTCGTAATTATATCAATGAAATTTGGACTGTTAACGAAGACAATCTAAAGACCGCTGCACACGAGGCTAGAATTGCTGCTAGGAGTTCTGCTAGCCGGTAGGCTGGGTACGAAGCTGGAAATGACGTCACTGCGGGCTGCCTTGCTAGCTCAGAAGATAGGTTTTAAAATTAGAATAGGGGCTATTTTCCCTGCTAGATTTGCGGCTAGGTATCAGCAAGAACTAATCAGGAAGCAGTATCTTCACATGAGCACTTGAACAAACGACCACATGGCGTCAGTCAGACAACAGACACGTTTTACTCTGTGTCTATATTCGAACTGTCACTGCGCGCGCTCCAGATCTATCCACAAAACAAACTTGAAAAATAGCCTCGTGTGAAGCGAGCGCTTAACAGCAATCAAGAAAACCAGCGCTAGAAAACTAGTAGGAAAATCTAGCAAGGAATCTAGCAGCGTTTCTAGCCTCGTGTGCAGCGGCCTTAACTTCCTGTATTAACGAATATTCCCAGCCTTAATTGAAACGATCCATATGGTATAATCTCAACGATCAACAACCCAATCCTATCATGTATAGACATATTATTACAACTATAGTGTTAAGTGCAATAGTGCATATTACATATAGTCTGTTCAATATACTGATTGAGTTCGATCATAAGATTATCAAAACTTTCCGCTTCATCTTCACCCAGGTAGATTTTGATTTGGCAACGGAATTTGATTACCAGCAATAATAGAGTATCTGCTACAGTACATTCACCGAAAGTGGTAACAGTGAATAATTCGGGTTTCGCTACTAGACACAATAAAAAGTTTAGAAGTTTTTTGTTCAACTCAAGATTTATCATCGGAAATGGTGAGGTATATTTTTTTGTACTTTAAACTCAACCGGAAGTGTAACACCCACCACCCATGCGCTTGCGGCCTTGGTGTGCGTTGGTTCTTCATGATTGCATCCAACAGCCCCGGATCTAGGGGGGGGAGCACCCTCCCCGGGTGGCAGTTTCAAGGGGCGCCAAAATCATAATATTTATTTATAATATGGTTGGAAACAAAACCCAATCTGTTCTTTTTCCGATTTACTCAATCTGCTTGGTTTTACGTCCCATGTGATGGCACCCTTATATATTTGTGAGTTTTTTTAAGTAATTTATCTCAAACGCTGGGGGAGGGGGCATTCAAGATAAATTTCAAAAATCGACGTGACAATTTCTGAATGCCGTTTTTATCTGAATCGCAGCCATATTTTGATGACTTAGTGTTTATTGTCAGAGTGCCCATCGGCAAAAATTTTATTGATACATACTCTCCCCAGACTTTGTATATGGCTTCATTACGCCTAGTCTGACACCTATTTCCTCTATGACTTTTCTTGATTTTGGGGCGTTTTCCCTCTAAACTTTCCGAAAGATGTCGTTTTGACATGTAAAAATTTATAGATACTGTTTGTTTTTTTAATTGGATAGCTTAAAAACTTCAACCAAAACGCTAAAGTAATGTTCTCTGTCAAATAACATGAACCATTTAAAATAATGTCTGACACCTCGAATATGTCGACCATATTCAAGGTGTCAGACATTTTATGGCAGCCACTATAAACTTACCTGTACATATTACCGGCTGATTCGGTATTTTCATGACTCTTCAAGTACGAATTAAAAAAACACCGAATTAGGAAAAGGATATTTAGAAATGGATTTTTAGTTAAAAAAACGAAACATTTAAAATTTCAAGATACAAATACATTTTATTCAAATCATGTTTCACTATATCGTTATATGTATAATTCCCATATAGATTACATAATAATAATTAATAATATATTATTCAAATGTTTATAACTAGAATACGTGTACACAAAATAAAGTCAAGTTTATTTTATAATAATAACTAATATGCATGTATAATAAGTCAGTACCCATGACAAAAAGATCTGAAGTGTTGCCTTTCTCGACTATGAAACATCGATAGAAAATGAATTATAAAGACAAGTAAAGATATGCTTACTGAATATAGTCCAGGAGGAATCGGCGCATGAGTATCGAAAACTATTCCACCTCAATTTTTTTATGCGATTCTCTTCAAATTACCCTACTGATGATATAAATGCATGTTGCCAGGGGGCAACCCCGTGCCATATTGTTTAAACCGAAATTGTTTAAACAATTGCGAGGAATTGTTATTTTTCAACCGGACAAATTTTTTTTGTATTCTTTGTTAAAATACAATTAAAAAAGGTCCTATGGCTTTTCACGATAAAGTTAATATTTTTAGAGATATCAATTTTTAAAGGTTCGAAAAATCTTAAATTTGGGTACTTTTGACCCATGAAAAATATATTAAAAAAAAAAATAAAATATAAATAATATTTTTTTTTTTATTCTTTATACAATAGTTAACAATATCCTTAATTGCGATTTCTAAAAATTTAATTATTTATACCTGTTTTTAATTGTTAATTTCGCGCGTTCACAAGTATGCGTTGCTTACCTATAAGTATCGTTGTCTCTCTCTGACTCATACGCTGCGTCGGTCTCTCGGTGTCCTGAATCATTATTTTACATTTATCTTTTAAACTATTAACTTAATCAGAATTTTTAAAAAGAGCATATTATTAAAATTACTTTTTTATTGGTTTATATTATTTTTTTGTTATTATTATAGAAATTTATGCATTTTTATTAACAATAATAAAATATAATGGTATTTGAACATTGTATGGGATCACAATTATATAAAAATAATAAAAAAATTTTGGTACGCAGTTAAATTTTCAAAGTGAAACATAATAAAATAAAAAATACTTATATGTATATGTTTTATGGTGTATGTTTAATTGTGTATAAATATGGAAAAGATTTTTTATTTTTGTTTTTTATTTTTTCAAGGGCACTCTTTGTATAAAATCTCAAGATCTATGTTAGTTATTGTGACAAAATTATTTATTATATAGAGCATTTAAAAAAAAATACAAGTTAGGGCGAGTCAATTTTCAACTGATCGTTCTTTTGTTTTTTGCTCAGAGTTACTCAGTCTTTTTTATTTCGTTACAGTATTACGATTGTTAAACGAGACAACGATACTTATAGGTAAGCAACGCATACTTGTGAACGCGCGAAATTAACAATTAAAAACAGGTATAAATAATTAAATTTTTAGAATTCGCAATTAAGGATATTGTTAACTATTGTATAAAGAATAAAAAAAAAATATTATTTATATTTTATTTTTTTTTTTAATATATTTTTCATGGGTCAAAAGTACCCAAATTTAAGATTTTTCGAACCTTTAAAAATTGATATCTCTAAAAATATTAACTTTATCGTGAAAAGCCATAGGACCTTTTTTAATTGTATTTTAACAAAGAATACAAAAAAAATTTGTCCGGTTGAAAAATAACAATTCCTCGCAATTGTTTAAACAATTTCGGTTTAAACAATATGGCACGGGGTTGCCTCCTGGCAACATGCATTTATATCATCAGTAGGGTAATTTGAAGAGAATCGCATAAAAAAATTGAGGTGGAATAGTTTTCGATACTCATGCGCCGATTCCTCCTGGACTAATAGAGATAATAATGAATTATTATTTTAAATAACGTGCCGATTAACCTGATTACGTAATAAATAATAAATCAGTATTAATAATTAACAGTAATTACCAACTTATTCCAATAGATCAAGGAATCCAATCGTTTGATGGATACATTCATGATTTCTTTAGTCTCGTGGAATAGTTTTAATGATATTTATTCATATTGTAATGATTTCAGTTGTCGAAGTTCATTTTGATGATCATTCACTTGCAGTCATAATTCAACCGATTTTCAGCATTATTGAAATTATACATCATCCATTTTTAATGGACAAAGATGTGATTTATGGCAAAACTTTATTAGTTGCAGTCGTTTTGTCATGAGCAGTAAGAAACACGAATATTACAATGTTTATACGTATTTTATGTTATTTTTCTTGTTTTAGTCAATTAGTTTGAAATTGTTATTCATTCAGATATCCAAAAATGAAAGCCAATTTTATTACCTTATCTAAAAATATGAATGAAAGTTAATGTGTTTCTTATTTAACGAGAAATTAAATATACATCTGTGATATAAAAAAACTCACTATTTTTACTAGGCGATTCAGTTTTTTAAACTAATTCAATTTGAAAATCAATAACATAATAACGTCGGCTAATAAAATTATTTCTATAAATGGCAACCAAATTGATTAATCATGCTATTTAATAGTTCTATTTAGAATTTAATATTTACTGATAATAAAATCACTCTTACAAAAAATTATATTTTTAAACATACTAAAACATACATTTTATGTCGTACTGATTTGTTTAATTTTGTTTATAATTATTTGATTGATTATTAATATTGTAATTATATATGTACACACCAACATTTTCTGGGAAAGAACTTTTTGACCAATAAGTCAAAAAGATTTTTCGTTCTAATTTAAGTATTTCAGTATGTCTGAAATCAGCCGTTGATGGATCTCATGTTTAAACAATGGACCTTTAATCATTTCGGCAAGTTGATTATTTTAATTGTTATAATTGATATTATTATTAATATAGTTCCTTTAATCCTAGTTCCTTTAAACGACATGAACTAGTCCTGATGTGTACATATTTAAATACATTAATAAATTATAATCATTTGATCGTTAAATAGTGTTAAGATCAAACGCAATTATTAAAAGAACACGAAAAAAACGAACTGAATTAAAAGAAAAGTAGATCGCCACGAATTTTCAAAAAATCACCACAGAAAAGAAATCTATTTTTGTTAAGAACTACAAAATTTTATATTTTCCTTTTATTACATAAGATTATCTTGACGCACTTTAAAAACATTCATAATAAGAAAATATATGTATATGAGTGACTTTTTATAGAGAGAGAAAGAGAGAGGAGACAGAACGTAGGTCGTAGATAAAATATCGCTTAATAAAATACAATTTTTTTTTTTCTTTTTAGTATCAATAATGACTAATATTTTTGATATTAAAATATTAAACCAAGTTTCTCCATAACGCATTCCAGTTTCTTAAAATCATAATATTTTATTGTATAGTCGCTAAGATACCATGGTTTACGCGATTTGTGAGTGATAAAGACTCTTATAAATAATTATGATATACACGTTTTATTTTTTGTCAGTAGATATAAAGTTGTAAATTACGTATTTAAAAAGCTTCTTGTATTTGATTACATATTTTGATATTATAGTTAAACAGTCGTTACTGAAAAGAAGTTTCGAACTATCATTTTGTTTAACACTCGTCTACTTCAGTAAAGAAGCAGATTAAATAATCGTTTTCTCTTAAAATATGCCTCAAAACCTTGCAGACAAAGAAGGAATGTTTATAACTCCATGGAAAGAAAAGCAGGATAATAGAATATCCAAAAAAAGTCTCGAGGCTTTCCAAATGACGACTCCAAACTGAGTTTTCATTTCCTCGCTACCCATTGGCAAGTAATGAGTGTTTGTAATTCCGTGGAAGGAAAACTGGATAAGAACAGAGCATTTAAGAAAAGTCTCCAGGAATTTCAAGTTTGACTCTTGTACTATTATTTCAATACAAACATTAACAGATTAAAAATGTTATGGGAATAAACATCAAATTATCAGCTGCAATCTATATGATTGATATTGGTCTTTTCTAAAATACACAATAGCTCAAGATGTAACCAAATTGAGGGCGACTGCTTTCTCGTGTTTGTTATTATTTCTTTAAGAAATCCGTTATTTTTGGACAATGTAATACAAGAGACAAATTCAATTGAATAGAATGAAATTGCGTTGAGGCAAAGTATTTAAACAGCAGATGGCAGTGTGAAATACAGAAAAGGGACCAGAAACTGGAACACATCTGGAGCTAAAGAATAAGAAGATATTATTATGTAGCTATTATTTTCACTTTTTAAATAGGTATTACATAATGACGACATATTTAAACGTTTTTCAAAAATATGTTAATATTATGTTTTATATAATATGTATTTACATATTGTGGGAATGTATCAATAAATATTTATATTATAATAGATGATTTGCGATGAAATCATACTGACGATTTTTAAATCAAAACATAGCCGAAAATCGAGTTTATAAATATTGGGTGTTATTTTTATTCAGGCTCACATTATTGTTAATTTTTAGACCGACTAATTAATTTTGGCTTTTAAAACTTATGATACTAAACTTTAGAGAATACATTAACCTATGGTAAATAGGAATTTTTGGGAAGAACTTTTTACTTCGAAAACTGTAAATCGAAAAAATATCGTGAGTTGCCAAATTTGGTTTTTTTTAGATATTAATCCGAAATCTACTTAATACTAACTTTTTAAATTTTATTTTGTCTCTATTTATTTTAAAAGAGTATTGTTTTTCACAAAATAGTTTGATTATACATATATATAAATCTATGTTTCAAGATTTAATTTAATGAAAATTTTTCACGTCAGTATGTTTTCTGAATGTTTTGAAAAATACGCAATTTTAGGTAGTTTTATTATTTTTCAATTATTTTTTATTATCTGCAGAAATATAACTCTCTTATAAAATTAAATAGATGTATAAAATTGAAAAATAACAATTTTCCAAAAATATTCTTTTTCAGAACATTTTAATATTTGCAGGAATATTTTTTTTATATAAAAGCCAGTTTCCATTAGTGCTCCTAACATTCACTTGAATTGTATGAAAAAACTAGATAACAATTTTGTTACATTCAACTGAGAATTTTGGTGTATTTGGGATTTTTGGTTTTAGATTATAATTTTCGTTATTTGTTAAAAAAATGGTTATCAAAAACATGATTGGTCATTGATAGTTTTATATCTACGGAATCCTGATTTTTTAAAATAACGAATAAGCAATCAACGATAAAATTAGAGCTCTAATTAATAATTCAACGACGCGTCTAATTTGTGGTTTTCACAGGGTTCCAACTATTGCAATGTCAACTATTATCGAAGCAAACAAGTTTCGTCCTTTTCGCATTCATTACGATAATGAAAATAAACAATTGACGGTCTTGTTTCCGAGATAACAATAAAAACTTTTTTATTTCAAATATTATATACAACCTCTATATTTTATTCTAAATCGATAGAATAGCATAATCCGAAATAAGAAAGGTTAAAACAACTGCAACTTGTAAAACAAAAGATAAACAAAGTTACTGGCATTTTAACGCTGAAATATTCCGTTTGAAATAACAAAATTTATATTGCTGTTTCGTAAACCGGAACGATCAATCGTCTTATAGTTTTCAGCTATTTAAGATCGAAACTTTGCACTAGGATCAGTTAACGTTGAAATGTTTACAGCCCTGTAATTTGAAAATTGAAAGGAACCCGATTGAGATAACCGCAAGTAATCGAACAAAATTTGATATTTTTCTTTCTTCGGTTTATCGTTATTTTCTTTCTCTCTCAATTTTTCTAATTGATAAAATAAACTATAATATGTATATTATCCGATTTTCTAATTATTGTTTAATAATGCAATTTAATATTATCAGTTTTATTATTTTTAATCACTCTATAGATTAATCAATTAAAAAACTGGAATACATATTTATGTGCTTAAGAATAAGAATTATGTTTATTTATAATATTAAATATATTTATTTTCTGAACCCTGAAAACTAGTTTTTATTATTTTTTAGAGTTAAAAATGGGCATGATTTTAAAATTATTTCAAAAGAATTTACTATCTTTGATTATTGATGAAAAAATGTAATGTATATAAATTCTATATTTTATTAATATTTCGACAGTAACTTTTAAATTTTGGCACCATTTTAATTTTTTTTTTTAATTTTAAAAAACTGCTTTTTAGAATAAATTGTTGTCATCGATGTACGAAATCAAATGATCCCAAATTACTTATACAGGTGCATTCACACCGAAGCGGTTGACCGCGGTCAACATTGGCGCTTCGTTATCGCTCTAGTCTGTACGGTTACCAAATATGTTGTGTTATTCTACATTGTAAAATTATTTAGGCTGCCAATTTATTTAGTAGCACGCTAAAGTGGCCATAAAATTATTAATTATGTATTATACGTTAATCATCGACCCGTCGCGTACAACTTCGATATGAAAATTAGTCATAAATTGTTTTTGTGTCTGCTTTTCACAACCGTAAATAAACAAATTACGAAGAATAGTGTGGACTCCGCTTTTGACACAAACATCTGGTATGCAATAACGCAAACTTTTACCCCTTTATAATTTATTGCTATCAAACGATTATGCAGACACAAATACTAAGGGCGTGTCCACCTGTAGATTTTTTTCAGTACGTTCAGTGACTGAAAAAGTTGTAGTATGGACACTCAATAATAATACCCGGTATCTTTAAAGAAGGAATGAAGTATCGATTGAATTTATATCGTTTTTAAAAAGATTCCGCATTGGCTGAAACAAGGTAGCAACACCATTCAGCCTCGGGAAGTATGTTTTCAAGAGTTGAGTAACGTTTAATGGTTTTGTTATCAGTCATTTTGAAGTATAGTACAAGCCTACAGACTGGGATTACCAATCTAGTTTCTAAACTTCATAATTTTGTCAGCAAATCGCATTATTCATTTGAATTTTCGAAAACTGGGTGTTAACAATCTTCCAATTTTTGATGCAATAGGTCAGGGGTCGGCAACCTTTTGACACGGAAGAGCCAAAAGTTACAATTTACAAAATTTCCCAGTTTTTAAAGAGCCACTAAACATTTTCGTTTCAGTATTGTAGTATTTGCTTATATAGATAAATATATCCGAGGACAAGTCGCGACGGGGGCGGTGCGGGTGAGACGCGAGTGGAAATGGCTAAGAGACAGACACGGTACTCAATCATGGATCGATTGGACGATTTTTGAGTGTATATAATAAAATAATTATTTTTTGCGTATGGAACTGGAGAGCCGCAACTTTACTTCAAAAGAGCCGCAGGTTGCCGACCCCTGCAATAGGTTAATAAAAATGATCACACCCTTTAGAGATAACGTCAGAAAAAAGTCTATTTTACAAGATATATAACGTAAATAGTTTCATGAATAGATTATTATTATTCGATGACCTTGGAACGTGGACAGTGCCGGATATCAAATAGGCTTCGCGACAGGGATAGGAGACATTTTGCTGTCAATACTCTAGCCAAATCACAAGTTTTTTCGCGAAAAAAAATTGGCATGTTAAATTGGCCTTCGATAAAGTGTTCGACTACCTAGAGACCTTCACAGGGTTTAATCCGGCACTGAGCTTAGAGGAGTATGATTTTTGTTTCACGTTAGCGTCGTACTACTAAATGAGCCTGAGTTTTACCTATACGCTGGTATATTTATGCATCTACCCTTTTTTATGTCTGAAACAAGCCACAATGATACCACAATGTACAAAAAGCAATGTGATGCTCTTTTATCAATTAATTAGTAATTGATTAATTAAATTGTATACATATGCTTGATTTGTGATATATTTTTCATTAATTCAGCTAATTATGTATAATAAGATAGGATAATAATTATAATTTTTTATAATATACTAAAATATTATTTAACTTCTGATGTGATAAATATAATATCTTCATAAATATGTAATTATATCGGTTTCATAATACACTCATATTGGAACATAAACGGTGGCTAATTTATAAACAGTATCTTTTATAATATTTCCGAATTTTAAACGTATAAAAAGAAATATTAGACATACACTTATTATATTGCATTTGATTATATAACAGTATTTTTGGTTAATATAAAATAAGGATTTATATAACATAAGTAAAGCTATATAAATAACATATATGCACGAAGAAAAACAATCTCACTTTTTAGAGATTTACGGTAGAGAAAATATTCTGACAAGGATACGTTCACAGAGAGGTTAGAATTTTGCATCAATAATATTTCTTTTTTTTCAGGACATGCATGTTTCTAGATGTCTGTTTTTTCGTAGCCTGGGTATCTTGATTCGTCGCGATACCTGCCCTGTTATAATAAATTGTCTTCATACCTCGATCGAAAGTACATACTTTCGACTTCACTTGTATAAGGCAGAAAGTCTAACATAATATACGCATTGGTGGGATTACACGCACTGATGCGGGAAGTACGTAAATTCGGGTGGCAGTAAAGAAAAAATTGTCTATCAACTGTTGTTTAGATGTCGTTTGTATAACAACCGTATTACATTTTAGCTAATAGTCGCGACCAGCTGTCATTCGTGTTTTACGTATATAATCAAAGCTGCTTGCTTGGAATTTATCTGTGTTTGTATGTAATTAATTAATTAATGTATTTCATAAGCCTACTTACGACCGAGGTATGAAGAAAAATAGTATACACCACACTGGCCGAAAGTTTGATATCTTGGCATCATGACGCGCAGTGCAAGAATATCAAACTTTCGGTCCTTGTGGTGTAATATACTATTTCTGAAATAGCATTTTGTAACGTCGGACCCGGTAGCGGTACGGTATATAACGCAACATTGTATTGAAATATATGTTATTAATTATAACGCGACATTAGGTACCATAAAAACATCCATTAGTGCATTATTTGACGTATTCACAAATGTAAAAAAATATTATTTAGATTTTAATAATCAATTCGCTGCTGTTTTGTTTCAGCTATTAAAAATTTTAAACAAATATCACTCAATGTAAACGCATCACAGGCAGCGGTCCCCAATAAACGCTGCCTGCTGCGTCAGGTCGTGCGCAGCGTTTCTCATTTGGCGTCGCGTGACGTTGCATGCGACGTTCAGACGCATTTAGACGCTGAGTACAGCGTTAGAGAGTTTACACACGACGCGAAAGCGATAAAATATATTTCTCGCTACAAATGGTAAATGACTTTTACGCGCGATTTGAGTACTGCAATAAATGGTACAATGAAACATGCCATAAGTAGGCCATTATAAAATATCATAGAGAGATGCCGTACTTTTAGACTTCTTGCAGTAAAGTTTCGATTCATACTGAACGAAGTTCTACAATATATAGCGCTCGTGTGACAGAAAATAATATTGCACAATATCTGAAGAGCATTTTGGGTAATGTGTATCTTTGCGATATCGCGCTATTGCCACCATACCATTTATTGTCGCGCGTGTCTACTCACTAATATGTATTTTTGGTTAGAGCAATATTGCGGCTTTTTATTGCTCGTAAGATAGGAGACCACAGTCAAAGGTACTACGCATTAAATTTTTTATGAATTAAATCGGTGGGATTTTTTCTTTTGAAAATTTTTACATATATTTCAGACAATTTCATAATATGCTCAAACATCCAACAGAGATAGTAAGAAATCAATTTTTCTTTTATTGATATTAAAGATATCATAACGAAAACATACATATTTTATATTGATTCTATTTTATTTCACACGGATGGACACAAACATACTGTTTATAATATTAACCTTATCAAAACAGTGGTACTAAATAGAACCGATTATCTTATTGGCTGCTATACGATTTTGCTGTTGAACATTTTTTTGTGATAATTAAAAAATTAAGTATATTTATTTCTCGCAGTATATTTTACTTTATAAAGCATTAATTATCCGGAATTTATTTTTTGTTTATTTTGTTATGTATTTTTTTTTTTGGAATGTATTTTTTCACTTATTCCAAAATAACATTTATTTTCAGTCTTACGAATCACAGTAAAGCTTTGATATGATCAATTTATTGTGCTAAGTTTCTCTGTTTTATTAATAATCAATTAAAATCGTATATAACACAATATTATTATCATAATAATATATTAATATATACTTTCATTTTATATTAAATTAATTTCAATGTTTTTAACTGAAATAAGTATCCTGATTTTTATAACTTTCGCTGCCGCAATAATAATGAAACAGGGTCTTTTTCAATAAATACTGAATTGAGGTCTTTACTGGCTAAGTTTTAAAATTGTATATTTTCAAAATATAGTCGAAATAAAACATTTGATTAACAGGATTTTTCTAGCCAATAAGAATTTATTTTCCGTACCTTGGTATATTTATTATATTAGAAATTAATTATCAATAAGGTATTATTTATTTTTGATAATCCAAATCTAACACTTTTGTTTTACTGGCAACTTTCATGCGAATTTAAACTTATAAAATTGCAGTCAGTCGCATTTTTACGTACGAGCCAAACATGTGCCCAGCGCGGAAAAATTTTGAAATATCAAAAAAAAAATATCCAAATTCATTTTATACATAAATACGAGCAGATTGAAGACTGGCACAAAATAAAACGCGTATTGCTCCTGATCCTAAATTCACATCTTGCTTTTAGATATAATTTTCGAACCAAAATCAGTTAAAAAGCTACAAGTTATAAAATAATTGTGCAGCGAAAGATTAAGCATTGTGCTATTTTCCAGGTTAATTTTTATTATTCCAGAAATTACTGTAAGCATTTAGACTATGGGGATTGAATTTTTTTTCATTTTTATTTTCTGAGAAATAAAACTTACACGGTAATCTTTTTATCTTAGGTACAGTTCATATTAGTTTTAAAAATGTGATTTTACGGGTAATGAATTACTCCAAACGCTTACAATTATTTCTAAACGACAACTCAAAAACACCGTTAAGTCACTAACAAATTTTTATAAATTAAATTATTTATAAAATACATAATTTAAAAAAACAACGCTATACTAAAAAAAATACGAAAGAATATTGCAGTATTCAAGTTTAGTAAACATTTTAATATTGTAGAAGCTACAAAATTTTTACTGAAAACTAATTATTTAGGTTGGTCAATTAGATATTTATTATAAATATAATAATTATTACTCTGTGGAATATAACTTTGCTATACGATTCTGTTTTATAAATCATGTTTTCAAATAACTTCAATATAATAAAATATAACTACAACAATATTATAGAAATGCAGTAGACCAACAATAATTACACAAACTTGAAGAACTGTTTTGTCAAACAGATACAAAAATTCCAATCGGTTTAAAGTGTCGAAAACAAATTTCATCTAATACTTCAGTTCAGCATCAAAGATCATTAGCGTCCAGTACTATGAATTATGGATCTTTTAAAACTAAATGATGATGATGAGTTTTAGGTGTTTTCGAAAACATATTGTGGAGACTCCAAGAAGACATGTTTAATGCTGACAGGGACTCCGGATGGTCTTGTCAAACAGATAGTTTTGCGTCAGTAAAGTATGTCCTATTCTAACTCAGGCAATCACTATCTAATCCTTCCCCGAAGGTAGTATAGGAGTCGTCAGCGGTTTACTGGATGGTTTTAAGAGATTTTTTTGATCTGGGATTTACTCCATATATTGAATTAGGTGTGACATTAAATTTCACAAAATTCAAGTAGGGAATATTTTTTAAAATTATTTTTTTTAAGAAAGCTGAACAGAGAAGCAAAACTACTAGTATAAAGGGATTATAATAAGTTTTGAAATTAGTTATGTGGTGGTGGTATGGAGTACATTTCTTCTCCAAATTTTATTTTAAACGTCATTTAACAATGAAATGTGGATTGTTGATTCATTTTAGATGTTTATAGAAAATAGCGCTAATTGATCGTAGTGCCATTTTTTGAGGAAATTTATGGAGTGTATCCTTAAATAATTAGAAAAATTGCTCGTTGAAGATTAAAAATCTTTAAAATAAAGTTTAAAAATTGCAACTAAGATTTCGTTAATAGCCAGGAACAGTTTGAGAGTATGGATAAATGACGTAATACTTCTTTACATGGGTTTAGTTACAACATTTTGAGTTTAAATAATGCCAGTTAGTATTAAAAAATGTATTTTTAGTTATCATTTTTCACGATAAACCAATCAGAAAAAATGCAGTGCTGTACAAAAAAGCTCTTCAGTATGCGAATCTTTTTATTTGGGAGCTAAAGAGACTCACGTAAAAAGGGATGAATGTAAACTTGTGTGTACAGGTTCAAAATTAAGAAAAAAACGGTTAATCTTTTTTTTAAATCAGTTAGTTCAACAGCAAAATCGTCGATTACATAAACATTAATTAATAAATAACTGATCAATGACAATCGATCAGAACAATCAAATTTCCAATCATTCACATTTTCCATTCATACATATTTTTTCTGGGTATACCTAAAATAATTTAAATATTTTTATTTTAACATTTTTTTTCTTCTGATAAATATTTTATATAGTTTATTCATATATAATTTTTTTTAAAAATAATATAGAAATGCTGAGCGGTTTATTTTTTTTTTTATTTTATGACGCAAACGCAAGGGTCGAAAGTTACGTTCTGCCACGTTAGATTGTGTACTACAATTCGCTACACGAATACTACAAAATACTAACGTGTACGTTACATTAAACAAATACTAGACTACGCGGGATTTTAACATTATTATGTTAATTTAAATACAAGATAACAAAGTAACTACTATTTCATTTAAATTATTGCTTTCAGTTACAATTCGAAGACAATTTTTTTTGGAAATTTAGGATTTTTTAAAAAATAATTTTGGTTAGTGTATTCTGTTTTAATATGGAGTCGATATTTGTTAAATAGGAATTACTTAAAGTTGTAATATTAGAAAGTTAGTAAAGTATTTAAGACGAATTTGGACGAGTCATTTTAATCGAACGTTTTTATCACTTTGACGGACACTTAAAAATTCAGTTTTGTTCCAATTTTGACACTATAGTTTTTTTCATATGTTTGAAATTGAATTACTTTTATAAGTTGTTATGTACGGTGACACAAAGCACGCAGGGTATGTATTCTACACTGGAAAATAGACTTATACACCCGTCTGGCTATAAAACGTTCCGTAGTGTACGACGGCTTCAGCCGCCGTGTCAAACTTTTGAAGTTTTGGTTATGACGGTCTAAGCCGGTTTGTCCGTCAAAGTGTTTAAAGAATGCATTACCAAAACATGTACCGATGTTCATTTGTTTAACAAAAGCTCGCCAGTTGAAGCAAAGTATAAATTGAGCTTACTTTTCCTCCAACCAATAAACGATTTGAAAGTGTTGAATGCTTTCAAATTCATTCAAAAATGTACAACCAAAATGATTCGTAAATACGGTTTTGGATTTATGTTCTCGAAAGATATGAATTAGATAACGACGTTCTGAAACTAATGCATCATACGTAATAATTATTTTTTTTATGATTGATAAACCTGTACGTCAACAATTTCTACTCTACGTCGTATTATATTGCTTTGAAGTTCTCACTTGAAATTGAAAATATATAAAATAATTGAAGCTAAGAAAAACAAACATGTCAGCTGGTTTATAACGATACTATAAATACGAATGTCAATACAAGATTTCAAAATAAGAAATTCGCATTTTATTAACATCAATATTTTGGACAATGCAATGTCTACATAACATTTTTTACGTTATCTAAATAACTTACATAATTGGGAATAATTGTCTTTATTTTCCAAATATTCGCTTTTGACAAACATTTTTAATTAGTAGGTACTATCCGATTTTCAAGAATAGATATTTGAAGGAATTCAATACCGTTGCCAATAACTTGCGAGTTAAAAAATGAATAATTACCCTAATAGCTTTAAAAATTAATTTATATTAAACTCTATAAAATAGTTTAGCTGGATTAATAAAAAAGGTTTACACAAGTTTAGATCTACCACTGCATATTGAGTAGGCGATAGAAAATATAACAATCTCTCGAATCTATTACATACCTACTATTACTTTACCAGTAAGGCATTCGGATGTTAGCAGTACCTGTACAGGCCAGGTTAAAAAACATCAAAATTATTAAACTGACAACTTTATTTAGTCGACCATTCGTTTTGCGTGATTTCACGAAATGTATTTTCTATCGATAGTTTTGAAAAATACATTATATCAACTCACAAATCTCAAAATAACGATTTAACAAAGTCTGTCAACTAAAAATAATTGACGATAATTAATTTCATGTTTTATAAAACCAGTCCTCGACCTCATGAATTCTAAAACTTCTATCATACTAGCTAGTTGAGCGTCGCTTTAGAGAGCATCAATATTCCAGTTGAAATTGAAAGATGAATTTCGCTATTATAAGGGCAGAGATTTCAAACCCTTCGGAATAATGAAATTAGTGATATTATTTTCGTTTCTGAAAACAAAGTTCAGCAAACTACTGTTTCGGTTAATCACCCGTACTACCACTTTATTTTATTGAAATAGCTAACGACAAAGAAGGATTATTCAACTCTTGAAGGTCGTTACGGTGATCGGATTGCCTATTGCATTAAAAAAAAAGTCTATAATCTTAGACCGTCTATCATGGGTACCAAGGTTTGCCTTTTGAAATGTGTCTCGGTCAGATTTTTCCACTTTCTGAAATCTGTAGATACCATATCCTTCAGCTTTTTAGATGTGCCTTAGGCGTCGCAATAACTTAATCCACTTAACTAGGTCGGACTGATACATTTTTTGTTCAAAACAAAAACAAAGTAAGTGACGTGCTAAATCAGTTAGAAAATTTGATTTCCAAATTTGCTCAATTTTTTATTGTGAATGAAAAACTGAACGATCTGACCCCAGTCTTTGCTAACAGTGCGTGTTATGTCAGATTTCTTAGAAGCGTGATCTTTTTTTCTCTCGACTGCGACATAGGAGATTGTCTCTAAACTTGGTTTTTAAAATTAGGCTTTCTTCCGACTTCGGATACTTTATCGGATTTTATACCTCTACACGTCAGTCTGGGAAAAAAATTACCATGATAATTATCAAACGCCTCTAAGAAGAAAAAAACCGGACCGGCAGCCCATCGGGAAAAGTCCCGGTATTTCCTGAGGTCAGATCGACGCAAGGTCGTAGATGTTTTTTTTCTGGGGGGAAAGCAAAAAAATCAATATCTTTTTTAAGTTTTATTAACATCACACAAGAATACCCACGAAGGAAGGTGTCAAGCAAAATATTAATTCCCAAACCAATTTTACATTTTTTTTTCAAAAAGTATTTCTAAATTTTATTATTTAGCCAGGTATTCGTATTATTTTCAGTTTTCTTTTTTTATTATTGTGATCCTGTGGGGGGTAATTACCCCCCCCCCCCTATCTACGCCCTTGGACCGACGCTGCCTCTACAATAAAGAAGAACCACTTTTGAGTTGTTGAACGAAACCTTTGACAGATGTTCACTCAAGCTCTCCAATTTTTGATTTTGTAAAAAGCTAAATTTACACAGTCTAATTCAATTAACTTGTTAATCGACATGATCAGCAAGATCTGTACTACTGCGAATACAAATCAACAGGAAAGAGAAGCCGATAAACACGGTGTATGTATGTCTCTTTCTGACCCGTATTGTTGTGGGACAAAGACGGAATGGCTACCGCAATTATAGCTATCGCATTCTGTCATTTTGCTCGCGCAGCCCATACTAGCACTCCATATGCACACCTCGATGGGTATAAGTGACTATTTATCTATTATTATTGGATCGCAGTATTATATGTCACATTATGTTCTGAGCAACCCGTCGATCGCAGATGAGTTAAGGTACATATTAAAAGCGTCAAAATGAGCTGATTTCGACTGAAATTTATTGAATTTATCAACTATGATGGAGTAACTCTTCTGATGTTCATATCCGTTTGAGAGTATTGTTACAAATGTTTTTTTTTATGTTTGAGGAAAGGTTTAACTTTTAATGTTCAGTGAATTGCGCTGCGCGATAATAAAATAATATTTTACGATCAAGTAAACACTTTCAGCGTTAAATTAATTAAGAATTTGTATTCGGTATAAAATACACGTACCAGATGCGAACTTGCGACCCTTAGCAACAGTGTCGTACATAGGGGACTACAAAAAGATATATTTTCATTTATTCATTTTTTTGTTTTTTATTTTTTTCTTCTAGAAACATCTATAGTTAAATTTCTTATATCTAACATGTCAAAAGTATCTTTTTCTTTAAGTAATTAAATATATATGAAATATAAAGATATTAATATAATTATTACTTTCAATATATAATTATTAATTAGGCCTGTATATTATGTGTTTTTTTAAAAATATGCCAATATACAGTTATATTCACTATGAAATATGATGGAATGAAAATTGCACCGCACTGAAATAAGGAACAGAATATTTTACCTTTGTGTTTCCACCACGCACAATATTTTGAATCGTTAGTTTTTGGACAATTGACTGAACTCTATTAATACTATTAATACCTACACATGACGTGTTACCATCAAAAGGGCTTACTTTAAGTTATGACGTCATCATCAAACCAAAAGTTATAGAATACTCGCTTTACTCATAATCAACAAATCATTTTTTTAACCTTGTGTTAAAAATATATATATTTCTTTTACATGCATATTATTCTAGAACCGTAACAAAGAAATAAAATAACACAATTTATTGCAAAGGACCAACCATTCTTTTGTTTTTTAATACTAATACTTAGAAACCGTTATGGTTACAAAATGTGATCCTTGTTTCTGATGTCTTTAGGTAAGCCTTTTTTGAATTTGTATTGCGTTTGCGAAGAAATAATTAAAAATATTGTTTTTGGTGGGTCTGTCCACTACCTTCTGAAGAGTGCGTTTGCGTATCTCAGTGGGGGTAAGTATGTAATTTTGTTTTTATTTATTAATTACAAATGTGGCAACATCGGCATTATAGTATGTGTACCTATATAGTATGGATAGACACTGGATATAAACGTGTTTTCAATTTTTTCATCTATATATAACCCCTATAGGCTATAATATTTTTTCAACAACATACAAATATAATAAATATATTGCGGCGAACTTCCAAGCTGCAGATTGCCAACTTTAAAAGATGTTCTCTTAAATTATTCAAGTAGGTTACATTTAAAATAAATCAAATAGTTCGCGTGAAATTAACAACCAACTGGAAAATGGAAAACTTTCTATTCATTGACAGTCATCAATCCTTTTGGGGGTCGAAAGTGCTAAAAATGTGTTATTTACACAATGTGAAGGGTTCGAGAAGATATTGGTTACCACTTAGGGTCTAGAATCGCTTGCTTTGGGCTTCGAAAACTAAAAAGAAAATAGTATTTTCAACTTTTTAACGAATTAATAATTTTGCGTTTGATGGTGTTTAAATGCTTATTCCCGTCACTTAATATCGTCGTAATTGGGGGCACAATTAATAAAAGCATCCAATGCAAAATAATATATCGCATATCGTCGTCCATAAAGACCGTGTCTCATAAAATATCAAAATTGAACTAAGACTAATGTGGAGTAGTCGTGATGCGATCCATTCCGAACGCCTGATCAGGTATGGGATACAGATATTCCAGAATGATTCTGTGAACCAACACGCTAGAGAAGGTATAAACGGGTCTTTTTAGTGATCTGCATCTTTGCATCTGTATCCCGTCTGTGAGCCGGCTGCCTGAACCGGTTCAAAAAAAGCCGGTTCTGAATATGTTATTCGAGTCAACTGAGCCACTGAGTTAGTTGAGTCAATCATATCACGTAATATTATGTCAGTGACTGACTCACATATTATAAGGCGGGGTTTTACAGGTTGCTACTTGCTATGTTACAGAAAGCATATTAACAATATGCAATACAATACCTTAAATAGTTGTGACTTAAGTAAAACACTGTAATAACTGTACCGCCTGTGCGTAGTGAGTCATTTGAGCTGACAGATACTTATTGCTTCTGTGTGTAAAAAAGTGAGTCGGCTCTCATGGATCTTCTGTCGGAGTCGGCTCTTTGAACCGGTTCAGATCTGAGTTACCCAACACTAAAACACGCACGGCGAATGGAAATTAAACGTTTTTTAGGTTATGTAGTTTAGAATCGTAATACACAGTTAACAGAATTTCGGGGACTAACAATGCAGATAATCATGACGGAATGATATGAAAATTTATGAAGAGCATCTTTTATAAACTAATTGCGATCGCATATTTTTACAATTAATGTAAAAAAAGAAAGTATGTACGAATTTATACAAACTCTTTTTACTTTTCCCTTTAGTAAGATTAGTTTATACAGTTTGAGTAAATCTGCCGCTTGTTTTAAAATCTACATTGAACACATAAAATACAATTAAGTCATGAAATGAGTAACCGCCATTTTCTTCTAAATCGCGTTACACAATAGAAAAAGTTATGCACAGCAAAACAACAAAATAATTGTACGATGATAATGACTGATGTGTCCGGGCAGGAAGACAATCCGACAGTATAATATGAAAAATTATCATGAAGTCATGCCCCAGCTTTTTATACAAAAAGAAAGACAACACTCGTACACGCAAAATGGAAATCTCATCCAAATACACAGAAGTTACTTAATTTTTTTTTAGTTACTTTTACGTACGAATCAGTCTGACGATTTTTTTAACACTCGTCCATTATCCCAAAATTTGTCTATAACGCCATTTTTATTTTTGATACGATTTATTTACTGATCTAAAATATATTTTTTCCCGTACATGTCCTTTTTTACCAAAAATATAACAAGTATTTGATGCCAAACAATTCAATTATTAAATATTCACACGCTTTCAAAATCTAACCGAATTTACGTTCATTAAACATATACGGTAAAAACATTCAAATTTAACGCTTCTCGAAAAGGCTGTTTAAGCCGATTAAAAACATTCAATCTATCTATTCTACCTATTTTCAGCAACTTATTTTATCAATTAACCTATCCAAATGTGTATACACATTACCGGCTGAAAATTATAAATGAATATCTACTATGAAAAGATTGAAAAAAATACATTTAATTAATTGAATCCAGAATGAACGCATTTCTCTCTTTTTTTTGTAAAATAAATCTTTTGTTCGCAAAGCTTTGTGGCTTTTTGATTGTGCAAACAATAATTTATACGCGTGTTTCAACTAGCGTCTTTTGAAATGCGTTGTGGTTGATAGGACTTAACTTTTCACCATTTTCATAGTCATCATTTACAATTTTCACACAAATTTTTCTACGATTCGATGCCATCAAAACTGTGTAGCCATTAAAAGCAAATCAAATTAACGCAAGGCATTTAAGGAGACGCCATTGTAGTCAACGTTGAGTGGTGCGGTTAACAGTCGGGCAAATGTCACTAAAATAAGAAGAAAGGCTGGCTTTCTACTTCTTCCGCTGCGCGTTTTGTTGAGCGGTAATGTTCACGCATTATGGAGGGGGAAGATCCATACAGTACGCAGCTTGGGCATGCGTATTCGGTAAATGACTTGTTTAAATGGCTACAATGCACACAATCCTAATAGAATTATATGATTTCATCGATTATTATGAATCAGCAACAGTGAGGCAAAACATAAAAAACAATATAATAATTTAAATATTATCCAAGACTACTATTTTATATAATTATTATAAATATAACGTATTTTCAACATTATTTTTTGAGCAGCATGAATAAACATCATAATTAATATAATTATTTCGCACAACACATTCATGATCATCAAAAATCTACAGGTCTATGTAAAATACTTATTTAATCTATGCACATCTACACATAAATATATATATTATTACGGTATATATTATAATATATTTAATTTATATATCATATTAAATGGATTTTTAGTATTAAAATATAAAACCCCTATTTTATTAATCAATAAATATAAAACATTAATATATTATATCTACTATAAGTACGGAATTGTGCATATTTATATATAATTTAGATTTTTATATTATATTTTATAGTAAACTGTTAAATTTATTGATGTAGAAAATACTAAGTTACACATAAATGTCAAACGGATGTCGTAAAAAAGAAAAATAAATGAAAAGAAAAGAAAAGGAAAATAAAAATAAAACAAAAATTAATAATTATAAATTACAAAACTTTATTTTGACATGTATATTTGGTACCAATTCATTCAAGTTAAATTTAAATATATTATTAAATAAATCTAAAAAATTTGTTCTTCAAAATTTGTCATAATAATATGTAGTATTTATTTATATGTACTGTCAATCGTTTAGTGAAATCACAAGAGACAATACACGAAGGAGTAGAACAGCTTAGACGTTTATGCCATTAGTGAGAAAACTGGCCTCAAACTCGACTCTTAACTGAACTGCGGGCGATTACATCGTATTTTTTTTGTTTTTATTGCTGAGTCGGGGTGCGTAAATCGCCCGGTATTATTTACGTCATACAAAAAAGGTGCAGTCACGCCCAAACGGAACGAAAATCGCGGGAAAAAATGTTTTATCACATAATACTTTGTTACAAACATTTTCACGGCGATAAAAATGTTGGAAGAGTATTTGAAAAGATAGTAAAATTGGATTAGACAATATCAACGTGCATACATCATCCATCCCCCACACACACACGACGTATAAAAGTACTAACTAATTTGTAATTTATTAATTTTTTTTGTTGTAGCGCTTCTAAATATCAAATTCAGCATTTCTCTTTTTCGTACCACGAGCATGACTGACAATAATTTTCACTTCTGGCAAGACTAGCTGTTTGTCACACAAGTATATTATATAAAAAAAAAAATATTCACTAAAATTTCTAAATATATCAAAAAAGAGAAAACACACAATAGTAATATAAATTTGCTCTAAGTAGTCAAAATATGTATAATATAAAAATTACAAAATTACAAAAAAATCACTTTTTTTCTCAACTTTTCAATTAAAAAATATCAATTTATTTTAAATATATTATTATTATATGTTATAAACTTCCAATGAGAAAATATATAATTAAGCTAATTCAGATGACAGACAAAGATAAACTAATCACACTGGTAATATAAGCAAAAAGGATGCACTAAAAAAATTAAACTTCGAAATGTATGTACTGAAATTGTACTTAACATTCATAATTAATAATAATTCAATATATTTTTCACAAAAATAGGTAAAAAAATAAAATAATAATTATAATAATAAAGATTAATTATATAAGAAATAGAGTCAACAACATAACTATCTTGTATTTACACGTGTACGTATCAAATTAATTGAATATAAATAAACAAAATGTCAATTAAATTGCTCTGGCGCCGACAAGTGTGAACCTCTTCATTTGTTTAAAAAAATATAATAATAATAATTTATAAACCTATTTTATGCACTTAACAAATGCTATGAATGTCGACATTACTAAAAAAAAGTTACATTCTGTACAGTTAAACCATTTTCATTACTATTTCAATATATCCGCATTTAGTTATACTACACTCCTTGTCTTTTTATTTATTAACACCAATACTATTATTTAATTATAAACAAAATATTACAATCGACTTTCCAATAACTAAAGATCATTCGTGATTCGCGGATATATTTTGTGTGGATAAGAGAGCACCGCGGAAACCATGACGGTCATTTTTATTGGCAGCAATGATTGTTCTAAACAATTTACCGAAATGATCGTGTACGACTATACAGTGAAACTGCGCGGTATACACATGTTGACGCGCCGAGCAATTGCGTCGCGTGTGGCACCAACCATAATGCTGCCAATCTATAGCATAACAAGAGATTCTCACTTACCTAATTTATGAGTCAAGCGATTCCGAAAAGTTTTCATACCGCGTTGAAAGTTAGAGATTATTATTAAAATATAAAAAATACAAACATATTATATTAGTTTAATATATAAAATAAACTATCAATTCACACTGCAATTTTAAACTATTAGCCATTTTTACTGCAAAGTGCACATAATTTTTATGCCGATCTATTGTTATTGACGCGCGTTTCAGAAAATCAGTGTGCAGAAATAGTTATTTTCATGAATATTATATTTTATACAAAAAAGCACTATACAAATAATTAAAAACAACAAATATATCTCACATAAATTGTCAAATAAATTAAAATATACTTCGATTAATATACATAAAAATAAATAATTGTAATAAAAACTTTTCGGAAATTTGTTTTTAAACAACACAGACAATACAAGGAAGGTTATAATTTGAAATGCAATAATTAATAATAATAAATAGATTTACAATTAGTTAGTAAGTCGTGCCAATTCAATTAATATAATATAATACTCCAATAAAAATGAAACTAAAAAAAAAAAAAACAAAAAAAAAACTATAGATATATAAATGTTAAATCTATTTTAAGTAAAAACGACGTGGAAATACTGTTTGTTTATTTTTTATTATTTTCACTTAAATAGGGCGGGAGGCTAGTTTTGGGTTCGATGAGTTTTTTTCTTTTTTTGGATCTCATGAGGCACGAATAAGTACAAGCGCGCGTAAAAGTACAAAGAGGTCAAAGGTCACATCATAATAGCAAATATGAAGCAAACAGATCTATTTTAAAGTTCGAATTATTAATATTTTAGCACAACACGGAAAGATAACGCAAATGTCACTCGGATTTTATTCCAAGGTGAATATTTCAAAATTAAAAACCTATATTTTGCAATCAACCTGTTTCATCATTGGTCGATAAAAAATACATGTTTCTTTTTTTAACACTGAGTACACCTGAACCGATTAATCGATTCTAAGTAATGAATAAGAAATTTTAAATTAGCTGCTTTAATGATCCACATGTCAATAATTATTTACATAGTAAAGATGCTAAGTCGAAAATGTACTCAATTTTCTATTTTAGAAATTTAACTTTCAATAGGAATATATTTCATATATGAAAATGGAGTTATTTATCTAATAGTTGCCATTTGAATTAGGTATGTAGAATGGGGAACTAAAAAAGGAGAGTTTGTAAAGAACTATAGTCCGAAATTATCTCAATTATTGATATCGTTGCGACAACACGGTTATGTGTCTCTAGCCTTAAATGGTATACACACTGAGTAGGTAAGTTTTTATAAGAGGCGACACTACTTGTGATTCTTTTAATGTTTAGCATAGTTTCAATTATAAATTGTCTAAATCGCGCTAATATAAATAAAATGCTTAAAACACTACGAAAATTAACGATCAATGTGAATTATAGCTGCTAGACAACTGAGAAAAATTTAATTCTAGCACTCATTGAATGTATGCGTCACAGAAAAATACGTCAGTCTAGTCCAGTGTAAATGTGCCAAATTACGTATCAGTCCGAATATTACCGAAAACCTACGACAGGCCTTTAAGTTTGGTTGTCATTTTATTCAACACAGTCAAAATACACCTTTTAAGCTTACCTACTCTTTGTTATAACCATTTAGACTATACCCGACAGTAAATTTGAGATTAAAAGTCACATGGAAACCTATTAATTGCGTAAAAGTGGACTCTAAAACGCCGTGTCGAATTTCGATGCAGCATCAATAAGAGTCAAAATATTTGAAGAAAACCTTTTTTCAAGATGTCGGCGAACGCCGGTAACCAATTGACACATTAGGGCACTCAAAAATGACACTACCCCCATCAAACCCCAAACGGACGCTCACATCATGTGACTTCCGATCTCAAATTACATATTGGCTGGGTTAATAGATTTTTTTTAGATAGGATAGATACAAGAATATTCACTGGTTCGGCTGGGGCTAATAAAAATTTGAAAAAAAAAAAAAACTGATACACGGATAATGAACTGACAAAAAGATAGATTTCAGCACTTTTATTTTTAAAATATAAATATTTTAATATTATATTATTATTTTTATAATAATAGAATAGAAATATTCATCTTATAACCATATGACGAAATTCGTATGGTATAACTTATTGGCTACAATAAGAAATATATAATATAGGGGGTTATCACATATTTATACAATAACAGAACAATAGCAATATTTAAAAAGATTAACAATGTTTTTTTTAATATTTATTTATTAAATATTGAGTATGTCTCTTTCTAATTAACAATAAAAAGGATATGTATCAATATTATTATCATCGTATAAGGACTAAAATCTCAAAAAGGTATACCTATCTCTATCTATCTCTATAGTACAGTTGCAAATTAGCGTGCCAGTAAAAGAAGAGAGTAAATCATTAAAAGGTCAAGCGACCGTACAAGTGTCTACTCTGGGCAACTCTACTCAAATTTTATTATTGATTTATCTAACAGATAACTTGAAAAACCTTAAATCGTAAGTAAATTAATTTTTTTTTTGTTATCAGTATCTCGGCATTTCATGAATATAGAGAAGTAAAAATTATTTACAAATCACCGTCTTCCTCGTAAATTTTTTTGCATACCTGGCAGACCTCATATTGAACATTTATCCAAGAGATGTCCGCCATATACGCAACAAAATGGCAAGGCAGACATAATTGCAAATAATTAGATAGTTCTCCAGAAATTTGTTGAATCGTATTCGGGATTATTGACAACAAAAAATGAAATAATTTGCCGCCGATTTACGTTATTATCTATTAAATTTAATAATATTATTTTAGTAGTGCTGCGCAATAACTTCTGTACGATTAGAGCTTGAACTAATAGGATGAATTTTTGGGAAATTATGAAATACGAATAAATTGAGGAATCAAAAAACCGACCGTGCACTGTTTGCTAATAGTGCCATTACGTTTAAATTATTGATTCTAATGAACAAGTGAATAGGAAATGCCTATATTTATATATTAATAAGGCGATCACACTGGCTCAAGCGATATTATGAACTAAATCCAGGTATCATTTTAGGCAAATTGAAGTGATATTACATTTTTTAAATTATGTTTGCTATCAACAGATTAAAAATGTCGGCCACATCTTCACTGTTTGAAATTAACGAAATGGTTCGACATTTTTTAAACTCAGCTGTCTTTGATCTGCTGATTCCAATCAAGGCATCAGAAAAGATCATTCTCTGGATCGTTTTAAAAATTAGTGCCAATTCAACGATTGCGTTATTGATTTTAAATGTATAATATTATGAAGTGAGCTGTGAATTGGGTGCCGAACAGAATTTACTAAATTATTGGCCGTCTACATTATTCCAGTTGCACTGGATTGATCGCACTGGATTCAAAAGTAGACCGCGAATCCAGTTACTGGACTGGAATGCTTACTGGATCCAGTGCATTCCAGTGAGGGTTTACATTATTCCAGTTGCAATCCAGCACTGGACTGGATCGCTGGACTGGAATAATGTAAACCGGGCATTAAATAATGTTAATAATAGACTTGCAAGTTTAGTCGCCTTTTGTTTGTTGCTAAAATGACACCTGAACCAATTTCTAAGTAACACATTTGCTCTACGACCCTTACAGTGTACTTACGGACGTGATGAGAATGAAACCGAGGAAGTAAAATAGCTGGAAATAACGGTGGGTGGTTGCTTTTCTTTTCTGAGGATTTTTGGCAGTTACTTAGATCACAGCCAATATACAAGCGGACCATTGACCTCTTTATTACGCGCCCTAACTCAGTGCGAAAATATCTTTTTTTTTTGGTATTTTTGTTTTATTTTTTAATATATATTTTTCTATATTTTTTATATTTATATTAATTATAATATATTATTATACTTTTATGTTTAATTATTAATAGTATTATATTACTTAAATTATATATTTTGAGAATTGCTGTATTCAGACTTTCATATGTGACACTGCACATGGCAATTATAGTACGAAAAAAAACAAAACAAAAAAAATTAAACAACATATCAATAAAAAAATAATTGTTGAACGAAACACTTATATTTTTATATAAATATTTTCTAAATAATAAAAATGGTGTAGCGTCATGTCTTTTTTTATTTATTAATGATAAAGATATAAAAATTATATATTATTACTAAATATTTGAAAAGCAAACTCGCGCGCTTTTGGCTAGCAGCTGTTAATAATACCAACATTTAAACTACCTACCTACCTACCCTAGCACAATAAATTCCCCTATTTTGTATATCTTATCAACAGCATTTAATCACTAGTATTCGCGTACTTTTTCTTCTAAACACAAAGCCTAAGACATAACCATCATGTACGGCGGGTACTCTTCCTTTCCTACTCCACTTCCATATTCGTAAATCATACACATGTTCTAAATATTAACTAAAAACTAAAAACATCTAAATAAAAATTATAGAAACGAGTTTTAACATAAAATATATTCATATTTAAATAATTTAAAATTTGAAATAAATTTTTCGTTGTATGTCGAGTCTAATAATACTCAAACACGCGTACCCCATGATTTTCAATCAAATTATTAATAACGTAAAACAGCATTCTTCCTTTCCAAATCGCGACGAATTGCTATGGCATTTTTATTATGTAATAGGATAAAAACACACACATTGGAGATCGTTTTAATAAAATTAAGAGCAGAATATATTTATTCATTCGGAGTCTCGCGAGACCCTTAATATCTTACACCCAGTTGCAGTGTAGTCTGTGTGGTGGTGGTGGTTGATGATGCTGGAAGTTGTTTCCGCGGTTTGTTTAGGACAGGATACGTATGGCCTGCATGACGGGCAAATTACAAGCTGGGCACGACGCTTCGGCGTTCTCACAGACGCGATTCGCACACTCCATACAGAATAGGTTGTGTCCGCAAGGCACGAGCGCCGCGGTTATGTCGGCCGCTCCGCAGACCATGCAATCGCGCTTCGTCGATCCGAGCAGCGAATCGGTTGGACTGACGCTCGTGGCAGGCGACGGCCGCGACGTCAACGGAACACCCGGGAACGACCAGATACTGGACGTCGTTGTCGAGCTCTCGAAACTCGGCGAGTCGCCCAAACCTTCGTCGCGTTCGAGCGACGTATTCCAGATCGAGACGAGATCGTTTAATCGATTGCTCTGTCCGACTCCCGAACTGCTCGAGCTACTGGAGCACGATCCGGAACTAGAAAAAGCCCCGGAACTGCCCGTGGACGATGTCATCGTCGTGCAAAAGCCGCCCGCGTCGGGGATCGGGTCTAAATAGTTGATTAACGAATTTAGACTGGTCTTATAGAGCGACGCCATGATGTCGGGATTGTCCTGTAGGCCGGTCGTATCGTTTAAGAGCGATCCCAGACCGCCATTGATCGACGCTCCGTTTCCGGTGCGCATGGCGATGTGCGCTTCGATTTCTCTGCGCGCCGTCTCGACACTTTCTGGCAGACCCGTCACCTCGAACACCGGCTCCTTGTCGCGGCTCGGCGTCACAATGTAAGTGTGCGTCTGGTGTTGGATGCGTTTGATTGTGGCTCCTTTCGGGCCGACAACGAGACCGACAACGCGGTACGGGACGCGCACTTGGATCGTCACGTGACCGGGAATGTTTGCCGGCGGTCCGGGCGGTGTGCTCGTTCCGGAGCTCAAACCGGAAGCGAGATTACTTTTGCGCGACGCCCGAATTTGTGAGAAGTGTTCGGCGGCTGAGAGAATTTCACGTTTTGCCTTAGCAACATCCTCTTTACGACCCGTTACCACGAATACTGGTTCTTCTCCGCGTACTGGTGTTTTGATGTATGTATTCGTTTTTGCTCGCAACGCTTTGATCTTGCACCCTGTAACAAAAGAGAATACGTTTTGTTAAAAAAATTGTTCTAGTACAAAAGTATCGATAGCTTTTAACAAATCTAGTCCAGCGGAAATTAAATTCTACTACAAACGACACTAAAAATCGATAAAAAAGATCTTTGTGCTTTTCTATCTTCATTGTCACCTAAGGTTATTCAGATTCAATGCACTACAAAATATCTTGAGCATATTTTGCACTGCTAAGTGACTTTAAATGTAAGATTGTAAGGGCCTGCGTTGTATAATATTACAAATAAATCTAGTTTTAACAATAGAAAGAAAGACGTAGGAGTAAAGATAAGGTTCGATCAAGTTATGTGTAACAGGTTTAATATAAATGTTATCTGAAATTAGCATGCAATGTAATAAATATTTATATCTAAAGAAATAATTCTTCGCTAATAATGTATCTTGTTTACGCGCATGCGTAAATTTATCAAATATTTTTCAAAATCATCGACAACGACTTCATTCTTATAATTTGAAATAGCTCTTTATTGGTAAGGTTATTTGTTTAACAAATTTATGTGAAACAATCAAATAAAAAATCGCTTGAGTATAACGTGATATCAAGGTTGCACTTATTCATTGTTTGAGTAAAAGAATACATTAAAAACAATAAAGCTTGTGAATTTAATGCGTTCTTATTGAATACTAGCGGTCCCGTCCAGTTTCACCCGGGTGTAAAAGAACGAATGGGGAAGGGACGAACATGAGTACTCATTCATCTTAGTTTACCGAGATGAATGTGGTGTCCAAATTTCATGATGATCGGAGTTACCGTTCAAAAGCTTTTGTCGATAAAAAGCAGTATTTATACTTTTTTAAACTAATATTTTTTTTTTAATTAATTAAATAGAATTAAAAGAAATTTAAATGTAAGCCTTAGAAGAAAGCAATGTAGAAAATAAAAAAAAAAAATAAAAATATTTTCGCCCAACGTGGGGCTCGAACCCACGACCCTGATATTGACAGTTTCATGCTCTACCGATTGAGCCATCCGACGTTGTGTACTCACGACGCGAATATGAGTATATTTAGTTAGTGCATTTCACCTGAATAGAAGCTTATTTTTGAGATACATTTTGCAACATTTTTCATTAACGCTCCGCTCCTAATGGTCGTAGTGTGATATTATATAGCATATAGCCTTCCTCGATAAATGGGCTATCCAACAAATTTTTTTTTTTCAATTTGAACCAGCAGTTTCTGAGATTAGCGCGTTCAAACAAACAAACAATCTCTTCAGCTTTATATATTTATTGAATATGAATGAATAAGCGCACTGCATATATCTTGTTCTTTATTTTGCCCACCATATGCCCATAGTTCCACAAATCTTGGGTCAACTGCAGTAACGTAATGTTATTCTGCTTGGCACATTTGGTCTGTAGCTAAGATAAAGTTGCTTATGTGATTTAATAGTGACGTTTTAGCACTTCCAACGATCGTAACAATGCAGAAAATCGCATTGTTGAACTTAATATCTTAATAGTTAATGTCCAAGCTGATGTTAAAGCTAAGATAATAGGTGTATCAACCTAACAAAAAAAAAATATATATCAAAGCGTGACATATGCCGCTTTGTCTTGAGGTCAAAGATATATGTGTGTAAGCATTATTATCGCATTGTGATGAGCAACAGTGGTTTTGTTCTGTTTACGGGTGAACAAAGACGCAATACTCCTCCGCGCCGCCAGCCACGAGAAAAGAAACAAGCAAGCATCGGCAGCAACAACAGAGGAGAAGAACAAGTGAACGTCGTCGTCCGCGCGTCGTCGTTTGTTGATCGCGTGGCCGCCCTTCAACCTGGCCGCCAGGTCAGCCACATTCTGACTGTGTTCTGTTTCAATGCTGTTTGTCCGCACGACGACACGGAAAAGAACGACCGTGAACGATTCATTTTTTTTTTCCTGACACAATTTGAACGTGATTTATTTTAACACAGATGCTATCATTTCATGATATCATTAATTATATTAGCTAAGGCAAAAAATACAGGTGTGTACGGCTTCTACTAACATTTTCCGGAATGTTTGTTTCGTGTATTGGCCGAAAATTAGCAGTTTCCATATTTAAATTAAATCCAGATCAATATTTTATCCTCAATGCCATGTAACTTAATGAGACAGAAAGTGGTTTGATAAAAAATCACGAACGTATCGAAATACATATATATTAAGTAATCCGCGTTGATTTGTTTCATTGCGGTAACATTTTTTACATAAATAGATATTTTTAACATTGAGCTTCCATTCTTATCGAGCATTCAATTCCCCTTATAAGAATATTGAAGATTTGTTTGGTTGAGGAACAAGTTTGAAATAAGCTTTACCAGATTATCGCTTGTGGCCAACGTTTCGAAAAATATATTTTCATCATCAGGGCCTATGAAACGTTGGCCACAAACGATACTCTGGTACCTAAAGCTTCTTTTAAACTCGTTCCTAAACCAAACAAATAATAATATTAATAATCTTTATTAGTACATATAAGTCATTAAAAGGCAAGGTTCAGCCACAGGCTGCTTTTCAAGCTAACCCTTCAATAGAACAAAACTTCTACTAATAATTGAAGAATATGTTACAATAATATTATTATTGTCAAACATTTATCTCTCCACAAAAATACTAGTGGATCCCGTGCAAGAATCAATGATCTTAGTTGTCTTTAATCTACAATCTCTCTCTCTCTCTCCTGTAATATTAGAGTAACTGATAAGATTTCTATAAGATCGAAAAATTAGCGTCCAGCTTTTCAAGATTTAAGTGAATTATTTCGACTGCATTAACGAATTGTGATTCAACACATTTACTGAAATATTTGAATCGATTCATATTTTAAAGATGAGAGTAGACCGGACATACCTTTAAGACTCCAACTGTGCCAAATTATTCGAGCAGTCAACCAAAGAAAAAATACAAAAAAATTCCATCTTCAAGTGCGAATTTATGAATAGAAAAAAATGTAATTACCTATATATTTTTAATAACTATATACATAAGGAACTATATAACAAAATATAATTTAATGTTTAATTTATTCATATAAAAATATACAAAATGACAGAAAGATCGTGCTTTCATGATTCGATGAGCAAAATTTTTCAAATGATAACCACCTTGATTTTATGAAGCCCGGGCATACCTAAAGAAATAGTATATATTACGCATTCAAATTTGGAGGAGACAATAAAAACCAAAAACATATTTTGAAAACGAGACAGGGAAATCAAGTTTTCACTTCAGGCTTAAATAAAACGAATGTCGTAGAAGCTCAGCGTCTGGTTGAAATGGTTTGCCAAAGTTCAAGAAAATTAGAATCAAGCGAAAGTTATTCTTCGTCACTGTTTTGTAAAGGCCGCTGCACATACGAGGCTAGAAACGCTGCTAGGAGTTCTGCTAGCCGGTAGGCTGGGTACGAAGCTGAAAATGACGTCACTGCGGGCTGACTTGCGCTAGCTCACAAGATAGGTTTTAAAATTAGAACAGGGGCTATTTTCCCTGCTAGATTTGTTGCTAGGTATGAGCAAGAACCAATCATTAAGCAGTATCTTCACGTGGGCACTTGAACAAACGACCAAATGACGTCATTCTGCCAGACAACAGACACGTTTTGCTCTGTGTTTACTGTTTATATTCGAACTGTCACTGCGCGCACGCCAGATCTATCCACAAAACACGCTTGAAAAATAGTCTCGTGTGAAGCGAGCACTTAACAGCAATCAAGAAAACCAGCGCTAGAAAACTAGCAGACAAGTCTAGCAAGGAATCTAGCAGCGTTTCTAGCCTCGTGTGCAGTGGCCTTTACAAAATGATTCAAAATTAAAATTGTCAACTCGTGTTAAATTCTTTAATTGACCCTGAAAAGCAATTCTGTTCCGAAAAGTTGCCAAAATAAAAATATGTATATAATACGCGATGAATCTGGCACAAGCTGCTATGTAATTGTCTGAAACTAACATTTTTTACACTGCATGTTTTTTCAATAAATAAAATCCTGAAACTGAAAAGTTTTGCTCGTATTTAAAATACACCATGATTGGTATTTTTGAAGTAAAACTTTTTTAGGTATCATGTTTGAAATTTTCTGTGCCGTTGATTGTTGAAGGAGAAATTATTCAACCCTGTTTGCTTATACTTCACTAAATAAAAACTTTTTAACAAAAAAATTAAACCGCCGAAAAACTGAAAAGCAAAAAATAATAAATCTTTTTATTTAACTAAGTTCTATCTAAGTTGTTGAACGTATGTGACAGTCTAGTATATCTAAGTAATTTTGAGTCGGCGTCAACAATCCTTCGCCGGAAATCTCTGAGCGTTCACGAAATTAATGTCAGCGACAGAGCAGCCCGAACGGGCACACTGAGGGCACACGTCTTTGCGAGTGGTCGTGTGGAGAGCGCATGTTTGGAATGTTAAATTATTACATAAACGTATTATAAAATGTGTTCAAACAGTTTGCTTTATACAGATAAAAACCGTATAAACTCGATTTTGCCTAATAAATCGCGGAATTGTTTCGGTTGTCCTTGTCTGTTGCACACTGGTGCTGTGATTCGAATTAAGAGTCGAGGCCTTCTAGGTTAAAACTTAATTCTTTTTAGAAGTAACTCCACTTGTTAGTCAGCACGTGTGTCCATACGTATTTTAAAATTAAATATCATATAATCATATATGAATAACACTAAGTTAGGTTATGTGGATGAGGCTTATACTTTTTTTAAAACCATTGAACTGATTTCAGCAATAAGTATTGGGTAAACACTAAAGAAACCGTTAATTACTCGTTGAAATATTTAAAGTGTAAACAAACATATTGGTATTCATTAATGATATTTAAATATGCATTTGTGATTGAACTAAAGAAATGAGTATACAAATAATACAGATGTGTGCATATTTGCATTGCATAAAAACAATGTTGCAATGCAACCCGTTGTTATTAAAGAAAAGCGAAAGCATGAATGCAAATAAACAGGTATTCATACAACGCTGGGTTAATAATTAAAATGACAAACATCGTCAGAATAGGCGCTGATATACACAGCAGCTTGTAATGTTCTGTGAACCATATGCGCGTTGCAATCAAATAACGTTTCAATAATAAGAACAACAACTGGCCACAACGCTAGACGCGTATTAGTTTGTCTCTATTTATCCGACTTTAGAAACGTAAACAACAATACTATATTTATCGCTGTTCACACGCATCGCTTTTGTTTATCCGGTCGACCAACCAACCAAGGCATGCGGCGGGCTACTTAAACAGTTGAAAGCCCGCGACCAAGGTAAACGCTTTGTCAGGGTCTTCGACTGCCTGTAATGTTATGTTGTACGGTGACTTCGCTTGCGTTAGACGCCACGAGCGTGTTTTCACATCATGGGAAAATATTGTACCACACAAAGAAATGAACAATAAACAAGATCGTTATAGATATCGAACTTAATCGTCGTATTTTATCAATTAACTTTTTTACATACACTTACAGTTTTATAAGTATAAAACATTGTTTTTTTTTATATACAAGGCTATTTGGAAGATTAAAGTTGGCTAATTGTCTTTGTATAATCAAATATTTACATATCCTTATTTTAAGCGTGTCTTAGCTTTGGGGACGATTTATATTTAGCGCGCTTCTAATAATATTATAACTGAATCATTGACTCTCAAAGTATGTTCCGCTTTTCAATGAACATTCACGGTTGCCCGATTAATGTGCAAGGTCTGGAAACCTCGTTGATTTTAAAAGATTTATGGCCTAAAGTCTCCCGGCTTCGAGAATAAAATTTACCTGAAAAACTTTGTCAGAAGAAAATGAAAATACTGTAACAGATGTAATTTCCTATATGACATCCAGTCACTATGAGTCTATGAGACTTGGATTAAGAGTATTCGTCCCTGCAAACACCCCCTGCACCCTTCATCTCAAATCTTTTCCCCTCGCCTAAAAACGGTTCGCGCTCTCCCGACGCTATTTTTAAAGCTAGAGGGTTCTGGTAAACGCCAAATGAAAGACAAAGAATCAGACTACAGATCCTTCAGGCGAATTTTTTGAAAAAAATTCCTGAAAATCTTACAACCTTTTGAAAAAAATAATAAACTACGTAATATTTCACACGTAGGCGAAACTGTTTTTCAAAAAATTCGCCTGAAGGATCTGTAGTCTGATTCTTTGTCTTTCATTTGGCGTTTACCAGAACTCTCTAGCTTTAAAAATAGCGTCGGGAGAGTGCGAACCGTTTTTAGGCGAGGGGAAAAGATTTGAGATGAAGGGTGCAGGGGGTATTTGCAGGGACGAATACTCTTAACATAATTTTTGAAGTAAAACTTTTTTAGGCACGCCTGACTTGGGGAGTAACATCGGACGAGGCGAACGGTGCGTGATCGTTCGAGGCAAACGGTAGTTGTGAATGTAATTATTGCTATTTGTTCGGAGGAATAGCTACCTGAAGAACAAATGAAACGAATAAAAAACTTACGTTCGGTGAATATGGCCATAAGTCTCACCTAACTGAATCATTAGATTCAGGCCGCGGCAGCAAAAAATTACAAAGCAGAAGGAATAATAAATTAATTATCAAATTACAATAATAATTAATTGAAAAGCAATACAAGCAGCATTGAACGGTGATAAATTGAGCTCCGAACCTGGTTGGGAATCACTGGTATGACACACACACACAATCCTACAGGCGAACTGTTCATAGCATAGGTACTAATATCACGTGTTTATTTATAGAACGATGAGATTATGATTGAATTAATCATAATTATGAGACGGGACGGTCGTTGATTGCCTATGTTAATTACCTTATTAGAGTTATTACATACTGGTTTATTGTATCTTACATTATTTATGCATACACGCAGTACACGCAACATTGTCTAAGAAAAAGTCTCCTCGGCAGCACAACTCAATGAGAAGCGTTCAATTATTATCTGGACAATGGGTCTGAAATACGCTTATCGTACTTTAAATACTTAAAGTTACTTTTCTAAACAATCTTGATATTTAAATGTTCCTTATTTTGTTACAGAATAACTAAGTCATTCGCGAACTTACTAGACGTAACTACTAGGGTATTTTTTTTTTTATTTTTTGTTTTCGGTCCCAATGGCTAGGACTTACGGCACGAACCTAGTTTGTTTCCCATTTAATTAACATGGGAAGAAAAGCGTTTTTACTCAAACATGGATATAGCTGGTAGAAATTTAATTTCACAGAAAAAAGATCCTTAGTACTAAATCCGTGAATTCTTTATTTTAAAAGATATGTTCGTTTAAACATTCTCATAAAAATCGGATTTCATTTAATTTAATTAATGTTTAAATGAACATATCTTTGAAATTTAATGAATTCACGGATTTAGTACTAAGGACCTTTTTGTGGAAAATTTGATTTTTCTACCAGCTATCCCCATGTTTGAGTAAAAAAATCGCTATCCCATATTAATTAAATAGAAAACAAACTCGCTTTGTGGCGTTCACAGGTTTGATCTGGGAAGCTGAAATTTTGGAAGAATTTTTTGTAGGTCTAATGCTACAACATTAGCCAATTGGACCGAAAGAAAACACATTAACAAAAACTACTTTAAAGTTTGATGCTGTCATACAAGTTTAACCTTTGTAAATCTTCAAATTCAACTACATACAAAAACACAAATTTACAAAAACATGATTCAATAATTCCAAACATGTGCATATTTTTCAGATGACGTTTGTATTCGAGTATAAGTTAGTAGGTACCAACACATAAAATAAAATCAGTTCTTTGAAATCAAAAGCATCGCGAAAGAATTTAATTCGATTAAAAAAAAAAAGTTAATAAATTCACAACTAACAATAAACAAAGAGTTTAAAACTGGATAACTCAAGAACTGCTTTTTGTTGCATGAGACCACTTTTGTTTTTACATAAATCAAAAGGAGTTCAAACGAAAGACAATGATAGAAACAAGAGTTGGTTGATCTTTCAATGACTGCTTAAATTTATAAATTATGTTATTGCAACAAAAAATTTACGATTGAAAGTCACTAACACCATTGCAATTTGCACTTACGTGCTTTTGAATGAAATTACAAATAACTTGCAAAACAGTGCCAGAATACTGTTGATTATTTTCGAGATGAAATTTAACTTACTGGTCTTTTAAAACCGAATTAGAAAGGACCCGCACAAACCGTATGAGATTTTGTTCTCGATTAAATTGATCGAAAATGATTTTATTTTATAATTTAAAGGTCACTAAGAAAAAGTGTCCATGGGCCTAAAAAACCAATAGATTTTTAGTTACAGATATGTTTAGTGAAATTTTAGATATAGGGGATATCCATTCAATCTTAAAAAATTGCAAGCTCTAGAAATATGTTTTCGAGTGCGCTGAATCCGAATATGACATTATTATTTTATACAGTGTGACACCTTCCAACATTACCTAGTTTTCGACTGTTTTTCTATTTATAAAAAAAAAGCACAAAAGTTGAACATGAAACATGTTTGTGAATTCAATGGATATCCCCCTATATCTGAATATCTATTGGTTTTTAGGCTATGCGTCTATGGACACTTTTTCTTAGTCAAATCTTTGATTAACGTCTGATTAGAACTCTTCAATAAATAAAATTATCCACCAATTATTCAGACAATATAAAATTGGTCGATAATTTTATTTATTGAACTTTTTCTTAGTGACCTTTAAACTATAAAATTAAACAATTTTCGATCAATTTAACCGAGAACAAAATCTGTGCGGAGTTCTTTCAATTATTCTTGATGAAGAAAACAATAATTTTTTATCTGTTCAATGTTAGTCTAAGTATCGCAGCAGTTTACCCAATCATCTTCCATTAAAACTTCCATTTATTTTTGTGATAATCATTCGATAATCAAAATACATCGAGCAAGGACAACTTATAAAATAAATAAGACGTAACAAAATAACCATTATTTATATACTGTAACAATATGGTTTTGAGGGACATGGCGTGGAAAAACATCACTTAGAAAAAAGTAATTCGATATGAAACTTTTGACCTTGATAAAAATCGATCTATTAATTTATTGTCAATTAATGTCGAACGAATAAAGAGCGATAAAAAAGGTTTAAAGGGCAACACATCTATCGTTGACCGAACAGGTAGAGGTACCTTGTAAAAGAACAGACGGAATGTGACACAATGGCGCGGTCCGGTGCTGAGCCCCGCGTGTCCTTGAAACGACGTCTCTCCACATGGATGGGATACGCTTTGTCGATGGTAGAAAGACACAAGAATGAAATAGTTGTGCCGGTTGTGCGGTGCTCATGGTCAAACCGTACACTAAGAGTCCGGTTTTCGATACTGTTTTTATTAGAGCTGTAAAAGTAACGAGAAATGATATTCGTTACTCAGAGAACCAGTACCTGTTACTTTCGTATCGTTACGTTACTCGTTACTTTTCATACGACATACCTACAATCGTGTACTAACAGCGTCAAGCATGTACCATCGCATCGAGGCGCGTCTAGGGTTACCATATGACAGGCGTTTGCCGCATTTGACAGGCATTTTAAGGTTTAGACAGGCGTGTGGCCGGCATTGGTCTGAGACAGGCATTTTTCCGAAAGCTTAACTACACAGTGGTGCAATTTTCTCAAAAGTAGGAAATTGAATGGTGACATTACAGAATTCGTGAAAATCTGCCAGTTTGTGTTCTCTATTTTGGCACACAATGCGAACGTAGAACGTATGTTTTCTCTCGTCAACGCCCAGTGGAGTAAAGAAAGAAATCGGCTGACAATTGAATCTGTAAAAGCAATATTGATTACTCAGGAAAATTACAAAACTGTATCTTGTGAAGATTTTTACGTTTATGTATTAGAATAGAAAGAACTATTGAAAAAAATAATGTCCTCTGACAAATCATATCATATCATCATATTATAAATGCGAATGTAAGTTTGTTTGTTACGCTTTCACGCAAAAACTACTTAACCGATCATCATGAAACTTTGCACATACACTCTTGAAGGTATTAGAAGTAACATAGGATACTTTTTATTAAAAAAAAATAAAAAATTTTTACGAAAAATAAGAAAATTGTTTGTCAAAATATGTGCAATACCTCAACCCCTGATATGCATGTCAAAAGTCGATTTCCATCTCAATCGCGGGCGTAGCCGCGGGTAGCGGCTAGTATTAGTAATAAACATCCTTCTTCATTATTATCTGTTGGCTTTTACTTATTACCTATACAGCGTTTTGCTTTAGACAGGCATTTTTCTGAAAAATCAGGCATTTTAGGTACCATAGACAGGCGTCCCTCTATTTACATATGGTAACCCTAGGCGCGTCGCATACGTGATACGGTATGACTTCGTTCGTATAACGTATAACCGCATCAAACGAGTCGAACTGACATGGATACGACAAATGCGAGTAACGAAATGAATTTGTAAGTAACGATTCGTTATTTCGAGTCAGACGACAGCTCTAGTTTTTATACGTTTATGTATCACTTCATTTTTTAATTGAAACTTCCAAGGTTGCCAATTTAGGGGTTTTCTCCCTAATTTTGAGGGAATAAAGTGTAGCATGGATTTTTTTACGGCTATAATATTTTTAGGGATAATTTTTGGGACACACAAAAAAAAAACTTAAACAGTTACTATCAGGCATTAGACGAATTACAAAACCGACTCATTGTTAAATATCTGTTTACTAAGTAGTAACCTAAGTCAAAATAATGTAGTATTTATAGTAACATCATGTGGCGCTCGGTCTCCATCAATAGCAGAATCTGAATACCGTCGTCAAAGCGGCAAGCTTTGTTGAAAATGAGTTAACAATGAATTCCAATTATTGTAACTAAAACAATCATTTTTTATTGTTAACTTATGAAAGACTTTTAGGAGTTGGCAACCTTGGAAACTTCTTTAGCGGAAGGGGAAATGATTCAACGACTAGAAAATTTGAGAGAAACATTGGTATAGCAAAATGGATAACGCATCAATGTAAAATTAACTCTCGAGTCTCGAACGATATGAAAATGTGCTTTATTAAAACAAATATTGATTGCTTAGAAATGTCACTGTAAAATAAATGATAATGCAGTCGCCGCGATAGTGGAAGATTCGAGTTCATGTCCAAACAGTGACATTGTTTCAAGTACATTTTTCTAATATCCATTATAATTGTAACAATGGGTGTTTCAAATTATGATAATAGCTATTTATTTTTGAGTATGATGTTTTTTTGAATGATGTACAAATTGGATTTTTAATTATCGGTGCTTTACTGTATCGATGTAAAAAGTGAACACAAGAACCGATCTACCGATGGTCAGAGAGTCACTGCATCATACAATAAGATTAAACTACGCGATAAAACGATTCCATTGTTCGAAAAGGCAAGTTTAAAATTATTTTAACGAACTGGTAGACAACGGGTTTTGGATTATATGTCAAATACAGTGTAAACTTCATTTAACGTCACTCGATATAACGACAAACTCCTTAAAACGTCGAAATTACTTAACTCTAGTTGGTTTACCTTGTTGCTCACACCATGATACACTCTAAATAACGACACACCCACTCTAAATAACGACAACAATACGTCATCAATCATTAAGCAATAAACAGTACTTGTTTGTTATTTTGTTACTTTGTTGTCGGCACCATGCGTACCGAATATTCTAAGAATTTCATTCTTTTGTTTGTTGGGGTCAAATTGATCCCACAGTATTTAAAATAGTAAAAAACGACAAACAACGTTGTTTAACAGATTATAATTTTGTGTAATTTTTTTTCATTTAATTTAGTCTAAATTGAATCCACTGATTCGTAAAATAATATAAGTTTTCTTTACCCTGCGTCTAACAAAAACTCATTATTTCGCGATATAGAGTTTACACTGTAGATAAAAATTCTATTTACATTCTAATTGATTAACATTAAAAACGGTTTTGAAGATTTTATAGAAAATCTAGGAGTTGGAAATAGTAAAATATAGTTTACGAGAACATTATAACTAATTATAAACAGTTTACCTCGTATTTAAATGCCACGCTACGGCTACCTAAAATTATGAGGGACATAAAACTGACCTACATAATATAAAATGAGAAAAATCGGGAAGATTCACTGCGGTCGTTAAATGCAATAGCCATTAAAAATTTATCGTTCGTAGAGATTATATTTTATTATCGAATCGCCATACCCACGTGCTCGGTCAAAATACAAAACCATTTATGATCAATTTTTTTGTAATACGATTTTTTTTTAACTTTTTTGTAATCTGCGTAAAAACATTTCATCACTATACAAATTCTAAATGTAAACTGCATTTAAAAAAGAACTTTAAATTGTTTTGCGGCTCCCAAAATATATTATTTGCTAGAGCTGTAAAAGTATAACGAGAAATTGTGTACCCGTATGTATTCGTTACTTAAAGAACCAGTACCCGTCACTTTCGTATCGTTACGTTACTCGTTACTTTTCATACGACATACAGTCGTGTACTAACAGCATGTACCATCGCATCGAGGCGTGTCGCATACGTGATACGATATGACTTCGTTTGTATAACGTATAACCGCATCAAACATGGATACGACAAATGCGAGTAACGAAATGAATTTGTAAGTAACGATTCGTTACTTCGAGTCAGACGATGTACCCGTTACTCATAGTAACGAATACATACGGTTTGTTACAGCTCTATTATTTGCACGCCACGACCCCGTATAAAATAGTTGCTGCTTTTCCTCCCTGTATAGCTGTACTAGTGCCGCAGTGCGTAAAGTAAAACAATAGAAATGCGATTTACAATAATAATTTTCTCTTGTTAGTAAAAGTAGTCTTGCACAATTTACCATCTCAACTTGCATTGAGGTGTTATAATGTTTAGTTTTATCATATTTGTAATTTATATATTTTATTCAACACGCGTGAGTAATATATAATTTCGGGGCCCTGCTAAATTCGGGAGAATTAATAAATTACTTCATGTTGACGCGTAGAGTGCTAATAATGAGCCGAAACTGTACGATAATGTATTACTGCATAGTTTCTGGACCAATAGGAACGCGGTAGCGATTTGTATATATGAAAACAGCATCGCAATTCAGCGAAAGTCAGGGCCATGTTGTGTGCATCGAGGGCGGTGGGTACGTCAATCAATGAAGTGATTTATTATTTTTCCCTCTTTTATCAGGGCCCCGATTACATATTACTCGTGCTAGTTGAATAAAGTATTATGTGCGACCATTGATCGAAGGAGAATATTTCACTCGCGTGTTACCACGTTCATGGAATCTTCTCCTTCTCTACTAGTCGCACAATATACTATTATTGTAACTTAGAAATCAAAATAATATTTAATGTAATTAATTATAGACGTTCATTAGCCAGACATTAGTCCTGAGGACGAAAAAAAAATAACATAATTGGCTCCTGGAGTAGCTGTTAAACAACGTGTATTGTTTACCTACGATTTATTTTTAGTATAGTAATAAATTAAAATAAACCTTTGTACAAAAGAAGCAATAATTTGCATTGCACTATTATTGTATTTTGTTGTATAGTTTTCAGAGTACTAACATTATTTTTGTTTTGATTTATCACAAATAAACTGATAATATATCTTTAACAAAATGTTGCATCCCCCATTAAAAAATATATTTGAAGACTTTGACCTTTTTACATGCATATTTATCCTACATAGTGTAGTTAAACCTTTTTCATTGCATTTACCGGCTCAACTTCAAAAGAAAAATCAATACTAAGGTATAAATAAGGGAACATTCGTATTTTTGCAGAGTTTTCTAGTATTTTGTATTCAAGAATTTTTGTATGTCTGTTCGGCAAATGGTCGAAAGTAGATATTATTGACATTCACGCAAGCGAAATCGCGAATGAGAACACATTGCAAGTTTACAACAATTAGATTTATCTATCTGTTAAGAGTCAAGATATTATATAAAAGCATATATAAACATAGTTTCTGCTATCTGTGGATAGAATCATTAATTACAATCACTAATTCAGGTAACAAGAGTAGGTACCGACTTGAATACATACTGTACGGCAACAGTCGATAGTCTATGCCAGGGGTGGCGAACCTATGGCACGCGTGCCACAGGTGACACGCAAGAGATTATTGTTGGCAACGCATTGATTTAGGTGCAAAATCGAAATAGTTAAAAATATGCTAGATGCCGAAAACAATTCACCAAATACGAAAAAGTTTCATGGCGCTCAATGTATTACAAAAATTATCATTTTTATCCATGTTTGATTCATATTTTGACAAGTAAATTTCTTTGGTTGCTTAGCGGCACGTCATGGCTACAATAACTTTTTTTGAAAAAAAAATTGGCATGTAGGTGTAGAAAGGTTCGCCACCCCTGGTCTATACTAACGAAATATAGCCGTGTATTTTCTATCAGATTATCGTGGTACAATTTCAGAAACCAAAGACGTTAATGACCTCGATTTTTGAGCGTCTACAATCAGAATGCTTGGTATACGTAAGAACTAATGTTACAATTTTGAATTTCGCTGATGACCTCAGCTGTTGAGCGTCTATAATTTACAATCTCTCTCTCTACAATTTTGAAGATTTGTTTGTACCTACCAGTGAGAATAATAATTTTGAGGAAGATTGATGTTTGAACTGCGCAAAACTTTATATGTATAAAGCACCAACCCATTTCTATTCTATTCTTTCAGTAAGCTAAACCCAAGTACATTTGACCTTGAGCTTCCTTACCTATATGTCGGTCCAATTTTCAATAAATTTAGTTTTAAAAATTAGAAACAATTTCGTACTTTTTCTGAAACTTAAAAACAACTTGACCTAATTATGACCATTTTAACCTAAAATGTGTATCAGATTTCGATTGAATTGACCAATCTTCCAAGAAATATCATGTTCCTTTAATAGGTATGTGTACGAAATTAATAGGCAACAACCTAAGTACACGGGTACTCTTGTGTAGATACAATGTTTAGTAGGAAATCCGGACATTCATCAGTTCATTACAATCATTTCACCTTGGACTTGGCAACGACCTATTTCAAGGTAAGATTCAGACAAAAAAATAGACAACAATATAAAATGTTGTATATTTTAAATGCTGTAACGATTCTAACTGAATTCTTCAAGTTCAACCGGAAACTATTTTCAACCAGATTATTATGAACAAGACATTCAATAGTATACATTTAAATAGACCTAATCCAATCAATTGGGCCCAAGGCAAAATTGTGCATGCCTTGAGTCCAATGGTTGTCTCGGATGGTAGATTCCTTGTTAATGGCAGAACCGTAATCAAACGTCAGCACCGAGTTTTACCAAATCTCTCTTATGACGTCCGTTAAAAACGCATTTAAAAATTGTTTATTTTTATTGATTTATTGAAGAGTTCTAATCAGATGTTAATCAAAGATTCGAATAAATTTTATTTTAAAGTACCTACTCCTTGGAAGTACTTGAAAATTTTGGTAGGTATACAATCATATTGTGTCATTCCTTTTATAATAAGATGTTGACTTGTCTAATGCTCTGTTTTTGATACGGTTTTCAGTTGTAAATCTAGATTTAAAATTGGTTTTCAACATTATATTTTCTAATTTCCTATCTACACTAATATTATAAAGCGGTAAAGTTTGTAAGTTTGGATGTAGAAGGTAATCTCCGAAATTATCATCCAATTTCAAAAAAAATTCACCAATATTTAGAATGGATCTTCAGGATGGACATAGCTGTTAAATATTATCGCGTTAAAATAAAAGCGCTTTTGCAACGTAAGTCGACGAAAAAACAGATTCAGGCAAATCTAGTTAGTTATAAAAAAATCCTATAGTGTTAAGAACAAATTATTGTTTATCAATAATTATTGATCAACGTATTTTAACCACCGCCTACTTAATTGTGAAATCAATGACAAAGGCATGATTAAGAACTAATTAATTATTTGTTTCATTATTAGTACATCAGTTAAAATCAAATTAGATGACATATCTTTCGGGAATGACAAAAAAGCCATTAATCATTTTAAGCGAACGGAAAATAACTAATAGGTAACAGCTCAAAGAACTCGGCTTATGTCGAATTATTGCGTATAAAACAAAATATAAAATGTGTTCTGTTTCAAATCTTCACACGTAACGTAATGAATATGCACGGTTTTTTGTTAGGTTGATGTATGACCAATACAGTACAATGACTGCAACAATTATAATTATGTATATAGTTATATAATGTGTACGCAAAAACAAGTACCATGCTTAGCAGATAAAACGTAATTCATATTTATACAAGACTAGCGGTCCCGCCCGATTTCACCCGGGTGCAAAAGAACGAATGGGGGGAGGGACATGAGTACGCACGTTCATCTTAGTTTACCGAGATGAATGTTGTGTCCAAATTTCATGATGATCGAAATAACCGTACCTATTGGCCGTATATTGATTGATTGATTAATATAATTTATATTATATATACTTCCTCAGTAAAAGGGCTATCCAATAAAAAAAAAATTCAATTCGAACCAGTAGTTCCTGAGATGAACGCGTTCAACCAACCAAACAAACTCTTCAGCTTCAAAACTACAAACTCGCAAAACAACTTGACAATAGCGTACTCGACTGTACTTTAAAGCAGGAAAGCGACAAGTGACAAAGGCAACGAGCAATCACAGCCAATCCCCGACGAGCGCACGTTCCGTGCAGGTAGCTGGAAGGTGGTGGGAGTCTCAACGGCTCTAAAATGTGCCTTTGCGACGCTGTTAGATCCGTGGCACGTATTATACGGAAAATTTATAATTCCTGACTTACGAACATTTTTCTTTTTGTGGACATACTGTAATTTACTCAGCATAAAAATTTATAATTTATATGTTTGCATATGAAAAATCCGTTTGCTAATTGACAGAAGTTCAAACTTCAAGAGTGCGGTATTCATTTTCTAGTAGCACTAATTACTTCTACAAACTTGGCATTGCATTATTGTTACATTAGATTACTTGCTATGCAAGTCGGATTCGTTCAGGTTTTTGACCCCATTACCTTTCCCTAAATTTCAAAAAACGTGAACACAAGAAAAAATACTTGACTAACATTAACGTCAATGAGTACTTCGTAAAACTATTTTTAGTAAAAATTCAAATACTGATCATTGGAAATATTTTAATTCCATGAATATAAAGAATATTTCAGTAACTGCTAAATCGATTTCGTTGACACTTTTTTGTAATTAGCTATAATTTAAATGTCATGTTTGTAGATCAAATAAAAAATTTTCAAATGCGACAGAAAACCATTATATTATATAATTCAGCGAACCTCAAAATTATCATTTTTTTAGTAAAAAGAAAAAAAAAATATGTTATGGTGTACTCAACGAGACCTATTCAAAAACACCTCATTTGGCTAACTTAGAAAATATTAATTTTGTTATTGTTTTTTCGACCCACGAAACCAGTAAAAAATTTGTGGGGTGTGAGCCACCAATTCTTGCATATATAAGACATTCCGTCGATTTCATTATTATCACACATACAGACAGACAGAGTTCTCTTTGGACCCTTTAGACACGGAATCCTAAAAATTGCTTTTTTACGAAACCAAATTAAAAAGAATGAACTATTATGTATAAAACTGGAATAAAATAAAATTGTTTGACAATTGCAGTTGATAACAGTATACAAGTATGAAGGACATATAATTTGTCGTTACGTAATTCCGCACAATATTTCGAAAAATTTATTGAACACCTAAAAATAATTTAGTTAGCTACTGAACGTACTGGCAGCAGTTGATTTTTTTATGTGAAATTAAATAAAACGGTTTTTGTGTAGTGTTCAATGATGTCAATATTAACAAACTTAGTGTATGCTTGGCGTGTAAAGTGTAAATTAATAAACAAAAATTATCACAATAACAGGTAAATTACAATTAACTTTTATTTTTTTGTTTGGATTTAACCGTACTAAATTACTAGATTTCATATAACTAAGTTTATCTGCCTAAGTTAGCCATTTTTGGAACCACGTACAAAAAATAACTTCTTGCGCATCTTTTCCACATTTAAAAACCTCATTGAATTGAGTAAAAGTTTTCGTAAATACCGAGAAATGGACTGAAAACTCCCAGCATCGGTTACCGGAAATCTACAATCATTCAAAATGTTTCCATACTAAACAAAAAAAAAACTTGAATAACTTCTAACACGCTACTGGATGGTGAAATCCTACTAAATTAAATCATTGTTCTTTCCAAGAACAAAATAGAATTCCGGCTAGCGTTACCGCTAGTTCTGACGGATTTAATTAAATACCGATTATTTTGTGGCACGCTATAGATAAATCTTAATATTACCTGCGCTAAATCTAATACAAAGTTAACCTTGTAAACAAAAGGCCAATGCTCCACCAAACACCACAACATACTTTAATGTATTACGTCAATGATTTACTTAAAATGCCCGCGCTTCCCCTCTGACCCCGCGGTGGCAGACGGACACACAGACAAGACTATATGAAACACTTGTAAATATGACTAACTGCAACCAAATCGACTCATCTCTCTATTACACATTTAAGTATACACAAACTGGCAAAGAATTCAAATGTTGACACCGCGTATTCGTAAAAAATCACAATGCTTACATTCCAATAGAATAGTTATCCGTGCAAAAATTTATTATTTAATAGTTTAGTGCAGTAGTTCCCAAAATAACCCCTGTCCCACCCTAGTTATGTCAAAATTTTATTGCGCCTCCCTGATAAAGAGTAAGTAGTTTTGGAATTATACATTGAAGATATTTTTATGAAGCCAATAGTTACGCAAATTTGAGATAGGTGGCAAAATTGTTTAATACGGGTCTCAATCGTTAATCAATTTAATTTTCGTTTAGTAGTTAAATCGAGCATGAATTCCTTCGGATTGCAATTATATAAATTTTTAATAGATGATGGAACAAATCCTTAAACATTCACTATTGCATGTTGGTATTACCGCGCCTGGTGGTAGACAGTCAGAAAGGCTTAGTGATTTGGTAATCAAGCCTGTATAGTATTAAAACCGACGCGATAAATATCCCACCAGATTCGATGTGACTGCAATTTTTGAGTTTCCAATTTAACAGCTACCATGAATTTCTTCAACTTCCAATATATATGAAGGAGCAGATGGAAGACCAATCCTAGGATTGATTCTGAATCATATTGCTTTGGAAATAAATATATCTATATCAAGCCTAATTAATAGTATGGAAGGAGATTTAATTTGGTTGAGGAACAATTGAAACAATAAGCTTTACCAAAGTATCGCTTCTGGCCAACATTTCCTCCGGGCCACAATGCAAGATAAGATGGTATTGAGGCTCTGAGGATGAAAATAAAATTTTCGAAACGTTGGCCACAAAGCTTATTTTTTTATTGTTCCTCCTTCAATACATATTTTTGAAATAAAACTACTACCAACTAATTAATAGTGATCGTTCGTTCGAAGCAGACACAAATTTCCAGAATCCACACCACGTGTGTTTGTATGCAGATGATACGCTATGGTGATATGATTCCAAGACTAGACAGTCGACGGCAGAGCTGTTAAGGCGAGGCGAAGCACCTCTCGGCTACGGCGGGCGATTGCTGCTGTACAGTCAGCTCACATGCCGCCTACGCGTTCTCGCGCGCTTGACAATTTCCGGTATTATTGGAAATTTAAATAAAACAAAGACATCAAACTTATTGTTGTTCTGCGTTTATGTGTATTGTTCTACGGGCGTCTTTATGTATGGACATGACTTGACTGAATAAATCACCGGAGAGTAGATAAACAGGTCCACATTTAAAGATCCCGTACTTATTTCTGAGTCCACTCTTGGAAGACTCAGTCTTCCACATTCAGTGCGTCCAGTGCTCCTGTTTGGTTCCATGCACGATGTATGGAAAGAGGGATTTAGAAATAGTAGGTAGTGTCCGACAGAAGCTTCGGTCACCTTCGACCAAAAAACCCACCTTCGACGAGACCTTCGGTTTCGGCCAAAATGGGCCGAAGTTTTCACCGAAGCCGAAGGTTTCTAACAAGCTCCCGTAATTGAACGAACTGTTACGAATGAGCGAGAGCGCGATATGGACGTGGCGACTTCTAGAGATGATTAAAATAAAATTACCTTTTTATATTGGACTCTAATCCCGAATTCTGTTGAAAATTGTAGGAAATGTTGAGTAAAACTCTTAAGAGTTTACTATTTTGCGTCTGTGGGAACCTTTATATATCAGCTGTTCCTTCTTTGTCACCAATCAACAAAGTAATTCTCTAGTTACAGAAGGATAAAATTCTGGAGCTAGTGGCCAATGTGCGAATTGATCTCAAACAAAGTCTAACAAAAAATTGGCTGGTATAATTTTCAAAATTAAATAATCGTTGGAAAACCCAACTTTCAGTGTGACCCTGATATTTGTAAGTTATTAAATGATTAATGTTTACCTGATGGACAAGTATTCACCTGTTCTTTTTAAATTTACGTAAATCGATTAAATTTTACTTTGTCCTTTATGTCCACCAGCCATGACCGGTAAAATGTTAAAAGAGGTTATTTACTCATGACTCATGATATATGGTGTCAATAATTTCCTATTTTATATTTTTAATTAGTTAATCTTGACATAGCAGATTCACTTTATAATAAAACAGAACTACATATTCGGTTTTCGTTTGGAATTTGACTGAACCATACTAAAAATAGCATCTCTAGTAGAGATACTTATTTTTTTGATAATTTTGGGGTACTTTCTCATAAATTAGCAGCAAGCCAGCTAAATAAATATGAATTCAGATAATCATTTTCCTTTGTTACCATTCAACTTTTACTAAGGTGTTTTAACATTATTAATTGAATTCTTTTGTTCCCTACTATCTCTCATCTATACCTACTAATATTATAAAGAGACAAAATTTGTAAGTTCGGATGTAAGACGCAATCTCCGAAACTACTCATCCAATTTCAAAAATGTTTGCACCAATTTTTAGAATTGACCTTCAAGGTGGACATAGGCTATATATTATAGAGTGTTAAAATAAAAGCGCTTTCCGTGGAGACCAATTTTGCAAAGTAAGTCGATGAAAAAACGGTAGCAATCCACAAATTTGGGCGAAGCCGGACCGGGTCGCTATTAAAAATAAAATGTGTGGATCGAAAACACCCTATATGACAACAAAAAATGGTACATATGATTTTTATTAATCCACTATGAACTAATACAGAAAAATAATTATCGTGTACCTTTATTTTTAAAAGTTCTTGTAAAAGATGATAAATCCAAATGAATTTAATTTAAAGCAGGTACAAAAATTTAAAATTGATTTCCCGAAATTTACGCACGTGAGAATGACCGGATTTCCTAATTCAAAAGTTAGCACGAGTTATTTCAATAAAACGATATTAATTGTTTGTGGTTTCTTTGTTCTAATAAAACCTGAAGCTATATATTTTAATAGTCTTTTTACAAGGTCGTTCTTAGAAAAAAAATTAGATTTGTCGGAAAAAAATATTAGAGCAATATGCTGGTACTCAAACACGTAATGTCTCAAGTCCACGGTCAGAATACAAACACATGTAACTACTTTATCAGATGGATTTATTTTACAATTATTGAGTTAACAATAACTATGATTTTATTTAATTGTTTAATGTAGCATATAAATTATTATCTCTTTTTATTGTGTATTACTGCAGTTTACTGTACAATAAATTATATTCATTGAAGTATTAATTTTTAATATTAAAATTTTTGATATTTATTTTACAATGTCGTCCAAGTCTAGTTTCAACTTTTCGAAAAAAAATCTTTGATAGAAAAGACCCCCTACCCCATGCCCCAAAAGTCGTTTCACTCGGGTGCGATAGATGTAATTCTGCAAAATGTATTTCGTTTGCGGCCCGGCGTCCGAACTAATAGCTTTGAGCAAATTCTACCAGATTTGCTTCTGAACTAACAACTTTGAGCTCATTCTATCAGATGTTGCTACTTAAGGTACTAAAACATTTTTTTCTGTTTGCTTCTGAACTAATAGCCTTGACTAAATTCTATATGAGATGTCGCTACATTTTATTGAAACAGTTTATTTTCACACAATATTTAATAAAAACTATCCTATAGCGTAAGTTGGACCAAGCAAGACACTTTTACAAAATTTCATTAAAATCGGCTCAGTGGTTTCGGAGATTTGCGCGGACGAACATTGAGACAGGAGATTCTTATATAGTACTAGCGGTCCCGCCCGGTTTCACCCGGGTGCAAAAGAACGAATGGGGAAGGAAGAAAAAAAATTTAGGGGTGGACTACCCCTAACATTTAGGGGGATGAAAAATAGATGTTGGCCGATTCTCATAGATACCGGATAAGCACAAAAAATTTCATCAAAATCGGTCAAGCCGTTTCGGAGGAGTATGGCAACGAAAACTGTGACACGAGAATTTTATTATATATAGCGGACCCGGCGAACTTCGTACCGCCTAACAGTATTATATATATATATATATATCTATATAATTGGAACATCTATCTATCTATTTTATTTATTTTAAAATATACATGGACGTATATGTGTATATGTGCTAAAACCGAAGTTGCAATTTTAAAATGCCGCGTGGCGTCGCAAAAAAAAAGAGCAGCACATTGAGTGTGTGTCTAGTGTTCACACGCTGATCTGACAGACAACCTCGACGGTCGATCGTCCTCAAGGCGTCTAGCCAGGCAATGCTAGGCGCTCGCAACGTGGTAGTCTGATCGAGAGTACGTGGTTTTTAAAACTCAGCACATTCAGTTCGCTTCAAGTTTGTTTACAAATCGCCTCTCGAATGTTATATATTTTGTAAATGCTGTTTTGTTTATTTTAATCATTTTCTGCGCTCGTAAGACTAGAACAGGTTACTGCTTGACGCTCACAACGCGGCATTCCAACTATTGAACGCTTGCAGTTTTTAAAACTTAACGCACTGAGTTCGCTTTAAGTTTGCTTACAACTGATTACTAAATTATACGTTAAAACAACGTTTTGTTTGTTTTATGAAAATTGATAATTTAACATTTTTTAATTATTTCTGTCCGAGTAGTACCTATATTTGTATAATTCCATTGAATTTACAGTAAACATATTTTTAAACATATTTTTATTTCGAAAGTTTAAATGTAAACTTTCGTTATAGGTATATAAACGTTTTTAAATTTCATTTATAACGAAAGAATTGTACAAACTTTTTTTGATCGGTTAAGCCATTTCAGAAGACTAAATAAAGATGATTTTTAAGTTGATTCTTCTTTTTTAACAGCGTGTAAAAATCAATATTTTAAGTAACTTTATATCAAAACTGAAAAATAAGAGAGAAACAGCCGTTCAAAGTTCAATTATTGATTTTTTAAATTTTATTTATTTAAATCAAAAGCCTGATTAACACACGCGAAGGAATGATAGCACGAATCGGAAATGCATCCCAAATAATTCGCGGATTACCCTTATCACTACTACAAGCATGGCTACGGCGCACACATCTTTGTGTCCAACAAAACGAGGACAACTTCGAACAATTTCTGTGAATACTTGATAATGACAAAACATATTTCCATAGTGACATAACATAACGCCAGGATCGACCTCAAAATTTGATAAAATTTAAGAAAACTTCGAAAGCCAGTTTCTCTATCATTTTTGAGTTTTTATAAAAAAGTTACTTGAAATATTTGTTCGTTTATTTGATTTCTACACGCTGTTAAAAAATAAGAATCAACTTAAAAATCAAACATCGATTTCTGAGTAGTAATTTTCATAATTTTTTTGTTTCAGATAAACCTACGAGAAGCTGTTGTTTTCGATCTAATTTCAATTATTATGGTAAGTAGGCATTTATTCGAAAACAATTCATTAATTCCATATAATTATATTTGCAAACATGCAGACAAAAGTTTGTTGTAATTCATAATTTTACGAGCACACAATTCGAAACGAAATCGTATAGAGAATTCATTTACAGTTTGTGGTGGGTTTTCTTTTCAAGGCCACCTATTTTCCATTATTAATCTACGTATCTGATATTTTAAATCAAGTGAACTAACTTTGCACGTCGTACTAACATAGCATTTCAGAGTTAAAACTCTTTTTCCTAGAGTCTTAATATAGTACCAGTGTTGACCTCCGCAAAGCAAGCAAAAGCAATCTGATGGTTGTCTACGAATAGTGTTCATGTCGTTTTATTTGGTGACAACTGTATGCTTACAAGAGATACGATGTGTTACTTATTTCTTATTTTAGAACTATAGTGTGATACTATATTTAAACATCACTGTATAGTGTATAGACGACTGTTACTTTTATACAATATCGGAGTTCATAAAAACTACTGTTTCGGAATATGGTTCAATAATTCGACAGATCGTTCCACAAATAATGCCTTCCTATTCGCTAGTAGGCAACAGAGCGGGTTTAAACTGCCTTATTATTGTTTTAAACCGCGAAGCTTCTTAACTAGTGATGTGCCGGATATCCGTATCCGTATCCGCGGATATCGGAGGGAGAAAAAAGATCTGTATCCGTTACTTTTTGACGGATCTTTTACGTTATTAAATTTCATTATGTATGTACAATTCTAAATATAGATAGCAATGAAATACTATTAAATTCCATTTAAATTAATTTTTATTTCTTAAAATCACATTGATATTTGGCACATTTATATCGCAAAAATTAAATATTTTAAGATTTATTGTAGTGAGTTACCAATAGTACCTGAGTAAAAAAATTGAGATCCGTATCCGTATTCGCGGATGTGGACACTAATGATCCGAATTCGTATCCGTATCCGCGGATATACATTGTTACCGATCCGTACATCACTATTCTTAACAAACGATTGGCAGAGATCGCGACAAAAACGAAAATCTAACAATGACTGTGAAGAGTAACGGAGTCATTGCACTATATGTATATATTACATTTTCTCTATGAAAATGAAAGCTTTTTGCATGAAGATATTCAATAAAATGTTGAATTTTACTTTTAAAAAAAGCACAACAAAACATATACGTATATCGTGACATTTAAAACTTCGAACTTGCACGGAATTTGTTATATAGCTACATTGAATACTGTGATATCTTTGGGGCACGCGCTGTGCATGTACAGCGTGGTCGAAAATTCAAAAATGGTCAAAATTTGACAACTGCATTTCCTACTCGATAATAATTCAATCCTTATTCTCTTAGGTTCTTTATGTCAAAATAACGTGCTTGGTCTGAAACCTCATCAATATAGGACATTGTCATTATCAATCCATATCAAGTTTTCTTCAGGTCGGTTATTTGGATCTGGCACCAGTTCATATTTTCAATTTTTGGGAAGCAGGGGTTTGTAATAAAGGTTGTCATGGAAAATTCTTTTTTGTCGGTCAGCGATCTTGGGTCGATTTTATTGTTACCTCTCTCTAACACATGGGTACAATGGATTACGATTAATTGTTAAACCCTATTAAGTTTTTAAGCAGAATAATAGGTACCTATAAATCAATCTAGGCATGGCGTATTGATTTCGTCCTCCTTTACAAACCTTATGGGATTTGATTCTGGGTTAAATTGATCAAAAATGGTTTTATTTTAAAGTTTAAACATCACTAAGAAAAAGTGTCCATGGGCTCATAGCGTAAAACCAACAGATTTTTAGCTACAGATATGTTTAGCGAGATTTTAAATATAAGGATTTGAATTCACAATCTTAAAAAATCCTAAGCTCCAAAAATATATTTTCGAGTGCGCTGAATTGAATATGACATTATTTTATACAAGTGACATCTTCCAACATTCCCTAGTTTTCGGCTATTTTTCTGTTTCTAAAAAAAAGTACAAAAGTTAAACATGGAACATATTTGTGAATTCAATGGATATCTCTATATCTAAAATCTCGCTAAACATATCTGTACCTAAAAATCTATTGTTTTTAAGCTATACACCCATATGGATACTTTTGACGTGATAACGCCTTATAAATTGATGAAACACCGGTTGCATGCACGAAAAAGTGTAACGTTCCGAAAAGTGTCACGTTCCGCCTGAGCGTGCACTTGCAATTTTTCTTTATGACGTTATCATGTAAAACTATCGTCCGTAAACCGACTTTACAGAAAACCAATTTTTTTTTTTTAAATTCTGGTTTCGTCAGAAACTTATAAACATGGATTGTCATGTATAATACTAGCATTATTCTAAACAATAAATAGTATATTACATCACAAGGGCCGAAAGTTGAATTTTCTTCGCCTCAGGCTCATGACGCGCAGGGCCGAGATTTCAACTTTTTTATTGACCTTAAAACTATAAAATAAAACCAATTTCGATCAATTTAATCGAGAACCAAATCCCATAAGGTTTGTCTGAGGTCCTTTGAGTAGGCCGCCGATCTTGGTTGTTTACACATCAATATTATCTTTTTGATCGCTCTATATTATATCATGCATATACCTATCTAGTATACGCGTAGATACTAGAAATATAATATAGTTCATAGAGGGCTATGGACTAGCTAGCTTAGAGTTTGGTTCAATAAACTGTTATTGGCACAAACATTAGAATTGACAGAAGTAGTGTATACGAGATGTATTTAGAGATGTTATAACAACACACGTATAGGTGTGTAGAGCTCTGTGTGTTATGCTAAACACTTTTACAGCGTGTGTCTACAGGATGTTGAATTATTTTTGGCACACAGGATTTAGAAATTACAATATTTATTGTAAACATCGACATCAAGGTGATCGATAGATCGCCGAGGTCGTGAGACACACGATCTATTTAAAAAAAAATTGGTTGTCTGTAAAGTCGGTTTACGGACGATAGTTTTACGTGATAACGTATTCCGTAATACATAACCTAAACCTCCCAAAATTTGGTTTCAATCCGCTTATCCTTGGTGTCGGAATGATAAGAAATGTCAAAAGTGACGTTTGCAACTTACAAAGTATTATGTTCTAATAATAATTAGTTATTCCAATACTTAACTTAGAAGGCGTTGCATTTCACAATATACTAATGTCAAAAAATTGAATTAAACATTAGAAATGCAGCCGTTTTCATGTTAAGACAAGACATACGTTTGCTTCTAATTTCCATGTACGGCAAACAAAGACAACCGACCGCGTCGCGCCATGCATTAGACAACATTGCATTTATACAGCTATTTTTCTATATAAATTTGTATAAAATATTTTTCTATATAAATTTGTATAAAAAAACTGTTTAGGCAAATTCTGTTATGCGAAATCTATGTAAAATGTTCTCCTCTTTCGTTTAAGACTGGTTTCAAACCGATCTGATTTAAATTGAGCGAGAAATTAGCAAAAAGCACGCACAGGGTCAGGCGGAACGTTACGCGTTAGGAACGTTACGTTACACTTTTTCGTACATGCAGTCGGTGTTTTATCAATTTATAAGATTGGTGATTCATCAATTTATAAGACGTTATCACGTCAAAAAAAAACGTTTTTTACGGGAATACAAATACATTTTGGCTTTTCATTTTTACACCAAGAGATGGCGCCCAGTGCTCATTTTTGCGCTATCACAGTTCTAAACCTTATTATTTTACACAATTCGAAATATTGGTGGTAGAGTTCCAGGAGATGGGACTTTTTTGTAGGAAATTTCCTGCTCTTTCAGAATATTTTTTTGGGATTTCAGATATCTGCAATAGTTTTTGAGACATTCGCAAAAAACTAAACCCCATCTTTTTTCTTTTACTAAAATGTTTATAACTTTTGCAGTTTTTTCGTCCCCACTTCAATTTTTTCAAAAAGTTTCTAAATGTCATTCTGAATCGAATGACAGCATGATCATAATTTTCGAAGGAGGACTGAAATTCATCAAATAGTGATATGTGGACTAGTCTATGAGGTGAACGTATTTATCTGACAATAACCGCACAGCTAACTTGTATACAAAATATACTAAGTTCGTGGCATATACGACCCATAATGAGGAAGTAATGACCATGTAGATGTACTGTGTTCAATTTAAACACGTAGTCCACAAAAAAAATATACACAGCACTCATTTAATTTTGGTTAAGTACTTTTTGTGTTGACATTTTCATTTAAAGGACCGTATAGGCTGTGCGCACGAAGCCTACTAGCGCCGCTAGTGGGTAATAGAAAATTATTGAACTCACTTTTTATGGATAAGTTTTAGAAAACGGCTTTAGATCGTTAGAGAACTTAATTATTGTATTGCTCTGCACAGTTGTGTTAGGCAAACTGTACCAATATGCCGTAGACAATGTGGAAGCAAAAATAATCCAATCCTCCCGGATTTTTTGCAAAAAGCGTTTTGGTTTGTTTTACATTGTAGAATGAAAATGTTTATTGAAAAATGCCTGTAGCAAAAAAAAAAGAAGCTGATCGCAATTGCAATCACTGTTTACGAAATATTTCTAAATCGGTACTGTTTACTGGAAATATGAAATCGTAACGTTCTTGGGGAGGAGAAATGGGTTACTTCCAAAAATCCACATGATGTTACAATTTCTTTGTCTTTGGAGCAATAATGTATTATTATTATTATTACAAGGAGACGAGGGTAGGTTAATTGATTATTGCTACATTACAATGTTTCCTGTTTTAAAAAGTTGATACCAGTTCATTTTTGTCACTTTTCTGTGACACTACTGAGGGTGTGAAAAGTTGAGACGAGGGAGATGGGGGTCTACTTGGTGTTAGTAGGAGGGGAAAGCGTAAAAAAGGCGAGAAATAACGTTACGGTATAGTTTACTCTTGTGTAAAAGACAAATTATTATTTATTCCTAAGCGGGAAACAAAAAACGACGATTTGAAAGTAGTATTAATTTTTTCAGTGAAATAAATCTGTCAAAAAAATTAAAGCACGAACTGCTAAAGCATCCATTCTTTTTATTGTAGGTTATTACTGACGTTTCTAGAAGTTTAAGGGACAACGAGAAGAATACAAATGTTTGAAAATAAAAGATTATTATACCACGTTTGAACTCTTAAATTTAAACCTGCCGATCCCAGTTCCGCCGGGCTAGTTATCCGCCCTTGTTATAACCTTATAATAGAGGTATGGTCCCGTGGGACGGGAGGGAGTTACGGAATCGCGACGTGTTCATCTCAACTGGCACTTCTCCAGGAGGCGACATATTGCACTCGGGTCATTGAGCATTGGTCTCTGACGTACACTACTTTACCGACTAGTCACTAGCCCGAAGGTCCGAACACTACGTATACTAAGTAGTGATGTGTCGCTCTTGAGCGAGTCGTTTATAATTTCTCGGAGCGGAGCGAGTCGCTCTCCTTTTTTGTGAATGACTCACTCCGAGCGCCATTGCTCTGTGCTGAGCAATTTTGTATACTGTTGAATTCGCACTTTTATAGAGCGCACACAGCACAGGCCACAGAGGTACTAGTGAATTTTGCACGTACTTTTTCTCTTTGCTGAGTCATTTAATGTTGAATGACACACTGTTAGTGTAATAGTACTAAGTTTATAGTGACCTAAACCATTCACATTAACGTCGTTTACAAAGATATAATATTGTAACAATAAACATTATTATTGTCAAGCTTTTATTATACTTTATAGTTTATCCGAAATGCGAATAATGAAAGATCAGAATCATATTAAAATGAGCTCAGAGCTGAGTGTGTGTATTGTGCAATGCTACGTGACTTCTGAGCATGTCTGATGACAGTTCACAACTCTGCAGTCTGCACTCTTGTGTAATGCGTACTGTCTAGTATCGCTCCTTTGAACGACTCCCTCTGAGCGACTCTTTTTAGTGAGCGGAACACACGGAGCCACTAATACTAAGTATAAAACGTTAGGTGTCGATTCACATCATTTACTCAGTCTCATTTTAAAAGGAACCATCACACGGTGACCACGAAAAAAAAACAATTAGTTCAGATTTTATTACGATGACAGTTTTACAGTTGACTAAAGAGGGTGAAATATAGCTCAAAGTAAAGTTTTATGTCATTTCCGTGGAATTGCATCGTATCACCCTATTACAAATGAGGAGGGATGTAGGTGGTTTCGGGGTTTCCCAGTACTCAAAAAAGTTTACCATAATATTTTTCGCTACTAGTTAAGTGGTAAGCTGTCTTTACTCACAAAGTTCATGTGCTTACGCGATCGCTAAGTAAAGGACTTATTAAAAACGGCATGGCTTTTCCAGTATCATGATATTAATTTAAAATCTCATCATCGCGTTGAAACATTGATTTCAAACTTTTATTTTTTCAAATTAGAATCTAATATGCTTTTTTTATTCACGTTCTACTAGAAAAATAGAATCCGAAAGTAGAAACGCATTTCATTTTTTAACAGCATAGTAATCAATTATTTCAGAGACATCAACAACGCTAATTATTTAAAATACGCGCTTGATTCTTTTGTTCTTAAATCTTCTTGGAATTTAAAATTAATTACACGAAAAAAAATTCCCAATTAGTAAGAAAAGTTCTTTTTAACTAAATCCAGTACTGTAAATCAGAGCGTTTCTTAACATTTGTCATGTTTTATTTGTTAGACATGTCTAGAAATATATGCATTAGCTGCTCCTAAAATATATCTAAAGTTTAAATGCCACACATCTCATACATACATACATTTGTACAAACTTACTCGGGTAACTGTGCATTTACAATACACCAGAATTTACCCATTATTGAATGCATGATTTTCATTGACGTAACGATAAGTTTCTCAAACTTACCAAACCATGAAATTGTTTTGAATGACGCTTACCTGAAAGAAGAAGAAAAAACTATTAAAATTTTATTTCAAATGCTAAAATATAAAGAGAACACTTTACTCTCTAAGGAATCCGTATAGGCGAAAGTCTAAACTATATTTCAGGACGACTTATAGTGGAACTGTGAAGATAGTTTTACCATTCCAATCCACAAGTGGGGGAATGGTACCAATTTAGGTCAAAAATCATTACAATAAATTTTCGTTTTGAGGTTCCCCGAATCCAAAAAGCATATTTTTGGAAAAACTCTGTGCGTCTGTTAGTCTGTGAGCACGATACAGGTCAAACGGATGAGCGGATTGAAACTAAAATTTTGGAAGGATGTTTGATACGTAAATATAAAGAGCCTTATTGTTTTTGGGGAAAATTGGTGCATGCGCAAAGGAGATATATACTATAACATTGTTTTTTAATATCATAATGGTAGGTATACTTTCTATAACGGTTTAATATTCTATTTATTTTTTCAAGAAATTTTTTTTCTAAACTTTATAGTTTCTGAAATATTTTGCAAATTAAAAAAATCAGCTGTTCTTTCGTTTTGTAGATCTGTAAGAAATAAACTAGTTAAGCATGCTTTGATTAATTTTTACAAGACCATGGCAACGAATAGTAAATATTGTTTTGAATACTAGCCATAACCCGCGTCACGTCAAGCGATATCAAAAATTTGATTTTCTTTATTATACCATATCAAATGTCAATATTTTCGAAGTTGGAATGGTCCCGTCGCCCAATTGGCTGGATTTTTTCTACATATTAACCGCGTCGAATTTCGACCTCAAACCTCAAACGCACAGTGCCATGTGCATTACTACGTATACAATGATATATATAAATACTAGTTGTATATACGCATTTGAATAGACTTTGAGACATGCTAACAACACCATCGAGTAGGCCGATACAAACTCATGCATACTCAAGTCTCGACTCCTGTATTTTTATAAAGATCTGGGAACAATCGAATGATTTTAATAATCGAAAGGTTGCATTTGTTCATGTCGCACACGTGACAAGATACCGCTTCCTTTTTGATTATTGCTCAGAGCAAGCAGAAGATCTAGCAAGAAAAATAGGCCCTGTTCTAATTTTAAAATCCATCTTGTGAGCTAGCAGGCGAGACCGCAGTAAACGTCATTTCCAGCGTGCCGGCCAGCAGAATCCGGGCAGTGTTTCTAACATCGCGTGCAGCGGCCACTTGCAGGTATAAAAATCAATCGAATAATTTTGAATAACATCTCGAGATAGCTTCACATATTTTAATAATCGACTATTTTCAGTCGAAATATCCCATCACTAAATTTATATACACAGAATTCATCTACATATTGAACGTACGCGTGCAACACAAACGGATTAAAAATTAAAATGATCTTTTCTTCTTCATTACAAATGAATTCATGTGTCATCAAAATTCCAGGCACAAAGTCAATGTTTCAGTACAGACAGTATGCTGTTAAGTTTCATGGTCCAGAAAACGTATATACAATCGAAGACCAGAAAAATTGTTCGTTTAAAAAAATGAGCACCCATAAACGCTTGAGAACACTCGAGATCGAAGAGATGTCGTTGTTTATATGGCGTTGCTTTATTACATATCGCCAGTTCTTTGATTTGAGAATTTGTGAAAGTATAATACTAATATTATAAAAAGGTAAAGTTTGTAAGTTTGGATGAGGAGGTAATCTCCGAAAGTACTCATCCGATTTCAAAAGTTTTTTCTACAATTAGTACAGTCAATCTGGCAAAAACCTCAACAAAACCACCCAAAAAGGTGAAACTTGGTGAGTCGTTAGAGAATGATGAAAAAAAAAGTTACCTGGCAATGGCCACCTGGTACCTGTTCAAATACCTGTTTAAATAGTCAAAAAAAACTCAAAAATATTTTGAAATGCATTTTTCTCGAAAACTATCCATTTTACAGAAAAATTTATTGAACAAAAAATGTAGAGAGCATCGTTATCTACAATTAATGTCATTGGTGCTATGTTGTACAACAAAAAATGTGCGCAGTAGGTGGCGCTTAAGTGCCAAAAAAAGTGTTTTTCCACTTTTTTGCCCTGAAATTTTCATTTTTCAGTTACGATTCAAATAGAAAAATTGTTCTATTTTATTTTATAAACAACTTTTATCTCAACATTTTTTTCATACAACTTACCGTTTCAGAGCTGCAGCTTGTTGAAGTGAAAATAAGTTGTATGAAAAGTAAGTTGTATGAAAAAAATGTTGAAATAAAAGTTGTTTATAAAATAAAAAGGAACAATTTTTCCATTTGAATCGTAACTGAAAAATGAAAATTTCAGGGCAAAAAAGTGGAAAAACACTTTTTTTGGCACTTTAGCGCCACCTACTGCGCACATTTTTTGTTGTACAACATAGCCCCAATGACATTAATTGTAGATAACGATGCCCTCTACATTTTTTGTTCAATACATTTTTCTGTAAAATGCATAGTTTTTGAGAAAAATGCATTTCAAAATATTTTTGAGTTTTTTTTGACTATTTGAACAGGTACCAGGTGGCCATTGCCAGGTAACCTTTTTTTCATCATTTTCTAACGACTCACCAAGTTTCACCTTTTTGGGTGGTTTTGATACGAAATGATTTTTTTTTCGCCAGATTGATTGTACTAAATGGACCTTCAGGATGGACACAGGCTATAATATATTATCGCGTTAAAATAAAAGCACTTTTCGTAGAGACCAATTTTGCAACCGTAAGTCGACGAAAAAACGGTGGCAATCTACAAATTCGTGCGAAGCCGAACCGGGCAGCTGGTATCTAATAATTATGATAGGTACTACGAAATTTCAAATCGAAAAAATGTTCATGTCTGTAAGTGAACAAAGATTCAATAATTTTTTTGACAGTTTTCAATTCAAAAGGCTTAACCAAATAGTTTTATGTTGAACATTTTCCATCCGCGTATAATAATTACTCGGCAATCAAAATCATAATTAACATTTTATATCACAAACTCACAAAATGCTTCCGAGATATCTTTACATCAGCAATAGACAATTCCTCAAAAATCATCTAAAAATATCAACGGTTAGGTAATTAAATAAAGAATGTGTTTGGGATAAACTGTATTAATTTTGCGGAATCAGTGAAACACAAATTATAATAAATGAACAAGTCGATTGAGATTTTAAATTGTAAATATGTTGAAGGGATGCTTCAACAACAATTTACAGGCTTTAAGTCCCAACTTCAAGAGTCTTCTAAACCGGATTTTTCAACGGCGCAGACAATAAATTTCGAAAACTGGAAAAAAGGTTAATAAGCGGGTGCAGGTGTTTTAAAATTAATAGATGTTTTAACAATATTTTTATTGCACTACGACCTAACTGTAGTACCTATGTAAAAAATGTATTTCTTTATTTTTCTAGTTGTTTATAAACAAACACAACCTGCCAACAAACTTCACTCTATAAGTGGCATCCTCGTGTATTGAGGGCATATGAATTTTTAAACGTATAAAAATAAAGATTAGCTGTTTGTAGGCAAAGTAAATGAGAGGTGGATGGATAGATAGATAAGTAGGTAAAGCAATGACTGGGGCACAACTGTGTCACCCATCTGTCATCTAAGTATCCAGAGACATACATGCACTGTAGTCGGTATAATGTCTTAACACTAGAATTCTACAGACAACAATAATTAGAATAGGTATCATCCATTTTTATTTGCTTCAACTTTTGTTACACGTGACCTACTTACACTTCTTTTTCGACGTAAAAATAATTTTTATTACAAATTATCACAACATCTCTATATTAGGGTGACCGGTAATTGCTCGTATTCCTTTCAGGTGAAGAAACTATGACTAATTTAGAATGATTTAACATCTATCACTTGGGGATCGGAAATGCGTCATTTTCGAGAAAATCTTCTTCGGTGTTTTTTTTTTACAAAAAAAACGAATTTTAGGAGTTGAAAATTAAAGAAAAAAATATCCTCACTTTATGGCCTGAATTTTTCCATCATCTGATAACTTACTCATTGGCCAACGCCCAACCTTCCTAAAGCTAAAAACCACGAAATTTACTGTTAGATTTTATGTTGTGTGTTAATACTTACAATAATTCCAAATTAGCCAGAGTTTCTTTTCCCGAGAGGAATACGAGCAATTACCGGTCACCTGTATATACTTATATATGAAACAAAAGCCGCCTGTCTGTCTGTCTGAACGCGATAAACTCAAAAACTATCGAACAGATTTTCTTATGGTTTTCACTAATAGAAAGAGCGATAAACGAGAAAGGTTTCTGTATACAATTTGTAAACATTTTGTACAAAATTACTATGACGATGTTTTGCCAAAAAAAAAAAAAAACAAAACTTTCATGTACGCTTACATGGCTAACGCTGGTCAAATCTTTAGAAATACATCAAAACAATATACTTTGATAGTTCTGTTGTGTAGATGGGAATTGGGAAGGTCAATACAGATAATATTTCCAGAACAGTTTTGCACCCGGGTACAACCGGGTGCTAAACATAAAACATTTAGGTTTTATCGTTAACAGTAGCATAATTTTATCCGCTATTTTTTTATAATTGTAAATATTATTATTATTATTTACGACCAAAAAAATAGATTTTGCACACACGATTAAGAAAAAGTTGTTATTACGTTGAAATAAGTAAATATAAATTTTCAGAGAAATATTAATGTGAGAATAGATACCAAATTTTCTAATTAATCAAAAAAGTGATTGACGATAAAAATATTTCAAGAACATTGTTTACAAAATGTAGAATTTCCTTGAAAGAATGTTATTTTCTCGTGTCATTTAAACTGTTTTTATGTTTTGAGCTATAAAAACGATTAATATGTTTGAGAACTTGCCGGAATTTGTGTGTGGGTCACTAGCGTTGCACAGTTATTTTTATAAACTTACGTAAAATTTGAAAAAAACGAGTATTTTCAAAAAATAATTGATAAATACAAAATATATCTGCACTTAAATTTGCAATAGATAATAATTGAAGTGTTTGGCATCGTGTTCCAGTTTTGACACCATTGCGTTTGTTGTACAACCATGGATTATATACCTAACACTCACTTTTCAGTGTAAATTTCACTGAGTGTACCTACACTGCACTAATATACCAAACACACCTAATATGTACATTTGACTGTTAATATCCTTCCTTTTTTGACTTCGCTAAAGTCTGATACAAAGGAATCAATATTCAATTTATACTATTATACGAAAATAACAAAGTAAAGTCAGATGCTCAATTATTCATCTGAATGCTGCCATTGATTTCTTTACCCAATAATTAACACAATGCAGAAGATATCATAATATGATCAACAAACCAGTGATTTAATAATTGTTTACAAAAAGTAAATCTATTTAAAAGATCCGATGCAAAGATATAATTTTATGTTAAATGTTTGTAGCAAAGGAATAAAAATAATAACACTGGTATTACAGGTTATACGTAACTCAATCTTATTCATTACTTATACCGGCTAATCATTACTGATAAAACTGTGCTATTAATAAATCAATAACTGTGCATAATGTTTGATATTGTAATAAAAACATTTAAATTTTAAATTTGATTCCAAGAATCGAAAAAAATAGTCATCGATAATGACTATTTTTTTTGTCTCGCAAATTTTTCATTTTCATATTTGCGCATTCACTTCAATCGGAACTCGAACATCTATAATTAATCTCTTTTTACCCGACTACGGCGAAACCAAAAAGAGGGGTTATAGTAGTTTATGTATGTATGTTTGTATTTACGGATGTTCCACACCGTAGCGCCTAAACTAGTCATCCGATTTTGATAAATAAGATGTCAATCGATTCGTTATTGTGATCCGGGTAACATAGGCTACATTTATATTTCTATTTTGGTCCCAGAGGGGATCAAATTGAAAACGAATTAAAAATAAGTTCAAAAAAAAAATAATTTAAATAAAAACTAAATTTAAAAACTAAAACTAGACTACTGAAAAGTATGAAACAAGAAAATATTTTAGTCTGAGGATAGCCGTGTCCGTATGCCATCTCATATATATGAGACCCCCGTAGATAGCATGATGCACTTTGCCCTAGAGCTATATGATCGCTTACTACTGTTAAAATGTAATGTTTTGTTAGGGTAGGTGGCATATGACCACGGCTATCCTCAGATGAGAATATTTTCTTTTTTCATACTTTTTAGTAGTCGGGTTGTAGTTTTTGAGCTTATTTTTTTCCCCAAGAAATAAGTTATCGAATCTATTTCGTTCAAAAGTTCTGGTATTTTAGCGAAAAAACAAGGAAGAACTTTGCTTTCAGCAAAACGAAGTCGGCGCAGACATTTATTATAGCACTAAACTCCAAGAGAAAAGCTATCAAATGGTAAAAATCGCATTCAGATCCATTCAATAGTTCTCGTGTTTTTAGCGGACACAGAAAAAACACGCGAGGAATTTTGCTTTGGAAGACCAACCATACGCTTGAATCCTGTACCTTTTGCTTGTAAATATGAGCAATAAACATATTATTATTATATGTGGCACTCGGAGTTATTATAGCCCTGAACCTTTCCCAAGAAATAAGCTATCGAAATGTAAAAACCGAATACAAATCCGTTCAGTAGTTCTCGTGTTTATAGCGGACAAACAGAACTTTGCTTTGTATAAATATGCAGTGATGATTTGAAAGAATTCCTTGTTCACGTGCCGACACTGTAGCATACACAAAACGCGGTCTTCCGTGATGCGATCTATTTTTAATTCTAACCGCGATCCCGATTATGAAAGCATTATTTACTTTTAGAAAAGTTGTTAAACTTCTGGGTCGTTCTCTCCTCATTTCAATCTAAATCGCTGATCCGTTCCGAGGAAAAAATGTGCGTTTAAAACCTTCACTGCGTACCGTTTGTTCTTTAATTTATAGCCCTGAAGCTATTTTAACACAGTTGTGCAGTTGTCACAGTGTCTAATTCAAACCGAAAACCAAACTTCGCTCACCGACTCGGATTTAATGTTTACTTTTAAAACTTTACGAATAGGGAAATTGGATGCAGTTACACAGGTGATTCGAAAATATTGTTAAATAACCTCTAAATTATTTTCCCCAAAAACAATAGGACTCTTCCTATTTGCATACCAGATATCCTCTCAAAATTTGGTTTCAATCCGTTCATCCGTTTGACCTGTATCGTGTTCACAAACAGACTAACAGACGCGCAGAGTTTTTTCAAAAATATGTTTTTTGGATTCGGTGGACCTCAAAACAGAAAGATATTGTAAAATTTTTGAAAAGTGATTTTTGACCTAAGCTAGTACCTACCATTCCCCACTTGTGGGTTGGAATGGTAAAAACATGCGCTAGTCCTAAAGACTTGGTGAGAGATCTGATCGGAAGACAGTGCTAGGTGAGATCGCACTGCCCAAAAGCGTGACCCTACCAAACAGAATAAACAGTTCAAATGTAAACAATATTTTTAAGGATGTATTGTAACTCTTTCTACGAATGATGGTAAAGATTTAAATCACTCTTCTTAACGAGTAATCATTGAGCAATATTTTGTCTAAAAGACCCTTTCTAAGGATGACGATTATTCTTAACTTTGTTGATGGCTTCCTAAACTGGACAAACATTCTGACGATGCATCATCACTTCCCACTACTTCTAATCTCTAATTTTATACCATATTAACCAATGAAAATAACGTTAAACAAGGTTATTAGATACAGAGGTGACCACGTTCCGTACGATAGTAGTGGGGGATGACGTCATTCAGCGGACTGTCAATTGATATTGCGTGGTTGATAAAAAAATGTAAACAGTCCGCCAGCTGACGTCATTAATGGCTTTTAATGACCTTGACTACTAGATAGCTTATAGACACCTGACAAGGTCAATACCGTGACTAAACTAGAGTAGACACATCACATTCTTTCTCTTTGAGAAACTTAAGTTAATAATTGAGAGAAGTATCACTTTCAACGCGCGTGTTCTTAGAAAGAGTCCACTGTACAGAATGAAAGTGGAAGTATATTTATATACTGTCTGCAAAAAAGGACATCTGACATAACTGACACAGCCTATGAAGGTGTAATAAGTGTTATGTATACAATTATTATATATAGTCGTCAGTAGAGAGTGAATGAAAAACAATAGAAAGTAAAAACAATTGAACGTGCGCGCGTGCGTAAAGAAGAATCGCGACTTAGCATTCGTAAGTAAATGTGTCCGCTACATAACATCTCTTTACCTGTAACCAAAACGCCCGCAGACGGTTGCATGTGCACCTTGTTCCTACGAAATACTAATGAGCATGTATAACAGTGTGGAGGCTTTTTTTGCGAAATTTAAATTTTGCATAATTCGGTGAACGAACGCGCCGAACTGATTGTAATCCCAATATAAAGATTGACTTACATTATCAAGACTGACTAACAAAACAGCGAAAGTGGGTACGCTCATTTATCTGGTGAGACGGTTCCAAAAATGTTTGATTCGATTACTTCTCTTAAGGTACAATCTAATTTATTAACCTAACACCTTGTGGAACATGGGAGTCTCAATAATTGTCTCCTCTTCCGTTGAGGAATCCAATCCAGTGCCAATCTTTCTAAAATGTTTTCATTTCTTATCCAAATGCGCCACGTCGAGAAAGAGTTGTTTTTATCAATCTATGATCATATGATGGGTATATCCTAGAGTTGAAATGGATGATTGATTTGAACAAACGGTGTATCGTTATAGTAATGATCCTTCGAGTGTCCTATTATTCGATTACTTCTGGTAAGTTAAAGTAATCGAATATATTAATCTTTTAACTCTCTGTGGAACATAGGAGGTCTCAATATTTGTCTCCATTGCTGCCTATCTTTTACAATGGTTTGCCTCATCGTCTCTTCCCTTGAGGAATCCAATCCAGTGCAAATCTTTCTAAAATGTTTTCATTTTTTACCCGACTGCGGCACGTCGAGGAAGGGTTTTGTCAATATGTGATGGGTACAGGGTCTCAATAATTGTCTCCACTGCTGCCTATTTTTTGCAATGGTTTGCCTCATCGTCTCTTCCCTTATGGAACCCAATCCAATGCAAATCTTTCTACAATGTTTTCATTTTTACCCGACTGCGGCACGTCGAGGAAGGGGTTTTGTCAATATGTGATGGGTATAGGGTCTCAATAATCGTCATTATTGCTGCCAATCTTTTGCAATGATCTGCCTCATTGCCTCTTCCCTTGAGTAATCCAATCCAGTGCCAATCTTTCTAAAATGTTTTCTTTTCTTAGTCTACAGTAGTACGTCAATCTATGATGGGTATATCTTGACACGGACGACTGATTTGGACAAATGGTGAATCGTTAGAATAGTAATCATCCTCCAAGTGTTCTAAAATATATGATGTCACGAATATTCCAATATGGCGGTCAAGATCTGCCATATTGTTCAACGTGAAAAAATATAATTGAAGAAATCCCATGAGGTATGCAAACCTTCGTCAATTCCAAAACCGTTAGGAAATCCGAACTGATTCAATGCGCGTATTTAAGATAGAGACTGTAAATTATAGACGCTCGACAAGATATTGTGAGTTATAAGATGCTCGGACGTCGTTTTTATAATAGCCCGCGTTTAATTCCAAGAAACTTATAGTTTAGTAAAAGAGACCCCTGTCAAAAATCAGTTTTGCATTGTGTTAATCTGAAGCTGATGTTTAAGGTTCGCTGATCTCTGATACTGTCTGAAGGCGTGCACTGTTTCAGCACATACCTTGTACACATTACGTGTATGCTTGTAAGGCATTTGTAATATGCAAATTAGCATGTGCTCGTACAACGATGTAACGTTGTTGCCTATATCTTTATCAGCTCAGACATACTAGGTATTATAGAACACTATAATTAAAATATTTTAACTCGAGTATTGTCTAAAAGACAACCGTTCATATTACAAAGGTTGGAAAACGCGCCATTTCGGAGAATTATTTCTACCTTTGACATTAACAAGCATTGCGTGAAATCTGTCTTTTTATCAATATATAGCACAAACAGGTTAATTAATTTTGTTTATAGTTCGTTGCGTAACTCCATTAAATACATTGATCAAATGAATTCTTCTTCTAGACATAATCCACTGATCTCATTCATTTGAACCGTTTTTTTTTTTTAAGTACAACCATTAAATTATAAAAAAACATTTGTCTGTGAATTGGTGCCAATGACAAATTTTTGCTAAATGAGCTAAAACTGGTACTGAGTCCAAAAATTTCTAAAAAATGTATTCTATCAAATATTGGCATTGGCATTAATGGATCGATTCGTTCGTTGTTAAATTTTAACATTGGCGTAAGTTACTTACTAATTTAGAGATTGGTACTTTTTGGATTCACATTATACAGTGTATTGCTGCAATTTTATTATTAAACTTTACAAACACGAGTTATTTTAAGCATTTTATATTATCTACAAATCTAGCGCTTCACTTAAGCTTCTTGTCATTTTTGTCGTATTCTTCTGTTAACCGGTATTAAAGATATCTCTCTACATGTAGTTTTACACGGATTAAATTATAAATGTTTTAGATTATTTTGGTTCGATTAGCTTTTATTGAAAGGTGTATAATGTATATCCTGTCACATTATAACAATGCAGCATGATAAGCTTATAAAAATATTTATAGTTACTCTGCGTTCTCAGTTAAAGAGGTAAAGTTTGTAAGTTTGGGTGTAGAAGGTAATTTCCGAAACTACTCATCCGATTTTTAAAAAAATTTCACCAATATTTAGAATGAGCCTTCGCCCTTCAGGATGAACACGTTAAAATAAAAGCGCTTTTCATGGCGACCAATTTTGCAACGTAAGTTAAAAAACGGTGGCAATGTACAAATTCGGGCGAAGCCGCACCGGGGGCCGCTTCTGTCAGCTATAATGTCGTAAAAGCGACAAAGAATAGCGGAAAAAAGGCGGTAAAAATTACTGAATCGGTTGATACTTTTTAGGAACAGTTTAGATTGTAGATTATAGACGCTCAACATGTAAGGTTATCAGTGTCTATGATGCATATATACGTGTTTTTTAGTTTTCTGACTCACCTGATACATATTATAAAAGCATTCTTTCCCATGAATAATGACTTCTCCTTCCTAATACCACCCCTCAGTTATTTCCCATGGCCTGATTCATATATGTATTTTTTCTATAATCAATACACAATAAAATAGGTTATTTGACAATGTAAATTCATACCATATATTTAATAATTAAGTATATGAATCATTGTCTAGCTACTCAATGTGCGGTGAGTGAAAGTAACAAAGTGTATCGAAAATATATCTGCGTCTCTTTCTTCGATGTAATTCCCTGATTTCTCCGATGATACGATTGGTTGATCTACTCAATCTGAATAAAGTATCTCTGTTTCAAAAACTTTGTCTTTTTCTATGACGTTAACATGGGCGTACCCAACTTTAGGCCCAGGAGGGGACAAATTAGAAATTTCTTAAGCCGGCTCCCCCGTGCTTGTTTTGCTCTCCTGGATACGCCAGTGCTTATGGCTTAAAAAAAGACAGAAGTATATGTTTGCACCCTAATGGTTCGATTGCGATTTTATTCCTATGCTCAGTGTAGAATATGATCCATATACAGACATTATGAATTAAACTTATGTTGCAATGCAATTAACAAAAATAATAATTTGCTACGAGTTTGGCGTTCTTATGCAGTCTGTGATGATAAATGACATTAAATGTTTTTTTTTTTATATGCATAAACATAAACTGTATCCACTTTACACAATGGCATACACATGCCCAGTTATTGTGAAATATGATATTAAAAAGTTCGGCGTGGCTTTTCGCATATGTTATGTACCTCTACCATTTGCAATTTAAAACGTGCAATATGTCGTCAGTAATGTGTTATGCCTGCCCAAACCGTGTCAATATCATCCACACTCCACGCACATAACCTCAAATCAATTTGTAACTACAACAGTCTGTAAAAAGCATAGGTATATACTTTTATTCTATACCGAGCATAGGATTAAAATCGCAATTGAACCATTAGGGTGCAAAGATATATTTCTGCCTTTTCTTAAGTCGTAAGAACTCGTTGGCTCTGATTGGTTTAACGTAATAGAAACAGCGATACTATTGACTGCTCTGTTTTGACATGTGTCATGGCTGCCGATCAATCCTATCATCGAAGAAATTAGGGAATGACATCGAAGAAAGAGACGCACATATATTTTCGATACGCTTTGTTGCCTTCACTCACATTGAGTAGATAAACAATAATTCATAATTTCATATAGTTAATCTAGATACTTTAATATATAAAGCTGAAGAGTTTGTATGTTTGATTGATTGAACGTGCTAATCTCAGGCACTACTGGTTCGAATTTAAAAAAAAATTTTTGCCGGATAGTCCATTTATCGAGGAAGGCTATAGAATATAATATAATATCACGCTACCATCAATAGGAGCGGAGCATCAATGAAAAATGTTGCAAAATTTAACTCAAAATTTGTCCGTCCGACAAAAACTATTGAACGGTAACTCCGATCATCATGGAATTTGGACACAACATTCATCTCGGTAAACGAAGATGACCCCCCCTCCATTCGTTCTTTTGCACCCGGGTGAAACCGGGCGGAACCGTTATTCTGTTGCATTCATCAAAATAGTAGGTTATGTTTCTAGTGCGTTATGACGTATTATGACATTATGTTAAAACGAGAGGTAGAGACTTAACAGTTACATGAACCAGAATATCACCTTGCAAGAGACACATAGATATAGTTTGATGCTGCTTGAATTTGATTTAATTTTATTCGGGCTTCATCGCAAAGTTTTTGTTGCAAGATTACTAAACACGTTTTGTACCCGCTACATCAAATAGCGCTGTCTCAGAATTGAGACATACGACACCGTACAAGTTAATGTGACATGAAAACATAATTACGTTCGTTAATAATTATGAAACAAACAACTGAAGAAAAAAAAATAGGTAGACACAAAATAATAAAGGTTTAATTTAACAAGTGATTTATTTACAAGTAATTTTCTTTTAATATTTCTTAAATGTCTTGACGTATCTTTTTAGAGCAAACGTTTTTTGGTATTCGTATTTTCTAAACTTTAAAAACAACACATTAAAATGCTTTTGTATATTCTACAATAGAATTTTATTATAAATATGTTATTCAAGAATAATGTAGTTAGAAGAAAAAAAATGTTCTTATCTCTGAATTACACCATACTTTCTTCATTTCTCTTGTTGTGTTCTGCTAATCAGTTACGCGCATTTTTTTTATCTGCATTAGAAATAATACCATGGAAAAAAAACAGAACTGGCTGTGCATCACGCGGCTGAGGTTAATTGCGATGAATATACCTGGTGGTTTTTATATTATCCGTTACTGAAATATACCAATATATTAGTGATGTGTCCACATGACTCTTTATTGGGAGCTGGCTCCTTGCGCTCCGCTCATTAAAAAGAGTCGCTCAGAGCGAGTCGTTCAAAGGAGCGACACTAGACAGTACGCACTACACAAGAGTGCAGACTGCAGAGGTGTGAACTGTCATCATGCATGCTCAGGAGTCATGTAGCATTGCACAATGCACAGCACAATACACACACTCAGCTCTGAGTTTTATATGATAAAAACAGAGATAAATTCCAAGCAAGAAGCTTTCGAGGTTATACGCAAAAACACGAATGACAGCTGTTCGCGACTATTAGCTAGAAACGACATCTAAACAAGAGTTGATTGGTTGTTTTTGCTTTACTACCGCCCGAATGTACGAACTTCTCGCATTGGTGCGTGTAATCCCACCAAGAGTAAATGTTACTTTATGTCTTACAATTGATGCCGAAAGTATGCACTTTCGATCGAGGTACATATGAAGAAAAAATGTATGATAATAATTTAGTTTTTGTACGCTCTTGATACTCGAGGGCCCAGGGCTTAAGCCCTATTGGTAGATCCGCCCCTGTATATTTCCGAATATTGTAAACAGAAATACCAAATAAATAAAATGAAAAAGTTAAATGACCTTTTAGAAATAGCGAAAAAACTATAAGTATATATTTTTTAAATGTCCATAATTAGAGATTGAATGATATATATTAGCATATAAATATCTGGTACCAGAGGTACCTGTGTTATCGAGTAAACGACTAAATGGCGCACAAAGGGTGCGCACACCGCTTCGAACATTTTACCGGGTTTATAACTGTTACGCACAAGTAGGTACCATGTGGATCAGTTAGTACCAACTACCAATTGCCCCATATTTTATACCCGGCATAGATGCACGTACGTTTAGTCTCAACGCACGAATGCGTTTTTATATTATGTAGATATACCTACAAGTTTTTGACGTTTAATGTTAAACTTGCATGATGCTTAGGTACGACTTGCCGCACACGTTTTTTGACATAACCTCAACGCTATAAATTAACCCTGATATTGTTACGCTTGGGGGTACGCAATATGTAGATGTCCAAAATCTTTTTTTATAATATACAGGGTGACAAATTATTAATTTATTCAACATGCTATACGCACGTATAGTTTTTGGAGTAAAACTTCTTTACGCACGTTTGACTTGGGGAGTAAGCTGGTGAATGCGTGACGAGAGATTTACGGAAGTGTGATCGGGCGAGGCGAACGGAAGTTGAGAGGGAGATATAAGTTAGTGAAGATAGAAAGAGGATGACAAATACTTCACTGGCTAGTGGTGTCATCAGGTAGCCGAAAATATAAGCAGTACTAACAATAGAATGACACATACTTTACTTGCCAGTGGCGCTATCGGGTGACAGAAAAAAGTTTTGTATAAATCTATTTGCAGAGCTAAATAATATTTCATAAAGATTTACGCTTAAAATCCAACGAGAGCTAAGTAATTGCAATGTATTATCTTTATGTTTCTTCTTACATCAGACTGTTCATTTCGTTCTTGAACAATTTTATAAATTAATATTTTGTTCGATATATTAAATAGTCTACGTTTAAAGTGAATAAAATTGTAAATTAATTTTAAAGTTCAGATTTTGTGAATTTTCGGATGAATAATAACAAATTATGGCAGGAAGAAGTTTTACTTCAGTCGTGTGGTTTAAAACACACTCGGTTTTTTTTAATAATTCTCTAATAGTATAGATTACACACTTGGCCACGTTGGAAACATTGCTAAAGTTTATTTCTGATCCTCAACCAAACCTTCCTTCATAGTAAAAATATTGCACATTTCGTCCATTTTCCCATTATTTAAGAATACATAATAATGCGGTAAATATAACATGTTTTATAACTCGAATAAAAGAGTAGGCTTTCAAACTCTTCCGGTAGGGGTTTTTTAAAATAAAAGTCAGTACAAACTGAAATAGTCCTGCTCTAAACTAAATTCATTATTTTACCATAACACCCGTAAATAATAAATATGGTTTCCCCCGTAACAAATAATGGTTCACGTGTGGATTGCGTGTGTGTTGGCGACCATTTTTCGTTTTTAATTAATATTCACCCCTCCGATAATATTTTAATACTGTATTAAAAATCAAACTTTTGTTTGTTAGCGATGATTCATCGTATTTATACATGAACATTTACCGTAAGCACGAAATTAGCTGTCTAAAACTTAAAATGCCTGAGGAAATCGCAGTGAGGGTTTAGTGTTTTAAGCTTTATGTACATTAAAATTGAAAAAGGCATTACAGCGAAAGCAAACGTACGAACAAAGGCACATTTTATAATTTGTATTAAAGCATTTTCATTACGTAATCAACTAAAAGCGTATAATTGAAAATACTTCCAAGTATTCCAAATTTACTAGTGAAAGTTTAACAGATATGCAAATTTTCATATAAAATTAGAAACAATATAAAATCATATAACTTCCTCAATCTTGATTCACTTTTCGATGCGTTAAATAACTATTTCACTGTGTTACCGGGATATACTAAAATGGAAACGGTTTGCCGAGTTGTCGTGCGTCTGTAATCTACAATCTAATTTTAATCGTTCTATATCATGATAATACAGACCGGTAGATTGTTGCAGACCATATGTTATATTATTGCATATTGAATGACATAACATTTAACAAACTTATGAAGATTTTGATCACCGATACTTGCATTGTAGACATTTTACTTCCGTGTACCGCAAGGCAATAGGGTCAAAAAAGCACGACCGGAAGGACCTGCTGATATTTCTACATGCTGTAGCGATGCTCTGCAGTTTGCTATAAAACTTTAAAGGCTTGTTTATTAAACGTTAAGCCTAACATTTGTCAAAACAAAAAAAAAACACCGACTCGGATTAAATACACTGATAAAATATGACATATCTAATTTTCTTCGGATAATAGTATTTCAAAAGAAAACATTCATAAAAAAATGCATTAAAGTTCAACAGCCTCTTTTTTAACGGTACCACCGTAACAACGGACAAATATAATATAGGGATGTATTAAAGAGAAGGGTGGTTTCGCCACTTTCTATAGCCAACGTACCTATATTTTTTTATGGATTATACCAGTGAGTCTCAAAAAGTTTTGCTTATTAAACTGCTTCCTGCACAAATGTTACTGTGCAACACGTGGATACTTGTTTTAATTTTTATATACAAAATATATTATCCTGTTTACAATAGGCTATTTGACTCTTGTTTTTAAACTGTCTTAAAATATTAATTTTTTTTTGCTCGACGGGCAGAAAGCGTCAACTTTCGTCCCGCTGCGCTAAACGAAGTTGCCTCTTTCTGCCTACGTCGAGCAAAAAATAGTATACACATTACACACCACACATCAGACATTTCTTACTTTACTTCCCTAGATGTGTAATATACTATTTAAGTTGGCGTCATGTTTATCTACTGTGACGTCATTCTTGTAGTCTTATAGTATATATTTCATTTGTGTAGCAAACTTAACTTTTGTATCTAGTTTAAAATTACTAGTGAATTGGTTAGCGCGCAACTACTTTTATTTTTTTACGACAGCGATGCAAGAAACTAGAAAGGCAACATTTTTGTAGGAGGTAGTGCAAAAAGTATTTTTATCGTGTAAAATATAAAACGTATGCCGCTGGTTGAGAATCCACGGTTTGCAGCGTACAAATCAACCCTCTCGTATGCACGTAAAGCTTCAAAACATAATGCCAACCGAAAAGTACGGCACGCATTTGAATCATATAAATAAGCATAAAGAATTAATCTATATTATAGTAGAATACCGAGGGCGGTCTTCGTCCGCCTTACTTGACACTGGCGGGGAGCAGCACGTGTCTATAAAAAAAGCTTTTCAAATTCCATTTTACATTAAGGTGGATAAAATATACTGGCATCGCCTATTGTCAGTTGGGGTTATGTTAAAATAGTTCACAAAAAACAGACAGGGCACGTATCATCAATGCGTTGTTTTTTATACAACTCACTTCAACTGCCAAATTTGAACTAAAAACCAAATCTTAAAATATAAAATAACTAGCGGTGCGTATCGGTTTAACCCGGGTGCGATAGATATAATTCTGCAAAATGTATTTCGTTTGCGGCCCGGCGTCTGCAACTTACTCAAAGTTATTAGTTCACACGCCGGGACATAATCTAAATACATTTTTCAAAATTATATCTATCGCACCCAGGTGAAACCGGGACGAACCGCTATAATATTATAAAGAGGTAAAGTTTGCAAGTTTGGATAGAGGCAATCTCCGAAACTACTCATCCGATTTTTTTCACCAATATTCAGAATGGACCTTCAGAATTGATATATATTATTGAGTTTAAATAAAAGCCCGTTTTGTGGAGACAATTTTGCAACGCAAGTCGACGAAAAAACGGCGACAAGCTACAAATTCGGGCGAAGCCGAACCGAGCCGCTAGTATGAATGTATAAACCTTCCGGAAGAAATTCTCTAAATGATGGTGAAAACCGCATCAAAATACATTGTGTAGTTTAGAAGAACTGAACGAACAGACAGACAGACAGATGCGGAAAGCGATTTGATTTTATACTATTTAAAGTTTTAACAGTACTATTGAGCTTTCACACCTTGGTCAATGGTCATGCTATTTGGATATACAATCTACGGGCAATTTGACGTGTTTTAGACACATCTTATTTTTTTGTTGCAATGGGAAGGGTTTCATTTACATGAAAATTACATTAAGCCCTCGATGCTTCCAATAAATTATTGCAACCGATCTTTTATCAATGAACTGTCAGCAGAATGAGATACATTAATTTATAGTAACGTATTTTTGTGGATCAAAAACTGGTGCAATCGATTAACGATTAAATCCGAACACAATACTTGCGTTTATACATTTTTTAGTGTGAGTACAGGCGAGGTGCGAGGAAAACAGCGATTAGAAAAAGGAGAGCAGGGAGGTATGCCAAGTACAGCAGAAAAACGTGCTACCCATTTCAGTATGGTTCTTTCAGTACCTACTTAAATGTTATTTTGAAGACTATATAAACTATAGTCACACAGCATTTTATGCAAAAAAAAATTAATAAAAAAACCCTGATTAAGCTGTAATAAGCATGGTGTCGGTGGCATAATTTTTAGAACAAAAACTAATGAACTGAAAGCTACTAAATTATTGTGAATTTGATCATTTTACGTGTTCGCAAATTTCACGAAAAAATAACTGATTCATATCTGAACACAAACACGATGAAATTAGTTTGTGATTTATTACTGCGTAAGTGCTGCGTTTACGCTTAGTTTTAAAAACCCCCGGCTGCAATTTAAACAAGCACACTATTCTCGCTTTTAACATTTTTACAAGCGCGGTGAAATTGTTTCACTGCTAACTGAACGTACCAAAATAAGGTAACTACATGTAGAAATAATAAAAGGAAAATTACTTCAATTTCGCTTTACGGCACTTTGACATCATAGACTTTTATCACCTTGGTGCTTTCTTATTCGCGTTCACGTGTGCTCAAAGATGAAACAAAAACAAATATATTATACAATGTGTCTCTTGGACGAGGGTGCCGAACTCATATTTGAGTTGAAAATTACATGAATGTAAACCATATTTTTAGAAATGGTAATAAATTATAGTTTAAAAAAACTAAAAAAACACGCTTTAATAGCGAACCGAACTAAAAAGTAGAAAATAATTATTCACATAATAATTAAATGATAATAAAAAAGCGTGGGGTCCTTGATATTAAATGTTAAATTTAGTAAATTGGCACCCCACGCTTTTTTACTTTAATTGCATTATTTTGTGAATAATTATTTTTTACTTTTTAGTTCAATTTGCCTGTTTTTTAGTTTTTTTAAACCATTATTTATTTTCTTAATTTTTACGACATCAAAAGTAATTTTTTTCAAAATTTTTAAATTCAAATTTATTTTTATGAAATAATTGTATTGTCATCGGTCATTGACACGTGTGTAAATTTTCAAGTTAATCAGTCTTCTTGAAATTGGTGAAAACTACGCTGAAAAATTCCTTTACATACATACATGTATACATTATTCATACACGCCAAACTAATAAAAGCGTGACGCAATATATATACATGAGTTTTGTTGATAGGATAGCTATGGAAATCATTAATGCATTACAGAAAATTGTTCCACGAAAAATGCAACATAGATCGAGGGCCCGAAAGAGGTTCTCATATCCATTTAATCTCCCCCGTTTTCGTTAAAAAAGAAATACAAGTCCGTTTACTTCACATTCTTGCAGCATAAATTTGCCTTGTAATTAAAGTTAATCACATTCGCAAAGATATTTATGATTAAGCATGTCCAATTCTACTTAGAAAAGAATAGTCTTATCTATTAATTTTGCGACGTAATAATTTAGATTACTGAAAGTATATTTTTAAATACTATCTAAAACTATCGTTTGTTTTAAAATGTGAAATTGCATTTGTTGAGAGAATCATTCCAAAAGAAATGATGTAGTTGTTAAATATTCAGTTTAACCCCTTCGGTCCTGGCGGTCATTTCAACTAACGCGTGTAATTTAAGTCAGCGTAATTAAATATCAAATATGAACATTTCATTGTGCTTGGGGCTTATCTGAGATGTAGGCATGCCAAACAAAACAAAGAAATACTATGTGGGCAGGTAGAAATATCGAGTCAAGTGTTGACCGCATAGTCATGGCTTCACGCAAAGCTGGTAAAAGTGTTCATTCTGATTATGTATTACTTAGTATAACTTACGCATTTTCATGATACTGTGCTTGGGGCTTATCTGAGATGTAGGCATGCCAAACAAAACAAAGAAATACTATGTGGGTAGGTAGAAATATCGAGTCAAGTGTTGACCGCATAGTCATGGCTTCACGCAACGCTGGTAAAAGTGTACATTCTGATTATGTATTACTTAATATAACTTACGCATTTTCATGATACTGTGCTTGGGACTTATCTGAGATGTAGGCATGCCAAACAAAACAAAGAAATACTATGTGGGTAGGTACAAATATCGAGTCAAGTGTTGACCGCAGTCATTGCTTCACGCAAAGCTGGTAAAAGTGTACATTCTGATTATGTATTAGTATAACTTACGCATTTTCATGATGCAGGTAATCTATTTTTCTTGTACAGATATTTATTTTAATTTTACTAATTATACTTAAAAAGGAATTAAACATCCTTTACTAGTGATTACCGTTAAAAAAAAAAATTTTTGACATGTTATCCATTTCAATGGACATAGTATTTTTTTAAAATTCTGTTAGTTTTTCACTCAATATACCTTAATAATTAATTACACCCTAAATAAGCCTCACACCCTAAGAAATAATTTAAAATATAAAATTAAGGTCCGAAAGGGTTAATGACAAAAATTACGCGTAGATAAATGTCCGCGATAGCTCAGACACTGTGTACATATAAACTATTGATCACATATTTCCGCGCGAGCCCTAAGATAAAAAAAGAAAAGCTTATCGAACAACGGTCAAAGGTCATGCCTACTCATCCACCGAAGAGTGCGTTTGTTTTCATGCAGAGATAAAACAAGTGAAGAATGTTATTAGGTATACGCGCAAAAAGCTCATACCGCGTCGACAGACCTCGACTTCCTCTATATTAACCTTGTTACGTTATGCAATATGTATGCCCGCGCCTGCGCCCTTGTAAGCAAACTTTACGTGTCTATCCTTGCCCTCTACTATGCGGATTATGTAAACCAATTTACAGTGTGCCGCATAAATAAAGAATAAAATACTGATTTACGATAAATTAACTACGCTACAGTGTTGCAATTCTGCCGTTCCATTAAGCTTGTTAATAACTAAGCTTTTGGTGATTCTTTTCCTGTTGAATAATTTTACCTTTTTTAGTAGGTACCTATTAGTATTAAAATATGAAAAAAGGCGATTAAATACGTGCAAACTGCGTATTTCAAACCCACTAAAAAGTAAAAAATAAAAAAAAAACTTTTAAAAAAATTGAACACTTTAAAAAAAGACCACTAAAAATTGTATTACAAAAAATGTTATAGTAATTAAATTCGCGCCGACTTTAGAACTTTGTCATTTTACCCTTTTTATTGGCTTTTTTTTAAAGGAAGTTCAATTTTTTTAATTGTTTATCTAGCAGTGGACGGAAACAAATTGTTGTTATCACACCACTATCTTGAATTAAAAATTTTAATTAAGTATATTTACACATTTATTTTATTATTGCAGGTACTCAGTTTTATCACAGATTGATGCATTTTATATTGTGAAAGTTTTAAAATAGGTCAAAGCAGCGTCCTCTCTAGGATTGAAAATGTCACATGTGTAGAGTTCTGTGCTAATTACACTGGGGACTGATTATCAAGCCAAACTTTTAATTATACCTTTCGAGTTCAAAATTAAAACGTAAAGCAACAACAATATATTTATTTAATATTTTAAATTTATATTTAATTTGCATAATACATAAAAAAAAGAATGCGCAACAAGTTTTTTGTCAGGTAAAACTAAAGAATTCACGGCACTGAAAAACTGTAAAATATCTTTCCGATTATTGAATAGCGTCTTTAAAATTTTAGTTTTGTATAGCAAAAAATATAATAACACTGAATTTGGTTTTATGTATCCGTTTGTATAGTGTGTTCACCAAACGTGGAAACAGTGAATATTTCGTGTATCCTATTGGATAACAAGAAAGTTTAAATAGTTTTTTGTTCAACTCGAGATTTACTATCGGAAACTGTTGAGGTATATTTTTTGTAATTCAAACTTAACCGGATATGTACATTATTTTTTCAAATGGCAACATACATTTTTTGCATTTTCAAAATCACCATTTTTTTCTCTGTAAATTTGTATAAAATTTTCATCAGTTTACATAAGAAAATATTCGAGGAAAACGTTATTAATTAAATACACAGTAATAATTATTTTTCATAGGACTTCACGCATGTGTAAATTATTAATAATAATTAGTTATTAGTATATGTTTAATTATATAAATCGATAACGTTTTTCTCGAATATTTTCTTATGAGGTAATAAAATGAATATTTCTAAAATGTAAAAAAATGTTGTTCGAAAAAAAAAATGCATGTGCACTTACGGTTGAGTTTGAAGTGCAAAAAAAAATTACCTCAGCGATTTGCGATAGTAAGTCTCGATGTGAACAAAAAACTTTTTAAACTTTTTGACGTGATAACGTCTTATAAATTGATGAAACACCGGCTGCATGCACGAAAAAGTGTAACGTTCCGCCTGACCCTGTGCGTGCAAGCGAGAGGGCAGTATAAGCGATAGAGAGTCGGTAAAAATATAGTTTGACAGCTACTAAAATTTAGGTTATGTATTATTAAATATGATATTCGAGCGTAATACGTTATCACGTAAAACTATCGTCCGTAAACCGATTTTACAGACAACCAATTTTTTTTTATCTAGTAAGATACATGAGTTATTCACTCTCGGTGAACGCACTGTATAATAATTTGCAATGTAAACGACACAAAACTAGCAACGGTAATAGTTCAATTGTTTATTTCGTAATCTTAATCGTCCAAGAAGATGTACCTTTAATTAAAAGTCTTATATCACAAATAATTGTATGATCTTTCTTTGCAGGTTATTAAACCGGAAGCCACAACAAAGATTCTTATGTTAGCAGCAAAAATTGACGAATGTAAGTAGATTAAATAATTATTATATTATATTCTTCACTTGTCGAGCGTCTATAATCCGCAATCTACCTATTCAAATTAATATACACGAAATTTTCTTTTTTTAAAAAAATTTGGAGACAAATGTTCTATTATTAAATATTTTCACTATAGACCTAAAAATTCTAAATCTGTTCGATGATCGCACGTTACTAAAACAGTAATAATATTAATTTTATTATTCCTGTTTTGTACATCAGAAATGTATTAGGATAAATCTAGTCATAAAATACAAATCATAATAGCACAAAATAAACGCGGAAAAGCATTTGCTTCAAAACTGCTTTATTTTACGGTTAGTAAATTCCAACATTGAGTGAAAAACTTCTATTTTCCGACCTTCTAGAAGGTTTACCACCCCAATATTACACGAAGTATTAGAGAAAAGCAGAACTGTCTGCTCTTCTTGTTGGATTTCTGATATCTCTGTCCAACTTTAATTTATATAATATTATATGTACTGCGCATATTAAAATGGCTTTCGTCTGTATCGTCAGCACTATATGCACAACAATAATTATAATATATTAACTGGCACATTTCCCATATGTCCCCTAGCTGCAAATATAACGGCCTTCTGGTAATACATATTAATGTACCTAATATTATTTGTTTTTCAAAAGAATGGAACTACGTCATCAAAATTTACGTGCTTCATATACACTTCAAATGTATAAAAACAAACAATTTCTCACCCTAAACCAGGGGTCGGCAAACTTTTGAGACGGAAGAGCCAAAAGTTACAATTTACAAAATTTCCCAGTTTTTAAAGAGCCACTGAACATTTTCGTTTCATTATAGTATTCGCTTATATAGGTATAATAATATATATATCCGAGGGCGACACGTCGCGACGGGGGCAGTGCGGGTGAGACGCGAGTGGAACTGGCTGACAGATAGACATGGTGCTCAATCATGGATCGATTGGACGATTTTTAAGGGTTTATTAAAATAATTGTTTTTTGCGTATGGAACTGGAGAGCCGCAAGTTCACATCAAAAAAACCGCAAGCGGCTCGTGAACCGCAGGTTGCCGACCCTTGCACTAAACGCATATACCTTCTTCGTTCCGTGTGGGTAAAAATACAAGTTGGTTCGGTTGCGATTTTATTCCTATGCTCGGTATATAATAAAAGTATATATGGGTTTATTCAACGACGCGATATTTCATTGGGTTACTTGAATACCACTCTAATTATTAGCGCGCAAAACCCTAAACCAGAAATTCACCAACCAGCGAACCGTCGAGTTTTTATATGATTTTATAATTACAATTAACTTTCCGACAGACAACGCACTCTTTTTAATAAAAATTTTAATTATAAATAAATCTCCACTTGATTTGTCGAGACGGCGGTAATTAAAAAAAAATATCCAACGTTTTTAAAGGCATTTTGCTTTGGGGAATAGTAAAAAAATTTCGTAATACGCAATAAAACGAAATCAGGTCGTATAATCTGTAAGCGAATGGGCTTGTGTGATAAAACCAGTAATGTCATGGGGCTGAACAAACGTCATCAGCGGGGTGAGAATTCGAGAATAGAAGAAGCCAGCACGCCACAGACGAAGTTCTAACGGAATAAGGGGTGGCGCCCTGCAGCTATCGAGCGACCGTTTTACAACCGACCGATATTATTAAACATATACACAGAGAGTGAGAGACTTTTGTCTACCGCGCACTCAATATAGCTCACAATACGTTCGTTCCTATACGAATCACGGATCCGTTCTTGACAAGCATTTATTCACGCGTGCGCTAAATAATTGAGAACTAGCCGTAGATATACGACAACAATGTATACATGTGTAATGGCTGCGCGCGCGCCAGTTCACTGCTGACTAAGTGCAATAGCTGCGAATATACTGTTAATGTTAGCATGTCAGTGACGCGAACTCGATTTTCCCATCCAAAAATCGCCTAACGTGTTTCCACTTCAAAATGAAAACTTTCGTCGAATTTTGAAAACTAGCCGTAGATACGAATGTAGGTATATATGTGTACTGGCTGCGCGCGCGTTAGTTCACTGCTGATCAAGCGCAATAGCTACAGATATACTGTTAATATTAGCATGTCAGTGACGCGAACTTGATTTTCCCCATCCGAAAATCGCCCAACGTGACTATAGAGTTTTCACTTTCAAAAATGAAAACTTTCGTCGAATCCTTTACAGTTCTACAACTAGGGCATCGTAGAGGCGTTTGATAATTTTCCCGGTAATATTTTAAGTTCCAGACTGACCTTGCCCGAGATATGTTGTTTTCGAAAAAAGACCCTTGTAAATATATTATTTACACATCAAAAAACAGAAATTATTCCGTATTTCTAATAAAATCGATACATTGAAAGCACGTTAGGTTTTTGTAACGACGCCACTGAGAATATGTAATGATTGCTTGTTGTGAATGCATAAAGAATTTCCGTCATATCAAAAATGTTTCCTCAATTTTCTTTGTGTTTATTCATAACCAGTTATTGAATCCCAACATAATTATAAAACGGGCAAAAAGTACAATGCAAACTGACAGAAAATAAAATAGGTACAGCCGAAATTTGATTAATTATTAAGAACGTCACAGACACATGTGTAACAGCGCATAAACGATTATGACCTATCCTGTCGAGCATCTATAATCTATAAAATCTATCCAGCACATTCACCGACATTCGCGTGTTCAATTTTTTCCACGAGAAATTTACTATTGTAAGTTCCTGCTTCCCTAGTTATTTCAGACAAAAAATCTCCATACAAAAGTTTTAGGGCATAAAATTCCGCATCTAAAGTCTGCTGCACACGAGGCTGGTTTACCGCTATAGATTTGACTACAAGTTTTCGGTTTCTTAATTGCTTTTATGTGCTAGCTTCACACGAGACGTCTTTTCAAGCTTGCTTTGTGGATAGATCTGGTGCGCGCGCAGTGACAGTTCAAATATAAACACAGAGCAAAACGTATCTGTTGTCCGACTTTGACGCCATGTTGGTTTGTGTCGCCCACGTGACAAGATACTGTTCCCTGAAGACCTGTTCTAATTTTAAAACCTATCTTGTGAGCTAGCAGGCAATCCCGCAGTGACGTCATTTCCAGCCTCGTAACCAACCTACCGGCCAGCAGACATCCAAGCAGTGTGTCTAGCCTCGTGTGCAGCGGCCTTAAGACATAATTAGGGAAGCAGGAAATTAAGAAAGTTTGATTTTAAATTTCAAAGTCCTATGATCGAGAGGTGCTATCACCACTCTGTACGTCCGTAGCGAACCTAAAATTTAATTGGGTACTTTGTCTCCCACCAAGCAACTTAGAAACTCCAATATCTTTGGTTTCATCGGCGTGCAAACTTCCTAATGCCGACAAAAAAGTAGAAGATACTTGTACAAAAATTTCTAAAACCTCGAATTGTTGGGTAGTTGAGGATTACTACGTGGTTGCTTGGAATACCATTAATTACGCCTATTCGTGTCGAAATATAGAGTTTATTTCCTACCACATCCTTAAGAAAGGTCGGTCTACTAACCACAAAAATACAGATAATTATTAACAATTGACTTATAAATAATTGTTTGAAATCATAAAGTGTATGACATTTAAAATTTTGAACAATAAAATTACTTCTTACATCTAAACTCTAAAGTTGTGAACCAAAATATATATAAACAGCATTTTCTTATACGCACAAAGTTTTTGAATTAAAATAATATACCGTGTTAACATACTTAATAAATGGTCAGCCTAATTACATAAATTATAATTTCATTATGGTAAATCAATAATAATAATAGCATATAAAAAATTACAAGGTGCTTTTTCGAAGTTATAAAAAATTAACGATCTATTCAATAACGCGATTCATAGCACTGAAAATACAAAATGAATTTCTTTCTTTCCAAAATATGCTTATTGTTTATACTATAGTCAAGCAAATGTATATTTATGTAGTTAGTTTTAATGACACAATTAAGTTCGGTTAGGTAATTATAAATTATTGTATTTACTTTAGTTACACCAATAGAACCAATTTGTAGGGTTCCATACCTCAAAAGGAAAAAAAGGAACCCTTATAGGTTCACTTCGTTGTCCGTCTGTCTGCCAAGACTCTTGATAATCAAAATCTATAGGGTACTTCAGCTTCCCGTTGACCTAGAATCATGAAATTTGGCAAGAAGCAATGTCACGAGTAAAGCGGAAAATCCGAAAGCCGTAAATTTGTAGTTACATCACAAAAAAAATGTTTTTAAACCGCAACAACATGCTACGCACGCACACAGTAAGAGTTCGAATACAAAACAAGCGTCCGCTACCGGTGCATTTATACAGGACAATATGAGAATTCTCGTATGCAGCACGGTACGACAACTAGACAATCAGATGTAGCCACGAGGTACAATACTGTTCAGTAGCCCATCTGACCTCATTGCAATTACACGCTTAGTTGGCAAACTGACCGCGACGTTTGTCGATGTATGGGGACAACAGTTTTCCAACGGCTAAGCGGGAAAAATCTTCGAGCCTCGATTCCCGTGATGGACGAACTATTTACATACCTACAAGTTTGTACGGAACCCTCGGTGCGCGAGTCCGGCTCGCACTTTTTTTATTTTTCTTTTCATCTATCATAGCCATTACTTCGTGTAGAGCTATATTTTTTAAGGTAGTACGAGCACCAAGGCAACTATAAATAAAAAGCTTGATTTTTTTTATATTTTGGTGGATGGATGATATGTTTTCATTGATTTCTCCAAAACTAAACGGTGGAAATTAAAAAAAAAAACTATTTAAATTAAAGTAAAAACTTAATAAATTATTGAAAACAAAAAAAAAAACCGTTGTGCCCGACTAATTAAAAAGATTAAATATCTTTTTAATTAAATATCATTTTAATTAGTATAGGGCACAACGGTTTTTTGTTGTTTTCAATAATTTATTAAGGTTTTAACTTTAATTTAAATAGTTTTTTTTTAATTTCCACCGACTAGTTTTGGAGAAATCAATGAAAACATATCCATTTACCGTTTTACCAAAAAGCCAATGTTAAATATGCCTACTTTTGAAGTCATTTATTTATTTAAATAATCGGGCAGCCCCCCTAAAATTTTCAGAATTGGTTTAGACTTAGTCCAACTTCATATAAAAAAAAACAAGCACTCCGGGAGTGCCGGCAGAAGTGAAAACTTGAATATTACCTCTACTCTCCATCCGTCTTACGAATTTTTGATCAGGTCCCGTGTCTCCATCCGTCTAACGAATTTTCGATCAGGTCACGTGTCTCCATCCGTCTAACGAATTTTCGATCAGGTCACGTGTCCTGACGCGAGTTTAACATTTTTTACCCATTACAAAAAAAGTGTACAACGCCGCTAAAGAAGTTTTCACTTCAAAAAAAAATCAAGCCTTTTATTTAAAATTGCCTTGGTGCTCGTACTACCTTAAGCGGTTCAATTTTTCATTTCTATTGTAACGCAGTTTTCAAATTTGCTTCACAAGCAGCTTAATTCATCCATCATAGTGTCATTACTGTTAATCTTTGGTTGTGCCACAGAACACAACGTTGAGTACAATATTTCTCGAGTTGTACACAGCAAGCAAGGCAATCAGCAGTCGGCAGAGCTGATACGCCGCAGTCTGTCAGCGCTGGTGGTGTCGGCGGCAAGGACGTGCAGAATTACAGTGAACGCGATATTGGCGCGGCGACGCGACGTCGTCATAGCAACCCCGTCGTCGCGGTGCTCTCTCTATGTGTGTGTGTGCTCTGCGACCACTACAGAGCACTAGAACAACTTCGCGCTCTCTCTCTCTCTGTCTCTCTGGCCCTGGCTGGCTAGATTGGAACCGGGATCAGGAGGATAAACGATCGGAGGAAAACCTGATATCGCAACGAAAGACAATGTTGTCAAATCTATGTTACTATGCAGTATCCTCCTCATGAATATGCGTCATATATTATGAACTGACAACGACTTGAGGAAACGTAAACAAAAGATTGTGTGTTTTTTCATTTTCCGAAGTTTGATACAGATCCGCATAACTTATTTTTGAGCGAGTAGTCGAAGTACGTATTTTGTGTTAGGTTATTTATGAATCACAAAAAACCGGCTAAGTGCGAGTCGGACTTGTGCACCGAGGGTTCCGTACAAAGTTGCAGGTATGTAAATAGTTCGTCCATCACGGGAATCGAGTCACGAAGATTTTTCCCGCTTAGCCGTTGGAAAACGCGGTTAGTTTGCCAACTAAGCGTGTAATGCAATTAGTTCAGATGGACTACTGAACAGTATTGTACCTCGTGGCTATATTTGATAACCTGGTTGTCATACCGTGTTGCATGCGAGAGTTCTTGTATTGTGCTGTATAAACGCACCGGTAGCGGACGTTTGTTTAGTATTAGAACCGTAGGTGCGTAGCATGTTGTTGCGGTTTAAAAACATTATTTTTTTGTGATGTAACTACAAAACGGTTTTCGGATTTTGCCCTTTACTTGTGCTATAAGAGATTGTTTCTTGTCAAATTTCATGATTATAGGTCAACGGAAGTACCCTATAGGTTTTGACAGACAGACGGACAACAAAGTGATCCTATAAGGGTTTCTTTTTCCTTTTGAGGTACGGAATCCTAAAAAATATAAATACGAAAAACCAACCTACATTATATGATGAATTAAATTAGATTAAGAAGGTCTATAAAATAATAAAATAGCCATTAGTCGATAAAATAATAAAATTTACGTTAATTTGTAAATTTTGCAACTCCCCAAACTTGAACACATTTTTTTTGGTATTGAACGACTTCACTGAATGTGTTACGTCTCCCCATCTTTATATACTCCTAGATTGAAACGGGCTTCGTTCAAGGTTTGACGGCAATATAAATGATCCGACGCAATAATGCCGTCGCGTCGTCTATATCCAAGTTCAACGATACGTGATAATAATGCAACATACCACACCGAGTGTTAAAGGTATGCGCAAATTATCATTTCACACCTCGCTTGCCATTCATCTTGTAAATAATCAACTACAGATGAAGTCCAACAGCTAAATTTAAAACGTCAATTTTTGTTGAATTATATTTTTATTTACATGTCAATCTATACTAATATATAAAGCTGAAGAGTTTGTTTGTTTGGTTGAACGCCTTAATCTCAGGAACTACTGGTTCGAATTGAAAAAAAAACCCTTTGCACTCCGGGAGTGCCGGCAGAAGTGAAAACTTGAATATTAACGTCTTACGAATTTTCGATCAAAATGGTTTGTATCATAGATTGCATTTTTATGTACGATATTTCAACGCTAGATGTCTAACGTTGTATAAATAAAAGTTTTCGTCTTACGCATTTTCGATCAGGACACGTGACCCTGACGCGAGTTTAACATGTTTTATCCATTACAAAAAAAGTGTACAACGCCGCTAAAGAAGTTTGCACTTCAAAATGTCATTGTTGGATAGCCCATTTATCGAGGAAGGCTATAGGCTATATAATATCACGTTACGACCAATAGGAGTGGAACATCAATGAAAAATATTGGAAAATATAACTCAAAATTTGTCCGTCCGGCAATAACTTTTGAACAATAACTCCGATCATCATGAAATTTGGACACAACATTCATCTTCGTATAAGCTGAGATGAATGTGCTTACTCATGTACCTCCCCCCATTCGTTTTTTTGCACCCAACCGGGCGGGATCGCTAGTAATGTATGTACCATTTCCAAATGCTTGAGTCTACTAACACACTATATTAACAAAAGTTCGCAATAATAGTAAAATATGTGTATTTAAAATCTGAATTCAACTGTAGTAAGATACCGGTTTGTTATATATTTGTAATTAAAACTTCTGCATCTATGCGAACCGACCATTAGCGGCGTTCTTTTATGAAGCGTTATTATTTAAACGTATTGTGGAAAATAAAAGTAGTTTTGTATGCAAAATTACAGAAGGATTATATTTCATGCATTCGAGAGTTCAAATAATATGAAATGTTATTCAGGATAATTGTACCAATAGTCATGGTAAGTAAATCAGGCGACAACGAAAATCATGGAACCAATTCTGATCCCCTAATACAAGAAATGCAGAAAAAAATACAATAGAATTGTTTTTGATGCGAAACATAGAATGGCGCGTTTGGTTGGAAGTAAACTTTCAAAATCAAACAAATGAAAGTGAGAAATGGCAAAATAAACTGGAATTGAAGACCGTTTAAAAATCCTTTTTTTTGGTGTGTGGTTAACACAGATTTATTACAATGCTGCAAAAGCAATTATGAAAAATGAATATTTCACAGCCAATGTATTTTATTATTGACTGAGGTGAACATCGCTGCATACTTATTTACAAGTAATTTGCGATACTGGATTTATCAGACAATGGTCGATTTACGTTATTTGTGTTTCATAAAACTCACCCATTCTTCGTGTAGTCTACAATCATTTTATGAAACCAAAACGTACCTGCAACAAAAAAAAAAATAAAATAAATAAATACATAATAATATGTTTAAAATGCAGCAATAAATAGAAAATAATTTATTTAATAACTAGCGGGGCCCGTCCCGGTTTTATCCGGGTGCAAAGCTATTCTGGAAATATATTGACCTTTTCATCTACACAGCAGAACTATCAAAGTACATTGTTTTGATGTAGCTCTAGATTTGGCCAGCGTTAGCCATGTAAGCGTACGAGCAAAGTTTTTTTTTACAAAACACCGTCATAGTTCATTCATTTTGTACAAAAAATTTACAAATCATATACGGAAACCTTCCTCGTTTATCGCTCTTTCTATTAATGAAAACCGTATGAAAATCAGTTCGGTATTTTAGAGTTTACCGCCTCATTAGAATAATAGACACGATGTTCAATTTCGGGCCGAATTTCAACTTTTTATCCCCTGTACGAGCTAGAAGCGATTGACAGACGGACAGTTGCCACAACAATTCTTCGCTCTAACCCCTCCAAAAAACAGTAGCTTTAACGTAATTATCAGATATTTGCAGACGGAACCAACAACTTAGGCTAACCGACTATAAACATAGCGTATTTTCACCGCGTTACTGGCACGTCTACGGCAGAGGAAAACACATAGGGAAAGAAGAGACCCCTATAATATTATGTATATAACATGGGGGAAACTTCGATTGGGCGTCTTCGCCGTTCTGTGTTGGCAAACCTTGCAGACGTCACGTGAGAAACGTTCGATACACGCTTACAAACAAATGCACCCTCCGTTATATAGAAATACTTTATACTACTATTACAGTTTCTGTCGATAAAATTTCTAGTTTCAAAAAAAAAAAATCTACAAAACACGATAATATACCAACGCACTAAAATGTAGATTATAAATGCATTTCTCTTGTATAACGTGTCGAAGCGTGGGGAACCTATATTTAATTCCTCTAGTGCCCCTCGCTTCTAAACGTTATAAAATACATTTATTATCTACTTTAAAGTTCGTTTTTATGATTTTTTTTAATTTAGCCATTATATAACACAAATTAGAAAATATAGAATATGATTTTTTAAATTTTATACGGATAGAAACGTTTTCCACCATCAAAACCGTCACTCCCACCACTTATTTTTTAATTTTAGTTTTTAGATTATTATATAAATATTTTTTTTTTAATATGTAAGTGCTCAGCATCAAAGGCTATATGCATTATGCACTATACAAAAAATATACAAAATGGGGTAATATGTAGTATGGGTAAGTAAGTTGATGTATATAATATAATACTCATACTATATAAATATTATTAGAGCTAAAATGTCAGAATATTGTATTGTCATCAAAACTACATATGACTACAAATTTTCACGTCAATCAAACATTTTTAAGATGGTGGAAATCAAGTTGCACATTTTTTTTACATACATACAAAAACATACAAGTCAAGCTAATGGCGTGTTTAAAATTATCTACAATCTACGTTTATTGATGTCGGTAAATTTTAAATTCTAGTTAGCTCATCTAAAACCTTTCCTTCAGGCGTCTTCCTGTTTTCGAATACGAGTTCCCCACACCGCGCTCTGCATTATTCTTTATCTCATAGTTATTTAGTATACCAAGAAATAAAGAGGCTCCCGTTAAATCAACGTTTTTTTCCCCCCCAACAGTTCCCCAGCCGCGGGGCGAAGGTGATTACCGTAATGCGGATATTGCAAGTTGCGTATCGATAAAAATGGTAATAGGGCCGACTATGCTTTTAGTTATAGCGCGCACTACGCACTTGCATTTCTGGATTCGACGCTTCCTTTATCTACATTATATTATATTACACACTGAAGTTAGTCAGTATCTATTATAAGGGTGTGTTTATAGTTGATGTGATCGAAAACTGACGGACATATGTCCGTTTATTTGCACACTAAATTAACAAAACTATATTAAGACGCTAATGGTAATCGAGATTTTCTGATTATGCGATGTGATTTTTAAAGGAAAAAGCAAATGAAGTATATTTTTATTATATTACATATTTATAAAACCGATTTCTCGCAAGCTATAATTATCCACGGAACACAACTTTGCTAAGGTCAATTTATATTTCAATGAGTTGGCGGCCAAAATGCGTAGGTGTTCCCCTTATCGTATGCATTTATTTATTCATTATCGAAGAAATGTTATATATAATATCAAATGACTTTATTTTTTTTTTAATCAATACAATGTTCTGTTAGGGTTCAATATTTTGAGACATGGATATTGATAACCGATAATCTCAGTGATTTTATTTCAATAGCGCATATTCAAAATACTCCTTAGTTATTTATCTATATCAAAAGAAATTTGATTAATAAATGCCAGCAAAAAATTCTCAGGATATATATTATTTATATGCGTTATCTAACATGCAATGATAAGATAATAATTGTTTCCTATATAATGTTGTGAACCGATAACAAACAGATCATTTATTACAATTAAAATAAAATGCTACTTAGTATCCATAATGAAGTCATTGTTTTTATGACACAAATAGACGTTTACTGAAGCTTTGTCCCAATCCATCATACAATTGAATTTTGTTATTTATGATTATAAAGCAGTTTCAAAAAAACAAATGTTATATCAGGTACTTTTATACAATATCAGTGGTCCGGTCCGGGTTTCGCACGGATATGTAGATAGCCACCGTTTTTTCGTCGTTGCAAAATTGGCATCCACGAAAAGCGCTTTTATATTAACGCCTATGTCCATCCTGGAGATCCATTCTAAATATTGGTGAAATTTTTTTTGAAATCAGATGAGTAGTTTCGGAGATTACCTACTACATCCAAACTTACAAACATTACCTCTTTATAATATTAGTATAAGGTCAGTTCCAAGTAGTCAGAGAACGGTACCAGAACCGTCACCATCTCGCGCAGTAGCTAAAACGAAACTGTTATACGATTTTTAAGCTACTGCGTAAGACAGTCTTGCGCAGTAGCAAGACTGTGACGGTTCTGTTACCGTTTTCAGACAGCTTGGAACAGACCTCTATAGATAAGTTATAATATTCGATTTTTTGGTTGGGAGGAAAGAGTAAGTTGTCGAGACATTAAAAATGAAGTAAAGAAAATATCGATTTTTTTTCGAAAGTTATCGCGAAAATACTCTGGTCTGGTGTTGATTTAACATTATGCATCTTTAATCCCAAATATTTTCTTAACATAAAAAATTGAAGATGTTTTCGCAATCATGTTACGTAATATCGTGACTACAAAATGCACTCTACTTAGTGAATAGATCTTTTTCAATGACGCCAGAAGAACTGCAGGCAAGTGACAATTGCACCATTTTATTTCCACTGCAGTGGAATATATATTGCTTCACTTCCCGTGAACGTGTACGAAAAAAAAAATTCAAATTAGAATTTGAAATCAGTGAATAAATTTAACTTTTGGGGTGTTTTCAGTAAATTTCACAGCCATCCTCTTTTTCTCGGACACTGTTTTTTAGAGTTTTCAGGGACGCTTTTCTAATGTGTCCAGACTTTATGTTTAATTCATATTATATATTGCTATATGTTTCTCTAGTTTATTTGCATTTTTTTAAGGCGCCTGGGTGATAACTGCACCGAACAAATGTAATTAAGCTAGATTTACATAATCGAAAATGTCTGCGGTTTTTGATCTTTAAGTTCTGGTATTATTATGGCAACTAAATAAGATCCCGAAGGTATGATATATTTTGATTTTTTCATCTGATTGTTTTGACGACTGTATCCATACTTGGCTCTACAAATAAAGAACTATTCTATTCTATTGGAAGATTATAGGATGAATCCTGGTGGCATAGGATCGATGAACTAAGCAAATACTGAAAGTTTCCTTTAATCTTCCAACATTTAAACAGGATCATCATCACTCTAAATTATTATTAAATTATTAGAGTTATTTTTTATATTCTATTCTATGGTATAAAGTTGTCGCGGGACATCTAGTATAAAGTGATCGCATATTTGAATTAATTCACTGCACATGATTAATTTCTATAGAACAAAATGTGTACACATGTTTCGTTATATTGTAAAGTGTAAGGCAATCACTAATAACAAAGACTACGACATTAAATGCACCTGCGTTCATAACAGATCGACACTTCGATCCCAACTCCCCAAGCCACTCGATATCATTAAAGTAATTGGATACAGCCCGCATATCCGGATTTTACTCCGAAACAACCTTCTGCACTCCCTTACTATTAATGTTAGCACCTACTGAAAGGTTTAGAGTTAGGTTAACGTCTTGTTAATAATCAACAGGAACCCAGCTGTTGCCTAGTACAAAGTTGGGCACAAGATAAAAGGAAATATCTGATAATTAGTATTGAATAATTTAATCGAAAATTAAGAAATACTTTGATTAAGAAATAAAGTCATAGAAAGTATTATTTCCGCAAAAAAAAACCAACATAAATTTAGTTAATAGTAATAGATTTTTAAACAAAATTGGAAGGTCTTCATTTTTGTTGAGATGGCACTAAAAATGATGTTTTTACACGTCTACTTGGAAGCTGTGTTTTGTACATTTGTGTTATAGAAGTTAACTGACTTTTTGTTTTATTTAATTTACGCTTTGTTTTTTTTTTTTTTTAATAAAAGACTAGCGACCCGGTCCGGCTTCGTCCGAATTTGTAGATTGCCATCGCTTTTTCGTCGACTTGCGTTGCAAAATTGGTCTCCACGGCGAGTGCGTCTACTATAACGCGATAATATATATAGCCTATGCCCATCCTGAAGGTCCATTCTAAATATTAGTGAAAAAAAAATTGAAATCGGATGAGTGGTTCCAGAGATTACCTCCTATATCCTTACAAACTTTACCGCTTTAAATATTAGTATAGATGTCTTGGTTTTGCTTTTTTTGTAATTATGTCTTGTTATGCGCTATTGAGACGAATCTTTCAACATGTCATTTATCAAAATAGGACCAGCCATTTAGGCTCTAGAAGGTGACGCGTACAGCCCGTCCCCGTCATTTGACTTCCCCGCCGTCGAGTATAAAACAGACGCTGATGCATAAGGAAAATTAATAATAATTTTGTATATAGATGACTTAATATAATAACCTAAGGTGGCGTTTAAAATGTGTTCATCATAATCTTTTAATGTTCTACTAATTGTATGCAACACCCACTAAACACAGTCAATTGTTCGTTTTCTTATTAATAACTTCATTTGCATAATATTAATTGCCACTAATTTGTAACTCAATGGCTATTCTATAAATTGTAGTGGTGCCTAATAATTACCTCTACTGAAATACAAATATCACCGTTAATTTTTGATGCTTAAATCACACAGCATAGAGATGCGTTATAAGTTCAGAATAATATTACATAAAAACTTTAATAAAAACCAATAACTGTTTTTATAGCCTTGCTTGGAATTTGAGATGAGTTTATTTCGAAAACAATGAGTAGTAGTAATGCTACGTTTTTAATTCAACTTTCAGCTTTAAATCTAAATTTAAGAGTGTCATTCGTTTTCAACTAAATGGACATTTCGAATGTCATTAATAAATCTGTTTTGTTCCAAAAATATGTATTGAAGGAGATTTGTTTGATTGAGGAACAATTGAAAAATAAGCTTTACCAGAGTATCGCTTGTGGCCAACGTTTCGAAAAATATATTTTGGCCACAAGCGATACTCTGGTTAAGCTTATTTCAAACTTGTTCCTCAACCAAACAAATCTCCTTCAATTAATAAATCTATATTTAAAGCCCGAAAATAGTAACAGAAACCGCGCACAGGTGTACCTAACAGTTGTATAACACATTCGGAAATAGGACCGAAACTATTACCTCGCTAGAACGTAGAGAACGTAGTTTTTGTGGAAAACACTTTTGAAAACTTTTCGAAAAGTTTTTATAAATTCACAATTAATGGTATTTTGGTTTTAATCTGGGGGTTATTTTTAAAAAAAAAAGTCTATTTTATATTATAAGCATACGTTCCTCTGCAGAGATATTAGTGCTCCACAGTCTACGCAATTTTTTTGAAGTGAAACTTTTATTCTATCGCCCTGAATTTTTCTGGCCGTCTGTTGCATGTCGCATTACAAGCGGCCGCGGAGTAGGGGTAAAGTGAAAGGCGCTCGGAGTAGGCGCTCGGTAGAACAGCCAAGGCCAATATGGCGGCGCTGACCGCGTAGTATGTATAACACATAGTCAGTCTGTCATGCGGGGGGCAAGTGCTGTACAGTGTTTACATGTTTTTATTCGTGTATTCATGTTAATATTGTTGTTTATAATTAATCGTGATGGATAAGTGTCTACAATCCAATAAAAGTTTCACTTGAGTCGTGGTTTCTTAAAACCACACAGCTTTTTTTAAAAGACAATGTTTCCTTGTCATCGGGCAAGGTTTGATTGTTGTGTTTCAAATGCACCGCTACTTGCGTACCACTGTAGCATATAATATGAATAATATAAAATGCACAGGGTTATATTTCATACTGACTGCATTGTATTTAAGTTGGCAAGGTTGGTTCTGTGAGACTAATGCAAAACGCAACCCGTCTGATTTTTCTCATAACTCACAGATCTTTATTGCACCTCATTTTAAATTATATACCTATTAACCTCAATTCGACTTTTTAAAAATCAATCAAGTCCAAGTACCAACTCTGTCTGTGTACAAAGGCCGTACTTGCAGCTATATATCTCGCGAGTTTCTGAGGCGCTTTATGTCAGAAACCAATTTTGATGCAACATGGATATAAGTTTTTATCGTTGAGGCCAATTCAGGCAACCATCTTTAAACATTCTTTTATTTTCGACGCACCTACCGACGAATGTTTCATAAATATTGCATTTATCTGGGTTTGATTCATCATTTGTATATATAAATACGGGAAGGACAAAATTGTGGTACCGATTTAAAAGGTGTTAATTTGCACATATTGTGATGAAACATCATCTTCAGTTTTAATGAGGCTAAGTGCATAATTTATGTTTCAACACGACGTGTACGAATTAATAATAATAATGTGTTTTCTGTTTCTCGACTTTATGTCATATTATACCAGTTCCCGTTGTTTTCTACAATTTTTAAACTTACACTTAAGTAATAGCAATGGGCAAATAAAGGAATTTTTAGGAAATTAGAATAAGGTAGGCAAATTTTGAACTTAGGAGTTTGACAGGTAATTGGCCATGGCCTTGAATAAGGAACCATCTCGATATTTATCTGAAATGATTGAGGGAAACCATGGAAAACCTCAACAAGATGGCCAGTACACCGTTTCTCGGCGAGAGGTAGCAGGAAAAAGTCCCAGCCACATCTGCCCCCGCCGGGATTCGAACCCAGCACCTCCCGAATGTGAATGCGAATTAACGCAGATAAAACCGATTCAAAAGAGCCTCAATAACGTTCAAACTTAAAAATTGCGGTCCAATTTTGACCACCGAGCGGCCTCTAGTCAGAAATAGTCAGTATAAAATTATGACCTGCTACACGAGGTCTTTTCTTTCAAATATCGAAAACAAGACTTTATATTGATCGAGATTGTAAAAATACGTAAGTTAAGGTATAAACTTAATATTCAGAAAATATATATTTATAATAATTCAGTAATTTTGTTAACAATAATCTCTATCTATCTAATTAAGGATAGGTTAAGGTTAATAATGCTTAGTCACGTTACAGTAGTTATGTATTTCCTTTTGAGATTTGTATCTCTTGCATAATTGTAATTTATGTTCTTCACAAGCAGACCTATGTTAAAAGGAAACGCAGCGTTTGTTATTTTTTAAACAAAAGCAAAAACCAAAAAAACCTCGAATGTCTACACAGTTTGTTGTTGGCGCTGTTGTACCTATTCCTTATTTATTTTAATAAACAAACTGCGTTGGGGACAATGAGGTGTAAATACAAAGGTTGGCCAAAATCTCCGAACAATCCTACATTCGTACTGCTTCAAGAAAGTTTACAACTCTTTCGAGAAACAAAATTTGTTTCGTTGTAGCCGTCAGTTACTTTACTTCGGACCTCTCTGAGAACGGCAACAGAACCGTCACAGTCTTGCGCAGTAGCTCAAAACCCGATACGAATAGTTTCGTTTTAGCTACTGCGCATGACTGTGACGGTTCTGTTACCGTTCGCAAAGAGCTCGGAACAGAGCTGACAATATTCTGATGAATGAAGATTACCGCACACGTAAGACTTCGAGAGAAAGATGAATGAATTATTGAACAAAAGATACAATGTGCAACCCTGCGTACCTCGCGGCGGACGCATCTTCAATATTATAGTACACGGTTTATGACGGCAACTGTACACACTTCCTGTCCTCAGCAGCACTGCGCATACGCCACTACTCCACGATGCCAGTTCCTCGGCCTTCTAAACGATTCTTTATTGTTTCTAGAAAATCGGAAATGGGCAATGCAAGAGACATTTAATTTCCTGTAAAAATATTTTACTTTCGTTGTGGAATCAAAATTGTCCATCTCAGTTTTAAAAAACAACACACAGAAAGACTTGGGAAAAATAAGAAATGTCGGAATTCCATTGTTTAAAAGTCGTTCATCTCATTATAACCCCAGTTTCTAGGTTATAATTGAATTTTCCGTTTAAATAACACGTCGTATTATGACACTGATTATCATTATATAACCTCAGAAAAATTAAAGTGTCATAGAGCCCGCCAAGTTTACCACTAATAATAGTTTGTGAATAGGATATCTAGAATATAATGCATTATTTTATGTGACATTCTGGAAAAACAGGATTCAGCGAGTTTTAAGTCACACGAGCCAGAAAAGCGTTCCTTTCGAGATACACACTACATTTCTTGCAAATACCTCCTATATAGAATATCTTATTTTCACTCTATAATAGTATTTCTGACAACTGGTGTCAACACTGCGTGCGGCCATACTGCGTACTGCTTTGCTATCTCTGTTCATCTTATAAAATTGAACGATAACTGACAAGTCGCTTTTGGAAATTACTGTTCGATTGGTAAGTTAGCATTCTTTTTGTTTTGTTTGAACTGAGCAATTTTTGATATCGCTGTACGGGCACAAAAAGCAAATCTATTCTATAAAGGGGTCAGAATAAACACATTTTCTTCTCTACCCTTTAACCACCTGTCTTCAATAACCGAAAGTTGTGATAGATAAGCATGAGTCCCCACAAAGCATTCGCCTATCTAAATCTACAGCTTGGCTGGCGAGTCCCCATTGTGTCTTTGGATGCCAAAATAGTCTAATTCAAAACTTGTCACCAAAAAGTTTCATTTTTCCGCAACTCACCCCTGGATTAATGTAGACACACTAAAAATTCAAATTTTATCAGAAAACATGACTTTGAAAAGAACAAGATATGCACCCGGAAGATAAAAAGTTTTTTTTTTTTCAAAGCGTACATTAACAAAGAAATGCGTTTTTAATTTAACGTCTTATCACTATATGCAATCAACTTAAGATAAAAAAATGTGTAAACAGATTTACAAAAATCAGCAACTAAATCCAAAGAATGTCTACAATACGGATTTTTTGTAGAGTTGCCAGAAAGTCCAATGGCTCGACGTATGAGTTGAACGTTTTTATTAATTTTGTAGGCGAAAGTATATTTAAATATAAACTAGTTCGTAAGCAGCATTTTATTTCATAAACAAGTGAACTTGAAAATTTCATTATCCTATAATTTTTATAATAAAAACTTTACTCTTCTTCCTTCAGGATGGACATAGGCTGTATATTATCGCGTTAAAACAAAAGCGTTTTTCGTGGAGATAAAGTACATGATCGAAAGTAATATTTTTTATTCAACACGCGTGAGTAATATATAATTTCGGGGCCCTGTTAAATTCGGGAAAAATAATAAATTACTTCATGTTGACGCGTAGAGTGCTAATAATGAGCCGAAACTGTACGATAATGTATTACTGCATAGTTTCTGGACCAATAGGAACGCGGTAGCGAGCCGAAACTGTACGGTAATGAATTATTACTGCATAGTTTCTGGACCAATAGGAACGCGGTAGCGATTTGTCTATATGAAATCAGCATCGCAATTCAGCGAAAATCAGGGCCATCTTGTGTGCATCGAGGGCGGTGGGTACGTCAATCAATGAAGTGATTTATTATTTTTCCCTCTTTTATCAGGGCCCCGATTACATTTTGCTCGTGCTAGTTGAATAAAGTATTATGTGCGACCATTGATCGAAGGAGAATATTCCACTCGCGTGTTACCGCACTCACCACGCTCGTGCGGCAAATTTCACGCTCATGGGTTCTTCTCCTTCTCTCACTAGTCGCACAATATACTATTACTTTATAAATATCGTAAATAAAGCTATCATCATCATAGACCATTGCTATCAATTACGAATAATTAACTTTTCAGAATTAAAATAATAATTAACGTGTGTAAGACCATCAATTAATTGTTTAACACTGCAGAAAGATGGATTCTTAATTTGATTATTCTATAAATCGTTTTAATTTCACCTTGAATTTAATGTGTCGTGATTTACCTAATTTATTCTCCTACCAAATGAATAAGTTGTGTTGTTTTTATTAATTTCTCCGTGTCGCAATACTTAACGGTCTACTATTTCCTCTTGCTATAAAAACTGACATTGAATGAACAATAAATTAAAATATAATCAAAATAAATTCCATTGTTCTGTAATTAATAAAAAATATACTTAACAATATTCACTTTGTAGAATATTTAATACAAAAATCTGAACATTTCAATCAACTGAATCGAGACAAAAAAATAATCTGTGGCACAGTGGTCCAACTTGGTAATGCCAGTTGCCAGATCTTCCCACCGAAGCTTCGGCTTCGGTCAAAATGGGCCGAAGCCGAAGGTTTCTAACAAGCGCGGAAATTGAACGAACTGTTACGAATGAGTGAGAGAGCACGATGGATGTGGCGACTTCTAGAGAAGATTAAAATTATCTTTTTATATTAGAAAATCAATGTAAATCTTCAATGTAAAATTTTTAATTTAAACTGAATTTCTTAGGGTTTTTAAGTCTTAGGCTTTGGCCGAAAGGTTGTGGCGATAGCCGATTAATTGGCTTCGGCCAGAAATCGACCTTCGGTCGGACACTACCAAATATTAAATTCAATATAAAATTAATCATTTTTTTTAAATATTAATACAATGAAAATATAAAGCCTACTTGGCCTTGTTTAAAAATTTACTAATGCGATTACACAATTTTTGAATATTTAATCAAATTTTGATACCTAAATAATTATTGTGAGAGATTTTACTGAAGGCCTTATGGAACATTAATATTTAACGTGACTTATATTTAGTACCAACAAACAAAATATTACAAGTATCCATTAATTACCGACTAGTGTCCACCTCGGTTCATAAAATTAAAATTATTAACGTAATATTAAATAATATATTACAATACAAGTACATAAAACATTTTAACGATGACAAAAAGTGCATTGTGAAGTAAAATTCAAACAAAAAAAAAATGTTAACGCATGGTAAAATAAAATTTCAGAATCTAAAAATGTTGGTCATATTCTTAGATTCGTGTTTTTGAAAACAAAAGCTTAGACCAGGGCTGTCTTTAGGTGTGGGCTGACCGGGCCCGGGCCTAGGGACCCCCTTCATTCAAAACCTCGAAAATATGCTAAATTGAATGGAGAAATCAATAACAAACAGTAAACAATACAAAAATATGTTTAATAAATTTGATTGAAAACAATATGAAACATTTTTTACGAAATTCAAGTCGATTAAAAAATTCATGAACATTGATCTTCCCATTAAGCCATTACGAATTTCTTAAGGAGGCCTCCAAACTTTTTCGACCCAGGGCCTCGCCTAATAAAGAAAATGTTAGAACATATTGACTCCAGATATTTTCAAAAACATCAGGTCTTAAATGTTAGTCAAAATAATATTATGTAAATAATAACTCAAGTATCTTATTATATCTATGGTCAATTGTAAGAATTAGTGGTGTTAATTATTTCTCACTTTCTAACAAATTTAACATCACACAAATTATAGTGTGAAATAAATTTAACAGCGTTGTTAATTTTAATGTTGACCACACAGAATAGCTTCATTAAACATTTTGTTAATTGTAAATGTTCGCATTAGTATTGAGGCATTAGGCAGAAAACATCTGGGATTATTTAGGTGAGGCATTTTCGCGGAAAATGTTGACACACAACTCCCGTGAACACGAAGACCCGACAGTAGTCTATATTTAGCAAAACTCGGAAACACATGGTCACATATCTTTTATTCCTGATCATTCAAAGAAGTTTAATGGTAAAATAAGAACCAAACTTGATGCCACTTATTAAATAGTTAATGAAGAAACTAGCGTTCAACATTTAAATATCTCATTGAATAATTCGGCATTTTGGTTCTTTCAATTACTTAAAGGCGACTGCTATTATTAGATATTATTCTAGCAAATTTTATTAATAACTATTTGTAAACAAAACAACCAATATATATTAATTAAAACATATGTTAAAAAGTATAATGTGATTATCGTAGCTTATAAAGTGTTAATTTTACAGGTCAGTAACCATTTAGTAGTAAACCTTGACTTTTGAATGCTATGTTGGTGGAACTCAACGGAAACTCAGATGTACTCACTGAGTACAGGAGTGTACTACAAACTACTACTACATTACATAGTACTGATGTGTTCACATGACTCTTTATTGGGAGCTGGCTCCGTGCGCTCCGCTCACTAAAAAGAGTCGCTCAGAGCGAGTCGTTCAAAGGAGCGACACTACACAAGAGTGCAGACTGCAGAGGTATGAACTGTCATCATGCATGCTCAGGAGTCACGTAGCATTGCACAGCACAATACACACACTCAGCTCTGAGCTCATTTTCATATGATTCTGATCTTATATTATTATTCGCATTTCGGATAAACTATAAAGTATAATAAAAGCTTAACAATAATAATGTTTATTGTTACAGTATTATATCTTTGTCAACGACGTCAATGTGAATGGTTTAAGTCACTGTAAGCTTAGTACTATTACACTTACAGTGTGTTATTCAACATTAAATGACTCAGCAAAGATAACTCCGTACGTGCAAAATTCACTAGTGCCTCTGTGGCCTCCTATAAAACGAAGTGTCTGTCTGAATCGGGAACGATGGCACCCCTGCTTGTGAGGGTCACAAAACATACAACCGTTAAGGTTTTCGTGGACTACCAGTCAGATATATGCAAGCCCAACGAGGTCACAACTACGTCGTTTAAAAGAGCCCTTAATTCCTAAGTGTAGGTGTAATTATGTTACACTAATTAATTGCTAATTACTATGTCGTTTTAGCGCGTAAACCTCTAATGAATGTAAGCCTTAAAATCCCTTTTTTAAACCAGAATTTGCACGGAGTAAATGAGCTTATTTAGGAGTCACTGTTTCATAGAAATACAGCATTTTTTGCCGAACTTATTATTCTTATTATCAATTGTAAGATTAAAGGATGAATCCTGGTGGCATAGGATCGTTGAAAAGTCAGACAATAAAATGCAATAAAAAACCTTCAGTATTTTAAAGTGTCTACAGTCAAATTCATGTACTTTCAACTGATTTTAGTTCCTACTACTCACACACGGTACTTCCTTCTACGCTGCTCTGCCAATAGAAAAGTGCGTTTGGAAACATGTAACCTCAAATTAATAAAGGTTTTATTTTTTCTGATTTGTCTATGACTGCCACGAAGTCGAGGATAAAGAAGAAGTTGAAATTACATTAATCGATTACTTCCGACAGATTGAAAATACACGCGTTCTGCTATTGAATCGATTACTGATATTGTTTCATTTTTGAAGATATAACGTTGATAATATTATCTAGTAAGATGTTGGCCTTAAGACCTAGTTTATATGAGAGGCGTTCCACGCGCGTTGGCCCAACGCGCGTTGAGCGCTCTTCATGTGTGCTAGGCCTAAACATCGTTATTAATTTATGGCCAACCTTTGGAATAAATTTGGCGCCGTGATGAACTTAATTGAGAAAAGAGCTTATTTCTATTGTTCCTCAACCAAATAAATAACCTTCAATACATATTTTAGAACAAAACTTCTACTAATAATTGAGAAAGGTATTCCAATTAGTTTGTCCAAGCCTAGTTACTGCAATATACATAGTCTAGCTATTATTGTGTGTATAATATAGAAAACACTAGATAATACGTTCATCAACACATACACAACTAACATACAATCGCCGCATACTTTATACGCATCTCATTATGGCTGTCTCGTAAATGAAGCATAATTATTCATTAATTAGTTCAAATTAATTATGCACATTATAATAACAGAGATATAACGCAATACGCAGAGAGCAATATCGAATTAACTGACCGCAGAATAAAAAAAAATGCTTGTGGTATTTTTATTTAATATAATATACAAATGACCTTGACTATTGACAATCAATGTTCTTTTTAATCGTTTGCTGAGTTCATGGCCACACAATTCCTTTTAAATGTTGTTCACAACGTGTAACGAAGTCGCGACGTTCAAATACACCTGTAAAATTCTGTGACCAAAAAACAAAAGTGTCTAAGTTGTATTATTGATGTTTATTTCAATATCTTCTAATCCCGGAAGCCCTGTTTCCCACATTAATATGTGTCCCAGAATAGAGAAAATGTCCGCGTTAATGTCCACATCATCTCTTTTTTTCTTAATGGTTCCTTCAGCACAGGTTTTCCTTGGAAGGAACCTATATTATATTTTCATTTATGTGTATTTTGTTTGTTTATAAATAACTGTATTTTCATGGAAGTAATAAATTATTATTATCACATAATTTTTACAATATACGATTATCCAATAAATAAAATTATCGACCAATTTTATTTATTGAAGATTTCTAATCAGACGTTAATCAAAGATTTGAATATACGATTATATATTAGAACAAACACTAGCAAGTAGCAATGCTCCATAAACATTTATATAGGTCATTCCTGGTAGCGTAAGGAAGTCTTTTTTCAGACAAATGTTTTCTGACCCCTTGTCCTGCACTGTGTTACAATAAAAATGGTCACCCTAATGTCTTCATATAGAGATTTTGAATTCGATTATAAACAAATAATCTCCTTAAATACCAAAACTGCTAAACGAGACTGATTCCGCCAATGGTTCTTTCGCAGACTTCACCGCGGATTCCTGATGGTACCTCTTTTCATGTGTCGACGTAAATTTTAGATCTAAATAACCTCGAAACGGGACCCCCGCTTTTACCAATTTATAAAATGTTAAATGCACGTTCAACTAGCCGAATGTTTAAAAATCTAAAAAAATAAACTAAAAATTGGACATACGCAGTTTTGTCTTTTGGTCACAGAATTAATTAGAATACCTCAAGACTTCAAATGAGTTATCAAGTTTATGATGCTGGAACTATGTAGATAAAACGTAGCTATTCTGGGATGGAGAACATTGAATTAATGCATAGGGAATTTCTCAATGCGTGTTTCCGCTCCATATTTTAATGCATCCTTTATAAAGTCATTCACAATACGATTCATTATGAGTTACGGACTATTGTCTTATTTCAATTAAACTTTTTTTAATAGTAATTTACTTTTAACAACAAACATTGAAGCCTCCCTTTTTATTAATTTTCCTCCTACATATATGATTCTTATAGGCTTGCACAGTAAAAATAGTTTCAACATGTTCCATTTACATTTAGTAGTCGAGGACACCGACAACTTGTCATATAAATATTTTTATAGTCAAAATATTATATTGTCATCAGACCTACACAGGACAGTAAAGTTTCACGACAATTGGACATTTAGAAGAGGGTGAAAATCTAGATGCAACATTTTTTTACAGACACGTCTAGCTAATGAAGGGCCCATATTTGTTGTTGCTGGGATAATTAACATGTAATATTACACAGCTGAAATGGGCCATCAGAATAACAGAGGCTGCAATGTCTCTTCTAATACAACCCTCAATTCCCAGCTTCTAACACGAGAGCTGGTATAAGAGTCATTTAAACTTTCAATTTATGATTAAAAAAATACGAAATGGTGCTAACATAAGCGAAGTCTCCTTATAAACTACGAAAATAAAAATATCAATATTTTCTTTAGGTTCTGTTTAATTTACTTTAATCAAAAAGTTTCCCACATAGAAACATGATCTAAATACCTTTGACCGTTCCCATTCATTTCAAATTCGCTTTTACTTGTACATCGTCTTTTGTTCATGAGCGCAATTGAAAACAAACGCGGGTCGGCCCGTTCCATGTGTCAGCGAAACAAATGAATGAGGGCGCCCACAGGCATCGCGTATCGGGCAGGTTATGCGGCGCGATCATCGAGAGAGGAGACAAAGCGCAGACAGTGTCTGTTCCTCTCGTGTAAAGAAGCAGACAAGACACAAAAACGTTGCGTTTCACTCCAAGTCGGTCGAACGAAAGTGAAATGCCCCGTATGACTTACGCACATATAATACATACAGACACACATGTAGGTGCACACATTGCGAGACGCAGACGAAGACGCGATGGTAGGTTGACTTCTAAAACACTCCTCTATAGTCTCTTCGACGAAATCAACTCCGTTCACGTCCATTTATAACGAAAGATTTCGTGGGCGTGTAGTAGAATTCGACTTCGAAAAAAGATCTTATAATTATTCTGAAATCAAGTTTCGTTTTTATCTTACTGTCCACACTTTTTCATCTGAAGCAACTGGTAAAACAGTTTTGAGTCGCGATCTTGTTAATGCTCTCCGTTGTCCTTTTCTGCATGCTTCAAAGTGTTTAGTCTACGAGATGCCCTAAATAATGTCATATGCGTCGCGGCTTTCCATTTTCCTTCATACTTTACTCCATTAATCTATTATGTCACTGTGGTTTCCTAAGTTTTCATTTCAGAAGATAATTGCAAGGAAATTGTCATCAAGTTGGAAGTATTCATGCAATTGCAGAACAATTTTCCACATGTTGAGAGCGCCTTTAAATTATTTTCAACGAGCGAGTTAAAAGTAGATGCCAAAGAAGTTTAGAAGGCAGAAGGTAGTAATACCTTCCAAAGGGTTCAAAAAGATAAATCTTTATTTTTATCTGGCATCTTATAAATCGTCGGTCATTGCTACATACCCAAGAAATTTCCAGAAACAAAAATGAAATCAGTGGCATGTAACCGTCGATCTGAACAAGGTATATAGACAGGTGTGTCTAGTGTGTGGCCACTATATATGACCGTGTGAAACATCCTCCTACAGACCGAACCAAAGACCATGCATTCCGGTACCTGCTGCTATAGTAATAAGGATATTGCGAAAACAATGTCGCCAAGTATCGCCCAGAGAATCATGATACATCGGAAGTTGGACAAAATCAACTAGGAATCTTCGAACAAGTGCGGTGGATTAAAAAAATCCAAATTACCTTTTCCTTCAAGCGTGATTTGATTCTTACTGAATCCCCAAACATCTGAACAGATAAAATATGTTTCCTCTATGCGTGAATTGATTGTTTATGGTGAATTATCCGTGAAGTTTTAAAAACAATATTTTCGATGTTACACAGGTAGTTGTTTTCCGAGCATCTCCAGGTACAATAACAAACGATGATGATTAAATAGAATAAAGAGTCGGACCGTCGCGTCGTAGCCATGTTCAGAGACAGAGAGAGGAGAGCGAGCGGAGTGTAGACTAGCAGGCTGTGAACAGAGGGCCCAAGAGTTAACGAGCGCGAGTTGATAGAGCAAGCCGGCCCCGACTCCTTCTTATAGGCATTGACACCGCGAGTCCGTCCACGGGATGTTGAACTAGGTCCGTCTCAAGGCTATGTACAACGTGCGCGTTAGCCAGACGAGGAGCGCAGGAAGTGCGAGACAGAGAAGACACAGAACCCACCGCGGAATGCGTGCGCGTCGACTTACCTCCCGCGCTTCGACTGTTGTTTTCGCTCTCTCTCGCACACAACAATAACATTTAAAAACTTTTGTTATTATTTTTGTCGAAGCTATTAAAACGCGCTTTTATTGCTTATTATTTCTGCCGGTAGTAGTCGGTGCTTTTCACGTTTATCGATCAGTCCTGGATCATAAAAAGTTGACTGATCATTTAAATGTTTAAATTAAATCGGTCGACTTCACTAATCAATAACGATAGTGACATGCATTTTCTCAAGTTTCTTTTTCAGTTCAGAAGAGTTAATGCACTCTGTGAGGTGACTGTGATGCGTCACTCAAGTCAAAACATTAATAAACTAAGTACAAACATAGAACGATCATAACCTCACTTCTAAGTCCTTCAATTATTTTAATTTCCTTGAACTGAAATAAAAAGACTATACTTTCGAGGTCATTTTTTCACAAAACCGGCAGTTTTAGATAATTCGTTCCTCAATGCACAATTATGGGAAGCATATCTGGACCACAAAAATTATTGTGGCGCCCCTTACAAAAATGTCGTCTTTAAGCTGACAAAAATACGTTCTTCCAGTTTCCACCCTAAAAGATGAAGACAAATTGACAATTTTATAGATTACAAAATTTCCTACAAAATAACTCCGCGATGGCACATGCCTAAAATCAAACTTGCCAGTTTTGTCCAAAATACAAACAGGTTTTTTATGCTACTAGAAAATCATACGGGAAGACATTTCGCAAGAAAAAAACGTCCAGGCACGGTCACTGCACGTACCTACAAAATCTCAAATTAAATCATTAAAGAACCTCGTGAAGTAGCTTCTAAACATTACAAAAAACACATTGACCTTGAATTTACACTTACGGATGATTCAGAAGAAGCACGGAAAGAATTACTTATGCTACGTACAATAATTTTATTATTTGTCGTAATTTGTTAATTTGTACTTGTAATTTTTACCCGGCTACACTTAGAGTGAGATGGGAAGCACTTTCTCCCAGTTAGGTATGCAAAATCTAATCATTCCGAAGAAAACAACAATACTGTGGAGATCTAATTACCATTACTATATTGTTATAATAATAATGTTAATAGACATGTAAGAAATATGCGACATAAAATAACTCGTTCCTCACATGTCATCAGATAATATGGTGTTAATATTATAATGGCAGCAGTATTGTTTATTCAAATTTCTGTAAAATAAACTAGTAATGTTTTTAAAATCAGTGGCCGATAAACCCATATAAAAGCCTACGCATGGACGAGTTCTGGTTGAAAAACAGGTAAATATTATAACCTAACCTAAAACGCGTGTTTTGTTTAATTAAAAAATTGAGATGTACTTTATGATAAAGATACTTATTCATTAGCGAGAGGTCAACAAAATTATTATTTTATTATAAATTCATATACATATTTATGACGCGTTTTAGATAATTTTTTTAAACATTACTGTTTCCTCTGAAATCTTTATTGTTCAATTGCCAAGAATAGATTTTATGTGTAAAAAGGTGTTTTTTTTCTAGATAACCTGATTCCGAGTCAATAAATGCCCTTGCAATACACATAAAAAACTGTGCAGAAAAAAATAAAAAAAGTTCAATGGCTTATAGGATTTTTTGTCTATTATAGCTATAATTAGTAATTTACTTTTGAAGAATACAAAAGTCGTTCTATATTGGAATTCGGTTTTAACATTGGCGCCGTCAAAATTTAAAACCTGTAATTAACGTTTAGGTACCTTTCAAGGTGTTAATTAACAGAATACATAAAAAGTTTGGTGTGTGTTACCACAATTATTAAGTCACCTTAGTACTTCTTGTAAATAACTTGTCATTCACTGAGCTAGCTATCAAGTAGCAACACATCCTACTAAAATGAAATATGCTGTCAAATATTACAAAAATGTAAAAGTAGGTATAATACGCGCCACGATCTAAAAGGCTCGGAAGTTAGATGCGAATGCGGTCTTGCGCTTGAACAGTCTGTTGAAAAACTACAAACTCGCAAATCAACAAAACTAAAATAACTATAACAACTTGACAATAGCGTACTCGAGACTGTACTTTAAAGCAGGAAAGCGGCTCTAAAATGTGCCGTTGCGACGCTGTTTGTGACTAACTTCCGAACCTTTTAGATCCGTGGCGCGTATTATATATAGAGAGACGTTTCAGCTGTATGCAGGCCTGGAGACAGAAATTACGCGACTCGATACATCGATAAGTCTGGTTCCTTCCGCACAAAATTAATCAAATACAGGCTTTCGGGCCCGGAATTTGCCCTCGCAGATATTTGTTTGGCAGCGAAATAATTATTACTTGTTAATTCTGTTAACAGGCAACACTCATAAATTTTTTTGGCTGTGTTGGTATTTTAGGGCGAAACAAGTATATCATGTAATAAAAAACAAGTACAAAAACTAAAATCCGACTACTGAAGAGTATGAAACAAGAAAAAATTGTCATCTGAGGACAGCCGTAGTCATATGCCTCCTACCCTAACAAAACATTACATTTTAACAATAGTAAGCGATCATAAGCTATAGGGCAAAGTGCATCACGCTATACATCTAGAGGGGCCTCATATATATGAAATGGCATACGACCACGGCTATCCTCAGATGAGAATATTTTCTTGTTTCATACTTTTCAGTAGTCGGGTTTTAGTTTTTGAACTTTTAAAGGTTAGGTTGTAAAGCAGCCAATGGCTGAACCTCGCCTATTGGTGCTAGTGGCATTAATAAAGATGTATTATTATTATTATTATTATTATTATTATTTTTTATTTAAATTATTTTTTATTTGTTTTCAAATTGCTCCCCTCTGGGACTAAAATTCAAAAATAGATGTAGCCTATGTTACCCGGGCCATAACAACGAATCGATTGACACCTTATTTATCAAAATCGGATGAATAGTTTAGGCGCTACGGTGGAACATCCGTAAATACAAACATACATAGACTGCTAAACTCATAACCCTTCCTTTTGGCTTCGCCGCAGTCGGGTACAAACTATGGAAGATCGTATAAAACCTTACAATTATGTACACTTCGAATTACATAGCGACATAATGATAAAAATAAGTTGTTATTGAGATCACTGTTTATTAGACGTCCCAATGAAATTGGCTGATCTCCGGCCAATACCAGAAATTCAATACAATAGGTACTAACGGTCATCAAAAACAGTGCCAACAATCTATTTCGGAAGTAGACCACTACAAAAAAAATGTTTAGTCAGTGGCGTAACTACATTATTCGTCTATTGTAGTCGTTAATTTTATACTGGTGTATAAACCGAACTTAAAAAAAACACTATTTCGTTATTGAAGTCTAATTTTTATTGCCCAAAAAAAATGAAGCAGCTCAGTGAAATGTTACGGAAGTGTGTCGCGGAAGTGATGTCCTGTGAACTATATTTATTCTTCTTGTCAAAAAAATTGAAGTTATATTATAGCATGTTTAATTCATAATTTTCAAAAGCGTTGATGGTTTCAAAACGTCAACCACTTGAAGCTGTAACACAAACTTTAATATAATATGTCAAAATCTCCTTATTCAGCAATTAAAATGTCAAGGGTTCAATAACGATCGATTATTGATTTTGTCATTACCGAATAGTGAGATAAAAACTTTAGAAGACAAAGAGAGAAAATGCGTCAATCTGTAATGAGATCAATGCCAAATTTAATACTCAAGGAAGTTAAGAGAATATATAATAAATACAGAAAAAGACATCTGCTAGTCTTGAAAATGTAGATATAACTGTCATCAAATGAAAATATTTATAAAAAATCAAAGATCGCCTGCTGTCTCATGTGGAAAATTATAAGTTCGCAAATAGAGTAGGAAAACACACATTTATAACATTTTTTCATGCCAAGAACCGTGAAATTTTATAAAGCCATGAGACATCTCCGAATAAATATCGCAATTATTTCACGCAAGGAAAAAACCTACGTCAAATGAGAACAATGACCAATCATCCTTTTACCAATAATATTTATAGATGACAATAATGACGCCTGAAATCTTATCGAGTTTTTGTATATTCAACTGAAAATTTTCAAGTTCATACATCAATCTTTGTCTTCGTGTCGCCAATCATGATTATATAACTAAAAAATACAATTGAAACGCTAAGAAAAGATTAAAATCAAACTCGATTTCTATTTATCGACTAATAACGAGAAAGCATAGCTAAACTAGTCATCATCATAGTGTAAGATGTCAAAGTTATTTATGAACCTCGCTTGTTAGGTCGATTAATTTTCGAATGAAAATATATAATATACCAGAATATTCATTAAAAATTATTCAACTTTTATCAATAATTTATTTTCCCCTACGGATTTATACATGATGGCTTTGTTTATAATATATCTTTGATCTTTATTCTGCAATTTACGTATTGCGACATCTATATTTACAGAAGAAAAAAATATTTATTTCTTGTTTTTCGTAAAGGACAGTGGGTCTACACAGAAGGTATTTCTATATTAATTTTTTTAACATGACCAACATATGCGTGTTTAAAAATAATCATTACTTGATTCGTTTGACCAGTTTCCGAACTTGATTGGTGTCAAGTTCATTTTTATAGTAAACGTAATCATATTAACATTGTCAAATAACTGTGTCATATAATTTTTCGTTGCCATAATCTGTGTCTATATTGCGTTCAGAATATTTACGCGAAAACATTAATCATTGCATCACAAAATAGATCAATTTATTTTCTAGTTATCTATAGATACTCTTGTTTGAGAAAACTTTATTGTATGAAATTTGGAAGAAATAATTGGTAGAGCATATTGTCGTTGGTTCTGTAATAGCTCTTATGTGCATAGTTGGCAGAATTTACGTTTTTTAAAAGAAAGGATTCAGGAAATGGAGCTCTATACTAGTAATACCTCCAAATTAATTTTACAGTAACCAACAAGGGGAAGTAACTCTTATGTGAAAAGTTGTATCAAATAATTACTCCCATGTGCCAATAAATCCGAATTTAACGTTAAATATTTTTTAAGAAAATACTTCGTCTTAATTAAACATGTATAGTGAAGATAAGTATGAATTAGTAATATACCTCTGAAATTGCTAGCTCTTACCATCCATTGCTGAAATAACCACTTTTTGGCCTTTCCTGCAAGTTTTACTTTTTGCATATAAGAGGTATTACAGAACCAACGACGATATGAATGTCAATTGATTATAAAGTTGAGTCATTAATAAATTTAATCACCTCAATCATAAAATACACCCATATCAGAAAGGTTTCTAAGGAACTTTACCGAAATAATTAATTCATAGAACATTTTCCAGTTTAAAATAATAGACGAAATAGATCTCATCCATTTTAATCTGTAATTATTATCTCAACTACTGCTCAGTTATGATTCCATCAGCCTCGCAAAAAAAGAACTCAATTACCATCTACGGGTTATAATAGTTGAACAATGGAAATATCAACCCAACAACCTGGGCTATTGAAAAACCTGAGATTATAAAATTGCAACATTTAATGAAGAATGATCTGGACATAAAGAAGAACACTACTAATTTACTTTGATGAAAACGCACACAGAAACGCCGTTAAGAAGCTAATAACTTTTAGACCGTCGAGGCTTCATTAGACGGAAAGCAGTAAGAAAAGATTTTATAGGTCAAAAATAATTATAAGATAGTTTATGTTTGTGCTTACGTATAGTATATAAGCGGGCGTTAGAACTGGCAGGTACCTATATTTACATACGCATAGCAAAGTGGTCAGACTATTGGATGTGAATGACATTACAGATATGTGTACGAGTGAGACAACAATACGCGGCCTGCAAAGAATGCAGTTTCTATATATGTATATATAATACACGCGGCTACAGTATCCCGATAAAATAGTTCGACACAGAATTATCTTAAAACTAATTGGAATTAATTCATCTATCATAAAATCCCAGAAGAATATGCAGAGTAAACCAAAAAGAGAGATCGCTGCTTTCATTATGATCCTAGTTCAGCTAACTTCCTCCCAATGGAAGGTTGGCCATCATATTGGCTATCAATATTTTGGATGATTTACCAAACCATTCTCTTAAGTTTTTTAGCTATGAAATACACCGACACTAAGTTTTCCTTGAATTTTTCCCTGTATTGTATATTAGAGTAGTTAATACCTTTGAGTTAGTAAGATATATCCAAGTTATTTTAATTTGCGTTTTTTAAATATGTAAATAGTTCTACACTCATTTATTAATTCTAATAAGGATTTCATTGTTCGTTATCCAGGCAATCTACTCATGATATGAATACGCTGGTAAATCCACTTTTTTTAAACTCTCGTAAGCTAGTCATGATGGTATTCTTCTTCAAGATCTAGGTGTCCCATATACTTTTTTATTCTATACTGAGCATAGGAATAAAATCGCAATCGAACCATTAGGGTGCAAACATATACTTCTGTCTTTTTTTACGCCGTAAGCACTGGCGTATCCAGGAGGGCAAAACAAGCACGAGGGACCCGGCTTAAGAGATTTCTAATTTGCCTCCTCTTGGGCCAAAAGCTGGGTACGCCCATGTTAACGTCATAGAAAAAGACAGAGTTTTTGAAACAGAGATACTTTATTCAATTGAATGCAAGTACATCAACCAATCCTATCATCGGAGAAATCAGGGAATTACATCGAAGAAGGAGACGCAGATATATTTTCGATAAGATTTGTTGCGTTCACTCACCGCACATTGAGTAGATAGGCAATTATTCCATACGATTTTGTTTTAATATTGGGTTTCGTAGTTTTTGACAAATGTACGTTTGCCGTTTCAGTTGAAATATTATTGACATAAAATCGAATCTGGTTTTCGCAACTTTGAGCCTCGCATAGTACTGAATCCGGTAAATGATAATACCAATACATAGTGGTCAAAGCATTGGTAAATGCGGCGTTTTTGTTTTCTGCAGGTATCCACGATGCACCTATATTTTCTTTGTTTTATTTTTTGTGTTCATTTTAAAATTATGTGTTGCACCAAGTCAGAAACAGCATCGAAAAATAATGCAACATGTTTTTTTTTGTTATGAATAATGACCCAAAAAATATTAAATGCCGCATAATGAATGTGCGCATGCAGAAAATATATTAGGCAATATTAAATACTAGCCGCTACCCGCGGCTACGCCCGCGATTGAGATGGAAATCGACTTTTGACATGCATATCAGGGGTTGAGGTATTGCACATATTTTGACAAACAATTTTCTTATTTTTCGTAAAAAATTTTTATTTTTTTTAATAAAAAGTATCCTATGTTACTTCTAATACCTTCAAGAGTGTATGTGCAAAGTTTCATGATGATCGGTTAAGTAGTTTTTGCGTGAAAGCGTAACAAACAAACTTACATTCGCATTTATAATATTTCGTTTTCATAAAATTTGTAAGTCCGGTCCTGTCGGGCCGATTTTAATGAAATTTTAATAGCACATTTTAATCATTACTAAAGGGTTAAATTTCAATTTTGAAACGATTCGGAGAAATTTTTCGGTATTTTTGGGCCCAAAAAATGTTTTCAACCCTTTCTTATTTTTCGTAAAAAATTTTTATTTTTTTTTAATAAAAAGTATCCTATGTTACTTCTAATACCTTCAAGAGTGTATGTGCAAAGTTTCATGATGATCGGTTAAGTAGTTTTTGCGTGAAAGCGTAACAAACAAACTTACATTCGCATTTATAATATTTCGTTTTCATAAAATTTGTAAGTCCGGTCCTGTCGGGCCGATTTTAATGAAATTTTAATAGCACATTTTAATCATTACTAAAGGGTTAAATTTCAATTTTGAAACGATTCGGAGAAATTTTTCGGTATTTTTGGGCCCAAAAAATGTTTTCAACCCTTTCTTATTTTTCGTAAAAATTTTTTATTTTTTTTTAATAAAAAGTATCCTATGTTACTTCTAATACCTTCAAGAGTGTATGTGCAAAGTTTCATGATGATCGGTTAAGTAGTTTTTGCGTGAAAGCGTAACAAACAAACTTACATTCGCATTTATAATATTAATTAATTAACTCCATTTTGTTACAGAAATTGACTCGTATTAAAATGTCGCAGTTCTAATACAGAACCCTAAATATCACTAATCGGGCGTAATCCAGTCCGGAGTAGGTACCGTCGGATTATTGGAAAAATACAAGAAAAATCATGGGAACACCTTTATTATTGGGTATTTAATACATTTATTATGAATAAATAAAATTATCGACCAATTTTATTTATTGAAGAGTTCTAATCAGACGTTAATCAAAGATATGAACATTTATTATGACCCTGGTGAAAAATTCCATGGAAACGGCGGAATCAGTAAGATTCTGCTGTATTTGCAAATACCTACGCGCTTGCACTTGGAAAATAGCATCATGTGCATTTCAAGTTATTTTCGAATAAAATAAATTGAGTCTCTTAAAGTATTTTATCTGTTTAATTTTAGAATCAAATAATAATCCACACGTTTAGTAACTTGTGTTTTCACAAATTTTGTAATCCTGGTTGTCTAACTTTGCTAAATTTTTTTGCTGTTTTCCCGAGTCGAATTTAGCGCATCAATAGAACATCCAGGTTCTTATTTCCTTTGTTATTCCTTGGGTGGAACAATTTTAGCGCATCAGTAGCGTTTCAAAGGTCACAATTGAAAGCTTATAAGTCTGTATACTACTGAACATTTCTATTAATTTTTCAATGTTCCTGGCTCTAAAAATAGTCTATTTGGGCCCATAAATAAATTTCAAGAGGCTCCGTGGTGTTTTAAAAATTGATTCTCGTTGTAATGAATGATGGGAAACGTCGATATTTTATTGTTCACCCCGACCAAGGTCAATCTATCCAACTAATAAAATATATTGTATTGGCAAATACACAAATGAGATACGGATCATAAAATAAAATCAGAACTATGTTTTAGTTATAAGAATAGCAGATTTTGTTTAATTATTAGTTTACGCATATTTTAACTCTAATTAATACATAATCATTAGTTAATTATAATATTTAAACAGCACATATCATGTTTACAATTGGTAAAGTGGATTTTTTCTGTGTCAAGTTCACATATATTAACATTTACGGATAATGAATGCAATAATAAAACTTACTGGTTAACAGAAATTTTAATTGTTCAAATAAAAGAAGCTATCAGATTTATAATTTAGAAGAAACAGACGTGGTTGGATTTTATAAAACAAGTCATTTAACACCTACACGATGATCATAAATACTTCACAAATCCCTGATTTTTCCACGTGTTTCAGTCTCGTAAAGTCAATTTTTCTATACGTCGTACAGCACTCAACGGCTAGCGCTCAGCGTGCTTAAATTCATACGCTTTAATTTTGATTTTTTCGCCGCTGAATATTCCTTGCGTCGTTTCCATAATTTCCCTGATATCACTTCTGGACTTTTCTACGATTTCAAGGTCTGTAATCACCAGACTTCTGCACTTTTTCTTTTGATGTGAGTTAGAATTGCCGGACACAAACTTTTGGCTTTTATTTATAGACTAGCGGTCCGTCCCGGCTTCACCCGGGTTCTAAACTGTATGATTTATTAATACATAGTCTCTTTCTCCTCTCTCTGGAAATATCTAAATAATCATCTACACCCTCTTACGTAGCAACTCACACCCATTGTATAATACGCGCCACGAATCTAAAAGGCTCGGAAGTTAGATGCGAATGCGGGCTTGCGCTTGTACAGTCTGTTGAAAAACTACAAACTCGCAACTCAACAAAACTAAAATAACAATAACAACTTGACAACAGTGTACTCGACTGTACTTTAAAGCAGGAAAGCGACAAGTGACAGAGGCAACGAGCGATCATGGCCCATCACCGACGAGCGCACGTTCCGTGCAGGTAGCTGGGAGGTGGTCGGAGTCTTAACGGCTCTAAAATGTGCTTTTGCGACGTTGTTTGTGACTAACTTCCGAACATTTTGGATCCGTGGCGCGTATTATAAGATAAGATTTGCATAAAATTCGTTCTTAGAGAGTGTCTACGTCAAGAAAGGAGCAACTATACCAAATTTCATGCCATTGGGGCGTATAGTTTTGGATACCTCGTGATGAGTCAGTCAGTCAGTGAGTTGTATTTCGCTTATAATAGATATAAGGAAACGATGTAAGAACAAATGCTATTTTCCCGCATGTGGAGAGGGCGAAAGCATAGTTGTAAAGTAGTTTAATTATCCTGCACTTTCTTTTTAAAAGAACAACGCTTTTCTAGTAATTGGGTTAGTTTTAATTGAAAATCCATTCTCGCAGTTTGAGTGTTTGATCGTCGCTGTACAAAAACTTTATGTGTCAATGACCAATTTAAGCGAAGCAGAGGCCTGGGTTTTTTTATATATTTCTCAAAAAAGAATTGAGATAATAAGAGTCTGTTTGCGATGGCAAATAAAAATCATGTTACCTGCAACTGTTTTAACTACTCAATTGAAAACAATTCACTTGACCAGAAAATATAGAATAGGTACTATATTTTTTAACCGACGAAAAACAAAAACGGAGGAGGTTCTCAAGTCGACGCGTATATTTTTTTTTTATTTTTTTTTTTTTTTTATTACATATAAAAATATAAAAAATATATTATGCTTACTTTTTATTTATTTTATACATTAATCTTAACGTTTAATTTATGCTTTGCTTTTTTAACCCGTCTGTGCCACAGGAGGGTAATGTTTTTCGAGTTTATGTATGTATGTGGGTATATACGTTAGATTATTTTTTTGGCACGCTCTGCAGTCTAAACGGCTCGATGGATTTTAACATATAAGGTGTCATTTGGCTTCATCTTAATTGTGGGAGTGACAAAGGGTATAATATTTAAATTTGGCGCCAACGAATCAAAAAAGAGGGGTAATAAAAAAAATACTTTGCTATTATGATAATATGGGTACCTATCAAACAAAAGCTAGTAAATATGTACATGGTCAATTCCAAATATAGGTATTATTAAAACACTTTTATGCTACTATTTTGACACAAAACACAAAAAAATAAAAAAACTCGCATGCGTAAAAATGGCTGACAAAAAGCAAGAAAATAAAATTTACTTATTTAAAAAAAAACATGAAACACGGCTGCATAAAAATGAAATCGCCAATAAGTAAAAAGAGGAAAACAAGCCGGAAAATCTCAACATGCAGCGGATGGGGACCCATCCAAAAACAAAAGAGACAAATAAGTCTCCACCTGCTGCATGTTGAGACTTTCCGACTTGTTTTCCTCTTTTTAGTTATTAATTTCATTTTTATGCAGCCTGTATTTCATGTTGTTTAAATAATTCGTAGTCGAGTTTTAGTTTTTTATACTGTTATTTATTATAAAGGATGACCGGTAATTGCTAGTATTCCTTTCGGGAGAAGAAATTATGGCTAATTTGGAATAAGCTACCAGATCATGGAAAAATTCAAGCCAAAAATTGAGAATACTTTTTTTCAATTTTCAACTCCCAAAATTCGGATTTTTGTAAAAAGAAAACCGAAGTAGATTTCCTCGAAAGACCCCCAAGTGATAGAGGTTAAATCACTCCAAATTAGTCACAGCTTTTTCTCGCTAGAGGAATACGGGCAATAACCGGTCACCCGGTATAGATATTAAACTACTGGACAGTGGAAATAAAGTAAAGATAGCTGTGTCTATATTTATTTCTCGCGAGCACTTGACAAGACACTTTTTTTATTTATAGCATTACTTTCGCTATAATATCACAACTGTCGTAAGTTCGATTGGTTCTGTTTTAAAGTTTATAGATAAAATAAAAGTACATAGGCATCAGAAAGAAAAGTGAAACAGCAGTTCGATTGTGAAGTTCTAGAAGTGAAGAGAGGATCTGTTTTGTGTATAGACGGGACATAGGATACGTTGTCGCCAGGCTATAACTCACTCACCATAAATATAGAAACATTACTGTAAAATTTCGACTTAAAACTTCCCTACTTAGACTGCGGTTGTTCAAACAATTGTATTCACACCAGTGTTGCCAATTGTACAATTGTACTAGATCTTTTTTGTCATTTTCTGTACGCTAGTACGTTGAAGCAAAAATCTAGAACTTTTTAATAAATCTAGTACTTTTTAATACCCAATGGTCCACACACCCACCATCACAAACGAAAAAAGAGAAATTACCAAAAAAAGTCTTTTTTGTTGTGAAAATGATCATTTTTTCCGCTCTTCTACACGATAAAATTTGTGAAATTAGGTTGTTAAAAAAAAGATAATTCGTTTTTTTTTTTATTTTGCTCTCCAATCGTGCACACAACTAAATTATTTAAGCCAGGTTGTTAAAAAAAGATCATTTGTGGTTGGCAAAACTTAAAAAAATTCTAGTACTTTTTTCAACCCTGATCTAGTATGCAAAACAAAAAAGTTCTGGCAACACTGATTCACACGTTTATTTTAGCTTGACCTATATATGTATGTAAAGGAATCTTTCAGCGAAATTTTCACCAATTTCAAGAAGTCTGATTAACTTGAAAATTTGCACACGTGTCAAGGGGCGATGACAATACAATTATTTCATAAAAATAAATTTGAATTTGAAAATTTTGAAAAAAATATCTTTGTCGTTTTTTTAAAAAAATAAATAAATAATAAAGTTCGGTTTGCTATTCAAGTGTGTTTTTTTAGTTTTTTTTTAAACCATATTTTCTTTTGTAAGCAAATTTTGCTAAAAAATGTCCGTATTTTTACCATTCTGTTCTATGACGCACTGCATGCAGGTGAATCTCAAGTGTCACAATAAAAAACGAGAGCTAAATTCAATCGTTAATAATAATATTATATCGAATGAATTGAGTCTTGACTCGCGTAGTATCTATATACTTAACCACTCGAGATTCTAATGCACTGCACAGTATTGAATATGATTACTTAGGTCTTTTATCTGCGGCTGTTCTATAAAATACCGTACTCTCTCAAGACTGACAATCGAAACCGAGAGAAAATTCATTCGAGATTTAAAAAATTAATTCAATTATGCATAATACCAACATACCTATTATCATGCATTATGCGAAAAAAATGAATCATTCGATTATAAAAATCATTCGAATAGCAACACCTTTCGATTATACCCAACGCTATTTTTAAATGTTTCTCTCAATTAACGCGTGTTTTAAAATTATAAAGTGATGTTTTTATGTTTATGAAAGCGACGGAGGCGGCAGGCAAGCAGTGGGAGCGAGAGCGTCCGATATTGGAGGAGAAACAGAGGTACCTGCGGAGAGTCGAGAGCGAGCGAACAGCCAGGCTTTTAGCCATGACCTAGCACAACTGTTCAATGACTGCATACACACCAACACAAACACACACACGTACACACAACTCGACACCGTGTATGCGTTTGTATATTGTATAATTCCAATTCTACTATAGCCGATAGGTACCTAATGATTAGTGATAACGTTTGCCAACATTCGAACAAAGTACTCGTAAACCAATAATGACATTTCAACTGATTAAAACTCGACAACTTTATTAAGAAATATGAAACAATTCTTTCACGAAAAACGTTGAAATTTCCAAATGAAAATTTCCGCGTAATTAATTCTAATATCGAAGATAGTAAAAGACATCTATAATTTCGGTTTCTGTTTCAGACGTTCTGTATGGTATATAGCTGAAGTCTGTAGCCAGGAGACCCAGCTCAAGCGTAGCGGAGAACCGATATCTGTCGCATGAATTAATAATATGGCGTCAGCTATTTAGTAACGTATACAAGTTCATGGCTTACATGCGAGTAGTGTCTGTGTATAGCGAGGACAGGTGGAAAGAAAGTTCCCAGGTAGTGATAACAGAGCCATCTCGCGTGCGCCAGAAAAAAGGCAGTCTCGAAACACGGCAAGCATAGAAAGCTAGGTCTCCTGGTTACATGCTCATTTTCGTTTTTTGTTTTCCGGAATAAAACTACAATTTTTTACGAATTTTCTAAATCAAAGCGCAAAACTAAGGCGATCCGTCAAGAATTGCGATCTGTACAGCTCGGACGTGCATCGTACCAACCGACAACTGATATTCGCGATTTTCAGTTGCAATTTTTAGGTGTTATTACGGAGTCGAGTCAATCTAAAATGATTCCATTTGATAGAAGAGAATCTCCCTTTTTTCAAAAAACTACAATTTGAATCAATTTCTTGCAAAATTAACCTAGATATAACTCTTTGCATGAATGAAACTCAGCTCTAGTGCGCAAAGCATTAATAGAGCACACTACCACTGGCGGTGTGTGCAATTTACTGAAATCTGATCGATGATTATCAAACATTTCGCTGATAATAAACTCACCAATAACCATTTGTTCTATATCTTCAATAGTTTAGTACTTTTACATACCTGAAACAAAAGAAAAAAATACGTTAGCTTGTAATATTTTGAAATATGCAAATATTTATGTAACAACTCAGTTGTTACTTGGTTTAATTTAATGAAAATTAAATTATTTCTTTATTCGCCGCCTTTGTCCTACATTATAATTATTCTTTATTTATTACCAAATCATTATATAACTTGTCATTGTGTCGACTTTAGCTCTACCAAAATTCACTTGAAAAATGCTTAAATATTCAATTCTAAATTATTAAAAAGGCAGTCAAATTTGATAAATCAATCGCTAAACTAACAATCCTGATTGTGGCGAGATTATTAATCCTTCATTTATTCCACAATCATTGGATCTTGTTAAACAAGTGAGCGTAAAATATTTCACAAACTAAATCTAAAACACCAGCTAAAGCCGACACAAGACAATTACCAGTTTGCTATATTATTATTTCTTTACAATTAAAGTTCTTAACTTATATCTGAGTTGCGCTTCATTTTTTTAATATCATCGATGGTTGAACAATTTGATAGACATACCCTAACAAACTTCCACAACCTTCCACCGTCGATACCATACCTAAACTGTGCGAAGCTTCGTCACATTTAGAAGGTAGATCTCTACCGGAGTAATTGAAATAGGTCAAATTTTAATAATTAAATTTGACCTATGCAACCGTCAGAATATCGAAACATAAAAAACCATTGAAAAAACGGGGCAGGTTGTCGTTGCAGTAAGAATTGTCTAACTGTAACACATTCGTCTTTTAAAGTTCTCCAATTTATGAGCTTCACATCAACAACTCTTTCTTTCATCTTGCGATAAAGTCGATTCTCTTACTGAGCACCAAATATGGTTCCAGTCGATACTCAAGTTCTGCAGCAGTACAGGTTTGAGAATGCAACCGAAGGCCTTGAATTAAAGTTGCGTTTAATTGAAAAATGAACTCAATTATCGACGATTGTTTTGATCTGTCACCGACTGATTTTAATTTGACTAATTTAATTATTTATTGATCTGTCGTAATTTAAACAAAACAAGAAGTCAAAACAAGTGAGCCGTCACTCTCCATGTAGTCTGCACATAACCTCCAATTTTGATGTGAAACATCTAGAGGCGCGTTTGGTTGGGAGTTAAAACCTTTTAATTGACACGACGTTTTATAGGAGGGCATTACGTTTGTGTGCGTTGGGTTAAATATGGCTTTAGTTGAAGGCGATGTGTATAGATAACAAGGCGAAATTTAGTTACTAGTATTTCGTTAGATGGCAGTGCGTGACGCTTGCTTTGTGCATGCGTTGGATTATAACTTGGCGTTTGTTAAAGGCGACAGGGCAAAATTTTGTTACTAGAATATAGGGCCTGCAAAACTGCCCGCCATCTTAAGCGTCACTAACTTCCGTGACATTACATCGGGTCATTAGATACGATGATTTAACATAAAAAAAAGTTCCCAAATGAAAAAGAAATTTCGACACCCCAAAGCTAAATCACATAATTCAAAGTATTATAAACATTTTGATTTTCAAAAACAGTACAAATCCAAACTATTCAATATCTCGGTCAGTTTTGAAAAAAAAAATATCTGATCACATCGATTTGGAAATAATCTCGGGGTTGGTTAAATTCATCATTAAATGTCTCCTTTCACGAACAAAATGTCTATGAAGATCTTAAATAGATATTTTTACCTGAAAAACATATTTCTAAAGATTTGTTCACAAGTTGTAAAAAGTTGTTTTATACCTAAGTATGTCCCTTTTTTCTGTTAGACTAAAAATTGTGAGGGTAACGAAATGTAAAAAATTAAAGAAAACTTACGGTAAGCATTTGAAAAATAGCTTTGTTAGTTTAACAATATATGCTATGAATATACCAACTCAACCCAAATTAAAATTGAAAAGAAAAACGGTAGATTATATTTACCTAATGTTCAAGTGAATATTTACAAAACTTTGTATTTGGACTTTGAGTTACGTCATAAACAAAAACATAGCTGGTTGCAATGTCTTCAATGTAGATTGTAGACAATTATTTTTTATCCCAAAAATTCTTTGATTTTTATCACAGAAGCTGCAATACTCGCTGTAGCTGTACGAATTGTCAAAAGCCATTACCTATAACTTAAAAACCATACGCAATAACGTGAAAAAAATAGCTGCAAATTATGCACAATTGCGGGGAAACATTTCATGTTCTTCTGGATTAAATTGTAAACTTAGTGGCTTCATCTATACTAATATATAAAGCTAAAGAGTTTGTTTGAACGCGCTAATCTCAGGAACTACTGGTTCAAATTGAAAAAAAAAATGTTTTGTTGGATAGCCCATTTATTGAGGAAGGCTATAGGCTATATAATATCACGCTACGACCATTAGGAGCGGAGCAATAATAAAAAATGTTGCAAAATGTATCTCAAAAATAAGCTTCTATATTCATGTGAAATGCACTAACTAGATATACTCATATTAGCGTTGTGAGTACACAACCTCAGATGGCTCAATCGGTAGAGCATGCGACTGTCAATATCAGGGTCGTGGGTTCGAGCCCCACGTTGGGCGAATATATTTTTATTTTTTTAATTTTCTGCATTGCTTTCTTCTAAGGCTTACATTTAAATTTCTTTTAATTTTAATTCATTAATTTAAAAAAAAATATTAGTTAAAAAATGTATAAATACTGCTTTTTATCGACAAAAACTTTTGAACGGTAACTCCGATCATCATTTTGTACACAACATTCATCTCGGTAAACTAAGATGAATGTGTGTACTCATGTTCCTCCCTTCCCCATTCGTTCTTTTACACCCGGGTGAAACCGGACCGGACCGCTAGTTTAACTATAAATTTCCATGTTTCTCGTGATTTACATGAAATCAAAGACAAAGAGCACACAACTGTTCTATCATCCAGAAGGTCGTGGAATTCCCTTACACAGACGAAGTCATCGTCCTTTAGTATCTAATTTTACCCATTATTCAAAACAAAAAAAAATTAAAGAAACATCAGACATGTAGTATGAAAATAATAAATAATAAAAAATACAATAAATAAATTCCGTACAAAACACGTTCTGTGCACGCATTGAATATGTTAAGTAGAAACTGCAGTGCATCTTACTCATTGGTAGGGCTGAGCGATATTAAAAATTTCAGCCAATTGGGCGACAGGATCATTCCAACTTCAAAAATATTGACATTTGATGCAGAATAAAAAATACCGTTAGAGCACATATTTTTTCTGCGCATGCGCCGATTTTTCCCAGAAAAAATAGGGCTCTTCATATTTGCATATCAAACATCCTTCCAAAATTTGGTTTCAATCCGCTCATCCGTTTGATCTCACAGACAAACAGACGCACAGAGATTTTCCAAAAATATGTATTTTTCATTCGGGAGACCTCAAAACGAATAAAATATTTTCAAAAGTGAATTTTGACCTAAACTAGTACCTACCATTCCCCGCTTGTAGGTTGGAATGATAAAAGATATGGAAATTAAGGTGCTTGGAGAAGGTCACGTGAGGCGTAAAAAATGCATCACGAGAAATTTCTAGTAGCCGAGTAAACTACTTTTTGTCGCGCGATTTTGCGATTAAGTCGGTTAAAGAACGCCACGTGTAGCGTAAGGTTGCACTCCCTTCGTTAAAATACACAAAATATGCATCACGAGAAATTTCTAGTAGCCGAGTAAACTACTTTTTGTCGCGCGATTTTGCGATTAAGTCGGTTAAAGAGCGCCACGTGTAGCGTAAGGTTGCACTCCCTTCGTTAAAATACACAAAAGATGCATCACGAGAAATTTCGAATAGCCGAGTAATCGCAATTTAAAATTTTAAATCGCACATTTTCGTTACACAAAGCAACATGTGTGTGCTGGCCCTTATCGAGCAAAAACATCTCAGCCCTATTTATTACAGACACAATAAAACGGCACAAAAATATATATACTCCATAACCAAATGTAATTTATTCTCTTCTTTGCGTAAAACGCGCTCCGCTTTCAAGCAATAGCGTATACATTTATTTGTGATGTAATTTTTTTTCTGACACTGGCCTTTGATCGTTTCGCGCATAACCCCACAAACGTTCTCTTTTATTTTCAAAATCCGTACTCATTCACAGATAATTCAAAACGCCGGTGTGAATTTCAGTTAAAATATGGCTTTCGGTCAACACCGCTGTTTTGGAGTAGTCGCAGTACTTATTCTTCGTGTCGGACATTTTAAATATAAATCTTAAACTTATACAATAATCCTACGAGAGTGCAATAAACTGCAATAGAAACTATGTTTTATTTATGTTTATTTTCTTACGAGGTTTCAGCTATTTTGCATATGACGTGTTTCCAGCATCATTCTAAAACAATTGCATCAATTTTTATTAGTCTATCTCTCATAGGATTCACGAAGTAGCTGATTGGTAGTTCTGCTTTGTTGAGTTTCAAGCGACCAATCAAATAATGACAGACGATGATCACGCATGCGCCATCTACTCGGCATTTCTTTGAAATAGCCTATTCAAAGCATCTCATAATATATAGTAAAATATTGGCGCTAAGCATTTTTGTAAATATTTACTATTTACAATTATGGAAGTAAAAGCCGCTGCACACGAGGCTAGAAACGCTGCTAGGAGTTCTGCTAGCCGGTAGGCTGGGTACGAAGCTGTAAATGACGTCACTGCGGGCTGCCTTGCTAGCTCAGAAGATAGGTTTTAAAATTAGAACAGGGGCTATTTTCCCTGCTAGATTTGTTGCTAGGTATGAGCAAGAACCAATCAGGAAGCAGTATCTTCACGTGGGCACTTGAACAAACGCCCACATGACGTCATTCTGCCAGACAACAGACACGTTTTGCTCTGTGTTTAATGTTTATATTCGAACTGTCACTGCGCGCGCACGAGATCTATCCATAAAAACACGCTTGAAAAATAGTCTCGTGTGAAGCGAGCACTTAACAGCAATCAAGAAAACCAGCGCTAGAAAACTAGTAGGCAAATCTAGCAGCGTTTCTAGTCTCGTGTGCAGCGGCCTATACACACGTCATTGAAAAATAGAAGAAGAAGCATGGTATATGTTGTGCAGTACTTAATTTTGTTAGTAGATCAAGTGTAAAGTTTGATATCAATTTATTAAGCTGACAGCTAATTATACACCCCCGATTTCATGTGGTTTTTCTTTCAAATTTGACGTTTGCATGCAGAAAGCAACAAAGTTAACCTTATCACTACAGCTAGCATCGATGATTATGTCACATTTTACGACATGACTAGCACTCATGATTTTTTTCTCGTCAATAACGTTTTCAAGTACTAGTATCACATTCACACGCCAACGACAAATTTCTTCCTCGAAAATATACATTTGAAATAAAACATCGAAACAGCTCGTGTAATGTCAATACAAATGCTTGGCATAGGGCCGGCCATTTTGAATATTTTGAAATAGGCTCTGCCTGCAGATAAAATCCCAATAGATTTCTAAATACAGTACTTCTTATGTGGGTCGCCCGGGTTAATAAAAAAACCGGATATAAACGCGCGTAAAGTCTACAGTTTTTTCTTAAGAAATTTAAAAAAAATATATGACAGATAAAAAAAAAGATGTCTAATTTCAAAATGAGTGAATCAGCGCAGAAAGTAATTTTAATCAAATTTTGAATGTGAATAAAAACGGTATAGACTGTATAGTAGTGCGCATGCTTCGAGTTTCATGCTGCAAAGACCAATCGATCTCCGTACTGCTTTTATTACTGCAGTCTGCAGTGACACAGTGTGAAGTCTTTGCGGCGCACACATGTACCTCCTTCGCTAACTCTATCCGATGTTTTCAAGCGAAATGACAATTTTTTCTTGCAAATTCTTAGTATGAGTTGCAATGATTAAGCGGAAATGCCTATTAAAAACAAAATAAAAATTATCAATCTTAAAAATAAAACAATTTATTTTTCTTGTATGCAACATTAATATTATTTTTTTAATTTCTGAATAAACAGGGCTTCAGAACAGCTGAGTTCATTGGAATGCCGTTATTTATATACGAGGGTTGTCGTGACTCGACTATTACAAAACCACATCAGTTCCCAGGTTTCATCCGAGAAATGGTGATAAGATAACATAATTTTTATTAACACTTTGACGGACAAACCGGCTTAGACCGTCATAAACAAAACTTCGAAAGTTTGACACGACGGCTGAAGCCGTCGTATACTACTGAACGTTTTATAGCCAGACGAGTGTAGCAGTCTATTTTCCAGTGTAGAATATATACCCTGTGTGCTCTGTGTCACCGTACAAATATCTACTAAGGCAATATTGTCACAACATAACTTTTAAAAGTAATTCAAACATATGAAAAAATTTAAAAACTATAGTGTCAAAATTGGAACAAAACTGAATTTTTAAGTGTCCGTCAAAGTGTTAAAAAAATGAACCGTTACTACGCTAAAATAGGCTTGTTGTTTAGAGACCTAAATACAAGCCTTTTGTCAAAACATTATAGCCACGGTCTGATGTTTGTCGGTCTGATGTTTGTCTGTCTAAATGCCATTAACAATTGAAAACGATTTAATCGATTTTCATGCAATTTCCACGATGAGCGAGACAACAATATTTGGAAAGAGATGTGGCTAAGTAGATTCTACATTACACACGCTCGACAACTGAGGTCAGTTAGGCTGTCTTGCCTGGCAACGCTGAGCAAATACAGTTAATTAAAAAAAAATTCGTGGGACTACTTTTTTTTTATTTTTGGAAAAAAGTGTGCTTCGACTACCAAGGTCATTAGAACTACTGCCATAAGAAAAAATTGGTTGTCTGTAAAGTCGGTTTACGGACGATACTTTTACGTGATAACGTATTCCGTAATACATAACCTAAACCTCCCAAAATTTGGTTTCAATCCGCTTATCCTTGGTGTCGGAATGATAAGAAATGTCAAAAGTGACGTTTGCAACTTACAAAGTATTATGTTCTAATAATAATTAGTTATTCCAATAGTTAACTTAGAAGGCTTTGCATTTCACAAAATACTAATGTCAAAAAATAAACATTAGAAATGCAGCCGTTTTCATGTTAAGACCAGACATACGTTATTTTCTAATTTCCATGTACGGCAAACAAAGACGACCGACCGCGTCGCGCGCGCGCCATGCAATAGACAACAATGCATTTATACAGCTATTTTTCTATATAAATTTGTATAAAAAAACTGTTTAGGCAAATTCTGTTATACGAAATCTATGTAAAATGTTCTCCTCTTTCGTTTAAGACTGGTTTCAAGCCGATCTGATTTAAATTGAGCGAGAAATTAGCAAAAAGCACGCACAGGGTCAGGCGGAACGTTACGCGTTATGCGTTACGAACGTTACGTTACACTTTTTCGTACATGCAGCCGGTGTTTTATCAATTTATAATATTGGTGATTCATCAATTTATAAGACGTTATCACGTCAAAAAATAATATGACCAGGAGAGTAAAACATCCGATTCAATTATTTCAATTCAATAATACGTATTGTGTAGCTCAAATTGATACGCTTCGATGTATATTGTATAAGAAATAATAATAATTAGTTGATAGACATAACAGGGCGCGTTCGGTAGTAATGAGTATTTATATGCGCTCCCATGGCGCTGCATTACAATATAATATGACGGCGCCAAATAAACGTCGACCTATTTATATTATGCTTTGCAAATATAGATATTAAAACATTTAAAGATATTAATTAATTAAGGACTAAAAAATAAATCTGAGACCTAGAATCTTAAGGAAAGTGTAAATTGGATTTTCAATTTATTATAATTAAAATAACAATATGACAGCTCTGTTTCAAGCTGTCTGAGAACGGTAACAGAACCGTTACCGTCTTGCACAGTAACTTGTATCGGTTTTTGAGTTACTAGGCAAAACTGTGACGGTTCTGTTACCGTTCTCAGACAACTTGGAACAGAGCGAATGTTGATACCTTTCAAGTAACTATAGGAAACTTATAAAAATATTGAAAATTTTTCTAGAGCATTTAAAAACTGTGTTTGTAAATAAGAACATATTTCCTGAAATTCAGGCTGTTAACACAGTTACCACCCATAAAACTATGGTAATAACAGAACCGATCCTTTCAAAAAACGGGCATGAACATTTTAAATTTGTTTTTTTCATTTGATTGCATATGTCATGTATAAATATTTTAGGGATTATTTTCATATGGTGAGTTTCTATGAAACAAGTTATCTGTTAACTGACTGAAAACGGTTATTTGAATAAGTTTGTGTTACTCTAGAGCAGTGATGGCCCTCAAGCCATCTCAATACGGCCCGCGACCAGAATTTATCCAGTGAGGATTTTAGATGACATTCGATGCCAGTACATATTTTTAAAATTGCTGAATCCTCAAGCTCATGATAATTTACCCTTTTTATTACCTTTACCTATATAAAAATTGATTTAAACTAAATAAAATTCAAATATATATGGTCTGAGAAAAATTGGTCGTCAATTTTATTCATTTAAACTAAATAAATTAAGATTTTAATTTAGTACCTGTTTTAGTCTTTAATTTAGAGTCTGATCCGCTAGCACACCCTAAATCTTATTAATGACCCTTTAGAAAAATCAGTCTGACACCCCTGCTCTAGAGTCTACACGCAGAATATACTTCTAATGCCTTTGTGAGTACCAAACAGTTGTCAATTTCGGTAATTTTTTAAGAAACAAAATCTGGTAAATTGCCGAGAAATTCAAAGTTGTGCGTCTGTATTTATATGGATAGTAACGTGTTTCAAATTGACTGTTGTTATGCTGGCTAAAGCGCGTCCGTTTTTTACATCTTTCTTTTTTGTTATGGTCGCATTTAATGTATATGGAATCATATTAACAACACGTGTCTCGTGTATCTTGAAAGAGGAAGGAGTCGCCGTTTTTTACTAAATTACATATTCGAAAACCGCGCCTGGCAGTTTGTGTTATTATCAGTCACATGTTTAATATTAAAATCTTGCTGTTTTTACTGTCAACTGAGCAACAATAATGGTCAAATTTTCATCACAAATCACAATGTTACTGTCATTTCAATTTAGTCAAAGAAAACATCATTTAAATAATAATAATGCGTTTAATGTCCGTTTCTCGACTTTATGTCATAACAGACGTCATTCGCACCATTACTATTTTCCATCTATCACACTTCCCGTTATTCTTTATTAATAAGCATAATACGAGGACATTGTAACAGTTACTTATTAATAATAATTTTCTGCATTTTTAAACTTCCACTTAATTAATAGCAATGGGCGAATGAAGGAATTTTAGGAAAGTAAGATAAGATAGGCAAATTTCGAGCACAGTAGTTTCAAGTTTGACAGGTAATCGGCCATGGCCTTGAATAAGGAACCATCTCGATATTTATCTGGAATTGTTGAGGGAAACCATGGAAAACCGAAACAAGACGGCCGATACATGAATTACCGTTTCTCTCTTGGTGAGAGGCAGCAGAAAAAAATCCCAGCCACATCTGCTTTCGCCGGGATTTGAACCCGGTACCTCCCGAATGCTTGTCTAGTGCTCTCACCACTACGCCACCCCACTCGGTTGATGATTGTGAATTATAGACGTACAGTAACTGAAGTATAACACGCGTCTATGAAACATTACTTGAATCTCAAACAAGTCCTGGTGCATCAGTTGATCAATAATTACTAGAGTGACCTGTGCGAATTATTCGCACTAAATAAGTATAATAATTATCACTTTACAAAATTATTTTTTAAATATGATTGCAGGTATTCAATTCGTTTCTAATTTTGCACACTGCTTATAACGTTCTTCTTTTTGTTGTATTACAATATGAAGCTCAGATGACAGGTCGAAGAAATATTTTACTAAAATTGTCATATAGCGGCGCAAGTAGCAAAAGCGTTGAGCTAAGCCGTCAGATGGCATCATGCAGTATTGTGTCTGTTGTATTACAATATGAAGGTCAGATGAGAGATCTAAGTGTTGACGTTGTTTCAAAATTAAAGCCGTCAGATGGCAGACGTTGTTCAGTGTTGCTGTATTTTAATTAATTTACAAAAACAAAAGCAATAATAAATTTTTTAATTGCAGATGTCAGTAGAGCAAGCAATTATCTGTAAAATGACATATAATTTATGTGGAGAAATTGTGAAGTTTTTTCTAAAAAGGGAGGCAAACATCTTAAACCTTAGCGTATTAATACATATGATTTTGTATTTTGTACTTTTTATAGTTGAAAAGTAGCTGTGATTAACTCCGTCTTTAAACTATGATTTTTGTAATTATTCAATAACTTAGATTTCAATTCAAACTCAGTATAGTTCAATGTCTCTCAATTTTTTACCTAACACGTTTCGTATAGCAAACCGTGTGAGTTTTAGGGCATATGGGCTACGCTGGGTCGGCAATCTGCTGTTAACGTTCCCAATCGTCCGAGGGTACACTCACCCTGCAATGCAGCAGACAACATATTATTGTAATGTGAAAGAGACCTTCAGGGCGACACCGCGCCACCAATGTCAGCCTTACAAACAACCACTCTACGGTACCAGTTTAAAAAGAAGTATTCAAAAAAAATATTCTCAGAAAAAATATACCTACAAAATAAAACTGGTTCTAAACCCTCATTTTTTGTTTCAATCTTTTTTTTAACAACTGCTTCTTTTAATCAATAGAATTATAAAATAATATATCTTAAAGCTTTACCTTCAAAAATAGACGGATTGAGTTCAAATTTATATATTTTTTTTAGCAACAGCGTTGTTCATAGATTAACAAAATCTAAAATCTTATGAACGCAATTATTTTACCAAATCCGGTTTTTGTTCTTAATTTTCTTGTTTGCAGTATTAAAAATACTGCAAAGAACTCAGAAAATTGCAAACAAGAAAATTAAGAACAAAAACCGAATTTGGTCCTTTTCCTACTGTTTATTACAATAGAATAAAATAGAAAAAACACTAAAAAATAAATTATTATATGTAACTTCGTATATTATTATTTTGAAACTCAAAGAAAAAATAAAACAAAAAAATATATAAACAAGTGTGTGTGTGTGTGTCAGCTCTGACGCACAATTCGAGTTTACTCCTTATATACGCTGTGTAATGTATTCCATCTCATTCTTTCGCACGTTAAATGCTACAGATATATATGTTTGTCTCTTTTGAAGCGGACGAGCGTAACGCCACATTTGAAGTGGTGGAGCGTAACGCCTCACCAATTGATTTTACAACTCATAAAATATCCGTACCAGACCTTATAACTCAAAATCATTTCTGAAGGAGTAAATTCTAAAAAATGAAGTAAGTGAAACCTGAATTTTGCCACCGGCGTAAAAATTTAAAAAGTTCACAGTTTATATTTTTGGGATGGCTACACATTTTACAATTTAGTTCGAGAGATCTCGACTAAAATTATATGAAGGCAACTGTACTATCTACCTATATTGTAGACATAACCGAATCGTCTTTTTTTTCTGTTATCTGCGAATGGCGGTTAAATAATAGCATGTGTGTCGTTTATGGGTTCAATGTGAGCCGACACAACTGTCGACCCAAAAGGTACCTGCATACAGGCTGTTTGAAAAACCACGACCAATCAATTAATTAATTATTGGAACTGGATCAAGAATTAAAATCAATGACTCCTCATGATTTTTTTTCAATACTATCGAATTTATTTCATGTGTGCTTAAGCCAATATCATTATTGGCTCTTCACGACCCTAATGTAGTTAAAAAAAAAACAGTCATTCACTATTTTACAGTACTGTCGCGAGTAACGAGTCGAACGAAATTATTTCAGGAATGCACATTTTAAATATGAAAACTTACAAAAACAGCACGGCCGCAGCTTTCGCGAGAGACCATTAATGCAATGCGCATGCAATAAAAATAAACCTACTTCAAAATATATGATCAGCAATGCCAAAATCAGACAAAAGTGTTTTCCGCTACCTAAATGGATGTCAGAACCAAGAACCTAGTTTACCACTGTTGTTATTTTTTTTTAAGATTTCATACGCAAAGAATGGAATAGTGCCCAAACTCAGAGAAATGCATTTTTTTGTTAGCATTCTCATCGAACAAGCGATAAACTTTTTTTTTTAATTTAGAAAATAATATAAGAAAACAAAAATATACATAATTAAGGTTGAAATAAAAATAAAAATGTGTGCATCAACTACTGTGGTTATATTAGTGCACAGGGAAAGGATCAAAGGAAAAAGGAACAGAAGGGAAAAAAAAGAAAAAAAACACTTTTTTTTAAGTTACCCATGCGACGTGTAAATGGAGAGGTATCACAGAGTATAATAAAAAAAAATTTTTTTCAGTTAAAAATTGAGACGTCGGTGCTCGTGAAATGGCCAATTTTGGGTATTTGAAAACTATTCGACCTTGACAGATGATATTTGGTGGCTATGTGCAGTCTTAATGGTTCCAAATAAGTCAAAATTGGTCTAGTGGTTTCTGGGATATCTTTAAATGATTTGTTGTAATATTTCAAACAGTCTGTATACAGGGTGGCAGACTACGACGATATAGTGGCCTTTGGGCTGCAGCTGCCACTTAACCGTGTATAAATGTGCGTGTGTGTATATGCGTTAATAGGGCTTTGTGTGCAAGGTCTACGCGCATACAACACATGGCGCGAGCCACAAAAACACCCAGCCCTTCCGGCCAGCTGCCGTTTATTTGTATATACCTCTACTAAACATAGACCTAAATATTGTATACCTAACTAATACATAATCATATTATTATAACGCCAAGGTCTTTACATTTATCCTATAGGATTAAATTAATCGTCCGCTAAATTCTGTATTATTCCATGCTCTTTACACGAATTGATTAATAAAACAGTTGCTATATACTAATGATTGTTTCATTTTTGTGCGACCCAACAAGCGTGTTATTAAATTGCCTTGAATCATCATCTGTCGCTTCTCGCCGCTGCTGTCGAGCGTCTATAATCTACAACAACTGACTATCTAGAATAGGGTTGCCAGATTGGGAAATCAAAATTTCTGGACAATATTCTAAAATATCTGGACCAAAGGATTTTAGGCTGGACAAAAAAAAATTGCATTAATCAACCGAAATATAATTAAGTAATATGTACTTACTTAGGTATTATTGTTATAAGAAGAACGAAAATATGAACTATTGAGCTGAACAGCTGAAATTGGTACAAAAACAGAGGTAACTTAATCTAATAGTCAATGGTACCTATCAAGTCACATTTTTGCCACATATATTTAGTATTTCCCTTAGCCGCCTTTATCATTTTAGAACCTTTCTCTGTATTTAGAAAAGATTTAAAATTAGTACAGTTTTCTTCAAAGTTTAATCGGATTATTAGCTCTGGCGGTGCATGTTTTTTTATTTTTAGCTGGACATTTTGCCTCAAACACTGGACAAAGTGTAAAATTGCTGGATAATCCAGCCAAGTCCCGCCAATCTAGATTCTATAATCATCATCATCTACATAAAATGACAAGTTACCTCAAAACTCGAAAAAAATGTCCGTTCAGAAGCCCACTTCTTGGTTCGAACTCGTATGAGAATAAGAATTTAGAAACATTTTTATCAATTCAACAGAAACATATTCGGGAGCACTTGCATTTTTTCGGTGTCTGTAGACAACTTCAAATGCTAATTGGTAATTAAGTAATTACGCTCAGAGGGGCGTCTCAACAACAAGTGGCAGCAAATGGCGCGATCTGCACAAACCAATTTATTTAGCACTTAAAATTGACGGACAAATCAAGAACAACTCGGCGACATTACTGTCAATCAAGAATCCAGAAATGTCTATTTAAAAATAAATGCATATTAATCTATTGTTGTGCTGGCACAGAAAAGAGACGTCGCGCCGCTAAGCGAATGACCTTCGTCTAAGGCCCTGTTATTCAATTGCATCCAAATGTTTGTTTCACCAAATAATTCAATCATATGATTCGTTTATTGCAAACCCTCAGTTTCCAAACTCTAATTTGAGAACTGGTTAAATAATAAACTATATATTTTCAATTTAATAGTAGTGTTGGTCACGTCCTAGAACGATTCTATAACTTTTCGAGGAAACTGATACAGAACCAAATATTTGTCAAAATACTGTTTTCCAACAAACAAAATTACTAAAATCATACTCAAGTGTGAGCTTGCTGCCTCAAAACATAACGTTCAAAATATAAATTTCTTTGAGGAGTGAATAATCTGTCCTGAGAGTATGACTCTAGACCTGAAGACTAGAACTGCTAGAAGGAAGTTTATACAGCCCGAAGAGTACGAGAATTGGACCAACAAACAAAAGTTGGGTCTGAAGAAGTTCCGTGGTGTCAAGAATTGACTGAATCAACAAACACTCCTAATAATAAATTCAATCACAGTAGGTACGTATTTGTATTGAGCTCTAAGGCCTAGCACACATGAAGAGCGTTCAACGCGCGTTGGCCCAACGCGCGTTGAACGCCTCTCATATAAACTAGGCCTAAGATTTGTTGGGATCGTCGGGACGTCGGTGTTTAAATGTTTTAATTTGGAAACCGGGGAGTAGTAATTGGATTTCCAGTGTATTATTAAAATAATAATACATTTCAAGTATATGCATAGGTAAAAAGTTCGGTTAACCTTCGCACTTGGTAGTCTTTTTAAAAAAAGGAGATATTCAGTTTGTATAATTTACGTAAATCGGCATCCTATGGTTAACAGAATGCCAATTTTAATTAGCTAGATGTGTTATTTATCTGATACAACTTGTAAAAAAAATCGCGCCTGTTGAAGGTGAAAATGAGCAATATAATCAAGGTCAAAATAAATTAACAGACAAACAAATCACTATAAAATAATTCAATAACCTTTATTCACCAAACTGGACTGAAAGAAATATGCAAACTAAATAAAATAAAAAAGTTTCACAAATATCGACCTACCGCACTGCAAATTATTATGCAACGTTGTCATCAGCCACAGAATTTGTGGTTTGAATAATACAGGTGTGTCGGAATTTCTTGTTACCATTAGCAAGAAGTTCTTTAAACTAGGATGACACATCTGGTATGATGACAATTATTTCTTAATAGCAATGCATTAAAACAATTTTACGTAACAAATTTAAAATTATCTCAATATGTTCAATTCTTTCTTCTTCTTTTACACTTATAAACCGATCAATTGATGAGTTTTGAACGGTTTCTTAATTGTTTTCTTCAAAATATTTTTCATGGTTTCCTCTATATCCTCACAACTACATCCAAATCTAAACCGTAACTACAAAACGCAAGATGCAAAAGATACAAAAGGTAATGAAATTGCGTGAATGGCATCCAGAAATGCCTTTTTTTATTAGTCCGCTCAAAGATGTCATGAAAGCAAACACAAATAACCTGAAGGAGTAAGCGTTTTTTTGTTCTTCATTCAAGTCTTTGTTACGGCTTCTCTCATTCTAACTACAAGACTTTCCTTGACTCCAAAATGCCAGAAGCAAAAAGATATCTTATTAGTTATATTACGCGGAGGATATCAAAGGAGTAGGGTTAGTAAAAATTAATAAATGCATGCCTTTATTATACTTCGTTCAATGCCTTTATGGATGTAGTTCTACGCGTCAAACGCAAAAAGTTAAGGGAGATAAAACGACTGTCCTTACTTTTTTTCCAGATATGATTTATGGATCACGTCTTATACACGATCTATAAAATCAATAACAGTGAACAAAGTGATGTGTGTGGATGCTTGCATCGGTCAATAGTGACAACATGAGGTTGCCACGGCTCAAGGCCCTTCTGGGACTTGAATGTGCAACACTGCACTCCTACAGTTCTGTTATGTCTACAACAAACATTTCGTCTCTTTTGTTCTCCCATAATATGCATCTACTAGTTGTACAACAGCATACCACCATTGGATAGCTGATTCGCGCAAAACAAAAAACCAGACACATCTTCCAACTGACTGACTTTCAACCTGATTCCTTTGTTCTTTTTCCATTACATGATCCATATTTGTTTACCAAAATTAATTTTTATACGTTTAATCGAGCAGATAATTCACTTGGAGCATATGTGCTATATACGTGTGGCCGTATTACGTTACAGAATCAAAGCTTTGTTCATACTGACACCATTTACGAAAAATTAAAACAAAGGACGTGCTTTTCAATGAAAACGTCGCGTTTGAATAACAATTATTTCTGACAGTCATAAATTGGATATGTATTTCTAATGGCAATTTTCATCCAATTATAAAGTTCATCAGTTTTTAATATTTACAGCTGGCTGTCTTTACCCTCAATATAAATTATAAAAAAACGGAACAAATAAATGTTCAACCACTGTCTGTAATACAACCAATTCTTGGTAACACACAAACGAAAGGAATTTTTAAATAGACACCAATATTCGAGAGCACTATAGAAGAACACGAAATCAACACATTTTAACTATAAACAGTTTTAAGTTTTTAGACTAAGAAACACCACATGCTCACCACGTGTGTGTCGCCCTTGTTCAATCATATACTATACAGTATAATATTATAAACGCGCTCCAATTTTGGTTTCCTTTTCCACCGGACGTAGATCATTCCTGTGTGCATTCGAACTGAATTATTACATTTTTTTCCCATATTAGCAACACGTGAAGTAGCGGTTAAATAATACATTATATAATATTATATAGGTATATTTTTTTCCTCACTACCACATGGATCACAATAGTCCTTCGCCATAACATACTAGAGCACATAATATGTATGATTGTTTTTATACTGTAGATTATAGACGCTCGACAACTTAAGTCTTAATTACATTAAATAGTATCATCAATTAAAGTTAAAGACATCAAAAAACATCCATAAGCGACGTGGGACTCGAACCCACGACAGTTTGATCCAAATGCCAGCCTTCTGAGCATTACACCAATTTACCTAACAAATATGTTTTTAATAGCTTTATTTTTGAAGTGAAATCTTCTTTAGCGGCGTTGTACACTTTTTTTTGTAATGGGTAAAAAATGTTAAACTCGCGTCAGGGTCACGTGTCCTGATCGAAAATGCGTAAGACGAAAACAACGTTAGACATCTAGCGTTGAAATATCGTACTTAAAAATGCAATCTACGATACAAACCATTTTGATCGAAAATTCGTAAGACGTTAATATTCAAGTTTTCCCTTCTGCCGGCACTCCCAGAGTGCAAAGGGGTTTTTTTTAAAGTAAAACTTCTTTTGGCACGTTAAAATTCTCTTCTGAAGTTGAAAATGTAACGGACGTGTGGCAATGTGCACTGTATAGTAAACTATAAAAAAACGGACTGCACAACATTAAGCTAAGGTAGCTTCGTAATTTAAATGTTGTAGGTTTGATCCCGGCGGTCGGTACCAAAAATTGTATTTTTGTTATTTATTTACTATTAGGTACGCCAGTTTTACTTCTGTAGTGTGTAGTGTAAAATACAGTTTCTTTTTAAAAAGATTCATTTTTTTATTTGAAAACATCTAAGCTCGTAGCCCACGCTGTACCTACATCAAAAAATTTACGCGACAGCAATCTCAGAATAATTTATGTGACGAAAAACCGAACGAGTATACGTCACTTATTCCAGTGAACTGCACACACAGTTTTATAAGAGTATACTTTTTGTTTCAGAAGACGTACGGGCGACAGGCTTTAGACAGGTGATGGCTGAATTATTTTGCGAAATTTCCATTAACAGATAACTCCTCAATATTTATTGGTAAGTAATCAACATTATTTTTTTTAATTTGCTCTAGATGAGAAGCGTGCGATACCCACTAAATTAATATAATTACAAAAATATAACAGCAAACTTGGGCATTCTTGTTTCTACATCTACAAGATCCAAAGCTATTAAATTACGCCTAGTTGTTACAATCCAGTATTGCACAGCATTTCTAACACTAAATTAAAAGATTTTTTTTGCTGTGACAACAAAAATGAACTACAAACCTCCTATATAAAAATACATTACAAAAATAAAGCAGTTACCTGCTACAAATTATATGTACTTGTAAAAAGAATACACCATAAAAATAAATATGGCTTCTCGACACTTGTGTCAGAAAGAATAAAGTAAAAAAGATCTAAAAACTCCCTGCTGTTCGGGGTGTTAAATAGTAAATACCCAAACTGTCATAAACTCATAAAATTATTTTAACATACCACGACGCATTTGCATACAATTATTAGACACAAACACTAGCTTTTACCCGCGGCATTCATCGCATTAATGCCGGTTTCGGCAGAAATTTTAACCCTAGTACCTATACTTTAAGTTTGGGTAGTAGTTGATATGTTTCAGAATTGTTCTCTTGTACAAGCAGACAAAAAATCTTGAAAACACGTCTTCCCTAGACAGGTTAAGATTCAGCAAATATCACAAAAAAAGATCTGAGATACTCTCATGTCGCGTCTAAAGAAGTTTTACTTCAACAATTGATAGACGTTCAAAGAAATCCTCGCTAAATCCCACTTCTTTTACAGTTGTCAGTTTAATCTTTTTGCTTTCAAATCTTCCAGTTAAAGCAAAACGACAAAATTGAAAAACATTATTTTTATAACTGATCAACGACATAGCTTCACACTGAAATGCCATAACTTTTATTTCCTAAATGCAAAGAATCAATGTTAAAAGTATTTGAAATTTCGTTGTTTGCTTAAAAAGCAAGCGGGTTTTTGTACCTGTCTTCTAAAGAGTATTGTCAAATAGTTATCAGTTGGTTAGGGTGTCAAATCATTTGTCGCTGTTAAAAATCTTTGGTTCTAAAGTGTGAAAATACATGCAAAACTATAATGCAATGTTTTTAGATAAGTATGGTGTTAAAAATCATATAATTCATTTGAATGTGAAAATAATAAGAAATAAGAATACGAGTACTTTTCGAATTAATTTTTGATTTCAACGCAAGACGAAAAATACATATAAAATTGCATAGTATAAAATCTGGATCTGTAAGTTAGGTTTCTTGCGGTCAAACTCGTTTCTGGCATCAATCCGAATGGTTAGATAGATTTGGTTACATTTGTAGTATTATTTTGGGATTTAAACTTAAAAGGGTATCTTCAGCATAAAGTAGTGTTGATCCAATAGAATGTTACGATGAAGGAAGGTTTTAGTTGATTTTTGACCAGCTTGAGGCCCTGAAGATGAAAATAAATTTTTCGGAACGTTGGCCACTAGCGTAACATTGATAAAGCTTATTTATGATCCTCAACCAAAACCTTCCTTCATCGTTAAAAGGGTATCTTATATTCAAGAACGCTGACATTATAAATTATATCATGACCTAAATTCAGAAGGGTGCTTGGCCTGACGTCAACTTTAGTCAGCAGCGTCCGAATAGCGGACAATTACCCATTAATTAGACCCAACCTCGAATCAAAAATACGACCGAAAGCGTGAAACAAATTTTAGGCGGGAGCTAAGCAAAGTATACTTGATACTTTTCGTAATTAAAGTGAGCAAGCATCTGTCATACAGGTGGACAAAATAACAATAATTTGACAACGGTTATAAACATTTCAACGGTCTTCAAACAAACAATACAACGTGAAACAAGAAGTCCACTATTTCACAAGGTCACAGTTTTTGTCGTTATATGCCAACCGTTCGCTCGAAGACTACCCAAGCTGATCTGTTTGTGTACAGCACTGTCCAAATAGTGGCATCTATTTTATTTATTTTTGTTTTTTATATAAAATCTCCAACTATCAAAGCATACGTCAAACATTTTCAATTGATAAGGATCTATACAGTAGTGGCAAATTTACCAATAGGCTGGAGTGGGTCAAGGCTTAGGGCGACTTTGAAAAAGGGTACCGCAAAATAAAAAAATATATTTTGTGCTATTCAATCACGAAATTTTCTCAAAACTAAATATTTCATCAACCTTGATACTTAAAATGAGCAGAAAAAAACAGTTTCCAACTGTTTCAAGAGCCAAATGATCTCTCGAAATCAAAAACAGATAATATTGTTTGTGAAAGAGTAGAGAATTTATCATGAAAATAAAACAGATTCGAAGGATCATATTCCTTTCTTCCCAGAAGTGCCCCGGAACTGAGGACATCGCATTAGTAAGATTCTATTGTAATATTTATTAACCATACCGATTCCCGGCGAGGGCAGATGTGGCTGGGACTTTTTCCTGCTACCCCTCACCAAGAAACAGTAATTCCTGTACCGGCCATCTTGTTGAGGTTTTCCATGGCTTCCCTCAACAATTCCAGATAAATATCGAGATGGTTCCTTATTCAAGGCCATGGCCGATTACTTTTTAAACTCCTATGCTCAAGATTTGCCTACCTTATCCTAATTTTCTAAAAAAAAATCCTTCATTCGCCCATTGCTATTAATTAAGTTGAGTGGCAATACTGAAAATTTAAGATGGTTGAAGTTTAATAATGTTAACGGAAAGTGTAGTAGATGATGCGAATGGCGTCTGTTATGACATAAAGTCCAGAAACGGAACGTTATTTATCAGTCACCTTGAAAACCGACCTGCCGGGCTCGATTCACCTCTCTTCCAGACCCTGTCTCTATAGCTAGAGACTTCAACAACATAGACAAATCCACGATCGGTGTTAAAGAGATTTGATTATTAATGATCACGCGTCATTTTCTTTTGCACATCGATGTATACTCGTTCGACTTTGTTATTGAAACGCTGTGTCAAAACTATTTCCTTTGCATCCTACACATTTATATAATTATTAAAATTAATCTGCGACTAGATGAGAAGGCCAATCACCCTCTATATATACACGTCATGCATGTATGTAACTATATTAAACAGTTGGCAGTACTTAACTTCCCGCCTGATCTAGAACCGTAATCATTTGTGTCAGTCCATTGCAACAAATAGTACAGAGATCTGTTTCTCTTGCAATACTATATCTGTCGCATTTTATACTGAATGAACTACATCCTTATTTCGAAAAAAAAATAATTACTGCGACACCAACCAATTTCAAATGCATTGATATTATAAATACTTGTTATTTATATCAGTTTATATCAGACAGCTGCATCAATATGACATGCATTATTATCATTCACTTAGTACGATCCTACTTAGGGGCGTGTTTTTTGTCGGGTCTTGAAACCAATCTTAACGAAAACACGTCTTAGTATGTAGTTAATTTCTGAGTCGACGATATTTTTTACTTCTCTGGTTCTAATGTAAGAATTGATACTGAAAAATCCATTGGATATTGGATTCCAGTAAACGGGTGAACCCTGGGAGTCAACGCAGTATCTGAAGTCAGCTGTAATGATAAAGCAGTATGTTTTTCAAGACATCTTTCAGAGATGTAAAAACATATTCTTCTTTATAAAGCATTGGAAAAAGTGTTAAAAAATCGACTGTTTTTCATTTCTGATCACCAATCCATACATCAAAATAATACTGACCAAGAAAACATTTATGAATTTTTTTCCTGGATGCTACAAGTGGGTGATTTACAGAGGGTTAAAAAATGATAAAGGTACCAGGTTTTGATCATTCATAATGTAATTGGTAGACTAAAAAATGTGAGACCAGACTGTTTATAAAAAAAATTATTTAATTTGAGGAGTAATTTTGTTAATCATAAGAACCATCTAAATATTTACATTGATGAACTTCTCTGAAGACATTAATTGACACCCATTACAAGTAATTAAGTTAAAACACTAATTTTAACAACTACAAACTGTGGAGTCTAGATATTATTAACCGTACTGAAAGCAATGTTCGCACACAAAAATACAAAACAAGCTTGAAAGTAAGATTATATATACATCCAACTGCCCAGTTCTTACCAGAGAACTGATGAAAGTATCAGTTGAATTTAATCATAGACTAACCTTACCAGTTGATAGCCGCAAAAATTAACAAAACGTTAGTCTAGCAAACTAAGTACTTTTGGGTCAATATTATATCTCAATAAAATCTATTTACTAGAGGGTCTTTATCCAAATAAAAAATCAAGATTAAACCATGCTAGGTTTAATGAGGAGCCGATGAGGATAAATTTGATGTTACTTTCTACACGACTTAACCTGGTGGTTGGGAAACCATGGCTGGTCTGATTCTAAAATTTCAAGGCAAATGTTGGAAATTCGATTCAACAATCCTACATCCAACCCAATTTGCAGTGTTGAAGTGGAAAGATTATGTGGTTACCCTGCAAGTCGAATGATAATTAACCTACAAACCACTCGACTGACGGTTTAGTATACGAACGAAGTACAATGATGCAACACCTACAGAAAATAATAAAACACATTTCTTATAAAAAGTAAAAACGCAATAAAAAAAAAATAACGGATTGTATTACACACTACTTACATAAAAATGATGAATAGGGAAATTGTTCCGCGTTGGAAGTGATAAGAAATAATCGCACCGACTACAATTTGTTTTCTTATCAACGCTAAACGTGCCAATTGTGTGGGTAAGGATTGTATTTTGTATGAAGAGGTGAAATAAATATGTTCGAAGCACACCTACACGCTTATTATTAGATAATCGTATGACTCATTGTAAGACACCCAGCCGAAGTGAAACTTCTTATAATAATAATAAACGGGTTGACTGTTATACGATCTTATTTGACACAATTTTTATTTTTGACCGTATAGATAAAAAGTATATTTAAACAATTTTTCAATGACCGGATGAAACTACGTTACCATGGTTACGTCCGCCACACATTTCCGTTTCACCAGACTACCAATTTACTCTTCAAATCGTCGAGACAGCGGCGCCGCATAAGAAGTTTCACTTAAAAAAATAATAATCACGTAGGGTTACAATGTCTCAGAAGTAATTCACATCAGTTACAAGAAGAATTATATCACACGATGATAACTATTCCAAATTGACGATCAATTATTTGGCACTGTGTTCTCTAGTCCAGCGATTTCTAAAGTGAGTTCTGCGGAACCAGCGGCGTAACTACAGGGTGGTAAAACGAGCCCCCCAGCTCGAGAGGCCTTTAGAACAGGAAGAACCTTTATCATAAAATTTGGTAAAAAATATATTAATTCTGTATTTAATCAATTTAAGTTATAGGTATTAACCCAAGAACATACACGAATATATACTTAACTTCGTGATTTATAAAGATGAAACTACAACCTGAAGCTTTTTTATATTAAGGGAGGTCCCCATCCGATGAATTTACCACGTGGTATAGTTACGCCACTGTGCGGAAGCCAAGGGTTCCATGGACTGATAAATAATTTGACAGTAACAAATAGTATTTTTTGGAAAAGCGCTAAAAAGGTGACTAGAAGTAATTAGCCAGAATTTGGCCCAATATATGGTCCCGATGAGGCGGGTTGTTCTTATTTTTAATTGCAGCGTAACTTTCATTTGTAATCATTTGATGCGAGGTTCCATAAAATCGAAGGTTTTTGCTGACAGTTCCGTTACCTTAAAAGTTTAGGACCCGCTGTTCTAGTCTCTACCCAAATGATATTGATATTATTAAATACTACCCATACATAAAAATTCGTTTGATCAAAAGCGCGCGTATATGTTTCATTAGACTAAATACAACAAAAGGATGGTCCGAGGGGGCCCAGCCCTATTTGTAATGCGCGCATCTATCAACAGAAAATTGAGATGATTGAATAACGGTAATATTATTGAATGAAGTGTATCGGCATGTTTAATCATAATATATAATATTGTATAATGTATATTATAAACTCTACGGTGCTGCACGGGTTCCATTCATAAATGATACTATTCAATGAAACGAATATGACATAATCGCGTACTGTAATGCAATGAATGGTGTGTATGGGCAATATACATTATGGTTTGTTTATAATAAATGTGTGACTTAGCTCGCTTTGACCACTGACATGTGCTGCTAAAGTGGTGCTTGCATTTATAAACACGATGTCTATGAACTACGATTTAAATTTAAAAATAAATACAAAGTAACTAAGTGGGCACCAACGACTCGATTGCAGAAAAAAATTATCGTAGGTAAGTAGAGTGCGTTTCGAATCAAACATACTGACTACAGAAGGCTTAACTCAGACGTACCACTTTCCGCCCACAAAACAGCGGTCCTAATGTGTTTGGACTCGACCACTTTCCATCAACAGTTTTGTGGGCGCCATCATTTTTTCATTAAACGCGCCAAAAGAAGCACATGACTTTAAAAACCGAAAAAGTGCGAGTCGGACTCGCGCACCGAGGATTCCGTACAAACTTGTAGGTATGTAAATAGTTCGTCCATCACGGGAATCTAGTCTCGAAGATATTTCCCGCTTAGCCGTTGAAAAACTGTTGTCCCCATACATCGACAAACGTCGCGGTCAGTTTGCCAACTAAACGTGTAATTGCAATTAGTTCAGATGGATTGCTGAACTTTATTGTAACTCGTGGATAGACTAGTTGTCGTACCGTGTTGTATGCGAGAGTCCTCATATTGGTTTATATTAGAACTACAAATTTACGGTTACATATCGGATTTTTTTACTTCTGCTTAAGAGTATTCGTCCCTGAAAATACCCCTTGCACCCTTCATCTCAAATCTTTTCCCCTCGCCTAAAAACGGTTCGCGCTCTCCCGACGCTATTTTTAAAGCTAGAGGGTTCTGGTAAACGCCAAATGAAAGACAAAGAATCAGACTACAGATCCTTCAGGCGAATTTTTTGAAAAAAAAATTCCTGAAAAAACTTACAACCTTTTGAAAAAAATAATAAGTTACGTAATATTTCACACGTAGGCGAAACTGTTTTTCAAAAAATTCGCCTGAAGGATCTGTAATCTGATTCTTTGTCTTTCATTTGGCGTTTACCAGAACCCTCTAGCTTTAAAAATAGCGTCGGGAGAGCGCGAACCGTTTTTAGGCGAGGGGAAAAGATTTGAGATGAAGGGTGCAGGGGGTATTTGCAGGGACGAATACTCTTAAGACATTTCTTGTCATACTTCATGATTCTAGGTCAACGGGAAGTACCCTATAGGTTTGAATTTCCAAGAGTCTTGACAGACAGACGGACAACAAAGTGATCCTATAAGGGTCCCTTTTTTCCTTTTGAGGTAAGGAGCCCTAAAAAATAAAGGAGACTAAAAATCAGGACGCGTTTGAGGGTTTTCAAAAGTTTCAATATTTGTGATAACGACGACGCAACGATCTCGGCCGTTCTGAAGTACGGTAGTACTTCGCGTACGTAAGATCTATCGGTTAAAGATGGTGTTTATAATGTTATGAGAACACTTTCGATGTTCACTGTCGAGAGTACAGTTATGCAATAACACGCTAATCGACTTTCTATTCAACTATTACACAAGTGTAAGACAACAACGACGTATGTCTTTTCTATGGGCCAGTGCCGTTGTCGGCGCGCTAACAATGTAGGCAAGTTCACTTTTATTTCACGGTTATTGTTACAAGTTCATTTACAGCGTGCGTCACAGCCCACAGCGAATCCGTCCGGACGGCGGGTTTAATTTTTGTCGAAATTGTTGCATAGTTACAGTCATACACGGTGTCACCAACGAAAGCCTGGTTATACGGAGAACAAATTCCTTCTAAAGCCTAGAAACTTTTTTATCTATAATAAGGGGAATTATAAAACGGTCGAATAAAAAAAAAATTTGGTGACTGATGATGAGATACTGTTTATTCAACTCATGCGCGTTATTCATGTTTTATCATGCCTAAAAACCGAACCCTAAATAGCCATTTACCGACTGGTGACAATTACTTGTCATAACTCAATGAAGATTCCTACTAGCTCGACCATTGTGGAGTAATGAAAATAAACGTAACTATTTTCTGAGTCGTAACGAAATAGTAGGTAACAACAACTCCGTTGTTACCCATTCAGACTAAAATTGAGAGGCCGAATGTTTTCGACATGGAGTTTATTCATAACCGGCTAACCTCACACCAAAACATTGAATCGTGCTGTTTGGTGCTGTTAGTATTGACAGTTTTTTTTATAAAGAAATAAATAGATATTTACAACATCTCATTATAATTAAAACATGAATAACGCGCAATTGTTGAATAAAATTATGGGCGCAACTTGTAGGCTAAGTCATGACCTATCAGCGCGATGAATGACTTAGACTACTAGTTACGCCAATAACTATTTAATAACTTGAGATATTAAAATAATAGTTGAATGACTAAATTACTAAGTGAGCGATTAGAATGCCTTCGGTAATTTTGAAGTAGATATCTTCTGTTGTTTTTACTTTTTATTTTTTTTTTCACTTTGAGACTACGACTTAAAACTCACATTTTCATGAAGATTGAAAACCACCTCTTTTTTTGATAAAGGGGTATGCGAATTATCTCGCAGTGAAACGGGAAGGGGCAAATGTGGAGTTTTTAAAAAAACAATTCCGGGGTGAACGATAACGGGGTATGCGAATTAAATAGTTAATTGTTTGAATAGAACTGCGTTTTTTAAAAAATGTATATTTAATTGACAGTCAATTAAATATATATTTTTTAGAAAACGCAGTTCTATTCAAACAATTAACTATTAACAACACAGTAATTTAGTCGCTCACTTAGTAATTTAGTCACCCAACTATTATTTTCACGTCACGCGCAGTCAGTCGCTCACTTTGTAATACAGTAACCCAAATTGATTATTTTTGTCACCCAAAATTGTAATTTACAGTCACTCGTTTAAATACTACCCGAATAATAATAATGCGTTTAACGTCCGTTTCTCGACTTTATGTACACGTCCTTGGTAATGTATAACCTGTACAAAATAATTTATAGCTTTAACAATAACTTGTAGTCTACAAATAGTTAATAACAATAAATTCAGAGAAATTCGCAACTTAACAAAAAAAAATTGTTTACATCTGCTACTTTTTGATGGTCGGCAAAGACAATGTATGCTTTAGAAGTCGCAAAACCACGATGAACGGCTTTTCATTAAAGGATTTTTGTGTGGTTATTCTTTGTTTTAATTTATTTAAAATATTAATATGTTTAAAATGATAATTAATTTTTTTGTAATGAGACACCGTAGCCATAAAAATAAAATGTAACAAAACTTCACTATTGGTTTGAAATCGCGTCTTATTTTAATAGTTTTACAATGATATACCTACTAGTGTGCTCCGCTCACTAAAAAGAGTCGCTCAGAGCGTTTAAAGAAGCGACACTAGACAGTACGCACTACACAAGAGTGTAGACTGCAGAGGTGTGAACTGTCATCATGCATGCTCAGGAGTCATTCACAGCACAGTACACACACTCAGCCCTGAGCTCATTTTAATATGATTCTGATCTTATATTATTCGCATTTCGGATAAAGTATAATAAAAGCTGAACAATAATAACGTTTATTGTAACAATATTAAATCTTTGTCAACGACGTCAATGTGAATGGTTTAAGTTACTATAAGCTTAGTACTACTACTACTACTCACAGTGTGTCATTCAACATTAAATGACTCAGTAAAGATAACTCCGTACGTGCAAAATTCACTAGTGCCTCTGTGGTCTGTGCTGTGTGCGCCCTGTAAATGTGCGAATGCAACAGTACAGAACAGCTCAGCACAGAGCAATGGCGCTCGGAGTGAGTCATTCACATCACTAATACGTAGGCACTATAGATCGTTTGTGGAATAAAATCAAAAAAATATTATTTCTGCTCATTTTTAGTTTTTTACAACTTTCTGGTCGTGAATCAAACATGGCGATGCGTCGCGAAGTGGCGTCGAATTTTGTCGCGCCACGTCGCTCTATTGAGATATGTTGCATTTGAAAGCATGTAAATTTTCGGAAGAAACTTTTTGTCGCATCGTGTATCCATGTGAAAATTGACCTTAGAAATCATAGAATTTAATTAAAAAATTCAACACAAACCTAAACAAATAAATCTGACAACATTTTCTGGTAAAATATTTGAGAATCTCTGTATTTATTTTGTTCGTTTTTTAGGAACCATCAAATATGTTTGAAATAAAACAGAAGCCGCTGTACAGGTCGTATATAAAAATAAAATTAAAATGTGCACAATTATGTTAATATTCAACATTCATGACCAATTTTTTTTAGACGTCAAATCTAATTTAATTTTTATACACGTTGCACCTTTGTCCAAAAACATCGCAGTATCTTAATATTAAGGAAACAAAGAATCTCTTTCATCACAAATGTAGATATTTACGTGTACAGAAGGCTATCTACATTTTTGAAAGTGAAAAGATTAAAAAATATATACAAAAGCAAATATTTATACTTTAAACAAATTGATAAAAAATAGGTTATGCTAATAAAATACCCACAAAAAAAATCAAATCTCTTATCAAGAACTGTTTGCAAATGTGTTTTTTTAGCTTTTTTTGTCAAAACAAAGGTATAAAAATGGTTAATAGGTTAAAGCTTTAAGTATTGTATGAACTTTAAAACGTACTTCTAAAATCTGCGTTCGTAAGTCGTGTTCTTTGTATTCTACCACGGTAATCTCATAAAACAAAGATATCGCCACGAATCTAAAAGGCTCGGAAGTTAGATGCGAATGCGGGCTTTCGCTTGTACAGTCTGTTGAAAAACTACAAACTCGCAACTCAACAAAACTACTATAACAATAACAACTTGACAATAGCGTACCCGACTGTACTTCAAAGCAGGAAAGCGACAAGTGACAAAGGCAACGATCGATCACGGCCAATCACCGTCGAGCGCACGTTCCGTGCAGGTATCTGGGAGTCACAACGGCTCTAAAATGTGCTTTTGCGACGCTGTTTGTGACTAGCTTCCGAACCTTTTAGATCCGTGGCGCGTATTATAATCTAATGGATTATAATAGCCAGTATTAGCGGTAAGTGGCCTTGAAAAAATCGGAGATCCTCGAATAAATTAAACAACCATTTTGTTCCTACTTATAACAAGTTCGTTAATCGAATATGCATTGCAATGGCATTAAATCAGATTTAGCATTCAAAATCATAAAAATAACAATAAAGCAACGCATTATAGATGCAATATTGATAAGAGTTTAATAAAAACAATAATTACGATAAATATAACAATTATTAGTAAGATCTCTGAATCTATTTTTAACTACTTTTGTACATATTTATGCATGATGCATATGTGTAGTTATTAAAATACTTATCTTTGCGGGAGAGATAAGCACGAAGAGACGAAAAAACTGTTTAGAATATCCTTATTTATATGTATACATTTTACATGTTTACAATGTACACACCAAAGCATGAATAAAAATATTGTCAGCAGCAAATAAAATTACCAAATTTTTTTTATAAACCGTTCTTCAAAATCTAGGTATCTATACTAATATATAAAGCTGAAGAGTTTGTTTGTTTGAACGCGCTAATCTCAGGAACTATTGGTTCAAATTGAAAATTTTTTTTTTGTTGGATAGCCCATTTACCGAGGAAGGCTATAGGCTATATAATATTACGTACGACCATTAGGAGCGGAGCTTTAATGAAAAATGTTGCAAAATGTGTCTCAAAAATAAGCTTCTATTTATGTGAAATGCACTAACTAGATATACTCATATTAGTGGTGCAAGAACACAACATCAGATAGATCAATCGGTAGAGCATCCGTCTGTCAATATCAAGGTCGTGGGTTCGAGCCCCACGTTGGGCAAATATATTTTTATTTTTTACACTGCTTTCTTCTAAGGCTTACATTTAAATTTATTTTAATTTTATTTAATTCATTTAAAAAAAAATTATTAGTTAAAAAAAGTTTAAATATCTACTGCTTTTTATCGACAAAAACTTTTGAACGGTAACTCCGATCATCATGAAATTTGGACACATCATTCATCTCGATAAACTAAGATGAATGTGTGTACTCATGTCCCTTCCTTCCCCATTCGTTCTTTTGCACCCGGGTGAAACCGGGCGGGACCGCTAGTTCCATATAAGTTACAATCTAATTTTTTTTAATAATAGAAAAAAAATGCACATCTAGGGAGATTAGGTCCAGCTTATGTTTACGACCATTTTTATTTTTTATTTCCATTCACTACTTTCTATCTATCATACTTCCCGTAATTTTCTACCTTTTTTTTCAACTTCAACTAATTAATGGCAATGGGCGAATGTAGAAATTTTAGGACATTAGGATAAGATAGGCAAATTTAGGTAATCTGCGATGGCCTTGAATAAGGAACAATCTCGATGTTCATCTGAAATTATTGCGGGAAACCATGGAAAACCTCAACAAGACGGACTGTACAGGAATTACCGTTTCTCGTCGAGAGGCAGCAGGAAAAAGTCCCAGAGCCCGGTACCTCCCGAATGCGAGTCTAGTGCTCTCACCACTACGCTACAGCGCTCGGTCATTCAATCAATAATGATTAATTTGAATTCAAATGGAGGAAAGCAATAATCAACACTTTCCTTACACAGAAAATAGCTAGACAAACAATAACAATTAAATTGCATAATAATAAAGATTAAAGTGTACTAAATTCGTTTAATATCCATTGGATAATTATTTTCATTGTATTCGGCATAAAGCAATTACAAACAATAAAGAAACAACCAACTATTACAAGATTCTGCAGCAGCTACGTACAAAACAAATGCATATTATGAGTGACTCAGCAAAATAATCTGCAGCTTGTACTAATTTTTGTGGTTCAATGTTGATATATGTGTATAGGGTCAACACCGTGGGAATATTTCATATGCTTCTTACTCATCAACCTAATGCATATGGTGCTAAAATAAGGGTGGTGTTTAAATAAAGGTACAATTCTGAATTTCAACAACAAATATCAACTGGCGTCACACAGAAATCGCTATTTTAAAGTCGACATTCCATTTTTGACGTGAAATTATTATATATTCAGTTTTATTAAAAGAAATGTTAATATTTCAAAAGTATAACAAAAACAGAATCGTTTCAATTAAATCAAAACATAACTTTGAAAAACAAACGTCATTATAGTGGTTTCGCATCATTTCACGATGCAAATTTGATTTTTTGTAATCAGTAACACAAATGTTGCTGCAACATCGCTTAAACAAATTTGCCATATACCTACAAAACATTTGTAAATAATCACAAATTGATAAATAACATGATTTTCACCCAGGGTCGGTTTTAGGGGTTTGCTGACCTTCCCGGCAAATTTTCCAGACCCTCTCAACACAATGCCAGCTTTATTTTATTAGTGACTTAAATTTTCACGAAGAAAATACATGATAAATATATATCATAAAATATAAAACGTTCAGTTTTTCAATTAATCTTGGATCTCCGGTCTCTTCAAGGGTCGAGACCTGAATTTCTGATACAACGTTTAAAATTAAATCTAAGTAGGTTTAAGAATATAATTCGCTTTCACCTAAATGAAGATCTTCATTTAGTTGAAAACAAATGGTATGCTTAAATCTTGATTTAAAGCTGAAAGTCATATATGTAAAATTTAGGATAAATGTTAATACGGCACTGTATTCACTATATTATTCAGTAGCATTTAAACAGTATTTTGTATGGTTGATAAAAAATGATAAAATCACGACCGTGTAAACCATATTCGAAAAAGATTAAGCTCGACATTTTCCAACAAACAAACGACGACCATAAATTGTCGACTCGATGTCAATACAACATATAGAAGTGCAATTCTAATAAATATATGCACATACTTTAATAAAAGCGGTAGAGCCAAGCCAATTACTTAATTTAACCTCTTCGATTTGTTTGTTTCATCACACAACACTTACATGAAGTTTACAAAGGTCAACGGTAGGCAAATCACGTATTATCACATCAAATATGACAGTTGGCTAATAGAACAATTTGTCGTACAAAAATAATAGATATTGCTTGCTGTACTTACAACAGTTTTTTTATTGATTACTAGCCGTTACCCGCGGCTTCACACGCGACTGAAACGAAACGCGGATGCGTTCCCATTATTTGGTATAGTTACTCTTTTCGGATTTTATGCGAATCCTATCCAAAACAGATTTTTAACCTATACCATCACATTATACTCTCTCTCTGAAAATATGATATTGATCTTTCCATCTACGCAACCATCCACACTCACCCACGTAACAACTCACACCCATATAGTACATGACAATGGTGGGTGAAAAATTCATTTTGGATAGGATTTGCATTAAATCTATTCTTAGAGCCTAAAGAGGAGATATAATACGCGCCACGGATCTAAAAGGTTCGGAAGTTAGTCACAAACAGCGTTTCAAAGGCACATTTTAAGGCCGTTGTGACTCCCACCACCTCCCAGCTACCTGCACGGAACGTGCGCTCGCCAGTAATTGGCCGTGATCGCTCGTTGCCTTTATCACTTGTCGCTTTCCTACTTTAAAGTACAGTCGAGTACACCATTGTCAAGTTGTTATTGTTATGTTAGTTTTGTTGAGTTGCGAGTTTGTAGTTTTTCAACAGACTGTACAAGCGCAAGGCCGCATTCGCATCTAACTTCCGAGCCTTTTAGATTCGTGGCGCGTATTATACCCGTTGAGTTTACATTTTCTTTCAAGTCCCCGTAGAGTCGCACTAATCTACTGGATTGCGAAAATCGATAAATCATTCCAGCCCTGGATTAACTACCATCCAGACAGAAAAAACAAAAGCGAGAAAAGCATGTCTGACAAGATGCATACTTATATATGTATTTATGTACACTTAGTATATATGCTATATGCCTACCTGACAGTATAGTGGAGGCCTTTGTGTACCGAGCCGAAGAGGTAAGGAAGCGATACGCAAACGGATCAAAACTTTATTCCGTTGTATTGTAAAACAGTTTGTTCAATGTGTACCTCTATACATGCTGTCTCATAAAATAAAACGGAAGCATTTTGGATTATCCATTTTTTAGAGAATACAGATTAAAAAATAAATAAATAATTCAAAGATAATCAAGGATATATATTATATATATATATAAAATTCCCGTGTCCCAATTTTGGCCGCGCTAATCTCCGAAACCACTGAACAGATTTTAATGAAATTTTGTAAATGTGTCTTGCTTGGTGCAACTTAGGCTAGGTATATGATAGTTTTTATTACATTTTTTACACTTTCACCAGTTTTCAGATTAGAACTTCGGGTAACAAACGAAGGATACAAACGCCATTTAAACAGGAGCATTCCCACAAGTTCTGATATTCTCAGGAGTTTATCCTGTTTTATTTGAGTGAATAGTAATTTTACAAAAAAAAAATTATGGGACAGCCAGTACGTGAATACCTAGATATTATATTATTTCTATATATATATATATGTATGCAGCGTTTGTATTATTAGGCTGCGCGTCGCTCTCAGGTCAAAAACTCGTACAGGTAAACGCTCTTTTTTCAATAAAACAATATTCCCACACTCTAAACTGTTTTTCGCGATAGACATTTGATAACGTAATAAAATAAAGCAGGCATTTGTTAAACAAATGACATTCACATATCAGTGTTCAACCATTCACATTATTCAGAGGAAAAAAAATCTAAACGAAAGGAAAAATCATTGAGTAAACGCGAGAACGTTTATGTCGCACTTAATTTGAAGTAATAATTATTTTTTAATTTGCCATTTATGAAATTCTAAGCGCAAAAGAGTTAATATTTACAATTACTTACACGTTATTTGTGTAAAATTAACAATTAAATCGTAAAAAAAAATTAATTCGTTATAAAAGTGTAGTATAAACCTTGCGCAAAATTTAAACGGCCCTGAAATATACTGTGAACTAAATAAATGTCACTACATTTCTATTTAGCAAACGTTATTAATTTCAAGAACAAGGTTACGACATCGGCTCTTCTATAAAATCATGCATTAGGTAATGCCATATATCTATTAATTAACTATATAAATCATTGCCTATCTACTCAATGTGCGGTGAGTGAAGGAAACAAAGCGTATCGAAAATATATCTGCGTCTCTTTCTTCGATGTAATTCCCTGATTTCTCCGATGTTAGGATTGGTTGATGTACTTGCATTCAATCTGAATAAAGTATCTCTGTTTCAAAAACTTTGTCTTTTTCTATGACGTTAACATGGGCGTACCCAGCTTTTGGCCCAGAAGGGGGCAAATTAGAAATTTCGTAAGCCGGATCCCCCGTGCTTGTTTTGCCCTCCTGGATACGCCAGTGCTTACGGCGGAAAAAAAGACAGAAGTATATATGTTTGCACCCTAATAGTTCGATTGCGATTTTATTCCTATGCTCAGTATAGAGTAAAAGTATATGGGTAATGCCTTCTAAAGGTCGATCCCTACTATCCGGACACACACAGGTGGACACACAAACGTTATATTTATGCGGGTCTGCAGAAACCATAGCTAAAACATTTGATCTTAGATTGTGATCATATTATAATTAGTTTTTATGCGTGCAAAAGCAGTTAGATGTCGTTGTGAAACTCCCTGTCATGAAGATTGTAGTCTGTAGAACGTTAGATTGTACTCACACAAAAATAAAAGGACTTAAATAGTTATTTATTCGGTTCATTTGTTCTTCAGAACTATTCCTCCGAATAAATAGCAGTAATTCAATTCACCAGCCATAATTATGTTTACTGCAGGTATAAATCTATTCTGTCTTACTTCCAGGGTATACATTTTTATTCGCCTGATAAAATAATAATGGCTGCCAGATCATAATACCTAACCTATAAACGTGGCGATTTATATCTACAGTTTGCTCTTGTGAATCTATTTATGTATTGTTTATTAACCTTTTCTGAAGCGTATACTTGTAAAACATTAAAGTTTTGTGTGCAATTGGGTTAGGATAAAACAATATTATTTTGCGAATTTTTTATTGACGTTTACATTAACGCCATCAATCGAATTTTTGGGTGAACGTCAAAATATTGTCACCAAAAAGAGTAGGGAGTATAATACAGTGTATATTTATTCTTTAACTAACTTCTCTACCTGATAATTTCCTTGGTGAATTGAAAGTAAATTTTATTCTAACGAATAAATTTCTTCCCAGATTAGTAACCTCTATCTTTAATAGTGTTCGGTGAATATGGACAATAGAAAAATATCGGTTTTTAAGCTAAATTTTGATCAATATACAAAGAAGTGGAAAAAAAACTATGTTAAATACATGTACCTATAGTTTTAAAAAAAATATAATTTCAATCCAAATCAATTATTTTTCGAGCAGGATCGACTTAAAATTCTACAATACTTTTCTTATGCAGGAATATGTGTGGTCATAATTTTTTTAAGATCATTTAGTCAAATCAGATTTTTGACAATGCTTCCTGCAATCCAGCGCGTTAAAGAATCGGCAGATTCAGTTAATATTTGAGCTTCTATACACCAGGCTTCCTGTTGTTAACATCGAAAATTAATACGCAACATTTTTTTTTTCATTTTTGTGTCCTAATATGAGTTTTACAAACGCTGTAAAAAATTATGCGAATTTCAAATAAATAGTAAAAATGAATCTTTATACCTGTGGCTGAGTCCTTTTAGTCCTAATAATTTCTTACCTGAATATATTATTCTCAAATAACAAAAAATAACCCCTGCTTTAGGGCACAAAAAAATATTCTGACAACAGTCTATTTTTAGTGTATTTGCCATAAGGCACTTAAATTTCTCGACGTGTCAGCCTACTAAGAAGTTTGGCACCATTTTTTGAAAAGTCTGTTTGTATATATGTATATACTTATATGTGTGCGGGCGATAACTTTCGAAGGAGTTAAATGATTTTAACGAAATTTGGACCACATATTGAAATCCATCACCGCACCACACCTATTTAAAATGGGCCCGATCGGGCCACTTTAAGGGTAGGTTTTAAGGGTTGAAAAAAAATGTTTGGGGCCAAAAATACCGAAAAAAATTCAGAATCGTTTCAATGACATAAGCGTGTTTTTTTTTAATATTTTGGAGACTATAAATTTTATTGTCAAATGTTTCGTCATTTATATGATTTTAAATTTTAGACGACTGGAGACACGTTTTCCCACCACAAATACCGTCACTCCCACCACTTATTTTTTATTTCCATTTTTTTTAGCTTGTTATATAAACATCATTATTCAAAATATCATAATATTGTATTGTCATCGAAACTACATTCGGTTACAAAGTTTTACGTCATTTGGACATCTGGAAGAGGGTGAAAGTCGAGTTGTAAGTTTTTTTTACATACAGCATACAAGTTAAGCCGTTATATAAGTGTGTTAAAATATATTATATTCTTTTCAAATTATCAGTGGAAAAAATAAAGTTTACATACAAAAGATCAAAATTCTTTTGGCACACAAAAAGAAGAAATCTGAATACAATGACACTTAAAACGAACAAAGAAGTATTACTAAAAACCGACCTGGAGGGAACCCAACCAAATTCACCGCAACGAGTTATTTCCTGCGGATGAAAATATCGAATATCGAAACGGTTAACTGTATTGATACAAAAACCAATAAACGACACACATCGAAAAATGAGACTCTGGTTATTGTATTAAAAAAAAATAAGCATAGGAAGTATACACAATGCACATTGCAAGTATTATATTCCTGTTGAGCTCAATATATTCGTTCAGTTTCACAAAACAGCTGTAATATTACATCGTGAGTGGTCCATTCGAGAGAGAAATTATAGATTGAGTGCATCAGCGTCTATCGAAAATGTTCCGTAATCCACGTGAGTTAATTAGACGATCGACAAACCTCTTTGTCTAAATAAGAATGAAAATTCAAAATTATATTATTTTATTTCTTCTATCTGGTTTAACACTATCTCAACTATTCTTTTACTTCCGTGTTCGGAAGGAAATGGAAGCATGGTTGTAAAACATAATGCGAGCAAGCGGCCGCCATATTCTTAGAAGGCACATATTCCAGCTCTGACTCAAACTGTCATGATGCTTTTATATACCCCACGCAAAATGCAGTGTCAGACAGGTTCAGTGTGAGCTTATTTCAAGCTCAACCTTTAAGCGGAGTAACATAAAAACGCCCTTTATAGTGTGCTCAAAATAATGTAGGTTGATTCCTATACGCTTTCCATAGATATCAAATTTAAAAAAATGGAAAATCCTTATTTCAAGCTCAACCTTTAAGCTAAGTAACATAAAAACGCCCTTTATAGTGTGCTCAAAATAATGTAGGTTGATTCCTATACGCTTTCCATAGATATCAAATTAAAAAAATGGGAATTCTGCTTTGGTCGTACACAAGCTATATAAATTTACATGGCCTGGAATTCTAAACAATTTAACCTTGAACTAGTCGGTCTTCTACGAAGGTTCAAAACTGTTTAAAAGCCTATTCTGCATTTTATTGAGATTGCAGAATTTATCCTTCTACGGCTTAAGTAATAATACCTGCCTTGTGAAACTGGATGAGCTATACACATAACATTTATCTGCAGTGTCACATTGCACTGAGAACAATTTTCCGTGGCAATTTATAAGGGAAGGCATAATTATTAAAGCACATTAACCTTATTAGTGAAGAAAAATAATGTATAATACCTACCTGAAACTGCAACTTGATTCTTGAATTTTATAAGGAAATTTCAAAAATTAATCATAGATACCTTATTGCGTATTTAAAATTATCTAAACATTTTTATAAATGTCTCAAGAGCAATTCCTAATTACAAACAGTTGAATCACTAAATAGAAAAATTAAAACAGTAGGTACCAGCTTTATAAAGCCTAATTAACGCTGTATTCATATGAAGTGTACAAATACAGGGGATAAAAGATTAAGATCCAAATTTTCTATTTTTAATTCAAAATTACAATTTTAGACTTGTACTTGAAAATTGTGTAATATTTTAATTAGTTTTGTTTTTCGTTTTTTATCAAAATTCAAACGAAGAATATTTTAAAGCTGCAACGATACGACCTTGATTTTTTAACTGCACTCTTTATTAACGAATATTTTCTATTTTACGAGCTTTTAGATTTTTATTTAAATCGCACTGGGAACTGATTTCGTATTTTTATTTACGTATGAAAAATTTCTCAGACCCGAACTTGACCCAACTTTTCGTATCGTTGTTACTTATAAATGATTGTACCTTACTTGTATACTCTAAAAGCCTGTAACTTTTCCAATTTTCATTCTCGTAATATGACTATCTTTAGCTTTACCTATTGTGTTACAAACATATCAATAATAGGTACAATAATGCACAATAATTACTATTGTTTACCATTTTTAACCCATCAGCACACATTCACTAGACCAGATAACAAAATATTATTGTTTTTTAATACCGCTTTAAAAATTAGAATAAACATCAATAGGTCAATAAATTTACGGTGTCGAATGTATGTGGTTTGAATCGTTCTTTTTTTAAATATTAAAAAAAATATTAGATAATATATATCCCATATAACCCTTAAAAATGCAAAATTACCAGAATACTCAAAAGAGAAACAAAAATTGATCTTAAAAATTTTGGCGGTAAAAAAAGTTGATCATTATTTGAAAATTTTACTTCATGAAACTGCACTTTAAAATATTTAAGTTAAAAAAACTAGATATACCAATAAAAAATGAATTAAAGTTAGTTTTCTTTTTTTAAGAAAATGCTGATTACATATCAACACAAAAAAAATTATTTAAAAAAAAATATATACCTACCCTACATCCAACAATCAAAAATTAAAATATTCATTGTTAGTACAAGATGTAAAAATGTTTTATGCAAAGGCACTATAACAGGTTACAAAAAAACATGCGACCAATTTTAAAACTGAGTTCACACGCTCAAGAAACCTGCAAAAAATAGCTGCACAAACTACTGCAAATATTACATAGACATACAATTTGTACAAGTTTGACATGTCACTTTGCGCCAGGTTAATAAAACTTGTGGCAATACTGCTGATCTAGAGTCTAGACAACCTAAGCGCGATTAGAATTACAAAATTTAAAAAAAAAAACATTTTCTGAACACACGTATTTTTTGGTAGTCCGACATTTAAAAATTTGCAAGTGTACACAAAGAGAACATTAAAATTGAATTTACCTTGTCTGCCTACAATTTCGGCTACATGTTCTGAACTGGGCACTGGTACACATTCGGTCATATTCTGTGATTTTTTGGACCTTGCGTCCTCCAATCCCGCTCCGGTAACCGTGGTAGCAAAAGAGCTTAATCCCGTAGGGCTAACAGGGCTCGAAGTCGGAGCCAAAGGATCCGTCAACCCCAACATCGATAAGTCAAACGCGAGCTGCAAAGCACGGTGTTCCAGACCGGTGCCTTGTTCCAAATCAGCAAATAAACTTGATGGCATTGTTACAAGAATATTTCAGAATAACACAAATTTATTTACGTATAACACGCTCGTCAATAATTCAGTTTATAGTTTCTATAGAATAGATTATCAACCAACTTGATTGTCGTTGATTATATTTTATTTTAAACACTGGCACACAACAAAGGTCTGAATAATTTATAATAAAAAACTGTCTTTTTTAAACTAACATGCACAAAAACATTTAATAATTATTATTACTATTTGATTAGAAAAACGATTTCACTTGGTACAAAAATATATTCAAATTGTGTACTAGATTTGTTTATTTATTTTTGTGATTTATTTATAATATTTTTATTATTGTTAACACAAGCACGCGTGTATCCGTCAATACACAGCTTGTTGGTGACTAACTGATTTGTTAACCCGGCATGGGTCTATGAAAAGCATGTGCGCCGATCTATAGCGATACGCGCCTGCGCACTGGGAAAAGCCGGCAAGCGCGGTTTACAGCGGCTGCATTCGATTGGTCTGCGACCCGGCAAAAGAATCATCCTAAACAATGAAAAGCACACAAACGATTTATTACGATCATTAACGATTTTTAACGAAAATTATACCTTCCGAGAATCCGGAGTTTTTATCTAATTTATTTTATTGTACTGTGTATTAATTATTTAGTATCTCTGATAGTATGATTATTTTCACACTTAAAAGAGTTGAGTATGTTCATACTTCGATCATCACGCATTACTCATTAGTAGAGATTACGCAAATTTATAAAAACAAAATATTAGAATAAGGTAAGCCGGGTAATTTCACCTGGTCTTTGAAAGGCGATTATGCCCTCCTCTCATTTCTGCCGTAATATGCTAAATATGTCCCTGGGTAACTTCAGTAGGTCTTACAAATTCAAAAAATGATTGGATCTTTCGGAACCTTTCCTGAAGTTTATATAAACACAAATGCCCGTTTTCTACTAAACTAACAAGAGACAGAAAATGTATTCGTCCAATCCACTAGAAACAAAGATATAGGTAAACCAAGACAATCCGTCAAAAATTGCGATCTGTAAAGCTCGGACGTACGTACGTACGTACAGACAACTGCTGTTCAATTATTTTTTAGGAGTAATTATCTCCTTTTCAAAAAGCTACAATTTGAATGGATTTCGTGCGAAATTAACCTAAATATAGCTTATTGTATGAACGAAACTCAGCTCTAACGCGCAAAGCGATAATAGAGCACATTCGCTGTAGCGACATGTGCATAATAAATAGAACACAAGTATTGGGTTTTTTTATTAAATAAAATTTGTAAAATGATCATTTACAACGTTTATCAGCCTTTATTCACCAGTTTCGAACTTGAAAAAGTAAAAGTTAACTCCGATCAGTTATAAAAGTACTCTCAGGAAAATTATGAAATTCAAATTTCGATAACCAGTTTTTTTCATTTTTTATAGGACTTCAAAGTTCAAACAAAAGCATTGAATGCGTTTCATATGGATGTTTCTTAAATCTTATTCTTAACTTCGTTACTTTTTACCCTATTATTTCTTAGCCCCTGTTCTACACAGCGTTTAGAACAACAATAACAGGTATTAAAATCTTCAGCTGTTATATCCAAGGAACATTACATTCTTATTTGTTTTATTTTATTTTCTACGTTGAATAAAAAAATAATATGTTGTAACATTGAAAATGTTCGTACCTAAATACTATGTTTAGCTAACTTAACAGTAGGTACTTAAAATGAAATTAGTTTTTATTAAAATTAAATTTTCTTCTTATTTTCATAAACTCAACCCTGGACCTAGACGGAGAGACTATAGAAGGGGTTATTACAGATATATGATTTGATGGGCAATTGTTTCTCAGCCCCCCCCCCCCCCGGGTTCAATGACAAAATATTTTTACAAAGTAATGTTCAAACATTAACACTTATTATTTTTATTTTCAGGATGAAATTCAAAGACGTGAAGGACAAGAAATTAACAAAATCGTATCCCTTAGAAAATTACAAAGACGAAAAGAAAAATATGAAGTTTTCGCATCATTTTATATTTACTAACTGTTACGCCTAGTGTTGCTCGTGCCGCCTGCAGCTTGGCGTAATTTTCATTTTAAAAATAAAGTGACAGCGGTTGAATGCTTATTAAGAACTTACAATAATTTCCGTCCACTAGTATGCAGTTTGTAGCGCTTCAAAGTCCGCTATTGCCTATGCGCCGCTGTGACACAGACAGCGTGATTACTATGTCTACTTTTTATCAATAATAAATAATATAATTAATATGATGATTTTTCAATAACCTATTTACTAAATTTAATTAGGATTGAGACGGGATAACAAGAGATACAAGATTGGGATCTACCTTTCAACCTATTGGCCAATAAATAAATGTTGGTGACGATGATTTTTTAATCCCTGATCCAGAAAAAAAATTGGATACTATATGTTTGGGTCGTATGTTTGTAGTTTCGTCTTTATAAATCACGAAGTATAGTAGATATTTGTATAGATAGATAGATAAATAGATATATATTTTGTCAGTCGAGATATACAAAATCTGTTTGACACGTCAACAAAATATTAAACATTATAAATTACAACGTATAAATTACACAATATAAAATATTTCAGAATAAAATTATTGGCAACATAAAAATTCATCTATGCTATAAAAGACCCGTTCTAATAAAAATGTTTTTACATTCCTTTTAAAAATTGAATATGTATTATTTTTACACCTTTCAGGTAGTCTATTGTATATATAGGCTGCGTAATTTTCTGGGCAATACTTAAAAACGTCTTTCGTCGCTAGGGGAATTTTAATTGATTTTTTTCCTCGAGTATTATGACCATGTCCATCCTCTGCCAAGGCATAGTTTGCCATATTTTTGTGAGCGTAAAGCAACAAGCCTAAGATATAAATGCATGGAACTGTCATGATTTTTATCGAGAAAAATGGCCCTACAAGATTGGTTTCTTTTCAGTTTGAACATTGCGCGTACTATATTCTTTTTCTTGATGAAAACACACAAAAGAAGCATTATGACCCCAGGCTACAATACCATACCTTAACACAGGATAGACATGGCCATAATAAATTGTTTTTACTATATCTGGATTCTGGACTCGTTAAGACATTGGCCCTTTTCATCACATACACAAACTTTAACAAACTTTTACATAAATTACAGATGTGCTGATCCCATTTTAAATTGTTTTGTAAAAATATGCCCAGAAATTTACTCACCTCAGTCTCTTTTATTTTTATATTATTGACTACAATATCTATGTTATAGTCTATCCTGGACTGAACATTCCTGAAAAACATTAATTTAATTCGTGTATGTTCTAGAGTTAACACCTAACTTAAATTGATTAAATCTAAAAACATATAATTAAATACATAATTAATATTTTCACCAAATTTTGTAATAAATGTTAGGTTCCTCCTGTCTTAACAGCCTCTCGGGCCGGAGGCCCCCTCAAGTCAGGGGCTCGTGACATATTGTCCGTTCTGCTACCCTATTGTTAAAGTTACATTACTCATTTTTGAAATTTTTAACATCTTCTTTTCCTCTAAGTAACAACTTGTAACAAATTATCAGTTATGAATTATTTGTTGCTCAAAATATTTAATTTTAGTATTATAAAAAATAAAAAGGTGATTGAATTAATTTTTTGAGTAAAATCGTGTTCCCCACTTTTAGTTAGTAGTTACTTTTCACATCACAAACCTATAACCACAGTACGTATGCTGACATCTCTGCAACACTTTTGTAAGCAAAGCACAGCATAATTCAGAAAGCAACATTATCATCGAGAAAGTCTTCTGTTATTAAAAGAAGTTTTTAACGTAGATTCAAACCTATTTTAACCGCCAAGGAGTAGATGAATCTTTAATTTTTGCAACAAAAACGTGGAAACTGGAAACTCAAATGGAAGTCGACTGCACAGAGGAAAATTACAAAATTTTTATTTTTTGATCTGTGAGTGTGTTTAATTCGAACGTCTCTGTCTCCGAAACGGTATTAGATACAGACCTGCGGAAGCGCTAATTGAATTTAGAATGACGTTTTCTACCATGATACCGAATTTCAAATGTATCCGATATGTATTCCAGACTTTCCAGATATGTACTTCGAACGGGTCTATCTTCGAAACGGTAAGTGATACGAAGCAACTGAGGGACTTGGTGACTACAGCGTGTCATTTTCCATAAGCCTACCGAATTTAAATCGGATCTGAGAGATTGTCCAAAATGATCTTAAAAAAATCACAAAATAACTAAGACTATACTATGCGAAAAATCTCGTTTTTATTTTTAATAGATATACGACCTTTTCTAATAACTCGCATTTCTGGTTCAGATGGCTCATACCAACACGAAATAAGCTCAACTTTTGGTTCGGTGGGCATTTCAAGTGTTTTTAAACACCGATCGACGTTCGAACGCCTCTATCTCTGAAACAGTTATAGATACAGACCTCTGGGTGCGCTCATTGAATTCAGCGTGTCGTTTTCTATCAGTACACCGAATTTTAAATGCATCCGATGCGTATTCCAGACTTTCCAGAGAGCCACTTCGAACGGGTGTATCTTCGAAACGGTAAGTGATATGAAGCAACGGAGGGGCTTGGTGACTTTAGCGAGTCATTCCACATAAGCCTACCGAATTTGAATCAGATCCGAGAGGGTGTCCAAAACTGTCTTAAAAAAATCACAAAAAAACTAAGGCTATACTATGGGAAAAATCTCGATTTTAGTCGATTTTCGACTTTTTCTAATAACTCACTTTTCGTGTCCAGACGGCTTATGCTAACAGGAAATGACACTCCAAATCAAAATAAAAGCTCAACTTTACGTCCTGTGGGCTTTTTTAGTAAATTTAAGTGTAGAAGAAACATTTAAACGTCTATATCTCCGAAACGGTAAGAGATACAGACCTCTGGGTGCGCTCATTAATTTCAGCGTGTCGTTTTCTATCAGTACACCGAATTTTAAATGCATCCGATGCGTATTCCAGACTTTCCAGAGAGCCACTTCGAACGGGCGTATCTTCGAAACAGTAAGTGATATGAAGCAACGAAGGTGCTTGGTGACTTCAGCGAGTCATTCCACATAAGCCTACCGAATATGAATCAGATCCGAGAGGGTGTCCAAAACTGTCTTAAAAAAATCACAAAAAAACTAAGGCTATACTATGGGAAAAATCTCGATTTTAGTCGATTTTCGACTTTTTCTAATAACTCACTTTTCGTGTCCAGACGGCTTATGCTAACAGGAAATGACACTCCAAATCAAAATAAAAGCTCAACTTTAAGTCCTGTGGGCTTTTTTAGTAAATTTAAGTGTAGAAGAAACATTTAAACGTCTATATCTCCGAAACGGTAAGAGATACAGACCTCCGGGTGCGCTCATTAATTTCAGCGTGTCGTTTTCTATCAGTACACCGAATTTTAAATGCATCCGATGCGTATTCCAGACTTTCCAGAGAGCCACTTCGAACGGGCGTATCTTCGAAACAGTAAGTGATATGAAGCAACGAAGTTGCTTGGTGACTTCAGCGAGTCATTCCACATAAGCCTACCGAATATGAATCAGATCCGAGAGGGTGTCCAAAACTGTCTTAAAAAAATCACAAAAAAACTAAGGCTATACTATGGGAAAAATCTCGATTTTAGTCGATTTTCGACTTTTTCTAATAACTCACTTTTCTGGTCCAGACGGCTCATTTCAACACGAAATGACACTCCGAATCAAAAAATAAGCTCAACTTTTGGTTCGGTGGGCATTTGAAGTGTGTTTAAAAACCGAAGCAACATTCGATGGTCTCTATCTCCGAAACGGAATTAGGTACAGACCTCCAGGTGCGCTCGTCGAATTTAGTTTGACGTGATCTATCATTATACTGAATTTCAAATGTATCCGATACGTATTCCAGACTTTCCAGAAATGCACTTCGAACGGGTCTATATTAGAAACGGTAAGTGATACGAAGCAACTGAGGGGCTTAAATGACTACAGCGTGTCATTTTTCATAAGCCGAAACGGTATTAGGATATAGACCTCCGGGTGAACTCAATGAATTAGGCTTTTGAAAAAAAAATAATTATCGATTTTTTTATTGTATTTTAAAACTTTATTATAAATAATATTGATAATCGATGCGAAAAACTTTCAAAAAACTTTTTTTAAATTAATTATAAGCAATTTAAAATTGATAAAATATTTAAAAAAAAATACGTGACTGCAAACGCAGTAAAATTGTTTTTGACAGTTGTGACGTCATAATGGTAAAATGTATATACTCAGTATACTATCAATGGCTTCTACATGTGTATTGACTAAAACATTATGACGTCACATTATGTTCGGGAAATGTCGGCGCGTTCTCGGAACTGGGTACAAAAATTTATTTTTAATTTGATATAACTTTTGAATTATAACGAAAATAAAAAAAAGAAAAATAGTTTTGTTATAAAACTTATATACGATCTTTCCATTTATGACAAAAAAAAATTTCATTCAAAAGCCCAATTCAGTGTGTCGATTTCTAACAGTGAATCGAATCTAAAATGTATCCGATACAGTTAAGGTGTGACCTTAGCATAGCTGAAACACATAAAATATAAATACGTTTTTGTAAATAATTAAATGAATGATCATTTTACTTTAAATTTATTTTAACTGAATAAATTTCTCTACTATATACACAATTGATCTATAATCAAAGATTATTTTAGGGAGGTACATAATTTTATAATGTAGTAACGAAAGATTGTATAAAAAACATTAATTAATCTAATTAATATAGTTAACAATAGTTTTCAATAATTAAGATAAATTCGCTGATAAATTATCTTATATACATAAAAATAATAATGCTTAATTTCTACTTAAAAGCACATTTATCTAATAACACTATTTTGATTTTTTTAAATATAAATAATTTGCTGCAATACAAAGAAAAAATATTACTAAACAATTGCCTCATATTTCACAACAAATAACAGCCAGTTAACAGATGCAATCTCGTGTTAAAAACAGTAAGCTTTCCACGTTGTTATTCATTTGTGAATAATATTCAGTATGGTCATGTTTTGATAATTTTCGAAAGGAAAATCGTTTTGAATAGGGTAAAGAAATCGCGATATTTCCGAAAACGGCTCAAATGATTTTCATCATATTTCATAAGGTACGTCATTAATAACTCTACAATATAGCGGCATTAATTTGTTTTGGAAAAATCTAAAATGGATGCCAATCGTAATTTTCTTTTTTGGTTCGTCAGTAGACTAGCCTTACTTAGGGACGTAGTGAGCAAATAAGAAAAAAAACCCTTTGCACTCCGCCGCTAAAGAAGTTTTCACTTCAAAAATCTTCTTAAGCTAGGCCACTTTATTCTTGGACCAAATCATTTACACAAGAGCAGTTCACTACCCTGCAACTTGTTCTGGAAACAAAGCAAACCGATTTTTTAAAGTAATATTTCTTTTGACGTGTTATGGATAAAAGTAGAGTGAGTTCTTACGATGTAAGATCAGAATTAAAGTTGTCTATCGTAACATCAAAATAAACATGAGTTGCTCGTTAAACCATACACCTTGGACAATTTTTAACAATTCGCTGAAACGTATTGAAAAAAAATATATATATATTGATTTCAATATTTACATTCAAATTTATACAACATATTTATTCGACGATTCTTTCAATCAACCCGTCAAACTATATTATTGCCACCCAAAATCCTTTTAAAATGGCATTTCCATATTTTTATCATTCAACACAAATAATTTATATCTACTTTTCCAATAGCAGATTATTTACCGTAGCTACTCACCTACAAAGGGATTAAATTTAGTGAAATAAAATAAAGTTTTCTGTTAAACTTGAAAGGAAAATGGCTATTTTAGAATCCAGGACACCCAGTCAGGGCCCGATCCAGCTATTTCGCCGCTCCGGGCAAAATAATATTTGCCGCCTTTTACTCATGCGTTGTTTCACAGATGGTGTAATTTTTTTTGTTTATCCATCTTTCAAATTTTCACCGCCGACGCCGCGCCGCTCTCAATTTTGCCGCCTCGGGCAATTGCCTGGTTTGCCCCCCCCCCTAGATCAGGCCCTGCACCCAGTGCCGGATTAATCTATAAGCAAATTAAGCAATTGCTTAGGGCATCACGTCTCAGGTGGCACAAAGAAGCACAACTCTGAAATGAAAAGTACCTCACTAAACTGTGTCAACGATTTTTTTTCTTTTTGTCATGTTCTCAAAAATTTGATCTATACTGGTATGTCTTTAGAAGTATAAAAGTTAATAATTTATTTTTGAAAATGAAAACGAAAAAACATTATTTCTTAAGGGTTCAATTTTTTAAATTTTAAAGGAAATAAAACAGATTTGAAGTGAGAATTAGTTGAAATGTTGAGAGTATAGAATTATGATAAAAATACGGAAAACCATTTTTCATCTAAGCACAGCCTATTATAAACGTCTTAAACATTCCTTACATACATATAGTAATATAAATAATAACAATCATTTACTAAAAACATTTTTAAATCATGCAGCATGTTCCATGAAGCTGAGCACAATTAAAAAATTCCAGCCAATTGGGCGACAGGAGCAAAAATATTGACATTTTGACATGGTTACATACGTTCACATTTTTTTTTTTTCAAAATATTTCTGAAACTATGTTTAGAGAAAAAATTTGCTAAACTTTCATGGAAAAATAAACAGAATGATATACCAATCTGAAAAAATATTATAACAGAAAAAACAACGTTATAGCGCATATCTGTTTGGCGCGTGAGGCGACTTTTCTCAAAAACAATAGGGATCTTCTAAGTATCCAGGGGCGGCATCTGCGGTATGGTTGGTATGGAGCACTCCATACCCTGAATTAGCAGTGGTATGGAATTCCATACCAACATTTTTGGAAAAAGTTTTCAACAGTACTGTCCCCGAAATTCGATTCTGCTCATATGTCCAGTGTACGCAGGGCTGGGCATTGTCCTTTTTCAATCACTTTGAAATATAATTTTTTTCTGAGATATTTACTGCGATATATAAGTTCAAAAAAATTTTTGTTCACCTTCCCGATTCAGAGCACCCCAGGGTGGCTATCGAAGTGTGAGGGAACGAACAATATATATATATATTTAAATTATAATATTTAATTTTATATATAGATACCAGTAGGCCAAATCATTATCTTACTCCATACCGTGAAAAAATATAAACCGCCGCCCCTGTAAGTATCCTTTGGTTCTTCAGTTTTATATTGTAAACATTTTACCAAAATTTGCTTTTGATCCGTCAGCCGTTTGACCTGTATCACGCTCACAAACGGACGAACGGACTTTTTCCAAAAATATGGTTTTTGGAATCAAGAAGCCTTAAAAATAAAAAATATTGTAAAATTTTGAAAAGTGAATTTTATGTACTCTGGGACATCAGAAGGCTTTGGCATTTTTGAAGTGAATCTTTAGCTGTGATGAGAGTAATTTCGTTCAACAACGTAAGGAAATTTAAACGAAAATGACACTGTTGGAAGTGGAGTAAATGAGCTGCATACGGAATCGACACAAAATTCAGTTATTTTTTCTGACAGAGCAGATAAATATATTTTTTATTACTCAAGCTGGAAAAGTGGTATGTTTACGCACGCTGTTACGGTTGAAAAGTAGCTATTTTCATTTGCGTGCGGAAACTTTATTTGTCGCACTGAAATTATTGTTTGCCGCACGCAAATTCAGAGTTACCATAGTTACCAATACAATAACAATTTTAACTGAATTTTCAACTTTTTAATGATTTAATTTTAATTTTTATTACATCTAATTTCTTTTTTAATTCGTAATAAAATTTTAATTTTATATAATTTAATTCGTAATAAAAAATAGTATGTGCAACTCGTGCGGCATTGTCGCACTAGTTGCACAATATACTATTTTTATGAGACTCCTTAATTCCTTCCTTGATCTCACTCGCAAAATAAAAATTCATAAAACAGAAAATACTATTTTCATAAACAAATGTATAATTGTTAATACTTAAACGGGAACAGTCTGTACTTTATATTGCACCAACAAAATTGATTTTTTATTATGCGCAGCTTCGGAAAAGTATTTTTTCTATTAGATTTAAAAATTTTCCATTCTAAAAAAAAAAAATTACAGATACTATCTAATGACTATAGCGACGTTAACGGTAGAATAACCAGAAAGTATTAAAACAGTTAAATCGGATTGATTTTCATATGTTTCATTTCAGTAAACTAATTTTGCACGACTTTAAAAATATTATTTCAAACTGTTTCTCAAATTTTGCTGATTATACTACCATATTTTTTTACAATTTAAATTTTTTAAGCTACTATTTTCTACTACAATAATGTTTTATGTATTTTCAAACATTCGTTATTTGTCCAGTAAAATTAATTGATAGCTAGTTAAAAAACACTTTTTTTAAAATCATACTTATTTTCACTGAGATCGTAAGAGAAACTGATTCTGAACAGAGAACTTACGTGTAAGATGATTAATAAAAAATAAATTGTAATTATTTGGGCGGATTAATAGAGAGAACAATTAATGAAAAAGAAAGTATTCACTGAAAAAATAACTCACATTTTAGTACAGGTAATAGAGAATTTTTTTCTGCACTATCCTACAACTTTTTCTCGTTTTCTTAAATAGGTTCAGTATCACGTACTGACCCTAAATGCACAAAATCCTTACAAATTAGGCGGGCGGAAGTGCCGCCATTTTGACAAAAACCGTTTCAGCACTTGAGGCCAAAAAAGGTAATAACCTTTATTGCAGATAAATAAAAATTATAATATAATATAATAAAAATTATTGAACAAAAAAGATAGTAAATTTATTTATCTACAATAAAGGTTATTACCTTTTTTGGCCTCAAGCGCTGAAACGGTTTTTGTCAAAATGGCGGCACTTCCGCCCGCCTAATTTGTAAGGATTTTGTGCATTTAGGGTCAGTACGTGATACTGAACCTATTTAAGAAAACGAGAAAAAGTTGTAGGATAGTGCAATGTGGACGAAAATAACAACTCTATTACTCGTACTATTTATTATATTCCGTTATGCTTTTCAATCAGATTTTGAAACATTATTATATTCCTTAGTAATGCAGTACGACTTTAATATTTACATCTATCGCAACTACTTTTTGTAGCGAAAACGCACGATTTAGTTACTCAGCTACACGAAATTTGTCATTCGGTCGCGCGATTTGGAAACACCACGGAAACTCAATCGCAATTTCGCGAGATCGATATTATTGTTTCGTATTCATGCGTCTGCGCGTAGAGTGCATTCTCATCAAATTTCAAGGCATAGTGTCGCTCGAAAGTGCGATTGAATGTGTTATGCGTTTTCGACAACCAGCGGTTTGCAATACATCGGCAGGCTTATGCTGTTGCAACTGAATCGCACAATCACGACACAAAAATATGTGGGCTAACCTTAAATAGGATTGAATTTGTTCAAAGTGCGCGACCTTGTCGAGCGACACGTCGACGTTTACCGGAAACAATATGTAGTCGTCAAGTTTACAACAGCTGCCTATTATTTAATGGATTGCCGATAAAGACAATCCCTTTTTTTCTGTTCTGAATCGTTCAAAAGGCGGAAAGTTTAATATTCCATATCTAGATTCTGTTCAAGGTTAGAGGTTACCTCGTTCCGTTGGATAGCAGTGGGGTCATCCGGCGGATCTGTCAATCGATTGCGTGGCAACGGCTGTTGTTTATAAACTTTAATGGCAGTATTTAAGGTAGTACGAGCGCCAAGGCAACTTTAAACAAAAGGCTTGATTTTTTTTTATATTTCGGTAGATGGATGATATGTTTTCATTGATTTCTCCAAAACTAGTCGGTGGAAATTAAAAAAAAACTATTTAAATTAAAGTTAAAACCTTAATAAATTATTGAAAACAAAAAAAAACCGTTGTGGCCGACTAATTAAAAAGATATTTAATCTTTTTAATTAGTCGGGCACAACGGGTTTTTTTTATTTTCAAATAATTTATTAAGGTTTTAACTTTAATTTAAATAGTTTTTTTTTTAATTTCCACCGACTAGTTTTGGAGAAATCAATGAAAACATAATATCATCCATCTACCGTTTTACCATAAAGCAAATGTTAAATATGCCTACTTTTGAAGTAATTTATTTATTTAAATAGTCGGGCAAACCCCCTAAAATTTTCAGAATTGGTTTACACTTAGTCCAACTTCATATAAAAAAAAATCAAGCCTTTTATTTAAAATTGCCTTGGTGCTCGTACTACCTTAACAAATGTCAAAGAATAAATTTATTTTCAGATAAAATATTTAAATAGTTATAGTCACATACATGTTGACATTTTTGATAGTCATTATAGGTTGATAAAAATAAGAACGATCCGCCAACTGACGTCACACCTGTGCTTGCGCTGATTCTGTAATCTAGTAACATTGGGTCGTGCTATCCGACATGCTATGTAAATGCAAATAAGCAAAAATTATATTTGTCGTAAAAAGACAATTGTCAAAGTTGTATAAGAATATTATGAACACAAAAATGTATATTATGTCATTGTTGAAGTTAGTAAACGTAAGAAATCTACATTTACCCAGGTAAAAAGCTGGCATTCACCACTAATTTGTCAGTAGTAGTCAAATAAACTTAAGATTATCAAGTTTATTAGTTTTAACTGTAACATTAATAGGTGGAAATTAGTACATGATTGAAAAGCATTGGTTAAAGTTTGTTAATTATATTTTTTAACTAAACTAAAATTGAAATACGGTTAAAAATGTTGATGAGTGCGAAATTGAATTAAATGAAATAGCTTGTATATTTTTTAAACATCAATAATGACTAACGCGTACTATGAACTACATAGTTCAGTCGTATTCTGGCCCCGTTGAAAATATTTTTTAGAAAAACTCGGTAAAATTTTCTTTCGCAATTGTAACATCTTTTCAGTTTTTCGGAGAAATTATCTAAATTTCTCAGAAAACACATAATAAAGTGTTCCAGTTACGAGGAAAATCTTCAGATTTTCCTAGAAATATTTTCATGAACGGGATTTGTTAAGTCTTAACGGGAAAGTTTAGTTGATTGTTTAATTCGGTGATGCGCACATCAAGCCGATAAAACTGTTGGACTCGTTACCCGTACGGAAATCTATGTAAAAGTACAAAAAAAAATTGGTTGTCTGTAAAGTCGGTTTACGGACGATAGTTTTACGTGATAACGTATTCCGCTCGAATATCATATTTAATAATACATAACCTAAATTTTAGTAGCTGTCAAACTTGGGCTTATACTGCGCTCTCGCTTGCACGCACAGGGTCAGGCGGAACGTGACACATTTCGGAACGTTACACTTTTTTGTGCATGCAGCCGGTGTTTCATCAATTTATAAGACGTTATCACGTCAAAAACAATATTTAATAACTTTAGGAGCGTAATTTCAATAGATCTATTAAAAAAACATTAAAACACACAACAAAATCTCAGTTTTAATAAACTTTTATCGATATAATACCCGTTTCAATTTTATACTTTTTAGAAATGAACAAAATATTTCCGAAACTATAAAGTTTAAAAAAAAACACTAAACTTTTTTGTAAAAATAAATAATTATTAAATCGTTATGAAAAATATGCCATTATTATATAAAGAAACAAAGTTATAGCATATAACTCTTTTGCACATACGCCGATTTTCCCCAAAAATAATAGGCTTCTCCACATTTGTATATCAAAAATTCTCCCAAAATTTGGTTTCAGTTTGACCTGTATCGTGTTCACATACAAACAGTCGTACAGACGTTTTCCAAAAATATGTTTTTTGGATTCAGGAATCTCAAAACAGTTATAGCATGTAGCTCTTCTGCGCATGCGTCGATTTTCCCTAAAAACAATAGGACTCTTCATATTTGCGTACCTATCAAATATCCTCCCAAAATTTGGTTTCAATCCGTTCATTTGTTTGACCTGTATCATGCTCACAGGCTAACAGACAAACAGACGCACAAAGTTTTATTCAAAAATGTTTTCTGGATCCGGGGATCTCAAAATTTAGCCCTAAATTAGGATTAGTGGTAAAATTGAAAGAAATTTATTAGAAATCTTTGGTCTGAGAATTCCGTGAAACGTTTTCAAATTAGCGATATGAGCTGAAAAAATTCGTCCATGTTTAAAGAAGATTTCGTACCTTTCGTAACATTTCTAGTAGAAATTACTCTAAAATACACTAGCAAAACATAATTAAGTTTGTTAAAATGAGATTTTGTATTTTTTTTCTTAATATGGCATATTGATAGCATATTTTTCAGTTACTTTTGTGGAAAACTTTCTTAATCTTACTTTAAAAAAAATATAATTTTAATATCATTTAACTAGTTCTTTCATAATACTTTTATATAGAATGATGCATCTTTAATACTTTTATTTCCACAAAAATATATTGTAAATTGTAAACAAAGATGTTAAAAAAAATGCTAAATCTCTAAAAAAAAGCAATTAAATATTTTAATAGTATATTAAACCCCAGTATACCCACTGCTTATAACAGAGACCATATTTAACTGATTTATTGAAAGAACATCAATACTTCTTTGAATTTTTCGAAAAAACTGTCGTATCATCAATAAAAAACAATATACAGAATGATTTTTAAGTTGATTCTTTTTTTAAAACGGCATGTAGAAATCAAATAGACGAACAAATATTTCAAGTAACTCAAAAATAAGAGGAACAGCCTTTCAAAGTTGAATTACATTTTTAAATTTTATTTAAAATTGGGGCCGGTCCTGGCGTTATGTTATGTCACTATGGAAATATATTATGTCATTATCAAGTATCTCGGTGCCTATTTGAAACAAAACGGGGACAACTTCGAACAATTTCTGCGAATACTTCATGACATAACATATTTCCATAGTGACATAACATAACGCCAGGAGCGATCTCAAAATGTAAGTAAACCTTGAAAACCTGTTTCTATTTAATTTCTATACGCTGTTAAAAAAATCAACTTAAAAACCAGTCTGTATACTCTCTGGCAATAAACAACAATGGTCGTAATCAAACGAAAGACTGATTAATTGTTGATGAAGACTTTGGACAGTTGATGTCACTACACTAGGTAATCAAAACGAATCGCTACTTGAACAATCATTAAAGAGTTGTTTCGAATGAGTACCACCGATGTATAAATTAATATTTTACAATTAAAAAATAAATTCGAGAAGAAACTAGCTACTCTTTCAACGTTCAATAAATTACAACAGACAAGTTACTACTTAGTATTTCGACATACACTAGGTTTGTTTTTTCGATCTTTTGCATCTACCATTAGCTACAGCAAAAACACTGTCGAAATACTATTCACTAATCAAATGACTATTTTTTTTGCGTATAAAATTGGGCTAAATTCAATTGCCATCACGTTACAAACGTTTATTGGAGCTCTGGCAGAAACTTTCAATATAAAACAAATACAAAAAAATAAACAAAAACAAAAAAATGAAATGTCGCTTAAAAAAACAAAGTATACGTACATTTGTACATAACTAAAAACAATACTACCTCAAATGCTGTAGTTAATTGTAAACAAAAGAGAGCGAAAAAACTAACCTACTATACAAGGTTTATAGATTGCAGACGTTGCCTCGTTTCGTTGGATAGTAGTAAGGGAATGACGTCATCCGGCGGGTCTGTCAGTTGATTGCGTGACAACGGCAGCTGTTGCTTATAAACTTTAATGGCAGTATTTAACAAATGCCAAAGAAATCAAAAGACAGAATATTGATATTATTTGCAATAAATAATAACCAAGAGATTTACATTGTCCTAGTTAAATATAAATAACATTTTGGATGTTGTCAATAATAGGTTGATAAAAATATTAACGGTTCGCCAGCTGACGTCATTCCTGGGCTTACTCTGATTGGTCAGATGGAACGGGGCAACCTCTGTAATCAACCAACCTTGCCTATTATATACATTACACAAAATATACATTTTATACAGGTTGATCATAAATACAAGGCGAGCTAAATAAGCACAGCGCTGTTTTTATACAGGCACTACAGTGAACAATAAATAATATAAAACTGGAAATATGTTATTAATAACAATAAAAGTGCGAAATTTTAAATCTATTGAATAGCATTGCGCAACTTCACTTGTATTTGACGATTGACTTAGTAAATTTCGTAATAGTCTTACATGTTTCCCTGAAGTATTTTTTTCGGTAGCCAATAATTACATAGCTACTTAATTGGCCCTGCATTTAGGATTAACCTGTACAGAAAAACTAGGAGAATTAATAAAAAAAGTCTAACACAGCACTTAAGAATGTTTAACCCTTAACTGGTACCATTATCAACAATCGATGCTAAAAACGCACATTACTTGAGTTCATACATTTAGAAACAACAAAAAAATCTAATGTAAAATAGAGTACCTACCCAACAATTTAAAATTAAATGCCATTCAATTACAGGTTTATAGATTTTTTTAACCAGAAAGTGAGTCGAAAAATTATTTGAGTGGGCCCCTCTGCAAGTTAGTTTGAAAAAATATTTTTTTTGTTTGTTTGCAAACTGACTTAAGGTTTCATTTCATATTTCTACAAGCAGTATTTTTGTAGACCTTGCTCGATATCGGAACTAGTTCTGGAATTCTAGAAAAAACCAAATGTTGAAACCAGATCCAATAGTGAACAATAATTAAGTTAAAAGCATGACATTATTGTTTCTAAATGTTAAAACCGTATGTCCACACATATTTAAGATAAAAGATATTTGAGTACATGAGATATTCACATTTGCTTCTAAAAATAAAAGAGGAACAAAATATTTTACATCTGATTTTTCTATAAATCAAAATGTTTAAATCGAATAACTTACTTGTTAGATAAAATAATGTTAACTGAATAGGTTACCCAAAAAGTGCCCTTTAATACCTATTACAGATTCTTCTGCTATAACACGTGTTTGTATTGCACGAATTTGTTCATACGCGATTGATAAAATGAAATAAACATATCAAAATGACAATTAGCAAGGTGACTATGCTTTGAGCTACCAAATAACATCAAGAGAACTAATTATCAACGCTTAGTAGGACATTGAGTTATAAGTTTGTATCTAACCGTTGATTACGACCTAACCTTAATTTTCTTAAAGCCCCATTATTTTTACTTGCGCGAGTTTGCACAACGCAATTATTTATGATTTCCTTTCCGTGTTATAGAAGAAACGACTGTATTTATCTTGGATACAACTAATATAAACACAATATAGGAAAAATATTCGATACGTTCGATAAAATAATAAATTTATTTTTTACAACTCGCACATTTACATACAAAATATATAAAAAAAAAAAATAAATTAATAGTGAGTAAAATACCTTGTAAGTTTTGTTGCAGTCTTTTTGAATTTTATAACACCACTTAAGAGTTAAATAATTTAAAAACATACAATAAAGATTTTAGATACGTTGTTAAAAAATATATAAATAACAAATTTTATTTTTACAATGATTAATCAGTAGTGCACGATATACTCAAATAATTGAAAATAACTATTATTGCTTCTTATGTCATGATTTCAATTTTCAATAAAATAGATTTATTTATGAATATAATTTTTGCACAATGCAAATATTTAGTGTTCGGTGGAAAACAATAAAAAATATGAAATGCAAATAAAAAAAATAAAAAATGGAATAAATAGTAAATTATTATGCTGTGACAATTGGAAAAATGAAACTGTAATATTACTACTATCTTACCTGAGAGCAAATGTTGACCAGTATTAATAAGCATGTTATGTATTACTAGAGTGACCTGTGCGAATTATTCGCACTAAATAAGTATAATAATTATCACTTTACAAAATTATTTTTTAAATATGATTGCAGATATTCAATTCGTTTCCAATTTTGCACACTGCTTATAACGTTCTTCTTTTTGTTGTATTACAATATGAAGGTCAGATGACAGATCGAAGAAATATTTTACTAAAATTGTCATATAGAGGCGCAAGTAGCAAAAGTGAGCTAAGCCGTCAGATGGCATCACGCAGCATTGCTGTGACGTTGTTCAGCGTTGCTCGCTGTTTCAAAATTAAATCCGTCAGATGGCAGTATGCAGTATTGCGTCTTAATGTATAATATATTATTTTATTCTAAATAAATTCGTAGAAAGCAATTTGGAAGGCTAATACGACTACAACAAAAGAAGGGGGCAATTTTTTCTACAATAAAGTCAGTTTTATTTTTTTTTTACATTGACAATATGAAGCTCAGATGACAGATCGAAGAAATATTTTACTAAAATTGTCATATAGAGGCGCAAGTAGCAAAAGCGTTGAGCTAAGCCGTCAGATGGCATCACGCAGCATTGTTGTGACGTTGTTCAGCGTTGCTCGCTGTTTCAAAATTAAAGCCGTCAGATGGCAGTATACAGTACTGCGTCTTAATATACAATATATTTTTTTTTGTTCTAAATAAATTCGTAGAAAGCTATTTGGAAGGCTAATACGACTAAAACAAAAGAAGGGGGCAATTTTTTCTACAATAAGGTCAGTTTTATTTTTTTTTTGCATTGACATATTTTTCACTAAATTCCACCGAAAATTATAAAGATGTAATTAGTGAAGTGGGATGTTATTATGAAATATAAATTGATATAGCTTCGAGTCTTTTTAAATCGGTAGGCTAAAAAGATAAGACTTATTGTATATATATAACGGTTTATCATTTTATATTTATAGTTAATTCTGGAAAGAGTTCATAAAATATTACATCTTATAAAAACTATAAACCTATTTTAAATTGGATTTAATAAAGCTAACATTACATAAGACATATTCTGAAAAAATAAAGTAGGAATTTTAAGTAGATAAAAGGTGGAGAGATAAGTGTTTTTAAAAGGACATTATTTTTTTTAGTAATAAATAATAAACAATATTTATTGATGTGTTTCCTCTTAGTGGTCAACATCTGCCATGGTGGCAGCCATTCCTCTCGCTGGTCATTCTCCTGTGTCTGACCATTTATTCTCTTCCAAAACACGGTCAAAGCAATCTTGAAGGAACGAATACTGGAAATTTCACCGAACAATAATATACGTTTATTCAACTCATGCGCGTTATTCATGTTTTATCATGCCTAAAAACCGAACCCTAAATAGCCATTTACCGGCTGGTGACAATTACTTGTCATAACTCAATGAAGATTCCTACTAGCTCGGCCATTGTGGAGTAATGAAAATAAACGTAACTATTTTCTGAGTCGTAACGAAATAGTAGGTAACAACAACTCCGTTGTTACCCATTGAGGCTAAAATTGAGAGGCCGAATGTTTTCGACATGGAGTTTATTCATAACCGGCTAACCTCAAACCAAAACATTGAATCGTGCTGTTTGGTGCTGTTAGTATTGACAGTTTTTTTTATAAAGAAATAAATAGATATTTACAACATCTCATTATAATTAAAACATGAATAACGCGCAATTGTTGAATAAAATTATGGGCGCAACTTGTAGGCTAAGTCATGACCTGTCAGCGCGATGTTTTCAGCTGAAAACATCGCGCTGACACGCCATGAATGACTTAGACTACTAGTTACGCCAATAACTATTCTGATATCGAGTCACGGTGGAAACATTACATGGTGTGTTCGTTACATCGAAGGTACAAACTTTTTGATTTTGGAACAAACTTCACTTCTATGAGGTTGTTTGTGAAAATTAGTATTCGCGCCTGATATTGTTTGAAGTATATTTTTCTAATGGGAGCCGATAGGTAGTTTACGAAAATTACTGTTAAATTGGTTAGAACGCGTACTTTTGTTTTTTATCACAACACTAGTGCGTAATAATAATAGCAATAATTATACAGTAGAGTTCCGTTAACCTGGACTAGATGGGACCAAACCCTGACTAGATCATCGAAAGTCCTAATTAAACTGAATTCGTCTTAAAATGCACATGACACAAATTTTAGATCAATGTTTCTTCTTTCCCTGCAGCTTAATTTTAGTTTTCATACTGTTGTACATATATATAGACCTAAGTTTTTAACTAAGAAAGATTATTATTGGTAGCTAATTAAAACAGTCACAAACAATTGAATAAATTTATTTATTTCATTCTTCAGGATTGCTTTGATTAGCTACCAAAAATAATTTGAGCTTTCTTTCTTAGTCTCCAATTAAAAATATAAACTAAGTAAACCCTGTTTTTTTTTAACCTCGTTTTGACAATCGGATGTTCAAACTAGCGGCATACGGAATAGCGGGATTCTACTGTAATAATATTTATTTCACTCTATGTACACCAAGAGTGAAGAGTAAGTCAAGAAGCATAATAAATTTTAAATACAATATTAAAATATTCACTCAATAAATACTATGTTATAGTAGAAGTTGTTTAATTTAAAAAAAAGGGTAGAATTGTTTTTTTTTTTTTAATCAGTCTGTTAAAGGCTCCTTTGCTGAAAAAGCCAGTCATTGCTGTAGTAAACTAAATCTTGTACTGGGATAATTTATCAATGTTCTTTCTTAGATGAATGTAAAGCAGCTATTTTTAAAAGGGTAGTGTAAAAAAATAAAGCGATATAACAAATCGTACTTACATAGGGGGTAAATATTTTGAGCCATCTAGGATTCTTATCTGACTGTTGTCTGTGGTACTGTAAACAAAACGCCATCGCTTCATCATCAGCTTCCCACTGACGAATGCAATCCCAGTGTAATTCAACTAGCTGAGCTTCTAATGATCCATCTTCCGAACAAGCTTGTAATCTAATTCCACTGGTACCTAAACACGACAAACAAAAATTAACTAATGTTTACCAACCTTCAAGAAATAATATCTGTATAATGAAGCGTAAAGAAGTCAAACAGGCCCTATTAGAAAACAAAACTGACTGCTAAGAAATAGTGGTTGACCAAAGTTTTAGTTTCGGCTAAAAAACGGGTTTCGACCGAAACTTCGGCTCAGCCAAAACATGCGTTCAAAAAAGGATTTAGTCCACAATTTCTAAATCTATACTAATATTATAAAGAGGTAAAGTTTGTAAGTTTGGATATAGGGGGTAGTCTCCGAAACTACTCATCCGATTTTAAAAAATGTTTCCCCAATATTTAGAATGGACCTTTGGGATGAACATAGGCTATATATTATCACATTAAAATAAAAGCGCTTTTCATGTAGAATAATTTTGCAAAATGGACAAAAAAAAAGTGACAATCGAACCGGGCCGCTAGTTTAATAATGAAAAAAAAAACGAGTGTGCTTTAGACACCACACAACTGAAGTAAAACTTCTTCATGCCATAATTTGTTATTATTCACCCGAAAATTCACAAAATATAAACTTTAAAATTATTTTACAATTTTATTCACTTTAATTAAACGTAAAATATTTATTGTATTGAACAAAATATTAATTTATAAAATTGTTCAAGAACGAAATGAACAGTCTAATGTAAGAAGAAAGAAATATAAACATAAAGATAATGAAAACAAAAGTAATACATTGCAATTACTTAGCTCTCGTTGGATTTTAAGCGTAAATCTTTATGAAATATTATTTAAAGTAGGTTTACAAAACTTTTTTCTGTCACCCGATAGCGCCACTGGCAAGTAAAGTATGTGCCATTCTATTGTTAGTACTGCTTATATTTTCGGCCACCTGATGGCGCTACTAGTCAGTGTAGTATTTGTCATCCCCTTTCTATCTTCACTAACTCATATCTCACTCTCAACTTGCGTTCGCCTCACCCGATCACACTTCCGTAAATTTCTCGTCAGGCATTCACCAGCTTACTCCCCAAGTCAAGCGTGCGTAAAGAAGTTTTACTTAAAAAAAAAAAACAACTTACCAATTGATACTACAACATGTCCACCTTTCCTAGAATCACACGGACAATGTGGAAACACAACTTCACCATATCCAGGTAATTCTCTAGCTAACGCTAAATATTCGGGTGCTCTTGAAGCATCCTGGAGCGCTTTGAGTTGATATAATCTTTCACCGGCGCGAATATGTCCTCTGTTTACTTCGTCCACGGCTTGCCAGAATATGTACGTCGTTGCTTGCGGATCGCGCATCAGAGATAATTCCCGCCTAATAGAAAACAGCCATCTACGAACAGCTAAACAGGTACTCGTTGCTGTACTGTAGTTCTGTATGTATAAGTTATGCGGATACTCTGCAGGTTGTAGTTTGCGTTCTGAAAATCAAATTGCAACGTTCACAGATAATTCGAAATAGAGCTGTAACAAACCGTATGTATTCGTTACTGAGTAACGGGTACATCGTCTGACTCGAAGTAACGAATCGTTACTTACAAATTCATTTCGTAACTCGTATCTTTCGCATCCATGTCAGTTCGACTCGTTTGATGCGGTTAGACATTATACGAACGAAGTCACACCATATCACGTATGCGACGTGCCTCGATTCGAAGCTACATGCTTATGTTCTCTGATGCTTATTGCTTGATGCTGTTAAGTACACGATTGTATGTCGTATGAAAAATAACGAGTAACGTAACGATACGAAAGTAACGGGTACTGGTTCTTTAAGTAATGAATACATACGGGTACGCAATTTCTCGTTACTTTTACAGCTCTAATTCGAAAGCTCATCTGAACGAAGATAATTAATGATTGCAACAAAAATGTTGTGTTATCCATGAATAGAAAGGCGAATGGGCCCAAAAGAATTTTGAGATTTTTCTCAGTAGGCTGGGGTCCGCTCAAGGCCGTACCGACAATAGAGGCAAGCGGGACGGTGTCCCCGACAAAAAGGGGCCCCTTTTAATTCTAACTGTGTCCACCCTGTACATCAGGGGTCGGCAAACCGCGGCCCGCGAACCTATACCTTGCGGCCAGTGACTGTTTTATAAATAAAAGTCTTATATACCTACCTACATAAATAAATAAATTAATTTTCACAAATCCTTTTTCTTGTGATATTGAGGATGTACCTAGTCATTTACAAATAAACGTGATTGATCTCCAATCTAATGATACTCTCAAAAACTCTTTCTTTGAAATCAAAGATCTTGTTAAATTTTATGTCAGTTTGCCATATAATTTTGACGAATTGAAAAGGTTTGCTCTGCAATTAATTACAATTTTTCGTAGTACTTACTTATGCGAACAAACCTTTTCGATTCTCAATTACAGAAAAAATAAATATGCTTCTCGTCTCACAGATGAGCATTTGAGAGCTATTCTACGAATTGCAACTACAAACCTAGAAGCTAACACAACAAATAGCCAATCCAATACAACCTCAAACATCACACTAATTTTTGTAAAAAAAACTGTTCTATTTTGAAGTTTTCAGTTAAATTTTTAATAAAATTCAAATAAAATGTTTTCGAATTTTTAATATCACAAACACCTATTATTAAAATTATGAACACGTGCGGCCCGCCTTTATTTCAATTTGCCACTATGTGGCTCTTGCTTGCCAAAATGTTTTGTCCGCGGTGGACACAGTTATTGTTATTTATATAAAATTAAAGAATTTATTGCGAGTTAAAATGTACCAATAAAATATAAGTTACATTTAAGAAACTTACCAAAATTATATTCAACTATTTCAAACAGATAAAAATATTTGGAGATGTGCCTGCTCATGCCGACTTTTTCTACAACGGCGCTATAAACGTCTTCAGCATTTGCACTTTTTTTTACCGAGACAGTCACCACTTCTCTATCGGGTAATAATACCTGGAATTACATCCGAGTTATAAATTATTGATTATAAATTCTTGTAATAGTATTAGCTCAACACAATAGGTGTCTGTTGGTAAGTTCTGAGCTAGTTTTGAACTTCCAAAGCGTACGTCGACAAAGCAGAACACAACTGCGTGTTTGTTGGTGAAATTTGTGGATTTTTCAGACAATTTTTAGAATTCTGTTTTAGCAGTTCTAGACACCTGGATCAGTTGCAGATGGAGCCAGGTTCAAACAGTTCGAAGAGTTTGACCAAGTGTACTGTATATACAGTATGTAGGTTAAGTTACGTGTATCAGTTGCAATGTAAACTGCAAACGTAGTATTATTTCACTATAACACTTAAGTGGTCTAGTTAAATGCGCATGGGTTTGCATTTCAAATTGATATAAATATATGTATATTTGGAAGGAAGACAAGAAGTCTGGTAGTAGACAAGAGGACAGAAGGTGACTATGCCAGCGTAATGCTGGCATACGTTGACGTTGATGTTGTAAATAAATCATTATTAAATCAAATTCAAAAGTCTTACTACTTTAAAAGAACCTGATCAACCACCAACACTACATGGCGACCCTGCCAGTTCAAGCCAACACTACATGGCGATCCTGCCAGTTAACGGCAACACTACATGGCGATCCTGCCAGTTAACGGCAACACTACATGGCGATCCTGCCAGTTAACGGCAACACTACATGGCGATCCTGCCAGTTAACGGCAACACTACATGGCGATCCTGCCAGTTAACGGCAACACTACACAAGAAACACGCAAACGCTTTGAGAGTTCAGAATTTACCAAAGACACCTAATGTTTCTGTCAAAAGCAGTAAAGCTAGTCATTAGCAAACTGAAATAAATACATACTTTGAGGTCCACAGGAATAGAATTTGTTTGTTCATCATGATCTGTCAAGAAATCTTGCATGGCATCACTTTCTGCTATAACTCGAACAGCACAAACCCTCTCTAGATATTGTTCTAAGCCTCGCCTTCGAGCATCTAATTGTTGCTCACTCAAGGCGAATGGCCACTTACCAGGAAGTTTAGGAAAATTAAACCCTGCAACAATAAAAACACTTATTTGCACATTTCTAAGACTACGCATGTTCATTTTTAACTAGACTAAACGCTCCATCTGGCTCGAATTACCGAAAGATTTTTTCAGACATTTGCAAAAACTGATAGGAAAAACTTACCAACAAATTCCTTTTTAAGATTTGCGTGTAACTGTGCAAACTCCCTATATCTTCTTGAGCAGAGATGCCTGCCGGCCATATGTATGTTAAATGCAACATATCTTTCTCCTGCTCGTTCGCTGTAGTGATAATCAGGTATACTGATAGGTAAAGATCTTTTTTCACTGTAGTCTAAATATGTATAGCCTTGTGTTTCTTCTGTTGGTTCTAGCCTTTCCGCTTCCTGAAATCAAATAAATACAATTTTTGCTAAAGCTGAAATAGAAAATAATTTAAGTTAAATCAATCAATTAAAAAATAGATATGACATCATTGCTTTTAAAAAAAATTTAAAGAGTCAAAACATCAAATGAATGCGTTTTATGTGTGGCAATTATATGCACTAATTTTGTATGAAAAGTCGTGCTCCCACTAGTACGCACGACGTCATCTCAACGCGACATTCTTTCAAAGTCCCTTATAGACATTTTCCTACCAGAGTTGCCGAGACTCAATTGTGACGCGCAACTCATAGCTGTCTAATTGATGGTAAGTTGGATAAGCAATCAACAACTCTCTAACCGGAGCTTTACTTTTGGAAAAGTACGTGAGAAGAAAATGATTGCGGGCCTTTCAAAAATGTTATAGATGATTTGGTCAGACTCGGTAGACCGAAACTCAGGAAAATGGTCGATATTTTGATCGATCACGCACCCCTGATAAGAAACACACGCACGCTGGGAATACATAAGGAATCTTGTAGATTTTATGAAATGGAGGACGAAACAGCCACCCATTTCCTGATCAAATACGAGACCTTAGCCTACAGAATATAACTATGATACATAGATGATGATGGAGTAATTCCACAGGAAAGTCTAGTCGCCAATCTAGTGGAGCTCATAAGAAGACCCAGATTACAAGATCCGGCAAAAAATGGAGCACAAAAATTCTTACAGGATTGGAAATGTACGTGAGAAGAAAATGATTGCGGGCCTTTCAAAAATGTTAGAGATGATTTGGTCAGACTCGGTAGACCAAAACTCTGGAAAATGGTCGCTATTTTGATCGATCACGCACCCCTGATAAGAAACACACGCACGCTGGGAATACATAAGGAATCTTGTAGATTTTATGAAATGGAGGACGAAACAGCCACCCATTTCCTGATCAAATACGAGACCTTAACCTACAGAATATAACTATGATACATAGATGATGATGGAGTAATTCCACAGGAAAATCTAGTCGCCAATCTAGTGGAGCTCATAAGTAGATCCAGATTACAAGATCCGGTAAAAAATGGAGCACAAAAATCCTTACAGGATTGGAAATGTACGTGAGAAGAAAATGATTGCGGGCCTTTCAAAAATGTTAGAGATGACTTGGTCAGACTCGGTAGACCAAAACTCTGGAAAATGGTCGCTATTTTGATCGATCACGCACCCCTGATAAGAAACACACGCACGCTGGGAATACATAAGGAATCGTGTGGATTTTATGAAATGGAGGACGAAACAGCCACCCATTTCCTGATCAAATACGAGGCCTTAGCCTACAGAATAACCATGATACATAGATGATGATGGAGTAATTCCACAGGAAAATCTAGTCGCCAATCTAGTGGAGCTCATAAAAAGATCCAGATTACAAGATCCGGCAAAAAATGGAGCACAAAAATTCTTACAGGATTGGAAATGTACGTGAGAAGAAAATGATTGCGGGCCTTTCAAAAATGTTATAGATGATTTGGTCAGACTCGGTAGTGTGTGAGCTGTTCTAAGATCAGCTCGAACTAATTCATTCATTCATTCAATTGCGATCAAGCTGCTTCTTTTTGGATACATTTGCGGTGGCATCGAAGTTGTGCAATGACTGATCGAAGAACGACTCATTTTGGACAAGATTTTGTACGTACCTGTTGTGTAACTGATATGACTGTAAGGGTAAGAACATCACCGCCAGATTTGATGATGTCCACAACTTTCTTATGCGTGGCGCCTTCCACATTTTCTCCATTTCTGAAAACAAAAATCACCTCATAAAATTCTCGTTTGGATTAAGGCATAAATACCGTTTTTTCAATGTTTTGTGATATCTAAACAATTAAACAGGAGATGGCATTTCATCAGTTCTTTGCATTAGTATCACCCAAAGACCGATTTCGATGAAACTCGATACTATCAACTTGTAATAAAACTTTATTAAGGCTCAATTACATTGAGCGAGTTTTCAAGCTGCTTGTTGGCGAGTTGGCTAGTGAGATACGGATGATGACACACAAACTTCTCACTCGCTCACTTGCCAACTAGCTAACGAACCACGTATTGTGAATTTGTTGTTGTTTTTCTTTCATTCCCTGTTCTCGTGTTAAGTGTTTAAAATGAGCATTCCATCTACCATCTGCAGTAAATCATTAAAATGGGTACAGTCTAATCTCAAAATATTGCGATAAGTCAAAAGATCTTCGTCCTTCAACTCTTTCAGTTAACTGATCGATGCACCATATTTCCAACGTCTTTCTATCCATGGTTTCACCCACACCCTTCTCTGCCTCAATTTGTGCTTTTCTTTTTTTTAACTCCTTTTTGATAGCATGAGCTAAAATAACGATTCCCGCACGAACCACTTCCGTCGACATTTTGTAGACACTGAAACCAGAAACTACCAAGACGCATCTAGTTCACTAGCAACTATGATGACACACGGCTAGTTTACTAGCTAACAATCCCAAACGCCAGCGAGTAGCGAGTAGGTAAAGTTGACCGGCTTTCAACTTTAGTCGCAGATAGTTTACAATCTGCTACTTGGCTAGTAAACTGATTACACTGAGCGAGTTTACTAGCAACTAGCGAATTCGCCAACAAGCAGCTTGTAAACTCGTTCAATGTAATTGAGCCTTTAGATACTTTATATTCGACTACGCGTGGACTTACACGAAATAAACCGATTTCTTGCCTAATGCCGCGTTCTCACGCGTCAGTTAAAATGTTCATTATGACTGATTCATCAACACTGAACAAGTTATGAACGTGTGAACACCCGTTTCAGTATGACTGAATCATTAATATTTGTTTTCAGTCATTTAGAAAATATTTCTACTTTTGTCATTTATAATGATCAGTATTGCGTCATGAAAGGCAACTGAAACGTGTGAACTCGTGTCGGGTGTCGATATAGTTCATTTTGTTTACTCCTACGTTTTTTAAAATGGTTTTTAAGTGGCGTGATGATTGAACCGTGTGAACGATTTGTTCAGTGAAAAGCATGTCAGCAAAAATGAATCAGTCATAATGAACATTTTAACTGACGCGTGTGAACGCGCCTTTAGTGAGTTTGAAAATTGACTTTGTAAATAGTTGATCTCTAATTATTTAGAGAAATGTTTGTTAATTATATAGAACACTCTTCCATTTAAGTCTCATTAAAAATTAATTACATTTTTTGTTCAGTATTAAAAATTTTCCGTTAGCAATAATTGGAAAAATTTCATTACTCAAATTCTAAAACTCCCATTTTTTATGTGAAACGTTAAAAACCAGCTCGTAAAACGTACCCAATTCAAAGAGTTTCAATTGTAATAATTGCAAATTAATTAATCATAACTAAACGCAGACACCTACTGTACAAACCGATGGTCACATATTTTGGGCGGAACGTATGTTGACATATGATATCCTAGCATTTCAAGCGATGGGGAACCGCAAGCAATAATATAAAACTTCACTGAATCACAATTCCTATTAATTCTGCTATGCCATAAAACAAACCGCGTATGTCTAATTATCCGTATATGTAAAGAGACTAGAAGCTATGTTTTTATAATTCTAGCATCTACCTACGTAAAAACGATTCAAAATTTCAAATTTACACTGCATTTTCTAGTGGGTTATACACACACCGTTTTTCATAAAATGTAGAGACGCAGCACTGCGTTCGCGAGGCTCGTGTGGTAGGAAGGTATCTCGATGGATTTACTCGACCGTGTTGCCTCTTTTTTTTGCAACTCTGGACAGTGTCGTAATTAGGGCGGTGCCCAGGAACAGGGCGCAGACCCTGAAGGGGCGTAGGAATGACCAAGACCAGGACCAAGTTTTAAGATTAGAACATTTTTCAAGGGCGCAGTTATAGAAGCTCGCGCCGGACGCATAAAAGGCTGGGTCACCAACTGGAGGATAATTAAGGTATCTTGTAATTTATTTTTATCCTTGGGATTTGTACGAAACGTCAAAAAAATATGCTTGCAGATAAATTAAAAGAGACTACCTACACACTACAGAAGTGAAACTTCTAGTCTCTTGAGTGCGGGTGCAGCGTTTTTTTAATAGGAGTTTCACTTCATGAGTTACGAAAATTGAACATACGCAGTTTTGCCGTTTGGTCGCAGAATTAAACGCACTGACAAAGGCCACAATATGGTAAACAATGATCACAATTCACAACTGAAACAGTTCCAGTACGGTGTACGCAGTAACATTAATTTCTCCAATAATCATACTTGAACGCGTGTATAAATTAGTCGTGCGACAAAAACAAGTTTTCTATAATTCTTAATATCAATATATACTGTAGAGCAGTGATTCCCAAAGTGGTCTATATCGACCCCCAGGGGTCGACGACAACTTGCAAGTGGTCCATGTCAGCGGGAAAAAGTATTTGGGGCCCATGAAATGAAAATGGGGGTCAACGAAAGTGAATCTCCTAACAAAAAAAGAAACAAACTGGATATCGTTAACCGAAGAGATTTAAGATTAAATCTAACTAAATTGATGCCAAATGTTGAAAATTTATTATTAAAGCATCAGGTTCATCCCTCACACTAAAAGCATTTATTTTTTGCTTAGTTATTTTATGTAACAGAAAGTAAATTTTAATTTGGTTCTTTTAATTTGAATCTAATTAATAAATGTATAAAACTAAACATTTCACTACGGTTATAAAAAATCGTTCAAAGTGAGTAGCACTATACCAGTTGTCAAAAATACATTTGAAATTAATGAATTTGCAAAAGATCAATATCAGATAAGCACGGGATCTACCCAAAACCGAAAAACGTGGCAAGTGGTCTACGAGACAAAAAAGTTTGGGAGCCTCTGCTGTAGAGTATAGATAACATTAAATATATTATAATGCAATCTTGTTTACTGTCGTAATAAGCGATTCTTGTTTTAAGGTAGCTGTTTTTCTTAAAACATCTGCTTTGAAGTTTGTTTATTTTAGAAGAGAATACATATAAAACAAAATAATAACAATACAGTTAAAACTATCTCAAGAACGAAATTCAAGAAAATGAGTAATTTCGTTCGTTAAGACCGGTGATGTCAAAGATACGGCCTGCGGACCGCATCCGGCCCTCAAGCCATCTCTATACGGTCCGCGACCAGAATATATCCAGTGAGGATTTTAGACACCTGACATCAATGACCTTATCAAAAACAAGAGACCTCAGGTGTCTGGATCCTCAAGCTCAAGATAATTTACCCTTTTTATTACCTTTATATGAAAATTGATTTAAACTAAATAAAGATTTTAAATTAGTATACAGTGGTACCTTGCCCCAACATACGAGTTTTTCGAGATACGAGCCGGCGAGCGAGTGATTTTTTGCTTTGAGTTACGAGCGAAATTCGAGATACGAGTTCGGTTTAGCAGGTTTAATGACACTTGCCTAACTCTTTTCCGGAACATTCTGAGAGGGAGGAAGAAACAAATCTCCTTGGACATGTTTTTTTCTAAACGGCCTACAGGTGAAAGCGAGAAAAATGTAGCGAAAAAGACAAAGACCAGTGAGGATATCTAATTTATTTCTTTACATTCTCTTTTTTGTTTTTGTACAATAAATATTTGTCATTTATAAATACGTTTTTATTATTCAAACTGGGATGACATTTTGGGGGTTGGAACGGATTAATGGTAGTTCAATTGTTTTGTATGGGGAAATTTGCTTCGAGATACGAGTAATTCAAGATACGAGCAAGGTTGCGGGCGAGGTACCACTGTATATGTGTTTTAGTTTTTAATTTAGAGTTTGGCCCGCTAACATATCCTAATTCTTACAAATGGCCCTTTAGAAAAATCAGTTTGACACCATTATTGCATTACAGAAAATCGTTTCACATAAAATGCTTACGAGCCTCTCTTGGGTGTCTGGTCTATGTTGCATTTTATGTGGAACGATTTTCTGTAATGTAATAATCATTACAATTTCATGAAAACTCATGCATATAGTGCATTTAAAATGAAATTCACTGTAGGCAAACTTTCAAAATAAAAAAATTTCAAACAAGATGTTTATGAAAACAAATAACAGCTACCTTAAAACAAGAATAGCGAAAACTGCACTCGCTCACAGTTGACATTCATTTCTTTCTTATTAAAAGTGAAAAAAGACTTGCAAACACTATACTTTGTGAACTATGTATCTAAAGGTGGCACTGCACATGGCTATTTGTGTTCGCTATTGGGTGTTTGTTGTATTTGGCAAAATATATGACGTTCAAGACAAACATGCAATAGAGGCAAATACGACAATCCACACATGACAGTCAAATAGCAAACACACAAACGTTTGGCAGCAGAACGCAAGGTTCAAAATTCCAGGAATTTTAGCACTGTTTCATTGTCCCAATTCATTTTCAATAGTCATTGTTCCAGTTCTCGCTCACAGCACAGACACAAATATACTGCACGTCCGTACAGGTACACGGCGCGTGCGCTTCTGATTATGGCCATTGTGTGGACGGTTTATTTGCCGTATTTGCCTATTTGACTCCTTTGATGTGCTTCGAAAAACCGACAAGTGCACGGTAACGCGTATTTGGTATTGGCCTTATTTGTCAAATAGGCAAATAAGGCCAACACTTTGTCAAATAGACCCTCCACACTTGGTAATTGTTTGCCAAATATGCCAAATACACAAAATATACAAATAGCCATGTGAAGTGCCGGCATAAGGAACAATGGAAATGAACACTCAATATCAAGTGGTGATGGTAGACGTTATTAGTGATTACATGATTTATTTAAAATGTATTCATCTATACCAGGGGCGGCCAAATCTTTTGATCGTCGGGCCACATTGCTGATGAAAATTTGACCGTGGGCCAAAAATTTGGAGAGCAAAAAAAATGTTTTTCGTCTGTTGTGGCCCTTGCTATTTACTATTTTTCTAAAAATTTTTTTATGCGCCAAATTATATTGGCAAACTATTTTCGCTCTTAATAATCATTTATAAAATGCTTCGCGGGCCGGACAAAAGTCTACTGCGGGCCGCCATTTGCCCAGGCCTGATCTATACTACTAATCTAAAGAGGTAAAGTTTGTTAGTTTGATGTAGGAACTACTCATCCGATTTCAATTTTTTTTTCACCAATATTTAGAATGAACCTTCAAGGTGAATAGACTATAATATATTATCACGTTACAATAAAAGCATTTGTTGCGGATACCAATTTTGCAACGTAAGTAGACGAAAAAACGGTGGCTATCTACAAATTCGGGCGAAGCCGGACCGGGCAGCTAGTATTTTAATAAACTATTGCACTTTAACTATTTGTCATTTTGTTCAAATTTCACGCAAATTTTGGTTCTGCATAATAAAATTGAGATGAAAAAGTCCCTATTTGCGTTGTACTGTCAACATACCTTAATTTATTATCAATTAATTAGTTTAATTATAAAGGTCGATTTTTAAAACGAGTAAGATATATATTTAAGAAAGTGTGATCAAATATTATCTTTTGATTCATGAAAACAATACTTAACGACGCTTATTGTAGATTAGCGGTCCCGCCCGGTTTCACCCGGATGCAAAAGAACGAATGGGGGGAGGAACATGAGTACGCACATTCATCTTAGTTTACCGAGATGAACGTTGTATCCAAATTTCATGATGATCGGAGTTACCGTTCGAAAGTTTTGTCGGACGGACAAATTTTGAGTTAAATTTTTCATTGATGCTCCGCTCCTATTGGTCGTATCGTGATATTATATAGCCTATAACCTTCCTCGATAAATGGACTATCCAACAAATTATTTTTTTTCAATTCGAACCAGTAGTTCCTGAGATTAGCGCGTTCAACCAAACAAACAAACTCTTCAGCCTTATATATTAGTATAGATTGTAGAATGGTGCCAAGTCGGAATAACGTACAAAACTTTGGAAAAAATCAAAAATAAAAAATCTGACAAAAATGTGTATTTCAGCTTTTTTGTAAAGAATTTATTTATACTCGTAGCTTAGACTGATATTAAATGATTAGAGCATTGTCAAACAAAGAGATTCCTTTGATTCGGATTGGAATCTGGTTAGAGCATTGTCAAACAAAGAGACTCCTTTGATTCGGGTTGGAATCTGGTCGGTATTTGCCGTTCTCTCCGACCAACCTTCCAATATCTTCCGGCCTCTAACATTTGACAATCATTGCCATTAAAGCGGCCACATTACATATTCGTTATTGGAAGGTATTGTGCCAATCTATCTACGTGTGTAGCCCCTGCTTTAGTCGAAAAAGAGTTTTGGATATCCGTCTACACACAGTTTACTTTGGGTTACTGCAGATGCCAACATTGAAATTCCGGTCACTTAATCCTGATTGTTCAAAAAAGTTTTCTCTTTTGTTATTTATAAAACATATAAATAATCAAGTTTTCTTTATTTTTTCAAAATGAATGAATCTTTATATTTTTGGCTACTTGAAGAAGCTTTCGAAAAGGCCTTCCAGATGTCCTTAAGTATCTTTCACTTCTATATATCTTTTTTCTTCTACAAAAATTGTGAAACCATTCATAATTCAAATTTCCCGCCTAACTTTAAATAAAAATGTTAACCGTTCAGGATTTTGGACTTGAAAGCTCTTAAAATTCGGTCAGATCAGGAGTCTGCAACCTGCGGCTCTTAATTGATGTAAAGTTGCGGCTCTCCAGTTCCATACGCAAAAAATAATTATTTTATTATATAAACCCTTAAAAATCATCCAATCGATCCATGATTGAGTACCACGTCTATCTCTCAGTCATTTCCACTCGCGTCTCACCCGCACCGCCCCCGTCGCGACGTGTCGTCCTATATAAGCAAATAGGTACTATAATACTGAAACGAAAATGTTCAGCGGCTCTTTAAAAACTGGGAAATTTTGTAAATTGTAACTTTCGGCTCTTCCGTCTCAAAAGGTTGCCGACCCCTGGGTCAGATGGTCACCCTATCCACATGTGATATTTTTACCACTCAATAATTGAGTAAAGTAAACTATTTAAAATCATTGCATAACGTATTAGGGCATTCGGTGATAATTTCGAAAACATATTTTCTGTTTTAACATGCAAATCAATCTGTATATTATGTATAATTTAGAACAGTAATACGTCAAAATATGTTTACTGTTTTGAAAGCATTAATTAGCTGACCTTTAACTAGTTCAAATAAAACTGTTGAAATGTAATCTAGAATAAAAAAATTATCAATAAATTCACGTTATCTTATTGTAAGAGAAAATTCAAAACACCTAATAAAATAAACGACGATCGTGGTGTAGTTGTGGCGTTCAGCTTTGCATCAGAGGTCCAGATTCTAGCCGCGTGTTTTTCCAGACAAATGTCTACGTAGTTCTTTAACCAACGTATCCTATAAGTTTGAATGTAGGAGGTAATCTCCGAAACTACTCATCCGATTTCATAAACTTTTTCACCAATACAGTGTAAACTACATTTAACGTCACTCGATATAACGACAAACTCCTTAAAACGTCGAAATTACTTAGCTCTAGTTGGTTTACCTTGTTGCTCAAACAATGATAAACTCTAAATAACGACACACCCGCTCTAAATATCGACAACAATACGTCATCATTAAGCAATAACCAGTACTTGTTTGTTAATTTGTTGCTTTGTTGTCGGCATCATGCGTACCGAAGATTCTAAGAAATTCGTTCTTTTGTTTGTTGGGATTATCTTTCATATGTTTAGCTCAGCTACTTATCGATAAGTTATAATATTCTTAGTTGCCCACAAACTTGCTAACTGTGAACATGGCGAGTAAAAGAAAATCTTTGTGTATCGACGAAAAAGTTTTATTAATACGCGCAAAAGAGGCGGAAGAAAAGATAAGTGATGTTGGAAGACGCTTTGGATTCATAGTCGCTCGACCGTATCAACAATATGGATTATTGGAATAATGGATTATTTCTTCTCTCCGTTTAACGACAACTCTCAATAACGCCACAAAGTGCACAGTACCTTATTGAGTGTCGCTATATAGAGTTTACACTGTATTTAGAATGGACCTTCAGGATGTACATAAGCTATTTATTATCGCGTTAAAACAAAAGCGCTTTTCGCGAAGACCAATTTTGCAGCGTATAAGTCGAGTAAAAACGGCGATAATCTACAAATTCGGACGAAGCCGGACCGGGCCGTTAGTTGTACATAAAATGACACTTATCTGGGGACTGGGGCGCGTAGACTTTGCCTTAATTTCTACAATATATGTACGCAAACAATTGTTGTGGGAATTCCTCATTTTCTAATTAACACATTCAGCCTTGACCCTTTGTTCAATTATACAACCGTTAGATCTGTGTCTCGTATCACAAATAGATTGTAAATCCTTAAATAAAAAAAAATTAAGTATTTGCTTGTCTCTACCATCATTGAAATCGCGGATAATTTTTTCAAAAAAAAAAAAAAAAAACTAATATTCTTGGCAGATTGGCGTTTATTGTTTTCCTCTATAAAATAGCTGTTTTACTTGCATGCATGCAAGCATGTAAAATGATTTATTTCGCACTGGTGCTGTAATGACAAACAAAACTGGTTGCTGCACTATATCAATGTTTGTCAGTCTTGTTTTTTTATAACCTACTATATGCATAAGTTTGCTCAAAAGTGAACAGTCAAAAAATTTGAAAATGAAATAATGTAAAAAGCAGTTATTTTAAAGAAGGCATCTATGTGCAAAAAATATCTATCTAATATATAAAATTCTCGTGTCACAGTTTTTGTTGCCATACTCCTCCGAAACGGCTTGACCGATTTTGATGAAATTTTTTGTGCTTATCCGGTATCTATGAGAATTGGCCAACATCTATTTTTCATCCCCCTAAATGTTAGGGGTAGTCCACCCCTAAATATTTTTTTTTATTTTTTAGACAAAATTTTTAATTTCTATTTTTTTATGATACAACATACAAAAATACATACAATCCTCAATTTTCACCCTTCTACGATCAACCCTTATTTTTTAATAGCCATTTTAGTAATTTAATCATTTTTCCTCTCCGGTCGAAAACTGATCAATCGTCATTTAATTAGTTATCCCCGCCAGATGTCTACAGGTGTCACTTCGCCAACATCTATTTTTCATCCCCCTAAATGTTAGGGGTAGTCCACCCCTAAATTTTTTTTCTTCCTTCCCCATTCGTTCTTTTGCACCCGGGTGAAACCGGGCGGGACCGCTAGTATATATATAAAATTCCCGTGTCACAATTTTGGCCGCGGTAATCTCCGAAACCACTGAACAGATTTTATTGAAATTTTGTAAATGTGTCTGGCTTGGTGCAACTTGGGCTATAGGATAGTTTTTATTAATTTTTTTTACAAAATTACGGTATTTTCTCAAAAAACATTTTTATTTGCTTTTGAGGCACATAGCGCCATCTATCTGTTAGAACTCGCAATTTGCTCAATGGTATTATTAATTCTACGTCACATGTGTTTCATAGACAAACAATAAACACAGAAGCAAATACACAACTGTTTAAGTAACAATTAGCGACATCTGTACATCGACACTAAACCTCAATCGTTCTGTCATCTAATAGAAAAAACTGCAGGTAGTGATAGCAGCGCCAGAAAACGGTTCATTTCGAACATGATTTCGAAACACAGCAGGCATAGGAAGCTAGGTTTCCTGATTTAGTATCAAATAGCGATATCTGTTAGAAATTTGCTCAAAGCTATTTTCAATAGCAAATCTAATAGCTACAATTAATTCCACGTCACATGTGTTTCATAGCAAACAATACGACGTAAAAACAACGCATGTGTTTAGTTTTTTGTGTATCATTGTTTTACCGAGTCCGCTATAATTCTATAAAAAAATTTAAAAAAGTCCGATACCTCATAATAATGTCAATGTTTAATAGGTAAACCACAAATCCGGGCGAAGCCGGACCGGGCCGCTAATAGTTTGTAATATCCCTCGTGTGACTGTTAAAACTTCCTGGTTTTAAACACAATGCGGTCACTCGTGCGTAATATAATACCATCGTAAAAAATAGTATCTTAAATATAGGTATAAATATTTGTCAAATAAAACATCGCGATTTTTTTCGTGTAGCATGAATAATTTAATTCAATTTAAACCAATTACATATACCTACATCATCTACAAAAGAGACATATGGTAATAATTTATAGGTACATGCTAAAAATTAATAAACAACTAGCGCGATATTCTAGCGGATTAACACCACAATTTTCTAATAAAGTTTCATTTTATTTTTTGACGTGATAACGTCTTATAAATTGATGAAACACCGGCTGCACGCACGAAAAAGAGTAACGTTCCGCAAGCGAGAGCGCGATATAAGCGATAGTCTCTCTTTTCTCGCGTGACGTCAGAGAATAGTGTGCGTTCAACATTTTTTTCGGCTGTTCCAGCGAAAGCTACATCTGACAGATGGCCAGATAAATTATACGGTTTGTTAACAAATATATAATATATATAAATTCTTTTAAATGTCTTTTATAATTGCTTAAAAATATGTATTTTGCTTTGGTTGATCAAATTATTAGTCGGTAAAAATATAGTTTGACAGCTACTAAAATTTAGGTTATGTATTATTAAATATGATATTCGAGCGGAATACGTTATCACGTAAAACTATCGTCCGTAAACCGACTTTACAGACAACCAATTTTTTTGTCTGTTTTGAATTGATCATTCTATTTCTATAATTTATATATAAACTATAAATTCTCAATAAAAAACCACTTTTTCAAAGTCGGGCATACCCGTTTTATATGTTTGATTGCTCTCAGCATAATTTTATACGATACGCAAAAATACCCGTTTCGCAAAGATCCTTTCAACTACACAACCTAAAGTTGACGAATTTTAAATTGTCCTCAGATATCAATAATATTGATCTATTGGCAATAAAAAACACTTATCGTCTGAGCCCTGAGGTTTTTTTTATACTAGTTGGACACTTCGGTTAAGGAAATCGGTTCTTTAACCAGCAAAAAATATACTTTACTAAAAATTTATCAAAATTATCACGGTATTGAATTTGTGTTAAAACGGGATTTGTTGTACAGAAAAAAATTATAATAAAACTTAAAATTTAAACAAATGAACATTGGTGACAAAACGGTGGACATTGCATTTTGACAGGTGTCAAATTTTTTAATGATTTTTTGTACCTAATATTAAAACCTAACAATACGATGTACTATTCAGTGTACGTCTGAATCATATTTTATTTTCAAATTATTAATATTTGTTTAATAAAAATAAACACTAATTGCGGGTAACCTCGTTAATGACAAAATTTTCCATACATAAAAATTAAACAAAAGTTCAACTGCCTAACGTAGTAGCCTAAAACCTCAATCGCTTATCAGTGACCCAAAACTAATTCTTATTACAGTCTTCTAGAAACAAAAAAAATATTTTCAATTTCGAATATAGCTACATAGAATAACTGAGAGGAGAGCGACAAAAAATCAATAGCGTTAACTGTTATAGCCGTAATAAATGGACATTTTGAAAGCACTTTTACGTTACTCTGAATTAATTACATTTAGATAGTCACTTATATGATAATAAAAATATATAAAAAAACTTACACTTCTAATATTCTATCACCTTTCCGTATTCCAGCTTGTTCGGCAGCACCATTATCTAACACAGCACTAACATGCTGTAAAGGGGCGTACAGTTCACCGTTTATACTTCTTAATTGACCCCCTTCACTCACTTGACCACGAACATTAAAACCAAAACCCGTTTCTGTTTTGTTTATTGTCACCACCCTCGGTCCACCGTGCGCCACTTTTATATTATTCTTATTCCCACTTATCATTTGTTTGTTGTCGTCTTGTCTTGTGTCAGCCATCTTTTGTTTCACAAATTGACAAGTCGAAATCGCACTGATGATAACCATTGCAATAGTATATTCTACAAAAGTTCTGTGTTACGTAACGTCATAAACGTCAGTACACACGTCATTAGGTTGATTTAAACTTAACTGGCGGCACAGATTTCACGATTTTCTTTTGTTACTGTCCAAGGAAAAAGCTGAGTGTAGCTCTGATTATGTGTACGCATGAAATCATAAACAAAATTTTTGTTGTAAAGATTTATTTCAATTGTTCGCAATAGTTTTTCATGTTTTTATTTTTGAATAAGAATAACATTACCCTGTAGTCAAGAAACCGTTCTGATCAGTTTAATAATTGCGAAAAAAATAATTTCACATACACATTGTTTCCAATCTTTTAAAAAATATATCCGTCATGACGGAAAGAAATATTTAAAGAGACTGTATTTTAATTACGATTTTTCTCACAAGAGCGCATAGTACACGCTTTTACATGATTTCTCAAGAGTTTTCGTGCTGCCATCTGCTGACGATTTTAACAATTTTAATATACTTTTTTTCAAATTCAACATTTTATTATAGCAAAATTCCGCACATGCGCATAGTTACATTACCCAAGTGAACATTTATCAAAAAAGAATTAAAAAAAAACTGTAGGATCACATTTGAAGGAAAAAAACACTTTGAGATAACTGCGCAATGAATAAATCAATCAGCCGATTAAACTATCCGATAATAATTACAACAGGGCTATTTGGAAAAACACGCATGAAGTCCACCGATTTTATTTCCTTTCACGCGCGCTTGTTCATATCGCCTTGTCTATAGCACTGCTGTCATTATTGGATATTTGGATGATTCGCTGACCTTTTCTTGTCTTTACATTTGTCCGTTATGCTTTTAACCTAATTGAAATCGCTGATTACTGAAAGTAAAAAGTTAATATCATAAACGGTGCTTACTTGGGAAAGTTAGGATTATCGAGACGTGATGATTTGTCGGGTAGAAATAAAAGTATATCGGCATTCTTTTAAAATGTTTAATAATTGAAAACTTTTAAAGCATAGGAACAATCATGCAATCAAAATACATTTTTTTATTTATTCCAGAGCTCTTGGTTATACTGCAATAATATAATTATAAATTTCAGTCCGGGCTATTGTGTAATTAAAATTATTTTGTTTGCAATTATTGTGAGGTATACATTATTCCTGTGGTCTATTGTGTCAGTGATATTCATACTAAAACTCTCAAAAAAGTATTTAATTTTAATTACAAAAAAATATGCTACTGAAAATTAAGTTACATCAATAGAGCATGTTTACATAATTGGTTTTATCTTGTTTATAAAAAGTTTATTTACTATTTAAATAATTAAATAGTTATAATTTTTTAATATGTTGAATATCAGTATAATGTTTAGGTTTGAGGTTAACAAAAGAACACGCATTTTTGAAATAACAAAAGAAAACTACCCTAGTTAATGGTCACAATTTTCAGTTGTAAAATTCGTCTACAAACCACTTTAAAAAGTACGTCATCAAGTCTGCATTAAGTAGTAAAGAAATAAGAAACAGGAATTTGGCCTTGTATCTGTTTTATTAACTGATTTTTTTTTGTTAGAAACAAAGTAAATAAACATGAATAACTGTCAATGTACTTACTAAAAAATCATACCAATAAAAGAATACAAAAACGTAAAAATCGGCAACTACAAAAAAATTAAATTTACTAAAGGATCATTAATTAACACTATTATTGTTATTGTATCCTTTTTACAGACAAGTTTATCCTTGAGATTCTCTTTTTCCTATCACTTTAGTCATATTCTCAATGCAAGCATTTAGAAAGGACTTGGTAAACACTGAATAACGAAAATTAAACGATGTGATATTCAACACATTACTAAATAAAAATCATTGTCTTCCAGATTATTCTATTTTCGGAAATTTGAAAAGAAAACACCAAAATAAAACTAAATGTTAAATTATTCACATTTACATCAATAAAATATCAAGCTGTCTTTTTTCAGTAACATGAAATATTGAAGCTCTTTTCTGAAAGTCAATGTAAGCGAATCATTTGTGAATTTATACATATTATAGAATGTGCTGTAAGTCCTGTTATTATAAAATCACTTTACGATTTGTATTGCTTTAAACTAAATTTATATTACCCATAGATTAAATTAAGATGTATTCATTCGGAGTCAGTCAAACAAATTTTATTCAATATTGTAAGTGCACTGTGATTGTTTTCCCACGTTGTGAAAAAGAATGTTTTCTGGTACTACAGATTTGCATATTTTATCTATGCTATCATGCACGGTCTAACAGCGCAGACTGAAAGCTGGTGGATTATAGATGCTTGACAGCTGAAGTAGTGTCGGATTTTAGCCAATGGCCACCAAACCCGGACTTGGTGCGGCCAATTTTTAGAATTTTAAAAGAAAATACTTCAATAATTATTACTTCTCAAAGCACATCTCTCGTTTGAACTTTTCAATTTTATCAAAATATTCTCCCCGCACAAGGCTCAGGCCAATGATAGCTTCCGAAATTCCTGTCACAAAACACCCACTTGTGTGTTTTGTGATTTTCGTTCCGATTTTCCTGCTACGAAGTCTGGTTACCTTAACGATGTCCAATTTCCATTGAATAAATTAATCATCTATTATTATTTTTTAGGTGAAGTTTAGTCTCCTTTCTCCCGCCTATCAGATTTTTTGTGTCTAATTAAAGCCGACGAAACACCTATCAATATTTTAAAAATGTTGGCCCATAGCATCTCAAGAGGAAACCATTGGCTGTAATTTGAGATCAATTCGAAACCCAAAGGAATGGTGAGACCTCTGGTGAGAAATGCACCGAACTGTCCTAAGGGGGATTTTTGACAGGTAAAGATCGATTTAGAAAAGCATGATGGAGGCCAACCTAGCCTCCATCATTCTTTTCTAAATCAATGTTTACCTTATGCCCCCCCAGAGGACAGTTCGGCACATTTCTCACCAGACGTCTCACCATTCCTTTGGGTTCCGAATCCGTTCAAAAATAAGATCAGAAGAGTGTCAAACCTGAGCGTCTATTTTTCACTGAAGCGGCAAATTACTAAACACTGACTAACCCATGCTTGATGTTTTTGGATATAAAACACTTTTTTTGAATTTGTTGTCTGACTGATAATGAACAAATACGTATCCTTGTGTCTATACGGAAAATATAAATCTATTTTTATGACACAGTATATTTTTAATATTGTGTTTGTACATAAAATGATCTGTTAGGTAATTGCAAGACTTGAAACACCTATGCATAATATATTTCAATCATATTCAATATGATTTTACTGTGACATAAAATCTATTTGACAATAATGATAAATATTTTTAATGTTCCTCACTGACGTGACAAAAAAAAGTTCGTATTTTAAATTAAAAAGTTGAAATAAAAATAACTGCTAACACAAAATCTACAATACAGTCAGTTTTATTTTGATATTGTATCAGAGAAAATATATACATAAAAATACTCACTGCCAAAGTTGCATAAATTATATTGGAACCAAATTTCAGATAGATGCAGTGGTGTCATGGAGGCTAATACAGTCGACTCTATTGTTTTGCGTGCCAATCAAACCAAGATTAGAAAAATTTGCTTCCCTAAGCCATAATTTTGTCGTACTCTCCTCTACCCCTATTCCTAATTCTGATTTGCACCCAATGTATTTCGGATCTATTCGATGATTTTTTTGTAGGTATGTATTTATGTCAGTGATTTGGCAGTGGCGGAGTTAGTTTGATTATTGCTTTGTTCGAAAATATAGGGACCGGCAGTTTTGAACACATGGACACAGTTCAAAGAACAATAAACATTTCAGAAAAACTCTTATTTAATAATCAACACCGCACATGTAACAATCTTTTCCCATAAAATTTACCTGTAGTGAATTTCTGCAAAACCATAGAGTCGGCTTTATAATATTACAATATTTATAACTGATTAACAATAAAATAATGAGTATAGTTATAAATAACCGAACTTACATGGCAGAATAGGAGCTGACAGCAAAAAGTATACTAAAAATGACAGCACTAAATCGTGTTCTAAACTGTTTTTATGACCTTGGATTATCATTTGTCAAAAGTATACGTTTATATAAAGGTGGCACTTCACATGGCTATTTGTGTTCGCTATTGGGTGTTTGTTGTATTTGGCAAAATATAATATGACGTTCAAGACAAACATGCAAATAGAGGCAAATACGACCATCCACACATGGCAGTCAAATAGCAAACACACAAACATTTGGCAGCAGAACGCAAGGCTCAAAATTCCAGGAATTTTAGCACTGTTTCATTGTCCCAATTCATTTTCAATAGTAATTGTTCCAGTTCTCGCTCACAGCACAGACACAAAAATACTGCACGTCCGTACAGGTTCACGGCGCGTGCGCTTCTAAATATAGCCATTGTGTGGACGGTTTATTTGCCGTATTTGCCTATTTGACTCCTTTGATGTGCTTCGAAAAACCGACAAGCGCACGGTAACGCGTGTTTGGTATTGGCCTTATTTGTCAAATAGGCAAATAAGGCCAACACTTTGTCAAATAGACCCTCCACACTTGGTAATTGTTTGCCAAATATGCCAAATACAAATAGCCATGTGAAGTGCCGGCATAAAATAGCATCTTAGCACGGTGCTGGTGCTTATATTTAGATTTGCTTTATTCTATAATCAGCACAATGGGCAAAAAAAATGACCATGACAACACCACAAAGACGCCAATGGGTATCTAAAATTGAATAAATTAACTAGACACTAATCAATCTATGATAAGCTAGTTTTATGTACTATTTTAGTTTGGCTACAGCTTTCCACATTGAAAAATTTAAAGTAGTTCCCATTGGCTGCACAAATCCGTCATCTTCAAGGGTTCCATTCGATCAGTCTAAATTTTCAGATCAACCAAAATTAAGCCCTGAACTTCCGATAACATTTTTATATAAAAATAAAATTCAAGCATTCAGGACTCCATAAAAATTGAGAAGCTGTACTTTTATGTCACGAAATAAAAGTAAAATTACATATCGATAAAAATAATAGCTTGTTTAGTACTTATCGAGGAAAATATTTTATCTTGTACTGAAAATCAATATATAGACATAAATGACTTCAATCATTGTTCGTACTTTATTAATGAAATATTTTTTATTAAAAAAATCAAAACAAATTACATAAAAATACTATAAAACAAAAGAGACAAATCAATAAAAGTCAATTAGATTTTGTGCACAAAATTCTACATCGTAATTTCCTTCTATTAATAATACAGTTATTATTGTAGAAATAAAAATGAAAAGAAAATTTCACTATAAAAATCAGAAACTAAAAATAAAACATAATTGTGATAGTAAAACACCTAGTTATAATAATAATAATAATAATACAATGTTTTCACAGTTTCTTAAGAGTTTCTAAATTAATATTTAGGCCCTAAAATCAATGTGTAACAGACTGTTTATTTATATATTTTTATTTTTTATTAACTACTACAAATAATTATTATTTATTTATTTATACATCAACAATATTGTTCTCTTGTGTGAAATATTAAGTTCCTGTACTCACAACATTATTATTAATTTTATTTTTGCTTTTAATATCTTAGGTTTGTCGCGATTAATCCTTTTGTTAATTCTACACATTTCCAAAAATGTCATGACTAAGAGATCATGATAAATGATTACCTCTGGCTTTTCGCTTCTCTTTGCCAGTCGCATGTTACTTCCTAAACACTTTTTGTAATTAGACTTATAAAATTAATTTTGTCCACATAGGTAATTGTTCGATTTTTGTATGCTTATCCTAAAAATGTGCACTACTTTTAACACTTCCTCTTCATTTATGTAATCTTCTACACATCGTCCGAACAAAACTTATCACATTTTTATTTTGTAAAAACAAGATTTTATCATACGAATATCCAATTATTAAAATAGAAAGAAAAGAGAGTTTTTAATGCCTAGTCACGTTTTTTTTTTAAATTATGTTAACCAAAACTTAATACAAAACTTCATACACTGTTGCTTTCTTGTCACCCGATCCAGTTACAATGTATTTGTCATCTGCAGAAATGTCACAGCTTAAAACGCTTGAAGATTCTTTAGACTGAAAAAAAAGGTAAAAACAAAAATTAGCACAAAACAAATTGTGGTCATTCAAAGCGATTTCAAAACAATTGAGAAATATTAAAATACGGCAAAGGATCTATCACGGCCAGTTTACCGTTTTTCTGGGCTAACCAGGCACCACTGTTTGTTCGCTACGTATCATCAGTGAAGATAATTTTCAAAACTTTGATTAACTTCTGATTAGAATTCTTCAATAAATAAAATTTTTCAGACAAATATATTAACAAAAAAATTGGTTGTCTGTAAAGTCGGTTTACGGACGATAGTTTTACGTGATAACGTATTCCGCTATTTAATAATACATAACCTAAATTTTAGTAGCTGTCAAACTTGGGCCGAAGCATACTGCGCTCTCGCTTGCACGCGCAGGGTCAGGCGGAACGTTACACTTTTTCGTGCGTGCAGCTGGTGTTTCATCAATTTATAAGACGTTATCACGTCAAAATAATAATTTAATACATTAAAGTTTCGGTCCGGATTTTGACCTTCTTCAGAACTGATCTAAAAAATATAAAAATTGGAAACTAATTATTAATCAATTTTTATATTTTTTAAATCAGTTCTGAAGAAGATACAAATCCGGACTGAAACGTTAATGTATTAATTATTATTTTTTTGTTAATATATTTGTCTGAAAAATTAGTCGATAATTTAATTGATTGAAGATAATTTTCACCCCGTTAAAAAGAAACTTTAAAATACTCTTAAATTCTGATACAGCAAACTAACTTCTAGTACAGCACGTTTTTATTATCGATCATATAGATTACGAAAGTCTATTTTTTTCTCCTTTTGGAAACTTTGTCTTTGTAAACGCGGTTCAGTTTTCTACCCTCTGCGGTTCGGATGAAGACCGCGGTCCGCCTGTTGCCGATCCTTGCTTTATACTAACGAAACTTCATAAAATTTTAATGATCAATAAATGAGACAAAATCGAATTAACTTCAACATTATTACAGAAAATGTTATTAGTACATTTAATGTGCTCTTATCTCATTTGATGATCATTAAAATTTTATGAAGCTCCGTATTATGAGCGTAAAAGTCTTTTTCACAATCTACCGATATTACGGATCTGTATTCAAATTTTCATATAACGATCCAAAAATGTTATATATTTTAGGTGCTGATTAACAAAATTATCGACCAATTTTTCAGACAATATATTAACAAAAAATATCAATAATACATTAAACGATTAACGTTTCGATCCGGATTTGGATCTTCTTCAGAACGGATCTAAAAATATAAAAAATAATTAAGAATATCCAAATCCGGATCGAAACGTTAATCGTTTAATGTATTATTGATATTTTTTGTTAATATATTGTCTGAAAAATTGGTCGATAATTTTATTTATTGAAGAGTTCTAATCAGACGTTAATCAAAGATTTGGTTAGTTAATTTAGTTTAATGTCTGACAAAACGAAACACTTGATCGAAAAGAATATTATTTAGCTGTTGGTGACACAATGTGATCGATACAGGGGAAGATTTGATTATTCCAATCATACTTTCTCCAATTCTCAAATTACTGCCTACGAAATGGATGTTTGTAATAGATAAATCATGCAAACATAAAACAAACAACGATATTGTTACAACGTTACTCTTCAACTATCATCTATTAATGGAAGAATTTATTGAAGATATCTTACCTGGAATATACTAGCTCCATATGGAGTTCTCCACGCATTGAGTAAATTATCTTTCCCAGTTGAAACGAACCATTTTCCGCAAGCTGCAAATCGTAAGCTTAAAACGCAGCTTTCGTGTAAATGAAGTTGATATTTGTCAGGTTTAGCTGCGTGCAGGACTTCGACGTTCGAATTTTCCATACCGACTGCGAGCCATTCACCTGTCGGACAATATCCCAGGGAGAATATTTGCGAACTAAAATCATGCTGTTGCAGCTGTCTGCCTTCTCTCAGATCCCAACTCCTGACGGTGTTATCGAGACCGCCAGTCCATAATTTAGTACCGTCGGCTGAAATATCGATACACGACGCACCGTCCGTATGACCTTGGAACTGACGGACGAGAGTTTGGTTGTGCAAATCCCATACTGCAATATTTCCATCGGAACAACAACTAAAGCAAACTTTCGAATCCGGACTAATAGCTAATGCGTAGCAAGCCGGTGCACTCGAAGTAAGTTCGGCTTTAATTCGAGGCGTCGGCGATGCTAAATCCCAGATTGATAAGTTACTGGCTTCTCCGCCCACTATTAAAGTTCTACCGTCCGGTAATAATTTCACTGAGCGAATATAATTATCTCTTTGCAAACAATCAAGCTGAGACACTGGACTTTTAGAACCGGGTTGACTTATATCCCAAACTTTTACACAACCCTTGCCACCCGTATAAACGTATTTTGTCGGATTGGAGATGGTGACCGCACACACTACTTCGCCGTGACTCAACGTATTGATCTGACGGGCGTGTTTCGGAATTCCTGGTCCGATTAAAGCGTCCGGCGGAAACGGCACCGGCTGCATTTGACCCTCAGCACTCACGTGGAATGAATAGGCTCTGCAAAAAAAATCAAATATGTATTAAACAACATTACAAAACAAAAAAAAAATTGGTTGTCTGTAAAGTCGGTTTACGGACGATAGTTTTACGTGATAACGTATTCCGCTCGAATATCATATTTAATAATACATAACCTAAACTTTAGTAGCTGTCAAACTATATTTTTACCGACTCTCTATCGCTTATACTGTGCTCTCGCTTGCACGCACAGGGTCAGGCGGAACGTTACACTTTTTCGTGCGTACAGCTGATGTTTCATCAATTTATAAGACGTTATCACGTCAAAAAAATAGCAAGATATGATTTATGCCGATGTTCTGAAAGGATAAATGATCGATTTATGAATGGTTACTATTCGGTTACAGAAGTTAGGCATTAATTTAAGAAGAAATTAAATTTACGAACATGTCTGAGTCTTCAAGAAGTTTTTGCTGAACATAATGATTAGAGCTGTAAAAGTAACGAGAAATTGTGTACCCGTATGTATTCGTTACTTAAAGAACCAGTACCCGTTACTTTTGTATCGTTACGTTACTCGTTACTTTTAATACGACATACAATTACAATCGTGGACTAACAGCATCAAGCATGTACCTACCATCGCATCGAGGCGCGTCGCATACGTTCGTATAACGTATAACCGCATCAAACGAGTCGAACTGACATGGATACGACAAATGCGAGTAACGAAATGAATTTGTAAGTAACAATTCGTTACTTCGAGTCAGACGATGTACCCGTTACTCAGCAACGAATACATACGGTTTGTTACAACTCTAATAATGATTTAAATCAGGAGTGTCAGACTGATTTTTATAAAGGACCATTTATAAGATTTAGTGTGTGTTAGCAGGCCAGACTCGAAATTAAAAATTAAAACACATACCAAATTAAAATATTTAGTTTAAATCAATTTTCATATAAAGATAATAAAAACGGTAAAATATCTTGAGCTTGAGAATTCAGACACTTGAGGTCTCTTGTTTTTGATAAGCTCATTGATGTCAGGTCTTCCTTGGATAGATTCTGGTTGCGGGCCGTATTGAGATGGCTTGAGGGCCCTATCTTTGACAACACTGATTTAAATAATCAAATATATCGTTACTACCCAAAACTTAAGGTCGCTTTTCGCGGTGACGCGACAGTCTTTCGATGTACATATTATATCAAACAAAACCTCTCCCATCAGTAATTCCAAGACGCGAAAGTTTTAGATGTCCCATCGCTAAGAAGTTGCTTTCTATTCGATCAGGCCCGTTGCCATGTACGGGCGATGACCGTACTAGCGATTTGTTTGCCCGTACTAGCAAGTCGCTTGTATGATTTTCAGTTTTCATTCATTTCGATTAATAGGCCGCAGCGCATTTCAATGGACCATGCTCGCATGGCTGATCTTGTATACTTGGCTTTTGAAAAACGTCGCACAAATGCATTAAGTATGGATAAGCTTCTCCGAAAATTTAATGATCAAAAAAATCGTAAACTGCCATTGTATTAGATTTGCTCGAATCGATATTTTCAGTTAATTTCTCAATAAATATAATTTATAGCGATATATACCTAGTATAGAAGTTTTTTTACAATCACACTTATTGAAACATTTGTTGTTATATATAATCACGCCCGTACTTCGTTCTTATTTGCCCGTACTATGATTTGGACCTGGCGTCAAAGTCACGTATTATTAGTAAGTAAGCCTACCCGTTCTAGATATACAGTGGAATCTCGATAACTCGAATTTCAAGGCAAATATTAAAAAGTTCGAGTCTAGAAGTTTTCGACTTAACAAGAATTTCGAAATATAAAGTATTTAATTGCTAAAATTTCGACTTAGAAAGGCACAATTTTTAAGTACAAAAGAACCAAACATTCCTTTTAGATTTTAGTACTATGAGTTCGGGAAATTCCAAGTAATGCGTCATTAACGGAGTCTGATTTTTAAAGTTCGAGTTATACAGTATCAATACGCACTATCAATACCTCACAGGGAAATACATTTTGTTCGAGTTACAAAGTCTAAATAAGTCGAGATACCGCGTATTTAGAGGTTCAAGGAAATGACAATTTTTTTCGACTTACTGAGAATTACAATTTAACGAGGTTCGAGTTATCCATATCCCACTGTATGATAAAGGGAAGTCAAATCAACTCCCATGCTTTTTCATCATTATGAAAAAAGACTTACTCTTTCAAAACTTTTCTATGCACAAATGAAGACCTGAAGTAAATAATGGACTAAGTGCCATTTTTGAAATTTTTGAGTTAACACCCGATTATGACGTATGTGCCAGCCCAGATGTAGTGTATATTGCTCTAAGTGCCAGCTCTACTCTGCTAGTTCAGACAGCTGCTAACAGAATGCGCCAGCTTTAAGTGCCATGCAGCCCAACGTAAATTATGATCTATGTGCCTCGCGCCAAAACTCATTTAATTGAGGTAAAATACAATATTTCAATTTTCGGCACTTAGATAACCAAAAAATACATATGGCACTTAAGTCGTTATTTACATTTGATAAAATGGACATTGATCTGTTTTGATTTACTGACTTTAAAACTATAAAACTAATAATTGGATTACATTTTAATAAAGATATCACTTTTACAATGACTATTAGGCTGGTTTTATATAATTTTTTCAATTTAAAGTTTTTATGACTAAAAAAAGTCGCATTCAGAATAAAAACATCATTATCTCAAAACTTTGAAAATGGCACTTAGCGCATTATTTATTTCAGGTCTTCAAATTGTTACCGATGTGCAAAAAATAATACTGTATTTCACTTACGGTTTTCCACCAGGTATCCCAGCTAATCCCGGACCTCCTAAAGGAGCTCGCATTTGAGAATGCGGATCATATCCAACTTGTAGCGGAGGTCTTGGGAAACTATTTAAGGCTGGAGGTAAATTGTTGTGCAGAGCACCGTATGCACCCGCTGCTGCTTGTAACTCGTGTGGACCTGCACCTGAAAACAGTAAACTCTGAAATTTTCGACAAAAATATACAATCATTGCATTCATAACTAATTACGCACGCATCCCTGTTCGAATAATTTACATTGACCGTCCGCCATCTGCCCATCATTTCAGTGAACCATGCTTTGCGAAGCGTCTCGTTAAAAAATCGAGGAAGAAGCATGATATGTGTTAGTAGATCAAGTGTAAATGTTTACATCAAATTATTAAATTGAAAAGTGAGAACTGTTAGCTGATTACACAACGCTGATTTCATGCGGTTTATTTTTCAAATTTGACGTTTGCATGTAGAAAGCAACAAAGTTAACCTGATCACTACAGCTTGGATCAATGATTCTGCCACATTGTACAAAGTGACCAGTATTCGCGATTACTCTCCCTTCAATATAATAACGTTTTAAAGAATTAGTATCTCCCCAATGATAAATTTATTCCTTGGAAATATTCATCTTGAATAAAATATCGAAACCTCGTATACTGTCAATGCAAACGCTTCGCATAGGGCAGCCATATTGAATATTTTAAAATGGGCTCCGTTTCCACGTAAAATCCCAATAAAGTATTTTAACCGCCCGCTTTTTTTAAATTCAGCAACTTTCAGTATTATCTGGATTAATACGCAGAGATCATTTTTAATATTAACTGGCCATCCAACTGATATTTTTACCAGTTCTCCGATGAGAACCATTATTGAAGTGAAAACTTCTTTAGCGGCGCTGTACACTTTTTTTTGTAATGGGTAAAAAATGTTAAACTCGCGTCAGGAAAAGTAAGAACTGGGTGAGACTCTCTAAGTGATAGTAATTGCCAGATACTTTTTATACGTTAGACATCTGGCGTTGAAATATCGTACATAAAAATGCAATCTATGATACAAACCAGTTTATTTACAAAACTTCTTTAACGATGTTGTACACTTTTTTTGTAATGCGGGTAAAAAATGTTAAGCTCGCGTCAGGTCAGTAAGAACTGGGTGAGACTCTCTAAGTGATAGTAATTGCCAGATACTCTTAATACAACGTTAGACATCTAGCGTTGAAATATCGTACATAAAAATGCAATCTATGATACAAACCATTTTATTTACAAGTGTTGCCAATAAATAAACAATGCTTCTAAATGCAAAACATTAAGACGTTAATATTCAAGTTTTCACTTCTGCCGGCACTCCCGGAGTGCAACCCGTCTTTTTTTTATATTTTGAACTGATTACATTACCTGCTAGGTAGTGCGGGTACTGTCCAAAAGTGGGTGGAGGTTTAACAACTGGTTTCAACCCGCTCCCACCGGCTGCCGATCCAGCTGATCCTCCCGAAGTCGGCGTAACCGATTTTGAAACAGGCGTTGTTGGTTTATCGACTCCATCCAATTTCTTGGTTGATGGTGTCGATGCGTTACTTGAGGTACCCGATCTGGGACTGTGTGGACCACCGGTCACGTGTTCCTTTTTTGATACTGCGCCAAGTTTATCCAGACCGTTTTCACGCGGTGACGCGGTTCCATTTGGTGGAGATACAGGATCCTCCGATGCGTCGTCAACGACCAAATCTTGGTCGCTCTTTTCACCGTCACTTTGCTGAAACAAACAAAATATATATTATTATTCTTATATAGGCTGTGTGCACGAAGCCTACTAGCGCCGCTAGTGGGTAATAGAGAATTATTGAACTCGCTTTTTATGGAAATCGCGACATGCTTCTATGGTGATAGGTCAAAAACTTTAGTTGGCCATGATGTGTAAAAAAAATAAGGAAAACTGCTGTTAATTTTATTAACCGACTTCAACAAAAAGGAGGAGGTTCTATGTTCGTCTGTACATTTTTTTTATGTATGTTCACCGATTTCTCCGTCAATTATGGACCGATTTTCAATTTTTTTTTTATTCGAAAGAGTGCACCTCAGAGGTGGTCCCATCGGAACCAAGTCAGGATCTGATGGTGGAATCCGGAGAAATCGAGGGAAACTCTCAAATTTCAAAGTCACGCATAATGTTTTTTATGTATGTTCACCGATTTTTAGTGTTAGATTAACACTAAAAAGAGAAAAATAAAATATTTTTAACAAGAAAATTGAACCGACTTCACACTAAAAAGTAAAAAATAATTGCGTATTGAAATGTTTTGGAGTCGGTGTAGTTCTCGGAATAGATTTCATTTTGGCTGACACCGACTCCAAAACATTTCAATACGCAATTATTTTTTACTTTTTAGTGTGAAGTCGATTCAATTTTTTTGTTAAAAATATTTTATTTACCATAAAATTCAGATTGTAATTCAGGTTGTTTTTGAAAAAGCACGAAACACGTGTTTATTTGTTGACAGAATTGATACATCTATCCTGTATGATTTCTCCATGCAAATTTTGAACCCCTGTTACACCCTTTTAGGGGTTGAATTTTCAAAAATCTATTCTTAGCGGATGCCTACACGTCATAATAACTATCTGTGTGCCAAATTTCAGCTCAATCCGTCCAGTGGTTTGAGCTGTGCGTTGATAGAGCAGTCGGTCACGGTTTCCTTTTAAATATTTAGAAGATTTATTTATATATGTGTATAGATTTGGGCTAATAGGTAATCACAGTGGTTGATGCCGAACTAATGAGCTGAGGTCATCAGCGTCGTCGATTTCTTGAACTGCCAGTACGAATGTATATAAAACTGTGCTGAGTGCAAGGTATTCCCCGGTTTGACATTTTACAGTACGCGCCCGTCGCATTCCAATTGTCACGTTGCATGTACATTGCAGACGACAGTAATCGTTTGTTAATGCTTTGTTTAAACTGAATATAAATTGCGAAACCAATTCGCTAACAGCAGTTTGTCACGCTGCATTTAAACCGAACTTCATCCATTTACATATTATTATGTGCATACCCAGTCCGATACAGCGGGATCCCGATTATGCACTTAACTTTTTTTTGAAGTAAAACTTCTTTACGCACGCTTGACTTGGGGAATAAGCTGGTGAATGCCTGACGAGAGATTTACGGACGTATGATCGGACGAGGCGAACGGAAGTTGAGAGGGAGATATAAGTTAGTGAAGATAGAAAGAGGATGATCACTGGCTAGTGGCGCCATCAGGTGACCGAAAATATAAGCAGTACTAACAATAGAATGACACATACTTTACTTGCCAGTGGCGCTATCGGGTTAAAGAAAAAAGTTTTGTAAACCTACTTTAAATAATATTTCACAAAGATTTATGCTTAAAATTCATTTATGTTTATATTTCTTTCTTCTTACATGAGACTGTTCATTCCGTTCTTGAACAATTTTAGAAATTAATATTTTGTTCAATACATTAAATATTCTACGTTTAAACTTAAAGTATAGGTATAAAATTGTAAAATCATTTTAAAATTCATATTTTGTGAATTTTCGGGTGAATAGTAACAAATTATGGCAGGAAGAAGTTTTACTTCAGTCGTGTGGTCTAAAGCACACTCGTTTTTTTTATTTTAACTATTTTTTTACTATCTTTGAATTGTTTTACCCCCCGTATCTTAAAATGGGTCTAGATTCCGCATATATATCATATAAGAAACAATGCTCTAAATTACTTAAATATCTTATTATGTACCAAGCGGCAGAATGTTGGGACGGCATGTTTTTTTGCGCGTCAGATCCCTAACCAATAAGAAGTATTTTAAATTATAGTGGTACCCGGACTTGAGGAACGCCTTTAAAAAATATTAATTTCTTTTATATATGCTTACGGTCTTTTCTTGTTCACGGCTATTTTATGATGGCGGAATTATACGTAGTAAAAACAAAAGGTAAATACATTGCTTCATGGCGGATATACAATTATTAATTGCGAAAATACTTTACTCAACGACTGTAAATCATATTGTAAAAACGAGTAACATTTTATTGCCATTTCTGATCGGTAATTGTATAAAAAAAATAGAGGTCGTATTTTCAAATTGTATCGAATAATTATTTTGACATACTTAAGGCCGCTGCACACGAGGCTAGAAACGCTCCTAGGAGTTCTGCTATAACCGGTAGGTTGGGTACGAAGCTGGAAATGACGTCACTGCGGGCTGCTTTGCTAGCTCAGAAGATAGATTTTAAAATTAGAACAGGGGCTATTTTCCCTGCTAGATTTGTTGCTAGGTATGAGCAAGAACCAATCAGGAAGCAGTATCTTCACGTGGGCACTTGAACACCCACATGGCGTCATTCTACCAGACAACAGACACGTTTTGCTCTGTGTTTATATTGGAACTGTCACTGCGCGCGCACCAGATCTATCCACAAAACACGCTTGAAAGATAATCTCGTGTGAAGCGAGCACTTAACAGCAATCAAGAAAACCAGCGCTAGAAAACTAGAAGGCAAATCTAGCAAGGAATCTAGCAGCGTTTCTAGCCTCGTATGCAGTGGCCTTTAGATAGATATTTTCTTGATATAGATAGCGCGATAATCAGCGCCACTAGCAAATAAAGTATATGTCATTCTATTGTTAGTAGATACTGCTTATATTTTCGGCCACTTGATGGCGCCACTACCCAGTGAAGTCTTTGTCATCGTCTTTCTATCTTCACTAACTTATATCTCCCTCTCAACTTCCGTTCGCCTCGCCTGACTACACGTAAATCTCTTGTCACGCATTCACCAGCTGACTCCCAAGTCAAGCGTGCGTAAAGAAGTTTTACTTCAAAAACTTTCGAAATGTATCATATCCAGATTGATGATTGAATTTCAAACCAGTTTGGGTTATTTATGTAGTGGAAGGTGCTTCGAGATACGTCAAACCATTTTGCTTTGCGGTCACAAACTATAGCGCGAGAGTATAACTTTTAATGAAATTAATAATCCCACAATGATTGATTTGATATGGTTTTAATTAACAATTTCGATATATACATACAACTGATTAGTGCTGGTTACTTGATTATTCACACATGGTAAGCTTGTTCCGTCATCGAGCATACTTAATTACACCTGTATATGCAGACATATAGGTTTGTTCCAACGGCCAATCACATATTTGTCCCTGACAACCCGAGTTCGATCTAGAGGCCGCTGCACACGAGGCTAGAAACGCTGCTAGATTACTACTAGTTTTCTAGCGCTGATTTTCTTGATTGCTGTTATGTGCTCGCTTCACACGAGACGACTTTTCAAGCTAGTTATGTGAATAAATCTGGTGCGCACGCAGTGACAGTTCAAATATAAACACAGAGCAAAACGCGTCTGTTGTCTGACTCTGAGCAGACTGACGTCATATTGGTTTGCGTGGGCGTTAGTTCGAGTCACCCACGTGACAAGATACTGCTTCCTGATCGGTTCTTGCTCATACCTAGCAAGGAAAAAAGCCCCTGTTCTGATTTCAAAACGTATCTTGTGAGCTAGCAGGCGAGCCCGCAGTGACGTCATTTCCAGCTTCGTACCTAGCCTACCAGCCAGCAGAACTCCAAACAGTGTTTCTAGCCGTGTGCAGCGGCCTTAAGGCCAGTTTTTTCGTCGAGATCCAACTTCGGTCTTTTCAAACAGGATTGCCAACTCCTAAAAATCTTTCCCCACAACCACGAGTTGTAATATCCCTAAAAATCTACTAAAAAAATAATCGTTTTCTTAGAATTTTTTTTTCTGGTAATTTATATTGATATTTAAGGAGGCTGAGCGCGGTTTATCGTAAACCGTAACACGATAGACCGCGCTCGGTCTCCTTATATATAATAGTGAATATGGACGTCAAAGCGGCAAACTTTATTGAAGATGAAGTTAGCAATAAAAAATTATTGTTCTACAGTTACAATAATCGAAATTCATTGTTAACTCATCAGTCATCTTCAACAACGTTTGGCGCTTTGACGGCGATATTCTGCTAATGAAGGAGACCGAGCACCACATGATGTTACTAATTACTATATTATTAGGACTTAATAAACAGATAGATATTTAACAATGAATCGGTTTTGTAATTCGTCTAATGTCTGATAGAAAAATGTTAAGTTTTTTTGAGTCCCTAAAATTACCCCTAAACATATTAGTGCCTTAAAAAATCCCATTTTACATTTTATCCCCCCAAATTTCATTTTTTGTTTGTGCTAGATCATCCACACATCCACTTTCATGCAATGATCAAAGATATCTGCAACGGTTTGTTGTTTCGCCTTCGTGTTGACTGTTGACAAGCAGTCTGCGGTTGGTACATTGTACCTATCTATAAGGCGCTCGTTTACACAGACTATAATAAAATTCAACCATAAAACGAATAATAATCACGATAGATTGCTTTACACGCACACAAACACGCGCGCGCATTTGAGGTCAAAAGGTTGTAAATCAGTTGTGTCTGTAAAGCATCACGTACAATGTCATCAATATAAATAACAAAAATCATTGCTATTCTATTGTACTATATAACTTCCAATTTGCAATTTCTCCTTTGAACGAAACAGCAGCGTTTTTTTCTAAGTGAAACTTTTTTAGGCGCGCTAGGGGTTAAATTGGTCTTGATCAGATCAAAAGTGAAACGTTTCCCTTTCTCCGACTTCAACCGACAGTTGGGAGAATCGTTTCTACTCTTCCTGTCAAATGCGTCATACTTGTAGCATTGTTTCACAAGCGTCTAGTGAGCCTGGCCCATTCGTCTATTATCGTCGAACTTCGTCTGTTGTCGCGTTACGTGTGTCGGCTGCAGAGAACACAGATTTTTGGGTGGCTGTCGCATAATATAATTAAGTGAAACCTGGTTTTCGCATGCGAGATCTAGTCTCATAGTTTCAAGAATTAACCCTATTGAATAATGTCTGTTGTGTACAATTGATATTTCGACATAACCTACAAGTTTTTCCTGTATTGTAGTTTTATTGCGAATAATTCATTAATTGAGTTTTGTTTTATATAAATATCATTTTGCCTCGTTTAAATAAAAAAATTTAAAACATTTACGCAAGGAACAATTTTGATTGCATCTAATAATTTCATGATCCCATGGGTTGCTACTTGCTACTGTAGAAGTTGTTGAGCCACCGGTAGAGGCGCATCTATCGAAATCTGCTGCTTACGGCTCGTAGATATCGTTTTTGTCATAGACATTAAGCATAGTCTTTCCAAAACAACATTCTTTCGTTGTCATTTTGACATCAAGGAATTAAAATAATTGACTTTATTCAACACGCGTGAGTAATATATATAATTTCGGGGTCCTGCTAAATTCGGGAGAAATAATAAATTACTTCATGTTGACGCGTAGAGTGCTAATAATGAGCCGAAACTGTACGATAATGTATTACTGCATAGTTTCTGGACCGCGGTAGCGATTTGTATATATGAAAACAGCATCGCAATTCAGCGAAAGTCAGGGCCATCTTGTGAGCATCGAGGGCGGTGGGTACGTCAATCAATTAAGTGATTTATTATTTTTCCCTCTTTTATCAGGGCCCCGATAACATATTACTCGTGCTAGTTGAATAAAGTATTATGTGCGACCATTGATCGAAGGAGAATATTCCACTCGCGTGTTACCGCACTCGCTACGCTCGTGCGGCAAATTTCACACTCATGGAATCTTCTCCTTCTCTCACTAGTTGCACAATATACTATTATTGCATCTTCAAATACTTACATGTCCCAAATCTTTTTCTTCCTTTTTCATCTTCTTGTGTTCTGGTTCTGGTGGGCTTCTGGGTCGATACTTTTCTCTTTCAGCGGGCGATATCGAATTCCTCTGTAACAAAGAAAAAAAAACATTCTATTAGTTTTGCATCTTTAGTAACACAAACAAAAATCATTCAATATGTCGTGTTATGTAATTTACACAATTATTCAGCAAAATATCTTTAATGTTTTTGTTCTCCGTGCCAGTAACTTACGCAAAATTACTTTTTAAAGAGAGCTTTATTAAATTGCTACGTTCGTAGCGATATTTTCCGAACAAGGAGTATATAAATGAAGTGAACTCTGCGATAAAATCGAGAATTGGGACAGAAAAGGTTGAAAATGAAATGAATTCGTTTAACAGGCGTTTAACGACAGTTGTGATGTCTCGAGTCATAAACTACATAGGTAAATGTTTAGAAACCATTATGCAGTCGTGCTGTTATCTGATCGTAAAAAGAAACGACTGTCAAAGACATGACGGCCACGGAACGGGTGTGAGGCCAACAAAAACAATAATTATTATTATAATCTATACTAATATTAGGGATGCATCGATACGCCTTTTCGCCGATATGATACCGATACCGATACTCTTATAAAAATATCGGCGATACCGATACCGATACGCTTACTGTGAATTCAAAAATGAAGGTATAATAAATAAATCACAAGTCAGATTTTTTTTTTATTAATTTAAAAAGTAGAGACATAGGTTCATATTAGATAATTAAAAATTTTAGTAATTAAAATTAACATTGATAAGATTTTTATTTAAAAAAACAAAGTAATCTTAAGTTTTGCGGAGAAAGGCGATTTCGCAAGTCTGTTTGAATAAGACCTGCGCTGGAAAATAGTCTTTCAGATGCGACAGAACTCATTTGGAAACTAAAGTACTTCTGCGCAATTTTTTTCAAGTTTGGGTATAAGACGTCATTGCGCCAGAAAACAAATGTATGATAAATTCTAAGCGCAACAACGGTCAACCTAGCGAAATATTACTGATATGCGAGTGCGAGTCTAAAGCGGGCGGGAGAAACAAGACACTCACAAGCGCGAGGTTTCCCCGAGCATAGTTCGTGCCTCGTTTGCAACGAAATAGACGAGACAACGCGTTCGTTTACACTACATTTTTAAATTAAAAAGTATCGTTGAATCGGTCATAAAATATCGTCGATACCGATATATCGGCTAACCCGCCGATATATCGGTATCGGTATCGGATGCATCGCTAACTAATATTATAAAGAGGTAAAGGTATTTAAGTTTGGATCTAGGACGTAATCTTCGAAACTACTCATCCGATTACAAAAAAAAAAAAAATTTCGACAATATTTAGAATGGACATTGGCTATATATTCACATTAGTATGCAAAAAAAATGCAACAGATTTTCACCCTCTTCCAATTAATGTCCAGTTGACATAAAACTGCAGCCAAGATGTAGTTTTGATGAGACATTACAATATTTTGATATTTTGGCTATAATAATCTTTATATAATTAGTTAAAAACGGAAATAAAAAGCACGTGGTGGAAGTCACGGTTATGGTGGTGGGAGAACGGGTCACTAGACTAAAAACTTAAACACACAAGTATGTATTTTTAAGAATCTATTTTACCGGAACCAAATCGTCTGAAATCCGTCTTTTTTAAAGAAAGAGAACTCCTTCATGTATATCGTTTGTACTTCATAAATAAACAAAAATAGATTTTCAAATTAGGGTTGAAAACCGGATCTCGACCTGATTCGATAATGCTGCCGGAACCGATTCCAGTTTTTTGAAAGAAAGAGAACCGCTCCGCCTCTATTATCCGACTCTTGTTATTCAATATTATCGATATTCGATAAACAATCCCAGCCCTAATAATAATAAGCAGTGAACGGTGTAAAATAGCAATGAAACGTACAACATTTATGTACTCTCATATGTGAGGTTTGTGTTAACAATATTTTAGGGTTAAGATTGGTACGGAGCGGTACGTATTCAATGATACATTATACAGTATATTATATCTACCAGTATAATATTATGTATGTACACCAGAAGAACCGGCGATTCCCAACAGGAACCTCTGTTATCAAAGGCGTCAACTAGGTGTGTAACACGCTCCCCGTTGCGACGACAAAGGATTTAGTTCTAACAACGATAAACATACCGTTGTGGGGCAACAATCGGCTTGTTGTTCTAACAATATGCGTAGGTAAAAACGGCTTTGTTGCCAAATTCCAGACAACAATGAATGCAAGAAATAATTGTGACATAAATTAACAGTCAGTACCGTGGACAGTACTGAGGTAACTGCCGAGATAACTATAGATAAATGAACTGTGTAAATAAACAGGGCGCGAAATAAATAGATTAACATAAATAATCTCTTGTATATAGTTAATAACTAAGTGTGCTAAATAAACTTTGGTGTGTTTGTGTTGTAAATATTTTGTGTAGGTACATAAATAGTGATTTTGTATTCATTATTACTTATTCTTTGATTTTATCAGTTAGAATTGTTGTTTTGTTTCTGTTACGTTATAAATAAGTACTTTTCGTTTGTTTGTTTATTTGTTTTGTTTTACTATTGTAAATAAATATTTTCCACCACAAATTTTCGTTACAGTATGATTTCTACAGGGCGGATAACTTCGTGAAGCAACGAAACGAAAAAGCGACATGACAGAGACATCGATTAGGAAGAAAATACACAAAGCACGTCTAGCCCCAAGTCTGGGGGGGGGTTTAAATCGGTTGAAAATCTCACCCAATTTGTCCTTTTTCCGATTTACTCAATCAACAACGGGTCAAGTAAAAAGGAAGAGATAGAAAAACAGTAATTTCATGGGCCACGCTTCCACTTACGGCCACTAGCAATATAGAAGTTATTAAATATATGGGGAAACTAACGAAATCAACTGGTTTTTCAATTAGCTGACGTGGCATACGTTACGGTTTCGTTTAGTTAATGCCAAAATCATCAACGACCCACCACTATTATGGAAGTTAATAAATGGTCCAGTGTTTATATAGTATAGCGATATGCGATGATACTGCATATTATTAAAGTTACATAAACACCCTAAACACCAATTAAAAACAATTAAACAGTTTTGAAGTTGCTGATATAGAGTATATATAAGGGTAGAATAGAGAGATGGTATCAACGTTAGAAATGGAGCAGTAAAGCGTTCAATGTTATATTATGTTGTGTAGGGGAGAGTGGGGTCGGCGACGAGGCGGTGTGTTGTCGGGGATATCGGGGTGAAACAGCGGAATGGCAAACAAGCCATAGCACAAGGCGTTAAAGGATGTACATCTCTTAGTTTACTACACTATTCGACGGTGTGAGAACATTTTATACATAACACTGTTTTGTAAACTATATCAAATTCATAAAACCGTTTTCGTTTTTTTTTTTCAATTTCATTGAATTGATGTATTCTGACGTATATGACGTATAATACATACAATATGTTTGAAGGTTAGAGTACGATAACTCGATGTGCAAAATATTAATTGGAAATACACAATTATTATTTTAAATTGCATATAACAGTGTTATTAGCTGTTTTAAGTGCGAAAAATTGATTTTTATAATTTTTTTTTGCGCAGTGAAAAGGGGAAGGCGTCTGGGGGGGAGTTCTTTAAAAAACAATTACAGGGTCGTGTATAAAAAACAATTACGGGGTCGTGTATATACAAAGTGAGATTGTAATACAGTAATTCTACACCAGTTGCTAGGACGTGTTTCTGTATATGTGGTTTCTGATTGCTTAGATTAAAAAAATGACAGTGAAAGACGAAAAGTTTTTACGTATTTTTGAGGAAATTTGTGAATAATCCGCAGTCTCTTTTTTTGGAACGTCAAAATTTAGCGTTTTCTATGACCTAAAATTTGGGCACATCGAATTGTCGTACTGGACCCATGTTGGGAAGTAATGGAATCCTGTTATGCTATAAAATCGTTTATTAATAACCCACCTGAGAACTATTTTAATAAACTTAAAGTATTTCTAATTTCAGAGAATAAAATATTAGTAAAAATCCCGCTTACTGTATGAAAAAAAGTAAATTTTAAAATTGTACAATAACAAACCAATTTCCGATTATGTATATTTATTTGTATTCAATCATCATTACAAAGACAATTCTCGCAGTATGTGGATTATATATACAGTAAAACCTCTGTAAACCAAACTTCAAAGGAGACGTCAAAAAAGTCGAGTTATAGAGTTAAATATTCGACTTGTATTATTTTTTCGAGTTATGGATGGAAAATATGTACCTACCGAAATGGCTCACTGATTATTTTGACCTATAGAGGGGTTGAGATATCGAATAATGGAGGTTTTGGGGCTTGAAGGGAAGGGAACAAAACATTTTTTCGATTTTTAGAGGTTTTCGACTCATCGAGGTTCGACTTAAAGTGGTTCTAATTTATTAAGAATTTTTGTTGTCATGTAGAGATGTGCTATTTTACATGAACGAACCGCGCAAAAGCGTCAAGTTTGTTTGTAACGCCAACTCATCGAGTTACCCCGTCGCGAAATTCACAAAACGCGTCTAAAGAAGTTTCACTTCAACGTATCGCTATATACGAATATCGGATCAGTGAATTAGTGCCAGGCTGCATGAGACTCGAGTTAAAATCATTCGAACCGTAATAGCTGATAGCAACATTTCAATTGCATGGCGGGTAACACTGTCAACATTGGCAATCGGGCATAAATCCAATACAAACACAAATCGCTTAACGAACACGCGCATTGAGGAAAACGTGTCGGTCTCACCAGAGATATTTAATATAAGCAGATCCAACTGTTTACATTTTAACCTGATCATACACCGTTTCTATCAGAATTCAACGTTGACAAACTTCGGCGAGCTGAAGACGAAGGGTATATAACTTATATTAAATGCATCTGTTGGTAAATACATGTGACAACACTGCATGAACGCATGATTCACTTTTCATTCAATGCATTCCTTTTATTGTCATTACGGAAGTTGCAGTGTTGCTATGTGCTTTGTGTGACATTTTGCGAAAATCAAGTATTTTTCATTTTTTTTTATTAGTATTGACAATTTACAATGGTTCGGCAGTGCGTAGTTTGCAAAAAAATGGATTATTCTAATCCCGGATTGATATTTCGGCGGTAAGTAAGATTATGTTTTTTTAAGTTAAGCAGTGGTGTAGACGTAGTTAAAAATTATTTTTATTAAATTATTGCAAAAACAATTTTACATGTGCACTTCTTTAAAAAATATCTTGATGGAGGATTAAAAAAATGATTGTTAAATTCTAAGCTAGATTTCCCATCTTTAAGCTGAATAGATAATTTTGTTGGACTTATTTACTAAACCTAGATTTTTCGAAGGTAAACATTTCGTTTACCTTTTACAGCACATTTTAGTATACTTTAATGTTTATTTATATTGTTGTAGCTTTCCAGTAAATCATGAGCGCAGACAAAGATGGATGATATTTTGGATTTACGAAACCAGCATGTCAAAAAGTTTGCTCAAATTTGTTCAGATTATTTTGATCGGAGCGATATTATGACTACTCAACTAACTGGACGAAGGCAAATAAGACCAGATGCTGATCCCCAATTTAATACCACAGTTTTTACTGATCGTTTATCTTACAGGTAAAACAAATAAACTCAACTTATTTGCAGTAGTCTTTAATTATGCCATTAATAATTATTATATTTAAGACTGATTATTGTCTAAAAAATTCTTGTGATAATATGTAATAAATAATATAAGAAAAATCCGATGTTGTCTTTTATTACCTACTCAAAATAACTAAAAAATATATAGATACGGAAATTGCCCTACCTTGGCGGTCAGGTACAAAAGAAAGAATAAATATTTAATATGTACCGAAATCCTTCACTCCAAAACTACTGAGTCTAAAATTTGGAAAAAATAGCGAATATAGGGCCCCCTCTTATAGTTTACAGGAAAACTAAAACGAAAATCTTAAGTATTAAAGTTTTCACAAAAAACGGAATGGTACATACCCTCTCCTCGCAAGTTCTACTCGCACGTGGCCAGTTTATTATTCTCATTTGTTAGTAAAGGCACATTATGTATTGCATTTAAAATCGTTTAGTAAAATGCCACTTTACTACACAGTGACGTTTGGCAATTAAAATGCTTTGACCACCAGATTATATGCGATAAAACAAATCACGTTAAAATCTTTATGATTCAAATTACATACCAAATTTTATCTTCTAGAGTAAATTATTTTAATAAAACGTAAAATCAGTTTCTATTGCGTCTAGAACCTCTCCAGTATTAATTACTTCGAACTGATATTCAAGTAAATTTTGCTCCTTTTATTAAATAAATATTGTAAAACCTGGCTTTACAATTGTTAGGTATGTTCTAATGTTATATGAATATTCCATTAACACAAAATATATTTTTAATTTACGTTAAAAATTCTTGTTTTTAATAATCCCGAAAAAACCATACGCCCCTGGTTAAGATAATGCTGAAGAAGCTTCCGTTACAACGTTGCCTTTTTAAAGCCATCTCTTTCCAACTTATTTAAAACTGTGAAACTATGTATGATTATAAACAAATCGTGTTTTATGAATGGGATGTTATGTCTCCTTATATTAAATGTCTCTGTCTCACACACACACACATACGAATTGGGGTAGAGTGGGGGATGAGTTGATTGTAGAACGTTGAGGGTAAGAACATAAACTTCTCTCGAGGCGAGTGTAAACTTGACTGTTGTGTCGACTGACTGTATATATGTATGTATGTATGTTATATCAGTGGGATGGTGACCCCCGGGAATGGGTCGGGCGGTTGTACGACCCCAAACAACACCGACCGGTCGGTCCCAGCCCCCAAGAACCGACCTTTGTACGAGGAGAGAATACGTGAGACGTATGTATCCACACTGACACGACAGCTAACTCTCTACTTCCAGTGACGTGGTTCTGTAATTGTCGGTACTGAAGGAAATTATATTACCTACTTATACGACGTATTAATGTACACTTCTACATCTCAGAGGCGGATACGAATTATTATTATTAGTTGGATAATAGATACACTATGGGTGTGTTCCGAAATATAACCCAGTATACCGGCCAGTGCTAATGACGTCATGAAATTGTACTGGTGAGACAGGTGTGACGTAGCATAAATATTTAACCGGGCGTGTGTGCATCAGACTTTGCGGAATTTTTTATTTTATTATTTGTTATTTGCAATAATGTTTTCTCAACAAAGTAAACAATTACTTTCGGTGGACGAGGGAAATAATAATACGTCAACGCGGTGGCCAGTATATTTCGAGACGAATAAACAGTATGGCGTCGATTCATGACGTCATTAGCACTGGCCAGTATACTGGGTTATATTTCGGAACATTGTGTTGGTCGAAAGACGATCTACATGGCATTGTTTTAAATACGGGACTTAATTTAAAGAAAAATTCTGCGTGTGGTGCCCCATGATAATTTACGAAAAACAATTATTAATTTAAACAAATCCAAATTCAACTGCTCCACAGTAGAACTCATATTTAAACGTATCCCTGATCCTCACTTTGTGGAAGTCATAGACCAATCAGAAAAAATCTTCAATAATTTTGAGGTTAAACAGATTTGTAAGTTGAGCAGCGTTAGAAGTAGCTAGAGACTAAAAACGCGAAAATACGTACGTAAAATCGGTCTTTAATCACGATGAGAGTAATTTTGTTCAACAGGCTAACGAAAACAAAAAACGTCACAATCAGGAGTGGGAGGGAACCAGCCGCTCGCCGGGAAACCGATTGGGTGAAGGGTATAGCGTAGATAGGAATGCGTCGAGGAAAAATTCGACTGTCACGCCCATTTCTGTTTAGTGTTTACTTGGTTAAAAGTGTTTACCCATGATGCACGAGATTAACAAGTTTTATTTTAACTACAAGACAAAACAACTCATCGCACTACGTTACGCCGCTGGATTCCCCCCCCCATGTTCGTATAGACACACACACTAGTGTGTGCGGCTGTAGAATCTTCATCCCCTTCGCAGTCTGCCACCCTCGCACAACTAACCTAACATGTTTCCGCTGACAAGCACGCTCCGTCGGTGATTGTGAGATCAAATCATTGGGGCGTTTGTTTGTCGCTTTGCTGCTCCTGCCATTCCTATCACAAACTACATACTGTGTACACATTCTGCACTGACATACGATATGATCGGATATGAGAATGACGACAGTGTTGCCAAAACAAATTAACGTAGTAGACTTCCCCAATAAGTGCGCGACTACGTGGCTGCAATAAATATAAACGCTGATCATGTACGCTCTCTCTCTCTCTGGAATAGGCACTCTTGATTTCGGCTGTCGCTCTTTTCTTTCTCACAGGGGTCCGTAAGAAGAACAATAATCGCTGTGGTTCGTATAGAATAGAAAGAAAAGGAGAATTCGGCTCGGTACGTAATGTGACGCATTTTCATTGGATGACACCGACGATTCTCACTCTAATAAAGGTCATTCGCGTTACGTTCAAAAAGAAATTAAAAGAAGTTTTTAATATCAGATTGGGAACCTTTAAAAGTTTAATTCGCCAGTTATTTCTATCATAGAATACTATAGATATCCGAAGGGCCGGATGACATATTTTAAAGCCTATATTTATGATGGCAGACATTTCCAGCATTCCCAGCAGACACAACAAAAGGTCCACTCTATGAGCGCGATGATATTATTATTCAAATATATGAGTGCGAATGAAAGCATTCGATGGCTTTTTTTGACAGCTTCATGTCTCCATGGAACTTTTCTCTTTTAAACGCATAGACTACTCTGCGCGTGTGTGTAAACAAATAAATTCCATGAAATTGTCAATAAAAGTCATCGGATGCTCTCACTCGCACTCATATGTTTGCATATCAACGCGCTCATAAGCGACCTTTTATAGTGTCTGCCGGGATGTTACAACCGGGGGAAATGTCTGCCATCATAAATATAGGCTTATAATGTATAAATAACATATAAAACTTTCAGGTTTGTTAAAATATGTGTTGTCATCCGGATACTGGCTCTTAAGCTAAGTGTGATTACGTATTTTTTTCACAATTTTCTCAAAAATCAACTAGACAAATGTCCTTCAACGACCAATCACCGTCACCATATCGTCGTTGGTTCTGTAATAGCTCCTATATGCACACTGCATAGTTGAAAGATTTTGCGTTTTTTAGATGAAAAGATTCAGGAAACGGAGCTCTATACACTAGTAAAACCTTTTATGTGTAAAAACTGAATTAATATACTATTTTAATTCAGTTTTTGCACATAGGAGGTATTACTAGTGTATAGAGCTCCGTTTCCCGAATCTTTTTATCTAAAAAACGTAAGATCTGTCAACTATGCACATAGGAGCTATTACAGAACCAACGACGATATATGATAATATTATGACCTTAGCAAACAAATAATGAAACTGTGATTACAACAAAACATAATTTTATTTACATTTTTTTTTAAATTAAGTAAAACTAGTTGTTTTGTTGCCGGATATATGTCTATAGCTGTTAATGTTACTGACTCGACGCTCGGTGTGGGAACAAATGTCAGTCAGTCTAACGCCCTTCAACACTGGCTACGCTCTAAGCTCAAACGACTACGGCTACATAGCGATGGTGAAGCTTTTCATGGCGGCGACGGCAACGGGGCGGCAGCGGAGAGAGCATGGAAGTGGTTCTGCGGTAGCGCGGTTTACTCGCCGAAGCTTGCAATGTTATATGTATTACATTTATTTACACAGCGGCGACTCGTTATTATTATATACGAACTAAGTAATATGTACACGTCGGATTAATTATTATCTAATATCTTGATCGGAGATTTCAAATGTGCGACGATTTAAACGTGATTCGCTATTTCGCACTGCAGTCGTTTCGACCGACTTTGTAAAACAGTTCAGTAGACTTTTCAGAGTTTGTATTAGCTGCCAGAACACGCTGGGAATACCGTTTAGATTTTAGAAGAAGTACTAAAACTAGGGTGGCCAGAACGACAATCAAAATTTCCGATACATTTCCGAGGCGATGGGATTTGATTCTCAATTAAATTGATCGAAAATGGTTTTATTTTATAGTTTAAAGGTCACTAAGAAAAAGTGTTCATGGGCGCATAGCCTAAAAGTCAATAGATTTTTAGCCACAGATATATTTAGCGAGATTTTAGATATAAGGATATCCATTGAATTCACAAACATGTTCCATGTTCAGCTTTTGTGCATTTTTTTAGAAATAGAAAAATAGTAATGTTGGAAGGTGTCACCTGTATAAAATAATAATGTCATATTCGGATTCGAAAACATATTTTAACAGCTTAGAATTTTTTAAGATTGTGAATTCAATGGATATCCCTATATCTAAAATCTCGGTAAACATATCTGTTACTAAAAATCTATAGGTTTTTAAGTATTGCGCCCACTGATGAGCTACCAGGATTGTGGTTATTGACAAACAACCAGAATTGTGATCATTGATGAACTACCAGGATTGTGGTCATTAACAAAACAACCAGAATCATGATCATTGATGAACTACCAGGATTGTAATCATTAACAAAATAACCAGAATCATGATCATTGATGAACTACCAGGATTCTGGTCATTGACTAAGCAACCAGAATTGCGATCATTGATGAGCTACCAGGATTGTGGTCATGGACAAACAACCAAAATCATGATCATTGATAAGCTACCAGAATCATCAAAACAACCAGAATTGTGAGCATTGATGAGCTACCAGGATTGTGGTCATTAACAAAACAACCAGAATTGTGAGCACTGATGAGCTACCAGGATTGTGGTTATTGACAAACAACCAGAATCATGATTATTGATGAACTACCAGTATTGGGGTGATTGACAAAACAACCAGAATTGTGAGCATTGATGAGCTACCAGGATTGTGGTCACTGATGACCACGGAAGACATGTAGATGGTGCATCTTCTGTTTAGACGGGACGTTAATGAATTAAGTCAAGTCTTAATGTACAGTACACGTGTGGCAGTACGGCGGTGGATGAATCCGTCGTACTCGAAGGTAATTCCCGACGTACCCAAGGGAAGGTTTTGGTCTGTGCAGTGCAGTGCAGTGTTAAGGAAATGTCTCGTTCCCTATTTTCATGCCGTGTTCCCTCGACGCACAACATATACGGGGAATGACGGGTGACATACAACAAAGGATACAGAATACCCGCGGGACATACGAATTGAACGAATCAAATATTATATGGATACTTTAAACTTTCCATTAACTTTTAAGCATATTAAAAATAAAAGAAGTATTAGCCATTATTATGTATACTTAGGTGCATGTTATTAGTTGTTTTATGGTTTCCACTTACAGCCCGTGGGCGTATCTAATAAAATAACTACACAACTACGTATACAAGCTGTTCAATTACTGTTGAAATGCATTAAAGTAATTTCTTTTCCAATTACGTTCATTTTTCTGTAATCATCAAACGAAAAAAATCTTACTTTTAAAGAATTACTTTTCCGTGACCTGGTCACATGGATTTGTTAACCACAATGTTTTCGACTCTGTATTTCGATTTCAATAATAGACACTACTCCTCATCTGTACTAATAATATATAAAGCTGAAGAGTTTGTTTGTTTGGTTGAACGCGCTAATCTCAGGAGCTACTGGTTCGACTTGAAAGAAATTTTTTTGTTGGGTAGTCTATTTATCGAGGAAGGCTATAGGCTATATAATATCACGCTACGACTAATAGGAGCGGAGCATCAATGAAAAATGTTGCAAAATGTAACTCAAAATTTGTCCGTCCGACAAAAACTTTTGAACGTTAATTCCGATCATCATAAAATTTTGACACAACATTCATCTCGGTAAACTAAGATGATTGTGCGTACTCATGTCCCTCCCCCCATTCGTTATTTTGCACCCGGGTGAAACCGGGCGGGACCGCTAGTCTAATAATACGAGGACATTTGTTTATACAGTAGCAATGATTTGTTTAAACTAAACAGTATTTGAACAGTTTAAAAAGGGGGACAGTAAAATGCCTCCATTATTACAGTTAGCCTAGACCCAGGGATGGCGTACCTTTCTACGTCTAGGTGCCAATTTTTTTCAAAAACGTTTAATGTAGCCATGATGTGCCAACAAGCACCCAAAAAACTTTAGTTGTCAAAAAAATGAATCAATTCAAATAGATGAAAAGAATAATTTTTTAATAATACATTGAGCACCATGAAACGTCGTATTTGTTATTTTTTTCGATATCTAACAAATTTTTCGATTTTGCGCCTCAATGTCGTGCCAACAATAATTTGTCCGCCTGTGGCACGCGTGCCATAGATTCGCCACCCCTGGCCTAAACTGCATCAAAGAAAGGCGTCTTTAAAATTCGCGAGTGTTTATAAAACACACTGTATACACTCATAATAGTTTAACACGGTAAATTATTGATTAGTTTCATCGGCAGTTTAAAATATTCATTGCGGTTTTTTAAGTTGTAAAAAAACAATAAAATAAACTGATGAAAAGTTATTACCGTTTAAGCCTTCGCTGTAGTTAATTTATACGAGTCAAAATTTAACTATACCGATTTTATGTTGTAGACAAAAAAATTTAATTATACTCTACGTTACTGCCTATCTGCAAATTATCGGCATTTTGAATATTTTTCGCAAGGGCTCTAAAAATCGTCGGTATACAAAATTCTGTTACTGCTAATTTTTGTTATTGAATGTAACAAATCGGTGACTTACTGAAAGATTTCAATTTTTTTAGCATTTTTTGTTGTCAGTATATCGAATAAGACCCAACACTACTTGATGATTTAGATTTTAGAATATAGAGAAGTATCAATTATAATTGAGGCAAACAACGATAAATGTGGATAATTATCTATACAATTATCGTCGGAATTATTGTAGATAATTATCTACAATTAACGTCGTTTGCTGTGCAATTTTTTGCTTATCTGGCAGTCTCCATATTGAACATTTATCTATGTTGAGAAAGGTCAAGTACGCAAAAAAATTGCAAGGCAGTCGATAATTATTGTAAATCATTGAAGCGTTTCTATAATCTGTATAAATCTGATCAAGTGCGTGTTGAGCGCTGTATTCGAGATACTGACAAAAAAAAACCCTTTGCACTCCGGGAGTGCCGGCGGAAGTGAAAACTTGAATATTAACGTCTTACGAATTTTCGATCAAAATGGTTTGTATCATAGATTGCAATTTTATGTACGATATTTCAACGCTAGATGTCTAACGTTGTATAAAAATTTTCGATCTGACGATCTGACGCGAGTTTAACATTTTTTACCCATTACAAAAAAAGTGTACAACGCCGCTAAAGAAGTTTTCACTTCAAAAAAAATGAATTATTCTGCCACAGATTTGAAATCTTTCATCATATAATTGATTATAATAACAGTAGAATTGTGTTCGATCAGAGCTTCGAGAGTTCAATAGAAATAAAGATTCAAAAATCTATTCTTCGGTTCAATAAGTTTTGACTGCAAGTTCTGCATGTCTATGAAGTGATCTTGTGTCACTGTAAAAAAGAACAATTTCAACCTAAAAATCTTCCATCTAAAATGTGAATATTGGAACGTGGTCAGTTTTACCAATGAGCCGTCGATATGTTGTCTCACACTGTGTGAATCATTCACACTGCATATACAGAGTGTTTTCAATTTTGTACCGGTGCCGATTTTCTCAAAATTTATTCTAAAGATTGCTTGCAAAAAATACATACACAGTTAAAAATCAATTTTTGGAGCAAGATCGATTTGGAATTCTACAAGCTAAGGACACTGTCAAATCAAATTTTCTAACAACGCTTTCTGCAACCCAGCAAAACTCGCAGATCTACTAACTAACTAAAACATTTTTTTTTTGCTTATTATTCAGCTCAAATGTTTTCGATCAATTTTACCATTCCAACCTACAAGTGGGAAATGGTACTAGTTTAGGTCAAAAATCACTTTTCAAAAATTTTACAATATCTTTCCGTTTTGAGGTTCCTTGAATCCAAAAAACATATTTTTTGAAAAACTCTGAGCGTCTGTGAGCACTATACAGGTCAAACGAATAGGCGGATTGAAACCAAATTTTGGGAGGATGTTTGGTATGCCAATATGAAGAGCCCTAATGTTTTTGGGTAAAATCGGCGCATGCGCAAAAGAGATATATGTTATAACGCTGTTTTTTTTATATAATAATGGTAGGTATACTTTTTATAACGGCTTATTATTCTATCTATTTTTTCAAGAAAGTTTTGTTAAAAAAATTTTTTTCTTAACTTTATAGTTTCGGGAATATTTTGAAAATTAAAAAAAATGAGCTGTTCTTTTGTTTTATAGATCTGTCAGAAATAAACTAGTTAAGCATGCTTTGATTAATTTTTGCATATTATGTAGGTAACCATGCCAACGAGTTGCAAACATCATATTATTGAATACTAGCCATTACCCGCGTCACTTCACGTAATATCAGAAATTTTATATTGTTTATTATACCATATAATAATGTTGTAATACATTTTATTGTTGACGCCATTAATGTGTTTTAAAAAAATACTTTCTAATAAAGTGATTATTATTATTATTATTATCAAATGTCAAAATTTTGAAGTTGGAATGGTCCCGTCGCCCAATTAACTGGAATTTTATCAGCTCGACTAGTATGTGATGTAATTTTCTTATCCGATTTTGATATTTTCAATTCTACAAAAATTCCGGCACATACTGTATGAACACTCTGTATATTGCATAAGTATAGTGAATCAAAGGTCCGATTCGATGCACACAGTCTGTATATACAACATACATAACACGTAGCTCTATTACGTTACACAGTTAGACCACAGAGTCTCGACCACAGACAGAAGGAAACTTTACTCTTTCCCATCCCATTTCTATTCCAACCGATGTTATCTTCTCTCTTACCCCATCATTCCCATCTCCGGCTGCCGCCGCTGCTGCTGCTGAACACGAGAGCAGCCACACTTCACGGCTTTGCGTTCGCGATACCCATCCGAGATCGCAAAGACCGGACTTTAGGAAACAATGGATTATTGCATTAACAAAACATCCGTTTCTCTGTCATACGCGTAACCTGTCAAACCGACGGACTCCGCATCTAGACTTATGGAATTATATTTTACTAGCGGCCCGTCCCGGTTTCACCTCGATGCGATAGTATAATTGAATCGGTCATTTCAGAAACAACACGAGTCAAATATTATTACAGTTTTGAGTTATTCACATAAAACTATTTTATTGGGATGTAGGAGGAAATATCTTAAAATCAGCACTGTAATATTATTCTATTGGTTCGTACTTAATGTTTGACACTATGTTTTAACTAATTAGATTTTTCCCTATGGTATATTACGTTTTTTAATTAGCTGACTTATGTTGTTTCTGAAATGAATAATTAAATTCGGCAAAATGTATTTCGTTTGCGGCCCGGCGTCTGACTAATTGCTTTGAGCAAATTCTACCAGATTTGTTTCTGAACTAGTAGATCCAATAAAACAGTTCCTTTTCTATTATTTTATTCAACACAATTTCTATACACCTTCTAAGCCCACTTGATTCTCCCCCGTTTCCCTTGCAACCACCCTCAATATAGACGTTCATCAACTAAGATCCTTAAAGTATTTGAATAATCTTCCTTATTTAATTATACTACTTCTAGTCTAATATCCCTATTTGGCTCGATTTGTTACCCATCGAGTGATAATATAATGTATTAATAAAGAAAAATTGATTTGGTTGCCATTCAACTTCTTGGCACAGCTATTTTCAATAAAAAGATTAAAGTTGTTAATTTTATATAATATTTATTATTCGTTGCCACGTGTTCGCAATAAAATTATCTACATTTTCATATATGACAATATAGAAAACCCTATAACTGCAAAATACTAATTCGAAGGTGTCTGTCTACCTGGTTTTATGCCAGGAATCAAAATGTCGACCAAACTTTGACATTTTGTAAATACATATTTTACTTTCGATTGGTAAAAAATTTATCTGAAAACTCGATAGCTACATTTCAGAAATAAAATTAACTTTAATTTTTTATTAAAAATAGCTGTGCCAAGAAATTGAATGGCAACCAAATCAATTTTTCTTTATTAATACATTATATTATCAAATTTCATTTCGAGATCGAGCCAAATCGGGATCCGTGTTCATATTCTACCCTAAGAATATGAACAGTATATATTAGATATCGTGTCCATCGAGATAATAAGTAATAAGAAAAATCTTCCACAATCCAGCGATTTTTCTTATCAATGATATGCACAGTACTTTAAAATCATCCGCCTCTATACTCAGGACAAAATTCTTTCGAAAGCCGACTGAAATACGGAATGGCAACAGTGATAAAATAATTTATGAGCCAACTGCAGCAATATTCTAGAGTCCGGTCCCGAATGTAAACGCAAATATATATAGGTACATCGTCGGTAGTCGAGCTGGGGCAGTTCTAGTTTATTTGAGATAGGGGTGGTTTAGCGGTATAGAGAAGGATACTCAAATGCTGACCTCAGCTCTGAACCGCAACCACCACTGACCGCTGAGAAAAGGAACCACCACCGCATCGCTGATGCTTGCGGATGCTATGATGCAGGGATGAAACGACTACACCCTTCTTGTTCATAACACACAACTGACCGACGGCACTGTTCTTTTTTTTATACAGGGTGTGTACCGGAAGGAAATGCTCTTTGAGTCACTTGCAGTTATAAAATAAAGTAGTTTATCGTCTCGAAAAAAGCAGATAAAAATTTACCGGATCCGACAAAAGCGATTTTCTAAACGAGTTTCTTCTCCACAACGCTGAATTATTATATGTCGCAATCACAATGTAAAAGTTTTGAACATAAAATACTCGACGACTGGGGAAGGATTAGCTCTTCTTTATCCAAGGAATTCTATTCATCAATCGGAGACATAAAATTTTAACAAAGTGGTAACTATTTGACGTATTAGAAACGAGAAAACTATGTGATGACTTTTATAATGATAATGAATGATTGGACAATACTAATAACTATAATAAATTTTGTTTAATTTCGATTCTTTGTGGGTTTTTTGTATAACTTTCAAAATTTTTACGAAACTATAAAGTTTAGAAAAAAATTGGTTGTCTGTAAAGTCGGTTTACGGACGATAGTTTTGCGTGGTAACGTATTCCGCTCGAATATCATATTTAATAATACATAACCTAAATTTTTGTAGCTGTCAAACTATATTTTTATCGACTCTCTATCGCTTATACTGCGCTCTCGCTTGCACGCACAGGGTCAGGCGGAACGTTACACTTTTTCGTGCGTGCAGCTGGTGTTTCATCAATTTATAAGACGTTATCACGTAAAAAAGATGTTTAACGAAACTTTCTTAAAAAATCAATAGAATAATCAACCGTTATAAAAAGTATACAATTATTATATAACAAACACCGTTATAGCATATATCTCTTCTGCGCATATATCGATTTTCCCCAAAAACAATAGGGCTCTTCATATTTGCATACCAAACATCCTCCCAAAATTCAGTTTAAATCCGCTCATCCGTTTGACCTGTATCGTGCGCACAGACTAACAGACGCAGAGTTTTTCCAAAAAAAATGTTGTTTGGATTCGGTGGACCTCAAAATGAAAAGATATTGTACAATTTTCGAAAGTGATTTTTGACCTTGTGGGTTGGAATGGTAAAAAAGATACTGTTATGTAAAAATTACACAGATCTGTATTCGACAGATACTGATATTTTTAATTTTTTTTAACTATTTGTCATTTATTATTGTATGGCTTTGCGGCTTTTACCTAAAAATAATAAATAAATATATTATTTCAAAATTTCCCGTGGACTCATCCTGTAGAACGTTATTTCCACTCAAAAGGGGACTGTAAACGATATTGTTGCATTATATTCATGTCACGATGCATAAACTGCATAACTCGATGCATAAAGTGCATTATTAATGTCAATGTGCAACACTGACAATCTGCTACTACGGCATCTACAATTCAAAACTACGAGTTTCGTTAGGTGAGGTCTCGCCCTTAGCAACAATGTATGTATAAAATATTCAAGTAAGTGCTATCACGTCTGAGTTTCTCACACATTTTGCGAGATTATAGAAAAAATAAAGACATTCATTTCAAAAAAAATATTTTTATTACTCATGCGGGAAAGTGGTATCTTTACGCATGCTGTTACGGTTGAAAAGTAGCTATTTTCATTTGCGTGCGGAAAATTTATTTGTCGCACTGAAATTATTGTTTTCCGCACGCAAATTCAGAGAAAAAAACAAAATAATAACGGTGTTAATGTCAACGAAACAAACTGTCATTTGAAGCAGGTTTGAGGTTAAAATTTTCGATTATGGACTTTTATTCTTGACAATTTTAACAATTTTAACTGAATTTTCAACTTTTTAATGATTTAATTTTAATTTTTATTACTTCTAATTTCTTTTTTTAATTCGTAATAAAATTTTAATTTCAATTTAATTTAATTCGTAATAAAAAATAGTATGTGCAACTCGTGCGGCGTTGTCTAGTTCCACAATATATTATTTTTGCACGATATCTTATAAAGTGATTGCTTGTCGTGCCTGTAATAGTAGCGGTCGTAAAAAAACACATTTAGTGCTGCCAACTTACAGTAAAATAAACGCACTACCATTTCCACAGTAAATTATAGTCCAACTGTATAAAAATTGAACGCAGCCTACAATCAAACGTTATCTTGCTCAAAGTAGAATTGTCAAAAATTTTAAAGATTAGGTGACAATCAACTATTTTACATGAGGTACGTGCCTAAAATGCAGTAATGTAGTGTCTGACCAGACTTTCGGTTTCGGCTCAGTTTCGGCAAAAAAAACTGCAGGTTTCGGCTGAATTTTGATTTCGGCTACCATCCGGCCGAAACAGAAACTACATTCGGGATGTTTAGCGCTGAAATCAGCCATGTTCGGTGCAGCTGCGAGCGACGAAGTGTCTTTTATGCCTTCTAAAGTTAATGATAAGTTAAAATATCAGAGGCTGAATCATTAATATGTGATTGATTTAAAAATAAAAAAAAATAAAGACTGATTATAATAATGTACACTTTATTTTTTCCCCGAAACTGAGACTGAAGCTGCACCCTAAAAACTAGTTTCGCTCGGACACTAAATAAGTGACTATTAAAGCTCGCTATCTCTTGTTTTGTAATAACGTCACTTGCTCGTCAAAATACATTCATTTAAGAACAAGACGCATAATATACGTAGCTGTTGAATCAAAGAATGTAGGGCTCACTGAACCTAATTTATTTTCTTAGAATCTTCGACTGAAATTAATGTTGGCACTCAAAACCAATCAATAATTTTTCCCTGCAATTAAACTAAATATTCGGATTTCAACAACAAAATTTAGAAACAATTATTCTTAATCATCTTTTGATCTAAATCATTTTCAAGCAAGTGACAGGTTCAATAATTTACTACCTATAATCCAAAAGCCGACACATTTAAATCCAGTACAAGTGAGAAGCTATCAAATTTATGACACATGTATGCAATTTCCAAACTTTAGTTATTATGTCGTTACTTGTATCAATTTATTAACTAACAGCTGCGAATATTGGCAAACCTATTGCAAATAATATTCAAACATATAATATAGAAATGATACTTACAGTTGTGCAAATGTAAGTTAACTAATTTTACGATTTTCCATATACCTAATAGATGTATAATTAAAGCATATAACCATCAAGACAAGGTGCAAACTTTATTTATTGACGTGATAACGTCTTATAAATTGATGAATCACCAATATTATAAATTGATAAAACACCGGCTGCATGTACGAAAAAGTGTAACGCGTAACGCATAACGCGTAACGTTCCGCCTGACCCTGTGCGTGCTTTTTGCTAATTTCTCGCTCAATTTAAATCAGATCGGTTTGAAACCAGTCTTAAACGAAAGAGGAGAACATTTTACATAGATTTCGTATAACAGAATTTGCCTAAACAGTTTTTTTATACAAATTTATATAGAAAAATATTTTATACAAATTTATATAGAAAAATAGCTGTATAAATGCAATGTTGTCTAATGCATGGCGCGACGCGGTCGGTTGTCTTTGTTTGCCGTACATGGAAATTAGAAAATAACGTATGTCTTGTCTTAACATGAAAACGGCTGCATTTCTAATGTTTAATTCAATTTTTTGACATTAGTATATTGTGAAATGCAACGCCTTCTAAGTTAAGTATTGGAATAACTAATTATTATTAGAACATAATACTTTGTAAGTTGCAAACGTCACTTTTGACATTTCTTATCATTCCGACACCAAGGATAAGCGGATTGAAACCAAATTTTGGGAGGTTTAGGTTATGTATTACGGAATACGTTATCACGTAAAACTATCGTCCGTAAACCGACTTTACAGACAACCAATTTTTTAAAGACGAAACCTGCCCTTGGCTATGGACACATTTCTTATAGCGGAAGTTACATGGGCTTTCATGTTCAAGATTATTATAGGCATCAACTTATAAAGCACAAATCATATATTTAATAATTTACTATATGAATTATTGTGTATCTACTCAATGTGCGGTGAGTGAACGCAACAAAGCGTATCGAAATTATATCTGCGTCTCTTTCTTCGACAGTGGCGGATCCAGGATTACGGCAAGGGGGGGGGGGGGGGGTCATGAAAAATTTTTACTCCTTTTGCGGAGAATTCATGAAAAACATGAAAAGCTTTTTTTTATCGCGTAGTAAAATTTTAATTTGGGATTTTTAATACTCTGGAAGAGGGGGTTTGGACCCGAAACCCCTCCCCCCGTGGATCCGCCACTGTTCTCCGATGTAATTCCCTGATTTCTCCGATGATAGAATTGGTTCATGTACTTGCATTCAATCTGAATAAAGTATCTCTGTTTCAAAAACTTTGTCTTTTTCTATGACGTTAACATGGGCGTACTCAGCTTTTGACCCAGGAGGGAGCAAATTAGAAATTTCTTAAGCCGGGTCCCCCGTGCTTGTTTTGCCCTCCTGGATACGCTAGTGCTTACGGCAAAACTTTTTGAAACAGAGATACTTTATTCAGATTGAATGCAACTACATCAACCAATCCTATCATCGGAGAAATCAGGGAATTACATCGAAGAAAGAGACGCAGATATATTTTCGATATGCTTCTTTGACTTCGCTCACCGCACATTGAGTAGATAGACAATGATTCATATAGTAAATTAATATGGATTGCCACGAAGTGAGGATGAAAGAGAAGTTGAAAATACACGAGTCGATTAATTCTGACAGACTGAAAATACACGAGCCAATTAATCCCGATCTTTATAATATTAGATTCAATATTGCGAAAACGATCTGCAGCAAAGAGATCGACCCATCCATGGAAAAGAGGTTGGGGGAAACACGGACGCCAGCTGTATAATTCTGTTTGTTGTGACCACTTAGAAACACTATAGTGGATTATATGGTTTCAGGATGTTTAGAATCGTGCGGTATCGCTGCTTTACGTCCGAAACGTTTACATGTCCGAATCTAATGTTGATGGTTGACTATGTAGCCAGTCACTCGTACAACAAATATGTTTCGAACTTGAGAACACAACAAGTCACTTATATAATAAGCTCCGATATTTCGCAATTCGCTTTTTGTCTTTAAATAGTACAATCAACTACTTATTCTTTCAAAGGAGCTACAATTTCTCATTTTCTATATTTCTTAATTTTTGTTTAAGTTACCATGTCTTATTTTTTTAACGAATCGAATTTTTGATCTTGTGTCGAGGACATCTTCATCAAAGTCAATGTTCAGTTTCGAATGAGAAAACAAATTATGATAAACGATTGAAATTGTGATATTTATGGGTTAATTGATAAAATATAAAAAATTCTTTTTACACTTATTATAATGTATTCGCCATGTGCAACATCAAAGCCGCGACATCTAGCGCCATTGACCGGCGAACCCACTGCCACTTTTAAAGATTATGTCAAATGGGACAAGTAGTAAAAAGTGAATTAAAATTAATGCGCAACATCAAAGTTTCAAACTGTGATCAAAAAATACCTACAATAATATTAACTAGCATGACTATTCTTTATGTATTATTACAATTAATAATTAATGCAGCATTTACGAATTTTCATTTTTATCCTTTGATTTTATATCAGTACATGTGCCGTAAAAATGCCAGGTTTCCTCGCTAAGCGCGCACGATCGTTCAGCGTCTCCCTTCCAAGCAACTGTACATAGCGAATAGGTTAATGTAATGCTTTTATAACTCGTTAATCGCTCATTATTAACACAATGTCACAACTCGTTGTAAAATATTGCATTACAAACTAGATACATAAACTACTACTGAATACTGAATGGTTTTACCACTACAAAAATAAAATTTATCATAATTATTTTACATCAAAGTACCGCTTTGCAATAATGTAAACGCCTCTTAATGCTTATGGTAACCTATTACAATATGTATCGGAATGCAAAACAACATATAAAAATAAAAAAAAAGTGGTCGGGTGGTTGTGGGGTCGGTTCAGAATGTTTTATAGGACGTGACGTAAACCATTTGCTGTTGTCAGTGCACAGGGTCGAAATCCATTCCAAAAAGTTGGATGGAATTATTCTTGAACGTTTTTATACTCAATGTTTTACCAACGAGTAAGTGACTTCTGTAAGAGGCGTACGAGTAGTCTCGTTAAAGCCTGCAAACTCAATAGGTTAGGATTAGTGATGTGCCGGATATCCTATCTGTATCCGCGGATACTGACGGATCTTTTACGTTGTTAAATTTCATTATGTACGTGAAATTCTAAATATAGGTAACAATGAAACACTATTCCATTTAGGTAAATTATTTATTTCTTATTGATATTTGGCAGATTTATATATTGCAACTATCACCATATCAAATTTCATCCTAACATCTAAATCGCTTTAGTAGTTTAGTCGTGAATATAACAAACATACAATATTATAATCTCCGTTTTAGGGGTTAATTTTTTGAAAAAAAAGTAGTTTATGTCCTTCCCCAGAGTTTAAACTATGTCCATATGAAATTTCATCACAATCGGCCCAGCGGTTTGGCCGTGAAAAGGTAACAGACAGACAGAGTACCTTTCGCATTTATAATATTAGTATTGACTAATTTGTTATCATTTAACTTTTGTATTTTAGCAAATACTTATAGATAATACTGTAGTCTAATGGTAGGGATAGCTTAATACATGTTTTGAGACGAACAAAAACCTATTTAAGGATTATTATATTATAAAGATATGGGTATTTCTTATTCAAGTTACAACGCTCACTATTTGGAAGACAGTGAGTTCGGTAGGTGTGGGCGCGGTTCTTTCCTTTTAAAAAAAAAAAAAACGGTAATTCCCGGTCATTAGGATCATGTCTCACGGCGTTAAATAAATAAATGTCGATATTATTCCTTATACAACATAGTCAATAACTTATCCCACTTCTGCACTCACAAAGTTGTCTCCAGTTACACTATTTTTTAATAATCCTTCCATTCGCACTTTAACTAAGTTTAAAGTTTACAAAACAGTACTACTGGCATTTCTTTCAAGACAATATTGAAAAATAACAATATAAAAGCGAAATAGTTTCATAAAGGAATAGTTCATGTTAAAGCGTGTCTTTTTAAATAGTTTTAATGAGATACATAACATTACAAATAGTGCTTCGTGTACTACCATCCAACAAGATGGGAGGTAGATCAAGTGACACCGGCACTTGAAACACTTTGATGAAAGAAACTACAAACTTGGTACTGCTCTGAGCTACTCCAAAAGATGAAAGAAAAACTCATATATTAATACCGTGTAATAAAGAACATATATTAAAAAATTCTGTCTTAAACTGTACAAACTTGAACAAGAGTACATAATATAATGCGAATGGACTTAACAGCACCGTGTTGTTGCAAGTAGTGATGTGCCGGATATCCGTATCCGCGGATATCCGAGGGAGAAGAAAGATCCGTATCCGTTAGTTTTTGGCGGATCTTTTACGGATCTTTTACCTTATTAATTGTCAATTCATAGATGAAATTTTATATATAGGTGATTAGGTAATAATGACAAACTGTTAAATTCCATTCAGATTATTTTTTATTTTTTAAAATCGTATTTGGCACCTTTATATTGCAAACATTTATCGTAGTGAGTACCATACCAATAGTACATAACTCAAAGGTACTAAAAAACTATCTTTATAATGAGATATTGCACATCGATCTTTGGAAAGAGACAATCTGTTATGAGAGTTAACTCTTAAAGAGGTCAAAAACTTTTTCCCATAACAGATAGTCTCTTTCCAAAGGTCGATGTGCAATATTTACCGCCACGTACTCTAAGAAAGTTAAGATCCGTATCCGCGGATCTTGAAACCAAAAATCCGTATTCAGATCCGTATCCGCGGATATACATTTTTAACGATCCGGCACATCACTAGTTGTAAGTCATTGAAATAAAAATTCGAAGACTGGTCTAACAATCGTTTTATTCGTGTTGCTAGTCTGGTGAAGAAATACCGTGACATTATTGATACAATGGCACTACGTTGCCAATTCGTTAACCTATTAACTGGAGTGTAACCGAAAGTTTTTAGTAATGATCTAATGAAAAATTAAGAACACTCATTTTATGAGTAATTTCAACTGATAAACATTAATACAGTGAAATCTCTATTTAAAAAAATGGTGACACGTGGATGGCACGAAGATGGCGTTTCGTAAAGGCCGCTGAACACGAGGCTAGAAATGCTGCTAGGAGTTCTGCTAGCCGGTAGACTGGGTACGAAGCTAGAAATGACGTCACTGCGGGCAGGCCTGCTAGCTCACAAGATAGGTTTTAAAATTAGAACAAGGGCTATTTTCCCTGCGAGATTTGCTGCTAGGTATGAGCAAGAACCAATCAGGAAGCAGTATCTTGTCACGTGGGCACTTAAACAAACGCCCGCAAACCAACATGGTGTCGCATTCTGTTCAGGGTCAGACAACAGTCACGTTTTGCTCTGTGTTTATATTCGAACTGTCACTGCGCGCGCACCAGATCTATCCACAAATCAAGCTTGAAAAATAGTCTCGTGTGAAGCGAGCACTTAACAGCAATCAAGAAAACCAGCGCTAGAAAACTAGTAGGCAAATCTAGCAGCGTTTCTAGCCTCGTGTGCAGCGGCCTTTAAATTAATAAACTCATCAAAATTACCAACTCAGCTTAGAACAGATTTGTGTTATGAACAAATCTACCACAAAAATAGTAAGTTTTTTTTGCAAAAATAAAACTTCAATGTCCATGCTTTTAAGATCCAGTTTCTTAAACATGGATAATTTTCAAGTTATAAACTTTATCAGTCGTTGTTGAGAGGTCTATTAATGTATGTATTATAGTATCAACGGAAGATACTAACATCACACTGCAAATGCTTGCGAAAAATATGAAGTTCATAAAAAAGACGTGTCTGTTAAGGAAAACTTTTCACTGTAGTATAAACGGTAAAGTTTATACAAAGCCGCAATAATAAAAGCAATTAACCGCGAAGACAATAACACAAAAGTTGATTGGTAATTTACACCTTGACAAAATTACATTAAGTGAAACCTAAAAGTCTAAACATACGATAACCTTATCTTGAATCGATTCGTTCGGTATATTTCAAAACGTATAATATATTTACATATACAGACTAAGAGCCAGTAACATTTTCAGTTAGGTACGGAACTTCATCAACCATACGATTTCGTATAGGAATGCACTACAGAACGTATCAAAAACTGAAATAGACGCTGATGACCTTAGCTGTTGAGCGTCTATAATTCACAATCACTCTCTCAAAAAAACTGAATAGCGAGTTTGTCAACTCTCAGTCGGTTGTTTTAGACGCTCTGATTCTTAAAAAAAATCAATGAGTAAAAATAAGACGTTGTTATACAAACACGCAAAAACGTTGTTGGATCTCAGCTAGTAACATTTTTACACCTATTAATTTATTGTAAATATGTAAATTTGCCAGAGGCAATTCAATTTAATAGTGAATATAATATAAACATGTTAATTGGTATGTTATCTGAAACGGAATAATTCTTTTGTGTATGTCAATTGACTGAATCACAAAATAAACATTAATATTCTAAGAATGAATATAAAAAAGTTATAATGCCGAAAACAAATTCGAAGAATAGTTTTTGTGTGCAGGAGAAGTTCTGTAAGAATCATAATGTGAGATCGATGCACTCTTTCTTGAGGGATACAGATATATTTATAAATTGTGCGAAGCTTAATAATAATAATAAATTCCTTTAACTCCTAAGTGGAGCATAGGAGGGCCTCTACGAAATTTTTAAATCTAGTCCCCTCTTTTGCCACATGTTTGACTTATAGACATATATTTCAATAATAATTTCATTGTTTGTATTTAAGTGACGATATTGTGCTTCTACTCAATTTGAGGAAAATTTATTTCGTAGGGAGTATCTTCTTAAAGTACTTTGTATCCTTTTATTTCCACCCAAAAGTTACGAGGAAAAGCTCAATCATAAGAAGTATCTTCTTGAAGAATTGTTCCTGTAGAAAGTTTTCAAGAGAATCTCTTTGCTGGGAAGATCTTAAAGAACGTTCCATGAAGATTTTGTATTCACCGAACACTATTAAAGATAGAAGTTACTAATCTTGGAACAAATTTATTCGTTAGAATAAAATTTACTTTAAATTCACCAAGCAAAATATCAGGTAGAAAAATTAGTTAAAGAATAAATATGTATTGCATTACACTCTTTGCTCTTTTTATTGAATATTTTGACGTTCACCCAAAAATCCGACCGATGAGTGTAAACGTCAAAAAAAAGTTTCATACAATAATGATTTATCTTAACCTAATTGCACACAAAACTTCCACTAATTTGAATGTTTTACAACTATACACTTCACAAAAGGTTAGTAAACAACACAAATAAATTCACAAGAGCAACTGTAGATATAATACTCCACGTTTACAGGTTAGGTATTACGATCTATTATTATTTTATCGGGCGAATAAATATTTATACCCTCGAAGTAAGTTTATACCTGCAGTAAACATATTTGCTGAATTGAATCATCGCTATTTATTCGAAAGAATGGCTATACCATGAAGAACAAATGAACCGAATAAATAACTACTTATGTTCGGTGAATATGGCCATTAGTATTACAAAAAGTTTTAAGGAGAATTTCTTTCCTAGGGATCATAAGAACTTGTCCTTTATAATTTAATTTTTCTGTGCTGATAGAAGTCTTCTTAAAAAAGCATTGCGTTTACGGTTTCAAAGTCCGGTCCTGAAGGTAGAAATAAAATAAAGCGGAAGCCGCGCACATCCCTTTTGCCTCAGTTTAACAATGAATTAGGGCACGTCACTTTACAACCCCCTCGCGGATCTCCGTGTGTGCGCGCGCGCGCTCGTTTACCCTTGCTACCTCTCGCTCTGCCTCCGTACAAAAAGAATGGGGGTAGGTTTTTTTTTTGCTACCCGCGGCGTGTAAATTGATTACAGCGACTGAAAGCTGCTACTGCGATTTTTCAGCGAACGAGCTCTGGGATGTACATGCGGTATGAGGGTCTGTCGGGTTGGGTTCGGACTACAGAGTATGAGCCGGAACGTTTGCAGGGATGAGGGGATTTACACCGAATGCCTATTCTTTTTCTCTCTCTCTCCCACACTCTCCCTCTGTGTACGGTTATACAGGCTGAGAGTTGACTGCTGTTTAACAATTGCTATCTTAAAAACCGTTCTAAACATGAAAAGTCAATTTTGATATTAAAATTACATTACGCTTTAAAAGAGCTAATAAATAAAGAAGAAAACTTCTATGTTTGTTTGTGGCAGGTATTTCCAAAAACTACTGGATTGATTTGAAAAAATATTTCCCAAGTAACATACGCTATATTAATACTAGTGATGTGCCGGATCGTTAAAAATTTATATCCGCGGATACGGATCTGAATACGGATATTTGGTTTCAAGTTTCGCGGATAAGGATACGGATCTTCACTTTCTTAGAGTACGCGGCGGTAAATATTGCACATCGACCTTTGGAAAGAGACTATCTGTTATGGGAAAAAGTTATTGACCTCTTTAAGAGTTAACTCTCATAACAGATTGTCTCTTTCCATAGATCGAAGTGCAATATCTCATTATAAAGATAGTTTTTTAGTATCTTTGAGCTATGTACTATTGGTATGGTACTCACTACGATAAATGTTTGCAATATAAAGGTGCCAAATACCATTTTAAAACGCGATGTCCGAGAAAAATTGATGTACGCAGATTGAGCTATAAGCGATTTAAAGCGATTTTTACGGGATTGTTGCTCTTGATTAATTTTCTGCCAAACTAAAATATACCCGGACGAATTCGGACCGGAAAGCCAGTATTCGTATAAAGCGATATCTAATTTGTCTAATGGCTAAACCTTTTCTCTTAAATCAGAAGCGTATGTTTTAATTTTGCGGAATACCTAAGCAATAAACATCACTGGGATGTACATGCGGTATGAGGGTCTGTCGGGTTGGGTTCGGACTACAGAGTATGAGCCGGAACGTTTGCAGGGATGAGGGGATTTACACCGAATGCCTATTCTTTTTCTCTCTCTCTCCCACACTCTCCCTCTGTGTACGGTTATACAGGCTGAGAGTTGACTGCTGTTTAACAATTGCTATCTTAAAAACCGTTCTAAACATGAAAAGTCAATTTTGATATTAAAATTACATTACGCTTTAAAAGAGCTAATAAATAAAGAAGAAAACTTCTATGTTTGTTTGTGGCAGGTATTTCCAAAAACTACTGGATTGATTTGAAAAAATATTTCCCAAGTAACATACGCTATATTAATACTAGTGATGTGCCGGATCGTTAAAAATTTATATCCGCGGATACGGATCTGAATACGGATATTTGGTTTCAAGTTTCGCGGATAAGGATACGGATCTTCACTTTCTTAGAGTACGCGGCGGTAAATATTGCACATCGACCTTTGGAAAGAGACTATCTGTTATGGGAAAAAGTTATTGACCTCTTTAAGAGTTAACTCTCATAACAGATTGTCTCTTTCCATAGATCGAAGTGCAATATCTCATTATAAAGATAGTTTTTTAGTATCTTTGAGCTATGTACTATTGGTATGGTACTCACTACGATAAATGTTTGCAATATAAAGGTGCCAAATACCATTTTAAAACGCGATGTCCGAGAAAAATTGATGTACGCAGATTGAGCTATAAGCGATTTAAAGCGATTTTTACGGGATTGTTGCTCTTGATTAATTTTCTGCCAAACTAAAATATACCCGGACGAATTCGGACCGGAAAGCCAGTATTCGTATAAAGCGATATCTAATTTGTCTAATGGCTAAACCTTTTCTCTTAAATCAGAAGCGTATGTTTTAATTTTGCGGAATACCTAAGCAATAAACATCACCCCATTTGTATAGATAAAATGAGGATCTTTTTGTAAGAGCGCTTACTCGCTAAGAAATAGAAATGTTGGCGACGTAGTCGTCCTTAGAAAAGGGTGACTTTAGTATAAAAGGCAAAAATGAAAACAAAAGGAAATATCACCCTGTACATAAGGCTTTTACAACCCTCTGTTGTTGAGTGTTGAAATGTTTAGCGAGTTTAACGAGTGAAAAATAGTTTTTTTAAGGGTGTAAATATCACATTTGAATCAAAGCATAAAAAGTCTATATATATTTTAATTTCTTTTATCCATTTCAATAACAATCTATTCGAAATATTAATGCATAAAAAGAAGGTATTTTTTAAACAGATTATTTTTATTAAAAAAACATTAGATCTACGTATAGCTTCAAACATTCCCTTAGATCCTTCTTGACATAAAAATCTTATTCATACACCGTAACACCTGGTGAGTATTTGTTGTAATGAAAAGGCATCCATAACTTACTGTTCTTAATTGTTTATGTTTTTATTATTGTATTTATTATGTTACTTAGATCAATTAATTTCAATAGGGGTAATAACAAATATTCAAACCTTTGATTAACGTCTGAATAGAACTCTTCAAATAAATAAAATTATCGACCGATTTTTTCAGACTATATATTAACAAAAATTATAAAATTATAATTCAATAATTCATTCGATGACGTTTGGTCCGAATTTGGATTTTTTTCAGAATTAATTTTTTTATTTTTTAGATTATTTCTGAAGAGAATCCAAATCCGGACCGAAACGTCATCTATTGAATTATAATTTTTGTTAATATAAAGTCTGAAAAAATTGGTCGATAATTTTATTTATTTGAATAACAAATCGTCGTTGGTTCTGTAATAGCTCTTATGTGCATAGATGGCAGATTTTACGTTATTTAGATGAAAAGATTCAGGAAGCGGAGCTCTATACACTAGTAATACTTCCAAATTAATTTTACAGTAACCAGCAAGGGGAAGTAACTCTTATGTGAAAAATTGTATCAAATAATTCCTCCCATGTGCCAATAAATCCGAAATTAACGTTAAATATTTTTTAAGAAAATACTTCGTCTTAATTAAACATGTATAGTGAAGATAAATATGAATTAGTAATATACCTCTGAAATTGCTAGTAATTACCATCCAATGCTGATATAACCACTTTTTGGCCTTTCCTGCCAATTTTACTTTTTGCACATAAGAGGTATTACAGAACCAACGACGAAATATTCTTTTTTATTGTGAAAAGATTGCCAATCTTAAAATTAACAAAACTCCCCATTTTTTTATGTGTTATTTGCTATTTTTCTTTACCGACAGTAACGCAAGTAGAGGTGCAGGCAAACAATTTTACTGCACTTTAAGTTTGGTTAAAAATGTTTAAAAAATCGAACAAGTCGTTCTCGAGCAATGTTAGCACAAGTAAAGATACACATACGTGTAGATAAAAATTCAATCGGATTTGACGAATTGTTACACCGAAACTTGTAATCATAATACAATAACACACACGGTGCGTGTATTCATGCACTATATTATATAGAAGGGGGATACACCAACTGCACCGGTCGAGTGTATTAAGAGTTCAATGATATTCCTGCCGTGTAAACAAACTCACGTGTGCAAAGACTTACTTCTGCCACCAGCGGCGTATTCAGAAATTAAAACTGAATGTAGTATTTTTTAAGTTATATATGCTTCTAAACGCAGGCTTCGCGACTGGCAGTGAACTGCGAAAAAACGATCGAGGAACGGACCATAGAAACAAATCGCACATATAGTACTCCGTTGATATTATATACACAATTCATTCAGACCTATCTATTATTCCAATATCTCTGCGAACGGTAATATTATCATCACAGCCATGTGCAGTAGCTAAAACTATATACTTACTAGCGGCCCTGTACGTGCTTCGCTACGTATAAAGTGAAATAATAAAACAATTTAATTGGAACATCTATCTATCTATTTTATTTATTTTAAAATATACATGGACGTATATGTGTGTATGTCGAGCACTCCGGCTGCGCCGTCGTGCCCGGTGCAAAAGAACGAATGGGGAAGGAAGAAAAAAAATTTAGGGGTGGACTACCCCTAACATTTAGGGGGATGAAAAATAGATGTTGGCCGATTCTCATAGATACCGGATAAGCACAAAAAATTTCATCAAAATCGGTCAAGCCGTTTCGGAGGAGTATGGCAACGAAAACTGTGACACGAGAATTTTATATATTAGATTTAATAATACTGCTAGAGGCCGTAAGTGGAACTGTGGAAGCGTGGCCCATGAAGGGCAAGGTAAAATCTCATTTAATTTTAAGAAAAAAAATTAAAATTCGTGTTTTTTTTCATCTGTCAAAGTTTGTTGGTGAACTGTGTTGAGCTTTAATTATTTTGTATACTATAGTTCATTACTTAAATTGCTATAACCTTTTGTATTTATGTAATCTATTGCATTTCATTTGTAAAATTATTGTATTTTTTTAAGTCAGTCAATTCGTTTTTTCATTTTAAACTGTACACTGCGATTTTATATGTAATTAAATAAATAAGTTTACACAAAGAAATAATTGTAAATACTTCAGTTAAATATTCAAAGGTCCTGAAATCTACAGAAATTCAACAAACTGTCAATTTTATTGTCTAAATCAGTGTTTTTCAAAGTGTGGGTCGCGAAGCCTCAGTAAAAATAACAATTTTGTACGGCGGTGGTTTCCATTTATAAAAATTTTATAAATTTTGCAAAAAGATCATTCGGATTTAAAATTTGGTTTATTAAAAAAAATGTCATTGGTATTTTAAAATTAAAGGTCATTCAATACACTTCACCCGGTTAGGAACATCGGAGGGTAGAGGGTCTCAAAATATTTTTTCATACTAAGGGGATCGCGCCATGAAAAAGACACTGGTCTAAATCTGTATATTTAAATATATTTATCTACGCCACTGGCTTATTGTATTGCTAGGATGAATCCAGACACGCGGCCGAATACATATAGGCAAGTGGGATGCCTGAGGGCTGCCGAACAGGGCGCTGTTCACCCCCCATGAACCATTCTTTATTTACAAGTTCGTCCGCGTTCGCTCAATGTGAACGCTGAACGTGTCGGTTCGAAAAACCCACACGCATAGGTGACCGTGTGTTTTCACACATAAGCTTGGAAGCCTCAGCCGACTCGAATTAACAGCACATCCTCCCATTAAAATCAATGCTCTGTAAAGTGTTTTATTGTTTTGATATTCTTTAACAAGCCTTCATTCCTGAGCGCAAAAATCGCCTTTCTATAATAATCAGTCGCGGCAGTCAATTTCTTTTTTATTTAACTTTTTCGAAAAAGAAATATTCACTTTCGGCTTCTGACGGAACAGTTTTGTCGAATGAGTATTAATAAGGTTGTAATGTGACTTCAAAAATTAGCATTTTTTGCGCAAATATTGCCAATTTTTTTCAAGTAAATCAAACAAATGAAAAAAATGCTCCGCTAGAAACCAAAATTGGTTCTTTATATTCCTTATAGGAAAATAATGTTGGCAAAATGTTGACTAAGAAATCAATAATCAATTGGGAGCCGAAGCCCTATTTTATGTGTAATCTCAGAGCGTTCCGACAGCCTTACAATACGAGTACAACAAACATTCACCCGCGAAAGTCTATACTGATAAATCGAATCTAAATATAGTATATTCCAAGCATGGTCAAAAATCTCAAGATTGTAAAAACTAAGGCCGTTCACACGAGGCTAGAAACGCTGCTAGATTTCTTGCTAGATTTGCTCACCAGTTTTCTAGCGCTGGTTTTCTTCATTGCTTTTATGTGCTCGCTTCACGCGAAACGTCTTTTCAAGCTTGTTTTGTGGATAGATCTGGTGCGCACGCAGTGACAGTTCAAATATAAGCACAGAGCAAAACGTGTCTGTTGTCTGACTCTGAGCAGAATTACGCCATGTTGGTCGCCCAGGTGACAAGATACTGCTTCTTGATTAGTTCTTGCTCATACCTAGCGAGGAAAATAGCCCCTGTTCTAATATTAAAACCTATCTTGTGAGCTAGCAGGCGAGCCCGCAGTGACGTCATGTACAGCTTCGTACCCAGCCTACTGGCCAGCAGAACTCCAAGCAGTGTTTCTAGCCTCGTGTGCAGCGGTCTTTATACTTTGGGATTAACTATTATTTAGACATAATTCCGTCGCTATGACTTCCGGATATAGTGATGGAATGAGGTGGTCCCTTCATCGTCACTATAACCGAACATCGACTACGCTGCATATGAATCAAGAACGATTTATACACCCCGTATATATATTCTTGTTATATTGATATGACATAATAAGAATGATTCAAATGACAAGTGTGTTGATGTATAGAAACCTCAGTCATATCGTATAACAAACTGGAACACAACTCGGCGGTATAGAAAAAGAAGAGACGAACGAAGTGGGTGGAAGCGGTCGGTCGGCAAATGGAAGAGTGTGGCTAGGGGTTGAGGAAGGGTGGGTAGATGTCGAGGATGGAAATAAAGCGTGGCATTAAGGGCGGCTGACAGTCGGCTCACTGCTCACAGCACGAGCGTGTATACCGATGGGGTGAGTAGAGGAGGTTCGGGAGAGGGTGGAATCGCGCGGGAGGACAACGCTAAATGGATTAGATACAGACAGGGAATGAAAAAATATTACATGACTACCAGAGCGCGTATATACCTAGTGAATTATATACAGACTGTTTGGCTGGGTGAGTTTGTGTCTGTTCGCACTTGATTACTACGTATCTGCTTTTTTGTATTTATGGAAAGCTACTATCTTAAGGCCTCTTGCTAACGACAAAGGATAACGGCCCGATTTTTATGACGGGCGACGGGCCGACGCGCACTGTTCAACAGGTTAGTGTGGGTGTTTGTTAACGCAACGGGCACGTAATCGTTGCAACAAAACTCAACGGATACCTGCACGTCACCCCACGACGCAGTGGACCACGTTATTTCATAGAAGTTTGTTGACGACGACAGATGTGCGCGCACGTTTTTACCTATACCTACCAATCTTGTGCTGCTCATTGTGAATATGGAGTTTAAAATTGATATGGTCTATCTTTAAATCCTCTATGGGAGTATGGAATACTCCGTAAGACTCTCTTTATAATAAAATAGAATGAACCCATGGCTTCCTCACTGCAATGTTACATTTCAATCGCGTAGTCTTATAATATAATAAATGATGATGAGTTTGAACCTGCCAACGATCCATGAGGAGACAATTTACAGGTACATTTCGATAAAAACATCTTGTATTCGCATACATATGTATATTATATACCCTCCGCCCTATTACTTCCCTGCTTTAACTCAACCGACATTCACCCCTCCTCAACATCGAACTCCCATCACTTTGTATATAGAGCCTCTACACAGCCGTGAGCGAGGGTGTGAAAAAATTATGTGATTTGTCGCAGCTGAAAATCCCACATAATATACTCATATTAACGTATTTTATGTTTACTAACTAAATAACATATTACATATATATTTATACACTGCATTTAAATTATAATTTACAGTTGTCAAAATGTCTGTTTTATCACAACAAATCGGTACACATCAGAGTGGATGATGTGTTCAGTACAAAGCAGTGCAACCGGAACTGTTGAGTAGCGTAGTCACTTTAATAAGTCGTGTGCACAAAAAGTTAATCAGCGAAACATCACTCACTGACTGACTGACTCATCACGAGATCTCCAAAACTATACTAAGAACGGATTTTATGCAAATCCTATCCATTTTTCACCTACCATCACATATTCTATAGTTGTTACGTGGATCGGGTTGCGTAGATGGGAAGGTCAATATAATATTTCTAGAGAAAGAGAGGGAGAGAGGAAGACAGAGAAAGAGATGGAGAGAGGAAGAGAGAGAGAGATTGTATATGTGATGGTAGGTGAAAAATCTGTTTTGGATACGATTTGCATAAAATCCGTTCTTAATGGGTGTCTACGTCAATAAAGAAGTAACCACGCTAGATAATTGGAACACATCCGTGTTTCGTCTCTATCGCGTGCGAAGCCGCGGGTAACAGCTAGTTTTGTTTAATACATGGAATTAATATCTTAAATCAAAGGCGTGTAAAGGATTTGATAAAAAAAAGCACGATCAAAATATTCATATAACGGAATACAAGATTGTGTCGTGCATTTCTTTAATCTTGTTTAATATTTGATGAGGAATTCATAGTGCTCTGTACAAATATTCAGGGTATGACATATTTTAAGCAACATGCCAGGGCCGGATTTAAAAGTGTGGAGGCCCTGGGGCAACGAAGGAGTGGAGGCCCCTAATTATTTTCCAAACAAGTTAAACCATTTTTTTCTTTTAAGTGTTCCAATAATTTATTGCGAAACAAATCAAATTCTTTTCAAAAACATAAGTAGGTATAGATAATAGTAAAATGTAAAAAACAAGAAATAAACCAAATTAAATTATAGAGTTAACGAATGGAACCTTGCGAGCTTTTTTCGAAGAAAAATCATTGATGTTTTTGCATATTATTCGTTATTTGTTAGAAAATTTTATCTAGAAATTTCTATTGTGGAGGACTCGGGGCTTATCAACAACAGCAGCTTCTTAGAAATTTAGTATGGAGTTAGAATGTCACAACTAGTTGACAAATACAACGATGAATGAAACTTGACAAGGTGAATTTTCCAAATGGAAGGTCATCTAGACATTTGGCCCTCATGCTCAGAATGTTTACTCTTAAATATGACATCCACACGGGACGTGTTACCAAAATACTGTCAATCGATATCAAAAATTCAGTAGTAAATCTACGGTAGGGTTATCTTGTGTTCAGTTAACACGAGGAAATCCTCAGACGAGGAAAACAGCGAGCCAAAGTTACAATTCCAGACCGCATCGAGGGATTCGAAGATTTGAATGAAATTCTGGCAGCGCATCAGCTCCGACAATCTGGAACAGAGTTTCCATCACCCAATAATGTGGTGGTGCACGGACGTGAAAACACGAAAGCACAGCAACAAACGTTAGCGAGAACGGAGAGACAGGAGACCGAGCGCCAGGGGCGACACGTCTGACAGGACACTGTCACGGATCTATTAAATAAATACAAAAAAGGAAGCAAAATAGGGAACAATACCACCGCTGAGAAGGAATCAAGCATATTTAACGTACGGTGTGATTTAATGAATATTGAAATTGCGTTTAAAAAGTCTTTTGGGTAAAGATTCATTTTTCGATTTAATGACTTAATGTCACGAACTATTATTTTAACGTCAAGGTACCACCACAAAAATATTTCAGTTTTTTTTTTTAATAGTTAAAAGATGTGTTCCTTACCCATGCATGGATGTTTCAGTGCAGTGCGTAAACTACTGAACCGATTTTAATAATTTTGATGGCAATCGATTTGTCTCAATGGCACGAAAGAACAAGTCCTGAAATTTCATTTCGAGAAGTGATGGAAGCTTTGAATGGAAGCTTATTAAATAGTAGCCACAAAACAACAACTTACGTAACACTTTCTTCTCGCAGTACGTTTTGCAAGTTGTGTTAGCATCATCACCTGATGAACACGATTAGCTAAAAGTACGACGAGAAGAAACTGTTAAGTGGAGGAGATCATGCTTAAATGAATCGAGAAGCAAGGGGTTTGATGTATTGTGGTTACTTTTAATATACGGAGGTTCAAGTATAGGTAATTATTAAATTTGATCATTAATTTATCCAACTATTTCTAATATTCCCTTATGAAATATTTTACTGAACCACTGAAAATGTTAAATAAAACACGATCGTCAAATATTATTCAAGATATTTACAACTCAAAACGAAGGAGGAAGGTCTAAATGTAAGTAAAATCACTGAACGAAACAACCAGCCGTGGAAGGACGGATTTCGAGCGAGCAAATAACACAAACCCGCTTAGCATAAAAGAAGGGAGAACAACAGTCAACGACACACTTATCTATGATCCTCCAAGGAGAACACTTCCACCACTGCGACACCACCTTTGAAAATGTCTACCGCCGGTGTAGACGTAAGATCAGGTAGAAATGCCATTGGCCTCCAAGCAAGAAAGATGAACAACGCCCGTTTTGAAAGAATCAAAATGGAAGATTTCTCCATCTCAATGAATTTTACAAATACCACACCAAATCAACTTATCGGTGCTCCACCAATGACGCGTAACATAACCTCATTCGAAACGAGTCGTTCATGACAAACGCATACATACGTAAAATACGGAAAGCAGAAAAAAAGGAGGGAAAAAAAAGAAAAAAATCCAGTTCCGGTGAGTGAAGCGAACGAACAGTGAACGAGTGAGACGGATTGTTAGTGACGTATGAATCACAAATGAGCACATTACACTCAGTGAGCGACGAAATGAGATGGGATGAACTCATCGGGATGGGTGGGAGTTAGATGGGGCGAGTCGGTATTACGCGTGATCTCTATACCATCATGTTCATAAAACATTACACTCCAAATAACACCTATATACATCTACAAGTACAGTCAGTTCACTAGAATATTATGTAACCAATAAATTTGAGAATTATACTTTTAAACATTGAACTAAAATTTGTGCGAAGTTCATTCAAAATGAAACATTAAAAACTTAGTCTTCTGGTTTGAACTTAACCCTATACTTCAATTGATAGCGTACCCACTTCATTAAAAACGGTCCAGCTGTTTCCAAATGATGGTATAAAAAACAAAAATACTGGAAATACGTTTTCCTGTCTATGTAGCATACAAAATATCCGAAAGCTTCACAAAGTGGTATAAATACTATCAAAATGCCCAAAAATGTCGCAAGAAAATTTTATATATTAGTGATATAACTAACTTGGCAACCACGTAGAAGAGATCCAGAGATAAGAAGATATTGGGATCAGATTCTGATGAAAGAACGTGTTCCGTTAGCCGCCTTAAACCAAAGTCTTCAATGATTTTCCTTAATCATTCTGGACAAATATTGGATTACTTATATTAGCTTACTTATTCGATTACTTTGTCCTTAAACCTCAACCCAAGGCTTCAGGGTTAGATCCATGCACCAGCAAGTTATTCTGTAAAAACTGTATCTGCCTTGTTGTTTGCCGCTTCACAGTTTTTACTTTAAGCCAGCAAACATTAAAATAGACATCGAAATTATCTTCGTCGACTATTGCATTAAAAAAGAGCATTTTCTGAGATACAGGGTCAAACTAATTAATTACAATGAGGATGATTGAGTTCTTACACTGATTAATGTTTTTTTATGATTATCCGCAAACAATTCTTGAAGCAGTTCCTTACCCAAAATCGGTCAAGAACGTATCTTTCCGAATTTCTACCCCCAGACACAAAAAACTTCAACAAAAAAAATAATTGAAAGTAGTAACATTATATATGGAAACAAATGATTCCAAAGAACCACGCTCTACCTTTACTTGCGTAGAAAAATGATATTTGTCATTTTAGATTTTAAATTGGAAAACATACTTTTCTTTTTTTTGTTATGCTAAAAATTTCTGTAGAAGCTGGTGTATGGGATGTATCAAATTCTTTATTATTACAGCTTTGATCGATTTTGCTCGAAGCGAAAAACGGCAGCACAACACTGTTTTGAACCGAGGCTACATCCACGTATAATTTATAAATGATGCGGTTGGTAATAGTTCTTAAAAAGCATCCAATAAAAAGGAAAAAAAAGATAATATAATGAGAAATAATGAGGCTTTAACTTACTTGCAGCAGTACAGTGGCAAAAGAGGAAGTTGCAACACACTTTTTATTTTGATCTATGTATAATAAAACAGGGGTCACGACACAAAGCCTGATGCCTGTTGGGGTTCGTTTGCTTATACAGACGTGTACTAATCTTCTACAGTTGAAACCCAATGTTACATGTCTTTGCTTACAATAGATTAATTATTATTATCGTTTATTTGTGTATATATATACTAGCGGTCCCGCCCGGTTTCACCTGGGTGCAAAAGAACGAATGGGGAAGGAAGGGACATGAGTACGCACATTCATCTTAGTTTACCGAGATGAATGTTGTGTCCAAACTTCATAATGATCGGCGTTACCGTTCAAAAGTTTTTGTCGTTAAAAAGCAGTATTTATACTTTTTTTAAGTAATAAATTTCTTTTAATATAATAAATATTTAATTGAAAACAGTGTAGGAAAATTATTTTTATATAGGTTCTTATAGTTGTAACAGTTTTCAAATGAGCTATTAATTAGATTTATTTAATTTTAATTAGTCGTAATAAAATTTTAAAAAATTGAAATGTAAGCCTTAGAAGAAAGCAATGTAGAAAATAAAAAAAAACATTAAAAACATATTCGTCCATTGTGGGGCTCGAACCCACGACCCTGAGATTAAGAGTGCGGCGCTAATATTGGGATATTCAGTTAAGGCATTTCACCTGAATATAAGTATATGGTGAAAAATGTTGACTGACATTCTACAACATTTTTCATTGATTTTCCGCTCCTATTAGTCGTAGCGTGATTTTATATAGCCTATAGCCTTCCTCGATAAATGGGCTATCCAACAAAAATTTTTTTTTTCAATTCGAACCAGTAGTTCCTGAGATTAGCGCGTTCAAACAAACAAACTCTTCTGCTTAATATATTAGTATAGATAAAAGGAAAGCGTGATTGATGACTGACTGATCTATCAACGCACGGCTCAAACCACTGCCGACGTAACGTCCGACCGAGTGTTTGCTCGGTCAGGATCGACGTGACAAAGTCAAGATGATTTTTCACTGTGATTTTTGTGTAACTGGAATAACAGTCACTGTAATCACATCGTAACGACTTTTCCCATGTCTATTTAGGTTGTGCGTTGTCTGTACAGTCAATTAAGTAGTGATTGGAACGTGTTCATTCTAGAGGTATTGCACTGTATCAATACATAAAGTGCAGATATCACTGCCAGGCTCAATCATCACCCACTCACCGCTCATTACCCGTTAGCCGCCGCGTACGTAATTCCGTTCCCAACATCCCCATAGGAATTTTAATATGCAACATCGTTAAATATTATAGCTACCCCGCGTATTTGGTTTATACGAGCGTAAATCTACTCTACCGTCTCCCCAATCCTACACAACAACAACAACAACAAGGAATGTGTCTGCAAAGTTAAAAAGCGTTGATGTCGTAATTTGATTGGATACATCGACCCCGCCTAATAACGTCAAACGCATTTCAGTTTTGTTTTGCGTTATTATATAAACGGTAAGATTGCTATCATAAAAATCGAGCCTAAAATGAGATAATATAACACAAGGAATTGATTCTATACATAAATATAGATGATCCACATAAATATACCTTGTATATAGTCGTTCTGTGTACTTTGAGTATGTTTTGTTAACATTTTATTTGTGTCATATTCTCTCATCGTAGGCTTGATTTTTATGATTAACAAATCGGGGAAATTGATGCAAAAAGTTAATTAGAATTTATTTAATTTAACAGCATCGGTACGCGCTTTAGCTAGGCAACCCATGTGCTATTTATCAATGTCTATATTATTTAACATATAATCTTTGTCATCATCAAATAACAGATGAGGATATATATTTCTAATGCCGGATCTCGCACTGTATTAGAATTTAGCTGGGATCCACAATCATATCTACTTTACAGACTTGAAGATAAATTGCACACCCCTTTACAAATATTCACTGAATGCGAACCTGCCAAAACACTATATAAGTCTTTCATGTTCACTGTAATTGAACGGAAAGCAGGTTGAGTATTTTGTAGAGAACGACATATAAAACCAGACACCTTACACATAAATATCTATACTCACAAGGCAAAGTAGAGTATATGTTGAATAAAAAAATTATGCCTTTTTTATTTACATTTTGTGTAATTTGTATAAATATTTCAGGACGCAAGGCAAAATGAGGTACCTATGTCGAATTAAAAACGATTTTTTTTCTATTTGCGTTTCTATACCAACTTTAAGAAAATACTTAAACTGCATTTCAAAATGGTTTCTTCCCAGAGTAGACGTGAAACATAAACTTTTCTATTTTTAATTTAATGAGATAACACTACATGCCGGTATTATTAATCAATATCTTTATATGTAGACACCACTGGACCGATTTTAATGATATTTTGTAAATGTGTCTTGCTTGGTCTAACTTACGCCATAGGACAGCTTTTATGAAATATTTTGTACAAAATTATGGCGTTTAAAAAAACTGTTTTAGTAACATGTAGCGACATCCCATAGAATTTACTCAAAGCTATTAGTTTAGAAGCAAACAAAAAAAAAACAGTTTTAGTACCAAGTAGCGACATCTGATATAATTCGCTCAAAGCTATTAGTTCAGAAGAAAAATCTGGCAGAATTTGCTCAAAGCTATTAGTTCAGAAGAATTATATCTAAGCCGGGACGGACCGCTAGTTATTTATATTAAACTCTAGCGGCCGTATCGAGATTTAAAATGAATGTTGGTATATTAATTTCACAACATTTGTTTTAGAAAAGCGCTTCGACATCGCACATCAGTTTTTCTCAAGGAAGCGTACAAAAATGGCGAAACTAAAGAGGCTTAAATATGGATTAAATTGGGAATCAACGTACCAAATCAGTATATAGTGTAATCCTCGTGTCTATTCCAAAACTACGTTTTGGTCGAGGTACGATATTTTGCCATGCGACCACAAACGACGACACAAACTTTACAGTTGTAAACATTGTAAGGGGCCATTTAAATGTCATCTAGTGAGTGCGGACAAAGCACAGAAGAGAAACGATCAAATTGTGTACGTGTGTACAGTCAATTTATTTTATGATAAAACATTACAATGAATGGCATCATTGGAGTAAAATGTCGAAATACAAACACAAAATAAATTGAAATGTCCCAGCCAGAAAGTTCTATAATATGCCTTTATGAAGCCATAAGGCTCATTAATAATGCCAACGTGACAAGTAAATATATTCAAATTATGATAATCACACAAAGCTTGTAAAATAAAAGTTCTTGAATGGATTTAGTTAAAGTGCTTAATCGTCAGGTTGAGTCATATATCTATTAATTAACTATATAAATCATTGCCTATCTACTCAATGTGCGGTGAGTGAACGCAACAAAGCCTATCGAAAATATACCTGCGTCTCTTTCTTCGATGTAATTTCCTGATTTCTCAGATCATAGGATTGGTTGATGTACTTGCATTCAATCTGAATAAAGTATTTCTGTTTCAAAAACTTTGTCTTTTTCTATGACGTTAACATAGGCGTACCCCGCTTTGGCCCAGGAGGGGACAAATTAGAAATGTCTTAAGCCGGGTCCCCCGTGCTTGTTTTGCCCTTCTGGATACGCCAGTGCTCACGGCGTAAAAAAAGACAGAAGTATATGTTTGCACCCTAATAGTTCGATTGCGATTTTATTCCAATGCTCAGTATACAATAAAAGTATATGGGTTGAGTAGAAAAATCAGTCAAATGCACGCTATCTATTTGCACAATTAGTGTTCCGTGCCATCGGCACTTGTGTCTTTTGTAGTTAATTTTTGGTTTGAAATAAACAATCAAATTGTTTGTAACAATTGATCACGCTATCAATTTTCAATCTTGATACTTTTTGTTCAATTTACACCTTATTCTCTATGTTCATGATTTTTTAAAGATTTTTCTGAACGATGCTTTCGGTGGAGTCAGCCGTTTTTAAGCGTTTTTTCTCGAGAAACGTCCAAAAAATGGAAAAATATATGTTGCATATTTTGTCAAATTTTTGTTTTCATTTGACACCCTACACATGGCCCTTGAAAAAAAAGCAGATTTCAATTTTCAAATGCACTCCCTGAAATAAACCTTCAGAATGAAAATTCAACTTATTATGTTCACATCTGTATTTAGACAATCATATATCTGTACCAAATTTCAAATTGTTACGTCAAATATAGTTTCAGAGAAAATCGATTGAGATAGACCGAAGGATAGACACCGAACGATTATATGAGTGTTCCGTTTTGCAAGGAAAATTAATATTAGTCGAAAAAATTGAGCCAAGTTATAAAAAAAGACGCCTTGTGCTTAAATAGTAGGCACACAGACTTCCATGAAGATAAATTAATATTAAGCCCATCTTTATTTAATTTTAGTTATTGTCAATAATACACAAATATTTGATTAACGTCTGATTACTCTTCAATAAAAAAATTATCGACCAATTTTTCAGACAATATATTGACAAAATATATAATTATTACAAATCAATAAATTAACGTTTCGATCCGAGTTTGGACCTTCTTCAGAATAAAAAATAAAATGATTAGTAATTAGTTTAATATTAATTACTGGTTTAGAATTATATATTTTGTTAATATATTATTGTCTGCAAAATTGGTCGATAATTTTATTTATTGTCAAGAATAGTTGATAAACAGATCGTGAGTATTAAGTATGGTAGAGTCAGGATAAAATAGCTAGTTGAATACGACGACGCGATGCGAGAGTTGAATAACATTAATCATATCTACGTAAGCTTTGTATGTAGTGATAATGTTTGTACAGTTGCGGAAATTGCCTGGAAGCTGTGTACTTCGAAGTTGAATATTATTCAAACACAAAGTGGTTCAAAAATATTTGCTCAACCCCGAAAGTCACAGAAATCAATATTAGATATTATGTAAAAAATATGACATTTTTTTTTAAATAACTAAACTTAACGAGTGTGTCATAAAAAACTAAAAAACGGTGCGTGTACCATTTTTAATTTGCATGCAAATAATTTATAGAAATAAAATAGTAAAAGGACTGGACTCTGGAGTGAGATGAGCATAAATCTGTGTAGAAGCTAGAAAGGTATGACAGATGCCCAGACATACAGACAGAAATAAAGCGAATTGTGCGTATCTTTAAATTCGTAAACCTAAAAATGGAACACTGATTCCTTCAAGGGGCCGTTGTTTTATTCAGTACGCCACTGACGACCAGTGGACAATTTTTAATCTCATAAAACCACAACAACGAACACAAAGTTTCATAATTTCCAGGTCGTGGAGGGTTGGACAAAAATAAACAAAACAACTAGACCGATTAGCAGCGTTTTTTATCAGTCATTTTGTTTTAATTGTCTTTTATTGTCCAACCTTCCATCGACCTGGAAATTATTAAAACCTCTGGACACGAAAATGCCACAACAGTTTTATTTTGCAATTAACAATAAATTCCTTCAACATCACTACAAAGTCTCAACACGTATCTTTCAGTAGATGTAGTCGCTAAAAATTCCGAGGTTATTGCACATTCCTTTCAACTGGCAGAAATTTGTGCTCGTAACTTCCGTCTTCTATTATCTCATTTTTAGAATGCTCTCAAATATCAAAATGTTCAAGACTGGACATAATAATAACGATTTTTTTCACAATTATTTTTTTTTTTTGCTAATTTATCAGGTGCAAGTCTAACACCAAATTTATTTTCAATTAGTGAAAAGCCAACGTAAATTATAATAATAATTTCTTTATTTCCGTAACTGTTATCTTTAGTGTGTTATTTCGCTGTCACATCATCAGCAAACAATATTACTTTGTCTTTGATACACTTCGGTAAATCGATGATGTAAATTAGAAAGCAATGGGCCAAGTATCGATCCTTGTGGAACTCCTCGCTAGTAACTTAGATGACATGAGCACACAGTTAAATTGAAGCCGTTTTTCGTTGACTGATCTAACGAGTTGTGTATAGATTATAGACGCTCGACAACAGAGACGTCTATAGGCCACCGATTCTCAGATTAGAACCTGGGGAAAAGATCTGTAATAGCCACAATAATCATGAAAACGCTAAATAAACAAGTTTCTTCGAGCATTCTAAAATCCAAAAAATAATAAAAGATCGTAACACATCAGTTCTAGGCCAGGACAAATTCCTTGTCTGAATTTCCTTGACAAATGTGTCATTAAAAAGGTTTATTTTTGAGCCAAACTGTAAACAACGCAACCGTGCGCGTTACATTTGGGGGTTTCCCCGAAGGCTTAAGAAGAGACAGATGAGTGGAGCGCGTGACGTCATCTCGGTAAGCTTTCGGGACGTTCCTGCGAGGAGTTCACGTATTCCCGATACGATCGATTCCGAGAGGTGACAAGCGATCGGCACAAATTAATTTCGCTTATAGTCCCGAATCTGTAGCACTGAAATGACTCTTGACTTCAAATATCTTCTTCGTATATAGCGACTACTTCTTGACACGTGTCGGGCAGTTCATTTCCTACGTCAATGTGCAAAAGTGTGATCAATCAAAATCACTTTCAAGACACAATGTTATAAGAGCATGAAAAATTGCAGACGGTAGACGGTGTTGCCGTCACGCACCCAGCGAATAAACTATATAAATATTAAAAGATAATAACTGTGAATTTTAATACGGTATAGTGCGTACTACTATTTTATAACTTTAAAGAATAGCTTCTGTTGCTACCCGTTGTTACATGTCTATATTAGAAAAATTTATTTCTCAAACAATGTCACCATCGGGATACGAACCCCGAATCTTTCCACTATCGCGGCGGACTGAAATCAGCTCTCGCATGATGTGAAATATACAGTTACAAATGGCTATATATTAGAATGACGAATTGACCTTACTGTGTCACTGTGGAGTAATGTAACTCAGTCCGCCGCGATAGTGGAAAGATTCGGGGTTCGTATCCAGATAGTGACATTGTTTGAGAAATAAATTTTTCTAATATAGACATGTAACAATGGGTGTTTCAACAATGTAGCAACAGAAGCTATTCTTTAAAATTAAAAGATAATATTTCTCAACACCTATTTTAATTTTCTTATTCCATCCTTTCTATGATTTGAATCAATTATGCCAGACTGTTCTACGTTGTTTATATATTTATATATAATATAATAATATATAGATATGTACTTTCATTTGGGGAGGGGGTCCCATAAAGATGTTAACACGTCAAAAATTGTTTACTATAGCAGGTTCTATATAATTTCCGTTATGCACAATCAATTCAATAAAAAATGACAATATAATTAAGTTTAACTGCTACCACTCATATCAATAATTAATTGTTGTTATTTCGTATGAATAAAATGACCGTCAGAATTATAAATTAATTGAGTTAATTACAACAAATCATAAACAAGCACATTTGAATATTGATAATTGCTTAAATTATTATCCAATGTCCTTGAGCAATGAACACGCCATAGTGACCGTCAAATAATTAATTAAATTGCATCAAACTTTTTTGGGATAATTATACAATTTTTTTATATATTATATTTATTTAAAAAATTATTTATAGTACGAGGACAGTTAAAAAAAACTATCACGCAATTTATAAGCAGTACTATGAAGTATGAATGAACGACGACAACATCCGGTTTTAATATAAACTGTGGTCAAGTTCGAAAGGAGGTCGACTTATTAAAGGCACTTCGTATGGTACCGTGCAGAGACGGTCCCGTTACAGAGTTTAGTATGATTTACTGCGGTTATTTTTAAAATATCATTACTACACCGCTCTAAAATCTTCTAATTTGTCTACCCAACTTGAAGTGTCCAAATTGCAAATAATTAATTAAAAAACCGGTCAAAAAATAAACTGGGTCCGCTAGTAGATTGTAAAACAGAGAATTTCATATTTTAATTTTTATATCACATTTTTATTTCGTGGCTACAAAAATTGGTTGAAAGGCTTACAATCTTACCTGTCATAAATCGTTGATATATATAAAATTTAGAAAAATATTTTTTGTATACCTTCTTTAAATAATATTCCTTATTAAATTACTATTTATTTTTTTATTGTTGTTTTAAAATACGTTTGTTTTTCGTAATTTATTTTATTTCACTTTTCATTACTATTAAAGAAGTACTTTTTAGTTTGTTTTTATTAGATTGATTTTTGTAAATAAATATTTTTACCACCGACAAAAAACAGTTTTGTTACAATACTGTTTTCAATGAGTGAATACCTACCAATAAGAGATATAGATTTCAATAACTGAAATCTTATTGAAGATAATACGAGTGCAAGTAATCCAATGTTTATTTGCTTATAGTTTGTGAAACATTCCCTGTATTTCCCATATTTCTCAAAAACTAATATCTCTAGTAAAGAGCTTAAACTATAGGTAGCTATGCGCAGGATGCATCTATGTATATATTAAATGTATTCAGTACTAGATATGAATTTATTCCACTGCATATACGCTTGTACAAATACATAGCTACATGGTCAAACATCGCTGTACATACAGTGCGGTACCATAAAATCACGGACATCGGACATTTCAACAAAAAAAAAACGTGAAAACCAGACTCGAGCTTAACATCTTCCCGGTTTGAAGCCCTGAAACGATGTCAACGTGGAGGAACTAATTGAATCGTGTTTTATCGAAGTTTGTGGCATACTCGAGAGTATTCGTGTTTACGCGAAATCTTCACTCCGCTCACTGACGTATTGCGGACGCTTTGTTTCTATGGTCCTGAACATAAATACGCATGTGTTTAGTGACTTTCGCTCGTTCGTTTTTTCGCAGCTCACTGCCACGGAAGCGTGCGTTAAGAAGCATACGTTCAAAAAAAAATTATAAATATACGCGTGTGGATTTTTTGAAATCGGTTATTAAAAATACAGTCAAACCTCAGTGAGTGAGAACTGGGTAAGCGAGAAAACTCTCTAAGTGAGAGTAATTTGTCTTTGTGATCCTCTAAAACCTCAATAAGTGAGAAACAGAAACCTCTATAAAAGAAAGACGTTTTTCACTCATGGACCTCTATAACTGAGACTAGTACTTGCCTGTACGCCTGTAAGCGATAGTAGAACGTATTAATAGTCCAAACAAGTTTTTTGAATACTGCAACGGTTGTTCATAAAGCAATATTTGATTATTTATGTCGATTAATACATACACTTTTATCACTACATATTTTCTAAATTTTTATAAGCCTAAGCTAGAAACTCGGGTTACTTAAAAACGTCCATAAGCGAAAAAGAGATCGCGGTCCCTTGAACGCTTGCTTATCCAGGTTTGACTGTAATTGTTTGTAATATTATATTTATTGAAATTGAAAGATATATATTATATGGTCACATTTATATTTTAAAATATGTTTAATAAAAATTTCAGTATTCATTTTGATCAATATTTCTACTATTGTAATTATATTGTATTGGGGACTCATTTTTCTGCCAGTACGTCGACAACATGAAATTCTAATCCAAGTTCAATATCCCTTCAGAAAAATGAACGACAACGCCACTGTTTACACAGTGGCAAAGATCTAGATTCCAGACCGAGATGGGAATATAACTGTACTGTCTCCGTAGAGTGGCAACTATAAGCAAGCAGGCCAAACATAGTAGATAATTGAGAGAGATTAAGGGATATGGTACGTGGGTCTACCGCATAGCTCACAGAGCGGTACGGCAGGGAGGGACGACGGAAACGACGACGGTGGCGGCGGCGGCGGCGGCGAAAGAGCGAACAACGAAACAAGCGACAGTCTATGTAGTTCCCCGTTGCTCGCTCGCCTTCCGGCTACGACGATCTCCGTCATTACTTAACAGTATATCCCGACGAGACGGATTCATTTTAAACCAGCAGTTCTAAACGTTTTTTTAAACGAGATTTATATAAAAACGTTGAGCTACTATCTGTAATACTGCTTTAAAATATAAAAATTATAGTTTGAAAAAACACGCTTTAATAGCTAACCGAACTAAAAAGTAGAAAATTATTATTAACGAAATAATTCAATTATAGTAAAAAAGCGTGGGGTGCTTGATATTAAATGTTAATTAATTATTAATTCATTGGTAACTATTTATAACATTAAAGTTATAATAAAAAATAGCAAGTAATTGGAACCCCACGTTTTTTTACTAGATATAATTAGATTATTTTGTTAATAATTATTTTCTACTTTTTAGTTCGGTTTGCTATTAAAGCGTGTTTTTATTTAGTTTTTTTTTTAAACTATAATTTATTTTCTTAATTTTTAGTCTCAAAACGACATCAAAAGTTTTTTTTTTCAAAATTTTCAAATTCAAATTATTTTATGAAATAATTATATTGTCATCGGTCATTGACACGTGAGCAAATTTTCATGTTAATCAGACTTCTTGAATTTGGTGAAAATGACGCTGAAAGATTCCTTTACATACATACAGGTCAAGCTAATAAAATCGTGTTTAAAACATTGCTATTAAGGTATAAAATAGTATATTGAGCAAATAGTGCGACAATACTATTTTTTATTACGAATTAAATTGAATTAAAATTTTATTACTAATTAAAAAAAGAAATTAGAAGTAACAAAAATTAAATCTTTAAAAAGTTGAAAATTCAATTAAAATTGTCAAGAATAAAAGACCATAATCGAAAATTTTAACCTCAAATCTGCTTCAAATGACAGTTTGTTTCGTTGACATTAACACCGTTATTATTTTGTTTTTTTCTCTGAATTTGCGTGCGGCAAACAATAATTTCAGTGCGACAAATAAAGTTTCCGCACGCAAATGAAAATAGCTACTTTTCAACCGTAACAGCATGCGTAAAGATACCACTTTTCCCGCATGAGTAATAAAAACTAATTTTATTTACTCGATTTTCTGTAAAATTCAAAAGTTGCAGAAAATATTTTAGAGAGTTGGCAGTATTACCGTGCAAATGAATTATTTTGTTAAAACGATCTCAACTTTGATCGATATTTTGTACGCGACCTGAATATACTGGTTGAAGACTTCAGCTTTGAATCGATTCAGCATAAGCGCTATTACCGTCTATATAATTTCTCATATTAAATCTAATAGGTATTTAATTTATCTACTTATCAAGTATAGTCGATAATCGTAATACTATTTACACATTTTTTTCTTGTTTTTCGATCATTTAACATTAGCGAACTATTGTTTCTAAATTATTTAGCTGATAAATATATGATCATTTCACACTTTTCAAATAAAACGTTAAAAAAAATCTCTTCATAATTTTTAGTCTAATTACAATTTCACGTATTTTTAAACACCATACTTTTTAAATATTTTTGACGTGATAACGTCTTATAAATTGATGAAACACCGGCTGCATGCACGAAAAAGTGTCACGTTCCGCGCACGATCGGCCCAAGTTTGACAGCTACTAAAATTTAGGTTATGTATTATTAAATATGATGTTCGAGCGGAATACGATCACGTAAAACTATCGTCCGTAAACCGACTTTACAGACAACCATTTTTTATTAAAAGCAATTAGTCTCATTTTTGCAATTTAAAATACTCTGTAAGATTTTTTATTATTTTTGTCGGTTTCCATCTTTTTCTTGAAATTTTAACGTAGGTAATCGTAAACTTGGTAAAGTAAACAAACTTCATGTGTAAAAATTTAATAAAATTTCCAACATATTATCCTATGTTTATCATGTTCCTTATTTTTATTTAGAAACTCCACCAGTGCAGTGTCGGAGCAATAATGACAGACTCGGGACGCAAACGAAAAAAGATCTTGCACCCTACCGATTCAAGTTCTAAATATGACAGCCAAACATAACCTCAAAAAAAAAAGAATACTGACCAAGAAGGCTACAAATAACTGACATCGGAGCTTTGTGACACTTCTGATACCGAGTCACCCGACTGGAGGGTGCCAGTGAAGATGTTTACATATCGAAAACGTTTTTCTTAAAAAGAGACAGAACAAAACGTTTTGTTTCCTTTATAGAGTTGGCATTCTTCGTGAGTTCGTATTTATTTTATTGTTAGTCATTTGTATCTTGTTTTTATTCGTTCAACACTTATCTTTTACAGGTTGTCGGTTGCATTGGGCAGCAAAAAGGGTACGTAGTTACGTACTACATTTTTTTGCACAGACCTCCTATACAAAATAGCTAATTTTCCCTTCATAATAACATATCCAACAGCTGTCATATTCTGTGCGTGCGACCATATTGCATTTCATTTGGGTTGTTTACGAAAACTACACCTGTATATAATCTATTAATTTACTGTAAGAACCATTGTCTATCTACCCAATGTGCGGTGAGTGAAGGCAACAAATCGTATCGAAAATATATCTGTATCTCTTTTTTCGATGTAAATCTCTGATTTCTCCGATGATATAGGATTGGTTGATGTACTTGCATACTTTGTCTTTTTCTATGACGTTAACATGGACGTACCCAGCTTAAAAAAAGACAGAAATATATATTTGCTATGTCTGTTCATCTTAAAGAATTAAACGAAAACAGAGAGGTCACTTTTGAAAATTACTGTTGCATCGGTTTTAATTTATGCACTAGTGCGAAATGAGTCACTTTACGACCGCTATACAGGCACGAAAAGCAGCAAATTTACAGGGGACGGGTAAAAAAATCTCTTTGCAGCAGTCCATTCGTAGATTTATTATCATGGTTGAAATAGTAAAATTATTCGAGATGGATTTTTACAGTCCTATCATTTTATGCAACACGGAACACTATAGAAAAACCTAACCTAAATCTTTTAATATACTGCTTCTGAATTTACCTGATGTATTTTTTAGTGTAATTAATTGACGAATCCTGCGTACATACTTAGCTGTTATATAATAAACTAGCGGTCCCGTCCGGTTTCACCCGGGTGTAAAAGAACGAATGGGGAAGGGAGGAACATGAGTACACACATTCATCTTAGTTTACCGAGATGAATGTTGTGTCCAAATTTCATGATGATTGGAGTTACCGTTCAAAAGTTTTTATCGATAAAAAGCAGTATTTAAACTTTTAACTAATATTTTTTTTTTAAATTAAATAAAATTAAAATAAATTTAAATGTAAGCTTTAGAAGAAAGCAATGTAAAAAATAAAAAAAAAATAAAAATATATTCGCCCAACGTGGGGCTCGAACTCACGACCCTAATATTGACAGTCGCATGCTCTACCGATTGAGCCACCTGAGGTTGTGTTCTCACAACGCTAATATGAGTATATCTAGGTAGTGATATTTCACATGAATAGAAGCTTATTTTTGAGATACATTTTTCATTAAAGCTCCGCTCCTAATGGCCGTAGCGTAATATTATATAGCCTATAGCCTTCCTCGATAAATGGGCTATCCAACAAATTTTTTTTTTTCAATTTGAACCAGTAGTTCCTAAGATTAGCGCGTTCAAACAAACAAACAAACAAACTCTTCAGGTTTATATATTAGTATAGATTTATTCTATATTCATAGAAATAGAATTCAGTTGTGGGTAAATCCCCTAGTAACGTCTCTTTATGAAACGGACATGCGCGCGTCGCTGTAACGTGTATATTTTGTGAAAAAGTAATTTGTTGTGTATGTAAATAAGACCGGAGTTATGAGCATATATATTTGTGAAGTCAGCAGCATATAAATAAAACATTACATACTACCTCTACACTCTCTACACTACTAGTACGTACTAGCTCGAGGTATATACGATCAGAAGTTAGCAGCGAATGGCTTGGAGTTTATAACGCAATTTAAACTTATCCGAGTGAAAACTGAAGTTGTATTCACTTCACTGTACATACTGTTATACGTAGAGGTAATATTTTATAGAAAAAAATATGTAAAAGTAACAAACTGTCATTTCATTTTTTTGCCGCTTTATTTTAAAATTCATAAGACAAATTATTCAAGATTCAGCATCTACATGTATTCAAATTTATAGTTTTTTTTGCGACGCGAAATTTAAATTAGTTGACACATCCGCGTGAACAGACTTATGTATAATAGTGATTAGTGATTACTGATTAGTGATTATATTTGATTTGTTTTTCTTAACTGTACCTACTGCCTATTTAAATTTTGATGATTTGCGACGAATAAAATTTTTAATACATTATTTTTTACATGAAACAAAAAAAAAATCTTTTTAATATATATTACAGTAAAAATTCCGATTATATTATAATACTAGCGGTCTGTCCCTGTTTCACCCGGATGTGAGGAACATGATTACGCACATTCTAGTCCGAGATAAATGTTGTGTCTAAATATGATGATCCGAGTTACTGTTCAAAAGTTTTTGTCGTACAGACAAATGTTGAGTTACATTTTGCAACATTTTTCATTAATGCTCCGTTCCCAATGCTGGTAGCGTGATATTATATAGCCTATAGCCTTCCTCAATAAATGGGTTATCCAACAAAAAAAATATTTTCAATTCGAACCAGTAGTTCCTGAGATTAGCGCGTTCAAACAAACAAACTCTTCAGCTTTATATATTAGTACTAGCGGTCCCGCCCGGTTTCACCCGGGTGCAAAAGAACGAATGGGGAAGGGAGGAACATGAGTACACACATTCATCTTAATTTACCGAGATGAATGTTGTGTCCAAATTTTATGATGATTGGAGTTACCGTTCAAAAGCTTTTGTCGATAAAAAGCAGTATTTATACTTTTTTAACTAATAATTTTTTTTTAATTAATTAAATGAAATTTAAATAAATTTAAATGTAAGCCTTAGAAGAAAGCAATGTAGAAAATAAAAAAAAAAAATATATTCGCCCAACGTGGGGCTCGAACCCATGACCCTGATATTAACAGTCGCATGCTCTACCGATTGAGCCATCCGACGTTGTGTACCCACAACGCTAATATTTAGTTAGTGCATTTCACCTGAATAGAAGCTTATTTTTTAGATACATTTTGCAACATTTTTCATTAATGCTCCGCTCCTAATGGTCGTAGCCTGATTTTATATAGCCTATAGCCTTCCTCGATAAATTGGCTATCCAACAAAACATTTTTTTTTCAATTTGAACCAGTAGTTCCTGAGATGAGCGCGTTCAAACAAACAAACAAACTCTTCAGCTTTATATATTAGTATAGATTACACACACATATTATATTAATTGTATGTATGTTACGTAATGTATCAATGTATACAGCGAGACTACTATCATGCTACACCCAGCAAAGAGCATTATGTTTACAACACATGTCTTAACGCACTGATAAACAAGTTCAGCATCAGCGCTCTATTGTTCTCTCTCTTGCGCGCGCTCCCACACCCTCCAACCATCCCCTAACACTTAACCGCAATTAACGCAACACACCACCAGTGCAACCATTTCAAATGAAACTCGAGTCGAGAATGCTTTATCCTCAACCCTCCATAGACATGTATTGTTGTTAAGGGTGGCTACGATATACCTACATTCAGATGTGGCATATACATCGCTCATTTGATACCGAACTATGCATGGAATATAATGTGGCGCACCATATTGTTATTATTGTGTAGGTAAACAGGGTCTGTACGCGGAAATATCGAAAAAAATACGGGTTACACTCCGGGAGTGCCGGCACAAGTGAAAACTTGAATCTTTTCTGTATCGTTCCAATTTTAGTATAATATGTAATATGTATGTATTGCCGAAGCAAGTACGGTACACGTGCCTCAACAACTCGTATATATACCTAGCGTTACTTAGAAATCCACTACTAGTGAGAATCGTTTTTACAAACATTTGACTTTGTCAAAATATATTCATTAAATCAAAAAACTGTTTCTTGCATTTGAAAGACAATTGCTTACTCCATTAAAATATGTGATTACATATTGTATTTATTTTAAAATAGCTAAGCAAAAAAAACAAAAAAGTTTTCGTCTTACGAATTTTGTCTTACGCATTTTCGATCAGGTCTTACGCATTTTCGATCAGGTCACGTGTCCTGACGCGAGTTTAACATTTTTTACCCATTACAAAAAAAGTGTACAACGCCGCTAAAGAAGTTTTCACTTCAAAAAAAAGACATACAAGTGAGAGTAGAACGGAGGGTTCCGTACAAACTTGTAGGTATGCGAAAAGTTCGTCCATCACGAGTATCGAGTCTCGAAGATTTTTCCCACTTAAAATCCCATACATCGACAAACGTCGCGGTCAGTTTGCCAACTAAGCGTGTAATTGCAATGAGTTCAGATGGACTACTGAACTTTATTGTACATCGTGGCTAGCCTAGTTGTCGTACCGTGTTGTATGCGAGAGTTCTTATATCGTGCTGTGTAAACGCACCGGTAGCGGACGCTTGTTTTGTATTAGAACTGTTACTGTGTACATGCGTATCATGTTGCGGTTTAAAAACATTATATTTTTTTGTGATTTAACTACAAATTTACAGTTTTCGGATTTTTCCCTTAACTTGCTTGCTTCTTGCCCCATTTTATGATTCTAGGCCAACGGGAAGTACCCTATAGTTTATGATTCCCAAAAGTCTTGACAGACAGACGGACACCAAAGTGTTCTTATAAGGGTTTCTTTTTTTTTCTTTTGAGGTACGGAACCCTAAAAAAGAATATAATTAGAGTAGGTAGAGCTGCATGAAAAGCGTTCTAGACGTAGTTTCAATAATCTTAACATTCCGGATTCAAATCTGCGATCGAGTATCAACAAATAGTTCATTTAATACAAACGAAAATCTTATCAAATCTTATTTCAATTCGGACTAATACAGTTCTGTATAGAACCACTTGAAATTGGGCACATATTATAGGTACCGATCGTTCGGGGGAAGAATACACCTCAAGTTTGCCAGGACTACAAACAAAAGAAGTACCATAACCTCACAAATTCATCGAATCTTTCCTCCTTTAAATAGGCGTTTTTTACTGACTTGCATTTATCTAAATTCTTAACCAGGGGCGGGAAAATCTTTTGATCGTCGGGCCACATTGCTGATGAAAATTTGACCGTGGGCCAACAAAAATTTGGAGAGCAAAAAAAAAAGTCCTTTCATTTCCGCAACAAAAAGATCTTTTTTCGTCTTGTTATTTACTATTTTTCTTAAATTTTTTATGCGCCAGATTATATTGGCAAACTATTTTCGCTCTTAATAATCATTTATAAAATGCTTCGCGGGCCGGATAAAATTCTACTGCGGGCCGGATTCGGCCCAAGCCTGTTCTAAACTATGCGTCAAATCTATAGATAAATGCGGATTTATTGGTAAGAACCATTACCCACCAAGAAGAAGTGATTTCCGGTGTTTTTACAGAGAACTGACTGTATGTCCGAACATTACTTTTTGAGTTTGGGAAATGATTATATTTAGGTTGTATAACATGTCAATTGGTTATTAATTATTCGACAAATTGGTTGAATAAGAGATGGGAAGAGCTTTTCCTCAAGTATTTTATTTTTCCTTAGGTAGGTGCATTTCTTGCTGAAAGTTTTAAGTGGGAATCTCTTTCCGAGAGAACTTTTCCTGTACTGGAGCATTTTTGTATCGCACGATCAGTAAAGTGTATACAGTACTCGTAGTACTTCATCTCCACAACAGACAAGTTTCTCCCCCTCTTCTGTAAGTAGTATCTTGAACAGAACCGGGGCAGGTACTTAGTTGTCTCTTTGTTCTGGAGGTGCGCACACTTCATACATTTACATTACACTGGCACTGCTGCTGCGCTTACACTACACCGGAGTAATTCAGCACCCCTATTACACTACGTCATGTCGCACGTACGTACATACAAACACACACAACCAACCCAACGTATAATAAACGACGCTAGTATAAAGAAGCAATAAAATTACGTGGCTTAAAAGTAAAACAGCTTATGACTAGTTCTTATTATGAATGAATAAAATTATTACACAGGAAAGTTTACCGAGATGAATGTTGTGTCCAAATTTCATGATTATCGGAGTTCCCGTTCAAAAGTTTTTGTCGATCAAAAATTACTGTGATTAATAAAATATAATAAATATTTAATTAATAAAATTTTAAAAAATTTAAATGTAAGCTTTAGAAGAAAGCAATGTAGAAAATAAAAAAAAATTTAAAATATATCCGGCATCCGCCGACGTGGGGTTTGAACCCACGACTCTGACATTAAGAGTCTCATGCTCTATCGACTGAGCTACCCGGGCTTGTGATGTGAGGCGCTAATATTGCAATCTTTAGTTAGGGCATTTCACTTGGACAAATTTTGAGATACATCTTGCAACATTTTTCATTATTGCTCCGCTCCAATTGGTCGTAGCGTGATATTTTATAGCCTATAGCCTTCCTCGATAAATGGACTATCCAACAAAAAAAATGTTTTCAATTCGAACCAGTAGTTTCTGAGATTAGCGTGTTCAACCAACCAAACAAACAAACAAACTCTTCAGCTTTATATATTAGTATAGAAGTATAGATTTACACAAGGTATATTTAATCAAAACAATAAAAAATCTTTAATAAACCGAATATTGTTTAAGTAAAAACTACAAGTGAGAAGTTGTCTGACCCGAACGCGTCTGCGGTCGACGAAATCTTCGTTACAACTGTCTGATAGGCTGATTGGCGGCAGTTCGCGCGTCCAAAATCACTATTCTGAGAATTTACTGGATGACTGGTAGATCATAATTCCCAAGTGTTCATCTGTTGTAAAATGTACATTAAATTCAGAATTTATGCACGCATATGAAACATTTCTACATAATTTTACATAAATAAAATGTATTTGAACAAATTCGACATAGGCAACTTTGCCTTTCGGTCAAAGAATTATACGTACGTTATACAACTTCCGCACGTTGTGTTATTGTTGTTTGGAAGAAAACGCCACTCCCTGTTTATATAACGCAAGTTTGTCGCACGTGTGCAAGTGGCGCTGTCATTATTAATTAGGCACAATTAAGAGACTTCACTGTACTCTTATCGATTACGTTCTTACTGTTGGATTTTGTATTGTTTTTTTCATACAATCGTAATAAAAATCTCGCGTTTTGTTTATCGTTCTCTATCGCCAATTTTGTAGGTACTAAGACTAAGCCAGTGGACAATAAATGTGTCCACGGTGAAGACAGTTATGTACACGGTTTTAATGTTAGGTAGAATATTCCTGGATTTTTTTCGGTTCAATTTGCAATTATAATACATCTGTGCAGCCGACCCTAGACAAGAGAGAATCGAGTGCACATCTTTTTGAATGCATGTGCTGCAGCTAAAGTCTGCCACCTGCAGCTCGCACGTGTTAAAGACACAACTCTCGTGTTGTTTGCATGCGATACAGAACTAGGTACACAATCACATACAAAAAAAAAATGCAGAATTTATATCGCTATATTTAAAGTCGACAGGATTTCTGATATTGCAGTTCAGAAAAGATTCAAAATTCGTTATTGATGGCAAGCGGCAGCACAAAATGGAACAAGTTTTTTTTTGTCATTTTTAGTAAATTATAATATACCGCAAAAGACCAAAAATATCCTGTAGAAAACCTGTTCGTGAAGAAGTTATGGGACAGGAAACTACCTGGCTTCAAGTAAAAAATATGGCAAAAGATAGGATCAGATTCAAAATTTTTGTAGATGCCCTATGCTCCACTTAGGAGTTAGAGGAACTTATTATATTATTACTAGCGTGACCTGTGCGAATTATTCGCACTAAATAAGTATAATAATTATCACTTTACAAAATTATTTTTTAAATATTCAATTCGTTTCTAATTTTGCACACTGCTTATAACGTTCTTCTTTTTGTTGTATCAATATGAAGCTCAGATGACAGATCGAAGAAATATTTTACTAAAATTGTCATATAGAGGCGCAAGTATCATGCAGCATTGCTGTGACGTTGTTCAGCGTTGCCCGTCAAATGGCAGTACTTATGCAGTATTTACAATATGAAGGTCAGATGACAAAATTATAGCCATCAGATGGCAGACGGTGTTCAGCGTTGCTGTTAATTAATTAATTTACAAAAACAAAAGCAATAATAAATTTTTTAGTTGTCGATGTAGAGCAAGTAATTATTTGTAAAATGATATATAATTTATGTGGACAAATTGTGTGGTTTTTTCTAAAAAGGGAGGCAAACATCTTTAACTTTAACGTATTAATATATTATGTTTATAATCGGCCAAGATTTTTGCATAGGAAATTATCTCGATAATCTGGTGTTATTGAGGGAAACGTCAACAAGATGACCGCCGATTCCGAACGAGTCGAAAAAAAGTAGTAGCCACATCTGTCTCCTCCGGGATTCGAACCCCCAACACCTTCCAAACGTGAGTCTAGAGTCCTTAGGAGATATAATTATGACATCCTTATAAAAGCAAAGTTCGCCATGGCTGCAATGTATCTATACATACATTATGTAGTTTTTGCATCGTATATAATATGGATATATATCTATAATGCAGAAGTGTCCTGTCCTGAATCCTTTAATGCAGTTCTTTTTAACTCCTGGATGCAGTAAACGCGACGTGAATATTGTGTGTTCAAGAGACCGTTTTCAAAAGCGACAAAATTACAAACAATTTCTACATTATTACAATATTGTTACACGCTCCCCGTTGCGACGACAAAGGATTTCGTCATTCTAACAATGACACACAGATTTTTGTGGAACAACAATCGGCTTGTTGTTCTAACAATGACACACATATTGTTGTGGGGCAACAACAATCGGCTTGTTCTAACAATGACACACATATTGTTGTGGGGCAACAAAAATCGGCTTGTTGTTCTAACAATGACACACATATTGTTGTGGGGCAACAAAAATTGGCTTGTTGTTCTAACAATGACATACATATTGTTGTGGGGCAACAACAATCGGCTTGTTGTTCTAACAATGATACACATATTGTTGTTCTAAAAATATACGTAGGTAAAAAGGGCTTTGTTGCCAAATTTGTTTGGTTGAATGCGCTAATCTCAGGAACTACTGGTTCTAATTAAAAAACATTTTTTTTGTTGGATAGTCCATTTATCGGGGAAGGCTATAGGTTATCACGCTATGATTAATAGGAGCAGAGCATCATTGAAAAATGTTGCAAAATATAACTCAAAATTTGTTCGTCCGACGAAAACTTTTGAACGATAACTCCGATCATTATGAAATTTAGACACAACATTCATCTCAGTAAACTGGTAAACTATGATGAACGTGCGTACCCATGTCTTTCCCCCCTTCGTTCTTTTGCATATAGCCCTTTTGGCCCTTGGGTAAATACGCCACTGTCACAAGTGAGCGGTCGGGAATCGGAGCCTCTATACCCTAACAGATCTATAACTGTAAAAAAATATATGTACCACGTAAAATACGACCCTGTAAGTCGCAGACATATTTTCTGTGCGTGTCTACCACTCAAGCACCTTTGTATTCGGATGTTGCAGGGAGTGTGATATTTGCCTGTTATTTATTACACATGTTGTCACAGTCTAAACATCATGCATACAAAGAAGTGTGAAAAGAGTTCCTGCTTCACATTTTTTTACTTCCCCAGTATTCACACCTATCATGAATGTACGTATAATATATACATAATATGCCCTACGGAAACACGAATGTATGAACATCGGAAAAATGATAATTTAATTTACGATCATATATTACCGAATCCCAACTACTTATCTGATCCGATTTATATTTGACAAAAATCGGTCGTTCAATATCTGAATGTATAGTCTCACTATTGCACTCTAAAATGTGCTGCAGCAGTAAAATATAAGCAGTAGCGGCCCGTCCCGGATTCACCCGGGCACAAAACTCTAAGATTTATTAATATACTAGCGGCCCGTACCAATTTCACTCGGGTGCAAAACTGTTCTTTATATAGATAGATAGATATATTTTGTGCTATCGGAAAATTTTGCATAATGTATTTCATTAAGGACGTGTCTATGAAAACGACTACAGCGCAGAAATGTCTGAACTAATAGCTTTGAGCGAATTCCACCTGATGTCGCTACATGGTACGAAAACAATTTTTTTTGACAAAACAAGGTCATTTTTATACAAAATATTTACAAATTATATATAAAAACCTTTCTTATTTATCGCTCTTTCTATTAATGAAAACCGTATGCCAATCCGTTCGGTAGTTTTTGAGTTTATCGCGTTCAGGCGTAGACAAAAACGGTGGAGGGACTCTGTTTTATATAGATAGATAGTCTCTCTCCCTGCCCTATCTTTTTCTGGAAATATTATATTGTCCTTCCCATCTTAACAACTCAAACCCAAGTCAATTGGACGTATAATTTTGGAGATCTCGTGATGAGTCAGTCAGTTAGTCAGTGAATGATACTTCGCTCATATATATAAGGTATAGATGTATAATACCCGTCTCTTCCACCAGAATCACACTTGTTCTTGCGATGCAATCCGTGTTCATATACCCAAAATGATTACAAAGGTTACCGTGTTTCATGAATGACGTCAACTGGCGGACCGACAGGTTCGCCGAATGACGGCATCCCCGGCCGTAATTCTTTTTCTATTATAACATTCGTCGTGGGTTTTTCAAAATTTTTAATTTTGTTTCATTTTAAACTTTTCAGAGATTTTGTATAAGTGAATTCAGATGGTCTGAACTACCGTACACAGTGTAGCTATTTTAGTACCTATAGTATGTACAGAAATTGACACTGTTACAGAGAAAGCCGATTAAATGCCCGGCGTGTAGGCAACCCAGCATACGTTGCTGTACAATTCATTTTTGCGATTAATTTTTTTTGTGCAGTGCAGCGCCCCCTGGGGCGTAATCATCGTAATATTTATCTAAGAAACCGTCTCAGATGAATTACAAACCCTTTACAGAAAACCGCATCTGAATTGATCAAACCGTTTTCCAGATAAATGGCGACATTCGAGTGCACAAACAAACAAACTGACAAACAAACAATTTCTCACCCTAAACGCATATACTTGCTCTGTTCCGTCGTGGATAATAAATATAATTATTTTTAGTAAGTACGCAATTTTATTCTTACAGATTCTCATCACATGTAGAGTTGGAAATAAACCTTTTACAGAAAACCGCATCTGAATTGATCAAACCGTTTTCCAGATAAATGGCGACACTCGAGTGCACAAACAAACAAACAATCTCTGACCCCAAACGCATATACCTCCTGCACCGTTCCGTCGTGGATAAATAAATCGAATTACTTTTAATAAGTACGCACTTTTATTCTTACAGATTGTCGTCACATGTAGAGTTGTAAATATATTCGTATTTAATTTTTAAACTGCACAGACACGTTCTGTGACCTACCTTACTGTCATGAAGTTGCTTCTTGCCCTACTTTGCATCAATTTATATCTCACTTTGCGGAGTACATAATGTACGCCATATTTTTATAATAATGCAGTCACATCTAAAACGACACTTCGAGAACACGATTTTATATATTCGAAACTTTTCACGTTTTTTTTTTTTGTGCAAATGCTACACAACCAAAAATCGATACGTAATAAAAAACTATATGTTTGATGTTCACGCGATAATGCAGTTGACATATTTATTTTTTGGTAGCTCAGGTAGCCTGTGCAGTTCCATATTAGTGATGTAACGAATGTTATTATTTTTAGAATGCTGACATTCAGTTTTTCAAAGTTCAAAGTTAAAATTTGACAGCTGATTGACCGCGCAAGTCGCACTCACACGCATAAATATGATGCGCAGTGCAAGAATCTCAAACTTTCTGCCCTTGCGGTGTATATACTATTTTTCTTTATAGCTCGGTCGAAAGTATGCTTATTAATTACATAAAAACAGAGATAAAATTCAAGCAAGCAGCTTTGAGGTTAACGTAAAAACACGAATGACAGCTGTTCGCGACTATTGGCTGGCGGCAGTCTCATAAAGCGGGGTACGTGATGACTATTTTTTGTTATAGCCGGTCGAAAGTACGTACTTCCGGCATCCCACCAATGCATAAATGTTAGACTTTCTGCCTTAAAATTTATGCTGAAAGTATGTAATTTCGACCGAGGGATGAAGAAAAGATATATCATTTCTAGGTTCCCTTTGCGAAAAAATTTAAAGTCATTTTTTAAAAAAGGAGTAAGACAAAACTTTTCTAATAACAATTTTTTGATCTTATTTTTACATTTTACATACTAGATAACAGGAACACGTCAGTAATATAGTCAGAGTATTCATATAAAAACTGCGTCTTATAGAAAGGGGTCTAGCGCGGGACAGTAATTTTTTGACGTGATAACGTCTTATAAATTGATGAAACACTGGCTGCACGCACGAAAAAGAGTAACGTTCCGCAAGCGAGAACGATATAAGCGATAGTCTCTCTCTTCTCACGTGACGTCAGAGAGTAGTGTGCGTTCAACATTTTTTTCGGTTGTTCCAGCGAAAGCTACATCTGACAGATGGCCAGATAAATTATACGGTTTGTTAACAAATATATAATATATATAAATTCTTTTAAATGTCTTTTATAATTGTTTAAAAATATGTATTTTGCTTTGGTTGATCAAATTATTAGTCGGTAAAAATATAGTTTGACAGCTACTAAAATTTAAGTTATGTATTCTTAAATATGATATTCGAGCGGAATATACGTTATCACGTAAAACTATCGTCCGTAAACCGACTTTACAGACAACCAATTTTTTTTTAAGTTGGTATAGGTACATAATTTAAAATTATTTATTTTAATTATAAAGATTACTTAGATTTTACTTTTAAAAGTATATATAATTATTTGTACATCTTATATTTTATACAGTCGTAAAAATATGGTATTAATACTATACTCGGTTTTAATATTCTCGACTAAGCACACGAAACTGCATTAAAAAGTACATAATATATTCTATTGTAACAATTAATAACTGGTTATTTCTCCCTCAGACAAGCCTCAGACATATTATAATACGTTGTAATTAGTGGAATACACTACTGTGCAAAAGATTCTTGTAATTTCACATTAATTAGGTGATTGCTGATTCAGTAGTACAACAGACTCGGCATATTACACTTGGCACGGGCATAGCAAAAAATTAAACGTAAGGGGTGCATTTGTTTGACCAACAGCTGTAGCCGGCTGAGCTGTCACTCGCTACAAATGACGTGAAAAAACTATGCTGCGCCATAGTGTCATTCTCTCTAATATTTAAGACTGTGTAATAATACCTATAATAATACCGACAATTTGTGTTGATTCAGGTAAATATTATAAGTTGTATATAGTTTGTAAGTTACATATTAATGTTTTGTCATATTACAGTATTTCACTGCAACAGCACGTGTTGGTTATTTCAACCCGCTCCTTTTATTAGGTAAGTCTCTACCACAGAAACTTATATAATATGTTCACCGATTTCTTCGTCAATTATGGACCGATTTTCAAAATTCTCTTTTTACTCGAAAGAGTGCACTTCCGAGGTGGTCCCATCGGAGCCAAGTCAGGATCTGATGGTGGAATCCGGAGAAATCGAGGGAAACTCTCAAATTTCAAAGGCACGCATACTTGGCCGACCCATTGCAATACTCTATCTAACACTAAAACGAGAAAAATAAAATATTTTTAACAGAAAAATTGAACCGACTTCAAAATATGCACTAAAAAGTAAAAAACAATAATTATTGTTATTTTTGGAGTCGGTGTCAGCCAAAATGAAATCTATTCCGAGAACTAGAGACCTGTAAGATTTAAATTGCTACTCTCGAATTCCGATGTGACACCGACTCCAAAAATAACAACAATTATTATTTTTTTCTTTTTAGTGCATATTTTGAAGTCGGTTCAATTTTTTTGTTAAAAATATTTTATTCTCGACTATTTTTGTACAGCGATGTACGCGCTACCTATATAGCCGACCGATACAACACTGTCTGTGTACGTACCTAATTTAAAAATCAATAAGGATATGGGAAAAGCCACCCCCTTTGTGTGTCTGTGTTTTTTTTTTTTAATTATTTACATTGGCATTTATTAATTCATGGATCACGTGGGGTTTACTTACTGTACTGGAGGTAATGAATAGGCCGTTATATGATATCGCATATAATATAGGTACATAAATTGGTGTATTGTATAATATATGACCGGCGTAATCTATAATTATCTAGGTAGCTATATCTGTGGTCACAAAACAAAAATGTTTAAATCGAACGTTTGTCAAAATAAAAATGATGGACGCAGTAGTGTAACTAAAAGTACTGAGAGAATGTTATGCTATAACGTTGTTTTTTTATATAATAATAGTATACTTTTCATAACGGTTTATTCTTTTATTTATTTTTTCAAGAAAGTTTTGTTTGAAATTTTTTTTCGAAGCTTTATAGTTTCAGAAATACTTTGAAAATAAAAAAAAAATCAGCTGTTCTTTCGTTTCTCAGAAATAGACTAGTTAAGCATGGCTTTGATTAATTTATGCATGACGTGGAACATTTTATGCAGGTAACCATGGCAACGAATAGCTTATATCATATTGAATACTAGGCCATTACCCGCGTCACCACACGCGATATCAGAAATTTTCTTTTCTTTATTATAGATACTATATCAAATGTCAATATTTTTGAAGTCGGAATGGTCCCGTCGCCCAACTGGCTAGTGTTTTTTTTCTCAAACAGACTCAACAGCGGTACGGGACTTTTTTTCTTTGTATGACGTATTGAATCCTCTTTTTTCTTTTTGGGCTAGACAATAAATATATACTTATTATTATTATTTAGTGGCAGTGTATGCGATTCGTTAAAGCAACGGAAATGCGTAACAGCAAATCAACTCTTTTTTAGATAGTGAACAAAAACATGATCAAAAAGCTACAAAAGTCATTTTACTTTGCGGGCAAACATATATAAATATCTCAGGAATGTATGTCATACTATGTATGTGTGTTTTTTTTTGTAGTCGCCGCACCTAAAAGGTTATTATTATACATTTTTACCAGCTTTTTATTAAATGTATTACTTTATTCACCACCTATCATTATGGGTTGTTATCGTTAGGATATTAATTATTATTATTTACATATACAAATTCTAGAAAACATTTACTACCATAGTTTTACACCTAGTCGTTTAAAACGTTTAACGCCCTTTTTAACATACAGCTGTTGCTATAGGCTGTGTGCACGAAGCCTACTAGCGCCTCTAGTGGGTAATAGAGAATTATTGAACTCACTTTTTTTGGAAATCGCGACATATTTCTATGGTGTTAAGTCAAAAACTTTAGTTGGCCATGATGTGTCAAAAAAAATTTAATAAGGAAAACTGATGTTAATTTGTTTACACTGACAGCGGAACGTCAAATTAGGACGCCAATGGTCTTTATTTTACTTCAATCGCCATCAGCGCAACAGCCCGAAACACAAAAAGCATTTCCAGATAAATTAGTTTTCCTATGTTTTCTTTGTAATTAAAAAACTTCATAAAATTATAACTATTTTCACTTTTAATAAACATTGCTCACTGACATACAGAAAATTTGAGCTTGAAGTTTCCCCTAGTGCTCACTACAAACGCTCGCATCGAAAAATTTGTAACTCCGCTTCCCTGCACATAGCCCCGAGTTTTAATGAAAAAAATGGCCAGATCACATAAAGCAGTAATGAGCAATATTTTTCTTTCGAAAGCTCAATTAAGAAAATTATTTCAGAATCAGAGAAAGTGGGTAGTTTCTAGATTTTATTTTTTGATGCTAGAATACTGCAATTTTTACGTTAATTTATATAAATACTAGCGGTACGATAGATATAATTCTGCAAAATATATTTCGTTTGCGGTCAGGCGTCTGAACTAATAGCTTTGAGCAAATTCTACCAGATTTGCTTCTGAACGAATTCTAACAGATGTCGCTACTCGGTATTAAAACAGTTTTTTTTTGTTTGCTTCTGAACTAATAGCTTTGAATAAATTCTATCAGATATCGATACATGTTACTTAAAACACCGTAATTTTGTACAAAATATTAAATAAAAACTATTCTATATTATGTGGCGTAAGTTGCACCAAGCAAGACACATTTACAAAATTTAATTAAAATCGGTTTAGTAGTTTCAGAGATTAGCACGGCCAAAATTGTGACACGAGAATTATGTTCATAATATAAGTTACCAATTAGACCGAGATAAAGCAGCTATTCTGTATGGTCAATGTTAGAATAATTGACAACGCTGTTAAATTTTTGTCTTGCTTTAACTTACGTCAGGTAAATTGGTTAAAAAGCGACAAAAAATTAACACCACTGCAAATTATTACATTGATCAACATAAAACTACATTTAAATTGGTTATAATTTGAGATAAAATAAAAAATTGTAAAAAATACGATTTAATTAAATCTCACGAGCAAGCAGTGGCAGGGTGCAGAGTGGAGGAAATGAAGGGGCAATCTGTAGCGGAAATATGAATCGTTGATCCGCGTTATAAAAACGAATAAAACAACAAATTCATCACAAAACACACACACGTGCAAATGTACGGTACCTTTATATTCACAATGTATTTATATACAGGGGCGTGTGAATATTCAATAAAAACATATGCGATTGATTTAAAAATAAAAAAAATCGAGTGTACTTTAGACCACACGACTGAAGTAAAACTTCTTCCTGCCATAATTTGTTATTATTCACCCGAAAGTTCACAAAATATGAACTTTAAAATGAATTTACAATTTTATTCACTTTAAACGTAGAATATTACATAAAGATCCCGACTGGCAAGTAAAGAGTACTGCTTATATTTTCGGCCACCTGATGGCGCCAGTATGTGCCATTCTATTGTTAGTACTGCTTATATTTTCGGCCATTTGATGGCGCCACTAGCCAGTGAAGTATTTGTTGAGGAAGAGAGAAAAAAAATGTGCGCGCGCACCTCTCTCTCTTGCCCCTACAGTAATATACGAAACGTAACTCTCTCTCTTTCTATCTTCACTAACTTATATCTTCCTCTCAACTTCCAATATCTCTCTCTCTTTCTATCTTCACTAACTTATCTCTCTCTCAACTTCTAATATACGAAACGTAACTCTCTCTTTCTATCTTCACTAACTTATATTTCTCTCTCAACTTCTAATATACGAAACGTAACTCTCTCTCTTTCTATCTTCACTAACTTATATCTCTCTCTCAATTTCCAATATACGAAACGTAACTCTCTCTTTCTATCTTCACACTTATCTCTCTCTCTCAACTTCTAATTTACGAAACGTAACTCTCTCTTTCTATCTTCACTAACTTACATCTCTCTCTCAACTTCCGTTCGCCTCGTCCGATTTTCGTAAACGCTTTCGTCAGGCATTTACCAGCTTACTCCTCAAGTCAAGCGTGCCTAAAGAAGTTTTACTTAAAAAAATAAACCCTTTTATGGTAATTTTTACTATATTTTTCCCACGAAAATATGAAATTTCGGTTTTGGTTTCGGTCGAAACTGAGACGAAATTCGGTTTCGGCCGTAAAAACTAGTTTCGGTCGAACACTACCGAAAGCACACGAGAAACTGAAAGCAAATCCAACTCGCAAAGTATTGATGGCACCGGCGACACGCGAAGGTTTGAAAGCGGATTTAAGCTCGATTCTACTATCCATACCTAGTTTAAACCAAATTATTTTGAAAGTGATGTAAAAAAAAAGACATCAAAGCCACGGCCCCATTACGGTAGAAATTTGTTGCGCACGCTACTGGATTGTCGGAATGTACAATACGTACGGTATAATGTAGGTTCGGTATGGTTCTGGCGTTGTGAATATGCGTTATTTATTCATCATATCAATCTGGCGTTTTGTTAAAAAACGACGCCGGTGGCACCGATGATGGTAGGCAGTGGGTGGTGGGCGTCGGGTCGGTCGTCTACAACCGGAGTCGAGTGTTCTCTGTTCATATTGATTGAACCGGTCCGATAACACATCGCCAACACACTACCAGCAAAAGAAACTATATTGACGGTCTTTTGAAGATCGGTTCAGTTGGATAAAAGTGCTCTATTTTGCCGAAATTTTTAAACATATTTTCAGTAAGATGATGTCGGAACGTCATCCTAAGTTGGGTGATTTTGTGAGCTAGCAGATTATGGAATATCAAGTGACGTGTAATAAGCGCCACGGATCTAAAAGGTTCGGAAGTTAGTCACAAACAGCGTCGCAAAGACACATTTTAGAGCCGTTGAGATCCTGCTTTAAAGTACAGTCGAGTACGCTATTGTCAAGTTGTTATTGTTATTTTAGCTTTGTTGAGTTGCGAGTTTGTAGTTTTTCAACAGACGGTACAAGCGCAAGCCCGCATTCGCATCTAACTTCCCAGCCTTTTAGATTCGTGGCGCGTATTATGCCCGTAATATTACGAGCGAGTTGTAACAACCACACGAGCCGTAATAACATTACGCACGAGAAATATATATGGTATTGTTTACACTAATAAAATAGCTGGTTTTCACTTTATTTTCAAAACTTTTGACAGTTCACTTTTTAAAAATGCTCACTTCTATTACCTAGTAGATTATAAAAAAAAAACACTGATCTACAAGAGAATTTATAATGGCTCAACCAGTTTTGATTTTTTCTTTACCGCATAGGTACACATGCATGTATACAGGCATATAATAACTCATTACGCACTAGTACGGTAAAGTAAAAAGCTGGTCGGTCTATTTGAATTCTATAGCAGACCAATATGTTTATGTGTTGTTTTCTATTTTGAAAATGACGTAAAAGCTATTTTATAGGACGTACGTTAAAAAAACATAATATATGCCTCGTGGGTACTTAAATTATGACTCGTGTGACTGTTTCAAACATAATGTAACAACTCGTCGTAATATAATATACCTATTACAACACTAGGTATAGAATCTAGAATTTAATACCATTCTAAGTTTACGTGGTACGAGAAAAAAAGTTTGGAAAAGCATGATTTACGTTATATAGAAACATTGTAAATTATGGATCCTCACGTTATGTTTTTCTATCAGCTCTTTGAACCAATTTTACAAAATAATCTTTGTTTTTAACGAACCGTACAATGAAAATAAATATCACAGGTTTTTTTTCTTGTATTTCAAGCAAGTTTTATCGATGTGAGTTCAGCCTTTGTAAAACAAACACACTGTGTACACATAGACGAAAAACAGCCGGAGAGAAAAAATTGCATGTTTGAAATAATATTGCCATGGAGAGAGAAAAAGAGAATACGAAAAATAGAGGGTAGAAAGAACGGTACGACGAGCAAATATTGACACATTGTATATGTATGCATCAGTAGGTACGAGGTGAGCTCAAACATTGTATCATTGAAAACAGTTGCTTACTTTATCAGGGTTGTGTTAAAAAAACTGAACACATACTCTAGGGCTAGAATTATTTTTTTATTCGATTACTTTTATATATCGAATAAACATTTGATATGTTATATATTATGAGTTTTTATTTTCGTGAAAATCAAGCAAAGATGCTTTTGGAGTAAAGTAGGTATAATTTATATTTTACAAATTCTAGGTATTACGATCTGTTTTCAAAGCAAATGACATTTTATGATACCGAAAGTCGATTTCTGGCCGAAGCCTTAAAAACCCTAAGAAATTCAGTTTAAATTGGCTGCAACTGTTACGCAGGCTAAAATAAATAATATAAATGATTTTGAAACTTTTAAGTTGAAGGTTTCCATTGACTATATATTATACTAGCGGTCCTGCCCGGTTTCACCCGGGTGCAAAAGAACGAATGGGGGGAGGGACATGAGTACGCACATACATCTCAGTTTACCGAGATGAATGCTGTGTCCAAATTTCAAGATGATCGGAGTTATGGTTCAAAAGTACTTGTTGGACGGGCAAATTTTGAGTTACATTTAACAACTTTTTTTATTGATGCTCCGCTCCTATTGGTCGTAACTTGATATTATATAGTCTATAGCCTTCCTCGATAAATGGGCTATCCAACAAAAAAATATTTCAATTCGAACCAGTAGTTCCTGAGATTAGCGCGTTCAACCAAACAAACATACAAACTCTTCAGTTTTATATTATATTAGTATAGATAATATAAAAAGGTAATTTTAGTAATTTCTAGAAGTCGCCACGTCCATAGCGCTCTCTCTCTCATTCGTAACAGTTCGTTCAATTTTGGCCGAAGCCGAAGGTGGATTTTTTGGTCGATGATGGCCGAAGCTTCGGTCGGACACTACAAATTAATAATGACGATAGTCGGGAAAGCTCAAGGAGTGCATCGGCAAAACTTCTCTCAAAGCAATGAATTTGCACGAATCATTTCGGGCCCTCTTCTATCCTCCCTCTATCTTCGAGACTCTTCTAGACTGAATCTTTTGAGGGGAGGGAGTTAATGTTGCTATAAAGAAGCAGTACTCCAAATTTCTTACGTGTAGGTGGGATAGTTTCCACAATATACGAATATCCAAAAATCACGATTTTATTTTCACTGACTGTCGTTTGAAAACAGGCGATTTTAGATACTATTCGCATTTTGACGTTTACTCAGCGACTGAAAATTTCAGTGTGCGGCTTTACGCTAATAGTGATCACGTATCTGACGACCATCAAGCGATTTAATCGCAGTATTGCGCGACGAATAAAAAATATAATACGCACCTCGAATATAAAAGGCTCGGAAGTTAGATGCGAACGCGGGCTCGAAAACTACAAACTCGCAACTCAACAAAACTAAAATAACAATAGCAACTTGACAATAGCGTACTCGACTGTACTTTTAAAGCAGGAAAAGCGACAAGTGACAAAGGAACCAGCGATCACTGCCAACCACCGACGAACGCACGTTCCGTGCAGGTAGCTGGTGGGAGCCTCAACGGCTCTAAAATGTGCCTTTGCGACGCTGTTTGTGACTAACTTCCGAACGATGAGTATTTGGAAAGAATTCCGTGGCATATTGATCGAAAATGAAGCAATAATGAAGATTGACTCTATTCAATATAAATAGAGTAACTGTGATCCATTGAAGTTAATGATGAGCATTTGGAAAGAATTCCGTGGCATAAGGATCGAAAATGAAGCAATATGAAGATTGACTCTATTCAATAAATAGAGTAATTGCTTCATTTTCGATCCTTATGCCACGGAATTCTTTCCAAATACTCATCATTAACTTCAATGGATCACAGTTACTCTATTTATTGAATAGAGTCAATCTTCATATAACTTCCGAACCTTTTAGATCCGTGGCGCGTATTATACCATGTGCTTTTAACGCAACATTTAAAGACCCTGTGCAATCATTATCCGCAGGGCCTCAATATATTTTATATGCACAGACACATACACATACATGCATGCAGTACGTATTTGTAGGTACATACAAAAAGTCATGCAAAAATATTATGTGTACAAATCCATATTGCCGTTTGCTGTATGCCCGGTGACGACGACGCGCTTGAATAAGCGACAGCCGACGATATCTCTACACGCCGCAGCGCTGATTATCCCGGAGGCGACGCTTAATATCAACGATTTATAAACAAACACAGAGTAGAACAAACAGAACATCGCACGTAGGTCGTAAATCGTCAGTATCACACTTCACATTTTCTCCAGCGGATTGTTGTGTGGTGTAGACAATTTGGATGGGGTGTCGTTCTTTTCATGTACAAGACTTATTAAACACAAGCACCGAGCAGGGTGGCGTAGTGGTGAGAGCACTGGACTCGCATTCGGGAAGTACCGGGTTCGAATCCCGTAGAGGGCAGATGTGGCTGGGACTTTTTCCTGCTGTCTCTCGCCGAGAAACGGTAATTCCTGTACCGGCCATATTGCTGAGGTTGTTCATGGTTTCCCTCAATAATTCCAGATAAATATCGAGATGGTTCCTTATTCAAGGGTACCTGTCATGTGCTCAAAATTTGCCTACCTTATCCCAATGTCCTAAAATTCCTTCATTCGCCCATTGCAAGTAGTTGAAGTTGAAAAAATGTAGAAAATGACGGGAAGTGTGATAGATGACATAAAGTCGAGAAACGGACGTTAAACGCATTATTATTAAAGAAAAACTATATTCAAAATATTTACTTTCAAAACATGAATTTGATTGAATCATGTATTAACACAAATGTGTACAAAATTTCAAATCGAACGCATATGTGACGTCACAATTACATAGCTTATTGTAATAAAAAAAGCAATCCGCCATCTTTGAGCGTCCGCCATATTGGATTCACAAAGACGTAGCATAGCTTATCGTATTTCGTTTGGGTTACGAATAAAAAGACAATCCGCCATCTTGAGGCGTCCGCCATATTGGATTTATGTATTGTCACCGGAGTTAATATAGGTGTTCAAAATTTTAAAGCTCTAGATTGATTAGATCTAGTCGAAATTTTTATTGCAAGTTTTGAAACAAACAGACTAACAGACAAACATAGTTAAATAAAAGCTTGCAAAAAAAGAATGATGTGTTGCGCTGCCGGCAGAAAACGTGTCAGACGACGGTTATATTAAAAGAAATTAATATGCACAAAGATATAAAGAATAAAAACGTGCAGTGATTTTTATGGCTATAATAACAAGCCATTTCTATGTCAGTTAAAACTGGCACCGGCAAATTATTAAACATTTCTACAAGCAGTGGAAATATCTAAATAGGTAGAGCAAACAACTCAAATATTTATGTTTAAAGTTACTCTGTGACATTCTCTCTCAACGTAAGTTGAATAAGGATATTTTAAACTTCAACTCTTTTTAAATTCTTGTTCACAAACTGAAATCCTTTAGTGGGTTTCTCGTGCATGTTGACACAACACAGTGGAAGTCTTTTCACAAAAGAAAACTGAGAAAAGTATGTTTACATTCGGAAAATGTCGCATATTTGTTACACATTTTCAACGGCATGAAATAAAACACCTGCACCTGAGCACCAAATTACAAAGCACGTATTGTGGTAGTATTTTTTTTAATTAAGGCAGTTGCTATCTTATGAAAAAAAATTACGCAATATTTTTTTTTCTAAAATTGTTCAAAATCGGCGGCTTAAACATCGACCTTTCCAAAACAGAATTTCTTTTCATCTAGTTTACCATTGTATCTTTACTTTAAAAAAAAAAAAACAGTTTTTATTTAATCGCCAAAAGAAGTTTCCTTGTCACACCGCGGCCCGGTTCAACTTGCTTTGTCGCGAATTGAAAAACCACACTTTTTAATTCCAAATATTCTTGGCTTCCGGGCTTGTATGCCGTGGTCCATTGGTATTTCTAGGTAGAAATAACAATGGGCCACGGCATACAAGCCCGGAAACCAAGAATATTTGGATCAACACCGGCCGTGAAAGCCTACACACTTGGATAAATTTCAACTGTATCTAAAATTTAACTTCAAAAATTGTTTATTTATTTATAATGTTATCAAAGGTCCTTATGATATGCATTTCACCTAATAACTAAATTTTGCCCCGTCAACTAACAAAATTCTAATAACTAAATATCGCCCTGTTACCAGATTTCACCCTATAACTAAATTTCGCCCAGTCATCTAGTTGTCGCCTTCAACGAAAAGCCAAGTTACAATCCAACGCAAACACAAAGCAAGCGTCACGCGCTGTCATCTACCGAAATACTAGTAACTAAATGTCGTCCTGTTATCCAGATGTCGCCGTCAACTAAAGCCATGTTTAATTGAACGCACACAAACGTAACGTTCTCTCATAAAAGTGTCGCGCCAATTGCACGGTTTTACTCCCAACCAAACGCGTTATTAGATGTTTTACATACAGCCAAACATTTTAAAGGATTTGTAATAATAATAAATTTATTTTTTCCCGGGACAAATACAATTTGCATATAGGAAATTGTCAAAGGTTACAATTACATATTAAAAAAATCATTTATCGTGTAAGGACATGCATAAATTAGATAAGCTTTTAATTTTTTCTGAAATAAAGAATTCGTTACTATTTCTGTTAAATAATTGGGAAGATGGTTAAAAATTTTAGCACTACTGTAGAACGGACCTTTAATAATAAAACCGCAAATATGAAAACGTGATTAAAATAATATAGCAGTTTAAGAAGAGCTCCAGTGGTGTTACTATAGTTTGTTGATCAATATCAAAACATAAACGCGGAGGATTTTAGGTGGTATAGAGTCCTCTTAACACATAGGTGTTATTTACACACCCCTTCAGCCCACACTGTTACATACTAGTAGCACAGCACACATAGAAGGCTACAACAGCGCACTATATACATATATGCTCGGGGAGTGTTAATTGGACTAATTACTGGCGTAATTACTTTCGTTCTATCTTCATCTCTCTCAGTTCTCTACGTCGTCGTACGTCTTCGTGTACGTACACTAGTTGTCGCACGTAACGTAGGTGGCAGCACGTACAAGTTACAGCTTAGAGGTTATGTTTGCTGAGGACAAGGTGTGAAAATCAGAAAACCTATATTATATGCTGTGCGCTGCTACTATTTAAACGAAAGTCTAGACTACTGTATTCTTCACGCAGAAAGCCGAGAAAGCGATGCTAAAATTTATGGCTCTTGATTTTTTTTAATGTCAACAAGCTATATTTATTCGCAGAAATAGAATCAACACTAATTTTTTTCCAATTTTATTTTCTACTGGGTATGAATAATTTATTAATGAGACAGTGGCGTCGCCAAGATTCTATATTAGACGGAGATTTTAAAAGAGCATAAAAATAATAAGTACACTTATGTATTTAATAATTTATGCATAGACCGCAACTGCAATGAGCATGCGCTATTTTATTTTTTGGATTTTTTTAGAGATATATTGAGTAGTTCTGGGAGTATTGGATAATTCAGAGGAGCTCGTGCCCCCTCCCGGTCTCCATAGGAACCGCCAATGGTGGGAGATATAAATAATCTATAAGGATGTCATAATTTTAAAATTAACCAATGACTATTTTACTGGCTCTTTTACAAGATATTAATATCTCTACAATTGCTAAAAAAGAACATCAAAGAGATTTGGCATTTCAAACTTAAACTTGTATGACAGTAATTTCTAAATAATTACATCATAATAACACACATTAAATCTCACTACTTCAAAAAGGAAAATTACGGTTATTATTCAAGACTTGTAAATATGCATTTTATGTTTGCGACGGAAAATCCTGTAATTATACCGTTTATTATTGATTATAAATTTGAGTATAAAGAAACAACGCAATAAAAACATAACCTTAAATACATGATGAAAAAGAAATTTTACCAAAACAACGTGTTCTTTTTATTCTAAGATATACTTATATCTAGAACTAGCGGTCCCGTCCGGTTTCACCCGGGCGTAAAAGAACGAATGGGGAAGGGAGGAACATGAATACACACATTCATATTAGTTTACCGAGATGAATGTTGTGTCCAAATTTCATGATGATCGGAGTTACCGTTCAAAATTTTTTGTCGATAAAAAGCAGTATTTATACTTTTTTTAACTAATAATTTTTTTTTAATTAATTAAATAAAATTAAAATAAATTTTAATGTAAGCCTTAGAAGAAAGCAATGTAGAAAATAAAAAAAAAAAAAATAAAAATGCATTCGCCCAACGTAGGGCTCGAACCCACGACCCTGGTATTGACAGCCTTGTGCTCTACCGATTGCGCTAGCCGGCGGTGTATTCTTACATCGCTAATATGAGTATACTTAGTTAGTGCATTTCACCTGAATAGAAGCTTATTTTTTAGATACATTTTTCAGTACTGCTCCGCTCCTAATGGTCGTAGCCTGATTTTATATAGCCTATAGCCTTCCTCGATAAATGGACTATCCAACAAAATAATTTTTTTTCAATTTGAACCAGTAGTTCCTGAGATTAGCGCGTTCAAACACACTTTAATTTATTTTTCAAAAAAATATGTTGACAAAAATATAATTTTATTTCAAAAAACATGTTTTTGGTTTGTTACTTCACTGTTCGTGAAATAAATACCGTTAAAAGAAGTAAAAACTGAAAATGGTCTAAAATGATAAAAACATACATAAATTCGATTCATTGTGACAATAAATAAACAAACAAAACATAAAGCATATACAAACAGGAAGAAACCAAACATTTTTACATAATATACAAAGAAGTCTCCCTGACACTTTTCAGCACTAAAATAAATAAAGGAACTGAAACAACTCGAAAAAAGTTTTCTTGCACCATAAAAACTTAATTTAAACTGTACTTAATTAATTTATGACAAACATTAGACAGAGTACAGAAACAAAAGTTTATGTGCGCGTTAAGTTGGCAGCAGTGTTAGTACTAAGGAGAAAACAACACACAAACGAAATTATAATGCTCGCTCAGAATTTAATTGTGTTGAAAGTCTCGGTTAAATAGTTTACCAAGTAACGAAACTTCTAGAAACGTGCACTTAATAAAACGTCCTTCTGGCCACATAAAAACAATCGATAATTTATAAGTAAAAAATCACAATGCCATTTTTTACGAGGCGTTATTTTCAATACGTGTTATGCCCATATTTACCGAAGACTATTAAAGATAGAAGTTACTAATCTTGGGACAAATTTATTCGTTAGACTAAAATTTACTTTCAATTCCCCAAGCAAAATATCAGGTGGAAAAGTTAGTTAAAGAATAAATATACACTGCACTATACTCCTTGCACTTTTTGTTGAATATTTTGACGTTTATCCGACCGATGGCGTTAGTGTAAACGTCAAAAAAAAAGTTTCACAAAATAATAATGTTTTATCCTAATCCAATTGCACACGAAACGTCCACTAACTTTAATGTTTTACAACTATAACACTTCACAAAAGGTTAATAAACAACACTAATAAATTCACAAGAGCAAACTGTAGATAGAATACTCCACGTTCATAGGTTAGGTATTATGATCTATGTGGCGGCCATTATTATTTTATCAGGCGAATAAATATTGATACCCTCGAAGTAAGACAGAATAGATTTATACCTGCAGTAAACATAATCATTTTTAGTGAATTGAATTATCGCTATTTATTCGGAGGAATAGCTACCTGAAGAATTAAAAACCACTTACGTTTGGTGAATATGGCCATTAGAAAAACATGTTGAGGAAAGTGATTTGCCTCATTTAAATCAGTGGAATTCTCGGGCAATTTTTTGAAAAATGTTTGCTATAGCTCTGTGGTGGTTTTAGGCGCGAATAGCCTAAGCCAAAGCGCCTATATTCGAGAATACCATCATCCCTGCACCAGTGCCAGTCGAATATCGCAAAATGACGTTAATTTGCTTTGAGCTGAAGTTATATAAAGTCAAAATAAATTTCCCCTTTTTACCAGCAATGAGCAATTACGTAAGACAGTCATTTAAAGAGCGGGCATAATTGTGTTCATAATTTTGTACACCATCAATTCTTTTTTACAATGCATATATGAGGTACTATTTATTATAAGAAATACACCCACTGCATATCTTGGCAGAAAAAAATAGTCGTAAATTTTGTTGACAAATGTAAGTATTATATATCACAAATTTAACAGCTTTATATACTCTGTAATTAACTAATATTGTAGTTATATATACTGTTTTACTAGACTCAGCTGTGCCCCTTTGAGATTGCTTAACTTATTTCTAAATGTAACTACCACCCAACAACAAGCCGCCTCTCAACCCATTACTTCAGTAGCTACCCTTTAAAAGGAAGTGGAGAGAACAAGTTAGTAATGTCGTTCTGCCACACCGCACTTAGATAAAATAAACTCACAACACTATAAAATATTATTCACAGGTGATCTGAAAACATTTGATTCGATCCGGCATCAGTTCTAAAAATCAGAAACTTACAAGTGCATGAGTCTCGGAGGTAAAAAAAAACACATTTGAACTCGGAAACCACTATTAAAAAAATTTTGTCAGACATCTTTAGTCGGTTAAAATATTTTATTTTTTCTTTAAAATGCTTTACCCAATTTTTTTTGTGAACAAATAATTGTACCAATATATTCGAAGAAGAGATTATTCTACATTAGCGTCTATTAGGAAGTTTTGCACTACACGCAATAAAAAATAAAAATCAAGATGTAATGTGCAAGTACAAAAAAATATTAATTAAGTATCGTGAAATGATTAAATAAATATTATTTTCAATTATGTGTTCGTGATAAAATAATATAAAATTAAATGATTAATATGAATATTAGATATACATCTATCGGTATTAATTGATTTTGAAGAGAATTAAATTTAATTTCTTTTATTATCTTCCATCATTAATGTTGAACTCTAATAAAAACAGCACGTATTGTCAACAAAACAATTAACATAACTTAAAAAATACAGTCGGCCTCAAGCAACACCATTCTGGAGACTAGTAAATCAGTGAATTTACGGAAAATTTAGGGATCTATAAAAGCACGAAACTTTATACAATCTGAGTTTATGGGTGTCTAAGGAGAAAAGCGAAAAAAACGTCGATTTTTCAACCTTCATCCGAAACGGTGCGTGAACCAAGAATAATGTAAATCCAACAATTTTATAGAATATAGGTTGAGTATAAAATAAAATAAAATATATCCACGATAGTATATTATGAAAATAGTCTAAGCTTGCAAGGCAGTCGAAGGAAAATCAAAACTTCGGAATCTTTTTAATTTAGAAGCTATTGGTATTTCGAGTTCTTTAAAATAAAAACAGACCTTTGAAAGCCCGTAGGTTTTAAAGCTCGTTCACGTTAACTCGCGAGCGCAGTATCGGGCGCGGTTGCGAAATATGTAGCATTATATGTAAGTGTTCGCGTACAAAACGCAGGGTGAAATTAGCGGGCAAGTTTGCGACGGGCGCGTGCGTCGCGCTCGCTGCAATATCAAACGTGCAAAGTTGTTTGCGTGTGTTCACGTCAAACTACCGGCAGAACGTGCGATCCGCGCGCAACGTCAGCAAAGTTCAACCAGTTTGATCTCGTCGTTCGAGACGATAGCACGACGGGAATAGCTTTGTCACACACGCGCAAGCGCCTGGCGGCCAATGTGAACATGAACTAGCTAAAATCACCGCGCCCGCATCCGCGAGCTTAACGTGAACAAGCATATACTAAACTAAAAGCGATGCACAATTTTTTTGTGATTATTGGAACAGTCGTTTATTTTTCTGTATCTAATATCTAAAAAAGTATCGTATTGGTTTTCTAAAGTAGAAGTTATGATTAATTTAAAACATATTTTAGACATTGAGATTTTACTGTACTGTTTACGTTTGCACGAAATCTGAATATCAAATTGTTATTTTAATGAACTGATTTCTGTGTCGAATCAATCTTTATGAAAAATCGTCTTTTTACGACAAACAAATAGCATTCGTTACAGCCAAGTTATAAAAAAGTAGACAAATAATGTGTCGGTTAAAAACTATAATTTAGAGTCATGCAATGTTCATATTGTTCTAATAATAACATTGGGTGCTATTAGTTTCACAAACATGTTCACTTCAAAAGGAAAATTATGTTCACGACTTCACAAAATATGTATTTTGATTAATGATAAACAATGTACGATCATATCGCATTTTAATAACTAGATTTTTGTGATAGCTGACAGTTAAACGACTTAAATACATAAAAATAATAGTTGTATTGTTGTGTTACTCAAACACGTCCAAACCACTGAACGGATTTACTTGAAAATTTATTAGTGAAATTAGCCGAAAACAGGCCTTATCTTCGGAATAATTCTCCCCTACATATTTTTTGTTGAAACTAATTGCAATATCTTCCAAATTGTGATAACAAAAAATGCCACCTCCAGTTTTTCGGCAATTTTTTTTTATGGACAAATAACTGATAAATAAGCTGCAAAATGAATATCTCGAGTATAAATCGATAAAAAATTATGAAAATCTGTATACTAACGTCCTTGAGTATGCTGAACACAAATCTGAAGTCAGATTTTCGAATGGCTTATTTGTCAGTTTATATGACTATAAAAACATATAGGTATATTTAAAATGTTACAGAGCAATAAGTCCTAAAACTATTGATGATATCTAAAAATGTTTCAGATGAAAGTTATATTGGTCTAAAACAGTGATTCCCAAAGTGATCTATATCGACCCCCAGGGGTCGACGACAACTTGCAAGGGGTCCATGTCAGCGGGGAAAAAAATTGGGGGTCCATGAAATGAAAATGGGGGTCAACGATAGTGAATCTCCTAACAAAAAAAGAAACAAACTGGACATCGTTAACCGAAGAGATTTAAGATTAAATCTAACTAAATTGATGCCAAATGTTGAAAATTTATTATTTAAGCATCAGTTCATCCCTCACACTAAAAGCATTAATTTTTTTCTTGGTTATTTTATGTAACAGAAAGTAAAAATTAATTTGATTCGTTTAATTTGAATCTAATTAATAAATGTATAAAACTAAACATTTCACACTACATTTCACTACCGTTAAAATATATAAATTTAAATCGTTTAAAGTGAGTAGCACTATACCGGTTGTCAAAAATACATTTGAAATTAAAGAATTTGCAAAAAATCAATAACAGATAAGCAGGGAGTCTACCCAAAATCGAAAAACATGGCAAGTGGTCTACGAGACAGAAAAGTTTGGGAACCTCTGGTCTAGAAGGCCGTCACACTGGACCATCCTATTTTTTCCGGTGGAGGCGCTGAAGCTACATCAAGATCACCTCCACATTTTTAACTAGAAACCCATATTTTTTGTCTCGTATTATAATCCGATCGAAAAATGTTTGGAACAAAAAAATTTTTATGCACGGCACTGATTTATTTTCGACAAAACGCATGAAGAGTAAGTAAATTTAACGAGTACATACTATGCATATATAAGGTGATATTATGTAGTATATAACATTTGCAATTCACAGCTGTTCAGAATTTACCCACTTTGTTAAGTTGAAATTAGGGGTTTGCTTTTATTGTACATACACATAAATACGTCGAGTCCCGTGTTACTGTGTACAAACAGAGATGGCGTTTACTGCTCTCTCTCACCCAATACAATACTGTAAGTGGAAGTATCCTTCGAAAGTACAGATTTAAGGAAGGAGCAACGTATCACTTAGGTATATTAAAACTGTACGTGTCCTCTTTTGAAATACGCTTATATTTTAAATATTAATATAAATTGATGTTGTCTTTTATCCGTATCGCGACTTTACTGAAAGAAAGTGTTGATTTTGGTTTGACAACGAAATAATCAAGATATAAACAAACTTTGCACATATCACTACCATGTATTTAATCAGCGCGCGGAACTCTCTGCTTGTTCTGTGATATTACGAGAGGATCAGCGAGTTTTAACAGTCATATGAGCCGTAATACTATTACGCACGAGATACATGTGGTATACTAAAACAGCTGCTTTTCACTACATTTTCAACATTTTTGAAAGTTCATTTTTGAACAAACGTTACTTCGTATTTCGTAAGTAAAAAATTGGTTGTCTGTAAAGTCGGTTTACGGACGATAGTTTTACGTGATAACGTATTCCGCTCGAATATCATATTTAATAATACATAACCTAAATTTTAGTAGCTGTCAAACTTGGGCCGATCGTGCTTCTTTATCGCTTATACTGCGCTCTCGCTTGCACGCACAGGGTCAGGCGGAACGTTACACTTTTTCGTGCGTGCAGCTGGTGTTTCATCAATTTATAAGACGTTATCATGTCAAAAACCAACTGCCCAACAGTGATTTTCTGTAAGTTTGGCATAGCGCGGTCAGTTTGTTTGACTTTACCGTTCTTTAAAAAACAATTACGGGGTGACAAGTGTTGATGCGATGGCGTTTGGAGGGAGTTCTATAAAAAACAATTACGTGGTCGTGTCGATGCGATGGCGATTGGAGGAAGTTCATTAAAAAAACAATTACGGGATCCTGTATACAAAGTGAGATAGTAATACAGTAATTCTATACACCAGTTGCTATGACGTGTACACATATGTGATTTCTGGTTGGTTAGATTAAAAAAATGACAGTGAAAGACGATAAATAGTTCCATTTTTTTACGTATTTTTGAGAAAATTTGTGTTTTTTTTTTGAAATGTCGAAATTTAGCGTTTTCTATGACTTAAATAAAATTTGGTCCCGTCGAGTTATCGTACTGGACCCATATCAGTATATAATATGAACAAAAATGTATTGTAAATTGCAATATTCTCTTATAGCAAGGAATAGACGCTGATGACATGAGCTGTTGAGCGTCTATAATCTACAATCCGGTTCTGTTTCATTAACCATTTACTTATATTAGGTAGTGCACTCAGTGGAGCGCGCCACTCCGCGCCATAAATTACACAATTATAGTCCTCGCTCTCTTGACGGAGCATTCGACTGTGTTTGCGTTACGGGTTTCTCCCCTATGTCGGGGTGTGAAGTGGTGACCCGGCGCGCGACTCTATGTGTGGGTGTACACGCTTGACTTATCTTCAAGTCAACACGCTCCACTTTGTGTAGTTTCGGGATCCACTGACCGCGAAGTGATACGTTTGTGTGGAAAGCTCCGAACTCGTCGACACATGTTAGTATGGGTGGCGCAAGACGAAATGGCATAAAACGAATTTTCGTCCGTTTGTTTTATATCAGCGTTGCCAAACGTCCCGATTTTGGCGGAACGTCCCGATTTTTAAATCAAAATTAAATGTCCCGCGCGGGACAGGCTCAGTCCCGTTTTTCGGGGATAACTCGGGGATAACTTTTAAAGAAGTTATATCTTCACAGAAATATCATGAATAAGTAATTCTATTATAAATAATTATTCTCTTATTGTAAGTTGCAATTTTTAACACTCACTCCACAGACTATTGTTTGAAACGCCATATTTTTCTAATGAATAAAACTTTTTTGAGTTTGATTTCTGTTTTTTTTTTTTTTTTTTTTATTCTGAAGACGAATAAGACTTAACTATTTAACGATAGGGTAAATCTGATTTAAAATATTATATTTTTATTAAAATACATTTTCTATGGCTATTTTTGCTATCTATTGTCACGTAAATGTAATTTTAATTCAAATAAAAAGATAAATAGGTATTTGAAAACTTCTGATTATATACGTTTTTTTACTATGTCCCGCTTTCGACGAAAGAATCCCGCTGTTTTCACTCAAAGAGTTCCAAAATCCCGACTTGGCAAAAAAAAAACTGGCAGCGCTGTTTTATATAGTCCTAGTAGTGCGAGATCCGGTATTAGATGTGTACACCTTTATATGTTATTTGATGATGACAAAGATTATATGATAGATACTCGTATATACATTGATACCTAGCTAAATCGCGTACCAATGCTGTTAAATTAAATAAATTCTAATTAACTTTTTTGGATCAACTTCCCCGATTTGTTAATCATGAAAATTGAGCCTAAGATGAGAGAATATAACACAAGGAATTGAAAAAATACAGGTTGTCTACTTTTCCCACAGCTCACGAACGCCACTGGAATCAGCCGAAAGTTCTGGAAGTATCGAGAAACGACGCAACGCGAACAGAGCAGACAGTATAGAGTATAGACAGTCTAACCAAGTACAATGGTAACAGTGCGAGATATACCATTGATTCTATACATAAATATAGATCATCCACATAAACATACCTTGTAAATAGTTGTGTTCTGTGAGTTTATTTAGACTGTCTGCACTGTTCATGCTGCCAAATATATCTCTCCAGCCTCGTTTCTCGATACTTCCAGAACTTTCGGCTGATTCCAGTGACAACCTGTATTTTTCCAATTCTTTATGTTATATTCTCTCACCTTAGGCTCGATTTTTATGACTAACAAATCAGGGAAGTTGATCCAAAAAAGTTAATTAGAATTTATCTAATTTAACAGTAGGTATTGGTACGCGATTTAGCTATAGGCATACCCCATGTGCGATTTGTCAATGTATATATTATCTATAACCATATAATCTTTGTCATCATCAAATAACAGATGAGGGTATATATTTCTAACACCGGATCTTAGACTACTTCGCCCCGAATTTGTAGATTGCCACCGTTTTTTCGTCGACTTACGTTGCAAAATTGGTCTCCACAAAAAGCGATTTTATTTTAACGCGATAATATATCCATTTTTAAGGTGCATTCTAAATATTGGTAAAACAAATTTTTTAAATCGGATAAGTAGTTTCGGCAAGGTATACTAAAGTATTGGCATTTATCTCCTTTTATAAATATCTAAGCTGCTTTATCAGTTACTTTTCATGTAGTACGTATATATTATTTATTATGCAGTAGTGCTTTGATGAAATGACTTAATCATAGTATTAAGATAAATATTCAACGTTCTTTTCTCGTTGCGAAAGTTCAGTGGTATCGTACCGTGCGATCGTGTTGCCTCAAGGGTACGCATTAACAGGCTACGATATTTTAGAGGCGCTAGTCTGCGAACGGAACTCTCTACAAGAGCGGGCATTTACTACGATCACTTATGTTATGCGTATTATATAATATACATATATGTATACGGTGGTGCTTAAAGTCGCCTGCAGTCGTTTCATTCATCCGAGAGAACCAACCCTCTTCCATATCTAAGAGAGACTCGAGGGCATTATTACAACCCCCGTCAGCATCGTACGCGTCTATATAATTATTTAATCAAGTCCGTTTTAAAGACTGCTTTATACATATTATTACCTCCTATTATCTTAAGTATTTTACGAAAATTTGTTAATTATTACGCGTTTAATATTTATTAAGTAAAAATGCATTTTATCAAAATATATACTCCCCAAACATTAATTTTCACTGATTGCGTAAGTAAAGCTGTATTCACTTGATAATCAGTGAATTTCACAACAAATTAGTGATTTTTCACTAAAAAATTTACTCTCTAAAACTGAAATATTGAAAATGTCACTATTTGAAATAGTGACTTCTGATTCACTTCCGGAATAGTGAATTCAAGTAAAATTCACTGTCAGAATAGTGATCTTATACACTGTATATTATATTATATTCTTTGTCCATCAAACGTGAAAGATTTAAGTATAGAGATTATTTAATAAATGGCACGTAATCTTTGAAGAATGTAAGTACAAATCAATATAAATAATAATATATTATGAGGTAAAGAATCGTGCTTTTTTATTACAGTGCTCCGTGCATCGATGTAACAAAGTGACATATAAATATTTATACGCCAATATTGTGTATTAAATTAATACATAACATATTTATTAAAGGCACACAGAGAGTGTGCAGCCACAAGGACTGTTATATTGTTATTGGATGCACGTAGCAATTCATAGTCTGGACTGAGCTTAAAAAGCACTGTTTGCAGAATACGAATGAAAATAAACAGACGTTCCACTGTATTAAACATGTCTGTCTGGGAAGGATATAAAGAGTGTTGTGCGCGATGGAAAGAGACGATAATCTTCGTGAAGTAAAGGAAGACGACAGACACAAGTACAAATAGCACCACCATATATATCCGCGACTACGAAGCAAAACTGTTTATGTTGAAATATTGACAGTTTTGAACACTCTTTTATCAACTTCATTTTATGTATGTAATTAAATCTTTCAATTTAATTTTTACCCACTTCCAGACGTCTGAATAAGTTTAAATTTTGCACACGGATTAAGAACCCATGACAATACAATAAATTTATATTAACATAGCCCTTTGAGTGTTGGTTTTTGGGTTTTGATTAAAATTAGAGTTTAAAAAAACTTGATTCGCAAATCTACTGGGGGTGAGGGAATACGTCGTTTTGAAGCGAAGTTCAGCTTTAGAATTAATGCATAGTATGTTATCAGATGAAACGTTTTTACAATAACGCAAATAGCGTTGAAAAAATCTGGTGATAAAAAAAACAAAATTTCGACATAAGTGATTTTGTCTAGCGACTACAGACATTCAATACAGCAGAGAAAGAAAAAATACAAAAAAATGCGACATGATATCTAAAAAAAAATACTCAAAAAGTGTGACATATAAAATGGCGTTCTTTATCATAAATCCAACACACACTTTATGCTGGGAAAATCATAACACAAACTAAGTAGTATCTAGATATTCTAGATATAGAAAACAATTTTATAAAAATTCGAGATAAAAAAATGTGAGCCGTCGTGCGACGCCCGGCAGATGTGAAACACAAATTTAAACGAAAATCTAATAACTAAATGTCGTCTTGTCTAGTAACTAAATACCACCATGTAACAAAATTTTGCCTTGTCATCTAATTGTCGCTCTTAACAAAGCCAAGTTATAATCCAACACATTCTCAAAGCAAGCTACACGAGCCGTCATCTAACAAAATTCTAACTAAATATCGCCCTGTAACTAAATTTTCCCTTGTCACCTAGTTGTCACCTTTAACAAAAGCCAAGTTATAATCTAACGCATACACAAAGAAAGCGTCACGCGCTGTCATCTGACAACAAACTAGTAACTAAATTCCGCCCTCTTATCTAGTTGTCGCCTTCAACTCAAGCCATATTTTTAATCCGACGTAACGTCAGACTTGTAAGAAATACTTTTTCAAAGTATTTAAATACAAATACTCTTGCTTCATGTAGTATTTAAATACAAATACTTTTGCTGCATAGAGTATTTGAAATATAAATACAAATACTTTTGAGTTATCATATATATTAATACGTTAAGGTTAAGATGTTTGCCTCCTTTTTTAGAAAAAACCACACAATTTCTCCACATAAATGATATATCATTTTACAGATAATTGTTTGCTCTACTGACATCGACAACTAAAAAATTTATTATTGCTTTTGTTTTTGTAAATTAATTAATTAACAGCAACGCTGAACAAGGTCTGCCATCTGACGGATTTAATTTTGAAACAACGTCAACACTTCGATCTGTCATCTGACCTTCATATTGTAAATACTGCATACTGCTATCTGACGGCTTTAATTTTGAAACAGCGAGCAACGCTGAACAACGTCACAGCGATGCTGCATGATGCCATCTGACGGCTTAGCTACTTGCGCCTCTATATGACAATTTTAGTAAAATATTTCTTCGATCTGTCATCTGAGCTTCATATTGTAATACAACAAAAAGAAGAACGTTATAAGCAGTGTGCAAAATTAGAAACGAATTGAATACCTGCAATCATATTTAAAAAATAATTTTGTAAAATGATAATTATTATACTTATTTAGTGCGAATAATTCGCACAGGTCACGCTAGTTTTATTTAAAATACAAATACCAGAAAACTATTTGTATTTTGGAATACTTTTACTGAAATACTTTATAAGTCTGCGTAAAGTCCTCCCATAAAGTGTCGGGTCGATTGCACTGTTTTACTCCCGGCCAAACGCGCCATTAGATATTTCACATAAAAAAATTCAAAAAATCCGCATTTAAGCGCTTTCGTTTTGTGGCCACAGCTCGAACAACACAGACATATATACGATTAATTAAAAGCCGATGAGTGAACGTTGAAGTCACTGGAATTCCAGCAGGCAGGTACATATTCCGACCCGAGCTGCAAACACCCTTCAAGTGAACGAGAGAAGATTTATATAATTACAAGGGTGGAATGTGCAAACGAGAGACTTGTGTAAAATGTGATTGTGCCTGCGTATAATTTGACTGGCTGCTGCTGCTGCTCTATTGCTTGCACGCGGACTGATGGGGTGTTAAATTCTGATTGACGACATGACACGGTTATACAGTTAAAGTGTGTCAAAGTGAACGCCGCCGATCTTCAATAACTCGTCCAACAGATCTATACTAATATATAAAGCTGAAGAGTTTGTTCGTTTGTTTGTTTGATCGCGCTAATCTCAGGAGCTACTGGTTCAAATTGAAAAAAAAAAATAATTGTTGGATAGCCCATTTATCGAGGAAGGCTATAGGTTATATAATATTACGCTATGACCATTAGGAGCGGAGCTTTAATGAAAAATGTTGCAAAATGTATCTCAAAAAATATTTTTAACAAAAAAATTGAACCGACTTCAAAATATGCACTATAAAAAGTAAAAAATAATTGCGTATTGAAATGTTTTGGAGTCGGTGTTAGCCAAAATAAAATCTATTCCGAGAACTAGAGACATGCAAGATTTAAATTGCTATTTTCGAATTCCGATGTGACACCGACTCCAAAACATTTCAATACGCAATTATTTTTTACTTTTTATAGTGCATATTTTGAAGTCGGTTCAATTTTTTTGTTAAAAATATTTTATTTTTCTCTTTTTAGTGTTAGATATTTGACGGAGTAATCGGTGAACATACATAAAAAACATTATGCGTGCCTTAAAATTTGAGAGTTTCCCTCGATTTCTCCGGATTCCACCATCAGATCCTGACTTGGTTCCGATGGGACCACCTCGGAAGTGCACTCTTTTGAATAAAAAAAGAATTTTGAAAATCGGTCCATAATTGACGGAGAAATCGGCGAACATACATAAAAAAAAGAAAAAAATATAGGTATACAGTCGAACATAGAACCTCCTCCTTTTTTGAAGTCGGTTAAAAATAAGCTTCTATTCATGTGAAATGCACTAACTAGATATACTCATATTAGCGTTGTGAGAGCACAACCTCAGGTGGCTCAATCGGTAGAGCATGCGACTGTCAATTTTACATAAAAAAATACCTTATCTAAATTTAATATTTAAGGATTAAAACGGGACAAAACATGCATAACTAAATTTGTTAGTTCCCAAAAAACAATAGTGTATAGAAAAGTCCTGCGTCAATAATCATAAAAAATGGTATTTCTGAAAAAGGTTAGCGCTGTAATTTTTTTTATGAGAGCGACCGTTTCAAAAATATGTAACACGTTTAATTTTAAAGAAAGCGTTTTAAATTCGTTAAAGTGGAAGAAATAAATTTGTTTATTGGAATAAATTATAGGACGTATTTTCTTTTGCCGGTAATTATATCAGGGGTTGTCAAAATGTTCCACGACAAAGTCAGCATTATTCAATAACCCGTTATTAAAAAAAAATACACGAATCATGCATTGGCAGTCTAGTGTGAGTGACAGGGTTTTTGAAGAAAAGGTTTAAATTTTTCAGTAGATATACCGAAAGTGCCACTTTTTTCGAAAATCGAGTGTTTCGAAAGAAAGAGCATTATATTATAATAATTTATTTATTATTTGAGATTGTATTATAAGGCAGGAAACAGTGCTCGATCGACAGTCAGCGCGTAACGTACGCGCTCATCGTCGATGGTGAATATTTCAAGAATTCATGTGCACCTAATACTTGTACAACGGCTAATTGAAGGCGAATTCTGTACACTGTTTTCAAAATTGTTAGAAAATGAGGAACATTTTGCTTGTACTGTACAAAAGTACGTACGCGCGTATTCGTTCAGCGTCGTACCAAAAGACGTTCATAAATAATGTCTCGTCGGTCGACCGACGCAATTTCACCGACGAGTTCGAGCGACTATTCCCGCCAGCGCGACGTAGCTATACGCGCGTAACAAATTGTCAGCGCTGCACTGAACGCGCAATACACTTGCATTGATATAGTAGTTTAAGCTCCCATGACAGAAAAAGTTCGATAACAGTTGAATTGATTTTAATGAAACATAAAAAGTAAAGTTTTTTTATTCAGATACTCTCTATTAGTTTAAGCTCCCATGACAGAAAAAGTTACCCCTAAGAACACCTCAAAATTATAAAGTGAAAATGGCTGAAAAACATGTCAGAAACATGTTACGCCCGCCAGACCAGTAAAAATTTGTTAATTGTTATTTTTTATGAATTTTTGAATTTAAAAAAAAATATGATTATACTTTCCAAAACACCTGCTTGAAATTTATACAATTTGTAGTAAATAATGTACCATTTTTGAAAAAATTGGTCTGGCTGACAATTTTTGTTAATAAATTAGCCAGACTTCATTTGTTATAAACTATTTTTTTTTATGAAAATACATTTCATAACACCTCCTTGAATTTTTTTTTAAATAAAGTTTAAGATCTCTTCTATCTAATACAACTGGTCTGGCTGACAATTTTTATTAATAAATTGGTCAGACTTCATTTGTTATAAAATTTTTTGTTTATGAAGTCTGTCATAGTAAAAAACATTTTTTCGCTGACAGACCAATTTTTATGCATAAAATAGATGTCAAACCTTCTTTCAGAAAAAAATTAAGGTGGTGTTTTGACACGGCCCTTGTAAAAGCTAATTTGTTTATAAAAAAAACGCTGTCACGGCGCTTAAAAATTGAATTTGGCATGGTAAAAAACAATATTTTGATGAAAAATGTATTAAAGTATATAAAAGGGATCCGAAGGACTTTGAATAGCCTTTCGAGATATTTTAACAATCAAATAGTTCGACTATTTTCACTCGAAATATCCCATCACTATAGTTACTAATAGAAATCAAATAAACGACACGAGTTAACAGCCGACTAAATAGGTTTTGCAGTAGCGCACGGTGTAAATTGTTTTGGAGTCACTGCACTAAGATAACAAGGGAGAGGTAAAGAGGCGGCGCGCTTTAATTACATTTCTCCTTTACGTCCGTCGTTATACGTGTGTGTGTTTGTGTGAGGCGGTGGTGGTGGCGGCGGCAGGCCGGAGGCGGTAAGAGAAGCGGAGCGACGGCGGCGAGTTGACTGCTTGACGACCGGATTGAGATATGCCACCGACGAGCACATCGGGAAGGCGGCACCGAGGAGGGTTCTCACTCGACGGTGGCAGCAAATAGAGCGGATACGCTAAAAGAATTGTTGAAGTAGAGCACGCGAATCGATATCATCTGTCTCGAATGCTTAATCGTTTTTGTAATCGATCCGATTATTATCAATTTTTTTAATGATGAGCAGTTAACTGGAAACAAACGAGCGAGCAAATCGTGACGATTTATTATTGAGTATAATACTCAAAATAAAATACGTTGTAGTGGATACATACATTAAGTAGGTTAAGTTACGTATATTAATTGAAATGTAAACTGCAAAGGTAGTATTAATTATAACACTTACTTAAGTGTTCTAGTTAATAGTGCATGGGTTGCATTTCAATATAATATAAATATATGTATATTCTAAGGAAAAATGGGAGTGATGTAGCGGACAGGCGGTGACTATGCCTGCGCGAGCTGGCATATGTCGACGTTGGTGTAAATAAATATAATTTAATCAAATTAAAAGGTATTATTAACTCAAAAAGAAAATGAACAACCACCAACAATACAACGTGTCTAAACGAAGCGCGTTATGTGGCCGAGCTGTTAAGTATACGCTTATCTGGCAAGTACAAGGTGATTGGTTCGATCCTCGACAACGCCAGTATTTTTTTTTTATTTTTTTACTAATGATATTTTTTATATTCCATATTAATAAATAAAAAAAAATTAAAATGTAATAATTTTGGTGCCTTTTGACGTGATAACGTCTTATAAATTGATGAAACACCGGTTGCATGCACGAAAAAGTGTCACGTTCCGAAATGTGTCACGTTCCGCGCACGATCGGCCCAAGTTTGACAGCTACTAAAATTTAGGTTATGTATTATATTAAATATGATATTCGAGCGGAATACGTTATCACGTAAAACTATCGTCCGTAAACCGACTTTACAGACAACCATTTTTTTGTATAGAGTGGATTTCATTTATAACGACCTCGGTTATAACGACTTTTCGGTTATAGCGATGTAACACTTAAGTCCCTTGAATTTAAAGTATGCCTACTTTTCTTTTTATATAACGACTTCCGGATATAGCAGCCTCCGGATATAGCGACGGAATTATGTGGTCCCTTCATAGTCGCTATATAAAACCGAAATCCACTGTACGTAAATTTTAAACATTAAGTAATATAAGGAGCATAGTTTCCGTCGTGCATCCTCGAACGGGCGCGCCTCTGTTTTATAGTCAAGTTCGGTTCGCTCTATGTCAGTTAATTTAAATGTTTTTGAACAAAACTATTGTAATAATTTTTCGATAATCCTATAAAAACTCATATTTTGTTAGTGCAGTATTTTGCATTATTCACGCCATTATCATAATTGAAATCAGTCATACCAACATAATATTATGATTGACTGTTACGTTGTTTATAGTTCATTCTTTGGCAATATGCAGATAAAATTTACAATAAGATATCTTTAATCTACAGAGAAATTAGCAACACATTTTTTAATAACAAGTACGAGATTTATTACACTTTGTTATGAATAAACGTGAGCTTAGCCCTATCAATTTTTAAATGTTATCTATACTATTATAAAGAGTGCGAATTTTCTGTGTTTGTGTGTATGCGAAAGGTAATCACCGAAACCACTGCACCTATTTGAAAAATTCTTGCACCACTATTTAGTGGAGTTCAATTTTGCAACGTAAGTCGACGAAAAAACGATTGCAATCTACAATTTCGGGCGAAGCCGGACCGAACCACCAGTCTTATAATGTACTCTCTGAATTAAAAAGCTGAGTTGTGATTTTCATTGACCTCCTTCTCTTTTAAGGGAGACTTTGCCGGACCCCACCCCCTGTGTTTAGCTCACATAATTAATGGACGTCTCCCTAGGTCCAGATAATCTTTTGAAATGGGACGATTTTAAAATTGGCATTCGACTTCGACGCTCTACCTTCACAAACGATGGTTGTGCCGTTTTCCGGCAGATGGAAACGAGAGAGAGTAAGATTATAGCACGGAAAGCTGCCGAGAGATATAAGGGAAAGGGGTGTGCGGAAGGCGGTTGGGGGGTGAACAGCTAATGACATTAAGGGTTGAACGTCGAGACAATGTGAATGGAATAGAGAAATAGGCGCGACGAACACGTACACTGCCGACTGCATACCTCGGAGGCTCGGGGGAGAAGCACCCGCTGTCAGGGATGGGTTTGTCTTTCAGTTAATTGAAATAAAATTGTCAAGACGAATGGAGCTATAAATAGGTATGTTTAAGGATGTAGAGAAAGTGGGAAATAATCTAGTTTAATAGTATCACTAAAATTTGTACTGTCATTATTAACACAGCGTGCACATTTAAAGCGTTAGATCAAGTTTCGTATTAAGGAACAAGCTGGAAATACGCCAGTCAGTGTAGGCTGTTGCAAAAAATTGGTGAGAAATAATTATACTTTCTCACCAATTTCCAATTTTATGAACAAATTAATGATTATCTTGAATTCGTATTCATAAATGTTTAATATTTTTTTGCAATATGAGTCAAAGGTGAGATTTTTTGGATACTTGAAAAAAAACTTGTGCATTTGGGAACTACCTGTATTTCTAAAGCTTACAAAAAATTAACGCTAATGATAAGTACTAACAAATGAATTATTTTTTACTAACAGTCCCGCCTGGTTTCACCCCGGTGCAAAAGAACGAATGGGGAGCACGTTTATCTTACCGAGATGAATGTTGTGTCTAAATTTCATGATGATCGGAGTTACCGTTCAAAAATTTTTTACCGACGGACAAATTTTGAGTTAGGTATATTTTGTAACATTTCTCACTGATGCTTCGCTCCTATTGGCCATAGCGTGATATTATATAGCCTATAGCCTTCCTCGATAAATAGACTATCCAACAAAAATGTGTTTCTTTAATTCGAACCAATAGTGCCTGAGATTAGCGCGTTCAACCAAACAAACTGGTCAGCTTTAAAATATTAGTACAGAAGTATATCCATAACAGGGACGTGCATGAGCATAACACACGTCAGGCAAATGACCTTCACATGACTAAAAATCGGTTATCAATGTATAACAAGGGTCCACTAAGTTCAAGTACCACACTTTTCAATAAACTGCCTTCATCGATTAAAAATATTGTCAATTTTTTAAAAATTTTAATGCAATCTTCGTGATTTTTTAATGAAGAAATGTTTTTACACTATAAACGAGTATCTTAGTTTTTAAACTTTTATGCTGACCTTAATATTTAATACTATTAATTAATATTGATTATATGACGCATTGTTATTCGATTTAACTAACAAATAATAAACATCTATCTATCTATCTAATAGAATGCAAGTAAAACCCTCCTTTATCGTTTATCAATCATAATACAATTCAAATTTGTGAAGTAAAACTTCTTTTGGCAAGGTAGGACTTAAAATCTTTAATCCCTAAGTTTTCAATATCACAAAAAGAATGAAGGGTAAAATAAAAATAACAACCGCGAAGCAATGTCCATCTTTGGTTACGAGAGAATTGGTGCATTTTGTTGTGAAGAACCCAATACTAATTACTAATTCTGTGTGTGAGTACCTATGTAATAAATTGGTGTTCTCAAAGAATCAATTTCAAAATTTGAAATTCTAGTGCAACTGTCAAGTAGTCAACATCAATAACTCTGTCATTATCATTTTAACATGCTACTGAGTCACTGCATGACATTATTTTTAAGAAAAGTAATATGATATCAACTATGATTAGTATCTCGGTTTGTTTTTTAACTTCAAACATTTGTTCACGTATTATTTATCTAACGGACAGGTGTCACAGGTTATTAAGCACTAAATATTTGCGCAAGATCATAATACAATTATTTTTAGACTAGACTTCAGAAATAATGGTCATGTCTCAAGGCTATCAATTAAGAAGGAAATGTTTTACGACAAATATCAGAATTGACTCTAATAAAAAATAATACATGTTGATGGTTGGTATAATATATAGAAGACTAGCGGTCCGTCCGGGTTCACCCGGGTGCGATAGTTACAATTCTGCAAAATGTATTTCGGTTGCGGCCCGGCAAATTCTATCAGGTTTGCTTCTGAACAAATATCTTTGAGCGACCCCTAACAGATGTCGCTATTTGGTACTAAAACAGCTTTTTACCATTCCAACCAGAATGGTATTAGTTTAGGTCAAAAATCACTTTTCAAAATTTTACAATATCTTTTTTCGTTTTGAGGACACCCAAATCCAAAAAAACATATTTTTGGAAAAACTCTGAGCGTCTGTTAGTCTGTGAACACGATACAGGTCACACGGATGAGCGGATTAAAACCAAATAATGGGAGGATGTTTGGTATGCAAATATGAAGAGCCCTATTGTTTTTGGGAAAAATCGGCGCATGCGCAGAAGAGACCTACGCTATAACGGTGTTTTTTTATATAATAATGGTACACTTTTTAAAGGCTTATTATTCTATTTATTTTTTCAGGAAAGTATCGTTAAAACTTCTTTTTTAACATCAGATGTCTTTACATGTTACTAAAACAGTTTTTTTTCACAAAATACTGTAATTTTGTACAAAATATTTAATAAAAACTATCCTATAACGTAAGTTGCACCAAGAAAGACAATTTACAAAATTTCATTAAAATCGGCGAACGCGCTCCAGAATAATGACCAAGACGAACGCGTTTTAGATGAATGTTTATTTTCAAGGCTACCAACGTAATAAGAGGGAGGGAAATGGCTCTTATTAGAAAAATTATAGTTGATTGAAATGGTCGAGCCATACAATCAACAATTCTAGTTAGTTTGGATTGGGCTAAAAACTTAATAACAGTAAATGAAAAATGACACCGTTTCCGGATCGGTGCTGTTTACAGCTGCACATCCTATAATAAGTGACTGATCTGTCAACATGTTGACCAAGTCGTCCATTTTGCCATCATTCTAGATTAGGGTGAACGTTAGTTCAGTGTAACAATGAAAGTGCAATAAATTCATCCCTATATTATAAAATAATTGCAAAATTTTATAATAATATCGTACACTAGCGAACCGGTCCGGCTTCGCCCGAATTTGTAGATTGACACCGTTTTTGGAGTTTACTCCTTAAAAAACCATTTTGAGTTATAAAGCCCGGTACGTGAATTTTATAAATAGTAAAATCAATTGGTGAAGCGTTACGTTCCACCGCTTCAAGTGTGGCGTTACGCTCGTCCGCTTCAAAAGAGACAAACATACATATCTGTAGGATTTAACGTGCGAAAGAATGAGATGGAATACATTACACTGCGTATCTAAGGAGTAAATTCCAGTCGTGCGTCGGAGCTGACACACACACACTTTTTTTCGTCGACTTGGTTTCCACTGTTTGGTAAAAAGCAAAATGATTTGTGTGAATCTACCTAATTAGAATTTGTATGATAAATTATCTAACTTGTTATAATACTTTATGTAACCTTCTTTGTACATTAATTTTTGTTAAAATGTTGAATAAAAACACAGTTAAAAACGAATATTGAAACTCATCAGGCTTATAATTATCGATTATAAAATTGACTCTATTTGTCTACAAAAATCCTGAAGAACTTATTTTCTAACTACAAATACATTTGGTCCTTCGAGCCGGATACCTGTGGATTTTGTGCATCAAAACGTTGAAAATCATCAATTATCATTATGTCTAATTACCGAACTTTATCTGAACCCCAAGAAGAATTATATGGATTGATTCATCGCGCCGTCACAAACCTTATGACGATCGGAAGGCAGAAAATAACCACCAGTCGAATACAATCACGCCTAGAGTACCTGAAATCCAACTGGGACAAATTTCAACAAAATCACTTACTCATTCGCCAAATCTACGGAACTACCAAGGATGAAACACGCGAACAATTGAAATTGGATCCATATTTCAAGGACAATTGGTATTCGCAATGTGAAGAGGCCTTCCTTGATGCTCAAGAAGAAATGGGAATTCTTTATGAAGATCTGCATTCATCTGAAGCAACAGATGATGGATCAGCACTTGCGAATCAATCCGCGACAGCTCCGCATCATCCAGATCGAACGTCTCATTCCGCCCGCCAAGCGTTTTTTTTTTCTTAAACGCTATAATATATAGCCTTGTTCATTCTGAATGTCCATTCTAAATATTGGTGAATTTTTTTTTTAAATCGGATAAGTAGTTTCGGAGATTACCCCCTGCAATCTAATTTTACAAAACCTTTACCTCTTTATAATACTGATATAGATTAAAATGATTCCTTCAAAAAGAAACATTTATCCCCCCTTCCCCCCAGTCGTCTTTCATTAAAGCCAGCTTTGAGTATGTTAATAAAATGTATGCTATATGAACTGATAATATTATTTATTCAACTCATGCGCGTTATTCATGTTTTATCATGCCTAAAAACCGAACCCTAAATAGCCATTAACTTGTCATAACTCAATGAAGATTCCTACTAGCTCGGCCATTGTGGAGTAATGAAAATAAACGTAACTATTTTCTGAGTCGTAACGAAATAGTAGGTAACAACAACTCCCTATTGAGGCTAAAATTGAGAGGCCGAATGTTTTCGACATGGAATAACAACCTCAAACCAAAACATTGAATCGTGCTGTTTGGTGCTGTTAGTATTGACAGTTTTTTTTATAAAGAAATAAATAGATATTTACAACATCTCATTAATAACAATAAATAAAACATGAATAACGCGCAATTGTTGAATAAAATTATGGGCGTAACTTGTAGGCTAAGTCATGACACGCCATGAATGACTTAGACTACTAGTTACGCCAATAACTATTTTATCAGGTTTAATGCAAGTGGGATAAATAAATTGTTACAACAAACTAACATATTATTTGGTTTCATTTTCAACATGGCGCTTCAATAAAACCGGATTCACATTCAAATACTGATTAATCTTTATTGTTATAGCCCACGTTTGTCGGGCCATTGTGTGTCCGGCTAGCTGCCTAGCAGAACCGCACATTTGGGGTTTGCCGGCGTTCCAACAACGGCAGCAGCAGCAGGACATGGGAACGGCGCGGGGGCGGCGGTTACACATACATATACATGTTTGCTCTCGTGACCGTCGACACAACACACAAGACCGTGGGGAGCGGCGTGGGGGGCGGGGGTGGAACGAGACGGGACACGAACCGGTTGGGGTCGGGGGAAGAGCCACCGCACGCGTCCCCCGTGACCGCGTACTGTTTGTACAGTTGCCCACCGGTCTGTAATCGCCGATGTCTGTCAATGTGTACACACATACGTGTATATATTATATAGGGTTTGGTTTGCACATACTAAAATTAGTCGTGACAGATGTATTTGCCTTCTATACTATATTCTCTTGTTTACATTGTATATACACTGTTCGTATAACTAGCGCCTGGGAATATTGAATGTTTCAAAATTATTGCACCACTCGCCATTGTGACAGAACGTATTTTACCACGTTTATATTAACTTGCTTTTCGTGTAAGTCGGGCGGAATTTTGTAATTGATTTTAAACTAACTTCCTGATGAGATAGAGACTTGAAATTTTTAACATAACTCAGAATTAGATGAAAATACGAGAAAATACTAAAATAAAGAAGGAAACAATGAACGAAATATTAATGAATATTGAATACATATAATTCATTCTTACTTATTTACTGTTGTACGACGCTTTGCAATTATTGGTCGTAGTTGGTTAGAGCATCGTGCAAACTACGCGAAGGTCGCGGGTTCGATTCCCATGAACCATACAATATTTTATTTTTTTTACGATGTATTTTTGTTTTCACCACGTTTTTATTAACTAAAAAGTATAAAATAATTTTCTTAACTTGTAGGATTTCAAACGAAAAACTGGTACCTATATAAAAAAAAAGATTTATTTTATTAAGTTTTAACGCTAACGGTGTAACCATGGCAACGAAACATTTAAATTAAAAATAAATAGAACACCACAGTTGAGCTTCGTGCAGTACAATCCAGTAAGTTGAGATTAGTGCAGTGCAATTGTCTCGTTTAGAGAAGATAGTAGTCAGATGGGGAATCTGCGTGGTAACAAGAGAGGGAAACCGGAAAAGAGATCAGTAACGGTGTGATTTACAATTTCAGGTGCAATTATATGACGCGTATTTGTACATTTGCCCATCCTGAAGGTGCATTTTAAATATTGGTTGAAAAAAAATTGTAATCGGATGAGTAATCTCGGAAATTACCTCCTACATCCAATCTTACAAACTTTACCTCTTTATAGTATTAGTTAGGATAGAGTAGGTATGTATCTAAAACGAATTTTCCATTTTCTTTGACAATTAAAAAGCTTTTATTTGGAATATGGTGTAGGAAAACAACTATTCCTATGCATCTTATACTATCTTAAAATATTAACTAGCATTTTGCATTGACAAAGCTTGCAATCCCACTTGAATATGGCAAAGAATATTAATTATTTACTCTGTGAAAACACGTTATTTCAATTCTCCATTTCAACATAATTAAAATTTATGAAGATTCATTATTAATTAGGATTTGTCAGTTCTACACAATCCATTCATAAAATTATATTCTTTTAAGTCTCAGTCATAAATTATATAGAAACTCATCCCTTTGTAGACCCGCTGTGATGCATTCTTGGATAAGTGTTGATACGAATAGGTATGCTCTTCCTTAGATGCTTATAAATGAGGTCACAGCTTATTTAATTCACTGCAATGCTTCCTGTATAGCCACAAAAAACATTCTTTATAGGGTTGAAGAAATGTTTTTTGAAGTAAAACTTCTTTACGCACGCTTGACTTGGGGAGTAAGCTGGTGAATGCCTGACGAGAGATTTACGGTAGTGTGATCGGGCGAGGCGAACGGAAGCTGAGAGGGAGATAAGAGTTAGTGAAGATAGAAAGAGGATGACAAATACTTCATTGGCTAGTGGTGCCATCAAGTGGTCGAAAATATAAGCAGTACTAACAATAGAATGACACATACTTTACTTGCCAGTGGCGCTATCGGGTGACAGAAAAAAATTTTGTAAACCTACTTAGCTTGTAGAGCTAAATAATATTTCATGAAGATTTACGCTTAAAATCCAACGAGAGCTAAGTAATTGCAATGTATTACTTTTGTTTTCATTATCTTTATGTTTATATTTCTTCTTACATTAGACTGTTCATTTGTTCTTGAACAATTTTATAAATTAATATTTTGTTCAATACATTAAATATTCTACGTTTAAAGTGAATAAAATTGTAAATTCATTTTAAAGTTCATATTTTGTAAATTTTCGGGTGAATCATAACAAATTATCGCAGGAAGAAGAAGAAGTCGTGTGGTCTAAAAGCACACTCGCCTTTTTTGGGGGGTGGGGGGACTTCTAATAAGTAGTATGAGATCCAGTTGAATGGTTTTGAACAATTAACAATAATTATTGTAGGTCTGCATAACTTATGATTTGCGAAATTAGCGAAAGTTATAAATGATTTTATTCCATAAATTGATGAAAGTACAAATCAAGCAGTCGGATCTATGATAAACGAATCATAGAAACATAATAATATACTGATGAATTCATCTGACTTCACCACGAGTTGGATTTATCTCAACTCCAATGCAGAACAAAATAAAAAACATAACCAATAAAAATACATCATCCAATATCAGTTCTCCGTCGTGTTCTCTTTAACTCACTATATTACGTGGATGTTAGGTTACATACATTATTATAGGTTCAGACACGTAGATGGGATCTATTTAATAATGTCATCAAGCTGCTGCATTACATGGAGAGATCCCATATTACACTTTACTGTACCTGCAGTGCTACTCTACAAGTACAGGTAATACAGGTGTACTATTATGCCATATACCTTAACATACATTGTCTGCGCATACATACAACCACTACATTACACCTATTATAACAGTATACCCTCGTCTAGAACACCCATTGGCGTACAAATCATTTGTGATGCGAAACTATTTTTACGCGGTAGGTAGGATTTATTTCAATCGTCATAAAGAATTGGACAGCGCAAGCTAAATGGTGACAAGAGTCCAGGGAACAAACCACGAGGAGCCCAAAGATGGACACACCAACATCTCCTGACGAGAAATTCACCCTTTGCGACAAGCAATTTTAAAACCATTGGTTTGTATGGGGACCGTGCGTGAAACATAGAGGCACACTACTGCCGAAGTTGGCGCTCTCTAGTATCTAATTAATGAAGTAAATGGGATCATTTTATGATAGTAAACAATGAAAATTATTTGAAAAAATGGAAAAATAAGAGTACGTATTTCAGCCTGTAATTAATACTCATGTACATGGAGAAAATAGCTTAAAAGCCGAAAAATGATATGTCTGGTCAAGTATATGATGTTTTAGAACGTTATTTAAATGGGCAAGTTGTCATAACCGCAAAGTTTTACCACACAGTTAACAACTGTGTTTAAAGTGTATAATGTAAAAATTACGCTATATATAAATTATTTTTTCTTTATAATATACTTAGTATTTTGTATAATATTAGTATTTTACTTGAAAAGCAAACTGTCACTAATTGACATATAAACGCAATTTTTTTATCCAAAGCCTGCTTTTAATATATCATTATATTTTGAATAAATGCTCCCATAAAATTAACATTTTTACCACGAGATGGCGTGAAAATCCCGAAGCTCGGTCCCCATTGTAAGACAATATTAAAAAAATATTTAAATATAACAAGTGGATTATGGAACAGAGTTGTAATGAAAAAACAATGGTGCCAACCGGATCTTCTACGTGCGAGGCAGACGCAATAGCTATCCGTAGCCTATTGATGTATAGCCGATTTTTATGGTATACGGATATGGACTGAATAGGATCAGGGTTTGGGCTCCTCCGCAGGCTCCTCATGGTTGGATCCCTATACTACTTATAAATGATGCAGAAAGTGGAGGTGATAAAGTTGATCGTTCCATATTTCGTCTTCGTTCAACACATAGATCTGATGGTAAGACATCAATAGAAAAACGCAAGAAAGATACGTCCTCACTTTATCTCCCTCCCATACCGATACCTTTGGATGTGCAGTCTAATTTTTCACGTCGATGGTGATTCCGATCGGATATGGAAAACGTGTTACAGAAGTAGTGGCGGGCGGTACTAGTATAAAAGAATTAGTTGATTCGTTAACAGATGGCAGTAAAAAAATAAATGAAAATGCGTTCCCTGTGTTCAAATCAATTCTTCTAGATGGCGCTTACAGAGTACATAGGACAAAATGTGGAAAATAGCACTGGTCTACCATATTCATAATTTACAAAATTGAAATTGCACGTCACTGTGTTGTAAGCACATAAAATCTTAAAATTAAACTAAAAGGTGTAAAACAGCGGACTCAGTACGGTGTGCTATGTATTAATACATTACACATAACAGTAATGTGGTGGAGAGAATGTGCAAGCGGGACGGTGGGTGCGGCGGGCGGGGCGGTATAACATGGAGACGGCGACTACATTAGACAGGTTTATAATGTCATTTAATGGGCCATATAATAACAGCTGTAAATATAGGACGACCTGCGTTACTCTACTACATAAAGAGACTCCACTGTCTGCTATTTGCTCGGTCCGGCGGCGCGGCGCGGTCCGTCCTCTACTTTCTCCGTTTCATCTCATCGTTAAATTCATACAGACACCAACAAAACTTGCGCACTAACTTTTTCTCTATCAGTTACCCTAATCTAAAGTTAAGATTATAGCAGATCGGTGGGAAAAGTAAAGCGGTAAAGCGGAAAGTCTCGCTGTGAACAAATCCTTGTAAATGAATGTATCCGTTTGTTGAGAAACGGTGAAGAGAACGGAGCGACAACGTGGAAAGCCTCGCTGTAAGAAAATCCGTATGTTTAATTATTAAAAAGGCGAGGAGAGAAGAGAGCGGAGCGGCTTCGCGAGAAACCTCGTCGTAAAGAAACCCTTGTAAATAACTGAACCCGTTTGTGACACTGAGAGGAGAGACAATAATAAGAGTGAAGCAGCAACGCGAAAGACCCCACTGTGAACAAACCCATATAAATGAATGCATTCGTTTATAGCGATGCGATTAGAAAAGCCAGCGCAGATAGTGGGGCAGTGAGAAACAAAAATGTTATCGCATAGCGATCGGAAATCTTCGGTCAACTTCGTGGTCTATTTCTAGGACATACGTGTTCTGAAAACTAGTATTGCCTAATGTTTGCATGACTCATCTATTACAAACCGAAGTTCCGATCTGAAAATTTCAAAATATAAACTGATACCCAGCCCGGACAATTTTGACAGAGAACGATAAGAGGTGGATTTTCCATAAGGTTGACTAGGCCCGGGACTAGGGCTACCAGATATTAAGGGCGGCCCCGCGGGGAGCTATGACAGTTAATTAAATAGTAACATAAACATAAAACTTTTGAACTATGGAGTAAATATTTTCTGACGGGTGCAAGTTGAATTCAACGCAATGTTGTTTTCGTAAGTAGGTAATTTACGCAAAATCAGCAGAAAAGGGCGGCTACTACTAAACAGTCTAGGGCGGCCAAAACTGCTAGTCCGCCTCTGATAATGATGCATTTAAATACAGCACTGCAATATATATACTATTTTGCCGACAGAGTTCTTTTTATTTTCACCGCATTTGGCAATCGTTAGAAACATGCATTTCAATTCAATTCAAAGCAAAACGACACAGAATTCGATGGATAATGATCCTGAACAATTGTTGAGAAGTGTATCTGTCAAGCGAATGTATGTATGTACATATATTACAGTAAGTAATGATTCGCAACCAATATAAAATCCCGACTTTATATCAACTAATGAGTCGTAACGAAAACATCTCGTGTTTTAATGGAACTCAACGATCTTCTCTGTACAAGAAATGTGTCATTCCGTCGATCAACAGTCGACCACACTAACGATTGCACACTCCAAAGTTCGAATGAGAAAAATCGAGCAATTCATCTTCGCAGAATCTCTCTACAGCACTGTGCAAAGTGTTGAAACACTTCATGAAAGTGATTTTCGCAGTTCTATTTTGTGTGTTCCACAAATGACATCTTTTCAAAATAAAGTTACACATCCTACAATTTTTTTATTAACAACGTTGATAACCATTAGTAATCACAATTTATACTACGAAATCAGTTACATTGGACAGATAAGCTTAATTTTCAATTTAGGATGGCAGACATTAAAAATCTACACCAGTATAGTAACGATGAAGATGATATTGATAAGTACCGATAATTATGCGATAAAAAAGAAACCCATTTTGCAATGATGAAGAAGATACAAATCTGTTATACAAGACGCTGAAGATAATAAATAGCAACCAACAGTTTGATCAAAAGATGACTGTATATTCAAATAGCAAAGATGCGGGTAAATAGATCAAGATATTATGGATGATGATGTTGTAAGTCAATTAACGAAAGTTTGGATATACTTAATTTCCAAAGTAGGATGGCAGACGTTAAAGACGCTGAAGATAATAAATAGCAACCAACAGTTTGATCAAAAGATGACTGAAGATTCAAATAGCAAAGATTACCCGCATCTTTGCTATAGATCAAGATATGGATGATGATGATGATGTAAGTCAACTAACGAAAGTTTAGATACACTTAATTTCCAAAGTAGGATGGCAGACATTAAAAATCTACACCAGTATAGTAACGATGAAGATGATATTGATAAGTACCAACAAACAATGAATTATGTAATTAATAAAAAGAGAGTAAGACACCCACTTTGCTATGATAAAGAAGACAGAAATCTGCTATGAAGACGTTCAAGATTATAAATAGCACCCAACAGTTTGATCAAAGGATGACTGAATATTCAAATAGCAATAAAGCATGTAAATAGATCATGGTGTTATGGATGATGATGATGATGATGATGTAAGTCAACAAACGAATTTTCGCATCAAGTATTTCAATGATTAGGCAAAAGTTTCGGTTAAGTGCATTTCACGCAATGTTGCAATGATTAGCTAAATTTAAAGGCCCCGTTGTACTTGGCAACGAGTTGAATGTTGTATAGGGGATTTGCACAGAATGGATAGTTAATATTGTAATCGAGAACGGCGGGGTGTGATTTCATATGTTGGAACGACGGTCGAGGGTGAGAGATGACCGGAACATAAGGGTGCTGAAACCCTACATGAGCACGTTCCCTATTTACACAACGGAGCTGCTAACACAGAAGAGTATTTTATATGCATTTGAAACGAAGCATTAATAAAAAACATTATTAATTTTAAGGGATTGACGATAGTCGAAACCGTAAGGATGCCACTGTTTACGTGGCGTTTCCAAGCTTCGTCTTATACAAATCCCTAATCCTCACATTCTGATCTGAGAACTGCTGAGAATATCAACCGGATTTTTAAGATTGATACTAGATCCAAACATATTAAGCAACGAGCGATTTTACATTAAAATATGTGGAAGTAAGGTTTGCATACAATAAAGGCATACATTCTTTAAAAAAAACCACATGAAGCAAAATCTTTAGAGGGCTTCTAAAATTGTTTTTAGCAAACTTCATTAATATTTTTTAAATAGGCATAGAAATTATTAACAAATGTCTTCATAGTAAGAAGTTTTCATCCGGTTGACAGTGGATAAAATCGATCCCTATGTCACACATTGAATTCGCGTTCTTCATTCAATCACTAATAGAACTCTTTGAATTTCATACCTCAGTGGTTTCAACCCTAAGTTTATTCCCCACTAAATGTTGCAAGGTTTATTGCATAACATGTTATTCTCAGTGGACTAATTTTATTGGATGTGTGAACAATACATGTATACAGAGTGTTGTACGATTTAGATTGCTTCAAGAAACGGATTTCAATATTAATGACCTTATTGCAATCTACATTAAAAAGCGTCGTCATCCACTGGAGGCTTTCATCGTATACCTACCGTTATTTTTATAATTCTCATCAATTTATCACTGTGATTTGTACAGGATCACCAATTGTCAGGGTTATTTGACCCTAAGTATCGCTTAGGTTAAAGTTATAATTTTTTTAATCCAACAAATACTTTCAATCATTAATCTAGAAAATGTAATAATCGAGTCAAGAAAACGCTATCCAAATAAATTAGGAATCCCAACTACAGGAGGGCCCCGGTAATCCGGACTCCCGCTTGTTCGGTGATCGCTGTAATCCGGCCGGGCAATGGGGTTCGCGGGGGAGGCGGGCGGTTGTAGGTGCGGGCTGCCATGAGCCAATTCTTCGTCAGTCTTTTGTTTATCGCCTTATAAAAACATGTGTTTTATTACCATTAAATATGGCATTTTATAATCCAGACGCCTCGATAATCCGGAAAGGGTCTTGTTTTTGCCTCTCCGGATTAACGAGGCCCTACTGTATCTCGATGCCTCTCGGGATATTAACTCGACTAATTGATGAAACTAACCAAATATTATTTTCTTAGGTAGGTATTTATCAAAAAAATCAAAACACTTCCATCTTACTTGTGGAAGGTAGTTCGATGGCATATTTAATTCAGAAAAGTGTTTAATGATAATATCCAACAAAATTCTTAATAACAAAAGCGATTTATCAATTTGTATTTTCAAATAAACTGTTTGAAATAATTTATAATCTTGCTTTGATAACACTCAGTTGTAGAATTCCGACATTGCCCAGACGCTTATGACCTCAGTTACCGAGCGTTTATACAATCTCTCTTTCCCGGTTTTCCAGACGCATATAGAAAAATGATGATAGCAACTCAATTAATTATTTAATTAATTACGTAATCTCATTTACAAAGACAAGAATATCCGCGACGAACAGTATACTTCACGTCGAGATTCATTATTTATTTAAAAAAAAAAAAAACACAAGAAAAAACATACCACTGGCTGCTCTGGCGCTTTTCTCTCAAGATGTTTTTCTTCATAATCAACGCTATATCTACATACTAATGAATGGAGAAGTAGAACTTTTATGTACCTACTTTATACTTACTTCTTATATACTCTCCCTTCGCTACAGCTGTCTCACTCGAGCACACAGACAACCGTCTCAATTGTCTCACTCGCACACAATAATACCCAAGTTGTCTACACTTCTACAGTACCGTAAAAAAACCTGTAAGTATATGTTGTATACCCTGCGAGTCAAAAAGTTTCGAAGAAAAGAAAAAAAATGCTCGATATCAATGGGTATTGTGACTTCTGAACCAGAAAAGAAAAGAATTCAACTGTCTTATTATTCATTCATTTATAAAGTACAGTGTAAACTCCATTTAACGTCACCCGATTTAACGACAAACTCCTTAAAACGTCGAAATTACTTAACTCTAGTTGGTTTACCTTGTTGCTCAATGATACACTCTAAATAACGACACACCCACTCTAAATATCGACAACAATACGTCATCATTAAGTCATAAACAGTACTTGTTTGTTATTTTGTTGCTTTGTTGTCGGCATCATGCGTACCGAAGATTCTAAGAAATTCGTTTTTTAGTTTGTTGGGATGATCTTTCATATGTTTATACGTTATATCGAGTGACGTTAAATGGAGTTTACACTCTATATGAAAAATGGCGGATTTAACATAACCGCACACAATATGTCAAATCTCAATATTTATCCCTGAGATTTATAAAAACAGACGTTATGTATATCTATCAATTTCATGCGATAAATGTTAAACGTTTTCCTGTGCACTTAGTAAATAAAAAGTAATTCTGAAACAGATTTCACAGTGAATCAATTTTGCATACGCAACATTAAAAGAATAAAAAAACGACAAATGTAAAATATTGACGTGGTGGGTATGTACAGTAAAGCAAACGTAGAAAATTCTAAGATATGCAAAGATGCTTATTTTAATCAAGTCCTTTGACAAAGATTTATCTGAATATAATCTTGAATAGTGAATGGGGGACTCGCTTTGCTTTTCTCCCAAACGTACGTCAGCCGGTCGTTCTGTGTCAGGTGATGTTTATTTCCTTTAAGTACACATTTTTTTCAAATATCATTTAATTTAAATTCGACAATTACTTTTCGCATTTTTTTTTATTAAACATGCTTTTTCCGATGTATTAATTTCGTTGGGAATTAATAAAATACCAATTAGGCTTTTGAAAAAAAAATAATTATCGATTTTTTTATTGTATTTTAAAACTTTATTATAAATAATATTGATAATCGATGCGAAAAACTTTCAAAAAACTTTTTTTAAATTAATTATAAGCAATTTAAAATTGATAAAATATTAAAAAAAATCATGTGACTGCAAACGCACTAAAATTGTTTTTGACAGTTGTGACGTCATAATGGTAAAATGTCCTATACACAGTATACTATCAATGGCGTCTACATGTGTATTGACTAAAACATTATGACGTCACATTATGTTCGGGAAATGTCGGCGCGTTCTCGGAACTGGGTACACAAATTTATTTTTAATTTGATATAACTTTTGAATTATAACGAAAATAAAAAAAAGAAAAATAGTTTTGTTATAAAACTTATATACGATCTTTCCATTTATGACAAAAAAAAATTTCATTCAAAAGCCCAATTATTGTAAGACAATTCTAATTAAAACGCAATTAAGGAGGTTGATCCGTTTTACGAAGATATTGAAAAAAATCTGAAATAAAGTTTTTTTAATAGATTTTTTATGACAAAATTTTCTGTAAAAAATCCAAAATCATTAGGAGATTTATAAAGTTAAAAATTAAAAAAAAACTTTTACATGTAGTCAAATATGTCAACCTAGCATGCAAACGGTACATTTTAATATTTTGCAAATACTAAATAATGTCAGCAGTTCCGAAAACTAACTATGTAAAGCATTGATGTCTTACGCATATTTTAATATTTTTTCAAATTTAATTAGGAGACTTTTAATAAACAAAAAAAATTAAACCTTAGCACTTTTCGATTATGGACTTTTATTCTTGACAATTTTACCTGAATTTTCAGCTTTTTAATGATTTAATTTTAATTTTTATTACCTCTAATTTCTTTTTTTAATTATTTACTGCAAAAAATATGTAAAATACCGATATATATTTAGATAAATTTATTATTTCTAACCTAACTTTGTCTGACACCTCGAATATGTTGAACATATTCGAGGTGTCAGACATTTTAAATGGTTCATGTTATAGAGAACATTATTTTAGCGTTTTGGTTGGAGTTTTTAAGCTATCCAATTAAAAAAACAAACAGTAATTATAAATTTTTTCATGTCGTCAAAACGACATCTTTCGGAAAATTTAGAGGGAAAACGTCCAAAAATCAAGAAAATTCATAGAGGAAATAGGTGTCAGACTAGGCCTAATGAAGCCATATACAAAGTTAGAGGAGAGTATGTGTCAGTAAAATTTTTGCCGACGGGCACTCTGACTCAATAATTTATTAATATCATCGACATAACTTATGTAAAAAATTATTATGGAAAAGTTCCCATTTAGAATTCGACTTACTTTTGATTGGGACTATAACGCATCAACCTCCTTAAAGCACATCAATTAGCAATTTTTAATGAAATCGCAAAAATATCTAGCAATTTTAAAAGCTTTAACGAAAAGAAATTTTGATAGACAATGATGTTAATAATTTTTGGAAAGACAAAAATTTAATATTCTTTTAAATCGTCATTACTAACCTCAATTTTGGCATGATAAAAGTCATTTAAAAAATGTCTTTTAAAGCCAATGTGACTCCCCTATTTTGAGATAGACCAACAGGTTTAATAAAACGAATATAAAAAAGAAATTACACAATATCAACGCAAAAGAACAACATACGAATACCCTCAGCATAAAAATCAGTAAAAACCTCACCCCAATAAAAATAGTACCCTCACAATGATCAAAAATGATTGCACATCGCAGTATGTATGATTATTGGATGATCTAACGCTTTCAGCTGTTTTTTTTATTCGCTTGTTAAGTCACGTGTCCAACACACTGCCCGAAGTAATCAAATCACGACCGAATGAGAAGCCCTTGATATCTTAATATCCATATTATCCATATGCCACCCCTACACACGCGTTCAGAACCGGCTAAACCAAGTTTGGACGCGATGCGTCATAATAATAATACCACGACCACACGACAAAATAGCTTATGTTATAGTTTCGATAAAATTAGATTCATAACAATTTAGGCGCAAGGTCAATCGTCATGGACGTACACATTCTCATTTCTAATCACACGAGTTCTCTAAAGGAAGCCCCTGTTTTAAAAAACAAAATTATTAAATTTTATTTTTTTCATTTATATACGAGTAGAACTATAAAAAAATATCATTAGTAAAAAAAAGAAAAAAATTTTTTTTTGACAATTTGGATTTTGAACCTGAAATGTTTGACATAATATCTACTAGGACTTAACGACCACGGCTCTCGGTTGGCTTTGACTGACGACAGGTATACAAAGTGCACCTCTCGCATGTAGAATATATCGACCTTAAGTATATCAGTACCTCAGAGCTAAACTGTACATTTTGTTTTCAAAAAACGTATTATTTGAACAATCTTCTAATTTAGTACTACTCGTTCACGTGGCAAACAGTATTAAGTTCAAACTATGATAGTATTTGAAATATCTAAAGTTAAACGGTGTTAAGTACCTTATATATTACAATTTTACAATTACTGCCCTATAAAATTTGCTGACTGGATGTTAATACAGTTTAGCTCTGAGGTACTGATGCATAAACGACGTACTAAATGCGCTTGGTTTCTATGGTCCTTTTCTCATCTAAGCTTAAGATTTCGTGGCGTACGCTCGCTCGTTATAATTTCGCAGTTCATTTCCGGTTCCGAGGCCTCCGTTAAGAAGCGTAGCTTTAAAAATCTTGCAGAAGATTATAGAAAAAACATGAAAATACCGACATACGTGGTATTACTATTTGACCGCAAATATAATCGGTTGTATGATACAGTTTCCCTGCAATCTGTTATTTTGCGACCCTCTTTCATATAATAATAATCATTTACCCCATAATACACACTGATATTTAATACAATGCCACAGAAGCTCTCATAATTTACGCAGGGGTCAAATAATAAAATTAAATATAAATTAACAGTGTACACATTATAACAATTTATGACGTTTTCCAATTACAAATAACTGGAAATAAGCTGGCAAATGTCCGAAACTTTTATCAGCTGTCATGTCAAAGCGAAAAAGGGGATATAAATAAATATATTGATTTAGAGGATTCAATAACATTTGTCAGTGTATCATTTTGAAGTTAAGACTTTCGGAACTGAGTTACATTATGAGTCGCTGTCGATTCTTGTGGTAATTTGTTTGATGAGTTCGTAAGTCGTAAACAGATGCATTTTGAAATTTCAATTCAGCATAAACCTGGTGAAAATATTGCGTCTTAATTTAGTTGAGTGAAAAATAGTTACGAAGCATTAATATTCAAAATTTTATTTTTAGTACGAGCGAAAATACCATATCTCTATTTCTAGTCCATGATTGAGAATTTGGGGATTTTGAGATTTTGTATATTAATAGACGTTCGACAACAGAGATAAGCGTTTTATGTGGATTTTTAATTGTTTCCATTAGTGTAGAGACACTATTTATAAACAATGGGATATTTCACCTTTCCAGCTCGTGGAAGTGGGTGATAACTTATCTTGACCTCCGCTTAGTTAGATAAGTTTAATTATCAACTGTAAAAACAGTTTATGAACATCGATTCAGCTGACATAAACAAAAACACGCAATCCAAAAAATTCAAAAACCCTGCAAGGAAATTAAATTCCAGATAAAGATTCCGTTACTATTTTCAATATACAGTGTGGTCACTTAAGTGTGCAACGGGAAAATTTTTAATTAAATGCACAACCAAAATACAAATATTGCCAAAAGTTGGTGCATGTCCGGTTTTAGGTGCTCTTAGAATTGTTGAAACTCAAACAGCATACAGGGTGTTTAATATCGTTGCAACAAACATAAAGTTTGCGATTCCATAAAAAATTAAAAATCTAAGTTAATTTTACAAATATGCCTGAATTTGAACAAAGTTATGCGAAATTGATTTGATTTTGAATAATTTATTAGTGTGTTTAAGGTAAGTATAAAAAAAAATTTTCAAAAGTTATAATTTTGGTTTTTCAAAAAAAAATTTTTTTTCTTAGAAGGCCATGTTTTGGCATTTGGGCATAACTTTTAATTCTAAACAACTTTTTCTTATAACATTTCGCTAAATTTTTTGAGATAAGGGCACTTTACTCTTGTACAATTTTTATATTTCTTGACCCACCCTGTATGCTGTTTGAGTTTCAACAATTCTAAGAGCACCTAAAATGATTATCGGACATGCACCAACTTTTGGCAATATTTGTATTTTGGTTGTGCATTTAATTAAAAATTTTCCCATATGTTGCACACTTAAGTGACCACACTGTATAAGAGAAGTCATACATTTTCAACATCTTCTTCAACCCCTCTTTGTGGTCGTCATATACCAATCATAAAAAACCTTTATTAATTTGATCTTAATTGTTTTCAAACTATTTTCCATTGGCTGAGCAGCGTTGGAGGAGACGCATTGCGTGAAAAGTTGGGACTAAAAACTTGAAAATATGTAAATAAATAGACGGACTTGAAAATACATGAGATCGACTGTATATAGTATTGAAGATTTTTTTTTTGAACTGAGAATCCCGAATAAACCAGTGTAAAGACTAAGAAGCAAAAGATACCAACAAATCTGAGTTAGCAGTTCAATGGAACTAAATGGAAGATATCTATTACATGTCAATTGATAAAAGGAATGAAGCGAATGGTACGCAATCAAGGGTTGGAAATGGATTGAAGAAGGAAAAGTAGCCCTCGACGTGAACTGCACAAGTGCACGGGCTGAGGAAATTGAGATTTTCCAGACGAATACAGTAGCGTATCGTTGCGACGACATGTTTGAGATAATCTCTATAATACCAAATATGAATGGATTTTGATCATTTTGAGTTAGTTCTAGAATAACAACGCGAAGTTTATCAGATCACGCCAAATGATGGTAAGACAATAACGACGTTCTTTTTCAGACGTAAAAAATAGTCATATAAAGCTCTTGCGCTCATACTAACAGCTGACTATTTTGTACGTCTGGGGGGGATGTTTGGTCATTACAATTTGTCTGGCTGTTGAAATATAATTTTGTAATAGTTGTCTGAATAACATATATAAAAATTAAGCATTTAAAAATAAGTGAAGTTCATTAATTTTTCTCTGAGCTTTAAAGCGTCTGTCAGAAGTTGTGGTCAGCGGAAAGTGACTGGCGATACTGGATACTAATTTATAGTGATATTTTGTGAAACATATATAAATATCAGCCATTTAAATTTAAATTAAGTGACTCTTATTTTTACTCACCTTTCTCACCTGGTACCTATACATTTGTCACAGACTCAATGATGGAGGTACGCCAAGCGTTTTAAGTACATAAAACACTAGATACTCAAAACGTAAGGTTTCATTTATTTAAAAATAGGTTGTGTTTGGCGGCTCTGGGATCTTGGGCTATTATGTAATATATAAACGACACCCTTACAAGCTGGGCGCGGCGACATAAACAAACTTGCCTTGCAATTGTAATAAGTAAATAAATTTATTAATGTGCATCGTTAAAATAATTAATCCGCTTGATAATCCAGATTATCGCGTAGTCAAAAAGTAACCCTATAACATTAAAGTAGGAGAGCATCGGCACCGACGTTTATGAAATGATACCAGCCGTGAATCCAATAAGGACGGTAGAAAGGACCCGAGTCGCAAGGCTGAGATTGAATGTTCTTGTCGAAGGGTGCTCAACATTTTACCGGCCATAAAACCGCGACTGCGCCTTGTATATGAGAATTGATTTGTTAAAGGCTGCGCTCCACTAGAGACACCACCTAACATAGCTATTATTCAATGATATCACGTCATTCAATAAGTTAATGCTATTAGAATACTTCAATAAATAAAATTATCGACCCATTTTTCAGACAATATATTAACAAAAAAATAATATTGTCTGAAAAATTGGTCGATAATTTTATTTATTGAAGTATTCTAATCAGACATTAATCAAAGATTTAGCTATTAGAATACTTTTATGAAATGTTTACCACGCTCTGTTTCTTTCTAAATCAGAACCAAAGAATTTGTTTTTTGAATTTTTTATACGACGAGCCATATTTTGTGAAACTTCATGCTTAATCATGGCTAATAAAAATAGTAGTTCTTTACAATCTGAGTGTAGTCACCCTAAGGATTACCCAATCACCATGCCTAGTACAAAATTTACACAATATGTTATTATTTACTATTAATAAACAAAACGAGTCCATTTACTCATTTCAGATATTTGATACAATACCCAATAAAAACAAACCATAATTTTCCATAATATTTTGTTCATGTTAAAACATTACTGTAATTATTCCAACTAGATTTTATTATGAGATTATTTTGTCTACGTGTCAATATTTATATATACAGAATGATTTTTAAGTTTATTCTTCTTTTTTAACTGCAGCGTGTAGAAATCAAATAGAGGAACAAAATATATTTTAAATAACTTTTTTATCAAAACTCATAAATAAGAGAGTTAACAGTCGTTCAACGTTTAAGTAAATTTATTAAATTTTATTTAATTAATTCAAAAGCTTGGTTAACACACGCGAAGAAATGATAGCACGAATCGGAAATGCATCCCAAATAATTCGCGGAAAACCTTTATCAACTTAGAACAATTTCTGTGAATACTTGATTATGACATAACATATTTCCATAGTGACATAACATAACGCCACAACCGACCTCAAAATTTGATAAAACGTATTAACACTTTGAAAGCCCGTTTCTCTTTCATTTTTGAGGTTTGATAAAAATGAAATATTTGTTCGTCTATTTGATTTATACACGCTGTTAAAAAAAATCACCCAGTATTTCAAAATGTATATATTTTTTTAAATCAACATAAATATTTGTTAACGAGTCAAAGTAATCGATTAGAATAAATATATAGCATATACGCCTAGTTACCGAGCGTTTCAAACAAATTAAAAAAAAAAAACAAACACTTGAAAAAAGTCGTCGTGGATGTCTGGCGAACGAGTAAACGACGAGGCGCACAAGCACTTATCGAGTCGCATGAGGAGTGTTTAGTACCCACTCTAAAAACTACCCTTAAATATCTACAACCGCCGCCACCGTCATCGTCATCGCCGCAGTACTGCCACTCGAGAGAGATAAAACTTGCAAAAGGACGACAAAAAACACTCGACTAGCTTTCTACATACCGGCTGTTTCACAATATATTAACGTACAATGATAATACTTTATCTATCAATCTTTATATATATAAATTACGTGTCACATGTTTGTCCGCGATGAACTCCTAAACTACTGAACCGATTTTAAATTTGATTTGCACACCGTGTGCAATTCGACCTAACTTTGAAGATAGGATAGCTTACATTTCAATTTATAGTCGCAATATTATTTTATTGCAAATTATTTGTCTATTCCTTGACAGTCATAATTATCTGTTGACTGGATTGAGTGAATATTCAATAGATGGCGCAACGTTTCATATAAGCTAGCACGACGGCGCAGCCGGAGTGCTCAGCTCCAAAGGATTCTAACAGATGGCGATACCTGTTGACTGGATTGAGTGAATATTCAATAGATGGCGCAACGTTTCATATAAGCTACAATTCAATAGCATAACCACCACGTGTTGCTGAGGTTAAGGTATCGAACACGACGGCGCAGCTGGAGTGCTCGACATACACACATATACGCCCATGTATATTTTAAAATAAATAAAATAGATAGATAGATGTTCCAATTAAATTGTTGTATTATTTCAATTTATACGTAGCGAAGCACGTACAGGGCCGCTAGTACTATATTATATAAAATTCTTCCGTTGTAGGGTATGTATGGTTGAACGGAATTAACTTAAAAACTAATTGACGAATTTTAGAGAATCTTTTTTTGGAAAGTTTCTTAAAATTCCAGAAACGCTATAGGCTATTTTTAATATGAATTCAATAGAGTAATTGTGATCCATTGAAGTTAATGAGAGGTATTTGGAAAGAATTCCGTAGCACCATGAGTGACACCATGTTCACAATCCATCAACAACAATATACTGATAAAATGTGACAGTATTTGGTGAGTTTCTTACATGGATTTAATCATAATTACATTTTAATTTATAACATTTTTTTAACAAAGAAAATGTAATGACAGAAAACTGAAGATGATACAACACGTATCGAAACGGCAGTATTAAATACAAATTTAAAAAATCCAGTATTGCTTTTCTTTTGATCCTTAAGTCACGGAATTCTTTCCAAATACCTCTCGCTATTTTTAATTTCACTATTTAAATTTCATTTTGAATCAATGAATTATTTCATTTATACTAATGTACATTAAATGAGCCGTCACTAAGATCCATTGCCCCGCCACGTAAGCGTATTCCGGTCGCTCGTAGTGGAAACAAGGTTATTGGTTGGAGGGGGTAAGGGGTTCCATGTTTTCTTACTATCTCTGACAAAGGAAGCGGGTGGTTATTATAAATAATCTTACGTAAGATACAAAGAAATCTGAAAAACGGTTGACCGTAAAGAGCATTCCTAAAACTTCTCTCCTTGAGCTCAAAAACACTATTTTTCAAATTTAAATATTGATGTTTAACAAGAGTTTTATAAAAAATTCTTACGTCTTATCGTTTGGGGGAGAAGTTCTACGATTTTCTTATTTTCGTTTATATACGATATGAATAGGATATCAAATCTACTGAAGGATGCCTGAACTGGTTAAAAAATATTTTGAACTTTGTGAATTTTGTATCCATTTTTTGCAATACCAATAAATATACACAATATGAGATGGGGGGTCGAGAATCACCAAAAGTTTGCTTACGTAATACTTGAACGTTCTCTACGGTATGGGTGAAGATTAAAAAGCGATGGAAACGCAACCAATATTATAACTTACATTTTATATGGAAACATGGTCTTATAATTTAATAGATTTATGGACTTCAAAAATGCATATTATATAGAATCACACTATAAAATATCTTCTTTTAATGTCCTTTTTCATGACGCGTCGTATTATTTATCCACAATAAGTTTCAAAACAAGCTTTTTCTCGGAAATAATAATGATGTATCATATGGTGTAAGAAACGGGACATTTATGGTGGAAGTGTAGGGACGGTTGCGGATATTTCTTTGACGAAGGGATCGGTTATACAAGTTAAATCCTTATTAAAAAAATATTGTATTGTCAACGAAACTACTTAGGCACATGTGAAAAGTCGAAAATCGATTGGGTACGTGACTGTGGGTCAAAATTGGGACTCCCAACTTAAAATTAGTGTGAAGTAAATAAAAACCTTGTAAAAAGTATGCGTGAGACACTCGCGTGGTAGAAGTGAAACTTCGTAAGTTCTAGCATTTGTTGACGATTTTATTATTTCAGGATTAGGGATTTGTTACCGTGGCTAGAGAAAATTCTCCGCACCGAATGCGTGTAGAGTGCGCATGACGCTTTGAAAGAGAGAGTAGAGAAACGATTCTTCCACTCTTTCCTCTCAACTGCCGGTTCAAGCCGGAGAAAGGGAAGAGTTTCACTTCTCGTCTAATTCAGGCCGAATTATCCCCCCTCCTCTAGTGCGCCTAAAAAATTTCACTTCAAAATATTAAATCTAGTTCCTTAATTAACTTAGTAATTAATTTTTATGTAAAGCAATTTAGTTTCAATGTCAAACATTTGCAATACTGTGTAATCATTAACAAAACAAAAATAGTACTAGAGGAAAATTTTAGTACCTACATATTATAAAGGTAGTCAGTGATGTAAGAAAATAAAGGAAACAGCAACGAGCTCTGGTACTGGCAATAACCAGGAGCACCAGGAGCAGTCGACATCAATTCCCTTTTTACCGCACCAGTCGTGGTCCGATCAGATCGCGTATCAAATACATACATACATACGTACGTACGTATGTACGTACAATACATACACGACTTGCATGCATTGGCAACCAATATAAACCACGTTTATATACGGAGTGTCACAGGAAGTCCATGATAATCAACTAAACTTATTTTATCGACTAATAATAATAATAATAATTTCTCGACGACACTTCCCGTTATTTTGTACAATTATTAAACTTCAACTTAATTAATAGCAATGGACGAATGAAGGAATTTTAAAGAAATTAGGATAAGGTAAGCAAAATTTGAGCATAGGAGATTGACAGGTAATCGGCCATGGCCTTGAATAAGGAACCATCTCGATATTTATCTGGAATTGTTGTGAGAAACCATGGAAAACCTCAACAAGATGGCCGGCATAGGAATTACTGATTCTCGGCGAGAGAGCTACAGCTGCCCCCGCCGGGATTCAAACCCGGTACCTCCCGAATGCGAGTCTAGTGCTCTCACCGCTACGCCACCCCGCTCGGTTATTTTATCGACTAAGTCCGAGCAAATCGGTGGCACACGAAATTACTTTTATGCAAGGAAAATCTCGCTAATACAAAATTTAAATGCAAAAAACTTTCAAAGGCTTATTTGTGTAGTTGGATAGTTATTAAAGTTAAACATCGTTATACGCGGTGAGTAGGAGTGATTCCGATCGAATATGGAAAGTGCAAGACAAAAGTAGTGAGGCGGTAACTGATGGTGGTCAAAATGAATTTAAAGGCGTTTAAGATGCAACTTATTATTACACGAGTTTCATTGATATGGTAGCTATGGAAATCAGTAATGCATTACAGAAAATCGTTCCACATAAAATGGAACATTGGACTGGGTCTAACTTTATCGTTCATAAAGTTAGACCCAGACTTTTGTGGAATCAACTAAAATTGGTCGACATAAATTGAAATATAGGTTCTGACGATCATTTTCGATCAATTAAAATCGCACCGTGAGAAGCGACCTTGAGACAGTTTTGCGTATCGATTATCGGATAGTAAAACTGAATTTTGTTACACCCTGTATATGAATGTGTCGTACATGTGGTGCACTGACCGACTTTCCCCTATGATACTGTGTGCTCGGTTAGGGGACGACGTCGGGTTGGCACGGGGGGTGAGAATACTAAACGGGGCAGTATTTCCACATTTTAATCTTTTGTGCTAGTCTATCGCATTGGCGTGTTCGATTTTTATTGCGACTGTTGTTTCAATATAAAAATACGTTCAATGTTTGCTGTAACAGTTGCAGGGATTTAAAACAAAATGAATAACAGGTTTTTGTTTTTCTTTTGTTTTATTCGCTCGGAATAGAAATTTTATAGGAGCATTAAAATATATAGCGCCTGACTCAAATGAGAAAAGTGACCAATACTGGTTAGAAGTGTAATAAAATTATCAATTGATTTATTCATCATCTATGGACTGCTCTTTTTAATATCATACGATTTTTAGATGTGTTATAAATAGTGATGTGCCGGATATCCGTATCCGTATCCGCGGATATCCGAGGGAGAAGAAAGATCCGTATCCGTATCCGTTAGTTTTTGGCGGATCTTTTACGGATCTTTCACCTTATTAATTTTCAATTCATAGATGAAATTATATAATATATATAGGCGATTAGGTAATAATGAAAACGTGTTAAATTCCATTCAGATTATTTTTTATTTTTTTAAATCGTATTTGGCACCTTTATATTGCAAACATTTATCGTAGTGAGTACCATACTAATAGTACATAACTCAAAGGTACTAAATCAACTATCTTTATAATGAGATATTACACATCGATCTTTGGAAAGAGACAATCTGTTATGAGAGTTAACTCTTAAAGAGGTCAATAACTTTTTCCCATAACAGATAGTCTCTTTCCAAAGGTCGATGTGCAATATTTACCGCCGCTTACTCTAAGAAAGTTAAGATCCGTATCCGTATCCGCGGATCTTGAAACCAAAAATCCGTATTCAGATCCGTATCCGCGGATATACATTTTTAACGATCCGGCACATCACTAGTTATAAATCGTCTTTTGATAAACTAGTTTTTATTTATAAATATATTGTGGTTAGCTATTACGAATATCTTTATTGAACATCAAAATATTGATAGCATAATTCGGTTTGTACTTATTGATTTTGATAAATGCAAATTTATTTGCCAACTGTTTTGAAATGGTTAAATAAACTATTATTTTATTATAAATTTATTATTAACAGCATTGTAATCACCATTGATATGATTTAATAAATATAATAATTGAATATTTCTTCAATAAATACATTAAAATATACATATTTTTAATTAGATTATTTAAATTTAATGATCACGAATTTAATTAATAACCTATTAAAGTTGAACATCATTTTATAACTGGATATATTTTAATAATAAAATGTTTTCAAAAATATCTAAGACGAGGTAAGATTCATTTTCCATTTTAGAAGTATCGCAAGTTGCAATCATATCTGATACGAAATAAAATAATATTTATAAATAATATTCAGATTAACGTCTCCTCAATAAATAAAATTATCAACCAATAGTTTTCATTTATAATTTTGATATTAATATTTCGATTTTGCAAAAACTCATTCATTTTTAATTTTATTACAATCTAATTATTAATTAATTTTTATATTTCTATAATTTTTTTAGTTCAATCCTGAAGATGATCCAAATCCGGATCGAAACATTTTTCTAACATATTGTCTGAAAATTTGGTCGATAATTTTATTTATTCATATTAATCAAAAAAAAAAAAAAAAAATGATAAAGTCATCAGCGTCCATCACGGGAAAATAGTTATGTAATGTCTGATGTTAAATTAGAATAATAATTAACAGAAATGAGATTAAGATGTCGAGATTCTTTGAGTTGCGTTCGTATAGTGTACGTGTTACTAACATAGTACTCCGATTGTTAGTGATACTCGTACTCCAAGGAACAGTTGTTAACTCCCTAGTAAATTAGTTTAAGAACATAGGAGATACCCTCTCTTAAAAATAAATTGAGGGAAGTAATTATTTTTGCATTTGTCCCCGGTGTCTCGTCATAATTTTATATTAAAAGCAGTGTCACCCTCTTTAACTTTTTCTTTCGCACCCTTTTTCACTTTTTCCTCTCTTTCTCCACCCGTCTGCCCACACTCTCAACTCTACTGCTCCCTAACCCGGCTCTTTTTAAAAGTGCAAAGGACAAGTCGGGTATTAGGGTTGATTTATATATTGTCATGCGCTTGTTTCGCCCTCTTCCCGTCAAAAAAAAAATAGGGCACGGTTGAAAAGAAGAAAGAAAAAAATAATAAAAAGTACTAACGTATAACAACGACAAGCTTATTTCACCCTCGCCGTCGGTACAAAAACAAAGTAAGAAACATGTATAAACTTTTTTAAAGCGATTATATTTTAAATAACCCCTTGATAAAATATAACTCACTGGGTAGATATTAAAAAAAATTATAGTAATTGAAATCTGTTGTTTACACGTTTTTTGTTTATCGCTGCAATATAAAACTGTCGGATTTTGCTTACGAAATCACAAGTCAATCATAAAAAAATTCAATATATTTTTCAATAACGACTCCTCGTATTCCCTTAACATGCTAAACGTTAACAATGATACGTTGTAATTAAATTATACATTGTTCGAGTAAGCTATTAAATAAATTAGTTACCGTATCCTTTGACAGTTTAGTACGAATAAATAAAATACAAAAGAAAATAAAGGATCCGCATACATATATAAATTGAATTTACAAAAAAAAAAATCAAATTACGTCAGTAGAGGAAACAAAACACTCACATGTCGCTCTTCCGCTGAGTTGAGTCCTGATGAAAACCATAGCAACGAACAAATGAGGATCATCCATCGGAGTGCATTGCATCGTACGTCGTCGTGTGGCCAATAGCAGCGCAGCACATGAAACAATTGAGACAAAAAGCAATTGAGATAAAATGTTCACGTATACAAGTGGTGTCAGATGGTAACTGTTAATCATATAATATGTCTTATTGTAAATACATTTTGATAGTATAGGCTTTATATTTTATTAGAACAAGAAATAAGAAGAAATTAAAAACAAATTTTAGCTTGTAAACAGTTGAAGTCCCGTCAGTGACATCATGAAATTTATTTAAGAATTAAAAAATACGTGACCTACAAATAAAATAATTGTACCAAATATAAAAACAAAAATAAATATTAATTATAAACTGAAAAAAAAACTTCAGATCAAATAATAAAAATAACATACATAATTGCTATCTTCAAACTTTATTTGAAGTACAAGCGGTTTGCCCCCGATTTCGTCCCCGCGGATATATTGTAACCCAGTTAAATTCTTTTATATAAAATCAACCCCCATTTTGTTCGGATTGGGTGTTTAAAGAACTGCCAAACATGACGTATGTCATTATTTTCTAAGAGTATATTTTTTTTCTCGAGTTCACGCAATTTCAGAGATACAGCGTATCCTTTATGAAGGTTTCCACCCTCCCTTTTCAACTTTATTAAATACATTTTCTAAGAGCATTTTTTCCTGAGTCTCCCGTTGTTACCTTAAGCAACTTCAGAGATATAACGTATCTTTTATAAAACTTTCTACCCCCTTAGGGGGTTTATATTTTTAGAAGAAAAAGTAGCCTAGACCAGCGATGTCAAGAGTACGACCCGCGTTCCGCATCCGGCCCTCAAGCCATCTCAAAACGGCCCGCAACCAGATCCAATCAGGATTTTTGTCACCTGACATCAATGAGCTTATCAAAAACAAGATACCTCGGATGTCTGGATCCTTAAGCTCAAAATAATTTACCCTTTTTATTACCTTTTCATATGAAAACTGATAACTAAATAAAGATTTTAATTTAGTATGTTTTTAATTTTGAGTCTGGCCCGCTAACACACCCTAAATCTTATAACTGGTGTTTTAGAAAAATCAGTCTAACACCCCTGGCCTAGACCACTCTTGGTCATTTATCTGTCTGTGAAGTGCCATCACAATCGGTTCAGCCGTTCTCGAGGATTAGTCGGACAGACACTTCAAATTTAATTAATCACTTCTGTGAAGGTTCATATCTAGCGTTACCTAAGATAAAAAATAGCTCTCGCATGATGTGAAATAAACAGTTACAAATTGCTATATATTAGAATAATGAATTGATCTTGCTGTGTCACTGTGGAGTAATGTAACTAAGTCCGCCGCGAAAGTGGAAAGATTCGGGGTTCGTATCCCGATGGTGACTGTTTGAGAAATAAATTTTTCTAATATAGCGATGTAACAATGGGTGTTTCTTAACAATGTAGCGAACAGTGGCTACGCTTGTAAGTTATTAAATTTAGTAATACGCACTATAAGGTAGGAAAATTCACATAATAAACAATATAACTGAAATCAATTGTAAATATGACAATCTATTGACCATTTCAGAGATAAAAAATTAACTTTTTACCACACAGGTATATGCAATGGGAAGCAGGCGAGGATACAGAATTAAATGTAATTGATTTCAGTAAACACGGCGGCGCATAGAGCTACAATGTTCAACTGTTCATTTGTGTTAAACAACGTTTTGTTTGAGTGCCGTACAGGACCTCATTCCCTCCTTGTCGGGCGAGTGGGTGTTAAAGAGGGGGAAACAGGGAGTTTTATTGTAATGGTGCTAAAATTGTCAACTCTGTACGCTATAGGTCCACGTGCCGCGTATAAAACAATACAAAGGTATAGAAGGTAGGTAGATGTGCAATTAAAAAGCTATATAATTAAAAATATATGCACACAAACATACCGGCAGAAAGCTGAAAAAATCACGATGCAACGATACAATGAAGTAAGTGCCCCCGCGCACTAAGCAGCCTGGCTGCGGCAGCCAGTCGAACATAAATGTGTATTAGTATTAATAGACGATCGAACTTGGTACGGACCGGACAGCGGATATGGTCCGCTCCGTACCAAATCTGCTCGTCTAGACAGTAGTCTGCGTGTCCGCGCGGTTCGATGGTTTGCACATCGTACTTGGTCCGTTTCGTACTTATATCCGTGCGTGTGTATACAAGTACGATTGAACTTGATACATATAACCGTATAACGACGTCATTGTAATTCAAAACGTTGTGCAACATGACAGAAATTTTGACAGAACGCGAAGTTCTTGGTGAAGTATTGGTATTATATAAAGATTTCCTATGTTTGTGGGATCTATCAGATAAGTTATATTGTTAAGGCCCCCATACACCTCGTTCTTTTTTGGCAGTTTTAACCGCCGGGTAAAACTGTACGGTTAAACACGAACAACGGCCATCCTTATACACCTCGTTCTTTTATGGCAGTTTTAACCGCACGGGTAAAACTGTACGGTTAATTAAACACGAACAACGGCCATATCCACACAGAGGCGTTGTTTCGTTCAGTTTTTCTGAAGTCGTGGCATCATTAATACGATCTGCTTTGATGGATCCTACGACAACGTTAGCAGTTGCAGCCGCAGTGGCTATAAAATTAAAATTTTCAAAAAGAAAACGTTCAAAATGGACTAAAGAATGGTTATTTAAACGCAGGCAATTTTCACACGTAAATCTTCTAAATGAATTACGTCTAGAACCAGGAGATTGGTTTAATTTTCGATACAATTGTATGAATTGAACGAGATGAAACTTGAACCTGGGGATTGGTTCAATTACCTGAGAATGGACGAACATACTTATTTTGAGTTATTATTAAAATATAAATCAATACTCAAACTAATTACAATCATTTAATTAATATGACTTATTTGCTGTACGTCGCACCACTGAATAAACACGTCGATTCTTATCGGAAAGCGCCACACATTACGATTTGAAACGACAACCAGCAAACACGTCGTGTTTAAAATCAAGATTCGGCAGATATAAAAACTGCCGTGTTTCATCGACAGTTTTTGCCCATACACTTCGGTTTTGACCGACGTGTTTTATCGTGACGATGAAAACTGCCAAAAAAGAACGAGGTGTATGGGGGCCTTAATAGAGAAGCGAGTAACAACGCTCTAGAAATTCTTCGTGAGTGTTATTCAAAATATGATCTTCGCTATCAAGCGATTTTATTAACTTCATATGACTAAATTCATCGCGATCTTTCAAATAGAATTTTGCCCACTCCTTTCTTTTCTTCCTTGTTGTTTGTGGCGGCATTAACGTTGCCGCTAGAACAAACGCAATTTTCGCGCGCTTAATCGGAGGCATGACGTTCGCGACCTGTGTACAAGGAGACAGACAGATTCGGTCGTCTGTTGTAACCAGCGAACTTGATCCGCCGTACCATGTCCGCTCCCGGCCCGTACCATGTTCGATCGTCTATTAATACTTATGGGAGCCCGCGCACTTAAGCAGCCACGAGCTCCCGGCTGCGGCAGTCTTAAAGCGCGCAGCCAGAGCTAGTGTAGGCGAAGGTATGTGGCTGCCGTCAGTCACCGCCCACTTGTTGACAGCTAGACCAATTTTTTTTCTGGAGTTATACAAGCTTGCATAGGAGAGTACCAGTGCCCTTGATTGAATTTCTTATTTTTACCGAAATGTTATCAAACGATTGCACTGGCATTCTTGTGTAGTTAAAAAACCGGTCTGGGTATTTACGAACATCTTTAAAATAGGAATGAGAAAAGCTTTTAGAGTGCCGTTCTAGAAAAAGAGGATGAATCCAACGTCTTTTCTTAGCTTTGCGTTTTTTATGAGATGCGCACAAAATAACAAGTTTTTCAACGTCCATATCGCTCGACGAAAGGGTCACAACTGGCCGTCCGTTGGCTGTTAAAAGTGGCTGCTCAAATATTTCGGCTGCCGCAACCAATAAATATTTTTTAAAAAATATATACAAAATGTGAGGATAAATAGTTCAGAGAGGGGAAAACATAACGTCTTAACAGAAGAATACTGCACTTTTTAAAACAATGCCAAATAATATAAAAACATTTAAGTCAACATGTTAAAACCTACTTAACAGAAAATTAATAAAAAAACACTGTAGAATGAAGATGGTAATAAAAAGGTACTTATAAATGTTTAATTATAATATGCTGAAGCAATTTGTGTAGATGAATTATTTTTATCCAGTTTTAATAGCTAGTATTTCTTGCGGGCTTCTTTATGCATTATAAAACACAATAAAAAGCAGTTGGAGACAATTTATTTTAATAACGCTTTCCTACCTGTGCCGCGTACCGAGCGCTACCCAACTTAATCCTCCTAACAAACTTCATATTATTATAAATATGTCTACAATATACCGGTATTTATAAGGACAATACAACCACACGATCATAAATATGCCAGATAATACAGTATTCTTCCTTTAAGTAGGGAAACTCAACATTTCCCCTACAATCCCCTGTTTGACAGCGATAAATCCCTAAACATTTTCCCTAAAATCCTCTGTTTGATAAATCCCCACCTCAGCACACCACGATCCATCATATCTCAACGCCTGGTATAGTAAACTCTGTAAGTGCCGTTTATGCTACTGTTACACTCAGCCCAATCGGGTAGGGAAGTGTGCAGGGAAGTGGGCAGCGTGAGAATGTGAACACGTTCCTCGCGCTGCCACTGCTTATGCTATTGCCACTGCCTGGCGCTCCCTCAATTGTCGGTTTTTCGTGCGGAAGTCAAAGGAAGGCAGCGCGAGTGCGAGTCGGTGTTTACATTCAGCCAGTGCAATTTGTATGACTTACGTCGTTATATGTGCTTTGTGACAGCCTGTTGTGTTTTACTTGGTACTTATTTGGCGATGGCGTCTTTTTTTTATTCCATTTCTTTTTAAAACACTTAAATAATTGTATAAACTGAGCAGACTTAGCGCTGCCGCCGCAAAAATCTCTACGTCCGCCATCGCTGACACTCGCGTCAAAGGCTGAATGTGAACACTTACTCGCGTTGATCCTGCCGCAGAAGTATTTTGGGAAATAATCGCGGCAGCGGCAGGAGCAGTAGCAGGTGCTGAGTGTAACAGTAGCATTAGAGAAAATAGTAGCGTCATTTCTGCTAAGTTCCAGGTCGGACGGATCTATGTTTTCTAAAAAGGGGTGATTGTATGAACGTGAACTTTTGGTTGTTTATCACTAGTCGAGATACACTATTGACAGTACAAACATCGTCTATGATTGCTCCTGAAATTAGGAATCACAGTGCTACTGATCGCTGTTCCCCACCTTGCTACCATCTTCTTTAAGTCACAAGTCCCTTCTCACGTGTTTAACGATTCATATTCTCTAAGTTTCAAAAGCTAATTTAAGAGGGTATTTAATCGAAATTACTGTTTCTTAAAGAGTAAGCGTTTTGACACGGAAATTCACACAAATCTATATTCCGTAAGTTAAGAGAAACTTAGCAAAGCACGAAACGGATAGGCCAGAGAACGAACTAAAAAAAAAAGGTAGTTAGAATAGTAATAGAAAGAAGTGAGGCAGGTGCACTTTGTTCCTAATGTTTCTTCTTAAGAAAATAAGGGACTGTAAGTAAATTAAAATTCATACCTATTCCAAAAATGAAAAATTAGGTAAAATTAATAACCAAATTGGTCATTATTTTGGAAAATTTTGATTTAAATCATTTATGTGCATTATTGCATTATTAAAAAGACACGCTCTAATTTTAAAGGCCATCAACATCTAGGGATATTTGGGTCTGGTACCAAATAATATTTTCAATTTATTATTTTTCAACCTGAGAACTGGGGGCTTGCAACAGAAAGGAGCCCGCACAAGCCTTATGGGATTTGGCTCTCGATTAAAATGAGGTTTTATTTTATAGTCTAAAGGTCACTAAGGAAAAGTGTCCATGGGCGCATATCCTAAAAATCAATAGATTTTTAGTTACAGATATGTTTAGCGAGATTTTAGATATAGGGACATTCATTGAATTCACAATCTTAAAAAATCCTAAGCTCTATAAATATATTTTCGAGTGCGCTGAATTCGAATATGATTATTTTATACAGGTGACACCTTCTAACATTACCTAGTTTTCGACTATTTTTCTATTTCTAAAAAAAAAAACACAAAAATTGAACATGGGATCATGTTTGTGAATTCAATGGATGCCCCTATATCTAAAATCTCGCTAAACATATCTGTAGCTAAAAATCTATTCGTTTTTTGGCTATGCGCCCGTGGAGACTTTTCCTTAGAGACCTTTAAACTATAAATTAAAACCATTTTCGATCAATTTAACCGAGAACCAAATCCCATAAGGTTTGAGCAGGGTCGTTTAGTGAGTCGATGTTTAAACACCCTGTATACAGATATTAAACTGTTATTCCTGCAAGTCTCTCGGCGGTGGCATAAGGGATAGATTATCTTTTAAAACGAACGAGCAAGCAAGGAAAGGGGTTTGCTTGCCTATACATAATAATAAAATATCCATATCTTTCCAGCTTAGCGATAAAAACGGAATTAAGGCTACGTGGAAGCTGCGCACAATTTTTCTTCATAATATGAAAAGCACACGGTATGCATAATCATTATTTATGTGCGTGCTGTGAATTTTTTTAACTTCATTTCCAGCTAACAAAAAAGCAATTTTCAACTCGCTGTAACTAATAACTAAACATCGTGATGTTATGATAGCCGTGTTAACTTTTGTTCTGCATTCGAAAGGTACTAATAAATAACAATCCTAATTAAATATAGGTACGCCTGTGTTTATCTCAGTTTAATTAAAAATTATTAAATTAGAAACAACGCGACACATCTCTATTCTCAAATATTTCTGTTCGTTCAAGATCTACTGAGCCAATTTGAAAAGTGCTTTCACTGTATAAAGGTCTGTTTATTCCCGAGGCTGTCACTACATAATTTAATACTAAAACAAAGTTCTCCCGCCGCGTCTGTCTGTCTGACCGCGATTTTAAATTATAATGAGGGTTTTCGAATAGCCGAGGTCGTTGGGATGACGTTATTTACATGGCGTTACCGTGATTCGTCACCAAACAAGTACATTAGTGTAATTCGCAAAATTAAAAAAATAATTTCGCTATTATAGGGAGATAATATAATTAGAGGTCCCCTATTATTTACACGTGTCTCGAACCTCATAATATGTAGGTACACAAAACAGGGGGATAATTATTTGTAAAAAAAAAATTATAATTCGTGTGCGATAGAGTACTTTTGTGAAGATTAATTTTATTTGTGTATTTTTTTGAAAAAATCGTTTACTATTGTTAGAATTTCCAGACGGACTTACCGTAAGTACTTATAACAGCTCTACATATTACGCAGTATGTAAACGCGTGAGGTGCATATAAGGAAATTAGTATTGGGAAAAAATACTTGGATCAGAGTTAGCCATGACTGCATTAACTGTTATTTCTATTGAATTATCGTGGTAATCTTGAGGATTTCTATTTTATTTTGATATATTTTTATTTTACTTGGCTTTTTTAATAATAAAAAGCTCTTATAAATCATTATTTTAACTTTTTTGTACAAAAATAAAACAAAAAAACAACTCCATCTGTTTGGAAACATTTCATTCAAAAATTGTCTGACTGGTATGACGTATGCGCGTTGGTAAATCAGTGACCCAATGTCTTTAGGTTCAACACGAATAGGCGGAGATATATTTGATCTCGCACCATATTTAAGTATTTTTGGGAATTTAATGTCCCATTAATAAAAAAGTCCGATTATGTTGTAATCATTTGAATATTTTCTTCAGTAGTATACACATTCATTTTGCAAAAGAATATTATCTGTCAAATTGAAAAACAAGATTTCAAGGCTCACTCTGATCCAGTCATTTTTTCCCTATGTGCACCTTACGTGTTTACATACTGTATATAGAGGCAAACCTGAGTGAGTGAGAACTGGCTAGGCAAGAAAACTCTCTAAGTGAGAGTAATTGCCAGGTACCGTCTTTTTAACCCTCTAAAACCTCTAATATATACCTTTATGTACACGTGTATCGAAATTTTCCAATTTTACTACAGTATAGTACAATGAATTAACCAGTAGACGCACAGTGTCAAAGACATATAACATACGTCAGTGAAAAGAAGAAAGGAGACGTCCAAAGACCAGGAGGGTCAAACGGACAACAAAGGGTTAAGGATTGACACTGCATACGATAATATTTAAGCGTGACATCACATATCAATAACATTATATTAGATTGCATTCATTGGTACAGCTTTATTGCATCATTGGAATTGCAATGTACATTACATACCTACATTATAGTTGGTGGGTTAGATAAAGTATATACAGGGTGTAAATGAATATCAATGACTATCTTCTAAAATCTAAGGCATTGATTCCCAAAGTGATCTATATCGACCCACAGGGGTCGACGACAACTTGCAAGGGGTCCATGTCAGCAGAAAAAAAATGGGGGTCCATGAAATGAAAATGGGGGTCAACGATAGTGAATCTCCTAACAAAAAAAGAAGCAAACTGGACATCGTTAACTGAGGAGATTTAAGATTAAATCTAACTAAATTGATGCCACATGTTGAAAATTTATTATTAAAGCATCAGGTTCATCCCTCACAAAAAGCATTTTTTTTTCTTAGTTATTTTATGTAACAGAAAGTAAATTTTAATTTGATTCATTTTAATTTGAATCTAATTAATAAATGTATAAAACTAAACATTTCACACTACACTTCACTTTAAATTTAAATCGTTCAAAGTAAGTAGCACTATACCGGTTGTCAAAAATACATTTGAAATTAATGAATTTGCAAAAAATCAATATCAGATAAGCAGGGGGTCTATCCAAAACCGAAAAACATAGTGGTTTACGAGACAAAAAAGTTTGGGAACTTCTGGTCTAGACATTCCCTACAGCTCCTATTGAAGTTCTACAATTATTCGTGTTATTCATTTACACCCTGTATATGCATATTGCATACATATTAAAGAGACGATAGCAATTTCTTTTCAACTGGAAAGCTTCAAGGAGTAAGTTTTGTCACAATGCAAATAGTATAATGAGAAAAGATACAAAACGTTTTCTGGAAAGTTAAGTGTAAGTATTGAATGCAAATCTTTTGAAACCATTAGCGGAGGCAGACTGTGTTGTTATTTCTACAGTATGTCTCGTGTAGAAATGGACTTTTTTACACATCTATGCATTGTTGTTACCTATAATTTATTTAGTTTTTAAAAAATAAGCCGGTTATAACAAACCACCTACTAAAACATCTATCTATATAAAACAGTCTACTTCCGTCCGAAAAAATTTGAGTTATTCTCAAGTCGCGCCTAAAGAAGTTTCACTTCAATGATTTCCACGTACGCAAATCATATATACTAATACGCTAAGTTTAAAGATGTTTGCCTCCCTTTTTAGAAAAAACCTCACAATTTCTCCACATAAATTATATATTATTTTACAGATAATTGTTTGCTCTACTGACATCAACATCTAAAAAATTTATTATTGCTTTTGTTTTTGTAAATTAATTAAAATACAGCAATTCTGATCAACGTCTGCCATCTGACGGATTTAATTTTGAAATAACGTCAACACTTCGATCTGTCATCTGACCTTCATATTGTAATACAACAGACACAATACTGCATACTGCCATCTGACGGCTATAATTTTGAAACAGCGATCAACGCTGAACAACGTCACAGCAATGCTGCATGATGCCATCTGACGGCTTATCTCAACGCTTTTGCTACTTGCGCCTCTATATGACAATTTTAGTAAAATATTTCTTCGATCTGTCATCTGAGCTTCATATTGTAATACAACAAAAAGAAGAACGTTATAAGCAGTGTGCAAAATTAGAAACGAATTGAATACCTGGAATCATATTTAAAAAATAATTTGGTAAAGTAAAGATAATTATTATACTTATTTAGTGCGAATAATTCGCACAGGTCACACTAGTATAATTTTTATCTTGACAAAATCGTCAATCTGGCAATAAAATATCTGCACCGAAAGTGGAGTTATTTTATTAAGTGAAAACTTTTCTTTAGCAGAGCGAAAATAGTGATAAACATTTTGATTTTATTTATATGAAGTCTATAAAGGGGGGATGAAAACCGAGATATAAAAATACTTAAAAAAAATAAATAAAATATACAATAAACAGAGTGCAGGGCGTAAGAGGGTAAGTTAATCTTGTAATAGGTTCTGAGACATCTCTAAAAGTACATTTATCACGCCATAATAATATTCTCTACTGCTACCTATATGTACTCTACTATAGGATACTATAGTAGCAACAGAGAGAGTGAGACGGCGAGAGAAAGAGAACTGCTACAGTTACCCCATGCTCCATCAGTCCTACGGCCACCCCCTTCCCCCACGAATGACTATCAACTTTTTATATGCCATGCTGTTGCTGCAAGCAAATGGATAGAAAAGTGTCCCGGGAAATGGAAAGAAGCTTCTGTGAATGGGAATAGAGAAAAATACATTGGAATGAGATGAAATCGTCAAGACAGGGTTCAGAAAAACAAGCATACTTTTTCCTTTACATCTCTTATCAAGTCGTTCGATCAAACCGTAACGGATTTATAAAAATTGAGTGAAAATTTTTTTTTCGTTATAAAGAGTTTTCGTTATACGGAGGGAAGAAAGAGAAATAACCAAATTTCACCTGATTAATTTATTCCAAACACATATAGTCTGTTAACTTTGCCTGACGTTTTTTGCTTTGCCAATATTATAATAATAATAATAAATTTATTGTCCTTTTTATACATGCATATAGCAGGAGGATTTGTCACTAGTACATGTAATAAAATAACATATTAAAATACGATGATAGATAAAATTATTTGACGATAATAATTAGTGTTGGGCATAATCGATATATTTCAATAATTGAATGAATCGAAATAATTGGTTTTTATAATCGAATGATCATTCGAATTATCGATTATGAATGATGCGCAAACTTGGCAATTATTAATTTCGTTTTATTTACTTTAACAGTATAAGCGAATGATCATTCAAAATATCGATTATGAATTATGTTCTAACTTTGCAATTTCGGTTTGTTTATATTACTTAACACAATATTAATAATGGATTCACTGGTATGATCGAATAGAAATAGAAATATATTTGTTATGCCCTAAATGGATACATCGTCAATTTACATATTGAGTTAAACATTAAAATTGAAATTTAAAAAAACCTTAATGTCATAAAAACAATTTTTTAGGAATTTGATTTAATGCAGAAACCGAATGATATAGCGATATATCACATTAATATCGACAGTGGACATAGCAATAGTACTGTGTCGGGATTTAATATTCATTTCATAATCGATTCAACCGAATGATATCTCGGTTGCCATAATCGAATGATCGATTATTCGGCCATAATCGAAATATTTCGATTATATCATTCATAATCGCCCAACACTAATAATAATAGCAATATTAAAATAATAATATCATCATAAAAACATTAAAAAGCGTTAGAAAAATGTAAAAATTCTTCAACGGAATAAAAGAGCATTATTGATGAAAATTTGAGACAGTTTTACAGAATTATTGTTTTGTATTTTATTAAGTATCTTAACATGTGTTGGGATGTGGTGGAATCATCTTCATTTAACAATAGGAAATTTTCGATAAGTTTGGCGGCATCAAGTTGTTGAATAGTTGGTGATGGTTCTCTTACGTCTGTAAATATTTGCTGACACCTAAATATGAACATATATTTCTTCGTAATAGAGAAAGGCTGTTGCGCTATAAAGAAGTCCTATATTTCAGCACAGAAAAATAAGAATAATTCTAACGAAAAACAAGTTTTTTTAGGAATGACTTAAAGCCCGTTTTTCGAAATAACACATGCGCTTTTTGAGCCAAAAACGACTCATCCAAGAAAAGCCGTGTTTGAGCAGGAAGGACGTTTTTGCACCACTTAAATAAAAAAATTCTATATGATCGAACCTTGATAAATGAAGCAAGTCATTAAGAAAAAGTAGATAAAAATTAGTTACTCAATAAAACTGTTCATAAATGAATGGCAAGTTCATCATCTCAACCGTTAAATACATATTTGACGATATCATTAAAGACGTTTCCATAAGCAAATAATGACAAAATAACAAAGTCATTTGTAAAGATGTTATGACACTCTTTCCATCCCATGCGTCAGCAACAAACCAATTAGAATAGAGTATAGATAACGATTCTAGGTAATGATAACGACACCAAACATTTCCTGAGTGGTTTAATGACGGAACGACGACGCAGCCCATATTACGCAATTACACGTGTCACAGAAGCCTGCTGCATTTTCAAAGTTTCAACCGTTGACAATCTGAGTATATATACGAATGTGTGTATGTGTGTGTGTGTGTGTTATAGAGAGATATGGAGCGACTTCTTCCGACCGGGTGGCCGTGTATAAGTGAGACGAAGAATGGGGAGCACAAAATAAGGTATACGTCTGCACCCTCGTATTTCATGATTATTCTTCGAGAGGAGCAAAGTGGAGAGCCGAGCGGCGACGGCGGCATCAGTGGCGCGCGATGCAGCGGCGCGGAATGGGTCTCGTCGGGAACGTCGACTCCCCCCCGGTTGGCATGACAACCGCTGCCGATCCTCCCGCGCGCACTTGCTTCGCGTACACACCGCACAAGACAAGAGGGTGATTGTGTATACACACATCTTTCTATAATACACCGATCTGCCCCTTGCTCACCTACGAGAATAGGATGTCGATTGACGAGAGATCCGCTCTCTTCCAACCGCCACCTATTGTTTTATTTACTAATTCCCTCAAGTCGAATTTATATCTTATACAACACTTCTTCAATTGTTTTCCTAATAAATATATATCGGTCCTGTGACCGCCCTTCCAAAACATCTTCACTCCGTTGCTGTGTAATTAAAAATACAAACCGCCGGGAGTTTTGTAAACGTATCCGTTCTTTTCAAACAGGGTTCATGACGATTGCTATAAAACAACGTTATAGCATATATCTCTTCTGCGCATGCGCCGATTTTCCTCAAAAACAATAGGGCTCTTCATATTTGCATAGCAAACATCCTCCCAAAATTTGGTTTCAATCCGTTTGACCTGTATCGTCCTCACGGATAAACAAACAGACGCATAGAGTTTTTCCAAAAATATGTTTTTTGGATTCGGGGGGCCTCAAAACGAAAAAATATTGTAAAATTTTAAAAAGTGAATTTTGACCTAAATTAGTACCATTCCCCACTTGTGGGCTGTACACTCCCGGACATGTCCTATACGGTGTAAAAAGTGTCATCTCTCGAAAAATAAAGATAGACCGACGTTATGGCTATCTGTATCTTACGTTAACCTCAACCGTGCGTAAAGAGAAAACGATAGAGATGGCCACAACGCGACTCTAAACCGAAGAAACAACCCTGACGATATATGACGAAAGTATTGTTCAGGAATATAGTTCCAGGAAGTTTTTGGAGTGAATATGATGAACAACTCGATGATGAATACCTACCCAACATTAGTACCAAAAACTAGTTTGTGATGAATAAATATATTATTTTTTATTTTTCTACAAATACTTACTGTCAAGAAATTAAATTTTTCCAAAAGATAACATTATTTTATCATGAAAATTCACAACTAGATCTATATAGAACGGACTGTATAGTTGCATCACCATCACTACAGTTGCAATTGGCAAATGCTTCGATGATAAAAATGTCCAACAAAATAATGAATCGAAAACAAGGTAGATTAATGGAACTGGTATACGTTTATAATGAAAATTTGAAAATAGCCGTGAAAAAATGCGCAGATAATTGAGAACAAGGCAACGCATATACGTGGAGGAATTAATTAATTAGGAAATGAGTAATGAAATACATTTTTATTATAGTCTTAATTCCGTCGACAAAAGACAGGGGACTTTTTTATGAGACCACTGTGTACAGTCTGCAGGCTGTCCATCTTGAGTTGTTGCGTAAGCCATTTGTATGAGATTGATGATCGGTATTACAAGTAAAATTAAAAGAAGAGTAGAGTCAATTCGTTATCTCAAGATAACCATCTGGGTAATAATTCAGTTGACATTAAGCTGTGGCAGAGAACTCAAAATTTGGTGAGTGTATCCCTCCAAAAAAGGTGCAAGAGAAACATTGCAGACGTAAGGTGTCCCAATTTTTTGTTTTTGATATAGGTACAGTGTAAACTAGCAACACTCAAGGGACTGTGCATTTTGTGGCGTTATTGAGAGTTGTCTTTAAACGGAGAGATGAAATAATCCATTAATAGTTTTAATATAATATGTATTTATTCATCTATACTAATATATAAAACTGAAGAGTTTGCGTGTTTGTTTGGTTGAACGCGTTAATCTCAGGAACTACTGGTTCAAATTGAAAAAGTTTTTTTTGTTGGATAGCCCAATTATCGAGGAAGGCTATTGGCTATATAATATCACACTACGACCAATAGGAGCGGAGCATCAATGAAAAATGTTGCAAAGGGTAACTCATTTGTCTGTCCGACAAAAACTTTTAAACGGTAACTCCGATCATCATACAATTTGGACACAACATTCATCTCGATAAACGAAAATGAACGTTATGCTACGACCAATAGGAGCGGAGCATCAATGAAAAATGTTGCAATGTGTAACTCATTTGTCCGTCCGACAACTAAGAATATGATAACTTATTGATAAGCAGCTGAGCTAAACATATGATGCCGACAACAAAGTAACAAAATAACAAACAAGTACTGTTAATTGCTTGATGATGACGTATTTTTGTCGTTATTTAGAGTGTATCATTCTATGAGCAACAAGGTAAACCAACTAGAGTTAAGTAATTTCGACGTTTTAAGGAGTTTGTCGTTGTATCGAGTGATGTTAAATGCAGTTTAAACTGTAGTTTGTAGATTTAAGGTCATAACGTCTATAATTTCTGTCTTTATTGATCGAAAAAAGCTCGGGAGAACTTTTAAGCGTATTTAAATTTTTTTTGAGCGAGAAATTTGTCTTGATTCATGTATTTATTGGAAAAGAACGATAAGTGTAAACATTCAATTCAATTTCAGTGTAATTGGTAACAGGTTTAAAAATTCCTGTCGTGCCCGAAAGCAGCTTACGCACCAGGAAAAAACGGACAGTCTGTATACACGGCACGTTGTTCGCAAAGCTATTCAAGCCACGATGTGAAATGTGGATAGAAAATTGCTTCGTGTACATTCCATCTTGCACAGGCGACATGTTACCGATGCAATTCATCTCTCTCTCTATCTCACTTCTTCTCTATCCCACTTTTGCCCTCTATCTCGCCTCTCCTTTCATCACACCACACAGTGGTTTAAAAATTTAAAAAACTCACGCAAAACTTTTTTTGTGCATAATATTCGGAAACAATGATGACTACTAATTGTTTGGATGATTTATAAATTATCTAATCATGTATTTATATAAATAACAATTATAAAACGAACGGGCTAATAAATACAACTAAATTAAATAGAATGTGTTGTGAAGTGATTTTTCAGTGTTTTAATATGGATTATGGATGATGAATTATTTGCAGGAAATTAAATACATGCAATCTTCAAATGAAACGATGTAATGAAATATGTAAAAGATGAAAGTCATAAATGTACTTTTTATTTCTTTACAAACAGAATACAAAATTTGATACATTAACAGTCAGACAATGCTGTAAAAAATGTGCCTCTGTTTAAAATTTTGGACCCCTGTGCGCTGCTGTGTTATTTCTATATCCGTTCTAAAGATTTTATTAAGTAGGTAAAACCGTATTGTATACGATGGAATAAACTTACATCCAATTTTTAAAAAAGAACTAGTGAAACTTCGGGTTGAAAATTTTATATTTGAAATAATAATGTATAGAAATATGTTGGAGATTTTCATTTGCTTTGAATATATTCTTCATTCATTCGTAACATAAAATATTTGATTGGTGAGATCCTTTATATTTTTATATTTACGTGATTTTGTTTTATGTCGATGAATAACCAATCAATTTTACATTTTTTATACGCTCAATTTAAATGTTACACACATTCTGACGGTTCATATTTTTATATGTTATCCGTTGTGATCGATCTAGTAAATTATTGAACCAAATTTTCGATTTATTTATATTAAAAAATGATTCGTCAGACTAAAAAAGAGTTCTATTCAGACGTTAATCAAAGATTTAAAAAAGATACTGTTTACTTGAATACTTTCATTTGATAAGAAAGTTAAGTCTATTGGATAGGTATTAGAGCAATGTGCACTATGCTCTACGACAAGATGGAGACGAGAAGTAAGCAAAAAAATAGTATATTACACCACAAGGGCAGAAAGTGCGATATTCTTGCCCTGTGTGCCATGATGCCTGAGGCACACTTTCGGTCAGTGTGGTGTATACTATTTTTCTTCATACCTCGGTCGTAAGCACGCTTTTATTAAATACATTAGTAATTAATTACATAAAACCCCGATAAATTCCAAGCAAGAAGCTTTGAGGTTATACGTAAAAACAAGAATGACAACTGTTCGCGACTATTACTTAAAATGCAATATGGGTTGCTATGGAAACGACATCTAAACAACAGTTGATTGGTTGTTTTTGCTTTACTACCGAACGAACGTACGAACTTCCGTGTAATCCCACCAAGGAGTAAATGTTAGACTTTCTGCCTTACAATTGGTGCCGAAAGTATGCACTTTCGATCGAGGTATGAAGAAAAAACTATTTTCACCCGGGCAAAGTCGGACTGGGCAATTAACAAGATATAATTGTATTATTTATGGTACAACCATACATCCAAATCCAATGTCAGAAATATGAAAAGTATTTTTTTCGTATTAGTTACCTATTAAGTAAAATTTCTCAGTGAGCCTTGATCTAAGTCCTAAGAAATCAGCCGAATAAATATATTATTTAATAATTAATTCCGTTTTTCGGGAATAGTACCTGATTTGAATTTTGTACAGCCTAAACTATCGGACTTAATTTGTAATTAAAGACGGCAAAACGTTTTTACCACTTTTCGCCACCACACAAGATTAATAATAAAATTTGTAAGTCACACCGTGACTGAAAATAAATTTTCAAATCAAGCATCGCAATGTTTACACAACCGTTACACTTCTCCTTCCACTCCCCGTATCATAATTGCAGCGTTCATGCCCGCACGATTTAACGCGCGGTACACAAAATCAATTGAAAGTTTGGTAAGAAGGCGTCTGAAGTACTTAACGCACCTGAAATACGAGAAGAGGGTTTATATAATATGAGGAGGGTCGTAGATGCGAAACCGTCAGGCAGGCAGAGAGTGCAGAGACTGAGAACGGTGGAGGTTATATTATAAGGTGGGTAGGGTACGGTATATCGCGTGGCTTGAATATTCGGTGAAGCCACACAAGAGGACTTGTCGTGATGGAAATTAAAATCTCGAGTAGGTGAGCGAGAACGAGTGAAGGTGGGAGAGAGTGGAGAGGTTGGAGAGCACAGACGCGCAGTATATGGATGATACTTGAGATGAGAGAAGTGCCTGCTTTGCTTGCGCAGCACTGGACAACGTTACCCGAAGTCTGTTCCAGTGGAATTAAATCGTCATTAAGAAAAACAGAAGATTCACAGTCAAATGGACTATCTCAAGCCCTCGTCCAGAACATCTCGCCTGAATAGGGTCCGGAACCAAAGTCATCCGAGACAAAATATGTGTTACAGAAAGCTGTATTCAACCAAACTTACCAAACAGCTATCTTGGTATGAATTCTCTAAAAAATTCTGTATTGGATAACGAGAAGATGATGTAGGTCAAGGAAAAGCTGGTCTGAAGAGATGGGTTTAGCAATGAAAACGTCAGGGGACTGAAGGAAAATGATTGGGAAGATAGACTGCAGACTGAATGATGGGTAAGCCTTTCTATAATCATTAATAATACTTTCCCACCATTGATAGGCCACGGCGACGCTCCATTATTTCAAGGTTTTAAAAAACATCTTAAGACGAGAAATTCGTCATCATTATTACTAATAAGTTATTTGTATTTGGAAGTGAGACCGCGGTCTAAAAAAGTAAAAATACTTGTCGTAAAAGAAGAATCCCTACACATGGTTCCCGTGGGTAACGAACAGAAATATATCATACCATCGCGCACAGGCTATCAGTTCCGTCGGCAAGTCAGCTGTTTGGATTCCTGATAGAATCAAGTCCATTTTAACTTCTGAAGAAGCAGGATCAGCGCCTCGCGATAGGACATGTAATCTCAGTGCAACCACGAAACTAACTTCAACTGAATTACTAAGGTACTCTATCTAATGGTATATACCGACCCAACTAATTGATTTCCATGCATTAATGAAAACCACAAATTTGGAGAACTGTATTTTTAATTGCTGAGGGGTCAAAATACGGACTACGTATTTATAGTACCATAACTCTCAGGGATGCCAATTCAAAATGTATCAAATTCTAATCTAGAGTCGATGAAAAGTCCATAATAAATTGAACTCAATTGCATGGAAACATTTTAAATAATGGATTTATACAATAAAACGAACACGCTATAGATATAGAAAAAGAATCCTTGAACCGGTACAACTCGCTTTGCAATATACGTATTTATATTTCTATATTTTGGAACAAATGACAGCAATAACAGTTTGTTACATTATTTTGATTTCATATGAAAGGTTGAACATGGCTGACATCAGTGAGAGCAATTGAGAGTACTAGAGAGCGTTATAGCAGGTTTGGGAGATGGGGTCCCCTAGGTGGTGGCGACGGCGGCGGCGGCGGCACTCGAGCCGGTCGGCAGTGGTCCTCAGAGCGTACAAGGCATATAGCACAAACGCGGGAGACTCCTCTATACAGTATACACACAGTCTACGACACCATCGACGATGATGATGGGGTTCGTTCGTTCTTTCGTTCGTTGCTCTTCACAGCCAGCGACGATACCATTGTACAAGCGTCGTCCTCCGTCTCCATTACATTTCTCCTAGGAGCTGTTTACACCCTTCGACGCTTATATGTAGATATACAGCTATATAATATTTTATATATAAGAAGTGTACTCGGGTACACGTGCTTCGACACCGCACCCCATTGTAGCGGTGATGATTTTTATAACAGGTTCCCATTTATATCCATTAAAATAAAACAAGAGCGGAAATTCACTGGCGTAATTTCTAGACGCCATAAATTATGACTTCGACTTTTTCTCAATGAAGAAATCCATCTCTTTCATAATAATTAATTATTAAAAATACTTAGACTGGCAAATTCTAGCTTCGTGATGCTTCAAAGGATATGTCGAAAATTGATATTTATAATAAAGATAAATTAAGATGCTTTGGATTATCAAGACTCAAATCCAGCAAAGGTTTTTAACAATCTACTTAAAACAATCACTTAACGCTAAATTAATTTCTGATTAAACTCTTTAATTCCCTTGTTCCGAATATTAAAGCAATTGGGTGTTAACAAGAGGCACACTTTTAACGAAAATTTATTGCAAACTATTAAAGTAATTAAATATTAAAAAGTTTAGCGCTCTTCAAGATAAAAAAGTAGTGAGCGGAAGAAGAGAATAATAATTTGTGCAAGTCGCTGAACACAGCACATAAATATGTATGTGAAGTGTTCGATAAAGAATTCTCTCTTCTTCAATGGGAGGAGTGAGAAAGAGAGAGAGAGAAGGGAGGATTATCCTCTACCATTTTCTTCGACAACACTACAGAATAGTTTTATACCGAATGTCGACTGAAATCATGTAAGACTCACATTATGCAACATCTGGTGTTAGATGCATTATTTCATAAAATATATACCAGAAACTTTTTCTACCGAAACAAGTGCGTGGGGTGCTTGATATTAAATGTTACAATTATTTCATTGGTAGCTATTTATAAAATTATAGCTATAATGAAAATATAGTAATTTATTGGCACCCCACGCTTTTTTACTATAAAAGCGTGTGTTTTATAGGTTTTTACACTATAATTCATTTTCTTTATTTTTAGTCTCACAACGACATCAAAATTAATTTTTTTCTTCAAAATTTTCAAATTCAATTTTTTTTTCAATATTAAATTCAAATTTATTTTTATGAAGTTATTTTTATTCAATTTAATCAGACTTCTAGAAATAGGTGAAAATTACGTTCAAACATTCCTTTACGTACATACCGGTCAAGCTAATATAAGCGTGTTAAAAAATCTCGGTATTTTTCAACAAAAATGCAAGTATTACTAGTAGCCAAATTATGCCGACAAAATAGTGCTAATAAACTAATCATGTTATTTTTAAACATTATATGATTGATATAGCAAACATATCTTGCTGCTTTATATACACATGTCTAAAATTACAAGCATGAAGTTCCAATTACCACTATAATTGAACAAATTCTATCACCCATCATTCAACAGTCTTATTTCCATTTTAGCGTAAATATTTATAAATTACCTACTGAACTTTTATAAAAACTAATTAATTATCCGTAAACATTTCATTTCCCATTTCTATCCAAATGCCGGTCTGATTTAGGTCAAATTTTACAGATTTCAATTCGCACTAAAAACTTTATTTTCGAACCTATTCACAATTTTTGATCACTTGTTGGAAGTTTTCATGCGAATGCCATTAAACTGGTTATGCCCTTTGCATTTTTGCAATTTTTTCAAGGCATATATTCCTTTAAAAAAATGCGATTTTTTATGAAAACAGAAATCTTTCCAAACTTTGGCAAAATCACCATGTTTATATAGAAAAAAACAGACTGAATCCAATGAGCACAAACGTCTGTATGTCTTTTGGTTTAAAAGTTATCTGCGTTTATAGTTTTCAGAAAATCATATAAAATCTTCGAATGGCCGTAGTTTCCAAACTAAAAGAGATACAGAATTTTGCTTACGCTCATTGAATTTCTGTAAGCATTCTTAATTTCGAAAGTATATTAAAGAATTCGATTTTTGCAATTTTTTCAAAGCATTTTAAAAAATGCGATTTTTGACGAAAACTGAAATATTTCTGAACTTTGGCAAAATCATCATGCTGATATAAAAAATCACGGTGAATCCAGCATGGTCGCAAAACGTGCTGTGTCGTCCAAAAAAGTTTCGAACTAAAAAAAAATAGTATTAACCATCCCCCCTCTCCTTTTACAAGTAACGCCACTGACTGAGTGGCCATGAGCTAGTACAAAAAAAATAATTAAAAAAATTTGACCCTATTATCAAAAAGGTTCGCCATCACTGAACTAAACGACGAATGAGACGAAGTCTTCAACGTGTCGGCATTGTTAATTATGACAGCAACGTTAGATAAACAGCAAAACCACGATCAATTAAATCCGCGCCACGGATCTAAAAGGTTCGGAAGTTAGTCACATACAGCGTCGCAAAGGCACATTTTAGAGCCGTTGTGACTCCCACCACCTCCCGGCTACCTGCACGGAACGTGCACTCGTCGGTGATTGGACGTGATCGCTCGTAGCCTTTGTCACTTGTCGCTTTCCTGCTTTAAAGTACAGTCGAGTACGCTATTGTCAAGTTGTTATTGTTATTTTAGTTTTGTTGAGTTGCGAGTTTGTAGTTTTCAACAGACTGTACAAGCGCAAGCCTGCATTCGCATCTAACTTCCGAGCCTTTTAGATTCGTGGCGGGTAGGGTTGGACGGGGGAATGGCGTTCACTTAAGGAAAACATGCGGTGTATTTTTTAAATTATTTATTATAAATCAAAATTAAGAAGAGTAACAAAGTCTTTAATTATCGAGTAATCAACAATTTAACAACAAAAGCATATATCTTTCACCTACTAGTAGTAGGAAAACATTATTAAAAAACATGTTTGAGCGGCATTACACCTGACTTTGGGTAATGCCGCTCAGGGTCTCATAAAGAAGTGTACCCAATCCAATCCGGCTGTTTTGTTGCTTTGATCAAAATTGTTTTTAATATTGTTGCGCTCAGCAAATTTATAAACAAGTTTACGCAAATCTGCAACACTGAGTTCATAGTATAGCGAGCCCAGCAACTTAACTTGTTCAGCGCCTAATTAAAAATTAGATCAGCGCGGCCGCAAACGAAGAAACGCTCTTCACGGTCGCATGACGCGAGCTGACTGTCCGTTTGCATCGCTGTCTATTAGAGGCCCCCTCCCCTCGCGCTTCACGCGGCATGACATGTTGCTACGTTCCTTTTTGACAGAGTTACAGAGGTGAGCGCCATTCCCCCTCCCTCCCCTACTATACTGCGTTTATAATTTGATTCTTAGGCTACACGAAGGCTTCGTCATTATCTAATCACAAGTAATGCCGATTGCACATCGATGTTATGGTGTCGTGACGGTAACGTTAGAACAAATGATGTCTCGTCACCACGGATAAGCTTCGTCACGGCAGTTATATGTCGATATGTGGATGACGTAGAGAGTTCTGGTAGCTGGCAGCAATTTTCAAAGTGTATTGAAGTATGTAACACGATTTGTGTCGCTTGATAAATCATATTTACGATTGGGATCAATAGAGTGTTGGGATGGGTGCCGTTACGGGATACGCTGCGTGCGTTATACACCATGAGGGGTATGGTCGTGGGTGGAACACTGTTCTGGGTCAAAAACACAACGACGAACCAGAGCTCTCTGTCGGTCGCAGTAAACGATCTAACGCTCGATGAAATACATAAATAAGAAAAGTTTATGGCTCAGCGATGATTGGTGGACGGCCGTTGGGTTACATAAAAACCAATTTTATTCTAAACTAAATAAAAAATTAATGGAAATGTTCAGAACATTTCCATTAATTTTTTATTGAGTTTAGAATAAAATTAATGGAAATGTTCTGATATACCGTGCGCTTCACTTTTTCTTCTATATTGGCATAATGGTACCGAAAAAACGATTTTTGGGGTACATCTCATACTTAAAAATAGTCTATGGCTACAGTTCTCACAGTGAAGGAATTTTGGTGCGCTTAACTCATAGCTCCTTATTTATCTTAAATCTGGAATAAGGAACCAATTAGCTTTCATTTGGATACTGAAATTCAGCGAGGTCAGAAAAAATCTTTTTGGAGAAAAATGCCTAAACGTGAGCAAACTTGTCACATTTTTGAAGTAAAACTTCTTTAGGTACGCTTGACTTGGGGAGTTAGCTGGTAAATGCCTGACGAAAGCGTTTACGGAAGTGCATCATCGGAAGGTGCGTGATCGTTCGAGGCGAACGGTAGTTGAGAGGGAGATATAAGTTAGTGAAGATAGTAAGAGAGAGAGAGTTACGTTTCGTATATTGGAAGTTGAGAGGGAGATATAAGTTAGTGAGTGCGACAAAGACGGAGCATTAATCGAATTTTTTTTTTACTTTTAAAATGAAAACAATTGTTTTTGTGTCAAAAATACATTTTATCAACCTTTTATCAAGTTGGTACGTATCGTGCCCGCGGTGAGAAATGAAGCCAGGCACATATGCTATTACTATGACGCGGTGGCTTCATCTTTCGCCGCGCGTACTATACCTATACACGAAATTAATTTTCAATATTACAGGAAAATGAATTTATATTTTGAATGTGTGTCTTTTGAGACTGCTTTCATATTTTTACGAAAAAAATTAGAAAAGTGCAAAAACGAACCGGAAATTAAAAAAAAAACTTTAAATTAGGTTTCAATAAATATTAATTGTAAATATGTATTCATATCGAAAACTTGCTAAATGTTCTTAATTACTGTATTTTTTGTTTCGATATTCATAATTGTCAAAGCTTAGTATTAATGAAATATTAAATGCAAAGATTAAAATTCAATTATCTAGCCAATGTTATTTTAATACACAGGGAATACGTTGGATTAAGTATTGCCAACTGCACTGTGTGTTCTAATAAATTCATTACAAATTGACTCCAGTGAAGCAACATACCAACATTTAAGTTTTATCAACTGTTATTTATGTTCAGTTGTATTATTATTTTCATAACAAAAGTTTCATTTGTTTTCAATCGTATTTGTCTATACATAAGAAATTACGCTGGTCGGATGGCGGGACCATAAAATCTCGACAATTCACATAATTTTTGTGTTAACTGAAAGACCCATCAATTCATTTTTTGTATTCTCGTCACCACACGAACTCTATAAAAATGGCGTTATATAGGCTGTGTGCACGAAGCCTACTAGCGCCGCTAGTGGGTAATGGAGAATTATTTAACTCACTTTTTATGGAAATCGCAACAAGTTTCTATAGTGATAAGTCAAAAACTTTAGTTGGCCACGATGTGTAAAAAAATGTAAAAAGAAAAACTGCGCTGTTAATTTTATATACAATAAAATTCAGATTGTAAATCATTATATAAATGGCATAACATAAAAGGTACGTGAGAATTATTTATTTATCAATTATGACGTACAATATATAAATAAATAATTTGTTACTGACACCATAATATCAAATTATGGCGCCACAGCGCAACAGCCCGGAACACAACAAGCATTTCCAGATCGCCTAGTTTTGCCCATGTTTTCTTTGAAAATTAAAAACTTTATAAAATTATAACTATTTTTACTTTTAATAAACATTTTTCACTGACATCCGGAAAATTTGAGGTAGAAGTTGAATTTTTTTTGGCGCAAAATAATACACCAAAAAAATCACTGGAATTCTATGAACATTGAAATTCAACCCCACAGGAAAGATAAAAACGTGCTTTTAAAAACTAGTTTACGGATAAGGTGTAGGAATATTATTTATTTATTAATAAAATATTGAAACCGAGAAAAAATTCAGAGAGGCGTTTTTTTGTAAAGATACATTTATATCAGATTTTTTTATATTCTTTAGGCTACAACACCGTCACCTTTATAAACCTAACGGCAACACAACCAATGAAACAAAACAGCAATTATGCCGGACATTGCTTGGTCACTACTGTGAATCTTCTTTTCGAACAGTTTTACGAAATAAAGAAGGTACCCAGTGGAAAATGAGACTCATAAATAAAGGTTTTGCTGTAAACAGTAACATAATAAATAGTGCATTCTGTCTAGTAATTTTCCACCTGCAGTTACATAACACCACGTCCTCTTTTGTTGTCCTGCTATCCCGATGTGCATTTAACCGTTTTCTTCAGTGGAGTGAGATTATTGTGATATATGTGTATCTACGGCATCTATGTATGCGTGCAGCTCTTGGACTTGGTTGAACGATCACACATACCCACGCCTTTTATGGCCAATGCGAACTCTATACATGTGTATTATATATATCGTGTAACGATGGACTGGGTTGTCGAACCGTTTTAAGTCCAAAAAACGAAATGAGCGTGTCTTACAATAGTCCACACGGGCACACTTTTACACACTATAACACATACGCTTCCCGGCCTTGGCTTCCTAAAACATCGGTGTCGATATAACAAAAGCACACAGTGCGGGGGCAGGAATCCAAACTGCTTTGTATTGCCTGAATGACTAGATGCCGGTGACAGCAGGTGGCCGGCGGAATTGCGCGGAAAGAATACCGCGGCCGGGTGATGTTTGACCCGCGCGGCGGAGAAGATATAAATACAATGCTTCTACAGTGAGTAGGGGAGTCGGGATTTTGCAGCGAACACGTGAAATAAATAAATAAAGCTGTGTGGTTATTAGACCATTAAGTGCAGACATAAAATTAGAGTGTTGCAGATAAATGTTGATGTATATAGACATTCAGCAGTGTCACAGTGTTTAGTGTTTATGGACTTTTGTAGTGTTACAGTGTATTGGTGTACACGGACTTTTATGCAAATCTAGTGTGTAGTAATAATGAAGTGTTTTTGTGTACATAGACTATTAACAGTGACTGTTTCATTATTCTTATTTTATTACTTAGTAGTTTTTCAGTTACGGTATTGTTTAAAAGAGAAGTACTTTTTAGTCTGTTCGTTTGTTATTCGTTTTGTGAACGTTTTTATAAGTGTAAATAAATATTCTCCACCACAGAAAGTACAGTTTTGTTACAATACGTTTTGAATATTTTTGCTCCCATATATTTTTGTACCGCCGCGCAGTCAGCGAAAAAATTGGAGGGAATATTGTCCACACTTATGTCCACGGTGGATACAGTTATCTCCACGGTGAACACAGTTTAGTTTTTATAACATTTATTTTTAGTTAAGTTGAAGAATGCAGCCGAGGTTTCGTTTCTAGTCTAGAAGAGTTCAGTGTTTTGTGAAGTTAGTTGTCGATATATGGGTATAAAATACATCGTACGTAGTGGCAACGTATTGGTTTGGGATCGTTCGGTGTTTCCCCTCGCCACTAACGGTTGACCGAAGAAGTACGAACATGAAAGATGGTCCGATGAAACAACTCGCTATATAACTCGCGTATCAGTGAATGTGAGTCGCAAGGATGTGCAATATGTATAACCTGTGCCAGTGGCTCCAAAACTATGTTGCCCTCGTCATGGGGAGCTTTTTATTGTGTCTTCCTGAGAAAAGCCAACACACGATGCTGGGAAACGTGACGCTTTGGGATTCTTTGGACTTTGCGGTGTACAATTTTGGGAATCACATTTACATTATAGTGGAGGATAATATCAGGGCCGTCTTTAGAACATGCGAGGTCCTGACCTTAAAAAAGCTTGGAACGTCCTTTTTCTTAAAATACGAAAAAAATGATTACCGAAGAAAATGTTGCAAAATAGGTAAAATTATCTTTCAATCATAAATACTGGGTCTGCTTTATTAAACAAATTAAATTTCAACGATTTAGAAATCATTTTGCCCAGAAAAAATGTAGAAAAAAAAATAAAAAGATTTGTTGCTGTTTTAATTTTAATTTATTTTGATTGATTGAATATTCTATAGAATATATAGATGTATTCATTTTCAGAAATTTTTCTATATTACAAACTTCCAGTTTCTATCATGATGGAAATATTAAATATAATTAATGACTTAAATTTTGTTTATTTAATAATAAAATTAATTATCACTGAACACTATCAAAATGTTTTGAGGTTATGTGTAGCTGTTATCGTATTCGAATCTGAATGTTTACAAATCCCTCGTGAATACCAAGGAACTCACTGTTTTTTTCCTTGCTTTTATTATATCGGAATAAAATAGAGTATTACAGAATTTTATTTCTTTTAAATTATACGTGGGTATACAAAATAATATAACAGAAACAAATTTAATCCTTTATTGTGTATTAGTGTATAGTGAAGACATTATCAATTTGTCGACAATATTACAGAAAGACTAGCTTTTATTTGCTCGTATGACTATGAATCCAATCTAAGCCGGAGCACAAAAAAATGTATTCATTTGATAATTAAATGTTTTCTAATCGTTGCATGATGCCAGTACAAACAGACAAAAAAATCTAGAAACGCGCTTTCCCGCCTAGGTACCATACAAAGGCTTGAAAATTGGATATTTATTGATTAACTGATAAATAAAAAACCCATTTCAAAAAAAAAAAACGACCGTTCAAAAAGCTTGCGTCACACGGTTATAATGTAAATAATAACCTCGTAGCACTAATATGTTTTCAAATAATTTAATGATTCAACAACGATGAAAAAGGGGAATTCGATAAACTAGTTAAACAATTCAGTATTTATAAAAGGACATGCCATTTCCCGTTTTAATTAGAATGATTCGTGTCCCCCCAATCAGTGATCACAAAACACCCCGTACTACGCATCTGCCTGCCAGTGTGTATGTATGTTGTGTGTGTGTGTATGTGTTTGTAAAACACGGTGCAGCAGACTAAACCGAGAGAACGGGCTTATGTTGAAAATCTCTGTATAATTACTTCGGTTTTACCGCGCACCACGATATTCTCTCCATTCCATACGTTTCGCGGTTATACACTGAATACAAGCGTTGATATAAGTGTGTACCGAAAATAAACAAGCAAACACATCATCGTCGTTAATTAACAAGACATATATTTTCTAAACAGGAAAGGTTAAACTTTTAGGCGCGACTTGAGAGTAGTGATGTGCCGGCTATCCGTATCCGTATACGCGGATATCCGAGGAAGAAGAAAGATCCGTATCAGTTAGTTTTTGGAGGATCTTTTACCTTATTAATTTTCAATTCATAGATGAAATTTTATATATATAGGTGATTAGGTAATAATGAAAAACTGTTAAATTCCATTCAGATTATTTTTTATTTCTAAAAATCGTATTTGGCACCTTTATATTGCAAACATTTATCGTAGTGAGTACCATACCAATAGTACATAACTCAATAAAACTATCTTTATAATGAGATATAGTTTTTGGCAGATCTTTTACGGTTCTTTTACCTTATTAATTTTCAATTCATAGATGAAATTTTATATATATAAGTGATTAGATAATAATGAAAAACTGTTAAATTCCATTCAGATTATTTTTTATTTCTAAAAATCGTATTTGGCACCTTTATATTGCAAACATTTATCGTAGTGAGTACCATACCAATAGTACATAACTCAAAGGTACTAAAAAACTATCTTTATAATGAGATATTGCACATCGACCTTTGGAAAGAGACAATCTGTTTTGAGAGTTAACTCTTAAAGAGGTCAATAACTTTTTCCCATAACAGATAGTCTCTTTCCAAAGGTCGATGTGCAATATCTACCGCCGCGTACTCTAAGAAAGTTAAGATCCGTATCCGTATCCGCGGAACTTAAAACCAAATGTCCGTATTCAGATCCGTATCCGCGGTTATACATTTTTAACGGTCCGGCACATCACTACTTGAGAGTAAAGGCTGGAAACACTGCTTGACCTTCTGCTGGCCGGCAGGCTGGGTACGAGGCTGGAAACTACGTCACTGCGGGCTCGCCTGCTAGCTCAAGATAGATTTTAAAATTAGAAAAGGGGATTTTTTTCTTGCTATGAGCAAGAAACAATCAGGAAGCAGTATTTTGTCACGTGGACAACATGAACAAACGCCCACAAACCAAAATGGCGTAATTCTGCTCAGAGTCAGACAACAGACACGTTTCGCTTTATGTTTATAGCTGAACTGTCACTGCACGCGCACTAGATCTATCTCTAAAACAAGCTTGAAAAGACGTCTCGTATGAAGTGAGCACATAACAGCAATTAAGAAAACCAGCGCTGGAAAACTAGTAGTCAAATCTAGCAAGGGATCTAGCGGTCTTAGCTCAAATAGTTTTCCGGACGAAAGTAACGTGTTTATGCAGTTTCCGTTCGATTGACAGATGGCGGTATCGAACGCATGAACGGGAGGTGAAACATAGCTGCGAACGCAAACCAATTTTGTGATCGGTTTCCGCTATTTAAGGACATCGACCGACAAATGACGGCATTAAAACGCATCTGTAGAGAAACCATCTTGAACGAAATGTCAAACGTAGCAACGGTCGCAAAAACTTATTTAATTTGTGTGTTCATATTTCCCAACAAGTGAGAGTGGTAAAAGTAAATTAAAAGAAGTTTTACTTCAACCGCGCGAAAAGGTTACACCAATAGATTACATTCGGATGTGGTGGAAGAACGTGTTTACATGGTGGGAGAACGAGAATGCATAGCTTGCATAACACTACTGACGCTATGGTTCATGTTGAAATTAACAGCGCTGTTAAATATCTGACTCACTTGAACGTTTGTGATGTTAAGTTTGTTAGAAAAATGAGTAGAAATTAATACAACTGATTCGTACATTGATTATACAAAATGGCACCAACAGAACCATATTCGGATATGTGGTGGAAGAACGTGTTATATGGTGGGAGAACGAGACTAGATATCTTGCATCACACTAGTGATATACGGTCCATGTTAAAATTAACAGCGCTGTTAAATTTCTGTTTCACTTTAACCATAGAGATATTAGACTAGAAAAGTTCCTTATCTCTATGGTAACTAATGATACAAAACAATGCTGATTTGAGTAAACATATATCTGGTTTTCTGGATCCGCTGCAGCGTTCTCTCTCTCAACTGAGGACACTTTCATTTATGGCAAGCATACGAACTAGCGAACTCTAGTTACTTATATCTCTATGACTTTAACTGATGTGATGTTAAATTTGTTAGAAAGTCACAAAAAATTAACAGCACTGTAAATTCTTACATTGATATAATGGCACCATCATAAATGAACTTTTAATATTGGAGAAACAGATTACAGACATTCTGATATGTGGTGGTGGAAGAGCGTGTTTATATGGTGGAGGTGCGGGAATGAATAACAAGCGTAAAATAAACAATTGATAAATAAATGATTTTGAAAAGGGCTGCAATTATATTAAGAATATATCTACCATGTACTAGAAATAAAGTGTGAGGAGTTTTTATTGTTTAATATTATTATCATTACTTTCATGCAGTTTTTTTATGATTCCATACTTTAAAGTCAACCTTTATGATTTAATATTAAAACTTCAAGGCTGGGGCTTCACGTTTCAATACTTCAATGTATACACAATACATATATGTACACAGTTTACAAAAAATATCGTTTCAATTGACCAATTAATTAATAATTTTTCGAGTATGTCGATTTTAAATTCTACAGCTTTTCTTATGGAGAAATATGTGTGGTCTCAATCTAAGATCATTATCACATTAGACTTTTTGCCGATCCTTTCTGCAGTCCAGCATATGATTTGTAAAATTTACGAACAAAAATAATTCAAAGAACCTTCTGCCATAAATATAAAAATTAAAGGCAACCTAAATGCCGTGCAGTCGTAACTCAACACATATTATAGTGCTTGTTGGTATAAATGAAGAGAATAACAAGGAATATGTCATGCGCTTTCACAGACGAGGTTTTGTTTTCAGTGTAAACTGTAGTGCGACATCTGTCCTTGTCTACCTCTCTCTCGTCATATGAATAGATAAGGACTTTTCTTTGTCTTGCATTCACACAATAAATATACCGTGTGCAAACTTCAGCGGCTCCATATAAGTTACCCGTTTATATCTGTTACCGAGGATAGATATGATTTTCTTTGTGGGATGTTAAGTTAAAAATACAGGAAAATGTGATTTGCGGCTAAGGATAGAAAGATAGAGGTAGCGAAGTTTGGGCCCGAATTAACCGCAAGAATCACAAAAAAAAAATTATAATAATTGATAAATATATCGGCTCGTTATGCCAATTTTCGACTAAACTAAAAATTTCAACATTACAAATAGCTCAAAAATAACAAATTAATAATTTCAAAAAGTAATACTTTTATATTATTATAACAATTAAGAAAAATAATTCATTTTTGAAGTTAGGCCACCGACGCTACCTGCAGGTTGCGATGGCGGACACCTTTTTGAACGTCGCGGTAGTAAATGTTACATTCGGATCTCAAACCGAGGCAAATTTGCAATCCGTAGAAACGTCATTACGCGGTAAAAAATTATGCATGTCGTAAGAACGATTTTGGACATTTTTACCCCCCCTTCCCCCATGTAAGCGCACATAAGATTTTCGGACTCCCCCTCCCTCTTCTTACGTAAGATTTTATCTGGTTTTAGAAAAGGATCAATTGCACTAAAACTCATAATTTAAAGTAAATCAATAATTTTTATTCTTTAAAAGAAAATTTAGATTATACCATTATATTATTGTGGGATTTAGTTTATGCTTATATTATTAGATAATTGTCGTCTTTGGAACATCAGTTTTATAATTAAAAGTAAGTTTTTTAAATAAGGTAATTTTTAAAATAAAAATATGTATAAATAGAAATTGTACCTACATTAAAAAAAAATTAAATCCCAAAACTTTTCTCTCAAATATCCACCATTATATGTTAGAAATCACACATTTCGACTTAAAAAATATTACGTAAGATTGACTATGGCCACCCTTCCGCCAAATTAAGGTTATGGTAAGATTTTGAGACCCCCCCCCCTCGAGACCCTTACGTAATTAATGCAATATTCAACAGTTTAAAATTTTATCATTCGCCTGTATTGTTGAACGCTATATCCGTCCCTGATGATTTGGCAAAACAGACTGAATAAATAACAGCCAATTTGACAGATGTAGCTTCAACAAGATGGCCGCTATCAACTGTTCGGAAATTCCTATTGAAAGACCCAACATTTGGTCCCATAGTTCGTTACTATATGAGTATACGACACAAACACGCGGTATGCACAAATCATGTATAAATAACTGAGGCACGGATAGTAGATAGGTCGGTCTGTAATGTAAAACCTGCGGTGGATATTAAACTTGAATGTAAGTACGGAGCAATTAGCAACGGAGTTGACAACACGGGTCAAACCTGGATACAGCAAAACCTCCATATTAATATTAATGCTGAGCCATTTATGCATAAGCATTTAATGACTTTACAACAGTGCTTTAAAAACTTTTACCGACAACGCGCTGCCCTTGGAGCAGCGGCGGCCAAACACATTTTCCACTCACTAACTTATAACATTTTTACACGCTTTATATTAGTTTCACTTGCAAGTTTGTATCAATGTATGTAAGTATGTATGTTTGTTTGTAATTTCGTTTGGACTACAGCAAGTGGTTTATTACTGTTAGTATGTTATGCCACTACTGTAAGAGCGATCGTTGACCGAGCGATCTAAGGCGCTACTCTTCGCTGACATCAACTCTCGGATTCAACGGTCGTGGGTTCTAATCCCGTCCAGGCCGAAATAAAAAATTTGTTTTTTTTTCGGCAAATTTTTGACAATAAATCGAACTAAAAAGTGGAAAATAAATATAGTTTAAAAAAACTAAAAAACACGCTTTATGTCAAAATAAAAAGTGAAAAATAAATAGTATAGTTTAAAACAAACTAAAAAACACGCTTTATATCGAACTAAAAAGTAAAAAATATTTTTTTTAAATAAGCTTAAAACAATAATGAATACCTAAAAAATACTAATAGTATTATTGTGAAAAAAGCGTGGGGCGCTTTGCTCTACATTTTCGTACATTGAGCGCCCCACGCTTTTTTCGCAATAATACCTACTAGTATTTTTTTATTCATTATTGTTTTAAGCTTATTTTAAAAAAAATATTTTTTACTTTTTAGTTCGATATAAAGCGTGTTTTTTAGTTTTTTTTTTAAACTATATTTATTATAATTTCAAACCTTACCGGTCCGTCCTTGTTTCAACCGGGTGCGATAGATATAATTCTGCAAAATGTATTTCGTTTATGGCCCGGCATCTGAACCAATAGTTTTGGGCAAATTCTACCAGATTTACTTCTGAACTAATAGCTTTGAGTGAATTCTATCAGATGTCGCTATTTGGTACTAAAACAGTTTTTTTTTTGTTTGCTTCTGAACTAATAGGTTTGAGTAACAATTTTTTTAAGAAAACACCGTAATTTTGTACAAAATATTTATTAATAACTATCCTATATCGTAAGATGAACCAAGCAAGACACGTTTACAAAATTTCTTTAAAATCAGTTCGCTGGTTTCGGAGATTAGCGCGGACAAAATTGTGACACGAGAATTTTATATACATAGATGACTATGTTTTTGATGTGTCAACAACTAAGTTCGACATTAATTTCAAGAAAACTGATGTTACAAAAAACGAAACGGATATACGTCACGCGCAGCAAGCTGTTTACACATGTTATGAGAGTAATTGAACTAACATAGTTTTTGTTTTAAATTATATGAACATGACTTACCGCTGTTGGATTTGACGTCTTCAGCTCGATGCAATTCAGGCTTGGCGGCGAGCATCGAGAGTGGATGTTGTCCCGGAGCCGCCAGCCCCAGTAAACTGGCAGCCGATGAGGGCGGCGCACCGCCGATACCCGGATGTGGCATCATTGGAATCGGCGGTGCCGCGTGCGTTGGCAGTTGTTGGGCGTGCATTTGCTGAAGGAGACGTGGCAGGTCGGGTCGTTGTTGCTGCAATTAGAAAAACAATTGTTATTAATCAGTCACTAAATACCAGATAAATCTGGAACGATGGTTTATCTCATTCAAAATAGATTTGAAAAAATGTATCCGGAAATAATAATTCTGTTTGCCTCATCTAAAAAAATATTATAGTTTTATCAGTTATCAAAATATATAAGAATAATGTTTTCTTTCTAACTTATATGTAGGATGATCCGCTACGGAATAGACAGAAGAGTCAAGAAAGAAGTGTAAAGACTGCACATACATAAATCGTTATCTTTCTGCACGGCTAGTCGTGCGCACGGTTTACATCTGAAGTCTTAGCTTCTTACAAGCACAGAACACAATACAGAGGCTTCAGTTCACTTCCCTCTGTAGCCGGTTCAAAACACCGCGTCGATATATTCAACGGCAACAAATCAACTTTATATATCGATTATACAGTGTCAAGCGCTATTGATAGAAATGGAAGGACACAGCAAGAATAGTAAAACAAATAATATAATGTAAATTTCGATTGGATATTAATAAAAATTAGAAAATTCATAATAATATTAACAAATTAATAAGAAAAATCGCAGGATAGTGTGGGTGTTTGTAAACGCGACGAGCATGTAACAAAACTCAACGGATACCCGCACGTCGCCCCTCGGCGCGACGGCGGTCGGTCCGATGCAGTGGACCACGTCATTTGACGACGACAGATGTGCCCGCACGTTTTTACCGATACCTACCTACCTTGTTCTGCTCATTGTGAATATGGAATTTAAAATTAATATTGATATGGATTAGCCTTGTTCATAATAAGCCAGAATTGGGACAAGACTATACAAAAATCAACAAGCAATACTTGCACTTCTTCGCTCTTAAGTATATAGAACTGATATCGATAACAATGGACGCGCTCACGAATATGCGGATCGTGTACAAAGGTAACCGTTTCGCGTCGGCCCGTTACCCGTTGACTAAAACGGTCGTTAACAAGAGCCCTGAGAGGCTTATATGAGATGACAGAGTTAACATACAAGGAAACAAGTCGGTTAAACTTTATCGGCACAATAGACAAGGCTCACATCTTCATTTTATTTAAATATGTACGTCCGGCATTAAGACTGTACACCCGATTATCAACAGACTGAAATGAGGAAGTTAATAATTAAATCAATATATTTTCAATGTGTCTATTGTAACTAACCGGCATGAACTAACTATTAAATATATCTACTAATATTCCGTCATAATTCGTGAACTAGAAACGCTTTGGTGTTACGAAACTTCTATGGGATGTAATTTTAGATTAAATTGCATACGAAAATCCATTTTGATTTATCGCTTAAACCAGTGGTTCTTAGCCGATAGGGCGTGCATCCCAAAGGTTGTATGATGAAGAACAACGAAAAAAATATATCTCATAACTATTTACTTTGCTACAAATAAAATATGTATCTAAATTTATGTTTTGATAGCGACCCGGTCTGGCTTGTAGATTGTCACCGATTGTCGTCGAAAAGCGCTTTTATTTTAACTCGATTATATATATAGCCTATGTCCTACTCGAAGGGCCATTCTAAATATTCGTAAAAAAATTTTTAAATCGGATGAGTAGTTTCGGAGATGACCTCCTCCTACAATCAAACTTACAAGCTTTACCTCTTTAAAATATTAATATAGGTTGGCATACGGATTAGTTTAAAGAATTACGGGAGGTGTAAACATTAAAATTCACTTTAGAGTACTGATGAACTATACAAAAAAAGACTGAAACAAGTACTCAGGAAAAATGCTATTATAATTTAAATGAATATTTAGATTTTAGATGACTCGTTGTAATATGCTATTTTATTATATTTGTTTTTGTTGTTATATTTACATAATTTTTATTTTTTGTTATATTTGTTATTTTTTTATCTTATGTTCTATTTATTATTTTTTTTATCTTATGTTATATTAATATTATATCTTACATCTGTACTCTTGACATATTCTACGCTCTAAAGGCCATACGAATAAATAAATCGAGTTAAATTAAATATTCGATTTTTAAACATTCTAATTAACAAATTAATCAAAGTTTATTCACACATCATAATGTAATTTAAAAAAAAGTCAATTTAAAAACAGATAATAACTAAGTCGACTGAAAACACTTCCTATTTTTTTTCGAGCATTAATATCAAAAGATTTAAGTTAAAGTCTAAGATTTTTTTGTCATATTTCGTGTTTCATCTTTGTCAAGCAGAATGAAAAATATTCTCCGTCACTTCTTTGCAATACATCTGACACAGCCTTGTCGACTTTCGGTATCAAATCCTCTTAAGTCTGTAGGGAAAACATTTCAAATATATCCCATTTACATCGTTTCAATACATGTCGTCGTTTCCTGGAATGCACACTCTACGTGAATGGAGACTACCTGTAGTTCCTCAGTTACAAAGTAGAACAGGGGGATGCGGTAACCAATAAGTACATATACAATGAAGGTGCGCACGTGAGTGTTTTTTTTTACCAGATTGTCTTTTTCCCCGTACAGTCTTTTTAAAAGGGTAGTATTTAAACGAGTGACTGTAAATTTCAATTTTGGGTGACAAAAATAATCAATTTGGGTTACTGTATTACTAAGTGAGCTACTGACTGCGCGTGACGAGAAAATAATAGTTGGGTGACTAAATTACTAAGCGAGCGACTAAATTACTAAGTGAGCGACTAAATTACTAAGTTGTTAATAGTAAATTGTTTGAATAGAACTGCGTTTTCTAAAAAATATATATTTAATTGACTGTCAATTAAATATACATTTTTTAGAAAACGCAGTTCTATTCAAACAATTAACTATTTAATTCTCATACCCCGTTATCGTTCACCCCGGAATTGTTTTTTTTAAACTCCACATTTGCCTCTTCCCGTTTCACTGCGAGACAATTCGCATACCCCTTTATCGTTCACCCCGGAATTACAATTCGCATACCCGTTTATCGTTAGAAATACCAATGAAACACGGCCTACAAGCCCAGAAGCCAAGAAGATTTGGTATCTCATTATTGTCATTGTTTGGTTAAACGCGCTAATCTCAGGAACTACGCGTTCGAATTGAATTTTTTTTTTTTATAGTCCATTTATCGAGAAAGGCTATAAGCTATATAATATCACGCTACGACCAATAGGATCGGAGCATCAATGAAAAATGTTGCAAAATATAACTCAAAATTTGTCCGTCCGACAAAAACTTTTGAACTCCGATCATCATGAAATTTGAACACATTCATCTCGATAAACGAAGATGATCGTGCGTACTCGTGTCCTTCCCCCCATTCGTTCTTTTGCATCCGGATGAAGCCGGGCGGGACCTCTAGTACCTAATATATATACGACTTTAGATTTATGAATAGTAAAACAAAAGCTGGCCATGGTCATGCGCGAAAAATGAACCACGTGTATCTGGTGGTGCGTAAATCTTCAAATTGTGCATCTCTAATACATACTACATACTTTATAGTTTAGAGTACCTTCCTCTTCTACATATGAAGGTATATATGTGGATATAGTTACCTTTTTATAAACTCGAGAAACGTTGCATGAATAACAAAAGCACCCCGCGCCGTACCTTGAAATGGGAGATGGAGGGAGGTGGAGCGGGACTACAAGACCTACTCAGACTGCTCAAGCGTTCTCAACGGACCCACCGGGACGGCATGGATAGGACTTACCTCCTATCTCTGTATATTTATATTGAGTGTTTTTCTAAAGTGCGCACATCTTTACGAAATTATACGAAGTAGAAGCCGGGAATGGACGAGTATTGTATGGAACGCTAGAAAAAGATAGGTAGTTGAAACTCGAAATATACAGAGAAAAAGTGTTTTAATCCATTCAGATGTAGGGCGATACTTAGTGTATTTAGTAATCGTTTGCAACCAAAAGACAAAACTACTTAGTAGATTAGATTTAATGGTAATATCTTCTGTATTTTCAACTGCTTCTTCATCCTCATTTCATGACAGTCATAGACCAATTAGAAAAAAAAAATTGGTTGTCTGTAAAGTCGGTTTACGGACGATAGTTTTACGTGATAACGTATTCCGCTCGAATATCATATTTAATAATACATAACGTAAATTTTAGTAGCTGTCAGGCGGAACGTGACACTTTTCGGAACGTGACACTTTTTCGTGCATGCAGCCGGTGTTTCATCAATTTATAAGACGTTATCACGTCAAAAACTTTTATTAATTTGAGGTTATCGTTGTCAAACGCATTTTTCCACTGGCTGAGCAGTGCGCAGCGCAGGAAGGAAACACTTGGCGCTGGAAGCAGAGACTAAAAACTTGAAAATACTCGAGTAAAATGAGTTGAAAATACATGAGTCCGATTGTAAATCGAAATAGAACTTCATCAATCAAAACGGCTTACTAACTTTTTAGGGGATGTGTGATTTTAAGTTTTTTCAAGGAAAATTCTTTTCGTCTCGATAGCGATGAGATATCGACAAGATAATGTCGATCACGCCTCAAAATTGGCGACAACATCTTGTGTCAACGAGGCGAGAATATATTGGAAATCTAAATAATTTTGCAATAATATTTAAAACAGAGGATTATATTTTCACCTTTCCGAAAACACTTTGTATAAATACACACGCCAACACGCGTACATACATAAATATATACTAGAGTTAAAAAAAATTGAATAAAAAACAATCAGAAATATAATAATTTAAATTCATAAGAACGTTTTAAGGAAAACAAATTAACTATAAAGACACATTAACGTGGCATAAGGACGTCTTTATAAAAATGAAGCCTTTGAAAATATTGAATTTTGCGCTTAGCATTGCTGAATCAATACTTTGATAGCACTAGTAGATATTGTATAGTACAAAGCATTCATCTTTAAAGCTCACTGGAACAACATTTTTCTCTTCTCTGCTTCAACAAAGCATTATACTCTTCCCCTACCAATTATTATCAAATCAAAAAACAAATTCCATTGCGTCAATAAAATCTTCCATTACCGCATTTTATTTGTCAAATTAAGTTCTTCAATATATTTATTACTGTGATTGACTCATTTATATATTGGGAAAGGAAAATTTCCTCATAATTTTGTAAATTATTATTTCAGCGTTTCCCAAACTTTTTTGATCGCGACACAGTAGGAGGTTATAGCATTTTCGCGACTCACCTTATGAAAAAAAAACCATCTATTTACAAAATAAATATTATTTTTTAATAGAAATCAAGTTATTTTTTGCTTATTTCATACACAAAAATTGCTAAATGATTATATACAAAAATAACTATATGTAATTAAAAAATTAACAAATTGTTATATTCATTTAAAACTTTAGAAAATGCTTTTTTTGTGTTTTTACAATTTTTTCGCGATCCGATAACATTTTTTTACGACCCGGTGTCGCGACCCACACTTTGAGAAACGGTAAGCTATTCCATAGGAGGTAAGTACGTGCAAAAAAGACTATATATCTCGTCCGTGATGATCATAAAACTCGCTGGCTTTCGTTTTTAACATATTGTCATATTCGTAAAATATTGGTCATCCCGCATTAGATACATAAGCTACTACTGTTTTTTTGATTACGTGTTGACGAGTGAGCAAAAAAATTCACAAAGGTTCACATTTAAAATGCAAATTATGACGTAACGGTATTTATACGTCTGTCGTGGCAATTGTTCACACAGTAGAATGGAGAGTTCCGTCCCTTTTCCAAAGGCCACTAGACCGACAGTTCGACCTCCACTTATGCGTCCTTTTCCCCCATTCCCTTACCCGGTCTCCAGTCTTTTTTACTCTCCACGGACGATCACAGCCGCTCTCGTTTCTCTTTACCTTCCTACCCACATCACCGACGCCCCTACGCTCCCCAACAGCTCCCAGAGTTGTAGAGTTTTGTGCAAATTTCAAGCATGTGTACACTCTCGACAGGAAATATATTTTTTCTTTCACTTAACATTTTTTTATATTTGTTCGAGCTTTTTTTATTCGCCCATATTTAAGAGGAAGGTCTGCGCTTCAGGGAAACTAGATTTATCGATTCTTCGCATTTTCCTTTCATTTTAACGGATTTATATGCAAATATGTCAACTCATGATTAATAATATTAATAATGTAACAATTATTATTATTTTATTCAACATATTTGTTAACGTAAGTTTGTAACATGAATATGTGGAATAAAATAATAATTTCTCCAAACTGGCCCCACGTTGGGCGCCAGTTTGTAACAATTATTATTATTTTATTCAACATATTTATTAACGTAAGTTTGTAACATGAATATTATTTAATTCAACATGTTTATTAACGTAATTTTGTAACATGAATATTATTTAATTCAACACATTTATTAATTTAAGTTTTTTAACATGAACACTACATCCTAGTTCATACGCTCCGCTGCCATCTTGTCTCTGTTTCTCCACATGACCACCAGGGTAGACCAGTGGCGGCGTGGCTTTTTAAGACGGGGCGTTACAATAATCCGTTTAGGTGTTGTATCTATTACAAGAGATTTCTTCAAATAAAGATGCATAATATTCGAACCATATTTTTTTATTACCTCGTTTTACTTAACTCGCTTTCTTGTGTGTCTGTCCAGGTGGACAGATACATATAATTCATTCTTACTTGTTTACCGTTGTAAGGAACACAGCAATCACTGATCTATGGCTCAGTTAGTTAGCATAGTTTCTCAACCTTTTTACATTCGCGGACCACCAAAAAATCCAAAAATATTTTCGATGGTACATCCACCGGCATCTAATTTTGGGAAACCATGCAAGGAGTCCGTGTTCCTTGTATAGTCTCCATGATCGTGACTCTAGACACTTCTTCTGGTTCCACTCTTGTGTATTTAAGGTTCAACCTTTCAAAAATTTTTCCATGGCTTCGGTACATCCTCCGCGGCATCTAATTTTGGGAAATAGTGCAAGGAGTCCGTGTTCCTTGTATAGTCTCCATGATCCTGACTCTAGACACTTCTTCTGGTTCCACTCTTGTGTATTTAAGGTTCAACCTTTCAAAGATTTTTCCATAGTTTCGGTACATCCTACGGCATCTAATTTTGGGAAACCATGCCAGGAGTCCGTGTTCCTTTTATAGTCTCCATGATCCTGACTCTAGACACTCCTTCTGGTTCCATTCTTGTATATTTAAGGTTCAACCAAAGGCCATTCGGATTTTACTCCACAATAATAAATATAATATAGGTAACCTTTGTTCAAGCAGGTATTGCGCTGTCCAGAAATGGACTAATGGCTTTGGCATTATTCATATAATATAATGTCATTAAGATGTCCATCCCCGAGTCAAGCCGTTGCTAATAAATTATTACGAGGTTTGGTAGTTAATTATTAACCAACAGTGGAATACAACTTCAGCTGTGTCGTATCTAGCAGTTCTGGTGCTCTTGGCAAAGACAGGTTTCAGAGACCCTAGCGAAGAAAGAATTTGGCACCTCTGCAGGCCAAAGAAAAACTTGACACGTCATAAAGTTTGCACATTGGTAGGAATATGACTGAAATAATTTTTCTTCATACCTCGATCAAAAGTGCATACTTTCGGCATCTATTGTCAGGCAGAGAAAGTCTAACATTTACTCCTTGGTGAGATTACACGCACCAATTCGGGAAGTTCGTACGTTCGGGCGGTAGTAAAGCAAAGACAACCAATCGTTTGCTAAGATGTCGTTTCGCCTCAGGAATCATGGCGCGCTGGACAAGAATATCACAGTTTCAGTACTTGTGGTACTATTAATAAAAGACAAACCAAATCTTCTTGGTTTCCGGGCTTGTATGCCGTGATCCATTGGTATTACTATCTGACGTTTCGTCTACAACTGCGGTAGACATTATCAAAGGCGATGTGGTAGCGGGCGAAGTTTCCTTCTAGGCTGCTCACAGGTAAGTAGTGTGTCGACAAGTGTGGTACTTCCGTCTTTTATAGTCAACGTGCTCGTATTCTCTACTCGCTCCTCTGTGATGATAATGTCTACCGCAGTTGTAGACTTAACGTCGGGTAGTAATACCAATGGACCACGGCATACAAGCCCGGAAACCAAGAAGATTTGGATCAACACCGCCCGTGAAAGCCTACACACTTGGATAAAGACAAACCACTTTGGAAACGGTTTTTATCGACTTGAGTATTTCATGAACTATTCAAATTCTCACGTTTATTGCAGAGACTCCAAATCTGAACGCTCTGTACATTCGTTGTACAGAGCATGAATGCATATTGAGTGACGGCAAAAGGAGGGTAGAGCTCGACGCGGCGGTGATGATGGTTAGAAAACTGGAAAAAGCAGCGAAGCAGCCGCGCCCCCTCCACTCCTCCGGCTGCACACAAAAGCTTTTCACTATACGCCGTGTGACTTCATATCTACTTATGTACGCATTATGCATATATACCATGCGTCTACTACTCTGTGTATGCACGCCTCCGCACACTGGTGTCATGCGGGTGGTATACGTGCTGAGACAGACAGACAGGCGCAACGGTATGGTACACCGTTACGTAGAGAATCGGTGGGTGGTGGTAGGAGGACTGGGTGATGTCTCGCGCTCCGCCATCTATACAGTTGAGTAGCAGTATTATCGCGTCCCGTCTAGTCTGGTGCTTTTAATATAATTAATCCGTACCGACACGAACTCAAAGCTTATAAGAGCAGAGGTTGCCTCATTCCGGTCCGTCATTCGGCGGACCGGTCAAACGTTTGCAGCGGCTGTTGTTTAAACAGCTTCAACAGCTGACATTTGATGTCGTCATTATCCCGAAACCATTTGACAGGTCCGCCGGATGATTATACTATCCAACGGAACGAGGCAACCTCTGCTCTACTAACCTTGAGCAGAGGAGAGAAGTTCGTTTTTTAATTTGATGCTGAATATTTATGACTTAGTTTATCGTTCTCACAGAAACTGTGTGCCCATAGCACTCTATAATAATCGAGCAATTTCTATTGTTGGACAGCTGCATACAAAACAAATGTCCGATTACAGGGTTCCCACTGTACTACCACCTTAGTTGTATACACCACTTCACTGAATAATAAAAATACAGACGACACAACTAAAGCTAAAGTCACACTGAATGCTGAAGGTTGAAAATTAATATTGAGCTTGTATATTCATTGCTATGCAATTTCGAGCAAATTTTCGAAACGAAAAAACAAGTTGTTGATGAACAGTTTCTGAATTTACGAAGTGCAGTCAAATTTTAAATTTAAACGTAGGTGTTGTGTTAAGGTTAGGGGAATGTCCATAATATAAAATGATGATATGTCCGCATTTACTCAAATGAAGTAGAGTAATATCGCTTTAAGAAGATAGTAGCGGCATTTCTGCGCACAATCCAGTTTCGAGTGGTCATTTCGTTATTGGTGGTCAGTGGTAATTGACAGTACATGTCTCTCGTGTCTACGTAAGTGTGCGTGGTCGTTGTTTTTATTTATTTAACACGCCTGACCTGTAGGTATGTATGTAAATGAATCTTTCAGCGTAATTTTCACCAGTTTCAAGAAGTCTGATTAACTTGAAAATTTGCATACGTGTCAAGGGCCGATGACAATACAATTATTTCATAAAAATAAATTTGAATTTAAAAATTTCTAAAAAAATTTGAATTTGAAAATTTTTAAAAAAATTACTTTTGATGTCGTTTTGAGACTTAAAATTAAGTAAATAATCAATATTTTGATACTAATTAATTATTTTGAAAGAATTTTATATAAAGCGAATTAGAAATTAAATATTAATTACTTTTTATATTTTTTAGATCCGTTCTGAAGAAGATCCAAATCCGGATCGAAACGTTAATGTATTAATTATATTTTTTGTTAATATATTGTCTGAAAAATTGGTGGATAATTTTATTTATTGATTAAGTAAATAAATTATAGTTTAAAAAACACGCTTTAATAGCAAACCGAACTAAAAAGTAGAAAATAATTATTAACAAAATAACTCAATTATAGTAAAAAAGCGTGGGGTGCCAATTACTATATTTTCATTATTACTCTAATTTTATAAATAGATACCAATGAAATATTTGTAACATTTAATATCAATTATCAAGCACCTCACGCTATTTTAATATTATTGAATTATTTTGTTAACAATTATTTTCTACTTTTTAGTTCGCTTTGTTATTAAAGCGTGTTTTTTCACTTTTTTAATCTAACGTTTTTTACTGTATTATTTGTAAATTTGAATCTACATATTATGCACTTTGTTTCTATGGTTCTTTCCTTGTCTAAGCTACAATCTGAACACAAATACGCATTGTTTTTGTTTCGAGACGCCCGATCGTTTTTTTTTTTCAGTACACTGGCAGTCCCGAAATCTGCTTTAAAAAAATAGGTAAAGGCAGTATAGTAAAATTATGATGAAATCAGTCGCGAATCACAAATAACGTTGATATCAGGTGCCAACTATAACAATAGAATGGCAAATGTATCAGAAACATGCACAGATTACGCGCTACTTTAGAGAATAATAAAAACGTCGACGACGACGACAACATATAACTACAGAATGTCTTACAACGAAACGGTAAAACAGTATAAGAGAGACCACGCTCATGTCAGTGAATAATAAAAACGTAATGGCAACATAACTAAGGTCTGTCTCACATTGAATGATATGGCAGCAGTTATCACAGAAGGCAAAGGGGCTCAAGTTCGTAAAATGTAAGTATAAATAAAACACGTCATTTTATACTCAACAATAAAAACATTGAGGACAACACATTTACAGTCCGTGTCACATAAGATATGCTCCTCAACAGCGCGTCACAGTTTCTTGTCTTTTGATAAGTTTCGCTCGATTGATTAGTGACGCAATCGAATCTTCAAACATGGCCGTGGAGGATAGAGAGAAAGAAAACTGATCTCGGCAGAGCGCAATATCAAGGAACAAGTCTATGCGTCTGTTAGTCTGTGAACACTATACAGGTCAAACGGATTAGCGGATTGAAACCAAATTTTGGGAGGATGCTTGCTATGCAAATATGAAGAGCCCCATTGTTTTTTGGGGGGGCGCAGAAGCGATATATGCTATAACGTTGTTTTTTAATATAATAATGGTATACTTTTCATAACGGTTTATTATTGTATTTATTTTTATAAGAATGTTTTGCAATAAACATTTTTTTTTTCTAAACTTTATAGTTTCGGAAATATACTGAAAATTAAAAAAAAATCTGTTGTTCTTTCGTTCTGGAGAACTGTCAGTTAGGTAGTTGACAAGCATGCTATATTATGTAACCATGCAAATGAATTACAAATATTTATTAACCGACTTCAACAAAAAGGAGGAGGTTCTATGTTCGTCTGTATATATATATATATATTTTTTTTTATGTATGTTCACCGATTTCTCCGTCAATTATGGACCGATTTTCAATTTTTTTTTTTTTATTCGAAAGAGTGCACCTCAGAGGTGATCCCATCGGAACCAAGTCAGGATCTGATGGTGTAATCCGGAGAAATCGAGGGAAACTCTCAAATTTCAAAGACACAAATAATGTTTTTTATGTATGTTCACCGATTTTTAGTGTTAGATTAACACTAAAAAGAGAAAAATAAAATATTTTTAACAAAAAAATTGAACCGACATCACACTAAAAAGTAAAAAATAATTGCGTATTGAAATGTTTTGGAGTCGGTGTAGTTCTCGGAATAGATTTCATTTTGGCTGACACCGACTCCAAAACATTTCAATACGCAATTATTTTTTACTTTTTAGTGTGAAGTCGGTTCAATTTTTTTGTTAAAAATATTTTATAGTTAAACTAGTTAACGAAATCGACTGGTTTTACAACTAGTTGACGTGGTATAGTTAGTTTTTGGCAACGGTTCTGTCTTTGTAATTGTAATTAACGTAAAGTAGTTAACTTAGTCAACTTTTAACTAGCTTTCGTGCCACATTTCACGGTTTCGTTTCGTTGACGCTAAAATCCAAACAATTCATCGATGTATTGTCATGCAAATAAATTTAGGAAGTGAGTAGAGTGGCTTCTTACGGCACGGGAGGAAAAAAGGAATTTGATGCAAATGCGAGTTCTGTACTTACCCTATAAAATCTCTAGACTTTGGTTCTGTCATACATTATGTATTTAATACAAATCCTTGCAGATGTGGTTGGAGCTTTATCTCTTTTACTTCCGCCACACCTATACTGAATAAAAATATGTATGGCAGAAAAACTCTGAAAAAAGTATGTACGGAACACAATATTCTGAACTATAAACAGCAAGAAAGAAGGCAATGTTCAACCGTTTAATCTGAGAATGTTGAAAAAAAAATCTAGCCAATTGGGCGACGGGACGATAACTTGAAAATGTTGACATTTGATATAGTATAATAAAGAAAATAAAATTTCTGATATCGCGTGAGGTGACGCGGGTAATGACTAGTATTCAATATGACATGGTTACCTACATAATATGTTCCACGTGATGTAAAAATTAATCAAAGCATTTCGGACAGATCTACAAAACAAAACAGCTCATTTTTTAAATATATATATAAATATTTCCTAAAATATAAAGTTTAGAAAAAAAATGGTTGTCTGTAAAGTCGGTTTACGGACGATAGTTTTACGTGATAACGTATTCCGCTCGAATATCATATTTAATAATACATTACTGCGCTCTAGCTTGCACGCACAGGGTCAGGCGGAACGTTACACTTTTTCGTGCGTGCAGCTGGTGTTTCATCAATTTATAAGACGTTATCACGTCAAAAAATTAACGAAACTTTATTGAAAAAATAAAGACCTCTCTCCAAATTGATTAATGTTCAGTATGAGGTCTTCCAGATATACAATTAAAATCTGCAATTTAAATCAAGCTCAGTCGTATTCGAGATAGTGACACCAAACATGATTTGATAATGAATTTGACTAATAAAATTTTAATAGTGTTGTCCAATAGACTTGTATAATACGCGCCACGAATCTAAAAGGCTCGGAAGTTAGATGCGGATGCGGGCTTGCGCTTGTACAGTCTGTTGAAAAACTACAAACTCGCAACTCAACAAACCTAACATAGCAATAACAACTTGACAATAGCGTACTCGACTGTACTTTAAAGCAGGAAAGCGACAAGTGGCAAAGGCAACGAGCGATCACGGCCAATCACTGACGAGCGCAAGTTTCGTAAAGGTAGCTGGGAGGTGGTCGGGGTCTCAACGGAAAACATAGTCTGAACACTCTGAACATTCTCTTCTCGCATCCAGTAGCAGTGGTGTGTGGTGACGATGTCATAGAAATGTCAGCGCGTTTTTCTACACGAACGATTTCCATACATACATGTGCTTGCATCAGGAATGCATCCCTTTCCCCCCAACTATTCTAAAGTAGTGTTCACATACATGCACATATACAGTACAGAATAAGTATATTGAAGAGACCTTCACAAACCCACCAAGTACTCATAAACTACTTCCATTTCCATGCCTTCCAAAACTCCATTTCACATGTTCTATAAGTTGTTCTTTTATTTTTATAATAATACGAGAACGCGTATCGCAATAGCGAATCAGTAGCGTGCTAAAAATAGTTGTTTTTTGCACGCATCTCCTATAAAATAGCTGGTTTTCACTCCATTTTCAAAATTTTTGACAGTTTAACTTTTTTCATTTTTAATAGTAGGTTATTAAAAAAATAACAACTGTGATTTTCTATGGAATTGAGCGCGACCAATTTTGATTTACTTTACAGTACTAGTGCATAATGGATCACTTTACATGCATGAAAAACAGCTATTTTATACGAGGTGGTGCATTTTTTTAATATATGTTCAGTCACTTCGTTCGCGATATTACTAGAAACACGAATTCATTTTTTTTAAAGATTTAGTATTTATAAAAAAAACATTATTTTTGTGAAGTTATAAAAAAAATGCGGGAGACATACAATGAAAATATGTGACACAGCACTGTGCATAGAGCGCGCGCGCCTTGTAAAAAATCTACAGCAACGCGACAAAGTAGCTTAGAGTTGATTTTTAATACAATAACAATTGTACATTTGCATGCTTGAATTATACACTGATAATGAAGTTCTTTGGATATAAAATTTACTGATCAGTGGGCGATATCGTGCAGGTTGCAGGCTTGCGATGTGCTAGTTCGTGCTTAACAGTGTGCGCGATCTTTTACACCGAAGAACAGTTTTTAGCCAAAGACAAAACCTTTTTTTTTAACTTTCGGTCGAGCTCGAGATATCTTTATAATATTTAAAATTCCGATGTGTGTTCGTAATTCCTCTCCTCCTAAACAGTTTGACCGATTTTGATGAAATTTTGTTTTGTACTTATGCGGTAGGTGGCGCTGTTGTCGAGATCCAGTCAGTTTTTTTTAATATTTTCATTTTTTAATCCGGATTTAGCCGCTAGTAGTTGTATAGCTTTAAAACCTATCCTCAAGTTTAAAAAATCATTTTACGAAATTAAAAGCGCCATAGGCTATTTTGCTTTGTGGTCGTAGAAACAGCTCCTCTTTATACAAGTCCCTGACTGTCAGTAGAACTTCCTTCTCACTTATAACGTCACATCCTGCTTTTCCCAGACTTACTCCGGTTCTCCCTTAAGGCTGTAATACCGTTTTAACCAGTTTTTTTTTATTTAATAAACGTGAAAGAAAATATTAGGTATTTTCTTAAGATTTGTATATACAGAACTAATACTTCAAAGGATTTTTTTATTTTTTCGCGATAAAAAAATCGTCAGTAAGAATTTTGCTATTGATCTATATTCTATAATAATCTATACTAATATTATATAAAGAGGTAAAGTTCGTAAGTTTGGATGTATGAAGTACCGAAACGACTCATCCGATTTCAAAAATTTTTTCACCAATATTTAGAATGATCGACAAAGGCTATTATATTATCGCGTTAAAATAAAAGCGCTTTTTGTGAAATTCAATTATGCAACTTAAATCGACGAAAATTTACAAATTCGGGCGAAGCCGGACCGGGCCTAAGTTTTTTATAAATAACTATTTTTAGTATATAGTTAAGGCCTCAATACAGTTTTTCGGGGTCAGTTTTTTAATGTCCATAATTTCAAGGTTAAGAGAGTACAGAGGTTGCCTCGTTTCATCTGACCAATCAGCGTAATGATAATATAAAAAATGTAATTTATATTTAACTAGAACTTATATCACTCTTTTACCTTAAAAATGTAATTTATTGCAAATAATATTAACATTCAGTCTTTTGATTTCATTGACATTAAAGTTAATAAATAACAGACGTTGCCTTGCCAATTGACAGGTCCGCCGGATGACCTCATCCAAAGTAACGAAGCAGCCTCTGTAATCACCTAACCTCGAATAATTTAAAGAAATAATTGTCGTTTAAATGCTCTTATATAAACGACACATTGACAAAAAGAAGACTTATTGCAAGATTAGAGAAAGGCATTGTTAGTAGGTATTAATAGTATATTACACCACAAGGGCTGAAAGTTTGATATTCTCACGCCATGACGCGCAGTGCAAGATATCAAACTATCGGCCAGCGTGGTGTATACTATTTTCCTTCATGCCTCGGTCGTAAGTACACTTATCAAATACATTAAATAATTAATTATTTATTAATTACATAAAAACACAGATAAATTCCAAGCAAGCAGCTTTGAGATTATAAGTAAAAACACGAATGACAGCTGTTCGCGACTTTTAGCTTAAATGTAATAGGGTTGCTATGGAAACGACATCTAAACAACAGTTGTTTTTTTTTTCTTTACTGGCGCCCGAACGTACGTACATCCCGCATCAGTGCGTGTAATCCCACCAATGCGTAAATGTTACACGTGATGCCTTACAATTGAAGCCGAAAGTATGTGTAATAGGGTTGCTATGGAAATGGCATCTAAACAACAGTTGATAGGTTGTTTTTTCTTTACTGGCGCACGAACGTACGTACATCCCGCATCAGTGCGTGTAATCCGACCAATGCGTAAATGTTAGACTTTCTGCCTTAAAATTGATGTCGAAAGTATGTACTTTCGATCGAGATATGAAGAAAAATATATTATGAAATCCTTTTATTTAAAAAAAAGCGAGCACAGCCTTAAAGCACCCCACATCATAGCCAGCCATCACAAACTATTCGACTTTTTCATATTTTATGCAGCATAAATAAGGCAAGCGCTTCGTTCACTCATTGTCACAACTGATTCTGCATGCTGCAGTTGTAAAAAAAGAAATAAAAATAAAAGTTAAATGCTAAACACGAAGGTTGTTCGGTTCAAAAACACGGGCCATAAAAATCTCTTCTTTAATGGACTATGCACGGCACAAAATAATTAAGTTACATGCTCGAAAATAGTCGAGCTGGTAGGGACGCTGCTTTTAGGGTTCTCTACCCGAAGGGTGCTCAACGTCCGTCCGTCTGTCTGTCAGCAGGCTGTAATCTCATGAACAGTAATAGGTAGAGAGTTGAAATTTTCACAGAGTGTGTATTTCTATCGCCGCTATAACAACAAATAATGAAAAACTATTTTTTTAATACACAATACATTCTATATAGCATACATACACAAACCGCAACAACGTGCTACGCACGTACACAAAAACAAGATTTTGCTAACAGTGCGTTTATACACAGCAGTATACTCGAACATTTATTAAAATACAATTATGAGAAATCTCGCATACAGCACGGTACGAGCTCTGGACTATCAGTTACAGTACATCTGAACTCATTACAATTACGCACTAGTTGGTAAACTAACCGCGACCTATATCGATGCATGGGGACAACACTTTTCGGGACTCGATTCCCGTGATAGACGAACTATTTACACACCTACAAGTTTGTACGGAGCCTTCGGTGCGCGAGTCTTACTCGTATACTTGGCCGTTTTTGAAGTAAAACTTCGTTAGGCACGCTTGACTTGGGGAGTAATGCCTGACGAAAGCGTTTACGGAAGTGAAATCGGACGAGGCGAACGGAAGTTGAGAGGGAGATATAAGTTAGTGAAGATAGAAAGAGAGAGAGAGTTACTTTTCGTATATTGAAAGTTAAGAGGGAGATATAAATTAGTGAAGATAGAAAGAGAGAGAGTTACGTTTCGTATATTGGAAGTTGAGAGGGAGATACAAGTTAGTGAAGATAGAAAGAGAGAGAGTTACGTTTCGTATATTACTGTAGGAGCAAGACAGGGAGGTGCGCGGGCACAGTTTCTTTCTCTCTTCCTCAACAAATACTTCACTGGCTTGTGGCGCCAGCAGGTGGCCGAAAATATAAGCAGTACTAACAAAAGAATGACACATACTTGGCGCCATCAGGTGGCCGAAAATATAAGCAGTACTCTTTACTTGCCAGTCGGGATCTTTATATAATATTCTACGTTTAAAGTGAATAAAATTGTAAATTCATTTTAAAGTTCATATTTTGTGAATTTTCGGGTGTATAATAACAAATTATGGCAGGAAGAAGTTTTACTTCAGTCGTGTGGTCTAAAGCACACTCGCTTTTTTTTATAAGCCGTTTCCATCCTGCCCGTCTAATAGAAACCCCCAGTTTCCAGATTCTAATTTGAGGACTGTGGTGAGAAAGTGTCGATTTGATTTTAAACTTAAAAAAATAACAGCAAATTGAAAACATAACTTGCTACTACGCCCAAAAAACCCTGATATTAGCCATGGTAACAAATTTCAGATAACCATTTCCTAATCTTGAAATAATAAAATCGTCGACAAATGCTGGGACATAAGAAGTTTCACTTGTAACGCGCGAGAGTCTCACGCATAGTGCTTTTTTTAATATAACATTTTTACGATTGGAAAAAAACACTGCATTAAATAGAATATTGATTGATTTTGACTACATGATTGTGATTTGTCGGGGCTCGGGGCGTTTGCAAGTACTAACATTATGCATTTTATCACTAAAATAATGGCTTTACTGATATTAGCATCAGACAAATAAAACACTCGGCGCACAGATATAGTATGTCTATTATTACTAACGTGAATAATGTAATAATGGTGATATGCATATGCTTGCATTGTGAACGTTTGCATATCTACAATGTGTCTTTAAATATGCGGATTCGAAAACGCATTTTTATTTAGTCATCAAAAATTGATCGTTGCGCAATTTAGGCCCGATTCACACTATAGAGCCGATCACGGTTCGCTCTCAGTCCAGTCTCGGTTCGGTAAACGATTCTTAAACCAAAAACATTGAGCGTATTCATGATATCAGCACCGCTCAAGTTCGGATCCAATCACGCTCCGGCACCGATCCGTTTAGAAGAATATTTTGCTGGAGCGTGATCGGACTTTTCCTGATTCTCTTCTTATTTGCCGTATCTTCGCCAAGAAGAACAGCTATAACAGCTAATTCTTCAATTGAAAAATCGAACGACATTATCATACAACCAGAAAAATTGTACTTATGAATTGAAAAGTTGTATTACAAAGGAAATACATCCGACTTCTTGCATATCGAGATTGAACCGTGATCGAACCCAGAATGATAGTGTGGATACAGTAAGATTTTACCGAACCGCGACTGAACCGAGAGCGAACCGTGACCAGCACTATATAGTGTGAATCGGGCCTTAAATGCCGAATATCTGTGACTAACATCTTATCAAAATATGCTTGGATTGTGAAAACTGTCTAAGGCCCGTATTCACCCTAAAGGCCGCCGCACACGAGGCTGGAAACACTACTTGGACTTCTGCTGGCCGGTAGGTTGGGTAAAACGCTGGAAATAACGTCACTGCGGGCTCGCCTGCTAGCTCACAAGATTTTAAAATTAGAACAGAGATTATTTTAATCGCTTTTATTTAGCTTGACTCCGTATATTTCTTTATTTATATCTTTATCATATTTTTTTTTCAAATCTTGTTTCTTGCTAGGTTCTCTGTTTACTCTGAGCAAGAACCAATCAGGAAACAGTATCTTGTCACGTGGACGACATAAACAAATGCCCACAAACCAACATGGCGTCATTCTGCTCAGTCAGACAACAGACACGTTTAGCTCTGTATTTATATTTGAACTGTCACTGCGCGCGCACCAGATCTATGTACAAAACAAGCTTGAAAAGACGTTTCGTGTGATGCGAGCACATAAAAGCAATTAAGGAAACCGGCGCTAAAAAACTAGTAGTCAAGTTTCGCAAGAAATCTAGCGGCAAATTCAGCCTCGTGTGCAGCGGTCTTGAAACTATGTGGTACGCGTTTACACTCCTCAAATCTTAAAAAACAATAAGTATTTCTGGCATTAGATGACAAACTTCACGCAAATAGTCTGTTTCGGAGGTTGTGCCCCTTTTACCTCGCAATTAATTTTGTTGATAACTGTAAACAGGATATAGCCGTTTCATCAAATACACTGTATAGCACGTATGCAAAGCAGGCAGCGCAAAGGTGCGCTTTCATTGCATGTGTGTGTGTGTGTGGTGCAGCGCAACGATGAATACCGATAATCCAGACAAAAAAATGATACGAATGAAGTCCCGACTGCCTAGTATAAAAAATAATAATGTGTAGTTTTTACTACTGGACCATGCCAGTCTGCAGTACATTCGGACTTATGTATTTTCAACACCGTCTATTTTCAACCGATTGCAGTGCCGTAGCTGGATTCATCGGCGTCCAACGCAAAATTCTGTTTTAGAGCCCGCAAAATTTTATTGGTTGACTAGCAGTCCGGTTCGGCTTCGCCCGAATTTGTAAATTTTTTCGTCGACTTACGTTGCAAAATTGATCTCCACGAAAAGCGGTTTTATTTTAACGCGATAATATATAGCCTATATGTCCATCCTGAAGATTCGTTCTAAATAATGGTGAAAACATTTTTGAAATCGAATGAGTAGTTTTGGAGACTACTTCCTACATCTAAACTTAAAAACTTTACCTCTTTATTATATAATATAGATCCGTCCGTCCCGATTTCATCCGGGTGCGATAGATATAATTCTGCAAAATTTATTTCGTTTGCGACCCGGCGTCTGAACTAATAGCTTTGAGCAAATTGCAAGTTCTAACTAAAACAGTTTTGTTGGTTTGCTTCTGAACTAATATTAGTTTAGAAGCAAACAAACAAAACTGACTTCTGATAGAATTTACTCAAAGCTATTAAGCTCTTTTGAGGAATGATTTTTCAGAAACCGTAATCCTTTATTTCTTACCAAAAGTCTAAATATGAATTTTCATATCCTTAACTTGAGAAAAGATGGGTTTTTTTTGAGACCAAAGGCACCCTATGTCCTTCCTCGGGATGCAATCTATCTCCTTGCAAAATTTTATCGAAATTTGTTCAGCGGCTTACGCGTGAAAGCATAACAAACAAACAAACTCACATTCGCATTTATAATATTTATTAGGATGACAGATGTGTGCAGGTTTTTTCTGATTGATCTAAACGAGTGCCACGAAGTGAGGATAAAGAAAAAGTTGAAAATACATGAGTCGACTAATCCCGAAGCGGCTGGTTGAAATTTCACGGGTTCGACCGTAAGGAAGCAAACAGAATGGCATATGTTGCGATAATGCATCCGGGTCGGAGTTATGCGCATCCGCAACCCGGCCATGTGTACAAAGGCACGTACAGTGGATAATATAATGCAAACGTACGTTTTTAATTCCGCGTACCGAATAAAAAATTCAAATATGTAATTACGGAATTGAAAACGTGTTATGACCATTGCACAGTGAAATTATACTGTGTGTCTATTACATATATATGTCTACTGTATATATAGTTGTATTGTGCGATCGGCGAAAGAAGACCGGTGGGGAAAGGGCAAGAAGTCGTTGATGTGTTCCCAAATTATCGGAATTCATAGGCGGCGCATAGCAAGGCATGCAAACAATGTATAGCTTTAAATTTTAAGGCATTATTTTGAGCCTCTAACTCGCACATTTTAATTACATTCGCTATGACCTCCCTAGCGCCACTTCTAACTGTTTTTCCCTTTTTACTTTCCATTTTGATGATATTCAGACAACACCCCTCAACTTAGTCCGTGAACGCACACCTATGTACTGTCTGGTGTATGATTTTTTTGTACTGTTAGCAAGTGTCGCTGTGTAGTCGTACAGCTATGGCAATAGTATAATTATCGCGATACGACAATTACGACACGTTTGGTCGACTAGACTCCCTTATTGCATAGAAGCGGTTCCAGGATCATTACCTTTTACCAATATAAAATACATGTGCGCTCTTCTGCAATAAGGTCATAGGACTACATACCATAGACCGGTCTTCTTTTAAAAATCCAACTATACGCTCTGTCGTCACAGGAAATGAATTACGTAGGAATATCGCACAGGAAATAAACAAGACTTGTCGACGTCACGTTCTTAACCTCAATTGTCAGATATTGATGACTAATAACAATCAATAAATAAAGATAGGAAAAAAACCTTTAAGTTAAACGCTTTTATTATACTAACGATAATGTACCAAAAAACTAGAAAAAAAACACAAAATATGTTTTCATATTTCAGACGCGTGGTATTTACACACGCCCAAAATTGTAATTATTTTGTGAATGCATCATTCTTTAATTGCTTTCCAATCAATCGATTTGTGCACATTATTGCAATTTGCAACGAACTATCCGGTAATTTTGATTGATGAATTATGCATCGGCCAGGGGCGGTTCCTTCTATGAGCGCTCCAGAGCTGCAGAACAACCAAAATCTTAGCTTCTTAATAATTTTAGAATATTTTCAATATTTATCCAACCTTTGTTACGAAATAATCAGCCCCGGATCTACGATTTTTTCGAGCCGGGGCAGAAACTTGATAATGACGCCCCCTCTCTCCCAGCAGATTAAGTAAATCGGAAAAAAAAACAAATTGGGTGTGGTTTTCAGTCGTATTATATTATAATTTTGGCGCCACCTAAAACTGCCACTCGGGGCGGGTGCCCCGGTTTGCTCCCCCGAGATGCGGAGCTGGAAATAATGTAATAGTGACACAATCAAAGCAAAGTTTGACAATCACGAGCAGACCACAAAACCCGTATGTTCTGCACACCGAAGCAGCACATGAAACGTCATCATTAGATACCCCCGCGCAACCCCCGACTCACAAGTTATAGATCGTTCGGCTCTGAGCTGCATTTACCGTCAGCACATTAGTACAAATAAGCCTTCCATCACTGTCATATGCTAGAAGTGTTTAACACTTTTAATGCCTGTACAATATACACAACACACACGGCTTATATCAGTAGTGACTAGTGTTACAGTGTATACTGTAGTTTGTTATAATGAAAAAAGTTAATAACTAAAACATCATACGTACGTACGTAATTCATAATTTAATTATCTCCCCCTTCTTTCCTACCCCTTTTAGGAGAAACTTCCGATTGACCTTGAAAAACGCCCCCTTTTACAATGTTCACGTGCCGCCACTGGTATTAACGAACTGACAACGCACCATGCACACACCCGGTATAATGGATGGGATTGAGACAGGTGGAACGATTTATCTATTCATATCGGCGTACAGTCAAGTAGCACGGAAACTTACGATATGCTAGCAATTAGCCATTAGTAATGCTATGGCTATTACGCAACAAAGCATTCTGTTAAATCCGTACAATGGTTCATTACACACCTAAACAGCGATAACAAGTGGGGTGTTTAGATGAAATAGCACTGCAAAACTATTCAACTTTAAAGTACGAATATTTCTCTGATCATATTAACGCGTTACCGTCGTATCCCCGGTAAAATTAGAAATTTCAATCTTTAGCTCTGTCCCGAACTGTCTGAGAACGGTAACATAACCGTCACGTCTCTCTAAAACTGAAATAGTGAAAATATCACTACTTGAAATAGTGACTTCTGATTCACTTATATAATTAGTGAATTTTTATATTCACTTATATAATTAGTGAGTTTTTATATTTACTTATATAATTAGTGAATTTTTATATTCGCTTATATAATAAGTGAGTTTTTATATTCGCTTATATAATTAGTGAGTTTTTATATTCGCTTATATAATTAGTGAATTTTTATATTCACTTATGTAATTAGTGAGTTTTTATATTCGCTTATATAATTAGTGAGTTTTTATATTCACTTATATAATTAGTGACTTTTTATATTCACTTATGTAATTAGTGAATTTTTATATTCACTAATTCATATTGTGAGTATTCACTAATTCTGCGTGGTATACGATTCTAGCATTGACAAATAATGAATATGCACTTGTAATTAGTGAAAAATCACTGATTCATGTTTTAGAGACAGTGACAACAATAGTTCAGACGAAAGTAATACGAACGATGACATTAACGAGGCGAGTGATAATACCGAGAGTGAAGATGAACTGAATATTGCTAGTACGAGTTATGTTAACAATAAATAAAAATTAAGACCCGACAGTAGCATTAAAATATATTATTATAAATTTGAGGTGCGTCTTATCGTCCGAAAAATACGGTTATTACCAACACTTAACTCTTTCAAAAGATTTTGCAAGCAACAGTATTTTTTTTTTTGTTTTACTAAATAAATTGTGATGGTTGTTCATACGCCCATCTGATATATCAGTCTTTGCCAGAGGGGCGTATATGTCTCAACAAAAAAAAATGTTTTGTCATGCGCAGAACTGTAGGTCAGAGGGGCGTATGGACGAAAAAATTATTCATGAATTTAAAAAAAAAATTCACACACATCTCACATGCAAAGTTTTCTTGTTAGAAAGGCGTATGAATCAACAACAAAATACATTTAGTAAAACAATATCCTCTTTCCTCGTTACCCTGTAAATTTTTGTTGATTGTTAATACGCCCCTTGGGATACGCCCCTTGCAATGCGCCTCTTGGTATACGCCCCTTAAGATACGTCCCTTGGGATACATGGAAAAAATAACTTTTAAGTCTAATTTGCAGTGCCTGCATTTATTTAAACCATATTCTAAATATACTGATTGCTTTTTAACAACAGAATATGCAATCGAATAACAATCATGTCGCAAGTTAATTAACTGATGCAATGCTCTATAATCCGAAACGATTTGTTGAAATCGATTACGAATCATATAACTGTGCACTGTATAAAATAAAAGTACATTAAAAAGTCTTGGCAATGTAATTGAAAGAAATTAAATAAATAGTTCTCGTAAACCTCAAACTATAGTTCAATCGCGTTCAATTTGTTTTCAGAATGATTTTATTTATATCTACTGTACAATTTATAGCTACAATAACGGCGAGTTGTGTTCAGGGTTTTAACATTATCATTTTATTGTGTGCTGAAGTCTGAACTCGAAAAAACAATATGAAAGCTGACCAGCAAGTTTAATAAAACTAATGTAGGTATACCGAGGGATGTGCGATGCGTGATATTCGAAATGTGTATTTAATAAATAAATGCATATCTCGCTTTACGACCAGGTCCGATCTGGAAATGGTGGTCGTAAAGCGAAATGCCGTATGGCGTATAACGTATAGCTCATGAAAAGAAACAAATCCAAATGAATTAATTTCTAATTTTTAGGGTACCATAAAGACCCCTTTTTTCAGGCAAGGATAGAGGTATCAAGTTAAAATTAATATCAAATATTAAGGTCTACAACCCCCATGATCCTGTAAAAAATTCTTCAAAGCACTAAAGAGATACGGCCTTTAATTGAATAATTTCTGTAATACGTGCATCATTGAAAAGCAAAAGTGGCACCATCCTACGCAATGATTACAAACTATAGTAGATTATAATAATGGTATGAAACCCTCAGGGCGCGAGTTTTGTTTTTATTTAATTTAAAAGTAAAATTTAATAAATATCCGTTATTCAAATCGGGTGGTAGTTACAGGGCATACGTACTGAAAAAGTTTTTTTTCTCACTTCACACTGTTCATAAGAGGCATTTCGACTAATCTATAGGTTTTCTTCTTTGCGCTGTTAATACGAAAATTTAATATTATTTTTTAAATTTATTTGTACAATCTGGGTTCATATTTCAATTCATTATAATTATAAAGCTTGTAAGTTTGGATGTAGAAGATAATCTCAGAAATTAGTCATTTGATTTAAAACATTCAGAATGGACATAGACTATATATTATCTCGTTTAAATAAAAACGCTTTTGGTGGAGACTAATTTTGCAAGTCGACGAAAAAACGGTGGTAATCTACAAATTCGAGCTTATCCGGACGGGGCTATTTTTAATAAAGGATATTTAAGTTGATACGTTCACTAGTCCTTGGAATTGAACTTGGAAATAGAAAATTTGCAATAGACGGCATTCCTACAAGCTCGACTATTCGCAATGAGATTTTAAAAAGTACACTAATAAATGCTAAGTACTAGTTAACAAAAATGTTAAAAGGAGACGAGACAATAGGTGAGACGCGATAAAGTGAGATTAATGTACAAAAGAAAAGAGATAGTATTGATAAGAATGTTAATAACATCAGCTGTATACAAAAGAGCAAGTTAATTTATTTTTTATAGCAGACATGAAACATTCTCGTCTAAATACCGCGGTACTGTATGTAGACTGCAACGGAACCAGTTATTAGTAATCTTTAAAATAAGTATATATAAATTACGTAAGTCGACTTGTATATCTATGTACACTGTACATCCTATATTGAATAATAAAAGAACGCAATATAACGTTGACTCCTTGCAAGTTGCTGCGCCAGCGTCGGTAGGGTAACTGCATATTGTGAATATCCTGGAGTACAACATGCACTCTTCTTGTCTGTTCATTAACTATCTCTGCATATACTCATGGCCAACATAAGAGACATAATTTTGAGGTTGGAAAAAATCTTTCATGCCGCACTTGCAAGGGCCCACTGTGTTTCCCCGACTAACTAGATTACGAACAGTACAGAGCCTCATGAGGAGGCATTGGTAATCTGATAAATTTCTTGTTTCCGAAGGATTTGGACCAGATAGCGTATTGTGGAGACTCTCCGAACAGTCTTAAAATAACGGTCATCTATCCCATTTAACAAATACTAGAGAAGGTTCGCTAAGAAGACTAGGAAAGACATTCTCTGAAGGAAGAATCGCTTAATTAACAACATGAAACTGTTTGCTTCCTTTAGGTCGCTTTTTGAAGTCGCTGGGTAAAGGACCGCACTGTATGCTTTGCCCAGGTTGGAAGCCTGACTGTTGATTCCATTTTGCCGAGGATGCTGAAGGATGAGGTGGGTTGGAGAGCGGTGGCGTTAATGCTCTCGTCCATCCTCAAACAGAAAATTTTGGAAGACGGAGATTAAAAGACCTGAAGTAATTTGAAAACGGTTCCAGGACGACAGGAACAAAGACGAGGGGGTTTTAGTAGGTATTGCTGTAAGTGAGCCCCACACTACCCGCGGTTGATGGCGTGCGTAAAGGGATTTCCCCCTCAACCAAAAAAAAGGTCGTTGTTTCACCAGTGATACTCGAATTCAACACTTTTGCAACAAGTTGACAATCAGTCGCAGACTTTTATCTCTGATTATTACAAGTTCTGTTTAAAAAAAATGAGTAGGTCAGGGTATCCTACCCATTTCTTCAAAGAGAATTTATTGCTTGAATAAAAAGCGATGACGAAACCAAATTTTCCTTTAGCGATCTCCTAGAGATTGGAAATCACCGCTTTGGGTTTTGTTAGATCGTCTGCAATATGATTTTGATTTTTGTTTTGCGGCCGAAGACTTTCGGGAACAATCCTTTTAAGCGGCAGGATTTAGACGTGATATAGTTCTGAATCGAAACAGCCGTCTCTTTATATAAAATAACCGCCGCCGTCGCTCAATTCCTTCCCACAGTTCCTCGGGGACAACACGGAATAAGTATGTATAGAGCACTGGATACAGTGGAGAATGAGTTAGCAAAACCTAGCTGCCATCCAACTCAAGGATGGTCGATCTCGACTATTTCAGATGTGTACAGGAAGATATTTGAATTTTACCATTTCAACTCCGCAAGTGGGAAATGGTGTTGATTCAGATCAAAATTCACTTTTAAAAATTTTACAATATTTTTTTCGTTTTAAGGTTCCCCGAATCCAAAAAACATATTTTTGGAAATACTCTGTGCGTCTGTTTGTCTGTGAGAACGATACAGGTCAAACAGATGAACGGATTGAAGCCAAATTTTGAGAGGATGTTTGATACGCAAATATGAAGAGCCCTATTGTTTTTGGGCAAAATCGGCGCATGCGCAGAAGAGACATAATGCTATAAAGTTGTGTTTTTATATAATTTATTTTTTTTTTAATTTTGTTAAGTTTCGAAAATATTTTGAATAAAAATCAGCTGTTCATTTGTCTTGTAGATCTGTCAGAAAGAAATTAGCTAAGGATGTTTTCACTAATTTTTACTCGACGTGGAGGGTAACCATGAACAAATATCATATTTAAAAATAGCTATTACCCGCGTCACGATATCAGAAATTATGTTTTGTTTATTATACTATTTCAAATGTCAATATTTTTGAAGTTGGAATGGTCCCGTCGTCTAAAACTAAATGGCTGGATTTTTTTTCATTAATACGACTTAAGTCTTCTTGGTCAATGTAAGAGGATCGTATACTGAAAATGTACACAAATAAAGAAAAAATGCAGACGTAAATGTACTGAGGATTCTGTTCTAGGTACAGTTACGCCTTAAAATAATGTAATATAATATTTAGGTATTTCGCAGTATCATGGGTGATGTGTGTACATGATGACACATTGTAACTATACTATGTAAGTGTTATCAAGCCCTGGGTTTAAGAGAATGAAATGCGAGAGATCGTGTGCACACACAAGAAGGGAAAGGAAACAAACGATTGCCGCCTCCCGCACCCCCCGTCAGCCGCCACGTTACAGTTCCACCCATCGACTTAAAGGAATCTGTTATCTCGCATTTTAACCATCACGGGCGACTCGTCGCAAAACCAATTCACTTACGATTTGTGGACCTTTTATAAAGCAGTACGATTTCGAAGCTTCGAGCAGACAAAATTCTTGTAGGTATTCATGCAAAATATAGAGACTCGTCGACTAGTTATACAACAACAGTAGACGAACGTTTGCGGGCCTAAAGTATGTCAACGCTTGTAACGGTAAAATAAAAAGTAGTGGGCGCTTTAGCTTCAAGAAGAACTATTTAGAATTCAGGACGCCAATTTTCTCTAAAAAAGTTTCAAGTCGTCATCCTTCATTAAAAAAAAACATTTAAAAACATAACTACTAAGTTTATATTTGTGAACATAAAAAAATGATGAATGGTTTTTTATATTTATTGATGTGAAACATCTAATGGCACGTTTGGTTGGGAGTAAAACCTTGCAATTGGCGTGAAACTTTCATGGGACGACGTTTTATGAGAGGGCGTTACGTTTGTGTGCTTAGATTAAACAGCTGGCTTTAATTGAAGACGACATCTAAATAACAGGGCGAACTTTAGTTACTAGTATTTCGTTAAATGACAGCATTTGTGCTTTGTGTATGCGTTGGATTATAACTTGGCCTTTGTTGAAGGCGACAACTAGATGACGGCAAAATTGAGTTACAGGTTAAAATTGAGTTACAGGACGAACCGAGCGGGGTGGCGTAGCGGTGAGAGCACTAGACTCGCATTCGGGAGGTACCGGGTTCGAATCTCGGCGGGGGCAGATGTGGCTGGGAGTTTTTCCCACTGCCTCTCGCCGAGAAGAGGTAATTCCTGTACCGGCCATCTTGTTGAGGTTTTCCATGGTTTCCCTCAACAATTACAGATAAATATCGAGATGGTTCTTTATTCAAGGCCATGGCCGATTACCTGTCAAACTCCTATGCTCAAAATTTGCCTACCTTATCCTAATTTCCTAAAAAATCCTTCATTCGCCCATTGCTATTAATTAATTGGAAGTTTAAAAATGTAGAAAATAACGGGAAGTGTGGTAGTATTATTATTAGTTACTGGATGATATTTAGTTACTAGAATTAAGTACAGTTATAATAAAGACGAGATAGCGACGAGTTACCACTGTGTTAGAGTGCTTGAAGAGAGTGTAGAAGAAGTTCTCCGCCTAATCAAGATTCCAATCAGCTACAGACTTTATCGGGCCGCGACGTAACCGAGTGAGCGAACGCGCACGTGGACCGTAGCGGATGAAGATAAGGGAGAAATAGTCCCACATCACATACAGGGTGGAAAACACTGCATGAGAAATAAACAACTGCAGTACCAGTGTCTATACAAGTCTTAAGTGCACACGAGGCTAGTTTTGCTGCTGGAATCACTGCTAGGACTTGTGCTGACTGGCGCGCTGACTGCGAAGATGGAAATGACGCCACTGAGGCATGCGTGATCACAAGATGGATTTCAAAATTAGAACCAGGGCTATTTTTCGCGCTTGTTTGTATGTTTGTTTTGAGCAAGAACCACTCAGGAAACAGTGTTTTGCCACGTGATCGACATGGACAAATGCCCGCAAACAAACATGGCATTATAGTGTGTGTTCTGTTCAGAGGCAGTGTCGGCAAGTGTAGGCAGAGTAGGCAACTGCCTAGGAGCCCGTGCACGCACCAAGAAGAAAAACTTTTCATTGAACGAAAATTTTATTTGAAAATTTGTATGAAATTTCCCAACAACAATATTATTTTCTTTCGTTGTTTATTGTAATTTATTGCATTTAACAAGATAAAATTAAAAAAAAAATACGTAACGTCTCATTTCTCTTTCCTGATCCATCAAAAAACCTAAATCATCAATTATCTATAACCTATTCATTAAGAACATTTCAATAAAGCTAACGAGTCAGGTAAGTCGATGGTGCAGCATCTAGTCAAAGTAATCATGTTGTAACAATATCACATAAGACATTGAAGTAACAGGATGCCTGGAGCCGATCCTCTGGAAGTTACTCACATCCCTTCATCAACTTGAAAAGACCTGATTGCATTGCCTAGGGGCCCGGACAGGGTTAATCCGGCCCTGTACAGAGACAATAAACGTTCACTTTTGTTAACATTCTGATTAATTTTTCAATATTTAAAAGTAGAAAAAAAAAACGTCGACAATTTATTAAATTTACGGCAGTGTCAGATTTTCCCAGAGCTTTTATAGCTAACGATACACCTTATAGACAGTTTTTTAAACAAATTCCATTCACCATGCTTTCCATGATTGTGTGCCCACGAGAAAAAACCAAAAAATCTTACACCTTGTATATATACACAGCACATAGAATATTATATCGAGGAGCTTATAGGGATAAGTTCAAAATAAACCACATATTTAAAGCTCATTATGACTGTTAGCTATCCTTGCTGTTGGACAATATTCAACGTTCAATTTTCTAAATTTACAAAAAATCTATATAAGAAGATATATTTTGTTAATTTCACAATTTCAGAGTAATCAATAAAATATTCCTTTTTGAAAGTTATACTACTAATTTGCATACATCATGTTGAAATAGGAAGACGTCTAAAAGTGATCGGACGTTCATTTTGAATGTAGCCCAAGGAGACTCTCTTCGGAGCAGTGCGATGAACGACTTTACTTTATATAACACGTACGGAGCTCTCTCCCTTATTCTGTTAACAGGGATTCTCAAACAAACTTGATGACACGGTAATGAAATAATGCCGATATACAACGTAGGTACAGGGATGTAGCATTGGCGCACACAAACCAAATTATTATTTTGACGTGATAACGTCTTATAAATTGATGAATCACCAATATTATAAATTGATAAAACACCGGCTGCATGTTCGAAAAAGTGTAACGTAACGTTCCTAACGTTCCGCCTGACCCTGTGCGTGCTTTTTGCTAATTTCTCGCTCAATTTAAATCAGATCGGTTTGAAACCAGTCTTAAACGAAAGAGGAGAACATTTTACATAGATTTCGTATAACAGAATTTGCCTAAACAGTTTTTTTATACAAATTTATATAGAAAAATATTTTATACAAATTTATATAGAAAAATAGCTGTATAAATGCAATGTTGTGTAATGCATGGCGCGACGCGGTCGGTTGTCTTTGTTTGCCGTACATGGAAATTAGAAGCAAACGTATGTCTTGTCTTAACATGAAAACAGCTGCATTTCAAATGTTTAATTCAATTTTTTGACATTAGTATATTGTGAAATGCAACGCCTTCTATGTTAAGTATTGGAATAACTAATTATTATTAGAACATAATACTTTGACAGTTGCAAACGTCACTTTTGACATTTCTTATCATTGCTATGATTGCGGTGCAAAACCGAAATAATTAAAAATATGCCAGATGTCAAAATAACTCGGTGTATTATCGAAATTATTCTTTTCATCTATGATTGATTCATTTTTTTGACAACTACATTTTTTTAGCTGCTTGTCGACACGCCATGGCTATACAGTGAAAATTTTTGAAAAAACTTGGTACGTAGATGTAGAAAGGTTCGCCACCCCTGTACTGATTGTTAATCGAAATCGAGAGCAAATTCATCCGATAGTTGAAAAAATTAATTCATTCACACCTCGTATTATTATCATACATTATTCGAATAGCAACCCTTCGATTATTAAAATCGACGAATATTCCCAACTCTAAAAATAATCATTGTGCAAATTGTAGATTTGAATGGACTGAAAAGACTGCGACTGAAGCGCGTCAGCAGTACCTAAACAAACAAAAAGTACAATTTAAAGACAGCGAAAAAAGAAAATCGTTCCTGAGAGAAAGAGGAACGGGATTGAGGCGGCGAGCATACGTGGATGAATGTTTTGAAATGAGGTCGGTTTACTGTAGTCTATGTGGAATGAAGAGGGAAGCATGGGGGGCATGCGGCCGCCGCGCGATGCCATAGGTTTGGGGATGAAGCGGGAGCCAAACGGGCGATTGGGGTGAACCGTGAGAGCATCGTGTTTTTATATCATATACAGGATAGACTCTGCGTGTTCACGAATAGAAATTGTTACCGTATACAGAGTGAACGACAAAAATCATAGTACAGGAGACATTCGATAAAAATGAGCTTCCGCGCGAATGTAGTCAACAGAAATAGAAAATTTAAGTAATTTAGATCATATTTTTCTTATATGATATAATAGTGGTCCCGCCCGGTTTCACCCGGGTGCAAAAGAACGAATGGGGAAGGGAGGGACATGAGTACGCACATTCATCTTAGTGTGTCCAAACTTCAAAATAATCGCCGTTACCGTTCAAAAGTTTTTGTCGTTAAAAAGCAGCATTTATATTTTTTTGTAAGTAATAAACTTTTAATATAACAAATAATTAATTAAAAACACTGTAGGAAAATTATTTTTATATAGTTGCCTACAGTTGTAACAGTTTTCAAATGAGCTATTAATTAAATTTATTTAATTTTAATTAGTCGTCATAACATTTTAAAAAATTGAAATGTAAGCCTTAGAAGAAAGCAATGTAGAAAATAAAAAAAAAATATATTCGTCGAACCCTAGACCCTGGCATGAAGAGTTTTACACTCTACCGACTGAGCTATCCGGGCTTGAAACTTCACGCGCTAATATTGCAATATTTTGTTAAGGCATTTCACTTGATAATATTTGTTGGACGTACTAATTATAGATACATCTTGCAACATTTTTCATTGATGTTCCGCTCCAATTGGTCGTAGCGTAATATTATATAGCCTATAGTCTTCCGCGATAAATGGGCTATCGGCTATCCAACAAAAAAATTGTTTTTCAATTCGAATCAGTAGTTTCTGAGATTAGCGCGTTCAACCAAACAAACAAACAAACTCTTCAGCTTTATATATTAGTATAGATATAGGCGGAATCAGGACCCAATTTAATAAAAGGAGGATAAAAAATGTCAAAGATGGTAAAAAAATGGTTAAAATTTAAAAAAATTTCTGCCGCTTCGTTTTTAGGTTTTGTTCGAGCCAAATGACCGGGAAATACCAGCAGCAGAAATTTTTGACCAATTGCACCCTTACCAAGCAACTTGGACTGGGGAGGGTGGAATTGGATTTATGAACATAAATCCACTTTGTTGGGAGTGGCTTGGGGAGGGTGCAAATATTAAAAAAATTCTACCGTTAGTATTTTCCGGTCATTTGGCTCTAACAGAACCTAAAAACGAAGCTACAGAAGTTTTTTTTTAAATTTTAACCATTTTTTTACCATCTTTGACATTTTTTATCCCCCTTAATTATCTTAAAATGGGTCCAGATTCCGCCTATCATATAAGAAAAAATGCTCTAAATTATTTAAATAGCTAATGTACCAGGCGGTGTTTCAGTAAAACGTTACGCGATGTTTCACTATAACGTTACGCGGTGTTGCACTATAACGTTACGTGGTGTTGCAGTATAACGTTACGCCGGGGTATTAAAAAGTAGTTCAAGCGATTCTATGATCAAGGGTTTAACGCGACAGTCGGTGTGGCAAATACGGGGCGACGGGCAATGAGAAAAAGAAAAAGAAGAAAACGACGACGAGCATAGCGCATTATTATGATGATGAAATGAGAGTTGAACGATGGCGGTCGAGGGTGGTTATACACACAGACACACATCCTCACACACACAAGGAGTATGGTATATCTATAATAATAATACGGAGTATACACACATAATACACCACCTTCGGCACTATCTATTCGTCATGGCCTGCCGTCTCACTCTGAAGCACGTGCGTGCAACAGAGAGGGAAAAAAGATTCATCATAAATGAAAATCTTGGTCGAGATGAAGCCGGCTTATAAAGAGATAAAGAAAACGTGCGATAGCGATGTGACGAGACGTACCTAATACGTTTGTAGGTATCTGCTGAATGCTGAACCGACGAATGTGTTGTGTTATCTCGACTTTATATCTTTCTGCTCACAAGACAAAACTGGCTATGTCGAATTTGTCGTATTTTTATCTTTCGACATTCGTAGGTTATTGCAGTGAAACCTCTTACAACGCGGTCGTGTAAGGTCGAACGCTAAGATAGTGGAGCGTAACGAAAAGTGAAACGCCTCTCAGTGGGTCATACTAAACATCGATCGCAAGACAAAACCGGCTATGTCGAATTTGTCGTATTTTTATCTCTCTACATTCGTAGGTTATTGCAGTTAAACCTCTTACAACGCGATCGTGTAAGGTCGAACGCTAAGAAAGTGGAGCGTAACGAAAAGTGAAACGCCTCTCAGTGGGTCATACTAAACATCGATCGCAAGACAAAACCGGCTATGTCGAATTTGTCGTATTTTTTATCTTTCTACATTCGTAGGTTATTGCAGTGAAACCTCTTACATCGCGGTCGTGTAAGGTCGAACGCTAAGAAAGTGGAGCGTAACGAAAAGTGAAACGCCTCTCAGTGGGTCAGTGAAACATCGATCACAAGACAAAACCGGCTATGTCGAATTTGTCGTATTTTTATCTTTCTTTATTCGTAGGTTATTGCAGTGAAACCTCTTACGTCGCGGTCGTGTAAGGTCGAACGCTAAGAAAGTGGAGCGTAACAAAAAGTGAAACGCCTCTCAGTGGGTCAGTGAAACATCGATCGCAAGACAAAACCGGCTATGTCGAATTTGTCGTATTTTTATCTTTCTTTATTCGTAGGTTATTGCAGTGAAACCTCTTACATCGCGGTCGTGTAAGGTCGAACGCTAAGAAAGTGGAGCGTAACAAAAAGTGAAACGCCTCTCAGTGGGTCAGTGAAACATCGATCGCCCCACTTCTTTCGAAATAAACTGCCAGTTACTGTTTGATCGAGGAAGCAACGTCTTCCAAAATAATGTGCACAGGGTCCCTTACTGAAGGATAAGTTATACAAAACGCTCCTCTCACATTGTGACATTTCAGTAACTCAAACATTTTTATGGTTACCTGAGGCGTTTCTTATGCAATATGCAACTGTATTGATTCATTGTGAAGTGCCGGTTGCGTTACGGCGTATGAGTAATTGACCGAACTTGTAGTTGATGGGAATTGTTATTTTTTAAGTAAAAATGAATCGCAAACGAGGATAAACTAATGTGATGAAGAGACAGTAAACGGTTTCGCAGAATTTTAGCAGTTTCATTCCCTTTCCGCACAGGCGTTCTTAGGTTGATCGCACAATAAAAGTAACGATGATCGTGTTTCAATTTTCGTTACGCTCGCAGTAATGGCAAAGAGACAGAACTGAGAAATTGCACGGTATTTGAAACGGATTATCTTTGGTAGGTATGAAAATTATAGTTTCGCGATAACAGAACCGTACACAGTCTTGTCACTGCGCAAGACTGTGTACGGTTCTGTTACCGCTCGTGGCTGCTTGGAACAAACCTATTATAAACCTAAAACTTAAGTTGGCACCGTTAGCATATATGATCTACAGTCAGAACAAACAAGGAAACTGATTTCCAACAAAGGAGAACGATTTATGTAATCGGTTTTCGGTCACATTTAAACCGATGCGTATTTTGATTGGACAACGGATAGGAATATTAAAGCATGTTTATTTTTTAGACTCCTCACGCTTATATTGGATGTGACTCGTCCTAAGCATCCGTAATTTTCAAAATGGCAAAAAATAAGGTTCTTCTTGTAGACACCTGAAGTTTCAAAACATATACCGTCGCCGCGCCTGTCAAACGGTGGTAAATTTGACCCAACCGATTTTGTTTTGTGACCAGAACTGACTGAGTCCTCCGCTCATTTGTTCCAGTCGCTTCAAGCTTAGAATATTACAATAATGAATATTCATACAGCTTTGAAAACAGAATTAGTAAATCAGAAGTGTTTTATAATCATGTCAAGACGCGCGCTCGTTGCCACTAGAGTGAAACGTCGTTTTTACGCTGACTTTATGTACACACCAGATTATATTAGAAGTCAGAATACTTTAGAATTTTGCTCATCGCTATCAGCAAGGTTATATTTAACCTGAAGTGGGTTATTGCAGAGTTTGTTTTTTAACCAACAGACTAACAATTAAAAATGTACTGACAACCCTACCTGGATAAATTCTAGTTTAAGATAGTGACAGAAAAACTCACAGAAACACCCTAAATAAATATTGCACGTTATATGCGACCTGTCAAATAGTTGACAATAATCTCGTAGGATGACGCCACTTTCGCTTTGCGTCAGTAGCTATAAGTTTTCGAGATGATTCCTACACACTTTCCCGAGGAACAAAAAACACTTTACTTTTGATTGCGCATGCGCGATTATTATTTTTCATCACTGAAATAAAAAGCCAGCTTTCGTCTCCGAAATCATAATGTCGCACTTTATAATTTATTCAACCAGGAAATTAATTTTTCTTTCGTTTCATGCAAATATTATCACAGTAGCAAGTTAAAAAGCATGTAAATGTGAACGTCAAACAATGAATAATGCATGCAAAAAGACTCGACATTGTGTTGTGTGCCATCCGCGGAAATGTCAATATTTCAGATTGCCAAAGTTATGGAGGCATTATATTGATCAATGAATACGGCGCACACATAGATCAGTAAACAAACTTACATACAATATGCTGCACGACAAAAGCACATTTACAGGGTGATCCGCTACATTCTGACTTTTGATTTATTTACACAATTAGACACGAAAATAATTTTGTGTACAAGAATTTTATTCTGCGGCAGTATTCTTCCGTTAACCTTTCTGTAGTTCAACTGTCAAAAAACCCCATCCTTTGACGCGACTATTGCTGCTAATTGTTCCGTTTTTTGAAACACGAAAATTGTCAATAAATAATATTGACCATTGTGAAGACCAACTGCTAAAACATATGGACGACGAGTTTTAGGGCCGAGGAGTGACAAAGGAAAACCTTTATAGAACGAAATTAGAAACAATATAGTATTAATAAACAATAATGTTTTTATCGCACCAACAGTATATGGATTTAACAATTCAGTGTTGACACTCTGAGAATTGATTTTCCCCTAACCCTAAAATGAAAATCCCCTAAAAACATAGTTCCCCAAAATTTTTAAAATTGAATGTTTGTTATATGTAAATAATAATAAATTATCTTTAAAATGTGTATTAATTAACTAAAAATTAAATTCTTAAACTTCTACTGTCGGTAATACAGGGTCAGTATTTAGATCAGCTGACGTAGGAGCGCTTGTGAAGTATTTTTAAATTCTAATCTTTTAAATTTTTAATTAGGGCCATGCAAAAATATTTTACCCTAAAAATTTTCCAGAAAAAAATTCCCCTAAATTTAGGGAAAAGTAGAGTTATGGCCATATTTTATTATACAGTAGAATCTCACTAATCCGGCACTTCAGTAGTCCGGTACGTCCAATAATCCGGCAACCTCCGCTCAAATCTCCCTCACCCCTCCCTACTGTTATCTTTTGATGAAATGCTTTACTTTATTTACATATTATGGATTTTTCTATACAATCCGAACATTCCAATAATCCGACACCCACTAGTTTTTAATAGTGTCGGATTAGTGAGATTCTACTGTACTTTTATTTTCTGCCACCTGACGTCATAGTGTCCAATCTCTCCTCACAACACCTAGCAAAGTTAAGACTACCATAAAATATGAAAGCTGGAAAATTTGCTTCGCGGAACACAAACTTAAGAAACGCTGAAATAGATTATTAGATTTGACTGATCCTGTATCATATAAAGACAATATGCACCGGCTGTTATTGATGCCATCCATGCTACATGAACACGGCAAGATGTTGTTCAATAAACTTCAACTTCTATAATATCCATCAAATTGAGAAAAAAGTCAATTGATTTTGGCAGCTGACAAGAACCTAATTTATGAAGTATATACATATACAAAGCTACGATATATTATATAATAAATAATGGAAATGAAATTGATATAATGTAACAAACAAAACAACAACTTCTAAGCAATAAAAATAATACAGTCACTAGGTACACAGAAATATTATTTTCAATATTTATCAAAGCGCTCTAGAAATTTATATCCGAACTCAATGATTTATGTCTAGCCACTGTTGCTACATTGTTGCGTTCGTTTCACTGTGTCTGTCTGACTGACTGTCCAACTGTATTCTGACCTGTAAACTGCAGGCGCGGTCTATTTTTATGCGTAGGGTATCCATTTTAGGTTTTTCTCAAACGCTCGAAACCTTTCTCTACCTGCTTCCACAAAAACTCTTCTACCTGCTTCTACTAATACCAGTAGCGTGCGTAGCAATATAAATAAACAAAACGTTCGACAAAGGCCGCACCTACATTAAATCCGTATTTCTCCCAATCCCCTAGCCGGACAATCTTCCGCTAAGATCTAGGCCCGAGGCGGCACTGGCAACCCTAATTAGGTGAGTATAATAAAAGAATATATTCTACACGGAAAACGTTTCCACTGTTTAATATAGATAATGTCTAGCCAGAAGTCTAATCTAAAACTTCATTAAATAATGGTCGTCAAATGCAAAGAGCAAATTCGAGTGGTTAGGTTGGTCATGAAAGGGTTAACACGCTTTTGAAGATGTATCCGTGTCGTGCAATACAACACGTCGAGTAGAGTTCCTGTTTATCTATCTCTGCTAACCTAACAGGTAGATGAAAAGGAGCAGGATCGGTGGGGAGGTGCCGTGAGAAGAGATACGAACGATATAGTGTACAGTGACTATACACATGTTAGTAAGTAGGACAGGGCGGGACGGTGGCGTCGGGCTGCAGGCGTTGAGGTGAAGTGGAATGAGAACAATCCCTCGGGAAGACCTTGCGGCGACCCACCAGCCAGCCGAAGCGAGGTTAAAGGATTACCTACAAACGTATAAGCAGTAGGGATCAGTTCGGTCGTCGGTGGTCGGGTGCTCCTACCCAATGTGTGCATGTATGTCCTCGACATCCATTGACTTAGAGAAGCGCCAGCAATGTACTGGAAAAGCCCATCGTTATGTATTCGCCAGATTATCAATCTGTCTCGGTTTCAGAACGCATTGTCAGAAAAACTGATTTGATAATGATCTTAGATTATTTTTTATATTATGCTGCACTACTCCGTTAAATAACAACGGACAGCTTCACGAAAAGGCTTTTTTGTTCCGTGCTGTGCAGGTCGTGCAGGTTTCTGCTTGACAAGTGTGCGCGGTACTAAATGACCTGCACCTGTAGCTTTTAATCGTCATTTAAGAAGGCGATGGCATGGAAGAATTTAATCAAAATGAAGATTATTATTAAATTCAACAAGAAGTTAACATGTTTTGTAGATCGTAAGTCGTAACTACAATAATGGAAAACAAACACCAGTTCGATAGACTAATAAATCTTCAGCATAAAGTAGTGTTGATCCAATAGAATGTTACGATGGAGGAAGGTTTTGGTTGAGGATCATAAATAAATAAGCTTTACCAATGTTTCGCTAGTGGCCAACGTTTCGAAATATTTATTTTCATCTTCAAGGCCTCAAGCTGGTCGAAAGGTGGTAAATTGTTAAAACAACATACATGATCATATTAACAATTTACCACCTTTCGACCTGCTTGAGGCCCTGAAGATGACAATAAATTTTTCGAAACGTTGGCCACTAGCGAAACATTGGTAAAGCTTATTTATTTATGATCCTCAACCAAAACCTTCCTCCATCGTAACTAATAAATCTCATAAATTTTCTGACCAATTGCAAAGTCCATTCTTTAAGTCAATGTTTTTGATATCGTCGCATCCTACTCACTCAAGACGAGCAAGAGAGCAAGATATATCAATGTGCACAGTTGCTATACACTTATCTAACTATAACAATACATACCACTAGAGTGTTCTAGAATATACTCTATAAAGGAAATGTTATGCAACTTTGTGTATGTACCAGGTACCTTACCTAAATGCAATGACAATAAAAGATTATGAAGCGCCCTATACACATACAGAAACTACGATCGAGAGCTTGGATCGTGCAATTTGGTGGTGTCCGACCGAACTTTCGGTTTCGGCTTAGTTTCGATTTCGACTGCCATCCGGCCGAAACTGAAACTATATTCGGAAGGTTTCGCGCTGAAATCAGACATGTAGGGGCAGCTGCGAGCGAAGAAGTATCCTTTATGCCTCCACGCTTCGTATTAGTTGTGTTATGACTTGCTTGAACTTAATTGAAAAAAAGTATATTTATTTCTGATTTTTGAAATAAGGAGGGTAATAATATGATATGATAAATTAATGATTAGTTAAAATAACAGAGACTGAATGATTAATATGTGATTAATTAAAAAAAAAGACTGATTATGATATTGTTTACTTTATTTTTCCCACGAAAACATGAAGTTTCGGTTTCGGCCGAAACTGAGACTGAAGCCGAAATTCGGTTTCGGTCGTTAAAACATAGCTTTGGTCGGACACTACAATTTGGTTCACGCAGAAAGTTCGGCACACACAAACTGTCAATAGCAAAACAAAGAGTATTCGGGAAAAATGTGTCCATAGAAGGCTTAGGTACACTCTTTTACAATACAAAGGCGCACTTCGTTCGGTACCGGCTGTCCACAATCCAAGATTTCCAACTCATAACCTGATTCTTTTAAACAGATTAATCAAGTTGCTCGTCCCAGTATGTTTTATCTATGCGCCGTCAGTCGATATTTTTAATAAACGTTCTTAAAATCAAACTATTTGACAAAATGTCCACGACGCATGGTTTAGAGAATAGAATAGAATAGAAATAATATATTTGTCTCATAAAATACAATAATAAACAAAAAAAGAAGCAACTTCATCGTGTTAATTTTGATGTTACAACTTCATTCTGTCAATTTTTTTGTTACAGTGCGTTTCCGCATCGCTAAAAGTCACTCTCATGATCTCATCATTTTAGGGTAGGGTATAAATAAATAAATAACGCGCCAAAACAAGCATAATTTTCAAAAGTTTACAATAAACAATTTTAAACACTTTAAAGTTATAAAAACTACACGATTTATCGATTTGTGGTGCAATTGAACGTCAGTGTAATGTTCTAGGGTTGAATTGCTTTAAAATGGTACAGTATCGATAAAATCACTCCATCGTACAAGGTAATAAATGTCGAACAGAGAGAGAGAGAGAGAGAGCTCACGATTATGCGCCATTTCAAAGTAATTTAACTATAGCATAAGTAAACGTTCTCTTTACACTAAGTACACATTATTATGTTTTTAAATATACACGGGCATTTTTTTTCCACAGAACAAACATTTCAATAACAAGTACACACATTTTTCTTTAAAAAACGTAAACATACGCAGACAACAGGTACGTGTGACTGTGCGATTAAGTGGTGCTTGTTGGTGAGGCAAATGGCGGGGCAGCGGGAGGTTATTTCATGAATACTTTGCATACAATATGAAAAAAGTAATAAACCAAGTAGGTATGTAATTAGTATTTTATCATGACGGGATTCCCATGACGCAAATAATAACGGATTATGAGTGTTTGTTTCATACAATCAATGACTATGAAACTAGGGTCCGAATTTGTCCGGACATGTCCGGCTTTTTAATTCGTCCGGATTTTTTACGCAGATAGAAAAATAAAAAAATATTTTTTCATTTAATTACTTCAATATAAAATGCACGTATCAATTTATCAAATCAGTCTTCAATCTTTATTTAAATATACATTATACACGCAGAAGTATTTCAACTAGTTAAACTAATTAGTCAGTCTCATGACTCATCTCAACTAAAAAGAATCTACTTTGGGCATATTAGGTTTATTTAGAAAATAATAACCGTCCGTTTGAAACGACCGGACCAGACCAACTGTTCGAAACGTCTAAAACGTGCATTATACGTGGAATTAATTATTTCAGTTTGTACCTAAAATGTCCGGACTTTTTTTTAAATGTCTGGCTTTTTGTCCGGACATTTGAAATTTTGAGATGGTAACCTTATTCGAAACTGACATATTACTTTTCTTTTGTTACAAACGAATGATCATTTTAATTTTTGAAACAATAATACGAAAGATTTCTTTAATCTATCTACAGAATACATAAGTGGTCGGTTTTTAATTTGTGAAATTTCATTATTTTCAGAATCAAACAACCGATTAATTATAGATATCTACTTTGTCGCACGTACCATGCGCATGGTGCTATTATGTATGGCCCATAGACACAGTGCTGTTAATTTTTTTGTCAAATTCTAACAAAAGTTAAACCCAGACAGAAAATTAACAGCACTGTTATTTTAACATTTTTGTAAGAGACTGTACCCAACACGTCTAAGCTTTAATATACAGATACACTCCAATACAATTGCAATCGTTAGTAGATACAATATTTTTATTTTAAAAATCCGTATTTTTTTAGCAAATGGTAAAAAATCTGTTTTTTTTTATTATTATTTCTGAATTTACAATACATTAGTTTCTAACAAATATATTAAGAATCATTTTCAAGATATTCTGGAATGTACTCGTTTTCTTTATAAATATTAAATGGTGTTAATTATGTACATTTTGATTGTTAATATCTCGTTTTATAATCGGTTAAAAAATTTCATTTTTAAATTAAATACAAAAAGCACTTTTCAAATAAATAAAATTATCGACCAAATTTTTCAAACTATATATATTGACAAAAATAATAAATTTATAACTCAATATTTTTCACTATAGGTGATGTTTCGATCCGGATTTGGATCTTCTTCAGAAATAATCTAAAAAATATAAAAATTAATTAGTATATCTACTTATTTTCTAAGAGCATGGAGTTTGAATTATCTACTAGAAAATAAGTAGATATATTAATTATTTTTATATTTTTTGATTATTTCTGAAGAAGATCCAAATTCGGATCGAAACTTCACATGGTGAAATATTGATTTATAATTTTATTATTTTTTTTCAATATATAGTCTGAAAAAATTGGTCGATAATTTTATTCATTTAAAGACTTCTATTCAGACGTTAATCAAAGATTTGAATAATAATAATAATAAAGTTTTATTAACCTTTTAAATACTACCTCAATTTTTTTAAATTCCTAATAAAAGCCGTTTCACGTTACCTAAATGTTTTTTGGCCGCGCACTGAAATGAATTCTTTTAAAAAAAATTTAAGCGTTTGTGACAGTACCGAAGCTGACATAATTATCTATAAATTCCTGTACCTTCCGACGTTTTATCCCAAGTGAAAATCAATGTTGCCGTAGGTTGATCAATTATTCTTTCGAACATTTACAGGCGTAATGGGAAAGTAAAAAATTGTCTCTTGCCGCATCATTGTACATTTTAATGAATGTAAATAGACACTTTGTTTTGTGGACACAGACAATATTTAAAAAGTGTTATTCACACTAAACAACACATTATGTTTAACACACGTATATATATATACAGAGTGCTGTACTAAATAATACTTCAGAAACAACTTGTATATCGGTATTTCCATAAGCTTGCCCTAGATGCACCTAATACAAATAAAATATGTATAAAAATCCCGTTTTGATAAATACGCAGTAAACCTCAAAATACTGTTTATTTTTATATGCCTTCAATTAAAAGCACACAATGCGGTGAGACCATAGATATATATATTTAATAGATTGCGGATACACTAGCGCCTCCTGTCCCTTTTGAAGCCATTTTGTATGTGGAATACGCCGTAAAAAGCGCGCGAGATTCAAAAAGATATTTCGCTCCAAAACCTATTTTTATATTGAAACGTTTAAAAATTACAAAACTGAGCATAAATATAATATAAAAGCTTAGAACATTTTACATTGTCAATTTGGTATCAAGGTTGACAAGTATATACGATGCTTGTCCACCTTGATGCCCAAATTGACAATGTAAAATGGTCTAATTAGCTTTTACATTATATTTATGCTCAATTTTGTATTTTTTGAAACGTTTCAGTATAAAAATAGGTTTTGGAACGAAATATCACTGTTTACTGCGAGTTTTATTGTTTTTCCCATTAACATCATATTATAGAATATTTAATCTTTTTAAATCTCGCGCGTTTTTTAGGACGTATTCCACATACAAAATAGCTTCTAATTGGAAATATTTCGCACAATGCTCATAAGGATAGGCATCCTCTAATATGGGTGAGACCAATACCAAAGTCATACGCCCATACCACGCCACTGTTCATAACTTAAATGCATTACGTCGAACAATGGGCGCAAGGCAAACATTTAATTATTTAAAATGAACTAAAGAAAACGTCGAATCTCAGTTCCACAAGCAAGCTCCTATTTGTCTGTGTCTCGAATAATTAATCTTTCCCAAATTCATATGCACATAAGCAGAAAATGCTTTTGTACTTGGTGGAATATGAAGACTGGATATTTTCTTCATGAGTAACAGTCCAAAAATCTATTAAGAATAATTTTTTTATTAATAACTATTGTGAAAAAATGTTTCGACGAAATTTTGATAATGCTAATTTTTAATCATGCAAACATCCTCACTTAGCGACCTTCTAAATGATGATTTCTGGTTGAATCATTTATTTAGATTAGGTTTACAAAAGGCATATTTCATATTTCCGTTTCCTTTTTGTTTGTAGTAATGCCTCAGGGGTTTTGAAACTCAGCACAGCGTCTTGCATTTATTAATATTGACTATAAATCGGTAAAGCCATTAAAATTAATGAACTTATTTTTGAAGTATTAATGGTTACCGTGGGGTTCATTATATGCAATTATGAAGAAGCAAGTTACCAACTTTCGCGCCGTTAATGTTCAAACTCTCAATATTGTACGTACTATATAATTATTCTAATTACTTGTCTCTATAACAAATAAACTTTTTTCAGGACAGTCTATTTATACTATTTTGCAAATAAATATTGTTTATACACATATTTCATGGACGTGCTAAAATTTGTTATTTAACAAGTCTCTTAATTAAATAATAAACAGTGTAGATACAGATAAAGGTCAAAAGCATAGCAATAAAATAAAATACAAATTGACTTAAAAGATACGCTTTCTTCAATTATAATAAAAAAAAACAAGGATAAATTCTCGTATTCAACAATGCGAATTTATAGCAAACAATCGAAAAATCGTTATAATATACATATTCTGTTTTTATCACAACAATAAAACAATTTGGGTTCTGGAATAGAATTTAGTTGTGGGCATTATAAATCCCCTAGGAAAACAATGTCTTTTCTAGAACATGACTCATTGTTTTTTTTTCCTACGACGATAATTCTAGGACATTTTCTAGATAAATTTTTCTACGAAGATTAGTAATGATACGCAGCGTCGGTCTAACTTCAAGGAATATCGGGACTTTACCCGGTGTGCCGCCGGTCCTCCGTGGGCCGGTCCAGATCTTTTTCTTAGTTGCATGGTCACGTGGAGGCGCGACGAGTTCATTTACTTTATTTCGAACAATTGTTTGATAACCCAAGACCGACCCTGATGATACGTTTTGAATCTACTTGAAACATAAGCAACGCGACTAGGGTTACCATATAACAGGCGTTTGCCGCATTTGACAGGCATTTTAAGGTTTAGACAGGCGTGCGGCCGGCATTGGTCTGAGACAGGCATTTTCAAATTTCAAATCGGCTGACAATTGAATCTGTAAAAGCAATATTGATTACTCAGGAAAATTACAAAACTGTATCTTGTGAAGATTTTTACGTTTATGTATTAGAAAAGAAAGAACTAATGAAAAAAATAATGTCCTCTGACAAATATCAGTAATAAACATCCTTCTTCATTATTATCTGTTGACTTTTACTTATTACCTATACAGCGTTTTGCTTTAGACAGGCATTTTTCTGAAAAATCAGGCATTTTAGGTACCATAGACAGGCGTCCCTCTATTTACATAATATGGTAACCCTAAACGCGACGGTTCTATTTTGTTTTGAAAAAATTCTAGAACTCAGACCAGATATCCCTTCTTCTCCATATTTACGATATGCATTATTTTCTAAATGGGGTTTGGGGTTTGTTTTCTCACAGTCCGCGTACCTACACGAAGATCGACAGATAAGATACCATTAATTAACAATCCCGGTAGTCCTTTTAATTTGCCACAAACGTAAATCGGTATAATATAATAAAGACAGCGCGTGAGAGAATCGAATTGGCGGGGAGGGCGAGTCGGTGTTGTGCATTCCAAAAGTCGGAGGAGTCTGAATACACAAATCGTTATTCGCGGTTCAAGTGTGAAAACGGCTTACGTAACGTACGACGGTGTACATAACAGATGGGAAATGGGGGAGGAACGGGCGCTCTGCTTTACTGTTAGGACGCACGGGAGAGGCTGGTGGCGGTTGTTTGATATGGCGTAGCTGTGAATTAACTGCTGTTGTAACACTGTAGTGGTGTATAAGCGGCTATACCTCTTTTTATATACGACCTGTTCCAAAATCCAAAACCGGCACAAATGTTCGGGAACTAACAAAATATCAATTGAATTTTTAAGTTATCAATATAACTGACAATAGACGTTAATTATCTTAGCTGTCGAGCGTCTACAATCTACTACCTCGCTCTAAGTGGTAAGAGTTCTAGACTCACATTCGGGAAGTACCTACCGGATTCGAATCCCGGAGAAGGTAGATGTGGCTGGGACTTTTACCTGATGCCTTTCACCGAGAAAAGGTAATTCCTGTACCGGCCATCTTGTCGAAGTTTTCCATGGTTTCCCTCAATAATTCCAGATAAATATCGAGATGGTTCCTTATCCAAGGCCATAGTCGATTACCTGTCGATCTCCTATTCTCAAAATTTGCTTAATGTCCTAAAATTCCTTCATTTGCCCATTGCTAGTAGCCTAATGCTAACTATAACGATTTGAATACCGAGCTGTGTAGCGTAGTGATGAGAGTCCTAGACTCACATTCGAGAGGTACTGGATTCGAATGCCGGTGGACGCAGATGTGGCTGGGACTTTTTCCTGTTGCCTTTCGCCGAGCAAAGGTAATTCCTGTACCGGCCATCTTGTTGAAGTTTTTCGTGGTTTCCCTCAATAATTCCAGATAAATATCGAGATGGTTCCTTAACCTAGGCCATGGTCGATTACCTGTCGATCTCCTATGCTCAAAACTTGCTTAATGTCGTAAAATTCCTTCATTGGCCCATTGCTATTAATTTCGAAAAAAACGTAAAGTGTGATAAATGGAAAATAGTAATGGTGCGAATGGCGTCTGTTATGACTTTAAAGTCGAGAAAATTACGTTAAACGCAGTGTTATTATATAACAATTTGAATTCTGGAAGAGGCCAAATGAAATAGCTTTCGCCTAAAAATGCAACTACAAACAATATTGATGAGGTTTTCCACAGTTTCTTTCGGAAAACTAAGACACGTGCCGAATGGTTTCTTTGTGGTACAGAAATCTCTAAGATAGGTCGTTGCTTATTGTCAGCACGTTTAATCCTTCAAATGTTACTCCTACACGCCATAATGAGACTAAGATAAGTCCCAAAGCATCACTTTGGTTTCATTTTTATTTCCATAATGTAATAGTATAGACGCTCAATAGCTAAGATCATTAGCGTCTGATTAACATATTACATCAACTCAAAACGACGTCACAAACCATCTATGATCGAAGGTGAGATTCGAATCTACGGCAGTCTGGTCTAAAATCCAGCATGCTGACCATTACAGCACGGTATTCCCTAATTTAAAAGGAAACGTTTTTTTTAAGAAGATGTGAAATTAATATCGTTTTTTTGTATCAATAGAGCGATTATTTATAGAATGATTATTATCTGAAGCTTTTGAAACAGGGTGTAAATATAACCAGCCATGTCATGTTCCCTATATGTATAGGATATACCCGTCGCCATCTACTATACCCATATCTCTAATAGTTCTCTCTACATCTACATCGTATACTTGCTTCAGAGAGAGAGAAGGATAGAGTTTTGCTCGACTTCACTTCGCGTCACGGCACCAGAAATTAGTCGCCACAAACGCTGCTGAAGAGGTTTAAGGCTGCTGAATCCCGGTTTATTTTTTTATCAAACACGAAATTTTACTGACCAACAAAATTTAAGACTATACTTCATTTATTTAAATTTTCAATGCACGCGCTAGTATCCACGGAGCTTAAAGTTTACAGCGGACGATAAGAATTTTCATTGAACGACACTAGCGTCCTCAAATGTATATGCTTTGATTCACAGTGAATTGCAATGATTTATATTCTTGGATGTGTCACCTTGGTTACATTTGAAATTCTAGGGAAATAATACCATGTGTTAAACACACAGCTCCACAACAATGACTATCACGTTGTTCTGAAACGACCGCAGATTTATCAGTAAACTACCCTTATTTAGTGTAAATAAAGAAAATCTTCTGAGGAAGTTCCTTTCGTCGAACGGTATGCCAGGCCTCTACAAATACGGACGAGCAAATGTAGGAACCTTGAAACGTCTAAATCCGCCAAAATCTCGAATTCGCCTTTCGTCACTCCTGTGGTCAGACGCAGACTGTGCCTAGACATAGAGAATACAGGGAGAATTCCCAATGAGCCGGTTTAACGACCACCAGATCTTAAATCTTATCTTTAAAAATTGTATGAGGAGGTCCAGTCGATACTTTTTCCCCATTTGTGTCTCAGGCCAACCTTGGTCAGACAAAGAGGAATAAAGGAAGCGGTAACCATAAAAATCTTTTACTTTTTGCATTATGAAATGTTTACAATTGCAGAAAAAACGAGATCCCAGCCTTAAAGCATTGTTCCAGCAAGGAACTTGCTTTCCACATCAGGAGCAATAAATAAAGCAACAAAAAGAGAGAAAGAGACGCATCAACTGCGACGTGGCAGTCAGCATTCAGCAATGAGCGGCAGCAGGAAGCGAACAACTCATACCCCAAACGTGGCGGTACTGCGCTAGTCCGTTTTAGGGTACGACCGGGTAATTAGTCGGGTAAACACGTGCTCGAGAGTGTTCGGTACACAGAACACGGTACACACGGCCCCATGAGTACACTCGAGCAACGAAAGACTCTTGCTCTCCTCACTCTATCTCACTCTCTCGCACATATACTCTCGTTTGTGTCTGACTGTTAACTGTTTTAACTCTGGTATATATTGGATGTATGGTTATACATCGATCCGACAGAAGGAACATTAATGCTAATTCAAATCATTATGCCTGACTTCCCCACGGCAGCTCTGTCAGACGTTTTCCGTTATTACATCGGATTTTGTTTTTAATTTTGTACAAATGTTTCTTTTTAAACACGCTTCATAATTTCAAGATACAGTGTAAACTCTATATAGCGACACTCAAGGGACAGTGCACAATGAGGCGTTATTGAGAGTTGACGTTAAAACGAGAGAAGAAATAATCTGTTCATATTTTTTACTACAATATGTATTTACTCCAAAGCGTCTTCCAACATCACTTATCTTTTCTCCCGCCTCTATTGCGTTCGTCAATACCTACTCGAAGATTTTCTTTTACTCGCCATGTTCACAGTTTGCAAGTTTGTGGGCAACTAAGAATATGATATTTTATCGATAAGCAGCTGAGCTAAACATATAAAAAGATATTTCCAACAAACAATAGAACGAATATCTTAGAATCTTCGGTACGCATGATGCCGACAACACAGCAACAAAATAGTAAACAAGTACTTTTTATTGTTTAATGATGACGTATTGTTGTCGTTATTTAGAGTGAGTGTGTCGTTATTTAGAGTGTATCGTCGTATGAGCAAGAAGGTAAACCAACTAGAGTTAAGTAATTTCGACGTTTTAAAGAGTTCGTTGTTATATCGAGTGACGTTAAATGGAGTTTACACTGTATTTGCAGCTCTGTGAATTACATTTATTTTAATACAACCACTGTGCTTTTTAATGACGCTCACACCTAAAAGACGAACTCATTTTAAACGACTTTCGACTTTCCCACAATTATTAACTGTTAGTCGATTTCTACTATTTCGTCAAAATCGCTGGTTCTCTAAGTAGAATGGATATCCGATCAGACATAAATATGGTTCTTTTTTGTGTTATTTTTGTTGATGCCATTAAATTAATTACGTATTTTATAACGAACAAAATATTAAACCTGTACATAACTGCTCAGAGACATGTAATTAGCAGACGTCAACATGAAGTTATAAAAAGATAACCGGTATTAATATAAAAGGTATTTTTTATTGAATTGCCATCATCTTTGACGATTGCAGTTAGGGTCTCCAATATCGGACCATTGTCAATTTCGGAACTGGTGTCGATATTTAGTTCTCAGCTCCAATATCGAGAAAAATCTATACAAACGTATTAAAATCTATATTAAGACCAAAATTTCTGATTGACAAATTAAACAGAACTATGCAAACTTTGAATCGGATCATTGAAATAATTTGATATGTTGAAAAATGTTGATGGAATTCCGGAATTGCGAAGTCTTGAAAATTCCGGGATGGAACCCCTATAATTGCAGTAGATTTACACATGAACAATAATTAAAACATGCCGTTCTTTGATTACTACTTGCCAATAGGGATATTTATAAATGATGATTTCATATTTGCACCAGTACAACAACATTAAAATTATAGGACTCTTGCTCAAGACTATAAATCTATTATGAATTAAGCTTTCAGCTCATATAACTAATTTCAATTATAAACCAATCTTAGGAACGGGATTGAGGCCTACACAGCAAATAAAAAAAAAATATGTTGGGGTTGCCACACAAAATTTTAAAACTCGCATATATTAAAGCACAAATTCCTAGAAAACTGCACAAAGTAAAAATTGTGGACTAATTTTTGACACAAAAAATCTTAAAAAGGTTCGTTGACTGGAGACACGCAATAAAAAGAAAGTAACATTTTATTTTTATATTTTACCGCTTCGATATCTTCGCTAAAACGGATTTTTTTTAGTCAAAAAGTGATTTTTATTGAAAATAAAAATCAAAAGAATGTATTTAAAAACACGAACGTTTTTTTATATTAACTCATCCGCCGCGATAGTGGAAGTCCCGACAGTGGCAATGTTTAAAAGCAATGTTGTAAATAACAAAATATTGACTATATATTTATTTTATCGTCGCTGGTTCTGTAATTTCTATGTGCAAAAAGTAAAATTTGCAGGAAAGGCCAAAAAGTGGTTATTTCAGCAATACATGGTAAGAACTTGCAATTTCAGAGGTATATTACTAATTCATACTTATCTTCACTATACATGTTTAATTAAGATGAAGTATTTTCTTAAAAAATATTTAACATTAATTTCGGATTTATTGGCACATAGGAGGAATTGTTTGATACAACTTTTCACATAAGAGTTATTTCCCCTTATTGGTTACTGTAAAATTATTCTGGAGATATAACTAGTGTATAGAGCTCTATTTCCCGAATCTTTTCATCTAAAAAACGTAAAATCTGCCAACTATGTACATAGGACCTATTACAGAACCAACGACGTTATGTTAAATAGAATGTTAGCTAAATATTAACTGTAAAAATTGTCCATAACAAACAAATAAAAATGGAAAAGGCCTCAAGAACAGCCGAAACTGAAGAAGTGTTTGTTGGTTTACCATCGACAATATTTTACGAGTCTTCAATCCCCAATTTCTAATCTGAGAGCTTCCAATAGTATAAATTGATTGTTTAGTTTATTAATTGCCTTACAAACAAACAGTATTTGCAAAACTGCAATATTTGAGATAATTGGACAAAACGATATGGAAAAAATTAAGTGATTCCAATAAATGTTTTCATAAATTATTAACACAATAACAAATATTTGTGCAGACTTACCCCGATAATTGAGTTTAGTTCCGTCATAGTAACCTGCTTCGCGCGCTCCACTGCCGAAGCGACTTGCTGCTGGTGTTCCTGAGATAAGAAGGGCAACACCTGCGCTATTATAGCGTTTAGTCGCTTAGCTATTTCAGTCTGAAACAAAACAATAACGAATTAATGAATACGTCACAAAGATAACATTAAAATTATTAAAGAGCGTTTCTACACTAATATAAAGAAGTAAAGTTGTTAAGTTAGGATGTAGGATTCAATCTCCGAAACTACTCATCCGATTTCATAAATTTTTTTCCGCAATATTTTGAACGGAATTCTTTAAAAAAACAATATTACGGGGTCGTATATACAAAGTGAGATAGTAATACAGTAATTCTACATCAGTTGCTATGACTTGTATATGTGATTTCTGATTGGTTAGATTAAAAAAATGACAGTGAAAGACGTAAAGTTTTTATGTATTTTTGAGGTAATTTGTGAATAATCCGCAAAGTTTATTTTTTGGAGCGTCAAGATTTAGCGTTTTTTTATGATTTAAAAAAAGTCAAAATTTGGACACATCGAGTTATCGTACTGGACCCAAAATGTTTTGTCTCCGCATTTCTTGAATAAATGTAATAGACGATATTATAATGTACATCTAGGGGCTAATATTCGACGAATTGCAGCCGTCAAACGAATCAAAATCGCGATACACACTGTATTGTTTGCCCTACACCCTATAAAATAGTGGTTTTTGTCTTCATTTCATTTGGAAAATTCAATTGAGACCTAAATCTAATATATAAGTCTATGCGTTTCGGTATGAATAAAGATTTCTATATAAGTTTCGTGTCTGCTTTGATGGTATTATAAAAACTTACAAGTTGTGGTTATATGCTTGCAGAATTTAAACCGACAAGTGGAATTCACATTTCCCGTACGTACAACGACTAGGAGAGCCAGGAGGATACATAAAGCTTTACCTATACCTGCTGTGGAAGTTCTACCTGTTCATGTAAAGCTCAAAGTGCAAAGTGACGATGACTCTCAAGCACAAAATGAGAAGATATGTTTGTCGACATACAAAAGGTTGACATAGAGTGCACAGGTCATATGTACAAGACGTGTGTGTGGTATCTTAGAAAGGAGCTAGATAATACGGTGGGTAGTAGCTCCTTTACGTCTACCTACGTTGTACCTACTACTTGTATAATTTACATCATCGTGAAAAAGTAATTTATGTAGTCCTAGCAAACGTTCTCTCACGGAGCAAAATATATTATGTTGTCCTATTAGCTGCTCACATTATTAAGTGATCAAGAATATTTGTCTATTTTATTTGGACCCTAAGGGCTCTTGTTAACGACCGTTTTAGTCAACGGGTAACGGGCCGACGCGAAACGGTTACCTTTGTACACGATCCGCATATACGTGAGCGCGTCCATTGTTATCGATATCAGTTCTATTTTATTTTTGTAATTTTCTAGTCTTGTCCCAACACTGGTCTATTATGAACAAGGCTAATAAATCCATATCAATATCAATTTTAAACTCCATATTGACAATGAGCAGCACAAGGTAGGTATAGGTAAAGGCGTGCGCGCACATCTGTCGTCGATAACAGATTTCTATGAAATGACATGGTCCACTGCATAGGACCGACCGCCGTCGCGCCGAGGGGCGACGTGCGGGTATCCGTTGAGTTTTATTGCCCGTCGCGTTAACAAACACCCACACTAACCTATTGAAAACTGCCGTCGGCCCGTCGCCCGTCATAAAAGTCGGGCCGTTATCCGTTGTCGTTTACAAGAGGCCTAAACAAAATTTTAAAAATCAAGCTATTGTTTGCTACAATCATATTCATTTTTTGAAGACTTGGATCTATTTTTCTCAAGAATCCTACTTCTTGACTAGGCTATTCAAAATAAATTTTATCGTTAAATCAGTGAATACCAAAAATGGAGAAATTCCTCTAACATAAATTTATATATTCATATCAGATGCAATAAAAAAAAGTAATATTTTACACGCACGGAAAATGGCGTGATTCTTTTGCACACTGCCGTACCTGCAGCTTCGACTTCTTATGTTTTCTTAGCCTAGAAGTGAGCTTCTTAGTTCTTACCATGTGTGTTGTGTACCTAGTACCAACCTAGCAGCTTTCTCTCATGTCGAAGGATTATGCTATGTCTGTGTGTGTGTTTGTGTGTAGTACACGCCTACACACATGCAAAGGTAGAGCTTTTGAAGTCAATAGACAGTGTTTACTTAACTTAACCCCACTTTTCCGACAACTTCACGTGTATTATATTTAGACTGCAGCGAACGGTTCTAAGAAGATATTAGATTTAAACAAAAAAAAAACCCTTTGCACTCCGGGAGTGCCGGCATAAGTGAAAACTTGAATATTAACGTCTTACGAACTTTCGATCAAAATGGTTTGTATCATAGATTGCATTTTTATGTACGATATTTCAACGCTAGATGTCTAACGTTGTATAAAAACCAGTGGGAGTATATGCCCAAGTAATTCAAGAATTACAAGGCGCGAAATTTTACGTCATATACCTCGGTGTTTTGTTTGAAAATCGGTGTATATATAATTATATTTAACGACACTTGGAGAATAATATAGTATAACTTAATTTACTTATTCTAAGAAAAAAATAACAGTTGAAAATAATGAAACACAGAAAGGAAAATATAATTTTAATAATTTCATGGTTCTCTATGTAATATGTTATTGTGTCATGCAAAAGTTAAACCTAACTAACATCTTCAGAACAAAAGAACAACAGATTTTTTTTCAAAATATTTCTGAAATTATGAGTTTAGAAAAAAAATTTCATAACTTTCTTGTAAAAACAGATAGAAAAATAAACCGTTATGAAAAGTACCCAATTATTATATAAAAACAACTTTATAACATATATGTGCCGACTTTAGCTCAAAGAATTTTTTACAAAACTTTCTTTAAAATAAAATAATAAAACATTATAAAAAGTACACCATTATTATATAAAAAACAACGATGGCATGTATCTCTTTTGCACATGCGCCGATTTTTCCCAAAAATTATACAAAACTCTTGTAAAAATAGATCGAATAATAAACAGTTATGAAAAGTATACCATTGTTATATACAAACAACTTTATAACTTATACCTCTTCTGCGCATGCGCCGACTTTCCCTCAAAAAACATTTTACAAAACTTTCTTGTAAAGTAGAATAATAAAACATTATAAAAAGTACACCATTATTATATAAAAAAATTGGATGTCTGTAAAGTCGGTTTACGGACGATAGTTTTACGTGATAACGTATTCCGCTCGAATATCATATTTAATAATACATTACTGCGCTCTCGCTTGCGCGCACAGGGTCAGGCGGAACGTTACACTTTTTCGTGCGTGCAGCTGGTGTTTCATCAATTTATAAGACGTTATCACGTCAAAAACTTAGTCCACCATCTTTAGAAGTCCGCCATATTGGATTTAGAGTGACGTCACTTTATTTTTCAAGTTATTCTCAGCAAGCCCTTTCATTTGATACCCATATTGTAGGAAAGCATAATAAAATTAGTCCGCCATCTTTAGAAGTCCGCCATATTGGATTTAGAGTGACGTCACTTTATTTTTCGAGTTATTCTCAGCAAGCCCTTTCATTTGATACCCATATTGTAGGAAAGCATAATAAAATAAGTCCGCCATCTTTAGAAGTCCGCCATATTGCATTTAAAGTGACGTTACTTTATTTTTCGAGTTATTCTCAGCAAGCCCTTTCATTTGATACCCATATTGTAGGAAAGCATAATAACATTAGTCCGCCATCTTTAGAAGTCCGCCATATTGGATTTAGAGTGACGTCACTTTATTTTTCGAGTTATTCTCAGCAAGCTCTTTCATTTGATACCCATATTGTAGGAAAGCATAATAAAATTAGTCCGCCATCTTTAGAAGTCCGCCATGTTGGATTTAGAGTGACGTCACTTCATTTTTCGAGTTATTCTCAGCAAGCCCTTTCATTTGATACCCATATTGTTGGAAAGCATAATAAAATTAGTCCGCCATCTTTAGAAGTCCGCCATATTGGATTTAGAGTGACGTCACTTCATTTTTCGAGTTATTTTCAGCAAGCCCTTTCATTTGATACCCATATTGTAGGAAAGCATAAAAAACTTAGTCCGCCTTCTTTAAAAGTCCGCCATATTGGTTTTAGACTGACGTCACTTTATTTTTCGAGTTAATCTCAGCAAGCCCTTTCATTTGATACCCATATTGTAGGAAAGCATAATAACATTAGTCCGCCATCTTTAGAAGTCCGCCATATTGGATTTAGAGTGACGTAACTTTATTTTTCGAGTTATTCTCAGCAAGCCCTTTCATTTGATACCCATATTGTTGGAAAGCATAATAAAATTAGTCCGCCATCTTTAGAAGTCCGCCATATTGGATTTAGAGTGACGTCACTTCATTTTTCGAGTTATTCTCAGCAAGCCCTTTCATTTGATACCCATATTGTTGGAAAGCATAATAAAATTAGTCCGCCATCTTTAGAAGTCCGCCATATTGGATTTAGAGTGACGTCACTTTATTTTTCGAGTTATTCTCAGTAAGCCCTTTCATTTGATACCCATATTGTAGGAAAGCATAATAAAATTAGTCCGCCATCTTTAGAAGTCCGCCATATTGGATTTATAGTGACGTAACTTTATTTTTCGAGTTATTCTCAGCAAGCCCTTTCATTTGATACCCATATTGTTGGAAAGCATAATGAAATTAGTCCACCATCTTTAGAAGTCCGCCATATTGGATTTAGAGTGACGTCACTTTATTTTTCGAGTTATTCTCAGCAAGCCCTTTCATTTGATACCCATATTGTAGGAAAGCATAATCAAATTAGTCCGCCATCTTTAGAAGTCCGCCATATTGGATTTAGAGTGACGTCACCGATTTTCCCCAAAAAATTTACAAAAATTTCTAGTAAAAATAGATAGAGTAAAAACCGTCTTAAAAACTATATTATTATTATATAAAACAACATTATAAGAGATATATTCTTTTACGCATGCGCCGATGTTCCCCAAAAACAATAGGCCACTTCATATTTGCATATCAAACATCCTCCCAAAATTTGGTTTCAATCCGCTCATCCTTGGTGTCGGAATGATAAGAAATGTCAAAAGTGACGTTTGCTTCTGTCAAAGTATTAAGTTCTAATAATTAGTTATTCAAATTGTTAACTTAGAAGGCGTTGCATTTCAGAAATATTCGAAACGGCATTCGTTTTTGAACAAATGCTATCTTTTAATTTCATTATTGTCATAAATAAAATTATCGACCAATTTTATTTTAAGACTGAACATACGCAATAATTATATTACCATGTTATACCGTGCAACAGAGAGAGATAACCGAAAGATGTTTGCTATCGGTTATATCAGATTGAATTTATTTCTATATAAATGTGTATAAAAAAACTGATTGGGCGAATTCTGTAGTACGAAATTTATGTAAAATTTTCTCCTCTTTCGTTTAAGACAGGTTTCGAACCGATCTGATTTAAATTGAGCGAGTTATAAGCGAAAAACTTCGTTTTTTCTAAATTGCTCCCCTCTGGAGCAAAAATTCAAAAATCGGGCGACGTTAGGATCTAAGTTACCCGGAGACAAATCGAACAAAAAAAAGTTTTTTAAAATCGGTTAAGTCGTTTGGGCTGTACGCTGGATACAAAAAGCGTGACTCACAGATTCACAGACAAAGCGAGTACATATAGGCGCTTTAGCTTACGCTATTCGCGCCTAAAAAGTGAGTACCTACTCTCATAGTATCTCGCTCACCCAGCTCTTACTTGACCTGACGCGAGCTTAACATTTTTTACCCATTACAAAAAAAGTGTACAACGCCGCTAAAGAAGTTTTCACTTCAAAAAATACGTGGACAAGTACTCACGTTAAAAAAATCAACTTTCGATAAAACCTTTCCTTTATTTAAACCTTTCAGCCGTGATTAGGCAATTTGTATGGGTGTTCTGCGTATTTGAGAACCAAAGCTCGTTTGACGGATATTGCGCATGCGTAATATTTCTAGCCTCTTAAAAAAGGATAAAATTTTGAACAAATTTGTTAATTCTAATTTTTATATTTTTTTTCAGACCATATATAAGAGTTCTATTCAGACGTTAATCAAAGATTTGAATTTTATATTTTATTTTGCATATTCCCGAAAAGGGTTACTTAGTTTTAATTGAATTATAATTATATGTCTGTTGAATTCGTTGTAAAATGATGAGGTATACATTATAATATAATTCTCCCATATTCTCATCCTGAATAATATAGCTTGCATTCAACAATTTATCAAATCTTTTTTAGTTCGGTCAAAACAGACAAAAAATAGTGCTAGGTTTACAATAATTCTCATAGAGCTGAAAATTGGTACAGGTCTTACGTACACTATTACAAATGAAATATCAAAAGTCCCCACCGATCCCACATCTACTAAAAAAATTATTCAAGTTCAACGGTTAAAAGTATCGGTTTTTTGCACTTTTCTTGTAAACGGTAAATGTTATCTAAAAATAGGTCAGACAAAAGTTGTAGATCATGCAATTGTCTACAAGAATTGTTATTATACTTTTTTTCCCTACGAATCACCATTCTTTTGAAATTGTGATTTCATACATCGAAAATACTAATATGCATATTACGTACGTATATAGACATTTTGGTCCCATATCTCAGGAATGGTGATTCGTAGGAAAAAAAATATAAGAACAGTTTTTGTAGAGAATTGTATGATCTACAGCTTTTGTCTGACCTATTTTTAGATAAAATTTATCGTTTACGGGAAAAGTGCAAAAAACCGATAGTTTTGACCTTTAACCTTGAATAAATTTTGAAGCAGATGTAGGATCGGTGGGGACTTTTGATATTTTGTATTAGTGTACTTAAGACATGTACCAATTTTCAGCTCCATGCGAATTATAGCAAATTGAAATGTCTATTTTGACTGGACTACTTTAGCAAAGTTTCTTCAACTTTTCCGAGGCGCGTGGAAAAATCAGTTGATCAATCAACGGTTTTCTAAATCTCCATTGTCGAGTACGAATGAGCACGAACAACAATCACGATATTGTATTGTTCAAAGAATACAATTCATATGGTCAAGAAGAAAATAACACAGATTATATTTCACTTTGTTATATTTTTCGAAACACACCAACCCCCCATAAGGAGTTGATAAATTGTTTACGTAGTTGAATATCGCGTGATGTTTGTCATAAAAAGAATAGAATATATTGTATGCTGTTTATAAACACGTACACACATACAGTGTGTCCTATATCGATATAATTGAAACAGGCGAAACACACTATTAATTGATTTCACCTAAATTAAGATCATACAATGACATTCACGCCTGAGCGGGCATCGATGACACGTCATGTTTTTATTTTATACTGTCCGCCTGCAATATACAATACGCGCCACGAATCTAAAAAGCTCGGAAGTTAGATGCAAATGCGGGCTTGCGCTTGTACAGTCTGTTGAAAAACTACAAACTCGCAACTCAACAAAAATAAAATAACAATAACAACTTGACAATAGCGTACTCGACTGTACTTTAAAGCAGGAAAGCGACAAGTGACAAAGGCAACGAGCGATCACGGCCAATCACCGACGAGCGCACGTTCCGTACAAGTAGCTGGAAGGTGGTGGGAGTATGAAAGGCTCTATAAAATGTGCCTTTGCGACGCTGTTTGTGACTAATTTCCGAACCTTTTAGATAATACGTCGCTCCACGCGAACTGAGTCGCTACCAAAACAGAAGACTGTTCATTCCCGGGTAATGTCGGGTAAATACGAAGTGATAGAACACATTGTATAAACGTGTATTTATGTAGGTATGAGTGGACTTACAAACATACATTATATTGTATAAGAAGGGTAGCTAGCGAGAGTTTATTTTTGTGGGATGCGGGCGGGTTTCACCCTCGAAGAGCCTCTAATACGGAGAAAAATCAGCAGAATCCCGCGTTCAGCATACAAGAGGAAAATTCTAGTTTTTTACACAAAAAAAAAGAATGTTTGTACGCGAGGTTCGTTCAAAAAGGATTTTTCATTATATATTTGCTCATTTCTTATATTTATCGGGAAAACTGTAATGTTCTTAAATAATCTTGTCTTAATATTGTTGTAGATTATATTACATTACTGTCTATTGAAGTAAAAATTAAATAAAACAATTTAAATCACTTAGGGAGCATCCATTTATTACGTGAGGCGATTTTTCGACCCCTCCCCCTTCCACCTTGGTGAGATGTCGTGAGATTTTGCTCGAGGAACTTTAAGTACGGTTTTAATGTTTGCCAATGATTCAATGGAGTGTCAGCTATAGGTAAAATAAGTTTGCATGAAGATTGACTCTATTCAATGAATAGAGTAACTGTGATCCATTGAAGTTAATGATGAGTATTTGGAAAGAATTCCGTGGCATTCTTTCCAAATACTCATCAGTAAAATAAGTTTATCATTGACAATGCCGATGTGTTGTGTTTACCAATGTTTTAAATCACAGAGAATATGTTCACAGGCCCTGAAGATGAAAAAAAATTTTTCGAAACGTTGGCCACTAGCGTAAAATAGGTAAACCTTATTTCTGATCCTCAACCAAACCTCCCTTCAACGTGATATTATATATTTTTCATTCTCGTCTGGCGACGTACTGTTTCAAGTTTATATAGTTTTAGTAGTGAATAAATCACTAAAGTGATCAAGCGTCACCCCAGAAATCAGTTCTCTATAATAATAAAACGACAATGTTTAGTCGATCCTAGTAAATGAAGGGTCTAAGAGTGCAGAATGGCTACTCGGACTCCAATGTTTGCACACACTGTTGACATTCTTTTATATTAATGTTTAGCTTATGTAAGTAGTTTTCTTTCTGCACGTCATGCCGTTATTCTATATACATTATATAATACCGACTGTTGGATAAATCCATATACTTCCAAGTATCATGATATTTTTCTCCAATAATAATCAAATAATAAAAAAGTCGGACCATTGCGTTTTCAACACCATCTATTTTCAATTGATTTTATTCGCATATTTTCAAGTTTTTAGTTCCTACTCCTCAAGCAGTATCTCCTCCTACGATGCTCAGCCAATAGACAAATATTTTTGACAACGTTTATCCTTAAATTATAATAACGTTTTTTCAGATTGGTCTATGATTAGGGTTGCCAGATGTGTTGGGGGAAAAACCGGACAACGTTAATAACCCAATAACCACGAAAATTGTTATTCCTACTCCATATTATAGTAGCAAACTCTTCCTACTTCCTTAGCTAGTGTTGCTTTGCTAGTAGATGAAATATTTGTGAAAATGAAACCAACTCCAAAATTTTATCTTCTTAAAATATTAATAAGAAGATAAAATTTTGGAGTTGGTTTCATTTAGACAAATATTTCAACTATGGATCTCCAAAAAATCTCGGCGGACATTGTCAAATCAAATTGCTAGTAGATGTTTTAGATGATGTTTTATTGTATTTATAGAATTTTGCAATCAATTATGCCTAAATAATTAATTATTTAACTTAAGCGGTCGGGCGGCATTGCCAGTAAAACCGGATAATCTATTGTCCGGTTTATCGAGATTTCTTTGACAGGACAGACGTAAAGAAAACCGGACATCTGGCAAACTTGCCACGAAGTGAGGAAGAAGAGTTGAAAATATGTGAGTTCTACTGTATTTTAACACCGCCCATTTTAGTAATCCATAAAACATGTATGGCGCTATTTTGCATAATCAATATTAAAATTAACAGTGCTATTATGTCTATCTCACTTTAACTGAAGTGATGTTAAATTTGTTAGAAACGGATAAAAAAGCCTTCGTATTCGTCAAGGTCAAAACTCATATGGCGAAACGACGCAACAATCCGCAAAGCGGCAAAAAAAAAGTCTCCGGTTAGACAACGCATCGAGTCGTGTCATTCTTGTGAGCATTCGAAAACACGAACATTTTTGGAAGCAGCATTTTGTCGCGTCGTGTCGCCATATAAGAATAGGCCTTAAATACAGTAGAACTCCTTTTGTCCGCCCACGGCTGGTCTCACACTCCGATTACTACCGTGCTCGAGCCGAACTGTACTGTGCAATGTTTTGGACTGCAGAGAACAATACAGTCATTTTTGAGTTCAGAGATTGTTTATTTTAATGTAAATCTGTATTTTCTGATAATCAAACCTTTTTGTGTTTCGACTATACCCCCAGTCACAAAGGTAACGGATTATATATTAATCTATACTTAAGTATTATACAGAGGTAAAGTTTGTAAGTTTGGATGTAAGAGGTAATCTCTGAAACTATTCATCCGATATCATTTTTTTTATACCAATATTTAAAATAGACCTTCAGGATGGACATAGGCTATAATCTTATTGCGTTAAAATTAAAGCGCTTTTCGTGGAAACCAATTTTGCAACGTAAGTCGACGAAAAAACGGTGGCAATCTACAAGTTCCAGGGACGCCGGACCGTGCCGCTAGTATATTTAATAAAAATTCGTTCAGATCAGGAATTGCAAGCATTTATCTTTCAAATGTTTAAGAGGCTCTGGCACGGTACAAAAAAACAATATAAATGAACAGTCCATAAAAAACGGTTTGGTATATATGATTTCATAATAAAAATCGATTAACATTCGGAATATGCGATTGGAATAACAAAACGATGTATAACAAGTATATTAGCTAATTATAGGTATGTATACTCGGCAGAGTATAGAGTAGACTACAGCGAGAGTGGGAAGGAGGAGGAGGGAGAAACTGGTAACACAATAATACAATTATTTGTACGGAGCATAGGCGTAGAGTATGGGGGGAACGATCGATGACTGGTAATGTTCGAGTAAGTTAAGCGTACAACACCTATGCATACAACACATACACAATTACACACACACTCGTAGTACTCGCGGTGTATTGTGTGTGCGGTCAAATTTGCGGTTTACCAACTGTGTAGTAAATTTAGTGACGTCATGTATAGCGGTTGGCAACATTGACGGGGTAACAGTGTGCAGTCACAGAAGAAGACTTACAGAAGTGTCAGTGGCCCATTATATATAACTATCCGTTACCCGCAGCTTCATACGCGATTGAGACGAAAATTACTGAAAATTGTATAAATGTGTCAAATGTAACTTGTTTAAAATTATACTTAAATTTTAAACAAGTTACATTTGACACATTTATACAATTTTCAGTAAAAATCAGTCGTTTTTTCAAGAAAAATAGTAATTTTAATACCCGTTGATGACATTTTTTATATTAATTTATTTTATACATAACAATACTGACAAAACAGGTAGCATTGATTCTCCGAAGATGGCATAAAGTTTGCCGAAACGACAGACAATAAAATGCAATAAAAAAGCCTTCAGTATTTGCTTAGTTCATTGATCCTATCGGGCTATGCCACCAGGATTCATCCTTTAATCTTCCAACATTTAAACAGGATCATCATCACTCTAAATTATTAGAGTTATTTTTCACAATAATATTTAAAATCAATTTTAAATCTGGCGCCAAAATACCACAGGGAAGTCATGAAATTATGTATAGATAAACGTTAACTAGCGACAAGTGTCACTTCTGTACTCGTTTTCTGTGATACAATATAATGTACTAAAGTGCGTCTGCACAGAGTACACAAGAGTTGAACGCGTGGCGTGGCGCTCTGTCTGTCTGTCTGTCTGGGTATATGCGGTAAACTTAACATTAACATATCTCGGTAATATGCAGGGACTGGGCCGCATCATTTATGTACGTATCTATTTATACGTTGATATGTTACCACAACGTATTATAGATGAACAGGACCGGACTATTAAAGTCAATGTCCACGCGCGAGATACGAAAAAATTCTGCACTTATTTTAAAATACGGATTTGTGAATTGGCCAATTCATAAATCCAACCACTTAGCGGTGGCTTGGGGAGGGTGCAATAGGTCAAAAATTTCTGCCTTCTTCAGAATTGATCTAAAAAATGTAAAAATAAGTATATTTTTATTTATATTTATATTTTTTAGATCAGTTCTGAAGAAGCTCCAAATCCGGACCGAAAAATTAATGTATTAATTATTTTTTTTTTTAATATATTTGTCTGTAAAATTGGTCGGTAATTTTATTTATTGAAGAATTCTAATCAGACGTTAATCAAAGATTTGAATATTATTTACAGCATTTAGATGTACACTTTTTCAACTTATCTCCCATAATATAAGATGGTCCTCCTTACCTCTACCCTCCATCATATATAAAGGTACAGTTGACTGTTGTAAGGAGTTCGGCGAGACAGAAACGCGTCTGGTTGAACATGATCGTTCGGCGGCACTCTATACCTGATTGTACCGGTCCTATACTAAACTACCGGCAGCCCAACAATGAGTAGTATTAGTAGATATATACAGAGAGAATACAACACACATACGTGTATCAATCAAACGCTATACCATGTTTGTAATATTATACAATTATTGTTGTTACCGAGGTCGCATATAAACATACGGATCGACACCACTTTATCGTTCCATTGCCAATTATACAATATGTGCACGCTACCAACTGCAAAAAAATGTATGGAGAACGCAGTGGCAGGACTGACTACTGTTGGATTTTTAAAAGAAGACCGGTCTATGGAATGTAGTCCTATGACCTTATTGCAGAAGAGCGCACATGTATTTTATATTAGTAAAAGGTAATGATCCTGGAACCGCTTCTATGCAATAAGGGAGTCCAGTCGACCAAACGTATCACAATTGTCGTATCGCGATAATTGTACTATTGCCATAGCCGTACAACTATACAGCGACACTTGCTAACAGTACAAAAAAATCATACACCAGAGTCCAGACAGTACATAGGTGTGCGTTCACGAACCAAGTTGAGGGGTGTTGTCTGAATATCATCAAAATGGAAAGTAAAAAAGGGAAAAACAGTTAGAAGTGGCGCTAGGGAGGTCATAGCGAATGTAATTAAAATGTGCGAGTTAGAGGCTCAAAATAATGCCTTAAAATTTAAAGCTATACATTGTTTGCATGCCTTGCTATGCGCCGCCTATGAATTCCGATAATTTGGGAACACATCAGCGACTTCTTGCTCTTTCCCCACCGGTCTTCTTTCGCCGATCGCACAGTAAAAACACCGGCTTCGAGAGCCGTCGCGCCAGGTTACAAATAAATGAATGTACAGCGTACAGTACTCGACGAAAGTGTGTCTCTGTATTTAAGTATTAATTTGTATAGTATTAGTGTGATTAATTAAAAAGTCGACTGTAATTATATATTTATTGACATGGGTCAGTCTACCTCCGGCTGAATCTATTTGAACTCGCTGGGCAAATTATTTGGCTATTATAAACAGGTCCGGCCCGACTTCGCTCGAATTTGTAGATTGCCACCGTTCGTCGACTTACGTTAAATTGATATCCACGAAAAGCGCTTAAGAGTATTCGTCCCTGCAAATACCCCCTACACCCTTCATCTCAAATCTTTTCCCCTCGCCTAAAAACGGTTCGCGCTCTCCCGACGCTATTTTTAAAGCTAGAGGGTTCTGGTAAACGCCAAATGAAAGACAAAGAATCAGACTACAGATCCTTCAGGCGAATTTTTTGGAAAAAAATTTTTGAAAAAACTTATAACCTTTTGAAAAAAATAATAAGTTATGTAATATTTCACACGTAGGCGAATCTGTTTTTCAAAAAATTCGCCTGAAGGATCTGTAGTCTGATTCTTTGTCTTTCATTTGGCGTTTACCAGAACCCTCTAGCTTTAAAAATAGCGTCGGGAGAGCGCGAACCGTTTTTAGGCGAGGGGAAAAGATTTGAGATGAAGGGTGCAGGGGGTATTTGCAGGGACGAATACTCTTAACATAAAAACGGGTATAGTCACAAAGTGCAGTCCTTCGAGTGTCGCTATATAGAGTTAACACTGTATATATCAGGGGTGGGCAAATCTTTTTGATCGTCGGGCCACATTTTTGATGAAAATTTGACCGTGGACCAAACATTTGGAGAGAAAAAAAAGGTCCTTTCATTTCCGTAACAAAAAGGTCTTTTTTCGTCTGTTGTGGCCCTTGCTATTTACTATTTTTCTCAAAATTTTTTTATGCGCCAAATTATATTGGCACACTATTTTCGCTCTTAATAATCATTTATAAAATGCTTTTCACGAACCGGATAAAATTCTACTGCGGGCCGCCATTTGCCCAGGCCTGGTTTATATGTATATAAAAAGTACAGTTTTGCACCCGGGTGAAACCGGGCCGGACCGCTAGTAATAATAATAATGCATTATGACTAGCATAGATTAATTATCTGCAAATATTTATACGCTTAATTGAAAGCATTAAAATTTTAATAATTCAAAATTTAATCATTAATATATAACACTCTATGCGCGTTCCAACAAAATCATTGCGCAAACTGTAACGGATGAATAAACAATGGAGGTGGCGCGGTGTGAAGTTGGTGTTCGAGAGTCATGTGAAACTGTGATTAAAATTATATCATCGCAAAATCATCATCGTCAGTTCATCATGCGCATATATTATACATACATAGGTACATACTTTACATACAGGCAGTTCATACGACTCACTACTCACCTCGATATTGTCAAAAGAGAACTCGGTTCACAACTATCTAGTGTCCCTACTCCAATCCCTTCCGAGTTCCGTAAGGGCACTTTCAAATATTACACTACCCAACCATCATATCTACAGTATGTAAACACGTATGTTGCAAAATTAGCATTGGGAAAAAATACTTGGATCAGAGTTAGCCATGACTGCATTAATTGTTATTTCTATTGAATTAACGTGGTAATCTTGAGGATTTCTATTTTATTTTTATTTTACTGGGCTTTTTTAATAATAAAAATCTCTTATAAATCATTATTTTAATTTTTTTGTACAAAAATAAAACAAAAAAACAACTCCATCTGTTTGGAAACATTTCATTCAAAAATTGTCTGACTGGTATGACGTATGCGCGTTGGTAAATCAGTGACCCAATGTCTTTAGGTTCAACACGAATAGGCGCAATGCTACGTGACTCCTGAGCATGCATGATTACAGTTCATACCTCTGCAGTCTGCACACTTGTCTAGTCTCGCTCCTTTGAACGACTCCCTCTGAGCGACTCTTTTTAGTGAGCGGAGCGCACGGAGCCAGCTCCCAATAAAGAGTCATGTGGACACATCACTAATATGGGATATATTTTTGACGTGATAACGTCTTATAAATTGATGAATCACCAATCTTATAAATTGATAAAACACCGGCTGCATGTACGAAAAAGTGTAACGGTCGTAACGTTCCTAACGTAACGTTCCTAACGCGTAACGTTCCGCCTGACCCTGTGCGTGCTTTTTGCTAATTTCTCGCTCAATTTAAATCAGATCGGTTTGAAACCAGTCTTAAACGAAAGAGGAGAACATTTTACATAGATTTCGTATAACAGAATTTGCCTAAACAGTTTTTTATACAAATTTATATAGAAAAATTGCTGTATAAATGCAATGCTGTCTAATGCATGGCGCGACGCGGTCGGTTGTCTTTGTTTGCCGTACATAGAAATTAGAAAATAACGTATGTCTTGTCTTAACATGAAAACGGCTGCATTTCTAATGTTTAATTCAATTTTTTGACATTAGTATTTTGTGAAATGCAACGCCTTCTAAGTTAAGTATTGGAATAACTAATTATTATTAGAACATAATACTTTGACAGTTGCAAACGTCACTTTTGACATTTCTTATCATTCCGACACCAAGGATAAGCGGATTGAAACCAAATTTTGGGAGGTTTAGGTTATGTATTACGGAATACGTTATCACGTAAAACTATCGTCCGTAAACCGACTTTACAGACAACCAATTTTTTTTTTAGTTTATTTTATTTATAAGTAATCTTGTTTAAACAAGCTATGGCTAATTATAGGTATCAGTGTAGAAGCCAAAAACTTGTATATAAAAAAATATTTAGATGGAAGAATGGTGTTTCCAAAACTGAGCACACCTCCGCCATCTCCGATCTGAATTGCACTTTGGCCAAGGGTTGTACTGAACCGGATAAACTATGTGTATAGACGTAATTAGGTAGCGCATATTCATATTGCAAGTACACCTGTATACATTATACAATATGTAATGAATTATACATATACATATGTGTGCGAATTATGTGTATGTACAAAATACTGTACAGTTCACACACCCACACGTGCGGCCGGGGTGCCCTCGTTCTAATCACCGACCGAATAATAATCCGGTAGTCCGCAACTATACGGGGTGTTGGTCCATCTACGTACCTAGTAACAGGTGTTGGTACATGGCACGGTTTAATATAGCGTTAACGTATAATTTCATGTATTTGTTTTAATCCCGAGCGTGTGTCGTTTGTCATTTCTCTACCGCTATTTTTTTTAATGTGCCGGAAGTTTAACGGCTTAATGAAAGTTCTAAAGTCACGCATTTTTGTAGGCATAAAGAGCAGCTTTTTATAGGATGGTGTGAAAAAATATCTTTTGCACTGCATCTATTTCCCCTCAATAAAATATTTTCTTTTCATGCATACAAAAATGCGTGACTATAAGATTTTTATTTAGTCATTAAACCTCCAGCACATAAAAAAAATGGTTGTCTGTAAAGTCGGTTTACGGACGATAGTTTTACGTGATAACGTATTCCGTAATACATAACCTAAATTTTAGTAGCTGTCAAACTTGGGCCGAAGTATACTGCGCTCTCGCTTGCACGCACAGGGTCAGGCGGAACGTTAGAAACGTTACACTTTTTCGTGCGTGCAGCTGGTGTTTCATCAATTTATAAGACGTTATCACGTCAAAAAAAACTTTTAGATGCCTTAAAAAAGTTGACGGTGTTCGGGGAAAGGAGGATGATAACCCTTCGTTTAGGGAAAAATAAAAAATGTGGTGTATACTATTCTTCTTCATACCTTGGGCGAAAGTACGCTTATTAATTACATTAATTAATTAATTAATTACATAAAAACACAGATAAATACGGAGCAAGCAGCTTTAAGGCTGTACGTAAAAACACAAATGACAGCTGTTCGCGACTATTAGCTAAAATGTAATAGGGTTGCTATGGAAACGACACCTAAACAACAGTTTTTTTCGTTACTGCCGCCCGAACGTACGTCCTTCCCGCATCAGTGCCTGTAATCCCACCAATAAGTAAATGTCAGACTTTCTGCCTTACAATTGATGCCGAAAGTATGTACTTTCGATCGAGGTATGAAGAAAAAAGTGTTATTGATACAACGTATTTTGGTTTAATACATCAATTGCTATCTAGTTATTTTACGAAAAAAAAATCTACCATTGACCTCTTTTCCTTGCGACCGCACAAACATTTTATACACAATTGAGAATTCTCTTTCTCTCTCTCTACAGATATTACGTTATATATACAATAATATTGGACGACAGAGAAAGCCGTTTATCGGTCGATCTGTAGCGCACGGGGACCGGCGGCGGCGGGCTGCCGTCCCCGACATCTGAACGCGACGCGCGTACCCTTTACCGCCGTCGGCCCTTCATCGTCGAGCAGTCGTGCCCCCCTCTGTTTCGGCACCGCATTATAACACGCTCTGTTCGTATAACCGCGAAACCGGTCATCGATGGTCAGTTCTATAGCGTATATGAGTGGTCTGACCATTTTGTGTTCTCCCCACTGTTATCTGAATCTCTCTCTACCTGCTTGCCGCCCGCCTGAATGCCACCACTGTGTCTGTATACAGGTTGTACAAATACAATTATTATATTATACTATAGCGGCCCGGTTCGGCTTCGCCCGAATTTTCGGATTGTTACCATTTGTTCGCTGGTTTACGTTGCAAAATTGGTCTCCACGAAAAGCGCTTTTATTTTAACGCGTTAGTCCATCGTGACGAAACATTTTAAATATTGGTGGCAAATTTTTGAAATCGAATGTGTAATCTCGGAGATTACCTCCTACATCCAAATTTACTAACTTTACGTATTTATAATATTAGTATAGACAACGTTTAAAAGCGTGGGACACTCGATGAATTAAATGAACTATAGTTGATGTCGCTATTTGGTACTAAAACAGTTTTGTTTGTTTGTTAGTTCAGAATAAAAAATAAAGGATTATTTTTAAGAACGCAGTCAGGGATGGAGAACCAGAGTTAAAAAGACAATGTGAGAAAATTACGTAACCGAGCGGGATGGCGTAGTGGTGAGAGCACTAGACTCGCATTCGGGAGGTACCGCGTTCGAATCCCGGCGAGAGCAGATGTGGCTGGGAGTTTTCCTGCTGCCTCTCGCCGAGAAACGGTACTTCCTGTACCGGCCATCTTGTTGAGGTTTTCCATGGTTTCCCTCAATCATTCCAGATAAATATCGAGATGGTTCCTTATTCAAAGCCATGGCCGATTACCTGTCAAACTCCTGTGTTCAAAATTTGCCTACCTTATACTAATGTCCTAAAATTCTTTCATTCGCCTGTTGCTATTAATTAGTTAAAATTAATAAATGTCGAAAATAACGGGAAGTGTGATAGATGGAAAATAGTAATGGTGCGAATGGCGTCTGTTTTGACATAAAGTCGAGTTGCTTGCTTGCTTCAGTTATACCTATGAAATATCAACAGTGAATCCGATCAACGACGTCGTATTAATTTGATTCAGGCACCGTTATCTCAATGAAAAAATTACGAAAAAAAAAGATTTAAACCATGGGGAAGGAAGAAAGTCATATGCCTAAATAAAATTTAAAAATGTCTGATTTTCAGGATACTTTGTTGGGTAGTAGTCCAAATTTAACAAAAACTTTTTTGATGGCTTTTCCTGCTTTTTAGCAATGTAGAATAAAGAAGGATTATTTTTAAGGACGCAGTCAGGGGAGGAGAATCAGAGCTTGATAAAATTTCGTCTATTTATCCGCGTTTGCAATTTTTATATTGTCCCTTCTAATAAAAATGTCGGCCTATGTCCCTGAGTTTAGGAACAAACCTTCTTCTAACACTTCATCAACCTTATAACTCATAAGCCGCCACTGATAACAGCCGTACGTATCATAACAATATTATCTATGTAATTAGCGAATTAATGAATATCTGTTATAGACTGTAGCAATTACCCAGTGAAACATGTAATGGCATTGTTATTTTATTCGATCGCCTGTGTAAATAAACAATCACATTATCACACTCTACTATATGATGACCAGTCACCATTGTCCATTTTACAAAACGGTTGTTGTGACACACAAAATAATATTATATAGACTGATTGGGGACGAAGCCAACAGAGTTGGGTCGAGAGAAGGATGAGGTGACAGTGAGGTGGTGGCGTTATACATAATACGAGGGACGCAATCATTGATGTATGATCTACGACCACGAAACGAAATGGCTTATGGATGGACTAGATCAGGGCTGTCAGACTGAATTTTCTAAAAGGTCATATATAAGATTTAGGGTGTGTTAGCGGGCCAGACTCTTTATTTAGTTTAAATCAATTTTCATATAAAGGTAATAAAAAGGGTAAATTATCCTGAGCTGGAGGATCCGGCAATTAAAAGAATACGTAGCGGCATCGAATGCCGTCTAAAATCCTCATTGGATAGATTCTGGTTGCGGGCCGGATGCGTTAACACGATTCATGTCACTATTATCAGAAATGTTTTTATTAACCACAAAAAGAGTTTCTTATTGACATAAACGAGTTCTGTCATTTGTGGAATATTTTTTGAAAAGTGCGACTTTCATTATTTTTTATTACAAAACTTCTTTCACTAAGCGTGGTATTGATTTGAGTGTGTTAATTTGTCTCTTCGTTTTAATGAGGGGCAGAGCACAATATATTTTTCATCGCGATGTGCAGTACGAATTATGACAGGTAAAATCGATTGAGGAGAAAGCCATATAACTACAAAACTTAAAATGAATTTTTGTGGCGGTGAACACAGAGTGTCGAACGCTCACTTTGTACAGGGCAGCAAAAACTAGCGCTGGCCCTCTTTATGAAAAAAAATATTATATTCATGATGTGATCGGAATCTTACTTTCCCGGGCCGGAATAGTTGATGGATGTTCGAATATGGGATCACCTACGCATTTGGTGTATCATTAATGTCATAAACGACCGCATAACAATAATTCTAAATGTTTACCGTTACCCTGTACACAAATGCATCTCTTGTCTCGAATAACGTTGTGTGCAGTACACCGTGTTATGTAATAATTATATTATCTGTACCGCGTAGAACGTTACCCATACCTTGCCACGTGTGGACTACGCGCCCTCAGGTAGGTACACTCTATTATAGTAGGTACTACCACCCTGTCTTCTACCATTTCTGCATACCTGCGGTCACGCTGCAAAATCGTCTATGTCGAATTTGTGCTTACATTTCAGTGATTTATTTTATATGTCAAGATCACCGATGTCTACCGCTATCTGGATGGAATTGTCACTGCGGGCTTCGCTGCGCGGTCACCAGCTGGATTTTAAAATTAGAACTGTAGCTATTCTTCGTGATAGCAAGAACCAATCAGAAAACAGTATATAATATCGGTTGAGCGATATATCGTTGCAACCCTATATACAAGCCATAGGTCGTCATTTTCACAAAATTTACAAAGTCAAGCATTACATAAAACATTTCAAGAGCAGGTCAATTCCATATTAGAAGCCATAAACTCTTTAACGGTATAAAATACATTTTCAATAAATAATGACTTTATTTTTTTTTTTATTAGAACTATTGTTTTCATTTCTCAGATTTAAAAGCAACTTATTATAGTGCTGTTTGTTTTCAATGCAACGATAAAAGGAGAATCGATTAATTAAATGAACCGGATGATTAAACAGTCATTAATAATATTAATACACCTATTGTTGTATCTAGGTATACCTATATTGTTGTAATGAAGAATTCATAAAACACATGTATAAATGTAAAATAATACTAAAAGTTAAATTTTTATATTTTAGTTGGTAAGAATTGGTTTTTTGTACTTTTATTTCGGTTCATGTAATCTGCTAATTATTGTACTTATATTGTGCATATTTCTATGATCCTTAGCTCCTCAGGATGCTAACAAACGTTAGCGAAACGTCGACGATACTATAAAAATAAAAATTCTATAACTCTAAATTGGCTATTTCACCCGTTAATTTTTCTCCTTATCAAGATCATAGCCGTCATCGTATCAACATTAATAATATTTTATCGAAAACTTGACATAAGCGGTTTTGCCTCGTGGTCATAGATATAGGATACATGTTTAACTATACCTATTAATGTAAGTGAGAGGGCGCGGAGGGGAAACACAAATGTGGTGTATTTGACACGTTCTATTGATAGATGAACGAATCAAAGCATCTGCACTTAACCCTTTAAAAACAGTACATGAATAAATCTGTTCACCCTAAGTTATTAATTATTATTATTATTATATTTCAGGTCAATCGAAGTACAGTACTTCCAAAATAATTTTGGACATGGTAATGATTACATATAAATATGGGTGCCGCTTAAGAGTGTCAATGAATCGAAATTAAATGTTTTTGAAAAATGTTGTAAACAAAATGGAGTAAAAATAAGAACATGAAGTAGTTTTCCAATAACTATAAACGGTGCTTAGTAAATAAAAATAAGAAGAATTGTTACTGTTAAACTACAAAAATTAACTTTATGCGATAAAATGTCAAGAGGCAGAAAAAGAAGTATCTACATTAAAAAATCATGAGTTCATGACTTAAAACTTCTGGCTATCGATAGAATACAATAGAAACAAGTAGTCTTTAACATTTTGTAAAAGATGTGGAACTTCATGGTGACGTTATTAATAAATTTGTCATCTACAAATTTCAATCATTTAAAAATCATCTAGGTTTAGTATTTAATCACACTTTCAATGCACTAGTATTTTTATTAAGAAATTAAACAACAATTGACATTTTCACCAGTTTTCATATTAGAACCTGCGACGCGCAGCGATTCAAATTAAAAACGTAACCGCATTACGCCAACAGCACTTCATTATAGCGACAACAGTAGTCAGTTGTTTGGAACAACGATTTTCTTATACATCCGTACTTCCACCATAAACTTACTGTACTTCCACCATGTATCCAAATTTAGTCACTTTATTTGGGATTTTTATTTTTTTTTTCAAAATAAAATATAGCCTATATCACTCAAGGATGGTGTAGCTTTTTTAGTTGAAGAATTTTTAGAATCGGTTCAGTAGGTCCAGAGATTACTCCTTCCAAACTATTAATATTTATTCATTGTATAAATAGTCATCTAGACTCTTCATTTAATTTAGTAATGATATCTAAATACTCAGCAAATTTATATCAGGCCCGCGGGCCGCAATTTGCTCAGGCCTAGTCTAAATAATAATAAATATAATTAGGTAGTACTAGGCTCAATCTGCTCTGGTTGTTGGTGTACTTAAAAAAAGGACACAGTCTGCACTCTACAGGTATAATCAATACGCTACGGCAAAAATTGTATGAGCCAGACCAGACAGTTGCTATATATTATGATCACATAGACATAGATGAGTATACCCTACTGCAAAAGCTATACAGATGACAAGTCTAAAGTGTGAACTAAAAATACGGCCCCAGTATCTATATGACGATAACGAAACAACCGGTATATTATGCAGGAGATATTTATTTAATTGTAACAACTAGTTTGCAAAACAATGTCGATCGATTTGTTAGTTTCAGCTGCATTCGACATCGCTTAGTTAAATGTTTCACATTACATAACAAATTGTTATATCTGTAGCTACAAAACAAAATGATCCATTTTAATTTTCTTTTTTGACGTGATAACGTCTTATAAATTGATGAAAACACCAGCTGCACGCACGAAAAAGTGTAACGCCGTAACGTTCCGCCTGACCCTGTGCGTGCAAGCGAGAGCGCATTATAAGCGATAGAGAAGCACGATCGGCGTCGGCTTGTACGCATTTCACTCTTTTCGCGTGACGTCAGAGAGTAGTGTGCGTTCAACATGTTTTTCGGCTGTTCCAGCGAAAGCTACATCTGACAGATGGCCTTTGTTTTATAAACCGTGGAAATTAAGACTTAAAATCAAGATATCTAACAAAAATGTCATAAATTATCGAATTTTTAAAGCAATTTTTCAGATAATACTTACATCGTTATTTGTTCGTTTTTGCACGGATATTTTTTGTGTCATATAATTATTACCGATTCATCCAAGCCAAAGTATAACTGAACGCACGATAATGGCATGTATCAAAAACAAATCTTCATAACAGCAGATAAATTATACGGTTTGTTAACAAATATATAATATATATTATATATACATTCTTTTAAATGTCTTTTATAATTGCTTAAAAATATGTATTTTGCTTTGGTTGATCAAATTATTAGTCGGTAAAAATATAGTTTGACAGCTACTAAAATTTAGGTTATGTATTATTTAAATATGATATTCGAGCGAAATACGTTATCACGTAAAACTATCGTCCGTAAACCGACTTTACAGACAACCAAATTTTTTTACGGATACCTTCACTAAGTCGACTTCCTCTAAGACAACCGTCTTGCTTAATTGCTCACAGATCTTTCACCCAACAAAAAGAAATAAGAAGGGCAATTTATGATCAAAAACATCTACATCCCTCTTCACAATACGACTCACTCCTCGAGTGGACATATTTTGGTGACCGTTTGAAACTTGAGACCGTGACGGAAAATAACGACATCTCGAAATGATCCTAAATAAATGAATCCTTCTTCGAAATATTATCTCTAAGATTTTTGGAACAATGTTCTCTCATAATTTAGCAACAGCATATATCGAGACCAATCTCACTTTCGCTCGATCTAATCGCATCGATGCGTTTGTTTCGTATTCGCGCGCCTGCGCGTCGAGACTGCAGTCTAGTGTCCGACCGAAACTAGTTTTTACGGCCGAAACCTCCCAAATGTAGTTTCGGTTTCGGCCGGATGGGCAGCCGAAACCAGTTTTTTTTTCCGAAACCGAAATTTCGATCGGACACTACTGCAGTCCCATCGGAATGCATGACACTGACTAGCCGCGAGGCTATCACTGAGTGTGTTCAGTGTTTTCGACAATCGCGCGTTCGTAATACATCAGTTTTGTAATTTCTACATATAATACACTCTGTATCTGACGATCTACAAGTCGCACAATGATAAATATTATATGTGTGTGCTGGTCCTTACTTATTATCGGAAATTTGACCTAAGTCTTTGTTCCTTGTGGTCAGAGATAATATATTATAGAGAGCGTGCAGTTGTTAAGCGCGGTCGTCTGTTGGGATGCGCTTTTATTAACAATAATGATTTATATTAACTACAGAGCATTGTTGTTTAATAATGAACAGACATGTGTACATACATGTGTTTTACATTACCTTGCACATGTATGACAATGCACCTACATAATCGGGTAAATAGGCCGATCACTCTAACCGAAGTAAATTATCTTTCAGTGAACGTTCAATATTTTTTTTAGGCCAAATTTCGGGCTGAACAAGTTCTCAACTATTCCGGACATACATTTAGGACGTTTTCATATTTTTATTTTTTTTTGTGACTGTCATAGTCCTAATAAATTATTAGTCAGAGTGCCCGTCGGCAAAAATTTTATTGATACATACTCTCCCCAAACTTTGTATATGGTTTCATTAGGCCTAGTCTGACACCTATTTCCTCTATGACTTTTCTTGATTTTGGGGCGTTTTCTCTCTAAACTTTCCGAAAGATGTCGTTTTGACGACATGTAAAAATTTATAGATACTGTTTGATTTTTTAATTGGATAGCTTAAAAACTTCAACCAGAACGCTAAATTAATGTTCTCTGACAAATAACATGAACCATTTAAAATGTCTGACACCTCGAATATGGTCGACATATTCTAGGTGTCAGACATTTAAAACGAATCATATTATTTGTCAGAGAACATTATTTTAGCGTTTTGGTTGAAGTGTTTAAGCTATCAAATTAAAAAAACAAACAGTACCTATAAATTTGTACATGTCGTCAAAACGACAATTTTCGGAAAGTTTAGAGAGAAAACGCCCCAAAATCAAGAAAAGTCATAGAGGAAATAGGTGTCAGACTAGGCCTAATGAAGCTATATACAAAGTTTGGGGAGAGTATGTATCAATAAAATTTTTGCCGACGGGCACTCTGACTAATAGTTCCGATTTCAATAGTGAAATGGTTACACACAAAAATTCAAATTAGAAGTTTGTGGAAACCCTGTTTCTATCAGTCAAAACCTACTCTGAGTATGGCCGATATTAAACCTTGATAAAAACATTTCCCATCATGTACGACTTTTACGATAATAACTATAACAGCGTACACAATTGCTCAAGCACTCTATTTGATTACACCAAACTATTGTTTTCATTCGTCATTACAATCAATCAATATTTATTGTTATATATTATGTACCTACATAAATAACTACCGTTATATTATTACAACTGTACACACATCAATATCATAACATATTGACGCGAATTAAATATAAAAACCATGGAACTTATTCGACTAACAGCAGTGAAAATAGGGTATATGCATGTAACTTATATTTAATGTTATTTTTTTTAATCTTTATTGCAATTGATTAAATTCTAAATAGTTTTTTCTGTTTAAATTTTTGCTAAATAATAAATATTAATTAAACAAAAATGCAATAAATACGCGCGAAATATGAAATATCGAAACGCAATGCTATTGATTCTTCCGTAGTATGACGTCAAAAAACACGTAAACATATGGTTGCCATAGAATTATTGCCTCTTTTTGCGTCACAGAACTCCCGCGCAAAAATGTCGCGTTTAAATGATCAAAATAGCTTGCCCAAAAAGAATATTTATTTTTTAGTTCGATAAGAATGTTTTAATGAATGATTTTATGTGTTTGATAACTTTTAATATGAAAATAATTGATTTTAAATATTTTCAAAAATTGTGCATATACCCTATTCTTGGTATGAGAATAGTGGCATATAATCCGTGAACTTTCTGGAAGCTAATTTGTACTTTACAATGTAGTGTAATCAGTGTAAAGAACGGAAATGACGTTTCGCGTCACCAAGTCCAGTCGTTTTTAGGGTTAATCAACCCCTAAATATGCACTAGTTTAATGTTGAAAATGTCAACTCATTTTGGCAAGACTGACATTTTTTATTTTCAAAATATTTTCGAAACTACAAAGTTCGGAAAAAATATTTTCTATAAAACTTTCTTGTAAAAATAAACAGAATGATAAACCTTTATGAAAAGTATGCCATCATTATATAAAAAAACAACGTTATAGCATATATCACTTCTGTGCGTGCGACGATTTTCCCCAAAAACAATGGGGCTCTTCTATATTAGAGTATCAAACATTTTCCCAAATATTTAGTTTCAATTCGCTCATCCGATTGACCTGTATCGTATTCACAGACAGACTGACTAATAAAATATAATATAATTTTTAGATTCGGGGGACATCAAATGAAAAAAATATAACAAAATTTTGAATTTTGACCTAAATTAGTACCATTCCGAATGGTAAAATTCTTGATATGGTTGAGTCCAAAAAATATACCTCAATAGATTTCGATAGTAAATTTCGAGTTGAACAAAAAACTATTTAAAATTTGTTTAGCAAGTAAGATAAAAGAATTATTCACTATTACCATTATAGGTGAAAGCACTGCATACCAAATTTGCACCCGGATGAATCCGGACCGGGCCGCTAGTATTTATATAAATACGGTGAATACAAATTAAATCGCTTGTTTGCTCTTCAAACCGAACTAATGCATTAAAATTGTTTTGGATACAGTCCAACAGTATCGGTCAAGTGGACCGACCGAGGGCTGGGTTACACTGTCAAGTTAAGGTCGGACGAGCGCGCGTTAAAAATGGTCACGATTTTCAAATTAATCGCTGGCGGTTTTTTTTCTCCTGCCAAATCGGCTTTTTCTTTCCGATTTGTTTGGATTAATGTTTACGGTCTGACGAACTGCTCGCTTGTAAGCTCCTCCCCTTCCCCCCGCTCCCCGTTCGTTGCGGCTTTGTCAATACCTATCAATACTATACTATTCTCGAAGGATAACGTGGCGTACAAACAAATTAAGGATAGATAGATTGCTCTTCTGGCTTGTACGAACAAAGTTCCGGTAGAAAGAGACAGGGACAAATGACTCAATAGTTTCGTCTTCGTCACGCTCATTAGGTCATGCCATGTAAAAGTTGAAAAAAGAAAAAAATTGTAGTTTTTAGTGAAGATTTATTTGTTTAAAATGCTTTCTACGTAAAAACATATTTAAATGGCGTCAGTTTTTTCGCGTCTTAGTTTTCAAAGTCAAAGTTTGATATTTAGTCGAGTCACTTTATAGGATTTCACCTCGAACTAAAACGGAAAAGGCTGAATGTTTTTACAAAGCTTCATTTTAGCATTCTTAATGTTGTCTCAAAAGTTTCATAAAGTCACGTGGGAGCGTTCTTAGATATTCAAGGTCAAAGGTTGCGAAAATCAGTTTTTTTGGAAATATCTCGCTTCCTTTGCCTCAAATCGTATTTGCATTTATTACAAAAGTTAGCTAGTATAAAAATCTCTACGAATTTCATCTTAACCAATTTTTTATACGTTTAACCGTTTTTGAGATAGCCATACATGCCATAGACGAAATTTGTAGCTAATTTTATACTCTACAACTTTTATAATAGATGCAAATACGATTTGAGGCAAAGGAAACGAGATAATTCCAAAAAACTGATTTTCGCAACCTTTGACATTGAATATCTAAGGACGCTCACACGTGACCTTATGAGACCTTTGAGACAAGATTTAGAATGCCAAAATAAAAGTTTAAATACAAACATTCAGCTTATTCCGTTTCATTCCGAGGTTGTCTCATTTTTTGAGCTTATTTGACTGCACTAATTCATTCCATTCTGAAATTAATTTTTGAGAAAAATAAGACAAAACGCGGCCAACTATTGAGTGCCTCTATACATTAGATCAATAACGTGTTAGAAAATGAATTGATTTATGTACGATCAGTTCACATGTAGACAAAATTAATTGGCATGTCGCCGCAATTTTAACTGATTTTCTCACTTCTAAAAAAAAAGTGCTCAAATAATAAAACATTTCCCTGGACCCAAAATTAATGGAATAATTGATATGTCACATATTTTTGTCGTGTTTTACGCAAGTATTTCACGCAATAATTTCAATATTACTAAACTAATGGCTAAATTTTGTAGTTAATAATAATAAAATAATGTTTATGAGCCATAAAAAATGTCATTTTAAGTTGACTTTTATTAGTCGACAGTTTATTAATCTTTGGTGAGCGTACGCTTAATGCGTTCAGAAATCACGACTTTCATAAAAATATCACATAAAATTTCATAAAAAATATGAAATCAGCGTGGGAGTTACACAGTTTCCAATCTTTAACAAACTTTAAGAGCCACACATTCTTTATGCTTCTAAATCATAGAATTACGGCCGCTGCATACGAGGCTAGGAGTTCTGCTAGCCGGTAGGCTGGGTACGAAGCTAAAAATGACGTCACTACGGGCTGGTCTGCTAGCTCACAAGATAGGTTTCAAAATTAGAACAGGGGATATTTTCCCTGCTATAAAATAGCTACTTTTCACTTCATATTCAAAATTTTTAACAGTTCACCATTGAGCACACGTGGATTATAAAAAAAACAACTGACAAACAGTGATTACACATGCTTGAATACATGCATGTAAAGCAGCTATTTTATAGGGGGTAGTGCATGAAAGAATTGTTATTCTACATAGGTCAGTGTAGGATATTTGAAATTTTCGTACAGAGTACCCAGTGCGTCAAAATCGAAAACAAAAAAAAAAGTTTTCCTGACAATGCTTCAATTTAAAAAAAAAAAAAAGTTTTAGTAGCTTTATCCGGTGTTTAATCCTAAATAGCCTTGGCGTTCAGTAAACACCAAATCAACCCACGTATGGAGTCACCTAACATACACTACTGGTCAGTTTTTACGGGTGAAATGAAAATGGAAAAAAAAATTCAAAATTATCGTTCAAATAATTATTTAGTAAACAATTATTCGTCATCTGCTCTATACTCTAGTCCAGGAGTGGCGAACCTATGGCACGCGAGAGATTATTGTTGGCACGGCATTAACTGAGATGTAAAATCGAAATAATCAAAAATATGCTCGATGCCGAAAACAACTGACCAAATAACAAATACGAAAAAGTTTCATGGTGTTCAATATATATATATCATTTTTATCGATGTTTGATTGATTTTTTTACAACTAAACTTTGGTTGCTTGCCGGCACGTCATGGCCACATTAAATATTTTTGAAAAAAATTGGCACGTAGGTGTAGAAAGGTTCGTCACGCCTGCTCTAGTCGTTTTAACACTGTATATTTTTAATATCATACCTATTCGCCTTTTTCCTAAAAAAATACTCTAAGTCAATTATTTTTAAAAACATACGCGATCACACCCGAAGCAATAAAAATAAGACATTAATTGAGAAGGAAGGTACAGGGTCGACGAAAAAGCTGATAATTTTTTTTAAATTGCATTTAATTACTACAGTAATTGTATTTTAAATTATCAGTATTGTTTTTTTCATCGACCCAGTGCCACGAGGTTTTCCCAAATTCTATTTGTAATTTTTAAGGATCACAATTTACTCTAAATTAACTTCTAGTCAATAAACTATCAAAAAATGAAATAAACACTGGCGCTTTTAGTAAATTAGTATCTACATAAAATTTGCAATGCTTGCTATTTTTTAATAAAAAAAATTAATGGATACCTAAACTATCCGTTTTTAAGTGAAAAAAAAAAATTAAATATAGGTAATTTGTACAAAAATACTTTTCCAAAAAGTGCTTTACCAACTATTGCAGTCTTCACTGCCATTAGAACTATAGAAGTTAAATAAACTAAGAATAACTTTTCTGTAGGATATTTTGTTGTCCCTAATTTCTGTGAGAAATACTTTTTCAAAAATACCAATATTTAAAAAAAAAAACTTTCTTGAACGTATTTTTGCACCGATAGTGTTAGATAATGCGAGATTACAGAGGCGCCCTCGGCGTGTATGTATATATAATCGCTCATGCTGCCTGATTTATTATTGGGTAACCGAACGCTTCTACACCGATTGTTTATTAGGTACTGGCAGGGTTCAAAAGTATATTTATCGATATTATCGAGCCATCGATTTTATCAAACCGATATCGATCTGGCTTGATTGTTTACTTTTTAACAGTTAACGTACGTATGCAGTAGTAACGGTATCTCTGTATGTAATAAGAGAAAAAACTCGAGATTAACAATTTTTCTCGTTTCGTAATTCGAAAAACGTCGAAAAAGTACCGAGACGAAAGTAGCAAAAACACGGAATTCGTACTTCCCAAAAGACTGAATCAACAGCGCTGCCGATTTATTTTTTTCAATAGGTGAACTTTAAAATTTGTAGGCGTCGAACCGTTGACTTAAAAAATTAAGAGCCTGGCAGAATCAAACAAATTTAAGCTTGCGATACGCAACTTTAAGTTACAAAGCCCTATGAACACTTCACGGACACTTTCTAAAGCCATATGGACACTGAAACTTTAAGCTACTATAATATTCTTCAGGATATACAAAAAAACAGAACACGTTACTTATTTTTTGTCTCACAAAGTTTCTTACTGCACTTTTGTTTTTTTTTTTTTAGTCGGTCATAATAGGTAGGTATTTATAATTTTATATTACATGTTTCAAGTTTTCGACTTTCGACACTATGTTATGTCATGTTATAAAGCTTTGTACAAAAAGCTCCTATTCAGGCGATATTTTTATTTACATTTACGGAACAAATATTTATATTTACATTGGTTTCATATATATTTCCCCGATTTTTTGTGTTTCAATCATAAAGTAACGTCAAAGAGATGTTTAAATTAATGAAAAACATTTGCACACCGAATTGACTCGATTTTTTGACACCTTTTAAGAAGAACATATTCGTAAGTAGCTATTTATTGGTTTCATTTGTTTCTTTCCTCCGAATAAATAGCGATAATTCAATTCACCAAGTATAATTATGTTTACTGCAGGTATAAATCTATTCTGTCCAAATTCTCGGGTATAAATATTTATTCGCTTGAGAAAATAATAATGGCCGCCACATAGATCATAATACCTAACCTATAAACGTGGAGGATTACATATATCTACAGTTGCTCTTGAGAATGTATTTATGTGTTGTTTATTAACCTTTTGTGAAGTGTATAGCTGTTGTAAAATATTAAAGTAAGTGGAAGTTTTGTGTGAAATTGGGTTATGATAAAACATTATTAGTTTAATGAAACGTTTGATCGTCACAATATTCAAGAAAAATACCAAGGAGTATAGTGCAGTGTGTATTTATTCTACAACTAACTATTTTACCTGATAAATTGTTTGGTGAATTGAAAGCAAATTTTCTTGTAACGAAGAAATTTATTCCAAGATTAGTAATTTCTATCTTTAATAGTGTTCGATGAATACGACCATCGGTTAAAAATTAAAATGTTGACAGCCACTGCTCCAAACTACTGATACTGAATAATAGTAGCGACAAAACATGGTATAACAAGCGGATACAAAAACATCGAAATCTATTTCAATGGTAATTACAAATGTGCAAATAAATTACTATTTGTACAGCAGAACAAAATAAACACAACAATTTTATATTTTATTTAAAATTCGTTTTGTTTTGTTTATGCGTTTCTATTAAACTATATATATTCTATATGATGTGATACGCAATTTATACATCAAAGCGAATGAAGAGATAGCAAACATGACTATTGAAGCTTATTTTATTATTTATTACAAGGCATTATCAGTTTTGTATTTAAATCCGAATTAACAAACCTAAATATAATAAACTGGCGGCTCTAATTTGTAGCTTGTCACCATTTTTTTTCGTCAACTTACGTTGCAAAATTGGTCCCCACGAAAAGCGCTTTTATTTTAACGCGATAATACATAGCCCATGTCCATCCCGAAGGTAGCTACACAATAGATCTAATAAGGTCGCGGTGTTGTCGAGGCTCGCCTCACACCCTCATTTAATCTAATCTAATATAACCCCGAAGGTCCATTCTAAATTTTGATGAAAACATTTTTGAAATCGGATGAGTAGTTTCAGAGATTACCTTCTACTAACAAACTTCACCTTTATAATATTAAGTATAGATTATAGATAGTATATAGATTGATGATGATGCTATTCAAAATTTGTACGTAATTATCTTCTTTGAATGGGTCTTGGGATAAAATCTTATCTAAATCGCATAACAACACTGTACATTCGAGTCTCGATGTAAAACCACTAAATTATTGCCATGATAGTCATCCATTTAGTTAATTAAACCATAACTCAACTATTTATAAGACAGTAATAATATTAACCATTTAATAAAATCATAAATAACAGCAAACTCTACGTATAGTTCAGTACATACGGCAAAAGTGATCATGTCGAATTTGTAATTACGACAAATCTTCTAGTTATCCATAATTCCCTGTTGAAGATACAACACGGTCTACGATGAATTTCATTTAAAACGCAACATGATACTTCAGTTTTGTTTTTATGGTCGCTATACGTTAATCATTATTGCAACACAGAAAATCTTTCCACATAAAATGCAACATTAAACTCAAGGGATTAATGATTGATGTGCAATATCTCATAGTCATTATAAAGATAGTTTTTTAGTACCTTTGAGTTATGTATTATTGGTATGGTACTCACTACGATAAATGTTTGCAATATAAAGGTGCCAAATACGATTTAAAAAAATAAAAAGACGGGTTGCACTCCGGGAGTGCCGGCAGAAGTGAAAACTTGAATATTAACGTCTTACGAATTTTCGATCAAAATGGTTTGTATCTGCATAGATTGCATTTTTATGTACGATATTTCAACGCTAGATGTCTAACGTTGTATACCTAATGGTTTGTAATTTGTATCATAGATTGCATTTTTATGTACGATATTTCAACGCTAGATGTCTAACGTTGTATAAACAATTACTATCACTTAGAGACTTTTCTCGCTCACCCAGTTCTTACTTTTCCTGACGCGAGTTTAACATTTTTTACCCATTACAAAAAAAGTGTACAACGCCGCTAAAGAAGTTTTCACTTCAAAAATAATCTGAATGGAATTTAACAGTTTTTCATTATTACCTAATCACCTATATTTATAAAATTTCATCTATGAATTGAAAATTAATAAGGTAAAAGATCCGCCAAAAATTAACGGATACGGATCTTTCTTCTCCCTCGGATATCCGTGGATACAGATATCCGGCACATCACTAATTGTTTCACATCAAAAATTCGCCATGAGCGGTTTCGCAATTTGGACAGAGATATAAATTCAAACGTCACAGTAATATATCTTTTTTAATATTACCACATAAAATGTACGTACATATTATTTTGAACAAATTTAATAACACGGCCGTTGCGTTGTCTCTTTAGCGTTGGATAAAGTAATTAATGGCCGCGATGAAATAAACACCTTATATATAGACAAATGCACATGAAACCCCTGTGTCGAGCGTTAAAAAGTATTTAAAACAATAATTTACATGCATGTTCGTGCCAAACTGAAATAAGTCTTTGTCGGGCTTCCATTTATACATACATGCACACAAACGTACATCGCTAGACTATAGTCTATTCAACTATAGAGATGGGATATTTCCAGTGATAATTGTCGAACTATTCAATTATTAAAATATCTGGAGAAGTTATTCGAATGATTTTTATACCTACTAGTTACGACATATTTTAATAACAATCTCCAGTAATAAATTATTGTATACTGCCCTCTTTATTTATTCTTTAAAACACTGCATGTAATTATCTTTCTCGGATTGCATTTCATTGTTATACGTCTTTTATCTGCCTCTGTTCTATAAAGCACTGTATGCAGGTGACTCTGTCAAGTCTCATAATCGAAACCGACATCAAAATTCATTCGTTATAGTAATCATATCGAATGCATTACTGTAACTAACCGTATGTATTCGTTACTGAGTAACGGGTACAAAGTCTGACTCGAAATAACGAATCGTTATTTACAAATTCATTTCGTTACTCGCATATGTCGTATCCATGTCAGTTCGACTCGTTTGATGCGGTTATACGTTATACGAACGAAGTCATACCGTATTACGTATGCGACGCGCCGCGATGCGATGGTACATGCTTGATGCTGTTAGTACACGATTGTATGTCGTATGAAAAGTAACGAGTAACGTAACGATACGAAAGTAACGGGTACTTGTTCTTTAAGTAATATGTGTGGTGTACCTTCACAAACCCCCAGTCTACCATTATTCGCTCGATTAAATATTTTACCTGTCGCATCTTTGTATATTTTTAAATTATTGACTTTTTTAAACAAATATTTTTATCAATTTAATGTAAATTTTAACAATGACATTCATACCTACAATACACGATCTGGTAGTGACATCCACATACCATTTAACAGACTTAGCGTAGCGAACAGTGGTCCACTTGCCATGGCTGTTCGGTTATATAATCACTTGCCACTGGACATTCGCCGATCGAAAAGATTTGACTTGGCGGTGAGACAATTTTTACAAATTAAATTGTTTTACAGTGTGGATGCATATTTGAATGTTTAATTTTATATTCTTCTCTATTGTTGACCTGTCATATTCAATTTTTGTATTGACAACATGACTAATAAATATTATTATTATTATTAATACATACGGGTACACAATTTATCGTTACTTTTACAGCTCTAGACAGCATAGGCCATAGACAGACAATGTAGTACCTGCAAAGTTGAATTCGACTACTTTTGTCTTTTATCTGCGTCTGTATCTAATATTGTACAGAAAAAGTCAAGCTGAATCGATTCATACAATCCGCAACCCTGTATCCCCCTTTTAGTTTCAGAGATATGATCATTTATTTATATTATTTGAGAAAAACTTCAAAACCTCATAGCTTCTAAACGACTAATGATACAGAGGTGAGAGTGGTCGGAATCGATTTAGCGCGATTTTTTCTATAAGAATAGCCTCAGTTGTAAGTCGTATGCAATATGTCACGGATTTCCGGGTTTTTTAAAAACGGAAAAAGTACGACGAAAAAAATTGAAATTTTTTTTGTAAAATAAATTCGCTGTTTCGTTTCATATTATGCATACTTATAGAAAAAGTCATTCTGAATCGATTCCGACCATCCGCAACCCTGCATCTCTTCCATATTTGTTAACATTGTTTTTTTAAAAAAAAGTTGCATTAATAAATTTGCTCAATTGCTAGTAAATATTAATATTGTAAAGAATAACATCCATAAATGCAGACGCCAAGGCGTTTTTTTTTTTAATATTCTGGCAGTGCAGTGATTTTAGTATACGCAATATACTACGTTTGGCTTGTTAATAACGACAACATATAAATAATGCCGAAGACTTAACGATCCATATAAAGGCAAGCTGTTGCACAAAACGTTTTGAGTGTAAACACGACTCGGACCGGGCCTGGGCCGCGTCGTGACACAATGGCCATGGCGCTAATCTAAACCCCAGCGCCGCTGCTGCTACGCTGTCGGTCGATGATGGTGATATTTCTCTCAGCAGGCCACGGTTACAAAAACATCTCCGCTTACACACTCACTGTTGCCACCATATGGATACCGTGACGGGGCGCTTTGGTCCACGACCAAGTATTGTCAACAAACTTAAAGTAAGCGAACTCCAGAAATAGTCCAAATATGACACGTGTTGGGGTCGTCGCACGTATCGAAATTCGATAATTTTGAACAGGGCATATTTATTCTTCACGCATGTAAACACAATTTTTAGGCGCGACCCAAACAATAGCTGGAAGCGGCTACATACTAGTGATGTGCCGGATCATGTATATCCGCGGATACAGATATGAATACGGATATTTGGTTTCAAGTTCCGCGGATACGGATCTTAACTTTCTTAGAGTACGCGGCGGTAAATATTGCACATCGACCTTTGGAAAGAGACTATCCGTTATGAGAAAAAGTTATTGACCTCTTTAAGAGTTAACTCTCATAATAGATTGTCTCTTTCCAAAGATCGATGTGCAATATCTCATTATAAAGATAGTTTTTTAGTACCTTTGAGTTATGTACTATTGGTATGGTACTCACTACGATAAATGTTTGCAATATAAAGGTGCCAAATACGACTTTAAAAAATAAAAAATAATCTGAATGGAATTTAACAGTTTTTCATTATTACCTAATCACCTATATATATAAAATTTCTTCTATGAATTGAAAATTAATAAGGTAAAAGATCCGCCAAAAACTAACGGATACGGATACGGATCTTTCTTCTTCCTCGGATATCCGCGGATAAGTATACGGATATCCGGCACATCACTACTACATACGCTCGCTTTGTCTGTAGTCTGTGAATCTGTGAGTTACGCTTTAGTTCGCAGTAACCATAGTAACACTGTACAATTAAAAATATTTAAGATTGCTATGATTATTACATTATCAGTGTAAGTATATAAGTTAAAAAACTTTATTTATTTATTAAACGTATTTATCCTTGGTAGATTAGCACTTTCTGCTTTTACGAAACCGTCTTCCATGACGCGAAATCAATAAAATACGAGTTAGAAGTCTATAAACTGGAAATAACTTCAAAATAACACACAGCACAACATAAAACGTAGGTAGTTTACAGACGAAGTGACGTCACGCCGGAATCCAACATGGCGAACAGCGTTTTAGACTTTTGAAGAACAGATTAAAAAATACAAGTCTTAAAATTGAATTATCAAATTTATAGTGTATTATAATTATGAATAGAAATCAGCATTTCTCATTTGCTTTTTATAAAATCTATTAAGAATATGTATTATTAGATTTTTTCTTACATGGTGCAAAATACCCTATTCGTCCGGTTTTTTATACGGCTTTATATAGAAAACACAACAAGCGGAATCAGACCCTTAAACGAAACAATCCTCAGAGCTTATATGTACAACTTAAAACAAACGAAGCGCACATTATTAAAAAACGCCAGTGCGAAGCAAGACATTGTTTACATGCATTCCGAAAAACGTCTGCACAGCGCCAGCGAAACATTTATACATTATGTAATGGTGAGGCGACATAACGATTCTTTTTTTGCCTTCGGCAATTAACATTGAATATATTACTTCAGTTATATATTTATTGCATTATAAACACTACACTAATTAAAGAATGACCATTTTATAATACAGACTGTTACCCAAAAATATGAAAGATTTAATTCGTAAAAGCAAATTTCTGTTTCTGAAACTTATTCCAGAGCAATTCCAGTGTACATTTTTTAATCTTTTGCTCATTTTGGCTGTTGCAAACACTGTGTTCATACTTCATACAAGTAATTATTTGATAAACGCACGAGAGGGTTATCACAGGCGCGAGGGGAAGCCGACAGTGACACACTGACTCTCTCCGCCGATCGCTCCCGAACATCAAACGGAAGCTCACGAATCTAGTTTCGGCAGATTTTTTGCCGAGACCGAAAGTTCCTTCGGATACTATACACGAAGCATAAAAATAAACAAAAAACACATTGCACTACAGGATCTCAAACTGGGAAAATATTGTAAAAAGGTGAAAAATGAATTTAGACCTAGTGTCGGAATGGCAAAAATAAAAAAAAAATTGGTTGTCTGTAAAGTCGGTTTACGGATGATAGTTTTACGTGATAATGTATTCCGCTCGAATATCATATTTAATAATCACGCACAGGGTCAGGCGGAACGTTACACTTTTTCGTGCATGCAGCCGGTGTTTCATCTTTTTATATTGACGTGATTCATCAATTTATAAGACGTTATCACGTCAAAAAAACAATTTTAAAATGCAAAAAAAAATTAAATCTTTTAGCAATCATTACTGTTAGGTAGGTACAACTTTTTTTGTATAAACATTAAGCATCAAAGTAATAAGATATAATTCGAAAATAAATAAATAGTGAATTTAATAAATTGTGTTGTAAAAAGAATGATTTCGATGCGGCAAACAAGAATAGTTTCAAAATGTATAAACCCCTTGTTACGTTCCATTTTATTTACAGCTGGCAGAGAAAATATAATAATTTAAGTGGCTATATAATTGAGTTATAAAAACATTTTGTCAGAGAAAAATATCTAGCAGCGAGAAAACTCTGAACACTTTTCACAAATAGCCGGCTCCTGTGGGCGAAGTTATAAACATAGCAACGTTTTATACAATGACGTCGTAAAAAAGCATTTAAATACGAATTCAAAGTTAATATTGTATGCCGTCTGTATATTGTATGCTTTCTCGATCCTGAACTATATTGCGGCCTAATCAAAAGCAAGTAAAATTGCAAAATGGTTTTTTAGTCTTTGCTTCGTTTTGTAATTAGTGATGAGCAAAGAAAGGCCAAGACCAAGACTGAGATAGGTAGGCTTGGTATCGGTCGCTTGGTTACTTCTTATTCAGTCTTGGTCTTGCTCATTTAACCTGTTACGTCTTTTTAGTAATTTTTCTAAATACTACCATCATCAAGGTTTTTTATCGGTATAAATTCTGTACAATTAATATTGGTAAGATCAAGACTAAGAAGCATACTTTTTCTTTTAAACGTTCAATTCTACGTTTCAATTCCGACTTATTGTTGTAGCAAATCGAACAAATCTGTATACCACACCGTATTTTTGTATGTTGGTAATATTGTACAGAGACGATAGTCGATGGGCGATGCACATGCATCAGTAATACCAACTGCACATTGCAGTATGCCTCCCACTGTGAGATATTTACGATTTATGTAGACGATTTTATTGTAACAGAAGTGGCTCGTGCATAGTGTTTTATCACAATGTTACTACCCCGTGGTCTATTTGTATTTTATAGTATAGGTACGTACCCTGCTCATTTTATAATAGAACTTCGTAAACATTCGGAAGTAATGCACCTTTTTATAGACTGAGTACAAGTCGCACTCGTTTTTTAAATTAAATAATATCATTACTTATCGTCGCTACTTTAATCAAAGAGGATATATTATAGAGTCGCCACTCGCCATGCGACGTTAAAAACACATTATTTCAGAAGGCTATAGTTTTAACGTAATTCAGAAATCGAGTGAAACCATTTGATGTATCTGGCCATTTCATGAAATGTCTGGAGTGAAATTGAACGAGTGGGCGAAGCTCAAACATTATTATATCGATCTTTTCGCTCGACGAGATCATCTAGTAGTACGGGCCTTGTAACGCTAGGTGACTCCACAAACTTCAGCTAATAACTGGCAAACTTTTGCCTTACCTACGTCACATTGTGTCATAAAGTTCAAAGTGAATACGACATCATGAGTGGGAATTCTTGATTCTCCTTCCCTTTACCATTTAATGGAACAAAAACTTGACGATTGGGGATGATCTCTTCGAACGAAACAATTAATCGATAAATATAATTATGATCGAGCTTCGCCCGCCTTCGGCTCACTCGATCGTTTAATTATATCTGATCTTTTGCTCTTGAGATCACTAAGTAGCTGTTTAGAGCTTGTCTAAAACGACTATATGAAAAAACAAACTTTAAATTTTTAATGTTGGAATGCGTTGCAGAAAAAAAAGCGTCAGAACTCCAAGCGCACAAGAAACCTTATGACACAATAGATTTACAACGACGTAGGATATAACGTTGCCAGTTTTATTTTATTAGCTGAAGTTTGTGGAGCCACCTAGCGTTACAAACACCGTACTACTTAGTGATCTCGAGAGCGAAACATGAAACATAATTATCATTTCGTAAACTTTTAGCGACTTCCGTTATTTCATGAAGATACTACTTTTTATGATTAAATCTTAAAAAATACATTTAGGTACAAATTACATTAAATATCGATACTTCGTGAAAAAAACAATACTAACGATTTTAGTTACATAAATTGCCGTCACATCATCAAACATAGGTATATGATCTTGATATAACATATTAAACACGTTTTTGTTCACCCCTGAATAGAACAATGAAAAATACACCCAATATACACACACATTCGTAATGTGTTGAAGTTTTTAACATGCGTGCCTTTTAGCTGACCAAAGGAGATCTTAAGATATAAGTTTAGTGTAGGTTTTAAGACCTATACAAATCATGCATGTAGTACATACTGTGTGATTCATAAACATGCAATCCACTAAAATTAACATAACTATTAGAGGGAGAGTTAACGACTACGAAATTTATAGACAAAAAAAATCAAACTGTTTTATTTCTTTCAATTGTTATTCAAATTAAGGTATTTCTCTTTCATTTATTTATTGCAAATTGCAAAGACGCACGAATACGAAATCTTCTTCCAATATTATTTTCTGCAATTTTTTTTATTCGTCTGTTTTTTTGTCAAATTTATCGGTAGATCGCCAAGTTAGTGATACAGAGGATTTATTATAAAAAGCCGTATTTATTTTCGATGTGACTGCAATTACTAAAAACAACTAAAGCTCCTTCGCAATATGGCTCGCATACCCAGAAAGTATGCACGAAGCTTATTCGTGCAGTGGCGATATTAAGATTCTTTATAGCACACGAAGATTCTATATAAAAAAATCACGAAGTTATATATATGTATTACATGACACGTATTTGGTACATATTTGTGGTCAATAGGCAAAACAACCTATGTCAAAGTTTTGATAAAACACTATTAAAGTCAATTTGAACATCCACTTCATTAGTTCCGTTAATTGTTTTAGGGTTATTATACAATAGAGACGCGATAATCCGGACTAATTAAAACACAGCTGATCCGGATTATCAAAATGTCCGGATTACTGGGTGTCATTTTAATTATCAAGAAAACAAACTAAAATGCTCATATTTTGCGGCTAACTGTTTATTTGAGGCTCCCTTTTTTAATTTGTCAAGAATTTCGTTTTTTACTTGCAGTGATAAAGTAACGTGTGATCGTTTACGCGGCGCCATAGTGCGTTCTCTATGTATTTCTATCTGAGTTTGACAACGACTACATACATACTAAAACCACCTAACTTCTCTCATTTCTCCGGCAACAAATATGTATATAACTGTTTGTAACACACCGCCGGCCAATAGTGTTGACGCAAATAGTGCCGGTACAGCTACTCAATAACTAAGTATCATGATCCGGATTACTGAAACTGGAAAAATCCGGACTACAATGTAGGTACATAATACTATCAAACGACTGTCCGAATTACCAAAGAATCCGGATTATGAAGGTTCGGATTAACGCGTCTCTACTGTACTATAGTTAACCTTGTTGACTCACAATCATAGGCGTAGCAACGATTGTATCCTAGTGGGGGTCAAATTTTTTACTCTAGCTGCCACTTATACATAATTTGAAAACTGTTCATAGAAGCGAAATCGATCAACACGACTTTCTGGAGAAATTTCACGACAAAGAAATTATCTTGTTGTTTGTATGTGAACAATTAATATTCCAGAGTGGGTCAGGTGGATTCTAGGGTGAGCTAGGCCCACCTTCCCCCCCCCATGCTACGCTAATGCTCACAATAAGTTTTTTTTCCCTTATACATAAAATATGCTAGATATCCATGCATTTAAAATACAAGTATATAATAACGTACGCTTGTTTTGATAATTTCATTATGCCACACCAAAATCGAAGCATCATTAAAAAAAAAATTGGTTGTCTGTAAAGTCGGTTTACGGACGATAGTTTTACGTGATAACGTATTCCGTAATACATAACCTAAACCTCCCAAAATTTGGTTTCAATCCGCTTATCCTTGGTGTCGGAATGATAAGAAATGTCAAAAGTGACGTTTGCAACTTACAAAGTATTATGTTCTAATAATAATTAGTTATTCCAATAGTTAACTTAGAAGGCTTTGCAAATCACAAAATACTAATGTCAAAAAATAAACATTAGAAATGCAGCCGTTTTCATGTTAAGACAAGACATACGTTATTTTCTAATTTCCATGTACGGCAAACAAAGACGACCGACCGCGTCGCGCGCGCGCCATGCAATAGACAACAATGCATTTATACAGCTATTTTTCTATATAAATTTGTATAAAATATTTTTCTATATAAATTTGTATAAAAAAACTGTTTAGGCAAATTCTGTTATACGAAATCTATGTAAAATGTTCTCCTCTTTCGTTTAAGACTGGTTTCAAACCGATCTGATGTAAATTGAGCGAGAAATTAGCAAAAAGCACGCACAGGGTCAGGCGGAACGCTACGCGTTATGCGTTACGCGTTAGGAACGTTACGTTACACTTTTTCGTTCATGCAGCCGGTGTTTTATCAATTTATAATATTGGTGATTCATCATAATATTGGTGATTCATCAATTTATAAGACGTTATCACGTCAAAAAGTTAACAGCTTGCAACCCTGTAGAAAACATTGTCATAATCGGTTTTGCCTTGTGGCCACAGTTGCGACTCAGAGACGAGGGAAATCTTGATATTATGTTTGTCAGGTTTTATCGGATCAAGTGGGTTTGGTCGAATGGCCAGGGATGGGGTGGCATATTATGTAATATACGGGTATGTGAATGTATTCTATATCGCCCGCTGACAGATCTGGTCCATCTCCTGCCAAAATAAATACATATATAGTACAGAAACTCACCCCTATAACCTTCATCACAACCACGCACACAGAGATCTGTAGAGTTCTTTCAGACTTTACCACCCTAGGCTCCCTTTAAGTTGTCTACCGCAGTCATATTGTTCGTATGTATTATACAGTGTTTTCTACTGTGACCGCAAACAGTTCTCACAGTTTTTTAAGTTACACTAAATTAGCACTAAATAATTTTCGCTATCGTTGTTTATATTCGGCACGTTTTTTTTTTGAAGTGAAAACTTCTTTAGCGGCGTTGTATACTTTTTTTGTAATGGGTAAAAAATGTTAAACTCGCGTCAGGACACGTGACCTGATCGAAAATTCGTAAAACGTTAATATTCAAGTTTTCACTTCTGCCGGCACTCCCGGAGTGCAACCCGTCTTTTTTTTTGTTTTGATTATGGCCTGACTTATGTCACTGACCAGTAGCCGAATTTATAAGCTATGTCGTTCCTTGTATTTGGCACTTAAAAAAATAATTAAATGCTCGATTTTAATAGAATTTAATCGTCGCTACGTAATAACTACTCAACAGTACCTATATTTTATGGCCCCTCTACACTAGTGGCCAGCACCGCCACTTACAGGCACTCACGATTGTGTAGAGGGCATATTCGTCGGTGCGTGGACATAATCGCCTGTAATCGGCAGTAATCGGTTGATTGTCGGTACATCAAAGGAATGCGTGGCCAGCATTGTGCGCCCGTACTTACAATCGGACCGGCACGATTGTGTGGAGGGCTAGGCAATCATCGCGGCGATGATGGGCACTTATTTGAGTGGCGGTGCTGGCCACGTGTGTAGAGGGGCCATTAACCGAACTGCTGTTCTATAATATTGCAAAAGATAAAAGTTTGTAATGACCTCTAATCACATAATTGAATAGACAACATTGTACAAGAATAAAAATGCCTGGCTTACCCCGTGGTTTTTTGATTACAGAGGTTGCCTCATTTCGTTGTGTAATGGGGGATGACGTCATTAGACAGACCTGTTAATTGATTACGTGGCAACGGCTGTTGTTTAATGATAGTAACAAAATGCAATCCTTTTTAAAAGGTGTTTCTAAAATTTAAACTAAATCAACTGAACAGGACCGGACTCACCAATAAATACATGAAAACAATTATCTGTGGATTGCGGATTATAGACGCTCGACAACTGACGCCATTAGTCTTAGGCATGGTTTAATGAAATGACTGCCACTTATTCATTAAAAATGTATCATATTAAAGAATTTATTGTTAGAAATTAAAATGTTTTAGGTAATTTTTAACAAAATATACTAGTTGACATGATACAGTATAAATGCACTGTTTTTTCGGCACGATTTAGAATAGAATAGAAATAATTTATTGCTAAGGCAATCGGACCAGATTCAATCCATATGAATTGGTCTTCCATCTGTCCATAAATTACATAAAAGTAACAGAAAAACAATAAAAATAAAAAAAAAAGATTAAATAATGTCTTAAGTAAAGGTCAATAAATTTTGCCGATTTACGAGCTTCGTATTAGGCCTAGTTTATATGAGAGGCGTTCAACGCGCGTTGGCCCAACGCGCGTTGGCCCAACGCGCGTTGGCCCAACGCGCGTTTACAGCTTCTATACAATTGTATAGGACTGTTTATATGATAACGCGCGTTGGTGGCGCGTTGAACGCGCGTTATCATATAAACAGTCCTATACAATTGTATAGAAGCTGTAAACGCGCGTTGGGCCAACGCGCGTTGAACGCCTCTCATATAAACTAGGCCTTAATCATCATAATAAAAGTTTTCATTTGGTTGCGATGTGAAATGGCCTGGTTTAAGATAGTGCTGTCAAGCTCATTTAATAATTTAGGCGCCAGATAAGCAAATGCTTTTTTAAAATTTGAAGCATTGCGATGACGAGCGTTTTCTAAATTGTAAATAATGCTGTCATTAATATGGCGCACAGTGGACAGGAATCGTGAAGACAGTAGAACGACAAGCATGGCAAAGTCGTCCGTTTTTACCTATATACATTGAATCACCTTTTAACGTAGTCGGAATGGAAGAATGACGAAGATGTTTGTCCAAGATAAAGGTACACTTCGAACCGCAAACACTTACTACCAACACACACAAAGCTAAGACTTATGTACCTATTTACCTATGGAAGTGCTAATCTTCGGAGTTCGGAAAAATACATTCGGGATTTGTGCAACTATGCGTTTAAGGGGGTTAAGTACTCTAGAGCACCCCAAAAATACACGTTTTTTTGAGATTTTTTGGGATTATTTGAAAAAAATTGGTTGTCTGTAAAGTCGGTTTACGGACGATAGTTTTACGTGATAACGTCATAAAGAAACATTGAAATGCGTACAAGCCGACGCTTGGGCCGACCGTGCCTCTCTATCGCTTATACCGCGCTCTCGCTTGCACGCTCAGGCTCAGGCGGAACGTGACACTTTTTCGTGCGTGCAGCCGGTGTTTCATCAATTTATAAGACGTTATCACGTCAAAAACTACATACATTGAAATTAATACTGTAGTTTAATAGAACTTTTAAGAAGGTAATGACATTAAAAAAAAAATTTGGACCCCATAGGAGTCTATATATTGGTTAGTTAAAAAAATCCTTGCAGGAAATCCACCTATGCCCTCCGTACATCCAGAAGGATGGTTAAGTTATCGAAATGCTCTTTTAATTAAACGAGACGCGAATGAGAATAGGGCCGATTATTACGGATATCTTTAGTAAGAGAACTCAGAAGGTAACTAACAGGCACGCACACAAACAGAATACTGTTAATTACTACTTTACACGTTGAAAGAGCAACCACCCTGCTGTGAATATACAAAGTGTCTCATTTAGCTCCAACTATATGGAAGTACCGAAAACGGGAGAAAAATATCCATTTGAAAAATAGTGACTGATGCACTTTCAAAAAATTAATTTTCATCATACCTCGATCGAAAGTACATACTTTCGCCAAAGTCTAACATTTACGCATTGGTGGCATTACACGCACTAATGCGGGAAGTGCGTACGTTCGAGCGGCAGTAATGAAAAAATAACCTATAACTGTCGTTTAGATGTCGCAACTCTAGTACATTCTAGCTAATAGTCGCGAACAGCTGTCATTCGTGTTTTAAGTATAACTTCAAAGCTACTTGCTTGGAATTTATCTGTGTTTTAATGTAATTAATAAGTAATTAATTAATGTATTTAATAAACGTTCTTTTGACCGAGGTATGAAGAAAATAGTATAGGTGCATCACACTGGCCGAAAGTTTGATATTCTCGCACTGCTTGCCATGATTCCCGAGGAAATCATGACGCGCAGTGCAAGGATGTCCCTTGCGAAATATACCATTAATGGATAGATTACGCATTTGTAGGTGTGATTTTAAAGCTCCGCTATAAAAAATCGTATTTTTGAAGTAACACGTCTTTAGCGACGTATGTTTGAAATTTTCTGTAACGTTAAAGGGGAAGTAATTCAACGGCGGGGAAATATCAGAGTAACGCAAAAATATTAACAGATAAGAGCATTTTTGGATTCAGTTATTTTTAGTAACAGTTTTTAAATACTTATTTCGTTTTAACCAATTTCCAGAAACCAATTTTGCTCGAGGAAACAAGTTAAAAAGCACACATAAAATATTCATATATCTAAAGATGTTTCATGTTTTCCGCGAGCTTATGTGGCTGGCACATTTTGTTATCAGTTAGCAAAACGTTAAAACCACGAAGTCTTTAATCAGCAGACCTAGCTTCCTATGCTTGCTGTGTTTCGAGACGGACCGTTTTCTGGCGCTGTTATCACTACCTGGGAAAACTTCGGTTCTTTCCATCTGTTTTTGCCATAGTTACCAAAGTTGTTTAACTTCACAGACACTGCACACATGTAAGCCATGAACGTGTGTGCAATACCCAGTTGCTGACGCCATATTAGTTCCTGCGACAGATATCGGCCCACCGATACGCTCGAGCTGGTTCTCCTGGTTAAAACAAAATAAAAATTCAAACCTTTCTTTTAGGTTCTTGAAGGCCCAATGGCGCGTTTATTGCACCTGTATGGTGACATCACTGTAGATTGTCAAAAATAATTTGTCTAAAACTTGGAATGTCAAAATAAAAATATTAAACAAATTGTTTTGTTTATTATGCTAATTTTATACAGTATATGAAAGACTAATCTTTATTCAAACTAGATTACCTCTATTTACAATGGCTTGTAATGGAAGATTAAAATTTACGAACCATAATAAATACCTTACATATCCAACACTTAGATACAAAACATACAAAAGCAAATATTTCTTTTTTAACAGATAATCGGGTAAAGTATACCTTGTGGGCTTCTTTCAAGTTGCAGCTGACGAAAAAAAAACTGGTTTAGTATAAAAAACAACAAACGAGCAAATGGATATTATATATATGGATATATTATATCGCTTCTGGGCAAACAATAAATATGTACATAAATTGGTTTTTAATTAATGTAAAACCTGTGAAGTTGAACACATAAGATGTTTACGGTTTGAATGTTTTATAGATACTAAAATCGGTATTTTTTATGCATAATGAGAATTAAATAAATATTTGATTATGTCGACGATTAAACGCAATGTTGAGTAATTGAATAAATCAATTTTAAATTGGATTTTTGAACTTATGTACGTTTGAAACGTGTGTCTTTTTATTTTATCTTCTTTAATTTAATTATAACTGTAAAACTTGGCGTTGCTTGTCCCTCTTAGGATAATGCCCTGTGAAAATCAAATTTAATTCAAATTTATCCCTATCATGCATACAGATTCGAAAAGGGGAAAATAAACTTAATGAATTTTGGCCATATTCTCCGAACGTAAGTAGTTTTTTATTTGTTCTGCGGGTAGCTATTCCTTCGAATAAATAGCGATAATTCAATTTAGGTACCAGCCATAATTATGTTTACTGTAGGTATAAATCTATTCTGTCTTACATTATAGAGAGTATAAGTATTTATTCACATGATAAAATAATAATGGCCGCCTCATAGATCATAACACCTAACCTACAAATGTAGACTATAATATTTACAGTTTGCTCTTGTGAATTTATTTATGTGTTAACCTTTTGTGAAGTGTATAGCTGTAAAACATTAAAGTTAGTGGAAGTTTTGAGTGCAATTGGGTTAGGATAAAACATTATTATTTTGTGAAACTTCTTTTGACGTTTACACTAACGCCATCGGTCGGATTTTTGGGTGAACGTCAAAATATTCAACAAAAAGAGCAAGGAGTGCTTATACTGCAGTGTATATTATTATTCTTTGACTAACTTTTCTACCTGTTAATTTGCTTGGTGAAATGAAAGTAAATTTGATTCTAACGAATTTTGTTCCAAGGTTAGTAGCTTCTATCTTTAATAGTGTTCGGTGAATATAGGCATTAGTGTGATTCCTATTTAAAAATGGCTAATGTCAAAATAAAGTGAGATTGGTCCGTGAGACCAACATTTTACAGACAGCTGTAAAATCTAATATAGCGATTTAATAGTAGAAAGCGTCGTGTTCAGAAAATTCGATTTTCTTAAAAATCGTAAATAGACATTGTGTCATCCGTTAAACTACGATAAATAGAAAATTGAACTTTAGAGTCAAGTGTCGACGTCTTGACAGGTCTTAAGAGCAGAAGGGTTGGGAGGTTAAACAAACGTCCGACCATCGTGCGATCTCAGAGACCTCGCGACGGCGATAAAAGCTGTTCTTGTTTGCTCGCCCATGAGTCCGTATGGCCCGAACACACACTGTATATAAACAAACAATATATGCGATTGTTGCAGTGGTGACCAACCCAAGGATTCGTTCACATCAATGTCGGTTTTGACACGAATCGATGTTTAGATAAAAAAATTGGTTGTCTGTAAAGTCGGTTTACGGACGATAGTTTTACGTGATAACGTATTCCGTAATACATAACCTAAACCTCCCAAAATTTGGTTTCAATCCGCTTATCCTTGGTGTCGGAATGATAAGAAATGTCAAAAGTGACGTTTGCAACTTAAAAAGTATTATGTTCTAATAATAATTAGTTATTCCAATAGTTAACTTAGAAGGCTTTGCATTTCTCAAAATAATAATGTCAAAAAATAAACATTAGAAATGCAGCCGTTTTCATGTTAAGACAAGACATACGTTATTTTCTAATTTCCATGTACGGCAAACAAAGACGACCGACCGCGTCGCGCGCGCGCCATGCAATAAACAACAATGCATTTATACAGCTATTTTTCTATATAAATTTGTATAAAATATTTTTCTATATAAATTTGTATAAAAAAACTGTTTAGGCAAATTCTGTTATACGAAATCTATGTAAAATGTTCTCCTCTTTCGTTTAAGACTGGTTTCAAACCGATCTGATTTAAATTGAGCGAGAAATTAGCAAAAAACGTTACGCGTTAGGAACGTTACGCGTTACGAACATTACACTTTTTCGAACATGCAGCCGGTGTTTTATCAATATATAAGATTGGTGATTCATCAATTTATAAGACGTTATCACGTCAAAATGAAAAAAAAAATGGAATATCTCATAAATTCTAATAAATTTTTACCAGTCTAAAATCACTTTTCAAAACTTGACAATTTTTTTCGTTTTGGAAAAAGTCTGTGCGTCTAATATTTATTTATGCTAACCAATCGTGCGGTGTAGCGTAGTGGTGAGAGCACTAGACTCGCATTCCGGAGGTACCGGGTTCATATCGCGACGGGGGCAGATGTGGCTGGGACTTTTTCCTGCTGCCTCTCGCCGAAAAACGGTAATTCCTGTACCGGCCATCATGTTGAGGTATTCCATGCGGTTTCTCTCAATAATTCAGGATAAATATCGAAATGGTTCCTTATTCAAGGCCATGGCCGATTACCTGTCATAATCCTATGCACAAAATTTGCCTACCTTATCCTAATGTCCTAAATTTACTTCATTTGTCTATTGCTATTAATTAAGTTGAAGTTTAAAAATGTAGGAAATAGTGTGATCGATGGAAAGTAGTAATGGCGTCTGTTATGACAATAAGTCGAGAAACGCACGTTAAACGCATTAATTATTTCAACCAGATTTTTTTTATCTTATTTGAATAAATTATTTGCATGCGAATTAATTAATTTAATCACGCCAAAGAAGTATAACTTCTAACGAGCGTACATAAGTAGGTACACGTAACAATTTTTTTTAATGTTGCACGTCTATTTTACAAGTAATTAATTATTAAATGTCAACAATTCTGAAAAACTTATTATTTGAAGCTTTGATTCTTTCACATAACGTACAAAAATTAAAAAAAAAACTTTGAAGTGTATTTTTAAAAATTGTCGAAAGAGCAATAAGCTGTCATTCATGTTTGAACTATTTGATGCTATATAGACCCAAATAACTTTGTTAGTTAATGAAATATTCTCACCAAAATTAACTCTCAACTCTTGGACATTACAAAAGAAATGTTGACAAGCGCTGGTATAGGTACAGAATAAGGAGAACAGAACTGAACCACATTTTCATGACAGATAATACGCGGTGTAAACACAAGCCTGTTAGTTTTGTTAGTTTAACAACTCAAATAATTTACTCACTCTCTCGCTCATTCACTCACTTGTTTCGCCGCCTCTCTACCTCACCCTCCGAGTCACGTAAAACGTGCGTTTTATTTTGTACGGCTGACAACACAACGACGCAACACACAACACATTGAGCGTCTATAACAGCGATGGCGAACCTATGACACGCGAGCTCATTTTTGGTGACACGCATCTTCAAAAATAAACAATTTCATAATTCAAATATTTGTCTCTCATAACGGCCAGAGTTGGTTATTAATAATAATATTATTACTTACGTTATACTTACTTCATTTTCTATGTTAAGTATCAATGAAATATTTAAAACAAGTCTCTAAATGTACTTAAATCATTGGTTTCATAATTTTGGTTTTTGTATTTTAAATGGCATCAGGGCACGATTTAGGGGGGGGGGCAACCGGGGTTGAAGCCCCGGGGCCTCCACAATAGAAATTTCTAGATAACATTTTCTAACAAATAACGAATAATATGCAAAATTATATAAAACAAGAGGGTACGTGAAAAGTCACGCGGTACAAGTGAAACTTCTATGTGACGTTTAAATGATGTAACTTGTTTGGAAAATAATTAGAGGCCTCCACTCCTTCGTTGCCCCAGGGCCTCCACACCTTTAAATCCGGCCCTGAATGGCATTAAACAAATAATTAACTTACAAAAATTATAAATATTTCTAATTTTTTTTTCTTTACTTTTGTGATGTGTGCACAACTCCTTATAAAATAGGGTCTGTATAGTGATTATAAAATGACCCTTTTTCGTCGTCCTTAATAAAAGCCAAGTTATGTCCAACGCATACACAAAGCAAGCGTCACGCGCTGCCATCTAACGAAATACTAGTAACTAAATTTCGCCCTATTATCTATAGATGTCGCGGTCAACTTCAACGCACACAAACGTTACGTCGTTCCATAAAAGTGTGGCGTCAATACGGTCAATTGCACGATTTTACTTCCAACCAAACGCGTCATTAGATGTTCATAAAAAAAAGAATGAGAGACATATTGTAGATTATAGACGTTCGAAAACTGAGGTAAGATAGTATTAGATCAATATGTAGTTAACTTTACGTTCACCGAGCACAAACACATCTGCTTCTATTGTGAACAAAGCCAACTTCGCATACAATACATAAATATGTACGATTGGTTGGATATATATCTATATATATGAAAGCTTTGTTCCATCAGCGTAGTTCGAAACTAATCCCGCTATTTCTCATCTTTAACACGTTCCGTGCGAAAGCATTAGCGAGCTAATCCTCTTTCATGTCCTAAATCAAAACATCGAAACGACGAGAGAAAAAAGAACAATGAGTTCACGATAATCTCAAGTGTAACGCTGTGACGTCACTATATTGTATAAGAAATTGTAACGTTATACGAAATTTAACTATAGATTACTAGACGAAACACTGTCTGGATACACAGAACAGTAGTCTGGATATTATATGAAAAGTTCTAGGTAGCTAATCAAAAAGGTGAAATAAATGCCAACGAAATTATGTTGAGGACGTTGGAGGCTTGTCAACTTATTTCTTAATATACAGTAGAACCTCGCTAAGTTAAAGTTCAAAGGAAACGTTGAAAAAATTAAGTTATCGAGTTTTTTACTTATCGAGAGTTGAAGTTACAGAGGTTTTTGAAGTTCTGCAATTTTTTTCTTAACGAGGTTCAACTGTTCTAATAAATTACTAATAAATTTTGTATTTATCTATTATTTATTCAATTATTTATTAAATTGAAAGTTTAAACGAAAAAGTCAGTCATTTTTTTCTGTTCCATGCACTTCTTATTTTCTACGTCAATTATCTTTTCTATATTAAATAAAGAAGAGAAAATATCGTCATCAACTAAAAAATTAATAAAATCTTGGCAAAACCTTTTGTTTGTAGGTATACTTATTCACGATGACTCACTGATAATACTTTAAGTTATGGAGGTTACCAAAATATTATTTTTTTAGGCTTTGAGGGGAAGGGAATTCAAAAAAATTTTAAGTTACAGAGGTTTTTAATTTATCGATGTTCTTTCTACTGTATCTGCAATATGTTCCCATTTCAGAATGGTCTACAAACTCGTTTAAAAAAAAATAATTGTGGGAAAATCGCACATTTATATAGTATAATATCGGCAAAACGCAAAGTAATATCACAGAGAAAAATTCGTAATTTTTTAAATATGTCCTCACATAATATCTAAGAAACTGTTCAAAATTTGACCTATTATCACCGTTGAAAATTTACACCACCATGAGAAAAAAATTAATATTGCTGAAAAGTATCAGAGTGCTTTATAAAAGGCGTGTTCACTTCACACTAACTGACAACAGTCAAGAGTAGGTATAAACATGTTTACCATAACTACCGCATACTTTTGACAATTAACCAACGAAATTGAAAGATTTTCATATGATGCTGTGCGAATTCCTTATACATTTTAATAACTTGTTACAGTTAAAGTACTGCACTGCTCTCTTAATTCCGGCCGATTTCTGACCGATATCGATGATAACAAAACTACAGATAAGGCGCGACGCCTTTAAGGACGTCGCCGTCTGTTGCAACAAGAGAAAGGGGAGAAGTTGCTTTCAAGGGTTTTGTGGGTGTGCTGTATATATAATATATATACTATCTATAGCTGTACAAATACTTACTCATGAATGTGTGTGTGTGTGTTATGCGTGTGTGAGTGTGTGAATGTGTGTATACTAGGTGGGTAAGAGCGCGTGCTTGTTTACCGACCGCGAGTATGTCAATATTTGGTCATATACCGTGTGTACATTTCGTACACATCCATACACGTATGCTCTCATGTGTGATTATTTAATTATGATTTTTTACAGCCATCTGGTGGCAATATACGGCTGTTAAATGATTTAAAAATATTTAATTTAAAACAGACAATTTTTGTACCCACAAGATTTGGAGCGACTAAAGCATCATGTTTAGACAATGTATTTGTTAGCAATTTATTTTACAATACATGTGTGATTTCTTCAGATTTGACAGATCACGAAATTATATTGTTTGAAACTAGGCTAGATACTAAACAACAGCATACTGTTATTAAAAAAATAAGGCCAATATCTGAAAACCAACTTCAACTACTAAATTATAAACTAGCTGAAACTGATTGGAGTTCTGTTTATAATGAACTTAATCCTAATAAAAGTTTTCAAAACTTTTTTAGTATATATAACTACTATTTCAATATGATTGTTCCGGAGACAAAAGTGAAAATCAATAATAGTAAAACCAAAAAAAAAAACTTATGGATAACAAAAGGTATAAAAATCTCAAGTAGTAGAAAACGTGAGCTATTTGAAAGAATTGTCATACTAAGGCGACTTAACATAAATATTGAAATACTGTTATTGTACTATAAAAGATACACATTAATATTTAAAAAAGTTATCAGACAGGCCAAAAAATTGTACTATAATGAAAAAATAAATAACTCGGACAATAAAATGAAAACTTCATGGGATATCATAAAAATGAATAGCAGTCAATACTCTGATAAATCAGTAATTGAAAATAATATTGTGGATACAAATGGTATTATTTTGCCTCCTGGTGAAGAGGTAGCTGAAAAGTTTAATAGTCACTTTATAAACATAACTGAGCATTTAAACATTAATAAAAATAAAACAGTGGTAGAAATAAAAAGACCCAGTGAACAAAATATGTTCCTATTTCCCACGTGTCCTGAGGAAATAATAAATATTTGTTTAGATCTAAAAAATAAGAAATCCACAGGCTGGGATCATATCCCTGTATCAGTGCTTAAAGCGACTATTTTCTACATATCAAAGCCTATTTCTAATATATTAAATAAAGTATTATCATCTGGAATTTTCCCAAATATGTTAAAATTAAGTACTGTCACACCATGCTTTAAAAAAGGTGATAAATCGGACATAAATAATTACAGACCTATATCGGTTAATACAAACATATCCAAGATATTCGAAAAAGCAATTGCAAATAGGCTAAATAATTTTATTAATAAGTTCGGTGTTATTTGTAAGGAACAAAACGGTTTTGTAAAAGGAGGTTCCACTATTAAAGCAATATTTGATGTTACCGACAGCCTATACGATGCGTGGGACAAAAAACAACCAACGGTTGCTCTCCTGCTTGATTTGTCTAAGGCTTTTGATTGTGTAAGTCACTGGAGATTAATTGAAAAATTAGAACATTATGGTATAAGGGGTGTCACTTTAGAGCTCTTTAAATCCTACTTAACTGACCGTGTACAACAAGTCCAAATTAAATGTAAGGATAATTATGGTAAAATAAATATCTACAAATCTCAGTGTCAAATTGTCAGCAGGGGAGTACCCCAAGGCTCTATTTTGGGCCCGATTTTATTTATATTGTATGTCAATGACTTTTCTTCATCTATTCCGGATCAATGTTATCAATTTGCAGATGATATCTGTATCATTGCTCAAATGAATACTTTCTGTGAACTTACTCATAAAATAAATAACATCTTATTATTAGTGTCAAATTGGTTCGAAAAAAATGAATTAGTAATGAACGCTGCTAAAACTCAAGTGTTCCGTGTAGGAAATTACGATAACAGTTATCAAAATATCATCTTAAATAATAATAATAATAACAGCGTTCTTACCTTTCAAGAAACTGTAAAATTTCTAGGCATTTTGATGGATAACAAAATGACATATAAAAATCACATTTCTGCTGTACTAAATAAACTAGCAAAATCCCACTACATATTATGTAACCTAAAACATATCTTATGCCGAGAAACACTTTTAATCACTTACCATTCCTATGTAGAAAGCCATTTGACATACGGTATCATATTTTGGGGAAATTCCACAGATTTTATTAATGTTTTTAAGAGACAAAAGAAAATTGTCCGTGTTATCGCTGGTGTACACGCAAGACACTCATGTCGACTTTTATTTAAAGATTTTAATATTTTAACTGCATATAGTATCTTCATTCTAAACTGCATATTATTTTATAAGAACAATGGAAACTACTTCTGTAAGAGGAATACTGTTCATTACCATAACACCAGAAATAGAGAAAATATTAACTTTAAAACTAGTAATCTACATATCACTTTGAACTCTCCGTACAATACAATTGTCAAAATATGTAACAAATTACCATCTAATATTTTAAACCTTAATAATAAAAAATTAAAATCAGTACTGAAAAACATCTTTCTCAATAAAGTAATATACAGTTTGGAAGAATACTATAATATAAATTTTAACGAATTTTAAATTTTATTGTATATCAATTGATATTTTTTTATGACGCAATCTACGCTGTACTGGCAATATTGAATAAAGAAAATATTATTATTATTATTATTATTATTATTGAGTGGCGTGTGTGTGTATGTGTGTGCAAACGCACAAGAATAATTATTGTAGGCATAGTTTTATGAATAATGTTGTAGTATCCTAGTCAGACGATAAATCATCGGATAAATTGTTCATTTAAACTATATTGACGCTCAAGTGGTGACATCAGAGTACCAAACATGTTGTACCTCCTAATGTCAAGGTCAATTCTAAGGTCTAAAGGACCGCGCACACTCTTAATTAATCTACTTTGTAAGTCGAATTATACCTTGATTTTTAAGGATTTTAAAAATTAAAAAAATCACTTGAAACTAATGCTGAGGAAATTCTTACATCTTTGGGATATAACTGACAATAGAGCTTTGCGTCACTTCCGCGACACACATAACTTTTCACTGATACAGGGGCGTAGCTACCGCTGTATCAATTATACGGGGCCACGGGGGCCCTCAACGTGCGTAAGCAAAAATTAATAAAAACTTCACAAAATTTTTTTTATTTCAGAAATGAGAAGTTAAAAAAAGCAATTTCTTTTTTTTCCGCGTAAAGCATGCGTTCAAAAGTTGGCAACACCCCACATCGGTTATCGCGGGCTGCGGGGTTTCCCCGTTTAAGTCATTTACTTCAACGGGGGAATCCCACAATAATCGATATACATACGATACGATGATGAATTGTTTGTAAGATTTTTTGAAAAAGTGACAGATAGATAATTATGATGATAAAATAATTCTTTTAATTTTATGCAAACATTTTTTTTCTTTTGTGAGAAATCTTTACCCTTCCTAAGGGCCCCTAAACAAATTTTTTATACGGGGCCCCGCCAAGGCACGCTACGCTTCTGCACTGATATCAGAAATTTCAAAACATTCAATTTGAAAAAGTAGGTCTCTGCTTTAGCAAGCAATTGATCAGAGCTAGTTTTGAGCTGAGACGTGAATAGAACTATGATAATATAAGTTACATAGTTAAATTAAACAAAAAATTTTCGAACTGATTTATTGTCCGTAAAAAAAACTCAAACATTGAAGCCAACCTGTGTTATGAGCATGTCACAGATAAAGCTTAAAATGATAACAGAGAAGGGAAACAGAACGATAATTTCAATTCAAACAACCCCGAACTCAGAGGGGTTGTTAGACACAACACAGACATTCATGTATCATACAATATGGGTTCAAATAGTCTCGAACATGAATAATGGAAACACGCTCAATCTTATTTAATACAACCTTGCTAATTAAGCATGGTTGTTCTCTGGAACGCTAGGATTATAGATTACAAACGATCGACAGCTTATAAGGTTGCAGATAAATCTCAATTACCTAAATCTTTTATTAATTTTAACTATCAAATACTCAAAATCAAAATAAGTCAAGGCCGCTGCACACGAGGCTCGTTTTGTCGCTAAAATGATAAAATCATTGCTGGTACTTATGTTTGCTGGCAGGCTGGCTACGAAGATGAAAATTACGTCATTGCGGGCTCGCGTGCGAGTTCACAAGATAGAGCCCCCAGCCTGAGAGACCGTTAGGACAGGAGGAACCTAACATTTATAAAGATTTTCTACAACGTGAAGCCGTTTTATATTAAGGGAGGCTCCCATCCGATGAATTAGCCACGGGCCTCAGGTGGTATAAAGACGCCATTGATCCCGCGGCTCTTAATCAATGACAGAATATAACTTATTAATATTAACGAAAAGCAAAACGATGTTCATTAAACAGCACGTGATACTATTTACGATGCGCGGGGCGAGGGGGGAGACGGATTGGTTCGCGAGTTGGCACGGGGTGTATGTGTTAGCTGATTATCGTATTATTAGGGTGCAGTGCAGCGTGCGGCGGCACACTTAATGCCATCAGACAGGGTGCAAACACACAACATCCAATGAGGGAAAACATATAGCATTCTCTTGTTTAGTCACGTGTGCATTCTGCCGTTCAAAACAGGTTCGCCCTTAAGAGCCCGTTTCCCCTGGTTTTCTCAATGCAATACAGTGGTCTGCGGTCCCGTATAAATCTGATCGTAAAACGAGAGATAAAATTATGAAAAATTATTTTTATGGAGATTAAGGATCAATCTATGTCCCTATTGTACCATTTTTTTAATTTTTTTAGCAGAAAATTTTTTATAAAAATTTTAAAAACCGTAAAAAGTGTCTTTTAAAAGCATTCGCCATTAATTAACAAAGTAAAAAATGAAAAATTTGTTACAATACGGACATAGATTGATCTTTAATATAACTAGAAAAAAATATGCCGTAGCCTGTTTTCCAAAATTACGACCCAGTTTATACGGGAAGCCGTAGCTCTGCAATGAAAAAATATCGTAATATGTTGAATTGACTGGTGCTGTAACTACGGAAAGAACGGGTGTTTTTGAAATTATCCTCTGTGCTGGCATGTGCCGTTAAAATTTAGGGCTGGGTTGTATACTATATAGTGGTTTGATATATTCGTTGCAACGATTTTAATTTAAAGTTCGCTGCATACGAGGCTGGATTTGCCGCTAGATTTCACTACTAGTTTTCTTAATTGCTATTATGTGCTCACTTCACACAAGGGCGTAGATATTTTTTTTCTGGGGGGCGGGGTATAAAGCTAAAGAAATCAATATTTTTAAGTTTTATTAATAGGAACACCAAAACCAAACGACTAAACTAAAAAACTTTATTTTGGGTAGAATTTGAAGAGCCAAAAAAAAGTCTTTTTCATATAGCCACACGGGTCTCGTAAAATTCACGTAATAATGCGGGACATTTCCTATAATACGGGACACGGAACTTTAATGCAGGACTGACCAGGGGTATGAAACTCAATGCTATTCGAGCTTCTCTTATTTGTCTGAAGGAATAATTTTAATGCCAACATGATAGCATGAAAATTAATGAAAATGTACTTTTGACGAACTTTTTTCAGTCATTGGCATCGCTGAAATGGCGCCAGCTCACCAAAGCGCATCAAAGCGGGAGTTTCAAAATTGTCTACTTATGTTATGAACAATATTATTTAATAAAAAAGGATAAAAAACTGTTCAATTCTTACAAAATTACAATTATAAGAGGAAATGTATTTTAAACATCAACCATTTTGTTGGAAACGTGCTTGTTGTGACAACACCATTCCCAGGGCAGCAACGACACACACACCATTTTACACAGTTGGTATTAAAATCATTCCTTGTCATTTAAGAGGTCACCTTGCCATCACACGAGACATCTTTACAAACACACACTATGTCATAATGTTTGTTTGTGGGCCTTTGTTCATGTCGCCCACGTTACAAGATACCGTTTCTAGATTGGTTCTTGCTCAGAGCCAGCAGATGACCTTGAAAGAACAATAGCCCCTGTTCTTATTGTAATTTTGTGAGCTAGCAGGCGAGCCCACAGTGACTTCATTTCCAGATTTGTACCAACAGAAGTCCAGCGTTTCAACATGGATTATCGCCGTGGAAAATAAACAAGATTACCTTTGTCAACAGAACGTAAGAAAAAATGTAACATTGCCAAATATAATAGGTAAATATTTTATCTATAATACTTATTTTATTGATTTATATTGATATTTAACTTCCAATAGGAAGTTATTGTATTTAATAGTAGAAGAAAAATTATCTGAAAAGTCAAAACAGAAAAAAAAATTTGTCACAGCATAATTAAAATGGAAGAGATTAATTTTATATCTATACACATAGAATATATTGAGAATTTTAATTATGAAGAGATAATAAAATAAATATGAATTCAAATAAAATTATGTACCTACATAATAAAAATTTAGAATTAATGACAAAATAAGAATTTTGAATTAAAATGATGTAAATAATAAAACTGTTTTAATTACTATGGCACTAGTACAGGTAATAGAGAATTTTTTTCTGCATTATCCTACAACTTTTTTTTGTTTTCTTAAATAGGTTCAGTATCACGTACTGACCCTAAATGCACAAAATCCTTACAAATTAGGAGGGCGGAAGTGCCGCCATTTTGACAAAAACCGTTTCAGCCTATATCTCCCTAACCGTGCACTTGAGGCGAAAAAAGGTAATAACCTTTATTGTAGATAAATAAATTTACTATCTTTTTTGTTCAATACTTTTTTTTTGTATCACTTACCGTTTACGACTTATTCAACTATTACGATTTGTTTATTGACTTTTGGATCCATATCTCTTCTAATAATTGTTTAAACAATAAAATGCTAATGACTTAAGTTTTAAATCTACAAATTTTCTACAGCTTTTAATTCAAACTTTTTTTCTAAAATTAATATTTTTAAAGTTATAACGCGCTAATGTCAAAAAACCTGTGCCTAGGCGCATGAGTGGACATAATAAAATAAGAATGAATTGTAATAAAATTATGTACATAATAAAAATTCAGAATTAAAAAACCAAAAAAATAAAAAGTGTGCATTCATTTTTTTAATTGATTTCTAGTAAATTAACTGATTTATTATTAACTTCCCGCTTAAAAAAAAAAAAAAATTTTTTTTTCAAAAATCGGGAAGTTATTGGTTTCACCCCGATTTTTGAAAATCGAGTTTTCGCCAGATATCGACGTTTTGAGGTCCTAGGAAGCTATTGAAACTATTTTGGCGATGATGTCCTCAGGGCTGTATGTGTGGGGGTGTGTGTGTGTGTGTGTATGTATGTATGTAAACCTTTTATATCTTTTGAATGGAGTGTCCGACTGAAACGCGGTTTGCGGGATCTGACGTGAACTTGGTGAACTTAGACTTCCTGAAAATTTGAAATGATTCGTCCCAAAAATTTTTGAGAAATCTTAAAAAAACAAGTTTCAAAAATTTTATAAAATTTGTTTTTGTAAAATATTTTCTAAACTACTGAACCGATTAATTCCAAAATCTAATCAGCTCTTCTCCTTAACAAACTGCGTCGATTTCCGCAAACCGCATCAAAATCGGTTCATTTGTTCACGAGATACCGTGAACGAAAAAATCGTAAAAAAGTGTTTTTTAAAATGACTCTTAAAATTGTTATCAGATCGATTTTTTTGTAATAAATTACTTTCTTAGGCTAAAAAAACTGCGTAGATCGCCGCAAACCAGATCAAAATTGGTTCATTTGTTCATGAGATAACGTGAACGAAAAATTAGGAAAAAAGTAATTTTTTATAATTACTCGTGAAATTCTTATCAATTCGTTTTTTTTGTAATAATTTACTTTCTTAGGTTAAAAAAACTGCGTCGATCGCCGCAAACCGCATCAAAATCGGCTCATTTGTTCACGAGATATCATGAACGAAAAATTTGTAAAAAAGTGTTTTTTTTAAATTGCTCGTAAAATTCCTATGAGATCGATTTTTCTGTAATAAATTACTTTTTTAGGTTAAAAAATTGCGTCGACTACCGCAAATCGCATCAAAATCGGTTCATTTGTTCATGAGATATCGTGAACGAAAATTTCGTAACAAAGTGTTTTTTTTTGGGCTCGAAGAGCTAAAAAATAAACTTCTTGCTATATTTTATATATTTTTGAGCGTTTTGAACTCGAAAATAGCGGGAAGTTACAGGGATGGCCTGCAGGTTCAAACTTCTTTTCAAATTTTTATTTATGCTCATTCGTTAGCTCATAAGTTGGCTAATAGTTGTGTCACTGTGGAGTAAAGAAACTCAGTCATAAATTAAATAATTAAATAAATAATATATAAAACAAATAATGAAAGTCCTATATTTTTGCAACTTTAAAAAAATACTTTTTTTTTCGAAAAAAAGGTGGCAACCCTAATTGTAACAAACAGAACTGTATTATAGTTATTATTATGAATATACAATACATTTTTTTTCCATATTTTTGTGACATTTAACATAATTCTATTTTTTGTAAACTATTTCTTTGCAGATAAATTATATGTTGTAAAGTTTTGTAATTCTGGATATAAAATGAATATAGCACATCCCTATTTGATATCTGCAGTCTATACGTGTCTGTGTTAGTATACTAACACATGTAATAGTATGTATATCACTATAACGAGGCATATAATAATTCGGTTCTCTTTGTCAATCCTTCTCACATGTGTGAAAGATAGAGAGAGAGCATTCAATTCTCATAGACCACAATAATTAGGTGTACTATTATGAATGGAATGTTTCAAAATGTTTCCTCACCACACGCCGCAAAATACAGCTTCCCCTCTGTGATCGGCAAACGGGCTCTTAACTTGTGTCCGCGCATGCATTTAAGCTGGCCGGGCATCCATTTCACTGATTTTTATACAAGATAAGTGGATATTAAAATTGATCCGTCACAAACAGCATTATTTATTACCAGTCATCAAAATATCCTATTTTAAGGTGACTGTTCACCAGCTGTTCAATGTGACCACTTATTCACATGCATGCATTATTGCGTGTGTACAAAATGCACTAAATCACATGAAAAAAATTTCAAAAATCTCGCCGAAAGTGGCCGAAGCCGAAACTTCAGTCGGACACAAATAGTACTCGTTACTCGAATTAGTGATATTTTCATTAATTGCGAAAGTGAAGCTGTATTGACTTGACAATCAGTAATTTTCACAACAAATTAATGAATTTTTACTAATACTCTCTAAAACTGAAATAGTAGAAATGTCACTTTTTTAAATAGGAATAGTGAATTCAAGTAAAATTCACTATCAGAATAGTGATACCTCTGATTTTATAGGTACGTGTCGCCTCCATACAGTTACTATAGATACTTATTATTTATTCATGTATAATGTAGACCGTTCCTTGTAAGCCGATAAACAAACAAGAAATACAATTTATCAGGTAAGTTAATTAGATTATTTTAATTATATTTTTAGAGATTCAGAGTAAATCATTGCCTGTATTTTAAATTATAGTCAATGACATAGGATCATAACTAACAATGAATTAAGGTTATTTTTTTTTAACGCGAATTCTATAATTCTTTATTTTGTATTCAATTTTTAATCGACTTAAAAATATAAATGTTCATTACACTAGTGAAAGTAACTAATGAATAAAGATTTAAAAAAAAATTGTAATCAAAAAATTATTGAAGTCAGATGACATTTAATGGTCACTTATATAATTAGTGAATTTTTATATTCACTAATTCATATTGTGAGTATTCAGTAATTCTGCGTGCTACAATTCTAGCATTGACAAATAGTGAATATGCACTTGTAATTAGTTAAAAATCACTGATTCATGTTTAGAGAGTACGATACAATTTTTGCGACTACGTTCCGATTAAAATGCGGTTTCAGTCAAAATCGCGAGGAAGACTACGGAATGAAATCGACATTTAAATGAACGAATCTCCGGGCAACGACTATACTTGTTCTATGTAATGTCGGATCAAAAGTCAGCAAAAAAAGAGCCATTTCTGACAAACCCTGTGTACTTATACGTGTAATATGTATGTATATAAACATTGATATGCACATTTTGTTTACGTGTATATGAATTAATAGAAGCGATGACGGCATCGGGGAATGAGTCTAGGGGCTGACTGCAAGCGACCGGGGTAGAGAATATGATAGAGACGACCGGCTCCGTCCGCTGGGGGTTCAATGATGCACTCGTATGAATTTTATTTGCATCACATTTGCGTTTTATACACTCGCCGCATATACAGAATGTTCGATTATCTATATACTATTATATAATATTCTCCGTAATTACGTTTAAATTGATTTAACTTAAAAACTATTTGAGGAATTTTGATAAAACCTTTTTTTGAAATATTCATGACTCCAGAAATGCTATATGCTATGTTTTATTTCATTATTTTATCGTAAATCTATACTAATATATAAAGTTGAAGAGTTTGTTTGTTTGGTTGAACGCGCTAACCTCACGAACAACTGGTTCGAATTGAAAAAAAAAACTTTTTAACAAAAAAATTAAACCGCCGAAAAACTGAAAAGCAAAAAATAATAAATCTTTTTATTTAACTAAGTTCTATCTAAGTAGTTGAACGTATGTGACAGTCTAGTATATCTAAGTAATTTTGAGTCGGCGTCAACAATCCTTCGCCGGAAATCTCTGAGCGTTCACGAAGTTAATATCAGCGACAGAGCAACCCTTACGGGCACACGTCTTTGCGAGTGGTCGTGTGGAGAGCGCATGTTTAATGTTAATGTTTATCGCTGGAGATTTCACGTATCATTGTTAATTTGATTTGGTTATTTCTTTTAGTGATCTTTGTTCATTGATGGTTTGACGCCGACTCAAAATTACTTAGATATACTAGACTGTCACATACGTTCAACTACTTAGATAGAACTTAGTTAAATAAAAAGATTTATTATTTTTTGCTTTTCAGTTTTTCGGCGGTTTAATTTTTTTGTTAAAAAGTTTTTATTTTATAATTTTTTGTGGCTATATAATTTAAAATTGTAATACACAACTCAGCATGAAAATCTGTGAGTGAACAATAAATCACCCCTATTTTCCCACCCTTAGGGTAGGAATTTTTTTTTCAAATTTATATGGGACCAACTTCGGGGTATACCCTTTCCAATAAAAAAATAATTATCAAAATTGGACCACTCTGTAAAAAGTTATGTGTGGTCATACATTACAATCAGTGAGTGAACAATCAATCATCCCCTGTTTTCCTACCCTTAGGGTTGGAATTTTTCTACGAAATTTATATGGGACCAACTTCGGGGTATACCCTTTCAAACAAAAAAATAATTATCAAAATCGGACTACTCTGTAAAAAGTTATGCGTGGTCATACATAAATAAAAAAAAAAAAAAAAAATATATACGCGTCGAATTGAGAACCTCCTCCGTTTTTGTTTTTCGTCGGTTAAAAATTGTTGGATAGTCAATTTATCGAGGAAAGCTATATGCTATATATAATATCACGCTACGACTAATATGAGCGGAGTATCAATGAAAAATGTTGCAAAATGTAACTCAAAATTTGTCCGTCCGACAAAAACTTTTGAACGGTAACTCCGATCACCATGAAATTTGGACACAATTATTAGTTAAAAAAATTAAAAAGTTTAAATACTGCTTTTTATCGACAAAAACTTTTGAACGGTAACTCTGATCATCATGAAATTTGGACACACCATTAATCTCGGTAAACTAAGATGAATATGCGCCTACACATGTCCCCCCCCCATTCGTTCTTTTGCACCCGGATGAAACGGGGCGGGACCGTTAGTTTAATATATTTTTTGGCATACTTCTGTACAAATGTATAAAATCGTAACGTGGTGTAGTATGCTCACAGTAGACTTTTCCGACTTTTTGAATATCTTATATCGACTTAAATGACAAAACACATAATCCTATAGTTTGAAGATAATTGACTCAGCCGTTTTGGTCTGACGCCTGAATAAACAGAAAAAAAGTATATAATTAAATTTAAATACACTTTAAGCCTAAAATAATTAAAGAAGTCAATATTAACACAAAAAAGCAATTTTCATATTAAATTTGTATGATGTCAAAAGCGATTCTACACCCTCTATATGTTCAATTTATGTGGATGAGGGAGAAAAACGCGCGTGGTTTACAAAACCTATGCAAAGCTCGTTACCGTAGTGCTTCAAATAAAAATATCACGAGCTGATATCGAACATAAAAAACAAGAGTCCCGATATGCAACTGACGACCTATTTATCGAAACACAATTATTTACTCTATTAATTCATATCGTAATAAATATCGATTTTCAATAAACTATTAATTATACGCCTACATAATTTAATGCATAACATATTTAAAGATGTAGCGATATCTAAAATCTATACTAATATTATAAAGAGGTAAAATTTGTAAGTTTGGATGTAGGAAGTAATCTCCGAAACTACTCATCCGATTTCAAATTTTTCTTCACCAATATTTAGAATGAACTTTGAGGAGAGTGTTCATGTATTGTGCTGTATAAACGCACCGATAGCGGACGCCTGTTTTGTATTTTGTTGCTGTGTACGTGCGGTTTAAAAACATTATTTTTTTTGTGATGTAACTACAAATTTACGGTTTTCGGATTTTTCTCTCCACTTGTGCTATAAGACATTGCTTCTTGCCAAATTTCATTATTCTAGGTCAGGGGTCGGCAACCTTTTGATACGAAAGAGCCAAAAGTTACAATTTACAAAATTTCACGGTTTTAAAAGAGCCACTAAACATTTTCGTTTCAGTATTATAGTATTTGCTTATATAGGTATAAAATATATATCCGAGGACGACAAGTCGCGACGGGAGCGGTGCGGGTGAGACGCGAGTGGAAATGGCTGATAGATAGACATGGTGCTCAATCATGGATCGATTGGACGATTTTTAAAGGTTTATACGAGTATAATAAAATAATTATTTTTTGCGTATGGAACTGGAGAGCCGCAACGTTACATCAAAAGAGCCGCAGGTTGCCGATCCCTGTTCTAGGTCAACGGGAAGTACCCTATATGTTTAAATTCCCAAGAGTCTTGACAGACAGACGGACAATAAAGTGATCCTATAAAGGGTTGCTTTTTTTCTTTTGAGGTACGGAACCCTAATTATTTTAAAAAACTGAAAAAATGAGTTGGTATCAGGTCTAGGTAACGCAAACACATTTTGTACATAAATATTCGTTCTCTTTACCTATGCTGCAATTATGTTTAACAATTATTATACATCGAAGTCTCGATGTATATTCAATTCGCACAAATCTTGTATGTATTTCTCCTATGTCGTATGTTTTCTCGAGTAACTGAAATCTGTTTTCGATCAAATTTTGGCCAGGGATGCGTTCCCATTATGGCAAGAGTCTTGCAGAGTTTTATTTGTGTAACTAAAAAATTAGTGCCCTTTTGGCCATGTTTTGTCAAAAAAAAACTCTATAACTTCTATACGATGCAAGCTACAAAAAAAAAACTATCGAAGGAAATTTGTACGTCGATTAATTACCTTTCCAACTAGTTTTTATTCTTAATGAAAAACTAATGGGTAGCGCTAAATTCGAAGCTGTGTTATAATCGTGCTAATACGTTATTTGAAACGCGCATTTATCGTCACAATAAATATTGTGAAACGGCTATTGTGAAAATATTAGTTTACTGCAAGCGGCCCATAGAGCACGGTTGTAAATAGCATTTATACACAAATCGGTATGCAATTTTAGAGTGCATATATGCATAGGTATTATCGACACACACACAACAGGCGCGGTATGTGGGATGGGGTTGGTCGGAAGCCCGGCAACACACAAACGCGGCTACTCGACGACCATCACCCAGGGAGAGATGCATTTCTATGTGTATTATACAAGAAGCATTGTTTACATGTTATTATGTTATTTCAAATGTTTAAAACTATATAGGTACGTATATCTGCGGTCACAAACAAAACTGCTTATGCCAAATTTGGATACTTATTTTTATAAATAACCGATTCACTACGACCTCGGCTATATTGCTTTCTAGGTTAGAGTACCTACGATAACTCGATATGCAAAATATCCACTGGAAATATATATAATATTTTGCGCAATGAAAAGGGGTAGGCGTTTGGGGGCAGTTCTTTAAAAAACCACTACAGGGTCGTGTCGATGCGACGGCGTTTTTTTTTTGGCGCAGTGAAAAGGGGAAGGCGTTTGGGGGGAGTTCTTAAAAAAAAAAACAATTACGGGGTCGTGTCGATGCGATGGCGTTTTTTTTTTTTGCGCAGTAAAAAGGAGAGGGCGTTTGGGGGGAGTTCTTTAAAAAACAATTACGGGGTCGTGTATACAAAGTACTAAAGTAATTCTACGCCAGTTGCTATGACGCGTATATGTGATTTCTGATTGGTTAGATTAAAAAAATGACTGTGACGGACGAAAAGTAGTTCCATTTTTTACGTATTTTTGAGGAAAGTGAATAATCCGCGAAGTTTTTTTTTGGGACGTCAAAATTTGGGCACATCGAGTTTTCGTACTGGACCCTGCTTTCTATTTTGTACAACACTGCGTAAGAATGTTCCACTCTACAATTTTAATTCACATTCCTTTTCAATAAACTTGTGTCAATTCAATAGTTTCTCAAAGCAATCAAAAGAGACACACGAGCGTCTCGAATGGCGAGTCGAACAAAATTAATTTCTCAACGTACATTATAAAATTCACGGAAATTTCGAGTTTCTTTACGCCAATTCTATGGGTTTCTACTGTTTTGTCAAAAATGAATGCTACTAATGAGGTGGATTCTCAAAAATTGGACATGAGCTCTTTTGCGTTATACCCACAAATATACATTGCGCTTGTAGTACATAAATATAATGCCTACAGAATGGTTTGTTCCGAATGAAGGACTTTCAAGTCGATAATACGAAGTGTACAGAGCGATTTTACAAAACGGAAAGTTGCATTTGTACTGACGTTTTGAGATTCAGTACATTTTTGTTATGTAAGTATCGGAACATTGAAAAAGGCAATTGAAATAATCCTTTCAAATGGAAACCTACATTTATTATTGTACTATTCGAAGCAGTTATTTTTTCTTTACAGGAATCATATCAATATAATTAATTTCATTAATTAATTCTCCATCGTTTTGATACAGACTCCTTGTCTAGTTTCCATCAGATTTATGGTATTATCAACACTGAATGAACACCCCGTATAGCAACGCTGAAATTGTATTTTATTGATGAAAACATAATACTACAATAAGCAAAATCTATGTTGATTCGGACTGAACGTTTATAAATCATGTAGATTCGGTAAACTAAAAGATTAGGAAATCGAAACACGCCAGTTACATCAAACATTTTACTGATCTAACAGCCCCACAAGTAGAGAATGGTACTAATTTTTAAATCAAAATTCACTTTTCACACTGTTTTCTCCTTTCTGTGTTTCTGCAAAAAGTTTGTTCGTCTGTCGATCAAATGTTTGAATGATTTGAAACGCCAGCGAAAAATCAAACTCTGGAACTTTCAGGCATATCTTGTTTGAAATACGGAACCAGTTCAACAACCGAAAACTTAAATGGGAAACAAAACCGTATAAAAATCGGTTCAATAGGCTATTTAACACTGATTTTTGAACTGTCTTAAAATGTTCATATCGTAGTATAAGCCGATGGGAACTTTTATTTCGCTTAAATGTAATAGTTTTATAGGATAAAATAGCACTCGAACTGTGTAAATATATAAGTAGGCGCGAAAACACGAATCGCCATGTTTACATTCCGTGACGTCATTCTTGTAGTACACAAACAAGTGTACCTATATAAGGCTCGGTATCGTTTAGAGTAGTCTCGCTTAGTGTTTATGCGCGTGCGTCTTGTTTTTATACAGCTGTATATGTCTATTTACTACAAGTTTGACGTCACATAGCGGTGTTTTAAAATTCAAATAAATAAATCAGCTTTGTGTTTTTCTGAACACAAACCGATAATTTCAGTTTTCTTATTCGATAAATTATCGTATTCACATACTCGTAGGTATGTGTCTTTACTACAAGTATGACGTCACACTTCAAATCATCATGGTGGGCAGCGTTGTTTGATATGTGAAATAATCGCAATTGTAAAATTCAAACAAACAAATCAACCTCGTGTTTTTGTGAATACAAACCTATAATTTCTGATTTCTTATTCGATAAATTATCGTATTTACATGATATAATCATTTATATGAAGATTGACTCTATTCAATAAATAGAGTAACTGTGATCCGTTGAAGTTAATGATGAGTATTTGGAAGGAATTCCGTGGCATAAGGATCAAAAATGAAGCAATACTGAGATTTTTTTAAACTTGCATTTAATACTAGTATTAAATGCAAGTTTAAAAAAATTTTAATCTTGCATTTAATACTAGTATTAAATGCAAGTTTAAAAAAATCTCAGTATTGCTTCATTTTCGATCCTTATGCCACGGAATTCTTTCCAAATACTCATCATAATCATTTATATTTTATAGGGTCAAATAGTCTATTGTTTGTTTGTTGACAGAGGTCTTGCGTTTTATTAAGGGTTGTTCAAAATTTCGTCCCTAGATGTCACCGGTTAAAGAGCGCTGGCGTAGAATGTTCGACACGACACGCGATACGGTAAGTTGCGTGATGGAAACAATAAAGTGCTTGTGATAAATGTGTATCAGAGAACACTGTTGGGTAGCCATCGAATCGTCGGCTGCCCTCTTCCTCGTTCGACAAAGTAAACCTCTTAAACAAATGCCCTAATTATGTGCCACAAACTTGTGTTAAGTCCACCCCGAAACAATTGCACGACACACACATAAATATAACCATTGTGTTGGTGTATTTGCTGTCTGCAGGAAATAACAGCTCACAATTAACTGCATTAATTTAAACAGTTCATGTCAGAAAGATCCAATACCATTTATAAAACTGTTGATTGTTATTAATCATAACATAATTAAAAGTAGATATTTTATGTAGGTATACTTAAATACTATTTAAATGAAATTGGAATTTAGATTTTAAATTATACAAAACGTTGATAAAAGCCGTCGATACACCCAGAGATCTCTTGCCAGGAATTTCTTAATGAGTGTAATCTAAGTATATAATCAATAATCATTTATAGTGCTATTATATATCTTTTTTGACGAATCCACATCCAAAGCATCAAGGATTTTAAACACATCTGAATTTGAATATGATCTAAATGGTTTATTGTGTCGTTATGTCTAATTTTTTGACGTGATAACGTCTTATAAATTGATGAAACACCAGCTGTACGCACGAAAAAGTGTAACGTTCCTAACGTTCCGCCTGACCCTGTGCGTTCAAGCGAGAGCGCAGTATGCTTCGGCCCAAGTTTGACAGCTACTAAAATTTAGGTTATGTATTACGGAATACGTTATCACGTAAAACTATCGTCCGTTCACCGACTTTACAGACAACCAATTTTTTAATATGTAGATTTATGTTATGACGATTTGTATCCAAATTAATGACAACACAAATATATTAATTATTATCTATCTATCTATCTAGTTCGAGCTTTGCATTATTTTCACGTCGCACCACTTCCATGATATATCACCGAGTCTGAAGGGTCAAGATATTAATAGACCTCTAATTTATTTTATTTTGTATTTCGTACAAATATATTTCGAATGATTTCTGCCTGTCTGTACCACTAAAGAAAACATGTAACGACTTAAAACATGATGCACAATCAAATGGTAACTAAACTTGGCAAATACGCGATTAAAGACTAGTATAAAATAAATATTTATTTTATGAATACCAAGCGGGATGGCGTAGTGGTAAGAGCACTAAACTCGCATTCGGGGAGTACCGGGTTCGAATCCCAGCGGGGGCAGATGTGGTTGGGACTTTTTTCTGCTGCCTCTCGCCGAGAAACGGTATTTCCTGTACCGGCCATCTTGTTGAGGTTTTCCATGGTTTCCTTCAATAATTCCAGATAAATATCGAGATGGTTCCTTATTCAAGGCAATTGCCGGTTACCTGTCAAAATCCTATGCACAAAATTTGCCTATCTTATCCTAATGTCCTAAAATTAATTCATTCGCACATTGTTGTCAATAAGTGGAAGTTTAAAAATGTAGAAAATAACGGGAAGTGTGATAGATGGAAAAAATAGTAATGGTGCGAATGGCGTCTGTTATGACATAAAGTCGAGAAACGAGCATTAAACGCAATATTATTATTATATTTATTTTATGAATATACTTGTGACAGTTTTGACATTTCCAATATTTTTAATCGCCTGACGATGTCCTTTTGATGATGAAAATTAAAATTTTAATCAGTATTTTTTATTAAAAATTCGATGAAATATTTATTTAATTGCAATCGACCAATAAAACGTGGTGATCAATCACCCAAAAAGACTGTTGAGTCAAGTTTAAGTAAATAGTTTCGCATTGTTCTACGAACAAATTACCTTACACTTTGTGTTTGTGTAAAAAAGAAAAAGGTCTCAACGGAGTATTAAAAAGTTCCGGTACTCTGGTGCTTGGGCTCGTTCGTTCGACTGCGTCGCTGCACCGGAAACCCGGACTCGTTTCCGGTGTACACTGTTCTCTATACACGGGTGACGTGGCGTGACCTGCCTGGTACGACAAATGAAAGCTACATAGTTTCTATACAGTAGCCACAATACGCTACTTTCACGTTCAAACTAGTTAAGACGAAATGTTCCTAAAAATTGGCATAATCAAGTGAAAATGTCGAATATTAGGTACGAGCGCCAAACTATTGATGTGAAACATCTATAGCCGCACGTAAAACAGATTTCTGGCGTGGCGACGTGGCGACACGTCGCCACGCAATCGACTGTGCGATACCTATAGTGTATACTCCACAGGGTATACAGTGTTGTTTACTATTATAATTAAAGTGTGCATGAGATCGGATACCTATAGTGTATACTCCACAGGGTATACAGTGTTGTTTACTATTATAATTAAAGTGTGCATGAGATCGGATACCTATAGTGTATACTCCACGGGGTATACAGTGTTGTTTACTATTATAATTAAAGTGTGCATTCCTCTGTGCATTAAGCACGCGTATATTTGGTGTGTTTGAAGCGCCAGTAAATGTAAAATCTACTCTCTTGGTAGATTAAACTATGTTTCACATCTGCCAGGCGTCCCGCGACGGCTCACATTTTTTTTAAACAGGGCATCTACATAATAAATGTAAGTACGACTATTAATTTTGAGATATTTTTTTCTGTTCAATGTTTTACCTTTTCAAACGATCCTGGGGCTGGACACGTTCAAAGTAGGGTACATAAATTCCAAAACACTTACTTTGCGAGTTGTATAAAAAATAGGGAATCTCTAGTACTCTCAAGAGATATGTAAAAATTCAGATTTTCTTCCGGTGATAACCTCGAAAAATTTGACAGCTGATTAATACGAATACTGGACTGGGTGACTGATATAGTCTTCTGGACTCATTTTACATTCCTGTAAATAGACCTACCACGAGACGGAAATTGTTCCTACTAAAATTAGTAGGAACAATTTCCGTCTCGTGGTAGGTCTATTTACAGGAATGTAAAATGAGTCCAGAAGACTATATCAGTCACCCAGTCCACGGACTGCACAAGCTAGTGCAAGGAACGAGGATACTGGACCGAGTGATATAAGAGATTGGGAGATAGCACAATAAGCCCAAGAGGCTACGCTGTTCCCGGTGACAAGTCAACTCCCGTTAAATTAAAAAATAAAAAAAAATTGAATAAAATATAACATAAGGAAGCGGATAGACCCTATCACAAACATCACCTTCCGTGACTTTATAGTAGAAATTGGAGGAGGTGGCAGTAAAGATACTAAATTAATCCTTAAAAGCATGATTTTTTATTTATACTTATTTAAAAAAGTATGTATGTATGTCTCAGGGTATGGGGATTACTGGAAAAATAATTAAAAAAATATTTTGAAGTTTCAGTCCGTTTAATTCTCCATTTTGTCTCTGTAGGATGCAGCCTACACAATAGTAATTTTTTTTAAGGCAAAGGCACATGTTTTTCAGCCATTAGAATATTATGTATGCTGCATCCTACAATATGAATTTAAGGGTTAAATAAAATGCTTTGCAAATATTTTTTGAGATTTAAAGAAAAACTGATAAAAAAAGTCAGCAGTATACAATTTGCTTTATATTTTGTACTTTAAACGACAAAAAGCAACGGGTATTGTGGTGGAAGAAGCGTGCATAAGAACTCAAGGAAACAAACGGATGTACATCTATAAAGTTAATGTATATAAAACGGTTGAAACAGCGACTTTGCCAGACGAAAGAAAGGATAAAAATAACTATTACATAATATAAGAAAATAAACTTAGCTGGCATTAAACACTAAACAGTAAGAAGTGACGGGTGAATGATGGTGGAAGAAACGGGTATACAGAAGACGACACGCCTTAAAACAAAACATTGTATGTTAATAAGTGAAATGTGGGTAGCAGCTAGTTTAGACAAAATGAGTGGCAATGATTTATTTCTGCTGAATATTAATTTTACTTTAATAAACGTCCGAAACCGAGCTTTAAAAATACATTAAAAAACTGTTTTTCAATAGATGAACCAAACAATAGTTTTAGTTAATAATTCATAAATATAGAATACTAAATTATCTAATGAGACGCGCGACGTGGATAATTATCTGGTGAAAGCGTCGGGTATAAGTCATAAAAAAAACAGTATGTGTCTATAAACTCTTTCAAAACGATGCAAGTTAATACAGTCAAAACAGCATATATAGAAATAATTAAAATGTGACACAGATGGTGGGAGTGTTGGGTGCGTATGGTGGAATACACGAGATGCAGACTTAACGAATACATTTTGACCGGAAGACAAGACCGCTTAGGTCGAATTTTTCATATTTCTCGATGAACATCTATTAGCACGTTTGGCAGCAAAACCATGTCGTGACGGAAACGGAATCACGCTCTCTTATGCCCCCTCTACGCCACCGCTCTCGACTTTTAATTTTTAAACCGCATTTCAAAACAAATTGTTAATCTCCAATAGGGTTAGCCTTGTTCATAATAGGCCAGTGTTGGGACAAGTCTTTCGAAAATTACAAAAATAAACAAACAAGACATAATGTACTTGCACTTCTTCGTCCTTCAAGTATAGAACTGATATCGATAACAACGATGAAATTAACAGAATACAAGGCTAAATATAAAAATGTTAATGTTGTGACATTTTACTAGACATTTTTAAGGTCCTGAAGAAGGCAATAATTTTTGCCGAAACGTTGACATTAAATGAAGTTCTAGTGAATAAAAATTGTTTTTATATTTAGCCTTGTATCCCGTTAATTTCATCATAACATAATACCAAGGTGTCTTATTTTATTTTATCGATAACAACGGACGCGCTCACGTTATATTAGCGGATCGTGTACAAAGGTAACCGTTTCGCGTCGGCCCGTTGTCGTTAACAAGAGCCCTAACGGTCTGACTTACGCGAAAGTGTAAAAAGTTTCACTTCAAAAACAACGAAAATTTCGACATAAACAGTTTTGCCGTTTGGGTGCAGATATTAAATGCACACATACACACACAGTTATAGCACATTTACAATAGTAGAGACAACGTTTTGATGTTGGCGGCCGACGCTGCGGTCAGGGAAAGAGGGTGGGAACGGGGTGTGCGGTAAACCCCAAGTGACCACTGCTGTACCGTATTACACATATACAAAGACAGACACATTCTACTAACGCGGACATAACTGAGACTTCCAACCGTGCAACGCGTAACTTGTTTAAGTTAATCTGAAATCTCAATTAAAGATTCTTGCAATTCTCACAATGAGGTCTCGAATTTTTTCAACAGAGATTTCGCTCCTAATATTACCGATATTTTTATTAAAATGGTGGGATGCCGGTGGGTACTGTTCGTTGAAATCCCACTCTAGAAAAATACCGAATTTTTAAACTTTTAAAGCATATTGTAGAGGCCTTAGAGAGGAAAACATCTAAATAAAAAAAAACAATTATTTTATAACTTTGTTGAAACGATTTTAGGCACTAGTCTTACGAAAAATATTAAAGACTTGAATTATCGTTTTCTCTAATCTGATATTTCTTTACAAGAATATTATAAATCAGGATTCCGCAAAACATTAGGGTAAGTACCTACACGAGAATTTTTAAGTTTGTGAAAAAGTACAACTTGCTACCTTTCAATTTATTGTAGGTATTAAGAATTATATAATTTTCAATAGGGTACTTTTAAGTTGTATTAATAAATAATATTAGTTCACAGCAATTTTTATTTCGCTTAAATGTAATTGTTTTTTACGATAAAACAGCACTCGGAATTTTAAAACACGATCCGCCAGGTTTATCTACTGTGATCAGTGACGTCATTCTTGTAGTATTCAAACAAATGCAACTAAGATCTGGTATCGTTTACAGATTATGCTCGTTTAGTATTTACTTACGGATGTGTGCATAATAGGTATATGTTTGTTTAGTACAAGTTCGACGTCACACTTAAAACCATCATGGCCGACAGCGTTCTTTGACATGTCAAAAAGTTGCAATTTTTAAATTGAAATATCTAATAAATCAATCAAGTATTTTTGTGAATACAATTCGAAAAATTATCCTATTCACATAATTTGACCGTTATTTTTTTATAGTGTCAAATATCCTATTATAATAATAATCCTACTCAATTTTGTAACTGTCAATTTATATGTGTCAGCGAGGCAAAAGTTCTTCGAGGTTTTACGGAATATTTCATTCCCCGAACAAAAAAGTTTCGGAATCACTGGATTAGAGAGAGAGATAATATATCAAACCATTAACTCGAATGTCTCATTCATTATTTTTGGCTAAGCACAGTCTTGCATAATAATATAAATGTCCGCACACAAAAGTGAGGTTAAGCCACACAACGGGTGTACAAAACTCAACTACCGCAATGAACGTCGGGCAGAGAACTTCGCCACGAAGTCGAGATGATGATGATGATGATGATTCAGCGAACGGATAAATACATACCTATGTAAAGTCTTATCGCGGTTTATATTATGTATTTCACTTTACAGTAATGTTTCGTCACTCCCCCAGAACCTCAGATATATAGTATATATTCCACAATATATCATATTTACGCCAGTTCTTGTTAGGCGTGTGAAACTCTCAGGCGACACAATTTCATTTTCTCAATCCGATCGATATATTCAGGATGGGTGCAAAGATGGATTGGTAAACATTTAATCTATTGTTTGATAAATGAAAAAATGCAGTTAGCGATGACTCATATTCGTACTAGGTATGAATCCTGGTGAGGCAGATGAGGTATAAAACTTTGCCTCTCGCCAAGAAATGGTAATTCCTGTACTGGTCATCTTGATGAAGTTTTCCGTGGTTTCCGTTAATAATGCCAGAAAAATGTCGAAATTTAATGGCTATTCGAACTTTGGTGGCTGTATTTGAAAGGTACTAGGTTTGGGGATAGGTAACATAATTGCCTCTCACCAAGAGTCGCTAGTTCTTGTACCGAAGACTATCTATTACTATCGTCAATAATTCCAGATAAACTATTCCAAGATCATAGCCGTTTACCTGCCAAAGTTATTTACTTTATTCCATTTTCCTATAATCCTTCCATTCGCATATTGCTATGGCAGATTTCCTAACTCATGCTCACGGAATGGTCTACCTACAATTCATCAATTCTCACATCGCTATTAACTAAATTTAAGTACAATGTAGAAAATAATAGGAACGTGGCAAATTTAAAATTCTAATGGTGGATGCATCAAGAAACGGATATCGTGGTGAGCCCCAGGGGTCCACGGAAGACTCGATAAGCGGGGGTCCACCAACATTTATCTGCTTTAGATAGTGAAGAACTAAAATATTGGCTTGACTTTACCTATCAATGTAGGCAGATAATACTTTAAGAAGCTCAGCGACTGTTACTTGTAAAAAATTGCATATTCCGTATTCAGTTACCACCCCGAATGGGGAGTTTTCTAAATGAATTAAGTGAGAATTGGTTGGTTCCTTGTGCTGTGAGTAGATGTCAAAAAAGTAAAGTTGGATGGAATCACTTTTTTGATTGGCCAACTTTACTTTTTTACCATCCACTCACAGCACAATCAATTAATTAATTAACCAATCAATTCTCACTTATTTCATTTAGAAAACTCCCCATTCGTGGCTGGAACTCAGCCGCAACGCAAATTTCCATAGTTACATCTAATCTTCACATTTTTTGTCGAGTTTTGGGAATATGGTAGAAATGTAGCTGTAGGGGGTCCATCAGAACCAGCTAAATTTTGAAAGTGATCTATGAGAAAAAAAGTCTGGGAACCTCTGGTCTAGACCACCATGATGTTGGTCTTATAGCTACAAAACTCTTGCAGTTCGGAATTTATACACTTTACAAGTAATTAAGAATTTTCTAGAATAATAAAAAAAATGTTTACCGCATGTAATATCTCAAAAACGGTTGCTTCAAGCACTTAGGTTCTGTGTTTTGCGCAGGTCTGATTTGGGTCTTACAAAAAGTGCAAGACCACAAGCGATTTCACTAATTACGGACGTTAAACGCATTTTTATAATAGATTTATTTAACGAAAAGGATGACGGACGTGTAAATAAATTCATTATCGAAAACGGGCACATTTATCAGCTCGAACGGTGGAACGACGTTTCGCCATTTGGCGAGAGGGAGAGTTAATTATCTTTTAACCCCATTACAGCACGCGAACCGTGTACAGCCAGCCAGTCAGTCGGGTCGAGCAACCCCGCTTGCTGTTGCTGCGGCAATGATTATTGTAATTAAAAATATTAACCGCTAATTCAAACGCGCATAATCGTTTTAAATTGTAATTAGTGAGATCGTTAACTACCTCCGAGATAAACATCTTATCGTCATTACGGCATACTTAACCTCATCGTACCTACGATAGCTGATGCTGAGTACTCCCATAACATACAGTGTGGTCCAATCAACGACGATCTCTGATGTTTAATTAGAAAAACAGTATTGAAAATCGACGTCAATTGGAAAACTGGTAACTCATCTGGGGTTACTAATTATATTGTACAGTGTCCACAGTGGATACATTTTTTTGTTATATAGCTAAGTGACTCGGAAACCGTTTCCAATACTTTGCGCGATGTTTGATGCCATTTGGCGTAGTGGTGAGACCACTTAGACTCGCATTCGGGAGGTATCGGGTTCGAATGCCAGCGCGGGCAGATGTGACTGGGACTTTTTCCTGCTGCCTGTCGCCGAGAAATGGTTATTCCTGTACCGGTCATCTTGTTGAGGTTTTCCATGGTATCCCTCAATAATTCCAGATGAATGTCGAGATGGTTCCTTATTTAAGGCCATTGCCAATTTAGCTGTCGAACTCCTATACTTAAAATTTGCCTACTTTATTCCAATGTCCCCAAAATTCCTTCATTCGTCCATTGCTATTAATTAAGTGGAAGTTTACAAAATGTAGATAATAACGGGAAGTGTGATAGATGGAAAATAGTAATGGTGCGAATGGCGTCTGTTATGACATACAGTCGAGGAACGAACGTTAAATGCATTATTATTAATAATAATATTAAAGAGCAAAGAAGAAAAGAATTACTAAAAATTAGGCAAATTAAAAATTAGGAATTTATATAAGCACTTTTTAATGAAATCTTAAAATTTCCACAATTTACCATAAAATAAAAGCAGTTATCAAAATAAATAAAAAAATTTGATTGTCATACATGCACCTTGATCTTTAACAGTACATAAAAATTCGCATATACCTACTTATGCCGGTACAAAAGGCTGCGTCAAATCAACTTTTAAGCCAAGAAATTTTCTCATACCTATGTAATTTGTTTCATCCTAGTATAATGCCTTTATTAAAATTATGTTTTCTTTCTCAATGAATTTTTCATAAAAACAACGTGTTTCTTTCAGAACTTTTAATGAACGTTTATTTTTTAAGGGATCTGTTTTGGAACACACTGTATCTTTACAGTGCAGATTATAATTTCCTGTAGCAAATAACTACAGAACGAGTGTATCTACATCGCTTTATACATCTATAAAAATTAATGTTCCTTCTTTTCATCCACCCACTCACTGGCTCGTTCGCTCAGTGCTTAAATATATAAAAGCAGTTAAACTGACTGCGCAAATTAATTAATTGTTATCGTAAATTATTTGATACTCTAATAAAACGATTGTTAGAACACTTTTACGGGGCGCAGCCAAGAATAAATTTGGCGCAGTCGAATTAATTTTCTCGTCAGTATTTCGACATCCGTGTCTCGAATTTTTTACGTCCAATGTCCCATCCAGTTTTGCTGATTAAAATTGAAAATCCCATTTTCTCATTATTAAAAATTGGTTGTCTATAAAGTCGGTTTACGGACGATAGTTTTACGTGATAACGTCATAAAGAAACATTGATGAACTCTCTGACGTCACGCGAGAAGAGAGAGAAATGCGTACAAGCCGACGCTTGGGCCGATCGTGCCTCTCTATCGCTTATACCGCGCTCTCGTTTGCACGCTCAGGCTCAGGCGGAACGTGAAACTTTTTCGTGCGTGCAGCCGGTGTTTCATCAATTTATAAGACGTTATCACGTCAAAAATCAAAACAAGATATTTTTCCAAACATAATGTTTTATTGAAGAGACAAAAATAAGGTCAGATTTTTAAAAAAATCATGTGGTATTAAAAAAAACTGAGAAGTAAAATTTAGATAAAAATAATATTTTTTAATCGCGAATTGTAAAATTAATCATATAGGTAATATTTTTTTTGTTTTTAATTTAAACATTTTCTAAAAACCTATATTTACCACAAAAAATGCGGCATAAAATCACCAAGAGTTGTCTTATGCAAATAGGCATGATGACAGATTTTGAAATCCCGTACTCTAATGTAGGTAAACGTCTACTATTTCCGAAAAAAAAACATTATTTCAGTGATAAATTAAACTTTAACGCAAATTATTGCATTTCTATATTTCTATTTTCAATTAAGAACGAAAACGCTTTAGATATCATGGCATCCGCTTGTGACGTCACGCCTATGTGACAACTGACATTAGATGTTGTATTTATGGGTGTAGAGATGTGATGCAGAGGTATTTCGTAGAAAAGTATGTACATTTACTTAATGATATGATTTATATTAAATATTTTATTAAAAGTAGGTAAAAAAGGTAGGTAGCTGCGAGTTAACTAGCCTCAAAAACAACCTATGACATAAGTGTTATAAAATATCACAAAACCACGAATAAACAACTAATCAAGTAATTAAATGATGCAGAAGTGAATGATCGCAACAAAAATTCAAGCGACACGGTGACTATTTACTACAAGTGTTTATATTGTCTTCGATTTAAGAAGGCGTGACGTCATTAGGTGTTTAAGTCAACATAGCCGATTGCAATATTTTATACGTTTATTTTATTAAAAATCTTATTAATCTCAATGTTTATATTAACACTGGGTCATTTTTTAGAATCCTTTCAACATACATTTTTCTCTAAAACCATTTATTCTTTTATTCTGTCATCTATTATACCCATATCTGATGCCGTATATAAAAAAAAACTAAAAAAAGAAATAATTCAAAAAATTTGCATAAAAATCAAACAAACAATATAATCCGAAACACGGCGGCGTCTGTACAAATTCCAACGCAATTAAAACGGGTTGCATAATTTCAGGAGTAAGTTGGTGAGCGTGGCGCGTCCATCGTTTTGACTATATAGACCGCAGTGGCGCTATAGTCGCTACCAGTGAAACATAATTAAAACAAAGAGACATAAGTGGCGGGGCACGGTTAGGTGGGCACACGAGAACAAGGGGGCGAACGAGCAGGATAGGTATATAGTAGTCGAATTGGCGGTGCAAGTCATTACAACACCCCGGTTGCATGATAATTAGACAGCTAATTACAGCCGCCGACCCAGCAAAGTCTACCGACCTAACTACATACCCGTAAACCGTACAAGCCGTTGTGTACGAGGTGTTTCAAAATTTATATCGAGAGAATCAACGGTGTGGGTAACCTTTATACGCGCGGTTAAAACCATAGATACATATAAATTTTATTCATTTCTTAAAAATTTAAATATAAAAACAGTTTATAATGTAAATAATAAACTAGAAAAATCTGAGAAAAATTGGTCGACAATTTTATTTACTTGAAGTATATATTTAATAGATTGCGGATACACTAGCGCCTCCTGTACCTTTTAGAAGCCATTTTGTACGTGGAAAACGCCGTAAAAAGCGCGCGAGATTCAAAAACATTAATTATTTTATAATATGATTTTATTGAGAAAAACAACAAAACTTACAGTAAACAGTGATATTTCGCTAGAAAACCTATTTTTATACTGAAATGTTTCAAAAATTACAAAATTGAGCATAAATATAATGTAAAAGCTTAGAAGATTTTACATTGTGAATTTGGCATCAAGGTTGACAAGCATTGAAGCCAATCTGACAATGTAAAATGTTCTAAGCTTTTATATTATATTTATGCTCTGTTTTGTAATTTTTGAAACGTTTCAATATAAAAATGGGTTTTGAAGCGAAATATCACTGTTTACTGCGAGTTTTGTTGTTTTTTTCAATAAAATCATATTATAAACTATTTAATATTTTTTAATCTCGCGCGCTTTTTACGGCGTTTTCCACGTACAAAATGGCTTCTAATTGGAACCATTCCTCACAATGCTCAAGGATAGGCATGCGTAGGTCAAAACCAATTCGGAATAAATTTTGAATGTGTCTATATTTTTGTTTCTTCATTTATATCATTCGAAAAGGGCTGGACCGATGACACCCCAAACATAAAGGATACTTTTTATACGCCTATATAAAATATATAAACAACATAAATGCAAGCGAACTCACGGGCAAGAACATAAATTATGTATCTATAATCTACGACGATATAACATTTTAGATCGTCTTTCTTTTTAAAAGACATTCTTTGAACTTACCAACACTAGATTATCACTACTAAAATATCGTGCTTACGTGTTGTTATGTAGGTATAGAATAGAACATAGATATGTAGTAGTCTGGTTGCCCTTAAAACACCCCTAGACTTTACCCTCAAACCGCCAACCAACGATTCACTCTGTATATGTATTGCAATGAACATTCATACGGCGTATATATACAAACTGTCTAAAAAACAGGAAACATGCACAATTATTTGATCAAAGATTAATGCCGACTGAATTAGCCAGTGCGATAATTAAAATATGTAGACACACATTGCGATTCACATTTGGAAAGTAAATTGATGTAGGAAAATTGTACCGTTCGGCTGATGAAGTCCGTTCAACAAACAGTCAATCCTAGACTCTCTTCAATTGTAGCAAGTATTGTTACATTAACTCTCTCTCTCTCTTTTGTAATATTGTCAAAATTAGTTTTTCTTAGCTACGCAGGAAAAATGAATGTTGTTATCAACTTGGAAAAAAATCAATTAATTAATCAGATCCTGAGAAAACAGTTTATCATGAATTTTTTATAATTCAAGTTTAAGCGTTTTATTTATTTTTAAGTAAGAACTTTATTAAGTGCTTGCAATAGGTGATCCCTGAACACGATTCTTATTTTTGAGGTAAGTAATTTTTTATCACTATTATGTCAAACAAAAATATACAAATTGAACTTCCAGAATTCGGTGTTACTGATCCTGAAATTTATTTTTTACAAGTTTTTTCTCTCAATAATAATAGGAGTTCTATAAGAAAATATGACCTTCTTTTGTCTTCTTTACCAATTTCAATTGCTTCTCTCGTAAGTAATCTAATTTTCAATATCCCAGATACCGATCATTAGGAAATTAAAAAAATGGAATTTTACTTAGATTTGATATTGACTAAATGTGTAATTTAAAAAAGCTCTTTTTGATTAGTGATTAGTAATTTGGAAAAAATCAATTAACTAATTGACAACTCATTTTTCCTGCGTAGCTAAGGAAAACTAATTTTGATAATATTACAAAAGAGAGAGAGAGAGAGAGAGAGAGAGAGAGTTAATGTAACAATTTACTTGCTACACTATGAACCAATATACTATATAGCAATAAAATAGAATCTGCTTGGTCGCTTGAAACTCAACACAACAGAACAACCAATTAGATACTTTGCGCATCATAATCAAGGAGGTAGGTACTGTTCATGTGATATACAGAGAATAAAAATGTACATAGTCCGACAACGACATCTCTTAACGCCGTCCGGCAGACAATGTTTCTAGCATTTGGAACGGAAGAGATAGATTCAAGATAGACAAATGTCTATTACATATAGGTTATAAACGGTTATAGAAAGGTTAAAAACATGTTTTGAAATGCAACTCAAACTCAGAATGTAAGTAGAAATCAAACATTTTATACAATGTCTCAAATAGAAAAAAGTATTTGTTAAAAAAATAACAAAAATTCAAAATGACGTACTTTGCTTTGTGGTCATATAAATAATTTTAAAAAATCACGGGCAATTTTAAATTATACTAATCAAGCCTAGGTGACGATATTTTCAGAGCATGCCGTATATTTGGGGTAAGTTAGTATATGTGGGAGTTCGCCTTTTAGGCCAGCAGTAATTAAAATCTCAATTAGAGCAGCTAACGGCGACGTCTGTCTCTGAAGCACTGTATTCATCGTTTCGTTCGCCCGTTTTCCACTATAATCGTCGCCAGTGGCGTCTCGTCTATCCTTCTTAAATTCATCCTACTTCTACGAAGTATTTATTTGAGGTAGAGAATTAAAATAATTTTGACAAAGACTACGGTTCGGGTCTGTTACACTTAGAATTATGTGCTATTCAAGAATACCTCACGAGGTTGTATTAGGGTTGGATAACTCAGATCTGAACTGGTTCAAAGAGCCGGCTCCGATAGAAGATCCGTGAGAGCCGACTCACTTTTTTATGAGCCGACGGATCAACGGATCCGCATAGCTCAGTGAGACACTTAACACACAGAAGCAATAAGTATCTGTCAGTTCAAATGACTCATGCATCATATGCCTGGCTTGCATTCTATACGGGTATACATTATACAATCAACAACATAATACAGTGTACACACTACGCATAGTGTTTTACACGAATAACAAATTCACAACTCGGATCAGGGAGCCGGCTCCCATATGAGATCCAGATGCAAAGATGCAGATCACTAAAAAGACCCGTTTATCCCATCTCTAGGTTGTATTCGGTAGAGCGGTTGGGAGCGCAGGGAATAGAGGTACACTCTCCAGAGTGCTCGCTTCCAAGGTCATACCTTGAGCATTGTCTATTTTCATCAATACAGAACACTAATTTAAAAAATGGCTTGTCTTGAGTATTTTGTGTTCCCACAACTGTTGTCTGTCTACTTCTTGACGAGTAACATAAGATATTATATTATTACGTTACGAAAAAAAAACCAGATGAGAGAAATTTCAATTTATTCCCAGGCAAGGTTCATTGCGAAAGTGGTTAACTATACATGAGTATGTACTCAGAGACGAGTTCATTTAAAAGAAAATGAAATGCGATGACAAACAGATTTGTTATTCCTATTTCTCCAATTCACGAATTAAACCTGGATATAAGAATACCCTTTTGGATAAGATTTTACTATAGTGTTTGTTTCTGCACAGCAAATGTACACAGTTATGGCTGAACGTTTCGCTTTTATCGTCTTCTTTATTTTTAGTCTTGTGTATAATACGTTCACCGAGAGGCACTGTTCGATTTTATCACGAATCGCTAGAAGAAGAACAGCGGAAAAACTTGCAGCAATAGTAAGGATTCCGTTCCTTATATTTTCACTGCTTCTCATTACAAAGCTCTACTTGTTTAAATCAATTGATGGAAGTATCAACAGAGTTATTAAAAATACTAATGAATTGAAAGTATGCCTAGATAATCCTGAAAATGGGTTTTATAAAAATAAGAAGAAGGTAAAATTCCTAGCATGGAAATAAAATATATAATGGGTTATAACCATCATAAACTAAAAACATGGATTGGGACCAAGTCTTGGCAATTGGTGATTCAAAAGGCTCAATGATTTGTTTTCTTGTATTAAATAGCTATCATTATAAATATAAAGAATACCAAAAGCACTGTGGTTAGAAACTAGAATAAACAACAATTTATTCTTCTTGACCACAAAATTTTCTTACTGCAGTAATAACATTGTTGCGGTTAAGAAGCGACTAAAATGTTATCTTTTTTTCATATTAAACTAATACCAGAAAGTTCAATTGGCAATAAATTAATATCGATTATTTATTTCAACTACCTAATGGCATGGACGGATTATTCTTTTCTCTTGGTGAACAGAGTATAGTATATTGTTATAGTCAGGTCAATCGTTAGACAGTTAAAGAACACTTGTTTTATTGGCTGAGTCGTTCTGATCCTACCTACCGATGAAGAGGAAGTCTCTACACGACGTGCAACTGATTTTCCGGAAATGGTTGTTTCAAACGAACGTACAGGTTCACACATTATGTTTTGACGTTACGAGTCAACGTACTCAAGCGCATTACACCTTGGGACGTGGCGCGACTCTACAAGAATTAGAATTGATAATTAAATAGTTACGCGTACCTATCATAAATTGTCTCGTTTATATGGATAACTAATTTTTAATATAAAAACGTACGCAAAATATTTTTGATGTGTAAACATCTTTACTGACATCCCTTCACTCTCCATTTTTGCAACGGTAACTCGACGAAATGACCCGGAAGTGACGTTTGTGACCGGCAGTTTGGATGAGGTCAAATCGGTCAGCCGAGTGTTCAGTCACGGGTGGATCTAGATATGTAGGGGCCTAGAGCTTATTGAAGTCCAATGGGAACTCAGTTTTTGTTAATCTTTAAATTGGGGTTTAAAATTAATTTTAATAACATCAAAATTAGAGTTGAAACTTGATTACCTGACTATCTAAAAGTTGTCAAAATTCATAAAAAAATTTGTCAAAATTCAACTAAAAATTTCTCAAAATTCATCCAAAAAGTAGCAATATTCACCCATGATAATGATAATCATTAATATTAACTATGTTTTACTAAAAGATAAGTGCTCTTTATTAATGAAATGATATTAAAAAAAGTACGATAATTCAATTTTATGGGCACTCGACACTTGGGGGTCCAGAACTCTATTAGTACCTATGTAGATCCGTCTCTGGGTCCGACCACCCAACAATTTAATACAGTTTGTTTTACCACACATTAGGAAACCTGCACTGAAATCTACTGGTTTGTGCAGGGTTTGGTTTGTGCAGGGTTTGGTATGCGACAGATTGCTGAGCAGGTCGTGCAGATTTATGCTTAACAAGTGTGCGCGGTCTTATAAATTGTTATGCTATTTAAAAGATCCGGTGGATAATTGTTGATTTATGTTTCTTTGATATGAGTTCTTTATAAACGAATTCCACTGTGCGACGTACAATATTAATAATGATTAGTTCCTTCCACGTAATTACATAATACATTCTGTGAATTGGATACATTTCGCATTAAACAGCAGGAACAACTTGTAATAATTGATGGCAATCTCTTTTTATCCAAGCATTATTAATATAATATTTATGCCAGTTACACACCTAACGATTTCCTTGAGAAACAGGAAATTTAAAACCTCATTTATGTGCATAAAAATACTTTAACATATTTAATTACCGAAAATATTAAACCGTTAACAGTACATAATCATTAAAAAAACTTCGACTGGGACGGTAAATCCTATTCTTCTCACCTAATAGACAATCGCTTGTAACTGTTGCATATATATTATATACTAGCGGTCCGTCCCGGTTTCATCCGGGTGCGATTCTGCAAAATGTATTTCGTTTGTGGCCCGGCGTCTGAACTAATAGCTTTGAGAAATTTCTACCAGATTTGCTTCAAAACACATAGCTTTGGGTGAATTCTAACAGATGTCGCTATTTGGTACTAAAACAGTTTTTTCTTTGCTTCTGAACTAATAGCTTTGAGTAAAATCTATCAGATGTCGTTACATGTTACTAAAACAGTTTTTTTGAGAAAACACCGTAATTTTGCACAAAATATTTAATAAAAACTATTCTACAGCGTAATTGGGACCAAGCGAGATACATTTACGAAATTTCATTAAAATCGGTCAGTAGTTTCGGAGATTAGCGCGACCAAAATTGTGACTCGAGAATTTTATATACATAAAAATTTCGAGAAAAATCAGACTAATTTCCTACCATAGTCGCAGGGAAGAAAAAGATTCACAAATGAATCGAGTGAAAATTATGATCGATAAGTCGATCGAAGAGTTATTAACAAGCATCAACGAATCAAGTGAAGAATGATAATAAATGATGATTAGGGCACATTGTTCGAAACGGCATTTAAAAAATTAATGCGAGCGAACCACTGAGAGGAATCTTGATATTTCGTTAACAATAAATAGTTCTGACAAGCCGAAGCAATCGATTATAATACGTCCTTTGCATATCTCCCCTATGAGAAGTGCTCAATATGAAATATATTAAAAGTGGTTTATTGTATTTCCCCGCTCAGCTCTGTCTCGTATTACCGCCCTGACTCGCATGACCGACCGCTGACATGGGGTGTAACGTTGCCTGTTTACCCCCAAACGTGATGACGATCGAACCATCCCCTGGCCTTTACACAGGGTCGGTTTGATCGAATACTAGACAATGCTATAAGCGCAAAAATCATCGGGTCAGCCGTGAAAAAACATTATATCTTTGTTTCTCCTTACATTTCAAAAGAACTGGTCGCATTCATTTATTTATCTCGCCTTATTTAAATGATCATATATATTAATACGCTAAGGTTAAGATGTTTGCCTCCCTTTTTAGAAAAAACCACACATAAATTATATATCATTTTACAGATAATTGTTTGCTCTACTGACATCGACAACTAAAAAATTTATTATTGCTTTTGTTTTTGTAAATTAATTAATTAACAGCAACGCTAAACAACGTCTGCCATCTGACGGCTTTAATTTTGAAACAACGTCAACACTTCGATCTGTCATCTGACCTTCATATTGTAAATACTGCATACTGCCATTGGACGGCTTTAATTTTGAAACAGCGAGCAACGCTGAACAACGTCACAGCAATGCTGCATGATGCCATCTGACGGCTTAGCTCAACGCTTTTGCTACTTGCGCCTCTATATGACAATTTTAGTAAAATATTTCTTCGGTCTGTCATCTGAGCTTCATATTGTAATACAACAAAAAGAAGAACGTTATAAGCAGCGTGCAAAATTAGAAACGAATTGAACACCTGCAATCATATTTAAAAAACACACTACTCTGACGTCACGCGAGAAGAGAGAGACTACCGCTTATATCGTGCTCTCGCTTGCGGAACGTTACTCTTTTTCGTGCGTGCAGCCGGTGTTTCATCAATTTATACGACGTTATCACGTCAAAAATAACACCCTGTTATGTCGGGATTTAGTTTAATAACGAAATTAAATACTACATACTCGAAATTGGATGAGGTAGTAAGAGAGGTTAAATTTGAAAGATTTTCCAGAGATGCGTATTAAGCCAATAAAACAATCAAAATACAAGCCTGTTCGTGGGTAATATAGTGTAACTATCTGTATCCACATATTATACAAAAAGCGAGCCCCATATAAAGTGTTGAAGAGGGGTTCTTGACGATATGTACTGCACACCCATTGCAGACTATAATAATAACCCTAGTGATGCTTCCCTGCGGACAGCGGATGGGTCTGGGGTTGAGGATTCGTCGCCAGCAGCAGCAGCAAGTCACCCGTATGTAACGGCTCTCTATATCTATATCTGTCTCTCGTCCGTTCACTCACTCGTCAATTTTCCTTCTCTCTCAACTGTGTTTGTATAATACTTAATCACCGATTTGCATCGCATGCGCCAGGTGAGAAATTATACATACATAAATAGATACACAATGCGAACAAATACAGATGATATAATACAATACAATGCATCAAACAATGGCGTGCCCAGTTAATTCTGTTTTAGACTAAATTACATTGACAGATGTTACTGCATTGCCGTACCGTTGAATGTCAAGGGATTACGACGACAATGTGGGCAGGAAAAAATTAGGACACACTAAAAAAGATTTTAATCTTAAATATTATTATCAATCATCTTTATATATTTGCATACAAACAACTAGATGTTATATCCGGTGTTGCCCCAGGATTTGATTTTTTTTTAGTTTTTAAACTCTTGTTGATATTATGACATAACAGACGCTCCCACTTGCACCATTGCACTTCTCGTTCCCGGTACTTCCTACATGTGCGAGCGATCGAGGGAGTTATACGAAATTAGGAAAGGTATAGACGACTTTGTGAGCAAAGAGCAGGTAAATTGGTCAACCATTGCTTTGTATTAGGAGCCGTCTTGAACTTAAACCAGATTCCTATTTTAAAATGGCCAATGTATACTAATATATAAAGCTGAAGAGTTTGTTTGTTTGGTTGAACGCGCTAATCTCAGGAACTACTGGTTCGAATTGAAAAATGTTTTTTTGTTGTATAGCCCATTTATTGAAGAAGGCTATAGGCTATATAATATCATGCTACGACCAATAGGAGTGGAGCATCAATGAAAAATGTTGCAAAATGTAACTCAAAAGTCCGTCCGACAAAAATTGTTGGCACCAAATAACAAAAACGAAAAAGTTTCATGGTTTTTTTGACAACTAAATTTCCTTGGTTGCTTGTCGGCATGTCATGGTTGCATTAAACATTTTTGAAAAAAAAAATGGAACGTAGATGTAGAAAGTTTCGCCATCCCTAGTATAGAGCATTATCTTGTTATACAACCGTGAAACTCAAATTGATATCAGTAAATCAGTTTTCAAATAGATCGCGAAAAGAAAAAACAATACACGAATCGTATTATTTTCTCGTGAAATTATCTACAAATTAATATCATTTCTACGAACTACATAATATTTAACTGCATATTAAAATCTTCCTGGAAAAAATAATGCATTAATATTTATGACTATTTACAAGTTTATGGCGTAATATTTATTTAATATCGGTAACCACCAGCAAAAAAAAATCTTTATCGTCGTGGAAAAAATCACAGCAAGTTTTTTTTAATTATGTAATTTCATTAAGCATTTAAAAAAACGATTTAACTATAATACGGAGACTTGGGGGTTCACATAATGAGCTGATTATATCAAATTATAAAGCGTACTGAATAAATAATCCCCGCCACTGAACACAACTAACCCCTACGGCCTATACAGAGGAATAATATTATATGCATACTTTAATACAGTACTGTGAAAAAATGAATAATAGTTTATTATAATGATTTACACTATCGTGAAAATAAGGGGTCTGCTGCAAATATTAAAATATTAATAATGTTTTAAATTTAATTACAAACTGTAATGGCGGAAGAAAAATATTACTGTTTTGAATGATTTTCTTTCAATGCCCAAAATGTTCGTTTCTGATATTATCTACTTTCAGTTTTAAATCTAGACTAGCGGTCCCGTCCGGTTTCACCCGGGTGTAAAAGAACGAATTGGGAAGGGAGGAACATGAGTAGTAGTTTACCGAGATGAATGTTGTGTCCAAATTTCATGATGATCGGAGTTACCGTTCAAAAGTTTTTGTCGATTAAAAGCAGTATTTAGGTATACTTTTTTAACTAATAATTTTTTTTTTAATTAATTAAATAAAATTAAAATAAATTTCAATTTAAATGTAAGCCTTAGAAGAAAGCAATGTAGAAAATAAAAAAAAAAATAAAAATATATTCGCCCAACGTGGGGCTCGAACCGACGACCCTGATATTGACAGTCGCATGTTCTACCGATTGAGCCAGCTGGGGTTGTGTACTCACAGCGCTAATATGAGTATATTTAGTTAGTGCATTTCACTTGAATAGAAGCTTATTTTTGAGATACATTTTGCTACATTTTTCATTAATGCTCCGCTCCTAATGGTCGTAGCGTGATATTATATAGTCTATAGCCTTCCTCGATAAATGGGCTATCCAACAAAAAAATTTTTTTTCAATTTGAGCCAGTAGTTCCTGAGATTAGCGCGTTCAAACAAACAAACAAACAAACAAACTCTTCAGCTTTATATATTAGTTTAGATATGTCATTTGTTTTTAGGAAAATAAATAAATAACTCTATAAAAAAATTATCACATAGAAAGCATCAGAAACTAGGTTAGGTTTCCCAGTATCTACCTGAAACAGTTTTCCTTAACTTAAGTGACATGAAGTTTTCGATCTGACGAGGTAGTCAGATCGAAAACTTCATGTCAATGTTCGCTGGCTGCAGATAATGCAATAATTTCACATAAAAAAATACATTCAACGTTTTTGTCAGATATCTGAGCTTCTAAAAACTCCACGGCTGTGAAAAAGTATATTTTCAAAAGCGAGATATACCTATCATCGGTTCCACAATATCGTAAATCTTTTCTTCAAACACCTAAATTGTCGGTTAAATAAAAAATTACTTAGGGTGTTCTATTCTTCCGTGTACATAATATGAAGCTATAGTTGATGTGTCTGACGTTATAATAAGGGTTCATTACACCCTGCCGAGAGTGTGCAGGGCTGACAACTGTAAAGTCGCAGCACGGCTGCCAACCGACATCACCAATTTGATTTCAAACAGAGATATAGGTTATGTATGACTGCATGTCGTGCATGCCTTGTGCTTGGTCTGCCAACAGGCTAAATTGTTCTCGTCGAAATTTTTAATATTTTTTTCATCTATCTTAAATACACCCCCGTATAAAATAATAAAAGTAAAACAAAACTAGTATCCAAGTGTGTAGGATTTCATGGTCGCTGTTGTTCCAAATATTCTTGGTTTCCGAGCTGCAAGCTGCGAATAAATTCACCAAGCATAATTATGTTTACTGCAGGTACAAATCTATTCTGTCTTACTTCCAAGGTATAAATTTTTATTCGCTGATAAAATAATAATGGTCGCCACATAGATTATAATACCTAACCTATAAGCGTGGAGTATTAAATCTACAGTTGTTCTTGTGAATTATGTTTAACCTTTTGTGAAGTGTATATAGTTGTAAAACATTAATGTCGGTGGAAGTTTTGTGTTCAATGAAATCAGGATAAAACGTTATTATTTTATGAAATTTTTTGTTTTGACGTCTACACTAACGCCATCGGTCGGATTTTTGGGTGAACGTCAAAATAATCAACAAAATGAAAAAGGAGTACAGTGCAGTGTACATTTAATCTTTAACTAAATTTTCTACTTGTAATTGTGCTTGGTGAATTGAAAGTAAATTTTTATCTAACCAATAAATTTGTTCCAAAATTAGTAATTTCTATCTTTAATAGTGTTCGATGAACATGTCCATAAATGAATTAAAGAGCGCAGTTTATTCATACCCTTAGAATTAAAAAAAAAACAATCTCGGCTTTTAAATTCTTGCAGTGTTTATATAAAAGGGTGAATTGAACTTACTGTACAACATTCCTCCCCCCCGGCATACGCGCGAACGCACACTACGCAAATTTGTTTTTACAACGCACACAATTTATGGCGGGTACTTTCGCCTCTTTTATAAAAGTAAACTTTTTATAAAAAAAAAGAACGGACCGCCGCACACATTTCGCACTTTTTACCCTTTTTTTCGCGTTTACATCCGGTGGGGTGAGTTTCATGCAACGAGTCGGCAGGTTATAGAGGAAGGCACTTATTTATACAAGAGTTTAGATGTAGCCTTTGGGGTGTATTATGTATGCATGTACGCAGGCACCGCCACAATTAAAATTCACCCCTCTGGTCGTGTCCTATATATATGTAGAGTACCTACACATATCTGCGGTCACAGGGCAAGCTGACTTATGTCGATTTCTTGGAACAATGCGTTGTATTAACTATAAGGAAGAAAGTTTGCGACGAATATGAAATTTGTCACACGAGCGAAGTCCGCCTAACACACGGTGACACGGTATACAGATAAATAAAATTGAAGTGTCGCGTAACACACGGTGGTACGGTACTCTATACAGATAAATAAAATTGAAGTGTCTGTAATATCAAAATAACAGCTTTTTACTAAATGCATATAAAAGTATATACGCGGTACCTACTTATAACAAAAAAACAATTTTTAAAGTTTTTGTCTGTCTGTTTGTTCCGGCTAAACTCCTAAGCGACTGGACCGATTTTGACGGGACTGTCACTTTATTACAGTTACAATACTATATATGTATAAGAAAAATTTGCTTTCCAGCAATTTCACTATCGGGACTTTAACCCGAAACTTCCACTCACCGCTTCCCCCTCCAACAACTTAATATCCACAAAGGCTGCCTGTCGCGCGGGCTATTATGGATGGTTGAGTCTCAATACGCGCTTTAAAAAATTGTTTTCTAGCTGTTAATACATTTTTTTTTGTTTGCTTAGATATTTTTTATTTGTTGCTCTATATAATTAATATATGTAACCAAAAGCTCCACTACTTTTGTGTGCGGAGCCGCAGGGAGCAGCTAGTTTTGAAGTAAAACTTCTCTTGGCAAGGCAGGGTAAAATTGATTCTTGAGGTTGAAAATGTAACGAACGTGTCGCGAAGTGCGTATAGCGCATACTATAAGAACCGGCTGGCGGTTATTTCCCCAAATACAATAGTACCTCCCGATTTACGACTAAACTATTAGATTTTTTTTTAATCATGTTTATTTTCCGGGGATCTCAAATGGGGGAAGTATTCCAAAATTGTGAAACATAAATCCTGATGTAAAATAGTAGCTGACCCCCCCCCCCCACTTGTTAAATTGGCATATCCAGAAAAAAGTTCGACATAAACGATTTTGTCTGGCGGCCATAGATATATGTATGTATAGGGTACTAACACGGTACACGTAAATGTAAGTAGTACTCTGTCCAACGCAACGCCTGTGTCACAATCAGAGGCAGCTAGAGGTTGGTATTATGTTTTGCGACAGCGGATTTACACGCGCACGCGATCCGCAACTGTCACATTAGCGGCAACTGTAATAACAGCACACACCGCTGAAATAGCGATTTCAGCTTATTAATGAAAACTGATTTCTCAATATATTATATTCAGTGTAGGAAGTAGCCATCATCTTGTCAATTCAGATTCAGTTGAGTTCGTGAACGAACAAAGAACCTCGATCGATTGCAAACCAATTACGCAACAGTCGCATGCTGAACTAGTTTGAAACTCGGGTTGCGAAACAATCGACCCGTGGGCGGAAGGCCTACAGTTACCGAAACGGCAATTGCTTCGAGACACGTCATCCTATGTTAAAAATTATTTAGGCAGTAACAGTTATCGAGTTGACCGTGGACTAAAAACGTCTTCCTATGTTCGAGTTTGCGAAACAGTCGACCCGTGGGCGGAGGGCCTACAGTTACCGAAACGGCAGTTGCTTCTAGACACGTCATCCTATGTTAAAACTGATTTAGGCACTAACAGTTATCGAGTTGACCGTTGACTAAAAACGTCTTCCTATGTTATGACAGCTTCTTTCAGTCGCGTTGTTTCGAGAAATATCGCTCGACGCGACGATTCAAGCATAGGATAACGTGCAGGGTCTCGCCTGTTGTCAGATAAGCAATGGAAAAGTTTGTTTTAAGGCGCGGTCGATAATGTATACACGATTTTCGTCTACAGAATAACGCGCCACTGTTTCAATAAAACCTATACAATAAATTGTTTACTATGTAAAATAACCATCCTGTTGATGCGTGTAACACATATATAGCTATCGCGGATTGTTTTTGTATTCGCACCCCTCATGCAAAGTTGAAAACGTTAGTATGTAGTGGTTGTAAAATGTTATCCTACAGTTGACTTGACGAGGGTTGTTTTGTGTTCGTGGTGTTAATAAACCAACAGTCGCTACTGAAACGCTTCAAATTCACACACTTAGGCCTAGCACACATGAAGAGCGTTCAAAAAGGTTATAAGTCGATGATACCAATAAATTAATGTCATAAAGGCATAAATAAACTTTTTTTTTAAATATTAATTGATTATTTCAGTATTTTACTTAATGGATTAACTTTTGAATTTTTTGTACAAAGTTAGGTTAGAAAAAATAAATTTATCTATATAAATATCTGTATTTTACAAATTTTTTGCAGTAAATAATCAAAAAAAGAAATTAGAAGTAAAAAAAATTAAAATTAAATCTATTAAAAAAACTTTATTTCAGATTTTTTTCATTATCTTCGTAAAACGGCTCAGCCTCCTTAAAACCCACTCCCTACCAAAAATAGCGTAGTACCGCGAAATATATCATTTTTTGATATTACACAAGAGGTAGTGGCGGAAAAATATTCTCGCGCGCTTTCGGGTCTCCGCAAAGCAGGGGTCTTTACTAAGTCCGTTTCATGGATAACAAGAGATTTGGCCTTCAATTTCACGTCGTTCCGAGACTACTACACTTTTAAACCCGGCGCTGACAGCCAGCCATGTGGGAAAATCCGGGGCACCCGGTTCGGGCGGCAGTTTCAATAGACGTCAAAATCATAATATAATATGGTTGAAAACCACACCAAATCTGTCGTTTTTCCGATTAACTCAATCTGCTTGTTTTCTGACGGTTTCCCGTTTACGAAAAATGCCAACCATTATATATTTGTGAGTTTTTTTTTTCAAGTAATTTATCTCAAACTCTGGAGGGAGGGGCGCCACATCAAGTTTCTGCTCCGGCTCGAACAAATCGTAGATCAGGGGCTGCTGACAACAGGTACCGTGACGAATTAAGGGTAAACTACAGACTACGAGAAAACATCTATTTGTAATTTTGTCGTAGCGTGTTGTATGCGAGAGTTATCATATTGTGCTGTATAAACGCACCAGTAGCGGACGTTCGTATTGAATAAGACTGTTGTCTGTTACTGTATACGTGCGTAGCATGTTGTTGAGGTTTAAAAACATTTTATTTTTGTGATAAATTTCCGGTTTTCGGATTTTTCCCTTTACTTGTGCTTATAAGACATTGTTTCTTGCCAAATTTCATGATTCAAAGTCAACGGTAAGTACCCCCTATAGGTTTAGATTCCCAAGAGTCTTGACAGACAACAAACTGATCCTATAAGGGTTCCTTTTTTTCATTTTGAGGTAGGGAACGTTAAAAATGGAGGATTCGCCATTACATCTGGTTTAAACTCCGCTCAGTAGGTAATTGTACAAAGTAGGGCTGAGTAACGATGACAAACGCTTCAGAAGCGTTTCATCTCTGTTCTTTTAAAACGCAATATGGGTTGTAATTTATAATGAATGAGTATAAATGTTACTTTTTTATGTTTGTTAAAAGGGACGGCTAAGGGTGAGAGAGAGAGACTTTTTTCCGATAAAAGGGTCCGACATGAGAGATGCATTTGTAATGATTATATTACGTGCAGTGTGCAACAACGCGTGTGTCGAGTGCACTTGAGTTATTTGAACCGTTTCGTTGAGGGTAGGCCGTGGTTCAGCTAAGGTTAAACAATATTCCAGAACGCATCGAGCTCGCTCTCTCTCAAATAAACGCAACAGAGATGGAGTGAGAGCGAACATGTTTCGCTGAAACATTTTAAAGTGGATGCAAAGTGTTACAAAATATTAGAATTTCTGTATACGGACGACTAATTGAGGCCGGAAATTGAAGACATTTATTTAAAAAAATACATACGTAATTCCTATTTTTTTAAATCAATTTTAGTATGAATTCCATTGTGGCGAAGAGGGGAGATTAAAGCAGTAGCGAGGGGGATGAAATTGATTAATACAGTAGGACCCTACTAATATAGCAAGTTTCAGACCCTCACTTGAAAGCGAACATCGATGAAAACATTTTTTTTTTTTCAACTAGCATCATGTTTGAACTACCAGAATACTGAAAGTAGCTGTTAGACCAGTGATTCCCAAAGTGATCTATAACGACCCCCAGGGGTCGACGACAATTTGCAAGGGGTCCATGTCAGCCGAAAAAAAAAATTGGGGGTCCATGAAATGAAAATGGGGGTCAACGATAGTGAATCTCCTAACAAAAACGAAACAAACTGGACATCGTTAACCGAAGATATTTAAGATTAAATCTAACTAAATTGATGCCAAATGTTGAAAATTTATTATTAAAGCATCAAGTTCATCCCTCACACTAAAAGCATTTATTTTTTGCTTAGTTATTTTATGTAACAGAAAGTAAATTTTAATTTGATCCGTTTAATTTGAATCTAATTAATAAATGTATAAAACTAAACATTTCACTACCGTTATAAATTGAAATCGTTCAAAGTGAGTAGCACTATACCGGTTGTCAAAAATACATTTGAAACTAATGAATTTGCAAAAAATCAATATCAGATAAGCAGAAAAACATGGCAAGTGGTCTACGAAGTTTGGGAGCCTCTGTGTTAGACAATAAATTGGCGCCCAACGCCTTTCTCTGTGCACTATGCCGAAAAAGGAGAAAAACAACATAATGAAAACCGTCGTATTAGCGGAGTGCTAAAAACGTATCTCTATACTGTATTTTAAAATCGAAAAAACAAACCCATAATATATTCTTAAACATTTTGTGAAAATATAATAAATCTGACACAAGAAGCCGACTTTTCGTTTACGCTCAAGGCGAAATCTTAACTTCTTCCGTTTACATTCGTATCGTTACAGAATCTATCCACAGATTATTTAATTTTTGTTTCTCAAGTCATAATTGGAAAAATATAAAGATAAGTAATACTGTAATAAAAATAACTACCAATTTAAAAAACAAAAACAATTTAAACTGGACTATTCCGGAAACCGTTAATTAAAAGGAGCACTATTATAAAACGGAACATAAACTATCCGTTGATTACAATTAAGATAAGTCATTATTATTGGTTGTTTACACGTAATGAAAATGCAGTAGCCAATGGGAATGTCGTTACAACTTATTTATGGACTCGATAATAATTAAGTACACCACAGTCTTGATAATTCTAATTTCAATAAACCGAGATTCTGTCGAGTTCAGTATGTATCTAGAACAGGGGTGGGCAAATCTTTTGATCGTCGGGCCACATTGCGGATGAAAATTTGACCGTGGGCCAAACAATTTCTTTTTCTAATTTTAAATAGTTTTTTTTGAAACAAAAATTTCAAGTTTTTGAAACAGTATTTACTATTTTTTAAAAATTCTTTTTATGCGACAATTTATATTGGCAAACAGTAATATTTTTGATTTTATAATAATATAATTTATAAAATTTGCCAAGGCCTGATCTAGAAAGACATTCAGAAAACGACGACGAAAATGCTATTGAGAAGATTTCAGTGCAAAAAAGAATATTTATTCAGAGACAGACTAATCTATACTAATATTATAAAGAGGTGAATTTTATAAGGTTGGATCTCCGCAGCTACTCATCCGATTTCAATTTTTTTTTCACCAATATTTAGAAGAGACTTTCACTATGAACATATATATCGCGTTAAAATAAAAGCGTTTTTCGTGGAGACCAATTTTGCAACGTAAGGCCTCTTATTAACGAGAACGAATAACGGCCCGATTTTTATGACGGGCGACGGCCCGATGCGCTGCAGTGTTCAAAAGGTTAGTGCGGGTTTTTGTTAACGCGACGGGCATGTAACCGTATTTTATTTTATTGAAACATTGATACAACGCTACATAAAATTAATTAAGAAAACCGTCAAGCCCTAACTCATGTGATTACTACGTTGATTAAAAAAAATAATATGTTAATATTTACAAAGAGAGAGAGAGAGAGAGAGAGAGAGAGAAAAACTAAAGTAAATTTGAATGATGCTATTTCTAAAATAGCATAGTTTTTTAATTAGTTAAATTTCGTATTAATGGCCATTGTGCAATTAAACAAAAGAATTGTTAATTTTGGAACTCAACATAAAACTACGTGGAACCGTTTACAACTGTTAATTTATTCACGTGTCTTATTATTTGACTTAAAACTGTAAATAACAAAATGTATAAATATTTATATTTCCAATTGGTAGTACGTGTTTTCCTATTATTTTTTTGTGCATTTTTTCTTTGTTTGAACCAAACGAATTCGATTTATGTAAATGCGTTGCATTATCAAACGTGTTTGTTCAGAAAAGGTATTTATTAATGATACTGTGAACATAGTTCATACAGGGCGTAAAATGATTCATAAAAAAACGGGTGTGTGGCCACCACGCACGTTGGAAGGGTAACTTGTAAGTTTAAGAGAGTAACGAAAATTGAAACATGTCCGCCTTAACTTTTATTTTACTGGCGGTTTACTTCGTAAGGAATGTAGCGATCGATATTATCCTCTTCCGTCCTTTTATTTACACACTGGATGAGACGGGTGTAGGCGTTTCACTTTTCGTTACGCATTTTTTTTAAATCGACTGTTTCTTACTTCGTAAGGACTGTGGCGATCGATATTCTCCTCTCTTTACCTTTTAATTACCTACGCACTGGGAGACGAGTTTAGGTGTTTCACTTTTCGTTACGCATTTTTTTAAATCGGCTGTTTCTTACTTCGTAAGGACTGTGGCAATCGATATTCTCCTCTCTTTACCTTTCAATTACCTACGCACTGGGAGTATAGGTGTTTCACTTTTCGTTACGCATTTTTCTTAAATCGATTGTTTCGGAGATAGAATCCATCTTATATATAACAATAAAAAATAAAGATAAGAGTATGGACTCACCTGTTTATGCATTTCTACGTTCAATCCATAGGACATTTCGTAATACTGCAAAAAAAAGAACATTTCAATTGTAATAATTATATAAAATGATAAAATCATTGAAAAACATAAACAGAAGTACGTTATTTGCATTGTGATTGGTCATAAATATCAGTACAACAGGCGTTTTACAACGGTTTTATTTCTTAGATTTGAATAGTTCTCTCCACTTGATTTTACTACTCATAAATGTTAATTTTTAAAAACTTTATCGACATTTCTTACTTCTTGACTATAAAATAGAAAATATTCATATCTGTCCGTCACACAAAAATTCTTCTACGCTGATTAGCAAACCTCGATGGATGTGACCATTTTCAGCTCGCATAGTTTCCTTCCCAATTTAAGTTAAAGTAAGAAGGTTTAATTTTATAAAAGGTTTTTTTACACTTTTTAGTGGCTTTGCAACACGCACTTCGCACGTTATTAACCGTTTTCTTTCTTCACTTTTTATTATTAGAGTAGAAAAAACTGCTGAACCAATTTGAGTAAAATGTATATTGAAAATGTATATGAGACCACCCTGTAGGTATGCCCTATCAACTAGAAAAAGAATTATCAAAATCAGTTTACAAATGCTGGAGATATTAGGTAATATATATTACAAAAATCTTCATTTTGAAATGTTAAAAAAAAAATATGGAATCAATTTCCTTAAACATTAAGAACCAAATTTTGTCGACATTTTTTTGAATCGATACAACGCTCTGGGCTGCTAGCAAATACTGAGACAAAAGTCCGCTGCACACGAGGCTGGATTTGCCGCTAGGTTCCTTGCTAGATTTCACTACTAGTTTTCTAGCGCTGGTTTTCATTGCTATTACGTGCTCGCTTCACACGAGACGTCTTTACAAGTTTGCTCTGCAGGTAGATTCGGTGCACGCGCAATGATAGAACAGTAACAAAAGTGCATGTTTATTGTCTTTGAACAGAACACACACTATGGCATAGTGTTTAAGTCGCCCACGTGACAAGATACTGCTTCCTGTTTGGTTCTTACTCATACCTATAGCAGCGGACCTAGCAAGAAAAATAGCCCCTGTTCTAATTTTAAAACCTATCTTGTGAGCTAGCAGGCGAGCCCGCAGTGACGTCATTTCCAGCTTCGTACCCAGCCTACCGGCCAACAGAAGTCCAAGCGATGTTTCTAGCCTCGTGTGCAGTGGCCTTAATAAATCAGACTGTTTAATGTTTATTTATTTGTTATAGGTCCTGAAGAAGACAAGAAATATTGCCGAAATGTTGACCAATAAATGTTCTAGTGAATAAAAATTGTTTTAATATCTTAGTCTTGTATCCCGTATAATTTTATCATATTTAATATCTTCTTCGCATCTATAAACAGTTTGTTTAGTTACAGCCTGTAGTACGTTCATTTTCCATTTAAGCTGCATCATATTATGTATGTGTTGTACCTCTGTTCGTTGGCTACCCCTAATCCCAAGCAACACACAATGGATGTAATGTAAACATGAATATATTTTAGATTCTCTTGAGTCAGTTGCTTGAATCATTGTCATCTTCACGCACAGTTAAATGCAAACTTTCACATAAATCACCATGCGTCGTTTTACATACACAATCATGTAAAAAATACATTATATTTTTACTACAAAAGCATTGCAAAGAACCGGCGTCCGGCCCTTTTATTGAGGTTTTACATGACTTCTCCCAATACTTCCAGATAAATATTAAGTTTTTGTAATAAGTACGAGAAATTAAAAGCGAAAGACAGTCTACCAAACGCAATTTGACTACCCTATCTAAAGACCGCTGCACACCAGGCTGAATTTGCCACTAGATTCCTGCTAGATTTGACTACTAGTTTTCTCGATTGTCTTTATGTGCTCACTTCACACGAGACGTCTTTTCAACCTTGTTTTGTGTATAGATCTGGTGCGCGCGCAGTGACAGTTCAAATATAAACACAAAGCAAAACTTGTCTGTTGTCTGTCGCCGTGCTGGTTTGTGGGCTTTTGTTCATGTCGCCCACCTGACAAGATACTGTTTCCTGATCGGTTCATGCTCAGAGCAAGCAGAGGACCTAGCAATAAAAACAGCCCCTGTTTTAATTTTAAAATCTATCTTGTGAGCTAGCAGGCGAGCCCGTAGTGACGTCATTTACAGCCTCGTATAATACGCGCCACGAATCTAAAATCCTTGGAAGTTAGATGCGAATGAGGGCTTGCGCTTGTACAGTCTGTTGAAAAACTACAAACTCGCAATTCAACAAAACTAAAATATCAATAACAACTTGACAATAGCGTAAGCAGGAAAGCGACAAGTGACAAAGGCAACGAGCGATCACGGCCAATCACCGACGAGCAACGTTCCGTGCAAGTAGCTAAAATGTGCCTTTGCGATGCTGTTGTGACTAGCTTCCTAACCTTTTAGATCCGTGGCGCGTATTATACCCAGCCTGGCGGCCAGCAGAAGTCCAAACAGTGTTTCCAGTCTCGTGTGCAGCGGCCTTTAAGGTAATCGTCTACCATTGTATATCTCGAACATCCTTAATAGCGGTATCTTAATCTCCAATAAAATAAATCAATTAACTAGGATCAATAAATTTAGTCAGAAGCGATGTGCGTTGTGTCAGCATATTATGTTGTAGCAAATGTGTATGTTTGTTGGTGTAAAAGGTTTAACAGCAAGTTTGTCTTCATGTATGTAGTTTATCCTTATAATCTAAACGCTATAACACCCGTTGTATAATAATATGGTATGACAACTACGGTAAGCGCAAACTAGTTGTAGACTAAAGAGAAACTACTGCGTCTAGCTACTGGAGTAAAGTGTATCTGGTTTTGACACCTGTCCGCGGACTCGAAACTCAATTACCGCGGACGTTATGAGCAAATATTCGCTTTTTGAATTTTAACGGTAAACTGCAACAAATAACCGTGTGACATAAATATTAATTACATAATCAATTTAAAAAGAAGGTTCTATTAAAATTACAAAACGAAGAAAATAATAAACATCATTTAATCATTGTTGTCCTGACCTAAAAGCTTTTCGGAAGAAGTTTACGTTATGATTTTTTTATGAACATACCTCGCGACAAGCTCAGGTCAACAATGATAAAATGATTTTATTTGTTTGTTTGTCATTTTTTTGACGTGATAACGTCTTATAAATTGATGAAACACCAGCTGCACGCACGAAAAAGTGTAACGTTCCGCCTGTGTAACGTTCCGCCTGACCCTGTGCGTGCAAGCGAGAGCGCAGTATAAGCGATAGAGAGTCGGTAAAAATATAGTTTGACAGCTACTAAAATTTAGGTTATGTATTATTAAATATGATATTCGAGCGGAATACGTTATCACGTAAAACTATCGTCCGTAAACCGACTTTACACACAACCATTTTTTTTTTTTGTTTTAATACATTTTAGTAAAAGCTTTTTTTTAAACTTTGGTTGAGGAACAATTTTAAATACAAGCTTGTGGTTTACGTTTCAAAAAATATATTTTCATCTTCAGGGCCTCCGCCTAGCAGGAGGGTGATAAATTGTACTGAAGATGAAAATAAATTTTTCGAAACATAGACCACAAGCTTTTATTTAAACTATTCTTCGCTGTTGAACAAAATTTTTATTATATTCTAAAATTATTATTCACTTTTTAGTTCACATTGCTATAAAAGCGTTTTTTTTTATTCTAATGTTATTGTCAAAACTTCCTGAAGTAGTGGCAGCTTACAAGCAGATTCCTAAACAATTCAACAATTCCAAGATCCAATTGTTTCATAGTTTTCAACTTCCTGAAATCAATTTTTTTAACTTTCTTATTCAACCATAGGTATCACCGGCAAACAGTAACTATAACGCTACACTATGCAACTACAAAAGTGGTTCTCAAACTTTATAATTTCTGGTATCACAGCGAAATTGCCAGTCTGACGTGAAGTAATATAATTCAATATATTCTCGTATTATCTCGAGAAGTTGTTTATGTAATTACATTAATTCTCACATATCTGTGTCATTAGAAATTGATTGAATTAAATATAGTCTTCAAGTAGGTACCTATAACCTCAAATTTATCTTCTATACCAAACTTATATTGTTATATAGCACAAGGTTCTTCAGTTAAAATCTAGTAATGATTGTTTAATTATGAAACAGCTTCTATAATTGTCTTATTTATTTGATAACGATAATTTTCACTAACTCTGGGTCCGGCTAAATCACAAAAATATAAAGCTGAGTCCGGCTTTTCTTTTTTTGGGTCTGGCAAACCTATTCCCAACTCTATGCCACGTGAAATAACGTGAAATAACTTCACGATGAAAAAATCACTGTGACCTGACAAGAGGTAACTACGTTCCAAAGTAACGTATGTTGTTGCATGTCACTGCAATCACGACGGTCGCTCCAGCCGAGTAGCCGACCAACACCGATGTAACGTCCGACCAAGTGTTTGCTCGGTCGGGCGGCATTCGGCGTGATCGGCCGTCTAAAATGATCACTGTGATCTGACGTTCCAAAGTAATGTGTCACTGCAATCACGACGATCGCTCCAACCGAGTAGCCGACGTAGCGTCGGACCGAGTGTTTGCTCGGTCGAGATCGACGCGACAAAGTCACGATGATTTTTCAGTGTGATTTTTGTGTAACTGGAATAATAGTCACTGTGATCACATAGTAACGACTTTTCCCATTAGGCAAGACGGCGAGGAGTTTTGAGTGTATTTTTAGGGCACAGGCGAGATTATTGTTGGAATCGCTTCGTTTTAGGGTGTAGTTCAACCCCCTCAGTTTGCTTACAAATTGTTGGTGTGCTTGATTTTATAATTTACAATTAGTGACGAAAATAGTGCTTTCTTCTCTATTTCCTTTAATATCTCCGTTCCTCTTGACTTTTAGTATAGCATATGCATTGGGAAAGTTGTTCCTTATGAAATTTCCTAAAAAATGAACAGAGGTCGCTAACTGCAATTGTTAACTTGCAAATAGCCCCGAAAGTTAAAAAAACACGTTTTTGCCACTATTTTTTTACTAAAAAATGACCGTACATAGATGGCTGAAAATTTTCAAAAATGATGTCTATGTTGACCCAAACATGCATGAATAATTTTAGCATCATCGATCAATTACTTCTCGTGTAATTAACGATCACTTTTTTTTGTTTCCTTAATTGCAAATTGCGCCATTTTTTTAACAAACGGGGTTTCGCTGGTCGGACCAAGCTAGAAAAATCACAAATCCATTCAACTTTAGTATCCCGTTGGAATTTTTGAAAAAAATTAATTCTAACCGATTTTATAACGATTGAATATTGGAAAAGTTATATGGTTTTATACGTGTGTCTAAAATTGGTATCGCTAAAGAAATCGTTATAAAATCGGTTAGAATTAATTTTTTCCAAAAATTCCAACGGGATAGTGACAAAAACGTGTTTTTTTTAACTTTCGGGGCTATTTGCAAGTTAACCTGTGCCCGAATAATGCACTTTTTAATGTTTTTACCTCCTCGCCGTCTAGCCTATACATGTCTAATATCAGTCCGCAAGCCGACAACTCAGAAACACTGTCGAGTGAATTCGCGCAGATGTTGTGAACAGTGTACCAAGGCAGAGACAGACAAGGGGCTCTGAGAAACACAGAACAGAGGACGCGTCAACTATCGTGTTACAACCATCTGTCGTACTTACATCCAGACAAGTTCACTCTGCCACATTGCCTTTGATTTACAAAAAAAAAATTACAAAAATATATATGTCGTGTATTAACTCGGAACACTTGTGTGTTATAAACAAATTAATTACCTCATTCATTTATTAGCCGCCGACAAATGTCTACTTAAAATCATTTTAAAAATCAACTCAAGAAAAACTGGTTTGATGACTATTCTTCGTGTTAATTAGAATTAAACGAGCTTCTTAAAACCGAATATGGGAGAAGCACTATCGAGTATTATCTTAATTCATCGGTTTTTAAACTGAAGACGTGAAGACATTTCAAGTAGGCTTCGAATTCGATATCTAATGCAAAAAATACCAATATGTTTTTTTACTGAAATGAAATATTGCATCCGATTTGTCTTTTTAAGTGTAAAATAAATTAAATAATGGGGAATTCTTAAATAAAAAATATTTTTCAAAGCAAAGATGGTAAGAGTAGGTGGGTTACCGAAATTGTTTTGTTGATTGCTGCGCGGGTTGCAAATTACCAAACCGTGATGTAAGGGTATTTCATTAAGCACTTCATACCTTTTTTAAATAAAATAAAGTGTGAGATATATCATCGAACTTTTTTATTCGTTTGAAAGGCCTATCGATGTCATTATGTGTGGAATATAACATCCTTCAAATGTTCACCGCAGCTTCTTGGCTTTGAGGGCCGCTGTGGTTTGTGGCTTATGCGACTTAAGAAAACTCTACAAGAAACAGTCCAAAGGGGTCAAATCGTACGACCTCGGTGGCCAGTTCACATCACCTCCACGTGAGTTAACTATGCCCTCAAATCGCTCGTCCAGAATGTCCAATGTGGTATGTGGCACGTAGCGCCGTCCCGTTGAAACCACATGTCGTTGGTGTCCATATCATCCAATTCAAGCCAAAAGAAGTTGGTAATCATCGACCTATAGCGCTCGACGTTGACGATAATGGCCTGGCCAACGTCGTTTTCAAAGAAATATGGACCGATGACACCGCCAGCCCAAAATCACACATCAAACAGTCACTCTTGGGTCTCATATGGACTGGTATCGTCCCGAATTCGACAATTTTGTTTGTTGGCGTACCCATTCATCCAGAAATGGGCCTCATCGCTGAAGATGATTTTTCGATCAAAATTAGGCCCGAACAGAAAACCCGTTTTGATAAAACAATTTTATCATTTGCACGTGTTGTTGAACACTATATCCGTCCATGGTGATTTGGCAAAACAGACTGAATAAATGACAGTAAATTTGACAGATGTAGTTTCAACAAGATGGCCGCTATCAACTGTCAAAGTTCGGAAGTCCCTATTGGAAGACCCGATATATATTGTAATGTTTCTATTTCTCTGCATTTTCAATCTAGAATAGCTATCTGTGATTGATTTCTTTTATTAAATGAAAATTTGGATGTCATAGTTTTTAATCATGCCAAAGAAGTATAACTTATAACGCGCGTACATTAAAAGTACACGCACTAGTTTTTACCATTTACTCAAAATAAAATCTCGCAATTTTACACAAAAAATACCTACACCACAGAAATTGCCATTCCATCAAATCGCTGACAGATAGTACCTATTACATGACATCTCTGTTCTTCCAAAGACAACAAACAAGAACAATTTTTCTCATTACAAAATGACATTAATTCTCTGAATCACGTTTAATTCCTATTTGAGCTGATGCTAATAAAAAAAGTTACGGTTGAGGTTCGCTGAATATGCAGCTTTTTTCACTTCTTTTGCATTGAGATAGCGAATAAAAAAGCCAACATTACACGCTGTAACATAACACAACAAGACAATATAATGTAATACATTAAATTCTAGGAAAACAATATGCCATGCATGTGCATATTGTGCAGTATCCCTATATGTCGACTGGACAGATCTGAATTGAAATTTGCTACGCATTTAATTATGACTCTAAATAGTCACGTTGTCAACATAATATCATCTTCTTTACAAGTGTAACTCGAATATATCAGTGTATTTTACACTGAAGTATAACGTATAAATGTAAAAAAAAACAAGAACAAAAAATCGGTTAAGTGTAAGCTATACTTGTACAATTAGTGTTCCGTGCCATCAACCCACAATACCAGAGTTGTTGGTTTTCCGGAAAATTATGAAACAGAAAATTTTCTGGAAAATTTTACAGGTCACTCAATTAAAAAGGTATTGTAAAATTAAACTCAAGTTCACTAGAGGTTACAAATAAACAAAAGTGGAATATCTTCATCAACTCTGGATGTGATGTCCTTTTGAGTTTTCCCCTTCCAACAAAAAACAATAATTATTCCTGAAAGATATCAGAATGAATTTTTTTTATCCCAATCTAGTGCTATTTACATGAGGGAAATTCTCTTTATAACTGCAGGAGACAGCACAGCGGTGCCATCTTCTAGCCTCTGACACTAGCTCATTACTTTGTTTATGGAATAACAAAAGAAATGAGTGATTTATTTTATGAGTGCTCTTTTATTGTGAAATAGGACGAATTGATTTGTTATGAGTTCCAAATAAAACAATATGACTAATTTTTATTCATATGGATTACAAAGTTAGAACTACAACATGTAGTTTTTATTTAAATGGTACAGAAATTAATTAATAAAAGAAAATATGGAAAGTTCAAATATGTCCTATGAAAAAATTACTAAAAAATTGCCTTCTTGAGCTTGAAAATTTTCCAATGGAAAATTATCCCCCCCTACACCACTATACCCACCACTACAGTGAGTTCAACAGCCACATTTTGGTTTTGCAGTTATAAATAAATAAACAATTATTCAATCTATAAATAATTGTAATTTTGCAAAAGACGTTATTTATAATGTATTGTTTTGAAAACTGATATATCATTGACCAATCACAAACATAAATATTAAGAATAAAAAATGCAAACTTACCATTACGTAATGCCTCTGGATTTCTATTTTTTCGCTGGCTAACTTTTCGCATTCTAATTTTAAACTGAAACATTAAAAAATTATTATTTTTTATTTGTGTCAAAATAAAGAAGAATCTTTCTGTGGAAAAATATTATAAGTAAAAATTCATTGCCATCTAATAAATTACTGATATACAAACAAGGCCGGAACTACCTTTTTTGGAGGCCTGGGCAAGTTCTCATCACTGGATCCCCCTATGAATTAAATAAAACTACTCATTTTCCCAAAATAATAGTTTTAATCAGTAGTACAACCAGAAAAACAAATTTTGGAGGGAGTTAAAAATTTTTTAGCTAGGTATGTTTCTACTGGTTTCTACATACAATTTTTACGTGTATTTTTCTTGTTCTTTTTTTAGCTATTATATATTTTTAGGACAGTAAGTGGGTACTATTTTCGGATAGGATTCCAAAAAGTTGTTGTTCAATAAAATGCGTTTTTTTTATCTTTCTGGGGCCTTTCTGGCGCCCTCCTTCCGACTGGGCCCTGGGCACGTACCCCTGTTGTCCTGAATAAAATTTTATTTTACAAAAATCTAAAGTGTTAATTATTGATTAAAATTTACAGTTGAGTCTGAGTAGCAAATAAATAAAACTTCGATTTTTTTATTTAACATCTTGCAGTTATTAAAAAAACTGTTTGAAACTCGTTTTATCAGGGACTTTTCGAATAGCTTGTACAACAAATAACGACGATACCACAGAAGGAGAACATTTTCAGATCGAACGATTAAATTTAAAAAAAATGCAGTTACAACTTTCATATTTAATTTATAGTTTTCACTCATCTTAATAATCGTTTGTATTCTGTAATTATTTGATGGCATTGTGTTTCAGTTTCATCTTGTAAGAGAGTTGCATCTTGAAATGAAATTAGATCAGATTCGCTGCATGTATGCACAAAATATTATATTTAAATTCAGACGTTCATATCTGTCATTAATTAATAATTAATTATTGCTTTATGTTGCATAAACAATTAACAAAAGACAACCATCTTAGAAAAACAAGTGACTGTATAATAAATTAATGTCTTCGTAACGCGCTATGAACGCAAATTATTTACAACCGTGAAAATAAATTATTACAATTTGCACAAGGTAAACTTAATACGTGTTATTACTGTTGCAATTTATTATCAATTAATGATTGTTACGAGAAAATAATCTTTTGAAATATTTTGTTTGGAATGAACCAGATGAAAAAATGACTAATCTTAACGGCCAATGGGTAAACGCAGTTTTCTCAAATAGAGTCCCGATTATCCCACATACGCGGCTGGAAAAAAGAAAATTTCGGAAAATACGCAATGGACTCGCCTGCATGTAATATGTTTTATCAAAATAAATGAGCCGCTTTTTTTTACTTATTTTTTAAGACGAATTTGATCAGCGCAGAATGAAAACGGATTTCGATTCTATAATAAATAGCAATTTTAAAATCGCTTAATATTATGAAGAAGTCTGATCAACCAGAATGGTTAAAATCAGTTAGTAGTTGCAGTCTTGTAAAAAAACCGTCTAAAAAGTATACAAATACTTTTATTTCATAGGAACTCAGTTGAACAATCGGGACTCGACTGACTAGACCTTGAATATAATGCCTGCAGTACACATTCGCTGAGAGGTTATGATTATAAAAAAAAAAAATACAACTTACTTGTGATACTGGGCTTGAAGAAAGTTAAATTCTTCTTTAATTCGGTCGCAGGATTCGCCTATTGTAAATTTGAAAGGTTGGCTCGCCTGTGGAGGACCCTGAAACAATACAAAAATTATAATTAATTAACTACACAAAAAATAAATAATCAATATACAATATTTACATATTTCGTGTTATTTTGTATTTTTGGATATATATTTTCATACTAAAATAGATAGATAGTCTTTATTTGCATCATTTGAATATACGAGATACATAATATAAGGAACAATTTTATAGAAAACGTTCAGCACTATAAAAATTTAAAACAAAAAAATGCACGACCCCTATAAAATAGTCAAATTTTAAGACGCATATATTAGGAACTAGTGGCCCGGTCCGGCGTTCCCAAATTTGTAGATTGCCACCGTTTTTTCGTTGACTTATAACTTGTAAATTTGGTGTCCACGTAAAGCGCTTATAAATAATATTATCGACCAATTTTTCAGAATATATTGACAAATATAAAATTATAATTCAATAGATTAACGTTTCGGTCCGGATTTGGGTCTTTCAGAATTGAGCTAAAAATATTTAAAAAAATATAAAAATTAATTATTATTTAATTTTTAATAGAATTTAATTTGAGTTTTTTATAATATCGAAATATTAATGAAAAAATTATAACAAGCGATTTTTAAAGTAGTCATTTCTGAAAAAGGCCCAAATCCGGACCAAAACGTTAATATATTGAATTATAATTTTATATTTTGTCAATGTAAGTATTGTCTGAAAACCTGGACGATCATTTTATTTATCGAAGATTATCAGACGTTAATCAAAGATTCGAAAAGCGCTTTAGTTTTAACGCGATAATATATAGCCTATGTCAATCCTGAAAATCTATTCTAAATATATATTGATGAAAAAAATTTTGAAATCGCATGAGTAGATACCTCCATTGAAACTTAAGGCCACTAGAGGCTAGAAATGCTGCTAGGAGTTCTGTTAGCCGGTAGGCTGGCTGGAAATGACGTCACTGCGGGCTGGCCTGCTAGCTCAGAAGATAGGTTTTAAAATTAGAACAGGGGCTATTTTCCCTGCTAGATATGAGCAACACTGTAAAAAATGGATGTAAATACACTTTGAAAGTTGATGTAAAATTCACTCAAATTTCTAGGCGATTGTACATTATTATTTATTTTTACATGTAAAACTTTATAAAAACTTGGACTTTCACTGTAAAATTAAACAATTTATTGGTTTTTTACATAAAATAATTTAAAATTACGTACATTTATGTAGTTTTAAATTATTTTTATGTAAATTTCCATTAAATTAGTGTAAAAATTACCTAACAAAATATGTAATAATGTGCATATTCCTTGAAATATGTAAAAATTACAGCATAATATGTATAATTACATAATAAAATGAAAAATTACATATTAAAATGTAGAACTACATGATTGTGTTGGGAATTTTGGTACCTATTTTCATAGCGACCTTATTCCTTTTTGCATTTGTAGAGTGTCGAACGCATCTGGAACGCATTCTTCGCCATATTGTTACAGTATTGAGACATGACTTGCAGTTTATGACTAGTGGTAAAGTGTCATCTCTGAATTTATTTATAAATATTCATCAGGTAAGTTTATTTTAATTGATTATATTGCTTGCATGTTCTTAAATTATATGTACTTTGTTATAAAGTATTAATGTCTTAAAAAGCTGAGGAAGAAATTAGTAAAATGTAATTTCAGTGTAATTCATGTAGTCGAAGTTTTTACATGGTTTGACACATAAAAAAATGTAGCTATTAAATTCCATTAAAAAATATCCATAACCAAAATTTAATTATTCTGTGGAGGAAATACAATAGTGGTAAAACTCCTCTCCCCATGCCTTGTAGGTGGGGCAGGGGGTATCTATATGAAATTTAAAATAAGAACTCCCATTTTTTATTGCAGAATGGATTTTACGGCTGAAAGCACCTAGGATTTGGCTGAAACATTTTATTCGACATGATAGATGGCGCTGTAATTGAGAATATTCGACACGACACTTTGGCAGTCCAAGAACGCTGATGTTCAACTTGGCGAAGCCACTGAGAATTTTCCACTCCTGACTCCAGTAATGCATGTTGTGCATTAATCGTTCCGTGGTTTGTAAAAGACGACTCGTCGGAGAACAATACATAGCGAAAAAATTGGGTTTTTTTTTTGTATTTGACACTGACAAAACGCTGATTTTGTTAATATAATTTACTATTACTACCAGAAGTATTATTTGTTTTTTAATAAAGAATAGTTTAAGCACTTCCGTCTTTTTTATTTTTCCTTTTCAAATGCAAATTTACATTTAAATATTTCCCTCTTGTATGTAATTTTACATTAAATAATATGTAGTATTTTACATATTTTTTTTAGGAAAATATTACATAAACGTATGTAAAATAGTAAGCATGGCTTATGTAATATTACATAATTTTGGGGAATGCATTACATAATTTTGTTTAAAATATTACATATTTATATGTAATCTGGACTACATAATTATATGTAAATTTACAGCAAAATGTGTAGCATTACATACAATTTGTACGATATACGATTACCAGAATAATCACTGGCAATAAATGGACCCTTGATTATCCATGTAATCGGCCTTCTCATTTCTTACAGTGAAGAACCAATCAGGAAGCAGTATCTTGTCATGCGTTTGTGAACACAACATGGCCTTATTCTGCTCAGAGTCAGACAACAGACACGTTTTGCTCCGTGTTTATATTCGAACTGTCACTGCGCGCGCACCAGATCTATCCACAGAACAAGCTTGAAAAATAGTCTCGTGTGAAGCGAGCACTTTAACAGCAATCAAGAAAACTAGTAGGCAAATCTAGCAAGGAATCTAGCAGCGTTTCAAACCTCGTGTGCAGCGGCCTTTATAAACTTTATCTTTTTATAATGTTAGTATAGAATAGAGCCGATTATATGAGAGCGTAACATTTACAAGCAACGCGAGCGTGTTAATGTTCCTGCGAAGAGTGCATAACATTTTAATTTAACAGCGCGTATTGTTCTTTGTGCACAATACATTATATTCTCTCCATACATGATGGCATTGTGGCGAAGGAATGATTGCGTATCGAACGACTGTGAAGCGAATCGCCGCGCAACGACGTGCGCCGTCATATCACGCTAATTAACAGTTGGTTCATTTCAAATGGTTTATCTCAATAATGAGCTCTAACTGAATTAAATACGTTGCCCTTCTCTTTTTACAATTACTACCCACGTTTCTCTGTTCATTGACAAAATTGTGCTGCAAATTCAGCTACAATAAATGGCCAGGGCCGTAGTTTGATATCTTAAGGCCGCTGCACGAGGCTAGAAACGCTGCTAGATTCCTTGTTAGATTTGCCTACTAGTTTTCTAGCGCTGGTTTTTTCAAGCTTGCTTTGTAGGTAGGTTCGATGCGCGCGCAGTGATAGAACAGTAACAAAAATTGACGTTTATTGTCTCTGAACAGAACACACAGTGTTTGTTTGTGGGCGTTTGTTCATGTCATCCACGTGACAAGATACTATTTCTTGATTGGTTCTTGCTCAGAGCAAGCAGAGGACCAAGCAAGAAAATATAGCCCCTGTCCTAATTTTAAAATCAATCTTGTGAGCTAGCAGGCAAGCCCGCACTGACGTCATTTCTAGAGCTGTAAAAGTAACGAGAAATATTGTGTACCCGTATGTCTTCGTTACTTGAAGAACCAATACCCGTTACTTTCGTATTGTTACGTTACTCGTAACTTTTCATACGACATACAATCGTGTACTAACCGCATCAAACGAGTCGAACTGACATGGATACGACAAATGCGAGTAACGAAATGAATTTGTAACGAATACATACGGTTTGTTACAGTTCTAGTCATTGCAAGCCTCGTAGCCTGCCTGCCGACCAGCAAAAGTCCCAGCAGTGTTCCCAGCCTCGTGGCCAAATAAATGCTACCAAAAGCGCCGACTTTTAGCAAACTTCTTGGGTACTTATTTGACGATTAGTTCACAAACGCTGGCAAAGTGCGAGATTTCGACGTACAATAGAGATGAGTGTTATTTTACTACCGGTGACTTATATAATTGGATTTCACTCTTCACTGCAGTAGCTAGTTCAGTTCAGACTAGCTACCGGTGATTAACAAGCGACTTTCTACGCTGTGTTTTTAACCAGTGGCGGCCGGTGACTTCAAAGGGCGGGAGTGCACAAAATACATATATTCATAGTGCATACATTACAATTATTAATATCTGTATTAATCCCAATTTACCACGGTCTACGAATCATTTAATTTATTTGATAGTTTATAACACGCGTATGCAATAAATCCCGAATGCAGCAGACTGAACGTAAAACGCGTTACGCGGGATATGACATCTGACATCATGGCGCGTCATACGTGTCGACGGTATAGTTTCCATTTCTGTCACTTCTGAGTTCTACTATGTTCGACATATTCGAGGTGTCAGACATTTTAAATGGTTATGTTATTTGTCAGAGACAATTATTTCAGCGTTTTGGTTGAAGTTTCTAAGCTATCCAATTAAAAAAACAAACAGTATTTATAAATTTTTACATGTCGTCAAAACGACATCTTTCGGAAACTTCAGAGGGAAAACGCCCCAAAATCAAGAAAAGTCATAGAGGAAATAGATGTCAGACTAGGCCTAATGAAGCCATATACAAAGTTTTCTGAGACGATTTAGCACTAATCAAGTCAAAGCTATTTAGTGCGCTTTGAAAGCGCACCGACTCATAACATAATACAGTCACTGTGCTGAACGCGAATTGTATTGCCAGGGCCGGACTGTTGATTTGGTGAAATAATTATTATGACTAGTTATTCCATGAATCTTAATTAACCGATTACTATATTTGATTAGGATTTGTCACGGCATTTCATTATACAGCAAACAAAAATGGACCATTCTAAAATCTAAAGTTTTAATTAAAATAGATTTATAATCTTATGTGACTAAAAATCTAACAAAGCAAAAAAAGGAAAACTACATCTAATTTCACCAATAAAAAAAAACTCTGACATAAGTGATTTTGTCTGGTTGCCAAAGATACACTCTTTAAGAGTTTATACTTTTATAGTTTTACTATGGTGTAATTGTGTGTGTGCGTCTGTATTTTTACACTGTATTGCTCACAATACAATCACTCATTCTAGCGTTCATTAACTACAGCATAGGTACTTAATTAATTGGTAAAATGACCACGAAATTACGTTTCTCGTTATCTTTCATATAATGTAGTATTGTTCCGCTACATTTTCATACCATTTTTTACCGTTTAAGCTGTAAATTTCCGTAGACTGGGCGCAAATTATTATTACTACAACAAGTAGGAATGATTGTGGTGTTCATTATCCATAATATATTATAAATCAAATACAAAATAATTAAAGAAACCGAATTAAACCATTTAAATAAAAAACAAATTCAGACACGGCTAAAATATTTTAATATTTTTTACAATTATCCATAGCAATGATTTGTTTTTTATATTTGAACATTTTGTAAGATAACACAATAAATTAATAATAATTCATTTAAACATAATTTTCAGATGTTCAATAATTTAACATATTAAACAGGAACGCATTTTAGTTTCTTGTAGGTTTTCGAGATTTTTGGGTATTTTATATGACACACGTGTTCCCAAAACTGCTGTCTATTTATTTATCTGTTTATATCAGCATCATTCGTAACCGGCTGGATTGATTTTGATGAAAACTTATAAACTATCAATTAACACCAAAAAGTATTTATAGGCTGTGTGCACGAAACCTATACTAGCGCCGTTAGTGGATGTTAGAGGACAATTGAACTCACTTTTTATGGAAATCGCGACATGTTTCTATGATGATAAATTGAAAACTTTAGTGGGCCATGATGTGTAAAAAAAATGTAATAAGGAAAACTGATGTTAATTTTATACAGGTACCATAAAATTCAGATTGTAAACCATTATATAAATAGCATAACATACAAGATATGTGAGAATGATTTATTTATCAATGATGACGTATACAATGTATAAATAATTAATTAGTTTCCACTGACAGCGTAACGTCACATTATGGCGCCAATGGTCTTTGTTTTACTTAAATCGTCATCAGCGCAACAGCCCGGAACACAACAAGCATTTCCAGATCGCTTAGTTTTGCCCATGTTTTCTTTGTAATTAAAAAACTTCATAAAATTATAACTATTTTCACTTTTAATAAACATTGCTCACTGACATACGGAAAATTTGAGGTTTAAGTTTCCCCTAGTGCTCACCACAAACGCTCGCATCGAAAAATTTGTAACTCCACCTCCTTGCACATAGCCCATAGGATATATTTTACCTTGTTGGGATCCGGTTATGACATGAGATTTCTGGCAAAATCTATATTTACTAATATAAAACCATGTAAATTACATTGAAAAAAAATTATGATTATTTGATATCTACAAATAATTTTCCAGTTAGTTTTTAACCAGTATGTTACGAATTATAGCGTAACGTAACGGGAATGTTACAATGAATACTAGAACTTGCCCCACACCTCGCTTTTCCACGCTGCGGGCACCGATTTCGCGCATCACTTACTGCTAAAAATATTGCAGACGCTGTGTGTTCAATGTTCATTGTTTTACTCTCATTTTTATACAAGATCGTTTTAGTGTGTAAAATTGGTAGACTTACAAAAAAAATCACACAAAGCACCGATACCAGTGGCAAAACCGGTCGACGCTTTGTATCCTAACTGACTCTACAAATAAATAGTATTGTAACAAAGTTGACAAAACTATTCTTTGTTGGTTAAAATATTTATTTACAAAATGAAAAGTTAACTAAAACAAAGTAAAAAGTACTTATCTAATAAAATAAATAAAGAAAAACAAACGTATTCTAAAACAACAACAATAACACTAAACTAGAATGTGTACACAGAATATTTATATCTCACAGATGTCTATTTATCTCTATACTTATTTATTTATGTCGCGCACTGTTCATTGTCACTGACACTGACTGCCTTGCCTTCCACGCTAGCGCTGTTTATAAAAGATCTTCTACTAGAACATTCTTTGGCGTTCTAGAAGCTTCGGGATTTTTCTATGCGGTTCCGGCAGCAATGCGAGCATTTCCGACAACAATGCACTGCCGCAGCCTCCAGTGGCGTCTCGTTACAGTATCTATCCATTATATACACAAACCGACTGGTACGAGTTCGTGTTCCTGCGAGAATACAATGTTTCACCTGAGGGGTCTCCTATTTGAGAATCGTTACTTACGTAATACGTACTTTCGATTACACTGTCTATACGAATTACTCAACAAAAACTCAAATTAATCACTAAAATTAATTAAAATAATATAAACAAATACAGTACTACGTAAAGTAACTAATATATATTATGGTACAGTATTATAAACTAATGTAAATACCATACTACGTATATTTGTGAACAGATACATATAATATATCCACATTATAAAATGTGTGTGTGTGTGTGTCGATTTACACAGTGGAATTGAAATAACGTGTAAACATGTATGTTTTATTTGCATCAACTCTGCACTAACACATAAACACACATACAGACTGATCAAATACTCTAAAGTGACTGATGGATATGTAAGTGCAAACATGATATCATATACGCATCTACAGCCTGATCAACAATAGCTGTGAAATTTGTTCGACCCACCACTCCTAAGACGCAGCTAGGATCGCGTCGGCAATGCGAAAACCATCAATCAGAGGAAGTCCATTAATTACGCGAGCTCAAAATGGGGACCGAGGTGTGTTCGGCAAAATCTGATCAAATCACATTTAAAGAGATAGGTGAGTCAGTGACAAACTCAACCCAAAGAATATAATTATTATAATAGACAACATTTTGTATGTTTCTCCTCTTATTTCACAGAAAAAATGTAGTAGGATATAGAAGACATCAGTAGTAACGCTTAGATATTTAGTGGTAAAATGAAGCAAATACATGAATGAATTACAGCGCGCCGCCAATTGTTCTGCCACTGGAATCAGTAAAAGCGTTTCGAACATTCGAGAAACTATAACGGCATACGCTATATAAACAGCGTGTAACGGAGACAGGGTGAACAGGTCAGTCAGTGTAGCCGGTGCAAATGACTATACCATTGATTTTACACATAAATATAGAGATCATGCAAAATAAATAAAAGTAAATGGTTGGTATTATACCATTGACTTTATACAGAAGTAGAGATCGTACACATCATAATTCTTTGTAAATAGTTAATAGATAAACGTGCTAGATAGACTTTGGTGTGTTATATATAGTGATTTGGTATAATAATAATATACTGCATTTAACTAAAAAAGATTTGTTATTACAGATGGATTAAACCCACCAAAATATAACACTTCAAAATTACAATATGATTTAAATTTAAATATCGAACAAAACATAAGAGAATTATTGTATAATGCGGTAAATTCTAATTTTTATTATTATTGTTAGCTTAGAAGTTCTTTGTTTTGTTATATTTCATTTTTAATTATAGAAAAGAAGTACTTTTTAGTTTGTTTTGTTAACATTTTATTGTTGCAAATAAATATTTTCACCACAACAAAGAGCAATTTTGCGAGTTTTGTTACATTATCAAATTTAATTATTTAAAAATATTAAGTAAACCCCCCCAGAGATGCCACTTGATGTTTTTTTTTAATTTTATCATTTACGTCATCTAACTCTGTTTATGTACCAAATTTCGACATTTTTCGTCCAGAAAATTCGGAGGAATTAAGTTGTGACAGTTTAATCGAATGTTCGGAGCTAGAATTGTGGAATAAATAACTTCACGATGAAAAAATCACTATGACCACTGACCAGCCGTCTAAAATGTGATCTGACAAGAGGTAACTACGTTCCGAAGTAACGCATGTTGTTCCATGTCACCGTAATCACGACGGTCGCTTCAACCGAGTAGCCGACGTAACGTCCGACCGAGTGTTTGCTCGGTCGGGATCGACCCGACAAAGTCACGATGATTTTTCACTGTGATTTTTATGTAACTAGAATAACAGTCACTGTGATTACATGGCTTTTCCCATCTCTATACGGAACCCTAAAAAAGACCGATAATGATTTTCATCGTATTAATTAAAACAGATCACATCGTATAATTGGCTTAATGAATAGTCCGAATAGCAAACACAAAGCATATCGTTGTTTATTTGTAAGATGAATGACCGATGGGCCGCGGCGGTCGCGTCACTGCTCGGACATCAAATATTTGCATTTAACAAATAATGTATTGGATGAACGTCTCTCTATTCCACTCTAGTGTATGATGATACGATGACGCAACAACACATCCGGTTTGGTAGCGCATTTAAAATTACCCATCGTTATGAACGATCTTAGCCCCAGAGACCAAAATCCCTGAGCACGGCTATACACCGGCGATGTTCAACAGAAACTTCACGCTAAAGCTACTGGGAACTGACATGTAGGTGTGACCAAAAAAATATATATGATGCTGACCGAATTTTATCTGTCGGATATTTAATGAAATGTGGAATAAATGGTGAAAAAAGTGCTTATAATGTGACAGCTTTGTATATACAAATGTTACACATGAAAGAAAAATCGCATGAAATAAATGCTGTAATATCTAACGTTGGAAAAATAATTTCAATAGCTTGTTAGTTTTGAGAACTCTGATCTAATTCGTTTAGAAAAATGTAATATATTGTGCGGCTAGTGAGAGAAGGAGAAGATTCCATGAGCGTGAAATTTGCCGCACGAGCGTATAGCGAGTGCGGTAACACGTGAGTGGAATATTCTCCTTCGATCAATAGTCATACATACTTTATTCAAGTAGCACGAGTAATAATATGTAATCGGGGCCCTGATAAAAGAGGGAGAAATAATAAATCATTTCATTGATTGACTTACCCACCGCCCTCGATGCACACAAGATGGCCCTGACTTTCGCTGAATTGCGATGCTGTTTTCATATATACAAATCGCTACCGCGTTCCTATTGGTCCAGAAACTGTGTAGTAATATATTACCGTACAGTTTCGGCTCATTATTCGCACTCTACGCGTCAACATGAAGTAATTTATTATTTCTCCCGAATTTAGCAGGGCCCCGAAATTATTACTCACGCGTGTTGAATAAAATAATAATCTTTCTAATTACATTTTTCAAAACTATATTATTTGTCAGAATCGATCCAGTTTTTTTTTGAGTGGTACAAAGAAACACAAAGATTTTGAAATTGCGTTTTTTCTGAAAGCATTCTAATAACCGAATTCCGAAATGACAGACAGAGGGGTTACTATTTTATAAAAATTAACGCTTTCATTGTGACTTTACTAATTACAATGAAGTAATAATAATTATTATACCACAGTGATTTTTAAGACGAAGACAAATGCATAATACTGCCGTTCGATTGTCCGGACCGACCAATCATAATTCAAGAAACAAAGGGACACTTGCTGACGACGCACATGTATGTCTTGAATATGAATATAAAATATTGTCTGACTAAAAAAAGAACGTTTACCAAAAGATACCAAGAGAATGTGGACTGAGTTCCTCATTTAGGGAAAACGGCATTAAAACAAACGATTCTAATATGTGTTATACATAATACAAAACGTTTGATCTATATTGTGGCATTTCAGTATATGGCCAAAACATATTTGAATGGTAGCTTAGGGCATTTCTTATCCAATATCCATTTGTACCAATGTTGGCTATTGTTTCATTAATGAAGCTGAAGTATCAGGGCGAATGGTATGTGAGTAAATGATCGAATTTGTAGTTCAAAATATAAAGAAGCAACTACAAAACATCAAAATTGATGTTGGGAGGAAATATTAATAAAATATTATTTACAACGATGAAGGAAGGTTTTTGGTTGAGGATCATAAGTAAACAAGCTTTACCAATGTTTCACTAGTGGTAAATTTCTTACTGCGTGACATTTTTATAAAAATTTGATAATTTTTTTTAATGATTTTTTATAATAAGATGTTCATATTAATATTTTTTAACCCATAATAATATGATCATGTATGTTGTTTTAACAATTTACCACCTTTCGACCAGCTTGAGGCCCTGAAGATGAAAATAAATTTTTCGAAACGTTGACCACTAGCGAAACATTGGTAAAGCTTATTTACTTATGATCCTCAACCAAAAACCTTCCTTCATCGTAACATTCTATTGGATCAACACTACTTTATACTGAAGACATTATTTGCAACAAAAGTTTTCCATTTTCGATAATAGCATCACCTATCATGCAGGAACATCTTCCCCGTCTATGAACGCGCAGATTTAGCCTGTTACACGCGATTCCACTCCCCTTCCGCACAGACGTAGGTACTTTCGCTAGTCAACTATATTCATGCGTTACATCGCCAAAACAAACTACCGTTACGTCATTAGTCATTACAATACTATATTATTAACTTGTATGGATTAACAACATAATAACGAGCTAGAGTAATGGACGCCGCTGGTTTAGTACAAAATCGGCGAGTGTGTGAATTTAAACATCGCAATATATTTGGGGATCCGGTATGTGGTTTCGCATAGCGTTTCATTAATCATTATTTCATTATCACGATCCGCTTGTTAACATAATAATATGAACGTTATGTGTCATCATACTATACTCGCTTCACTCACTGCAATAAAGTACGACCTACGGAAAGCTCTCATCCGTACTGTGGCAAATTGAAAACTCTCTCACTCACTCGCCGGTATATTTTCGTTCAATGGTGACTACTTGAGGGTTTTTGACGTGATAACGTCTTATAAATTGATGAAACACCGGCTGCATGCACGAAAAAGTGTCACGTACCGAAATGTGTCACGTTCCGCCTGACCCTGTGCGTGCCAGCGAGAGCGCAGTATGACAGCTACTAAAATTTAGGTTATGTATTATTAAATATGATATTCGAGCGGAATACGTTATCACGTAAAACTATCGTCCGTAAACCGACTTTACAGACAACCAATTTTTTTGATGCGTTTAAGACGACATGAAATGAAACTCTCTCACTCACGCACCGATTCAACACACTCTCTCTTTCACTTGAACTAAAAATAATGTAGCTTGGCGAATCCACAAAAACATGTCCAGTTAGCCAAATAATAGCGAAATAAACGTTAGCCAAGCAAATTGTAATAATATGTACATGAAATAAAGTTTCACACTTGACAATTTATAATGATTATAAACATAATTCCAAGAAAAGTGACAAGGTTTTTGCGTTACCTGTGAATTACACGCAGGTGAGAAAATTTCGCACGATTACAGAAAATGTCTTAACGACATTTAATAGAATCAAGATAAGTTTTGTATTAAATATCCAAATTACAACAATTTAAAAATGTGCTAAATAAAAGACTCCGTACAAACCTTATGGGATTTGGTTCTCGGTTAAATTGATCGAAAATGGTTTTATTTTATAGTTTAAAGATCACTAAGAAAAAGTGTCCATGGACGCATAGCCTAAAAACCAATAGATTTTTAGCTACTGAGATATGCTTAGCGAGATTTTAGATAAATTTAGTAAAATTAAATAATAGTAGACAAAAATAAATTAAAACAGGAATTGATAAAACTAGCACCATACACTTTGGACGATTTTTATACATTTAATTTCAACATTTAATTTAAGTTTTCTGACATGCTTTATACTCACAAGTTGAGTAAATTTTACTATAATGTAAAATTAGATAAAATATAGAGTATTATTATTATTATAGGAATATCCATTGAATTCACAATCAGAATCTTAAAAATTCCTAGATATATATTTTTTCGAGTGCACTGAATCCGAATATGACATTATTATTTTATACAGGCTGACACTTTCCAACATTACCTAGTTCTCGACTATTTTTCTATTTCTAAAAACAAGCACAAAAAATGAACATGGAACAATGTTTGTGAATTCAATGAATATCCCTATCCCTAAAATCTCGCTAAATATATATTATGTAGATAACAATCTATTGGTTCTTAGACTATGCGCCCATGGACACTTTTCGTTAGATGACAGGGCGAAATTTAGTAACTAGAATTTCGTTTAAAATTATGTTTCACATCAATCTGGCGTCTGACAACGGCTCGCATTTTTATATCATTTTTTAATATATTTTTTAATTTCAAACCAAGAAAATTAAAAAGTAGCAAATTCTTAAGCTAAAAATGAAAACCCGATTTAAATACCTTTCGTGTTATGAGAGTAGTTCTAAAAATAGCGGGAAACGAAGTGCTAAGGAATCTTAAATATAGATTCAATAGAATTCACGTTTTGTTTTTTTAAACAGCAAAAAAAATCTAATGTTGAAACAACACACAACGTCAATATATTATATTAATTACACTCATTTATATAATGAAGGAAAAAAACACACGTTATCATTAAAATAATTAAACATACAACATATGCGACCATATAAAGCATTATTGGATGTGTATTATGTTTATATGTATACAAAACAGACAAATGAACATAAGTGAAAATCAATCGTTTATTTAAACAAAATACGCGCAGGTACTTAACGGCTTTCCATTATCGAGTGTTGCGAGGACGGACATACACCTCTATCGATAGCTGATATACCCTGCCCTATCTACCAGCTTACACATGCCTATTTATGAAGGTTATGGAGACTATTGGCCGGGTCCAGAGTGGGAACAACTGGATCAATCACAGCGCGAGTTTTGGACTAAATCTATCTAATATATAAAATTCTCGTGTCACAGTTTTCGTTGCCATACTCCTCCAAAACGGCTTGACCGATTTTGATGAAATTTTTTGTGCTTATCCGGTATCTATGAGAATCGGCCAACATCTATTTTTCATCCCCCTAAATGTTAGGGGTAGTCCACCCCTAAATTTTTTTTCTTCCTTCCCCATTCGTTCTTTTGCACCGGGCACGACGGCGCAGCCGGAGTGCTCGACATACACACATATACGTCCATGTATATTTTAAAATAAATAAAATAGATAGATAGATGTTCCAATTAAATTGTTTTATTATTTCACTTTATACGTAGCGAAGCACGTACAGGGCCGCTAGTACAAGTATAAAGCTAAAGAATTTGTTTGTTTGTTTGAACGCACTAATCTCAAGAACAAATTTTTTTTTGTTGGATAGCCCATTTATCGAGGAAGGCTATAGGCTATATAATATCACGTTACGACCATTAGGAGCGGAACATTAATGAAAAATGTTTCTCAAAAATAAGCTTCTATTCAGGTGAAATGCACTAACTAAATATACTCATATTAGCGATGCGTGTACACAACGTCGGCTGGCTTAATCAGTAGAGCATGCGACTGTCAATATCAGGGTCGTGGGTTCGAGCCCCACGTGGGACGAACATATTTTTATTTTTTTTTATATCTACATTGCTTTCTTATAAGGCTTACATTTAAATTTATTTGAATTTTATTTAATTAATTAAAAAAAAAATATTAGTTTAAAAAAGTATAAATACTGCTTTTTATCTACAAAAACTTTTGAACGGTAACTCCGATCATCATGAAATTTGGACACAACATTTATCTCGGTAAGCTAAGATGAATGTGTGTACTCATGTTCCTCCCTTCCCCATTCGTTCTTTTACACCCGGGTGAAACCGGACGGGACCGCTAGTTCACAATAAATCATGCACCGGTTATAGAGTTTAATTTCATGTGAACGCGCAGATGTCGTTTTCGTCGCGCTCCCTGCCATATCTTCGCGGTTTAAAACAATAATAACAAGGCAGTTCAATCCCGCTATAATATTGTCTGTTAGCGGCGCTAGTAGTCTTCGTGGAAGTAAACGTTGAATAATACATTTTTTTCACATTTTCCAAAAAAAAAAATGTATTATTTGACGTCCTCGGTGGAGGCAGTTGTGTCAACGGTGGCATAGTTATAAAAAATTACACTTTTGACAACAAAACACAACGTGTGTAGACAGTAACTTAGAAGGCACCTAGTCCAATATTGGATAAATATTAAGAGGATTTCAAGTACGTACACACATATTTATGTACACATATAAATATAGAGGCGGGGGTTAGGGGGGCGGAGGGGAAGGAGGGCGTTCTTACATACATATTAATATTATGAGTTGACACATACAAATAATATGATGTATATCTATAGCAGGTACGTAATAATACCGTGTGTGCATTAATACGTCAGACTCAGGAGGGTATGGAAGCACTTCAGCTTAAGAGGTAAAACACGATGTCTTGTTCATACATACATAATATTATACTTAAAGCCAGATTACAGACATAGCATAATGAGATATGGTAAAACAACTATATCTGTGGCCACAAGGCAAAACGACTTATGTCGAAAAACTTCTCTTGACAAGGTGTATGTCAGACCAGAATCACTACTTGGCAAACAGTCGTTTAAGTCGAACTGTGTAATTTTACTTATACAGTAGAGACTAGTGATGTGCCGGATCGTTAAAAATGTATATCCACGGATACGGATCTGAATACGGATATTTGGTTTCAAGATCCGCGGATACGGATACGGATCTTAACTTTCTTAGGTTAATATAGCACATTGACCTTGGGAAAGAGACTACCTGTTATGGAAATAAGTTATTGACCTCTTTAAGAGTTAACTCTCATAACAGATTGTCTCTTTCCAAAGATCGATGTGCAATATCTCATTTTAAAGATAGTTTTTTAGTTATGTACTATTGGTATGGTACTCACTACGATAAATGTTTGAAATATAAAGGTGCCAAATACGATTTTAAAAAATAAAAAATAATCTGAATGGAATTTAACAGTTTTTCATTATTACCTAATCACCTATATATATAAAATTTCATCTATGAATTGAAAATTAATAAGGTAAAAGATCTTTCTGCTCCCTCGGATATCCGCGGATACGGATATTCGGTACATCACTAGTAGATACATATAATTTAACATTTATACCCCATTCTATAAGACAATGGCAAAAGACTGCACTGTCAATCACACTCATCAAGGCACATGCCTGATCCCCGAGTGTCGTTGATAAAATTTAATTATTAATATATACATTTTAAATTATTATATTGTGTATATGACGAGCTTGTTCGTAAATCTAAATATAAATCGCAAAAATTGTTAGGCCTTCCGTTTTCATCTCCCCTCCGATTTTTCTCCCGAAGAGAAAATCGAAAATTCGACTTCGTTAGGTTCGCCCCGTGCCCTAGACTATACGTGTGTACTAGATGTAGTTTCCAAGGTCAACGGAGGGCATGGAAAGAAAGACAGACAGACAGATGCACATAAAAAATTGTTTAGTATTCGCCAAGCGCAATTTTGAAGCAAACTTAACTTCTAGCTAGGGTTGCCATCCATCCGGATTTCCCCGAATTAGTCCTCTTTCGAAGGGCGTCCGGGGAGCGTCCGGACGGAGATTTGATTATAGCCCGGATTTTAAAAAAAGATTATCTAAAAAGTTTCAGGGGATTCTGAGAGAACTGGAAAGACAAACATTAAGAAATTAAACATATTTCAGTACCGCAAATTTGACATAAGCCATATGGTCGCTGTTATTACACCCAAATCCGGATTACAGACTATAAGGCGATACGGTAAAACAAGTAGGTATATGTTCATATAAGGAAATCGTTTTGATTCGAACAGATTGAAATTATTGCGCTGTCTCAACAGGTATTGAAATGTTATTAATCATCGCCATTAACGGTTTAATATATTTATTATTTATATCATTTCATTTTTAATTTATTCAAAATGCAACTCAATTATGAACGTATTACATACTAACACCGTTTTAATTAAGTAATACTACTTATAATATTCACGTTTGTACTGTAAAAGGAAATGGCACTTTGGATGGATGGACACAGATATTTAAATTTTCCCACCATATTTTTTTTTAATTTCACTAATTAAAAATACGCATAAAAATATAAATGTATCAAAATAAATACTACTTACGAATTTATAAAATGGCGAGCTTGGTAAAAAACGATAAAACTGAGAAATAGTATCTAATTTTTTTTAAACATTTTTTTCTACTTTTAAATCCAAATTTCTATGAATAACAATTGCTTAGCCCCTTCGGTCCTGGCGGTCATTTCAATGGACATACTAAACGCGTATAATTAGTCAACGTATAATTAAACTCCAAATATAAACATTTCATTGCGCTTGTAGCTTATCTGAGATGTAGGCATGCCAAACAAATACATGGAAATACTATGTGAGTGGATCGACATATCGAATCAAGTCATTGAAAATTGAAAATTGGTAAAAATGTACATTCTGATTGTGTATTACCTACTTAGTATAACTTACATATTTTCATGATGTAATTTATTTTTCTTGTGGAACACACTTTTAAAAAATCAAACATTTTTTATACTTTTATAAAAAATATGTTACTGACTACCGTAAAAAAAACATTTTAGAACTGTTGTCCATTTCAATGGAAATAGGGTTTTCCAAAATTCTGTAAATGTTAAATTTAGTTTTTCACTGAACATACCTTAATTACACCCCAAAAAAGCCTAACACCCTAAAAAATATTTTTTGTTTCAAAAGAATGAAACTCGAATCCGAAGGGGTTAATAGTATATTACATCACAAGGGCCGAAAGTTGAATTTTCGGCCCTGCGTGTCATGATGCCCTCGGCGACGAGATTTCAACTTTTAAGGCCCGTGTGGTGTATCCGCTCGAAAGTACGTACTTTCGTCAGCAGGGACGAAAGATTGACATTTACTCTCAGTGAGAACGGCGGGAGGAAAAAATTCTCATGCGTATTTATACTCGTAACTAGGGTTACCACTGTCATTTAATATAAATAACAGGGAGTAAATGTCAAACTTTCGTCCCTGCTATAAGGGACGAAAGTACGTACTTTCGATCGAGGTATGAAGAAAAATAACATTTTATATCAAAACAAATTCACTGTAATGTTGGCAAAAGCCAAAATTTTTGTTCACGCTACTGAACATTTAATATTATCGACAAATGAAACTGAAATTAAGTTATGAAATAAGTCAATGCCGGATATTTCTCCATAAACATTCTGAATGTCACAGTAATAAAATAACCACTTCCTTTTGCGCGGTGATTAGATTATACGAAGCCACAATCAATTATTGTTTACCGAATCTCGCGGTTGACGGGGAAAAGGATTTTTTTATCGTTTCGTACATAGGAAATAACGCCAACAAACGCATATTTTATATAAAATTTAAAACGTCAATTTACAACATTCAATAGTTGTTCCTTTCCTACCCTGTACGTACCGACATAACCGTTTAAAATTAGAAGCCTATAAGTTTCAGTAAGACAATTGCCTGGCTCAATGATAATATGGTCGCTTCACTATTATACTATCGTAAAAAGGCAAAAGGCAGTAAGTGACCAACTTATGAATTTGAAGTAAATCAAGATTTACTAAAAATGTCTTGACCATCCAGAATTTTAGATTCTGGAAACCAAAACATGGGGAAACATTTTTTGAAGACAATAAAATTATTGCTGCAGCAGTATGAACTTATTTTGTCACTTACTGCCCTTTGCCTTTTTAGGGCAGTATAGTAACTGGAAGGTATTGTAGGGATGATCGTAGAGAAAGACAAATACCGACCAAGTTCCAACCCGAGTCCAAGAAGTCGCTTTGTTTGACAGTGCTCTCCAATAAGTCTGGGGGTCACTCAAGCCACGCAAACGAGTAGGGTTCCGTCCTGGTTCACCCGGATGCAAAAGAACGGATGTAGGGGGTGGGAACGTGAGATCGTTCATCTTAGTTTACCGAGATTAATGTAATGTCCAAATTTCATCGGAGTTACTGTTCAAAAGTTTTGTCGGAAAGACATTTTAATTTTGAGTTATAAAGAGGTAAAGTTTGTTAAACTTTGGATTTAGGAGGTAATCTCCGAAACTACTCATTCGATTTCAAAAATGTTTTTACCATTATTTTGAACGGACCTTCAGAATGAACATAGGCTAAGTATATATTATCGCGTTAAAATAAAAGCTCTTTTCGTGGAGACCAATTCTGCAAAGTTAGTCGACGAAAAAACGGTGGCAATATACAAATTCGAACGTTAGTATTTTATGTACCTAAATACTCATGTTATTTCTTATTGTATGATTTTAAAATGCAGCGTTGATTTTTGTATATGAACACTTTGTGTACAATAGCAATAAATATAATAAAAATTTAAAAAACTATAACATATTATAGGGAACTACTATATGAATGGTAATAGTATTAGTATTACATATTAATTTATACAAAATACTTTGCAGATGCGAGATAATTCAGTATCCAACAACATATACAAATTATAAAAGTTGTACTAAATAAATAGTTTCTATGTCTATGTTTACACTTTACATTACAGAGTGTTAGTGAAAACGTGTGATTACAATTTTTGATAATCAGAACCAATTTAATGAAAATATTAATATGCGAAAATTTCAAAATATAAATAGATTCTGGTGGAAACGCACATTTGTGAACAATATAATTATTCATATATACCTAACTATCTTTTTAAACTTTTCTCACAGTCGACTCTCTTAGCGAGTTTGATTTAATGAGTTTTCGAGATATAAAGAATTTAATTGCTAAAATTTCGACTTAGAAAGGCATAATTGGGTTGAAGTGCTAGGAATTCAAGGAGTTCCAATAGTAAGACGTCATTATATTTTTCTAGCTTCGACTTACGAAGTCTGTTTTTTGAAATTCAAGTTATATAGAGTATCAATATGTACGATCAAATACCCCACAGGGAAATAATATTTTGTTCGAGTTAAGAGTCTAAAATCTGAATAATTCGAGATACCGGTGTATTTAGAGGTTCAGCGGAAAAAATGACAATTTTTTTCGACTTACTAAGGATTACGACGTAACTAGATTCGAGTTATCGAGATTCCACTGTATAATTTTCCCTATACCGATATATATATATATATATATATATATAGTTATCAAGCGAATACGATGCACAAAGTATCTGATTGGTTGTTCTGCTGTGTTGAGTTTCAAGCAAGTTTTCTTGCTATATCGGTTCATGGGATTAATATTTACAATTTTAAAACTTACAAGTTGATTGTAAAACAAGGCTACATCACAAAATTGGAGGACATATTGTATCGCTAGATCTGTACACAATTGTTTAGATGTAGTTGTATATATATTTACATTGTCATCATGTGCGTGTGTGTGTTCAGCTTTATTTATTCAAGCATATTAGTATATTACACAGCCAGACTATAGACATGCTTATTTGTGCCTAGTATATACACACCAGTGCTTTTCAATCTCTTTCCCATGACGACCGAGAACAATTTTCCAGAAACTAAAACTCTCAACAATTATTTTCAACCTGTCGGGACGCCTGTATTTTCAACTTCTTCATTCTCACTTCGTAGCAGTTATAGACCAGGAAAATCTTTATCCATTTGAGGTTAAACTTTGCCAAACGTATTTTTTGTTTTGTTGACGTCACTGCGGGCTGGCCTGCTAGCTCACAAGAAAGGTTTTACAATTAGAACAAGGGCTATTTTCCCTGCCAGATCTGCTCTAAGGTATAAGCAAGAACCAATCACGAAGCAGTATCTTGTCACGTGGGCACTCGAACAAACACCCACAAACCAACATGGTGTCACTCTGCTCAGAGTTAGACAACAGACACGTTTTGCTCTGTGTTTATAGGTATTCGAACTGTCACTGCGCGCGCTCCAGATCTATCCACAAAACAAGCTTGAACAATAGTCTCGTGTGAAGCGAGCACTTAACAGCAATCAAGAAAACCAGCGCTAGAAAACAAGTAGGCAAATCTAGCAGCGTTTCTAGCTTCGTGCGCAGCTGCCTTAATAGTCAGAGTGCCCGTCGGCAAAAATTTTATTGAAACATACTCTCCCCAAACTTTGTATATGGCTTCATTAGGCCTAGTCTGACACCTATTTCCTCTATGACTTTTCTTGATTTTGGGGCGTTTTCCCTCTAAATTTTCAGAAAGATGTCGTTTTGACGACATGTAAAAATTTATAGATACCTACTGTTTGTTTTTTTAATTGGATAGCTTAAAAACTTCAACCAAAACGCTAAAATAATGTTCTCTGAACCATTTAAAATGTCTGACACCTCGAATATATTCGACAAATTCGAGGTGTCAGACATTTTAAATGGTTCATGTTATTTGTCAGAGAACATTATTTTAGTTTTTAAGCTATCCAATTAAAAAAACAAACAGTAGGTATCTATAAATTTTTACATGTCAAAACGACATCTTTCGGAAAATTTAGAGGGAAAACGTCCCAAAATCAAGAAAAGTCATAGAGGAAATAGGTGTCAGACTAGGCCTAAAGAACCCATATACAAAGTTTGGGGAGAGTATGTGTCAATAAAATTTTTGCCGACGGGCACTCTAACTGTAATGGCCCCTCTACACTAGTGGCCAGCACCGCCACTTACAGGCACTCACGATTGTGTAGAGGGCATATTCGTCGGTGCGTGGACATAATCGCCTGTAATCGGCAGTAATCGGTTGATTGTCGGTACATCAAAGGAATGCGTGGCCAGCATTGTGCGCCCGTACACAAAATCGGACCGGCACGATTGTGTGGAGGGCTAGGCAATCATCGCGGCGATGATGGGCACTTATTTGAGTGGCGGTGCTGGCCACTAGTGTAGAGGGGCCATAAGGTCATAGTCAAATCAGATTTTCTGGAAATGTTGTCTGCAACTGAGCATAAGTAAATAGACGCTTAACATTAGTGATTATAAATAGTGCTTATAAAATTGGTAATCATTGTGGTAATGTAAGAACAGTAATTAGATCGGAAATAGTATATTATGAGTATGACTAATTGTTTCATTTTTCTGTCGATGTTTCCAGAATTCATCGGTTGGTCTATTGGAAACCGCTGCCGTACACACCCGTACTCATGCAAGTTCTGTTTACTAATGGCTTACCATTATAAATAATTGGTTTCTATAATAACATACGTATGTCAAATACGTATTGTTTGTATGCTATGCAATGAACGCCATATGCGAATGGAATAACTTTTTGAAAAAACATGTAGAATTGGAATTTGGCATGCCTACTTACAAATCGGTCTACGAAAGAGGTATGCGCTTTGAATGAATAAAATTATGTTTATTACACTCAGCAAGATTATGGAGAGTCTATCAAATCAGGTTACATTTTATTTTTTGAAGTAAAAACTTTTTAGGGGGCACCGTGCACGCCTTTTCCTGATGGGCAGTGAATACGTCCGATCCGCCTAGCTTCGAGGTGTAGCGCTCATTCGGGTAAACCGTGTCGCCAAAGAAGTTTCCACTTTGGTAGTGCGGTCTTACGAATTTCAATGCCTATAAGATTACGTAACGAACGCTATTTTTCGAGAACTATACGCTCTTAGCGCCTTCAAACAGAAATTCTTGATTTTAGTTTTTTCAAAGATTTATTTGGTTGAGGAAGAATTGAAATAAGCTTTACCAATTGTTCCTCAACCAAATAAGTCTCCTTCAATACATATTTTGAAATAAAACTTCTACTAATTTTAGTTTTTTCGCTATAAAAGGTTATCCTATAAAAAAAATTGGTTGTCTGTTAAGTCGGTTTACGGACGATAGTCTTACGTGATAACGTATTCCGTAATACATAACCTAAACCTCCCAAAATTTGGTTTCAATCCGCTTATCCTTGGTGTCGGAATGATAAGAAATGTCAAAAGTGACGTTTGCAACTGTCAAAGTATTATGTTCTAATAATAATTAGTTATTCCAATACTTAACTTAGAAGGCGTTGCATTTCACAAAATACTAATGTCAAAAAATTGAATTAAACATTAGAAATGCAGCCGTTTTCATGTTAAGACAAGACATACGTTCTCTTCTAATTTCCATGTACGGCAAACAAAGACGACCGACCGCGTCGCGCCATGCATTAGACAACATTGCATTTATACAGCTATTTTTCTATATAAATTTGTATAAAAAAACTGTTTAGGCAAATTCTGTTAAACGAAATCTATGTAAAATGTTCTCCTCTTTCGTTTAAGACTGGTTTCAAACCGATCTGATTTAAATTGAGCGAGAAATTAGCAAAAAGCACGCACAGGGTCAGGCGGAACGTTACGCGTTACGCGTTACGAACGTTAGGAACGTTACGACCGTTACACTTTTTCGTGCATGCAGCCGGTGTTTTATCAATTTATAAGATTGGTGATTCATCAATTTATAAGACGTTATCACGTCAAAAAAAATGTTAAAAAAAAATCAAATTCGTGATTTCGACAGATTAAAACGTTTCTTGAAGAGAGCGAGATTTACTGTTCACAAAATTATCAGTTATTATTCGAACCCTGTAACTTATGAACTGAATGAATACAAGTACTATTGCTTTTAGGCATCTGTTGACAGATAATAAAAATCAATATTTAAATTGTCATGGGTAAGTACTTATGCCTGCCAGCTGATATGATTTGTAAATCGTATCAAAAATAAATGCAGTTACCAATGCAGTAATTCGTTTTGCAATCTAAAACAAATAAATCACAAGCGGCTATTAAAGAAAAACGAACGGAACAGCCATAAAATTCTTTTAATATCCAAAAAAATAGCATCGTACTTATAGTATTAGTATTTTAATTCAAAAGAAATCAAACTGAACATGTTATTTCGTTTTATTCAAGATTACCAATTGTCAAGATTGTTTAGGCCAATTTAAAATTAATATCATTTTTGATGATAAATTAAAAATGTAGTAGATAGGTGCCTCCGGAATCTCGAGAAATGAGAGTTTGTAATATATTTATCTTAACACTTTGACGGACACTTAAAAATTCAGTCTTGTTCCAATTTTGACACTATATAGTTTTTAAATTTTTTCATATGTTTGAATTACTTTTAAAAGTTGTTATGTTGTGACAATATTGCCTTAGTAGATATTTATACGGTGACACAGAGCACACAGGGTATGTATTCTACACCGGAAAATAAGACTGCTACACCCGCCTGGCTATAAAACGTTCAGTAGTCAAACTTTTGAAGTTTTGTTTATGACGGTCTAAGCCGGTTTGTTCGTCAAAGTGTTAAAAATTTAATTTAATTAAACACGATCTTGACTATACTCAAGCGTAGCAATTGTTTTGCCATGAAAATATTATATGCAATTTAAGAATGTAGCTGCATAATCACAAATGGGCAGTTTTTAGATTTTAAAAATAGACTAAAGATAGAAGATCGATAAATCGATATAAATATTCGGCTATACCAAGTGTCTTCAATCTATTACAAACGGTAATATTTTAGTAATTTTATCGTTCCAACTCCACAGGTGGGGATTAGTAAACCATTCTTTGTTCATCAAGAAATGTCTTGATGATCTGAGAGAGAATCCTCAAAGAAAAAGAGGTAAGGTTTGTAAGTTTGGATGTAGGAAGTAATCTCCGAAACTACTCATCCGATTTCAAAAATGTTTTCACCAAAATTTAGAATGGACTTCCAAGATGAACATAGGCTATATATTATCGCGTTAAAATAAAAGCGCTTTTCATCTAGATCAATTTTACAACGTAAATCGACGAAAAATACGGTGGCAATCTACAAATTCGGGTGAAGCCGGACCGGGCAGCCAGTTCAGTATAAGATTCGAACGGATCTCAGACAAAGTATTAAGTATTTAATTTTATGACTAATACAATTCACTACTAAACGTATACCAACTTGAGATATAAAAAAATAAAATCATAAGTTTTTTTCGTGAATATGCAATAAATAATTCTAGTACCTACGCAGCTGACACTACTGTTTATTTAATTTATTTACATATAAATACAAATGTGCTAGTTCACATCACTATAAATATAACATGTAAATCAAACAAAATTTTGAGATAAGATTTAATAATTTACAAATTGAGAAAGGTAAACTTAAAAACATATATTTTTAGTAGGCAATTTCAAACAATGAATATTATGCAAACATGACAACACAAACAATGAAATATAAATAATTTCGTATTTTAGGAAAAATATAAATTAAAAATATCGTCATTGTTTATTTTTGTATTATTATTACCGTTCTCTTTGCAAACAGTTACATTGATAAAAGTTTTATTTTTACAAATGAACATCAATTTGAATGAAACAGTTTAATTTTATAATTCCAAGCGCTTTTTCCAAAGTTAAAGTTATTACTATTTAATAGTCTATTGTTTCGATTAAATTTTTGCAGAGCACAAAATTGATAATACAGTGCGACCTCGATAATCCGAACCTTCACGGATTCTTCAATAATCCGGCCAAGTATTTCAATCGCATTATACGTGGCACAATTTATTAGCGTTGTAGTAAATATAAACTTGATTTTATTGAACAATACATCAGAAGTGACTACATTTACTTACTTCTAATTTTAATTTCATTCAATAAATTATTTAAATTTAATGAAAGTCGCTTTAAAATATTTACATTTCAATGTTTATCACCAACAATCGGATCTACCTACTGCTATTTTATCTTGATCGTGGAAAAAGAACGTCATCGCAATGTTCGTAAATTCCAACACATCGCCATGACAACATTGTAATAATATTTATAAGCAATACTTAGTGCACACAAAATTTGCCAAATGAACACAAAATCACAGAGCTCTAGCTACTGCACACACCGTCAGCGGGAGCTTTGCTCGCCAGAGCTGAGTATCGTAAACGGTTATATCTTGATTAATTTCGCACAAGATCGAATCAAATTTTAAAGCTTTTCGTAAAACGAAGATTCTGTTCTATAAAATGCAACCCTTTCTAGATTGATTCGAGTTCATAATTACTCCTAAAAATGTAATTGAAAATCGCGAACACCAGCTGTCGGCTGGTCGGTACGTATGTACGTCCGAGCTTTACAGGTCACAATTTTTGACGGATCGCCTTGGTTTATTTGCTTTTCTTTTTAATTTACATTTCTATTGTTTGTCTGTCTAATCTGTTCTAAGAGAGTGATGTTCTTTTAGTTTTTTTTTTTATTTTTCATGTGGCATGTCGTTGAAAAAAATCCACTTTGGATATAAGATTAAAAAAAATATATTTTTTATAAGTGGTTATTTTATAAAAATGTGTCAAAAAAAAGTATGATCCCTCCCCGTATTAGATCTAAAATTTTGGAAAAGACGTATATATAGAGGTTGACAATTAGATTACCAGAAAGCTACAGCGAATGATGTAAGTACCTTCGGCGCATGAAGTATGTCTATATTTATGATATAATACTTGATAGATTTCATCAAGAGTTAGTCAACATAAAATTATGGACTATACTTGACCCGGGAAGAATTGACTCTTATGCTACGTGAATATTATTATTTTAACTGCTACTTACGCTAAAAAGATAACACTACAAAAAGTTTTTCATAGGTGGGAGTACGTATACATATCTACTGATTAACGTAACAAGAGATTTAAAACTCTCCAAATTTGGACAGCGACCTATAATACGATTCTAATGCAAATTTTTGCCTACAGGATATTGTTTTGTAATGATGTGCTGATTCACAATTGAATCGAAAAGATTTTAAACTTTTACTATAGGTATTTACATATATCTATACAGTCGTCTTTTTTATACTCTCTTTAATTGATTACTGACTTTCTTCCGATATCAATAACCAAGAGGAACAATTTATTAAGATTACTAGCGGCCCGTCTCGGTTTCACCCGGGTGCGATAGATATAATTCTGCAAAATGTATTTCGTTTGGGGCCCGGCGTCTGAACTAATAGCTTTGAGCAAATTCTACCAGATTTGCTTCTGAAATAATAGCTTTGAGTAAACTCTGTCAGATGTCGTTACATGCTACTAAAACAGTTTTTTTGAGAAAACACCGTAATTTTGTACAAAATATTCAATAAAAACTATCCCTTAGCGTAAGTTGTACCAAGCAAAACACGTGCATTAATGATTTCTATAGCTGCCATATCAACAAACAATAAAAATCAAGTTAATATCAAAATATGTGTTTTGTTTCAAAATCCTTCACGACACTGGCTCATATAGAAAAACAACTACTACCTATATTATTTTGATAAACTTTTTATGAAATCACATTGTACTGTTTTGCAAATTTCTAGTTCATATACAAAAAGTAAAACAAAGCCAACATATTCTCTGTCCTCGTCTACTCACGTATCCGCGCCCGTCGAATCTTCGTAGTCCGTATCGTACAAACAATTGGTATGCATAAGCGGTGTTTGTTTTATGCGACCATTGTATGCTAATGTACACATACACGCAGTATATATAGTTGGATAGATAAATACCCAAGTGTAAGTACCTCTATACGGCGCGGTGTCAACTTCATTACCATTGCATACCGGCCATCTATCTATCCATCTCTATCCTGCAGTGGGTATAATGTCTACCTACTTAAAATAGTGATTTTCACTATACTTAGTCCAATGAAGCAATTCCTTTTACTAACCAAATGATTACATGCATTAAAATCACGTAAACACTTATATCAGTTGTCGAATTAATTTAACAATCATTCAATAACACCATCTTCGTGATTATATACATGATTTGGCCCGAACTGTTCGAGAAATACGTGTCGATTTTTTTTTAATTTACGATAATATATTTGATATTAAAAATCATAAAATAATCTTATCAACTCAATTGTCGAGCGTCTGTAATTCACAATCATTCACAAAGATTATCTTGGTGAAGATGCTGATTTGGCTAAACTGTTATCATAACAGACGTCGAGGTTTCTTAATGTACCAACCACTACCCGCAGGCCGCAGCTCCGCACGCGATTGAGATGGAACAATGTTTAATCTAACAGTAGTACTAAACCTTCAGCTCCACTGTATTACAACATTTGGCTATTTATCGAATGTCTGTAATTTTTAGTATCATCTAAAATTTATAGATGAATATTCCAAAATCTTTTCTTTCTCATCTACGTCATATATAAGTAACTCCTGTGCAAAAGTTCATGATGGTGATGATGATGATGATGGATTTATTCAAAACAAGGCATAAACCACTGAATGTCATACATAAAATTGTACATATAATTAAATGCTTCTAAACCCACTGGTTTAGGCTGTGCGTTGTTCGTCAGTCAGTGATAGAGTTTTGTTAAGTAGATGACGACCATATCCTCGATGATACAGTATTTTAGTGCATCACCATCCATTCCGCATTTTTCGCATTAGTAACACGACCTCATTATCAACTGATAAAAATATTTAAAGAGCGAATGTGGGTGTATGCAATTGATAAAAAAAACAAGTGAAACGAGAAGGTCTCTCGATATCAGTGGGGGACAGTAAATAAGCAATTTGATTGTCGGCAACTGAATGATTGCAGTTGACTATGAGTAGCACGTGATCTGTGTGACGACCGACACATTGATGGACATTAATGAGCCCGACATTACAAACATATAGTACAGACACAAACAAATACACAGAGAGACAGAGGTGCATACAGAGAAAACACATGCAACGGCGGGGCACAGCACACTCGTGTAAGTACATCAGCCTTGTAAAGGTCGGACTAACTAATTATGTAAACCAGTTCGCCTCGATATGGTGTTGCAATACATCGTGTCCACCCAAGCGCTGATCTCAACATACGTACCTACATTAATGTAAACACTGTCACTAGCTTACCATACAGTGCATACCATCGAGGTACACTCCTGGACATGCCTTATACATTATATCGTTGTAGTTGTTCTTCGGTTCACTGAGTGAGGGAGATACAATTGCGTTGTGGCCATCTCTATCCTTTTCTCTACATGTACGAGACTGGTTGAGATACTATTTTGAGAGAGATAGAGATTGGCCACAATTTTATTTCGGGGGATCGGGAGCGAATCTACATGGGGACTAATAGAACTTAAGCCCTGGGTTCACAAGCATCAAGAGATCACAAAAATTGAATTATCATGATAAGTTTTTGGGTGAATTTTAATTAATTACTACGTTTTTATTAACTCGCTTCCTTGTATGCCTGTCCGGGTGGAATTTTGTAATTGATTTTAAACTAACTTCCTGATGAGATAGAGACTTGAAATTTTCAACTTAACTCAGAATTAGATGACAATACAAGAAAATGTGGAAATAATAAAAGAAATAAAAATATATATATATATATATATATATATATATATATATATATATATATATATATATATATATATATATATATATATATATATATATATATATATATATATATAGGTACCACGTTTTTAAAACAAACTAAAAAGTATAAAATAATTTCTTTAAGCCTTATGAGTAGGATTTGAATGGGGCGCATTATTCGTTTTATCTCATTGACAGCTACTCTCTACACTTCTTATATAACTGGTTGCATGCGCCCCACGTTTTTCGTTTAAACTCCTACTCATAAGGCTTAAAGAAATTATTTTATAGGTACTTTTTAGTTCGTTTTAAAAACGTGGTTTTATTTATTTCTTTTATTATTTATATCGATAAATTAATTATTGCTTCAAGAATTAATCACTATAGCGAATTCACATTTTTCTAAAATTCAATTATCATATCATATTTAATATTATAAATGCGAATGTAAGTTTGTTTGTTACGCTTTCACGCAAAAACTACTTAACCGATCATCATGAAACTTTGCACATACACTCTTGAAGGTATTAGAAGTAACATAGGATACTTTTTATTAAAAAAAAATAAAATTTTTTTACGAAAAATAAGAAAATTGTTTGTCAAAATATGTGCAATACCTCAACCCCTGATATGCATGTCAAAAGTCGATTTTCATCTCAATCGCGGGCGTAGCCGCGGGTAGCGGCTAGTAATGAATATATTCAGTACCTACATTTTAACACACAAAATGTATTACATTATATCTATAGTATACTTGTACATGTGTATATGAAACAATGAACACTAAAACTACCATAATGTAAACATAATTATAGCTATATGATAATTGGCAAAGTGTTGCATGTTGAACAATGTACAGTATAGCTTACATAACCAGCTATAACGACCAGTTACAGATGGCACGGTATCAATATAATTTTTTGCTCACCTCCCCCCACAAAATAGGCGGTTCGGTTACTGTTCAATTCTATAAGATGAACAGAGATAGCAAACTGGCACAAAGCAGGTGTAGTTTTCAACAACAAGCCAAATGAAATACAATATGACAATTGACAGCACACACAGAATATGCTAGCTCTGTCAGATTATGAGGTGAAAATCAGCTTTTTTATAGGAGGTATACGTGCAAAAAGTGTAGTATGTATCTCGAATGTAATGCTTTTATGGCTCGCGTAACTTGACGCTTGTTTTTCCACAATGTCACAACTCGCACATAAAATATTGCATTAAAATATAGATACATAAACTATTAATAATAATTTATGCTCGCTTTACTGCATCTTCGCTCACGGTATACTGGCATTATCTACATCTAACAGACGACTTTTAAAATTGTAAATCAATCTAAGCATGCAATTATTCTGACATCTAGCAGTCACGGACTGCAGTATCATAGGTACGTCAGAGGGACACTTCAATAAATAATATACATTCCCTGTAAAGGAACAACTCCATTATTTTAACTTGAAACATTTTAGAAACTGGGTTGAATATTCTCTCTTTTTCTGCAGCTCAATTTTTTGAAAAACAGCAATTCTCAGTTTTTTTCAGTTTAGTAGTAATTAAAAGCATAATTCAAATCTTTGATTAACGTCTGATTAGAACTAAATAAAATTATCGACCAATTTTTCAGACAATATATTAACGTTAATGTATTAATTATATTTTTTGTTAATATATTGTCTGAAAATTTGTAGTTCTGTAGTTCTCCGCTTACGCCAAAAATCACCGCGGCGTCTGTCTACTCTTGTTCTACATCCCTTATTAAGTACGTAGTATACACGGTAATCCGCCACTTCCACTAATTCGACACTAGTTTGGTATCTATAGATTTTGATGTTACGATTTTTGATGTGAAACATCTATTGGCGCGCCTTGGCAGTTAAACGTCACGGCAAACGGCATGACGCTCTCCCCCTCTACGCCGCCGCTCTCGACTCCCTCGTGTATGCGCGCGAGTATACTATACACTGTGTGAGCTGTGTACTGCGTGTGCCTTTTTATCCAACTATAGTACACTTGTTTTTAATATGACAGGGCAAAATTTAGTTACAACTTACAAGGCGAAATTAAGTTACTAGAATTTCATTTAAATTTATATTTCACATCTATTATTTTTTTTACTTGTAACACGTCTTCAAGACATCTTTATTTATTTCTCGAGAACTAACAAGCAAAGCCATGCTGTTGAACACACGTTATTTCATAATAAATCATTAGGTATCTTCACATAAAATACGCTTATGTTTTATGATAATAACGTAAACTTTATAGACAGTAAAAAAAAATCAGTATTTGATTAACTACGAAAAAGCACTTCCATTAAAATATGCTCAATGAACCGTTTGACAGGACAATTCATAAGGTAGTATGGTTATAAAATTATTGTGATTTAAGTTTGTGTATGGCCTTCGGTGTTATTATAATATAAAATGAGAAAAGCATTTAACCATACAATTAATGACCGATCATCAACTGACATAATACGAGTTTTACTGTAGTGTTTATTACATGAGCAAAACACGGGTGTGATCGCAGCATGTACTCTCTATTCTCTGCACACCACGAATCCATATACCGTGTGGTTTGCGATGAATTTATCCGCTCGATTTTAAGCATTCACTTTGAAAATGTCATCAGCTATAAATTGTACAATCGAGCTTCGTCCGCACTCGATTATAATTATATCAATTGTTTCGCTCGAAGAGATCACTAAGTAGTACATGCCCTTGTACACTAGATAACGCCACAATTACAATAATAAAGTAAGTGACAACCCTGTGAGCTCAGTTCAGACGTGTTTTTTCGCTTCTGTTTTGGAAAGTTACGGACTACAGGCCATTGGTGTATAGAATCGAGCCTTGTCCGCATTCGATTATAATTATATCGATTGTTTCGCTCGAAGAGATCACTAAGTAGTACATGCCCTTGTACACTAGATAACGCCACAATTAGAATAATAAAGTAAGTGACAATCCTCTGCGCTCAGTTAAGACGTGTTTTTTCGCTTCTGTTTTGGAAAGTTACGGTGTACAGGCCATCGGTGTATACAATCGAGTCTCGTCCGCATTCGATTATAATTATATCGATTGTTTCGCTCGAAGAGATCACTAAGTAGTACATACCCTTGTACACTAGATAACGCCACAATTAGAATAATAAAGTAAGTGACAGTTCAGACGTGTTTTTTCGCTTCTGTTTTGGAAAGTTACGAACTACAGGCCCCGTCGGTGTATATATCCTAATAAATACTGACTAGTGAGACGTGATTATTTACCGAACAAAAAGTTATAAAATCTCACGAAAAACATAAGGCCAAGTTCGGTATCTACAAAAAGCATTGAGATCTAAAATGGTGCCAAGCTTATATCTTATTAATTATAAATAACACTTTTGTGAAAACTTAGCATCCTTTTAGATCTCAATTATTTTTTGTAGGCCCGTTTTTTTCACTTTTATTCCACTCGAAAATCGAATATTAATTAAATAGGTAGGTGCCCAAATTGGTTCCAAAACGCGATTTTTATTCTATATTCTTTGGGGAAGTTTTTTTATAATTTTCTGATCGGCAAACACAGTAGCAAATGATGGTACCTACTTAAAAACAGGTATTTTAATTTTTTTTTGCAGTTGGCAAAAAAATCACACCAATCGATGTTTTCTTAACACACGATACATTCAATCGTTCGGAGAAAAGGTAAAAAAATATTTGTGCGAGAAAGAGAGTCCTATGCTCATACATATGAGAGTGGAAGAGACAAAATCGTCGCTTTGTATTACACGCAACGCATACACATACAGATCGCAGAGATCATTGGACGCGTACGTATAATGAATTAACATGTAGAAACGATTAGTTGTAACAGCGAAAAAACTGGTACCGCCGGTCTGTCTCTCTGGCGGTATCCACATAATACCTATACAACACAGGTACATGCTGCCGATGCTGGACATGACCTGGCCATGCTACAAATGCAGTGGCGTCGACACTAAAGGCCGCTGCACACGAGGCTGGTTTTACCGCCAGAATCACTACATCATTTTTTTTAACCGACTTCAAAAAAGGAGGAGGTTCTATGTTCGACTGTATATATATATATATATTTTTTTTAATGTATGTTCACCGACTTCTCCGTCAATTATGGACAGATTTTCAAAACTCTATTTTTATTCGAAAGAGTGCAATTCCGAGGTGGTTCCATCGGAACCAAGTCAGGATCTGATGGTGGAATCCGGAGAAATCGAGGGAAACTCTCAAATTTAAAAGGCACGCATTGCAATACTTTATCTAACACTAAAAAGAGAAAAATAAAATACTTTTAACAAAAAAATTGAACCGACTTCAAAATATGCACTAAAAAGTAAAAAATAATAATGATTTTATATGTGTTTCAGATCTATTAATTTTATAATATTATTTTTCAGAGGATAAGTAAATAGATCAATAAAGATATATGCTGTTAAGCTATATTTAACAGCATATATCTTTATTGATCTATTTATCCTCTGAAAAATAATATTATAAGACGAAACGTTGCGATTAAAAATATAGCTTAACAGCATATATCTTTACTGATCTATTTATCCTCTGAAAAATAATATTATAATAATAATGATTGTTATTTTTGAAGTCGGTGTCAGCCAAAATGAAATCTATTCCGAGAAATAGAGACACGTAAGATTTAAATTGCTACTTTCGAATTCCGATGTGACACCGACTCCAAAAATAACAATAATTATTATTTTTTACTTTTTAGTGCATATTTTGAAGTCGGTTCAATTTTTTTGTTAAAAATATTTTATTTTTCAAAATTAGTTACTGCAAAATGCAAACTCATGCTATTCGGAACCCAAAGGAATGGTGAAACCTCTGATGAGAAATGCGCCGAACTGTCCTAAGGGAGGTTTTTGACAGGTAATTGGACCTCTACCCTTCATGAGGTAAACATTGATTTAGAAAAACATGATGGAAGCTAACCTAACCTCCATCATGCTTTTCGAAATCAATGTTTACCTGTCAAAAACCCCCTTAGAACAGTTCGGCGCATTTCTCACCAGAGGTCTCACCATTCCTTTGGGTTCCGAATAGAAGTAACCACCTAGCTTTGCAAATACAGTGTAAAGTCTATATAGCGACACTCAAGGGACTGTGCCCTTTGTGAGGTTATTGAGAATCGTCGTTAAACGGAGAGAAGAAATAATCCATTAATATTTTTTCACTATAATATGTATATACTCACAATATATAAAATTTTCAACTGACCAACAAACAGTTTGTGGGCAACTAAGAATATGATAACTTATCGATAAGCAGCTGAGCTAAACATATGAAAGACAATCTCAACAAACAAAAGAACGAATTTCATAGAATCTTCGGTATGTATGATGCCGATAACAAAGCAACAAAATAACAAACAAGTACTGTTTATCGCTTAATGATGACGTATTGTTGTCGTTATTTAGAGTGGGTGTGTCGTTATTTAGAGTGTATCATTGTATGAGCAACCAGGTAACCCAACTACAGTTAAATAATTTCGACGTTTAAAGGAGCTTGTCGTTATATCGAGAGACGTTAAACGGAGTTTACACTGTACATTAAAAATTCAATTGATACTTTCACCAGTACTCAGATTGGGTGAAGAAACTTGTACTCTTAGCAAACGTAAATTAATCACAGTAGGATATAGCTACAGTTTGATACAACTGTTTAGGAACACCCACTGTTGCAATGCAATATTAGAAAAAAATATTATTCAAACACTATCACCGTCGGGAATTAAACCTGAACCTGTCTACTATCGCGGCTAACTGAGTTACCAATTACTCATGTTCAAACAGTGAAATATTTAAATATATTAATTAGTTACTAAAGGCCCAGATTAGCCAAATTCCTGCAAACAAGCCACGCTTAAGCGTTACACAAAAGCGACACCTCTGTTCCAAGCGAAGTTAAAGTGCTAGCCAACATGTGTATGTTTGAATCAAGCAAAAGCATATAGCGACTTGGTGTTCGTTCAGTTTATTACAATCTTTTTGCATGTGCATATAAGCGGTCGTGTCTCGTGAAACTCAGACTTACTGCACCAACAACATCGCTCCTCGCATATATGCACTGCATTGCCATTGCATGCATCATGCAATCCAGTCTACTTACTTGTATTATGCATCTCACAGTGGGTATCGGATACTACCAGTGCCGGTCAAACGATGTCTTTTCAGTCTTACTGTGGGTGACATTATGACCCACCGATTGACGTTTCAAGTCTCCGCATTGTGAATCTGGGCAGTACTTGTATTAATGCTTTAAGCAATTACAATGCTGAAGCACTATACTTAATTCTCTTCGTTAAACAGATATAATACGCGCCACGGATCTGAAAGGTTCGGAAGTTAGTCACAAACAGCGTCGCAAAGGCGCATTTTAGAGCCGTTGTGACTCCTACCACCTTCCAGCTACCTGTACAGAACGTGCGCTCGTCGGTGATTGGCCGTGATCGCTCGTTGTCTTTGTCACTTGTCGCTTTCATGCTTTAAAGTACAGTCGAGTACCCTATTGTCAAGTTGTTATTGTTACTTTAGTTTTGTTGAGTTGCGAGTTTGTAGTTTTTCAACAGTCTGTACAAGCGCAAGTACGCATCTAACTTCCGAGCCTTTTAGATTCGTGGCACGTATTATACTCGATGCTTATAGAGCACTTGCATAAAGATTTGCTATTTTTTTACCATGTAAGCATTATAAATCGCTTAATCAAGAAGCTTATTACTTATTAGACATTTAAGTTCACATCTAAAAATATATAACATAATGTTGAAAGTTAAAATTTAAGAAGTTATTTTAAAATGCTTAATTTTTTTAAGCACGTTATTAAGTGCTCGATGTTTCTAAGCATTTTCGAAAATAAAAGTGCTTGTCGCTAGAACAATTCGAGGAGTATTTATGAAAGTGCTTAATGCTTCAAGCACTACGTTCGTCGCTTAAAGCTTTGCTCGGCTCTGTGTGAACTATTTCGCTGGGTGCGTGACGGTAGTACCGCCTACCATCCGCAATTTTTCATTCTCATGTCAAATGAGCATTTTTCAAATAATTAATAATAATTAAACGAAATTTAGTAGTGTTTATGTTGTTGCACTGAAAAAAACATATTAAGTGTAATTATTATTTCGAAAATGTAAAAAAAAATATATTATTCGAAGTTTAATTTCACAAAGCTACTAGCGCCGCTAGCATAGGCAATAGAGCGGGATTGAACTGCCTTACTATTGTCTTAAATCGCGAAGCTTTTTAATAAACGATTTGGCATAGGGAGCGTGACGAAGACGACATCTGACGGCCACATGAAATCATACTTTAAAACCGTTCCATGATTTATTACTAATTTAGTCAACAGCTCACGCTGCGATCGATTCACCCGACCAATATGATCAAACTGATTTATGTAAAATTTGCCAATTCTACTCAACATAATGATGATCGTGTTGAGGTTTTTACTACCGTTAACAACATGTCTTTTCAAAACATCTGTACTCCTGGTTAGACAGCTTTACAGTACGCTAGTCGTACACATTTATATAAACCTTGTCTAATAAAATTTTGAACTGATCTATTCAACGAGTGAATTATCGTCGTCGCTGGCTATAATATAAGTCCGATGATCAGGTCCTTAACAACCTATTAATCTTATGTGGACGACAAATACCTATAATTTCTGATCGACTTGAATGGCGCTTTAGATTTTGAAGCAACAAAACTGTTTATTATACCAGAAGATTGATACCCCATAGTATTTTTGTGGAACGACTATATTATTTAGCAGTTATTACATTCCTAAATGGTCATAAGTATCTATAAGAAACATTTCTTATCTTAAGGAGGTTGAGCCGTTTTACGAAGATAATGAAAAAAATCTGAAATAAAGTTTTTTTAATAGATTTTTTATGACAAAATTTTCTGTAAAAAATCCAAAATCATTAGGAGATTTATAAAGTCAAAAATTAAAAAAAAACTTTTACATGTAGTCTTATGGAAAATGTGTCAACCTAGCATGCAAACGGTACATTCAAATTTTTTGCAAATAACCAAATAATGTCAGCAGTTCCGAAAACTAACTAGTATGTAAAGCATCGATGTCTTACGCATATTTCAATATTTTTTCCAATTTAATTAGGAGACTTTTAATCAATAAAAAAAAAATTATTAAACCTTAGCACTTTTCGATTATGGACTTTTATTCTTGACAATTTTAACTGAATTTTCAACTTTTTAATGTATAATTTTAATTTTTATTACTTCTAATTTCTTTTTTTAATTATTTACTGCAAAAAATACGTAAAATACAGATATTTACATAAATTTATTTTTTCTAACCTAACTTTGTACAATATTAAAAAAAAAAATATTTATTTATGCCTTTATGACAATAATTTATTGGTATCATCGACTTATACCCTTTTGTAAAAATTTATTATGGAAAAGTTCCCATTTAGAATTCGACTTACTTTTGATTGGGACTGTAACGCATCAACCTCCTTAAGTATTAAAACACAGTTTTTTCTAAACCCTTTCTTTATGGTTTTTCTTGACTATAATTAATGAAATTTTTTGACGTGATAACGTCTTATAAATTGATGAATCACCAATCTTATAAATTGATGAAACACCGGCTGCATGCACGAAAAAGTGTAACGTTCCTAACGTTCCGCCTGACCATGTGCGTGCTTTTCTCGAAAACGGCCCTAACGATTTGGATGAAATTTACTGAAAAGGGATTTTGGGGGGCAAAAAAACGTTTTAGCTAGGTCTCATCTCTCGAAAAAATCGTTTTCATACAAATTTTATCATTATAAAAATCAATTTTTTGACGTATGAAAATACTTAAATATTGTAAGTAGGTTTTGGAATTTTATATAAACAGTGAAACAATTGTTTTCAAAATATTATGACAATTAATCTTTGAGACTTAAAATAAATACGAAAGAAAGAAAGTTAAAAAAAACAATTATTATTATAGGTGGTGAGTATTTTAATACATAAAATTAACCTAAATTTGAAGCGAAAGATGCAATATCATAGATTCGAATTATTATAATTATTATATGTAGAATTTAGGTTATGTATTACGGAATACGTTATCACGTAAAACTATCGTCCGTAAACCGACTTTACAGACAACCAATTTTTTCAGATTTTCAGGGCTTATGGGTCATCATGATTATAAAATATAATTAAATTTAGATACATACAAGAAAAAAAAAAACAAACAACAATGATAAAAGACATTAGTACGTACATCAACTTGAAGTTATTAGCACTTACATTAAGTAGATAGTTATAATAAGAAAATTGTCTTCCATCAATAAAAGTAATTTTAGGTACCTATACTATTCTTTCGGTTAATAGCATAAAATCGAACGAACGAATGTTAGTCAATTATAGACGTTCGACAACATAAAACCCATTTCCAATTCGATCCGTCTATGTGTCGGTCAATGATGTGGATACCACTGTATTTATGTGGATGTTTGGACTGAATGAACGAAGAGAGGTGGAATATGGAAGCGTGGTCGACTGGGGCGCCTAGCGAAGTGTAAACGCGAAACGCCCTGGACGACGCCATTTGAATATTAAAAAGCGTCCCTCAGAGTTGCCCGTAACAGAAAATGCGGTGCCTTCAAATCGCTTCACATAGTAACAATAAAGTGGCCAATCAATTATAATCAAAGGTAACCAAAAAATCCGTGATTTGCAAAATAAATACCACCCTAATGTACAGTAAACAAAATCCCCAAAAAATATACTTTAGATACATTCTGTTTTAACGTTGACTGTTTTTTATTTTATCCTATTAAATTGTAGAGCTGTAACAAACCGTATGTATTCGTTACTGCGTCTGACTCGAAGTAACGAATCGTTACTTACAAATTCATTTCGTTACTCGCATTTGTCGTATCCATGTCAGTTCGACTCGTTTGATGCGGTTATACGTTATACGGTTATACGAACGAAGTCATACCGTATCACGTATACGACGCGCCTCGATGCGATAGTACATGCTTGATGCTGTATGAAATTGTATGTCGTATGAAAAGTAACGAGTAACGTAACGATGCGAAAGTAACGGGTACTGGTTCTTTAAGTAACGAATACATACGGATACACATTTTCTCGTTACTTTTACAGCTCTATTAAATTGTGATATCATGATGAATTAAATTATACAATTAATATGTTACAATATAAAAATGATACCACGATTATAAAAAACTTAATCGATTATTACGATAGCATTTTTCTCGAGAATTTTTTTCATTCTTCGCCAGGCAAATCGTACAGTCATTTTAATAATAACATGTCTTTTTAAGGTCGATTAAAAATTGATGGGGTGCGATTACAATCGTTCGCTGGAAGAGTTATTGTTGACTTCGCCGACTGAAAACAGTTCCAGTGCAAACAAACCTTATTTCATCACATATTTTAGATCAGTGATGTCAAAAATACGGCCCGCATCCGGCCCTCAAGCCATCTCAATACGGCCCGCGACCAGAATCTATCCAGTGAGGATTTTAGATACCTATAGCTAACAGCAATGAGCTTATCAAAAACAAGAGACCTCAGGTGTCTGGATCCTCAAGCTCAAAATAATCTATCGTTTTTATTACATTTATATGAAAATTGATTTAAACTAAATAAATACAGATTTTAATTTAGTATGTCTTATAGTTTTTAATTTATAGTCTGACCCGCTAACACATCCTAAATCTTATAAATGGTCCTCTAGAAAAATCAGTCTGACACCCCTGTTTTAGATGATGTGAAATTTTACGACTCAGGTAAAAACGGAGGCGGTATTTATGATCGTAACTGTAAAAGTAGACGAGCAATAATTATGACTTTCAACTAGTATTTAAACTGAATTGTAAAATTCATGAAAAAACAAACTATACCTAGGCTTCAACAGTTTCAGTCCATAAAAGAGCGCATTTAAAGCCAATGTGGCGTACATCGACATTAATCTTGAAACAAGAACATAAATATTTCCAAAATAAGTGGTGCCCTTCGTAAGAAATCTGTATAAAATAAAAAACCAATCAAGTAAGTTGCGCTTAGATATTTTAAAACGTCAAAATCGAAATTAATTTCATTCTTTGAGATCGAGAAGCCGTAACTAAAATGCTGTTCCTTTGTTTACTAGTTAACTCGATATTTTTTTGGGTCTGTTTTCGGTGTAAACATGGCTGCACAATGTACAGTACTATACATAGGTAAACATTAGTTGTTAGCATAATGTTTTACCATATTCTGAGGTGTGAGTCAGCGGGAATCTATACAACTGCACAGCATAGCTGCTGATCTCTGATATATCGTAGACCACAATACGGTTACACATAGCGGCGTCCCACGAGTGTCCGAGATATGGTATATAAAGAATTTTTTCAAATATCAATTTGCAGAAAATACACCACGAGTGTCCTAGTACCCGCTTGACAAGTACAATCAAAGCTGCGAGTATTCCTTGGCTGCACCGGCAGAGGATAGCTTCATTGACCATGATTATAATGCTTGTAGTAAAAAAGCAAGCAAACTTTCATTAGCTACGGAAGAATTTAGGTTACTGGATTTAAGTGTAAATATGTATAAGTATTGCCCAGATGGTGAGCAATCACGTCAAAAGTATTATTATTGTTTTTGAACAAAAATATATTGTAGCGGATCACCCTACACATAAGACACAGCCTGCACATCAATAAACATATACAGCGATAGAACATTCTGGACTTAACGAGAGAGCTGTCGGCTGGTGCAGTACGAGAAATAGAGAATCGAATACCCGATGCGCCCGGGTGTCCTCCCCCCTTCCTCCTAAATACGGCACTGCATATAGTTGGAGTATTGTTAATTTAAATTTGCATTAGTTAAGTAGGTAATTAATTGTGGCCAAAACTGCGTTTTATTTGTGGTTACTTTGATACATAAATATTCTTGACTCCACACAGCAAAACAGTTTTGTTACTACATATATGCAAAACTTATATAGCGAGTACTTTGACTTAACCAAATTTATTTTTATTAAGAAATAAATATTCAATTAAGAAGTTGTAAAACCATTCAGTCAATACAAGTATCAACGCCCACCTGATAAACTGTGTTTACAATATATACAATGTGTCCAATAAAATATCTGTTGTCGCGGAAAAATCTGTGCTTTAAGAATAATTGAAGAGAATAAAATCTATAATATAGATAGTATAGATACAGACAAAATAAGTGTTTTATTACCATTCCAACCCACAAGTGGGGAATGGTACTAGTTTAGGTCAAAAATCACTTTTCAAAAATTTTACAATATCTCTTCGTTTTGAGGTCCCCCGACTCCAAAAAACATATTCTAGAAAAAACTGTGTGCGTCTGTTAGTCTGTGAACACGGTACAAGTCAAACGGATGAGCGGATTGATACCAAATTTTGGGAGGATGTTTGGTATGCAAATATGAAGAGTCCTATTGTTTTTGGGAAAAATCGGCGCATGCGTAAGAAGAGATATATACTATAACGGTATTTTTTTATATAAAAACCGTATACTTTTCATAACGGCTTATTATTATACTATTATACTATATCAAATGTCAACATTTTGAAGTTGGAATGGTTCCGTCTCCCAATAGACTAGATTTTTTTTATTTTTAACGCTAAACTGCGGGTCACACTAGGCTGGTTGCCAGCCGCAAGTTGTGGAAGCCGCTACTGTCAGTCATTAATCAGCTTGGTGTGAGCATAAAATTCGCCACTGGCGCCGCCAGCCGGCGAGTATTTATCAGCGGCTGGTGAAATTGGACATGTTCTATTTTGGTAGCCACCACCAGCGAGCAGCGCAGTCTGACCGAAGCAGTGCATCATAGGCGAGTAAACCATCACGTACCACGTGGTTTATGTTCGATGATGTAGTGACCGGATTGGCAGCCACTACTCGCGGTAGACTAGCGAGTAGCAGCCGTAGTGTGACCGGGCTGCCCGCCGCTGCTTGTTAGTGCTACTGTCTGCCGCTGATCAGCAGCGGCTGACAAGCAGCCTAGTGTGACCCGCGCTTAATGAATAAGAAGGCGAATCAATCATGAATCGTTTAATAGAGTTTATTTATATTCGCATGGAACAGTCTGTATTTTAAGACGATCGTATGAAAAAAATAAAAATGGAATATAATTAGAATTATTAAACATTCTAGGTGAGTATAATTAGCGTTACTATAGTATGCATCTAGCACTCACGCTTATGGTATATGAGCATAGTAACCAGACATTCCATTCAGCTTTTACTTGACAGATTGTATAAAACGACGTATAATTAGACAAACATCTATACGCACACACTCTCTATGCACAAGGTATATATTTACACAAATAACAGCAAATTTTACTTACGGTAATGCATTAAAAAACGAAAAGAAACGTCCACTTGTAAAACCAGTTTAAAATGTGTTCTCATTTGATGAGTACTTGGAAGATAAAACGATGTATGCATGGTACACATTATATATATTATCGACGTGAGTAGGTAGACATACTGAATGTACCACTACTTACCGCACAGGCTGCGCGATCAGAACAAGGAACAGTGCGATCATACGCACACCTCCGATTCTATGACGTCACATTACGCGGGAATATTCAAATAATTAAATTAACTTTGTGAGATAAAACTCAGCAATCGAAGATAAACCATCTTTCACGTTTTTATATTCTTCCTCTTTATCTACAGAGAGTGATATCTTTATATATATAATAATCTTGTGTCACGATGTTCGTTCGCGCAAATCTCCCAAACGACTGAACCGATTTTAATGAAATTTTGTAAATGTGTCTTACTTGGTCCAACTTACGCTATAGGATAAAATATTTTGTACAAAATTACGGTGTTTTGTGAAAATAAACCGTTTTAGTAACATGTAGCGACACCTCAAAGAATTTACTCTAATCTTTTAGTTCAGAAGCAAACAAAAAAAACTGTTTTAGTGTTTTAGTACCAAGTAGCGATCTGATAGAATTAGCTTAAAGCTAAGTTCAAAAGCAAATCTGGTAGAATTTGGTCATTTTGCAGAATTATATCTATCGTACCCGGGTGAAACTGGGACGGATCGCTAGTATATCTACTTGTAAATTATTTTTTTTGCGGAGAGATCAGTGGGTGTGACAGAGTAGATCTCTTCAACCAATCGCAAGATTGTACCTATATCTACGTCACTTTGGTAGCGGCGTTTCCAACAACCGCACCTTATCGAGTTCTACCTTGGGCCACGCGGTTAAGTATTCTACACGATAAGAGTTGATATAATATAGTGAATTGAGTATATACACGCGTCAAATCTAATCTGTAGAAGACTCATGTGTACAATGGTAGTAGGTACCTAGCAAGATTACTTACTAGGTAGTAGGTACTGGTCTGAGAAAACAACTAACATACGGATAAAACAACAGCACGAAATAAAAAAAAAACTCACTTCACTTCTATACCCTGCTTCTTGTACGTATATTATCTGTCACGATGTGCACGAACATATTTTTCAAGTTAGTAATAGCACTTTTTTGTCATCTACAAACGAGAAACATTTCAGTGCCAACTGTCGAGGCAAAACATTAAACTGATGAAAAAAACCCTCGAGTGTTTGATATATATACGGCGTTTTGAACGTTTTAAGACAGCCATGAAAAAGTATTTAATGAATTTGAGTTTATAGCTTTGTTATTTCATTAATTCTAATTTAATTTTTAGCCGCGTGTAACAGAACTCAAGTCTGGCATAAAATTGAAGTGTCTGTTCGTAATATATAACAGTCGAACCTGGATAAGCAAGAGTTCAAGGGACAGCGATCTCTTTTTCGCTTATGGAGGTTTCCATAAGTCGAGGTGACATCAATGATCTGGATTCTCTAGCTCAAGATAATTTACCCTTTTTAACCGACGAAAAACAAAAACGGAGGAGGTTCTCAAGTCGACGCGTATATTTTTTTTTTTTTTTTTTTTATGTATGACCACGCATAACTTCTTACAGAGTAGTCCGATTTTGATAATTATTTTTTTGTTTGAAAGGGTATACCCCGAAGTTGGTCCCATATAAATTTGGTAAAAAAATTCCAACCCTAAGGGTAGGAAAACAGGGGATGATTGATTGTTCACTCACTGATTGTAATGTATGACCACACATAACTTTTTACAGAGTAGTCCGATTTTGATAATTATTTTTTTATTGGATAGGGTATACCTCGAGGTTGGTCTCATATAAATTTGGAACAAAAATTCCTACCCTAAGGGTGGGAAAATAGGGGTGATTTATTGTTCACTCACAGATTTTCATGCTGATTATATAAAATATATAGCCACAAAAAATTATAAAATAAAAACTTTTTAACAAAAAAATTAAACCGCCGAAAAACTGAAAAGCAAAAAATAATAAATCTTAAAAAATAATTGCGTATTGAAATGTTTTGGAGTCGGTGTCAGCCAAAATGAAATCTATTCCGAGAACTACACCGACTCCAAAACATTTCAATACGCAATTATTTTTTAAGATTTATTATTTTTTGCTTTTCAGTTTTTCGGCGGTTTAATTTTTTTGTTAAAAAGTTTTTTATTACCTTTATATGAAAATCGATTCAAACTAAATAAAGATTTTAATTTAGTATGTGTTTTAGTTTTTAATTTAAAGTCTGGCCCGTTAACCCATCCTAAATCTTATAATAGCCCTTTAGAAAAATCAGTCTGACACCACTGCTTTAATGTATAGAAGTCTATAGAATGCATCGGAATCTATATTTCTATTTTTTCTGATTTCGGTATCTGTGACGGTATATATCGTTATCGTGTCGGCCAATGAATAACCGCTCTTGCACACATTAGTAACTGTTTTGTTTTTTTTTAATTCGACGACTACATTTAATGTATTGTTGCGTGCCCCTTGATGGGACGACTCTGGAATATGTCGAAACTACTAGAAACAACAACAATGGAAAACAGGTAAAAACCATCCGACCTGCAGACAATCGCTTGGAGAGAAGCCAATACATGTAAAGGAAGGGATCTCGATGCGTGGAGAACATTCTAGAGCATGGGCCGAAACTATAAAAGGCGAGCAGAGTGGGCAAGTCAGGGCAGTCAGTTATTCGTGTTGTTCATGTGTTGACACAGTGCTCTGGCATTACGACATAAATTATTCAGTTATACTGTGAAAATAAATAACTTTAGTGAGTGCAATTTATATAAATCTGTTTAAATAACTTTTTGTAAATACAAATGTGAATCAGCTACTGTACTAGCTAAACTTTGAGTTGTGTTCCTCTGTTGTAAACATTTTGTGTATATAATTTAGTGACTTTATAATCTCTGTTACTTAGTTTTTTTTTAGTTTTATTATTTAGAACTATTAGTTTTGTTTCTGTTAACGTTATTATTTCTGTTAATTTAAAGAAGTACGCTTTCGTTTGTGTGTTTAACCGTTTTGTTAAACATTTATTATTGTTAATAAATTATAATTTCCGCCACGGACTACAGCAGTTTTGTTACAGTATTCTTAGCAATAATTAGCTACGTATTACAATTATCTAAAATCTTAATTATTTAAGTTCCATTATCAAACAACACATCGAAGTTAAATAACGTTATTCATATGAAGAGAAATCTGCCATACCGGCGTTATATGGAATCACCTTCCATATCTATACGCACTAAGTGTTCATTAAATCAATGATTTCCGAGCCAATTCAGACAAAGGTTTGAATTTATGCGTAATTCATAACCTTCTTGAACGTATATTAATAATATTTAAAATGGTTTATTTTTTATCTCTGTTAACTTTTCATTTCTAAATGCTAATTCATACTAAATATGTAAAATACGCCTAAAATTATGTATGTACATAAATAACGAATTAAAAAAAATAAACATAACGTCGAATTCCTTTTTTATTGTTATATTAATGTTTATGTTAATTTTATAGAGATTAAAAAACATAAAAATTCAAACTACACTAAATAACACATTAAATCTAATTGCACACTTCTTCCTAAACTGAAATAGGGGGTATACTCAAATCGTAAAGCAGGACTTCAAATTAAATTGGGAAAAAAAAATACCAGAAAAATGATTGTAATAAAGTTATTTAGGGCCCACTAACTTCCAACGATTCACTCGGCTTACTACCAATTCAAATTATCGGTTTATTTATCTAAAATCTAGCTCTGTGTTGAAATTTAATGAGGATGAGCACTGCCAAACTCGATCGCTAGAGGCGCCAGCTATATAACCACCTCGATTTGTGGACCATAGTACTGTGTACAAAATAAGTTTATTTAAACAAATAGATCATTAACAATGCCGTGTGTTGTGTTTATCAATGTTCAAATTACAAAGGTTTAGTATTTCCAAAGGATTTGGAACCCAAAAAGACGTGGTTGCATGCTATCATCAGAAGGGAAAAAGCGCGTTTTCCTATAAAAACCAATCATAGGTTATATATTATCACGTTAAAATAAAAGCTTTTCGTGGACACCGATTTATAAGTCGACGAAACAAATCGGTGGCAATCATCAAATTCGGGCAAATCCGGACCGGGCCGCTAGTATAATATAAAATGTTCTTGTTCAGTAAATTCGATTGCGCAATTAATTAAATTCACGGCTCGATTATGTAATTTGACGTTAACATGAAAGAATATATAAAAACTACATTTGAAAAGCAAATTTCCAACAATCAGAGTAAAACAGCCCTTGAGAAATATAGTTTTGTGTTCGCGCACGTACATATATATCATAATCCAAACACTAATAACAATGTGTTCATTGTGGCGTGTAAATCAGCCTTTAGAAAATCAGTATATTTTAAAAGCAGTTCTGTCGGCAACCGTAATATAAAATCTCCCGAAGCGTGAAATCAAATTGTACAAGGAAACAATAAACAGATTGTTTTAAAAAGAGAAATAATAAAAAATACAAAGAGACAGAAAGAAAAAAAACACAGTGTTTATAACAAAACATGCTGGGATCTGTGTAGTGTTTGTCAAGGTAAATAACTCACATAAGAATCTCAATTCTACGAACTTATTCGGGTGAGTTGTAAATTATATAACAGTTTACAGTCACAGAGAAGGACTTCTAAATGGAACATAATGTTGTCTCCGTGGCATAAAAATAAAGAAATAATAGTAAGTTTTTTGGTGGCCGGCTTTGCGACTTAGCAGAAATACTCAAGTTTTTTTTTCGTTTTATAACAAATTTTATTTTCTGAAACAATTAACTCGATAAAATCATTCCAGATCTTGTTTTTGTCCAAATAATGAACAATGTGTTGAAAGATGGCTGCCGTCAGCCTGTACAGGTTGGACCAATTTTATTATAATTGCAGTGTATTTCGTAAAATAAGAGAAAAAAAGTTTGTTTATTGGAATCAGTGTTTCATTTATGAGGTACAGTCAAAATATTTCGGTTTAATTCTAATAATATAACATATGGGTATATGTAAATAGTTATTGGCGTAACTAGTAGTCTAAGTCACTCATCGCGCTGACAGGTCATGACTTAGCCTACAAGTTGCGCCCATAATTTTATTCAACAATTGCGCGTTATTCATGTTTTAATTATAATGAGATGTTGTAAATATCTATTTATTTCTTTATAAATAAAACTGTCAATACTAACAGCACCAAACAGCACGATTCAATGTTTTGGTTTGAGGTTAGCCGGTTATGAATAAACTCCATGTCGAAAACATTCGGCCTCTCAATTTTAGTCTCAATGGGTAACAACGGAGTTGTTGTTACCTACTATTTCGTTACGACTCAGAAAATAGTTACGTTTATTTTCATTACTCCACAATGGCCGAGCTAGTAGGAATCTTCATTGAGTTATGACAAGTAATTGTCACCAGTCGGTAAATGGCTATTTAGGGTTCGGTTTTTAGGCATGATAAAACATGAATAACGCGCATGAGTTGAATAAAATTAATTACGTAATGTCAATCATTACTGACCACTGTGTACAAGTCCGCGCAAACATTGAATGTATTTCGACATATTATATACTAGCGATCCCGCCCGGTTTCACCCGGGTGCAAAAAAAGGAATGGGGAAAAGAGGGACATAAGTATGCACATTCATCTTAGTTTACCGAGATGAATGTTGTGTCCAAATTTCATGATGATCGAAGTTACCGTTTAAGTTTTTTTTTTCGGACGGACACATTTTGAGTTATTTTGCAACATTTTTCATTGATGCTCCGCTCCTATTGGTCGTAGCGTGATATTATATAGCCTATAGCCTTCCTTGATAAATGGGCTATCCAACTAATTATTTTTTTTTCAATTCAAAGTAGTAGTTCCCGAGATTAGCGCGTTCAATCAAACAAACAAACAAACTCTTCAGCTTTATATATTAGTGTAGAAGTATAGATTTAAAATTTTTGTGGAAACAACGCTTTTCAATCGGAAGAACTAAAATTAAAATTAAAAAATAAAAAAAAAATCCATTTTTTCCCTTACCCAAACAATATAAAAAGAAAGTTTCGACATCTACCTGACCGTTTTGTTTCATTTTCTTGACTGCCGTGACGAACTAACAACATTCTAGACGATTCTAAGACTAACAGTGCTGCTTTGTAATTTTTCAGGTAAGATGTTAGTTCAAAAGTAATATGCATTTAACAGGTGAACAAATATGCAAAAAATCCTATGAACGTAACAAGAATTAATGTTCTAAAAAAAAAAAATTAAAAATTTATTGATATATAGGTAGGTATATATTTATGACTAGCGGTTCGGTCCGGCTTCGCTCGAATTTGTAGCTTGCCGCCGTTTTTTTCGTCGACTCCCGCGTTTATGTGTGAGACGGTTTTTTTATTTTTCGACAGGTAATTCCAATTCGAATTTAAAAAGAGACAGACAAAGAAATAGAGGGAAAAGAGGGAGAGTTGACCGTACATAGCATAAATGATACACCTCCGAAAATCATAATTTAAAATTTAAAAAAAAAATACAAATATATTTCGTTCCAGTTACGGCTCTGGCTGCAATTAGCAGTAAGAAAGAAGTGCTTTAGTTAACGTATTATTAAATTATTAACTTTACCATACATAAAGATACTTAAAACATACTACATACATACAGTAGATAGTTTAGTGTTTAGTTTGCCGTGAAGTATGCATCGCTGTCTTTATTTTGTTCCAAACAATTACAATAGACTATCTCACAATAACTACCTACGTCACGGCAAACAAAAAAAATGATTAAATGTACATACAATTTAATACACTGTATACAATATGAATTAATATACAAAATAATTTTTTACTGAATTAAATCAAAATATTAAATAGTAGGTAAGTTCTGCAAGAAACGACTATCAACCAACAAATCTTGCATTTTTAGCAGAGAACGATCACAACAAATTTAAAAACCCTGTGACTACCCTCCCGGTATTAATTTTAACCCTGGATTTATTACCACGTTAGCAGCAAATTGTATTAATCGTTATGTCGTGCCTGTAATATATTCGTATTAGGATGTTCCTTCCCAGTAAACTGGCATTTCGGACAATCCAGTAAGGATTAGAGTATCTATACAGAGATTTCCATTACGTTCATCAAAATTTTGGAACAGTTCGTATAGTTCTTGGTCGCTTCATCAAATTCAAGGAATTACACCGCACACACAAATTGAAATAAATAACTAAACAGGAGGCATATATATCTACAGTTAATACAAATCCGCTTTTGTTGCATTAACTTTCAACTAGTTAAGACTACCTTTCCTTACCTGGATTTATGTTATAAGCTTCAATGGACTAAGCAAAACACAATACACGATAAACATGAATGTGACAAGTTCATGTTAACCTGTTCTAGCCAACTTACTTTTTGATTAGTAATTACTACAAAAATAAACAAGGTATAAACCTCAGATAAATAATTGAACGGGATATATCTTCACTCACATTTTTTGCAGCAAAGTAACTAATCACATTCTAAACGAACTCGGTGAGAACAAATCTATTGTTGTCGAATTGCAACTGATCATTGAATGATGTAATAGATAAATCATAGATTAATAGAAATGTCACATTATTATTGATGTTAATAATATACATAATATTATATAAAATCAAGTTTTAAAAGTGCAGAGTCAGTTTGCACCAGGCAATTTATTACTTTCTTTTTTCTCTGAGTCGACTTTTGCTAATGCTGTGTCTATCTGTAGCAGCCAAATTACCATAGAGACCACTCAATAAAAATATAATTTATAAATATTTTGTACAAAATGGCTGAACTATGACGGTGTTGTGTCAAAAAAAAACTGTTTTCGTACGCTTATTTTGGCTAACGATGGCCAAATCTTTAGAGATATATCAAAACAATGCACATTGATGGGAATTGGGAAGGTCAATATAATATTTCCAGAATAGTTTTGCACCCGGGACAAACAGGGACGGGCCGCTAGTAATAACATGACTTTTCACGAAACTATTTTCAATATAACGCGACAGTTAAAGTACTACCTACTTGGGCTGACAGAAAAAGACCATCAACTAAAAAACATAATGTTACTAGCCAATAGTTAGCTCGTTAATTATCATCTTTGGCTTTTACATCAGGAACTTTGTAGTAACTATAATATTGCCCTGTTTAATTATTTTCTGGTTGGTAACGGGTTGAACCCGGAGACCTGATGCGGCCGTGCGTCATTGTACGAAGACCACACTCGTAAACCACAGTCGCTCGTTATGTAGGGATGTGATGCAACATCTCAAACGTGAAAAATTTAACTAGAATTTTTTTTATATCCGATGGAAACATTTCATGCTATCTATATATATTTTTAGTTCATTGCATTGCACAATATTTTTCTTGGAAAATTAGAACTGGGACATCATAAAAGTGCACCTATATGTCGATTTCATCACCCTAATTTTTTCTAGACTTTTTACACACTCAGAGAGAGAGAGAGAGAAAGATTATAGACGCTCAACATCTTTGGTCATCTTGATGACCTCAGATGTCTTTAGATTTTTTACACGTTCAAATAGTATGTTCAAATGAATACCATCAAAAAAAAAGATAGAAATATCAAGAAAGTAATTTGAAAAGACATGACCCGTTTTTTTCCACGTCTCCAAAAGTCTGAAGTCATTCTGCCAATTTTTTCAAAATATTCTACTCTTTCTCACCAATAGATATAGTAATCACTTGTTACTAAGATAATGATAGAGGATCTATTTATGTACAGTAATTGATATATAAAGCTTAAATTCTTGTCCAAGAATATAGCGACTAGCGAGTACCTACTAAATCTATTGGTAGGAAAGACTATAGCAATGTTTCAGACTTCAGTTTAATTTATAGTTCATTATCTTGGTAGCAAGGAATTATTATTTGCCCAAAACGATTCGAATACTGTTGGCCTAATTTTCCACCAAGCTAATCGGGAAAGCCTCCATCCCTAACAGCAATGTAGGTCGTACACAATATAAACGTGCCCGGACACAAAGACACTACAGAGGGGCGTTATATAGAAGGGGTGGTGTGGGGGCGGCGGACTAATGAAACCGCTAAACCTCTTCTGCACACCACCTCCACAGGTCGGATCGGAGGCAGCACAACATACAGTACGATGCGGCTAGCCACGGTCACCGCCGTCCGATGCCGCAGGCAATGCGAGACGAACCACCGCTTCGCTCCGCTCCTTGTTCGGTATTGTGACCCCGTCACACCACCTTCCCTGAACTAAGTAGTGTCGTACGATTACAAGGATGTACTCAGTGCCTATGTGGTAGTCGAGGCCCTTTTAAATTTTATATTGAGTAAAAATTGCAAGGATATATGATAAAAAAGAAGAAGAAATTTAAATTCTCAAAACCACGAATATATAATTCGTAGGATGACCATTTTTATCGTAACACAATGCAGAAACGTTTGTCTGAAAAAAGACTTCCTTACGTTAGAGCGAATGACCTTTTTTTCTTTAGTAAACATCAGCCTGCACGAATACGAATGACCTTTTTTTAATACCCCAAATTTAAAAAATATAAATATTTATTGGGCATTGCTAGTGTTTGGGACATTTTCTAGAACATAGGGCTCCAATACACGACTGTCCCGAAAAATCCGGGACGGTTAGTCACCCTAATAATTCCAGTAGATATCAGTTAGTTATCTCAAGTTTGATGTCCCTAATTGTCTCCAAATGTAATATTGTATGGATTATGCATTCAATTATTTATAGTTAAAATTTTAAACACTTCTAAAAAATTGTGCAATCGCGGGACAACTTTACTACCTTGAATCTCCAAAAAGGTGAAAAATAGCCCTCAAAAAACGGCATTAAAAATAGAACTGAGCCGAGCGTAAATAACCTCATCCTTTATGTTATGCATGTACCTGATGGTGTTATTGCTCTGTATAGATCGTTGTTATGCTGCCTGGAGGGTTGTAATATCACATGTAGATGCCGGACTTTGATCCCTGTTCTTGTTCTATGTGTCGAGAAATTGTCGGCTGTCGGTATATCAGACATTACCAAGGACCGTTTAATTAAAGTCAAAACATTTCTCGACAGAAATTATGCGTTTATGAATTAAAGATTCGCTTGGTCAAACGGTGTTAGCGTGCTGGCTTTTGGATCGAGCTATCGTGAGTTCGAATCCCACCTCTGTCCATGGATATTTAAATTGATAATTATAAATAATCGATACTTTTCTATTGTAATCTGTATAAATTTCATCGATGTGTTAACGGGAGTTCCGCACGGAAGCACATTAGGGCCATTTATTTGACGCTTTTGTAAACCATATAGGGTTGCATGCTAATAAATATTATTATTATATACCTAGTGTTGATCTATATTAGAGATACTATAACTGAAAACGATTAAAAAAAAATTAAAACATTCTACCACCGGTTTGATGTGTGTCATCATGTATTACTATTATTATCTGTTATATTCATTAATAAAATTGTAGTCGTGTTGTTCATTACACTCTTGTACGGTTAGAGCTTGAAATATACGATTATATTTGTAAATTTATATTCGAATGATACTGATTAAGTTGTCATTTTTAAAATGAAATGTTTAGAAAAAAAACTATCATTCATATATTAACTACACTTGTAATTTGCAAGGAACTCAAGCGATTTATTTCCGCCAATTGTATTTGGTTGATTCAGCCGTGAAATATTTAACTGTTTTCATCTAATAAATTAACCATCAACTAAATAAAAAGCATGCTTTATAATAAATTCAATTAAGTTTATGAGAAAGCGGTTTCCTTTAGAATTCAAATTAAAATAGTACGCTGAAGGGGATCTAGCAATGATTAATAAATATATACTCTGTTTAATTAGCACTGGATTCTTTTTCTTATATAAGACATAAATCATCATTTATATTACACTAACTCGTCAGTCCGGCTTCGTCCGGATGTATTTCGCTATATTTTTTATAACCGCTTTTCTCTTTAAGTCGTAGCGTATGTTGCTCGTTTAAAATTAAACTTTTAAAAAGTGGTTCAGTTGTTTTCGAGATTTCGCCAACGGGTATGGTACATTATCAGAAATTATTAAGCGTATTAATTTCGAATCGACAACAAATATGTGCAAAATTCGAATACTCGCGTTATTACAACAATAATAACAATGACAATTATTTCATACACACGCCATGGCAGCTTGCCCGCCTCTATGAATAAAACAGTTCACTGTCGTACGCTGCTTTAAGCGCGTAAGTCGTTGCTAAAATGATTTATAGATGACGCTTCGGTACGGTAGACTTGATTAAAAATTACTATTCATTTTGTCAGTAATTTAATTACAAAGATTATCGAAATTGTTTAGGTTCGTAATTATCCTGCAAATAATTGTTTTCATAATTGCGGTTAACTAAAGTAATTGCTTTTTAAAATCGAGTGCACGATATCTGGAAGTCCGTTAAAGAGGCGAAAATATCCTACTCCAGAAAAGGCGAACCTTTCTAGACCTACATGCCATTTTTTTTATTAAATATTTAATGTAGCTATGATGCGCCAAAGCAACCAAACAAATTTAGTTGTCAAAAAAATGAAACAAACATAGATAAAAGTAATAATTTTGATTATACATTGAGCGCCATGAAACTTTTACGTATTTGTTATTTGGTGTAGTCAATTGTTTTCGGCATCTAGCATATTTTTAATTATTTTGATTTTGCACCTCAATCAATGCCGTGCCAAAAATAATATGTCGCTTGCCACCTGTGGCTCGCGTGCCATAGGTTCGCCACCCCTGCTCTACTCGATTTATAGTGTGGATCAGCACCAGCACTATTAATATGGCTTTAATTAGATCCGAGCGAAGCCGGGCTCGCAGTTAGTATAATAATACAGTTAGCAAAAAGATCAAGATTTTGCGAAAGTATAAAAAATAGTAAATATAGTACTTTTTATTCAGATTCCGAGATAACATTTCATGATTTTTGCAGCAGCATTAGCAGCGCTAACCTGATCACACTAATAACACACGAGTCGTAAACGACATAATTACAAATTTCACTTTTAAAAGCTCAACTTGCCGCGGTTTGTGAAGTCAAAATTATACATATTAGGTACGTTATTGTTGTCGCTCTTTCTATATGCAATTCATCATAATTTGTGTGTTATGTGACCGAATATTATTTCAGTTTATTATGTGCGTTGACCGCACGTTCCAATTCCGACTGGCGCCACTTAGTTTTGAGAATAATACATACTTTGCATAATTTTTTTTAAACTGATATCAGAACTTAACATTCCGGTTAAAAGTAAAAAAAAATAGATGTAAAATTAACTGTCATAATCTTATCATTAACACGGCTAAAAATGTTTATTTCATATGAGCGATGTTATTATGCACATTTAGGTTATGATTACTGTAAAAAGTAGTCCAAGTGATACACAAACAAGTATAGCCTCAAGAGATTCTTGTACATTGATTTGCTCGAGATATCGCAAGCATCTTCACAATAGAAAAGGGAACCAACCAGAAGCTCGGAAAGCCGGACGAAAATGGCTGCCTACATGGGGAAAAACGGCAACTTCACTCTTGTGTTCTCCTTTTTAGATGGAATCGTGATACAGATAATCGTTTTTTTTTTGTAAAGTGTAAAGTGTAGACTTCATTTTTTATAACTACAATAAAATCTCGAATTTGTACATCGTTCGCATTTACGTCTAATGAAAATGGAATTTCGAGCGTACATTCAACACATACAATAAATTAAAATTTGATGTAACTATAAGACTAACCGACCTGTAACTATTTACAGTGTGATCACAGCACTGTGACAAATTTGTTCACAGTTCAAAAAACACGAATTTGGCAATTACATAAAAATAGAACTTTCTACTAAACAAACAGCACAAAGAAACACGAGAAACTAATAATTATACCGTTGAAAAAAAAAGATTGTATTAAACAATGCCAGAAATGTACATTTTTTTATGTACTTCTACAAACTTAATACTCTACACTTAGAAGGTATCTAATTTCTGTGTTTATAAATTGTGAGTAGAAATTTAAGAAACAAAGCACTTAAATTTATTAGAAAATAGTGTCATTATAGAATAATTTTAACGATTTTTATGTTTTCAATTTCTTATTAATTATAATTAATTATTATCAATAGTATATTTACAGATTTCATTGCAATTTCACACAATTTTATTGAAAGAAACCCTGGAAAACCTCAACAAGATGGTCGGTACAGGAACTGCCGTTTTTCGGCGAGAGGCAGCAGGAAAAAGTCCCAGCCACATCTGCCCCCGCCGGGATTCGAACCCGGTACCTCCCGAATGTGAGTCTAGTGCTCTCACCACTATACTATTTCGGTTGACTTCTTGACTCCCAAAGTTATTTCCGTTGTAAGATTTTTTAAGTTAAATAGCTCCCCGTTGTAGAAACATTTTTTTGACGTGATAACGTCTTATAAATTGATGAAACACCAGCTGCACGCTCGAAAAAGTGTAACGTTCCGCCTGTAACGTTCCACCTGACCCTGTGCGTGCAAGCGAGAGCGCAGTATATAATATATATTATATACATTCTTTTAAATGGCTTTTATAATTGCTTAAAAATATGTATTTTGCTTTGGTTGATCAAATTATTAGTCGGTAAAAATATAGTTTGACAGCTACTAAAATTTAGGTTATGTATTATTAAATATGATATTCGAGCGGAATACGTTATCACGTAAAACTATCGTCCGTAAACCGACTTTACAGACAACCAATTTTTTTTCATTTAGAATTAAAAGCATTGAACGTTAACAATCTCAATTCCTTTTGAATTTCAATTGGGTCCATTAAAAAATGCTTATCTGATATATGTTCGATCGGTAACGTGAAACGTACTAATATCATTGAAAGCACCAATGAAATAAGTACTATAACAATTTTATGGAACATTTTATGAGGTATTTCGAATTAGTTATAACAATAAAAAAATAATATCAAAATACGTATAGAAGGTTATAGTCGATGTGGGTCATATACTTAAGCATGTAGTCTTTATTTGATTACATTTCATAAGAAGCAATGCTTTCATGATTTGAGTCGCCTACCCACCAATATTAGAATTTCGCCTTCTTTAAACATCACCTACATTTTATTCAATTACTTTAGTAACAATTTACTACTACAATTCTATATAAGAACATACTATATCTATAGTTTCTCTATTGATTCTTTTAGATTTTGTTAGTTTGATCACATGAAATTTTGCAATTTCCAATTGGAATTATGCAATAATTATTTAAATACAGTCAAACCTGGGTGAGTGAGACTTGGGTAAGCGAGAAAACTCTCTAAGTGAGAGTAATTGCCAGGTACCGTATTTGTAACCGTCTAATGCCGGCACTTCACATGGCTATTTGTATTTGGCATATTTGGCAAACAATTACCAAGTGTGGACAGTCTATTTGACAAAGTGTTGGCCTTATTTGCCTATTTGACAAATAAGGCCAATACCAAATACGCGTTACTGTGCGCTTGTCGTTTTTTCGAGGCACATCAAAGGAGTCAAATAGGCAAATACACAAATAAACCGTCCACACAATGGCCATATTCAGAAGCGTACGCGCCGTGAATCTGTACGGACGTGCAGTATTTTTGTGTCTGTGCTGTGAGCGAGAACTGGAACAATTACTATTGAAAATGAATTGGGACAATGAAACAGTGCTAAAATTCCAGGAATTTTGAACCTTGCGTTCTGCTGCCAAATGTTTGTGTTTGCTATTTGACTGCCATGTGTGGATGGTCGTATTTGCCTCTATTTGCATGTTTGTCTTGAACGTCATATATTTTGCCAAATACAACAAACACCCAATAGCGAACACAAATAGCCATGTGAAGTGCCACCTTAAGACCTCTATAAGTGAGAAACAGAAACCTCTATAGGAGAAAGACGTTTTTCACTCATATACGTATTAAAAAAGTTTTGATCGCGAGCAGAAAAGGGATAAGTAATGATTTATTCGAAAAAAACCGAGAGTAACTGTATTTATCATACTTAAACGCATTTGCTCTTTCTCTTCCATTGCAGTATTAAACCGTATTTAATTCATCTAATAATAACATCATTAGTGTAGCCACAGTCTCTAAACTCTACACGCACAACCACTCTCTATAACCACCGACCGCGTTTGCCGTCGTTCTCTGATGGTTGTTTTGTTAGCAGGCTGATTAACAGTCATTGGCTGCACTGGACTAACTGGAACAAATGACACTCGAAATTACAATTGAACGCGCGAACATGAATGTGAAACGCATTTATTTACAGACTGCGGTGCTATGTAGCTTTTCACGATGAATGGACATTTTTCTTCACAAAAATACTCGCGCAAACGCCGTTTACAATTTAAATTGCTTTTGAGAACGGACCTGGTGCGCGCGCATGTTCAAATAAACACAGAGCAAAACGTGTCTGTTGTCTGAGCAGAATGACGCCATGTTGGTTTGTGGATAGATACTGCTTCTTGATTGTTTCTCGCTCAGAGCAAGCAGAAGACCTAGCAAGAAAAATAGCCCCTGTTCTAATTTTAAAATCCATCTTGTGAGCTAGCAGGCGAGCCCGCATTGACGTAATTTCCAGTGTATCCAGATCCAACCTCGTGTGCATCAGTCTTTAGTATTAACAATCAACCTAGTACCCGGAACCACTACAAATGTATGTGCGGCCAATTAGCTGCCAAATTTTATTGGACAATTGGCGACAGACTTGAAAACTTTATATTCGCGAATATTGGTGACAGATTTACGAATGTCTCAAAATTAACATTCGTTACATCACTAATGTCTAGATCAGGGGTGGGCAAATCTTTTGATCGTCGGGCCACATTGCGGATGAAAATTTGACCGTGGGCCAAACAATTTCTTTTTCTAATTTTAAGTATAGTTTCATTGAAACAACAATTTTAAATTTTTAAACAATATTTACTATTTTTCTAAAATTATTTTTATTCGGCAATTTAAATTGGCAAACAGTTTTTGATTTTAATAATCATTTATAAAATGCTTCGCGGGCCGGATCCGGCCCGCGGGCTGCCATTTGCCCAGGCCTGGTCTAGATAGTAAAGAAAATATCAATTTCTAAATTACAAGTTAGAAAATAAAAACAAAAGATAGTCGAGGCTTGGCGTTCTGTCACGGTTATTGTTTGGCCGTGTCGGTGACTGGCTGTGAGCAACAATGAACAGAACAATGAGAGCAGTGTTGTGTTGTTGTGGAGATTGTACATTTGTACCGCTCTAGCTTGCAAGTACAGACGTACAGTCTACAGTGACGGGCGGAGCGGGGACAGAGGCCGGGGTCAAATAACACTTGTGATCCGTGACCATGGATCTTGTGCGTCGATGTTTATTTGTTGTTTATTACTCTACAACTCTCGATTCTTCACATTTTTTTAACAGATCCGGACTAGCCACTGAGGGAAATCAATTTTCATGTCTTCGGGACTACAGGAATTACAAAATTTTCTATTACACAAAGAGTTCTTTTTATACGATGTGTAAAACCCATATTTCTAGATGTTGGATTGATTTTTGATGTGCAAACTTCTATATATCCGCGTTTCGATCCGAAAATAATTTCCCAAGGGACTAAAACACTTCACTTTTGATCTGTGCATGTGCCGTAGCCAGATTTATCGGCTCCCATGGCAAGATTTGCACCCTCAAAATTTTGTTGGTTGATAGAAATACCGCGTCCGTCTGTCTGAACGCGATAAACTCAAAAACTACCACATGGATTTTCATACGGTTTTCACTAAAAGAAAGAGCGATAAACGAGAAAGGTTTTTGTATATAATTTGTAAATATTTTGTACCAAAAGACGGTGTTTTGTAAAAAAAAATGTTTTCGTACCGTGTAGCGACATTAGGTAGGCGAGCGCAAGCTCCTGCAACTGGTCGCGCTCAGATGGCGCGTCACTGCAGCGCACCGAGCGACCTAAACTCAAAGCTATTAATTCAGACATTTCTGCGCTGAAATACAATTTGCAGAATTTTCCGATAACACTAAATATATCTATCGCACCCGGGTGAGACCGGGCACGGACTCCGGTCGCCCGACTGTAGTTACGGCACTGTGTACGTCATTGGGTAATACCAAAACAAGTACGTAATGATTAAGGTGACCAACTATACTCATTTACTGAGTTTTGTACTCTTTTTTCGCAAACCGTACTCTTTTCAAATCCTGTACTCTGAAAGTACTCATTTGTATAATTAATAAATTTATATTTAAATGAAGAAAAATTGAAGAAATGGAACGATGAGAAAATAGAACTTGACAAAAGATGGGTAGAAATCTTTCGGCATTTTAGAGTAGAACATATCCCACATGAAAATTTAAAAGTTTTAATAGAAATTTCCTTATGATGTCCAGGCACTAATGCTGCTGTTGAAAGGGTATTTTCACTAGGAAATTATTATTGGAGCAGTAAGCGCAACTTTCTGTAAAAACATTATCTGCCGTCTTAACAGTTAAATTTAATATGCAAAATGAAAGTTGTTCGGATGTGGCTACATTATTAGACGAACATCCTCATTTAGCAAAAAAAATCCACTCCGAAGAAAAATATGTTTTTAAAAGAAAATAAAGTTTTTATCGTTTTTTCTTCTTTTTTTTTCACCTATGAAATACTTCCAAAGTGTATAGTGCAGGGCATAGTGGCGCATTCGTTTGCAAATTTCGTTTGGTTCGTAATTTTTTTTTTAAAATGTCCAGGAGGCTCTCCTGATTATAACAGTGTAACATGACACTCAATATCTGTTGCCGTTATTGTTTAAACAACGAAAAATTGAAAATATTGCAATATAAGTTTTTTTGCAATAAATAATTTTTTTATATAGACTATTTTGAATCGAAAAAGTCCTTACACTCATTATCGTATCTTCAACCGGTGAATTTTTATGAACTTTTAAAAATTAAAAATCGTTGTAAATCGTGATTTTCTTGAATTAAATAGTACACCTGAAAAAAAAAATACCGTGATTTCTATTTTTTATAAAATATTTAAACTTTAATAAAAAAAATGGCGTAATCAGATTTCAAATATTTTATTAATTATTATGTTTATTATTCATAATAACAATATGCTCTTTACGCGCATGCACTTTAAGGATAGTAGTATTGTCATCTCACTCCCAGTCCTATATATGACATTAGTAAGAGAGAGGCAGATGGTACGCTTCGACAAATTATTGCATAATATTGTTATTATGAATAATAAACATAATAATTAATAAAATATTTGAAATCTGATTACGCCATTTTTTTTATTAAAGTTTAAATATTTAATAAAAAAATAGAAATCACGGTATTTTTTTTTCAGGTGTACTATTTAATTCAAGAAAATCACGATTTACAACGATTTTTAATTTTTAAAAATTCATAAAAATTCACCGGTTGAAGATACGATAATGAGTGTAATACTTTTTCGATTCAAAATAGTCTGAAAAATATATAAAAAAATTATTTATTGCAAAAAAACTTATTTTGCAATATTTTCAATTTTTCGTTGTTTAAACAATAACGGCAACAGATATTGAGTGTCATGTTACACTGTTATAATCAGGAGAGCCTCCTGGACATTTTAAAATAAAATTTACGAACCAAACGAATTTTGCAAACGAATGCGCCACTATGCTCTGCTCTAGTACTCTTTTAGAACAAAAAATAGTTGGTCACCTTAGTAATGGTGCACTTTCAATGCACGTATTACAAGAGTAATATTTTGTCCACGGACATACTGAAGCTAAGAGAAATGATATATTGATCTAATCAATGATCAGTGATCTCTGATCAAGCAATGCGACCACAGAACTAGCATAGCTATATAAAACACGACCGGGTTATGTATCATTCATGTGGGCTCCGGCTGTATATGTATTACAAGAGTAATATTTTGTCCACGGACATACTGAAGCTAAGAGAAATGATATATTGATCTAATCAATGATCAGTGATCTCTGATCAAGCAATGCGACCACAGAACTAGCATAGCTATATAAAACACGACCGGGTTATGTATCATTCATGTGGGCTCCGGCTGTATATATACCTAGTATATATATTTTCTTACAAGACGTTTCAGTGTCGCCACCGGTCTAAACAAACGTACAATTTTTCTTTGTCTTTTTGTTTGAGCTGACATTAAAATGCAGTCGGCGGCCACGCAATGCACTCTGCCTCAACATGCAACTGGGTACAGCATTGCTACGGAGCGGAAAGTGAAGTGATGCAGTGAGAGAGGATCAGGCGACGAGGAGCCGCTGCAGGTAGGTATATTTTATATTGATATTATTGACTGCGGGTTGTAAATAACACTGCCAGTTGTGGTCAGCCAATATATCAGCGGTATTTAAACTACGGGCTCGGCACTCTATCACGCTTGTGCCCCGTCTATTGCAATTAGTGGTGAAGTTTTCAATAAAAATCACAATTTCGAATAATGAATCTGACAGTTTCACGATTTGATAGTTCTTTCGAAGGAAGAAAGAAAGAAAGACAATGTGCGCGCGCACTGCTGTCTTGCTCCTACAGTGTGATACAGACAATAGGCCTCCACTGTGTCTTAGATATAACGTTGATCACAATTTTCGTAACGCTCCGAAACGTAACTGGCTATGATCACGCTTTTCGTAAGGCTCTCGTCACGCATTCACCAGCTTACTTCCCAAGTCAAGCGTGCGTAAAGAAGTTTTACTTCAAAAATTTTCGAAATCGGATGAGTAGTTTCGGAGACATCCAAACTTACAAACTAATTAATTTTGTAAAGTCCTAAGGCCACTGAAATGAATATCAATTTTTACGGTAGTCAAGAGCATTATCCGCACAAGAAAAATAAATTACATCATGAAAATACGCTAGTTATACTAAGTAATACATAATCAAAATATGTACACTTTTACCAGGTTTGCGTGAATCCATGACTGCGGTCAACACTTGACTCGATATTTCTATCCACACACATAGTATTTCTTTGTTTTGTTTGGCATGCCTACATCTCAGATAAGCCACAAGCACGATGAGATGTTTATATTTGTTGTTTAATTACGCTGACTTAACTTACACGCGTTAGAATAGTATGTCCATTGAAATGGTCGCCAGGAACGAAGGGGTTAAGGTGGTGCATAAAATGAATCGTTCTAATACCGCTGCAGCAAACTACAATAATAATTGTGATTATGATAAGCACATGTATTAAGTATAATGTAGCGGTTACAAAACAGAATATATTAAATAAAATAAAAACACTATAATTACTTTTTATTGATAATATCTTTAACCGCTATTGCCTAATAAAAAAAGCTCTGACATTGTAAAGAAAAAAGCCGTAAATTTGTTTTGTTGAAAGCTGAACGTAGACTCGTATCGCATGTGTGTAAATACCTGTATATTACATATACATGGGCCATAAGAACAGCTATTAATGTGTCGAGAACTGGTCCTGTAACAGGTGATTCTCGCTCGATTGACCGCCCAACAGTCGAGCAGCACCGTATTTACATTTTACATATATCTCTAAAGTTTCTATATAAGGCTCATTCCTAATTGACACAACACACCGAATACGTAATCAACAATTTGAGACAGAGATACAGTATGTTTTATTTCTATCCGCGGACGGTCAGATTATTGTCTTTCCCGCCAACAAATATAGTTATCACAGTATCCGATTGGTTGTTCTGCTGGGTTGAGTTTCAAGCGAGCAAATAGACACTGATCCTTTACTGCTATATATCGAGTTTTTTTTTTGTTGGATTAGGTGAACTCAGTTTTAAAGATATCACTCGGAGTATACTTTCCTTCCGCCAGGTTTGTTAGGCTTAACTTACACGTACCACTTTCCGACCACATTAGAACTATAAACAAGTGGCATTAGTATGTAATGTCTTGATAGCGCTCACATGGACAACAAATTGTGGTCGGTGTCAACAACAGTCGTCGTGTGTTGGTGATATCGCCCACAAACAAACTGGCCAATGATGGTCAACCCCGCTCACACGTACAACTCGCCGATCACTAACCGACCACAGACTGAACAGACGTACAAATAATCAAAAGTACTTTTGCTCATTCGAAAATAATTAAAACGATGATAAAGTTGTTGAAATTGACTTTCGTTTCTATCTTCAAAAATTGGATGAACCCATCTGTTCTGTGTGGTTCATTTGTGGTTTTACCAACGTCTGCGTTCCATGGTGAGTATGGTCTACGTTCCCCGTGAAACCGAGACAAATGATACCACTGTTGTCGTTTTTATTCCTAACCTTATTAATCCATTTACGAAAGACTCCTGTGTTTGTGTTGGTTCTGCATTTATGAGTCTATTGCTTTCCTCGCTTCCCATCCCAATTCCTGTAAGCCTATCCATCACTGTCCCAGTCATTGTTTATGAAGTACAGGGAATAAGATGCTGGCACATGGGTTAAACCCTGAAGCTAAAGGTTGCGGTTTAAAAAGAAAACAATGAAATTCAATGGACTCTCATTAACTTTCCTCAAACGGCCTCTTTGTGCCTCACTCCGTTTCGAAGATGAATAATACTTTATGAAAAATAGAAAAGCGGGCAAAGCCAAACTTAGCGGAGGTCGATTATACTTCAAAACTGAGTACACCCTCATCATGGTACCATATACAGCACAAATCACTAGTTCTGCAGATTAATTAACACACAATGTGGAACTTATGGTCCTATCTCAATGTGATGGATACATTTTCGAAACTGAACGCAATATACAGAGTTTTATAGATAATATCCCACTACATTTATACGACCAATATAATGGTGTGTTGTTTGCTATGCGAAGTATGAACGTCAATCTTTCTGAGATATTATATATAGTTGCCATGCGTACAGTAAACTCCTTCATAGACTGTAGATTATAGACGTTCGACAGATCAGGGCATTAGAATGAGAAGATTTGCTTTCGCCTTAACGAAGTGTCCGTGGCCAATATGTGTCTGTATGGGTATATGAATCACTTTTATTGCTAATCCATACTTATGCAGTCGCGTGACTCAAACGGGAGAAGCCATATTTAATTACGCTTTTCATGTATCCACTCTAGGTATTTAAATTAATATATAATTAAATTCGCCTAAATGTCTAGCATTGCAACAATTTTATCATATTAGAATTATAGATGAAGAACATCAGATATATAGATAGACAGATTGACGGCAGTGTGATTTAGGATCTCAATACAGACTCGACTTATAAAATAAAAGATTCCCACCCGGTTGCAGATCTCAACTAAATTAACGCAATGTGAGGAGCCTAAAAAAAAAAGACGGGTTGCACCCCGGGAATGCCGGCAGAAGTGAAAACTTGAATATTAACGTCTTACGAATTTTCGATCAGGTCACGTGTCCTGACGCGAGTTTAACATTTTTTACCCATTACAAAAAAAGTGTACAAAAGTTTCCGTCTTACGAATTTTCGATCAGGTCACGTGTCCTGACGCGAGTTTAACATTTTTTACCCATTACAAAAAAAAGTGTACAACGCCGCTAAAGAAGTTTTCACTTCAAAAATAGGGAACCGTAATAATTTATGTTTAAATGTTAATTGATAAAAATCTGGACGATAGCAAAGGCAAATTCAGTTGTGTTAAACAAAAATTATTCTCACAGACCTCATCAAATAATAATGTTTTATAAACGTCACATCATGTATCATCGCTCGCCACTATTAATCGTCAGAACTGTGCAATATTGTTGGTGAGGTTGTTTTTAAACGCTTTATATTAGCTTGGGTTGTAACTAACTATGTATGTATGTAACTAACTATGTATGTATGTCCGTAACGGAATCTTTGAGCATAATTTTCACCAATTTCCCGAAGTCTGATTAATTTGAAACTTTGCATACGTATCAAGGACCGATGACAATGCAATAATTTGATAACAGTTTCCCATTATCCTTATTAGGACCCCCAGGATTAATAAATTCTTTTATAGATCCTCTGTAGTAAACGCTTTATTTTCACCAATTTCCCGAAGTCTGATTAATTTGAAACTTTGCATACGTATCAAGGACCGATGACAATGCAATAATTTGATAACAGTTTCCCATTATCCTTATTATTAAACGCTTTATATTAGTTTGGGTTGTAACTATGTATGTATGTCCGTAACGGAAACTTTGAGCATAATTTTCACCAATTTCCCGAAGTCTGATTAATTTGAAACTTTGCATACGTATCAAGGACCGATGACAATGCAATAATTTGATAACAGTTTCCCATTATCCTTATTAGGACCCCCAGGATTAATAAATTCTTTTATAGATCCTCAAACTAAAAAGTGAAAAATAAAATATAGTTTAAAAAAAACTAAAAAACACGCTTTATATCGGACTAAAAAGTAAAAAATAATTGTTTTAAAATAAGCTTAAAAAGCGTTGGGCGCTCGATGTACGAAAATGTGGAACAAAGCGCCCCACGCTTTTTAAGCTTATTTTAAAACAATTATTTTTTACTTTTTAGTCCGATATAAAGCGTGTTTTTTAGTTTTTTTTAAACTATATTTTATTTTAAATGTAAGATCACAGATCGATTCAATTCAAAGAACGACTCACGGTACCTGTTTTCTTCAGTTGATGGGCACGTATGTTAAGACGCGTCTACACTAAAATCTTCCATATTTTGTACATGTTTCGTTTAGACTTTAGAAAAATTTCAACATTTTTTCGTATGCGTTGAATTTGTTTCTTTGTTTTCGGACACGAATACTGACGAGTGTGGGGGAAGGCACGTTCTACAGAAGATTATAAACGTAAACCAACTAGCATATCGTCGTTGGTTCTGTAATACCTCGTATGTGCAAAAAGTAAAATTTGCAGGAAAAGCCAAAAAGTGGTTATTTCAGTAATGGATGGTAAGAACTAGCAATTTCAGAGGTATATTACTAATTCATACTTATCTTCACTATACATGTTTAATTATAAGACGAAGTATTTTCTTAAAAAATATTTAACGTTAATTTCGGATTTATTGGCACATGGGAGGAATTATTTGATACAACTTTTCACATAAGAATTCTTTCCTCTTGTTGGTTACTGTAAAATTAATTTGGAGGTATTACTAGTGTATAGAGCTCCGTTTCCTGAATCTTTTCATCTAAAAATGTAAAATCTGCCAACTATGCACATAAGAGCTATTACAGAACCAACGATATACCAATTCTAAAGCCCGCCACTCACGATTCAACGCCGCAGTACGATTTTGTGCGTTCGTCATTCGACCAAGTCGATTTACGATTTGACCGCAAACAAACATGTCAGTCTGCAGCAGTACAACGCAGTTGTTGGTTGGATCGTTTATTTGATCGTGCAATGTGACTTTCGATTCGATCGTGTGATTTTGGAATTTTTCTTTATAATGTTCGATTATATAAAACGTAAGAGTCACTAAAAGTATATTTTCGTCCGACATGACAACCATTTGAGACCAAAACTCGTATTTCAAGGTCGTAACGTGTGCGTTCTCATCAAGCAATCGGAGTCAACAAAATCGCACTGATCATGAGTAGTGGACTTAAAATTCTAAAAAACGCAGTCTTGCGCCTCCTCCTGGTTAACCATCGCTATAGAAATCACGATATAAAACGATGTCGTTTGTGAACAATTATATTATCGAGTCAAATAATAAAATTAGCTGTTCGCATTACTGAAATACACATGTCAATGGCAAAGAGCCAAGAAATGTAAAGGCACATTAAAAAGCCATACGGCATTCTACGGCATTGCAATTTGTATATATTTTAACGTTCCAAATTTTAAATTGCTTATTTCATTTTAATTTTATTTACACTTTCCGATAGGCCGATAATGTTGAGCTCTTCAAACGGGCAATGCGATCAGAACTGCATTCCTTGCACTGTTCAGAACTTCATCCGTAGCCTTTATGTGGTCAAAAGGCAAAATCGCGTACGACAAATTTGTCAATGGCCATTTATATTAAATATCACAGATGGCAGCACATAGGTACTCCTGAGTTTAGAATTTGATACTTCTAGTCAATGTAAAACTAAGATTATATACTATCAAAGTCAATCTTAATTTTCGCTACAATATGTTAGACTATATCAAAACTAGCGTTGGCTAATTTCTGGTCAAAACAAAGAGCATTCTTCAATAAATAAAATAATCGACCAATTTTTCAGACAAATATATTAACAAAAAATAATAATTAATACATTGACGTTTCGGTCCAGATTTGATCTTCTTCACAACTGATCTAAAAAATATAAAAATAATTAATTTCTAATTCGTATATGAAAATTCACTACAAGTTTCTAAATTATTATCAAAAATTGAAAAAATAATAACAAACATATTATCAATGTATTAGTTATTATTTTTTGTTAATATATTTGTCTGAAAAATTGGTCGATAATTTTATTTATTGAAGAATTCTAATCAGACGTTAATTAAATAATTCAAAGAACATTCTGTTTAAAACATTTTTTTTATTATAATTGCCTCTTCCTGGAAAATTTTCGAGCAGCGTTTCTGATGAAAGTTTTGCATTTGACAAAAAATGTACAAAATCACTCCAGCCTGAGATGCGTATGTTACTGTTTTTCTTTTTGAGTGACGTTCGTAAAAATGTTTGTTTACACATCAAAAAATCCGACATAAGCGATTTTGCCTTTAACCGCAGGTATTATTATTTTATGTGCTTGTTGCCTGTTGGCAGTTGTAATGATCCAACGCATCTATTGTGCTCTTTCTTGATCTTCATTGGATATATTAAACGGACGAAAGAGAGAGAGAGAGAGAAATATACAGCTGAGTCATATCCAACTCTATTCTAGTCATGTGCAACGTCATAACTCTCAGCATAATTCACTTCCTAATTACCATTGCTTAGAATTCATTTTTTAAAATTTAAATTTTATTGTCCATTAGTTATCTATAAAGCCCAAACTTCTGTATTTAAGTTTCTGAACTATACCTTTTAAATGACCATGAATTTAGTAATTAGGTACGAGTATTTTCTCAAATTATTCGATAATGAAGAAGAAATAAACTAAGCATAAAATTTCATTTGTCATTTTGTGAACACATTAAAAATCTTACACAAAAACTAGAAAATTATTTCTACATAAAATGATCAATTTATTAATTCTAAAAATAGTCTTTCAATTATTTTTTCAATTTCAAGAGTTGTACGGGAAGGAAATTCCCGCTTTATAAATCGACTGCCCACTCGAATCTGTGTGCCACACGACTATTGTAGAAACATTATATACATTATACACGTCCACTCAACTTAGGGCTGGGCAATTTTAAAAATTCACCAAAAGTGTGAAAAACTAAAATACGACTCGCTGATAACCTCAGATGTTGGACGTCTATAATAATCTACAATCTTTCCCTAAAACCCGACTACGAAGCAGTTTAAAATCAAATCAGCTCTCAATTAAATAAATTCTAAATAACTTTTTTGGATCAACCTGCCCGATTTGTAAACCAAAAAAATCGAGCCCAAGATGAGGGAATACGACACAAATAAAATGTTAAAACAAATAAACTCAAAGTACACAGAACACGACTATTTACAAGGTGTGTTTATGTGGATGATCAATATTTATTTATATAGAATCAATGATATATTCCAATTCCTTGTCATATTCTCTTATCTTACGCTTGATTTTTATGATTAACAAATCGGGGAAGTTGATTACAATTTATTGAATTTAACAGCATCTGTACGCAATTTAGCTAGGCAACCCATGTCCGATTTATCAATGTATAGATGTTACGGTAAATGTAAACTCTTGGGAAATGTACACTTTTACCGTAAAATGTGCCGGAGAATTTGTACATTTGCCGCAATATCTACATTTAATGTACACATTCTCCGGCACATTTTACGGTAAAAGTGTACATTTCCCAAGAGTTTACATTTACCGTAACATATATATTATCTAACATAATATAATCTTTGTCATCATCAAATAACAGATGAGGGTATATATTTCTAATACCTGATCTTAGACTGATAGGGCATAGACTACTAACAGTAAAACCCTTCCTTTTTCGAAGGCGGGAAAAAATTCAAGGGTGACTGAATAATCTCAGCCCTATCGAATATCCAATATAACGTAATAATACAATACTATGGACAGGTTGCGTGAATAGACCTTGGAGGTCCAATGGCCTGTTTACCAAATTGTTTAAATGGTGTTTAAAACCGCAGACTATTTGGATGCCGCTGTTATATTATGGACGTTTTTTATTACACAGGTAGTTTTATAACATATTATAATACCATAGGCACGTATGTTTCATCTGCCGCGCTTATAGAAGGAACCACAGTTTAAAGAACTGACGTCATTCATTTCACTGTCGATTAAGTATTTCATTTTGGCTTACCAAGCACACAATTATTATACAAAAATAAACGTGTCTCACTTCAACAGCTACATTTAGGGTTCAATTCAACCGGGTCTTAAGTCTTTAATTGTTAGTTAGCGAAATAAGCGTCGAAAAAAAGTCTTCGTGTTTTGTGGATGCTTTTAGTTTTTAAGGTTTCGTACATTCGATGAAAAAATGGATTATACATACCGGATAAAAAAAATTTGAAATTTGATACATATACAGAGTTGGATGGCCCAATCACGGACGTATAACGTAAATAAACTTATTCCGAATTTGGCGGTTAATTTTGGACGGCAATTACAAAAATTAAAAAACATATTTTTCTTGAACAAATGAGCATCTTGTGACGTATCAAATGAAATAGAGTGCCCGTCAGCAAAAATTTTACTGACAAATACTCTCCCCAAACTTTGTATATGGCTTCAATGGGCCTAGTCTGACACCTATTTCCTCTATGATTTTTTTGATTTTGGGGCGTTTTCCCTTTAAATTTTCCGAAACATGTCGTTTTGACGACATGTAAAAAATTTATATACTGTTTGTTTTTTTAATTGGATAGTTTAAAAACTTCGACCAAAACGCTAAAATAATGTTCTCTGACAAATAACATGAACCATTTAAAAATGTCTGACACCTCGAATACGTCGACATATTCGAGGTGTCAGACATTTTAAATGCATATACTTAGTTTAAGTATACGAAATATACGAAAATCCGAAGCTACTGAGCCTAAAATTTTGAAAAAAAAAATGATTGTCTGTAAAGTCGGTTTACGGACGATAGTTTTACGTGATAACGTATTCCGTAATACATAACCTAAATTTTAGTATAGCTGTCAAACTTGGGCCGAAGCATACTGCGCTCTCGCTTGCACGCACAGGGTCAGGCGGAACGTGACACTTTTTCGTGCGTGCAGCCGGTGTTTCATCTATTTATAAGACGTTATCACGTCAAAAAGGGAATATAGGGTCTCACTTAGAGGTTAAAGGAAAACCTAAACGAAAATCCTAAGTCTTAAAGTTTTCACGGTACGAAACGCTCTCCACACGATAAAATTAAATTCACTGTATAGGTACTGATAAGTCATATGTCAGCTTTGGCTATAAACTTCGTCGTAACTTATAGGTAACCTCCTCTTGAAGCGAACGCTTTTGCAAACAACACAGAACCAAGTTGAAGTGACCGGTCCCAGGCAGTTAATAGTACCTATCTAGTGAACGGACAGTAAATTATGTGCGCAGATAATCAGATATTAATACCGACATAATAACATGTTGTTCTTGTATATGGAAAAGCGGCGTTTGTGTTTAACACCTCACAGCAACTGCCAGTTACGTAGTACACAATACGATTATACTATATTATATTTTACATCAGTGGCGGTTCCTCTATGAGCGCTGTAGAATAACCAAAAACTTATGGATGAAACATAAGTTTCAACATTAAATGTCTTATTGCAAACAGAAAAATGTCTGTTGACTTAGGACTAATAATAAAAGAAACAATTTCATCTTTGATTCACCTATAACTCTCACTTCTGTGAAGGTTCATATCTAGCGTTACCTAAGATAAAAATTAGCTCTCGCATGATGTGAAATAAACAGTTACAAATTGCTATATATTAGAATGATGAATTGATCTTGCTGTGTCACTGTGGAGTAATGTAACTCAGTCCGCCACGATAGTGGAAAGATTCGGGGTTCGTATCCCGATGGTGACATTGTTTGAGAAATAAATTTTTCTAATACAGCGATGTAACAATGGGTGTTTCTTAACAATGTAGCGAACAGTGGCTACACTTGTAAGTTATCAAAAACTTATAAGTCTAAGATCTAGTATTAGAAATATAATATACCCTCATCTGTTATTTGATGATGACAAAGATTATATGTTAGATAATTAATATATACATTGATAAATCGCACATGGGTTGCCTAATCACGTACCGATGCTGTTAAATTAAATAAATTCTAATTAACTTTTTTGGATCAACTTCCCCGATTTGTTAATCATAAAAATCGAGCCTAAAATGAGACAATAAGGCCTAGTTTATATGAGAGGCGTTCAACGCGCGTTGGTCCAACGCGCGTTTACAGTTTCTATACAATTGTATAGGACTGTTTATATAATAACGCGCGTTGGTGGCGCGTAGAACGCGCGTTATCATATAAACAGTCCTATACAATTATTGTATAGAAACTGTAAACGCGCGTTGGGCCAACGCGCGTTGAACGCCTCTCATATAAACTAGGCCTAAATGTTTGTCGACTACTGTTCATCGATTTCTACCTCGGGGCCTCGGGCGAATCAGATGATTCCACTGACAGGCTTGCCAAATGTCGCAATAGATTAAACACAACAAACTCAGGAGACTTCTATATAAACGTAAACTGTACCGCAGCCAATATAATAATTGGTCTTTCTTACTGCTGAAGCACCCATCAAAAATACTTTTGTATTTTTTTATTGCGGAGCAGCTTAAGAAACGGACGCGCCCTATCTATGGCGATACTAACAAACTATAATATCAAATATACTAGACAATTATTTTAATTTTTAAATTTTAACTTGGTTAATAGCTTATCCTACAGTATTACACCCTGTAAATTATTGGCTTTTAAATGAATAAAAAATAATATTGTCTTATCAATTAAATATAGTAATATGAAAACTTTAAAACGTATGTTATAACAAACTGTTAAATTTATTCAATACATTAACATGATAAAATATTCTACTTCGTTTATTAATGAGAGATGCAAATAAGAAAGTAACACATAAAACAAATAGAAGTTATTAAACATATTCTGTTTCTGTACAAAAGATGGCTTGGTACAGAACTACCTGACATCAAACAATAGTAGATTGTGTGTCTAGAACGCAATGAAGTTTAAACGAGCGTCGTACGAGTCAAAATATCATTGTGTCCTAGATACACTGTATTTTTTCCCTACATCCTACAAAAAAGAGACTTTTATCTTTATTTTGAGTATGTTCAAAATTTGTCACTTGTGTCGCAAACCTAACTTCAAATTGTAGATTACATTATTAGCTAATTTAATAATTATCTTATATACATTAGTATTCTTATATATTATGCTTACAGCTTGTACAGTATAGATGGAATTCTAATTTGTTACAGATGAAAAAATATCAAGGTGGTAATTCTTCGCCTAGAACAGGTATCAATTGTCATAGATAAAGAAGTAAGTACCTGCAAGGTGACTATATCTAGAACAGTTACTATAATTGTCACAAATGAAGAATTATCAAGGCGACTTATCAACTATAACAGCTATCAATTTCGTAACGTACGAAGAAGTACCACGGTGACTATATTTGATTAGAACAATTTTCCACCAGGAAGGCTAAACAAAACTGTTTCATCAAAACTTGCTCAGAGAATAGGTAAATCTAATACTTATAGGTACTGACTGATTCATCAAAAGCGTTTAGTTTATAATTCGAAGACTTGGGTTCTATCTTTGTCAAGATTTGTTACGATTTCAGAGTTCATCAATCCCTCTAAAGTAACAAACGTTAATCGCACACGAATTCTGAAATCGAAGTTTGGTTATCGTGAACATTCTCGATTTCCGAATGTATACAATATTCGTACATGATGAGGGCTTGTATTTTTTGTAATAGTAATGGGAACTGTAAAAAAAGACGGACAGGTGAGAGTTGAACTCCCGTCCTGAGGGTTTCGTACCGTTGTAACGATTTGACAATAATTACTTTGTTGAAGTTGACAATATATTGGCAGACTTATTAAAAAATAAGTTTGTCATCATGTATCTAACTTACAAATAAAATTAGGAATTAATGATTTTCGGATTTTTTCCTTTACACGTGCTATAAGACTTTCTTTCGTGCCAAATGTTAAGATTCTAGGTCAACAAGAAGTACCGTAGAGAATTTTGATGAGTGAGTGTTTGGGTTGTAGGAATTTAGTATTAATTGATATTAATTTCAACTTGATACCTCTTGCCGTACTTGAAATAAAAGGTCTAGATCAGACAGCAAAATGATTCTTTAAGGGTGTTTTTTTTTTCATTCTAAAAACCTATACCTATTTAACAATGGAAAAATACATCTTCAAAGTTTTGGCAAAGAACGCAAATACGATGTTTTAATAATTAATTTTCCCATTCAATATTTTTGGAACCGGTTCTTTTTCAGTAAACGTTCGTAATTGGTTCCATCACTGTTCGAGTCGAAATTTTGAAACTACTGCCGATCTTAATTATTTCTCTACTCTCGTAGGAGGTAAATAATGTTGTAAATTACTTGAAACTTAATCTCATTTCAATAATAACATTTAACAGTTGAAGGCCTCAATACAAAATTAAAATTGATTCAAATGAGCTGTTGGATCTTTATGCAACAAACTGCAGATGACACATGTACGTAATTCAAACGAATGTTTGTTTACAGAATGATAGACGTCAGTTGGAATGTTACAGAAACAATAACGATAATTATTATTTAAAACATGTGCTTGCGTTTATCAATATGTGTTCAGCACATACTACAAAAAAAATTGTAAGTTAAAAAGTATTCGAGCCTAAGATCAAAGGTATATTCGCTGCTGGGCGCGTGACGGCAGCACCGCCTACCGTCCACAATTTTTCATTTTCATATAACATTGTGTCAGATGAGCATTATTCAAATAACTGATAATAATTAAATGAAACTTTTAATTATCCAAGCATTTATACCCAGGAAAAACATATTGAGTACCTACTTATAATTATTATTTAGAAAAATCTAAAAAAATAGTATATTGTGCGACTAGTGAGAGAAGGAGAAGATTCCATGAGCGTGAAGTTTGCCGCACGAGCTTAGCGAGTGCGGTAACACGCGAGTGGAATATTCTCCTCCGATCAATGGTCGCACATAATATTTTATTCAACTAGCACGAGCAATATGTAATCGGGGCCCTGATAAAAGAGGGAAAAATAATAAATCACTTCATTGATTGACGTACCCACCGTCAGTGTATGCACACAAGATTGCCATGACTTTCACTGAATTGCGATGCTGTTTTCATATATACAATACCGCCTACCACGTTCCTATTGGTCCAGAAGCAGTGCAGTTTTTTTTTCATTATTGCACGCTTGGGCTTACTACTGCGTTTCTATTGGTCCAGAAAATTCATTATCGCACAGTACGGCTCATTATTAGCACTCTACGCGTCAACATGAAGTAATTTATTATTTCTTCCGAATTTAGCAGGGCCCCGAAATTACATTTACTCACGCGTGTTGAATAAAATATATTATTCGAAGTTTACTTCCACAAAGACTACTAGCGCCGCTAGCGTTCAATAGAGCGGCATTGAACTGCCTTGTTATTATTATTATTTTAGAAAAGTAAGGTGCCAGTTATAGATGATTATTCGTGAAAAAAAGGGAAAGATATGTAACATGTAATTGTTTTAATAGTCTATAACGCAGGTGGAAAAAACTCTGACAAATTACGAACAATTTTTAGGTTAGGCTGCTTTTAAGTTACGCGAGGACAAAAAAAAAACAAATATACAGATGAAATGTCAGGTATAAAAGTTTCTTCCGCACAAAGAGAAAACGGTTGGTCGATCGCACAGCTGTAAAAATGTTAAACTATTCCTACAAGCTATTACGTTTCAATCGACTGAGCAGTTTTCGAGTTACGCGAGGATTTTATTATTAATAATAATAATAATATTCAGATTGAATTAAAAAATCAAATTTAATATGGAAAACAATATGTATTATGAACAAAGTCGAGAAGGGGAAAAACCGTTGATCATAAACACATTATTGTACGAACAATATTAAAAATTAACACTGCTGTATTCGAAGTTGTAATATTCTGCATTCATAAAATTAAAGTTCTACTGTACGTGAACAGTTTGTCATTTTTAATACGAGTGTTTTTGTACTTTTATTGAACCATTTCACACTTTTTATGTACAATCAAAACACATTAAACACATTTGACCTTTTCAGATAACACCCGCGATTTAATGTTTGTAATTTAAAACGATTGGATTTCCTTTAAATACAAAGAAAATAACTGTTAACTGTTTCTTCATTATATACGTGTAATATTTTTTTAATCCCATCAATTTCTTACACTCTGAATTATAAATATATACCTACTACATTATAATCGACGTCTAAATGACTGTAGTTTGTTATGTCGATGCATCAGCGATTTTTTTTTTAAATTGTGATTTTGTTGTTGAACAACGTCGCGGCCTAATTTTCCTTACTGATCTTCCGTGGCGAGGTCTTAATGATGGACGTGCGATTTTCGAAACGTTGATAAGAATAAGAATAATTTTATTATTAATAATTCATATATAATACATAAAATATGTTTTCGCTACAAAAGGTAATCCTGTGGCAGTAGCGAGATAAAAAAAGATAGTGTGTTTAAGATCATGCAAATAAAGATCTCTCACTCGATCATCTGCATACTTTCGAGCCTTCTGTCAATCATATGCACTGAAAACATTGCAGGGGACATGAAAATTTTTGGAAGAGAGTTAACTCATTCATCTACACTAATATCTCGCAGATAACAAAAAAAAAGTATTGACTTCACCCACATGAGCTCACGGAAGAAATGAAACTTCTTTAGATTGTAACACATTTTTGTTTGAAGAGAGACCATTAGGTATCGCTATTTTCCATACCACATAGCACACTGTGCAACAGACAAATACCTACAACCGGAATAAGCTTGCAATTTATTACACGGAGAAAACTACCCTTGAAAAAAAATAAATTAGTAAATATGTATAAAAAAATTTATAATCAGTGTATAGTAATAATTGCCAACTAGTAAATTTTGCTAATATATTTCAATTACATATTACTATTCAAGATTTAGTAATATGTAATTGAAATATATTAGTAAAATTTACTAGTTGGCAATTATTACTATACACTGATTATAATTTTTTTAATACATATTTACTAAATTAGTTTAATGTAATTTTTACTAAACGGAATATGAAATTTTATTATATGGCTTGGAGCTACTACTAATCTACCTTTTAATATTTGAATTTAACAATTTACTACATAGACCAGTACAGTCAGCCCAAAATCAAGTGAAAAAGGGACAAAATTAATAACAGAAAACGAATGATGAGGAAGGGAAGAAACTGCCGTCAGAAATACAGAAACCTGCAAAAATTCAAATGCGTAAAAGGCCGGAGGGCTGTGGGGGGCGCGTTTTACGCATTTGAATTTTTGGTTTCTGTATTTCTGATGGCAGTTTCTTCCCTTCCTCATCATTCGTTTTCTGTTATTAATTTTGTCCTTGTCAAAAGCTAACTTCACTGGTCAACAGGATAGTATAGCGGCTCCAATTTCTGAGTTCAAAAAATTACTATAAACGCATTGTAAAATATACTTATTTCAATATGAATTTTTAAGGTATTCCAATAGTGTTTCAATATTACACTTCAAATTTAGTAATTTTGACCCATGTTTTTTAGTAAAAGTTATTATATTTTTTTCTCCGTGTGGATAAAATCGAGTTTATACAATTTATATTCGTTTTTTTCTGTATAAAAAAACAGTTCGGACAATTATACGAAACTTACATAATTTTTTTTCTGTTATGTTTGGCAGGTTTCGAACCGATCTTAGTGAAATATAGCGAACAAATTTGAATCATTATTCCTTTAGGCCTAGCACACATGAAGAGCGTTCAACGCGCGTTGGCCCAACGCGCGTTTACAATTTCTATACAATTGTATATAACTGTTTATATGATAACGCGCGTTGGCGGCGCGTTGAACGCGCGTTATCATATAAACAGTTATATACAATTGTATAGAAATTGTAGGTAATTGTAATTGGGCCAACGCGCGTTGAACGCTCTTCATGTGTGCTAGGCCTTAAGGTCTCTGATTTCCCTTCACACAGAAAATTTTAAACGTCTAAAGAAGTTTTCCTTCAATAAAAATATTCTCAAATAAAACAGCTATTGCTAAAGAATGTATTACAATAAACTTACCAATAAAAGACCATATTTGCTAGGGTCCACCGTCGCATCCACATTAATAGACGCACTGGGAAAAGGTGACCGTGAAAAACGCATTTTTTCGAAACAAGAATTCACAAAATTATAGACGTAACCAAACATGACACAATAGAATTGAATAGTATATTTCTGCACACCATATTACTTCACTACACGAACTCAGAGAACTTTAGATATCAATTAAACAGAGGTTATTAAAATAATCAATTTGTTTATTATCTCGTTCAACAAAAACATTATACAGTTTCAAAACAATGCTGGTTCTTGCAACTATATTTTAAGGATTGGTATCGCTAAAGGTCAAGAAGTAATACTATCCACATAATATCAAATTACTACCGATAAACAATTTTTAATGCATTCGCACAGAAGTGTGTCTGAATTGTTACAATCGGCTTACTATAAACATTCCCAATGCAAATACATAAAATTATTATAAACAAAATTTGATCCCAGTATTGAACTGATACTTGACCGTGCAAAAGTATATTATAATCTCTGGTTACGCGAAATGAAGTACGCTCACGTAATATTTTTGTTACAATGGGTTGACGTTTTCAAACACTAGTGCAATGTAGGAGTTGATTATCTTTAAAAACGACTTGACTAGGTGACGCAAAATGTTATTTCCGTTGTTTGCACTGATTAAACTGCCTTATAAAGTATGTCACCCCCTGCCTAAATCAGCTTCCAACCAAAAAGTTCAGTAGCTCTAGGACAGAGGTTCCCAAACTTTTTTATCTCGTAGACCACTTGCCATGTTTTTCGCTTTTGGGTAGACCCCCTGCTTATCTGATATTGATTTTTTGACAACCGGTGAAGTGTAGTGTGAAATGTTTAGTTTTATACATTTATTAATTAGATTCAAATTAAACGAATCAAATTAAAATTTACTTTCTGTTACATAAAATAACTAAGCAAAAAATAAATGCTTTTAGTGTGAGGGATGAACCTGATGCTTTAATAATAAATTTTCAACATTTGGCATCAATTTAGTTAGATTTAATCTTAAATCTGTTCGGTTAACGATGTCCAGTTTGTTTCTTTTTTTGTTAGGAGATTCACTATCGTTGACCCCCATTTTCATTTCACGGACCCCCAATTTTTTCCCGCTGACATGGACCCCTTGCAAGTTGTCGTCGACCACTGGGGGTCGATATAGACCACTTTGGGAATCACTGCTCTAGGATTATAATAATTGCAAATGGAAATATTACCAACAAGCAAGATCTTTGTTTTTTTTTAATTATTGTAAAAAAATAAACAATCGCCACAAGAATAGATTATTGGTTACATCATCGACTAAGATTGATAATACCACTGTATGTTGAACTGTCAAACACTTAAAATTGAATTATTTAGCAATTCGTTATATTAACATTATAATAACAACACATGCTGATATCTCCTATCGATACGTGTGTGAAGTTAGCATCTCAAGTGTCAGCATCTCACAAATAAACCGCATATAAACTGGCATCCCGCATAGTTCTATAGTTCTTGACAAGATTTAACAATAGTTCCGTCGATTTTACTATCGAAACCGCATTTTGAAAAAATGAGATGCTAACTTCACAAATCGGATTTTTTAAGTGTCAGCATCTCACAAATAAACTGCATATAAACTGGTACCCCGCATAGTTCTACAGTTCTTGACAAGTTTTAACAATAGTTCCGTCGATTTTACTATCGAAACCGCATTTTGAAAAAATGAGATGCTAACTTCACAAATCGAATTTTAGCATCTCATCGAATTTCACAAATTTGAGGGTACTAGAGGTGAAATTAAGAAAGTTTTACATCCTAAATGTATTCTGTACATAGTTCTACCGAGTTAAAATAATTAGGATCGCTGATAATCATAATAACCAAAATATTCATAGAGAAGGGAGATTCTGGGGTAAAATTGAAGAGCAAACATGCAAAACCCGACAAATCCAGTTTTACTAGTTTCGAGTAAATCGCTAAAATCTGTCACACAGAATCGTTTAGATAATTAATAAATTTCATTTTACGATAATTATACCTATAGGTCATAGATGAGATTTTCAATAAATTAAATTATTGACCAATTTTTGAGACAATTATATTGACAAAAATATAGATGAGTTTACTGAATATAAAAAGAAATATCTATTATCTTAAAAAAACAAAAAAACATTTGTTTCCATTTATTAGGTTTCGCATGAGAAACCAAAATTGTATCGGGGTTTTTTCGCAAATCAAATATTTAAGTATTTTAGAAAGCGTTTATTAATATGATAACACCGAATAAAAAGAAGAAAAAGTACATTTTTCACAATAAAAACTACTTATATAAAAAATTCTTTTTTTTTAAGTTTTAAAAAATCATAAACAATAAAATACAATAATAGTACTTACCTGCGTAGTAAAAACAAAACTTTAACAGCCGTTTTTATAGGATTTATCGGGTTTAGCTTTATTCTGAATACACAGATCGATAAGCTCACCAAAAGTTATACCACAGCATCTCACGTTTGTATGCATAGGTATTTTGTTTACAACAATGATACATAATTACTAAGGATGTTCAAAAGACCAGCACTCTTGCGGAACTTATGTAGCAGACCCTTAGTTATCGTCCAAAACATTTATACAACTCAAAAACGCCGGTTATAACACAGTATCTCACTCATATATGAACATTTGTTTTTAACAATGACCCATCAATTTTGGGATTTTTAAAAAGCAGAACTATTTCAAAATTTGTGTAAGGGACTTTCAGTTATCATTTAAGGAAATTGTTACTGCGTAGAAACCTTAGTTATAATACACCATCTCACGTTTTTATGGATATTTTATTTATTTTAGTAAACGGTAATTTCTCTGGAAACTCAAAAGACCAGAATCTTCCATAATTATCCGTCGTAATCTCCATACGACTGACAATTATACCCCAGCATCTCACTTCTCTTATTATGATTATCAGCGATCCTAATTATTTTAACTCGGTAGAACTATGTACAGAATAGATTTAGGAAGTACAACTTTCTTTTAATTTCACATCTAGTACCCTCAAATTTGTGAAATCCGATGAGATGCTACAATTCGATTTGTGAAGTTAGCATCTCATTTTTTCAAAATGCGGTTTCGATAGTAAAATCAACGGAACTATTGTTAAAACTTGTCAAGAACTGTAGAACTATGCGGGGTGCCAGTTTATCTGAAGTTTATTTGTGAGATGCTGACACTTGAAAAATCCGATTTGTGAAGTTAGCATCTCATTTTTTCAAAATGCGGTTTCGATAGTAAAATCGACGGAACTATTGTTAAAACGTGTCCAGAACTGTAGAACTATGCGGGATGCCAGTTTATATGCGGTTTATTTGTGAGATGCTGATACTTGAGATGCTAACTTCACACACGTCCTATCGATCTATCTCTACAGTCTACAGTACTGTGCAATAAGTAAAACGAACTTTGCCACTTCTATTGAAATATCTGTGTACACGAGACAAAACAGCATATGTACAATACACAGTGTGGTCACTTAAGTGTGCAACATATGAGAAAATTTGTAATTAAATGCACAACCAAAATACAAGTATTGTCAAAAGTTCGTGCATGTCCGATAATAATCATTATGATTATCGGACATGCACCAACTTTTGGAAATACTTGTATTTTGGTTGTGCATTTAAATAAAAATTTTCCCATATGTTGCACTCTTAAGTGACCACACTGTATAGCATTTTTGCAAATTAGTCAAACAGAAATCTTAACCCTTAGTTTGCGTACGATTAAAAATGTTTAATCTTTACTCTATGCAAACTAAATTTAAACTATATCTCGATATGCGGGTGCTTTAACTAACTTTCCATTTCTGTGCCAAACGTTCAATCAGTGGCGTAACACTAGGGTGGCAGGACGGGCAAAATGCCACGGGTCCCTGGCCTGAGGGGGTCCTGCGCCCGAAAGGCCAGACGAGAGGACAGGAGAAACCTAACATTTATAAAGATGAAACTACAACGTGAAGCTTTTTTATATTAAGGGAGGGTCCCACCCGATGAATTTTCCACGGGCCTCAGGTGGTATAGTTACGCCACTGCGTTTAATTATGTATCTCCGACTAGAATAGAGTATTTAACACAATGAAAAATGTTTTCAATAAATAAAATTATCGACCAATTTTTCAGACAATATATTGTCTGAAGTCGATAATTTTATTTATTGAAGAGTTCTAATCAGACGTTAATCAAAGATTTGAACAATGAAAAATGAATGATTAAATTATGTGAATACGATAATTTATGAAATAAGAAATCAGTAATTATCGATTGTATTGATAAAAACACGAGATTGATTTATTATTTAAATTTAAAAAATTGCAATTTTTTGATATTATTTTAAAAAACGTTGTCCGCCATGATGGTTTGAAGTGTGACGTCAAGCTTGTAGTAACACACTTATATAAACACACGATACAACTATCTGAGTAAACGAGTCTTGTGTAAACGATACCGAGCATTATTTGCACTTTTTTTGTTTACTACAACAATGACGTCACAGTAGATAAACATGGCGGCTCGTGTTTTCGTGCTTATTTTATATACCTATTTAAAAGTTTGAATGGTATATTACCTTATAAAAATTTAACCGAAATAAAAATTCCTGTGGACTAATACTACGATATGAATTTTTTAATGACAATTTAAAAATGTGAATGAAATGCCCCATTAGGTACTGTTTTCCGGGCAGCGTAAATACAGCTCGAACGTCACCGACTTATGACCTTTCCAAAGCTTGCGTTCCAAATGTAAATCACAATATTGGTGTAATTTCCGTTGCAAATAACAATGAAAAAATTACTATTGTTTTTTTTTAAGTGTATTCAGATTCAAAATGCTGAAATTACATTCAACACTCTACAGGTATATGACGCTTATGTACTCGTACTTGAACATTAATTAATGAAGTGTAGGTGACCCAATAAAGGGATATTAAGCCATTTTGAAATGAAGTTTAAATTTGGAATCTATACAGCCATAACACGTTTTTATATAATACGTATACTATGATAAAACAGAATAATATTAGGAAATCTACCTAAATATTCTGAAAAAAAACGACTTAAACAGGTTTGCTTTTTGGCCACAGATTTTAGGTAAGTATAAGAGTATTAAATTATAGATTATTGACGCATTCAATACTACGTATCTCTGTAACTGTCACTGATTAATTAGGTATATTTGAAGTTAATTAAAATTTCCTAGTAATTTAATAGATTGTATAATTGTTAACGCTGTACTTGAATCATGATTTTATATTATTTCAATAAATATTAATAAGTTGTGTTATTTTATAAGTTCAGCAAAATTATATTTTACTGAATCACATTTATTTTAATCTATACCTATATCAACAAACATAGGTATACGCTTATACAGTCTGTTGAAAAACTACAAACTCGCAGCTCAACAAAACTAACATAGCAATAACAACTTGACAATAGCATACTGGACTGTACTTTAAAGCAAGAAAGCGACAAGTGACAAAGGTAACGAGCGATCACGGCCAATCACCGACGAGCGCGCGTTCCGTTCAGGTAGCTGGGAGGTGGTGGGAGTATCAACGGCTCTAAAATTTGCCTTTGCGACGCTGTTTGTGACTAACTTCCGAACCTTTTAGATCCGTGGCGCGTGCTATACCGACTAACCACGTGGACCGTTCAGTACAGCACCGATCAGACATTTGCACTGGAAGTTTTTGTATCGGTGCAAAAAATTCGGTTCTTGTGTAAATATAACACCAATAAAATCATAGATGAGTCACAATAGGTGTGTTTGGTATATTAATGTGGTGATATTTACGCTGAAAAATGTACGTTAGGTATATTTATAATCCATGGTTACACTTTTGTATAACGCAATAGTGTCAAAAATGACAATACTTTTTATTATACTGGAGCATGATAATGAGAACTCCTGATATTCACAACATAACATAATACCATGGTCTATAAAAAAAATAGTTGGCAAAACCAAAAGTGCACATCCCGCAAGTTTTCCACTGTATGATAAAAAAATAACAATTAAAAAATATTTTTAATAAATTTAAAAAGATTTAAAAATTTAAAGAAATAAATAATTAAAAATTGAAAAAATATTTTTTTTTAAGTTTGCAAAAATAAAAAAAATTAAGAACTATACATAATATAATATATAATTAATATCAAGTGGAATAAAATAAAACAAAATAAAAAGAAAAAAAAAAGAAAAAAATCAATGATTTCGTAAGGAATCGAACCCAGGACCTTGCCCTTGGGGATCCAACGGCATAACCATTACGCCACGGCGGCCTAATACGTGTAGTGGTGTTATCACGGTATACAAGTGTAGCACTTGTTTTATGGATTACACTATATTTGCACAGCAATTATTATATTGTTTTTAAACTTTTAGCTCTCAAAAATAATAAAAAATAAAACTGTTTATAAAAATTAAACTACTGAACACATTTTAGTGAATTTAAATAGGGTTCTGGTCTGATAGTAAACAAAGTGAATAAAATATAACCCAAGGCAATCCGACCAAAATTGCGATCTGTAGAGTCGTGACGTACGTACGTACATACGTACGTACATACGTACAGACCAACCGACAACTGCTGTTTGTGATTTTCAATTACAATTTTAATAGTATTTATGAACTCAAATTGATTTAAAAATGGTTCTATTTTATAGATTAGAATCTCCTCTTTTCAAAAAGCTTCAATTTGAATGGATTTCGTGTGAAATTAACTTAGATATAACTTCTTATATGAACGAAAGTCAGCTCTGACGCACAAAGCGATAATAAAGCACATACCGCTCGTTTAGCGGTATGTGCAATAACTCTGGATATTTAAAGTCTTTTTTGTTGTTGAGTATTACTTAATTCAAAGAAAATTACAAAAATTATTAAAACAGAAAAAAATATCTGGTTCACAGGCTTTTATAATTAAAAAAATCTAATCTAACCCGAAATGTGAGCAATAATAAAACAGTAAATTAATAACGTATTTCGTCATGGCCATTGCCCTTGAACCCTTCTGATTTTAATACATACTAAATAGTAAATATACACTATAAATATAATTTTATTATTTTTTAATATACACTTTTATGTTTACCTATTCATGTATTAAAGTAAACCATTTAATAAAGCTAAATCATCATAAACTCTCAAAATGGATTTTTAACGACTTTTGTAATTTATATTTTCTAAATATTAATTGAAACGATGCTCATTTTTTTTTTAACTTAGGTATTGTAACACACAACGCAATCAAATACTTGGGGCGGAAAAAACTGGAATCTGATTATCGTGTGCAATATGAATTGAAATTTTGTGTTTATTTGGGGAGGGTGTGGCTATTTTGTCTGCCCTTATACTTATATGCCACCTTAATCCGAGTGTGGCTGAACAAATTTTAATAAAATATAGTTTAAAAAAAACTAAAAAACACGCTTTATATCGGACTAAAAAGTAAAAATAATTGTTTTAAAATAAGCTTAAAAAGCGTGGGGCGCTTTGTTCCACATTTTCGTACATCGAGCGCCCAACGCTTTTTAAGCTTATTTTAAAACAATTATTTTTACTTTTTAGTCCGATATAAAGCGTGTTTTTTAGTTTTTTTTAAACTATATTTTATTTTTCACTTTTTAGTTTGAGGATCTATAAAAGAATTTATTAATCCTGGGGGTCCTAATAAGGATAATGGGAAACTGTTATCAAATTATTGCATTGTCATCGGTCCTTGATACGTATGCAAAGTTTCAAATTAATCAGACTTCGGGAAATTGGTGAAAATTATGCTCAAAGATTCCGTTACGGACATACATACATAGTTAGTTACATACATACATAGTTAGTTACAACCCAAACTAATATAAAGCGTTTAATATAGAATTATATTCGTATTTTAATTGGAATGCTTTAATTTTTTTTTTTTTTAAATTATTCAAATTTGTTATTTTTTAAAGTTTTGTAATTTATTAAATAAACTCATGTTTACTAAAATTTTTTTGCAACATTTTTTATCGGTCAGAATTAATGTCCTGGGGGTCCTAATAAGGATAATGGGAAACTGTTATCAAATTATTGCATTGTCATCGGTCCTTGATACGTATGCAAAGTTTCAAATTAATCAGACTTCGGGAAATTGGTGAAAATTATGCTCAAAGATTCCGTTACGGACATACATACATAGTTATTATTATTAATTATAACTATGTATGTATGTCCGTAACGGAATCTTTGAGCATAATTTTCACCAATTTCCCGAAGTCTGATTAATTTGAAACTTTGCATACGTATCAAGGACCGATGACAATGCAATAATTTGATAACAGTTTCCCATTATCCTTATTAGGACCCCCAGGATTAAAAACTAATATAAAGCGTTTAATTATTAATCCTGGGGGTCCTAATAAGGATAATGGGAAACTGTTATCAAATTATTGCATTGTCATCGGTCCTTGATACGTATGCAAAGTTTCAAATTAATCAGACTTCGGGAAATTGGTGAAAATTATGCTCAAAGATTCCGTTACGGACATACATACATAGTTACAACCCAAACTAATTAATCCTGGGGGTCCTAATAAGGATAATGGGAAACTGTTATCAAATTATTGCATTGTCATCGGTCCTTGATACGTATGCAAAGTTTCAAATTAATCAGACTTCGGGAAATTGGTGAAAATTATGCTCAAAGATTCCGTTAGTACATACATACATAGTTACAACCCAAACTAATATAAAGCGTTTAAAAAGAGTAGGTACCTACTATATATTGGTACTTAAATTTAATTGGACTGATTTTCAGAATTGGCATTATTTTGACCGATACCGCGGAAAATAGCTATAGGTAACTTTTGTACTTCACTCAATTCCCGCTAGATGCCAGCGAATATTTGATTTTCAGACTTCAGGTATTCATATTGTATTAACGGTCGTCTGTTAGATATCTTAGACACAATCAGAAAATAAATTATTCTTTCAAAACCGGAATTTACGCGACAAAATCGCGCGAAACGAACATTAGCTGTCATTCGTGTTTTTACGTATAACCTCAAGCTGTTTGATTGGAATTTATCTGTGTTTTTATGTAATTAATAAGTAATTAATTAACTATTAATGTATTTAATAAGCGTATACTTACGACCGAGGTATGAAGAAAAATAGTATACACCACACTGGTCGAAAGTGTGATATCAATACATTGATGCCCGAGGCGAAGTGTAAGATATAAAACTTTCGGCCAGTGTGGTGTATACTATTTTTCTTCATACCTCGGTCGTAAGTACACTTATTAAATGCATTAATTAATTACTTATAAAAACACAGATAAATTCCACGCAAACAGCTTTGAGGTTATACGTAAAAACACGAATGACAGCTGTTCGCGACGATTAGCTTAAATGTAGTATGGTTGCCATAGAAACGATATCTAAACAACAGTTGATAGTCTATTTTTTCTTTACTGCCGCCCGAACGTACGTACTTCCCGCATCAGTGCGTGTACTCCCACCAATGCGTAAAAATTAGACTTTCTGCCTTACAATTCATGTAGAAAGTATGTACTTTCGATCGAGGTATAAAGAAAATCAATTAATTTAAATTTTAGCTTAATAAGTAATATACCGTGGATCGTAATAAATCACCACAAGCACTTCGAAGTTTAAGCAAGCCAACGATAAACAATTTTTTAGCTGATTTTAAATTGTTGTAATTTGTATTTTAAGCACTGTCACTCCTAATAAATTAAATAGCTGCGCGACGTTTGGTGAATAAACGTCCACTGCGCACGGTGAGCTTAATGAACGCCGATTTCTGGTGGCCAACTAAAAATAATTTGTACTTGCAAACTGGTCGGATGGGACCGGCGCACAAACAAATATATGACGCCTCGTGACTACACCGAAACCGCACCGAACAGTACGAAAAACAAAACGAGGTATTACGCAAGGTTAAAAAAAATGGAAACCGCCGTGCAATGCTTGGCAAATGTGTATATAAGCGGTGAACGTGCCAAATATACTATTGTCGGATAGAAAGGCGCACGCAGTACGCAGATCACACAGAGAAGCAACGAAGTGTATAGTATACGCGCGCGCACACACCAGAAAGAGCGGTGGCATAAGAGAGCGGCATGGTTTTACTGCCAAGGTGCGCCAATGTTTCACATAAAAAAACCGTCTTCTGGGGCAGTTAAGTATAAGGTGGCGTCGATTTTATGGACACGTAGAGTATGTGCTACGCAGCTACTGAATAGAAATATACACACAGTACGCAGTTCACACAGAGAAGCAACACGCGCGCGTACACAAGGTAGTCGAGAGCGGTGGCGTAGAGGAGGCATGACGGCATAAGAGAATGCACGTTTGGCATGGTTTTACTGCCGAGGCGCGCCAAAAGATGTTTCACATAAAAAACATTACCCTTCTCTGGGCTAGTGGGGTATAGAAAATGGCGTCGATTTGATGGACGCTACGTACGCGGTCCAGAAGAGAATCCAGTTTTTTTTTCTTAATTTAAAGAAAGAACTGATTACAAGTTTTGGGGAAAGAAACGTAAAGTTTAAGGTGCCTTTGAAGCACTTAAAATAGCCTAAAAAGAAGTTTTCAAGCACTCTATATTTAAACCTTTTCTGGAGGAAGTCCCCTCCGCTGCACATGGGATATTCATGTAGAACAGGGGCGGGCAAATCTTTTGATCGCCGGGCCACATAGCTGATGAAAATTTTACCGCGGGCCAAAAATTTGCAGAGCAAAAAAAAGTCCTCATATTCTATTTCCGCATTTAGAGAGCAAAAACAAAAGGTTCTCACATTCTGTTTCCGCATTTGCAGAGAGCAAAAAAAAAGTCCCCGCATTCTATTTCCGCATTTTACTATTTTTCTAAAATTTATAAAATGCTTCGCCGGCCGGACAAAATTGCGCTGCGGGCCGAATTCGGCCCGCGGGCCGCCATTTGCCCAGGCCCGATGTAGAACCATCAGTTAGCGCTACACGGCGAGCTGCACATAGTCCATAGCAACGTAAAATATAAAACCCTTACAGCTTTCCAAATAAGTACTTGTTTTAAATTTCTTACCCTTTTCCAAAAAACAAATCAAGACCAACTGAGGAAAAATTAGGGTCCGATCACTAATGTCTGTCATCATCAGAGTCAGACAAAGAGAATATCAAGTCTGATACGGCTCTAATGCAGTCATGGTCTGAGTCGACTATCCGGAGGTGTGAAACAGGAAACTGGCATATTTAGAGCCACTTCTATCTAATTATAATATGCTATAATGTAAACATCCCGCTATTCGCCTCAGTTATTAGCTCTTCATTAAACAACGGAATGTATTAAACAAAAATAATAGAGTGATGTCAAGATTGTGATCCCATAATTTATTCTGCATTATTTATATAAAATTACGTAACTTGTACAAAATGAAACGAGATTTATAGTACTAACAGACGGTCGAACTTGGTTCGAAGCGGACAGCGGATCTGGTCCGCTCCGTACCAAATCTGTTCGTCTGTACAGTAGTCTGCGTGTCCGCCCGGTTCGATGGGAACAGATTCGGTCGTCTGTTGCAAGATCCGCCGTACCATGTCCGTTGTCGGACCGGACCAAGTTCGACCGTGTGTTAACACTATTACATTCGTTATGTATTTATCTGTGCAGAAAATAATTATTTTTATGTGAAACATCTGACGGTGCATTTGGTTGGGACTCTGGGAGTTAAACCGTGCAATTAACGCGACACTTTTATGGAACGACGTTTTTTGGGAAGACGTTACGTTTGTGTGCGTTGAAGACGACTTCTAGATAACAGGTTTGTAGGAGTAAAGTGGGGTTGAAGAATTCCATATCGGGTTGCAGAGCCATAACTAGGAAATTACAAAAAATATCCATTTACACTTTTCATCAAAAGGTTATAAAAATGTCGACGAGTCAAATAAGAATTTAACTAAGATTTTGGGTTTAAGTTTTAAAAAGTTTATGGCTTCTTACAAGTTTATAACCAGCTTAACAGATTCTATGTTATATATAAAAAGTTCGATAAGAATTGTCGGGTTTTCCCAATTTCTTTGTAAGTCGGGTATTGTGTGCTTCTAGCAAAGAACTCAACCAAACAAATTGACCAATTTATTTTTACAACCCTATATTAAAAGTCAAAATATGGTTACCGGAAAAACCATAAACTTTTAGAAAAATTAACGATACATTTTTTCTTTTACCTACTTAATTTCCGAATCTATTTACCGTACTCAAATTCAACATGCGATAGTAGGTTCCTACATTTAATAAGGAAAAAGATTTTTTTTCGACTTTTACGACAATAATTTCAGTACATTTCTTAATCAAAACGGTTGGGTTCGAAAGTATATACGGGTATCGTTTATGAGACACTCCCCATGACTCGTACCTTGCAAACAGTTCCTGAGCTCTACTGAGAGCTGGTGAAAGTTTCAATTGCATTTTCAATTTTCACTTTATTATTAATAATATTATTTTTGTATTTTTCTATTCAGAGTAGACTCTATAAAAAAAAATATATGCGAAATAATGTGATTATTTGTAAAATTCAACTTGGTTACTTATATAGAACAGCCATTGGCTGGACTTCGCCAAAATAAAGATTTATTCAATTCTTCATTTTTAAGACTCCAACAGCTAGGATTACTTGGGCCATAGCACCAATTCATTATTAAAAAAAAAAAATAATCAACTGAAGTTCCAATTGATATACCTATATATTTCATCAGTTCTCGGTAGAACCTGATAGCTGAGAGTAAGAAGCTATTAAAAATATAAATTGGTACTGAGTTCAGATAACCCTAGCAGTTAACGGTCTTAAGATTGCATCAGTATAAATTTTGACACATTTATTCTGTTTTAATTCCTTACAGTTGCATATTTCTCAAAATTTACCCACACCGTGGTATGTATAGACATTTCATTGTAACATAATTTCAGAATAATACATATATGGATAAAATGCAATAACAATGCGATTCTATACTAGACAGAAGTATATATCTGAACCTATAATACCCAGTATCTCCGATATTATTAAATTATATTATTCCAAACACAAGCAAGGAGCTGTGACTGTTGCAGTTGGAATATAATAGACGCTTTACAGAGGGTGAAAGCCAATTGTACCCTCTAAAGTATTTGTACAGAGATTTGTTAGGATGTGTCTACGCACTACCCCTATATATGTACATACATACGTATGTAATGCACCTAATATAAGGGTTGCTAAATGCGTGACTTAACTGCCACTGCATCTGCCACACAACAAACAGACGCTCTAAACAGTGTCATCATGGAACACAGAATGTCTCTTTTATATAATTTGATTAAAATTCAAAGAGACTTTGAATTCAACGCATCAACATCAATATTTTCGCAGTGCCAAAACCCCATCGACAACATATAGTGTTATTTGCTGATACAGGCACTGTTTTATTACATTAACTTAAATTTGTTTTTAAATAAAATAAAAAATTTAACCACTTAGTACACTCCTTTTCTTAATTTCAATAATATTGTCAATCCAACATCTGAACCCGTCAGTATGAAAATCCGTATCCGCAAACTAGTGTTTTCATAAAATTTGTAAGTCCGATAATTTTGGGTCGCATTTTTGAAAAGATTCTGAATTTTTTTTGTATATTTTTGGTGTCAAAAACATTTTTCAACCCTTAAAAACCACTCTGTTGGTCTGACTCCTAGGTGCAGTCATTCAACCGACGCCAATATAGTGTATATGTGTCATATACTGTCATATTATGGCAAATACACTAATAACCCAGCGTAGTATACTGACAGGTTCTTGCCGAAGTTATTGGCAATTTTCCTAAAGTCTATTCAAGTGGAAATCCTTGAATCTCGTTGAATTAGGTTCGATTATTGTATAGAATACAGACGGAATCATCGTTATTTGATCAATAAATACGTGATTTCGACGCCACCATACCTATACCAAAATGAGTTTGGAATGATTACGATTTACATCGTAATCATTCCAAAGCCATTGCACTATTCAGTAGAACTACTGAATAGTGCAATGGCTTAGCGATGCTGATTCTCTTCGAACTTCCAACATATTGATCCAAACAGAGCTCCTCGCGCCCTAGATACAGATATGCAATTGATGAGCAAACAGTCGTCTGATTATACTGACAATTTGTTTTTATTCGGATCTTCGATAACGTCAAAGAAGAACGTTATTGAAGAAAGAAATACCTAACACAAATTATACAGAAAGCAAACAAATATATAAATAATGGGTTTCAACACATTTTACCATCAATTAAATCATTAAACAAGTTGCCAGACATATTTTCAACAAACGAAGTCAAATGCTTTCTTCAAAAATGTTAAAACAGTTAAACATGAGAGACGACTGAATTGTTTGAATATTCCAACTCAAATTGAGCCAAAACACATTCTCTTAAATTTGGCAGGAATCTCTAATATCCTACGTAATTGTCGCAAGTATTAAAAAAACACTTTTAACCTTTCAACATCGCCCAAAAAAACGTATTTTTAAAATAACCTCTGTATAGCTTATACAGATTAGGTAAAATAAATTGTCACATTTAAAAGCGTTTTTAGTGTATTTGCCATAAGGCACTTACACTATTGGCGTCGGTCGGATGGCGGGACCTAGGGGTCGGACCAAAATTTCTCGACGTTTCATAGCCTCCTAAGAAGTTTGGCACCATTTTTGGAAATGTTTATATATATATATATGTACGGGCTATAACTTTCGAAGGAGTTAATTGATTTTAATGAAATTTGGACCACATGTTGAAATCCATCACCGCACGAAGCCTATTTAAAATGGGCCCAATCGGGCCATGTTAAGGGTGGTATTTAGGGGTTGAAAACAGTTTTCGGGCCCAAAAATACCGAAAAATTTCTCCGAATCGTTTCAAAATTGAAATTTAACCCTTTAGTAATTATTAAAATGTGCTGCTAAAATTTTAATAAAATCGGCCCGACAGGACCGGACTTACAAATTATATGAAAACGCAAGTTTACTGATATGGATGTACATACTGAAGGGTGTATATAATTTGGTACAGATGTTGAAGTGATATTAATATTGAAATTAAGTAAAAAAATGTTGTTTTAAGGGGTATATTAAGGGGTATTTTTTTTATTTTGCCTTAAAACAAAGCTAAGTTCATATAATAGAGCCACACTGCCTATAAAAGCAAATACACTATATTGTCGGCAAGGTTTCGCACTGCGACCCGAGTTTTTGTTTTTAAAATAGTATTCAAGAAAAAAAAACAAAAAACACTTAGATATATTATCAAAAATTTGTTCCCAGATATGTTTTGTCTGAGCATCAGGATTCTTTTACTGGTTTCGAAATTTGTTTTTAATCCCCTATAATTGTTTTGAAGGTGAATATCGCGTGTCGGTACAAAAAACACTTATATCCGTACCGGTCTCGTCTCCGAAATAAAAGAGGGTCGTGACTATATACGGAACGGTTATAGTAAAGATTATGAATGTCGAATAGGAAGACATCGGAGATCAGATGAAATACTAGACATTTCTGGAAACCGCAACACTCCGTATTCAAATAATACATAAAAAAAGTTCTGTAAACAATCATATGCTTAGAAAAACAAACGCATCTCGATGCGGATGAGCAATAAAAACAAAACATATGCATGTGTGTAAACGAAAAACATTTTAAAATATTTGTTGGCATCATTCACACACTGCATGCCAGCCGCACCAAGGCGGAGAGGACTGTTGATTTTCCTCTGTTTTATTTCGTTGTCCAATAACTGTCACTCGACATGTTACAGACTTCAGAGCCGAGATATTTGTTTATGTTAGACTTTATGTGTTGGCAGCAATGCTTAGTATAGTCATTACAGCTACCTCTTTATTATTATACAAGAAATTAAAAAAAAAAAAAATTTGAAGTGAAAACTTCTTTAGGGGCGTTGTACACTTTTTTTGTAATGGGTAAAAAATGTTAAACTCGCGTCAGATCGAAAATTCGTAAGACGAAAACTTTTGTACCCTTTTTTTGTAATGGGTAAAAAATGTTAAACTTGCGTCAGGACACGTGACCTGATCGAAAATTCGTAAGACGTTAATATTCAAGTTTTCACTTCTGCCGGCACTCCCGGAGTGCAACCCGTCTCTTTTTTATTCATGCACTGCAGACTTATATCATTTGCTAGTCAACAATTCAAATTTTAATGATAAAAAATCTTTTAAGGTATAAAAATTATGTTCAAAAACTTGAGAAGTATATGAAACAAGAAAATATTCTCGTCTAAGGATAGCAATTGCCGTATGCCACCTCATATGGTCATATGACGCCCTCTAGATGTATAGCGTGATGCACTTTACCCTAAAGCTTATATGATCGCTTACTATTGTTAAAATATATTGTGTTGTTAAGGTAGGTGGCATACGATCACGGTAATCCTCAGATGAGAATATTTTCTTGTTTCATACTTTTCAGTAGTCGGGCTTTAGTTTTTGAACTTAATTTTTATTTAAATTATTATGGGGTTAAAGCAGAAGAATTTTTTTTTAATCGTATGTATGAAGCTCTGCAATATTATCACCTTATGAAAAAATACAATTCCTTACAACACAAATGAGAAATTTTATACAAACTAAAAAATCAATTTTTTACCGCTTGTATAAAGGCGACACAATGATATAAAAGTCACATTTGACTTGAGCCTGTGGGAGAGGTGCTAGTCGAGGGTAAAAGCGCGTGAGTGGGAGAGAGAAAGGTTCATAAAGAACCTACTAAACTAGAACATGTGTATTGTGTAAACAATGTGTCATGTCCTATTCATAGAAGCATAAACTTACATTGACCTATATTATACAAAATGTCCCAATTATAAAATCCACAAATTGACAAATCTAAAGAAATATATACATAATATATCAATACAGTGTATTATTTGTAGGATTCAAATATAAATATATATATTAATGATGCTTTCATATATTAATGGCAACTGGCCAAAGAATACGAAGTGTTTCATACAAAAGTAATTCCAAACAAACAGCTACTCAATCTTTATCACTAAAAAGTTGATTAATCAATAAGAAAATAGATAAACAATTTTCGTTTTGAAGAAACAATTTTGAGTTATAAGGCCCGGTACGGAAGTATGAGTACCTATAGTAAAATCAATCGGTGAGGCGTTACGCTCCACCGCTTCAAGTGTAGCGTTACGCTCGTCCGCTTCAAAAGAGACAAACACATATCTGTAGGATTTAACGTGCGAAAGAATGAGATGGAATAGTCAAATTTACTGAGAGCTGGTGAAGTATCAGGTGCGCATTTTAGTTAGTAAACTATATTAATTGAAAATAAATATATAATTGAAAGTATGAATTGGCTCTATAGGTCAGTTAAGAAAAATAACAAACGAAGCCGCCAAATGCAACTTGTTTTCCTTAATAAAATCAACTAGTATTTATAATCAAAATTATTAACATGAGTTTCAATAATTCGATGAATTAAAGAAAACATAATACTAATATCGCATTGTATTTGAAAACACTTGAATGTTTGCAGATCCATTGATATACGAAAGTATATTATGTTTTATTACAATATACTATAAATGCTTGTATTTTTAATCGAGTGAAGTACCTGAATAATCAATTGTGGAATTAATGATAAAACAAGCACAATTATCGCTTTTATCAGAAGAATATAAAAATAAATTCAACCCTGCATGGTCTACAGCAGGAGTCGGCAACCTGCGGCTCTTTTGATGTAAAGTTGCGGCTCTCCAGTTCCATACGCAAAAAATAATTATTCTATTATATTATAAACCCTTAAAAATCGTCCAATCGATCTATGATTGAGTACCATGTCTATATCTCTCAGCCGTTTCCACTCGCGTCTCACCCGCACCACCCCTGTCGCGACCTATATATAAGCAAATACTATAATACTGAAACGAAAATGTTTACTGGCTCTTTAAAAACTGGGAAATCTTGTAAATTGTAACTTTTGGCTCTTTTGTCTCAAAAGGTTGCCGATCCCTGGTCTACAGATAACATACTCGCAATTATATTATGTATAGACTCGAGTCTGTACTATGGAAATGTTTTTAACATTTGTAAAAGAAACGAAATGCCAGTATTTCCTGTATTTAAAAAAATGGGGAATATTTTTGCACTACTCCCTATAAAATAGCTGATTTACATGCAAGTAAAGTGATTCATTACGCACTGGCGCAGTAAAGTAAAAAAAAACTATTCGCGCTATACCAATTCCATAGTAATTAATTACTGTTTGAATTCACTACGTTACGACACTAGGTATAAAATCTACTATTTTCTTTTGCTAATTCAAATCAAAATTGCGTTTCTAAGATAACGATATATAAACATTGCTTATTTGAAACGGAATATCCTGCATATTTTAAATAGGGCACTAAAACACCTTGATGTATGTAATTTATATTAATTTTTTGTTTTACAGTTGCAAATTGTGCTTATCTTTTTTATCAGAATATTATTTTTTTTTTGTTATACATAAAATATACAGGTGTTTTATTTGAAATAACAAGTTTTACATCCCTATATTATTATAGGAAGGTACATGTTTATATATTTTGGAAACACAACGTTCAATTGTTTAAACATTTTCAGCATTGTAACCAACCCCCAAAAAAAAAAAAAACAAACAGAAATTTGTTTACTCAAATTAGCATTGTTTTGCATCATTAGTTACCATAGAGATAAGGAACTGTTCTCTCCCTTAATTGCAAACACTTTCACAGCTCTCTGGCGTACTCTATTGCAATATCGCTATGGTTCTTTCACCAATATAAAAACAAAAAATGAAATTGCAAAATAAGCACCCTGTGTGAATATAAATTATTGTACAATATTCACAATGCGATGAGTGGGAAAGCCGTGGGGCTTAGTATAAAGATAATGCAATGATTGTGTGGGTATTAATATTTTGTTGGTATATAATATTAGATAACTCTCAAGTAGGCTGTTACTTATAAAAACTGACATGAGTTTTGTTTGATCGTTATCTTGTCATTTTCAAACAGAACAAAACATTGCAATTAACTTTGAATACAACAGGCCAACAAAAATTTGTGTCGTGTCTGCGATGCTTTGTAATCTTATCTTTCCGAACTGAAAGTCGAATATTTTTTCTTAGATTTTATCTTTATGCTAACGTAACGAATGACACTAAAATGTTCTGAGTAATATTTAATTGGATCGTTTCGCTATGATTTATTTTTTGCAAATATTTTTGACGTGATAACGTCTAAAATTGATGAATCACCAATCTTATAAATTGATAAAACACCGGCTGCATGTTCGAAAAAGTGTAACGCGTAACGTTCCTAACGTTCCGCCTGACCCTGTGCGTGCTTTTTGCTAATTTCTCGGTCAATTTAAATCAGATCGGTTTGAAACCAGTCTTAAACGAAAGAGGAGAACATTTTACATAGATTTCGTATAACAGAATTTGCCTAAACAGTTTTTTTATACAAATTTATATAGAAAAATAGCTGTATAAATGCAACATGAAAACGGCTGAATTTCTAATGTTTAATTCAATTTTTTGACATTAGTATTCTGTGAAATGCAAAGCCTTCTAAGTTAACTATTGGAATAACTAATTATTATTAGAGCATAATACTTTGTAAGTTGCAAACGTCACTTTTGACATTTCTTATCATTCCGACACCAAGGATAAGCGGATTGAAACCAAATTTTGGGAGGTTTAGGTTATGTATTACGGAATACGTTATCACGTAAAACTATCGTCCGTAAACCGACTTTACAGACAACCAATTTTTTTTACAAAAAAAAATGAAGTTACGTTTTTTTAAAATAAAAATCAACATTTCTTGTGCAATTAACACTATCACGCAAATTATTCTTAAATATTGTTTTTATTTTTTGTCAACAATTTTTTGTAAACAAAGTACAGTACGTTTCGAAAATAATTGTCAGTGATTCACACACATGGTGTGAAAACACAAACCGCCATGTTTACCTACTGTGATTGTCATACTTGTAGTAGGTACCTATACAAATAAATCTCGGTATCGTTTACACTCGGTTCAATTATAGTGTTCACTCACGTGTCTGTGTCGTGCGTTTACTACAAGTCTGACGTCACACTTCAAACCAGCATGGCGGGCAGCGTTTTTTGATGTCAATTAATTGAAATTTAAAATTGATATAATAAATCAATCTTGTGTTTTTGAGAATACAAATCAATAATTTCTTATTTATTATTTGATAAATGATCGTATTCTCATCATTTATTTTTTATAATGTAAAATACTCTAATATAGTGTAGAGTACACTTATAAAGTTCTTGCCTAAACATTTCAAATAAAAAACAGGGTTGTCACCTTTCTCTTAAATAATGTATGCAAAAATTATTTTCCTACTCGGTCGACTTTATATTTTACGATGAGTATTATTTATGGACTTGTATAATTTTTTGGAACGGACCATAACAGCACAAAGGAAAGAAGGCAAGCGAAAGCAGATTATTGTCCCCATGAGATCAACTTTCAAAGGAGGAGCAGGATACCTTTTAATAAGTAGGTACCTCGACACTGCTCTATACCTGCTTGCCATCCAAAATGCCAACAGAATGTTTTCTAAGAATTTTAAGAGACGATTTTATGATAATAATTTACCTAACTTTGTATCGCAATGTTGCCAAATTAAACCAGCATCTATGTTTAGTAAGTTTATTTATTAAATTTATCAATCACCAAATTATATCACATTTTTTTAATAGTCTGCAATTACAAATATAATGGCCTTTACTTTAATTTGTTAACAATACCCACAGCAAAGTATGAAATATGGTTCTTTGACAATTTTGAATTATTATGATCAAGCAACTTTTCGTTTTACTAGCTGTCTAGTTAAAAAATAAAATTATTGTGCAGTTAATTATTAATTAATATATATATATAGGTATAAGTAAATAAAAATATTAGAACGTTAAAAACACATTTAGTTTTGAGTGTTATTTTTTTAGAAGCATATATAAATATATTATAGGTAATTTATGCAGATTATTCGATACTACAATGAAAATGTATTTCTAAAAAATACACAATATTAACAGGCAAAGTTTACTGAGTGTTAAAGCTACACGCAAAAATAAAACAACGGTAGTGTTTTAACTGAGTCCTCTATATTGCACGCCCCCATGTCCTATAGGCTCAAACTTAAGATTGGATCATTTAAAAAAAAATAATCAATTGAAAATATGAATCAGTGCTATACCCAAATAACCTTAGCTGTTTCTAATTATTCCAGTCTGGCACCCAATTATTTACACATATTTTTAATTTTATTATTTGCAATTATAAATAAAATGAAAATACAACTGATAACTTTCCCCAGTCTCTGATTTAGGGCATGTCAAGTGCGTGTTTATAATAACCATGGAAATGCTATATAAACACTGGCATCGCTACGACACAAGAATAAATAAAAACCAGAAGCATAATTCCGAGGCGGTGTCTTTGCTGTGCCTACCGATGGATTCTTGACCTTGGTTCCAAGTAAACGAAAAAAAAAGAAATTTTATTGTTCTCCCAGAGGCGTACTTATTTTATATATTTACGGTTTTAAAAAATCTGTTTTACTATCACATCAAGCATTATATTTAAATGAAATAAAATAAGTACCTATAGATAAAGTAACTACATAAAATGTTTTATTAAACCAGACGCGTAAGAAACAATTCGCTGTAAACCTTTTAACAATCGAGATGGTACAGCACCGGCCATTTCAGGATAGAATCTCAGGTGAACCGAGTACAAAGGATGAGTAAAGCTGTTAATAGAAGGTTATACTTCTGGTTATTTATTTAGTCTTGTGGATACGTCCTCGGCTATTCTCAAACCCATTAATGTCGTTGGTGAAATATATAAGGTTTGTTCCAAGCAGCCGCGAACGGTAACAGAACCGTACACAGCCTTGTTACTGCGCAAGACTGTCTTGCGCAGTGACAAGACTGTGTACGGTTCTGTTATCGCTCGCGGCTGCTTGGAACAAACCTATACCTATTATAGTACCTGTGTAGGCAGAAAAAACGGATCAGAATGCGCCATGATAATATGATCCAATGTGTGAGTGAGAAATAATTAGCAAAACTTCAAGCTACCAAACATTACGATAACGACCTGCATAAATAAATATATATTAATACTAATCTATATATATACTAATATATAAAGTTGAAGAGCTTGTTTGTTTGAACGCGCTAATCTCAGGAGCTACTGGTTCGAACTGAATTTTTTTTTATTGGATAGTCCATTTATCGATGAAGGTTATATAGGCTATATAATATCACGCTACGATCAATAGGAGCGGAGCATCAATGAAAAATGTTGCAAAATGTAACTCAAAATTTGTCCGTTCGATAAAAACTTTTCAACGGTAACTCCGATCATTATGAAATTTGGACACAACATTTATCTCGGTAAACTAAGATGAACGTGCGTACTCATGATCCTCCCCCTCATTCGTTCTTTTACACCCGGGTGAAACCAGGACGGGACCACTAATGATATGTAGTCATTCTTATCAAACCATTTTGTTCCAATATTCCCTATGTGCACCATACAGGTTAACATACTGTATGGCAGGGGCGGGCAAATCTTTTGATCGGCGGGCCACATAGCTGATGAAAATTCGACCGCGGGCCATATAGCTGATGAAAATTTGATCGCGCGTCAAAAATTTGCCGAGCAAAAAAAAATGTCCTCACTATTTCCGCATTTGGAGACCAAAAAAAAAAAGATTTTCGTCTGTTCTGGCGCCCTTGCTATTTCTTTACTATTTTTCTAAAATGCTTCGCGGACCGGACAAAATTGTGCTGCGGGCCGAATCCGGCCCGCGGGCCGCCATTTGGCCAGGCCTGCTGTATAGTGTATATATACGCCGCCACTGGAAAGCGGCTACATAGAGCACAGCAATTAGCAAAATGTGTAATACACACATACACAGGTGGTACGTACACATATATAGAGAGGTGTTTTATACATAAACTGATTTTACTGATTTACTGTTACACGGATCCACGACGAGGTGAGTGTCCGCCCACAACAACGCGTTTCAAAGGATGGACAATGTTTTGTTGAAAACATTGTGTATTGTACCCACATGCCTATATACCAATTATGTATTACCCGCAGTGACGTTTCATGTTAATGACGTCATTACATTAAAATCGAGACTTTCAAAATTTATGTAGGCACGTACGGGGGAAAAACGGAAACGTAACTCGCTTCCAAAAACGCGAGCATATACAATTTTGCATTATTGCAAAACGTGTTACAATTTGAAGATTGTTGGATTATTAAATTTTTATTCGAGATATAAAACAATAAACTCATTTCGTATAGATACGTATAATAAGTCGTGTTCACATAATGACTCAGTTAATGTTTTTAGGTTATGTGATGTGCACATCGTGCACTCTCTTAATATCCTACATAAAAATGTAGTAGGTAGGTATATATTATTGCTTTTTGTTTCGTTTTTAACGCGATGTTTGTGTGTGTGTTTTGTGAGTGTGGTGTGTCGAACTCGAGAACAGTTGAATAACGATGAAACGAACTTACCGGATGGCGAGCGGCTGCCACAGCAGCTGCAGCGGCCGCGTTCATTCCTGCACTTGGGTACATCTTATGTCAGCACATGGTAGTCGACCAGACCTCGGTGTGTATTTCGGCTGCCGGTGTACCGACCCACACGTCACTTTAAGATTCTATGTGTTGTGTTGTCATAAAATAATACAAACACACGTCGATTATACAATTAAACAGAACACACGTCGTTGTATACGTCACAAAACACTACTAAACACTACACAGCCATCGAAATATTAACAAGCCACTCAAATAATTATCATTTAAAACAAAACACTCTTGCCACTTACACTTATAAAACACTTAAACACGGCACAAAACAAATGCGGGTCGAGAAAAGACCGTCGGATATAACATGCATCGACTTAAATATTATAATCTATAAAAAAACTAAAAAAAAAACAATAATCCAATTGCGAGTTATGTTTTTACATTAATATTACAAAATATTAACTCATTTCATCGATGTTATATAAAAGATGGTATCCAAATAATAATGTTGTACACAATTTTTCACTTTATACCGACACTGTTTACTTTCCAATTGAATTAATTATAATCCAGTGTACGTGTGGTATCCATTAAATTTATTAATCTTTAGCACAATAGCGATATATACAGATCTCGAAGAAAACAAGCGCGAAAACTAAAACTCGACACAAAATGCCCCTCCACGACAAACTCATACAACTGACTGACTGGTGTCGTTCCAACAACGCTTTACCGCTTGTGTACATTCCCCTCTCCCCTCTAGCGCCGATGTGTTCATACCGCACCTTCGCCCCGCACCGAAGCTTGTAGCGTGCTCTCACTTGCTCGCACTGTATCGTATGTACTGCTATATAGTATTGCACTCTCGTCTCCCGCTTTGCCTAACCGCTAACACACACCCCACACTACCTTACAAAAAGCCTACAACCCCTAAAAATACCGGCAGCGCGGTGTGTATAGCACTCTAGTGACTGTACAGTTTATATCAAAAGTAGAGAAAAATATATTTTTTTATTTTTCTAATTTTTTTCTTTTTGGACGTTATAGATTTTTTTAAATAGGTAGGTACACCTACTGTTTGCTATATGTAATTTTAATGGAAATCCATCTTCTAATTATATTTACTATTAATTCTATACTCTATAGTGACCCTGAATAAGCTTTTGTTAATTAGTTAGCAAGTAATTCGTCTCATTCCATTGAGTCCTTTGCGAATTTGATCTGGTTTGTGCCCACAAGTATCTAATAATTCCAAATTATTAGTCGTAAGCTGTGGTATATTAATTATGCATACTTGTAAAACGGTACGAGAATTTAGTAAAGTTTGTAGGTCATATTTGAATTGACAAATCTACATAATATGTGCTTAAATGAATAAAATGTAATTAGTGTCGGTTTAATTAGTATGTGAACACTACAACCTACAGTCAAGCATAGCCTATCGGTTCACAAATGAACTAGGTAGGAATGTGTACGAAGAAAACCTACATACTTATTGTTAGTTATAACGGCTAGTGCCTTTACTCAAATAAATACATAATGTATGTCCAATAACAATGCATTTTATGTCTATTGTTTTGTTAAACAAACAAACGCACATAAGCATTATATTTTCAGAAAAAGGTAATTAATGGCAAAATACGTAAGTTCTGCCTTTAATAGACGTTTGTTGCAATATACTTTTCGATATGTCTGTACTAACACCCCTGAAATGATCCGTACATGTTGGCAACAAAAAAATGTAAAAAAATAAAAAACAAAAAACTACCCTCAAAATGGCTGCCTGGCAGAAAGCATCTCATTTTAGTAGAGTAGGTAAGGGAAACGAGCAGGCAGGCAGGCAGGGGTAGTGGAGAAAGAGATAGATCTTTCGGTCGGTATGTCGGTTTTGTACGTCCGTCCTTGTTCAACCCGCGTGATTTCAACTTCACAGCAAAGCCCCTTTCACCCTTACATATAAATATGGCGCCCTGATTGCCAGTATTCCTATAAGTTCTCTCTACTGCTGCTATATTCCTGTATACACATCAGTCAACGTGGACTAAATTCAGTTATAACATTTCTCCAATTGAAATGCTCAAATGCCTCTCTTAACCAATCTACTGGCGAGAATCGTCGGGAACGCCTGTATTAAACGAACGAGCTACTTTTGTGAGCGTTTAACCAATAACAAACGAGTATCGACCAATAGTGAGTGAATCTTTTATGCCGGTTGCGTGGCAACGAGTGTCTGACAGCTAGATGTTGAGTCCACGTTGACTCTCATACCGTTTATGCTTGTATGTTGTAGTTGTAGATTCGAGGTGCTAGTGTACACCGCTGTGTAACGATGGGAAACAAGGTTCTTTTTGTTAACGAATCGAATCTTTCCACGTTTCTCAATTTAAGAAAATACCATCGAAGTATAATATAAAATAAAATATTATAGAATAATATTAATACTAACTATTTATGTTTAAAAAAAAATAATCTCCATCAGAATTTCAGAAAACCTGGGTAAAACTGGAAGGTGGATATGAATTTTGAATAAATACCTATTCAACCCTGAATAATTGCGTTTTCCCCTTACTTCGCACTTAGTTCGAATTTTCAATTAACGTTTCGCTTTTATCGATCCTTGTTAGATATTTTGAAAAACAGGCTATTCCAGAGAGACTCAGTTTTCCATTGACACTAATGACATCAGATGTTGAGCATCTACCTATATAAATCTACAATCAATCAATTTAATATAGATTTTTAACAAATGAAAAAAATCTTTTTTACGTATTGCCAACTTGAGTGAAAGCTTATAATAAATAAATAGATTAGGTAGGTATTATGTTAGTAAAATTGAAATCTTTAGTTTGACATCAAATATTATGGCCTTCAGCGAAAAATCGACATTCTGTAAGTCTGTCAATCTCAAACTCTTGAAGTTTTTTTGTAGCTTCTAAAAGAGATTTTTGAAGTGAAAACTTCTTTAGCGGCGTTGTACACTTTTTTTGTAATGGGTAAAAAATGTTAAACTCGCGTCAGGAAAAGTAAGAACTGGATGAGACTCTCTAAGTGATAGTAATTGCCAGATACTTTTTATACTTACAACGTTAGACATCTAGCGTTGAAATATCGTACATAAAAATGCAATCTATGATACAAACCATTTTATTTTTTATACAACGTTAGACATCTAGCGTTGAAATATCGTACATAAAAATGCAATCTATGATACAAACCATTTTATTTACAAGTGCTGCCAATAAATAAACAATGCTTCTACATGCAAAAAAATTATAGACGTTAATATTCAAGTTTTCACTTCTGCCGGCACTCCCGGAGTGCAACCCGTCTTTTTTTATTAACTTTACAATTTGCTTTTTCCCTTTCGATAATTTAAATGCGCAAACAGTCGAGGAAGAGAGTTATGTTATTTTTCTTGTAGACTTGTTCTGTCTGTACTCTGTTGGTAGGTATATTATCTACTTACGTCCTGAATTTTAAATGACCACCACAATGATCTCAAGTTTGATAATCTCTTATCACAGTATCTATTTAAAAAACAAAACAAAACGAAAGCCTCAATGCCAAAGCCATCTACATTAAGAAAATATTTAAAAACTCGCTTATAGGAATACCAACAGCAAAAAACAATAATTATTTTTTTTTTGTTTTAAGATCGGTTCTATACCTACCTACACATGTAAAAAAATGTTGACAGAACTTTTTTTACTGCATTGTTTAATTTACAACACAGAAATGTTAACTTTGAACGATTTACATTAATGAACGATACTTATATAAATATTGGTTCTATACTTACGTATTATAAAAGGCAGGCAAGCAAGCAAAAATGAGTTGGGGTTTCGAAAAAAATATATACATATACCTATACAGGGAGTTCACGCAAGGCTAACAGGCAAGTTTATATTGAAAACGCGAGAACGTTTACGAAAAAATGTGTCAGACATAGGCTGTTAGGTTCGATCTATTCTATATAAGGTACAACTTAAAAATATTTTCATTTATAACCTAAGTTGTCTCATTCTAAGGCGACAGCCTAATTTTATTTGCTATGGAATTTTGCAACTTTAATTGTCTAATAGAGACATTCCGCTACTTTTTCTCAATATTCGGTATTCGGCCGAATGTTGCGTACCTACTATTCGGCCGAATACCGAAAATCAAATCACATATTACTCAAAAATAGGCAATTTTAAATGATACCTACCATTTTGTAAAGCTTTTGGTGAACAAACAGGGATATTTTTGACGTGATAACGTCTTATAAATTGATGAATCACCAATCTTATAAATTGATAAAACACCGGCTGCATGCACGAAAAAGTGTAACGTTCCTAGCGTTCCTAACGTTCCGCCTGACCCTGTGCGTGCTTTTCTCGAAAACGGCCCTAACGATTTGGATGAAATTTACTGAAAAGGGATTTTGGGGGGCAAAAAATCGTTTTAGCTAGGTCTCATCTCTCGAAAAAATCGTTTTCATACAAATTTTATCATTATAAAAATCAATTTTTTGACGTATGAAAATACTTAAATATTGTAAGTAGGTTTTGGAATTTTATATAAACAGTGAAACAATTGTTTTCAAAATATTATGACAATTAATCTTTGAAACTTAAAATAAATACGAAAGAAAGAAAGTTAAAAAAAACAATTATATTATAGGTGGTAAGTAATTTTAATAAATAAAATTAACCTAAATTTGAAGCAAAAGATGCAATATCATAGATTCGAATTATTATAATTATTATATAAATTTAGGTTATGTATTACGGAATACGTTATCACGTAAAACTATCGTCCGTAAACCGACTTTACAGACAACCAATTTTTTTAGTAACACGATTTGATGTAACAATGAACAAATAACTAGTGTGATACAATCTATTCGCAATTGAAACGAATACGCCCGCCGCTCCGCGTTTTTACCGCACGCACCGTAATGAAACAGGTCGTAACCTGTAAGTTGTACACATATTTTGCCGAAGATTCGATCGGCGAATATTCGGCGCTTCGGCCGAGATCGTGGTCGAAAAATTCAGTATTCGGCAAAATGACTATTCGTGCGGCATCACTAGTTCTTATGAACTTGTCTCTTATAGCCTTGCGATGAATACCCCTGTATATTATATGAGATTACATGGAGTGGAGAGTTGCGGGAAGCTGGGGAAGACAGAGGGGTGACGTGTTTCCATGACATGCAGGAGACCATCAGAAATATACAAAAGTTATGCCCCATTGCACAGCCTACTAGTTATTATACGAAGACCGATTCTTGCCAGTAAAGCTGCACTCACACTATTTGCAACGTGCACAGAGCCTTGCGGCGTGTTTTTTAATGAACTCGTATAGGTACGACTACATAGTAAAATGTCTGTATATTATATTGTTTATCTGTATCAAACAAAACTAATTATGGAAACAACACAATTCTGTTAACTATAGGGGTGGAGGGGGCTAACATTCAAAACGCTTGTAGTGCTAAAACTAACTGTTGCATTAATCTAGAGTATCTACATTGTCTAGACAGATAGTTCCACTATACTAAAATATCATGCCCAAAAATTCCTAAAAATATTTGTTCTTATAAGTATGTTCAGCAATTATTCTTTTTCTTATAAACAAAGGTGCATTGTTACCTCTGAGTGTGGGGCAAGTTTTAATAGGATTTAATTTCCTAAGATAATTCAGGTTTTCTATTGCCGCTATAACAACAAATAAAGAAAAATCATTTTTTTATACACAAAACATTCTATACCTACTATACATACACAAACCGCAACAACGTGCTACGCACGTACATAGTAACAGTTCTATAGCAGTATATTCGAAATATTAAAATACAATTATAAGAACTCTCGCATACAGCACGGTACGACAACTCGGCTATCAGATATATAGCCACGGTATACAGCGTATACATGAAAGTTCAGGTAGTCCATCTAAACTCATTGCAAATTATTATACCTACACTTAAACTGACCGCAATCTATGTTGATGTATGGGGACAATAGTTCTCCAACGGCAAAGGGGGAAAAATCTCCGAGACTCAATTCTCGTGATGGATGGACTATTTACATACCTACAGGCTACAATTTTTGTACGGAACCCTCGGTGCCCGAATCCGACTCGCACTTGGCCGTTTTTGAAGTGAAAACTTCTTTAGCGGTGTTGTACACTTTTTTTGTAATGGGTAAAAAATGTTAAACTCGCGTCAGGGACACGTGACCTGATCAAAAATTCGTAAGACGAAAACTTTTATTTATAGATAGGTACAACGTTAGACATCTAGCGTTGAAATATCGTACATAAAAATTCAATCTATGATACAAACCATTTTGATCGAAAATTCGTAAGACGTTAATATTCAAGTTCTCACTTCTGCCGGCACTCTCGGAGTGCAACCCGTCTTTTTTAGGCGCGAATAGCGTAAGCTAAAGCGCCTATAAGTTCGTTCCAAGCAGCCGTGAACGGTAACAAAACCGTACACAGTCTTGTTACTGCGCAAGACTGTCTTGCGCAGAATCGATTTTTGAGCTAGTGCGCAAATTAGTCTTGCGCAGTGACAAGACTGTGTACGGTTTCATTACCGTTCGAGGCTGCTTGGAACGAACCTAATATGTACTCGCTTTGTCTGTGAATCTGTGATTTTTATTATAATAGTATAACAATGTTTCACAAACTGTAGTCCGCAAAACGTATTCGCTATGTGCAGCTGCTTGGAACGAAGGCGTTGAACGACAATGCGCACGTAGCGGCGAAAGATAGCAAACCTTCTGCTCGTGTACCATTGACATAAACCTAAGGTGAAAAATGACAGTTCGTAAATGCTGTATTATTAAATTGTAATAACTAATAATACATTAAAAAATAGTGATGTTAGCTTTTATTGTTTCTCAAAATATAAGCATAAGTTAATTCAAAGATAAAAATGGATTTCCATCGTGAAAAAGCAGAAGTAAGTATCATAACCTTAATTTTACATTGACAATAATGTTCCAAAAAAATTCATGTGAACACACTATGAAAATATATATTTCATATAAAATAAATATAAGAATAATGAAATTTAATAATTTTTATGAAAATACAACTTGAATTTTGTTATTAAATTAATAAAATAAGACGTATCTTTTATTTTTTAGTGGATATACGTACATCCATTTGGAATCCTACATCACAAGAGATCTAATTTGCAGTGCACATTTCATTGGGAACAAAAAGGGAGAAGAAGAACTGGGTCCTAATTACGTATCCAGCAAATTTTCTTCACCTCAAAGGAAACCAAAATTAAATGAGAATCAAGTTTTGACAAGACATCAACGTTTCATTAAACGTAGGCTACAAAATATTTCATTAGTGGGTTCAAGTTCAAAAAATAATAAAGATTCAAGTCTCAATTCAAAAAGTGCTGCAAATACGGAAGATAAATGTTCAGTGTATGAAAATAACTGACAGTGTACATGGCAATTTAATGATTGTTGATTCGAGTACCAAAAGCAGAAATGATGTAGAATGCCAAGCTGATATTTTTGCTTATTGTAATACCTAGTGTTAAAAAAATACTGTTTTGTAATAACATTATTCAAAAAGGCTCTAATACTTGTGATGCTCAAACTCAAACTGAGATTAATTGAAATAAATACCACAAAACAGTTTAGAAATCAGAAGTTTAATTATAGACTTTTTGATATTTTTCAAGAGTTTGAAATTGCTATTTTTTAATAAAGATCTTTTTGTTTTTATCCAAAAGAATGGATATACGTTTTTGATTTGGTTAACAAAAACTTTTAGTATTTTGTTATATTTGTTTTGTTTTTTTTTAATTTACCTATTAATAGATTACAGAAGACTGACCATTTTTCACTTCATCAATATCATAGGTATAAATACAAATGATAATAATAGGTGCGTAGAACTGTTAATGTTGTTAATTTTATAACAAATCTGTGATTCACATTAAATAATTAATAAACAACTTTATTACGAACCTAACTGAGTTTTTTTTATTTTAAATTTGATGTTCGGCTTTAAAAAGGTGTGTTTGACTTTTAAAAAATGTATGTCCGGCTTTTAGGGCAAAATGTCCGGCCTAATACAGCGCCGAATCCGGATTTTGAATTTTAAGGCCTGGCAACTCGAGGTACGCCTCAAAAATAGTTTGTCGAATGTCGATACAGCAGTTGAACCTGATTGTGATGTACAATGAATTTGTTGATGATTCAATTACTTTTCAAGGAACAGTTACAAATGATAAACAGCTAAGAAATCTTTCTGGTGTATCATTTGAGACTTATAATTATTTTCTGAACAAATTGACAGTTTCACAAAAAATTCAAATATCTAAAAATTAGACTATTTATTTTTCTTTTCAAGATGAAAACTGCTTTGACATTTACAGGAATAGGTGCAATATTTTCCGTACACAGGACAACACTGTCTAGAATTTTTATTCCACTTTAGAAAATCTAGCTGAAACAACATCAATTACACAGCGATAGCTTTACCCTTTGGCACAGTTTGAGGGTGAAAATTTAAAGAATGATTTATTTTTTCAAAACCCGTTTTTAATATAGCATCCATACTTTTCACTTTTATCATTAACTTTAATTTTAATTCACGTTTTACTTGTTGTCCCATTTGACATAATGTATTTTAGTAGCAGTGGGTTCGCCGATAAATAACGCTAGATGTCTCCGCTTTGATGTTGCACATAGCGATATCAATTTATATATATAGTACCTACATTATTTTTAATCGCATGTTGATACTTTCACCAGTGCTCAGTTAAAATCTGGGAACTCGCTTGCCCTCGAGTACATAATGAAATTCTGCTGCTTCATGATGACTGAACTATAAAATTAATAAATTTGTCGAAATTGATATAGGTAGGTATACCTACCTACTAAGTAGTAGGTTAGTTTTTGAATGGCGTAAGACCGATATTTTTTTTTGAAAACTCGATATTTATATTTGACATCAATTATCAAGACTACCCGAAACGGAATTTTGCGAAAATTACAAACACATTTTTCTTCAGAGATTTATGTGTAGAATGTAGATATATCCTATAATATATTCAGTGGTTCGAAAATTAAAATATGTCTATCGATATTTCCTTGTCACTTTGTCTTACAAACGGTGTACGCATGGGTTTTAAATTCGCCTCACAATGTGGTGTATAAAGTAAGTACAAACGATCATAATGAATTCGCGAAACACAAAAGTTATGCCCCATTGCACAGCTTGCTACAATAATAATAACGATTATTATCTTCCAAATAAAGTTACGTTCACACTATTTACGATCATCAATATTTAAGTCTTGGTATTTTCATTTTTCGGTACTAGGTAATAGCCAACAGTTAGAGGCGGATTTTCCATAAGGCCAACTAGACCCAGGCCTGGGGCGGCCAGATGTTAGGGGCGGTCGCGCGGGGAGCTCAGTAAATAATGGGGCTATGACGGATAATTAAATTGTATAATATAAACATAAAACTTTTGAACTACGAATTAAATATTTTCTGGCGGGTGCAGGTTTTTATGCTGCAAAATTAACAGAAAAGGACGACTAGTACTACTAAACTGCCTAAGGCCCTAGGGCGACCGAGACTGCTAATTGCCTCTGCCAACAGTCCAGATTTCGAAACCAAGATTTTTTTTATGAAAGTTGTATGTGTGTAATACGTTATTTTTAAAGTAATACGAATATGATCTCTACCATACTCTATCCTCCTCATTCAGTGAACCTTAAAACAACTAATACAACGACTAGCGGTCCCGTCCGGTTTCACCCGGGTGTAAAAGAACGAATGGGGAAGGGAGGAACATGAGTACACACATTCATCTTAGTTTACCGAGATGAATGTTGTATCCAAATTTCATGATGATCGGAGTTACCGTTCAAAAGCTTTTGTCGATAAAAAGCAGTATTTATACTTTTTTAAACTAATACATTTTTTTTAATTAATTAAATAAAATTAAAATAAATTTAAATGTAAGCCTTAGAAGAAAGCAATGTAGAAAATAAAAAAAAAAAATTTCGCCTAATGTGGGGCTCGAACCCACGACCCTGATATTGACAGTCGCATGCTCTACCGATTGAGCCATACGACGTTGTATACTCACAACGCTAATATGAGTATATTTAGTTAATGAATTTCACCTGAATAGAAGCTTATTTTTGAGATACATTTTGCAACATTTTTCATTAATACTCCGCTCCTAATGGTCGTAGCGTGATATTATATAGCCTATAGCCTTCCTCGATAAATGGGCTATCCAACAAAAAAAAGTTTTTCAATTTGAACCAGTAGTTCCTGAGATTAGCGCGTTCAAACAAACAAACAAACTCTTCAGCTTTATATATTAGTAGCCTTTTTCTGCGAGCAACTTCATTCTGTTAATTTTGATGTTACAGAGTGCGTGCCCATTGCAAAAAAATCACTCTCATAATTTTTCATAACCCGTCAAAAGAAATGTAACTTAACAGAGCGATACATTCAAATACAACTGACCGATTAGTGTGTAACGTCGTTCAGCTAATTTTTTCTTTTTTTTTTTTTATTTAATAAAGAATAAACAACGTTTAAGGAAGATATAAATTTTAATATTTTAAATAGTTCAATTTTTAGTCTTACAGTATATACGAGTACATTGATTATTATTATTAGATGTCTTTTTATTAATCAAAACAGTTACAAACGGATTAATAGTAAAAATAAATCAGTTGCTAACAATCACCAATAAACAGTTAAAATACAATTCAACAAATATGCAAATTCACAAGTAAAAATTAATAGCTGAATAATACTCAAATTTTAATAGTTTCACGCCTTTTTATCAGTTTTTACGCATCTTACATAAAACTTAACATCAGTTAAAGGTGAAACGTTTGAATGGTGATTACGCAACGCCACATGCTCCCCCGCTGAACTAGTCCCTCTGATAATAGGGACGTAGCTGATCAATATGGGCTCGAAAATGCTTAGTAGGGTCGTCCTTATCTTGTAAGTTCACCGTTACAGGTGTAGTAAATTCTATGATCCGACGTGGTGAAGACCATCTTTTTTTAAATTTTGCTGTGGTAGGCTCCAGTGGATAATGGATTGTTCTGAATGTTTTCCTTTTGTAACACAAGCTGTCCCTCAATGTAAGGAACAGGTCGACGACGATGATTATAATACCTTTCCATCTTGCTTTTAGCAGCTTCAAGGGATCTTTGAACTTCCTGTTTACTCGATATCATCTGTTCGCCAGTAATGTCATGAAGATGCCACTGGTGTTCCAGCGCATGAGGAATTTCTCGTCCTAGAAACAAGGCCGCAGGAGTACTATTTGTTGCTTCAGTGACAGTTGAGTTGTGTGATAGCGCAACTAGGCGAAGTTTCTGATCCCAATTCCGATGTGATGACGTCATTTCATTTAGCAACACGGCTAGACTGCTCTTGATGTTTCGATTTATTCTTTCTGCAAGATTTCCTTGAGGGCGATATGGGGTTGTAGTAACGTGTCGAATTCCCCAAGCCAAACACATATTCTTAAATTTTGCAGATTTGAAGCAGCGAGCGTTATCTGAAATCAAAAATTCTGGAGGACCGTATCTTGAGAAAATGTCGTGGATCAATTTTGTGCAGGAATTTTCAGCTGTTGCTCGGCGAGTAGGAATTAGTTCAATCCATTTTGAATATGCGTCGACCAGCGTCAGTATGTATTGGTAACCGCTAGACGAGCGGGTAAGAGGACCCACATAGTCTATATATATTTTTTCCCAAACGCGAGTTGGCGTATCAGTTACCATATTTCCATATTTACCTTGGCTGAACGGCTTACAGCTCTGGCAAGAGTCGCAAGATCTTACGTAACCAGACACGTCTTTGAACAACTTGTGCCACCAAAATATTTTAGCAATACTCCGATAGGTTTTTGTGATGCCCGGATGACCCGCAGTTTCCATATCATGATAATAATGAAGAACCATATTTCGAACCGCAGCAGGAACAACGACTTTCTTCAAACGTCTTCGACCGACCAAGCGCACCAGTAAATCTCGATGAAGGGCAAACCCTTTGACATCTTCACCCGCAGTTAAGCGCTGCAAGATGAGGTTTGTTTCTTGATCTTGATTCTGATGTTCTTTAATAGTTAAAAACGATTGAGGAATCTTTTCAAGTAGTAGAATTTCGGTGTCGATATGTTGTTCATCTCCAAATAGTCGACTTAAACAGTCAGCTACGGGATTTGATTTTCCAGGAATATGTTCAACGTCGAACTTAAATCTTGATAAGCGGAGAACCCATCGGCCAATTTTTCCTAGCTGCTTCGGATGCCTAAAAAGCCACGATAGTGAGGCGTTATCGGTTTGAAGAATGAATGACTGTCCTTCTAGATAGGTCTCAAACTTCTCAATTCCCCAAACAGCGGCAAGAGCCTCGCGTTCATATATAGGATATTTAATTTCAGCGGCAGTTAGTCGACGGCTAGCGTAATGAATAGGTCGAAGATTGTTTTCACATTCCTGGAGTAGAACAGCGCCCAATGCTACATCTGAGGCATCAACTTGCAGCACAAAGCGTTTGTTAAAGTCAGGAAAGGCCAATACTGGTGGAGACGATAAACAACGTTTTAATGTGGTAAAGGCCTCTATTTCTGTTTCGCCCATATGAAATTTAACAAACTTCTTTTTCAGATGGTTTAATGGAGCACAAATCTCAGAAAAATGGGGTATGAAACGGTTGAAGAAACCCACCATACCTAAGAAACGCTCAAGCTCCTTCTTATTCTTCGGTATGTCCATCTGATCTATAACTATCGCCTTATCCGGATCCAACTGAAGTCCATTTTCTGAAATTATGTGTCCTAGATAGTGTACACGACTCATGCATAGCTTGATCTTCGATGGATTTGCCGTGAACCCCACCTGGCGTAGTCGAGTGAAAACTGTACTTAGTTGCTTAAGATGATCGTCGACATTTGCGCTGTATATAATAATATCGTCAAAGTAAGGATATACATAATGATGAATAAAATCAGCAAACATATTGAAAATAATACGGTTGAGAGCTTGTGGAGAAACGCACAAACCAAATGGAGTATACTTAAACTGGAAAGCGCCATTAGGTACTAAAAATGTAGTGTAGCCCTTTGAATCTTCAGTTAAGGGGATCTGATAGAATGCCGAGTTGAGATCTATTACATTAAATATTCTAGATCCGTGAAGTGTTTGGAAGACGGCTTCAATCGATGGTGAAGGAAAACTATCGTATACAATTTTCTTATTCAATAGTCTGTAATCGACACACAAACGATGCGTTCCATCTTTCTTCGGAATGAGGAAGGCTGGCGAACCATATGGTGAATTGGAAGGTTCGATCACGCCCTCATTTAGCAGTTTCTTGATGTGTTCTCTCATCTGATGCGCTTTTGGAGGAGACAGCGGATACGGTGGTTTTCTTATTGGAATGTCGTCCATAAGTTGAATTTTATAATGATATTTATGGGTTCTACCGATGTTCTCAGTGACCACGTCGTTAAATTCCTGAAGTAAAAGAATAAGTTGTTCGTTCTCTTCCGATGAAAGGGCAGCTGGAAATTCGAAACCAACGTAATTGCTGATCACCGAATGACTATCTTGATTTTCAACTGGAATTCGAATGGCTGAATTAAAATCGAACTGAAGTTGCTTATGGTTAAGGTTGACGATAATACCACAATCTCTTATGACATCAACTCCAAGGATGACATCGTACGGTAACTCCGAGGCAACTAAGAAATGCTTCTTCCAAGTAAAGGGACCAATTTTCAAAATTGCTTCAAGTCTGTGTTGAACATGCAGGGTTGAACCATTGGCTGTGCCACAATTAACGTGATAATGTTGAAGATCTTCTGGTAGAAATGATATTTGTTTTAATAGTTTTGTTGAACAGAATGAATGAGAAGCACCGGTATCAATTAAACAAAAAACAGGACATTTATTTATAGATATTTGGATGAAAGGCAGTTTACTTTTCACCTTAGAGGATAGTAGTGCTTGCAGGACTGGATTATTAAAGAGAAATTGGAAGGAACCAGTCGACTCTCCCAAACATCTCAGTTTTCCTGCTCATTCTGATCAGATTCTTCTAATAAATTAGCTTTGGCTTGAGTACGGCAATATGCATCAGAGTGGCCGTGTTCCTTACACTTAGAGCAAAAATATTTTGATGTCGTCGCTGTATTTTTTGATGTCGCACCAGCTGCAGTACTACAACGGTGTGCTAGATAAGCTTCATGTCGATGTTGCGCCGCGCGAGTTTGTAAAGCTAACGTTCGAAGCTCTTGAAAAGTTGTGGGTTTAGTACCGAATCTCATATGTGAGAATGTATCGTCATTGACATGGTTCATTACAATTGTTATTAACTCTGCATCTGACATTGGTATATTTAAAGCCTTAGTTTTAACGGAAATATCTTCTACAAATTCAGGAAAGGTTTCGTTAGGTCGTTGCCAACGTTCAATAAATTCTGTTTTCAATCTGTGCAACTCAATATCAGTAATAAGTTCGTTAAGTAATACTTCTTTAACCTGTAACCATGTATTCAGTGTAACCGCTCGCTGTGTCCACCATTGACGTAAATAACCTTCACATTTTGAAAGGAGCAAATATATTAACTGCTTTTCTTCTAAAAAATGTAACTGATTTACGGAGTCAATCTCTTGTATGAAGTTAACGATTGCTTTGGAATCTAGACCATTGCACATCGGAATATTTGTGAGCCATTCCTTAGGCTTTAATCCACAACGTCCAGGCGTATTCAGTTCTTGTGGTGGTTGAATATGAACGCGTTCAGGATTAGGTACCGCTTCTCCTTCCGGAAAACGCTGAGATATAGCTGTTAATGTTCTTTGAATGCTTTGCTGTTGAGTTGCTAATCCTGCAATAGCGTGGACAATGTCTCTTTGCCAGCGATTGTTTTCTGGATGTTGAATCGGCGTTGATTGTAGATTAATTCCAATATCTTCGTTAACAACGGAATTGTGGAGCGATACCGGTGGTTGATCGGCGTTGTTGTTTGAAATATTTGTATTCGAAGCCATACGATTTGAAGGTGGTCCACGACGGCGTCTATCTTCACTCGTTAAACGTGTGGGTGAACGATCCATTGGCATAATCACAAAAATTTATTATTATTTTTTTTTTATTTTAAAAGATTTTAATATTATCGACGTGTTTTAATGATAAATTTTTATGTACAACTCTTATGTAACTTCAGTTAAGTTGGTTAAGGTGCTTGCTTTTTCTTGCGTAATGGCGTTAGAAGTATAACTATAATTTAATATCTGATTTAAAACTGTTGTATCTATATTTATTTTACAAATAATTATTTTATTTTAATCGTTTATTTATTAATTTTAAATGTATTCGCGAATATGATTATTTGATCAAACTACGCTCTGCTACCATTTTTGTAACGTCGTTCAGCTAATTTTTTCTTTTTTTTTTTTTATTTAATAAAGAATAAACAACGTTTAAGGAAGATATAAATTTTAATATTTTAAATAGTTCAATTTTTAGTCTTACAGTATATACGAGTACATTGATTATTATTATTAGATGTCTTTTTATTAATCAAAACAGTTACAAACGGATTAATAGTAAAAATAAATCAGTTGCTAACAATCACCAATAAACAGTTAAAATACAATTCAACAAATATGCAAATTCACAAGTAAAAATTAATAGCTGAATAATACTCAAATTTTAATAGTTTCACGCCTTTTTATCAGTTTTTACGCATCTTACATAAAACTTAACATCAGTTAAAGGTGAAACGTTTGAATGGTGATTACGCAACGCCACAGTGTATGATGTATGTATTTACGAATCCCAATCCTAATGTGCCTCGGTATTACAGAAATGTTATCCTAATCTCGAAGTCGCTTATAATAATCAATCGAGATCACAAAGTTTTGGAAGGTCTAGTTCATACTTACATTATTTTTAAATGTGTCATTTGTGTTCCGATCTTAGCAGCCGTCACATTGAAAGACCATCAAGGGTGCCGCGTCTGGCGCCTAAAGTACGCGTTTATTGTGTATTAGCGGTCCCACCCGGCTTCACCCGGGTGAAAAAGAACGAATGGGGGGACGTGAGTACGCACATTCATCTTAGTTTACCGAGATGAATGTTGTGTCCAAATTTCATGATGATCGGAGTTACCCTTCAAAAGTTTTTGTCGGACGAACAAATTTTGAGTTATATTTTGCAACATTTTTCATTGATGTTCCGCTCCTATTGGTCGTAGCGTGGTATTATATAGCCTATAGTCTTCGTCGATAAATGGGTTATCCAACAAAAAAAAAATTGGTTGTCTGTAAAGTCGGTTTACGGACGATAGTTTTACGTGATAACGTATTCCGCTCGAATATCATATTTAATAATACATTACTGCGCTCTCGCTTGCACGCACAGGGTCAGGCGGAACGTTACACTTTTTCGTGCGTGCAGCTGGTGTTTCATCAATTTATAAGACGTTATCACGTCAAAATTCAATTCGAACCAGTAGTTCCTGAGATAAGCGCGTTCAACCAACCAAACAAACATACAAACTCTTCAGCTTTGTATATATTAGTATAGAATATAGATGTGCAGTGAGCTGCCAATTGGAGTGAGTTCTAGGGATTTTTCAAAGTGGTCAAATATGTATATTAGATTACTATTAATTTACGCTGTTTAAAAAGACGATACGATTTGTCCATTTGTTAAAAATAGATAATTTTGCTCCAGACTGGTTTCATTAGCATCTATTTTTGACACTGCATTGAACGACGAATTAAAAAAAATACATAAAGGGGGCATCACGAGCTTTCACATCACCTTGAAAAATCTTTAAGACCGACACTATGCTCAGGAGTTCACAAGTAATTATTTTTGATTATCGTTGGTATCATATATCTATTAATTAACTATATGAATCATTGCCTATCTACTCAATGTGCAGTGATGAGTGAACGCAACAAAGCGTATCAAAAATATATCTGCGTCTCTTTCTTCGATGTAATTCTCTGATTTCTCCGATGATAGGATTGGTTGATTTACTTGCATTCAATTTGAATAGGCATGGAATAAAGTATCTTTGTTTCAAAAACTTAGTCTTTTTCTATGACGTTAACATGGGCGTACCCAGCTTTTGGCCCAGGAGGGGGCAAATTAGAAATTCCTTAAGCCGGGTTTCCCGGGCTTGTTTTGCCCTCCTGGATACGCCAGTGCTTACGGCGTAAAAAAAGACAGAAATAAATGTTTGCACCCTAATAGTTCGATTGCTATTTTATTCCTATGCTCAGTATAGAATAAAAGTATATGGTATACACATAGCCATACAATCTGGGTATACATAATACATAATATGCAACACAATTTACATATAGATTGTAAGTTGCGTTGCATCTGTACATTAGCAAGGCGATATCTTAGATGAATAGGTATTATGATCAATTTGTTTCCTGCGTGGTTTCCTGAAATAAAAATAAATTCATCTCTTGATAATTCGATTTATGAACACTCATGATATGAATTTTTGATTTTATGATGAATATTTTTTTTTTATTTTCTGTTTACGAAATAATTTTATTTTACGTCAAAAAAAAGCACTTTATATTAAATGTGTTTCTGAACACCGAAATAACGGATGTATTTTAAGAACGACTTGTAAAAAAGTAAATAGTTTTTATTGTCATGTAGTATAAAAACAACTATATTACAGCTTGTTGGTTCAAGATGCCAGACCAAGGGGTCTATAACTCTGACAATATTTAAGTGAAAACATTAATGTATAGAAAAATAATTGTAATTATGGAAAAATTAAAAAAAAAAACCTCTAATTAAGAACTACTTGTATTTGCCTTTGAATCATTTTGAATTAAAAATTTAAAACGCCGAGTTTCTTGGTACATGGGATTGAACAAATATATTATTACAATTATGTTATAAAATTGAGGGATGGATATTTTTTGTGATTCTTATTACTGATTATGGTCAATGTTCTTGTAAAATTACTACCGACCTGATATGACTTCGCCCGAATTTGTAGATTGCCACCGTTTTTTCGTCGACTTACGTTGTAAAATTTGTCTCCACGAAAAGCGCTTTTATTTTAACACCATAATATATAGCCCATGTCCATCCTGACAGTTCATTTCTAAATATTGATAAAACATTTTTTTGAAATCGGTTGAGTAGTTTTGGAGATTATCTTCTACATCGAAACTTTACCTCTTTATAATAATAGTACAGTAGAGTCTCACTAATCCGGCACTGTTAAAAACTAGGAGGTGCCGGATTATTTGCATGTTCGGATTATTGGACTGTATAGAAAAATTCATATGTAAATAAAACATTTCATAAAAAGAGAACAGTAGGAAGGCGTGAGCGGAGGGTACCGGATTATTGGACATACCGGACTACTGAAGTGCTGGGTGAGACTCTGCTGTATATATTACGTCTTAACAAAGAAAACAGTCTTTTAAAACTTTATTCAATTTTTTAAAATATTGTTGCGTGCCCTGATGGGACGCCTATGGAATTCGGTAGAAACTACTAGAGCCAACAACAATGGAAACAGGGAATTTGGAGACACACATACATGTAAAGGAAAGGAACTCGGTGTGTAAAGCAGGTAGTCAAGTTAGACCCGATTTCTTAGAATCGCTTGGAAGGAACAATAGAAGAAACCTCGATTCGTCCCGAACATTCTAGAAGCATGAATCAAAAACTATATAAGGAAGCAGAGTAAGCAAGTCAGTCAGTCAGTTATTGGAGCTGTTTGTTGTGTTGACACAGTGCTCTGGCATTACTACATAAATTGGTCAGTATTCGAGCTGTTCGTGATACAGTGCTCTGGCATTACGACATAAATTATACTGTGGAAATAAATTATAACTCAAGTGAGTGGTTTTAAATAAATGACTTAAAGTTAATAGACATGTGTGCTGATAAACTTTGTGTTGTGTTCCTGTGTGTTGTAAATATTTCTTTGTACATAATTTAGAACTATTCGTTTTGTTTCTGTCAACGTTATTATTTCTGTTAAGCTAAAGAAGTACGCTTTCGTTTGTGTGTTTTACTGTTTGTTAAACATTTATTCTTGTAAATACACGGACTACAGCAGTTTTGTTACAATATATATTACAGTTTTCTCTTATACCAATAACAGAATAATAATATTATTATACAATTAATATTGTACTTTAAAAGTCATGTACATACTATATGATACATAGTGGCGGATTCAGTTGAAGTTGTAGACCCCCAACCAAATCTGAATTGGAGGTTCCCCTTTAAAAATTGTATATTTTTTTATCAATCAACATAACTTTAAAAAACAAAAAATTTTGCATTTTTCGTTTTTTTTTTAAGCCTTTGCGATATCGTGGCTTGAAGCGCGTGTCACTGGGAACTTCGTGGTGATCCGCCTTCGATTAGAAGTTTGTTAAAAGTAATTAAAACAGTGAAGAATTCAGAAAAAAGATATCAATTAGGAAGGGCATCGTAACTCGTTTTTTTTTTAGGCAGGGACCGAAACCCCACCGTAATTACTCATCTTAGCTAACCAATATCGGAAAATTAATCTCAGGTAAACCGTAATTGAAACCGAAAATCGCATACGAAAATTTCAAAAAGACCAAAATAGAAGTATTAAGTTCGTTCCAAGCAGCCAGTGAACGGTTTCGAAACGTCACCCGCATGCGCAGTAGATAAAACGAAGCTGTTAGTGGCGATTTTAGAACACGTTCTAGCTATTGCGCATGCGGGTGACCGTTTCGAAATCGTTCACTGGCTGCTTGGAACGAACCTATTATTACGTTCACACCTAAATAAAATTATTGATAAAAATTTGCAACCAGTTATACACGACTTCAAAATTGGTGTATAATTCATGTAGAGAAATGAGTTTCATACAAGACTTCCGTTTTTTTTTTCCAACTCAACATCCAGTGAACAACCCGTAATCGAAAACCGAACTAACATTAAACAAAAACCAAAACCGATAACCAAACCGAAATGAATTTTGTTTCAATAACAATTACGTTATTCAGTGAATGACTCATGCTAGAAAAACAACTTGATAATGTACCTCTCAGCTGTGATTTCCAGTAATACTTTCTTAATTTTTCGCTGATTGTACATTACAAACTAAGGCTAACGTTTTTAATCAAAGCGTTAAAAATATAAAATCAATTTATCCATTTTTATCCCGACGGAGTTTTGCGTTCCTGTTGCTGACGTACTAGGGACCAGTAGTAACCTTTTAATTTCTTCAAAGTTTCATGTGTTCCCATCTGTAATAAAATAAAATGTATCGAGATTTTGCTCATTTTTCATTTTGCGGATCAGTTCAAGTGTCCTAACCAGGGGGCAGGGGTGGATGTGCCCAAAGGGATTTTGGGAGTTTTCCCAGTATACCGATTACCTATATTAGTTTACATCTTTTTTGTTTACTAGAATGATTTTTTATTTTTTGATAGATATAAGGTAAAATTAATAATGCGTTTTTTGTCTTTGTTGTAATAGCTCCCACAACTGTAAGCTATAATTTAGGTGGCGGCAAATAGAGAGTGTCAAACCTCACTTTGTACAGGATGGCAAAAACTAGCGTTAGTCCTCTGTATGAAAAAAAAATAGTATTCATGACGGGATGAGATTCTTACTTTCCCGGGCCGGAATAGTTGAGCCCATCCGCCCCTGCCCTCATCTAGCATGGCTGCGTAACAAACTGGAATTAAAAATAACTTGGGCCCGGTTGCCTAATAAACCAGTCAGCCCGTGGATAGTCTGCACCGTGGACACAATTGTGTCTATTGTGGACTTAACTGTGTCCATCGCATAGATATACAGTGTAAACTCTTTATAACGTCCTTCGTTATAACGAAAAACTCCCTATAACGTCGAAATTTTTACGATTTGGTTGGTTTACCTTAAAACCTATACATTAATACTCTCTTTATAACGCAACAGCCATTCTCTATTACGAAGAAATATGTTCATATTTAGGCGTCAGCAAATGTTTACAGACATAAAGAGGACCATTCTGAACCATCGCCATCTATTCAACAAGCACTTGATGACGCCAAACTATAGGTATATAATGTGTTTGGAATAAATTAATTTTGTGAAAATTGGTTATTTTTCTTTCTTCCCTCCATATAACGAAAATTCTTTATAACGAAAAAAATGGTCGGTTCCTTAAAATTCGTTATAAAGAGATTATACAGTACATTGAAGATTATTGTTAATTTGGTTGTTTTTCTTTCTTCACTCCATATAACGGTAACTCTCTATAACGATAAAAAAATGCTCGGTCCCTTGAGTTTCGTTATAAAGAGTTTACACTGTATATATTAATAGATAGCGGATGCCTATCCTTAAGCATTGTGCGGAATGGTTCCAATTAGAAGCCATATGGAAGCCATTTTGTACGTGGAAAACGTCGTAAAAAACGCGCGAGATTCAAAAATATTAATTATTTTATAATATGATTTTATTGAGAAAAACGACAAAACTCACAGTAAACGGTGATATTTCGCTCCAAAACCTATTTTTATATTGAAACGTTTCAAAAATTACAAAACTGAGCATAAATATAATATAAAAGCTTAGAACATTTTACATTGTCAGATTGGCATTAATGCTTGTCAACCTTGATGCCAAATTGACAATGTAAAATGGTCTAAGCTTTTACATTATATTTATGCTCAATTTTGTAATTTTTGAAACGTTTCAGTATAAAAATAGGTTTTGGAGCGAATTATCACCGTTTACTGTGAGTTTTGTCGTTTTTCTCAATAAAATCATATTATAAAATAATAAATATTTTTGAATCTCGCGCGCTTCTTACGGCGTTTTCCACGTACAAAATGGCTTCTAAAAGGTACAGGAGGCGCTAGTGTATCCGCAATCTATTAAATATATATATCTATGGTCCATCGTGGATATAACTGTGTCCATTGTGGACATAGTCCTGCAACATATTTTAGCTTGGTGCTCACCTCAACAATTTGTCCATCGTGAAGCACAACTATAACATCGGCATTTTGGACAGTTGATAATCGGTGAGCTATAACTAGAACCGTTCGTCCAGTTCGTGCTTTATCCAAAGCACTTTGAACTATTTTTTCAGACTCCGTGTCCAAAGCACTAAAAGAAAATACAAATTTTATTGCCACACTTAAGTATACAGCTTCAATAAGTCAAAAAATTAAAATTGAAGAAAATATTCATTCCCTCTGTTCAAGCCCCAAAACCTCGATAACTCAAAATATTTAATTGATTGTGAATTTCCTAGACGGTATTTTCAGTAGTATTTAACCTCTATTTCTCAAAGTTAGTCCGTGGTATTGCGGCCTCTATATCTCTAAATATACCTACTTAATGACATCTGTAAGACCGAGTTATACCACCATACTTTCTATAAATTAAGCCAAAACCACTTCTACTCGAATTTTTTTAGGGTTTTCTTTCTTTTAGGGTTCAACTTATCGAAGCTATACTGTAAATGGATTAAGATTTAAAATAGAATAACACAAACCTCGTCGCTTCATCTAAAATGAGTACAGTTGGATTTTTAAGGAGAGCTCTGGCAATAGCTATCCTTTGTTTCTGACCACCGGAAAGCGTTGCACCACGTTCGCCAACAATTGTGTCATATTTTTGAGGAAAACTTTTCACAAAATCGTCGGCGTTTGCTTGTTTCGCTGCATTTTCTACCTACCAAGTAATAATGATTATTAACAAATAATTAAAAACACTTGAAAATTCTACGATTGTTCCGGACAATCAGTCCATCTTCAGGAGTACAGACATATACTAATATAATGATTACAGTTGGAATATTAAATGATGAATCCTGGTGGCATAGGAGCAATGAACTAAGCAAATAAATTTATGCCATCTTTGGAGAATCTGTCTGTTTTTTCAGTATTGTTGTTATGTATAAAATAACATAACAACATAACAACAACACTGAGAAAACAGACAGCATTAATTCTCCGAAGATGGCATAAAGTTTGCCGAAACGTCAGACAATAAAATGCAATAAAAAAAAAAATTGGTTGTCTGTAAAGTCGGTTTACGGACGATAGTTTTACGTGATAACGTCATAAAGAAACATTGAACCATACTCGTAAAGTGTTGAAAAATAACTTTTTTTATTTTTCACATTATACGTATACGTTTCCAAACATTTATTTTTACATATTTAAATAGTAAAATTAGAGTTCTAACCAACTGTAGAAACGGTTTTTAAATATAATGAACCGTTTTCAAAATACACGCAGTTTTAATAAACGGACAGTTGGGTGGTGTGGATTTTTCACTCCCTGTAAGTATATATACGAGCGAACTGTGGCAGTCTATTGGAAGTTGGTGTCTTGTGATCTTTAATAAATAAATTTTTGTAGCTGTCAAACTTGGGCCGATCGTGCTTCTCTATCGCTTATACTGCGCTCTCGCTTGCACGCACAGGGTCAGGCGGAACGTGACACTTTTTCGTACATGCAGCCGGTGTTTCATCAATTTATAAGATTGGTGTTTCATCAATTTATAAGACGTTATCACGTCAAAAACCTTCAGTATATGCTTAGTTCATTGATCCAGGATTCATCCTTTAATCTTCCAACATTTAAACAGGATCATCATCACTCTAAATTATTAGAGTTATTTTTCACAATATTCAGAGTAAATGCAACATTTTCTAGCTACTTCGAGCTGAACTAACATATCATCTGTTATTGACTTGGAACTAATTCACATTTTTAATTTTTTAATAATACATTATATATTCAATGGAGACTTTCACTAGTTCCCAGAATAAAATCTAAGCGCTGCGGATTTCCAATACCTAAACCATGTAAAGACCATTTATAAATAATGACATCACTATTGTCAACTTAGATTAAAACAAATAAAGGTGATCCAGGATCCTATATCGGTTCAAAAGGTACACCACATCCAATGAGGATTTTTGTGTTACCCATTTTAAAAATAGTCTGTATCTTATGAGCTCCAGAAGATTGGCCACTAGATTGTCCTGTGGAACGATTGCGTCTACATCTACGTTATTGGTAACTTAGTTAAAGACTAATTTTTCTTGAATGTAGAAGAAAAACAAGCAAATACCAAAATAAAATATTTAAAAAATAATAGCGAATGTGTGCTATGCACTGGTTTATTGCTGTATCATTACAAAAGGTTATGACACAAATACAACAACTCCTTTTTTAGTAGATAAAAAGTTTTTTACAATTAGGCTTTTGAAAAAAAATAATTATCGATTTTTTTATTGTATTTTAAAACTTTATTATAAATAATATTGATAATCGATGCGAAAAACTTTCAAAAAACTTTTTTTAAATTAATTATAAGCAATTTAAAATTGATAAAATATTAAAAAAAAATCATGTGACTGCAAACGCACTAAAATTGTTTTTGACAGTTGTGACGTCATAATGGTAAAATGTATATACGCAGTATACTATCAATGGCTTCTACATGTGTATTGATTAAAACATTATGACGTCACATTATGTTCGGGAAATGTCGGCGCGTTCTCGGAACTGGGTACAAAAATTTATTTTTAATTTGATATAACTTTTGAATTATAACGAAAATAAAAAAAAAGAAAAATAGTTTTGTTATAAAACTTATATACGATCTTTCCATTTATGACAAAAAAAATTTCATTCAAAAGCCCAATTGTATGTTTCCCCACTGCATCATGTATTTAATGTTCTAGAACCTACCTCCTCATCAGTCGCTGATATTTTACCATAACGAATATTTTCTCGAATAGTCGTAGCAAATAAAACAGGTTCTTGACTGATCAGACCCAAAACATTTTCCCTCAACCAAGAAGGATCCAACGTTCGAATGTCATGACCATCTAATGTTATAATGCCACCATCAATTTCGTAAAATCTTTCCAATAACGCCACCACAGTTGATTTTCCACTACCGGATGAACCGACTAAGGCTATCATTTTTCCAGCTGGGACAGTTAAATCAAAATCTTTTAATACTTTCTGTAATAAATTATTAAAATAATAGTTAACCGCATAAAATTTAATGGTTTTTTTTTCAAAAAGTAAAAAAAAAGAATATTTATGGTACAGTGTAACCTCTTTATAACGAATCTCAAGGGACCGGGCATTTTTTTTCGTTATAAAGAGTTTTCGTTATATAGAGGGAAGAATGAAAAATAACCAAATTTCACCTAATTAATTTATTCCAAACATATAATTATAGTCTGTTAACTTTGCCTGACATTTTTTGCTGTGCCAATATTTGTTTTGTATTTTATTTGTTTGTATTTTATTAAGTATCTTATGCATTTCTTGAGATCATCTTCATTAAACAATAGGAATTTTTCGATAAGTTTGTCGGCATCAAGTACTTGTTGAATAATTGGTGATGGTTCAGAATCGTCTTCTTTACGTCTGTAAATATTTTCTGACGCCTAAATATGAACATATTTCTTCGTAATAGAGAATGGCTGTTGCGCTATAAAGAGGGTATTAATGTATGGGTTTTAAGGTAAAACAACCAAATTGCAAAAATTTCTACGTTATAACGAAGGACGTTATAAAGAGGTTACACTGTATATAATATTTTACACTGACTTTTTCTGGTCTTGCTGGGTACGTAAATGTAACTCCTTTAAACATTACGTTTCCCTTTAAAGAATCTTGAAGTAATATAACGCCACCTTTCAATGATAAAGTTGGCTCTTTATTGATGTACTGCAATGAAAAATTAATATTATACAAAATTATGTACGTTATAATTTTTAAAGTATTATGTAATATGAAAGGTATAAAAACCAGATACTAAAGTTCAAAATGCACTCTGTTTTAATCATTTAAATGTGAACATTTATACTGGCCAGATACTAAGAGGTAGTGCCACCCCCCCAAGTGATATTCTCTTGTATATGTGCATATGCTCTATATATGTGGATATATACAATTGGATATACCTTTTTAAAAAAAAAAAAAAAAAAAATGTGAACATTTATATTACTTTGAATATTTTTAATAAATCATTTTTATAACATGAATTCTACATTTCTAAAATCAAAACCTAACAATTTTTATACTAGATCGGACATATTTATTAGTGTTGGGCGATTATGAATGATAATCGAAATATTTCGATTATGGCCGAATAATCGATCATTCGATTAAGGCAACCGAGATATCATTCGCTTGAATCGATTATGAAATATGAAATGAATATTAAATCCCGACACAGTACTATTGCTATGTCCACTGTCGATATTAATGTGATATATCGATATATCATTCGGTTTCTGCATTAAATCAAATTCCTAAAAAAAGTTCCTATGACATTATGGATTTTTTCAATTTTAATGTTTAACTCATTATGTAAATTGACGATGTATCCATCTAGGGCATAACAAATATATTTCTATTTCTATTCGATCATACCAGGAATTCCATTATTAATATTGTGTTAAGTAATATTAACAAATCGAAATTGCAAAGTTTGAACATAATTCATAATCGATATTTTGAATGATCATTCGCTTACACTGTAAAAGTATATAAAACGACATTATAAACTGCCAGGTTTGCGCATCATTCATAATCGATAATTCGAATGATCATTCGAATCATTCATAATCGATAATTCGAATGATCATTCGATTATAAAAACCGATTATTTCGATTCATTCGATTATTGAAATATATCGATTATGCCCAACACTAATATTTACTTTTTTGCACGTCGCGTCGCGATATAAATTCCGTGTAAGATTTTTAGCTAATACGTCCTCAGTAGGAGTTCGAAAAAAATTATATTAACAGATCACAGAGATCTACATATTTTATGCACTGAATCCAAACCTTCTCTCGATGGCACTGCCATTTATTATTAGTTCTTATAGATTAAAATAATGAATCTGCTAATTTGACGCTTATAATAGACAAGCTATGGTGATGTTATATAAAAAACACCACTTTAAAAATATCAGCCATAGTCTCCATTCAGAACTGGCAAAAGAGAACAGCGAACAAGACTCGGACATTGAAGCGTTATAATAGAATTGTAAGATCATACAAAAAAGAGACTGTATTTTACACTACACACTACAGAAGTAGAAATGATATAATTGTAAAAAAACAAAGGTAGAGGTTAAGATTCATTCTAGCTATTTTTGAGTTGCTATGTTCGAGATACAGAGGTCCAATTTATTTTTTCGTTTTATGGAGGGAAAATATGTACTGAAATGGCTTGTATAGTCTCAGCTATAGAGGGTTTAGATTTCGAGTATTGGAGGTTTTGGGGCTTGAAGGGAAGGGAACAAAAATTTTCCGACTTTTGGAAGTTTTCGACTTATCGAGGTTCGACTTAAAGAGGTTCTACTGTATATGGTTAAAAAAAAACATTCACCCAGTTTCATATTTTACGTTGCGTTGGCCCCACCTGCATCTCAGAATATTTAAAACCAGAATATTATCAACATGAGCAGCTATTTGAACGTGTAAAAATTCTGTTGATTTCAGAACTTAACTGAGTAAGTGTTCATAAAATGGGAAAGTATACAAGAGGAAAAAGTATTCAGGAGGAATGTTAAGAAAATATTACCTCAAATACTCTGGACCCTGCAGTCATCCCTTTCATGACAGATCCGAACAATAACGATATCTGCGCCAATGATCTTTGAATGGTTTGTGTGGCCATTAAAAATGCCATCAAATCTCCTGCTGACAATTGACTATTAGAGAGCAAATAACCTCCCACGTATATTGTACTTAACACTATTCTGCAAAACAAAAGATGAATAAACAAGGAAAACAAAAGATTGACTAGTTCGATTAAGTTTTTGGTAAATTATCGCAAGGAAATGCGGGAGATTTGTGTGGAAGCTTATCACGTCTAAAATATCAAAATAAAAATGATTGAAATTGACTAACAAAATCTTATGCCATCTTAATAAAATCGCAGATTATTCAGTTTGGAAGCTACGACGTTCAAAGATAAATTTTTGAAACACTAAATAGTTAATTTTTTAGTGGACTTTGTTTCCGAACGCGCATGGCGCACACAATGTAAATGGACAGTCAAAGAAGAAATTTATAAAGCTAAAAAGAAAATGAAAAGGATGTTCCAGGTATGACATCAATATAACGAAACTATAAGTCAGAGTTGAATTGAAGAATTTTTTATCGAAAGCTGAACTTTTAGTTTGTTGTTTGTACCACCACCATTTTTTTTAAAGGATCACTAGTTCTCATGTCTATTTTGATAGTTCGGCTATTGTTATGACTCAAGTTATTTTATTCAAATCTTTGATTAACGTCTGATTAGAACTCTTCAATAAATAAAATTATCGACCAATTTTTCACACTTGTCTGAAAAATTGGTCGATAATTTTATTTATTGACAAGTTATTTTATGTTTGTACTTTGTATGTATTGTTTATTATTTATCCCACTTCTCAACCAGCAGAATACAATATTTTTAGAATTAATTATGGAACGGTAAGCATAGCTTCTTATAGGCATTATTATCTTATAACATCATTTTAGAGTTTTGGTTGAAGTTTTTAAGCTATCCAATTAAAAAAACGAACAGTATCTATAAATTTTTACATGTCGTCAAAACTACATATGTCGGAAAATTTAGAGAGAAAACGCCCCAAAATCAAGAAAAGTCATAGAGGAAATAGTTGTCAGACTAGGCCTAATAGACGGAGAGCTGGCTACGGAGAAAATGGGTGACTCGGTGCAGAGCTGAAAATTTTCAGAATAATAGGATATAGTATAGGCTGTGTGCACTAAGCCTACTAGCGCCGCTAGTGGGCAATAGAGAATTATTTAATCCACTTTTTATGGAAATCGCGACATGTTCCTATGGTGATAAGTCAAAAACTTTAGTTGGCCATGATGTCTAAAAAAAATGTAAAAAGAAAAATTGATGTTAATTTGTTTACACTGACAGCGGAATGTCAAATTAGGGCGCCAATGGTCTTTATTTTACTTAAATCGCCATCAGCGCAACAGCCTGAAACACAACAAGGATTTCCAGATCGCTTAGTTTTCCTATGTTTTCTTTGTAATTAAAAAACTTCATAAAATTATAACTATTTTCACTTTTTTAATAAACATTGCTCACTGACATACGGAAAAATTAAGATCGAAGTTTCCCCTAGTGCTCAGCACAAATGCTCGCATCGAAAAATTTGTAACTCCGCCTCCCTGCACATAGCCCATAGATTTTGTTTTGCACCACATGTGCTAAAAAAAATCTTACCCGTTTAAAAACATATTAGATCCTGCTTGAAACAACCCGATTCCAAGACCCAATTTCTCATTCAACTGTAGTGCTTTCTCACATTCAACATCAAACATTTCATATTCTTTGTCTTCCATTGCAAAAGCACGGACAGTTCTAATGTTACCAATCGCTTCTTCTGTCACAGCTGTTGCTCTCTCAATCTATAAAAAAATTAGCTTATTGATGTGTTCAAGCAATATAAGAAATATGAAGGGTAGCGCGATAAAAAAAAACTCATTGTTGAGGCTAGTTAAGCAAGTACTAAACATTAAATTTTATGCTTCATCATTATTGTCATAGTTAGGCTGACCAAATGTCCCACTGCTTAAATACACTAATAAATAAATATACTTTAAAAAAAACTAAAAAACACACTTATTATATCGAACTAAAAAGTAAAAAATATTTTTTTTAAAATAAGCTTAAAACAATAATGAATAAAAAATACAAGTATTATTGTGAAAAAAGCGTGGGGCGCTTTGTTCCACATTTTCGTACATCGAGCGCCCCACGCTTTTTTCACAATAATACTAGTATTTTTTATTCATTATTGTTTTAAGCTTATTTAAAAAAAAATTTTTTTACTTTTTAGTTCGATATAAAGCGTGTTTTTTAAACTATATTTATTTTTCACTTTTTAGTTTGATATAAAGCGTGTTTTTTAGTTTTTTTTTAAACAATATTTATTTCCCACTTTTTAGTTCGATTTATTGTCAAAAATTTGCTGAAAAAAAAAAACAATCTCTTTTTTTGGCGTGGACGGGATTAGAACCCACGACCTGTGATTCCGAGAGTTGACGTCAGCGAAGACCCATGCTTTAGACCGCACGGCTACCCACTGTACTTACAGTGCTGGCATATTATACCACTATATAAACCACTTGCTGTAGTCGAAACGAGTTTACCAACAAACATACAAACTTACAAGTGAAACTAATATAAAGCGTGTAAAAATTACCTGAGCTTGTGCTTTTCGAGAAATATTTCGCAACAGCGCACCGGCCAGAGATCCTACCGCAATCACTGTAGGAACGCACATTAATGTGATTCCAGTCATTTGAGGAGAAATAAGAATCATCGATACAACACACCCTAAGATTTGTGCTCCGCTACGTAATCCACCAGACACGCACATTTTAAATGAACTTTTAAAATCTTGTATATCGACTGTTAATCTACGAAGACAAGATATGCGTTCAATAAAAACTAATTAAAAAAAATTACGATTTTTTTATTTATTTGTGATGAATACTAATAATAGGTGAGATCAGAGAAAATAAATATTTTACCTATTTATCAATTCACCTGTTCTTTGTTCATCAAAAAATTGTATGTCTTGTTTTAAAATTGATGAAAATAAATCTGTTTTCATGCGATACGCAATTCTTTCGCCAATCCCTGATAAAAGATATATGTAAAAAAATGTAAATGTAGACTGTAACAAAAAAAAAACGATGTTTAGGAAATTATTAAACGAAAATTTGCGCAACAAAAGCTGCATGTCTTCAATCGTTAAGGCATGGCGGTTTTTGCAAAAACTTCCTATGGGCTATGTGCACGGAGGCGGAGTTACAAATTTTTCGATGCGAGCGTTTGTGGTGAGCACTAGGGGAAACTTCGAACTCCAATTTTACATATGTCAGTGAGCAATGTTTATTAAAAGTGAAAATAATTATAACTTTATGAAGTTTTTGACGTGATAACGTCTTATAAATTGATGAATCACCAATCTTATAAATTGATAAAACACCGGCTGCATGTTCGAAAAAGTGTAACGTAACGTTCCTAACGTTCCGCCTGACCCTGTGCGTGCTTTTTGCTAATTTCTCGCTCAATTTAAATCAGATCGGTTTGAAACCAGTCTTAAACGAAAGAGGAGAACATTTTACATAGATTTCGTATAACAGAATTTGCCTAAACAGTTTTTTTATACAAATTTATATAGAAAAATATTTTATACAAATTTATATAGAAAAATAGCTGTATAAATGCAATGTTGTGTAATGCATGGCGCGACGCGGTCGGTTGTCTTTGTTTGCCGTACATGGAAATTAGAAGCAAACGTATGTCTTGTCTTAACATGAAAACAGCTGCATTTCTAATGTTTAATTCAATTTTTTGACATTAGTATATTGTGAAATGCAAAGCCTTCTAAGTTAAGTATTGGAATAACTAATTATTATTAGAACATAATACTTTTTGTAAGTTGCAAACGTCACTTTTGATATTTCTTATCATTCCGACACCAAGGATAAGCGGATTGAAACCAAATTTTGGGAGGTTTAGGTTATGTATTACGGAATACGTTATCACGTAAAACTATCGTCCGTAAACCGACTTTACAGACAACCAATTTTTTTTTAATTACAAAGAAAACATAGGAAAACTTAGCGATCTGGAAATGCTTGTTGAGTTCCGGGTTGTTGCGCTGATGGCGATTTAAGTAAAATAAAGACCATTGGCGCCCTAATTTGACGTTCCGCTGGCAGTGTAAACAAATTGACATCAGTTTTTCTTATTACATTTTTTTTGACACATCATGGCCAACTAAAGTTTTCGACTTATCACCATAGAAACATGTCGCGATTTCCATAAAAAGTTAGTTCAATAATTCTCTATTATCCACTAGCGGCGCTAATAGGCTTCGTGCACACAGCCTATAGAATGTAAATTATCGTGAAATAAATCATTTTTTTTATTTCACTATAATTTGTTTTGTACAAATACATTTTTAATGTTGTTCTAAATATCAATCAACACCTACCTGTGCTAAATACATCATCGCAAGACGAATGGAAGGAATTTTCATTTCTTCTAAAAATTCACTAGTCAAACCTCCATCTGTATATTTTGTTATAACATTTATTGCAAGTCCCAGTTCCTGTGGGATTTTTATATTTAAAAATGCCACAACGAGAGCTGCCTGAAATATCGTCATTATTAATTTAAATACATATAAATACTTAAATTTTTTTACCAATATTTAGAATGGATCTTCAGGGTGGACACAGGCTATATATTATCGCGTTACAATAAAAGCGCTTTTCGTGGAGAGCAATTTTGAAGTGTAAGTCGACGAAAAAACGGTGGCAATCCACAAATTCGTACGAAGCCGAAGCGGGCCGCTAGTATTTAATAAATTCAAGTCTTGTCATTTAATCTCTACTCTATAGCTATCTATATTATAACAAGAAACGTCAGGACTAGGGCATGCAGAACCGGGTCCGGTTCTATATTTTGCACACCCGGTTCTAGGGGTAGTCGGAACCGGTTCACCCGGTTCTAAGCAAACAAATCGTATTTTTTATATATTTTTTTGTATAAATGATAATTGAGAGTTTGGTTACGTAGGAATTATAATGAGATAATGAATAAAATACAATTTGGTATTAAATTATTATATAATTAACAAAAACTAACTTTTGAAACTATTATTCAATAATCAACAAAAACTTACTCTTGGAACTCTTATTCAATAATCAACAAAAACCTACTCTTGGAACTATTATTAAATGATCTACAAGAACTAACTCTTGAAACAATTTAAATAATTTGGTTTGAATTTTTTTGGTTTGCGGATGACAGAAAATTTTAAAACAGAACACGCGCGTAATTTAAATTAGCAATTAATACAAAATTATAATAATCTTATCAGAACCGGGCCAACCCGGTTCCATCGCTCAGAACCGGTTCCACAGACTTATTGAAATACCCGGATATACCCGGGTATTTCAGAACCGGGTACACCCGGGTGCATCCCCTAGCCAGGACAGTAAAACTAACTTACCGCTATTGACGCAATAAAATACCACATCTGAGGCAAGAGGTATGACCAGAATTTTTTCCAATCAAATTCAACATTCTTGCTTTCATTTATCCTTAGTCCGGTCAATCGTGAGTTTGTCCCACGACATTGCACAATTTGTTTCGATGTAATATGAATGAATGAAAAAGATGTTAATCCTATACCAAATTTAGTCAGGAAAGACAACTTAGTTGGTGATTTTTGCACTTCTGTATTGAAGGCCCGTTTAAGTACATTGCCATTGTTTTTAGACAACTTTATACAGCGTGACAGTTGATTATTACTTTGCAATGCATATTTACTAGTTGATATAAATCTGCAAATACAAATAGTCCATAAATTGCTAATGATTATTTTGCAAAATTTAATACTAGCAAAACACAAAAGTCCCCTTTAATGACTACTAATATGCGAATTTCGAATTTTTCTTAATTGTATGTCTACCAAATTTCAACTCTCTATCTCATCTAGAAATGGATTAGAATTTCCAGACACACTAAGCATTTGAGTCAAGTAATATCCTATTTAAATTTTAAAGTTTTAGAAAACGTTTTAGTTACAATCGAGTTAAAAAATACTTGACTCCAACAATGTTATTTTTTAGGTTATGTAAAAGAAGTAAATGTATGAAATTAAAGCAAAATATTATTTATCATGTACTAGAAAAATATTCAGGGTACCTTAAGGCCAATTTTCCGAGTTGTATTTTTTCTGTATGCAAAAATAATTTCCACATTTTTATTTGATCTTACGTAACGTTTAGACTATATTAAAATAAATACATTTCACTAATTTTTAATTAATTATCATCTAATTTGCAAGCGTAAAAATGAGCTTGATTTGTAAATTATATTTTCAAATTTAAATTTGAGAAATGACAATCTCAACATGCTCTACTCCACATGTCAGGTTTTTGACAGATATAAATACTATAGATTTGTTAATGTTAAAAAATTAAAGTCAATGGTATAAAGGTCACAAAATTCGTTGAAGCAACAATCGCCCAAAGAATTTTAAAAAAGTTTCAAGTTTGAACACGTCGAAATTTTCATGAATTTTAGATTTAATAATTGATTTTTGAAGTGAAAACTTCTTTAGCGGCGTTGTGCACTTTTTTTGTAATGGGTAAAAAATATTAAACTCGCCGTCAGGTCACGTGTCCTGATCGAAAATGCGTAAGACGGAAACTTTTATTTATACAACGCTAGACATCTAGCGTTGAAATATCGTACATAAAAAAATGCAATCTATGATAAAAACCATTTTGATCGAAAATTCGTAAGACGCTTAATATTATTCAAGTTTTCACTTTCGCTGGCACTCCCGGAGTGCAAACCTTTTTTTTATTAAAATTTGTTGTCGGCATGCCTGTCTAATCCAAAGTCAATTTAATGTGAAACTCCGGAAAGTATTTTCGAATTTCATATTTCAATTTATTAGTGGTTTTAGAAAAAAATACTTTGCAGACCTAACAGGTTTGTAATCTATCGTTTTTGAAAAAAATGTTATTTTCTTAGATGTATAATAAATACATTTATTATCAATAGGTGTACAAGATTTTCAAAAATAGTGAATTTGTAAAAAAAAACAATAATAAAAAAATATATTGTCTTATGTAATATATTGTTTGTTAAATTATTTTAAAAAGCACATGAATAAACATTTACAATAATATAACGCATTTTTAAATTTTTATAAAAATAAACACATTTATAATAAATTGTACATCTTTCCATTTGGACTATATTTTAGTATTTTGCTATACGCACACTTGCATTAACTAGATGTAATTACTTGTTTTAATGTTGCGAAGAATGTAAAACTTTTAATCCCTAGGAAAAGATAATACACTGAAAGCTTAAATAAAGCCCATTTTTCTGACATATGTATTTTAAATTTCTTGTATTGATTATCTGCATTTTTCAGTCGCTCGCTATAGACACTACGAATACAACATCGGGACATCACAATGAAACTTGACATTTGTTGCTGTGTTTTCAGAGTGCTTTCGATGCCTCTCATCAAGTCGTTTGTTTTAAATATTAATAACATTTGACGATTCACACTTTCTAAAATACCCGATATTTCCGGTAACAAATTCGGAAACTCTTTTTGTAAGACGTCTTTCTGTAAAAAGGAAAAAACATGACCACACATAAATTATTGTCAAAAATTTAATAATGGTGGAATCTCATATTGATTGCAGGTTTCTCGTTAATTATTCTGATAACAGGGGAAAAATACAATTCTAGCAAGAGAGATATAATAACCAAATCTTTGATTAACGTCTGATTACAATTCTTCAATAAATAAAATTATCGACCAATTTTTCAGACAATATATTAACAAAAAAATATATAATTAATACATTAACGATCAGTTCTGAAGAAGGTCCAAATCCGGATTGAAACGTTAATGTATTAATTATATATTTTGACGTGATAACGTCTTATAAATTGATGAATCACCAGTCTTATAAATTGATAAAACACCGGCTGCATGCACGAAAAAGTGTAACGTTCCTAACATTCCGCCTGACCCTGTGCGTGCTTTTCTCGAAAACGGCCCTAACGATTTGGATGAAATTTACTGAAAAGGGATTTTGGGGGGCAAAAAATCGTTTTAGCTAGGTCTCATTTCTCGAAAAAATCGTTTTCATACAAATTTTATCATTATAAAAATCAATTTTTTGACGTATGAAAATACTTCAATATTGTAAGTAGGTTTTAGAATTTTATATAAACAGTGAAACAATTGTTTTCAAAATATTATGACAGCTAATCTTTGAGACTTAAAATAAATACGAAAGAAAGAAAGTTAAAAAAAACAATTATATTATATGGTGAGTAATTTTAATAAATAAAATTAACCTAAATTTGAAGCGAAAGATGCAATATCATAGATTCGAATTATTATAATAATTTATTATATAAATTTAGGTTATGTATTACGGAATACGTTATCACGTAAAACTATCGTCCGTAAACCGACTTTACAGACAACCATTTTTTTTTTGTTAATATATTGTCTGAAAAATTGGTCGATAATTTTATTTATTGAGGAGATATAATAACGCTTGCAAGATTTACTAGTTAAGCGAGGTTCCACTATACCGTTATAAAAAAAAACGTATGTGTGAGATTCTGGCGCGTTAGAAGTGAAATTTCTTATGTTCTAGCATTTGTTGACGATTTTATTATTTCAGGATTAGGAAATGGTATACACAGTACGCACTGCGCATGCGTGTAAAGTGAGTATGGCGCTTTGATAGAGAGAGTAGAAACGACTCTCTCACTCTTTCCTCTCAACTGCTGGTTGAAGTCGGAAAAGGGGAAGCGTTTCACTTTTCGTCTATGTATGTGGTATATACAGTACGCACTTCGCATGCGTGTAAAGTGAGTATAGCGCATTGACAGAGAGACTAGTAATGGTTGTCTCACTATTTCCTCTCACCTGTCTTACTCCCCTAGCGCGCTTAAAAAAGTTTCACTTCAAAAAACACTATACTTTGATTTTATTCAAGTATAAATTAACTCCGTTGTTCCCATGAGCTTACATACCTAGAGGGAGCATGCAATGCTTTTTCTTATGACACTACTTAACCTTCATCCGTTCGCGACTTGTTGTGTCACACTTGCGCTCGCGTGACGGCAAATAGCCGCCCATCAAATTTTTTCTCATTTCGTTAATTTTTTTATTTATTTAAACCTCAATAACGTCGGGGGTTTGCATTGATAGTCTTTTTAGTGAGTTTATACGCTTTATTTAATATGAAAGACTTTTATTAGGTTATTTAATTTTTATTAGGTTTATTTAATAGGTAACGGAGACTAGGTAACATAGAAAATATTATATAGGTAACAATCACAACACTGCATCTTACTGATCACAATTAATAATTACAATGAAATAAGAAAAAAGGAACATTAGAATAAAAAATAAATTCTTTTGAAAAAGGCTTGTAAAATCATTCATCACTCTCTTCGTCCCCTGTGTCTTCTCCATTCCGATTACGAGTACAATTATGACATATCATTTGGCAGTGGTTTTTGCAAATGTATTTTTGGCAATTATCGCAAGTCATTCTTGCGGAGAAGGGTCTAACTAGAGATTACAGCCGTAATATGTGGTTCTCCAACCCGTCAGTTAATTTTTGAGATGAAATATTCATCCTGGGCGGCAATCTGCCGCCTACGCGATCGGATGAAGGTTAAGAAAATCCGGGGTCATGCTTTCTCTCTCGCACCGCGCCCTGATTGGCTGATTCAAGTGATACACGTGACATGGCGGCAAAGCGCGAGAGAGAAAGCTTGACCCCGGATTTTTTCTTAAGGAAGTACCCTCGATAAATGAATTAACAAACAGAAAATTACGAAAATTTGCAAATATGTCAAAACCTTTTCAAAAATGACTCAGTTAAATTTTTGTGATTTTTGGTTGACTTTGAAAAAAGATAGGTATTGATAATTTTATTACGCTGCACTTAACATGGAGTCTTATGGGAATATGTGATTTTGACGCACTCCATCATTTATTACGTTGGAATTGACAAACAGATTTTGATAAAATTTTCAGGAAATATAAACGAATATTCTATGAACATTTTTCTTTTTCCAAAACGTATAAAGCTTGCTTATGTTAATAGAAATGACTAAAACAAAGCCGAGCTTTTTAGCAATTCATAAACATGGCAACACCGCAATATTATAGTTTGTGGCGCGTCATTCAAAGGTAAGTTACGAAACTGCAGCAGTTTTGATATTGTAAAAACATACGTAAATTGAGTAAATGCTAAAAGCATAGTATTCCAAAAAATAGATAGTATATTATTATTTCCGGAATGACAGGAATAAAGAAAAGCAATAAAAAATCGAATCGATTTACCCACTTCACTTTGTCGTACTCGATTATCGTACATTTTTTTAGAAACTTTTCTTCCCTTCCAATAATATCTTTTTTCGCTCATTTTCATAAATTAATGCGAATTTGACACCGCGTGCTGACTTATGCTGCGTACATAAACACTTGTAACTATGGCAAGGCATGCGGTGTTGCCAAATTATATACTACGTTACTCAAGTAGAGGACTGAAATTCTTTGACTTACTGCGTACCGAGGGTACTCCCTTAAGTAGTAACGCAAATGCACCCGCTTTGCTCCCTCCAGGTATGTAAACTCGATGGTTGTTCCAGGACATATAATTTTCATTTGGTAATAGTATATTGTGCGACTAGTGAGAGAAGGAGAAGATTCCATGAGCGTGAAATTTGCCGCACGAGCGCAGCGAGTGCGGTAAAACACACGCGAGTGGAATATTCTCCTTCGATCAATAGTCGCACATAATACTTTATTCAACTAGCAGGAGTAATATGTAATCGGGGCCCTGATAAAAGAGGGAAAAATAATAAATCACTTCATTGATTGACGTACCACCGTCAGTGTATACACAAGATTGCCATGATTTCGCTGAATTGCGATGCTGTTTTCATATAAGTATACAATACCGCCTACCACGTTCCTATTGGTCCAGAAGCTACTTGCAGTTTTTTTCATTATTTAGCGCTTGGGCTTGCTACTGAGTTTCTATTGGTCCAGAAAATTCATTATTACACTAGTGAAGTAATATATTATTTCTCCCACGTTTAGCAGGGCCCCGAAATTACATATTACTCACGCGTGTTGAATAAACATTTTTTTTCATAGTAGTCAGTGTATTATTTATATAGAATATATTATTACTTACTTCTATTTTGGTATGTTTCGTTTTGTCAATACCGGCCATAATAGTATCCCAAGTGCGACCTGTTACCATACAAGCCAACAGACCATAAAGTGGGCCTTCTATGCCTAATTGACTACTATAAAAACGCATCTCTTGGCGATCTCTATTTAAGATACTCAGCCATAGTTTGGAATAATTATACCGCAATTCACGACTTAAATTCTGAAATGTCAAAAAAGAAATATCATTAATATACATTTGGGCAGCGCACTATCTGGCGACTATAATCAAAACTAATCTAATCGGGCCAACTGTCAAAAGATCTTTAATACGGATCTATTTCTTACAGCTCAGAGTTTTCTTATCTCGTCTTTTTATATTTACACTGACGATTTTTAATAATCTTGAAGTGCGTAAATATTTCTCAAACGATGGTCGACCCAACTACATTAGTTTCTAAATTACTGTGGATTCCTAATGGACTATAAGAGCTGGCTACGGAGAAAATGGGTGACTCGGTGCAGAGCTGAAAATTTGCAGAATAATAGGAGATAGTACAAGTAGGGAAAAAATTGCCAGAAGACTAGGCGGAAGATAAAGAGCCGCCAGAAGGCGCTAATGTTGAGAAAAATCAGTGCACTTCTGGCAATTTCTATACTTATTCTGTAATTCAAAACTAGATTATATATTCAATAAATAAAATTATCGACCAAATTGAAGAGTTCTAATCAGACGTTAATCAAAGATTTGTAGATTATATATATTATACATTATATAGTTATAAGGGTATACTGAAAATTCAAACATGATATAATAATTACATTCCACAAACATTCAAAATTATTAATGTCATTTTGATAGAAATAAAATTAAATAAATTAATAAAATTACGTTGTTATAACAAGGTAATTTTATTAATGTAAATATAATATGACGATTAATATTATTTCTTTCAAAATGACATTAATAATTTTGAATATTTGTCGAATGTAATTATTATATCATGTTTGAATTTTCAGTATGCCCTTATAACTATATAATGTATAATATATACCTAATCTAGTTTTGAACTACAGAGTAAGTATAGAAATTGCCAGAAGTACATTGATTTTTCGCAACATTAGCGCCTTCTGGCGGCTCTTTATCTTCCGCCTAGCCTTCTGGCAATTTTTTCCCTACTTATTTGTACTATTTCCTATTATTCTGCAAATTTTCAGCTCTGCACCGAGTCACCCATTTTCTCCGTAGCCAGCTCTCCGTCTATAAAGTACGTAATTAAATAGAATTATTTTAGAGTTAGCTGGGTTGCAGATTAATACGCTAGATTAAAGTGAATGTTTTCATTTTAGTACGCGTACTAAAAAAATTGATAGATACATACAGCGTAGAGTCCATGATCTAATAAAATGATGTCCGCATTTCCTCGCTCCGACTTCCTAACGAGAATATTCCCCGGATGAGGATCACTATGCACAAACCCATTAATAAAAATCATTTTTGAATACAATAACCCCAGTTTATTTGATATATCAAACGGATTTATTTTATTTTTCTGAATGTATTCCAGGTCGTTTACTTGACCTCCTTCAACAAATTCCATTGTTAGAACTCTTTGTGTTGTCAAATCCCAATAAACCTCCGGTATCTTTAACCATTTACATTCTTTAAACATCTCTGCTACTTTTTCAGCATTGTGGCCTTCTTGTGTGAAATCTAATTCTTGAGGTATATTCTTTTTTGTTTCATCGACTAGCCATTGAAATTTAAACTCAGGAAATATCAATGACATTATTTTTACAAGAATTTCCATGGTTTTCATATCTACTTTTGAATTGCCGCGAACATATGGATGTTGAACTTTTACAGCTACTGTTCGACCGTCTTTTAGTACAGCTTTATGAACTTGTGCTAGGGAAGCGGCTCCTAAAGGCGTCTCATCTATATGAGAAAATATTTGGTTTGGCTGAAATAAACATTAATTAAGTAAAAAATTGAAATAGCATCTACATTTTATTTCGTTATTTTTGAAAAACAATTTCGCAGTAAAACTGAAATTCATGCAGTAAATCATTTCTTTAATTGGTAATTATACACTTTCACGGTCACCTGGTTTTTTGGCTCTAGAAAATCGAAAAATACATGGATTTCAATGATCTCGGTCTCAAAAAGTTCCATTTTACGGCGGATTTATGAAAAAAATTAGTAGAAGTAGCTAAAATATAAATTTTTTTTCTAAAAAATATTTATTTAATTGACTGTCAATTAAATATACATTTTTTAGAAAACGCAATTCTATTCAAACAATTAACTATCTAATTCGCATACCCCTTTATCGTTCACCCCGGAATTACAATTCGCATACCCCTTTATCGTTCACCCCGGAATTACAATTCGCATACCCGTTTATCGTTCACCCGGGATTTGTTTTTTTAAAAACTCCACATTTGCCCCTTCCCGTTTCACTGCGAGACAATTCGCATACCCCTTTATCGTTCACCCCGGAATTACAATTCGCATACCCGTTTATCGTTCACCCCGGATTTGTTTTTTTAAAAACTCCACATTTGCCCCTTCCCGTTTCACTGCGAGACAATTCGCATACCCCTTTAACTTGATTCCACGACGTCAGAAACAGTTATAAAGGATTATATGTAGAAAGTCAATTTTTTTTTGCATTTAAAGTCATGAAACTGTGAGAAATATTGATTTTTTCAATTTTCGTATTTTTTTCCATAAACCCGCCATAAAAACGAAGATTTAAAAAAAAAAATTCATCGAAATCGGATGATTTTTCGATTTTCTAGAGCCAAAAAACCAGGTGACCGCGAAAGTGTATAATTACCCTTTAATTAAATATTGTTTGTTTCTTTTAGTCATTAATTCACAGTAGCTGTACGTGTGATAAAGGACTTTCTATGCATTTTTCAATTTTCTACTATTGTTACTGCAGTTACATAACAAACAATAATGAAATAAATAAAAAATGTTCACTTACGTCCTGTTTGAAGTCGTCTCGTATGACTTTCAAGATGTCTTCGATACTGTTTGTCGGTGCATGACTATGTAACACTTTTAAAGTTTGTACATATTCTTTCGGTAACAAATAATCTAACGCACCAATATGCTGGCCAACTTTAATATAAACCCCTTTGTTTGTACAACATAGCTGCAATAATTTTTCTGCAGCTAGTTTATGGCATTTTGATTTTAAATCTTTATATTCTTGTGATGTCTTATCTAATTTCTGTGCATAGAGCTGTGTTTGGTACATCACACCTATATCAAATACCTTTACTGCTGCTCTACTTAACCTCACAATACCAATACTGTCGAGCTGATTTGTTTGTAGACTAATTACAGTTCCTACAGCCGCACAGCCAACAACTGAATATTTCAAAATTCGTCGGGCAGGCCACATTTTTTTAAATAATTAATTATCTATGTCCTACAAAGTAATATTTTATTTCAATCAATAAACTATTAATAACTATATGTAAGTATGTTGTTGCATTAATCACAAATGAGTTACTTACCTTGAATAATAATTGAGTAATTGAGACATGTTGGCAATAATAATTATTCTAGATTTGTCATTTTGTTCAAAATAACTAAGTAAATAGGTTATAAATGTTCAATGTCAAGTTTGTCTATGATGTCAAGTGTATTGGCTGGTATCTTCATCAATCATATGCAATCATATTATGATTGGTCTGCAATCTGCATTGCCCATGCATTGCATACTACACACACCTGGCGTGGTGTTTCTAAAGGTCATGATGAACACTTTCAAGATAACTTTCTAAATTTCTTTTCATTTACATTTTTAACTAATAAATTTAACAAGAATTAATTTTAACAGTTAAATATGGTATATAAGAATTAATTTAAGTCCCGTTTTTTTTTCAAACACTTATTTTTTTGATAAATAAAATTATAGACCAATTTTTCAGACAATATATATATATATATATTGTCTGAAAAATTGGTGGATAATTTTATTTATTGAAGAGTTCTAATCAGACGTTAATCAAAGATTTGACTTATTTTTTTGGATTTGAATGGTAATATTTTTTAATTTGTAGAATGCAATCTGATTTGCTTCAGTTTTTCTAAATACTGAAAAAATACATCATAGTTTAGAGAATTTACTTTATCTTGCAACATAGGATTTATCTTTGGATTAATGATTTCCATAATTAGTAACAATAGAAACATCGTGAGTGCTTCTGAACTACAATGTAGACTACAGCAGAGAATAGTTTGAGAATAGACCAGGATTGTAGAGACCTTAAGGCCGTGTTCAGATGAGGCGTTTTACGCGCGAGTCCACTGGGGCGTTGACACTCGCGCGTACCCAGAGCCGGATTAAGAAGCGAAGGGGCCCGTAGGCGGGACCCTGGGGGGGAGCCTATCGCCTATGTAAGGGGACGAAAATCAATTGAAATAAGAATAGCATTTGAAAATGAACTTATGAAATAATATGAAAAATTATTATATTATATAAAATGAAAATATTCTATCACCTTCTGGAGATCTTAAAAGAAATTATGACGAAGAATTTTGAACAAAAAATTAACAATTTTCTAGCTTTCATGTTTGTATGATATGAATTTTTTTTCTAATCCAAAAAAAAATTCATTTTCATTTTTTTTCACTTTGGTGGGGCCCTAAGATTTGGGGGGGCCTATAGGCGCCGCCTATAACGCCTACACAGTAAATCCGGCTCTGCGCGTACCCGAGATACTAGAGCTAAATATATTCCGTCCAGATGCCTACGCGCGTTTCCTAACTCGCGCGTAAAACGCGTGCAATGAGTGGGACTCTCAACTCGCGCGTTTTACGCGCGAGTCGAGATACTCGGGTGCCAATTGTTGCGTCCAGTACTACGCGCGAGTGGACGTATTTGATTTGTTTTCGAGTCCATGTTTGTAACTGGCGCCACACCGAGCCCAGTGTAGAAACGCGGTATCCGGACGCAATAGAAATTGAAACGCGCGTAAAACGCCTCATCTGGACACGGCCTAATAGTGCTTCTTGTGTATCGAAACGTCTATTTTAAAATGCAACCAACTCAATACTCAATGATGCAACCTCAGATAAATTATGCAACTTGCATGAAATTTGATTCACTATTTGAGCGCCATTTTGAAATTAATCGCTTTTTTTTAATCCCTCAGAAACCTATTTTCAAAGAGATCAGAATTGGAATTAAATATGTTCTTTTAATAAAGGATCTTTTAAAAATAATTAAGTTACAGCAGTTCTAACCTATAAAAATTCTGTTTTATTTCATTCACATTTTACAGCATGAAGAGCATAATTAATTGATGTGTTTTTCATCCAAGACCAATGATTTTGTAAGAAATTGTAGAACATTCCATGAACTAATTTAGTGGAACAGCCATCTGAAAAAATAAATGTACAGTTTATATTATTTATATACTGTATGGTTTTTAAAAAACCATACAGTATAAGAAACATTGTTCAAAGTGCTGGTAAAATGGCAATTATTTGGAACTTCTTATGTGCATGGGGTTTTCTAAATAAAGCATGTTTCAAGTATGCCGAATTCTGAAAAAAAAACGTAAAGAATCAAGTAATAAACATAATATGCTAATAGCAGAATAGACGATCAACAACAATACAGCCAGTCTTGATATATTGCCAAAAAGTTTTGTAAATTTTATGAAAAATGCTAAATCAAAAAGCGGTTGCAATTCCACATAGTAACGCTAAAAAAACGTCTGTCCGTCCGATATTCAAATTTGATCTTTCCAAGAAAACTGTTTCATATACCTAATGGTGGTTATAATATTTGATTGCCTTCTACAATATATTTCATGATATAGGTACCTATATTGGAATAAAATATATCTTATTTGGTTGACTAAAAATGATCCTCGAATAAGATTTACTAACAGATTTATATTTTTTATAGTTATTAGTAATTACGGTAGTATATGTAAAATTTCTTCGATATTTACATATAAATGATTTTTTTAATACAACATTTTACCAAAGAATGTGACGTCAGCGCGGCTAATAAAAGTAGAAAAACTTTTTAATAAACTATTGCGCTTCAACGAATTGTTTAATGTTTCTCAGATTTTAGAGTTTTGTCCAAACCGAATTCCGCACAATAAAAAAATCTCATGCAAGTACCCTCAAACTTGATACTTTTTGCTCAGTAACACTGGAGTTAATATAGAGTTCAGTCAAAACTGACTGATAAAATCGACGTTAAGCCACAGGAAAAATCTTGTCAAAGGACTTTAATTACAAATACTAAAATACTCACTTGATTCTAATATGCGTTGCAATTCATGTGGCGAAATGAATTTATTCCAGTCATGAGTGCCTTTGGGTAGAAGACAGAGAATATATTCAGCTGCATATATGCCTCCAATTAAAGATGCGTATGTTTTATTCAATGTTGTTACAAAAACAGATCCACCAGGCTGAAAATGATTACTGTTAACACTTTTAAGAATACCTACAACTAGCACTGAAAAATGAAAATTCAATTTAAAACAATGATTAAATTTTCTATATCTAAATTTTCCATAAAATAGTGTGCTATTTATAGGATGAATATTACTGAATCATCTATATCTATAAAAATCAATGCCACTTTTCGTTGTAATTTTATAACTCAAGAACGGGCTCACCTATCCAAACCAAATGTTTAGGCTTTGTTCGAACTATTCAGTAGATGGTTTATGTGAAGTTTGCACAAAATCGGTCGAGCGGTTCTTCATTTATCACATTTTTTGTAACAAATGAATTCAATAAATGGCGGATCATTTTGTTAATGGGGATTTTGCTGTCAAATTGAAACTTTTTTCAGTGTTGACAGTATTGTTATGTCATTCATGCGGTCATTTCATTTTGGACGTGCTTCGATTAAAGCAAATTGTCAGCGATAATTATTGCTTTGTGTTTATATTTTTAAACATATTGTTGAGTGCATTCATACAAACGGTGAGTCTTGAATTGTTCAAATGTACTATGTATATGTGCGCGTGTACTTTTCTCAGTTTTTTAGCGAGCCGTCGGTGTTTCATATCGTTTACAGGCTTTTTTTGAATTAAATTGTCAAACGCATTTACACAAACGGTATGAACTGTTGAAGTGAATTACATGTATGTATGTGTGTTTCTTTATTTGAAAAAACATATTGTGTGCATACGGGTGTTTTATTCTTTTGTAACAGATGGAGGCACGTCGATTTAAAAATGAATTATTTAATGATTTTTTTATATATTGACGTATGCAGTCATATATATTTCCATACACACATATACGCACATGTATATTTTAAAATAGCTAGCAATTAATAAAATATTTTTTTGTTTGAATAAATGAATTTGATGTTCCAATTAAATTTTTTTATTATTTCACTTTATACATAGCGAAGCACGTACTGGGCCGCTAGTAGTTAATAAAAATACTAATGATTATCACCTTTATAGTATCAGTGCACGATTTTATAAAAAGATCTTTTTCTTGTACATGCTCCAAAACTTCTGAAAAAACAACTGCATCATACTGTTCTTTCGCTGTTTTAGAATAGTCTTCGATACTACTGACTACATAACTTAAATTCTTTAAATTTGGATTTAATTTAGCATGACAGATAGCAGCATCAATCAGCTCAGTACTTGCATCTAAGCCAGTGACTTCGGCACCAATGTTAGCTAAGGGCTGAAAAAAAGAAGAATTGACCATTAAAATAGTTAATGTGTCAACTGTCAATAATTTATTGAAGTAGTTTTAAAAAATGAAGGGTACACGGGAAAAAGGTGATTTGTCAGTAAAAATTCGAAATTGATTTTTTATGCCATCTTATAGCCAAAAGTCCTACCTTTCTGTTGGTGCATTCATTTTAGACAAGAATACGCTAGGTCAAAAGTTATAAGCGTTGAAAGAAATGCTTCAGCATGTAAATGGTACGATCTTAAACACTTCAAAATGCTCTCCTGCACAATTTACATTTTTTGACAAACCGCCTTCTTCCCGTGTACCCTTCAAATATTTCAACATTTTGGTTTATTTTGCGAATTTAAACTGAACTTTTTAAGTTGGAACTATTTTGATTTTAGTAAAATATCGATTTTTTAAGGGAAAAAACATGAAAGAATGCTGGATACAATGGAGTTATTTTATTCAAGGCCAGTATTTTATAATCTTGAAATGGACTGGAATTTATTAGGGTATTTGGACTGCAAATAATGCCAATTGAAATAAATTCTATATTCAGGGACGACATACATAATCTCGAGAGTTCGATAAACTGTAGAAACGTAAAGTGAGTATAACGAATTTTCGAGCTCGAATAAAAATTATTCCCAGTGTGCTACCTATCCAGTTATAGCTATGCAATAAATAATTTTACCATTTGAAGTAGTTTTTCTTGACGTTTAATTTAGAAATCGCTATTTCATACTCTTATTAGCTAGTAGAAATCTAAGAGACGGTAGTAATTAAATTGATTTCAATAAATTGCTTTGATAGTGACGTAAACTTTGACGAAGAGAAAAATCGCGGATTCGCAGAAACCAGTGTAAGGTCATCTACTTTGATGTATGTAAAGCTTTAAAATTCCAAATGTGACTAAAATGTATATTATTTAAGTACGAATATGTTAGCGTAGAAATTTAATTAAATTAATAAAAGTAGAAAAATTGGCACCTCACTTAAAATACCACCACCACATCCAACTTCTAATATAGAAAGTCCTTTTAAGGGCGTTGGACTGTTAATACATTGCTGATCTACTTTTCCTGTTGAAATTAAACCATCTCTAATTAACGGAACTCTACAAAAAAGTAAAAATAAATTATAGAATAATCTCCGGAAAACATTTTTGTATAATCTCTGAATTTTGTTTTATAATTGTAATTCAGATATTATTTGAAACTGAAGTATTATTTAAAGCACCAACTGCCAAGGTTGTAATAAGAGAAAAAAAAAACACTATCAATTTAATCTACGTCAACATAATATGGATTTTTGGGGTATCAGTTAAAAAGAATACTTCAATAATATCAATTCAATGCGAGTATGAAAAGGCAAAGATACACAATTAGGGATTACCTATTAAATTTTTTGTAATTTTATTCAACTCATGCGCGCTATTCATGTTTTATCATGCCTAAAAACCGAACTCTAAATAGCCATTTACCGACTGGTGACAATTACTTGTCATAACTCAATGAAAATTCCTACTAGCTCGACCATTGTGGAGTAATGAAAATAAACGTAACTATTTTCTGAGTCGTAACGAAATAGTAGGTAACAATAACTCCGTTGTTACCCATTGAGGCTAAAATTGAGAGGCCGAATGTTTTCGACATGGAGTTTATTCATAACCGGCTAACCTCAAACCAAAACATTGAATCGTGCTGTTTGGTGCTGTTAGTATTGACAGTTTTTTTTATAAAGAAATAAATAGATATTTACAACATATCATTAATAACAATAAATAAAACACGATTAACGCGCAATTGTTGAATAAAATTATGGGCGTAACTTGTAGGCTAAGTCATGACCTGTCAGCGCGATGAATGACTTAGACTACTAGTTATGCCAATAACTATTATATTACACATGATGATATTACCTTACCGTAAATGATTCATCGAATGAAGTCCACGCATGAGGCCATTTGGATTCCACCAATCATTAGCAAACTTTGAATGCTGTTTCACCTCATTTTCGTCTACAGTTGATTCATTTTTATGTGCCTCATTATTTAAATTAGTAACAGTGGCCATTAATCTTAGAAATAAATAAAAGGGCTTAGTTAAATACGCCACTGAATTATTTAAAAACTAAATATTCATTAGTGTGAGGTATTATGATGAAGTTTTATTCATTTACAAGTCCGAATTTTAGGCTTTATATCTTAGAGATGCTACGCTAAACTATAAAACTTTTTTGACGCCTCACAGATAACTCTTAATTGCTGTATCTGAATTCTTTTTAGTAAAAATTTAATTTCTGCTTACACACGATACGTTTTTTGGTTAATTAAATATAAACAGTAAACACCAAAATAATTTTGCTGTATTACCTTCTTTTGAACACAGGATTAGTACATAATAGATTGTTGAAATTTTGTCGCAACATTTCAAAACTGAATTAATTTAATCTTGGTATAAAAATTATATCACTTTTAATTTATTGTTGTCTCGAGGTTATATTGTAATAACGTCAAAATTGTTTTGACACGTATATTGCTCTATGGTCTATACCAACGAGGTGTACATATGGAGTATACGAGTGTACTATGCGCATCCAAATTTTCTTGAGAAGGAATGAATTGGCTGACGTCTATCTTTCTATGTCTGACTTTTTCAAAAATAATCGTCTTTTTAAAATTTACATGGCTTACTTTGTATTCTCTGGTAGGGCCTAATGCGTGTGACGAAGAAGAAACATGTCATTCAATTGTTTCTGTCTCTTTTAATTGGAACTTGACTCGCGCAGGCCAGACTAGCAGTCTATCTATCCAGGTCGTTGGTCTAGAGTCTAGACCATAGATAATTTTGATAGTTCCACAAAAAATGACAGAAGAGAAGGCTGATATCGTAACCTATAAAAATACTTTTGTTGGGAAATAATTATATATTTTTAAAAAGTTTATCCTAAATATTAGTATGGACCCCCGACACAAGATTACTAGATTAGATTTATTGCGGCTCCCTATATTAGTGTGCGGTATTTTAGTTGGAGTAGGAGCTGGTTTCATATACAAGTAAGCTATCTAGTATCTACACATTTAGATGAGCATTTACACAATATTTATATGTAAAAAAACAACACAGCTTTGTACATTTCCATTTATATGTTGATTGGACTGTATTGTTAACATTTAGCGATCGTATCTGATAATCTACAACCAAATCTCCCGAAGTTTATTGTATTTTTCTTCCTTTGATAAAATTAAAACTTTACTGTAATATTGTTTATTAAAATTCTAGAGAACGACTGTTTGAATTTCTCCGTGAAGAACGAGAACAAATGCGCAGAGATAATCCAAATTATGATGAAGATATGAAAGATCGATTTGACAAATTAAGTAAAATGCACTAACTATGTTGCGTATGAGTTTTTTTGGTTATTTAATATTAAAGGCGTTCATAAATTACATAACGCATTTGTGGATATTTTTTATTCCTTCTCCCGTATGTAACCAATCATTGGGCACCTCATTCTAGATATAGAGTTACGTAAACATTTTCTCATATTCAGTAAAAACAATCATATTAATCTAATTGGATCTAATAAACGGAACCTTATAACAGAACATTAATTACGAAAAACAAACAAAATGGAGATTTTTGTTAGATTTTTTCGTTTTACGGAGCATAGGAACTTTATTTCGTTCTTGTAACAAATTTATCGACTCATCTCTCTGCTAAGCGTGTTATGCGATTTATGAACGGTTTGTGAATAACAGTTAACTTTTTATTGTGAATATGGATTGTGTATTAAAATAATATGATAATGATCATTTTATATTATCTTTAAAAAAATAGTCAGTTAAATATAGAATATTGTTATTAAAAATTACATTTTGTAGTTAAAGTGGTTTTAACCCAGACACAAATTAAAATAAGAATAACAAATTAACTTCCATACAATATTATGCTGTATAATTAAAAAAGAATAAAAAAATATTATTTAAAACATATCGCCTACCATATCTTCCATAAATTTTTTGTAAATACTCATAAATTTCGCCACAAAAGCTTCTAAATGAAAAATTTGTTTATTCCCTTGTTGCATCCGATGTTCATAAGTAGCAGCTATATGAGCTATTTGAGTTTTTAGTTGCATATCACAATTCTTTACAAGCTCTTGTAAGAGACCTTTGAATATCAGTTCTCCCGGTATGCCATGCGTAATTAGTTCATATAAATTGCTTCGAACCTCCAATAATTTCTTGGGCGACTGTTCGGATAGAATACTTCTCGCAGTTTCTCTAATAAATACCTGCCAATCTGGTTCAGTTATTGTCTGATTTGAAGTGAATGGATACTGTTGTACTTTGCACGCTTCACACATTAAGAGCGCTCGACGTAAATTTCGACCGGATTTATCTGCTATTCGAACAGCAAATTCATTCGGGATTGTTAGACCTTCTTTTTTACACGTATTCTGTAATAACAAACAAATTTTTATTAATCTTGTTACAATATTTACACGATTAAATTGTGATGAACTTACATGCAAAATGGAAACAATTTCATCAACCGTAGGTGCGCCTACTCTTAGATTTAAGCATCGACTCTTAATAGCAGGAATTACTTTTGATGTAGAATTGGCTATCAAAATAATACGACACGTCGAAATGTATTTTTCCATGGTACGACGTAATGCATGTTGTGCATCTTTGGTAAGTTCGTCGACTTCTGTTAAAATTATAACTTTAAATTCTCGTTGACCCGTCGGATCTAGTTGATGAGTCTGTGCAACGTTTTTAATTAAATCCATAATTACGACTCTGTCATATATGCCAACATCGGACGGGTTAACCTCAATGTGATAATTACTGCTCACAGTCATGATTTCTAGTTTTTTATTAGACGGCGTTGTAAAATTCATGTGTTCCATCCGTAAACGATCTACACCGACACCATAAAGTTCACGTAAAAGACACATTACGCGTGTTTTCTTGCCAGCTCCTGATGGTCCATAAAAAAGCAAATGAGGAAAATCACCTCGTTGTATCAAATTTTTCAAGTTTGTTGCCTGGATTTTGTGATAGTCCAATTTCAATAACTCTTTGGGACGGTGCTTATCCACCCATAAACTCATTTTTAAATAGTTTATTAATATTTTCTCTTCTCTTTCAAATTTTACAAAACTGTCACTTTACGCGCAATATTTTAACAGCATCGCCAACGGGTAATCGTCAAAAATCACGAAGGTCGCCAAGCAAACCTATGGTAGATCTTAACAGAGAACAAAAAATAATTTTAAAGAAAAATACATTTTAGAATTAATATCTATAAATTTTTTCCACTTTTTAAATTGTTTTTATCTTTATTTTTATATAAAATATTTAATAATTTTAAAGTAATAAATATTTCGAGCTTAAAGTGAATGAATATATTCGTATTTTGAAAACTCTATAGTATATTTGTTAATGTAGTAGATGCTATTCGATTCAAAATGTCAGATCATAAATATTCATACGTGATCCGGTTCATTAGAAGAAAAATTGAAGAAAACTTAGAAAGTATAGCAATTTTGAAATGTGTATTTACAGACTAATATGCAAAGTTTTGTATACTGTTAGTGCATTAATTGTTTTATAAGTGAAATTAAACTTTAAACTCTTATTTCAAAATGTATGCGGGAGATGCCGCAGAAAGTGGTGACAGAAACTATCCAACACAGTGGGCTTTAAATCCTTCAGCTTATCAAAATGTAGCTAACGATCAAGTAGATTGGGCTGCTTTAGCACAGCAATGGATTATGATGAAGGAAACTTGTCCTCCCGAGCAGGTTCCTCCTGCTCCTCCACCTCCACCAATTGGACCACATAAAAAGGACACCTCAAACGTAATGCTCGAGGGGGGCGAAGCTCCAATGGAAGTTGAAAATGACAAAGAAGAAAATGAAACAGCAGTCTCTTCTACATGGAGTGGTTCCTCTGGTAATTATAATAGTTAATGATTCTTTGCAGTTTTTTTTGTAAATGATTCATGTTGTTTTTACATTTGATCTCTAATGCAAGGTTATGCAATATCATATTTCATAAACATTTTGTAGAATTATAAAGATAAAGTAAAATTAAGACTGGATAATTTATTTGAGACTACCGCGTGCCAGGGTTATCTGAGCCTAGTACCAATCCATATTTTCAATTCAGTGTAACTATTTTTAATATTTATTATTGAAAATCCAGTTGACACGTTCACCACTTGTTAAAATAGAACTTGAGAAACACAATTTATCCGACAAAAAACTCACTTCTTTTACGAAAGTAGTCTGTGTACTGCTGGATATAATAAAATAAGAAGCCAATAATTAATAAATACAATGTAAACTCTATAACGAAACTCAAGGGACTGAGCATTTTTTATCGTTATAGAGAGTTACCGTTATATGGAGTGAAGAAAGAAAAACAACCAAATTAACAATAATCTTCAATGTACTGTATAATCTCTTTATAACGAATTTTAAGGGACCGAACATTTTTTTCGTTATAAAGAATTTTCGTTATATGGAGGGAAGAAAGAAAAATAACCAATTTTCACAAAATTAATTTATTCCAAACACATATACAAACACATATACCTATAGTTTGGCGTCATCAAGTGCTTGTTGAATAGATGGTGATGGTTCAGAATGGTCCTCTTTATGTCTGTAAACATTTGCTGACGCCTAAATATGAACATATTTCTTCGTAATAAAGAATGGCTGTTGCGTTATAAAGTGGGTATTAATGTATAGGTTTTAAGGTAAACCAACCAAATCGTAAAAATTTCGATGTTATAGGGAGTTTTTCGTTATAAAGAGTTTACACTCTATATGTAACATGAAAAGTCTCAAAACTGGATAATAACTTAAGCGGATCAATACATTTTCAATTTTTGTAACTTTTGTAAATTGGTAGGTAGTACACAAATTAAAAAAAAATAAATACGCTGGATTATACAAGCTATTATGAACTGATCATACCCTATATAAACACATTTATTTCGCTTTTTACTCATAAAAACCCCTTTGCACTCTGGGAGTGCCGGCACAAGTGAAAACTTGAATATTAACGTCTTACGAATTTTCGATCAAAATGGTTTGTATCATAGATTGCATTTTTATGTACGGTATTTCAACGCTAGATGTCTAACGTTGTATAAATAAAAGTTTTCGTCTTACGCATTTTCGATCAGGACACGTGACCCTGACGCGAGTTTAACATTTTTTACCCATTACAAAAAAAGTGTACAACGCCGCTAAAGAAGTTTTCACTTCAAAAAACTCGAATTATAAAGATCCAAAAAAGACTTTATATTTCAATGATAAAATCAACATTTACTAATTAAAATATTTATGCCAATCATACAAAAACGGCGGTAAACTCAGGCTCGGTTAATATGAGGAGTAAATGAGATGTAGCTTCGATAAATCGCATACTCCGATAACACGGGTTTTACTGTATCACAAAATTCATTACAAAACAAAATACATGCGTTCATTGGATAAATTTTCTATTCTTTTTCCGTAAAATTTGAAGCAAAGCCGGCAGTTTATAATAGTTTATAGTTTATACTGTGTTAAATTTTGGGTATATATTTACTGTTCATTGCAACAAATTGTAGAGAATGGGAATTGCGGTCTGGCTTTAGGTTACAAAAATTATGTCCGTTTAATTTAGTTACTATAAAAAAAATGTTCACTTTTTCATTGACGCATATAGCTCAATTGCGAGTCCTCTTAAGGACATAAATCGTATCATTATTTTATACATGTAAAGGTGGCACTTCACATGGCTATTTGTATTCGCTATTGGGTGTTTGTTGTATTTGGCAAAATATATGACGTTCAAGACAAACATGCAAATAGAGGCAAATACGACCATCCACACATGGCAGTTAAATAGTAAACACACAAACATTTGGCAGCAGAAGGCAAGGTTCAAAATTCCAGCAATTTTAGCGCTGTTTCATTGTCCCAATTCATTTTCAATAGTAATTGTTCCAGTTCTCGCTCACAGCACAGACACAAAAATACTGCACGTCCGTACAGGTTTACGGCGCGTGCGCTTTTAAATATAGCCATTGTGTGGACGGCTTATTTGCCGTATTTGCCTATTTGATTCCTTTGATGTGCCTCGAAAAACCGACAAGCGCACGGTAACGCGTATTTGGTATTGGCCTTATTTGTCAAATAGGCAAATAAGGCCAACACTTTGTGAAATAGACCCTCCACACTTGGTAATTGTTTGCCAAATATTCCAAATACACAAATACAAATAGCCATGTGAAGTGCCGGCATAAAGAAAACATTTTCCATTGCCTTTTTGGGATTAATCCTTCGTCGCGTTTTCTGTAATTGTTTTGAAGCCATTACAGCTGATCTGAATTTGTTTATTTTCCGTGTATGCACTTGTTTTCTTACCATATTTTATCGACTGCACTTGTTCAGTATAAATTCGGCATTGATTCTTAATGGTTATTATATTTACGAGAGACATCTTACTGACTTCAGTAACAATTGAAACAGTGGTAATTTATCTTCCAGTAACTCAAATATTCGATGAGAGTTCTTTTCGGGATAGAAAGTCTTTCATTATAATAAAAAAAAATTATTTTGAATACTGAAGTTTCGGTTTTTTTAATCACGGAATGTGGTGAACAAAAAATGTAATGACTGCGTTGTACAATAAATTAGCAATGATCATTAACAGAAACCGAGATAAATTTAAGATCTAGACGCCAGGCACAATGTGGAATGAAGAACTCCCTTTGGGTTTAATTACTGGCTCTAGCATCAAGGTTTTAACGTACTCTAATTGAACATAAAATTAGCCAATTGTTTCGCCTCATCATAAGTGTACCGCAAGTTTATGTATTCAGTTAAATAATTCTGATACGCAGTACAATAGTTTTGAAAGCCAAAGACAAATCTCTCACCAATTTAATCAGCTATTTTGTACATTCTTCAGCGTCATGTTACGTATCTGGTAAATAAATTTGTTCAACACGTTGGGTAATGTAAATAACCTTTATTATGGAACGTATCAACATCGACGAAATAAATGTGTTTGTTGACAGCTTTTGACCTTGCTCTGAACTCTTAGCGTGTGTTGATAACATTTTGCTCAAATTCTCGGACTGTTTGAATTTGGTTCTGGCAGTTCTAGAAGCCTTTAAATTGGCCAATTAACACGCAGTTTGGACCGAAGAGTTCTGCATTGCCGACAGATGTTTTGGGAGTTCATAACTTGGCAGCAATCACCCGATTATTTAATGTACTAGCAGTAATCCCCGGTTTCTGATGTGACTTTCAGCTTTAAATCTAGATTTAAAAGACTGCGCACACCTGTCAAGCATAAGCTGCACGGCCTGTATAGCACAAACCTGCAAGATGTACGATTTCGCACGCTAGACTAGATACACAAACCAGTAAATTTTAGTGCTGGTTTTTGTGGTTTTCAAGTAGTTTTATCAGGGCAAATTATTAATGAAAATGACACATCACTAGCACTAGATCGGTCCAGCACGGCTAGACAGAAATTACGGGCGCCCGCTTGACGGTCGTTGCAGGCGCTTGTCTAGTGTGCGCTACTTCGTTAAATAACATGAGTACCTTCACGGCTTTTGACAACTGTGCGCGATTTTTAAGAATATGATTTATTTTATAGCTGAAAGACGTATACAGGAAAATACTCTTATGCAAGTACATCAAACAGTAAAAATGCTTGTAAATGGCAGAGATACGTGCATTTGTGCAAGGACCTTTCATAAATTGAACAACAAATTATCTACATAGGTACCTATGTTGTCTTTTAATTGATACTGAAAATATTTTTATTGACGAAAAAAATAACACAGGTTCAAGGACTAATAGTCAGTGCCCGTCGGCAAAAATTTTATTGACACATACTCTCCCCAAACTTTGTATATGACTTCATTAGGCCTAGTCTGACACCTATTTCCTCTATGACTTTTCTTGATTTTGGGGCGTTTTCCCTCTAAATTTTCCGTAAGATGTCGTTTTGACGACATGTAAAAATTTATAGATAGTACTGTTTGTTTTTTTTTAATTGAATAGCTTGAAAACTTCAACCAAAACGCTAAAATAATGTTCTCTGACAAATAACATGAATCATTTAAAATACCTGACAGCTCGAATATGTCGAACATATTCGAGGTGTCAGACATTTTTTTTATACGCTCGAGATTTTTAGAATTTATAATTTAATTTTTATTTCATACTTTTTAAACTAACTAATCAAAAACTGAATATTGTAAGCTCAAACTCGAAGTTTATGTTCGAATGATATATACAAAGATGCGCCATTTTTAATTCAAATTTAGTCTTTTTTGCAACACTACTAGTTTAAAGTTGATACAGTCTATTATAATTGAACATACCTAAGTAAATATTATTTTTTTGTAAACCTCTTTAAATGCCAAATTCACTAGAAGCAAATTATGGGACAAAAATGATATTAAGTGAAAACTTAAAACCGTCTTTTTTTAAGTCAGTAAAAGACAGCAAGGCCGTAGCCAGGAATTCACTTCGAGGGAGGGGGGGTCGAGCTCTGGACCAGAGACAATAAGTAACAACTTTATTTATGTAAAATTATAATATATGCTTGTTATAGTATAATTTAACAAATAAAAAATTTAAAAGACAACCGACGCGGATTGTCACCAGAAATAAAGCACGTGACTACGATCTCTGGACTGATCTCGACATCACGATGAACACTCATCAAGGCTAATCCAGTCAGTCGTGACTATCCCATGCTGTTTCTCAAAAGTGTTTTTAGCCTCCTCAACGAGGAAAAAGTATACGCTCTGGAGTCGCCGTCGACACAGGTAGCGTCACGAGTATTGACAGTTAGCTTGTGAATCATGGGAAACATTATTGCGTTACAGCTGTCCAGCGCTTCTAGTGGTGTAGTGGGCCATTCCGCAGTAACTATTTTTGACCACTTCGCTCGACACACCGATAACTGGCCTTCAAAACTTGTTTGATTTGACAAGTTTACCAAACACTTTCATAAATCGGTATTATTTGTAAATGTAATTATTGTTAGTTACGAAAAAAACTTATTTAACCTTGTACTGACTTGCGATCAACGCCAAAGCGGCATATGATATGAAATAACAATGAAAGATGAGTGAGATGGAGCATTTCTGTCCTCATCCTTCATTGTTACATTTCAGATGGATGCCGAAAAACATGGAATCCACAAATCCGAAAAAAGAGTCGAAAATATTTTAGTAGTATGTATAAAACGGTGGATTGGCTCAAGCATTTCGGGGGATGGTTTGAACCCCCAAAACTCCCCCTCCCTGCCTACGGCCTTGAAAGACAGTGAATATTTTTAATTGTTTCAGAATTTCCTTGTCTTGAAAGTAACATTTTTTTGTAAGCACCTAGATTAATAAAATTTTAAAATTAATTCATCAATCCATAAATTAGCAACAGGTCCAAATAATTGGTCTTGGCAACAACAACAACAACAACAGTGGGGCTGGGGATCTAATTGGACTGGTCCATCGACGACAAATGCAGGACAAACTGTACCGCCTGCTTCTCTATCTGGTAAAATGCCATTATTGCCTAATCCATACACTTTTCCTACGGCAAATACTGATTCAGCTCAAAGTTCTAATTTTACTGGGTGAGTAAAATAAGGAATGTACTCAAATTTGGCAGTTTTTTTCTTCTATAACTAGAACGTCTTATCTAATAAGGTACACAAGTGTCCGCGCGACTGGTTATTCGTCGGGCTATTGGACAACTGGTTCTGGCAACCAGATGCCACGAGCAAGGGCACCGAATAAATTGAAAACTCGACGGAATACAAATTCTGACGATGAGCCAGAACCAGCTCAGATAACGTTAGATGCCGCTAAACGCAGAGCTTTACCTGCTTGGATAAGGGAAGGTTTAGAAAAAATGGAACGGGAAAAACAGAAACAGCTCGATAAAGAACGAGAAGCAAAAGAAAGGGAACAATATTTGGAGAGAAAAAAGAAAGAGGAAGATGAAGTTAGAAAAGTTATGACGGATAGCGGTCTTGTTACATTACCAAAGAAGAGTAAATTTGTAAGTAGATTCTAATTATAGATCAGTCAGACATAATTAATTTTAAGTAGATGCGCACTAACAAAACCCATACAGAAATGTAGTGACTAATGTGTTCGAATGAACCTGATTTTTAGATTTCCGCCTAAGATGTACTGATTTTTTATCATTGAACGAAACTGTTTTTTTTTTTTGAGATATTTACGATACTGAATCCACAAATACGCGCTTCATGTGCCTGCGCAGCAATCTGCCACTGTAACAAAATGAAATTTTGATGAATTATGATGTTTTTCATTTCAAATGTGTGTCAAATTTATCTTATTCGAATCAACAAAAAACTTTGGAACAACAGTCATTATCTGCTCCCATTTAAAAGAAATAAGTGTTTTCTAAAACTTATTTAGGAAATCTGTTTTTCATATTGTAGGACAGTGATTCTGATGACTCGGAAACTGAGCCTAATCCCGAAAATAATAGAAAATCTTCTACACCGCCTAAAGCTGATTTAAGAAAACCATCCCCCGAAGTTACGCGAAGCCCCCCAAAATCCAGGGAAGAGAAGATGCAGGATGTGGTATGTATATTTGTGAAATAGACCGAGATTTTTTTCAGTATAGATTATAGAATCTTATAATTTACTACTTGCCTTTACCAGCGGTGTCGCGTGTGGTAGTGTCGGTGTTGGCAGAATAAATCGTAGTTGAGAAAAAGTTAAGAGACTACTAAATTTCATCAAAAGCGGTCTGGCCGTTCTTAAGTGATGCGAAAACAAATGAACGAATGACAATAACTTCTGGAAACATAAATTGTTTAAAGATTTAACACAATACCAGAGAAGAGATACTGTATAGAAGTTTATATCTAATGGAAGAGAGTGGCCGAAAATTTTAGTTTGTCTTGTTTCTGTTAGATGACAGAACGATCGAGGTTTAATGTCGGTGTACAGAGGTGGGGAACATATATTTCCATCTCTCATCTTCAGAAGTAAATTTGAGCGTTTATCTAAACACCGTAGAAAATAAATATAAGAAATTCATCAATTTCTGTCGTTTTTTTTTTTTAATTAATAAAAAATCATGAAAAATACAATGAATTATCGCAACCTGGCGTTGCCGTTCTGAAGCTTGAGTGCGTCGCATCGCCATCTTACAATTGGGATGGGTGATCGCTAAATATAACACAAGATTGAAATTCTATACAGTCTCTCTTCTCTGACGATACCTTCATATTGATTTATTTATGTGATGTGCCGGATATCCGTATCTGCGGATATTCGAGGGAGAAGAAAGATCCGTATCCGTTAGTTTTTGGCGGATCTTTAACCTTTTTAATTTTCAATTCATAGATGAAATTTTATATATATAGGTGATTAGGTAATAATAAAAAACTGTTAAATTCCATTCAGATTATTTTTTATTTTTCTAAAATCGTATTTGGCACCTTTATATTGCAAACATTTATCGTAGTGAGTACCATACCAATAGTACATAACTCAAAGGTACTAAAAAACTATCTTTATAATGAGATATTGCACATTGATCTTTGGAAAGAGACAATCTGTTATGAGAGTAAACTCTTAAAGAGGTCAATAACTTTTTCCCATAACAGATAGTCTCTTTCCAAAGGTCGATGTGCAATATTTACCGCCGCGTACTCTAAGAAAGTTAAGATCCATATCCGTATCCTCGGATCTTGAAACCAAATATCCGTATTCAGATCCGTATCCGCGGATATGCATTTTTAACGATCCGGCACATCACTATTTATTATTATTTAATTAATACAACGTTATTTGTGTCTTTTGTAGATGCTAAATGTTCGACACATGATGACTGAAATTCTTCTCGATGTTACCACAGAGGAAATCAACACAATATGTCAAGAAGAATTACGTAGGGTTCGCTCCTCAGGTACTGTACATAAAAACAATACCAGGACTCCCATTATTCATTTGTTTGAAGGAGAATTACAAAGAATAATTACATATAACTATTTATTTTCCGTTTGGATTTAAATCTGTCTCCAAGACACTTTAACTTTTTTATGACTTTTTTTCAGTGTGAAAAATAAGAACTCATAGAATGAAAGTAGTGTAATTATTATTTTTTTTAGACAAAGTGTGTTAATTACTGTGCAGATTGTCGAATAAGTATTTTATAATTCTTTTTTTTTTTAATTTATTTATTTGAAACAATGTAGGTAGGGATACTAAATTTTTAAGGCCTTATAAGTATACTTGCAGGCCTGTAAGCTGTGTTATAAATGATCACTAAACGTTTGTATTTATCAAAGCTTCAGCAATGAATCTACAGAAGACTCCAGCTTTAGCCAGTTTAACTGGTAAACTTGGTGAGCATTTTTCTATACTTTTTTGTTTTTTATTTTTTTTAACTATATCTTTTTTCTATTATATTTCATATTTAATTTGTTGTTAATCTAGAATTTAAAAGTACAAATTTAATTTTTGTTTTTCGTTGCTTATATTCAACAAGTTCAGATAGATTTTCGGTTTTTTGTCATTACAATCCGTGAAATAAGTAGTGAATTTAAGAATTTTGACCACCGGGTAACCTATTAAACTAACTCAGGTCTAAGTGTGTGACTTCAATGCATCGAGTCAAATTTTGCCAAATTTTTATAGGTTACATATACTGAGTAGTGATGTGCCGGATCGTTAAAAATGTATATCCGCGGATACGGATCTGAATACGGATATTTGGTTTCATACGGATTTTAACTTTCTTAGAGTAGGCAACGGTAAATATTGCACACCGACCTTTGGAAAGAGACTATCTGTTATGGGAAAAAGTTATTGATCGCTTCAAGATTTAACTCTCATAACAGATTGTCTCTTTCCAAAGATCGATGTGCAATATCTCATTATAAAGATAGTTTTTTAGTACCTTTGAGCTATGTACTATTGGTATGGTACTCACTACGATAAATGGTTGCAATATAAAGGTGCCAAATACGATTTTAAAAAATGAAAAATAATCTGAATGGAATTTAACAGGTTTTCATTATAACCTAATCACCTATATATATAAAATTTCATCTATGAATTGAAAATTAATAAGGTTAAAGATCCGCCAAAAACTAACGGATACGGATCTTTCTTCTCCCTCGGATATCCGCGGATATGGATACGGATATCCGGCACATCACTAATACTGAGTAGCTATATTGACTAAAATCAATCGAACTTGTTGAATATAATCAGATTGCTTGAATTTTGTCTTCAGAGTGGCAACTATTCTGTACAGTTGGATATTTAGCCACTTATAATATTATGTGTATTCGAAAGGGTCGTAGGGCTCTTATATACATTGAAGCCGTGTGAATTTAATTTCAGCTTGTAGAGACCGGAATAGTGGTTGTGTATCTAGGACTTAATGAAGTATATGTTCAATAATTCAAAATAGCAGAGCGTCATAGATACAAGCTTATTTTTGTGTGACCTACACCCTATAAAATAGCGATTTTTGTCTCCATTTCCAGTATTTTCAACACTTTTTACTTTTTACTTGTGTAGCAAACTTAACCTCAATAACGAATAGTAGGTACTGTACCACATTACGTATAGGTAGTCTGTCTAAGTTGTCATGTGTACTGTTCACAAGATCGCAGGTTCGCCTCCATCTAGAGCAGAGGTCCCCAAACTTTTTTGTCTCGTAGACCACTTGCCATGTTTTTCAGTTTTTGGGTAGACCCCCTGCTTAACTGATATTGATTTTTTGCAAATTCATTAATTTCAAATGTATTTTTGACAACTGGTGTAGCGCTACTCACTTTGAACGATTTAAATTTATAACGGTAGTGAAAATGCAGTGTGAAATGTTAAGTTTTATACATTTATTAATTAGATTCAAATTAAACGAATCAAATTAAAATTTACTTTCTGTTACAAAAAATAACTAAGCAAAAAATAAATGCTTTTAGTGTGAGGGATGAACCCGATGCTTTAATAATAAATATTCAACATTTGGCATCAATTTAGTTAGATTTAATCTTAAGTCTCTTCGGTTAACGATGTCCAGTTTGTTTCTTTTATTGTTAGGAGATTCACTATCGTTGACCCCCATTTTCATTTCATGGACCCCCAATTTTTTTTCCCGCTGACATGGATCACTTGCAAGTTGTCGTCAACCCCTGGGGGTCGATATAGACCACTTTGGGAATCACTGATCTAGAGTAAATATGTATGTTTGGCTTTGCCCGAATTTGTAGATTGCCACCGTTTTTCGTCGACTTTTGTTGTAAAATTGGTCTCCGCGAAAAGCGCTTTTATTTTAAATCGATAATGTATAGCCTATGTCCATCCTGAAGGTCCATTCTAAATATTGGTGAAAACATTTTTGAAATCGAATGAGTAGTTTCAGAGATTACCTCCTACATCCAAACTTAGAAACTTTACCTCTTTATAATATTAGTATAGATTATTTAATTTTACTTTTTTTTTAATAATAATTAAATTGGTGCTAAATAATGCGATACGCTCGGTTAATCTGCGAGCGAAACGGCGGGCAAAGCGTGATTAGTTTTGTATTAAATTAACTGATGAGTATTTAGAAAGAATTCCGTGGCATAAGGATCGAAAATGAAGCAATACTGAGACTTTTTTAAACTTGCATTTAATACTAATGTTTCGATACGTTTTGTATCATCTTCAGAGTATCGAAACGTTAGTATTAAATGCAAGTTTAAAAAAGTCTCAGTATTGCTTCATTTTCGATCCTTATGCCACGGAATTCTTTCCAAATACTCATCATTAACTTCAATGGATTACAGTTACTCTATTTATTGAATAGAGTCAATCTTCATTAAATTAACTTCGACCCAGTTTTTTCATGTTTTTAACATGGCTTCAATGTAAAAAAAGTTCGTAATAAAATTAGTCTTTTCAGTATACTAGTGTAGTTTATACTAATGTTATAAATTTTTTTAGTGTTTAAATTGAATTGAAAATTGTTTTTATTTTCGAAGTACTGTAGTTCAGTGCAGAATGACAGTGCAGAGAAACGCTTTTAAAAAATACATATACTGACGAAAATTGTTTCATGCTTTTAGAAAATGTATTGGAGCATTAACATATTTATGTTATTTTTTTCTTGTACTTTGTGTCCAGTTTGTAAAAATCGGTATGATTTTGTTGTTAACAGTTTTTGTTAGTTTATTTAGAGCAGTTTTACAACTTCGTAATTAAACCTTTGCCGACTAGAAATCTTTTCACGCCCGCTCACTTAGATTTCATATTTATAAACACATGTAGGCACTTTAAAAGTATGTCGCATTTAGGCGTTTTATAACACATTGAGAACAGTGCAGTGGCTGGTTAACCAAACACCTCGGTGCAAAACGATTTGAACTTCCGCAACCCTTGAACACAAGCATGGGCAACTATCAAGTGACACCTTATCTTTATATTTTCAAAAGAATTTCGTATGAAATGTTTGATTATTATAATTTGATTTGCGATTTTGCACGGGAGTTCCAAGGTTGACCTAAGGCCTCGAAAGCTATCGGGCCTAGCTACGCCACTGATCAGAAAGAGAATTTAGTTGTTTGAAATCTGAATTTGTTTTTTTTTTTTACTTTTTCATGATCACTTTGCCATAAATGCGACAGGCTTAGAAGCTCCAAAAAGTATGAATATGGAATTTTATGTAATATATTAATAAACGTACGAGCTATCAGGCTACTTTGATACTTGTCTACTGATTTTGTTGCTAGACATTTGCACAAGTGTCTTTAATTCTATACATTACTCATACGGAAAAATTAGTGTAAAACTTTTATTGTCAAATGTTTTAAGTAATAAAATGTAGGCAATAGAAAAACCGCCAGGTTGTTCACATTAGATTTGATTAGGTCTCGGCATTTATGGGGAGAGCGGTAGCAGCGGAAGTGAATCGGAGCAGAGTGATCGCGAAGATTCGGATGCCGAGCTCAAGGTATGTTTTTGTATAAATCTCTATATTATTAATATTATAAAGTTCGTTCCAAGCAGCCGCGAACGGTAATAAAACCGTACACAGTCTTGTTACTGCGCAAGACTGTCTTGCGCAGTATCGATTTTTGAGCTAGTGCGCAAATTAGTCTTGCGCAGTGACAAGACTGTGTACGGTTTTATTACTGTTCGCGGCTGCTTGGAACGAACCTATAATAACAAACTGAAAATATTAATTTATACCAGATAACACTGGTAGCTGATGGGTTTTAAAAAAAATATCGTTACGGGTTTTAAAAATTGGCTGACACAGTGACACCACTGCATAGATGAAAAACCCTAAAGAAAATTAGATCTTTTATTATTTTTAACGGTTTTGTTAATAAACATAAGATATTGGAAGAGGCATTAGACTATCTCAAATGAATAATCTCATGTAGAAATATTTTCAAAATGGCGGTTATGAAAGATTACGGGCTAATCAAAATTTTGCCACGTTGTCGAAGAAAAATGCACATTTAAGTGTCGTAAAAATACCGAAAGAAATTAGTTCATTTTTAGTATTGGTAACCGAAGATAAAGAAATGCATGTGTTTGATTTTAAATGGGTCGTATTTAAACGAGTGACTGTAAATTACAATTTTGGGTGACAAAAATAATCAATTTGGGTTACTGTATTACTAAGTGAGCGACTGACTGCGCGTGACGAGAAATCAACAGAACAGCAACTTACAAACATCCATTTGAGTTACTTAAAATACAAAATGGGAAACTTCATAATATTTGAGCGACCTAATATTTGTTTGAGGGGCATTTTGTTAATAGTTTTCTAAAAAATTAAGGTATATTTAATTGACTGTCAATTAAATATACATTTTTTTAGAAAACGCAGTTCTATTCAAACAATTAATTATTTAATTCGCATATCCCGTTATCGTTCACCCCGGAATTGTTTTTTAAAAACTCCACATTTGCCCCTTCCCGTTTCACTGCGAGACAATTAGCATACCCCTTTATCGTTCACTCCGGAATTACAATTCGCATACCCGTTTATCGTTCATCCCGGAATTATTTTTTTAAAAACTCCACCTTTGCCCCATCGCGTTTCACTGCGAGACAATTCGCATACCCCTTTATCAAAAAAAAGCGGTGGTTTTCAATCTTCATGAAAATGTGAGTTTTAAGTTGTAGTCTCAAAGTGAAAAAAAATAAATAAAAAGTATAAAAACAAAAGAAGATATCTGCTTCAAAATTACCGAAGGCATTCTAGTCGCTCACTTAGTAATTTAGTCACTCACTTAGTAATTTAGTCGCTCACTTAGTAATTTAGTCACTCACTTAGTAATTTAGTCGCTCAAGTTATTAAAACAGTATCTCATCATCAGTCACCAAGTTTTTTTTTTATTCGACCGTTTTATAATTGCCCGTTTTAAATTAGGAGCTTATTCGACGTCGTAAAGTGGAATTTGCCCGGACTGAACGTGAAATTGAAGAACGCGTTGCAGAAGCAGAACGTAGGCAAGCCGAACGCGAACGACAACTGGATCAGCAAGAAAGAACTAGGGAACCGCCAACTTCGTACGAAACATCTGCTGACAACAGCGGCAAAAAAGTGGCCGACTCTCAGGTAGACACTGCTCAACCGTGTCATGGTAAGTCAGTATTATAACGTTATATAACAAAACAGTATCGGCAGACGAATGTTACTTCAAAACTGTTTTTACTTTGCAAATAGATACGAAGAAAAAAACAAAATTTTTTGCGTATTGTTTTACAAGGTCTTCTACGACAATCATTTAGTCGGTACTTTGGTAATGGATATAAAATTATTCTTTTTTAATTGTAGATTTCTGTTCGTGTTTTTTAAAAATAACCGGAAAATTTATTAGCAGGGAAATTTTTTTGTAATGTATTTTTTTTTTATAAATTGTATTTTAATAATTGTAGTTCCAACGATCATTTTTTCTTTTGAAAATGCGAAATTTGTAAACAAACTGAAAATTTTTCACCTCATTAAAATTTTAAGATGAATCGGGAAAAACCTTTTTTTTTAATTGGCGTAATCTGAGAAATTGTTAATTTAATTTTTTGTAATGAAACGTTTTTCAAATTTTTAATGGGTGTGTGTTACATTTTGTTTTTAAACAGGTTCTGGAGAAAAAAGAAAGTCGCGTTTTCACGATGGACCATTGAAGCCGAGTGAAGTGCCCCCAAAAAAGGCACAGTTCAATAACACAAGTTTTGAACAAAAGTCTTCACATAAGAGCTTGGTGGACAAACATCACGATACAAAAAAACGCGATTATCGTTCAAGTTCTTCATCGTCAAAAAGCTCAAGTTCAGGAAATAGTGGTTCGTCGTCGCGGAGCTCAAATTCTAGTGTTTGTAGCAGTAGTAACGGTCGTAAAGATAAAAAACACGCGAAAAAAACAAAACCGCGTAGTAGAAAGAGTAGTAGTGAGGAAAGACATTTGAATAAAAGAGATAGAGACAGGGACCGACCATTAGCTAGACGCACAAAATACGATAGAGATAGTCGTTCGAGTAGTGCGGATGAAAATCATTCGAGTAAGGAATTTAAAGATCCTTCGGATATAAAAAAAGAGTCTGAAAGTGAAAATAGAAGACACAGTAGAGACGAATCGGAAAAGTATAAAATTCAGGACCGTAGGCATTCGGAAGCTTCTCGTAGCAGACATAGCAGAAGTGTGTCTAGATCGAGGCGTTCCCGTTCTACGGAATATAGTTCAAAATCAAACAGTTCACGTTCGCACACAAGACGGTCTAGATCTAAAGATAGGTATTATTCGTATTCAAAGCACAGATCAAGGTCGAGGCATCGATCATCCGAACGTTATTCGGAACGTTCCAAATCGCGAGACAGATACAGTAGACGGTCGACTTCTAAATCTAGATATCGGCGGTCAAGATCTCGTGACAAACGATCAAGATCAAGGGATCGTTATTATAGATCGAGATCGAGCGATCGATATCGTTCAAGGTCAAAAGACAGGAGGCGATCCACTAGATCGAGAAGCCGCTCGTCGCATAGGGGTAAGAAGTCTCACAGGCACTGAACTATCTCCAGAACTTCCAAGGTGGTATTTCTTTATTAATTATACTGAACACTTTTTATTAAGATTCTTACAAATAGGTTTTGTGTTACTAACTGAAACGTAGAAATGTTATTTCAGAAATGTAATTCTGTGATTAAAAAAATACGTGGTGCAGTATTCAGTTGTTTGCGTAGATTGTTATTTTCTGGGCAGACATTCTTCTGGAAACTTGAAAGAAATGGAAAATATTAGGGTATCGAGTCTGACTGGGAGATTGTAGAGAACTGAAAATAGGCATTTAAAAAATAGCTATTGTATTTTATAGTACAGTAATACCCCGAACTTACACGATAGGTGGAAGCAATAACTGTGCGAGTCGAATTCGTGTAAGTCAGGGTACAACTTTGCATATAAATACATTTAAATTAATAGATAATATAACAAGTGATATTATTATGAATTGTAAAAACGCAAACCGAATTTATTTTCACGTAGAAAACTTCATAAATTCTAACAAAGTTGTCTGACGAATCTCGATGAATGTTTTTTCTCGCAAAATTTTCTCGTAGCACTCTAATGATTTCGACGAATCGAAAGGTTAAAAAATCGCGCAACCCTGGATTCGCGTAAGACGGGGTAGCATAAGCTGGGGTATTACTGTACATCGAATAGGTAGAAATTTTTTTTTTTATTAATTCAACAAAATATGCTTTTATGCCTGTTACAAAGATAAAAGACCACAGTGTAAACAAATTCACTCTTAAATAATAACGTACAGTTGATAGGGAAATATTTATATAAAACTAAACCATTTAAATTCATGATGTACTTTTAGGAGTTATCAATATTGCGCAGAGCAAAATTACTTGTGTAAAAGTTTTGATATGCGGAAGTCTGAAACCTGATTTTGTGTATTAAAAATATCATCTCACTGACACAGAAGCGTATTACTTACTCTAAGGGCTATAGCTTAATTTTTTTTAACGGAACTGAACTCGGTTATGCAGGCAGCTTTTTTCGCATGGAAAGAACTACAGTGTAAACTCTTTATAACGAAACTCAAGGGACCGAGCATTTTTTATCGTTATAGAGAGTTACCGTTATATGGAATGAAGAAAGAAAAACAACCAAATTAAAAATAATCTTCAATGTACTGTATAATCTCTTTATAACGAATTTTAAGGGACCGAACATTTTTTTCGTTATAAAGAATTTTCGTTATATGGAGGGAAGAAAGAAAAATAACCAATTTTCACAAAATTAATTTATTCCAAACACATATACCTATAGTTTGGCGTCATCAAGTGCTTGTTGAATAGATGGTGATGGTTCAGAATGGTCCTCTTTATGTCTGTAAACATTTGCTGACGCCTAAATATGAACATATTTCTTCGTAATAGAGAATGGCTGTTGCGTTATAAAGAGGGTATTAATGTATAGGTTTTAAGGTAAACCAACCAAATCGTAAAAATTTCGACGTTATAGGGAGTTTTTCTTTATAACGAAGGACGTTATAAAGAGTTTACACTGTATATTTTATATTTTTTTTCAAGTTCACGATAGTACTATTAAGATAATTTCAGTAGTGTCGTTGCACAATTTCATTTTTAAAATGAACCTATTAATTCCGTAGTGATTTATATGGTTTGAATCGAATATAATATGACAGATTATTTTAAACATTTACGCGTGCTAGAAATGTAAAAAAAAAGGGTATGATCACACTTGAGAAGTTAAGCTGAAAAGCGATCGCCAAATGTAATTTTTGTACAGTTTTCACCTTTATTTAAATTGCATGTCACAACAGAAAGTTCTTGTCTGATTTCTATAAAATTTTGTTTCTGGGAAAATTGTCCTTGACGCTTTGGTGAGAATAATTTAAAATTCATAAAAATTTTATAAACTCAATCTATTCGCTAATGTTTTCTTTTGACGTGATAACGTCTTATAAATTGATGAAACACCGGCTGCACGCACGAAAAAGTGTCACGTTCCGCCTGAGCCTGAGCGTGCAAGCGAGAGCGAGGTATAAGCGATAGAGAGGCACGATCGGCCGTCGGCTTGTACGCATTTCAATGTTTCTTTATGACGTTATCACGTAAAACTATCGTCCGTAAACCGACTTTACAGACAACCAATTTTTTTGTATTATTTTTTTTCTAAATTTCAACTCTGGGGAGTCAGTGCTACAAAACTGTTGATGTATTTGATTCCAAAATTTGCGGCTGGGTATTATAAAATGAAATCATGAACAGTTCCTTGCGATTTTAGTAGAATATTTGTTAGATTTTGTAATAGGAGAGCGAGATATTAAATTTTTTATTACAGAAATCTCTTCAAAACCTGTGATAGTGCACGAGCAAAAAAAAATGTGATAAACAGAATTTAATGTCTTTTACAAAAAGAAAAGAACATTTTTTCTGTAAACAGTAGTTATTATTTTTATCTTAAAGTGAATTCCTGGGAACGTTTGTTTTTCTTTCAGTGTATCACCAAGAATTTTGGAAGAATATTTAAGAAATTTGCAAGAGGACTCATTTCTTGGCGTTTTTTTTTTCAAATGCAGTTTGTTTAATATTATTCGTATTGATTTTTTAAAATAATGTAAAAATAATAATTGTGTAATTTATTAGTTAGAAATAATGTTTGCAAATTAATGCTGATAGCCAAAAAATAAAATGTTTGAAATGACATTGGTTTGTTTTATCATTCATTTGATGAAGGACACAGAGAAGGAAAACTAAACGCCTTACATTCTCCATTATCCAAAAAATGAGGAAAATAAGAATTCATATCTAATGGTGGAGGCCATGGGATATTAAACTAGAGTACGCGAGTGAGCCGTGAAAGTGTCTGCAATTCAGAAAGAGAAAAGTTCCTTATGTCTATGGTGGCTAATGATACAAAATTACAAAACAATGTAGTCCATTTAACAGTTACATTTGTCAGAGGACGCAATTTTATTTTTTAGATGTCAAGAAGGGGTTAGTGTAAAGTTAAATCAAGTTTATGGGGTTACAACCCTTGTCCCACGGCCGCCATCTTGGAAAAAGGGGTGCAAGCGGTTTCCATGGTTTATCTCATGAACTATAGGTCTCTCAAAAACATTTTTTGTAGAAAATATAATTTCCTACAACTTTGGTTCAGTAACTTTTTGTCGTAGAACCTATACAAGGTCAACAAGATCCTATAAATGTATACAATGTTGGCTTTCATATACAAGATCCTGAGCCGCAGCCTGGTCCATCAAAAAAAGCGAGGACAGTAATTATGTCATTTCGAAAATGACCGTGGATTAAGCCTATTGGGAATACTACGACAAAAAGTTACTGAACCAAAGTTGTAGGAAATTATATTTTCTATAAAAAAGGTTTAAAATTTTTTTTTGTGAGACCTATAGTTCGTGAGATAAACCATGGAAACCACTTGCACCCCTTTTCCAAGATGGCGGCCGTGGGACAAGGGTTGTGACTCCACAAACTTGAATTTAACTTTACACTAACCCCTTCTTGATATCTAAAAAATAAAATTGCGTCCTCTGACAAATGTAATTTTAGCCCAAAAAAATATAACATTTCAATGGACTAATGCTGATTTGAGTAAACAAATATCTGCTTTTCAGAACTTTCTGCAGCGTTCTCTCTCTCAACTGAGGACACTTTCACGCTTTCACTTTGGCAAGCATAGGAACTAGCGAACTCTAGTTACTTATATCTCTATGGTAGAGGCACTGAAGCTATAGGATCCTAAGTGGAGTGGCTAAACTGAATTAAATATCGCTGTACTGTGCATTTGATAGATTATAATGGATCAAATTCTCGCATTGTTCTTGAATATAATTTGATTTCGTCATTTTGTAGTATAATAAAAGACCGCGCACACTTATCAAGCATAAATCTGCATGACCAGCACATCACAAACCTGCTACTTGCACTCTAGACGAGCATAAACCAGTGCAGGTTTCGTAATGTACAGTACTCATTTTTGCAGTTTTCAAATAATTTATCAGTACAAATTAATTAATGAAAATGACACATCACTAGCACACTAGATCGGTTCAGCATGACTAAACAGAAATTTTAGGCGACCAACTGAGGATCTTTGCTGACTGCAATGCTGGTCTAATATGCGCTACTCCTTCGAATAACGGATACCTTCACAAACAGATTTTTGCTTCTGTGCTGGTCGCGCACGTTTATGCTTGACAAGTGTACGCGATCTTTCATTGTAAATGTGCACGTTTTAAACGCAGATCTAATAGCAAAGATAAAGATTGGTAATAAACAATATTGAATCGTTTATAGGTGATTTGGACCTTATAGCTACAGCACCGCACATAAAGCTTTTAGTTATGAACCCTTTCTCTCTATCCTCAATGACCCACTGAATCTTCGCACGAAGCTTATTTAAAATGGACGCAATGGGACCATTTTAAGGGGTCTATTTATGGATCGGAAAAAATTGAACCCAAAAATTGCGAAAAAATTACTGGAATTGGCTGAGAATTTTAGAAAAATTGGACAACCAGATAAAATTTACGTAATCATTGGTTTGCAGTTAGTGTAACGCAAGATTTAATTCTTATAATTCCGTAACAGCACTCTCGGATAATGCTCTATATCAGGGATGAACAACTAAATTGGGATTAACTCCAATTTTTTCCTACAATATTAATTTTTATTTACAGCTGCGCCGATGTTGGTGATACACTGGTAGGTAGAACCTGTGGAATGTGGATATTATGAATGTTTTTGAAATAAAAAATATTTTAATACACCAGTTACACTGTGAACATAAGAACAGGACGACGCTAGGTCAAATTGGGTAGAGTAGTTTAGTTGCAAATTTCAAAAGACAGTTGAACTCGATAGATTGTAGATTATAGATGCTAAACAGTTGAGGTTTATTCAAACTGTCCGAAATGATATTGCAAACTTTGTAAACACTAAACATATGCAATTAATATAATTGCATATTTCTTTACCAAAAAGTGAAAACAGTTTTTTTTTAATTACTCATTTTATTATTTTTTTCCAATGAATATTTTATATAATATCTCATTTACCAGTTTATTACAGAACCTTCTTAAAAACTCATAATAGTTTTCTACAACTTTCACAATTTTTCATATATTATATAACATTTTTTCCATTTCTTTAACAATTCACAAATTATACAACAATTCATTAACTTCACTACTTACTTTTAACAGGATGGAACTTTCAGAGTATCTACTAAAATACACGAAAATAAATTATTGCCAAAAATGTCATTTAATCTTTTAACTGGGATATAACTAGAATAAATTGTACCATGATTGTTGGCTCATTATATCCAGGTTTGATTTAATGACTTATATGTTCGCCTGAAGGATGTTCTTGATTATTAACCAGAAACATATCCAAGAATATTATTACTTTATCTTCTTAGAATGACGATTCATAATTAGAAAGAATAAAATAAGAATATCATAAAAAACACTGAAGCCCTCCCATTTTAGATTAATACTTAAATTTTAATCACTTTTCATAGACATAAGATAATCTGATTAAAAAAAAAACTTAAAATTGTAAGCTAAGCAATATAGACGAAACTTCGAAGATATGATTTTTTTACAAATGTTTTATCAATAAGTTAATAAAATGTCACGACTGAGGTCAAACTACATTGTACAAGAAACATTTAATGATAGGCGTTGTTATCTATACATTTTATACCAATTCTTCAGGCTTTTTTTAACTTTAACACGATGTTGTCTTAGTTTGAGAATGAATCAACCTTCCTTCATAAATACAAAGAAATCATAAACTTGCTTTCTGTACATATTTAAATTTTGATGATTTAACCGCTCCAGTGGGCTCTGGGTACATTAAAAAAAGTAGTTGAGAATATCAAGTCCGAACATTAAACAGATTGCATTAATGAAACAAAAAACGATGAAATAAATTAGAAGAAAAAGATAAACTATTTTAAATATGAATATAAACATATTTAACACATTTAGGAGTAGTTTTTCTTTTCATTAGAATTTAATTAGCATTTATTTTACTTGCAGAAATATTTTCAAAGATTTGCATGCATGGTTGCTTATAATCATCAAATGTAGATGTAATAGAAATGCTTTGATTTAAAGTTCACCATTCAATGAATCTGTGACTAAAACGTGATATTATTTGAGTTTCATTGTTTTCGTAATTTCGAATAGTACGCTTTTATTTCAGAATTTATTGAATGACAGACATTTTTTAAATCGACAAGTCATAAACAAACAAAACAGAGGCGTTTTATGGGCTAAAGTAAGTTAGGCAAAAAAAAGATTATTCTTTCAGCCCTTATAATGTCACCAGCTCTTTTTTGGTCACATACGGCAAGGGTGTTTTGGGCCTAGTAATTCATATTTTAATTTTGTATTCAAAACATATTTCTACCAGTTTTCAGATTAGAATCTGAAGATTTGTGATAGATGGGACTAGTAATGGCACACAAACAATAGCATATAAAATAACGCTTTGATAATCTGCGGAGTTCCATGCAGAGATTATAGACGCTTGACAATTGAGGTCATTAGTGTAGAATTACTGAGTTATAAGAATTAAACATACATATCCAGTGCTAAATATGTCGAGATAAACGCATGTTATACAGATTATAGTCCAATCCGGATCTTGAAAGTTGGGTATAATTTTTTTTTTAATATAAAAACGAAATAAACTGTTCTTTAGAAGAAACCAGTTTTTTTGGGCAAACATTTTATTCACTTATACCTATTTCAATAAGAATATTCCTTTCAAATTAAAAAATAAAACGTCCATTCCTATAATTAACATTTTTGCAAAACAAAAAATGTCTGGACAGCTATTGAGATCTGACATAAAACGTCACGACATCTGGTGACAGAAATTTAAACCATAAACACATTACTATTATATGTTGTTAGTATTAATATATTATGAAAAATGGCGGATTCGCAGTGGCGGATTTACAGATTTGCCGCCTGTAGGCTATTCAATTTTTGCCGCCTCTGAATTTTGATACCTTAGTCCACAATCATATCAATTACATTTTTTATCAATGAAATTCCAACTTTATGATTTGTGTTCCAAATTTTCTCGTATGGTTAGTATCATTGAGAATTAATAGTCCAAGAGACGGCTGCAGAAAATGTGTCGTCATAAGGTGGACGAACGAAAAAATTAGAGATCATAGTTAAGACCATAATTAAGAAAGATCGCTAAGGTTGCCTGCGAAAATCCTGCTGAAACAATGTTTTTTTAATTTGTTTATCAGTTAATAGACCAGTGAAGTTAGCTTTTGACAAGGACAAAATTAATAACAGAAAACGAATGATGAGGAAGGGAAGAAACTGCCGTCAGAAATACAGAAACCAAAAATTCAAATGCGTAAGAGGCCGGAGAGTTGTGGGGGGTGCATTTTAGGGGTCAAACGCGGTTTTTCGTTATTTCCGGCGAAAGTTGACCCCCAATCGAAAAATGTTGTATGGCAATGTTGTAGGTATTAAAAGGATCTACAACTTTTATGAATATAACTTTTTCACATAAAAAAACGTGTTTTTCGTTTTTAATTTTTTTCTCCTGCAAATTACAGCTTATTTAAGACATAGAAAGGTAAGTCTCCTGAAAATTTCATGAAAAAAAAAAATCATTTTTGCAGGAGAAAAAAATGACGACACATTTTCTGCAGCCGTCTCTTGGACTATAAGGTGCCGTGTCAAATCCTTGATTATTTTAGTCAGTATTTTTTACGCATAAAGAAATAATTTTCTGAAATTTAATTTGACAATTTGCTGCAGCAATCATGATTAGACTATCGATATTATATCAAGATTGAATTGTGTAAGCAGATCTCATAATAATTAGGTACATGGAGAAAAAATTATAGAAATTATCAGTGAAGAAAATATGTAAAAATAACTAAATTTCGATTATAATATCAAATCGCTATTGCGATATTCTAAAAATTCATTATCATTAAAGGATACTTTATAAAGCGTTTAGCAATTGTTCATGTAGAGATGTTGAAATATTTAGTATTTAGCACTGTATATAGGACTAGATTTCGATTTTTGTTAAATATTTTGATTTCTCTCCAATTTTAGAAATTCGTATTTTGTGTGGATAATAATTTTTTGTTTAATTTTGTAAATCGAAATAAAAAATTTATAAACTAAATCTGCCGCCCCTTAAAATTTGCCGCCCTAGGCTTCAGCCTACTCAGCCTGCTGGTAAATCCGCCACTGCGGATTCGACATTACATATGGCCTAAACTCCATCCAAATGTCAAATACAAGATACATTAAAAAAATAATAAAGTACTTATGTAAAAATAAAACGCATTTGTTTTATTTTATGTATTCTTCAGCAGATACTCTGATTTGAATGATCAGTAATAGTTTCACATACAATAGGTATAAAATCATAATACACAATAAAAATCAAAAATAAACAAGAAAAAACGATTAAAAAAAGTAACGACTCGTTATTGCGTTTGTGGTATCCATTTCGAAAATTAAAATGCTACAATTAATAAAATTTATGTCAACTGATTATCATCTTAGCAAAGTGAAACTTGTTATCGAAATATTTTGAAATGTTGAATTCAGTACTGTTCAATGTTCATACTGAAATAACTAGTTTTTGAACTGTTTTAATTAATTTTTTGCCAGTATCAATAAAATCAAAATGTTGGATTCAGTTGACTTGAAATAACGGTCACTATCTTGCACTTATTGTAAAAATAAAAAAGTATTTTTTATTATGGTCTCTAGGAGACTATACAAATCGATTTTTAGAGTTAGCATAAATATAGCGACCATGCCTACATCTATCGTAAGAAATACCCACAATTTTCATCTAATCTGAGAAGTGGTGAATGTATACTTTGACTTTCATCATTTCTTTGATTAGAGCTAAGAATTTAAGAAAATATATTTTTTTATTGAATGGTGTGTTTTATAACCCAAATAACGAATTCAGCTACTGCTTCTTTACGTGGATACACACTGAGCCAATTATCTGATTTTTTGGAATGCTAAATATAGCAACTAGGGCTGATATCTAAAAAAATATATAAATATCTAGTCCGTAGAAGTGGTAGTTTATCTTCAAAGGATACAATTTTAAACAAGGCCAGCGTGAGATTTTATAAAATGATCAGAATTTACAGTATTGATAGATTATTAACGGTCAACCTATTTATTTAAAACTATTACTGTACATAACTAAAATCACACTTAAATAAAATAAGGAATCTAAAAGACATATCACTTTCCAAATCTTTGTTCGCACCTTGCGAACTTAAATAAACAGTCTATAAATGTGTGTACTTTAATATTGTGATGCGATTTTATGTTTATGAATTCTGTTAATCTAATATGCCATGGTAAGAATCCATAAGTACTACATGTGTCACCACAACATAATGCTAATTCTGGTTCAGGTAATTTATTATAAATAGTAAATATATAATTGTCTAAAAAATTCACATCTATTTCATCACTTTTGTTGTTTTCTGTACACTTAACTAACTGTTTTGTAATCTTAGCAATACTATTTCGACCGTCTTCTATCGAATAAATATTGATATGGATTTTTTTGTGTACACCATTTCTATGACCATTCGTAGTTGTTGACAAATGATTTGTTGCGCTACCATAATTATTGCACCACATTATGTTATTCATACCGTCTTTTCTTCGTTTCCAAAGCGAATTATATAATTCCATTTCGGTTTTCTTGAGAATGCCTAAAAGTGAATAAAAGCAAAATTTATTTGTCGAATAGAACTCCGATAAATCCAGGAAGTGGAAGATTAGATGTTTAGGAATTTATTAAAAATTAGTTGACTTTAACAAAGTTCATCGACAAAAGACTGAAATACAAGAAATCTAGAAATTGAAAAATATTGGATTTGGCAGAACTAAAGTTAGTTGACTTTAACAAAGTTCATCGACAAAACACTGAAATACAAGAAATCTAGAAATTGAAAAATATTAGATTTGACAGAACTAAATTGTTAACTTTACTATTATTATCATCTCATATTATTATTTGAAGATATAATCCCAGGAAAAAACAGTTATGTGGCAGTTCATTAGTCTTAATATTTTATGTTCAAATTATTCGGCTAATTGGAAATTTTTTAACTGACAGTATTTAAAAGGCAGTGATCATTAATCACTGATTCATAACCTTTAAATTTGGAAAATAAAATATTGTCCAAAGGTCGTCAATACTTTTAAGAACAATATGTTTGAATAATTAAAATACGTCTAAAGATAAAGAACTGACAAAAACACTCACCATTGTGATCATAAAAACTTATAAAAGTTATTCCTGATGAAATGCACCATATAATCAAATTTGTTAAATCTTTGTAAGATGGTTCATCATTTCCTAATATAATTGCAATATGTTTGGGTATTTTATCTACTTTATTCAGGTTTAATTTAATTAATTCAATATCATTTTTAAAATTACCACAACCCTCGTGATTAAAATACCAGTTAGTTTTTAGATACACCCAAGTTTTATATATAAATTCTATACACGTATAAATATAATGTATTAAAATATAAATAATATAATATAATTTAGACATCATTTTAACACGAAAGCTCATATTCACACGAAATTATCATGAACACTCAGTGAAAACCGACTTATTTCTTTCATTATAATACAAATCTCTATCACCGATCATGTTGATTTTATACTCACCCACTGTGCCCACTGTAGAGTCCTACTCACTACACGCCACCTGTAAATTGATCGCTTGCGCAAACGCAATAATTTTTTTCAAAAAGTACGAATTCATTTTTATTTTTCTTTCTATTAATAAACAGAACTGTATAATTCGCTTTGTTTTAGTATTATTTAAAGATAAATTAATTATTACCCGTTCATTTTTTGCTATTGTTGCTATTGTTAACAATCATTGCGATATTTCCAGATACATTTTGTTATTTTACATAAGACGCAGAATATAATTTGAAAAATGTGCCTTCTTTGACTGTTTTTTAATTGTTTAAAAAAGTAAATCACTTTTATCAGATCAATTAAATATACCCATACTCCCTGCCATTAGTTCAATTTTTATATTTTTTTTAATAAAATGGGTGTTAGAATGAAAAAGTGACGTTATTACGCGGTTTAAATTGCAGTATTTTTTTGTTTACGAATCGTTTATAGTAATTGTGTTTGAAATTTTTATGATGAAATAAACATAGATAAGAAGAAATTTCAGGTAGAGAGAGAAAGAAAGATAATTTGTACATTACAAACAGAGAACATACACTTATTACAAACGCTCGACAACTGAAGCTAAATATCGTACCCAGTAAATTTTATACGCAGTGGCGTAGGTATTCAAATTTAACTTCAACATTTAATTATTTCAAATTTTGGATTGACAAGTTTGTCTTACTATGCTTAAATTGAGGTAGCGTATTGAGTTTAGCATTGAGCGGAGACTTAGGTTTAAAAAATACATCGTTCAATTTTTATCGTTATATTTTCTGTATGCTTTTGTAAATGTCTCTTGTATTATAGATCTATAGTTTCAGTAAATTGGCAGTTTTATAACTTCCGGAAAGATTGGTAGTACTGTTTATAACCTACTTCACGTAGAAAAGGATCTACAGAACTCTTTCCGGAATAAAATCCGTCAGTGGAAGTTAATAATAAGTTTTTGTGTGTTTATTTTAACGAAGCCGTATTTTGTAAGTATATTCCATGTATATCAAATGGTCACATAATAAATATTCATTTTTTTGTTGGTAAATGCACTTTGTTTAGAATGATGTAAGTTTTCCTAACTTTAGCGTTAGCAGTAATGCATGTGGCACGTGTTTTAATGTCACCCCTACTTTCATTTTAAGTGTTTTTTAATAGTCAGTTTTTCTTCCAGAGCTGGTAATCAAAATGCAGTTAATTATACGCGGAGAGTCGACGCAAATTATAGAATGTCAACCTGAGGACACAGTTGCTCAAATTAAGGTTATTTATCTATAAATTATTTAATGTAGCTAAAGTGTTTTCTTTCCAATATCCAACAACATATTTTTTAGTATATGACTTATTTATTAATATTGCGTGTGTTTATAGGAGCGAATTGCAACATTACAAAATGTTAGCGAAGAATTCACACTTTCTGCCAATGGTACTCCGTTGAACGATACAGATGTTGTTTCATCACTCACATCGACAGAACTCGATTTGACTGTACCATTACTTGGTGGTAAAGTTCACGGTTCATTGGCTCGTGCAGGTAAATTGTTTAAATGTTTTTCTAATTGTATAAAGAAAATAATTTACGCAAGTTTCAGCGGGTTCATCTGTACTTATACAATGCACCTTCCTAAATTCTTGCTATATTAATGAAAAAGTGTTTGAGGTAATTTCAAGAAAAATGTTCTTGATTTTATTATAGGTAACTTTCGACAATCTAGTTATATCTATAGTTTTAATTATAAGAAAATTATAGAATATAAGAAAAAATATTTACGATTTGATCTCTTCTTTTAAATTAACATTTGAATATTATATAGTATACACATGAGTTTTGTTGATAAATGTGATTTTTTTCAATTTATTAATTAAATTGCTTTTTTTAAAATATAGGTAAAGTAAAGGGACAAACACCGAAAGTAGAAAAACAAGAAAAAAAGAAGAAGAAGACAGGGCGCGCAAAACGAAGAATTCAGTACAATAGACGATTTGTTAACGTTGTTCAAACATTCGGCCGTCGCCGTGGGCCCAATGCGAATTCATAAGCTTTTTTGCAATGTAATTACAGTAAATTGTAATTAATAAAAAAAAATTTAAAAAAAATGTATATCGAATACTTTATTTGTAACAATTTTATTTATTAATTAGAAGCGGTTGAGCTTTATAAAATGTCTTTGTTTTTATACATTTCTGTTATGAACTTTCTAATTGAGGATATTGTAACGTGAAAACTAGTGTTTGGCATAATCGGTTTTTATAATCGAATGATGATTCGAATTATCGATTATGAATGATGCGCAAACTTAGCAATTATTAATTTCGTTTTATTTACTTTTACAGTATAAGCATAGATAAACGTATTATAGTATAATACGTTTATCTATGGTATAAGCGAATGATCATTCAAAATATCGATTATGAATTATGTTCTAACTTTGCAATTTCGATTTGTTAATATTACTTAACACAATATTGATAATGGAATCACTGGTATGATCGAATAGAAATAGAAATATATTTGTTATGCCCTAGACTCTAGAGGCCTAGATGGATACATCGTCAATTTACATAATGAGTTAAACATTAAAATTGAAATTTAAAAAATCCTTAATGTCAGAAAAACAATTTTTTAGGAATTTGATTTAAGTTTGAACTTAAATTCTTTACCACACTGAATTTCAGTTAAGCTATTTGGTAGTTTATTAAATAAAACACTGCCAGCAAAGACTTCCCATCCCAGTGCATGTATGATGCAGAAACGAATGATATATCGATATATCACATTAATATCGACAGTGGACATAGCAATAGTACTGTGTCGAGATAATATATTCATTTCATAATCGATTCAAAAGAATGATATCTCGGTTGCCATAATCGAATGATTGAGTATTCGGCCATAATCGAAATATTTCGATTATATCATTCATAATCGCCCAACACTAGTGAAAACGTCTATTCGAGTTTAGCTAAGACAAAGTGAAACAATGAAAATAGTCCCCGGAAATGTAAAAATCGGTATTAAATTGAAAATTACAAAATAACTAAACATATTATCTCGATCGAAAGCGTCATTGAATTGGCGATACCAAACATTTGTTATAATTTTATTCGATGTTTTCATGAATTGCGCCTTTAACTTTTTTTTTTAATTTGTAAATGGTTGTTTGCGTCTACTAGTCATAACAGTGTTGCATCATATGTTTTTAGCAACAATCAAGGCCATAGCTAGGAGTTCATTTCGGGGGAGTCGAGCTCTGGACCAGAGACAATAAGCAACAACTTTATTTGAAAATATATACCTATATTATAATTTTACATAAATATAAATTTAATTAAAAGGCAGCCGAAAAGATTTCGATGAAAGAGTTTAACGATTCATTTAATTTATTAACAATGCATTACCTACATTTCGATTTTACTCTTTCCGACATACGTGGAATTATTGTATCACAGATCCGAAAAAAGAGTCGAAAATATTTTAGTAAGTATAGTGGGTTGGCTAAGGTATTTCGGGAGGGGTTTGAACCCCCAAAACACCCCCTGCCTACGGCCTTGGCAACAATGCACAATTTTGTTGGCAGGATTTGGTATTGCGACTCCTAGTTTTTAGAAGCCTATTATTAAAAATTACCTGGTTTCTGAAAATTGGTTTCTCAAGTATTTCGAAATGCAAATAAAAAAATAGATATCAAAATGAAATCCAAATGGTACCTACCTATTACCGATATTTACAAAAGATGGCTAAGATTGACAATACTTAAATGAAGCTGATACATGGTGTTTAAAATAACCGTTGAATGGTAAAATAGCAGTCACAAAATTTTATTTAAATCAAGCTTGAATATGAATTTTGTTTGAAAATCGCTTTCTCAAAGTAGATATTAATGCAGATAAAATATGATCAGATCTACCTATGATTAGTCTTATGGAGTTTTGGCTTGACACTATATTGTGTAGATTCATAGAAATACTGATAACATTTTTAGGAATATAACATTGTGTTAGATTCAGTTTCAAGAATCTATCGAAATTCGATAGATTCTTGAAACTGCTCCTTCTTCGCTGTCTTTTATAGTTCGATAATCGAACTATAAAAGACAGCGAAGAAGTTCGATTATATTATCAAACTATAAAAGACAGCGAAGAAGGAATATCATGTGCTGCACAGATATCGTCAGTAACAATGAATCAATGTTTTGACTAGTTTTAAGTTTTTGCCACTACGCCTAATGTTTCATTTCTAAAAATGAGTAACTTACTTTCGTGCATATTCACCTTTAAAATATTAAGCTGTGTCCTGACTATGTCGACCGGTAACGTTTCGCCTGATAAAGGAAGCGGACAGTCACGTCCACACCTTTGCCATATCGAATAAAAAAAAACAGTAAATTAAAAATTATTTGTTTACTTGGGGTGTGTTCCGATATACACTGGGAGCACTGCCCAGTGCTCTTACTGTAGAAAAATTCGTTCCGTTATGAACGCCAGTACTTATACTGCCGCAGTACCCTAGGAAAATATATGACGTCATAAATCTCCGGCATATTCTACTGTGAGCACTGGCGTTTTCGAGGTAAGGTACTCGCCAGTACTTTGATCACGTGATCTGTCAAAACCACTCGAGTGCCTAGCGTCATAAACAATCTACAGTTTAATCACAAAAATTTAAAAGTTCTGTAATTAGTTTGAATTAATAACTAAAACAATGGAAGAATTGCAAAAAATAACCTAATTAGACATTAAAACATATTCTTTTTAATGAAAAACTATTTACTTTTATTATATTATAAATTCAATTTACAATTAATATTAATTAAGATATTTTTAATTTGACAGTACTCCAACAACAGTTTTTTTAGTGAACTAGAAAACTTTATTACACTCATTTGAACGCTGCGTCAAAATTTCAAAAATTGCGGCTGACAGTGTACTGGAGTGCATTCCGTTTTAAATAGTAACCAGTATTACTGGCTATAAAGGAACGGCTTCACAGTATACTGAATTGACGTCACACTGTACAGTGGTCGCAGTGCATATCGGAACGCATCCAGCTTTAAATTCAATTTGATGACGTAAGAATTAAAACGAATTGCAACAGAAATATTGATGCGCGCTAACTTCATGTTCTTGTAACGAAATTAATTGGACTTGAAAAGTTTAAATACAAAGTGCTCTTAAAATATTTGCATAATAAACACTGTTAAGTGATGATAATAATAAAAATGTGTATTTTTTTTATTAAAACAACTGTGTTTGGCTTTGGCACAATAATTATTATTCATTCAACTCTGAAAAGGTAAGTGTATTTTTAATAAAAATATGTTTTCCTGTTTAACCGTCAAATTGATTTTATGTGCAATTTGACGTTAGTTATTTGTAATGTAAGCGGCTGTTAGTTTTATTCCCAGGAATTCGGATTATATTTTACTTTAATTGGAAGCAAAACAGATAAATCTCAAATCATGTAAAATAATCATCTAAGTAATTTTTTTATTTCATTTTTTTTCGGAACACTGAATTGAACTATCTTATAAAATTTGGTACTGACGTTTTATTTCATTCTATTGGAGGTTTATTTAATTTTCATATGAGTTTTTGTACCTATAATATGCTGAATATAGTTTGAAAAGTAACTATATACAGCTAAACCTCGCTTTTTGGTACTAATAAAGATTTATTGTTAATCTTGTATCAACTGCGCATATAAACCAAAATATTATAGAATAAAATGATTTAAAAAATACATGCATTCCTAAGGTTTTTCATAAAACGAAAATAATACAGAATATTTTGGGATATTTGACTAGAGTGTACCTACCCCCACTTTCAGATTTTTTAAGACAGATTGTAAATTATAGACGCTCGACAAGGCCATCAGTGTTAAACGGGAAAAAAACTTTCATGGCTTCAAGATTATAAAAAAATAATATAGATACCTACTTACTGAAAGATCTGAACGTCTGAATTTTTTATAATTTTCTAGAAACATATTTTCTTATTAGTGTATTTGCCATAAGGCACTTACACTATTGGCGTCGGTCGGATGGCGGGACCTAGGGGTCGGACCAAAATTTCTCGACGTTTCATAACTTTCTAAGAAGTTTGGCACCATTTTTGGAAAAGTATGTTTATATATGTATATATATATATATATATATATATATATATATTTATATATATATGTGTGCGGGCTATAACTTTCGAAGGAGTTAATTGATTTTAACGAAATTTGGACCACATGTTGAAATCCATCACCGCACGAAGCCTATTTAAAATGGGCCCGATCGGGCCACTTAAGGGGTGGGTTTTAGGGGTTGAAAAATATTTTTGAGCCCAAAAATACCGAAAAATTTCTCCGAATCGTTTCAAAATTGAAATTTAACCCTTTAGTAATGATTAAAATGTGCTACCAAAATTTTATTAAAATCGGCCCGACAGGACCGGACTTACAAATTTTATGAAAACACTAGTTTGTGGGTATGGATTTACACATATTGAATGGTGTATTTAATTTGGTGCAGATGTTGGATTGATATGTAGTATTGAAGTTAGGTATGAAAATTTTGTTTTAAGGGGTGTATTAAGGTGTAATTTTTTTTATTTTGCCCAAAAACAAAGTTAAGTTCATACAATAGAGCCACACTGCTTATAAAAGCAAATACACTATATTGTCGGCAGGGTTTTGCACTGCGACCCGAGTTTTTTTTAATATACTTAACTTCCAATTGCGTAGGATTTAGGTACTTTGCATTCATAAGAAAAATGTAAAAATAAAGGATCCGTAGATAATTAATTAGCTTCGTTTAGGAACAAAACAATTTTTGTTATCGCGTTCTATGGAAATTCTATTTAGTAGAGAAATTTGTCGTTGAAGACAATGTCTTCAATTTGGTTGTAGGATTATTACTGTTTCTTCCTTATGGCTCTGAGGATACGTAAGGTAACAAGTAATAAATGCGAAACTCTAATTGCGTTTTTATTCTGGATCCTTTAGCCGATTCAACAACGATTTTCTCAGCTATTCTCAGCATCAACGCCTGTGTCATAAGATATTCTTTTTTTTTCACAAATCTAGTAATAGTATATTGTGCGAGTAGTGAGAGAAGGAGAAGATTTCATGAGCGTGTTTGCCGCACGAGCATAGCGAGTGCGGTAACACGCGAGTGGAATATTCTCCTTCGATCAATGGTCGCACATAATACTTTATTCAACTAGCACGAGTAATATGTTATCGGGGCCCTGATAAAAGAGGGAAAAATAATAAATCACTTCATTGATTGACGTACCCACCGCCCTCGATGCACACAAGATGGCCATGACTTTCGCTGAATTGCGATGCTGTTTTCATATATACAAATCGCTACCGCGTTCCTATTGGCCCAGAAACTATGCAGTAATACATTATCGTACAGTTTCGGCTCATTATTAGCACTCTACGCGTCAACATGAAGTAATTTATTATTTCTCCCGAATTTAGCAGGGCTCCGAAATTATATATTACTCACGCGTGTTGAATAAATACTTTTAATTTTGTGTAGTTATTGTTATTCATAATTCACCTCTGTATCTGCATACAAAAATCAGGAAGTTCTGGTGTACGATAACATGGCTAACGCTGTCCAAATCTTTGGAAATACATAAAAAAACAATGTAGATACTTTGATAGTCTGTTCTGATGTGTAGATGGGAAGGTCAATATAATATTTCCAGAACAGTTTACTATATTATATAGGTACTTTAAGAACTTATAGAACAGTTTATATAAAAGATCTTTTATTGAGTCGTCAAATCTGTCAAGAATACGGGGTCGTTTAATAAAAGATACAACAAAACCAGTGACATTGTGCATCAGAATATAAAAAAATCTTATAAGTATAAATTAATATCTTTGATGGTGGAATATCCTGGTCTTAGTGTTTCAAATTTGATAAAAAAATCACAACAAAATTTGCTTTTCAAACTTCAATCAGTGTTATTTCACGTGTATAATGGTGCAATATTATAAAAATACAAATTATAATAATAGAAGTTTCAATAAATAAATAAACGTTTGCCATTTAGACATACATAATAATGGTAACAATAACTGTACAGCATCATATTAGGGAAAGGTTTTATAAAATATCCTTCATTTTGTATATACAAATGTTTCTGAACATTTCCTGATCAGAGTTATTTTTTTACTGTTGGTTAAAAAAAAAAATAAAAGAAAATTGTACAAATCTTATACTTGGTCAATGGTCATATTTCCTGAAAAGAGTAGTATATTTTAGTTAATTTTCCCCAATTTGATCTGTGAACAATAAATAAAACTTTTAAATTAAAATTAGATACCGGTATCAAACATGAGCATATAATTAATACACAATGTTCGAAAAGTAAAGACATTACATGATTTGAATCACTTTGTATAATTTTTTTACTTTTCGATCATTATGTACTGCGTGAACAAAAAATATTGACGTTCCTATTGTCAGATTATTCAAGTCGGCTTTCAATTCAGAACCGTCTTTGAAACACGCGAGGGCCTGGGCCGAAAAAAGCCGTAATGGGTCAATAGAAGACCAATGTTCATAAATCTTTTAATAGACTCTTTTTGTCTTAATTTAAAAGATTTGTTACAATTATTTATTTTTACATTCAATTTAGCATATTTTTGAGGTCTTGAAAGTTAGGGGGCCTCTTGGTCCGGGCGGCCCACATACCTAAAGACGGTCCTGTTTTAATTGACATATACGTAAATGATTACGTAGAATTTAGAAAATTATTACATAACGTCAATTTTTTTTGCCCATAGATACTGTACACCCTGGATAGAAAAAACAGTGTGGTAACGTCTCTGTCCAATTCTTCTGGAGATAGAGAAGGATAAAAAACGTTTTTTATAGAATAACGTCATTTCTATCCATTGTGTACACATCAATACAGTATAATCTCACTAATCCGGCACTTTGATAGATCGGCACGTCCAATAATCCGGCACCCTCCGCCCACGCCTCCCTCTATACCTGTGCGCTTCGGTCGCTGCGTCGTCGACTAGCAGTCTAACCTCAAAACTTATCACGTGCACGTGCTTACGTATTTGCTTTTTTCAAGTGAGAATAGTTTATAGTTTATTCCCTCTATGAAATGCTTTATTTTATTAATTGCCTATGACTTTTTCACTATAATCCAATAATCCGGCACCTTCCGGTTATTAATAGTGCCAGATTAGTGAGATTACACTGTATTACAAAAGATTTTATTCGCATTCAGTTAAATAATTCGTGGTTATTATATTACTTTCGTCTGTAGAAGTAGTAGTGTTCACTGGAAGCGAAAATTTGGCAACTGTGAATACAACAGTTTGTTAACAATAGTATTTTTTTTTAAATTAAAATATTGTACTTTCTTATGTGAAGTCACATAATAATGTTATTTTATGACATATCTGAAATATGTCAATACATATTAACACATACTTTCAGTGCCGGAAAGGGAATGGGGGCAGGAATACGGGTCCTGACTCATTATGATGATCCACTGAACCTAGGAACTTGAAATTTTAAGGGTGATTTCTTTTTATGACATGAAATTTGACATGTGTTCCTTGTCAACATTGAAGAGATCCTTGGAGACTACACAAGGAGTACGAACTCCATATATCTATACAAATAGCTTCATAAAATAAAAGGTCACTAGTATTTTGTATGAAAAATTTTTAAAATTTTCAAAGCAAAATTCAAAAGGCAAACGAGAATTAGTTATTAATAATAGCGACGCAAGTGGTAAAAAAGAAAAAGTAATATTTGCGATTTAGTAGGCAATGTTTCTCATTTGAGCTCGTGCTCTTCAGCGTCGGAGTGGCCATATAGTCGAGGTGGTGTTTGCCAGACGGGCCACAGCCTGTGCGGGCCCCCCACGGACCTGGCTTGCGGGGTTTGCGCGCGCAAGCCAAACGGTAGGTAGGATAGGGGGCCCGCGCAGGCTAGGTCTCAGCTCTTGCGACCTAAATGTTAACTAGATCCTCATTAAAAAAAATGTTGATTGGCTAGTTTTATACTTGTTATACTATTGGAATATAATTGGAACTGTACTTAAGTACCTAATAATATATATCGCTGATAATTAATAATTTGTATATTGTATTATTTTTCAATAGTATCACATCTACCATTATCCAGTCTCGGGTTCCGGGCTTGTGAGGAACCACCTGGGCCCTTCCTACACAATCCGACTCTGGTGCTCCTTGCATAGTCATGGGATGCGTGTTTAATGAATTGAGGATATTCTCGTCTTACGGGGTAAAAACTTTCTTGAATAGTACACAAATCTTTGAAACTCGAAAAAAGATTTTTTTTTAAATAAGAAATATCTACAAGTTAGACAATTTTTTGAGACCACGAACGGGTGAATGGGGAGAGGGTAAGTTTTTTTGAGGATCTGTCATTATTTAGAATGGGCGCAACGCTGGTATTCTAAACCAGATTTGAGTAGGTAACTGTTTGATCTTGATGACATTTGGTTTAGGTCCGGCACTGTATAATTTACGGTATTTTAAAAAATATATCGTCTACTTAACCTAGGAGTACTTGGTTATGGTAATTTTGACCCAGTTTGTCTTTTACAGAATTGTTGTCACATAATATCTCTTCTAGCTTTTAGTTGTAATATGTAATGCTCCTTTATGAGTGCAAATCACAAACAAGTGCAACAAACATATTACTAGACGTCGTGCAGTCAAATTCCAAACAAAATATTAATTGTGTGCGGGTAGTCAAGTAAATCATTACCGGTCAAGTAATAATAGAACTCTAATCGCATAGAAAAAATACTTTGAAAAATCCAGTCGAATAGTTAACGGAAACTACGATTTCGTTGGGTGCTCGATATGCAACAATAGACAGGTCGGCGGTCGATGAACCAAATTTAATTGAGTGGTGTTTTGAGCAGTAACTTTTTAATTAGCGAATCCAGTATGTGATAAATACTCGATTGTTCAAGTAGTACAGGAATAACTCGTTTAGATAATAAAATGTTACAAAACCTTTTGACGTGATAACGTCTTATAAATTGATGAAACACCGGCTGCACGCACGAAAAAGAGTAACGTTCCGCAAGCGAGAGCGCGATATAAGCGATAGTCTCTCTCTTTCGCGTGACGTCATAGAGTAGTGTGCGTTCAACATTTTTTTCGGCTGTTCCAGCGAAAGCTACATCTGACAGATGGCCAGATAAATTATACGGTTTGTTAACAAATATATAATATATATACTTTCTTTTAATGTCTTTTATAATTGCTTAAAAATATGTATTTTGCTTTGGTTGATCAAATTATTAGTCGGTAAAAATATAGTTTGACAGCTACTAAAATTTAGGTTATGTATTATTAAATATGATATTCGAGCGGAATACGTTATCACGTAAAACTATCGTCCGTAAACCGGCTTTACAGACAACCAATTTTTTCTGTAAAATAAGTTTTTCTTTCTGTGCTATTCGACTTAAAAATCGATTAAAGATAAATCTATTACCCCCACCCTTAATAACATAATATATACTTATTTTTTATTTTTAAAAGTAAATATTTTGTTTAGATTTGAAAAGTGATCAAGTTTATAAAAACTTATAGTTTTAGAAGAGATCGATGTGAAGGAGTTTTGGTACATTACAATCAGTTTTCTTATTCTTAATAATTTTCACGTATATGATTTTGGTAAAAAATGGAATCTATTAATTTATTTTAAATATATCACAGTGTTTTTATGAATGATAAAAATTATTTCCTGAAAGTAAAATCCGCATCTTGGTCAAAATTGCCCATTAAAATGATACATCGAGTCACTCAAATACTCCTAGGTGGATAATAAATACCAAAACATGAAATTTATATTTTCAAAACAAACTTAACAAATAATAAAACACTTAAATGATAATTAAAAATACATTTAACAAATACGTTATTAGCCGCCCTTTGCTTAAAAATAAAAACATATGACCAGATTTGTGTTTAATCACAGGAATGAGACATATTATGGTGAACTGTGATTTCTGTTTTTCAGAAATAAAGATAAACAAACAAGGTATGAGAATAATAACAGAGTCGTACAGTTTCTTCTTTTTCTACAATGTTACGCTTCTAGTTCAGTAATTTAGTAAATATTTTACATACAGATTTACTGTTAAATAAAACAATAGTTACGTATATCGTTTTCTTTTTTTATATATTTCTTAAGTTCGAACCTGATAATATTCTCACAGTCCAGACAGTGCCAATTAACAAACAGAGATTTGATTTATTAATGCGCCCCTAGTGAGAGTGTCAATTTTTTTAATATTTCAATTTCAGTTTTTTTTTTAATTTCTGTTTTTTCTTAATCTGAGCATTGTGAAAATAGCGCCAAATTTGGCTTAGTTTGCCTTTAATAAAAAATTATAAACCAGTCGCGATACATTGAAATTAATTCTAATATCCTGTACAGGAACTTTAAAATTTAATGTCTAAATTATTTTTGCCCTTTTTTATGCAGTATTTTCGATATTTTTTAATATTTGTAATTTGTTTTTTTTTCTGTATGGAATGAGCTGGTTCGATTTGAGTCTATTTTAATGTATGTATTGATTATTTGCCCTTGTATTCAAATTTTATTTTTTAAAGACTAATATTTCATTCATTTGCTATTTTTCCATTATATTATTTATTTTGCAATATATTTTATTAGCTAGGGTGTAGGTAGAAGCCGGTATTACATTATCAAAGATTTTTTGTAAAAAAATGATTTTTACTGACTTATCTTTCACATCCGGTCGTATAGTGGTCTACCCATATTTTGTTTTCATATTATCATTTTTATTTTTTTGTAAAAGATAAGAGGACGTTACATTTTATAAAAGAAATGTTATCGCTGATAACAAAAACTTATAAAACAATCTCTCACCCTAAACGCATATACCTTCTTCGTTCCGACATGGGTAAAAATAAAACTATACATTGTCATCTATTTTATAAAATATCTTTGATAGTGTAAGTTAGATTTATTAAATAAAAGATAAATAAAATTTTACTTTTAGTTAATAAGATTTGTCCAAATCTTTGATTAACGTCTGATTAGAACTCTTCAATAAATAAAATTATCGACCAATTTTTCAGACAATATATTAACAAACAATATAAAATTAATGCATTAATTTTATATTGTTTGTTAATATATTGTCTGAAAAATTGGTCGATAATTTTATTTATTAATAAGATTTGTGTACGTTTCATTTGATCTCTCTGGATTGAATTACGGTTGAGCCGACCAAAATGGGCATTTATTTAAATGTTTGTTAATTAATAATTATTATCACCATTGTTTCCCCATTTGTTGTAATGGAGATGGGCACATGAGAAACGTAATATAGATGGCAGCAGATATATAGCTACCTAAGTGGGCTTCACAACCTATTGTTTTAGCACTTGAAGCAAAAGCTTTTTCCCTTTTGATAGCATGCAACCACTTCTTTTTCAGTTCCAAATCCTTTGGAAATACAAAACCTTTATAATTTGAACATTGATAAACACAGCAATTCGGCATTGTCAATGATTTATTATTTAAACTTATTTTATACACAGTACTATGAATGGTCCACAAATCGAGGTGGTTATATAGCTGGCGCCTCTAGCGGTCAAGTTTGGCAGTGCCCATCCTCATTGGAATGGTAAAATAGATACCGTTTTTTTGCTATTTTAATATAAGACTAGAAAACACAACTTAAAATTATTATTTTTCACAAATTTGACAACTGTGGGAATTACTTAATATAGGTAGGTACATAGCGAGTTATTTCTATAAAATAAAACTTAAAACTATTGTTCATTAGCTACAAATTATAAACAACTTCACGGTTAAAACAATCGATTGAGCGTAACGTTATTTTTAAAAACAAATTCGGATTTTTTTTTGGCCGGCCCTTTAAATAATCATACAACTGATCATTTATAAGAAGTAACGTAACCTAAACAACCATAAATTTCTGCTTGACCAGCAAGTAAATATTAATTATTATTTTTTTTAAATTTTGATCTATGAGCCGTTCTTTACTACAGGGTAATAAGAACCTATTTGGTAGTAAATAATAATTTTTTTTTGTAATTCGTGCATTGAAAGTGACACGTTTCATACTTGTTTTCGAAGGCGAAAGTTGACAATTGCATACCAATTGCATATAAAAAATAACGTAGCTCTTGTTCCAAGTTGTCTGAGAACGGTAACAGAATAACCGTCACATTCTTACGCAGTAGCTCAAGAACCGATACAAACAGTTTCGTTTCAACGGTGACGGTTCTGTTACCGTTCTCAGACATTTTTAAACAGAGCTCGTGTTGTCATACTTTCGGCAATGCTCTTCGAGTTGAAAGTAAGCAAAAGTGGCGTCATCGTACGCAATGATTATAAACTATATCAGACAGTTCCGCTAAACCTTAAATATCTTCATTTACGGTGCTTGTTTTATCACGTTCATTGCACTTATTACAAAAAATATCGTGCACAACTTGGGCGAAATCGGCGAATGCGACTTGTACGATCGCCATCCTTGCTTCTTTCGGACGGAAACTTAAAGCCGCTGCACACGAGGCTAGAAACGCTGCTAGGAGTTCTGCTAGTCGGTAGGCTTGGTACGAAGCTGGAAATGACGTCACTGCGGGCTGGCCTGCTAGCTCACAAGATAGGTTTTAAAATTAGAACAGGGGCTATTTTTTCTGCTAGATCTGCTGCAAGGTATGAGCAAGAACCAATCAGGAAGCAGTATTTTGTCAGTTGGGCACTTGAACAAACGCCCACAAACCAACATGGCGTCATTCTGCTCAGAGTCAGACAGCAGACACGTTTTGCTCTGTGTTTATATTCGAACTGTCACTGCGCGCGCACCAGATCTATCCACAAAACACGCTTGAAAAATAGTCTCGGGTGAAGCGAGCACTTAACAGCAATCAAAAAAGCTAGCGCTAGAAAACTAGTAGGCAAATCTAGAAGCGTTTCTACCCTCGTGTGCAGCGGCCTTTACACACTCATCGCAATCGCCAGCTTTCCGCCGTTGTAACACAATACACTATTTTCATCAATAATAACTTACGGGTAATTCACTTTATTTTTTTTTTACATATTGGGTTATTTATTAGAGCCGATATATTATTATGCAGGCGATGATCAGTGAAATGAAATGCTAACTGTTAGAATCAAAGGTTTTGTGTGCAAACTGGTTGCCAGCAGCCAGAGTTGCTTGAGAACCTTCTTTCACTTTTTTTTCAGTTGATTCTGCTTTCGCGTGTTCTTTGAAGGGCGAGAGAAGCAATGATAATGCCTCCAGCGATTTTCGGATCTAAATTTTTACAGAAAAAAAATAATTGTTAATTATAAAATGTATAGATAAATACAGGGTAAACTCTATACAGATTGTATCAAATCAAAACAGTCCATAGAACATTCTGTGTGTAAGCCAGAGACGATATTATATAAAGCACTAAAGCAGTAAGTAAGAATGAGATAAATGATCGCTAATAGTTACTGTGGTTATACAATCTGATAGTATCGTCTTTGTTTTCTACAGTAAAAATACAATTTTATCAAATGTCAGTATTCACTAGTGAAATTATTGATAAAATGGCTATTTATACTGTTCGGGAAAAAATCCAAATAGTTGGCAAAACCAAAAGTGCACATCCCGCAAGTTTTCCACTGTATGATAAAAAAATAACAATTAAAAAATATTTTTAATAAATTTAAAAAGATTTAAAAATTTAAAGAAATAAATTGAAAAATTTTTTTTTTTAAGTTTGCAAAAATAAAAAAAATTAAGAACTATACATAATATAATATATAATTAATATCAAGTGGAATAAAATAAAACAAAATAAAAAGAAAGAAAAAAAAGAAAAAAAATATCAATGGTTTCGTAAGGAATCGAACCCAGGACCTTGCCCTTGGGGATCCAACGGCATAACCATTGCGCCACGGCGGCCTAATACGGTAGTGGTGTTATCACGGTATACAAGTGTAGCACTTGTTTTATGGATTACACTATATTTACAAATTGTTTTTAAACTATTAGCTGTCAAAAATAATAAAAAATAAAACTGTTTATAAAAATTAAACTACTGAACACATTTTAGTGAATTTAAATAGGGTTCTGGTCTGATAGTAAACAAAGTGAATAAAATATAACCCAAGGCAATCCGACCAAAATTGCGATCTGTAGAGTCGTGACGTACGTACATACGTACAGACGTACATACGTACATACGTACAGACCAACCGACAACTGCTGATTGTGATTTTCAATTACAATTTTAATAGTATTTATGAACTCAAATTGATTTAAAAATGGTTCTATTGTATAGATTAGAATCTCCTCTTTTCAAAAAGCTTCAATTTGAATGGATTTCGTGTGAAATTAACTTAGATATAACTTCTTATATGAACGAAAGTCAGCTCTGACGCACAAAGCGATAATAAAGCACATACCGCTAGTTTAGCGGTATGTGCAATAATTAAATGGTTTTATGGTGGTAATTCAACCGTCAACATAATAATTTTTTTGTAGTTGTTTTAATTGATAAATTGGTAAAAAGATTTACAGTGTACGTAATTATTTATTTACGTAACCACAGTAACTATATTAGCGATCATTTATCTCATTCTTACTTACTGCTTTAGATCTTTATATATCGTCTCTGTCTTACACACAGAATGTCCTATGGACCGTTTTGATTTGATACAATCTGTATAGCGAAATTGAAGGGAGCGGGTATTTTATTGCGTTATAAAGAGTTTTCGTTAAACGGAGAGTAAAAGAAAACAATATAATTTTACGAAATAATTTTGACCAAATTTACATAACAAAATTATAATCTGTTAACTTTGTTTGTCGTTTTTTAGAGTATTTTAAGTATATCTTTCATTGCATTTTATTCATTACTTGGGATATAGTGCAAGGGCGTAGATATGGGGGGTACAGGAGGTAATTACCTTCCCCCCAGGATTCATCAGGACCGCAGGTACCCACCACAACAAACGAATCAGGAATGCAGGCACCCACCACAATAAACGAAAACAGGGAAATTACCCCCCACCCAGGATTCATTAGGACCGCAGGCACCCAGCCACAACAAATGAAAAAAGACTTTTTTTTGCGGAAATGAAAGGACCCTTTTTTTTGTGCCGACACACATAAAATTTTCCAAGTTAGGTTGTTAAAAAAAAGGTCATTCGTTTCGTGGCAAATAAATCTTCAAAAAAATATTGATTTTTTGCTTTGCTGTATTTTAGCACATTAAAATATTTACTAAAATGTATGAAAGTTTTGAAGGAAGTTGAGATTTTTCTCAGCCCTTCCCCCTAAAATTAATCATATGGGCGTCCTTGGTGAAGAGTAAAACAAGTTTGACGTTTTTTTAAAATAGTTTTTTAATTTATATCAGCATTGAAATTCTGTTCACGATCTTTTCCCTAGATGGTAAATGATTTACGACTCGAGGGAGATCGGCCTTTATATAAAAAAGAAACATCATCTATTTGAAAGCACATAAAATTTCAACGGACGATATGTTTTATGTCGATTCTCTGTCCAGTCGTAAATTATATAACCTATTCCATGAATGAAACAGAAAAGTTATAGTCGTGCATATTTTGTGAAGTGTCGGCCAGTGCTGTATCTAGGACTTCTGATGACCCTGGCGAGGGGAAGCTTTGACGCCTCTGGTGAAAGAAGAATTTGGCGTTCCGAGTGAAACGAGGACTTGACGCCCTCTCATGACAAAATTTACACAAAGTAAAGCAGGAATTAGGGCTAATTAAAAAAAGACAAAATAACGTAATTTTGAAAAACGGTTTGAAATTAGTATTTTGCAATAATATAGATTTTACTTGAATTCGACTCTATTCAATAAATAGAGTAACTGTGATCCATTGAAGTTAATGATAGGTATTTGGAAAAAATTCCGTGACATAAGGATCGAAAATGAAGCAATACTGAAATTTTTTAAACTTGCATTTAATGCTGGCATTTCGATGCGTTTTGTATCATCTTCAGAGTTTTCAAATGCCGTCACATGTTATCAGTATATTGTTATTGATGGATTGTGAACATGGTGTCACTCAACTTGTTAATTGTTATTGTTTATATTTTTGCTAAAAGATACTGGTTAATGATAGATTTTGAAAATTGTTAGTTTCTTTTAAATATAAAATTATTGTCACAAAATTAAAACAAATGAAGTAACCTTTCTGATATTGTGCTGTGAATTTTTTCCAAATAGGTACCTATCATACATTTTACTGTCAGCCGGCACCCTTGTCGTGAAATATCCCCGCCAAAACGGTGCTGATATCTGTTCATTCTAACCCAACGAAAGTTCATTTGGTAATTTTGTCTAATCTGCCTCCTGTAATGCATGGCGTCGACGTTTCGACGACGATATCCAGATTAGAGCAGTTTGTTATGGCAATTGATTATGAGTAACGCGGTAAAAGTTCTGTTTGCAACTGGCCGATTGAGAGATGAAGTAAGCCAACTGACATTTTCTTTCAAAAACGTTAACTGCATCGTGACTTGTAAGCAATGCCGAATTTGTGGCGGGGCAACAGGAGCAACCGTTCCGGTTTTCCTGAAGTATGACTCCACTATTTGATTATGATTTATTGTAACGACGATATATATTTACCTTGGCTATTTGATCTAGATTGGCACTTAGAAACGTGTGTACTTCTTGTGCTGATTTGGTATGCAACTGCGTCTGCCATCGTAATATTTCATTGTAGACGTCATCACCTTTCGACAGCATCACGATATTATCCTGTAAGCCGTCAATAAGCATTAAATAGTTATCTGCAAGGACAGAAATTGTTTTTGCTAAATCCCACGACTGGTGTATTTGTCGCTTTTCGATACTTGCACCGTCGGGGGAACGGGTGTACTTATACAAATGTTTTCATTCTTTCTTTCTCATAAATTATTGTCAAATACTGTTAAATAAATATTTTATTTTTATCTTTCATGACCTAGTTTTGGGTACTAGCATGTGTTTGTTGGTGCCGCTCAGAACTGTTGTAATAGAGTATTCTTTCACTCACGTTTTAAAAACTTTACTTGGCCATGATGTGTCAAAAAAATGTAATAAGGTAAACTGCTGTGAATTTTATATACAATAAAATTAAGATTGTAAACCATTATATAAATAGCATAACATAAAAGGTCTCACGTACCTTTTATGTTATGCTTTTTATATAATGGTTTACAATCTTAATTTTATTGTAGGTATATAAAATTAATTATTAATTAATTATTTGTCAAGTATGACGTACAATATATAAATAATTAATTTGTTTACACTGACAGCATAATGTCAAATTATGGCGCCAACGATCTTTATTTTACTTAAATCGCCATCAGAGCAACAGCCCGGAACACAACAAGGATTTCCAGACCGCCTATAGTTTTGCCCATGTTTTCTTTGTAATTAAAAAACTTTATAATTTAATAAACATAGCTCACTGATTGTTAGTAGAAGTTTTGTTTCATAAATATATTGTATTGAAGTAGATTTATCTGGTTGAGGAACAATTGAAAAATAAGCTTTACCAGAGCAGTACAATATTTATTTTCATATTGGACAGAACAATTATATCTAAAAAACTGTTTTACGATAGTTTTAAATTAAAAAAAAAACTGTTGAAATTCATAATTTAAATGATTATGTATACCTATTGCAATAATTTGCACAATTTACCATCTTAACTTGCATTGAGGCTCTGAAGATGAAAATATAGTATCCCGTTGGAATTTTTGGAAAAAATTAATTCTTACCGATTTTATAACGATTGAATATTGGAAAAGTTATATGGTTTTGTAAGTTTGTCTAAAATTGGTATCGCTAAATAAATCGTTGTAAAATCGGTTAGAATTAATTTTTTCCAAAAATTCCAACGGGATACGAAAGCTGAATGGATTTGTGATTTTTCTGGCTTGGTCCGACCAGCGAAACCCGTTTGTGAAAAAAATGGCGCAATTTGCAATTAAGGAAACAAAAAAAAAGTGATCGTTAATTATTCGAGAAGTAATTGACCGATGACCCTAAAATTATTCATGCATGTTTGGGTCAACATAGACATCATTTTTGAGAATTTTCAGCTATCTATGTGCGGTCATTTTTTAGTAAAAAAATAGTGAAAAAATCGTGTGTTTTTAACTTTCGGGGCTATTTGCAAGTTAACAATTGCACTTAGCAGTCAGTGCTCATTTTTTAGGAAATTTCATAAGGAACAACTTTCTCAATGCATATACTATACTAAAAGTCAAGAGGAACGGAAATATTAAAGGAAATAGAGAAAAAAACACTATTTCCGTCACTAATTGTTAATTATTATAAAATCAAGCACGCCAACAATTTGTAAGCAAACTTAGGGGGTTGTACTACACCCTAAAACGAAGCGATTCCAACAATAATCTCGCCTGTGCCCGAATAATACAGTTTTTAATGTTTTTACCTCCTCGCCGTCTAGCCTACATAGCCCATAGATGGCTTCTAATAAATCATGTCATACTGACTATTGAGTGTGTTTTTCCTAACTTACGTGCATAACGCCCATGGCGTATTTGTGCTGCATCCTGCCGATACGGTAGAGCAACAAACCAGCAGACAGGAATAGCAGTAAAAGTAACAGCGTGCTGGCCAGCAGCAGGAGACTGTGTCGCGGTAGTTGCGCCATGACCGCGTAACCGCCTCGCAGTTTTTCTGCCATTCCTGCCGCTATCGACGCAACACCCGCTAACGCGGACGAACTACTCGTCGTAGGAACTGGTTGTTGTACTGTTACTTTGCTGCTCTGCTTCTGGTGTTGTAATGATACTCCGCTCATTTTTAAAAAGTCCGAGTTTAATTTTGCTGTAGACAGAAGAACACGAGTTACAATTTTTGCTTTCGGATTTACGTAAAGACAAACAAGCAGGGACGGACTGACCTATAACATAATGTTTCCTGTGCTTTGGTAGTACATAACCTAAATTGGTTTTATTTTTCGACATGATGCTGGTTTTGCCGCTAGATTTGGCTGTTAGGTTTCAAGTGTGCTGTGACGCTGGATTTCGTAATGGCTTTTATGTACTCGCTTCACTCGATACGTGTATCGAAAGTTGGCTTTGTAGATGCATAGACAGTTCGAATGTTAAGAAAAAATGAACGTTTATTGTCTCTGAACAGAACACACACTACGACGCCATGTTTGTTTGTTTCCTGATTGGTTCTTGCTTAAAACAAGCACGAACAATAGCCCCGGTTCTAATTTTGAAATCCATCTTGTGACCAGGCACGCGGGCATTCAGTGACGTCATTTCCATCATCACAAGTCCCAGCAGTGATTCCAGCGGCAAAACCAGCCTCGTGTGCAGCAGCCTTTAGATTTTATCCAGGATTGAATTCTTATGACGCAAGCACATACGTATTTTTATTATAACAGACAAATGAAGATAAACTACATTAAATACTAGCAGTCCCGTCCGGTTTCACCCGGGTGTAAAAGAACGAATGGGGAAGGGAGGAACATGAGTACACACATACATCTTAGTTTACCGAGATGAATGTTATGTTCAAATTTTATGATGATCGGAGTTACCGTTCAAAAGTTTTTGTCGATAAAAAGCAGTATTTATACTTTTTTTAACTAATATATATTTTTTTTAATTAATTAAATGAAATTAAAATAAATTTAAATGCAAGCCTTAGAAGAAAGCAACGTAGAAAATAAAAAAAAATATATATTCGCCCCACGCCATTCGGGATTGTGTACTCACACAGACCACAGCTAATATGAGTATATTTAGTTAGTGAATTTCACCTGAATAGAAGCTTATTTTTGAGATACATTTTGCAACATTTTTCATTAATGCTCCGCTCCTAATGGTCGTAGCGTGATATTATATAGCCTATAGCCTTTCTCGATAAATCCAACAAAACATTTTTTTTTTCATTTTGAACCAGTAGTTACTGAGATTAGCGCGTTCAAACAAACAAACTCTTCAGCTTTATATATAAGTATAGATAAATAACTTACAGGGGAAATTGATTACGTCCTCTATTTCCGGTGAGCTGGGACACTCAGACTGGGAAAGAATAGTGGAAGAGGAAGGCAAGCGTCGATTTGAAGATAGTCCGGGGGATTCATTGCCGCTTTGTGAACAACTACTGTCGTCCACACTATACTCTGATTCTGGCGGTTGTTCCTGAAAAAAAACCTGAATATAGAAATTCAAAGTATTAACTTCATGTAGTTATTTTTGTGCATATACGAAAACTATAATTATGTGATCACAATCTAAGATCATTGTCGAATAAGATTTTTAGACAATGTCCTAAGCGCACGATTCGAGCCTCTGTACCTATCGCCGTATTTAAACGACCTGTGACGTCACTCAGAGTCGCCTCATTTTGAGAGAGGCGCTTGAAGAAACACGTGTTTCCTTGGGACACCACTTGACGCTGTCACCTCTAAATTTTTTATCACTTCAAATAGAAGGTATTACTCATAACATCAAATAATATTAAAGCGTTGATTGACGTGCATTTCTTTTTCATTTTCTTTTCCCGGAAATATATTATAACATTATAACATGTGTTATTATTCATTAACTATGATATACACTATGCCAGAGGTCCCCAAACTTTTTTATCTCGTAGACCACTTGCCTTGTTTTTCAGTTTTGGGTAGACCCCCTGCTTATCTGATATTGATTTTGACGTGATAACGTCTTATAAATTGATGAAACACCAGCTGCATGCACGAAAAAGTGTAACGTTCCGAAAAGTGTAACTCATAAAAGTATGCAATTTTTCATCAATGTTTCTTTATGACGTTATCACGTAAAACTATCGTCCGTAAACCGACTTTACAGACAACCAATTTTTTTGCAAATTCATTAATTTCAAATGTTTTTTTGACAACCGGTATAGTGCTACTCACTTTGAACGATTTAAATTTATAACGGTAGTGAAATGTAGTGTTAAATGTTTAGTTTTATACATGTATTAATTAGATTCAAATTAAACGAATCAAATTAAAATTTACTTTGTTACATAAAATAACTAAGCAAAAAATAAATGCTTTTAGTGTAAGGGATGAACCTGATGCTTTAATAATACATTTTCAACATTTGGCATCAATTTAGTTAGATTCAAATTAAACGAATCAAATTAAAATTTACTTTCTGTTACATAAAATAACTATGCAAAAAATAAATGCGTTTAGTGTGAGGGTTGAACCTGATGCTTTGATAATAAATTTTCAACATTTGGCATCAATTTACCTTGTTAGATTTAATCTTAAATCTCTTCGGTTAACGATGTCCAGTTTGTTTCTTTTTTTGTTAGGAGATTCACTATCGTTGATCCCTATTTTCATTTCATGGACCCCCATTCTTTTTTCCTTCTGATATGGACCCCTGGCAAGTTGTTGTCGACCCCTGGGAGTCGATATAGACCACTTTGGGAATCACTGAACTGTACAGTCAATAGTGGACACCTGATTCTTAATCTACTATTATGTCGTTATAGTTTTATCGGGGATTTCTATTGATATGATTAAGTGTTTGATCGCCAGGTGTGCGAAATTTACACAACGATATCTCTGTATGGACTAGTTTTTCTCAGTAAAAAAATCGCTTTTTACATAATTCCCTATTATTCTTATCGCCTAATGTTTTTGGATTAAATTTAATAGTGAAGATACGAATGTGATAACAATTATAGACACATTATTCCTCCAAATGTAAACACAATATAAAGAGTCACACGTTGACTAAATCATTCACAGAATAAATACATAAAAAAAGAAAAGCTGTATTGTTGGTGGTATTGCGGTGGCATATTAGCCGCCTGTCCACTACATCCTTCCAATATACACCCATCCCCCGATTTACACGGTACTTGTTTTACACGTTTTCGCTTTTACACGGTTTTCCAAATATGTTTTTTTTTGTTTTTATCGCACTCTACTAAATGCTACTGTGATTGAACACGTGCGCTGTGTACACATCTCACGGGGAATCCCGAGCTTATGTGCTGACTTGCTGCACACGCACACTGTGTCTGTATTTCTTCGCATAAAATTAAATTTTTATCTACGGAAAATTGTATTTGAGTGAAAGTTTCACAGTTTCAGAACCTGTCAATGCATTTTATTTTTATTTCTGTGCACACCTAAAAATATTGAAAAAAATCACAACTGTTAAATAGCAAAATTATGCATTTTCTGCAAGCTTTTCGATTTACACGGTTTTGACTTGAAAATTTTTAATTTTCGATTTACACGTTTTTCTCAGGAACGTATCTACCGTGTAAATCGGGGGATAGGTGTACATATATTTATATCAGGGGCAGGCAAATTTTTTTGATCGTCGGGCCGTGAGCTAAAAATTTGTAGTGCAAAAAAAAGGTTCTTCCGCAACAAAAAGGTCTTTTTTCGTCTGTTGTGGTCCTTGTTATTTACTATTTTTTAAATTTTTTTATGCGCCAAATTATATTGGTAAACTATCTTCGCTCTTAATAAACATTTATAAAATGCTTTGCTGGCCAGATCCGGCCCGCGGGCCGCCATTTGCCCAAGCCTGATTTATATCATATTGAAATGCAACCCATGCGTTATTAACTAAAACAATTAAGTAAGTGTTATAATTAATAATATATACCTTTGCAGTTTACATTTCAATTAATATACGTAACTTAACCTACTTAATGTATGCATCCACTATAAAGCTTTAAATTAAGTTCAAGCATCGGGTATAAGCGTTTCATGAAACGGGCAATAAAAGTACCTAATTATGTTTGAGGTGTTACAAGAAAGCTAAAGAAGTCTCAGTGAAATAATATCCGCTTAAAGACCGCGCGCACTTGTCAAGCATAAACCTGCACGACATGCACAGCGCAAATCTGTACGATGTCGCACACTGTACCAGCAAACCTGCACGAACTACCACAAACCAGCTTTTGGTGCAGGTTTTTGTCAATGCAAATTGATGAAAACGACGCATCACTAACACACTAGATCTGTCCAGCACGGCTAGACAGAAATTGCAGGTGTAGTGTTGGTGGGGTTTATCAGGTTCTTTTAAATTAGTAACACTCTTGAATTTGATTTAATAATGATTTATTTACAACATCAACGTATGCCAGCATTACGCTGGCATAGTCACCTCCTGTCCTCTTGCCCACTACCAGACTTCTCTTCATTCCAAATATACATATATTTATATCAATTTGGAATGCAAACCCATGCCAGTCCATGCGCATTTAACTAGACCACTTAAGTAAGTGTTATAGTGAAATACTACGTTTGCAGTTTACATTGCAACTGATATTCGTAACTTAACCTACATACTGTATACACAGTACTGATAGACAGACGGTCGTTGCTGGTTATTCAGGTGCTGGTCTAATGTACCTTCACGGACAGGCTTTTAGCTCCGGTCTGTGCAGGTCGTACTGACAAGTGTGCGCAGTCTTATATTAGTTTATTTTGATATGCGATTTAAAAAAAAAACTTCGAATTAATTGGCATTATATTGGAATACTTTATACGAATATTGTATTTTTTGGGTGTTTTTGAAGTATTAAACTTGATGAACTTTTTCAAAAGACGTATCTATAAGTCCTACGACGCGGCGGTACAACCCATCCATTTTTTGAAGTGAAAACTTCTTTAGCGGCGTTGTACACTTTTTTTGTAATGGGTAAAAAATGTTAAACTCGCGTCAGGACACGTGACCTGATCGAAAATTCGTAAGACGAAAACTTTTGTACACTTTTTTTGTAATGGGTAAAAAATGTTAGACTCGCGTCAGGACACGTGACCTGATCGAAAATTCGTAAGACGTTAATATTCAAGTTTTCACTTCTGCCGGCACTCCCGGAGTGCAACCCGTCTTTTTTTTTTATTTGTGACTCGACAAGGGCGTAGATATGGGGGGTAATCACCCCCCCCCCAGGATTATAATAATTAGGGTGAGCAACCATACCGGATTTTCCGAGACAGTCCCGCATTAGAGAAAAGTCAGGCATTATTATGTGAATTTTACAAGAATCGTTTATATTTTATATGCCTACAGGAACACATTTTCACTCACCAAGAAATCAGGAACGCAGGCACCCGACCACAATAAAGAACATGTGCGTAAACGTCAGAAAGACCTTTGAAAGGGCCTTTTTTTACTCTCCAAATGTGCACACGGCAAAATTTTTTCAAGTTAGGTTACTAAAAAAAGGTCATTCGTATTAATAAAACTTCAAAAATATTGATTTGTTTTGCTTCCCCTCCCCTCAGAAAAAAATATCTACGCCCTTGGACACAGACTGTGTATTTGTAACTAGCGGTCCCGTCCGGTTTCACCCGGGTGTAAAAGAACGAATGGGGAAGGGAGGAACATGAGTACACACACATTCATCTTAGTTTACCGAGATGAATGTTGTGTCCAAATTTCATGACGATCGGAGTTGCCGTTCAAAAGCTTTTGTCGATAAAAAGCAGTATTTATACTTTTTTAAACTAATATATTTTTTTTAATTAATTAAATAAAATTAAAATAAATTTAATATAAAGAGGAAAGCAATGCAGAAAATAAAAAAAAAAATAAAAATATTTTTGCACAACGTGGGGTTCGAACCCACGACCCTGATATTGACAATCGCATGCTCTACCGATTGAGCCATCTGACGTTGTGTACTCACAACGCTAATATGAGCATATTTAGTTAGTGCATTTCACCTGAATAGAAGCTTATTTTTGAGATACATTTTGCAACATTTTTCATTAATGCTCCGCTCCTAATGGTCGTAGCTTGATATTATATAGCCTATAGCCGTCCTCGATAAATGGGCTATCCAACAAAAAAAAATTTTCAATTCGAACCAGTAGTTTCTGAGATTAGCGCGTTCAAACAAACAAACAAACTCTTCAGCTTTATTATATTTCCGTATGATAAAATAATTATGAGAATGTGATTTTTATTACCGGTGTGGGTGGTAAAACGGCTTCGGCGATGGGTTCGGTAATGGCGGCCTTCCATACGCTGGTCATCAGCTTGTACGTCGAGTCTCGAGACAGGAGTGAGCCGAACACATGTTTGTCGTCCTCCGTGGCGATGCCTACGGCGTTCGGGATGATCCTCGCCGTCTTTTCCTTGCTTATTTTCAGTACCGACACCGTGGGTATGAGTAGCTATCGAAAAAGTATGCGTGAGAGTATCGTGCGTTAGAAGTGAAATTTCTTAGGTTCTAACATTTGTTGACGATTGTAGAAAAATGTCAATAATATCGGCAAGATTATTATGTAAGGTACAGTGATGTGGTTATACCATTAAATGTGTCTCATACTAAAGGCTGTCATCGACAATGTATTATTACCTTGCCGATATTATTGACATTTTTCTACAAATTACAAAAGAAACACATTCTATTTTGATCGGATTATTGTTTTTGTATTAAATCGCGTACGGTGTGCGGGTAATGGCTAATATTAAATACGAATATATGATATTTGCTATTCATTGGCATGTTTACCTACATAATATGTTCCAATTATTTAAAGCATGTTTAGATGATTTCTTTCTATCAGACACTTTTTTTGACAAACATTTTTGGGCGCATTACTTGTATGCGCAGTACCTGTAGTATCACGGTAAGTCAGGCAAACATATTTTTTCTTGTTCATCTATCCTATCTGTACCATTGGTCAAAATTTCTACGTGCATCAAACACTTCGTGAAAAGTGGTCCGTGAGCTCTTGGGCTATTATGTTGACTTTGTTACCGTGATTAGAGAAAATGCTATACTACAACAAAGCTAAAAGGGCTTTTTTCGTATAAAATGAAAAAATCGCCAATTTTTATTTGAAACGATTTGTTATATTTTACGTTATTAGTGTATTTGCCATAAGGCACTTACACTATTGGCGTTGGTGGGATGGCGGGACCTAGGGGTCGGACCAAATTTTCTCGACGTTTCATAGCCTTCTAAGAAGTTTGGCACCATTTTTGGAAATGTTTATATATATATGTGTATATATATATATATATATATATATATATATATATATATATATATATATATATATATATATATATATATATATATATATATATATATATATATATATGTGTTAGCACGATAACTCTCGACAGACTTAATCGATTTAAACGAAATTTTGTCCACACGTTGGAATCCATCACCGCACGAAGCCTATTTAAAATGGGCCCAATCGGGCCATGTTAAGGGTGGTATTCAGGGGTTGAAAAAAGTTTTCGGGCCCAAAAATACCGAAAAAATTCTCAGAATCGTTTCAAAATTGAAATTTAACCCTTTAGTAATTATTAAAATGTGCTGCTAAAATTAAAAAAAAATCAGCCAGACAGAACCGGACTTACAAATTTTATGAAAACACAAGTTTACTGATATAGATTTACATACTGAAGGGTGTATATAATTTGGTACAGATGTTGAATTGATATTTAGTATTAAAATTAAGTAAAAATATGTTGTGTTAAGGGGTGTATTAAGGGGTGATTTTTTTTATTTTGTTCAAAAACAAAGTTAAGTTCATACAAAAGTCACACTGCCTATATAAGCAAATACACTATATTGTCGGCAGGGTTTCGCACTGCGACCCGAGTTTTTTTATTATATAACATTGGTATATATATCAGTGATTTGGAACTTATGATCCGCGGGTCAGACACGACCCATGCAGGAATTTTTAAATAACCCACGTGTTTATTTCTATTTAAAATCATTTTTTATATCATAAAAGATAGAAGAGTCAATAATACTAAAAAAAAGATGGACAAGTGCGAGTAGAACTCGCGCCTTGAGTGTTCCGTACCGTTATTTCATAAAAATGAAATTTGTCATTAATAATTCTATCTACCCATATAAAATCAGAAATTAATGATTTTCGAATTTTTTTCTTTACTTGTGCTATGCAACGTTCTTTCGCGCCAAACAAGATTCTATAGGTTAACGGGAAACATTAAAAGTTTTGATAAGTAAGTCAGTGTAAAAAAAATTAATCAAGTGATTTGGAATTCTTAAAAAAACAAAAAAGATACTTGCGAAAACCGAAAACTTTCGGAACTTTGACAAATCATCATGCTTATAGAAAAAAACACACTGAATCCAATGAGCACAAACAAACGTCTGTATGTCTTTTGGTTTAGAAGTTATTTGCGTTTATAGTTTTTAGAAAATCATATAAAACCTTCGAATGGCCGTAGTTTCCAAACTAAAGAGATACAGACGTTTGCTTACGCGCATTGAATTTAGCGTAGTTTTTTCAGTAAGCATTCTTAATTTAAAAAGTTTCGATTTTTGCAATATTTTCAAAAAATGCGATTTTTGACGAAAACCGAAATCTCTCGGAACTTTGGCAAAATCATCATGTTTATAGAAAAAAAAAACACGCTGAATCCAGCAAGGTCTTAAACGTCATGTGTCGTCCAAATAAAGTTTCGAACTAAAGAAAACGCTACTGACTTAGTGGCCCACGAGCTAGTACTAAAAAAATAATTAACAAAATTTGACCCACGTCTCAAAAAGGTTCGCCATCACTGATATATATCAATCGCGCCCGAAGCCGCGGATAGCGGCTAGTTAAAAAATAAAGGGATTATAAGTGTCTTGGGAAAATATTCCAATTTATAACTCTGGAGAAATTGTACGTGTATTTTATCGCCTTATATTGTAAAAATATTTTAGATAAAAGCCCGGGCAGCTTATCTATGAGTACCTATTTCACGTGTTTGGGGTTCAACGATTTATTGCAATTTTTCGACAGGTATAATATATGTTTAGTAGAAAATTTATCAGATTTATCAATAACACCTGTTTTATTTTAAAAAAATCCAGCCAATTGGGAGACAGGACCATTCCAAATTAAAAAAAAATTGATATTTGACCTATTATAGTACAGAAAATAAAATTTCTGTTTACGTGCGGTGACGCGGGTAACGGCTACTATTGAATATAATGATATATTTTGCTATTCATTTACCTACATAATATGTCATCACGTCATGTAAAAAGCTAACGAAAGCATGATTGTCGGCTACGTAATTAATTTTTTTTTGACAGATCTTCAGAACAAAAGAAAAACTGATTAATTATTATATTTTCAAAATATTTCCGAAACTACCTATAACGTTTAGGAAAAAATATTTTTACAAAACTTTCTTGGAAAAATAAATGATATAAACCGTTATGAAAAGTATACCATTATAATATACAAAACACCGTTATAGCATACATTTCATCTACGCTTGCGCCGATTTCCCCCAAAAACAATACCACTCTTCATATTTGCATATCAAACATACTCCCAATGTTTGTTTTCAATCCACTCATCCATTCAACCTGTACCATATTCACAGACAAACAGACGCAGACTTTATCCAAAAATATATTTTTTTTTGGACTCGCGGAACCTCAAAACGAAAAAATATTGTAAAATTGTGAAATGTAAATTTTGATCTAAATTAGTACTATTCCCAACTTGTGGATTTGGAATGGTAATAGATTAAATATTATCTGATAAATACACGAAAGAAAATATTTGACAAGTTCATTATTTTCACTTTTCAAAGGGAGTTTTTGCTTTGAAGTTCAATTAATGGGTTTGCCAATCCTTACTACTGACGTAAAAATTAGATTATGTATAGGTTTAGATTGTTAGATACTTACTTTCGTTACATATCCGAACACATTTGAATAGAAAGCAAAATAGTTTCGTGTTATATACAGATGCCCTTGTAAGAGAATGTCACCAACTAGAGCACACGAATAATCTGTAAAGAAATTGCGAAATTAGTGATTGATGCGATTTAGCAATATTGTATTTATAACTTATAGCGTCCCGGTCCGGCTTCGTTCGAATGTGTAGATTGCTATCGTTTTTCCGTCAAATTGCGTTGGAAAATTGATATCCACGAAAATCGCTTATCATTAAAATGGGTATAGAATAGAATAGAACAGTTTATTTGTGAAAAAGTTTTACAACAAATTACAAAATCGTCAGTAAAGCATATACATTAATTAAAAGAAAAATCTTTGTAATTATACAGCGGTTGATTTGTTAATATACGCTTGATTTCTTTTAAATAATGATTAATTGGTAGGTTTCTTATGCTAACTGAGAGCTGATTATACAATTTAAGTGACCCATTAAGTGGCCCATTTGTCAACTTATTACGTTTGAAAAGTGGAATGCGAATATTGGTACTGTTCCTAACGTTGTAAAAGTGTACCTCCTCAACTAACTGAAAATTTGGAAAATTTTGTTTAGCGTAAAGCAAATTTTCGTAAACAAAAAGTGATGGTAATGTTAAAATTTTGTGTTGTTTAAAGAGAGGTTTGCAAGAATCTCTTGGATTACTTTTGGTGATTATTCTCAAAGCTCGTTTTTGAAGTCGGAACACTCTTACAGCATCAGGAGAATGACCCCATAGCAAAAATCCATATTTGATATTAGATTGGAAAAGACTATAATAGATATTTTTTGTAACCTCTAAGGATGCATATTCCGCGATTTTTCTCAACAGATATAAGAGTTTTGATAATTTTTGACATAACTGGTCAATGTGTGATTTCCATTTCAAATCGCTATCAATGAGTAGTCCAAGAAACTTTACACAATTTGTAATATTAGACGCACAGTACGGAAGAATACAGTGTTGAGTTTTATCCTTATTTAGCAAGAGTTTATTTGATGTAAACCAAATGGAGGCCATTTCAATGGTATTCTGAGCCAGCTTTTGCAACTGAGAAGGATATTCGTAATTACTGAGAAATGTTGTATCATCAGCATAGTGAAAAGTACAAGAATCAATAATATTGGCATGCAAGTCGTTAATATATATTATGAATAAAAGTGGGCCTAAGATAGAGCCTTGAGAAACTCCGCACTCTATTCTGGCGTACTGTGACTCGCCCTGGTTTGTAACTACTTTTTGATACCTATCTGTAAGTGAGCTATCCTTAAAAGATAGACATATTATGCCATCGAAAACTTTTCTGTTGACCTAATAAAAGAGGAACAATTCCACCATACATTGTTTTGTTATATCTCAAAGGGTTAGGCAGCGTTTTCGATGAAAGCTCCCAGTCGGCTTGATTTTTTACGACATCTTCAACAATCATCGTCATATTTTAACCAATTTACACGCAAAACATTAATGAATTATACACATAAACCTTTCTCTTGAATCACTCCGTTCATTAGTGAAAACCGTATGAAAATTCGTTCGGTAGTTTTTGAATTTATTGCGTTCAGACAGACAGACAGACGCGATGGGGGGGACTTTGTTTTACAATATGTAGTGATTATATGTAATCAATTTACCCTAATAATTCAATTTGAACAAAAAAAATCGACTTATAGGAGTAAGTCTCCCCACCTAATCAGCAATCATACATAACTAAACATTTTCTCAACTAGCGGTCCCGCTCGGTTTCACCCGGGTGCAAAAGAGCGAATGGAGGGGGGGGGGGGGCACGAGTACGCACATTCATCTTAGTTTACCGAGATGAATGTTGTGTCCAAATTTCATGATGATCGGAGTTACCGTTAAAAAGTTTTTGTCGGACGGACAAATTTTGAGATATATTTTGCAACATTTTTCATTGATGCTCCGCTCCTATAAGTCGTAACGTGATATTATATAGCCTATAGCCTTCCTCGATAAATGGACTATCCAACAAAAAAATTTTTTTCAATTCGAACTAGTATAGTTCCTGAGATTAGCGCGTTCAATCAAACAATCAAACAAACTCTTCAGCTTTATATATTAGTATAGATGTAGATATAAAAAGCATGGGCATCTTATTTGTTTGTGCTAACAAAAATACAATAAAATCAGAGTCACAGAACATTCTGTATAATATGTAAATAAAAGATTATGCAGGTGTCTACCTTTTACAACATTAAACATAGATAAAATAGATTAAGCTAAATTACTACTGTGTCTGTTACTCTGTTATAAAGTTCTTAAAGAAAACTGATTTTTGGGTGTGGTAGTCGAAGGAGTAAAATGATATACATTAAATCAAAGTCGAAAGATGAGAGCGATATAAACTTGCTGTCTGTGGCATTTTATCATGGCGCACGCAACCTCTTACTGTCCGTTAATGTGGACAAAATTACCGAAAAATAATTTTTCTTGGAAAACTACTTCGATTAATAATAGTTTATGTATCTCGTTCGAAAATCAATGTATTATACGAGGGGTGACATTATGTTCTAACGGTCATCCGAGTCATATTATCATTATGACTAAGATACATACTACATTTTTTGGTTATTATACACTTTCGCGGTCACCTGGTTTTTTGGCTCTAGAAAATCGAAAAATCATCCGATTTCGATGATTTTTTTTTTAAATCTTCGTTTTTATGGCGGACTTATGGAAAAAAATACGAAAATTGAAAAAATCAATATTTCTCACAGTTTCATGACTTTAAATGCAAAAAAAAATTGACTTTCTACATATAATTCTTTATAACTGTTTCTGACGTCAATTCCGGGGTGAACGATAAACGGGTATGCGAATTGTAATTTCGGGGTGAACGATAAACGGGTATGCGAATTGTAATTCCGGAGTGAACGATAAAGGGGTATGCGAATTGTCTCGCAGTGAAACGGGAAGGGGCAAATGTGGAGTTTTTAAAAAAACAATTCCGGGGTGCACGATAAACGGGTATGCGAATTGTAGTTCCGGGGTGAACGATAAAGGGGTATGCGAATTGTAATTCCGGGGGTGAACGATAAAGGGGTATGCGAATTGTCTCGCAGTGAAACGGGAAGGGGCAAATGTGGAGTTTTTAAAAAAACAATTCCGGGGTGAACGATAAACGGGTATGCGAATTGTAATTCCGGGGTGAACTAATTTTTTTCATAAATCCGCCGTAAAATGGAACTTTCTTGAGACCGAGATCATTGAAATCCATCTATTTTTCGATTTTCTAGAGCCAAAAAACCAGGTGACCGTGAAAGTGTATAATTACCCATTTTTTACACGTACCTCCCATAAAATAGCCGATTTTAACTTAATTTTTGACAGTGCATTTTTTTGCCCCCCCCCCCTAGATCGGGCCCTGCCAATATTCTTGGTTTATTTCAGGTTTTCTAGATATGGTTAGGGTAACAGGTTTTTTACATTTGAACTAAAGTAATAAATTTAATTAAGAAATAATGAAACAAACAAAAAAAATTAATTTACGTTTTTTTTTTATCTTGTAGGATTTGAAACAAAAAACGTGGGGCGCATGCGACAGTTATATAAGAAGTGTAGAGAGTAGCTATCAATGAAAAAATGTATTTATGAGATAAAACGAATAATGCGCCCCACGTTTTTGGTTTCAAATCATATACAAGCAAAAAAAATATTTTATACTTTTTAGTTCGTTTTAAAAAAACGTGGTATACCTATTGATTTTTTTTTATTTATTTCATTATTTTCTTCTGTTTAGTTAATAAAAACGTGATAAAAACAAAAATATATCGTAAAAAAATTCTATACGATCCATGGGGGGCAGAACCCTCGACCTTCATGTTGTTATTACCACGACGCTCTAACCAACTGAGCTACAACAGATGTTTGAAAGGCGTCGTACAACGGTAAATAAGTAAGAAGGAATCATATGAATTTATTAATTTTTTTTATTTCTTTCATTTTCTTTTTTTTTAATTTAAAATCAAATACAAAGTTCCGCCCGACATACACGAAAAGCAAGTTAATATAAACGTGGTAAAATAAGAATCTATATTGTAAAAAGAAATTATTATTATGCTGTACTTACAATTAAGAACTCTTTCGTCATCCGCGACTTGCGTGAAATGTCTATGAAATTTTTTCTGGCGTGCTTTGGAAGAACCTGCGGGAAATTGGTCTTTGACAGATTTAGGACTTGGAGGTTCCGGTGATCTGGGTTGTACCGTCATACTGGGGGCTGAACATGACAGCTGTTTTATTGTACCTCTGCAAACAAAATTCACAATTAATACAAGCAAATCAATTGTCGGATGTCAGTTTACGACTACTAAATGTCGATAGACACCATAAGTCTCTGATTGAGAGCACGGTGGAGGGGGGTGGGCGTTTCTCCCAACATAGAAGTGATTTTCGCAAGCAAATTGAAGTGCTCACCGGGGTTTTTGATTTTTTTTTGGAGGAGGGAATACGAAGTATTAATAATGTAACGAGACATCACTGGACACGGCGGCAGTGCACAGTCGCGTAGACAACAATACTCGCATTGCTGTCGGAACTGCACAGACAACGCGCGCATTTTTACCGGAACCGCCTAGAAGAATGCTGAAGTTTCCAGAATGGCGAAGAATGTTCCAAAATGGGGTTGAAGAACTTATATAAACAGCGCTAGCGTGGAAGGCAGTCAGTCAGTGTCAGTGAACAGTGCCGCAGTGCGCAAACGACATAAATAAATAAGTGTTCTAAATAAATATAGTAAACAGTAGAAAAACATTTTTCAAATCGGTTCAGTAGTTTTTGAAATTATTCACCGCAAACAAACAAACTTCTCTTCTTTTTGTAGTAATTACTAATTAGTATAAATGATCAAGCCTTATATAAAACGTTATGTATTTATAGTCATATTTTGTACGAGATCATTCTTCATTGCTTACGTTATTAAAACCAATCATTACTAATATCGTTTAATATCAATAATAAATTAATATAATGGCTATCCAGAGACGTGGAAGAATGTTATAAAGTTAAACTTTGATAGATTTCATATATAGATAGAAAATCCCGTCGTAGATGCATATCTTAGGGAGCCGTTAAAAAAACCACGTTCATCAACCTTTTTTTTTATCTGTATAAACAGTAGTATCGTTTAAAGAAGATAGTAGCGTCTTTTCTACGCACAAACGAATTTCGAGTGAGCTTTCTACCCCCCCCCCTCGGAGGTGTATAAATATAATCGTTTAGCTGTTCGTCGCTAGTACAGATATCGCCTACGATTACCCCTGAAATTACAAATCATATCGCTTTTCCCACTCTTTGTACTACGCAGAATCCCACCTCGTAACTATCTTCTGTAAACGATACTACGCCCGTGCATTTTCGTCGCTCATCACCGTGTTGTCACCTCCGGGCGTTTAAAAGTCTTAAGACAGCCCTGCTAATACGAATAAAGGAAACGTTTCGATGTCAGAAGGAAACATTTCACAGATACGTTTAAATTCAAAATAAAAACAACTGTATAAAAATATAATAAACTATTATTATATAGTGGTTTCAAAATCAATAAAAAATCATAAAAAGTATAATCAAAGTGAATAATTAATTAATGAGAAGAATATAGAAATCCACTCTGCGTACTCTAGTTTTTTATGCACTTCTATTATGGCGCCAAATTGTTGTGTGTTACGCTACTGTTTATTTACGTATTAATATAGCTGCATTTTAGTGTACACAGATCATTGTTACAATTTAAAATGCAACGAGCAATGCGTACATTGTAGATATTGATGAAAAAAAATTGAGGCAAACAAATATTTGTTTGTGGTTATTGGATCGTATGATTTATTTGAACCAAACAAAAATTGTTGGAAGCAAAGGAATATTACGATGAAGGAAGGTTTGGTTGAGGATCAGAGCTTTGCCAATGATACGCCAATGGCCAACATTGGTAAAGCTCATTTCTGATCCTCATCGTGACATTCTATTGGATCAACACTACTATATATACTGAAGACAAAAGAATATTGTTTGATTCAAATAGGTTATACAACCCAATAGGCACAAATATTTGCTTGCGGCAATAATGATTTTTTTTTACTCAATGATGCGAACGCAACAAAAACTCACTTGCTTTCATTTTCATCATCTGACAGTGATCCAGACGAGCATTCCGATAAATTGATAGACATTTTCACTAAATATTATTGTATATATAATTTATAAACACAATTAAAAAATTCACAAGCTAAATATTAGCCATTAGAGCAATTTTATACGCGTTTATATCTTGTATAACATTGATAATCACAACATAATTTTATGTTATTATTATTTATATTTGCACAATGTTTTGATAATGAATATTTTTTAACATATGCATTACTGCATACTCTCTCCGTATAAAACGCACACTGTTTTCTGTATAGCGTTTTACGTACGATGTTTAAGTTGTGTACCGTACTAAAATAATAAAAATGATAAGTTGTTTTTGTATAGAGATAAACCTGCATGTGTATTTACTGCATGATACACGATATAATTAATGAACTAGGTACGTGAAGTTAGATCTCAGCGGGGACGTCATTATCGGTAATTATAGATTGATTATCCTACTTTCAGAGTATCAACACAGACACCTCGAAAATATCGTCTAGAGTTAGTTCCGTCTCTTGATATCACGGCATCAGAACTGACTAAGCGCAGTGGCGTATTTACCTATACAGGTGATTTTTAACAGCGTGTAGAAATCAAATAGACAAACAAATATTTCAAGTAAGTTTTTTATCAAAACTCAAAAATTAAAGAGAAACGGGCTTTCAAAGTTTTATTAAATTTTATAAAATTTTGGGGTCGATATAAGGGCAAAAAACATATTATTGGAAAAACTGTGCGTCTGTTAGTCTGTTTGTCTGTGAGCACGATACAGGTCAAACGGATGAGCGGATTGAAACCAAATTTTGGAAGGGTGTTTGGTATGCAAATATGAAGAGCCCTATTGTTTTTGGGGAAAACCGGCGCATGCGCAGAAGAGCTATATGCTATAACGGTGTTTTTTTATATAATAATGGTATATTTTTATTAACGGCTGGTTATTCTATTTATTTTTTCAAGAAAGTTTTGTTAAACATTTTTTTTTTAAACTTTATAGTTTCGGAAATATTTTGAAAATAAAAAAAACAGCTGTTATTTTGTTTTGTAGATCTGTCAGAAATAAACTAGTTAAGAATTTAATTTTACATGACGCGAACGTATTATGTAGGTAACCATGGCAACGAATATCAAATATCATATTGAATACTAGTCATTACCCGCGTCCCCTCAATAAAATTGAATTAAAATCATACAATGGACTATAATGTATGATCGTAATATTTATGTATAGACAATAATGTTTGCGAGCGAATAAAAGAGAGAAAGTTTGAATACCTTAGTTGAATACAATGAGATAAATTATGGACGATAAACGTGTGGGTACATTATGGCACCACATAATAATTGTAATAAGTAGTAACTAGTAGGTGATGCAGCAAATACAGGTAATTTTATATAAACGTTAGCATTTGACATTTATAATATCGGGTAAACAATAAACATTAAACATAATATATTATTCAAAAAATATGTTATCAATCTTGATTTTATAAAAATGCTACCGTTTGTTTGAATAACTCAAATGAAAAAGTATTGAATATTTAATTGCATGTAGATTACCTACATATACAGGGTGATTCCAAATTTGGCGTTATCCTTTCACCAGCGAATAGGGCTTCAACAAATAAGATTTTTTTTCCTTTGGCGCTTTTTCGAAATATCAACATCAGCGGAGATACAGAGTGTTTTTATTTTTTTACTCGAAAACGCTGTGCCGTACCAAAAAATAATAAAAGAGCTTTTCTTTTTAGAATGGAACAAGGCATTCAATAACAATTTTTATTTTTCGAAAAATCAGTGGCGTACCATTTTTTTTCTTAAAAACATTAAACAACTTTTTTCTACGCGCGCCACTGGTCAACCCAAAAATATTTTATTTATTGAAGAATTTCCCTCCCACGTAGCTATTGACACTTACAAAATTTTTCTTAAATATCTCAAGTGGTTTGGCAGTTAGTAATAAATTTAATTTTTTTAAATAAAACTTTGACACTCTGTATCTCTGCTGATGTTGATATTTCGAAAAAGCGCCAAAGGAAAAAAAATTATTTGTTGAAGCCCTTTTCGCTGGTGAAAGGATAACGTCAACTTTGGAAACATCCTGTATAATTGTGGTTTTTCAATTTTGTATAACGTTTTGTGCGATAGAATAAATAAAAAAAATGTGAATCGTCGTGGAACGCCTGGCAGATGAAACATAAATTTAAGTGAAATTCTTCGTCTTGTCAACTAAATTTTGTCCTGGCGTCTACACAAGATTATTGTCAAAATGTAGGACGTCTGTCAACTAACAAAATTTTAGTAGCTAAATATCGCTCTGTAACAGATTTTTTCCCTGTCATCTAGTTGTCGCCTTTAACAAAAGCCAAGTTATAATCCAACGCATACACAAAGCAAGCGTCACGCGGTGTCATCTAACGAAATAGTATCTAAATATTTATCCCTATCCCTATATTATAAACGAGCTAATCTTGTATCTACCTATGTACCTACCTATGTCCCTAAATATTTTCTCGAAAACGGCCCTAACGATTTGGATGAAATTTACTGAAAAGGGATTTTGGGGGGCAAAAAATCGTTTTAGCTAGGTCCCATCTCTCGAAAAAATCGTTTTCTTACAAATTTTATCATTATAAAAATCAATTTTTTGACGTATGAAAATACTTAAATATTGTAAGTAGGTTTTGGAATTTTATATAAACAATGAAACAATTGTTTTCAAAATATTATGACAGTTAATCTTTAAGTATTTTATTTAACTTTCCGAGCAAAGCTCGGTCACCCAGGTACTACATTTAAACCGCCATAACTTCTAAACTAATCGAGATACGAATTTGCGCTTAGGCCTAATCGAGATACGAATTTGCGCTTAGGCCTAATCGAGATACGAATTTGCGCTTAGGCCTAATCGATTCAGCGTACTTTTTTCTATAAGACACGTCAATATTAAGCACATTTGAGATATTTATATATTTTTCCAAATATCGTAATTTTTTTTATGTTTTCATGCGTTTTGAAAATCTGCAACTTTTTGAGGCACTAAGTGATTTTTGGCCCGTTTTATATTAACCGAAAAAGTCAAATTGAACCGATTACGACAATCCGCAACCCTGTATCGCTTTTAGTTTCAGAAATATGAGCATTTATTTATATTATTTGAGAAAAACAAAAACTACATAACTTTTTAAAGGACAGAGGTGGGAGTGGTCGGAATCGATTCAGCGCGATTTTTTCTATAAGAATAACCTCAGTTGTAATACGTCGTATGTAAACAATATGTCACAGATTTCTGTGTTTTTTGAAAAACGGAAAAATAAATTCTCTCTGTTTCGTTTGATATTATGCATACTTATATAGTAAAAGTACCATTGTGAATCGGTTCCGACCATCCGCAACCCTGTATCTCTTTTAGTTTCGATGATATATATAACCAATTTTGATTGTTTAATTTTTTATACATTTTGAACCGTCATAACTTTGAAACTAATCGAGATACCGATTTGTGCTTAGGTCTAATCTATTCAGCGTACTTTTTTCTATAAGACACGTCAATATTTATTTTGAGGTGTATTGATTGTTGCCGATTTGGGAAAAAATGTTTCGTAATGTAGACAGAAGCAGACCTGTACATCTTTTTCTAGTGTGGTGGAGAGAAGGCACTTTTTATGAAATCACTCTGTATATTATTCTACATCATATTATATTGTAGATATAACAATCAGAAGAATCAATATAACTTTTGAATAATACACCAGTGATTTTTAATCTGTTATGTGCAAGCGTTTACTAAAGGATTATATATTGATCCTTTTATTTCTTGTGAATATACAATAAAAATACATTGTAAATTTAAAACATTTTTTTATAGTTTTTTTAGCTGTCCACCACTAAAGTATGTTTTTTTTTCCAATAAAAAATTTGTTTTAGTAATTTGACTCGTCAATGAGAGTTCTTCATGGAATCAGCTATTGTAAAATCTTTACAGAATAACTTTTTGCAAAAATTGAGGGATCATATGATATGATGACGTGGTGACGGGGTAAAACAAATAGCGAGTAGACATTTACCGACGATTTTAACAAATCTACTCTTCCACCGCCCCTCCGGTTGACCCCCCCCCCCAACCGGAACTGACCTAAACTATTTTTGAAAGCAAAAAAGGGTTAATATGTTTTTGACGTGATAACGTCTTATAAATTGATGAAACACCAGCTGCACGCACGAAAAAGTGTAACGCCGTAACGTTCCGCCTGACACTGTGCGTGCAAGCGAGAGCGCAGTATAAGCGATAGAGAAGCACGATTGGCCCAAGTGTGACAGCTACTAAAATTTAGGTTATGTATTATTAAATATGATATTCGAGCTTAATACGTTATCACGTAAAACTATCGTCCGTAAACCGACTTTACAGACAACCAATTTTTATACGTATATTTTGTTCCTACGTAAAACCCAATTGACTTGATGGATTTTTTTACACACGGTTTTCTTTTTTGTTTCACTTATTACACACGGCTGTCGCTTTTTACGCACGTCCGTTTACATGTTCACGTTATACAGTAGGCGCTCGATAATCCGGCGCTCGCCAATCCGGCACGCTCAGTAGTCCGGCATTTTGGGACTCAGGTAGCCCGCTCTATAATCCGGCATTTTACACTGCTGAACGCCGGACTACTGAGCGGGTTCGAGTAGTTTCTCTCGCTCGGCAGTCCGGGCCTAACCTTAATAGTGAAGCCACGTGTTTGTTTTGCTTTTTCTTGTTTCGCAGCGTCGCTTTGACAAAATGGCGGACAAAAAACGTAAACACGAAACATTAAGTTTAATTAAAAATTATACATTCGATAATCCGGCAGTTCCGACAATCCGGCATAGAGGGAAAAAATCGGGTGCCGGATTATCGAGCGCCTACTGTATAAAAAGAATCGTGCGAGACAAGTGTGAAAAACTGTCTTCTTTTTGAAACTTTTGCGATGTTTTTTCGAGGGGCTCGTTTCAAAACATCGCATTTGTTTTGAAACTTAATATATGCAATATTATGAATTGAGCTACATAAAATATTTCTATAAATTGGAGATGAAAATATTTATTGACAGTCCCTGACTTTATTTTGAACAGAAATGGAACAATGTCAAAGAGACAATAGAATAGAATACATAATGGAATTTTACAATATAACAATATTGATTGTTGTTTTTCTTATATAGGTACCTAACTGTTTTAGTTTATATTATTATCTGAACAAACTGAAAATCAAAAGAATTAATTGAAGTAAAGCGGGAATATAAATTATGTTTTATTGAAAATGTGAAGAAGTTAAGAACAACAAAGTATAGTTTTCAATAAATAAAATTATCGACCAATTTTTCAGACAATATATTAACAAACAATATAAAATTAATAAATTAACGTTTCTATCCGGATTTGGACCTTCTTCAGAATTGATCTAAAAAAATATAAAAAATAAATATTTTTTATATTTTTTTAGATCAATTATTGATTAAAAGTCTCCTAATTAAATTGGAAAAAATATTAAAATATGCGTAAGACATCGATGCTTTACATAGTTAGTTTTCGGAACTGCTGACATTATTTGGTTATTTGCAAAAAATTAAAATGAACAGTCTGCATGCTAGGTTGACATATTTTCCATAAGACTACATGTAAAAGTTTTTTTTAATTTTTAATTTTATAAATCTCCTAATAGAGCAGGCTACAAGGGGATGTTCGTTTGCAAAAATAGCGGACCGCGAAATGTTTTGTGATTCATCTACCTGATGCTATCCACATCGTAAAAAGCCATGTTGCCGCGCGCGCGCGGTCCTGTGTCATTCAGTCCCCCCCGCCCCTTTATCGCTGCTCTATATTTATATTCAAAGCAATGGCACGTCAATCCGGTGTCGGAGAGGCAACCGGATGGCGAGTGGTAATCTGGGCCTATGATTGGTACAGAACCCCCTGGTAGCGGCCAAAGTGACCCCAAATGGACAGGGGCGGCGATATGGGGGTGGGGCAAAATCGAAAAATGTTTGAAAAGGCAACCGGATAAAAATGCGGTTGCATTGAAGGAAATACCCTAATTATACAATAAAATTTTTTTGCCAGCCGAAACACGCGGGCCGTTTTTGCACTAGCGAATAAAAAAAAATTAAAAAAAAACTGAAAAGGCAACCGCTTCAAAATTAGTGAGCATACTTATTGACACCACCAAACGTTGGAAAAAAATTGCCATCCGATCCTGATGGGCAGTTTCGGAGAAACAGCCCCTCAAAGTCGCCGAAAAACCCTTTTTTTCGATTTTTTCAACAATAAGTAAAAAAACACTAAAAATTGTTCAAATCGGATGGCATTCGAAATTTATACTGTCCTAAGTACAAATAGGTAATAGTGTGTATCAATGCCATCCGATTTCGATTAAATTTACCCCTATTTAGCCACCCCCCAAAACTCAATAACAATAAAAATAATGCCATACGCTGCATAAAATTGTTATTTTCATGAGTTTTGGGGGGTGGCTAAATAGGGGTAAATTTAATCGAAATCGGATGGCATTGATACACACTATTATTTGTACTTAGGACAGTATAAATTTCGAATGCCATCTGATTTGAACAATTTTTAGACACATAAGTACTAATTTTCTAATGAAATTCCATATTAAAACCAAAAATCTTTGTAATTTATCAGTAATATTTGTGATGGAGGGGGGGGGACCACAAAACTTGTTGGCAACATCTGTTTATAGGCTGTCTGGGATCTATACAATATATATCAGAAGTCAGATTGAGGTCCGCAATGTTTGCAAACGGAACTCCACTGAGAGTCCGAAATTTTAAGAAATATTTTGAAATATCGAAACTCGCCATCTTTGATTGCTCCCCCCGCTCCCCCGTGCAACATTTTCACTGTACGAACTATTGGTTCGTAAACAATGGACTATTGTTAGTTATTAAGAATAATAATTATAAAAATATATTCATTAGTTTTCAATCTATAGTGGTTTAAAGTTAACTCGAAAATGGAGCATTTTAGTAAATTTTCAAAAAATTCTTAGAGAAAGTGTAAGAAATGTTATAGTGTGCTATATATTCGTGATCTACTCAATAAGCCCTTTCATTTGATACCCCACACGGCATGGCTTGATGATTTTTTTTTTATTTGTAGTATGCCATTTTTAATTGCCGGGGAGGGGGGGAGGGGGACTACAAAACTGGTTGGCAACATTTGTTTGTAGGATGTCTGGGATCTATACAATATATATCAGAAGTCAGATTGAGGTCCGCAATTTTTGCAAACGGAACTCCACTGAGAGTCCGGTCTATAATGATTTTGGATTTTTTACAGAAAATTGATCGTCTTCGTAAAACGGCTCAACCTCCTTAAGTAGATTAAGTTACGTATATTAATTGAAATGTAAACTACAAATGTAGTGTTGATAACACTTACTTAAGTGTTCTAGTTAACCACCAACAATACAATTAGATGGTTCAGTTGAAAAAGTTGTCGCAAGATTTGAAACAAATAAAGTTATAAGCAAATAAATAAGCTAAATAAAACCGTTTAAAACAACTCACTTTTCATATTTGCTAAAGGAAGTAGAGCGACTGTGATGATGCTGGGTGGATGGGTCGTTGGGATGAGCATGGTTCGGGCAGTTGGCCGGCGAACATGGCGGCGACAAACCGCTGTCGGCTGCGGTTGAGCCGCTGCTCCCGACACCGCCGCCGCTCGTCGGCGTGACGGCCGGAGTTGGCTGCAGCATCCCGAGCGGCGTGTTGGGGGCCGAGCGGACGCCCGCACCCATGCTGATGTTGCTACTGCTGCTTCCGGCCCAGTTACTCGATGATCTGTTTATCGACAAAATTATCTCGTTGAGCACTACCTATAACGTAAATCTGCAGTGTACAAATCTAATACAATCCCCTATTATAATGGCCATTTGTACTGAGAGAAATTATATTTACGATGTTTTTTCCAAAATTTCATCATTGAAGTGAATTATCAAAATCTAACAAAGTCAAATTTTCGATTGTAACTCAAAAATGAAATATGCTAACAAAATCCTTAGCTCACCACTCAATTTTTCTAAAGAACGGCCATTATACATATTCTCTATTTATTGAAGTTATTGAGATACCCTATAACAATTAAAATTGGTTAGAGACCCATACAAATTTTGAGTGTTCTGTCCTAAGCGCCATTTCCTGTATCTAAGCCCTGACATTTTAATCGGGATGCCGTTACTGTGTTGTATAAGAAAATCATAGTCTACGCCGCTGTCGTGTAGTTCAACATAAACAGGGCCGGCTTTAGAGCATTGATTCTTTTTTTGTTATGATCATTTTATAAATTTTAAATCTAGACTCGTCGAAATACGGATTGAGAATATTTGGAAAAATATTTTTGAGATGAATGAAATATGTTTATGTTATTAGAAAGAAATAACGCTTTTTTAGCATGTTTGGTTGCTTGCTTATATAAAATCTCATTCATACATGTGTCTTTGGCTGCTTGCTTCGAGCAGTTCCGATGAAACCCGATTCATACACAAGCATTCATGATTATTTTTAGGGTTCCGCACCTCAAAAAGAAAAAGGGAACTCTTATAGGATCACTTTGTTGTCCGTCTGTCTGTCTGTCAAGATTCTTGAGAATTAAAACCTTTTAGGTACTACCTAGAATCATGAAATCAATGTCTTATAGCACAAGTAAAGGGAAAAATCCAAAAACCGTAAATTTGTAGTTACATCACAAAAAAATAATGTTTTTAAACCGCAACAACAGTAACAGTTCTAATACAAAACAAGCGTCCGCTACCGGTGCGTTTATACAGCACAATATGAGAACTTTCGCATACAACACGGTACGAAAACTAGGCTATCAGATATAGCGTACAATACTGCTCAGTAGTCCATCTGAACTCATTGCAATAGCACGCTTAGTTGGCAAACTGACCGCGACGTATGTCGATGTATGGGGACAGTTTTCCAACGGCTAAACAGGAGAAATCTTCGAGACTTCCCGTGTTTGACTAACTATTTATATACCTACAAGTTTGTACGGAACCCTCGGTGTGCAAGTCAGACTCGCACTTGACCGTTTTTTTTAAGTAAAACTTTTGTAGGCACGCTTGACTTGGGGAGTAAGCTGGTGAATGCGTGACGAAAGCGTTTACGAAAAGTGTGATCGGGCGAGGCGAACGGAAGTTGACGCGAACGGTGATTTGGATGACAAATATTTCACTGGCTAGTGCCGCCATCAGGTGATCGAAACAAATACTTCACTGGCTAGAGGCACCACCAGGTGGCCGAAACAAATACTTAACTGGCTAGAGGCACCATCAGGTGGCCGAAACAAATACTTCACTGGCTAGTGGCGCCATTAGGTAGCCGAAAATATAAGCAGTACTAACAATAGAATGACACATACTTTACTTGCCTGTGGCGCTATCGGGTGACAGAAAAAAGTTTGTGTAAACCTACTTAACTTGCAGAGCTAAATAATATTTCATAAGGATTTACGCTTAAAATCCAACGAGAGCTATAAGTAATTTAATGCATTACTTTTGTTTTCATTATCTTTATGTTTATATTTCTTTCTTCTTACATTAGACTGTTCATTTCGTTCTTGAACAATTTTATAAATTAATATTTTGTTCAATACATTAAATATTCTAAGTTTAAAGTAAATGAAATTGTAAATTCATTTTAAAGTTCATATTTTGTGAATTTTCGGGTGAATAATAACAAATTATGGCAGGAAGAAGTTTTACTTCAGTCGTGTGGTCTAAAGCACAGTCGTTTTTTTAATAATAATAATTTCGGCTTACCCATTGAGAAGTGCTGGGTTTGGAGCAGGCGGCGCTCTTCGTCGGATCCTCACGGTCACGTCCTCTAGATCGCTTGCATCGCTACTAGGAACATCCTCTACCAACAATGGCGGCGGGGCAGGTCTGCAAAACACACGAATTATCATTATCTATTATGTTTGTTATATCGTTAAGACGGTAAAGGTTCACAGAAAAAATACATACAATAATACTGGCTTAAGGAACATAACGGTTAAAAAACGAAAATGTATATGCTGATAACTATAAGAAAGATATTTAAATTTTCTATATTATTCTGGTGTGGCAAGCGAATGTCAACAGAAACAGGTTGTAATAACCGGCTACCGCAATTATAATAATTAACAGTAAACATTAACAAGTTTTTTTTTATATGAAGATCTAGAGTATTACGTAAATTATGAGCCTCAAATGCGTATATGCTTAAAAACTACGCCATAAAAGAAAGAATAATCGAGTCTGATTGGGTCATTTCATTGGTTTAAAAATACGCGTCAAGTAGTGGCGGATTTACACGTTTCCTAAGTATATAGGCTTCAAAACGAAGAATATTTGAAACAAAATATTCTTTCCTTGCAACAATTTTTTATGCAGTTAATAGATATACCCATATATCCATTAATTAACTATATGAATCATTGTCTATCTACTCAATGTGCGGTGAGTGAAGGCAACAAAGCGTATAGAAAATATATCTGCGTCTCTTTCTTCGATGCAATTCCCTGATTTCTCCGATGATAGGATTGGTTGATGTACTTGCATTCAATCTGAATGAAGTATCTCTGTTTCAAAAACTTTGTCTTTTTCTATGATGTTAACATGGGCGTACCCAGCTTTTGGCCCAGGAGGGGGCAAATTAGAAATTTCTTAAGCCGGGTACCCCTCCTGGATACGTCAGTGCTTACGGCGTAAACAAAGACAGAAGTATATGTTTGCACCCTAATAATTCGATTGCGATTTTATTCCTATGCTCAGTATAGAATAAAAGTATATAGATATACCCAACCAATACCAAATACTAACCCAATTCACAGCCCCCAACCAGTAGTAGGACTTGTATGAGTGGGTAGTGGGAAGAGTGTGAAAGACATAATTTCCGAAATTTCGTTCTCTTCTCACTCATACAAAGTGTGGGCAGAAGCATATTACTAGTTGAGGGCCGCGGACTGGGTGTTTTACCATAGAATATAGAAGTTTGTGGTACCGTTGAATGTGTAATGAAAAGGAAGAGGGACAAGTAATCGGAAAGATGTCTTGTAGACTTCTTTCTGCAAGACCTCAGAAAACCGGCTAAAAAAAGGAAAAAATTCGCTTCCCAAATTTTCCGCTCCTAGAATCTGCCGCCCTAGGCTCAAGCCTACTCCGCCTGCTAGTAAATCCGCCACTGGCGTCAAGTGCCGAAAAATAACAAATAGAAGTAACTATATCATATTCTTGAAATGATCAGAAAATAAAGATTTGTTTTGATATTTCAGCGTGCTCGATTATTATTCCAAAATAAACTAAAGTTTAGATTAGATATAGGACCTCATCTGTTCTCGATTAATCAAGTTTCTATTGCAAATACACAATACATATATTAAGGGAAAGAAAAAGTATTGGCAGGCAATAATTTAAGGGTAAATACATAAAAATACAAATTAGAATAATAATATAGAACATAACAATTTTACGACAAACAAGTACTAAGAGCTCTGTGATTGAAAACTAGAAAAAACAACAATTTATTCACTTCTTAACGGTTAACCACAATTTTATAATTGGATATATATTTAGAAAGCAATGGTTCTATCCTCAGCAAAAACGGTCCTTGTTTGGTTTCTGCTAGTGATGTGCCGGATCTTTAAAAATGCGCGGATACGGATCTGAATACGGATATTTGGTTTCAAGATCCGCGGATACGGATACGGATCTTAACTTTATTAGAGTACGCGGCGGTAAATATTGCACATCGACCTTTGGAAAGAGACTATCTGTTATGGGAAAAAGTAAATGACTTCTTTAAGAGTTAACTCTCATAACAGATTGTCTCTTTCCAAAGATCGATGTGCAAAATCTCATTATAAAGATAGTTTTTTATTAGTACCTTTGAGTTATGTACTATTGGTATGGTACTCACTACGATAAATGTTTGCAATATAAAGGTGCCAAATACGATTTTAAGAAATAAAAAATAATCTGAATGGAATTTAACAGTTTTTCATTATTACCTAATATATATAAAATTTCATCTATAAATTGAAAATTAATAAGGTAAAAGATCCGCCATAAAACTAACGGATACGGATCTTTCTTCTCCCTCGGATATCCGCGGATACGGATACGGTTATCCGGCACATCACTAGTTTCTGCTAATGATGGAAGCACTGTTCCGAAATGTAGGTACATTGTGTGATCATAATCTAAGGCCACTGTCAAATCGGATTTTTTGACAATCCTTTAAGGCATTTGTTAACAACACATCGGGGGTTTGACCCCCAAAAATGTATTTTCTTTAAACTATAATCTATTCTCATCACGCTTGCGAGAAATAGATATAAATGTATTTTGATGAAATGAGTTAATCAAAAGACGGACAATAACATTTCAAAAGCTCTCAATAAAGTAAATAAATACATAAATAAATAAATACATAATAAATAAGATAAAAGTAAAGTAAGACTATATATTTTAAAAGTCATCTCAAGTCACAGAGAATATTTGAATAATTGTGAAACTCACATTTGAAACCTTCCTTTAGCTTGTGCAGTCATTTTATTTTGAAGTAAAATGAAAATATCCTACTTCATTTTGTTAGTGATAAATTGGTGTTGCATTTTTAGCCAGATTCCGGAAATGTAACATAAGAAATAAAGATGCTTTTATAATATTACAAAGCTAAAGTTCAACAAAATATTTTGAAATAAGCAAATGTTTTTAATTCTAATCACATAAACAATTAATTATGCAAATCACACTCCGGTATAATTTATCGCAAATCTTGATTCATGAAACGCAAGTTCTGACCTTGAAAAATTAATGATTGCTTTTATGAAGAAGCTACTGAAAAAATCTTTTGCTGATAATGACGTACGTATGCAATTTTTCCATAAACGTTAATTTACATAATAATGTTGACTTATTTCAAATATTCCTACGGTATAGTCCGTAAGACTAAATATACAATTAGAGATGTAGCTAAAGTTTTTGCTATTAACACACCAAGTGTTACAATGTTATATTGAAAAAAATTCCAAACAATGTCTCTGTCTTTCCACTTTCGCGGCGGAATGAGTTAGCAATTACTCTACAGTGACATATTATTTAATCAATCAATCTTTCTCATACTTATTTAAGCATATTTGTAAATGCTTTTTCACATCAAGCGAGAGCTAATTTTTATGAAATATAATGAACAACAAACTAAAGTTTAAAGTATATTACTAAACTAAAGAATATTATTTACAGATGAAAGAATAATTATGACATTTCTAGCACATCACTAATGGCACTTTTTTTAAAAACAAATACTTATTTTAAATTGAATTTATTAACATAATTATTATCATTATCGAATATATACATAATATTCAACATTTTAAATATAAACAATTTACAATATGTTCAATAAACTGCAGTGCGACCGTTTTTTAACGAATATTTGTATACAGGATATACGGATTTCATAAGCAAAGGGCATCACATGCATGTATGGCGTAAATATTAGATAGATAAAATATATAGATTTATTCGTCACCTTTACAAAGTGACAAGCTAAATTATTTACAATGTAGGCGAAGAATTATCGAACCCTTATATATTAGAGTTTTTACAAGTAGCGTAACAATAGGGTGGCAGAACGGGCAAAATATCACGGGCCCCCGGCCCGAGAGGCCGTTAGGTCAGGCGGGACCTAACATTTATTTACAAAATTTGGTAAAAATATTTTGTATTTAATCAATTTAAGTTACACGACATGACTGCCATAGCCGGGGACTGTGTTGATGGGGTGATTTCAAGTCAAAAATGTCTAATGAACATATATCCGGAACGCTATCCTAACTGAGCTAGAGGCAAGTAAGTCCACTAATGCAGGTATTAGGTTCGGCTGTTGGTTTTGTTATTATTAAAAAGACCAGGTGGCTGTGAATCACCATTAGTATTTATTCGTGCTGATCCTGAGACTCTTCGCAGAGCTACCACTTCAATTCTAAGAATAGCTAGATTATATTATGTATACAGCAACTGGGTGGACATTTTGAGCAACTAATTCAATAAAGCGATTTCTTTTTAAATGGTTTTTAAATTAGTAGGGAATTCCTACTACTACTTATCTAAAATTTCAAATGCTTCTAGCTCAGTTAGGATAGCGTTCCGGGTATATATGTTCATTAGACATTTTTGACTTGAAATCACCCCAGCAAACAATCCCAGACTATGACAGTCATGTCGTGGGACACCCTGTATATATCTACTTTACTTCGTGATTTATATAAAGATGAAACTACAACGTAAAGCTTTTTTATATTAAGGGAGGGCCCCATCCGATTAATTTGCCACGGGCCTCAGCTGGTATAGTTACGCCACTGGTTTTTACACTTTTACGCCAGAATTTGATTTTTAAATTAGAACCTATATCATTTCGTCTTAAGTTTGTATAAAGCTGTAATGTTGTCGTGTATGAGTTTTTAATTGGATTAATAATGCCAGATTTCTACTGCATATAAAATTTATATTTTGTGTTTATGCAGGTCATTATACTATGTACAAAACTAAATTGTATTATATCTTAGCATAGCGGCACTAATACGCATTAGTTTTTCCACAACTTTTTAACATCTATTTAGTTCTCTGAAAACATCAAAATTAGCATTTTCCATTAACACTCATTAAACAAAAAAAAAAAAAATGTCTTGAAGCGTGTCTTTACTTAGAAATCATTTTTCGTTAGTGATTTGGAAATGAGCCAGAAAATTGGAAAACAGGTGCATATTTTGATTGAGGTGCAAAATCGAATAAATTAAAAATATGCTAGATGTCGAAAAAATTGACTATCACCAAATGACAAATATGAAACAGTTTTGAAAATTCGAAAATAGCGGGTATTTTCTACATTTCTTTTTTATTATTTGTATTTTTTCAGTGATTAGATTAATAAAATAACCATTACGATATAATCAGGAACTAAAATATATTTCGAAATAAAAATTTAAAGCAATTTAGAGTCTCATGCATATGACATATTACGTACGACACATCATACATCACCGAGTAATATAGATCATATTATATGTCGCAGTTAAAACAATTATTATTATAATTAATACAGGAAGAACAATCATGCTTACTATCAGGGTTGGATTAAGTTGCGTAACTTCACTAATATAATTAGTAATTACAGTTTAAACTATATATAGCGAACTTCTATTTAAGAGTATTCGTCCCAGCAAACACCCCCTGCACCCTTCATCTCAAATCTTTTCCCCTCGCCTAAAAACGGTTCGCGCTCTCTCGACGCTATTTTTAAAGCTAGAGGGTTCTGGTAAACGTCAAATGAAAGACAAAGAATCAGACTACAGATCCTTCAGGCGAATTTTTTGAAAAACAGTTTCGCCTACGTGTGAAATATTACGTAACTTATTTTTTTCAAAAGGTTGTAAGTTTTTTCAGGAATTTTTTTTCAAAAAATTCGCCTGAAGGATCTGTAGTCTGATTCTTTGTCTTTCATTTGGCGTTTACTAGAACCCTCTAGCTTTAAAAATAGCGTCGGGAGAGCGCGAACCGTTTTTAGGCGAGGGGAAAAGATTTGAGATGAAGAGTGCAGGGGATGTTTGCAGGGACGAATACTCTTAACGAAAAACTCCTTAAAACGTTGAATTTGCTAAGGTGTGGTTGGTTTACATTGTTACACATAATATATTGAAACACTCTATATAGCGTAACAACCACTCTCAATAGCGAAACAATACGCCTTTATATTTTAGACTCTGACAATGGGATTCTTAGAAACGTGTTCCTTTGTTTGTTGTAATTATTAGAAAAATGTTTTTTATTTAACAAAGATGATTCACTTTATCCCAAGAATAAAATGCAACGAAAGATACAATTAAAATACTAGCATAGTAAAAAACGACACAGTTAACAGTTTATAATTTTTTTTCACTTAATTTAGTTAAAATTGAAGCAACTTATTCGTAAAATTAAATTGTTTTTTTTTACTCTCCGTTTAACAAAAATTCTTTATAACGCAAAAAAATATCCGGTCCCTTTAATTTCGCTATATAGAGTTTACGCTGTATACAGTGGCGGATTTACACATTTCCCAAGTATCGGCTTTAAATTTTTGCCGGCTTTGCCTAGATTATTTTTGCAATCCAACAATTTGGTTAAAATTGCATAAACAATAGTTTTTGGATATATTTCAACTAATAAGGCGTGGTAATCTATGCTACTTACACAATAATGTACATTCGGTAAACGTATAATTAAACCGGCTACAAAAATGGAAAAAATTCGGACCCCAAATTTTCCGCCCCTAAAATCTGTCGCCCTAGGCTCAAGCCTGCTGGTAAATCCGTCAATGACTGTATATCATTCACAACTGTCAAACAATAATTCTAATTTCAAATATTGTAATATAACAAACATTTAAAAAATCATCAAAATCGGATCTGTTTTGATGGGTTTTAAAGTAAAAACCATCATAGACCCGGTTTTATAAAACAGTAGTATTATGCTTGCTATTTATTGGATGTATTGGAAGTATCTAAATTAATTATTGGCATTCTTTAATTAATAAAATTAGGGGATGAATTTTCCAAAATTATTTTTAGTGCTCACCTACGATATATTATTATGAGGAACTCCTGTGAAAATTTCATGCTTCTAGATCCACCTATTAAGGCTAATAAGGCTGTACGTTGTCTACCAATCAGTCAGTATAGAGTTTTATTAAGTAAAATAGAGTATTTTGTTTGAACTAATATTATTTTGGTTCCCAAACCTAAATAAGTTTCCTTCAAACGTATTATTTGGAACAAAACTAATACTAACAGAGTATTTTATGGAAGTTACTATAATATTACAAAAATTAATTGTAATCATTCTTCTTTGATTTAAAAAAAGTTTTTGAAATCTTAAAATCGGACGAGAATATTTTTTCCTACTTTATAGAATACTAGCCGCTACCCGCGGCTACGCCCGCGATTGAGATGGAAATCGACTTTTGACATGCATATCAGGGGAAACAATTTTCTTATTTTTCGTAAAAAATTTTTATTTTTTTTTAATAAAAAGTATCCTATGTTACTTCTAATACCTTCAAGAGTGTATGTGCAAAGTTTCATGATGATCGGTTAAGTAGTTTTTGCGTGAAAGCGTAACAAACAAACTTACATTCGCATTTATAATATTAATATGAAAAATATGATGGACTATCATATCGATATAGAAGTTAAGAAACAACTACCCCGTAATAGGCTGGTATTATCATGTATAAATTAGTAATATTCAACTTTTGCATAGTTATTAAAATTGTCACTCTATACTAGTAATTTTTTTCATTTAAATTTCTTCAAAGGAAAGATTTAAATAAATTATTGGAAATATCACGCGGGGATTGCTATAAGTAGGCATCTTTAGTGAATATTAAAATAATCGCTGTAGAGAGAAAATAGAATTGAAAAAACCCAAATAATTTGATCTAGCTTTCATTACAAGTACCAAGTAGGATAACATCGCAACTATGCAACTTTTAAATAATAATAACTCCGCATGCCAGACTTGTAAAAAATACTTTTTAAAAGTATTTAAATACAAAATAATACTAATACTCTTGCTCAATGAGTATTTACTATTTAAATACAAATACAAATACTTTTCATGCATATACTTGTAAAAAATACTTTTTAAAAGTATTTGAAATACAAATACTAAAAACGTATTTGTATTTTGAAATACTTTTCCGCAAATACTTTACAAGTCTGCCGCAAGCAGTGGAAACACATTCATAAATACAGGAAATGCCTACTGTAGGCACTGTATAGCGACTCTCTGTCAGTGTAAAACTGGAAATTTCGGACTCATGCAAGAAAGTTGATTGCGACATAGTTGTCTGACAACTTATAATCAAATTATCCCTATACTGGAATGAGTTTTATATATAGGTACCTTAACATTTGAGAAAAAAAAAATGTTTGAGGTAAACAAATATTTTATTTGTGTCTATTGAATCGTATAATTTATTTGAACTAAACAGTTTTTTTGACCTCAAACAATATTAATTGTTTTTCTCAAACAATGTTTGTTTGGTTCACATAAATCTTTATACGAATCAATAGACAAAAACAAATATTTGTCTGAAACAACTTTTTTCTCCGTGCATAAACAAACTTTTTTGCTGGGTTGCAGAAACCATTGTCAGAAAGTCTAGTTTAACATTGACGTTAGATTGTGACCATACTGATAAACATGTTTCTCGATAATAAAAGAAGTGACGAATTTCAAATCGACCCTGCTCGAAAAATAATTGATCGATATAAACAATATTTTTTTAAACTCTGTTTTTAGTACAATTTTCGCTTCGAAACATGTTTCTATGCATTTTGATTTTTGGTCAAAATTTAGCGTGAAACGCGAACTTGTTCTATGCATATCAGTCATTAGTTTTTCTGTGATAACGACATTGGACTTTCTGAATAATGACATGATCACAATCTAAGGTTATTGTCAAAATCTGGGACGTCTGGCAGATGTGAGACACAAATTTAGGCGAAACTAAATTTCGCCCTGTCAACTAACGATATTCTAGTAACTAAATATCGTTCTGTATCTAAATTTTACCCTGTCATCTAGTTGTCGCTTTTAACAAAAGCCAAGTTATAATCCAACGTATACACAAAATAAGCGTCACGCGCTGTCATCTAACAAAATACCAGTAGCTGAACTAGTAACTAAATTTCGCCCTGTTATCTAGATGTTGCCTTCAACTAAAGTCATGTTTAATCCAACGCACATAAACGTAACGTCTTTCCATAAAAGTGTCGCGCCAATTGCACGGTTTTACTCCCAACCAAACACGCCATTAGATGTTTCACATCAAAATTTCTGGCAATGCGCTCTGCAACCCCGCTACATACAGAAATTGAAATTAACTTTCTTTTCACATGCATTTGCTACAATTTACAAACTGAACTATGAAAACTTTTATATTGAAAAACGTCAACAAAAATCTTTCGCGTACCACTGTTTAGTAAATACTGGTTTTGTTCAATAATTTGGTTAGGTACGATAACTCGATATGCAAAATATCCACTGGAAATATACAATTATTATTTTATATAACATAATATAGCAGTGTTATTCGCCGTTTTAAGTGCGGAAAATTCATTTTTATAAATTATTTTTTTTGCGTAGTGAAAAGGGGAAGGCGTTTGGGGGAAGTTCTTTAAAAAACAATTACGGGGTCGTGTCGATGCGATGGCGTATTTTTGCGAAGTGAAAAGGGGAGCACGTTTGGGAGGAGTTCTTTAAAAAACAATTACGGGGTCGTGTATACAAAGTGAGATATAATAATACAGTAATTCTACACCAGTTGCTATGACGTGTATATGTGATTTCTGATTGGTTATATTCAAAAAATGACAATGAAAGACGAAAAGTAGTTCCATTTTTTACGTATTTTTGAGGATATTTGTGAATAATTCGCAAAGTTTTTTTTTTTGGAACGTCAAAATTTAGCGTTTTCTATGTCACAATTTAGGCACATCGAGTTATTGTACTGGACCCCAATTATTTAAAATCGTTTGTATACAACTTCAAGAAGTTTCCTGGTATACGAAATTGATCTCACAGTTAGTTAGAGCTAATCCAGCCCTGGACAGTTATATAGCGTAATGATATTCGGAACAGGCAATTATGTATTATAGTATAATGTGTCAGGTACCTTTTGCGAGGCATTAGCTTTCCGCTGGACCTGGCGGCAGCTATACCATTGCAGTTTAGCAGTTTAATTCACTTTATTAACTTCTCACATTAACCCCAGTCTTTGCCTGCAAGCGCAAAAAAATAGGGTATAAGCGCACTCAGCAACATAAAAAATAATTGTACATATTATTTTTACACGATGTCACATAATTAGATATTTAAAAGGAGCGTCAATTAGAGGAGAAAAATCATATAAATAAGTGTGTTTGGTATCGTGCTCCAGTTTAAAATGTGTTTACACTTTTAATACTATTGCGTTTGTTATACAAAAGTGTAACCGTTGATTATATCCTGATGTACACTTTACAGTGTAAACACTGAATTATCTCACAGAATGATTTTTAAGTTGATTCTTATTTTAACAGCGTGTGGATATCAAATAGACGAACAAATATTTTAAGGAAATTTTTTACCGAAACTCAAAAATAAGAGAAAAACAGCATTTCAAAATTTAATTGAATTTTGTAAATTTTATTAAGGCCACTTAACACTCGCGAAGAAATGATAGCATGAATTGGAAATGCACCCCAAATAATTTTCCGAAGGCCCTTATATCGCTACTGCAAGCATGTACAGAAGCATTGCTACAACGCACGCATCTTTGTGTCCAACAAAACGGGGACACCTTCGAACAATTTATGTGAACACTTGATAATGACATAACATATTTCCATAGTGACATAACATAGCGCCAAGACCGACCTCCAACATTGATAAAAATAAAATTTTGAAAGCCCGTTTCTCTTTCATTTTTGAGTTTTGATAAAAAAGTTACTTGAAATATTTGTTCGTCTATTTGATTTCTACACTACTGTTAAAAAAGAAGACTCAACTTAAAAATCATTCTGTATATCAAACATATATATTTATAAATATTATATCTTGAGAGGGAATTGTTTCAATCTGGGCATCGATATTTTGGGGACTAGAGATAACAGTCCCCGGTCTCGGTGTCGGGATTAAGTCGGGATCGGAATTTTCTATATAGAAGTAGTAGGTATATTTGTTGTGAAATTAATGACCATATACTAATTAATGACGAATATATAAGTTATTAAAATAGATATATAACAAAAGTTATATAAAAATTAAAATACTATTGACAGATCAAATTGTAATCTACTTGGACCAAACAATAATTTTTGGTCTCAAATGTTTGACCCAAATAGATAGATAATATTAATTTATTGCAGGATACAAGTTATTAGTCAGATACTACAAAAACACTTTAAAAATACAGATGTACAAGCAAACATTTGTTTGCCTCAAACGATTTTTTCTCAGTGATATCTGCAATATATTTACTAAATTTGTTCCCGATGTGAGTCTCGACAGTCGGTATTACAGAAATGTACTCAATATCCCAAAACTTAATATCTATTAGGATTTTTGGAATTGGGAGGCTTATTATGAATAAATGGACGTTCCTTATGGAACAATCAAATAGTATTAATATGTTGTTAAATTAAGTCCACTTGATTACAGTTTATAAAATAAAATTATAATGATGATAGGGCACTTGAATAATTCTTTTTTATTATGCAAAACGTCGATGATATAGTAAACGTTTGCTCAGGATTCTGAGGATGCCTTAGGGTTTAGACGAAACGTCGATGGTATTTTAAATAAACATTGAACTGTTTGTGTTTGGCTATTTGTCACTAACCACTTCTCTAAGTCGAATCAGCTGTTACTATTTTCATCTTTAATAATTTATTATTATACCTATCAAATTATTGGTTTAGTCTACACAGAGAATATTTAATAATTTAAGGACAAAATTAAAGACAAACTATTGTTGTTTACGTTGTTTTACTATTAGTAATTATGTATATTGCAAGTTTAAAATGTATATTTTATATTTGCGGCAAAACCGCTTGTGAATATTTTTGGCTTCAGATATATTTTTTAAATTCTATTTTGTATAACACTATATAATAAGATATAACAGTTTCAAGTGTAAATTTTCAAAATGGCACGCGATTGAGACGAAACACGGATGCATTCCCATTATTTGGCATATTTACTTCTGTCTCGACGTAGCCCCCTCTAATATATTTTAAAATTTACGATATTCACGTGATCAACGTTCTGACGAATCTTGAAAATGACACTCATGTTGATTTTTAGACTATTTATCTCTTTTCACCCTCTGAAGTGGTTATTTTTGAAAAAGCAGAAAACACGTGTTTGATACATCTCTATCTTATATGATTTCTCAATGCAAATTTTGAACCTCCGTTACACCCTTTTAGGGGTTGAATTTTCAAAAATCTGTTCTTAAAGGATGCCTACGTCATAATAAATAATAATAAATTTCCCCAATTTGAGCTGTGCGTTGATAGATCAGTCAGTCAGTCACGGTTTCCTTTTATATATTTAGATGATCGTCGATGCTTTATCTTTTATTTAAATAAGTGATTCCCAAAGTGGACTATTTCGACCCCCAGGGGTCGACGACAACTTGTAAGGGGTCCATGTCAGCGGGAAAAAAATTGGGGGTCCATGAAATGAAAATGAGGGTCAACGATAGTGAATCTCCTAACAAAAAAGAAACAAACTGGACATCGTTAACCGAAGAGATTTAAGATTAAATCTAACTAAATTGATGCCATAATGTTGAAAATTTATTATTAAAGTATCAGATTCATCCCTCACATTAAAAGCATTTATTTTTTGCTTAGTTATTTTATGTAACAGAAAGTAAATTTTAATTTGATTCGTTTAATTTGAATTTAATTATTAATTAATAAATGTATAAAACTAAACATTTCACACTACATTTCACTACCGTTATCAATTTAAATCGTTCAAAGTGAGTAGCACTATACCGGTTGTCAAAAATACATTTGAAATTAATGAATTTGTAAAAAATCAATACCAGATAAGCAGGGGGTCTACCCAAAACCGAAAAACATGGCAAGTGGTCTACGAGACAAAAACGTTTGGGAACCTCTGATTTAAATGAAAAATGAAGAATCATTAATTAAGGAACTATACAGAATATAGATGAATCATTCGTCATTAATCGTATTTTATAAATTCGACATACGTGGTTTTGCTATTTGGTCGCAGATATAACATCCGAGAGCTTTCGAAGCGAAAAAAAACACAAATAAAAAGTCCCACATGCAGATAGACGCTCCTCATTTAATTTTAGATTGTACTGCATAACATTATTAATGCTATGAGTTTCGTATAAGTTATTTGACATCCTTATTCAGTTATGTGGTTTCTTCTATTTTTAACTGAGTAAAACTATAAGACAGTTACATTGATTGTATTTGATTTGCAATAAATGCAACGTAATAAATTATTAAAAATTAAGCCGATTTAAAAAAGGGAAATAATTTTCCAGGCGACTAACAACTTAAAGAGTGACTATATATTTGCAACTAAAAAAATAACTTGATAGCGATTAAATATTTTGGGAATAATTATATTAGATGAGCTTCAAATGTAAGGTATGAGAACCTCGGGTCGCAGTGCCAAACCCTGCCGACAATGTAGTGTACTAGCGATCCCGTCCGGTTTCACCCGGGTGTAAAAGAACGAATGGGGAAGGGAGGAACATGAGTACCTACCCAACATTCATCTTAGTTTACCGAGATGAATGTTGTGTCCAAATTTCATTATGATCGGAGTTACCGTTCAAAAGTTTTTGTTGATAAAAAGCAGTATTTATACTATTTTTAACTAATAATGTTTTTTAAATTAATTAAATAAAATTAAAATAAATTTAAATGTAAGCCTTAGAAGAAAGCAATATAGAAAATAAAAATATATTCGCCCAATGTAGGGCTCGAACCCACGACCCTGATATTGACAGTCGTGTGCTCTCCGATTAAGCTAGCCGGCGCTGTATTCTGACAACGCTAATATGAGTATATTTAGTTAGTGCATTTCACCTCAATAGAAGCTTATTTTTGAGATACATTTTGCAACATTTTTCATTAATGCTCCGCTCCTAATGGTCGTAGCCTGATTTTATATAGCCTATAGCCTTCCTCGATAAATAGGCTATCCAACAAAAATTTTTTTTTTCAATTTGAACCAGTAGTTCCTGAGACTAGCGCGTTCAAACAAACAAACAAACTCTTCAGCTTTATATATTAGTATAGATTTGCTTAAATTTGGTTGAATTTCAAATTTGAAACGAGGAATATGTTCGAAACGATGGTCGAGATTGGCCTGAAAAAACAACCCTTAAATTACGCTCTAACCGGCTGCCGCTGCGCAATACTCCCTTTAATCGATTTTTACTAAAAAAAAATGTAAATATTGAGTGTTTCAATATGCTTTTAGCATTAATGTATAATTTTGAATTGAAATTGTAATTTGAACATTTTAGAAAATTATTTTTTTATCAGGTAATTAAATCAAAGTAATCAATGTACAAACAGACATTATATTTTTATTAAAGATACATTACAGATTTTAGAGATAGAACTAGAATCGATGAGGACGCAGTTATAAATTGATTAACTTTTTTTCATAAAGCGTGTATAACCTCATTCAATATTTTAGAGGTTAGTTTTTCTAGGTTAGATCAATATCTAACCACGCTTTTGTGTTTAAATTATTTCAGAATTACAATTTTTTTCATTCACGGTCGCGTTATGGTCACGGACACTTTTCCAGAAAGAAAGGTCAAGGACGCGTGAAAGTTGGCAAACGTTCTGCATATAAATATCTCTTATATAAGACGGAAATTGTGAAATCCGTTTTTTTATCTGCGTTTGAACTTTCGAAAATATTTTACATACAATCTTTTTTTCAGTTTCGGAAGTAATGATAAAAAAATCAGTTTAATTTGCACTACACATCTTAGATCATAATAAATTCAAGAATATTTAATATTAAAAAAATATTAAAATTTTGATTAACGTCTGAATAGAACTCTTCAAATAAATAAAATTGGCGACCAATTTTTCTCAGACCATATATTGACAAAAAATAATAAAAATACAAATCAATATGACACAAGATGACGTTTCGATCCGGATTTAGATCTTCTTCAGAAATATCTAAAAAATATAAAAAATAATTAGTATTAAGTTATTTATTATCTAATAGATTGCATTGCACGCAAGATTGAAAGTTTGAATGATTAACAAAATAATGAAAAATTAATAACAAACAAAAACGGTTTATAAATTTTGTTTGTTATTAATTTTTCATTATTTTTTGAATCATTCAAACTTTCAAACTTGCGTGCAATCTATTAGATAATAAATAACTTAATACTAATTAATTTTTATATTTTTTAGATATTTCTGAAGAAGATCCAAATCCGGATCGAAAAGTCATATTGATTTGTATTTTTATTATTTTTTGTCAATATATGGTCTGAGAAAAATTGGTCGACAATTTTATTTATTTAAAAAAATATTAATTCCAATTTTTTCTTTGCATGATGTGTATAAATATGCAAAGAAGAAAATTTTGTATCCATTTCCATATTCATATTTTTGTTGTTCTTTGTTACGTGACTCACGTTTTTGAATTTAAACTATATGACATTATACTGTTGTCAATATTCTCTTACAATTTGCATACAATTTGAAATACTTCAAATAATGAATTGAAAAGTTGTTATTATAAGGTCATTTTATCAGAATAAAAATGGCGAACGCCGAACGGTGAATCGCTTATGTAATTTATAACATAGTAATGAGGAACGTGTAACTTTAAGTTCGTTTCCTTGCATGTTTTTCGAGATTTTGACGAATTTTGTACGATATCCAGTCCTTGCTTCTTGTTGACAGTTAGGAGTAAAGTTGTAAGGACGAAAAAATTGGTTTACACATTTTTTTAGGTAAACTGTATGAGAAATAACACAGTGTTTAAAATTATCAATTTTGAGACGTGGAACGATCCTATTCTTATTGTTCAATAAATAAAATTATCAACCAATTTTTCAGACAATATATTAACAAAAATTATACAATTAATTGACGTTTCGATCCGGATTTGGATCTTCTTCGGTATTGAGCTAAAAAATATAAAAATTAATTGGTAGCTATTTTGTAAAAGAATTTAAGTTAATTTTTTTTTCAAAACGAGATATTAATGAAAAATAATTATTGTTATTGTATTGTCTGAAAAATTGGTAGATAATTTTATTTATTGACGACTAATCAGACGCTATAATCAAAGAATTGACTATTTTTATTGTCTTGGATCCTCATCTCCCGATCAAAGAAGTAAGAATAGGTATATTTTTTGGTCTCGACTCTCGGCGGTAGACTTGAGCAGAATGTTAAATATTTGTTTAATGTTTATTGTTGTTTTGTACACTTCCTTTCATACTGATAGCCAAATTTACACATAGTAAATAGTATAATAATTAATCGCAATTTAATATTATAAGGAATAATGACTTTAACATCCGTTTCTCGGCATTATATTATGTTATGTTATAATTCAGCAACTAGTATAATGTGCATGTACTTATTAATTAGGTGAAGCACTACGAAACGAAAGAGTGAGTGGTAAACACGTGAGCCAGTAGCATATACTAATAATAATAATCATATTGTCATTAAAACAATTGTACTATAAACGTTTTTATTTCCCAAAACAAACATTTTTGAATAAGTTATTATTATTAAAAAAATGTTCAGGAGGCTAAGAAACGTCGAGAAATTTTGGCCCCGCAAATCCAACTAACGCCAATAGTAAATACACTAATAACAAAAATTTTGTAAATGAACAGCTGAACTATTCGAATTAACTATATAATTATAATAATATATTTAACCTTAAAAAGAGCTACAATAGTAGGAAGGTTCGTCAAAGTCAAAACAAAAAAAATTTGTAAAGTACAATCATTAAAAAAATTAGAAATGATGTTCTAGATATTCCGAGGTACTATAGAAGGTTTTTTCAAGCAGGATGCGTTTAACAATTTTTGTGAATCCGACAGTCGATTTGACAGTTCTTATGCTAGACGGCAATTTATTAAAAAGTTTTATTAAGTTTTATTAATGACGAGTTAGGTTACTATCGTAGGGAGTTAGTTTATTCATAACGAAACTACGTAAAATATATGGCAGTGGGCGTAGTGAAGGTCGAGTGTACACACTACTACTCTCAAATCTCGCACATACTTTGATAAAGCGCAATTCAATTGGTCCATCCGCCTCCATGTTCACACCGATACGTTTCGTGGCTCCTAACCGGGAAAGGGTTAATTAACAGTATACAGCTGATAAGGTTGAAAATCGTGTAGATTGTCCAGTTAATTAATTCAGAAGTTTTTTAATATCAAAATGTTTCTAGGAATACCCTCCGAATTTAACACTGATTATATTGTAGTTTGTTTTTGTGTCGTTATTAAAAAATGTTGAGGTCATACTGTGTACATAAAACTTGGGCACATGATATAGGGTACCTATGTATTCTATTATTTATTTAGCAATAAGTACACAAACTGAAAAAACCACCTGGCGTTTTAACGAAATATTGACCCATTATAATACGCTATATTTATTTATTCAGTGTATCATATATGTATGGAAATTAAGTAAACATTATCCTCGTTAATTTTTCAACGCAACCACCGCATTTTCGTAAACGCACAATTATGATCGTTTTTGCGTCAATTAATGTATTTATTCGTTTTGATTTTCTTTATTCTTCAAATTGATTTATAATCACTTTTAACTAGTGATGTGCCGAATCGTTAAAAATGTATATCCGCGGATACGGATCTGCATACGGATTTTTGGTTTCAAGATCCGCGGATACGGATACGGATATTAACTTTCTTAGAGTACGCGGCGGTAAATATTGCACATCGACCTTTGGAAAGAGACTATCTGTTATGGGAAAAATACTTATTGACCTCTTTAAGAGTTAACTCTCATAACAGATTGTCTCTTTCCAAAGATCGATGTGCAATATCTCATTATAAAGATAGTTGATTTAGTACCTTTGAGTTATGTACTATTAGTATGGTACTCACTACGATAAATGTTTGCAATATAAAGGTGTCAAATACGATTTAAAAAAAAATAATCTGAATGGAATTTAACAGGTTTTCATTATTACCTTATCACCTATACATATAAAATTTCATCTATGAATTGAAAATTAATAAGGTAAAAGTTCCGTAAAAGATCCGCCAAAAACTAACGGATACGGATACGGATCTTTCTTCTCCCTCGGATATCCGCGGATACGGATACGGATATCCGGCACATCACTACTTTTAACCAGAGGCGGATCTAAACTTAACGTTCGTGAGGCTCGGGCCTATAGGGCGACTTCTTCAGATGCAAAAATTTCACGTTTGATTTCGACCTCTCAAAATTTCGAGTCATGCGACCCAAATATATAAAAACTATTTTCAACATGGCGACCTTGCTTATGCGCAATTTTAGAGGAATCTAATATTAATACGTGAAGAAAAAAACTTTGTAACCCCTTTTAAGCACATTGCACGCACGGAGGAGTGTGAGATTTGACATAGTTTAGTTCATATATGGAGAAGGAATGCAGAAAGATGTGTTACAAGTACAGTAATATTAAATAAAAAAACACCGGGTCGCAGTGCCAAACCCTGCCGACAATATCGTGTATTTACTTTTCTATACACTGTGGCTCTATTGTATGAACTTAACTTTGTTTTTGGACAAAATAAAAAAAATTACCCCTTAATACATCCCTTAAAACAACATTTTTTCCCTCAATTTCAATACTACATATTAATTCAACATCTGTACCAAATTATATACATCCTTCGGTATGTAAATCTATATCAGTAAACTTGTGTTTTCATAAAATTTGTAAGTCCGGTCAAAATTCTAGCAGCACATTTTAATAATTACTAAAAGGTTAAATTTAAAATTTGAAACGATTCCGATAATTTTTTCGGTATTTTTGGGCTCTAAATACCGCCCTTAACATGGCCCGATTGAGCCCATTTTAAATAGGCTTCGTGCTGTGATGGATTCCAACATGTAGACCAAATTTCATTTAAATCAAATAAGTCTTTGTGGAGAGTTCTTAGGAGGCTTTGAAACGTCGAGAAATTTTGTTCCGACCCCTATGACGCCAATAGTATAAGTGCCTTATGGCAAATACACTAATAAAATAGTCATTTTAGAACTTCATTTAGAATTTCGACCACATGACGACCACTAGAATAATAAATCTAATAGTATTATGTAGGAAATACATAAGATACATAAAAGAAGACTATAGGCACCTACTCTATGGTAATATAATTAGTAAGCATTGACAGGTATCATATACCTACAATAAACATGCTTACTGTTATATTATTATGTATTATTTCGAGACTATTTCAGAACAGACGACCGGCCTTAAAATGGAGTGCAAATGCGTCAATAGAAGGATGAGAGGGGCCAGAGGAAAATTATCTGCTGTTCCACTTGCCCCTTTTATCTACATACATAAATCAACTGAAAAATCGTTTATTCTTCCTGGTGATTAGGATGTTTCCCGGGAAAAATAGTAGAGCAGTTTCCAAATTGTACTTGTCTATTAATATTAATATACAGTTGCTCACCCAAAGCGGTAACAGTGAATTCGTGTATCTTGATACAACAAAAGTTTAAATAGTTTTTTGTTCAACTCGAGATTTACTGTCGGAAATTGCTGAAGTATATTTTTTTTTTGTACTTCAAACTCAACCGGAAGTGTGCATGCATTTTTTTTCAAATGGCAACATATATTTTTTGGCATTTTTGAAATCTACGTTATTATCTCTATAGGTAATTTCATATAAAATTTTCATACAAAAATATTTGAAAAAAACTTTATCAATTTATTAATAATTTACAGTGCATTGAAAAATAATTATTACCATGTATTTAATTAATACATTGATAACGTTTTTCTCGAATTTTTTCTTATGTAACCTTATGAAAATTTTATATAAATTCATAGAGAAAAAAATGAGATTTCGAAAATGTAAAAAAATGTTGCCACTTGAAAAAAAAATGCATGTACATTTCCGGTTGAGTTTACCTCAGCAGTTTTCGATTGTAAATCTCGAGTTGAACAAAAAACTATTTAAACTTTTTTTGTATCTAGTAGGATACACGGAAAATTACCTAATTTGACAAAAATTTAGGATTTATCAATCAGAATTTATTGTTAAAAATATATTATTAATCTTATTATTATTTCCACATCCGCATCTGCAGATATGGACGTCAAAAAATTCGCATCGCATCTGCAGATAGTAAAACCCACATTTGTAACATCCCTGATTGAAGTGAAACAAAAAAAAATAAATTTTGTATAACGCTGGCAAGCGACAATTTAACCTCAAAAAATTACTTAAATCTACCTATCTCATTAAAATAAAGTATTTTTTTGCTGTGTGCTACTCTTCCTACTATGATGGAGTAGTGACCTAGTTTTTCTACTCAGGGAGGTGCAATTAACGTGACACTTAAAAGGAAGCATAAAATGGAAACGTTTGATAACTGCTGTACTGGAGATCTAGTTGAAGAGTTTTTTCGTTTAATAATGTTGCCTACGAGACGGAATTTCACTGTATTAAAAATATAATTGGTAGGCGAAAAGTAAACAATTTTCTTGGACGTTCGCGAAGGTCTATACTCTACAATCTACATAAAAAGAATTAGATGAACTACGAGCTACGAATCTTTCAGCACTGTTAAAAAATTGCACTATCAATATAATTTGTTGATAACTAAGTATTTACAAATAGTTGATGAGTCAGTAGCCGAATGACAACACATATTTTAACAAACCGGACACTTTTGTTATTTATAGTAATATTGTAAGCCTATATTTATGATGGCAGACATTTACTCCGGTTGTAACATCCCGGCAGCGGGCAGACACAATAAAAAGTCCGCTGTATGAGCGCGATGATATTATTATGCAAACATATTAGTGCGAGTGAGAGCATCCGATGGCTTTTTTGACAGCTTCATAAAATTTATTTGTTTACACAGAGTAATCTATCCGTTTAAGAGAGAAAAATTCAATTGAAACAAATAAACAACCTAAATTTCAACAAGCTGTCAAAAAAGACCATCGAATTCTCTCACTCGCACACATATGTTTGGATAATAATATCATCGTCTCATACAGCGGACCTTTTATTGTGTCTGCCGCGATGTTACAACCGGAGGAAATGCCTGCCATCATAAATATAGGCTTATAAGATTCCCATAAATAACATATAAAAATTGCAGGTTTGTTAAAATATGTGTTGTCATCCGGATTACTGGCTCTTAAGCTAAAATACAATTTATGTCATTTTGAAATACTAGCTGATATCCGCCCGCTTCACTGGACGTAATATAATTAAATTATCACAAATAAACTTGAAACTTGGTAGGCGAATTTAAAGATGTAGGTATAGTATTTTATCCTTAGAAAATGGGTCAGTTAGTCAGTGAATCTGTCATTGCAAAGATTTCTCTCTTTCTGAATATTATATTGATCTTCCAATCTACGCAACCATCCACACCCACCCTCGTAACAACTCACACCCATAGTATACGTGACGGTAGGTTGCGTAGATGGAGAGATCAGTATAATATTGAGAGAGATAGTATATGTGATGGTAGGTGAAAAATCCGTTTTGGATAGGATTTGCATAAAATCCGTTCTTAGTGGGCGTCTACGTCGAGTAAGGAGATCTCGTGATGAGTCAGTGAGTGGTATTTCGCTTATATTTTATATATATAGATGTATTATTACATTTTTTATCGCATTTACTTTTTTCAATATCGTGAGGAGACGAATTTCCCAAGCATTGTAAATATTCATAAATCAGGAAGCGAAACACTGCCTCGTTGCCAGCTGAGATACGACATAGTCAAAACGTTATCTCCATTGCGCAAACGTCATTTACGTTATTTTTGTTCATTGCTATAGCACAGAATAATTTAAATTGCTTCATAACTCGTAGGCGTCAATTCCGAGAAGATAAGGAGGTCAGGAAAAACAGAAAGACAAAAACATCTTTGAAAGTCTCTGTCATAATCTGAATATAGTTAATTCCATCTAAAAATTCCTTTCAGCCCCTGATGTTTTACCATTCCAACTTCAAAATTCACTTTTCAAAAATCTTACAATATTTTTTCGTTTTTAAAAAAAACATACTTTTGGAAAAAGTCTGTGCGTCTGTTTGTCTGTGAACACGAAACGAAAGAACGCATTGAAACCAAATTTTGGAAGGATGTTTGACATAAAAATATGAAGAGCCCTATTCTCTCTCTCTCTCTCTCGATATGTGTTATTATCCGTTGCTGCTGTGGATTATTTTTAAACTAAGATCAATGATCGAAGTTGGCAAGGTTTTCCCTATTAAACCTACTTTACGGTTCGAAGCTCGTCGAATCCAGACACCCTGTTTACATATTCTGATGATCGTTACGACGTCAGCAATAAAGTTTCTGAAACATTGTGTTTGTTGGCAACTATCTCCGGCCACGTCAGCTGCTCGAACTCAGTATAAACTTTTCTAGCAGAAAACGATAAATATCTAGTTTATAATTTATAACTGAACGTGCTGCTTATACTTGGTGTTCCACGATAAAGTAACCGGATATAATTAAACTAAAATAATTTAAAATAAACTTCACGATTTCAAAATAGCGATATAAAACCGAGCGGGGTGGCGTGGCGGTGAGGTGAGGTGAGGTACCAGGTTCGAATCCCGACGGGGGCAGATGCGGCTGGGACTTTTTCCTGCTGCCTCTCGCCGAGAAACGGTAGTTCCTCTACCGGCCGTTGAGGTTTTCCATGGTTTCCTTCAATAATTCCAGATAAATATCGAGATGGTTCCTTATTCAAGACCATGGCCGATTACCTGTCTAACTCCTGTGTTCAAAATTTGCCTACCTTATCCTAATTCAAATTCAAATTTATTTAGATCCGTGATGCACGCGTGCATGTGGATTCGTCAAAGAATTAAATACATTAAAATACATTAGTGAAACATAGATTACATAATAAGTACGTTTTTTAAAAAGTGTCCCTTAAAAATTCCTCATAATTATAATAGCATTTTCCTAATAAGATTTTTTTTGCAATTTTGTTTGAAACATTTGATTGATTTTATATTTTTTATGTCAGCAGGTAAATGATTATAAAATTTGTGACCCCAATATCTAGGTCCTTTCTCATAAAGAGCTGATTTGTGTTTAGGCGTTCTTAAGTCCGTGCCATGTCTTGTGAAATAGTTATGACTTATGTTATTGTGTTCTAATTCTGTGTAATTATTTTTTATATCTATTAGGCATTGTAATATATAAATGCATGGTAAAGTTAATATTTTAAGTTTTTTAAACGTATCTTTACAAGATTCTCTCGGATTTAGCCTTTCAATTATACGCAAGCTGCGTTTTTGCATTCTGAAGACATTAAGATGCGATGAAAAATTTCCCCAGATAGTGATTCCGTAACTAATTAGTGAATAAACTTGAGCTAATATATTGATATAAGAGTACTAGTAGGTACTTGATCTCTAAGACTGATCAAAACGAAACAAATTGTTTTAAGTTTTTTACATAAATTGTCACAGTGGATACGCCAATCAACCGTGTTTTCTAACCACAATCCTAGAAATTTAACAGATGTTACTTTAGTTATTTTGTTATTGTTTATGGAGAGGTTCAAATTTATTTCCTGTTTATTAATTTTGTTTTTAAAGTGAATGTAATTGGTTTTAGCGATGTTTAAATGAAGATTGTTGCCCTAAAATTCCTTCATTCGCTCGTTGCTATTAATTAGTTGAAGTTGAAAAAATGTATAGAAAATAACGGGAAGTAATGGTGCGAATGGCGTCTGTTATGATAGAAAGTCGAGAAACGAACGTTAAACGCATTATTTTTATTATTATGAGAAGGAAAAAATTCCGTAAAGAATTCTGCATCAAAAAGCACCCAAAACTTCAGGTTCGTCACCGTCATACAAGGGATACTTGCGGAGCAAGGTGCAACTATAACCGCGTCTCAAACCATGAAATGAGCGATTACAGTGAGTTTGGGTCGTGCGCACGGAGTACACGGAGCGACACGATAAGCACGGCTTTTTGCATGCGATAGACTAGTGACTCAGCATTACGCTGACATGCCGGAATAGATTTTATAGTGACGATTTGGCTCTTCCAAGAACACCAATTATAAGAACAATTAATTTAACAGAATACTCTGGATGATTATTATTATAAATAGTTATATAAACGTTCTTATTTGAAATGAAACATCCCCTAATTTTCAGCTTTGCGAAATTTTATTTGCAAAAGAAGTCCTTGGGTCATTTTGAAATTTTAATACCTTCAAATTTAGATAGAGCGTATATCGGTGTATATCGCACAGCAGCACGCTTCAAGCTATGTTCTCTTTCACATTTCAACCTACCCGTAGCATCTTCTGGCACTCACATAGATTAAATACCGTCTGGCAAACATTTAGACCTGACTGAATGATCTGGCTTATTAATTTTTTATTTTATGAATTAATACTAAATTTGAAGATATTGGAATTTTAAAATGCCTCAAGAACTTTTCTTGCAAATAAAATTTCACAAAGTTAAAACGCACAGCTTGATTAGGCCCCACTACCCTTCGGTCAGGTCTTCACTTCTGTGTTTCAGACAAGTGTTACACGCATTTTCACGCTGCCTCACCTACCCAAAAATGTTTGATATCTCTTGGACTATATACAGAATATTTCATTTGAAACAATACTGCCCTAAAAAGGCAAAGGGCAGTAAGTGACATTTGTTGAAAAATGAGTTCATACTGAAACCAACGACAGCAGTAAGTGCTGCAGCAATAATTTTATTGTCTTTAAAAAAATTTTCCCCCATGTTTTCGTTTCCATAATCTAAAATTCTGGACGGTCAGTACATTTTTAGTAAATCTTGATTTACTCAAATTCATAAGTTGGTCATTTACTGCCTTTTGCCTTTTTACGGTAGAATACAGTTTATGTCATTGCTTTGAAATGGCGATTCCTATTTGTTTTACTCCATCGTAATCAGCGTAAAATTATATGAAACTTTATCCATCGAAATGAAATATAGTGGCAACCCTGTATAAAAACTGACAAACACACTATTTAATTCATTCATGAAAAAAACCTAATTGAAAACTTTGAACACTGTAAATATTTTTGTTTACAATAATTATGTTATCGAAGAAAACATAATATACCTGCAACAAATGTAAATTAAAACTTTATCAACATTTTTTTACAAATATTTAGGCTTAATAATAACTGAGATCGTCTTCCGCTAGCATGCTCAACAACTTTAACCTCGCATATATGTATAGGAATTTATTGTTAAATTACTTTTCTCATTTTTGTATAATTTCTAATAACGATTTTTATATTAGATTACTCGTGGCAGTCGAAAGCAGTAAAATGCAGAAGGGAAGCGCTGGCTCATCAAGTATTAAATGGAAAGATATCTGTAAGTATATTATTTACTATTAATTACACTCGGTATTTAAACATATAATAAAAAATTCTGAAGTTAAAAACAATGTGAACCGTCGTGGTTCGCCTGTCAGATGTAAAACATAAATTTAAGCGAAATTCTAGTAACTAAATTTTACCCTGTCATCTGGTTGTCGTCTTTAACAAAAGCCAAGTTATAATCCAACGCATACACAAAGCAAGCGTCACGCTCTATGTCATCTAACGAAATACTGGTATATTTCTCCCGTTATCTAGATGTCGCCACGTTTAATTCAACGCACACAAACGTAACTAAGTGCACGGTTTTACTCCCAACAAAACGCGCCGTTAGATGTTTCACATTAAAAAGTCTAAGACTCATGAGGGAAGTTTAAGCTATACCTATGATCTAAAAACATTACCCCCCTTCTGGAACAGTCGGGTAAAAAGAAGCATATTGTGTGTGCTCGCCCGAAAAAGTTGGCCCGAAAATTTTAAAATAATGACTATAAATTTTTATTCTCTATAATTCAATAATAAAAAATATGTTTTGTTATTTTTTGATTTGTAAACATCTTAATTACTGACAGATTAATACAATGTATTCATTTCTGGGTCATGTGATGTTTTTAGATAAAATTCGACTCTAATATTATGAAATCAACTAAAAAATATTTATACTTATTTGAACTATCCCAAGATTGTATATTATGTTTATTTGTATGTTTTTATCTTAGATCTCCTGTTTTTATATCTATTCGTAAACAGAGAGGTTTTACATTGTTTCACTGCTTTTCCGCTCCATTAAAAGCGAACCGTTCTATAATGATGAGTCACTCCACAGTCACTCTCTACTATTCCAGAACCGCAGTGTATAATACGCGCCACGAATCTAAAAGGCTCGGAAGTTAGATGCGAATGCGGGCTTGCACTTGTACAGTCTGTTGAAAAACTACAAACTCGCAACTCAACAAAACTAAAATAACAATAACAACTTGACAATAGCGTACTCGACAGTACTTTAAAGCAGGAAAGCGACAAGTGACAAAGGCAACGAGCGATCACGGCCAATCACCGACGAGCGCACGTTCCGTGCAGGTAGCTGGGAGGTGGTGGGAGTATCAAAGGCTCTAAAATGTGCCTTTGCGACGCTGTTTGTGACTAACTTCCGAACCTTTTAGATCCGTGGCGCGTATTATACTTTTACTAGGTATGTTCCAAGCAGCAAGAGAACGGACACGAAACCGTCAGCGTCTTGCGCAGTAGCTAAAACGAAACTGCTTGTATCGGTTTTTAAGCTACTGCAGCCCATTTCGTGTCCATTCTCTGGCTGCTTGGATCATACCTAATGATAACAATGTTTTTTTTATATATACGTTTAATTTATATTATAATCTGAGTTAAGGAGGTTGAGCCGTTTTACGAAGATAATGAAAAAAATCTGAAAAAAAGTTTTTTTAATAGATTTTTTTATGACAAAATTTTCTGTCAAAAATCCAAAATCATTAGGAGATTTATAAAGTTAAAAATTAAAAAAAAACATTTACATGTAGTCTTATGGAAAATATGTCAACCTAGCATGCAAACTATTCGTTTTAATTTTTTTACAAATAACCAAATAATGTCAGCAGTTCCGAAAACTAACTATGTAAAGCATCGATGTCTTACGCATATTTTAATATTTTTTCCAATTTAATTAGGAGACTTTTAATCAATAAAAAAAATTATTAAACATTAGCACTTTTCGATTATGAACTTTTATTCTTGACAATTTTAACAATTTTAACTGAATTTTCAACTTTTTAATGATTTAATTTTAATTTTTATTACTTCTAATTTCTTTTTTTAGTTATTTATTGCAAAAAATATGTAAAATACAGATATTTACATAAATTTATTTTTTTTAACCTAACTTTGTACAAAAAATTCAAAAGCTAGAAATAATTAATTAATATTAAAAAAAAAAATTTATTTATGCCTTTATGACAATAATTTATTGGTATCATCGACTTATAACCTTTTGTAAAAATTTATATTATGGAAAAGTTCCCATTTAGAATTCGACTTACTTTTGATTGGGACTGTAACGGATCAACCTCCTTAAGTTAAAACATGTGGATGATTTGTACATACAAAACACGCGAGTTCACGCATACAACAAAGCAAGCGTTATCTAACGAAATACTAGTAACTAAATGTCGCCCTATTATCTAGGTGTCGTCCTCAACTAAAGCCATGTTTAATCCAACGCACACAAACGTAACGTCGTCCCATAAAATATCGTGCCAATTGCACGGTTTTACTCCCAACCAAACGCGCTATTGATGATCCAAATTAAAAAAATTCTAATCTCTTTGTTTTGTTCTATTTTTTGTTTTTTGAACACATCTTATATAAATAACAGAGCAAAAAATTTGGCACGTGATTACTGACTAAAATATATAAACATGTTATGTTATTTACATCGTTATTCCGATTTCTCAACTATCAGTAACATAGATTAATCTTTCAGTTTTGTCCTCCATAAGTTTTTACTATTAACCGTTGACCAGTCGTCAGTATGTACATTTTTCCATTGATAAATGCGATAAGGGTCAAGGAAGTTCAAAAATATTAAACAACAGACAACGCTAGTGTCAAAAAATGCTTTATCCAAATATTTATCTAGAAGAATCATTTGATATGTGTAAAAGGTACCTAATCGAAACATACCTTCAGAAGATCGCGACGTTTGTTCAGTGTAAGTGTCCGATCGAAGCTTCGGGTTCGGCCAAAAAACCCATCTTCGGCGAGACCTTCGGCTTCGGACAAAATGGGACGAAGTTCTGGCCGAAGCCGGAGGTTTCTAACAAGCGCTGAAATTGAACGAACTATTACGAATGAACGAGAACGCAATAGACGTAACGACTTCTAGAGCTGATTAAAATTACCTTTTTATATTATAGTACAGTCATTGTAAACCTTCAATTTAAGCGTTTTAAAATCATTTATATTATTAATTGTAGCTTGTAGCAGTTATAGCCAATTTTAACTAAATTTCTTAGTTTTTTTAAGACTTCGGCTTCGGCCGAAGGTTGTGGCAATAGCCTTTTAATCGGTTTCGGCCGAAGGTTGTGGCAATAGCCTTTTAATCGGCTTCGGCCCAGGAGCGGATTTCCCTATAGGCCGAGTAGGCCCGGGCCTAGGGCGGCAAAAGTGAGATTTTTTTTTCTAGTACTTTTTAATATCCAATGACACCCAGCTACAACAAACGAAAAAAGACTTTTTTGTTGTGGAAATAAAAGGATCTTTTTTTTGCTCTCCTATTTTGTGCCGACACACGATAAAATTTGTTAAGAAGTTAGGTTGTTAAAAAAAAAAAAAGGTCATTTGCAGGGAGTAGGGAGGGCAGCAATCTTCCGTAGGCAGCCAAATCCGCCCCTGCTTCGGCCAGAAATCGAACTTCGGTCGGACACAAACCCTCGTTAACAAAAAAATAATATTTGAAGTAGAAGCCGATTCGCTCCTTTTAAAATAAAAAAAAAAAAAAATATTTGAAGTATGCAGTCAAATACGATATTTACAACTGCTTGCGATGTGAAATTTTCCGAATTATAATTAAAAAAGCGATTAAAAACAGCTTTGATAAAAATAGTCATATCGTGCGTATTATGTGGATGTAACAATACGAATTACGTTTATTCTTCTGTAGAATCAGGGCCGGATTAACCTATAAGCAAAGTGCTTAGGGCATCACGTTTCAGGGGGCACCAAAAATGAAAAGTACTCACCAGACCGTGTCAACATTTATTTTTTTATTTTGTCATGTTCTCAAAAATTTCATCTACTGATATACAACTGTCTTTAGAGGTATAGAACCCAAAAATAAATAATAACTTATTTAGTTATTTTTGAAAATGAAAACTTTTTAACTTTAAAGTTTTTACTATGCACTATGTGACTATATAAAAATGCCTGCAAGGATAGGCAGTCAAATTTTCAATGAGAGCATTGATTGTAGGTACAATTAGGCTTTTGAAAAAAAAAATAATTATCGATTTTTTTATTGTATTTTAAAACTTTATTATAAGTAATATTGATAATCGATGCGAAAAACTTTCAAAAAACTTTATTTAAATTAATTATAAGCAATTTAAAATTGATATAATATTCAAAAAAAATCACGTGACTGCAAACGCACTAAAATTGTTTTTGACAGTTGTGACGTCATAATGGTTAAATGTATATACGCAGTATACTATCAATGGCTTCTACATGTGTATTGACTATAAAACATTATGACGTCACATTATGTTCGGGAAATGTCGGCGCGTTCTCGGAACTGGGTACAAAAATTTATTTTTAATTTGATATAACTTTTGAATTATAACGAAAATAAAAAAAAGAAAAATAGTTTTGTTATAAAACTTATATACGATCTTTCCATTTATGACAAAAAAAAATTTCATTCAAAAGCCCAATTCAATTTTTTTCCTAAAATTCTATGCTTTTTAACTTTTTTCTATCAATATTAAGCTTATGAAATTCAAATTTGAAAAAAAATTTATAAGCTTAACATGACAGGGACATAATATTAGAATTATTTTAGACTGCCGTTAGAGATGAGGGCCCACACGCAAGACATGATTAGGGCATCAAGGGGTCTTAATCCGGCACTGTGTAGAATTATCACCTTATCTATATTATGTAATCACGAAAGAGTGCAAAGAAAACCGGTGATTTTTTTACTCGCAATTCTTGATAATTCGTCGACAGTAAAAAAAAAAAAACAGTGCCATATCTGGGCTTGGGTTGTTAACGGTGTAGCAACTTTGAATGTTTTATTTCTGTCTTTCTCAAATGTAATACAGTCGGATTCATGTATTTTCAACACCATATATTTTCAACTGATTTTACTCACGTATTTTCAAGTTTTTAGTTCCTACAAAATGTCTCCTCCAACGCTCAAATTAATAAAGTTTTTTTCTGATTGGTCTATGACTGCTACGAAGTCTCGGCAAGTTGAAAGGACAGTAGAACCTCTGTAAGTCGAAAACGATAAATAATTCGAGTTATAGTTTTCGACTTGGGCGGATTTTGTAAGGACATATTCGATTTGTAGAGGTTAAGATTTATTCTAACTAATTTTGAATTGCTATGTTCGGGATACAGAGGTCCAATTTATTTTTTCGAGTTATGGAGGGAAAATATGTACCGAAATGACCTGTAGGAACTCACTGATTATTTTGACCTACATAGGGTTGAGATTTCGAATAATGGACGTTTTAGGGCTTGAAGGGAAGGGAACAAAACATTTTTTTTTTATTTTTGGAGGTTCGACTTAAAGGGGTTCTACTGTACATGAATTCTACTGTATTTCGTTAGTTACGCGGGAAAGTTGAAAAAATCAATCTGCTGATTATATTATTTTACTGTTTCTGTATATGTTATGGCAGAACTTTTTGGCATTTCAAGCCGCGCGCGGCATTAGTATTGCTTGTTGCCAACTATAAGTAAAAGTTACTCGTATTTAAAATTCTATATTGTATTTGGTAAAAGTTAACGACCTCTTTTATTTTTAGGGTTTTGTAGACTCAATTAAGGAAAAAACGGAATTCTTATGGGATCATACGCTTGTCCTTTCGTATGTCTGTCAGCCGAATTTTTATAGACACTAAAACAGTGTTTCCCAAACTTTTTTGTGCCATGCCCCACCTTAGCCTTTCTAAAATTCTTATGCATAATTTTTAATATTAAAAAATTGAATTGTTCACTTAAGAAACTTAAATGATATAGGTTTTAGGAAGAAATCACTTTTTTCGTTAAATTTGGCACCGAAATCTAGCATTGCATTAGCCCGGAGCGAAAGGGTTAAACTCGTGTCCATTTTCGAATTGCCCCTCTTAACAAGAAAATTGCCCCCCTGTGGGGCGTGGGCCCCACGTTGGGTAACACCGGATTAGCATTTGTCCTCCATATAAAAAAAAACAACTAGGTTATGGTAATAGGTAGGTCACGTAGGTGTATGGTTATATTGACATTTTAAGGTAATTGTCAAATATGATTTTCCGATGAGTTATAAAAAATAGTATCATTATTTTTTATCAAAACGATCAAATGAACTTTTATCCAACTTTGTTTCATAAATGCTTGAAATTACTCACGGAAGAACTTTTTTATTTAAGTTTTCTTTTGTTTTAATCTGTTAATCAATGTCACATTTACCATGAATGAAATTGAGTGTAACTTTCATTCAGAATCAGTTGGAAATTACTATTTTATAGCTTATTTTTTGAGATTACACTTTTTCGTAACGATTCACGTCTTCTATAAAAATCGTGTATAAATCTTGAAAATTTAATAATTTCATTTTTTGAGTATTGGGATTTATTTCGATAATTATTTTTATTATTTCTAGAATTTCGTTTCTTTAAAATTATTGAAGATTTTGTAAGAAAACCTTTGCATAAATGCACACTCTAAAGGTTTATCAGAAAAAAAAATTTATTTCTGCAAAAAAATTGTTTCTTCTTCTAAAACCAGAATCTACTGTTTTTTTATAGTATAGATTTTATATTTCATTCAAATAAAAATCATTAGTCAGGTTTTTCAATTTAATTTCTCATGTTTATTGATTTAAACTAAGTTGCATTTTACAACTCAAAACTCAAGTTTTACAATACTGTTACACTGAACAATAGTTCTCAATTTTTGGATCAGATTGGAGCTGGAGCCTCACTTGTAAACAATTACCCAATAACGCAACGTTTAATTCACATATTTTTTTATCACAAAGAAATATATTTTCATTTATATAAAAAAAAAATATTTGTTACAAAAATATCAGTTGAAAATAAGATCAACATTTCTCGACAAATTATAATCAAAATAATTTCGAGAATATTATTAAATATACAGAAAAAAAACGTGATCTTATTTTGAAAACAAAGATGATCTAATATTTGTCAGTCATTAACTCTATAATTTCCAATGCGTAAATGTAAATGAAAACGGGGCTTACCTTATTTTTTTCCAATTAAATACGGACCTTATTGTAAATAGATACACACGCGTAACATAGCACACTTAATAAACGCTTAATTAAATATTCTGATTGAACAATTTAGAGATTTGATTTAAAGAAACTCGATGTTTTTTGACTGTCTTCATTCAAAACATGACCGTAGTATTTATAGCTATACCAGAAGTGTACACATAACAGTACAAATATGTGTGTATTTATACTACATACGACAAAATGTAGATATTTATAGTGAGTTATACGTGCACAAAACGCAGGTTCGCTGCCATCGGTCGGCTCGCCAATGATTTTCACAAAACAGTGAGCTGAATCGCGCTGTCAGCGCTGGAATAAGGCTCATCAACTGCTGACATTGTTAGTTTAGACGATTATGCGTCCGCGCTAAAATATCGATTTAATTGTGGGCTGCGCATTTTACTGTACTACAGGAGACGTTCTCATCAAGCACGCATCGCTCCTCTTCCTTTTTCCGTTTGCGTTAACGCGTTCGATGCCCCGCTCACATAACACCAGCGAAAGATAACGTAAACACTAAAATGAGTTTTGTACAAATTAAAAAAAGTGAAAAAGTTTAACCCTGCAGGGCCATCCCGCTATTTTCGAGTTCAAAATGCTCGATAATATATAAAATATAGCAAGAAGTTTATTTTTTAGCTCTTCGAGCTCAAAAAAAAAACTTTCTTTTTCGTTCACGATATATCTTGAACAAATGAACGGATTTTAATGCGGTTTGCGGCAATCGACTTAGTTTTTTGAGGAGAAGAGCTGATTAGATTTTGGAATTAATCGGTTAATAGTTTATAAAGTATTACAAGACAACAAATCTTGTATTTTTGGGACGAATCATTCTATAACACATAAAACCCTACGGACATCATCGCCAAAATAGTCAGAGTAGCTTCCTAGGACCTCGAAACGTCGAGATCTAACGAAAACTCGATTTTCGAAAATCGGGGGGAAAACAATAACTTCCCAATTTTTTTTAATCATTGATTTTTATACCGGGAAGTTAAAAATTTCAGTTTAAAAAACACTCTTTTATAGCAATGTGGACTAAAAAGTAAAAAATAATTTAAAAATTTTTAGATTTTATTCAACAGCGATAGGAAGTTCCCCTATATCGAATTTGAAGCGTGTTTATTTGAGTTTTTTTTAAACTCTAACTTTAATTATAACCTAAAAACAATCACTCAAATGACTATGCTTATATAAATTATTTATATATTTATAAATATTTATATAAATTATTGTATTTTCAAGGGCTCTTAATAATACATGTGCCAAATTTCAAATTATTCAGACATCTGGAAGTGGGTGACAATTAAATTCAAAGATTCGGTTCGATAGATGCGTACATATACAGATAAAGGCTGTCCTGAAAAGAAATAAAATCATTTTATCATTGTTGACCTGACCCAAAAGTTTTTCGCAGGAAATTTTAATTATGCATTTTTTATGAATATATCTCGCGACAAGCTCTAATTGACTGTACGGCCCGGTTCGTCCGGGTGAAAATTGAATTGATTCTCCAAGTTGAATACACTTTCTTCCCATCAAAGCGTCATAAAGAACGTCAAAAATCTCCAAATAATCCGCAAGAAAACAATTACAGACAGAGATCAATTACTAGTTTGTATAATACATGCATTCGGTATCTTGGAAAAAATATTCAGTTCGGTTATTGAAATATCACATTTGCGTTTATGAAAAATTCAGTGCAGAGAAGAAAATCTTGTTGTATTCTGTGATTAGACAACTGTTGACCGTTCTGACTCGTTATTTCCCAGTGCTGTTAAAACGTTGGCAGTTAACACTGTCTGGCAGCGAACGTGTTAAGATTGCACATGTGAATAGAACGAACCATGACACAAACGTGCCTAAATGAAAACTCACACACCTTGTACACGATTTGATATATTATCTATTTTAAATTCCGCATGAAGGAAATTAGAAAAACGATTAAATGGATAATTTCCTTATATCTGAATGAATAAAGTCTGTCGAAATTTTCTTATTAATATAAGACGCATAGATAGAGCATGATACGATGTTAAAATTACAATTAAACGGATGTCTGTGTGAAGTGAAACTTCTTATGTGGCGACTCGACGAGTTGAGAGTTAAAATGGTAAATCGACTAAATGAAAGCTTTGTTTTGACGTGATAACGTCTTATAAATTGATGAAACACCGGCTGCATGCACGAAAAAGTGTAACGTTCCGAAAAGTGTAGCGTTCCGCCAAGTGTAACGTTCCGCCTGACCCTGTGCGTGCAAGCGAGAGCGCAGTATAAGCGATAGAGAGTCGTTAAAAATATAGTTTGACAGCTACTAAAATTTAGGTTATGTATTATTATAAATATGATATTCGAGCGGAATACGTTATCACGTAAAACTATCGTCCGTAAACGGACTTTACAGACAACCAATTTTTTTGTTTATTGTATATAGTTCGCTAAAACTAACTCAGATTGGCTCGAATCTGACGTAAACTAAAGATTAGACATTTTTTTCGCACTTGTGTATGAAGTTTTTTTAACAAGTTTTTATAGGGCTCCGTACATTCGATCAAAAAACGCAACCCTTTTTTGTCTGTCCGTCTGTCACAGATTATTTTCTCCAAATCTACTGGACGAAAAAAGTTGATTTTTGGCACGTATATACTATATAGTTTTAGATGACCAGGACCTAATCACGGACATATATAGCGTAAATAAATGAATTTTAAATTTGAGGGACTAATTAGAAAAGTAAAAGAAAAATTATTACAAGTCGAATATTTCCTTACAAAATCCGCCTAAGTCGGAAACTCTGTAACTCGAATTTTTTGGCGTCTCCCTTGAAGTTCGACTTACAGAGTTTCTATTGTATATAGGTAAGAGAAGGTGGGCCTATTAATATATGTGATTTCGCTTGCGTGAAAATCGATTTTATTTGAAAAAAAAAACACACGTTACGTGATAGGAATTTTATTGTGACTCGAAAATAGACAGATAGAATTGTGTTACAAATAATGCTGTAAGTTCCATAAAAATTGGTCCGACCGTTTTTTAGACAGAAAATTTCGAAATTGCCGCAAGAAAACGTGTTTTATTTTGTGCTCTGTTATTATAGATAAAAAAAAAATTGGTTGTCTGTAAAGTCGGTTTACGGACGATAGTTTTACGTGATAACGTATTCCGCTCGAATATCATATTTAATAATACATAACCTAAATTTTAGTAGCTGTCAAACTATATTTTTACCGACTCTCTATCGCTTATACTGCGCTCTTGCTTGCACGCACAGGGTCCGGCGGAACGTTACAGCGTTACACTTTTTCGTGCGTGCAGCTGGTGTTTCATCAATTTATAAGACGTTATCACGTCAAAAAAATGAAATGGCGACCAGGCGCGGTTTTAGCCCTCAAAAAAGGTTGTGGTCACGGCCACCCGAAAATGGTGCGAGTCGTACTACGGACTCGGGCAATTCGCGCATTCCTACAAAGGAGTTTTCAAAATTAATGACGCCCCGGCCAAGACCTTGTACAGTAGTGTATATGGTCAACGCGGGCAAGCTGCGGGGCGAACACTAGTAAATTACTTATTATTAAATCTCTAATGTCTGTTTGCTCACGAAATTTACAAAAATAAATAATGGTTGCGTTCCGAATTACGCACCGTTTTTATTTTTTAATTTTTTTAGGGCATATCAGGCTACCGACGTCAATTAGGGTTATAGGCATGCCCACCGTGTCTTTATGGCCGGATCCGCGCCTAATGGCGGCGTATTGTGGATCACATCGGTCTGAGAAATCTCATAAATTTATTAGCCTCTGTATAGGCAACTCAGTAATTCTTAATAGTAGTGCTAATTGTCTACACTGAAGTGTTCGTTTGATATTGAGAGGTGATTTGAATGCGCGATAAAGACAGCAGCCTAGCTAAGCAAAAACGTAGCCTATATAATACCTCTATTGGCGACATATTTTTACAAGTTTGCAATCAAAATTTAGATTAGAATTAAGCTGGATCTTTTAAATTTTGCACACGTGTATAAGTTCGTTGACGATGCATAAATCCAATATGGCGGACGCCCCAAGATGGCGGATTACCATTTTTTTTACAACACTCTTTACGTGTGTGTATCAAATGAAAGAGTTTGACTGTGGAATGTGATGAGCTGTGTCATATCGTTGTAAACCCAATATGGCGGACGCCACATATCCGATCGATTTGAGAACAAAATGAAATATTAGTATAAAAAAATACTTTTTATTAATAATTTAGGTTCATAAATTACTATAAAAGCCTGTGTTGTGACTAATAAACGATCATGGAGTTCACAGACCACGCTTTTATAAATATGATCCTATATTATTATTCAAAATTATTTTTTCCTTTTTAATGCATTTCAATAAAAGCTTGTCGTTAAAAAAACTGTTTTTACTAGTATTTTTTGAGTATAACTTTTTTAGCCGCGCGTGAGAGAAATTTATTTTTCTTCATACCCCGGTCGAAAGTACATAGGTACTTTCGGCATCAATTTTAAGGCAGAACGTCTAACATTTACGCATTGGTGGGATTACACGCACTGATTTCGGAAGTACCTACCAGCTATAAAGAAAATAGTTATCATGTACACCGCTCCATGAGACAATTTTTATTTAAAATTTAATGTAATTTTTGAGGCTGTATTTACGTGGGCTTGGACGAGTCGTAGTGTTCACAACCAGTGAAGTAGTCCTGTGAACCAGCGCGGTAGGGTGGCTTTCTTGGATGTCACCAGTTTTGGTGCGAAATTATAATAATTCCGAATTATTTACAAAATAGTCGCGAGACGCACGGAGGAAGACTCGTCGGTCGCATACGACCATATACTTTTATTCTATACTGAGCATAGGAATAAAATCACAATCGAACCATTAGGGTGCAAACATATACTTCTGTCATTTTTTACGCCGTAAGCACTGGCGTATCCAGGAGGGCAAAACAAGCACGGGGGACCCGGCTTAAGAAATTTCTAATTTGTCCCCTCCTAAGCCAAAAGCTGAGTACGCCCATGCTAACGTCATAGAAAAAGACAAAGTTTTTGAAACAGAGATACTTTATTCAGATTGAATGTAAGTACATCAACCAATCCTATCATCGGAGAAATCAGGGAATTACATCGAAGAATGAGACGCAGATATATTTTCGACACGCTTTGTTGCGTTCACTCACCACACATTGAGTAGATAGGCAAAGATTCATATAGTTAATTAATAGATATATGCATGCGACCCACGGGCCGCGTTTTACCGACCACTGCGTTAGACAGTACCTGCCAATTCTTGCCCCATGCGTATAAATGAAAATCTGATTTAGTTATAAAACATCTAGGTTGAATTTTTATTAATTAAATAGGCACTAAAAAAATGTATTCCAATGAAAATTTTTATTTAAACAATTTACTTAAAATGACATTTTATACAGTAGTATCAAATATAAGTTATTATCACAAAAAATAATTTTACGTGATCAAAAATTGCAAAAATAATTTGAAAAAATAAAATTTAAATTATAATTATTAATTCAAAGCATTTTACTATTTTACTCCATTTTTTATGGATAATAGTATTTATTGTGCAATTGAAGCACAGACATAAAATTAAAAAAAAATCACAATTATTTATCACTGTAGAACGTTAAATATGTATGTCTCAGAATGATTTATTCTGGGTTCAAAACAATATCAATATATTGTGCAGTATTCGTTCATCAGACTATTCTAGAACAATCTAGTTCCGAGCGAGCGACACCCTCTGTTGTTAACGCAAAAAATGTTGTAACATTCAAGATGTAATAAAACAATCAAAAACTAAGAATAAAATATTTTTAACAATTTGGTAATGCTGGGCCACTCCAGTTATAACATTTTTGATGGGACGCCTTGATGCAAATTACATCTTGATTAGGGTATAAAAAAATATCATTAACGTGCTTAATTCTTATTGACGATTCAAAAGTTTCCGAACTCTATTTTTAAAGATTATTTCAGAAAAGATCTCCGTTTGTTGGTTGTTTTGTACGCGACCTTGAAAAACGAACTGTACCACGTGATAATATCACGTGACGTTGGCGTTGGCAAAAAATAAAGTCAGTCTGCCAGGAATCTCTCGAAACATGGCCGTTGCTTTGCTGGCAACTTATTTTGTGAAAAATCCTCAGAATGTTGCATATAACTTTTTCAACGGAAGTTCTCTGATTCAGAGCAATCGACAGTGTGCTGTGATCTGGTGGAATGTTTTCGCGATACGGGTAGTGTTCAGAGTTAGGAGACATTTGAATCATCTGTATAACATACTATTATTCTACAAGTTTTATATGTGGTTATACGTAACATTACAGAAACAAGAAAACGGTTATACACTTTTTTCAAAATTTACAATAATGACTGGTAAGTTATTTGTTTCACTTATGTAAAAGTGACGTAAAACTTTTACTTACAAGTGTAGAGTATCATGATTCACGAAGCGCCGACCTAAAGAGCCGCAGCACATAAAATTAGTATTTTAATAATCTCGTATTAATTTCAATCGATAGGCCTTTGAAGAACGAATACTGTTCAGTGTTCTGATATTCAAACATCTGTGATGAAAAGACAAATTGCAAAACAGTCAGTGATTTTCAAATTGTTTATTTTATCTAAATAATTTGTTTGCTTCTTTTCCACTTTTCTATAACTTTCATCTTAAAGTAAGTATTTGAATAAATCCACAAAGGCTATATTTTTATTTTTTTCTTCTTGAGAATAGTCTTGCATCATAAGTTTTATAACATTTATATAAAGTTATTTACAAATACCTACTACTTACAATAAAACAATTGAGTACATATTCTGGAAAATAACTTTAATTGGCTTGACTGGTTGCAGGATAAAAACGTTTTAATTCAATTGTTTTTTTAAACAAATTTCTAATATTATACTTTAATTCTATTATTCTTTTTATAAATATACAGCGAGGAAGAATTAAACTATAAAATATACGAAACATTTGTGTGTTTTTGTTTTCTTTTTTTTTTGTAAACTAGTCGCTTGAATTGTAATACAAAATACTCAAATGTGACACAACAGACAATTCAAGTTCACAAAGATTGGTGATTGATATAGATTGAGGAGAAATTCAGACAATGTCTTTTAAACACCACAAGATTAAACAGAATTTTATGTTTTACAAGAAATTTTGATTTCAATTAAACACGTCCTAAAAAAAATCATCGATTAAAAGACGTGTAAAGCGAAAATGCGTGCTGGCAGGTCCAGGGCCCGATCCAGCTATTTCGCCGCTCCGGGCAAAATAATATTTGCCGCCTTTTACCCATGCGTTGTTCTATAGATGGTGTAATTTTTTTTTGTTTATCCATCCTTCAAATTTTCGCCGCCTAAGCCGCGCCGCCCTCAATTTTGCCGCCCTGGGCAATTGCCCGGTTTGCCCCCCCCCCCTTAGATCGGGCCCTGGGCAGGTTACAAGAATTTTTTCCCTTCGTATCAACGCTCACAGTGATCGTAAAATGTAGATGTTGGATTATAAGAGGTAGGTAGTACCTAATTACCGAAGGTTCTGATTAACTTTCAAAATGAAAAAAACTAACGTCTTAGCTCCTGCTCTAATAAAAATCGTATGTTCAGGTCATTCCCAAGTAGGCGGTACAAGCATTGTATGTATTTCTTTCTTTTTAAAGTGAATATTAGAGGCCTGCCAATGTAAGTAACTGATTACTTTGTAGGATTTTGCCAGTGCGCTTGCGCATTATAATTTAAATCACATTTCAAGCGATAAGTTGCAGTGTTAAGAGGGCTCGCCTGACAACCACAAAGAAAATAGATGTTTTTTTTCAGCTTCAAATTAACTTGTTTTGTGGTCAATCTTTTTTGTATGTATAACGAGGTGAACCCTCTGTTTTTGGGTATATAATGTGTATTGTTTTAATTAATAATTACATATATTGTATATTATATACCTACCATTTGGATGTTGCTATGTCTGTAGTCGTGTTATATTATTTATTAACATAGTTCTAAGTATTTATTACTTATTAGAAATACCTACACTTTAATATTGTGTATCTATGCTTAATATCATATACATAAAAGTTTTTATTCGGGTGTGTAATTAAAAATAATCCAGCAAAAAAAACGAAATTAGGCGGACGTCGAATGCTTACTAGTGATGCATTTAAAATAAAGGGGCCTAGCGTGTAAAAACCTCTGAATGATTATTTCACTTGCTTGTAGGTACTTACAAAATAAGGGTTGATTTACAATTTATTTTTCAGTAGGCTGTGGAGTTAAAATTTTAATATTATTGATAATTATCTTGTATGTATATAAAATACGCATAAATACATTACAATATGTAACTAAATTCAGTTAAATTGCAACGTTTTAACGTAAGATGTTTGTAGATTATACAGTTATAGAAAAATCTGAAAACCGACTAGAATCAAATAATTTAAACTTGCATTGCAAGATAACTCAATCGGTAATAGACGATGCCTGACGATAATTGTCATGTAAAAAATATCAACCGTGGTATATTAACTTTTCATCCGGTTTAACTGTCCAATTCAGGATTTCTAGATATTCGTAGAATGAGTTTCCATGAACTTTTTTAAAGTATAAGTTCTAATTGAACCGTTGATTGTTATGAGGTTATTTTACGTTAATTCACAGGTTAGAAATAATACTAGATCAGTTTTTATGTATTCTTACATAGATTTTCATCACTAAATATTTTTGTGCATTAAAAAAACAGATTTACAAAATTATAAATTAAGATTTTACTGACAAGAAGCGAAGTAAGATTTAAAATCCATTAATATCTCCAATAGCAATCGCAAATTGTTTAATATTCTTATATGGAAATTGATTCATAGAACTATAGAATACTCGAGAAATCACCTGCAAAATCCCGTGAAATATGTTTGATTCTGGATTCCATGATTTCTGGTGGTTGATTTTAACTGGATTCCTAGATGTTTTCAATCCCTATATATTATTAAACGAGCTAATCTTGTATCTACCTATGTCCTTAAATATTTTCTCGAAAACGGCCCTAACGATTTGGATGAAATTTACTGAAAAGGGATTTTAGGGGGCAAAAAATCGTTTTAGCTAGGTCTCATCTCTCGAAAAAATCGTTTTCTTACAAATTTTATCATTATAAAAATCAATTTTTTGACGTATAAAAATACTTAAATATTGTAAGTAGGTTTTGGAATTTTATACAAACAATGAAACAATTGTTTTCAAAATATTATGACAGTTAATCTTTAATCACTATCCAAGTGAGACTTAAAATAAATACGTATTTGAATATCAGTATTTTATTTAACTTTCCGAGCAAAGCTCGGTCACCCAGGAACTAGTACATTATTATCGCTAATTTTATTTGTATAAGTCGGTTTTCAGTTCTTCTTTAACTATGTATTTAGAGAGATAGATGTAGGTACATTATAGGAACCGAAAGATTTTGCACAGTTATGTTGCTAGTAATGTAGAGTATAATATCTGTACAACATTTAAATATTCATGTATCTGACTATACTTGATGGGTTGTGTTCAGAATAACATCAAGTAGGTACAATTAAAAAGCACGACAGTGTCTTCCACGCTTGTGCTGATCGTATTAAGATGATTTGGCTGCAGATTCTCGACAAATATTTACTTGCACTCAACCTACGCAAAAAAACAATTGATTTCGTTCAGTTTTCAATCAGTTGCAATAGATTATTGAAATAATTAAAGATGCTCTTTTAATTACGTCATAAATCAGTGTTGGGATCTTTTCCAAAAATATAGAAATAGTACCTTCATCCTAGTTTTGTGCAACACGCTACCTTCTAAACGAAAGTATAATGGCCCGACATTTTCTAGATAGTGTTCAAATGTCTTTAGTAAGGAAATTTTACTACCGCAAATACTTGACCAAAAAAAAAGTGCGATTGATCATAAAAAAACTATTAACTGATTATTATCATCCTTGCCTTTACTGTCCATTAGAACTAAGTGAAAGTTAGCCATAGTGACAATGATATGCATTTTGTGCGCTGCGATCTAGAAATTTCCACTGTTAATATTATCTCGGTAGGAAAAGTTCTTAACATTTCTATCTGTGTATAAAACATTTGTATATTTTTTTCACAAATATGATATGATATTCAAGGTCGAAGAATTTCACGACAATTTTGATAACATTCTGTGTCTGCCTTGATATTGAAAACATGTCCATGAGAATGTTTCTTTTACGTTTTTCAAAACTCTTTCAGAACATTTCAAGTCGACGAGCAATGTTTGTTGATAATACCTGAAATCACAAGAATTGCGCTGTTTATATAGATTGTTCCATGTCTCGTCTATCACAAATTCCCATGTTCTAATCTGAAAACTGGTGGATAGTATCAATTAGATTTTTGATTTATTATTATAAAACCAATAATAAGTTTGAAAATACGAATTCGTAGTATGCCCAGATAACCTTCAAATAAATAAATACAGTATTGACCTAATTTTACTGGTCGTGATATCATTAAAAATCTATTAAAAGTAAATTAGAGACAAAATCTAATCAGTGTGCAATGTACATCCCCATCTTTGTTTCGATTGAAATTGATCAACAGAACTTATCATCTAGAAATATTATGTAGTAATTACAGTACATTTACAATAAGGAAAATTGTCAATTATTGATCTAACTTACTGTCGTAGCTAACGACTCATTGAAAAACTAAAGCATTTGTTATATTGAAACCCGCTGTTCTGTAGTATTTGAAGGTAATTGAAGTTTATTGGTTATACTACAGGCAGAAACATAATTCTGTTTTGTATGAACAATAATTTGTCTTACTTTTATGTTCTTGTATACTCTTTTCCATGGGTGAAGAGAGGTAGAAAGATTGCTCGCAAGGAGCTTGCCATTCATCCCAGTAGCGGTCCTAACACTTGGATCATTCGTGTACCCGCATTATATTGGAAAACTATGGCACTGTCGACAAAAATAGAGGGCCGTCGGTGCTTTTCTCTTTTTTTTTGAAATTTGGATTTTAACTTTTAGTTCATGAAAAGTTTAACGGTTAATGATTTTCACTGTGTTCATTCACAATAAAGTTGCTTGCCATAGTTACACAATAAAAATAAACTTAGGTTAAGAATACCATTCCTATTACTCAAATAAGTTGCAATACCGAATTAAATGTAGCAAACTAACTGAAAACCTAATTCAGTATTGCAATTTAATTTCATCTAAACACCAACATTTGAAACCCCAACTATGCTGATTAGGCTAGACTTGGTATAGCAATGTACATCTTCATCATAAGAATTTTCAGTGGTTCAATTGAATCTGTTTTTTTTTTTTTTTTTTTTGGAAAAATAAAATTGTTTAGCAATATGAATCAACGTATAAAACAAAATAAAAAAAATCTTAAAGTAGGTAGAGCAAATATGAAATATTCATCGAGATTCTGATTTTGAGAATGCAATTTTTAATAGTATTATTGATCTAAACTATCTATATTATATTAGCAGGTTACACCCTCTCTGCAACGTCGTAGTACTTATTCTCGCAATTTATGCCAGTCGGCTATTTGTCGCCGTGGTGAATTGCAAACTTCATTCCAGTGATGTAATGCCGACCCTGTACTCTTTGATCCGCCCAATTCTAATCGCCCGATCACCTGAAAAACATTTTTTTTTTTGTAAACGCATCGATTTTTTATAAAAGTTTGTTCATTCGAATAAAAATATATGTCACTGCCGGAATTCGAACTCGAAACTTAAGTTTAGCGTTCACGGAAAGTTCTTGATTAATGATTGGTTAAGTAATTTGACTTGTTTTAAATTGTCTGAATTAGAGACAAGCCCTACCTCATTTTTCGTAACTCGATCCCAATCCAACAGCAAAAATTCGAGACTGACATTGTCGAGTCCATCGCCTCCTACAGGTATTTCAAAGACGAAACTTTCGTTGAATACTGGATTCAGAGTCCTCTTCTTGACGTGGGTCTTCTTCTTGGCGATACGCTGACCATTGTATAGCAGGTACATCTTCACATACGGGTCCGCTAATCCGGTAACGTCCATTTTGGGCAAGTTGCGTGCCTTCAGCACGACAACGGTTAATCTGTTGGCAGCTGGTTGCCAGCACAATGACACGAGAAGCTCACCTCGTCCTTGAGATCGAATCTGGAAAATGCAAACGGACAAATATTTAATTACTAGCTGTATAGTACGCGCCACGAATCTAAAAGGGCTCGGAAGCTAGATGCGAATGCAGGCTTGCGCTTGTTGAAAAACTATAAACTCGCAACTCAACAAAACTAACATAGCAATATCAACTTGACAAAGGCGTACTCGACTGTACTTTAAAGCAGGAAAGCGACAAGTGACAAAGGCAACGAGCGATCACGGCCAATCACCGACGAGCGCACGTTCCGTGCAGGTAGCTGGGAGATGGTGGGAGTATCAAAGGCTCTAAAATGTGCCTTTACGACGCTGTTTGTGACTAACTTCCGAACCTTTTAGTTCCGTGGCGCGTACTATGCCTATCTGTCGACGATGACGGGGCTTAAGCATTAAAAAATAGCAAAACAGAGTATAATTGGCAACTGTCAGTTTTTCAAAAGCGGTTATATGAAAACCGTTGAAAGTTCTTGAATAAAAAACGCGTTTTGTTTTGAATATATCTAGTGAAGTGTGAGCTGAGGGCGCTTTAATTAAAAGGCAGTGTAGGGGCACGTGCCCAAAGCAAGGAAATTTATTCCAATTGGGCTTTTGAATGAAATTTTTTTTGTCATAAATGGAAAGATCGTATATAAGTTTTATAACAAAACTATTTTTCTTTTTTTTATTTTCGTTATAATTCAAAAGTTATATCAAATTAAAAATAAATTTTTCTACCCAGTTCCGAGAACGCGCCGACATTTCCCGAACATAATGTTTTAGTCAATACACATGTAGAAGCCATTGATAGTATACTGCGTTTATACATTTTACCATTATGACGTCACAACTGTCAAAAACAATTTTAGTGCGTTTGCAGTCACGTGATTTTTTTAAATATTTTATCAATTTTAAATTGCTTATAATTAATTTAAAAAAGGTTTTTTGAAAGTTATTCGCATCGATTATCAATATTATTTGTAATAAAGTTTTAAAATACAATAAAAAAATCGATAATTATTTTTTTTCAAAAGCCTATAAATTATTACTTGAAAATAAAATTGTCATTTCGATAACAGTGCTTCAAGTATAATTTACTTTTCATTATCTTGTTTATTGTAAAAGTTCAGTAGCATTGTTACGTGAATATACAAATAAAGGGTCGTGCTTTGTTTAGCCAGGTGTTCTCTACTGGAAGTGGAACTAAAGTGATTTCAAAAAATATATATATACATTATTTTCGTCTTTAAAACAAATTAGTGTGAATTTATTCAAGTTGCCCCTGGACGCCAGAAACGTTTAATGGAAGGCTTTTAAAAATATGAATTGTATAGTACGCGCCACGTATCTAAAAAGTTCGGAAGTTAGTCACAAACAACGTCGCAAAGGCACATTTTAGAGCCGTTGATACTCCCACCACCTCCCAGCTACCTGCACGTGCGCTCGTCGATGATTGGCCGTGATCGCTCGTTGCCTTTGTCACTTGTCGCTTTCCTGCTTTAAAGTACAGTCGAGTACGCTATTGTCAAGTTGTTATTGCTATTTTAGTTTTGTTGAGTTGCGAGTTTGTAGTTTTTCAACAGACAGTACAAGCGCAAGCCTGCATTCGCACCTAACTTCCGAGCCTTTTAGAATCGTGGCGCGGACTATATTCGAAGCAGTAGGGTAATTTAGTCATTACTCATTCTATACATTTTTTGTCGATACACATATTTAAAAATAAAAAAGACTAATTGTTATTAAAAATAAACATTAACCAGAAAATGGTTCACAAATCATAAATCATTCGAACTATCATTATATTATGTATTTAAAAATGAGCCGTGTAAAACATGTTAACGGTTAAACGGACTTTGTTAAGAATGGTATTTTAAAGAGGATGTCATTTTAAATATGTAGATTGTAGGAACCTACTCTATTTTGTTTTATATAAAACGTTACAATGCTGTTAAAATGGACGATAGACGTATGGCATCCATTTAATGTCCTTTTGACAAATGAGAACTGAATTTATTTCAGTGGAAAAGTACAATTACTTTTATGATCGGCGTCAAAAAAAACTAATTTAACGTTTATTTACTATACTATAATACTTTATGAGTTTGTCCAAACAATATATACGTATATAAGTAGTGTAATAAAAAAAACGCATAATGTACCTTCATTAAAATATTATAAAATGATTTAGGTATATTTAGATGTGACATTTAAATGGGGAGTTACTTCTGGAGTTAATTTTTAATTATCTGAAATACCATCTAATATTATAAAAATATAATGAAAAGAACAGCTGAAAACGTGTTTGGGAAGAGTTTTGAAAAACACTTTTTGCCCGACTACGGCGAGCCAAAAGGAAAGGTTATGAGTTTAGCAGTCTATGTATGTTTGTATTTACGGATGTTCTACCGTAGTGCCTAAACTATTCATCCGATTTTGATAAATAACGTGTCAATCGATTTGCTATTATGGCCCGGGTAACATAGGCTACATTTATTTTTGAATATTGGTCCCAGAGGGAATTGAAAACAAATAAAGAATAAGTTCAAAAAAATAGTTTAAATAAAAAATACGTTTAAAAACTAAAACCCAACTATTGAAAAGTATGAAACAAGAAAATATTCTCATCTGAGGATAGCGCTGGTCGTACGCCATCTCATATATGTGATGTCCTTCTATAGATGTTTAGCGTGATGCACTTTTGCCTAGAGCTTGATTGCTTACTACTGTTAAAATGTAGTCTTTTGGTAGGGTAGGTGGCATATGACCACGTAGCATTGCCAGGCGTCCGGATAAAGCCGGACATAGTTAGGCTTTTTGATTGTGTGTCCGGCCAAAATAAACGGTGTCCGGCTTGTCCGGCTTTTGTTAGGCTTTTTACATTTCGCAAACGAGCGAGCGTCGAGCGTGGCCGAGCGCAGGCGAATATCAATAATGATTTTTATTAACTTAAAGAAAAGAAGTTTTGTTTTGTTTAGATTGTTTTTTATTTTGTTTTGGGAAGTAATAGCAGGTACATAAGACTTATTTGTGCAATTGCCTTTCATTAGAATTTAAAAAATTGATAAATGTTTATCTAGAATTTAATTTTGACTGACGATTTGGGCTGATTAGTAATAAAGTACTTGAACTGATTTGGCATTCGATGTTATTTATATATTTCATGAGAATTTAACAAGATTCATGGTAATAGTAAAAAAAGCTTGATTTTACATACATTTTTTGTCGTAGGTACCTATTAATACTGAGACAAAATCCTCAATAATGTAGGCTGTTCGGCCTTTTTACCCAAATTTCCGGCCAAACTGGCTGGTCTGTCCGGCTATTTGGTTTGGCGACCTGGCAACCCAATGACCACGGCTATCCTCAGATGAGAATATTTTCTTGTCTCATACTTTTCAGTAGTCGGGTTTTAGTTTTTGAACTTATTTTTTATTTATCAACTTACTTTAAGACTTCTTGGTTGTATATCTCTGCTAAGCGCAATCTGTTGGTTCTCAGCTTGACTTAAATCAACGCCGGCCAGAGCACAGAAAACTTCACCGATGATATCGTCACGCGAGTATCTATCAAAGCTGAGCACAACGAAATGAAGTGTGATATTTGGCAGCTGATTGAAGCTGAGGCCGTAGAAGGTGAAGTCTTCGTCGTAAACAGGGTTTCGCGTCTTCCGCAGCACGCGTGTTTTGACTTTGTGTTGCTTATCAGGCAGCAGCTGAAGCTTCACGTACGGGTCGCTAGAACCCAAGTTTGGATCCTTAGCTGGCAGATCGCGACATCTTACTACTGACACGATCAGTGCGTTTTTATCTTGCTTATATCTGCGAAAAATATTTCATAACTATAGTATTCGATTGTGGAATAGACAGACAATCAGACATACAAACAAAAAACGAGTTAAAACAAATTTAACTTCATTTTAAAAGTCTGGAAATCATCCCAACTCTAATCGTTGTTATTCATGCCACTCCATTGCGAATATTTCGCTAATATAGAAATTTGTAAACCTTGATAAAGATCTGGGGGTACCTGTATAAACGGAAAGTCACGCAAATAAAAACCATGTCAAGAATATTTCTCAAAACAACCTTCTGAAATGAATTAGTTTCGGAAATCGCGAAATGTTTCACTATAATTTTTGAAGTTATGCTTCTTAACGCAGGCCGCGGAACGGGCGGTGACAAGAAAAAAACCATAGAAACAAAGCGCATATACTCAATGCATCGTACCGGTATAATATTCTACTTGTGAATGGGTGGGTGCGTCTGAAATTGGAACTGCATTTTGTATACCTGTTTTACTGGAAATCGAGGTTAGTAGAGCAGGGGTTGCCTCGTTCCGTTGAGGTATAAAAATTTCAAAATGACTCAAGGACTTTTTTTTGCAAAATTGTTTAAAATTTAGATATAATGAGTCGAATAAATATGCTGAATTTAATAATTATTGACAAATTTTTATTAATGTTTTACTTTTTACTAGTGATGTGCCGCATCGTTAAAAATGTATATCCGCGGATACGGATCTGAATACGGATTTTTGGTTTCAAGATTCGCGGATACGGATACGGATCTTAACTTTCTTAGAGTACGCGGCGGTAAATATTGCACATCGACCTATGGAAAGAGACTATCTGTTATGGGAAAAAGTCATTGACCTCTTTAAGAGTTAACTCTCATAACAGATTGTCTCTTTCCAAAGATCGATGTGCAATATCTCATTATAAAGATAGTTCATTTAGTACCTTTGAGTTATGTACTATTAGTATGGGACTCACTACGATAAATGTTTGCAATATAAAGGTGGCAAATACGATTTAAAAAAATAAAAAATAATCTGAATGGAATTTAACAGGTTTTCATTATTACCTAATCACCTATATATATAAAATTTCATCTATCAATTGAAAATTAATAAGGTAAAAGATCCGCCAAAAACTAACGGATACGGATACGGATCTTTCTTCTCCCTCGGATATCCGCGGATACGGGTACGGATATCCGGCACATCACTACTTTTTACTCTTATACAGGTAACGTCCACGTGTAGTATTAGTCAAAATATGAAAAATTCTCTAGAGGGGCGGCGCTTTAGGTCTTTGCACGCGGGCGGCCGAAACCCTAGGATCGGCCCTGATTCTCATCAAAACTGATGTTATCGTGAGCGAATCTGCAGGCAAAGACTAGTTATAAAACTGTACTTTTTTTAGTTTTGAATATGTGTATGCATTACAAGCTACATATCACACATAATTTTTATTAGCATTCATCGTTGGATATTGATCATGTTTCCGATAAGACTTTTGTGTTGAACTTCTTTTGTATGGCATCGCCTCGAGTATTATCAAGAGCTATACTTGAATTTTGTTGAAACTTAAAAGTAGATCGTGTTAAGATACAATACAATGCATCTACATAAGGATTGCTCAGCAAATCTATCGCGACTTGCGGCTCATATGTCAGTAAATTGCAACACGAATTTTTAATAAAGGTGGCTTTAATAATATTAATTAAAAAAAGCGAATTTAATTAGCACACGATAATCCTGGTGTGTAATTTTCAATAAACATTTCCAACACAAAAATATATTTTATGTTGAAAAATAGATCCAAAACAATTAGCACTCTTATGCTGGATTGCAGAAAGCGCTGTTAAAAATTTGATTCGACAATGACCTTAGATTGTGATTATATTCTTACAGTTGTCATACATGAAGGAGCAGTCTAATGTTGTAGAATGTGGACCATTAGGTTGTATACTAAACAAAAACTATTGTGGATCTTTATAGAAAAAGATCGCCTTTCAAGCTAAATTTTGATCAAAACGCGTGGAAAAAAGTTGTTTCGAAGTTGTAATGGTACAAAAAATACATGCATACACAGTTTATCATTTTATATCATTTTTTTATCATTTTTTTTTATTTATTCAATTACCAACAGACCGAAGTCCAATAACAGGTAAAATAAAAATAGTACAGACAACAGAAAAATAATACAAAAGAATAAAAATAAGTAAAACAATAGATTAGAATCTTAAAGACATACATTAATTTTTGATTTTATCTGACGATAAGTAACGCTTAAAAAGTCAATATTGTATTTTTTAACGTATAAATTACATAAATTGCACATGCGTTGAACGAGCGAATTATACATATACCTACACTGTTTGAACCGTGGGTAAATCAAAAACGTTAGTTAATCGTAATCCAGGGCGTGGAACCGAAACTCTCAACAAACCATGAAACTGACTATCATCAATTTGGTTATTTACTACTTTGTGCATATAAAGTACAGATGCATCATCTCTTCGTTTATGTTAAAAGAAATTTTGTTTAATTCAATCAATTTATTTTTCGAGTAGGATCGAATTCTACAATGCTCAGAGTTTTTGACAATGCTTTCTGCAACCAAACACCAATGAATAGAGTAGCAATTGACTTCGCCTTGGCAAAAAGATGTCGGAATACAGTTACATTTTTGTCTCTTGGTTATTGTCAGGTATTTAGTGTTTAAACTTTAAACAGCTAGCTTTTAATGTTTGTGTCAACTCCTGGCCTCTTTAACTAAGTGTATATTTCTGGCAGCTTGAATGACGAAATAGGATCAAAATTAACTATTTCGTGGCGAGTAGTACAGAAACCCCACTTACCTACAAATGAGACAATTTAATACATCTACAAGGGATACACTTGTGAAACGAACATTAAAGTACTCCCTGGTGGTAGAAATTCCTCAAAGAAAGAACTGAGAGGATCGTCGTTCATAACTTGCATATGTTCTTAGAGAGACTGTCTCTGAGTGCATTCGACTTACCTAAGCTTAAAGACCAGCTGTCCAAGTTTGTTGGACGCTTCCGAATCTCGCGTCAAATTCTTTTCGTTGATTTCCAGTTCTTCCTTGCTGGGTGTATGCGGACGCTCATTTTCCGTGTGAAAGCCGTCTTGCGGCGTCATGTCACGCTCTTGCGGACACTCAGCCTGCATCGGCGTTACGCTTCCGGTCGGACTGGGTGTACCTGCATTTGACATCTGGAATAATATTTAGTTTATGCGTTAAACATTATTGATTTGTTACAGTTACAACTGTTTTTTGAAGTGAATTTTTTTTAGTCACGATGAGAGTAATTTCTTCTAACAAAGCTAGCATCAGGAGTGGAGGAAATGAGCTGCTAGCGAGTAAACGGTCGGGATTGGCTGGTGGGTAGTACCTACGTTAAAAAGGAAACTCTATCGATACGTAGACAGGCCCGGAGTTAGAGACCCAGGGCCCCTAGGCACTTGACATTTGGGCCCCCACCATCTCGAAGCTATTTTGGAAATTTAGCAAATTTTGGCTGTAAGTTATATATTATGAGCGCCCTATTTTCGCAAAATGTAGTAAAAATATTTATTATAATATTATTTTCGATAAAGCTTTTTGATAAGGCAAGCCAGGTTTTTGAGCTTATGTAAAGATTCTGCCATCGGGGCCTCTAGGCTGGCTGAGCCCCTAGGCCGGGGCCTTGTAGGCCTAGGCAGAAATACGGCCCTATACGTGGCAAAAAAAAAATCGAAAATTTTTCCGTCGGTAGTTTTCTCAAATCTTTCAGCCACGGTTTCTTAAAGATGATTTCATAAATAAAACAATTGTATTTTTAATTTAATTACGGTTTATGAAAAAAATTGAAAAAAAATATTACCACCTAAGGCTTTTTTGGAATACGGTTGTTAGTAAACTAACCACAAATTGTCAATAGATGGCGTGAAATTATGTTTTAAAAAATCTAGAATAGGTGGTTTGATACTTGACCACCAAACCTGAAAGAGTTACGATTACTCGAAAATCGTTGACGCCAAAAAATTTCGAAGCTATACAATTTCCTTTTGAATATCACCAAAAAATTTGGAATTTAAGATTTTCGTGTCGCGCATATGCGGGACGTTGAGATTTCTTATCGTTGACATATAAAAAATAATGTCAAGGCGTGGCTTCGTCTGTACAAAAGAAGCACACAAGTGGAATATTAACAAATTACAGAATAGGGGACAGGTAGCCGTGAACTCGACACTGACAAATTCAAGCGGCGTTGTTTTTCTTAACACGTAACATTAATTTTTAACTTCCCGCCATTGAACATTTTCAAAAAAAAGGAAGTTATTGGTTTTATCTAAATCGCGTGTGAATTCGCGGGTAACGACTAAAATAGCACAAGTACGGTAACTCCGATCATCATGAAATTTGGACACAACATTCATCTCGGTAAACGAAGATGAACGTGCGTACTCATGTACCTCCTCCCCCATTTGTTCTTTTGCACCCGGTTGAAACCGGACGGGACCCCTATAGTGAATGATAAAACTGCAATCGACTATAATATTTGACATTGATTTTTACCGAGTTGTATTTAGGAGTTAATGGAAATTAACTATTATATTTTCGCAGATTGTAAAACCTAACATTTTTCTCTTAAGGACGTAGTCGTATGTTCAGGCTCGTTTTCAACCGTTATTTCAGAATTTTTTTTAATATCAAAATAATGTACGATGTTTTCAATTTTGTTACATGTTTTTACTGTATTCGTAAACTAAGAAAAACAATTTTTTTTTGCTTAATTATACGCCATTTTATAATTGTTTTTTTAACCTAAAGTAGACAACTTTAAATGGAGGTAGGTGGGTAGCGCGGGTGATAACGTCACTTGGAGTCAACTGAATTATAAAAATTAAATTGGTTATTGTTTCGTAGGCTTGTGGCTCTATCCCGTACTAGAAATAAACATTTTTATTGATAAATAACAAAATGGCGGGTTTTAGAAAAAAAAACAACGAGAAAATCGTGATTTTTTCGTTGAAAATCGGTTAAAAAAAAAGAAATAATTTTTATAATTAAGTAATTCTAGTACCGGACGGAGCTATTGTTGTGTAGAATACCCTGTGCAAAATTGAAAGTACTCGGTTGTATACAATTGTTTCAATCACCCGCGCCGCTTAGAAAAACGTAGTTTTGAGAAAAACGCGTTTAAAGTTTTAATTTCAGATTTCTTACAAAAAAATAAAAATGAATATTTACACTAATCAGCTATGCTTGGTGTATATTAAACCTTCCGTTTCTTCAAAGGCATCGTTTTCTGCTAATTTGTTTGCTCTACTCTGCGAGAGTATAAGGGTATAACAATTGAGAGGTAAGAGCAGGTAAGAGTCTTACCGTAAGACCGTTGCTACTCTCGACTATATGCTATAGCTTTGTAAATATTTAATATTTCGGTATAACATTTTTACAGTATTTTCTCAATATATTATACTTACTAAAAATGTAAAAAAAATAAATTCGTTTCTTCAAAACCCGAACACCAGACTACGTCCTTAAATTTCAAACTGATAACTATTTTGTATATTTACACAAACCCCAGGTGGTGATCTTGCGCTGCCTGTTGGACTCGGCGATTTCTTTAGATAGTGTTGCGGAGCACCAGCTCCGGCCGGGCTTTTGACGGCGGTCGGTCGACGGTGAGTGTGGAAAGCAAACGGCTGATGATCGCCGCCGCCTGCTCTTTTACCGCCGCCACCGGCTAACCGTCGCCGATAACAGAAGCATGTCACGGCCGCCACGCAAAGCGCCAAGAATGCTGCTCCCAGACATATCGCCACAAATGCTGGAGTGGTAACTGCAATTCAGAACAACTTTTTTAAATGCATTATTTTGCGAAAGTAACGTAAAGATGATCAGTAGGTCGTAATCAACAATTTATAGTTCTCATTCTCGTTTAGTTTATTATTTTTTTTCATAATACATTACCTACCACATAGATTATATAGGCAGAGATGTGACTTATCTATACTAATATATTATAAAGCTGAAGAGTTTGTTTGTTTGTTTGGTTGAACGCGCTAATCTCAGGAACTACTGGTTCACATTGAAAAAAAAAAATTGTTGGATAGCCCATTTATCGAGGAAGGCTATAGGCTATATCACGCTACGACCAATAAAAGCGGAGCATCAATGAAAAATGTTGCAAAATGTATCTCAAAAATAGCTTCTATTCAGGTGAAATGCCGTAGCTAATATATCAATAAAAATAATAATAAATTAATTTTTTCCCGGGACAAATACAATTTGCATATAGGAAATTGTCAAAGGTTACAATTACATATTAAAAAAATCATTTATCGTGTAAGGACATGCATAAATTAGATAAGCTTTTATTTTTTTCTGAAATAAAAAATTCGTTACTATTTCTAAATGATAAAAAATTTTCGCACTACTGTAGAATATTAGGTCATACATTCATCAATACGCCTAGGTTAGTCGGTAGAGCATGCGACTGTATCAGGGTCGTGGGTCGAGCCCTACGTTGGGCGAATAAATTATTATTTATTTTTATTTCCCACATTGCTTTCTTCTAAAGCTTACATTTAAATTTATTTTAATTTTATTTACGACTAATTAAAATTAAATAAATCTAATTAATAGCTCATTTGAAAACTGTTATAAGTTATAACGATTCAATTAAATATTTATTATATTTTATTAATTACAGTAATTTATTGATTTAAAAGAAATTTATTACTTAAAAAAAGTATAAATACTGCTTTTTATCGACAAAAACTTTTGAACGGTAACTCCGATCATTATTCATGTCGGTAAACTAAGATGAATGTGCGTACTCATGTCCCTCCCTGCCCTATTCGTTCTTTTACTCCCGGGTGAAACTGGACGGGACCGCTATCTTAGATACAAGTATTTGAAATACAGATACAAGCAGTGGCGGATCCACGGGGGGGGGGGGGGGGTCGGGTCCAACCCCCCCCCTTCCAGAGAATCAAAAATCCCAAATTAAAATCTTAATGCGCGATAAAAAAAAGCTTTTCATGTTTTTCATTAAATCTCCGCAAAAGGAGTAAAAATTTTTCAAGACCCCCCCTTGCCGTAATCCTGGATCCGCCACTGGATACAAGATAAAAAATACGTATTTTCATCTTGTATCTGAAATAGTTTTTTAATCTATCATTTTGTATTTTGTATTTAGATACATTCTTTTGATATGTTAGTATTTTGTAAATACTAAGTTAAATAAAATACTTTTACTATTTACCTATGCATTTTTTACATTACGACATCATCGTCTAGTTAGTTTTATCTGCCGCGCCATATTTGATTGTGTATAAATAGTAAATGATCACCAAAATTAAAACCCCATTTTAATTTAATTAATTTGAAATGATAACAAAACATTTTACGTCTCGCTACTAAAATAGCTAAGAATGTTGTAAAATTAGAGTTTCTTTGTTTGGTACATGTTTATTTTTTTTGGTGTTTAATACAATAAATTGTTGTCAAAACGAAAAAATATTATAAAAATTTTAAAAAGTTTTTGACCTAAATTAGTACCATTCCACATTTATGAGTTGGAATGGTGATATTGATATATATAGATATATAGGTATACATATTACGAGCTCAACAGGGTGGAAGTCGAAAATCGATCAGATGCAGCGCATGTCACCATACACTATACGACATCCGATGTAACATCTGCATAGACAGTAACTTTTTGTTTCAAAATAATAAAAAAATGGTCATACGACAGCACTTGGCAGTATAGGTACCCAAACGTCAGCTGGCCAGATGCCATTTTTTCGTTTTTAAATATAAGCGTTTTTAAATTGGATAACTTATGCGTACTAACGGAACATTTAATAATTTCGGTTTTTAGCGGATTTTTGGATATTTCGTATGAAATCTAGACGGGAGAAAGAAAACGTATTCCTGTAGAACGATGTTGAAATTACAGGGAATTGGACAATTAAAGAAAAGAATTGACACTGATTAAGTTGAACGTTTCGTTGCTAATTGCAACTTCCTCAGCAACTTTTTATAATTTTATCGTGTATTTTATATTTTCTATCTATCTATATCCATATATATAAAATTCCCGTGTCACAATTTTGGTCGTGCTAATCTCCGAAATAACTGAACCAATTTTAATGAAATTTTATAAATGTGCCTTGCTTGGTGCAACTTACGTTATAGAACAGTTTTTTGATTAAATATTTTGTACAAAATTACGGTGTTTTCTCAAAAAAACTATTTTAGTAACATGTAACAACGTCTGATAGAATTTATTCAAAGCTATTAGTTCAGAAACAAAAAAAATGTTTTAGTACCAAGTAGCGATATCTGTTAGAATTCGCTCAAAGCTATTAGTTCAGAAGCAAATCTGGTAGAATTTTCTCACATTCAGACGCCGGGCAACAAACGAAATACATTTTGCAGAATTATTTCTGTAGCACCCGGGTGAAACCGGGACAACCTGCTAGTAATAGGTAGGTACATAAAATTCTCGTGTCACAATTTTGGCCGCGCTAGCTCCAAAACCACTAAACCGATTTTAATAAAATTTTGTAAATGTGTTTTTCTTGGTCCAACTTACACTTTATGATATTTTTTAATTTTTTTTATTGCAAAAAACAGGGAGAGAGAGACACTATCCTTATATATAAAGTAGGTACTAGCGGCCCTGTACGTGCTTCGCTACGTATAAAGTGAAATAATAAAAAAATTTAATTGGAACATCAAATTCATTTATTCAAATAAAAAATTATTTTACTAATTGCTAGCTATTTTAAAATATACATGTGCGTATATGTGTGTATGGAAATATATATGACTGCATACGTCAATATATATATAAAATGTCATTAAATAATTCATTTTTAAATCGACGTGCTTCCATCTGTTACAAAAGAATCAAACACCCGTATGCACACAATATGTTTTTTCCAATAAAGAAACACACATACATGCATGTAATTCACTTCAACACTATATACTTTGTTACAGTCTTACCTCGCGGGGCTGCGCCCCGCTCGGTTGTAAACGACACTAGTCGAGCCTTCGGCTCTCCATATAAGAACCGTAGGTTCTCTGGGGAAGCTTCGCTTCCCTTTGTGGAGCCTACGTCAACACTGAAAAAAGTTTCAATTTGACAGCACAGTCCCCATCCGAAAAATGTTTCAATTTGACAGCAAAATCCTCATTAACAAAATGATCCGCCATTTATTGAATTCATTTGTTACAAAAAATGTGATAAATGAAGATCCGCTCGACCGATTTTGTGCAAACTTCACATAAACCATCTACTAAATAGTCCGAACAAAGCCTAAAAATTTGGTTTGGATAGGTGAGCCCGTTCTTGAGTTATAAAATTACAACGAAAAGTGGCATTGATTTTTATATGATTTTTATAGATATTTGTTACAAAAAATGTGATAAATGAAGAACCGCTCGACCGATTTTGTGCAAACTTTACATAAACCATCTACTAAATAGTCCGAACAAAGCCTAAAAATGTGGTTTGGATAGGTGAGCCCGTTCTTGAGTTATAAAATTACAACGAAAAGTGGCATTGATTTTTATATATATATGTATATATAGTATCATGTCACGATTTTTATCCGCACTAATCTCCGAAACCACTAAACCGATTTAATGAAATTTTGTAAATATGTCTTGCTTGGCCCAACTTACACTACAGCGTAGTTTTTATATTTTGTACAAAATTTGTTAAAAAAAAACTGTTTTAGTACCAAGTAGCGACATCTGACAGAATTTGTTAAAATTATTAGTTCAGAAACAAATCCGGTAGAATTTGCTCAAATCTATTAGTTGGCGGGCCGCAAACTAAATACATTTTGCAGAATTATATCTATAATCGCATCCGGCTGAAACCGAGCCCGTGTCGTTAGTGTTTCTATAAAAAAGACGATAGAATTATTATGAGAATAAGTTGCTGAGGAATTGCAATTAGCGTCGAAACGCCCAACTTGATCAGTGTTAATTCTTTTCTTAAATTTTTCAATTCCCAGCAATTTCAACATCAATCAAACTATATAGACGCAGGACGCGAATACATATACTGACATCGTATTCCTAGAATTGTTGCAGCTACATATAGTAAGAATTATGATACATTAAAGAAAATATGACACAATAAAGAAAATAATGAGTCACACTGCGTGGCTATAAACTCCTAGTTTTTCTTGTTTTTTATATATTTATCCACATATTCATAGCTCGTAATACAACAGTCAGTTTATTGTATAATGCATGACATAATACATATTGGATGATGCAAAAAACTTTTTTATACATTATGTTATAGACGGAGAGCCGGCTACGGAGAAAATGGGTGACTCGGTGCACAGCTGAAAATTTGCAGAATAATAGAAGATAGTGTAAGTAGGGAAAAAATTGCCAGAAGGCTAGGCGGAAGATAAAGAGCCGCCAGAAGGCGCTAATGTTGCGAAAAATCAGTGCACTTCTGGCAATTTCTATACTTATTCTGTAATTCAAAACTAGATTATATATTATATATATTATACATTATATAGTTATAAGGGCATACTGAAAATTCAAACATGATATAATAATTATATTTGACAAATATTCAAAATTATTAATGACATTTTGATAGAAATAAAATTAATCGTCATATATTTTCATTAATAAAATTACGTTGTTATAACAACGTAATTTTATTAATTAATTTAATTTTATTTCTATCAAATGTCATTCATAATTTTGAATATTTGTCGAATGTAATTATTATATCATGTTTGAATTTTCAGTATGCCCTTATAACTATATACTGTATAATTATAATACTTATATAATCTAGTTTTGAATTACAGAATAAGTATAAAAATTGCCAGAAGTGCACTGATTTTTCGCAACATTAGCGCCTTCTGGCGGCTCTTTATCTTCCGCCTAGCCTTCTGGAAATTTTTTCCCTACTTACTTGTACTATCTCCTATTATTCTGCAAATTTTCAGCTCTGCACCGAGTCACCCATTTTCTCCGTAGCCAGCTCTCCGTCTATGAGGACTAATTAGCTAAGCAACGTTATTTGACACAGCGGCAGATTTTATAAGTAGGATCACGGGACTTATGCCCTACCTCTCTTAAATCAGATACACCGCCTTGTTTCCATGGTAATTCAGTGTTAAAATTCTAAAGTAGGTACTTTAGAAAACGAAATAATTCTTTGTAGCAATTGGATAGTTTTATTCTTTTCTTTAGGTGAAAATAATTCAGAAATTGCCGTTAAAAAATTAATGTTCAATTTTTGCTCGACAAGAAATATACTCTATACTTTAATTTCAGGTACCGACGAATGTGTATCGAGTTTAATCAATGTCGGTCCAGCCGTTTTTGAGTGACGCCAGGACTGGAAACACGCTCTTAAGTCTAGGTATGTATCATTCTGTATATATATGTACAATCACGGAAAATATGAGGTAATAAACATTGATTTTCCATAACATTTAACAACCGCGGTTTTACTGAAAGTACTTATCATAGGCAGCAAAAAATATAATATATAGTATTATGTAAAACAGAGGTTTGTTTCTAGACTTTGTATGACTCACAAAATTATAGTTAATGAACAAACAAAGATTTTAATCTGTAATTCAATAAATCGTCGTTGGTTCTGTATAGCTCTTATGTGCATAGTTGGCAGATTTTACGCTTTTTAGATGAAAAGATTCAGGAAACGGAGCTCTATATACTAGTATAATACCTTCAAATTAATTTTACAGTAACCAACAAGGGGAAGTAACTCTTATGTGAAAAGTTGTATCAAATACTTCCTCCCATGTGCCAATAAATCCGAAATTAACGTAAAATATTTTTTAAGAAAATACTTCGTCTTAATTAAACATGTATAGTGAAGATAAGACGTATGAATTAGTAATATACCTCTGAAATTGCTAGTTCTTACCATCCATTGCTGAAATAACCATTTTTTGGACTTTCCTGCAAATTTTACTTTTTGCACATAAGAGGTATTACAGAACCAACGACCAAATACTTTGTGAACTACATTATAAGCCAGTGCAATGCTCTATCAATAATTAAGCTAACAAGTCGATTACAGAGAGTGATTCATAATGGATGTAAACAGAGTTCGCGAGGCGATAGAGGGGTTAAAAATAAGAAGAAAAGTTTCTATGAAAACAAGTTCTAAAATAGCTCCTAACAAAGAAACAAGGTGTTGAAATTATCGAAAAAAATTGTTTATCTCTGGAAGTACGAAAGCTGTTGGGATTTGACATAAAACGACACGACATCTGATGACGAAAATTGAAACCGTAAACACATTTTACATGCTGTTGTATTACGAAAAAAATTGCGGATTCGTCAGTGCATTTGATCTAAACTCCGTCGGTGTTAAATCCCAATTGAATTAAAGTTTTGGGAGTGATTGTCCGATAGGAAGCTTAACTCTATTTCACTTGTTAAGGAGGTTGATCCGTTACAGTCCCATTCAAAAGTAAGTCGAATTATAAATGGGAAATTGTCAATAATAAATTTTTACAAAAGGTTATAAGTCGATGATACCAATAATATTATTGCCATAAAAGCATAAATAAATATTTTTTTTAATATAAATTATTTCTAACTTTTAAATTTTTTGTACAAAGTTAGGTTAAAAAAAATAAATTTATGTAAATATCTGTATTTTACATATTTTTTACAGTAAATAATTAAAAGAAATTAGAAGTAATAAAAATTAAAATTAAATCATTAAAAAGTTGTAAATTCAGTTAAAATTGTTAAAACTGTCAAAAATAAAAGACCATAATCGAAAAGTACTAAGGTTTAATGATTTTTTTTATTGATTAAAAGTCTCCTAATTAAATTGGAAAAAATATTAAAATATGCGTAAGACATCGATGCTTTACATAGTTAGTTTTCGGAACTGCTGACATTATTTGGTTATTTGCAAAAAATTAAAATGTACCGTTTGCATGCTAGGTTGACATATTTTCCATAAGACTACATGTAAAAGTTTTTTTTTAATTTTTAACTTTATAAATCTCCTAATGATTTTGGATTTTTTACAGAAAATTTTGTCATAAAAAAATCTATTAAAAAAACTTTATTTCAGATTTTTTTCATTATCTTCGTAAAACGGCTCAACCTCCTTAATAGAATAATCCAAATCATTCCTCGCGCCTGTAATATTGGTATGAGAAAAAAAATGGTAATTAGATTTAAGAAACGCGATGCTTGACCTTGACATTAACTTCTCATGAAACAAATTTGATACGATCTGTAAAATGCATTAAAAACTGCATTATATGAGTACTAAACGTTACCCGCGGCTTCGCACGCGATTGAGACGAAACACGGATGCATTTCCATTATTTGGCATAGTTACTCCTTTCTGGACGTAGACCCTCCTAATAAATTTACAAATTGATGACATTCACGTGATCAACGTCCTGACAAACCTTGAAAATGACACTTATGTTGATTTTTAAAAATATTTACCTCTTTTCACCCTCTAAAGGGGTTGTTTTTGAAAAAGCATGAAACACCTGTTTATTTTATTTGTTGACAGGAGTAATCCTGCGCATTTTCGAATTGATACATATATCTTATATGACTTCTCCATGCAAATTTTGAACCCCCGTTACACCCTTTTAAGGGATGAATTTTCAAAAATCCGTTCTTAGCGGATTCCTACGTCATAATAACTATCTGTGTGCCAAATTTCAGTCTAATCCGTCCAGTGGTTTGAGCTGTGCGTTAATTCTCCATGCATATTTTGAACCCCCGTTACACCCTTTTAGGGATTGAATTTTCAAAAATCCGTTTTTAGCGGATGTCTACGTCATAATAACTATATGCGGCTAAATTTCAGCCCAATCCGTCCAGCGGTTTGAGCTGTGCGTTGATAGATCAGTCAGTAAGTCAGTCAATCAGTCAGTCACGGTTTCATTTTATATATTTAGATTTCTGGGATTATTTTAGACAGATGTCCCGTGACTCGAGCTGGGTGTATTCTTTAGGCAATTATGCACCTATACACCTATAATGTTAGTACAAGACAATCCTGCAAACCAATATTTAGGAAACATGGACTGTTAACAATTTATGATCTGTACATACTAGAATGCGCTGTTTTTGTTAAAACCAACTCACTTTTCGAACAAAAATCAAAAAGCTCATGAGCATAACACGCGCGAAAAAAAAACTATATTTTAAACCAAACTCGTGTTAACGTCGGCGTAACAAATAAAATTTTAAAGGTTTATATCAAATTACTCCTTAGACTGAAAGAGCTACCAATAAAAAAGTTCAAGCAAGAGCTCAAAATGTACTTAAAAAAATAAATAGTTTTTCTTCTATGAACGAATTATTTTAGTCAGCCATATTGATAATATTCTTTATTTTTATTGTTTTCTCTTGGAAATTGTTAATGTTGACCCTTTCTACAATGTACTTCAGTATGATGGAATGAAGATATATTATTATTATTATTATTAAGATCGAGAATTATCGGCGATATTAATTTTAAAGAACAAGCATTAGCCGCTACCCGCGGATTCGCACGCGATTGATATGAGATGCAACAGCAACCACACTAGAAAACTCGACCGTATTACAGTACCACTATAAAACACTTTGGATCTTTTTTTTAGTCAGAAACGTCCCTTAGGGGATGAATTTTCAAAAATCCTTTCTTAGTGCTCACCTACGTAAAAAAACTAAGTACATATATATAATTCACGTAAATCTGCGACATTTGGATGCTAAAGATTTTGGGGATTTGTCGAACATTGTACGAACCTATTTTGTCTGCACCCCACCCCGGTTTTAAGAAATACGAGACATTTTCTTTCTACGAAGATACAGGGTTATTTGCAGGCCTATAAAATTCAGCGAGATTTTTCCTATATACGAGGAAATATTTCAAAGAATAAGAGGTACTGAATGATACAACTTCTAGAACTATAATAACGGGGAGATTTTGTGTTCAAATACTGACAACTTATTCAATATGAAATACAGAATTTCTATAAAAGATAAAGCTTCCCTAATAGTTTAGCTTTATCTATTACAACTGAACTTTCAAGAATATTTAAGAAGAAGGAAACCTGTGGCGTTTAATGAAAAGCGTAATAACGAATGAATTTTATTAAGCAATATGGAATAAAGAATTTCTAGAAAAGCTAGTTGAAGACTTCGTCAACCAAATTCTTTAGTTATAACATTTATCAATTCTTAGAAAATTATTATATCTTTGAAAAGTTCTTAAGACGGATGATAAAATTTGGAGCGAGTTTTAATTAGGTATTGATCGGAATTTTATTCATGCAAGTAAACATATCTATACTTGCGTAGGTTACCTACATGATACATAAAGTTAACCGTTTAAAGAGCACTCGATTTTATCTGCAATGAAGCGACAATAAACAATAAAAAATGTGATTATTTAGACGTAAGTAGTTGAGTTATGGGTTGCAATAAATGAAATAAATATTAATAGGCTGACTTTATTTCTTAGACTTATAATATTGGACACCTTTCATAGAACGATTATTTGTGTTATCAATGCTATTGAAATATTAATAAATATCAAATAAACCAAGATGAAAATGAAATCAATTAGAATTTATAAAAATCTATACATTAGACGTCTATATAGATATTTATACACCCACATAATCAACGTGGAAATTAATCAATTGCGCGATTAATTTTTTTCTTAATCATCATTTGTCATTACGCTTTGTTGAAACAATTAAAATCTATGAAACATAATTAGTTTGATATTTAACGATCTATACCGAATGTAAAAACAAATGACTCACCTCGTTCGATGGCTTTAATTTCCGGACCTTCTTCCACCATTTTGCAATAAAAGGGACACTCAGAGCCTTGTAATATTAACAACCACTATATGCCTGCGTTCAATATATATTTTTCAAAACACCCCGAATAAACAACGATTCCTTTTGCCACAGTAAGTTTCCTTGTTTGAAACAAAACAATTGCGGGCTTTTCACCCTCAGTATCAAAAATATTGTATATACAAACGTTCACTCTCGACTGTGTTTGTTAACCGAAATGTCAATTTTTTTCTTCCGACAAAACGTTCTGCCAAGATTTTAAACTACCTCTAAGATTATTTCATCGGCTTTAGAAAACCCGTTCGGAAATGGTTGGATAAATCAATAAAAACGACGCATGCGTCGCGTCTGAAGTACGTCACACCGCAACGGCGTGTTTTACCGTTATTGAAGAGAACAATCAATTAACTTTCATTTTAATTCTGTTCAGAAGAACGCGTACCTATTTGGTTTTTTTAACGATGACTGAAAATGTCTTCGTTTGTTTTATTTTTTATTTGTCGGACAGTTTTAGGCATTGCTCGCTGATATTTTGGGCGCGCTTATAATTTTCAGTTTGAACTAATAAAATTGATTGTCATAATTCGTGGAGACATCTCACTGGTAATTTTATGAACTGTGGCAAAACTATGAGTCATAATCATAAAACAGGACAAAACAAGAAAAGTTGCGATTTTAGCACATTCTTTAATTGTTTTATTGCCATCGTACGTCGAAGTCGACAAATTCTATTTGGGTTGATTTTCAGAAATAATAATATTTCAAATTTTCCTTAAAAATATCAATGCAGTCATATTTTCAAAATGTATTTATTTTCAAATTCAGTTCGGTAACTTTTATAGTATGAAAATTATAGATGCACCGAAATTCGGTTCACATTCGGTAACGCCGAATTTTGGTAGGTTTTACCGAACTTCTGCAGATTTGGCCGAATGTAGGTATGAATGATGAAGAATGAACAACCGAATTTTGGTTACTGTAAATACAGGGTGTCCCATTAAGAATGGGACATAGAACAACCGCAGATTCTCCAATTAAAAATAAAACGATTAAGCGAAATATGCTTAGATAAAATGTTACTCGCTCTACCAGTGGCGTACGGCAGGAGTAAGCAATGCTTGTACCCCTTCTAAATGTTAAGCCGCTGTCTAAATTTTAATTTTGACTATAATTTTAATTTTTTAGATATTTTCTAAGTCAATAATGTACACTTGTTAGTTTGTTGTAAAGTCATTGGTTTTCGAGATATTCGCAGTTAAAGATATATAGACATGTACTTTTTATTTGTATTATTATTAATAATATTCATTTTTACAATTTTGTCTTAAAAAAACTGCGAATATCTCGAAAACCAATGACTTTACAACAAACTAACAAGTGTACATTATTGACTTAGAAAATATCTACAAAATTAAAATTATAGTCAAAATTAAAATTTAGATAGCGGCGTAACATTTAGAAGTGGTACACGTACAAGCATTACTTACTCCTGCCGTACGCCACTGGTAGAGTATTTATTTTTGTGAAAGGAGTATGTTATTAATTATATTAACTTAGACCTAAGATGTGGATATTTCTATTGAAAACTTAAAAAAACACATTCTGAATTAATAATACATATTATATTTATTATTGAAGAAACCACGCGAATGTTTTCCGAAATTCGCTCGAATGTCGGATATGGGTGGTTTTTGAACCGAACATTCGGTCGAAGTCGACATTTGTCAAAACCCACATTTGGTACATCGCCAATTAAAATCATTAATCGATACATATACCTTTTCTTCCACCATATAAACCCGTCACTCCTACCATATTTAAGGTCCTCAAGAATAAGACATATTTCAAGAACGGCTTTTAAAATCACAACTGTCAAGATTAGTCGGGCCTAATGTCGTATCATATTTTTAATTTATTATTAGTTTTTACTAGTCGCTACCCGCGGCCTCGCATAGATTCGTTCAGTAGATTTCGAGTCCAATATTGATATTATTTGCAATATTTTTGAAGTGAAAACTTCTTTAGCGGCGTTGTACACTTTTTTTGTAATGGGTAAAAAATGTTAAACTCGCGTCAGGACACGTGACCCTGCTCGAAAATTCGTAAGACGAAAACTTTTTTGTAATGGGTAAAAAATGTTAAACTCGCGTCAGGCGTCAGGACACGTGATCGTAAGACAACAACTTTTATTTATACAACGTTAGACATCTAGCGTTGAAATATCGTACATAAAAATGCAATCTATGATACAAACCATTTTATTTATTGTAATGGGTAAAAAATGTTAATATCGCGTCAGGCGTCAGGACACGTGATCCTGATCGAAAATTTTTATACAATGTTAGATATTTAGCGTTGAAATATCGTACATAAAAATGCAATCTATGATACAAACCATTTTATTTACAAGTGTTGCCAATAAATAAACAATGCTTCTAAATGCAAAAAACTTCTTTAGCGGCGTTGTACACTTTTTTTGTAATGGGTAAAAATCTTTTCACTTCTGCCGGCACTCCCGGAGTGCAACCCGTCTTTTTTTTTAAGGTAAGAGATTTACGTAGTTTTGTAGTTAAATATTTTTGATAGTCATTATAGATTGATAAACATATTAACTATCCGCCAACTGATGCCATTCCCGCGCTTGCGCTGATTGGTTAGATGGAACGAGGCAACCTGTGTAATCAACTTACTATGAAAGTAAGATTTTTTTGAAGTCAAATTAAAAACTAAATGCACTCCTGTTGAGGATAGTAATTTCCATCTTGATGTTTACAATTTATAATTATGCATGATAGCATAGTGGTGCTGGTGGCCACCCAAGGTCTAGTAGGGAGAGACGTCATCCAGTGGACTGTCGATACAAATATGAACGGTCTTCAAGCTGACGTCATTCGTTAACAATGTGACCTGTGTATCTAATGACCTCGCAGATGCTGAGATTCGTAAATTAACCTGCCGTGTAAGTTCTTATCCCGCCAAAAACATAAATGTGAAAAGAGGGCCAAGTTCGACACAAACAAAGCTTTGCCGAAAAAAGAGGTGAGATCTAAGAAGATGCCAAGTTTTCACTTGGCAAGTTTACACACACGAGTCATTTATTTATTATATAAAACAAAAACTTGGCACCTTCGTAGATTTCACTTTTTTCGGCAAAGCCGGCAAACCCCTTAATTTGCATGGACCTTGGCCCTTTAGTCACATTTATATTTTTGGTATGATTTCAATGTAATTTGTAAAGATATATTCTTACTTATTCTAATTCTACATGACGTAAATATTATCTAGATTCCAGACACAATATAACATGGTTACAAGGGCGTACTTTCTGAGGGTGGGGGGTATAATGCAAAAAAATCAATATTTTTTAAGTTTTATTAATACGAATGACCTTTTTTAGCAATCTAACTTGAAAAATGTTGCCGTGTGCACATTTGCATGAATCCTGGGGGGGGGGGGCAATTACCCCCTGTACCTCACCCCCCATATCTACGCTCTTGTATATCATACTTCATTACATCATAGTTATGTACCACACTGGATTATATTATGCTCAACTCGTGATTTTTGAAGACGTATCTTGGAAACTTTTCTACCTAGACGTATAAAATTTGAAAAACTGCTTCTTTATGGTAACCTTAACTTCCGTGGAAACATTTAGAGTAAGATCCCAGAGCTGCCAGACATAACTTATTTTTAAATAAATGAAACCTTACGTATTGAGTAGTGTTTTATGTACTTAGAACGCTTGGCGTACCTCCATCATTGAGTCTGTGACAAATGTACAGGTACCAGGTGACAAAGGTGACTAAAAATAAGGGTAACTTTACTTAAATTTAAATGGCTGATATTTATATATGTTTTGTAAAATATCACTATAAATTAGTATCCAGTATCGCCAGACACCTTCCGATGACCACAACTTCTGACAGACGCTTTAAAGCTGACAGAAAAATGAATGAACTTTACTTATTTTTAAATGCTTGATTTTTATATATGTTATTCAGACAACTATTACAAAGTTACATTTCGACAGCCAGACAAATTGGAATGACCAAACACCCCCCCAGACGTAAAAAATAGGTCAGCCATGTGCGCACAACACATACTGTATTTCAGATATATTTTTTCTTTTGTTGCTCATTCGCAAGGGTCTTCGATGGAGACCTTAACCCTGAATTTGCGCATTCTCCAAATTGCCCCTTCCACCGCCATCTTCGATTTTGTTTTTTTTCTTCAATTGCTCATATCTCGCGTTCTAATAATCCCACAGCAATCGTTCTGGGGTCGTTGGACTCGTTAGGATTTACTCTTTAATTGAATGTCTATCAAGTAAAACTCTCCAATGTACTGGAAAAAAGTTATTAGCGTCCAAAGTTATAAGTTCTTTGCCAAAAGTTCTTGCGCCCAGTTTTTCCGCGCGCATCTCTTTCCAGTGCATCTGACACCCACACCGACAGTTTACTATTTAAAGTAGACCCAATTTCCAGTATTTAAAAAAAAATCATCCCGATCGGTTGATCCCTCGCCCACCAAACCACGCTCGAAGCTGCGGTATTCATTTCGTGCTATTTTGAAGCCTCTAATACTCGCGCTTCGCGCTGCATTTCTCACTTTTGTAACTAATATAATGCAAATTAATTAAGACCAATGACATATTCGTTAAAACTGTGCTAAGAAAACGCCTTTTACATAAATTTTTATTTAAATTTATAACTCAGATCAATAGTGGTGTGTTGTGAGTCGGACGAACATGTAAATATTTTGAGCCGAAACGGGATTATCCCCCACCTATTATCGAGGATGCGAAACACGGTGGTGATATTAAAGTTTCAGTTTAGGGTTAAGCAACCCTCCAAAACGGCCAAAAACCACTCTCAAACGGAGTTAAACGTGCATTACGTTATTCCCTTTCCACAAAGGTGACTAAAAATAAGGGTAACTTTACTTAAATTTAAATGGCTGATATTTATATATGTTTTGTAAAATATCACTATAAATTAGTATTCAGTATCGCCAGACACTTTCCGTTGACCATAACTTCTGACAGACGCTTTAAAGCTCAGAGAAAAATGAATGAACTTAACTTATTTTTAAATGCTTGATTTTTATATATGTTATTCAGACAACTATTACAAAATTATAATTTAACAGCCAGACAAATTGGAATGACCAAACATCCCCCCAGACGTTAAAAATAGTCAGCTGTTAGTTAAAAATAAGTTAAGTTCATTCATTTTTCTCTGAGCTTTAAAGCGTCTGTCAGAAGTTATGGTCAACGGAAAGTGTCTGGCGATACTGAATACTAATTTATAGTGATATTTTACAAAACATATATAAATATCAGCCATTTAAATTTAAGTAAAGTTACCCTTATTTTTAGTCACCTTTGTGGAAAGGGAATAACGTAATGCACGTTTAACTCCGTTTGAGAGTGGTTTTTGGCCGTTTTGGAGGGTTGCTTAACCCTAAACTGAAACTTTAATATCACCACCGTGTTTCGCATCCTCGATAATAGGTGGGGGATAATCCCGTTTCGGCTCAAAATATTTACATGTTCGTCCGACTCACAACACACCACTATTGATCTGAGTTATAAATTTAAATAAAAATTTATGTAAAAGGCGTTTTCTTAGCACAGTTTTAACGAATATGTCATTGGTCTTAATTAATTTGCATTATATTAGTTACAAAAGTGAGAAATGCAGCGCGAAGCGCGAGTATTAGAGGCTTCAAAATAGCACGAAATGAATACCGCAGCTTCGAGCGTGGTTTGGTGGGCGAGGGATCAACCGATCGGGATGATTTTTTTTTAAATACTGGAAATTGGGTCTACTTTAAATAGTAAACTGTCGGTGTGGGTGTCAGATGCACTGGAAAGAGATGCGCGCGGAAAAACTGGGCGCAAGAACTTTTGGCAAAGAACTTATAACTTTGGACGCTAATAACTTTTTTCCAGTACATTGGAGAGTTTTACTTGATAGACATTCAATTAAAGAGTAAATCCTAACGAGTCCAACGACCCCAGAACGATTGCTGTGGGATTATTAGAACGCGAGATATGAGCAATTGAAGAAAAAAAACAAAATCGAAGATGGCGGTGGAAGGGGCAATTTGGAGAATGCGCAAATTCAGGGTTAAGGTCTCCATCGAAGACCCTTGCGAATGAGCAACAAAAGAAAAAATATATCTGAAATACAGTATGTGTTGTGCGCACATGGCTGACCTATTTTTTACGTCTGGGGGGGTGTTTGGTCATTCCAATTTGTCTGGCTGTCGAAATGTAACTTTGTAATAGTTGTCTGAATAACATATATAAAAATCAAGCATTTAAAAATAAGTAAAGTTCATTCATTTTTCTGTCAGCTTTAAAGCGTCTGTCAGAAGTTGTGGTCATCGGAAGGTGTCTGGCGATACTGGATACTAATTTATAGTGATATTTTACAAAACATATATAAATATCAGCCATTTAAATTTAAGTAAAGTTACCCTTATTTTTAGTCACCTTTGTCACCTGGTACCTGTACATTTGTCACAGACTCAATGATGGAGGTACGCCAAGCGTTCTAAGTACATAAAACACTACTCAATACGTAAGGTTTCATTTATTTAAAAATAAGTTATGTCTGGCAGCTCTGGGATCTTGGGCTAATTCAGTTCTGAACATAACTATAGTTTCGGGCTTGGGGAAGCGGGTAAGGTTATAACGGAACCCAAAGGAATGGTGAGACCTCTGGTGAGAAATGCGCCGAACTGTCCTAAGGGCTAGCCTCCATCATGCTTTTTTAAATCAATGTTTACCTGTCAAAAACCCCCCTTAGGACAGTTCGGCGCATTTCTCACCAGAGGTCTCATCATTCCTTTGGGTTCCGAATGGTTCATATGTTACGGTTAATACGAGAAAATAGTTTATTCGCGAATTAACCGGCGTCAAGGATAAATGCCGAATATGTCTAAGGCCTAGTTTATATGAGAGGCGTTCAACGCGCGTTGGCCCAACGCGCGTTTACAGCTTCTATACAATTGTATAGAACTGTTTATATGATAACGCGCGTTCAACGCGCCACCAACGCGCGTTATCATATAAACAGTTCTATACAATTGTATAGAAGCTGTAAACGCGCGTTGGGCCAACGCGCGTTGAACGCCTCTCATATAAACTAGGCCTTAGTTTCTCGCTTTTTCGCCTATTATCAAGTGCAAGCAGGTTAAAACGCGAATTATCCAAAAGCAACCGTATAAAACGTTTATTGTCTCAGTATTTTATCATCTGTCAACATGGCTGGTAACACTATTATTTTGTTTTTTATCAGTGTTGTTTTATTTTATTTGGAGAACATTTGTTATTTTGTATTATTTTAATAAAAATTACAGCTCACTACATATACGCACGTCTATGAATTTGAGGTTAATTGCTTACTTAACATATTATCCAGCTAATTCGCGAAAGAGCCAAGAGCTATCGGATATAACCGATCATATTGTCTAATTCGCGTTTTAACCGAATAATTTGCAAAAATTGTTAAATCATATTTCTTTCTTTGGTAATAACCGGCTGTATTGGTTAATTCGGGTATTAGCCGGTTAATTCGTAAATAAACTAGTTTCTCGTATTAACCGTAACACATATAAATATAGTAGTAAGTACTTTGCGGGAAAATTTAAAATAAATGTTGTGATTTTTATCAAAAACTCGTTTATTTGTTTTTTTTCTGTACAGGGGCGCTTCAAATTCAGGCTTGTCTTGACTATTATTATTATTATATTATATTAGAATTGCATTTTACTGTGGACTCTCGTTAACTTCCAACATTAAGTAATTATATAAATTTTGGACATGAACAATATACCTAATAGGTCATATGCATGTATTTTTTTTTATATTTTTAATAGACTATTTAGTCAACCATAATACGAAAACAAATTGATAATCATTTAAAAATGTAATTATTATCATAAGAAAAAAAAAAAATAAATTTCACATTAAAAAATTGACAGTTTAAACAATCGGGCATGTTGGCGGGCTTATTTGACGTCATGATATACGCTGCATGTCAACCTTGATGTCAAATTGGCAATGTTCTAAATGAAGTTTATTTGTTGTTTTCTCTAAATACTGACATAATCTTACTGTGAGACAACACAGTCGTCATGGAAACTGTTGTTGATATATACTTTGACGTCATGCTGCGTTTTGAAAATTCAAAAATAGCGCGTATTTTCTACATTTCTTTTTTATTATTTGTATTTTTTTGAGTGATCAGATTAATAAAATAACCATTACGATATGATCAGGAACTAAAATATATTTCGAAATAAAAATTTAATCCAATTTGGAGCCTCATGCATATGACCTATTGATAAGAAAGTTCCAGTTTTTAACAAACAAGAAATTGATCTGTAACATCAAAATAAGTAAGAATTATAAAAGTTAAACAAAATATGTTTTATTATAGCATTGAAAACGCTTACGCGCTTAATAAGTAATGAGTTTTTAAGCGATAAGCATCCGGCATCTGTTTGACAAAGTACTTTAAAGATTATTATGAGCGCTAAGTTCTCAGCACTGCCCAGATCTGGATAAAACTGTAAACGTGTGTAACTTTTCTGTTTTAATGTTAAATGACAAACCAATAGTTTTTTGTAAACTATATTTAAACACTTAAAAAAATACAACATAAGTATACCTAAATTATAATATATTTATATGTTAATTGTAAAAAGGATTATATGTAATCCAGTGAGCTCTATCTTGTTGTTTTTCAGTTTCATGAGATGTGAATAAAGATTTAAATACTTCAGATGCTTCTGGGTCCTTGGCAATACTGTATGAGCCTTTGGCTTTTTTAAAGGCTGGATCATGTATTGGTTTTAAGTCTGCAACCCTTTTCTTACCGGCGCCATTACTGGTAGATGCATTTGGTTTGTTTACTTTGGCATTCTTACTGTTGGTTACGGGTTCGCTTGACGTCGATGGTTCTACTTTGATTTCATTATCAACACCATCACTTACCAATGTATTTGCCTTGTTTATTTCGATATTCTTATTATCAGATACAGTTTCAGTTGAAGTTGATGGTTCAATTTTAATTGTACTCGAGGCAGCGTTATTTTTTTTTTTTAGTTTCTTAGCTTCTTTCATTTTTTGCAATCGTATCGCCATTCGTGATCTCATCGTGTCCAATTCTTCACCTGCTGCATTAATAACGACTATATCGTCATTATTAAAAGGCACTTGACACTGAAAATACAAGGAATTTTATTAGTTACTAGCGGCCCTGTACGTGCTTCGCTACGTATAAAGTGAAATAATAAAACAATTTAATTGGAACATCTATCTATCTATTTTATTTATTTTAAAATATACATGGACGTATATGTGTGTATGTCGAGCACTCCGGCTGCGCCGTCGTGCCCGGTGCAAAAGAACGAATGGGGAAGGAAGAAAAAAAATTTAGGGGTGGACTACCCCTAACATTTAGGGGGATGAAAAATAGATGTTGGCCGATTCTCATAGATACCGGATAAGCACAAAAAATTTCATCAAAATCGGTCAAGCCGTTTCGGAGGAGTATGGCAACGAAAACTGTGACACGAGAATTTTATATATTAGATTACAAAATGACAACCATACGAAATATTGGTTTATTTTGTGAACATGTACCTTACTACAGATATTAGATTTAATTTCTTTCAATGCCCGCTCAGAAAATACACAGCCGCAGTTCCAAATGAAACAAAAACGAAACTTTCCTGACATCTCGAGACCAATTAGTGGACAAATGAAAGGCGCCGCTCGATGGTCAATATTTCCTTCAACTTTTTCTGCGTCCGGGTTGTAAGCAGGGTTATTTGTTAAATTCAAATCTTTAACGTCCTGCAAAGAAAAAAATTGGTTGTCTGTAAAGTCGGTTTACGGACGATAGTTTTACGTGATAACGTCATAAAGAAACATTGATGAACTCTCTGACGTCACGCGAGAAGAGAGAGAAATACGTACAAGCCGACGCTTGGGTCGATCGTGCCTCTCTATCGCTTATACCGCGCTCTCGCTTGCACGCTCAGGCTCAGGCGGAACGTGACACTTTTTCCTGCGTGCAGCCGGTGTTTCATCAATTTATAAGGCGTTATCACGTCAAAAACGATCGTATTACATTTAAATTAATCATAATTTTTAAACGAATATGAGTAATTCTCTACGAGTTCCTAGCGCCTGCTTGCAAAGCGAGAATTTACACCTGTAGTTTGAAATGACATATTTGAAACGTTTAGCATTTTTTTGTTTATTATAACTGAATGTTGCTATCTGATTTCGTTTATACATGAGAAAACTCCGCTGGTTGAATTTGTAATATTAAACGCACCTTTAAACTCTTAATGTGGCTGACATTTTCTGGCAACGTTTTAGTAAGTAATCCTTCAATAACAGATAGTTTATTGTACAATCGGCCAAGTCCACAAGCAACAGCTGGTTGTTCCAAATGTTGTTGCGTTATTGAACAACATCTCCATTTGAACACCAATTCAGAGTCTTTGTCTTTCTGAAAATTAAACAAATAATTGATATAAATTAATATTGTCTTTAAATAGGTAATAACATGTAGGTACTGTTTTCGTTGTCCATTCTAAACTAAATAGTTTTATCTGGTCTGAAAACATCAGATATTGTTAGATAAGTTGAATATATAATTTGTTATTAAAGTATTATTAGTTATAAAACATCAATAATGCCAATATGTACTTACCTGTTCGGGTTTCTTTTTCAATTTTACCAATTCGTCTCGTTTCGGGATAGTACCGCCATCACAACCCATGGTCGTTTTATAATGCACACAATAATAAATTCACAAACACAATTATTTTTCCACGTCGAAACGATTTTTTTTAATAAAATTACTCATATGACGTATAGTTTAGTAGGTTGAGGTTCCATGGAGAAGGGAGGTTTTGTAGGTCTCTGTTTTGTAGGTTCAGCAATGTCAAATGTAGTGACATCCAGTATTGCCAACTTACTGTACTTCAAGATTTGAAAGGACAATTTTATTAATAAATTAATCAAAAAGATAGAAGTGTAATAAAATATCAAAAAACTCAGAACGCCACACAGTGACCCCAAATCAAAAGAGAAACGAAATTAAAAAATGTTTCATTTTAGAATCTGGACTTTGACACAGATATATTATGCTTTGCCAGTTGTATTATAGATATCTATAGTCAAAGGAAGGCCACCATAGACCTTATATAGACATAGACACAGAACTGGTCATATAGGTATTTTAGAACTGAAAAAATATTTTTAACAAAAAAATTGAACCGACTTCAAAATATGCACTAAAAAGTAATAAAATAATTACAATTATTGTTATTTTTGGAGTCGGTGTTATTATTGCTAGGTATGTGAATTTTAATACGGTATAGTGCGTACTACTATTGAATAACTTTAAAGAATAGCTTCTGTTGCTACATTGTTGAAACACCCATTGTTACATGTAGCAACAGAAGCTATTCTTTAAAGTTATTCAATAGTAGTACGCACTATACCGTATTAAAATTCACATTTGTTATTAAAAAGGCCGTTCAACTAAATGAACATGAAAAGTTTTCGCTGTTATCTTTCCTAATGAAATAGAAATTGTCTTGATTTAGGAATCAGATTAATATAAGAAAACAACTTTCATCGTTGATTCACCCACAGCTCTCACTTCTGTGAAGGTTCATATCTGACGTTATATAAGATAAAAATTAGCTCTCGCATGATGTGAAATATACAGTTACAAATGGCTATATATTAGAATTATGAATTGACCTTACTGTGTCACTGTGGAGTAATGTAACTCAGTCCGCCGCGATAGTGGAAAGATTCGGGATTCGTATCCCGATGGTGACATTGTTTGAGAAATAAATTTTTCTAATATAGACATGTAACAATGGGTGTTTCAACAATGTAGCAACAGAAGCTATTCTTTAAAGTTATTGCTAGGTATATTGTAGTGTTTCCTTGGCTGACACCGACTCCAAAAATAACAATAATTGTAATTATTTTATTACTTTTTAGTGTATATTTTGAAGTCGGTTCAATTTTTTTGTTAAAAATATTTTATTTTTCTTTTTTTAGTGTTAGATATTTACTCAATAAATTATGCAGTTATTTAATTAAGTATTGCAATGGGTAAAATTTGAGTTTCCCTCGATTTCTCCGGATTCCACCATCAGATCGTGACTTGGTTCCGATGGAACCACCTCGGAAGTGCACTCTTTCGAATAAAAAAAGAACTTTGAAAATCGGTGAACATACATAAAAAAAAATATACAGTCGAACATAGAACCTCCTCCTTTTTTGAAGTCGGTTAAAAACGCACGCTTCATCGAAAATGGAAAGTACTTAAAACAGACGCGTATACAGGGGGGTTAATGAATATAATTGACCCCCTCGTGACTCACGACCGGAACCGAATATCTATTACATGGCTAATAAACTAAGTTTTTATCAAAATTTTTGCTTAGTACGAATTTTCTGGAAGATAAGCAAAATTACTGGAAAATTGCCCCCCCCCCCCCCTCCTAAACGAAAGGCAGTATTGGGCAGTATCCTGTATCAGAGAACGGCAGTATCTCCGCCTGCTTAAATATATTGTATTTAAGTACTTTTACTTTAATTTTCAGCAAAAATGCAAATGTAATGGAACTTAAGAATTGGTGTACCTACTTTTAAGTAAGGTTGAAACCTTTACGCTGAAAAAAATATAAGCTTTAGTTCTGTATTGGTTGTCGGCACGTTTTAATTTTCAGCTTTTGTAAAAGTATGGTAAGGTAACCTAACTTTTAGTTTCAGTCACAGGAATGTTATCTCTGCAGGAATGTGCTTCTATCTTGTATTTTCTCTGGTGTGATTTCCTCAGATAAGGGTTGTTTTAGTGAATCTCTCATATATAAACAATTATTATTAATATTGTTATAATAGTAGATACGCATAAATTATGGAGAGTTCTGTCGAGATTAAAGAAAAGTTTTATAGGCGTGGAAATAAAGCACGTTTAAGGTTATGGGTTCCTCGGAAAGCTAGAAAATTTTTTCGCGGAAGCAATGCTATCAGATGTAAAAAATTCGGTGAGTAGTTGATAATTTTAAATAATTATTTGAAAATGCAATATTTTCAAAACTTTGCTCTTTCTTCCAAAATAATATAGAAAATGAAATTCAGCCCGAAGCGGTTCATAAAAATGCAGCGGTTGGGTGTTTTTTCAATGCTAAGGAAAATGATGCCGATACGGTTGAACAAATCAATGAAAATTCAACAAATTATGATCATGACGTAGATACCGCTAAGGTAATATTCCTTTTTAAATTTTTTTCTAGTAAATCGTACATAAATTACAAAAGTACTCTATTAGAGACCTAGATTTGTCTTTTATCCTCCTTATAGTGAAATACTTTTTGCAAAATGTTTGCGAATAAGTTTACAATCAGTTTTCAGCCGAAGCCCTACTTTTTGTGTAAAATCAGAGCGTTCCGACAACCTTAATGTTTCTATTGTATACTAACGTAAAAGACCCAGTTATTGACACTGGTCCAGTTTCTGACACTTTCGACTTTATTTTGTATAAAAAACAAATGATCTCAAATAGGTTTTAATGGCAATAACAAAAATAAAAAAAAAAATAACTTATAAAAAAATCTTTAAGCCTGAAGTGAGTGTGGAAGCCATTTTTTAGTTTAGTCTAAGCAATTTACATAAGAGCGTTCAACGACAGAATCTGTGGACTAATCATCATGTAAGTATAAAAATATAATCAAAAATATATACCTAGATAAGTTAATAATTTACTAGGTATAATTTAGTTTAAAATATTAAATAACATTTTATTTTTAAAATGTGAGTGTCAATAACTAGGCTCAATTTTATAAATATGTCACGGTTATTGACCTTCAAATTCTAACCTAACTATTACAAAGGAGGTTATTTGTTGACATCTCCATAAACTGTTAAAATATTTATAATTATACTATTTTCTATAATCACAGTGATAATTGTTTTTAAAAAATCTCACCTTTGTTAGTATTGTATCATACTTTTTAGTTGAGTTATTTTTATTGCTGATACAAATATTACATACTTTACTTTTTGCACAGGAGTTCAAAGAAAAAAAGAATCTATTATAACGATGAACAGTTGAAGCAAGCAATAAAAGAAGTGAAGGCAGGTATGCCTATAAAAACAACTGCCTTAAAGTTTAATATCCCAAGAACGACTTTATTGTATAAGAGCCGTGGAAAATTACCGCCAAAAATTGATAAACCTGGACCGAAATGCATAGTAGGACAAGATAATGAACAATACCTCGTCGAATGGATTATTTACATGAAAAAACATGGATTCCCTATCACAAAATTACAACTTTTGAATAGTGTACAGATGTTGTTAAATGCTATGAAAAAAGAGACAATTTTTCCAAACAATATGCCTGGTCGTCATTGGTACATTGCTTTTTGTCGTCGTCATCCAGAGATTACTGAGATGATGACCCAAAATCGTACATACAGCCGAGCTGCAGTATCAGAAAAAAAAATTAGAGCCTGGTTTAAAGAAGCCCAGGATCATCTTGAACCATTGGATCTTTTGCATATTGATGGTACGCGAAGGCTCAGCTTTAATGAGTCTGCCTTCGAGCTTAATCCAAAGTGCAATTCAGTTCTTGCGACAAAAGGCGACAAAACTGATAATAATATCGTTGGAAATGATGAAAAAGAGTGCTTAACAACTTTAATTTGTGGTAATGCAGCCGGACAAATGCTTCCACTGATGATATTATTTCCATACAAACGAGTTCCTCATAATATCGCCACTAGCATTCCAAATGATTGGGCGATTGGATGCTCTGATAGTGGGTGGATGACTGCAGAAATATTTTATGAGTATATAACTGATGTGTTTTATCCTTGGTTGTTAAAAAATAAAATTCAGTTTCCAGTCATTTTGTATTTAGACGGAAATGCTTCTTATCTGTCGTATTCATTAACAAAGTTCTGCAGAGAAAAAAAAATAGAACTAATTGCTTTGTACCCCAATGCAACTCACATTCTTGAGCCAATAGACGTCGCAATGTTTCATCCTCTGAAAGCAGCTTGGAGTACAGAAGTAAGAAATTGGAGAATGGAGCATAATGATGAATCTTTGAAGCGTGAAAACTTTGCACCACTTCTGGAGAAGTCTTTGGCGACGTTAAATGTCGAGGAAATTTTAAAAAACGGGTTCCAGTCAACTGGCCTACACCCTTTTTCACCTGATGCCATTAATTATGAAAAATATTTTGAATCATTTGAAACAGAAAGTACTACTGAAGTTGGATCTATGATAAATTCTGATAAAATTATTGAAAATTTAAGATTCATCGAAAGTAACATTGAGGATAACCTTCTACAACAGTTTAAAGATCAAGAAGAATCGGCTCACTGGAATGGTGATACAGAAAATACTAGTCTGTTTTTATTTTGGCAAAAAATAAAAAAAATGATATCATTTCGTGATCTACCTATAAAAAACGAGGCTCCGCTGAACAGTAACGTGCCTGAGGACACTAGAGAAGTAATGGAAATAGATTTTTGATAATATTTTAGAAAAAAATGTTATAACAAAATATATGTTTTTGAAAACGTTACTTGAAATTGTATTATTAGTATTGCTACATAAATTCACTATTATTATTGTTATTATTATTACATATGAGTAAATAATAACTTTTTAAAGTTGAATTTTTTCGTCTCAATTTCAACAAATAAAAAAAAAATCATTTCGGCAGAAATTAAAAAAAGAATCAGTTTTAACAAAAGCCGTTTATAACGAACTTTTTTCTCTTCGAAAAGAAAAGGGAACATCATTTTTATTTAAATAATTTTTTATTTCTTCTTATTTCAGATGCATCATATAAAATGTGAGGAACACACTGATGACATTGATACAACAGATACTAAGTTCAATATGGACTATCAAAGTTTAAAGAGTGAGTTTGATAGCGGACAGAAGGAGAATTCATATATTCCACAGAATAATGATAATGACGAGTGTTCGCCGATGATCGAGTTAACGCCACAGGAAAGAATGTCAATGAATAACGACCAGAAATACTATATAAAAGATGAATATGATGTTTTTGGTGAATGTATAGCTGCCCAAATATAACTTGCCCTTTAGCGAGAGCTACTGCAAAACCTAATGTACAAAAAGTACTTTATGGAACTGAAACTGGAAAGTATAATTAAAAACGTATTAAAACTCGTACCTGTTATTTTATAAGATAATTTATTTGGTAAATAAATGTTTGGAAATGCAGACTTTTGTTTTTGACGTGATAACGTCTTATAAATTGATGAAACACCAGCTGCACGCACGAAAAAGTGTAACGTTCCGCCTGACCCTGTGCGTGCAAGCGAGAGCGCAGTATAAGCGATAGAGAGCCGGTAAAAATATAGTTTGACAGCTACTAAAATTTAGGTTATGTATTATTAAATATGATATTCGAGCGGAATACGTTATCACGTAAAACTATCGTCCGTAAACCGACTTTACAGACAACCAATTTTTTTTTTGTATGCACTTTTCTTACTAATAATTAAATACAGTGCTCTCTCTTGTTTTCGAGATACGAATTAGGAACGTTCCTTTTTTACACGCTTTATATTAGTTTCACTTGTAAGTTTGTATGTATGTATGTATGTTTGTAAACTCGTTTGGACTACAGCAGGTGGTTTATATAGCGGTATAATATGCCAGCACAGTAAGTACACTGGCTAGCCGTGCGGTCTAAGGCACGGGTCTTCACTGACGTCAACTCTCGGCATCACGGGTCGTGGGTTCTAATCCCGTCCGCGCCGAAAGAAAAATTGTTTTTTTTTTCCGGCAAATTTTTGACAATAAATCGAACTAAAAAGTGGAAAATAAATATAGTTTAAAAAAAAAACTAAAAAACACGCTTTATATCGAACTAAAAAGTAAAAAATATTTTTTTTTAAATAAACTTAAAAAGCGTGGGGCGCTCGATGTACGAAAATGTGGAACAAAGCGCCCCACGCTTTTTAAGCTTATTTTAAAAAAAATATGTTAAGAAATTTTACTTTTTTGTTGATACTTATAACTTTATAAATCCGATTTTATTGCGCTTTGTGACAAATTTTTAATTTGCACTTTGTTTCAGTCGCTTGAATTGACGTTTTAGGTGCACTTTTAAAATATCTTTCCTTGCTCTATCTTGTGCTACTAGACATAGACGCTGATGACCTCAGCTGTTGAGCGTCTATAATCTACAATCTTCTTGTGCTAGTAGAATTTGCGCATTGATGTTGTAAGGTGTTACAATGGTGTCAAATCTCGTTTTTCATTGAAATTCAAAATTTCGTTTTTTGAGTCTCAACGACTTGTTTTTTAAATGGCTCTTTCTTTGAAACCATAATAGATACAGGCCCCGGGTGTGCTCATTGAATTTAGAATGACATTTCCCGGCAGTATCTTGAATTTGAAAAATATTCGATACATCCAGACTTTCCGGAAGTTCACTGCGAACGCGTCTAGCTCCGAAAACGATAGTAGATATAGACCTCTGTTTGTGCCCATTGTATTTAGGATGTCGTTTCATGTCAGTATATCGAATTAAAAAAGTATCTGATACATATTCTACATTTTCCAGAAATTCAATTTGAATGGATCTATCTCCAAAATGGTAAGTATTAAATGATACAGCACAACGGAATGGGCTCGTAGAACTCAGCGTGTAATTTTTTTCTATGAGCATATCGAATTTAAAAAGTATATATAAAATTAACGACTTTATCGATAGTGCGGAGTCGAATAAATTGAAGCATTTTTACATTTTGCCGCAAAATGTAAAACAAGCCATAGCTACTCTGGTAACAGATTTCAGGAGAAGGTGGTACCATGTCCGAAAAGATTCTTGAAAAAATTCAGTGTGTGGCTTAACGTTCCTGTATTTTTCACCTTTGGAATAGAAAAAACGAAGACTACTAGAAACAATATTGCAGGGTGTCCTTTACTAAGTTGGGAAAATTTGAGGAATTAGTCAAAACGAAGGAAAACGGAGAGCGTTCCTGCAGAGCGTAGTGTTAAAGCACAATTTTGTCTTCGAGCTTGGAAGGCATATCATACTATTAAATATGATAAACAAACGGATGACTTCAATACAAGTGAAATTAAATTGAATATGGATTAGTAAAATTTAAAGGTTCAGTTTGATACTGCACAGAAAGAAAATTAATCTATTGTATAGAATAATGACAATTTTGGATGTTCGCCAATGATCAAGAAAGAATTGGACTAAGAGCTTACTACGGAGAAAATGGGTGACTCGGTGCAGAGCTGAAAATTTGCAGAATAATAGGAGATAGTATAAGTAAGTAGGGAAAAAATTCAGAAGGCTAGGCGGAAGATAAAAAGCCGCCAGAAGGCGCTAATGTTGCGAAAAATCAGTGCACTTCTGGAAATTTCTATACTTATTCTGTAATTCAAAACTAGATTGTATATTATATACTAGCGGCCCGGTTCGGCTTCGCTCGAATTTGTAGATTTCCACCGTTGCAAAGTTGGTCTCCACGAAAAGCGTTTTTATTTTAACGCGATAATATATATATATTCGAGCACTCCGGCTGCGCCGTCGTGCTCGATACCTTAACCTCAGCAACACGTGGTGGTTATGCTATTGAATTGTAGCTTATATGAAACGTTGCGCCATCTATTGAATATTCACTCAATCCAGTCAACAGATAATTATGACTGTCAAGGAATAGACAAATAATTTGCAATAAAATAATATTGCGACTATAAATTGAAATGTAAGCTATCCTATCTTTCAAGTTGGGTCGAATTGCACACAGTGTGCAAATCAAATTTAAAATCGGTTCAGTAGTTTAGGAGTTCATCGCGGACAAACATGTGACACGTAATTTTTATATATAAAGATATTATACATTATATAGTTATAAGGGCATACTGAAAAACCAAACATGATATAATAATTACATTCGACAAATATTCAAAATTATTAATGACATTTTGATAGAAATAAAATTAAATAAATTAATAAAATTACGTTGTTATAACAACGTAATTTTATTAATGAAAATATATGACGATTAATTTTATTTCTATCAAAATGTCGTTAATAATTTTGAATATTTGTCGAATGTAATTATTATATCATGTTTGAATTTTCAGTATGCCCTTATAACTATATACTGTATAATATATATAATATATAATCTAGTTTTGCATTGATTTTTCGCAACAATAGCGCCTTCTATCGGCTCTTTATCTTCCGCCTAGCCTTCTGGCAATTTTTTCCCTACTTACTTGTACTATCTCCTATTATTCTGCAAATTTTCAGCTCTGCACCGAGTCACCCATTTTCTCTGTAGCCAGCTCTCCGTCTAAATGTCAATAAATAACGATCAGAAATAGTATATAAAGATGAATATATGATGTTTTTGGTGAATATATAACTGCCCAACTGAGAAATACAACTAGACATTCCGCAAGAGCTACTGTGAAACGTGATATACAAAACATTCTTTAATATGCTGAAACAGGAAAGTAAAAGTGAATTTATTAAGGTTATTGCTTGTTATTATATAATTTATTTGAAAAATAAATGTTACAATGCTAATGCAGACTTTTTTTTTTGTACGCACCTTTCTTACCAGTATTAACCCTGTTTTACTGTTTTTCGAAAAATATCTTAAACTGTTAATGTGATAGTAATAATCGATCTGAATATTTGTATCCATTAGAATTGAGTCGCTAAATAGCCTAAAACGCCATTTTTTATTTCAATTTCGAAATCCCGCGCGATAACACTCACCGCCAATGGCGTATGGTTTATTTTGGCGTTACGTCACTGTTATAGTAAACAAACGCAAGCAGACACGCTTCCTACCTATGCTGTTATAAATAGTTTTCTGTTCAATTTGCTCAATAATGAGTTGCCATTATCATTGGTGTATAGTGCCGACTTGTAAAAGCACAAGTATAAAGACACCAGAAAAATTATTTATTAAACTGCCAAATGATATTACAATGAGAAATGTTTGGTTAAAGCTTGCTGGAAGAGAAACAGATTTATTATCGAATAAAAGTCTACTGTATTTGTGTGAAGACCACTTCGACGTAAGTACAATGATTTAATAAATTATCTTGTATTACAATTAACAGACAACTCAAATTGTCATTTTAATATCAACATTCGTTTTTAAGAGGTTATGTTAGTGTTTGTAAATAATGTTAAAAAAAAGGCCACAAATCAATGAAAATGTTGATGTTTTTTATGTTTAAGTTGGAAAACGATATGGAGAATTATACTGAGTATAAAATAATGGGCTCAGTAAAAAAAATTCGAATGAAACCAAACTGCAAACCATCGAGATTCAATTGTCAAACTGACAGGAAAATAATGCTGACAAGTGAACGTCGGTCTGGAATGTTGTTAATCCAGGAGGCTGAACGTACCTTGAACGGTAAGTATAATTATTATAATGGCTCGAATATCATTATCAACAGCATGTGTACCAGTTGTATTTACATTTCGCATTTAAAATTAGGTACAACGACTAGGACGCCATCAACAGTTTTGCATTAAGAGTATTCGTCCCTGCAAACACCCCCTGCACCCTTCATCTCAAATCTTTTCCCCTCGCCTAAAAACGGTTCGCGCTCTCCCGACGCTATTTTTAAAGCTAGGAGGTTCTAGTAAACGGCAAATGAAAGACAAAGAATCAGACTACAGATCCTTCAGGCGAATTTTTTGAAAAAAAAATCCTGAAAAAACTTACAACCTTTTGAAAAAAATAATAAGTTCGTAATATTTCACACGTAGGCGAAACTGTTTTTCAAAAAATTCGCCTGAAGGATCTGTAGTCTGATTCTTTGTCTGTCATTTGGCGTTTACCAGACCCCTCCAGCTTTAAAAATAGCGTCGGGAGAGCGCGAACTGTTTTTAGGCGAGGGGAAAAGATTTGAGATGAAGGGTGCAGGGGGTGATTGCAGGGACGAATACTCTTAACTGCTTTTGCTTCCAAATTTCAGTTGGGATCAGAGATAATGAGATTAGAAAGTGAGTGTTTCCACAATGATGATAAAAAGTAGTATATAAATTCTGAGTCCTCAAATGGCAAAATGTTCCGTAAATAGTTAACTACATACATAAAAAGCACAGACTCAAACACTTTCAAAAAATGATACAACATTTAAGATAATTAATCTTTTCTTGAAAAAAAAGTTTTTTTACTAATATTTTATTTTTTTTTGTCATTCAAAGTTTTCACTAAAAAGGATATCACTTCCGAATCTAAAAATAATAAATCATATACTTAAGACAACCGGTTTCAAATCCCGTAAACCCCTACGGCGTTTTCGGCATCAGAACTACCCCGGGGCAGGGCAGGCTGAATGGGTAACTATTGGTTAAAAAGATTTGTTTATTGTTTACATTTAATTATTTAACCAATAGAGTTATCTATTCGACCTGCCCTGCCGCGGGGCAGCTCTCGATGCCGAAAACGCCATTAGATATCAATTTTGATTCAAATCGAAACAAAAGACAAACTTCGCCATATTGAAGCCATCGTCCTGAGTTTTTCTAGATTTTAATAAAAAAAAAAAATAAAATTCTTGGCCCCGGAAACCCGTAGATAAAATTCGTCCGCCACCTTGAATTTTTACTGCCTACATTATTCGGTAATTAAAAGTGTCTTGTCTTCAGAACTACTCGTGTATGTAAAATTTAAAACCAGTCAGATAACCGGAAGTGCGTCAAAAAGAATGTAAAGGTGATCATAAAAATTTTTTACAGTTTTAGACATATTTTAATATTTACCAAACGATAAAATGTCTATTTTGAAACAATTTCGAGAATTTGGACAGTGTTTTTGAGTAAAAAAATGTTTTACTCAGCACTGATTTTCTATCTATGGCAGTTTATTTTCGAAACAGTCTATCTCTTTGCATTTAATACTTCATGATTTCTAATGTATAATCAAAAATAAAATTTAAAAAAATTCATGCACTGTAGCAAGCTGTTTAAAATTATATGGAACGCCGAGATATTATGGCCCAACCAACGTCAATAGTGTATGTGCCGTATTACTATGTATAGGCGAACACACAAGAAACCTTTTACTTAGTTTTTTCCATTGGCGGCGGAAGGGGGGAGGGATCAGTTTTTATTTTGCATGTAGTCATCAATCAGCCTACACCCATAATAGCTAGTCAAGTAAAAAATTGAAAACTATTTCAAATTATTACTAGGCTAATACGATTTCGCATTTTGGCGCTTTTTTTTAAAGTGATACAAAGGTATCCTATGTCACGATGTCTAGATAATGGAAACGTGACGAAAAATGAAACGCCTATTCTCACAACTCAGTGCGCGGCAGGGGAGAGGAGAATATCGATTGCCCCACTTCTTAATGTAAACTGCCAATAATGTAAGTAGACAGGCCTGTTTCACTTTTCGTTATGCTCTCAGTCGTAGCAAAGCATTAGTAAAGTGAGGCTATGTTTAGATTTTCATTATGCTGAAAGTTACTCGTTGGTAATACCGATAAAATATGCGTTAACGTTTCTGTTATTATTAACTGCTATTATTTTATTTTTATGGTTAATAACTATATTTATAATAATCTTTAAGACAATTTGCGTAAACGTTTATGTGAGTGTGTTATTCTCTCAGTTAGTTATATAATTAGTGAAATAAAACAAATTATGCCCAAAACAACCAGTACCGAACGCGTTAGGGCATTTCGTAAAAGAAAGCGTGCACAGAATCCACCAAAACAGCCACCTAAAAGTGGAACACAGCGTGCGAAAGAATTTCGAGCAAGACAAAAAGCTTTAAGAATTGCAACTGCAGGAGGATTATCGTTATTGACTCCGGAAGTAAATATATTTTCTATTTAATAAACTTGTTTTCATTACACGATTACCCTACAATTTTCCTTTTCCCCTCTTTCTCTAATAATTTAGAAGTTTCACTTCCAAAACTGCGGCCATACGTGACGATATGCTGGTTACGCGTCAAATATGCATGTAAACACTGGTTTGTTTACTTCTGAGTAAAAACGTTACCTATATTAATCTTTTATCTCTGATATTTCAATTGACAAAATTACTTAGGGAATTGCCAGCGGCTACAGCTGGGGGTATGGACTATTATAGAGACGATAACACCAAATTAACTATAAAATTTTGTGTTGTGTTTCCGCAGAAAAAACTGGGGATGAACTACTGACTAGGATGTACCTACATTTTACGTTCAGAACGTCACTAAACATTAGGGTTACATGCAGGGTCGGATCTACATATTTTGCGTCTATGGGCCTCCTGAAAGTGCCCCCCCCCCCACAATTAAAAGCACTCTATACCCCAACCAAAATTTTCTCTAGTTTACATCGGATTTGCAATATTTGTTGCCGCCTGACGGAGCCGAGGATTCACGAAGTAGCAGGCGGCGCGCCGGCGCCCCCTTTCCCTTGCACACAATCAGCTGACATAGCCCCCGAATGAACCCGAGAATGCGCGAAGCGGTGACCGCCTCTCTCTCTCTCTCACACACTCACAAAAAAAACTGGAATGGAGTTATAGTTTTGTTCCACATAAAACAGTATTGTAATATTATTTCCCAAATGCCAGTTTTGTTTGCCGTTTTGCCGCCCCTAAAAATTTGCCGCTATGGACCCGGGCTCACAATGGCTCCATGCTAAATCCGGCCCTGGGTACATGGCATAATAATATGTACGCCAGTATGTATTTTTATATAAATAATAAATTGCAATGTAATCTAATCTACATTTGAAACTGTATTCTCAGCCGATTATGTTACGGATATTTTTGGATGCATTGGGGAATATTGAACTGCTGTAGTTTACTAGGAAATAATATATTGTTTTAACTAAATATTCTGTATGGCCTAAAACATGATCGTGGGTTCACCGCACTTGAGTCTGAAGACTTAGGCCTAGCACACATGAAGAGCGTTCAACGCGCGTTGGCCCAACGCGCGTTTACAATTTCTATATAACTGTTTATATGATAACGCGCGTTCAACGCGACGCCAACGCGCATTATCATATAAACAGTTAGGCCTAGTTTATATGAGAGGCGTTCAACGCGCGTTGGCCCAACGCGCGTTTACAGTTTCTGTACAATTGTATAGAACTGTTTATATGATAACGCGCGTTGGTGGCGCGTTGAACGCGCGTTATCATATAAACAGTTCTATACAATTGTACAGAAACTGTAAACGCGCGTTGGGCCAACGCGCGTTGAACGCCTCTCATATAAACTAGGCCTTATATACAATAATTGTATAGAAATTGTAAACGCGCGTTGGGCCAACGCGCGTTGAACGCTCTTCATGTGTGCTAGGCCTACTTCGTACTTGAGGCGTTTTAAACAATACGTAAAGAAACAACGGAGCGTAAGCAATACGCATTTATATGCGTTGTTTACGCACCGCCAGACAATTAAAAACCAATGAGAGCACGTTATTCGATTCTTTTAAATGTTAATTTCGCAAATTATCTTGTCTAATAATCACATGCTTACATTTTAAAATGTACTTATGTGTTACCAAACGTTCAAACATAGAGTTACAATATTTATTATAATTACAGAAAGGAAACTGCGTGTATTGACATCTGGTTTACAAAAACTTTTTACGGTACTGAAAATAGTATTGTATGATTCGATTGCTAGTAAAATAAAAAAAGGATGTGTGGAGGAATTAAACTGATATTTTTACAAAAATTACTAAATACTAACTGTTCGCGTTAATTTAACGGCGGAACTCACGTCACTATCTGTTACATGTACGTATTGCGCGAATCTGTTCATTATAGGTATAAAATCACTAAAATGCGAAATCGTATTAGTTCATACACGATTTTTCACGAGGTGTCTATGCTTTTAATACGCGAACGCGAAAATCACCATCTAGTTAAACCAGAGGTTCGCGCAAGTATACACAAAACGCGTATACCACATCTTCTCTCACTCTCTCTTACCTCGGTTTACGCGTGTGCCCATACCTATGTCAAGGTAAAATACTTTATAGTATTTATTAAAATATTTCTTTAAAGTAATAGCATTTTTGTTAGATGCAAAGGTTTGCTACTGTTTTTTTTTTTAGTGTACTACATAATATTCTTTTGAGTGTTCTTATCCTAACCCTATTTTCAATAAGATCCGTCATTTTTATTACGCGAAATTCCATAACGCGTTATGGGCTATGTGCAAGGAGGCGGAGTTACAAGTGAGCACTAGGGGAAACTTCAAGCTCAAATTTTCCGTATGTCAATGAGCAATGTTTATTAAGTGAAAATAGTCATAATTTTATGAAGTTTTTTAATTACAAAGAAAACATGGGAAAACTAAGCGACTTGGAAATGCTTGTTGTGTTCCGGGCTGTTAAGCTGGTGGCGATTTAAGTAAAATAAAGACTATTGGCGCCCTAATTTGACGTTCCGCTGTCAGTGTAAACAAATTAATACCAATTTTCCTTAACTTTTTTTTTGACACATCATGGCTATTTAAAGTTTTTGACTTATCACCATAGAAACAAGTCACGATTTCCATAAAATGTGAGTTCAATAATTCTCTATTACCCACTAACGGCGCTAGTAGGCTTCGTGCACACAGCCTATGCGATCTTTGCGCCATCTCGTGTTTGATTTTTTAAAATATGGTTCACTCAAAACTTACAAACACATGGTAACCAGCTTTATTCTTAACCATAAAAAATATTTACGTTCAATGTCAGTAAAAAAACTACATAAATGAATACATTTTTTATTTCAAAATTTTTTAAATCTTATTTTTGTTAACAAAATAACATTTATGATATTTTTTACGTATTTAATTACAGACGTAAAATAAAATTTAATTACCCTTGACAACGTAGGTACTGCTGCAGTCCATTTTTTTCCCTCTCTAATTCATAAGAAAATCCACGAAAACGGTGGAATTGTAATTGTGGATTTTTAGTTAGTGTATCTTTACAATCAACAACACAGCACTTCCGATTTGGTAGCTTTTTACCCATTTTATTCAACAATTAATCCATATTGCTGCACTTATAACATATGACACTAATATAAGGTTTTGACTGAACCAGAATTTAAAAAAAAAACACGAGGGGGCGCAAATGTCGCATGTCAAAAGATACTTTCCTAGCGTATAGGAGAAACGACTACTTTTTTGATAAAAATATTTAACACAGCACTCCAAACATGAGTGATTGTGCTAATTATACTAATCCAGTTAGTAAACGAAAAAGGAAACCCTTAACTATGGAAGAGAAACTTGAAATTATAAAAAGTTTTGAAAGACACGAGAAAACATGTGATATATCTAGAGCAACGGGCATAAATGAATCCACATTGCGCACCATCAGGAATAACGCTGCGAAAATAAAAGAAACTTGTTTGACAGGAACAATAGCCAGTGCTTCCAAATATATTAGAACTAGGCCTAAAGAATTACAAGAAATGGAAAGACTGCTAAACCTGTGGATCGAAGATCAAACAAATAAGGGGTCAGGACCAAGATTTCTTACAATTAAAGAGAAAGCATTAGCTATATATGAAGATCTTAAAGAAAAATCTGAAAATCCTGCAAACGTGTCCAATTTTAGTGCTAGTAATGGCTGGTTTAACGGCTTCAAACGGCGCTATTCATTCAGCATCGTTAATAAGCTGCCTGATGAAGTCGCGAGTGCAGACGAGGAAGTTACGAATGAGTTTTCACCTGAGGTAAATCACTGGTATTTTCTGTATTTATTAGGAGTTTAAAATGTTCAAAATTGGTGATATTTTTAACAGACTTAAAGGGGGGGGGGTATCAATTCATCACGTATATTTTATTTGTTATAGTTTTACGAGGCGTTAACCGATTTGAAAAAAATCGACACCATTTTGTTCAGAATATTTGCATATTGGTACCAATTTTTTTTTTTTAACCGGCCCGGTCGTTCTTAACTGATTTCAAAAAAAATTGGTTGTCTGTAAAGTCGGTTTACGGACGATAGTTTTACGTGATAACGTATTCCGCTCGAATATCATATTTAATAATGCATAGTAACCTAAATTTTAGTAGCTGTCAAACTATATTTTTACCGACTAATAATTTGATCAACCAAAGCAAAATACATATTTTTAAGCAATTATAAAAGACATTTAAAAGAATGTATATATTGTTAACAGACCGTATAATTTATCTGGCCATCTGTCAGATGTAGCTTTCGCTGGAACAGCCGAAAAAAATGTTGAACGCACACTACTCTCTGACGTCACGCGAGAAGAGAGAGACTATCGCTTATATCGCGCTCTCGCTTGCGGAACGTTACTCTTTTTCGTGCGTGCAGCCGGTGTTTCATCAGTTTATAAGACGTTATCACGTCAAAAGTGTTTTTTTATATTATGTTACTTCATATCACCAGAATTTGTGAACAGATTTTGATGATACGATAAAAAGTGAAAAATTTCATATTTCTAGGATTTGTCGTTTTGGCGGTACAGCCTTAATAAAAACGACCTAAAAAGACAACTTTAACAACCTCTCATATCGTTATATTTTACAAAAAAAATTAAATATAGAGTTTTGTGCTACTTAACGAGCTCTAAACAACTGTACCCTGCATGCCTAAGTAGAAAAATGTTTTTGCACCCCCCCCCCCACACGTGGAGTGCGGGGAAGTTACCTAAAAAAAAAACGTTCACGGTACTCGTGTCACAGAGTACTCGTGTTGGAATATACTTGTAGATAAACGTTAATTGGCATCGGTCGAACGAAACAGATCGTTCTCTAACAACACACGTTTTATGGGTACCACTGCCATTTTGATTTGATTGTTGAATTTTGAATCATACAGTTACAAATCGGTCATATGCATGTATTTTTTTTATATTTTTAATAGATTATTTAGTCAACCATAATACGGGAAAAAATTGATAATCATTTAAAAATATAATATTATCATAAGAAAAAAAATATTAAATTTCACACTCAAAAATTGACAGTTTAAACAATAGGCCATGTTGGCGGGCTTATGTGACGTCATGATATAATATGATGCATGTCAACCTTGATGTCAAATTGTCAATGTTCTAAATGAAGTTTATTTGTTGTTTTCTCTAAATACTGACATAATCTTACTGTGAGACGACACAGTCGTCATGGAAACTGTTGTTGATATATACTCTGACGTCACGCTGCGTTTTGAAAATTCGAAAATAGCGCGTATTTTCTACAGTTATTTTTTATTATTTGCATTTTTTTCAGTGATTATATTTATAAAATAACCATTACGATATGATCAGGAACTAAAATATATTTCGAAATACAAATTTAAACCAATTTGGAGTCTCATGCATATGACCTATTACAAACAAAACGACTAACGCACGAATTGTATTGTTTCGTCGTATTATTTCCAAAATTTAAAAAATAAAATATCTTAAATTAATAAAAGTTCACTAAAAAATTAACCAAAAAGCTTATATTTTTATTTGTTTTAATTCATATGTGTCTATAAACAGGCGTTAGCTTTCTAAGATGTAGACGTTACACGTTTTTTTACATTTTGGTTATGAATTCCGCGCCAAGCAGCCACTGAGCCAGCAAACGGTAACGAAACCCTCACCCGCGTACGCAGTAGCTAAAGCGAAGCTGTTTGTATCGGTTTTTGAATACGTTTTAGCTACTGCGCATGCGGATGACAGTTTCGTTACCGTTTGCTGGCTGCTTGGAACATATAGGTACCTAAAATGTCTATTCGCCATGACCGCCATTTTGTGACGTCGCTAGTTAGTAAACACTAAGAAAGCGTGTACAACTGTGTAACACATGGCATTATAACCAACAAAGTGTCGCATTTAACAGTCATCGACGGAGTTTTATAAATATATAATTAATTAACGAAATGGATCGCAAATCATATCATTGGTGCGTAGTACCCCTGTGTAAAAATACTTCCAAAGCTACGCCTGAAAAAGTGTTCATAAAGGTGCCAACTAAAGCCGAAATACGTAGAAAATGGTTGCAATTTGCCAGAAGAAAAGATGCTTCTGAAATATCGACAAGTTCGTCGATTTTTTTTTGTGAAGATCATTTTGACGTAAGTATTACACTAATAGTATATACGTTTTATAAAGTTGTGTAGAGTAGGTTTTTATCATAGAGATATTAGACTAGAGTACGCGAGTGAGCCGTGAAAGTGGTTACAATTGGGCTTTTGAATGAAATTTTTTTTTGTCATAAATGGAAAGATCGTATATAAGTTTTATAACAAAACTATTTTTCTTTTTTTAATTTTCGTTATAATTCAAAAGTTATATCAAATTAAAAATAAATTTTTGTACTCGGTTCCGAGAACGCGCCGACATTTCCCGAACATAATGTGACGTCATAATGTTAATTTATTATCATCACAGGCAGCTGACAGTGTTTTAACTTCACATTTATCAAAAATGTCGAATCTTAAAAGTTATCGTGCTTGCTTTGTACCAATGTGTACGAATACTACAAAAAAAACTCCTCACAAAATGTTTTTAAATGTTCCACAAGATGTTAAACGTCGAAAACAATGGTTTCGAGCAGTGCGACAAGAATATCATAAAACAACATCAAATTTTTTTTGTTGTGAGGATCATTTCGATGTAAGTATTTTAATAGGTATAATACTGTAATAATAAATTTAATAGTGTTGGCGTCATCTGTATGTCAGCAAAAGATATTTATTTATTTAGTCATTTGATTGACAACTGACAGCATTGCTTTTAGTTACAATTTTGCTTTGATTTCGAACAAAGTTTGTCGTGCATAGTATTATAGCATGTGATACACAACAGAATAGTACTTTTGTTTTAATAGATAACTCGCATTATAGTGTTTTTCAACGGCAGTCTACAAAAAGGATAAGTCATTTGACATCTTCATTCATAATAGTCTAGGTTATGTATTCCGTTTTGACATTTAAATCATTCTAATAATAATTGTAGTTTATTTTTAGCTTAAAGAAGATATGGAGAATTATATTTATTATACTACAATGGGAGGCAGAGCAAAAATTAAAGTCGATGTAGTACCCCACAAGTTTGCTTGTCAACCTAATGATCTAATCGTAAGCGACATGGAAATACGACTCCTAGGCTAGGTGCAGAAAAAATACGAAATCACCAAATTCTTCAAGAGATTTTTAATGATCATATTAAAATAGACTCTTCTCCTTTAAATATAAGATCAATAATTAAATTTAGAATATTTTCATTCGATACACGTAAAAGCCATTGACAGTACTATATAGCGTGAAAATATTTTAACATTATGACGTCACAAAAAAAAAAACAAACCAACTTGGTGCATTTGCAGTCACGTGATTTTTTTTTTTAATTTTATCAATTTTAAATTGCTTATAATTAATTTAAAAAAGTTTTTTGAATGTTTTTCGCATCGGCTATCAATATTATTATCTATAATAAAGTTTTAAAATACAATAAAAAAAATCGATAATTATTTTTTTTTTCAAAAGCCTAATTGAGAGAGAAAAGTTCCTTATCTCCATGGTAACTAATGATACAAAACAATGCTGATTTGAGTAAACAAAATATCTGGTTTTCTGCAGCGTTCTCTCTCTCAACTAAGGACACTTTCACTTATGGCAAGAATACGAACTAGCGTACTCTAGTTACTTATATGATATATCTCTATGGTTTTTATACATAGCTTCTAAAAACTGTTTATTATTTTTCATACACTTTAGAGCTAGGTATGTTTGAACCAAACATATTTTTTATATTATTTCAGCTACCTAATGATATGGAAAACTTCATGGAATATCGACTTATGGGTCCGGTTAAAAGAATTAAAATGAGACCTGGATGTATGCCTTCAAAGTTTGACTGTCAACCAGATCGAAAAAGGCGTTTACCATCAACAGATACTTTTCGATCAGCTGTAATCAAGAGGCAGAGAAGATATTTAATCGAAGAAGCTGAAAGTTCCTTAAAAAAGAGTACTGTAACTGAACCAGAAGATAAATCTATACAAGAAAATTCATCCAGCAAGTCAGCTATTGAAGAGAATATTGTAGACCAGTGTAGATCAGAAGATGAAACTGTACAGGTATATAAAATGCACCTATTTCAGAGGTGCGGGTTCCTATTTTAAAAACAGTTTTACCAACACTGAATTGAATCTTTTTGTTCAGTAGATTGATGGTTCTTTATGAATGATTCGTTCGCGAATGATGCATCTAATCATATCAGACATCAGTGCTCGTATTTTTGCCGAATATTTAGATAAGATTAATTAGAAATACACAGAAAGTATGGATATTCTTACATAATTCGCATAGGCTATAACAATACGGACTTTTTTCTGTGCTCAAAAACACGATTCATTTGTGTAAAGTGATATTGAACGTAACCCATAACCCCAAATATTGACACAAAACTTGATAATATTTGTGGAATTTTAATGTCTGTTGTATTTATTATGTTTCTGTAATTATTTCAAATAATGGAATGGTCTGAAGAAAAAGCAATCAAGTTATTAAATACTATTCGTGATCGTCCAGTATTTTGGAATGCTAATTCCCTTGACTATAAAAACAAAGACCTCAAACAAAAAAATCTTAATGAAATTGCAGAAATTTTTAATTGTAGACGGGGAGATATCGAAAATAAACTTAAAAATCTGAAAATACAATATTGTCAGGAAATGCAAGCATTAATTAAAGCCAGAGCCACTGGAGAAGTCTACGAATCTAAGGGGGATATTCATAGTCAGGTCTTAATTATAAGATCGCCTCTAAATTCATAGAGGATAAATAAGACGGCGTATAAGCAAATGCTTAAGGTCTTAATTGAGATCTTATATTATAGCGAATACGGCGATCTTATTTCAAGTCAACCTCGGAGTGGGCTTAAAGGCCGCTGCACACGAGGCTAGAAACGCTGTTAGGAGTTCTGCTAGCTGGTAGGCTGGGTACGAAACTGGAAATGACGTCACTGCGGGCTGCCTTGCTGGCTCAGAAGATAAGGTTTTAAAATTAGAACAGGGGCTATTTTCCCTGCTAGATTTGTTGCTAGGTATGAGCAAGAACCAATCAGGAAGCAGTATCTTCATATGGGGGATCTTGAACAAACGCCCACATGGCGTCATTCTGCCAAACAACAGACACGTTTTGCTCTGTGTTTAATGTTTATATTCGAACTGTCACTGCGCGCGCACCAGATCTATCCACAAAACACGCTTGAAAAATAGTCTTGTGTGAAGCGAGCACTTAACAGCAATCAAGAAAACCAGCGCTAGAAAACTAGTAGGCAAATCTAGCAGCGTTTCTCTAGCTTCGTGTGCAGCGGCCTTAAGACCGGTCTTATTGACTGTCCAGCAAAGATTAGTATCAGAGACAATTCCGAACCCAAAGGAATGGTGAGACCTCTGGTGAGAAATGCGCCGAACTACCCTAAAGTGGGCTTTTGACCCTAGCCTCCATCATGATTTTCTAAATCAATGTTTACCTTATGCCTCTATAGTTTACCTGTCAAAAACCCCCCTTTGGGTTCTGAATAGGTTAGTATTCTCTGCTTTAGTTAAGTGAACAAGTGAAAGTGAAAAAATGGATTTTCAAGATATAGAAAATATAGACTATTTAGAAATACGAGCAGTACCAGAAATACATTATTTGAAAATAGACGAAATACCCAGACGTCTTCCAAAAATAAAGAAATATTTGAGATACAAGAAAAAACGAAATAATATTAAAGTAAGCAATTACTCTTAACTGTTTTTACTACATGTTTTGTTTGTTTTTTTTCCTACATGTTTTGTTTTTTTTTTTTTTTCTAAATCGGAACGATAAAAAAAATATGTTATATCACTATCTGATAGCAATTGAGGTGCAAAGATCAGTAAATGGGACATCTGCTTTATTTCCTTTTTATTTGAAAATTACATATGAAATAACCCAGTTACTGTACATCCTAACATTTTATTATTATTTGGGTTCAGTTCTTACTAAAATGATGGAATACAAAATATTAAGTATGTTGTTCCACTAGGTACTGCACTGGGGCCCGTTGATTTTCAGTTTGTACATTAAGAATATTTTAATGATGTTGAATATTTCTAACTCGTAAGATTAATTATAGTTAGAGATTTAGCTAAAGATTGCTATTGATATTGTTAAGATACATCCATTGTTACAATACCTACAATAATTATTATTAGTCTTATGAACTATACCCTAGTGATTATAAGTTGTTAATTTATCATAATAGAAATTTTTCTGTGAATAGGTATTAATAAATAAAAAAACTACATTTACCCTTAGTTCTCAGCACGAACTCTGTAACCAGGACATCCAGCTCGACCGATATCTGTCGCATGAACCAATATGGCGTCAGCTACTGGGTAACGCATACACGTTCATGGCTTACATGTGTGTAGTGTCTGTGAAGTTAAACAACTTTCTATGGCAAAAACAGGTGGTAAGAACTGAAGTTTTCCCAGGTAGTGATAACAGCGCCATCTCGCGTGTGCCAGAAAACGATCCATCTCGAAACACAGCAAGCATAGTGAGAACCACGAAGTATGTAACTAAGAGACCTAGTTTCCTTTGCTTGCTGTGTTTCGAGATGGACCGTTTTCTGACGTACGCCAGATGGAACAGCTGTCATTACTTGGGACAAATTCGGTTCTTTCCGCCTGTTTTCGCCATAGTAACCAAAGCTGTTTAACTTCCTAGACACTACATACATGTAAGCCGTGAACGTGTGTGCTTTACCCAGCCATATTGGTTCATGCGACAGATATCGATCGAGCTGGGTGTCCTGGTTACAGAGTTCGTGTCAATTACCTTCAACTCTAAACGTATTTAAAATAGTAATTTAATTACTAAGTAATTACCGCCTATCTCTGTCACCCATTAATTTAGAGAAATTGTGTATCACGAAAATACTAGATGTATCTCACGAGACGAGAAACTAGATGACTCAAATTAGAAGTTACTCGACAATTGAGTCGATTCCAACTGATTACTAACGGGTTACTGACCAGCTAGGGACAAGTAGCGTCGTCTGCAACGCCAATTAGAAAGATTCTGACTCATCATGGACTGGTTAGAGATTTAAATCACTGATCAGTTTTTTCTTTAGTAGTTACGTGTGCACAGGGCCCTCTTATGTCTATTTAAGACGGACCGATTGTTCGAAACAATCGTCGAGAGAAAAATATTTTGCAGATTTTTCAAGTGTTTTTATCATTTGTTATTAATCATGTTCTACCAAGTGCCGAGTGAAAAATCAGTGCAAATTAAAATAACTTTTATGTAGAAAAATGTTGATACGTTAATTCATGTTATAATTATTATAAATATAAAAAATATATATGTAATATTATTTATGTATTGTATTATTTGTATTGCTAAATAAATTCACTATTATTATTATTACATGTTTAAATACTAACTTTTTGAAGTTGAAATTTTTCGTCTCAAATTCAATGAATAAAAAAAAAAATAATTTCGGCAGAAATTAAAAAAAGAATCGGTTATAACGAAGGCCGTTTATAACGGTCTTTAGTCTCTTCGAAAAGAAAAAGAAACTCATTTTTATTTAAATATTCATTTTTTTTCTTCTTCTTTCAGATACATCATATAAAATGTGAAGAACATACCGACGACGTTGATACAACCGATACTAAGTTAAATATGGATTATCAAAGTTTAGAGAGTGCGTTTGATAGCGGACAGATGGAGAATTCATATATTCCACAGAATAATGATAATGACGAGTGTTCACCGATGATTGAGTCAACATCACAGGAAAGAATGTCAATGACTAACGACCAGAAATACTATGTAAAAGATGAATATGATGTTTTTGGTGAATGTATAGCTGCCCAACTAAGAAATATAACGAGCTCTTTAGCGAGAGCCACTGCTAAACTTAATATACAAAAAGTACTTTATGAAGCTGAAATTGGAAAGTATAATTAAAAATGTATTAAAACTCGTGGATGTTATTTTATAAGATAATTTATTTGATAAATAAATGTTTGAAATGCAGGTTTCTGTTTCTTTGTATGCACTTTTCTTACCGATAATTAAATATAGTGAAATCTCTCTCTCTCTCTCTCTTGTTTTCGAGATAGGAATTAGTGATGTGCCGGATCGTTAAAAATGTATATCCGCGGATACGGATACGGATCTTAACTTTCTTAGAGTACGTGGCGGTAAATATTGCACATCGACGTTTGGAAAGAAACTATCTGTTATGGGAAAAAAGTTATTGACCTCTTTAAGAGTTAACTCTCATAACAGATTGTCTCTTTCCAAAGATCGATGTGCAATATCTCATTAAAAAGATAGTTGATTTTTAGTACCTTTGAGTTATGTACTATTAGTATGGTACTCACTACGATAAATATTTGAAATATAAAGGTTACAAATACGATTTAAAAAAATAAAAAATAATCTGAATGGAATTTAACAAGTTTTCATTATTACCTAATCACCTATAAATATAAAATTTCATCTATGAATTGAAAATTAATAAAGTAAAAGATCCGCATAAAAACTAACGGATACGTATACAGATCTTTCTTCTCCCTCGAATATCTGTGAATACGGATACAGATATCCGGCACATCACTAATAGGAATTAGGAATATTCTTTTTATTTATTTGAAGAAATTTTTTGTAGATACAATTTGATAAATCAGACTATTGCGCCTAGTGAGAAATTTTTAGTTTGCACTTTGTTTCGGTCCCTCGAAATGACGTTTTAGGCGTTTTTTTAAAATGTCTTACTGTATTTTGTGCTGCTAGACATAGACGCTGATGACCTCAGCTGTTGAGCGTCTATAATCTATAATCTTCTTCTTGTGCCAGTGCAATTTGCACTGTGATGTTGCAAGGATTTACCAAGGTGTAAAATCTCGTTTTTCGTTATAATTAAAAATTATCTTTTTTGATTCTGAACGACTTACCCACCTCTAGACTAATAGTAAATGACATTTTAAATTTGAAAATAAACTCAAGGTAACGATCGGTGGCCTTTTAAGAACATTTCAAACTACACACATTTTTTAAATGGGTCTATCTCTGTAACGGTAGTTGATACAGATGCCTGGGAGTGCTCATTCAATTTAGAATGCCGTTTTCCGGAAGTATATCGAATTTGGAAAGTTTCCGATACATAGTCTAGACTTTCCAGTTATTCAATTCGAACGCGTCTATTTCCGAAACGGTAACAGATACAGACCTCTGGCTGCGCTTATTGAATTTAGAATGTCGTTTTCCATAAGCCTACTGAATTTGAATCGGATCCGAGAGATTGCCAAAAATTGTCTTAAAAAAATCACAAAATAACTGCGAAAAAATCTCGCTTTTAGTCGATTTTCGACTTTTTCCAATAACTCGCTTTTTAGGTCTAGACGGCTTATACTAACATGAAATGACACTCCGAATCAAAAAATAAGCTCAACTTTTGGTTGGGTGGGCATTTGAAGTGATTTTAAACACCGAAGCGACGTTCGAACGCCTTTGTCTCTGAAATGGTTATAGAGACACACCTCTGGGTGCGCTCATTGAATTCAGCGTGTCGTTTTCCATCAGCACACCGAAATTTAAATGCATCAGATGCGTATTCCAGACTTTCCAGAGAGACACTTCGAACGAGTCTATCTTCGAAACGGTAAGTGATACGAAGCAACGGAGGGGCTTGGTGACTTAAGCGAGTCATTTTCCATAAGCCTACCGAATTTGAATCGGATCGGAAACATTGTCCAAAATTGTCTTAAAAAAATCACAAAAAAACTATGGGAAAAATCTCGTTTTTAGTCGATTTTCAAGATTTTCCAATAATTCACTTTTCGTGTCCAGACGGCTTATACTAACAGGAAATGACACTCCAAATCAAAATAAAAGCTCAACTTTAAGTCCTGTGGGCTTTTGTAGTAAATTTAAGTGTAGAAGAAACATTTAAACGTCTATATCTCCGAAACGGTAAGAGATACAGACCTCCGGGTGCGCCCATTGAAATCAGCGTGTTGTTTTCTATCAGTACACCGAATTTTAAATGTATCCGATACGTATTCCAGACTTTCCAGAGAGACACTTTGAATGGGTGTATCTTCGAAACGGTAAGTGATACGAAGCAACGGAGGGGCTCGGTGACTTTGGAGTGTCATTTTACATAAGCCTACCGAATTTGAATCGGATCGGAGATATTGTCCAAAATTGTCTTAAAAAAATCACAAAATAACTAAGTCTATACTATGGGAAAAATCGCGTTTTTAGTCGATTTTCGACATTTTCCAATAACTCGCTTTTCAGGTCCAGACGGCTTATACTAACACGAAATGACACTCCGAATCAAAAAATAAGCTCAACTTAAGGTCCTGTGGGCTTTAATAGTGAATTTAAATGTAGAAGAAACATTAAAACGTCTATATCTCCGAAACGGTATTAGATACAGACCTCCGGGTGCGCCCATTGAAATCAGCGTGTTGTTTTCTATCAGTACACCGAATTTTAAATGTATCCGATACGTATTCCAGACTTTCCAGAGAGACACTTCGAACGGGTGTATCTTCGAAACGGTAAGTGATACGAAGCAACGGAGGGGCTTGGTGACTTAAGCGAGTCATTTTCCATAAGCCTACCGAATTTGAATCGGATCGGAAACATTGTCCAAAATTGTCTTAAAAAAATCACAAAAAAACTAAGGCTATACTATGGGAAAAATCTCGTTTTTAGTCGATTTTCAAGATTTTCCAATAATTCACTTTTCGTGTCCAGACGGCTTATACTAACAGGAAATGACACTCCAAATCAAAATAAAAGCTCAACTTTAAGTCCTGTGGGCTTTTGTAGTAAATTTAAGTGTAGAAGTAACATTTAAACGTCTATATCTCCGAAACGGTAAGAGATACAGACCTCCGCGTGCGCTCATTAATTTCAGCGTGTCGTTTTCTATCAGCACACCGAATTTTAAATGTATCCGATGCGTATTCCAGACTTTCCAGAGAAGCACTTCGAACGAGTCTATCTTCGAAACGGTAAGTGATACGAAGCAACGGAGGGGCTCGGTGCCTTCAGTGAGTCATTTTCCATAAGCCTACCGAATTTGAATCGGATCGGAAACATTGTCCAAAATTGTCTTAAAAAAATCACAAAAAAACTAAGGCTATATTATGGGAAAAATCTCGTTTTTAGTCGATTTTCAAGATTTTCCAATAACTCACTTTTCGTGTCCAGACGGCTTATACTAACAGGAAATGACACTCCAAATCAAAATATAAGCTCAACTTTAGGTCCTGTGGGCTTTAATAGTGAATTTAAATGTAGAAGAAACATTAAAACGTCTATATCTCCGAAACGGTATTAGACACAGACCTCCGGGTGCGCCCATTGAAATCAGCGTGTCGTTTTCTATCAGTACATCGAATTTTAAATGTATCCGATACGTATTCCAGACTTTCCAGAGATGCACTTCAAACGGGTCTATCTTCGAAACGGTAAGTGATACGAAGAAACTGAAGGGCTTAGTGACTACAGCGTGCCATTTACCATAAGCCTCCCGAATTTGAATCGGATCCGAGAGATTTCCAAAAATTGTAATAAAAAAATCAATGATGTTTATATATTTTCAATGACCTAATGTTCATTTGTTATGGATGAAATTCATGCGAGTGCTCACAAAAAATCTTGTCGATGCGCGAGCACTGAACTTGACACTTATGCTCGCTGATAAAAAAAATTAGCAGACTGTAGCGATGAAGTTAATCATTATCGAATTATTTTTATTGATTTCTAACTATCTAAATTATGTAGGGTTGCCACCATAATTTTCTTTTAATAAGTTTCTATCAAGTTTCCAGATTCTGTTTATTAAAAATGAAAATATAAAATTATGTACAATTACATTTGTAACTGAAAAAGAAAATAATAAATATAATGTAGTCACTAACGTTAATAAATAATCCAATAACAAGATCATTGTATTCATATATTTTTACAACCATTAAATGTTTACTTACGATATCTTTCAAAACTACCAATTGTATCTATACTTACATTTTTAGTTCCACATTCAATTTTTTTAAATAGGTATTTGAACTATTCAATACAGTTTCATTAATTAGATTTTTTCTGATGGTTTATAAACAAATATGCAATATTACACCTGTTTTATATAAAGAAAATATAATATATATTATATATAAAGATAATAAATTGGCGTAAATTGTTATGAACTGCCAAGGCCGTAACTAGGCAAGGGCACGTGTCCAGGGTCCAGACGGTAGGGGTCCCAAGACAGGCCCCAGAAAGATCGAATAAATTCGTATTAAGATGTCTGCCCACTGCACCGTACCATACCATGAACGTAATAGGAACGTATCAGGCACGAAAAGAAACACGACACGCACTACTATACCCACTGCAACGGATTGACAGCGTTCTATGCACGTATACAACCCATATGATGCCCGTATGCAATGCATATTATGTCCGTTCGGTATCCATTCAATATGCAGCACAGTGTAGCAAGCTTTGTTACATTAACTCTCTTTTTCTTTTTTGTAATATTGTCAAAATTAGTTTTCCTTAGCTACGCTGGAAAAATGAAAGTTGTTATTATTTGGAAAAAATTCAATTGATCACTAACGACTCTAGAGAAAACAACCTTCATTTTTCCAGCGTAGCTAAGGAAAACTAATTTTGACAATATTACAAAAAAAGAAAAAGAGAGTTAATGTAACAAAGCTTGCTACACACAGGATATGTCATTTTCGCATACGTGTTGCGTAATAGGTATGGAACGCAGAGCACATGCGGGGCTATAGCCCGTAGCATACACCGGTTGGGTGAACGTCATGCACGGAACGTATCAGCACCAGCAAAATATTCTAGCCATGGATTAGTTGCCGGTCCTTTCATGACACGCTACGGTGTTGGTCGGTGATGAAACGGTGTAGTAGTGGGCATTGTTTCAATTGATTTCATAGAAAGAATATTTTTTTGCCTGATGCGTTTCTATTATGTTCATGGTATGGTACGGTGTAATGGGCAGAGACCTTTATATTAAAAAAAAAATCCCTTTGCACTCCGGGAGTGCCGGCACAAGTGAAAACTTGAATATTAACGTCTTACGAATTTTCGATCAAAATGGTTTGTATAATAGATTGCATTTTTATGTACGATATTTCAACGCTAGATGTCTAACGTTGTATAAATAAAAGTTTTCGTCTTACGCATTTTCGATCAGGACACGTGACCCTGACGCGAGTTTAACATTTTTTACCCGTCACAAAAAAAGTGTACAACGCCGCTAAAGAAGTTTTCACTTCAAAAAACGACGTCTTTCAACAACTTTTTGGGAGCTTGTCCGAAAATTGTAGCCCACCTCCCCCCTCTCTCTACTACTGTCCTAATAACAGAAAAATACACGTAAAAAAATTTTTTAGCTCCCTCAAAAAATTGTTTTTCTGGATGTACTGGTTAAAACTATTACCTATTTTGGGAAAATAATAATCTTTATTTAATTCATAAAAATTTGTGTAGGGGCGGCCCAGTGATGAGGTCTTGGCCAGGGCCCTAAAAAAGTAGTTACGGCCCTGTGAACTACCTTAAAAAATATTTTTCAAAACAAAAATATTATTTTTAGCATATTTAAAGCTTTGGAGACTATTTTTGATCAATAATAAAAACACATTTTATTGTACCTCTGCATCCCACTTATTTTTAGCAAGAAGATCCTGCCAAACATTTAAAGATAATTCGCTAAAATGATTTTTTACCTTTGTTATTTATGGCTTACTCACTTGCCATTGCCAAAATAACAACTTTATTTAGTTCTTTGTTTAAAAATCCTGGCGTAATCAACAGTTTTTATTATTATTTTTTGTGGTCAGTTTTTCACTGCAATAAAAAAGGTAAAACTGCTGGATATATGCTGAGGTACCTTCCGACTGTAGGAAATTTATTAGCAGTTTGACCACATCGACTCAAACTGATTTTATGAAAAATCCCTAAAAGCTTGGCAAAAATCTTTCTGCAAATCCTATAAATTCACTGAAGATCCATATACTTAGTAGATTATAGACACTCGACAACTGAGGTTATAAGTGTCTCTACGGCACACTGAATTGCAGGAATAACAATGAAAATTTATTTTTGAAATGGATAGACATAACTGGAAATGAGCTTATAGTTAAAAAAAAAAATAAAGAACCATCGTTTTAATATTCCCACAAGATATCTCAATCTACTAAGTATTGAGGGATTTTTTTATCACTGTTCAAATTCGATATTCACCCAACGATAGGAAAAAATTTAATATAATCAACAGATGGCAACCCTAATTACTAAGCATGAGTAATATTTTTTCTTGAAGTTAAATTTTATTATGTACGAATTATTAATAAGGACTAAGATACGAATCCAATTAGTAAAATAGGAAGCATATTATGGAAAAAGATTTTCAATAAATACTTCAGTAAATCAGTCGTTTGTATAAATGGTATGAAATATTTACGGGCAATTTTTTACTATGTTTGCGTTATTTCTTTACAAAAATACTGTATTATTAATTGGACATTGTATTGCTTGGATTATTTTTTACGGGATTGACAGTTTATTATGGTGCATGTGTTCCATTAGGCACCTAATTTTTGGTTGTTTTTAGAACCATTCAGTATACGGTTAAAGAAAAACAAATAAAATAGTTTGTCCAATAGAGCGTCAATAATCGGAATCATTTTGCATAAAATTATAAATTCTCGCTATTTTGGCACGTGAAAAACGTTGACCGAGCGAAAAAAACGCGGTTTAGAAAACGTCTAGTTCTAAGTCAGATCGTTTTGTAGCGGATATGTAATTTCGGATCACAGACATATTATGCATGGATCTGTGTTCCGATACTTCGTGCGTAATGGCAGAGTCAGAACATATCTGAAGAATGAAACATTTTTTAAAGTTATATGAAAACTGATTTAAAAAAAAATTGGTTGTCTGTAAAGTCGGTTTACGGACGATAGTTTTACGTGATAACGTCATAAAGAAACATTGATGAACTCTCTGACGTCACGCGAGAAGAGAGAGAAATGCGTACAAGCCGACGCTTGGGCCGATCGTGCCTCTCTATCGCTTATACCGCGCTCTCGCTTGCACGCTCAGGCTCAGGCGGAACGTGACACTTTTTCGTGCGTGCAGCCGGTGTTTCAACAATTTATAAGACGTTATCACGTCAAAAAATTATCGAGTACTAAGCCCTTTTTTATTTTTAAAGTACAATCGAGATACTATCTAAATAGGTATTATTAAACACAATTTAATGCGTTGTCTAAAACAAAACTGTATTTAATAATGTGACGCATTTTGTATATAGAATTTACATATCTAGTTCTGATTTTTTGACGCGATAACGTCTTATAAATTGATGAATCACGTCAATATAAAAAGATGAAACACCGGCTGCATGCACGAAAAAGTGTAACGTTCCTAACGTTCCGCCTGATCCTGTGCGTGATTATTAAATATGATATTCGAGCGGAATACGTTATCACGTAAAACTATCGTCCGTAAACCGACTTTACAGATAACCAATTTTTTCTAAGCGATCTAGCCGAGTGCAGATATTATTTGTAACATAGATGATTCGATATATTGACTCCCTACTGAACATTTGATAATGATTTTTCCCCCCTAATGTATGTATATTTAGGCTTTTGACTAATTACTTTTAAATAAGGACACTGTTTATTATATGTATAATAATATAAACTGAAATCACATACTGCAGTAATTAGGTATAATAAAAAATCTTAATTCACTATAGAAAAATAGAATTAGATAAAATGTAACATAGTTTATTTTATTACAATATTATTGAAACATTAGTCATATAGGATGTAACAAACCGTTCACATTTTCCACATTACGTAAAACAACTGATATCGGACAGAACCTTTAATTAAATGCATACGGTTTTAAACAGTTGAACAACACGTCAGTCTATGTCAAATTTGTCACAGCCTATGAGGCTAATGCATTTTACATTTCAGTTTTATTTATTGATGTCATTCGGGTGAACTGATTTTTTATTTTAGAATGTTTTCGAATAAGCCTATAATGTGATATGTGCTCTATTACTATTAACATACTAGGAAGCAATGTTTTGCAGTACGTATAAAGAAGTTAATATATGCTTCAAATATACAATTTGGTATTGATCTATCACGGTCATTTTATAAAAAAAGAATAGATGAAATAAATTATTTGTTATCAGATTATTTAAATACAATTTATCCTTAGTTCAAATGATTATGTCATAAATATATTATGTAAATGTACAAAAAAAAAATACTAGTAACGCAGCACACTCGAACATAACCGAACATTTCAACCGACCGTGCGATTCAATCAAAAATCCTAAATTGAGACGAACAGCGCGTCAGCAAGTTAAATTGCGCACAAGAAGCTGCCAGAAAAAAACATGATTTTTTTATTTGTTACAAATATACGTTCAAATTGAATTTCAGTTTTTCATGAACGATAATGCACTGTTCTTCTCTACTTATAATCACCCCATTCTTAATTTAAAATCGCCATCTTCTGTATTGAAATGCTAGTTATTCGTCTGTAAAAAGTTTGATTTTTAAAGTTCTACATGTATTCAAGATGTCAATTTTCTTACTCATATCAGTTGAGTTGATATTTTAGCCTCATTAAAAATCTCTAATAACGTGGTTAAACGTTGAAACAAGAACAGCATCGTAGTGATTGTTTAAAATATGAATTGTTTGCGTACGGATTAGTTACTTCAGTTGTACGAATACCAGTCTTAAGACACTAGAGATTACAGATATTGTATTGCACTTAATTCCAGTGGATTTAATACCCTTAATTTAATATTTCAACAAAAACACATTCAACTATAGATTACTGTTCAGGCAAATGTTTTTTTTTTATTATTAATTGTGGAACACTATGTTACATTCGACGTAATAAATTTCACCATTACGAGATTGCTGATTTTAGTTACTTCCAAAGCTGAAACAAGTGAAGTAAGGCTAAAACAATTAACTGAAAACAAGTTTTGTTGATTGTCATTCTTTGATCGTTTTTTTTTTTTTTAATCTTACAACGAAACTAGAGATTAATGATAAGGCTAAAAAAACTATCACAAATTGAGAACTACAAAATAAAATAAATAGGTGTATTGACTGGAATATTTTTGAGGGTGAATAGTTTTTGATTTGTTGAACAGTTTTTAAATTACTGTAATTTAGCTTAGAACTTAGATCATGCAGATTTGTACACGAAAAAAAAAGCTTCAAGGAAAGAAAATAAATTACTATACTGTATATTTTTTCGTCTGTCGTGAAATCTTGCAAATCGACATAATATGCCATCCTCGATCAGAATAAACGAATCAATCATTTTTATAGAACAAATGATGCAATAATCGCATTTCTCTTCAAATCACACTCACTGACTGCTAGACGGAGAGCTGGCTATGGAGAAAATGGGTGACTCGGTGCAGAGCTGAAAATTTGCAGAATAATAGGAGATAGTACAAGTAAGTAGGGAAAAAATTGCCAGAAGGCTAGGCGGAAGATAAAGAGCCGCCAGAAGGCGCTAATGTTGCGAAAAATCAGTGCACTTCTGGCAATTTCTATACTTATTCTGTAATTTAAAACTAGATTATATATTATATATATTATACATTATATAGTTATAAGGGCATACTGAAAATTCAAACATGATTTAACAATTACATTCGACAAATATTCAAAATTATTAATGTCATTTTGATAGAAATAAAATTAATTGTCATATATTTTCATTAATAAAATTACGTTGTTATAACAGCGTAATTTTATTAATAATTTAATTTTATTTCTATCAAAATGACATTAATAATTTTTAATCTTTGTCGAATGTAATTATTATATCATGTTTGAATTTTCAGTATGCCCTTATAACTATATAATGTATAATATATATAATATATAATCTAGTTTTAAATTACAGAATAAGTATAGAAATTGCCAGAAGTGCACTGATTTTTCGCAACATTAGCGCCTTCTGGCGGCTCTTTATCTTCCGCCTAGCCTTCTGGCAATTTTTTCCCTACTTACTTGTACTATCTCCTATTATCCTGCTAATTTTTTCAGCTCTGCACCGAGTCACCCATTTTCTCTGTAGCTAGCTCTTAGTCCATACCAGATCAGCTGAAAATAATTGTTTCACAAAGGTACGTAAATCATATGCTTACGGTGTAATCTTTTGCAAAAATTAAGTTAGAATAAAACAATTGAAAATCCTTGATAACTGAAAAATACGTGGTCTAAAATTTCCCCCAAATCTGCATGGACTAACATTACAGCTAACATTTTGCCAGTAGCATTACGGTATTGAATACCAAAAATACACCCTAGTAATGCAATTACTAGCAAAGCCTTGCTAAAAGAACTAAACAGTTTTAAAGAATAATTTAGAACATTCTTGAACATTTCACTTTTGAAATAAGCCCTGATATAAAATTTCAAGATATATTTTTTATGATTATGAAAATATGAAAAAATGTTTTTTTTATGTTTAATACATTTTTTAACTAAACTAAATTACACCGATATGGTTTGGTCAGTAAATTAGCTTTAATAATTCAAAATTCAATTTTAAATTCTCAGTAAAACATTACATGAGAAAACACTAGTATCTGTTTTGATGAAAACCGATAATAATTGCAGGTTAAATGTAAACAATTATTGTTTTTTTTTTTTTTTTTTTAAATAAAATAGCTATTTATTCCATTGTAAAACTGGGCGCAACAGAAAAACGGACGATTGCAAAAACACAATTCATATTACGTAACTATCTTCACTTACATCGTTACACACATATCACACGAAGTTAGCAACATATCTCTACGGCCTTGGTTTCCTAAGATAGTGATACCGTAGTAAATATGACGGTGAATTACGTAACAAAAAACGTTTCCATAGAAGTATACGGCTGTAGTTTTCTCGGTAGCGGTAACACCACTATAACGTAAAAAAGCGGCATAGATTAAGTAATTCATCGTCATATTACGACCGCTTATAATATAACGGCATCGCTACCTAAGGAAACCAAGGCTTTACTCCGACTGACAAATATGGCTTGTTTATCTGCTGCATCCAGCACAAAATTTCAAATTTGGGTCATAACTTTCGTCCCATATTTAATAACGCGGTAATTTTTTTGAAAAACGATTGACATTTTTAAACGCTTTATATTAGCTTGGGTTGTAACTAACTATGTATGTATGTATGCATGTAACGGAATCTTTGAGCATAATTTTCACCAATTTCCCGAAGTCTGATTAATTTGAAACTTTGCATACGTATCAAGGACCGATGACAATGCAATAATTTGATAACAGTTTCCCATTATCCTTATTAGGACCCCCAGGATTAATAAATTCTTTTATAGATCCTCAAACTAAAAAGTGAAAAATAAAATATAGTTTAAAAAAAACTAAAAAACACGCTTTATATCGAACTAAAAAGTAAAAAATAATTTTTTTAAAATAAGCTTAAAAAGCGTTGGGCGCTCGATGTACGAAAATGTGGAACAAAGCGCCCCACGCTTTTTAAGCTTATTTTAAAAAAATTATTTTTTACTTTTTAGTTCGATATAAAGCGTGTTTTTTAGTTTTTTTTAAACTATATTTTTTCATTATTAAGATTTATTTGTTAGAAGAAGTTTATGAACCCCATGAACTATTAAGAATCTCACTCCGTATTACTTTCAATTTGATTTTAATTATTCTAATAAAAATAGTTATCTATTGTTCACATGCTACAAGTTGGCTAAGTTCAACAATCCTTGACCCTTTCGAAGTCAGAGCATTCAACAATGGCGCCCACTCAGAGCTAGATTGCATATATATCACACATATGGCATGAGATTATAATCTCCCTGATGACAATATTTCCTCAAAAAAACTTTACAAAATTTCTCTTGCAATCGAAACATTTTTTTCAGAGAATCAGAAAAAAATCGAGAAATTCTGTGAAAAGTGTTGCAATTGCGAGAGAAATTTGTTCAAGTTTTTCAGAGAAATATTTTCACTAGGTATAGTAAACCTACCCATATCATTTATATTGCTATATGTGGCCTATAAAATATCTAGCATGGATTGCCCACGTGATATGCTTGGAATATACATACTAAGCGAAAGACTCATTCCCCTTAGTTCACATTTATAAAATAGTTAGCGCTTTTTCAGTCCTTCAAACAGTATACTTTGACTGACAAGCGCTATCCATCATATAAAATTAATTACCATAGTCAAGGGATATGAATGAGCTGTCCACGAGTATGTATATTCTAAGGTGGTATGCAGCTTGAAATTAGTGCATACCTAGCCCGCCTAGCCCATGCTATACAGGGATGTTAGAAAAGTCCCCGAACCCCGAAAAATGCGAAGTTGCCCACCGCCCCACCCGCTGGGTGGGGGGTCACGTGTAGTCTCATTAAATAGCTCTCAAAAAAATATTTTTTACGTGTTTTCACGTTTTTTCATTCCATGCATCGTCTACGAGATTTTTCGAGGTTCCGGAACTTTTCTAACACCTGTATATTGTTCTAAAATGCACATCTAGCTTGCATCACACACGTTATGTGGCTCTAAAATGGACACCTGGTCTGTATCATCCATACACGAAGTCTGTAACTAGGAGACCTAGCTTCCTATACTTGCTGTGTTTCGAGACGGACCGTTTTCTGGCACACGCGAGATGGCGCTGTTAACACTATCTGGGAAAACTTCGGTTTTTTTTCCACCTGTTTTTGCCATAATTACTAAAGTTGTTTAACTTCACAGACACTACACACATGTAAGCCATGAATGTGTGCGTTGCCCAGTAGCTGACGCCATATTGGTTCATGGATAGATATCGGTTCATTGCTACGCTCGAGCTGGGTGTCCTGGTTACAGAGTTCGTGCATATACTGCTGCAAAACAGTTGAATGGCGAATTTATAAATCTAAATGTATCATCCAGAACTGTTGAACGTCTGTCAACTTACATCGTAGTACATCGAGATTATTATAATATATCTTAACACAACCCGTTCGATAGATTCGTATTTTTCCCTCATCTTGAAACTAGAGGTCCTAGTTGACCTGTACACGTCCACCTGGGTATTTTTAAAACTAAAATAACTATGAAACAATTGATTGCGTTTCTGTACGTGGTGTAATTTTTTTTAATCGGATGAGTTATTTTATTTTACTAGCTTTTTTGCTGAAATGCACAGGCTACTGGCTGAGAAACAATCGATAATCAGAAATGCGCGAGTACACGGTTCATGAATGAGTAAATTGTATTTTTTAAATCATGGATACACAAAACATTAATTACCCAGATGTCCGTTTAGTACGAAACGCGTCGCCAGGGCTGACATTCAGCCGGTAAGCCTGTACCGGTCATCAAAAAATATAATTTTGTTACGATAAATGACAATATTAATAAATAATATGTATTAAAACTTTTGTCGGCTGATAAATAGTTTTCGTACCCAGTTATTTCGAATTTATATTAATGTATCGGTAATTATGCGTTTTGAATATCATCCCTTGTACGCCGGGATCTCTAGTTAAAATACAGACCAAACCACATGTGTATTAAGAAACCTTATGTTTTATTTTACTTATGTACAATTAATACAATAAATTTAATAACTGAAAACTTGTTATAAAATAATATGTAAATAAATTAAAAGGAATACACAAAATGGATACTGTTTCATTAACTGTAAAAAACTAACATTATTTCTTCTATAAATTATGTATGCCATATCGACTATTGACTAACGTTTAAGATCTAGGAAGGTGGAATTTTATAATTAATAATAGTCAGTTGGAATATAATGATTAATTACTGTATTGTCAACATTCACTCCTTTGAATAAAAACTGCATTATTATGTAGAATATGTTGAATGAAATTGTAAAATTTCCACTTCCCTAGGTAAGCAAAAGATTTTATAGAATAAAATACTGAATATAAAACCAACACATGGTGTTCGAACATCAGCATGAAGTTTCGGTTAAATTGCAAACTTTTTTACATTAATCGACTATTTGGTGAATGCGCAATTATTCATGTATTTGAGGAGTAGCTGATCGTTTTGGAAAATACTCATACAAGCGGTATATGAGATTTTGTTTGGCTCTAATATAAATATTTTGAATACGATTAACATTTCGACGCAGTTTGCATCAAAACTTCAGTAATAAAACTTTTATGTTCCACTAAACCTCATCTCAAAATACATAATGTCAAACATTACTATGACATTTACCAAATCGATCATCATCGAATACCGGTAGTCCGATTTTTCAATGACTGTATTTAGCTCGGTATTGTCAAATGTAAAAATTCAAAAAAACGTTTCACATTTTGTGCTTGTGTTCAAACACCTTGCATTTTGAAAAAAAAAAATCTATATGTTGCATTCAAAATGCATAATAAATTGAATTTTTGATATTTTCTCTTTCGCTCATTTTTTTTTCTTTTTTTTTTTAATAAGAACTGTCCACTTTTAAAACACCTTATTAAAAGTTTCAGAAATTTTAAAAATTGTTTTACGAATTATGGAGGAAAAAAAACTAAGAAATTTACTGGGTTTGTATTACTAAAAAGAAAAAGTAATGCAAACAAAAAAAACATTAAAATCATTCTGAAAAACTACAACTTTTTCTGTATAGGAATAAAATGTTTTTATATAATATTTTAAAATTAAAAAGAGATGTTCTAAATATTTACTATAAAGTACCTATTATAACTCGACATCGAATTATACTAAAATAATATAATATAATAAAAAGTCTAAGAGAGTAAATTAGTCATAACACTAAAATGTGAAATGAACAATAAATAAAATGTATTATTTATGTAAATAGTAGGAATACATGTTCGATAAAAAAAAATAAATAAATACATACATAAATACACATTTTGGCAGGAAACTTTGGCTGAAATATTAGAAAAATAGTCGTTTCCAAAAATTATTTATTGGAAACATGTTTTCATATTCATGCCTGCATTAATGGTTAAATTATTATTAGTGATGACGACGATATCCATGTAGAGTCTAGCTTAGAATTGATAAACTGATAATTATCTGTTATCCGATCATTACTCGTTTTCTGATAAATATCTATTATCCGATAATTATCAGTATTAATCTGTAACTGCTTGAATTTAATAATGTATTCATTTTTGTTTTCCAGCTCGAATGTACGTATTTAATCGCTAATCATGAAAACGTTATGAGTATTGTTATATGTAATCAGTTCCCAAGAATAATTATTGCATCTCCCGATAATAATCGGGTATCGGTTAATCGGTTAACACCAGATATTCCATTCGGTTACCCGACTTTAAAAAATGGACGGGTCTCGTCATCTCTAATCATTACACTACATTTGTTTACTTAAATAAAAAATGTCAATATTTTACTAATATTAAAGCATGCAATAACTTAATACTTTAAATTTCCTTTAAATATAAAATTAAAGAAAATCTGAATTTAAAAAGGTTTCAGTATAATTCGATATCGTTATAACATTACACCACTTTTCTCCGATGTTTGAAAAATGAGAAGTATTTTATCAAAACTTAAAAAAGAAATATCCCATTTTTTTAATTATATGTATATTACGACATACTGTACTAACCACTTTTATTTCAACCTTTTCAGGCACGGAATAATAACTGAAATTTACTAGCTATCCAATAAGATCTAAATTTCCATCACATAACACTTCATCGATGTCAATCAGAGGTGAACAGTTCTAACCAATACCAATATTTGTCAATAGGACACCAGACAATTTACTAATTCAAACCGTTGCCATTATTCGAATCTAATCGAACATTATAGATTCTTACTACAAAAATATAAAAGATTATTATAGTTTATTTCATAACCGTCACGATCAAAAATTGTAAAAAAAAAAGGTTTGCACTCCGGGAGTGCCGGGAGAAGTGAAAACTTGAATATTAACGTTTGACGAATTTTCGATCAAAATGGTTTGTATCATAGATTGCATTTTTATGTACGATATTTCAACGCTAGATGTCTAACGTTGTATAAATAAAAGTTCAGGTCACGTGTCCTGACGCGAGTTTAACAGTTTTTACCCATTACAAAAAAAGTGTTCAACGCCGCTAAAGAAGTTTTCACTTCAAAAATTTGAAACGAACTCTTCATTTCACCCTACGACCACTGTTCAACGTTTCTCACTATTTTTTTTTATTTTCGATTCTTGGTATCGGTTCACCTCTAATTTAAAGTGCAAATATTGCCTCATGTTTCCATTAAGGAATATCCTGAAAGACGCTATTCAAGTCAGCTACTGCTTTAAATCCATTTATCTCATATAACATCTTACTACAAAGTGTTAAGTGTTACATCATATTTTCAAATAATTATTTAACATAAACATGTTAAAAAATTATGTTAAACAGCAAATATCCAATAGGTATATATGTATATTTTTATAATTTTTATAATAATTATATATTATATATATTTAAAAAAAGAAACGAAAAAATCTATAGGGAATGCAATTTTAAACATGCTATATTCAAAACCTGACATGGTACGAGCCACTGAATTAGTATTTTGAAAGAGATTCAAGTAAAAAAAAAGAAGAAACGAAATAAAACATCAAATTCCGCTTAATTCAACGTCAAGAATGAACAGAGTTATTCCTATTTAAATTAATACAAAGGCAACTGTGAAAATCCTGAATTATATCTTTAAAAATCGGGAAGCTTATATTAAGCTTATAGTCCAAGCTCCAGTCATACATAGGTCTACTGGACACGACTACTAAAATTTTATTATTGAATTTAAAAGATAATACGATGAAAAACACAGGGCCCGATCCAGCTATTTCGCTGCTCCGGGCAAAATAATATTTGCCGCCTTTTACCCATGCGTTGTTCCATTGATGGTGTAATTTTAACCTTTAAAAAGACAAGTTTTCCCTTCCGATATTAATGAAACGCCGCACTCAATTTTGCCGCCCTGGGCAATTGCCCGGTTTGCCCCCCCCCTAGATCGGGCCCTGGAAAAACATTAAATCGGTGGCAGATTAATTCAATTTTTTTTTGTATCTCGAATATAGGTCAACACTACTCGATGTTTATACAGATTATAGAGGAGTATCAATGATCATAGCCCACCTTACTAATTTTTATTGTTGGAGAGATCTCTCTCCAAATGCACAAATGTTCAATATTATAGAGATCTGCTACGTATGCAATAAAAATTTGCAAGATAGACAATGTCAATTGTAAAAAATTGATATCACTTCTGTATAATCGGTATGATCGTTTTTTTTTTTTTAATATGGCTTCAAGGTCATCCAGTATTGTTGAGCTGTAGAGATACTGACAATAAAAAATTTTTAAAAAATTGAATTAGTCTGCCGTCGTTCTGGTGTTTTTCATCATATACTATCTGTCAAATTCAATGATAAAATTTTAGTTGCGTTGTCCCGTAGATTTTCATATGTTCACAATTTGAACTATTATACAAATGGAGATATTCTACTAATGAGAGTAAATCATCTTTATTTGTTTTTCATTTTTATTAGTCCCTCAATTCATTCTTGCACATTATTGTAACCAATTCGTAGTTGTAAAAAAATAATTCTCAAAGCACAAAATATCTAACCCACCAAACACAGAAACTACACAAGAAATAAACTTCTAATATTGTAAAAATAACAATTGAAAAGCAATTTATGTGTGTCCAATCTTACATTTTTTATGAACATTTGTTTTTTGAGAAATAACTAGGAAAACTTTCAAATTGAATGATAATTTTTTGTTTTATTTTGTTTATCGTGTTTTGTATAACAATTTCATATACTATTCGACTTTGATAACATAGGTTATGTTTGGACACTGTAGACATCTTTTAGGAAAATTAGACTCCCAAAAATGTTTTCAGGGTGTTATGTTAATGTTGAACACTCCAATTTTACAATAATTAACCCGCTGTTCAATTGTTTACCCCTTCAAATAAAAACAGTAGAAGATATTTAAATATTGAACAAATTTTTATTATCCAAAGTCAATTATTTATTGGACGATAATAGCACGTTCATTTTTAGTGTTCCGTGCAAAACGAAACACTTATTTCAGTTTAATTTGATTGGTGTATTTTGTCTTAATTATATAAATATTTTGCGAAGACATTTTTATCATCTTATCTCTATATATATTGAAACATAGAATCAGTATATTTCATAAATACTGTATAATAAATAAACACAAATAAATATTAATAAATTATATACAAAAAACTGTCATTTGCACTAGTAAAAAAGTGAAATGTTTAAAAAATAAAAAAATTAACTGGAAAGTCAGTTTGTCATACAACGTTAATATATTCAAAATAAAAAAAGCATCCTATATTATTATGTCATGATCTAATAATTCAGATAAATTTTAATTCAAATGTCAATATCTACTGAAATAATGTAAAAACTTTCGTGTAGAACATCAACGTAAGTTCTATGTCCATTTGATTTTATCTCAAGACGTTATAGAATCTATTTTAAGTTGTAATTTTTTTATCTGTACAAATGTTATAAAATGTAGCGTAAAATATTTGGGTTCGTTATGGATAACAATATTACTGCTTTGCATTGATTGTTCGAACAAGTTTTGATCGGCATTCCTTCTAATCTTAATTATCAATATTTATTGAGACCTTTGTATTTGTCAAAATATACAAGACTATTTTTTGTATGATCAAATCAGACAAACAAAATTTCGTATTTAGATACTCAATATTTTATTTTATTTTGTATTGCCAATCTAGTATTTTTTTAACATTCATATTTTAGAAATGTACCGAAAAGAATGACAAGTCACACACACAAAAAAAAAAGGAAATACGATGTTCCTATCTCAACAAAACTGCTTTTGCTTTTGATTATTTTGAAACGGTTAAGTTTTCTTTTTAATATTGCAAAATTTGATGTTAATTACATGTAATACCAAAAATATTTATATTTTTTTCTTCATTAAAAATAACAGAATTTTATTGTTATAATTTAGGAAGTGTATAAGGATTCGTAAACACCGATCAATTACTGGTTACAAGTCAGTACACGTACATCAATTGTTTTTTTTAATAAAAATATATGTAACTTTAAATACTACGTAACGAAACGTGTCTGTGCTATTCACACGGATTTATGTTAAATATATTCCGCAAAAAAATTATTATCTGAGTACTTAAGGTAGTACGAGCACCAAGGCAACTTTAAATAAAAGGCTTCATTTTTTTTTCATATTTCGGTAGATGGATGATATGTTTTCATTAATTTCTCCAAAACTAGTCGGTGGAAATTAAAAAGAAAAAAACTATTTAAATAAAAGTTAAAACCTTAATAAATTATTGAAAACAAAAAAAAACCGTTGTGCCCGACTAATTAAAAAGATATTTAATTAAATAGATTAAATATCTTTTTAATTAGTCGGGCACAACGTTTTTTTTTTTGTTTTCAATAATTTATTAAGGTTTTAACTTTAATTTAAATAGTTTTTTTTTTTAATTTCCACCGACTAGTTTTGGAGAAATCAATGAAAACATATCATCCATCTACCGTTTCACCATAAAGCCAATGTTAAATATGCCTACTTTTGAAGTATTTATTTAAATAATCGGGCAACCCCCCCCCCAAAATTTTCAGAATTGGTTTAGACTTAGTCCAACTTCATATAAAAAAAATCAAGCCTTTTATTTAAAATTGCCTTGGTGCTCGTACTACCTTAAGCGAAGACATAGGCAAAGAGACAACTTTTTTGTGGAATGTATTCCTCCATTTTAACGACATTTACTGTACTAGAAACCAATCACAACTTAGTTAAATGTAACGTTATTATCGATTCCAACTAGTTTCATAAAATGTCTTAGTTTCAATACATTTCTTAATAAAAATAACACATTTTCAAAAGTAATTCATCAAAATAAATATTACTTTCTTTTTCCCTATTATGGACAAATATTAGCTCATTTTTAATAATTTGAATTTTTATACGCGTAGCGAAAATAATGTCAAGTTTCGTAAATATGATTTTATTTATTGGCAGATTTGCATTTAAGAATCCGTATGCACTTCCTGTAATTGTATATTCACTGATAGAAATTGCAGGAAAATTTAATAATTCAGTGGCCAAGTATTTAATGAATTGAAATAAATTACCATTCAAAATTCACTTATCTTACATGCAATAACTGGAATACCTTATTTACATGTACCTACTTTACCTCCGACTATTAATAATAATTAATCGCAAACTAAAAATGAGATTACCGTTGCTGGAACTAAAAAGCCTCAAATAGTGACCATACATCTAAATGAAACACAATTATTATATAAAACTGTTCGCACAAAAGTCATTGCACAACATATATTATGTAAAAATAAATTAAGGACACTAATGGAAACTTATCAAATCTAATAATAACCTAAAAATTACTAATTGAAAAATACTTACTACAAAAGCTATGCTACACTAAAAATTCTAAATGCCAATGAAAAATAATATGTCCATACTCCATATATTGTGGGAAAAAGTAGCAAGACACTATCATAATATAATAATGTAAGTGGCCTATAGTACGTTTCAATCACCTCCCGCATTAATTTGCAATTTCAAGGCTCTACTACACACGTGGCCAGCACCGCCACTCAAATAAGTGCCTATCATCGCCGCGATGATTGCCTAGCCCTCCACACAATCGTGCGGGTGATTGTGTGTACGGGCGCACGATGCTGGCCACGCATTCCTTTGATGTACCGACAATCAATCGATTACTGCCGATTACAGGCGATGATGTCCACGCACCGACGAATATGCCCTCTACACAATCGTGAGTGCCTGTAAGTGGCGGTGCTGGCCACGTGTGTAGTGGAGGCATTAGACAGGACTCTATTGGAAAAAAAAAATAATGTGGCGCCACTCTTGTTATATTCGCGAACTATGACGGACGGTACCATAATTTAAAACAAAAATACACTGGCACAGTTTATTTCTGAAACCAATCGCTTCCAAGTTCCAATACAGTTTTCTCTGTGAAAATCCAATTGTGAAATTACTTCGAAACAAGCAATTCTTAAAATGAACATTAAAATTTTTTACATTACATATAAAATCGAATAGAAATTCAAATAAAATGTTATTCTTGTTTTTTTTTTACTTGTTTCATGATTTTTATTTATTATCCGTATAATAAAAATTTATAATCTATCAATTCCCGTTTTTCTTTTTTTTTTTGCAACTTATAAATTTTCTACTAAAAAATCCCGGCAGGTTTAATATAGCTATGCTTTGTCACAAATATTTATTTGCACAAAACATCAAAAAGTGAAATATGGAAGTTTCCAAATAATTTTCTTTTGCGCAAACAGATTTGTGACCAAAGATAGCTATCCACGCTTATTATTTAATACGGAATATCAATGAATAGGCCACTACCACGCTACTATTACTACTACTACGAAAACTTAATTATTCATCTTTACATTATATAAAAATTATCTCCCACAAAAAATGTAGGAAAACGTGTTTTAAACGATTCACTTTGAAATATACATTTGTTTCAGTTTTATAATAAAAGAATAAATTAACATACTATAATTTTCATTAACACTTAAAATCAGTTTATCTAGTAACTTGTAAAAACTAAGTCATGAAAAATACTTGATAAATTTTAAAATTATTTTTTAATAATACATTACATATATGTGTATATAAATAATGTTTTTTTTTATAGTATATTTTTTATTACTAAAAATATTTGTTCCATGATTAGAACTAATAATTACGAAGTTAAAATGAAAAAAGTTACTATTCACCTTCATAGTGAGATGAGGAAGAATCATCTGAATGATTGCTTGGTTTTGAACTAATGGTCGGTACGGTTGTTACGGTGGTATCTTTCATTGGTACCTTTTCTTTTTTAATAATTGTTATGTCGGGATGATTCTGTAATACAGACTGTGTGAGACTACTCGTGTCTCGAGGTTTTATGCTTACGAGGGGTGAAGGCGAATCAGGTAATATGTGATTGCTATCGCTGTTATCGTCAGAGTCATCGCCGTCCCGACTCACGTCGTTACTGTAACTAGTCGAGGCGTCCAGATCACCACCATTCAGTGTGATGAGGTAGTTGGAGAGAGTTTGTGGTGTTACGTTTAGCTGTTCGGCAGCTCGGAATAATGTTATTTCTTTACGTTGCAATTTACCTAAAATATCCGACTGTCCGCTTTCATTCCAGAAGTCCCTAACTCTGTAACAAAACAGTGCCATCAAAATCGACAACCACACATAATGACATCTCCTAGATGTAGAGTTGTAACAAACCGTATGTACAGTAAAACCTCGTTAACACGAACTCGTAAAAATCAGGCAAAAAGTTCGTGTTATGTGGGAGTTCGTGTAAACCGAGTATGGCATAAAATACAGTCATTTTTTAAGTGTCAAATCATGATTTATTTTAAGTAAACATTGAATAATTATTTATTATAAATTATCTAATAACATTAATTGTTCTTAAATATTATCTGAGTTTGAAAGTTTGTTTTTATTTGTTTACAAAATACATTTCAATAAATAAGAGGGGAAACATTTTGAGGTATGTTTCTATTTATAGGATTTCGAATGAATTTTTAATCTCTCAGTCCTTTGTCTATTTTTAGAATGTGAGTTAATTACTTTTGTAATCCCTTAAGCGAATATTTTCTTTTAGTTGTATTGTATATTCATTGACCAAAATGATCAAAATATATGATTTGAGAATTTTTGTAGTTCGTATTATCCGATAATTAACCGTGAAGGGACGAAAAAGTTGTTCGAAGTTCGTATTAACGAGGGTTCGTGTTAACCGAATATAATTACATTAAAGCTTATGTGACCATTGTCGAGAGCAAATTTTTGTTCGCGTTAAACCGAAATTCGTGTTAACCGTGTTCGTGTTAACGAGGGTTTACTGTATTCGTTACTGAGTAACGGGTACATCGTCTGACTCGAAGTAACGAATCGTTACTTACAAATTCATTTCGTTACTCGCATGTTTCGTATCCATGTCAGTTCGAGTCGTTTGATACGGTTATACGAACACAATGTGTTATACTTATAAGTACAGTAGAATCCGAATAGTACGACTCCGTTTATAACGGCCAACCGCTTTTAACGACGTAAATGCAACCTCAAGTTTGATTTTCATAAAACATACTGCGAAAGTATATCCGTTTAGTACGACTCCGATTAAAGCGATCAACCGCTTTCAGCGACTTAATTTATTAAAAGTTGTTCGGTTAGAACGACGCACATCTCAAAATGATTCATAATTTCAAGGGCAAATACTTGCATTATCTCGATGCACCCACTCCCTTCCTTCCCAGATGCACGCTGTTTTATTCCCGAGTAAATTCCATAGTATTTTTTCCCCTTTTGATGAATCACTGCGTTAACTTCGTGTCAACGCACGTCAAAATGAGATATTATTATATAAAATTTCATGCCGTTTTGTGCGTCGTCCGGTTAGTACGGCGTAATATAGCCGGTCCCTTAACAGTCGCTTTATCCGGATTCTACTGTATTCATAAAGTACGAAGTCATGACTCATGTCATATCACGTATGCGACGCGCTTTGTGCGAAGCTACATGCTTATTGCTTGATGCTGTTAAGTACACTATTGTATGTCGTATGAGAAGTACCGAGTAACGTAACGATACGAAAGTAACGGGTACTGGTTCTTTAAGTAACGAATACATACGGGTACACAGTTTCTCGTTACTTTTACAGCTCTACCTAGATGTCGATCGAGTCTACGAAACCAGCCGGTAACCGAGAAAGTTCTCGGGGAGTCGGTGCCTTAGAGCCGTCAAAAAAATGAAAAAAGCTGTAGGTAAGTGCAAAAAATGATTTTTTTTGTACTCATTATTGTTGCAAAAAAATTGGACGGAGACCTGTAAAAACGTTTCGTGCTAGCAGAATCGTTGTCATCAGTTTAGGTTTGAAATTTATAAAGACCAATGGGGCTTTTCGTCGTTACCGTGATTATGATGAAAAACGTTTTGGGCACTTTTTGACGCAGTAACGTTTTTCAATTTTAATTTTGATGAAAAAAGTATTGATGATGCTAAATTAATGCACGAAAACAGTAGAGGAACACACTTGTGCTCAGTTGAGACGGTGGTTGAAGTGCCACAATCGGAATAACTGGTGGAAGTAAATGGAAACCGGTTGAAAGGTTACAGTCCTGTCATAAATGGTTGATCTTCAATAGCAGTGAATTGTTTTTCTATGACGTATCATTTCTTTAAATAATATTACTTATTTAGTTACTATTTTTTTTTCAAAATCAATCACTTCTCTCAAAATTATAGAGGGTAGAGGAAGGAAAACCATCTTATATGGGGGTAAAACTGAAAAAGTATCCATCTGAAACATCTCAAAGCGCCAAATAACAGTTCAAAAAGTGATCAGAATGGCGCTAGTGTAGAAAAAGTGTTTAATGTAAACTTAGCAATTGTAGACGAAGTGAAGTGTGCTGAAAGGAAATATTTAATATTTTTGGCGACTAGAGTAGTTAATATGTTCACAGTAAATAAAATCTCAATCACTTACGCAGTCAAACAATATTTGGTAAATATAACCTATAGAATCATCTCTTTCTACGGTAGCGCCATCTTAATTTCACTCTTTTTGACGGACACTTTTCATATACAGAGATGGTTCTCCTTATCCTCCACCCTTCATACTCAAAATAAAAAGTGCCCGAAAAATATGGCGCAAGTTGAGGCATGCGCACAAACATTATTCAAATGAAAAGGTCTATTTTCAAAAGCCTTCAGATTTCATAGACTGCTTTTAGTTTTACCTACACTACACTACAAAAAAAAAAAAAAAAAACTGCACTGCAATCGGAATTATAAAATATCAGTGCTGCCAAATTAAACTAATTTTTTACATTTGACAGCTTTCTATATAGAATAATTCAATTTTATCGTTGACAAAAACCTAGTGAATAATCACGATTTGAGCATGTAATATGATTTATCTAGGCACCTCAAGAAGTGAAAATATTATGAAATTGTTGAAAAACAAATTTACACCTTGAGAATTACTAGCAAACGGGATCTAATCGGACCAAATCAATCCAATCGACTACAGACGAACCCTGGTTAACACTATTAATTTTAATTTTATGCTTCTACAACGCGATTACTGATTAGTAGAGCTGTAAAAGTAACGAGAAATCGTGTACCTATATGTATTCGTTACTTTAAGAACTAGTACCTGTTACTTTCGTATCGTTACGTTACTCGTTACTTTTCATACGACATACAATCGTGTAATAACAGCCAGAGAACATATTAAGCATGTACCATCGCATCAAAGCGCGTCGCATACGTGATACAGTATGACTTCGTTCGTATAACGTATGACCGCATCAAATAAGTCGAACTGACTCCATGTCAGTTCGACTCGTTTGATGCGGTTATGGATACGACAGATGCGAGTAACGAAATGAATTTGTAAGTAACGATTCGTTACTTCGAGTCAGACGATGTACCCGTTACTCAGTAACGAATACATACGGTTTGTTACAGCTCTACTGATTAGACGTTTACTCCAAATGATAAGCAGTACGATCTCTATGTAAATACAAACGAAACAAATTATCTTACCTATAAGGGTGTTTTAAACAACCGTATGCGTCTCTGTATCTTCCGTATAACGTTCCATACGACACGCCCAGTAATTCAGCTGCACATTTCATTTCCAGTTCCTTACTTTTAATGGCTTCCATAACCCGTCTTGTGAACGGTTCTTCCCAAAACTGTTGTCGTCTGCCCGTATTTAAATAGTCATTCATTTTTATAACATCTGGCCATTGCGCTTCGAGTACACTTAAATTACTGGTTTGATTATTTCCAGACGGTGTTGTTGGTGTCGAAGTTGATGTGTTTGCCGGTACCGAAGACGTAGGGTTTTGTGAATCTCCTTGTTCGTTTGCGTTAGTGTAATCTGATCCGTTTTCTTTTCCATATTGTTCATTGTCCGTATTCGCTTTGTTGCCAATATCATTTTCGTCGGCTACGCTTTCATTGGTCGAATGCTGTTGATCGTCGTCCCAGTCGGCTACGTCATCGTCAGGTATAACTACTTCTGGTTGATATGGATCGTTTGAACCCGACAAACTGCCCATTTTTGACGCGCTGTAACCACCTTGTGGTTGATCATAATCATCTATAGGCGGACGCCCTCGTTTTCGTTTATTTGGAGGCTCCTGATCTGAACCCGTATCCATAACTGTCGATACTTGTGGTAGAACTGACTGAATGCCATTGAGACCCGACTCATTACAAGACTCGTCATCTCTCCAGGATACCTCGGCCAAACCTTTGATACGTAAATCTTCTGCAGTCTTCAATAAAGTTGCTAGGTGACACTGAAATTAAAAAAAAAATATGTTATTTAAATTAAAAATATAAATTGATACGGGCCTTGGTAACGCTGAGAGTCGGTGACCCATTTAAGTAAAAATTATATAGGACCACCACAACATCTTTCCGTACGCAAGAAAGTTGAAATCATTCAAATTGGTTAGGCCCCAGACAGTTAAGTTAAGTAAAATAAAATATTTGATTAGTAGTTTTTTCTACTAATCAAATATCTTTGATTTTATGTTTGAGTTGAAAGGATGCAATCTATTTCCTCGCCATATTTTATCGAAATCTGTTCAGCGGTTTAGACGTGAAAAGGTAACAGACAGACAGACCAACATAGTTATTTTCGCATCTATAATATTAGTAGGGATATCGTGTGCAAAGTTTCGATTATACTCATTTCAAAATTTGGTAGGTACTTGAGTCCAAGCCGCTTTAATCAGCTTGAAAAACCTTCCTCCATAGTTTCGGTACATATAGAACACTAGTGCCCACTTATTTTTGGAAGTAATTTATAAATAAATATGGAGTTTGTGCTCCCTGTAGAATTTTCATGGGGACAAAGGCGTAGATAAGGGATCATAATAATAAAAAAAAAACTGAAATTAATACGAATACCTGGCTAAAAAATACAATTTTGAAACACTTTTTGAAAAAAAAATTGTAAAATTGGTTTGGGAATTAATATTTCGCTTGACATCTTTCTTCGTGATATGAATAAAACTTAAAAAAATATTGATTTTTTTTGCTTTAACCAACCCCCAAGCTCCCCCCAGAAAAAAATATCCACGCCCTTGCATGGGGACTTTTTTAGATACCTTAATTAAGAAGTTAGTGGCGTATATCCGAGAACATAGATGAAGACTTACGTAAAAATATTTTTAACAAAAAAAATTGAACAGACTTCAAAATATGCACTAAAAAGTAATAAAATAATTCCAATTATTGTTATTTTTGGAGTCGGTGTTATTATTGCTAGGTATATTGTAGTGTTTCCTTGGTTGACACCGACTCCAAAAATAACAATAATTGTAATTATTTTATTACTTTTTAGTGCATATTTTGAAGTCGGTTCAATTTTTTTGTTAAAAATATTTTATTTTTCTCTTTTTAGTGTTAGATATTTACTCAATAAATTATGCAGTTATTTTATGAAGTATTGCAATGGGTAAAATTTGAGAGTTTCCCTCGATTTCTCCGGATTTCACCATCAGATCCTGACTTGATTCCGATGGGACCATCTCGGAAGTGCACTCTTTCGAGTAAAAAAAGAATTTTGAAAATCGGTCCATAATTGACGGAGAAATCGGTGAACATACATAAAAAAAAATATACAGTCGAACATAGAATCTCCTTCTTTTTTGAAGTCGGTTAAAAATGTACATCAATATTTCATATGTATGGTATTACGTAGGACATCCTGTATACAGTACTCAAATGAGACTAATTCAGTAATGTAATGTTTTCGAGTAAGCTATCTAAATTTATAAATGATATATTTAAGCGTATTTAGCAAATCAGCTTATCTCATACAGATCATTAAATTAACAATTAAATAGAAAACACCAGGCAGAGCTCTTCAACATAAACATAAAAAGTTCCAATTGACTGACCAGTTTTTAATTTACTTGAATGTAAGTTTTTTGCAGGTACATTGTTATTAAGCTATAACAGCACAAAATATTATTCAGGCAACCATTTTAAGCAATATAATCAATAAAAATGTAATATTATGAAGACTTGAACACAATGTATAGGCGTTCAAAACATAACGCGGGCATACAAAAACACAAGACGCTTGAGTGGCAATTGTTAATTAGATTAATGAGAAAACGAGAAGGGTCAAGTTTTCAGGTCCAACAGCCTCGAGGGAGATTTGACGCTTGAAACACGTACTCCGTAAAAATATTTATACTTATACCACACCAAATATTAAAATACTGTTACATTTTTGTGATTGTTGACGTTTTTAAACATTTACTTTAAAGCAATTAACCGATTGACTAACAAACCACCATACACTAGCGTCTAGCCGGTGCTGGGAGCACTGATCCGAATACATCAACCGGTCGTCTGAAAACTATTCGCATGTAGTCGGTGTTGCGATAGATAGATAGATGTTTATTAATTGTTAGTTAAATCGAATAACAATGCAATGCAATGCAACATGAAGTATTATACAGTTTGTAAACACGTAAGGTGCACACAGGGAAATTAGCATTGGGAAAAAATACTTGGATCAGAGTTAGCCATGACTACATTAATTGTTATTTCTATTGAACTATCGTGGTAATCTTGAGGATTTCTTTTTTATTTTGATTTATTTTTATTTTACTTGGCTTTTTTAATAATAAAAAGCTCTTATAAATCATTATTTTAATTTTTTTGTACAAAAATAAAACAAAAAAAACAATTCCATCTGTTTGGAAACATTTCATTCAAAAATTGTCTAACTGGTATGACGTATGCGCGTTGGTAAGTTAGTGACCCAATGTCTTTAGGTTCAACACGAATAGGCGGAGATATTTGATCTCGCACCATATTTAAGTATTTTTGGGAATTTAATGTTCCATTAATAAAAATTTGAAAAGAAGTTTGACCCTGCAGGCCATCCCTGTAACTTCCCGCTATTTTCGAGTTCAAAACGCTCAAAAATATATAAAATATAACAAGAAGTTTATTTTTTAGCTCTTCGAGCTCAAAAAAAAAACACTTTGTTACGAAATTTTCTTTCACTATATCTCATGAACAAATGAACCGATTGTGATGCGATTTGCAGCAGTCGACTCAATTTTTTATCCTAAAAAAGTAATTTATTACAGAAAAATCGATCTCATAGGAATTTTACGGGCAATTTAAAAAAAAACACTTTTTTACAAATTTTTCGTTCACGATATCTCGTGAACAAATGAGCCGATTTTGATGCGGTTTGCGTCGATCGACGCAGTTTTTTTAGCCTAAGAAAGTAAATTATTAGAAAAAAATTGATTTGAGAAGAATTTTACGAGTAATTATAAAAAATTACTTTTTTCCTAATTTTTCGTTCACGTTATCTCATGAACAAATGAACCAATTTTGATCTGGTTTGCGGCGATCGACGCAGTTTTTTTAACCTAAGAAAGTAAATTATTACAAAAAAATCGATTTGAAAAGAATTTTACGAGTAATTATAAAAAATTACTTTTCTCCTAATTTTTCGTTCACGTTATCTCATGAACAAATGAACCAATTTTGATCTGGTTTGCGGCGATCGACGCAGTTTTTTTAGCCTAAGAAAGTAATTTATTACAAAAAAATCGATCTGATAACAATTTTAAGAATCATTTTAAAAAAACACTTTTTTACGATTTTTTCGTTCACGGTATCTCGTGAACAAATGAACCGATTTTGATGTGGTTTGCGGAAATCGACGCAGTTTATTAAGGAAAAGAGCTGATTAGATTTTGGAATTAATCGGTTTAGTAGTTTAGAAAATATTTTACAAAAACAAATTTTTAAAAATTTTTGAAACTTGTTTTTTTAAGATTTCTCAAAATTTTTTGGGCCGAATCGTTTCAAATTTTCAGGAAGTCTAAGTTCACCAAGATCACGTCAGATGCCGCAAACCGCGTTTCAGTCGGACACTCCGTTCAAAAGATATAAAAGGTTTACATACATACATACACACACACACACACACACACACACACACACACACACACACACACACACACATACATACAGCCCTACGGACATCATCGCCAAAATAGTTTTAATAGCTTCCTAGGACCTCAAAACGTCGAGATCTGGCGAAAACTCGATTTTCGAAAATCGGGGTGAAACCAATAACTTCCCGATTTTTGAAAAAAAAAATTTTTTTTTTTTTTTTTAAAGCGGGAAGTTAAAAAAAGTCCGATTATGTTGTAATCATTTGAATATTTTCTTCGGTAGTATTTTACAAAAGAATATTATCTGTCAAATTGAAAAACAAGATTTCAAGGCTCACTCTGATCCAGTCATTTTTTCCCAATGTTAATTTCCCTATGTGCACCTTACGTGTTTACATACTGTATATAACTATAATATGTGCCTAGATAATATTTAAGTAGAATAAGTAAAAATATGTAACACTTCAATGTTCTTATATAAGATACCAAAATTTTGACACAGTCATGGAGGGGATTCCAAGATCTACCAAAAACAATAAAATTGGGTTGGTGTCATTTAAGAAAAATATTGATGTGGTCACAACTTCAAGGTCATGAAAAAAGTGATATATAATTGAGTAGGTAACATCAAAAGGTAGCTTTTAACAAAAACTGTTTGACGTGTTTCAGGGGGTTTTCCATACAACTGTCAGTTTGGCTTTTATTCAGGTGATTCCAGACTTTTTAGACGCGCTGTTATGTAGTAATGTATATTACGGATGTATTATGGACTACAATCATAAACATGGACATGGGATTGAGAGGCCAAATTACAGACAACGGGTATCTTACTTTACCTTTTTAAGGGCAAACGCTTTGTCATTATTGTATTTAGGAAGTCTTAAAACTTAATCATCTGCTTTGTTTACGCAAGGCTTAATACTAACGCTAAAATCCTTATCTTCTGTAAATGTTCCTGAACATTAGTTCCGTAATTGCAGTTACGCCTTAATAAAATGTTATAATTAATTGCATTTAATATGCAAACATCGGCCAGTAAATCCGAGAATAAAATTGTTTTGAACCAAAAACATCATGATCATGGGCACAGATATTACACACGTTAAATATGTTTTGACGAAGGGCTAACCGGCTTGTAAAATATAAAGGCGTGAAAGCAAAACTATTCTGGAAATATTATATTGACCTTCCCATCAGAACTATCAAAGTAGGTACATTGTTTTGATGTACCTTTAAAGATTTGGCCAGCGTTAGCCATAGAAGCGAACGAAAACAGTTTTTTTGACGTGATAACGTCTTATAAATTGATGAAACACCAGCTGCACGCACGAAAAAGTGTAACGTTCCTAACGTTCCGCCTGACCCTGTGCGTGCAAGCGAGAGCGCAGTACGCTTTGGCCCAAGTTTGACAGCTAGTAAAATTTAGGTTATGTATTACGGAATACGTTATCACGTAAAACTATCATCTCCGTAAACCAACTTTAAAGACAACCATTTTTTTTTAAACACCGTCGTAGTTCAGCCATTTTGTACCAAATATTTACAAATTATATACAGAAACCTTCCTCGTTTATCGCTCTTTCTATTGTCTATGCATATAAATAAAATTTAAGTGTCTGTCTGTTCAGGTTAATCTCCAAAACGACTGAAGCAATTGTGATGGCACTTTAGACAGGTAAAGGGCTATGCCAGGAGTGGATTGAGGCCACATTTTATCCCAAAAATAACCCTTAATGGGATGAAAATAATGGTGGAAACCCTCATAATGGGAAGCCTTTATAAGTATACGTCGCGCTGTATCTCTAAAATTGATTAAGCTAAAAACGTGAAACTCGGGAAAATACTCTTCTTAGAAAATTTTATACCAAAAATAACCCTTAAGGGGGTGAAAACCTTCACAAACGATACACTGATTTTTGAAATTGTTTAAGTTAAAAACGCGAGGTTCGGCAAAAAATAGTCTTCTTAGAAAATAAAAAGTTCGTTCCAAGCAGCCAGCAAACGGTAACGAAACCGTCACGCGCATGCGCAGGGGATAAAACGAAGGTGTTGGTGGCGATTTTAGAACACATTTTAGCTACTGCGCATGCGGGAAACGGTTTCGAAACCGTTTGCTGGCTGCTTGGAACGAACCTAAAGAGAAATACATTTTCGACGGTCTTTTGAATACACTGCACGAACGGGGCGGGGGTTGATTTTATATATCGACTGCTATGAGTATAGGAGCTGCTATACTTTCCAACTAATTAAAATTCGAACTGAAAATCGATATTTGAAATTTTAGTATAGACAAACTTTTTATCCGTGTATCGCGTCTACATCGATTCGTTTATTGTTCGTTAGGAATAGGACGTTAGCTATGGTTTCTCTAATACTGGATGTTTAAACAAACCGTGGGGTGATGACTCGTGTATTAGGAGTCATTGATGTCCACACGACTAACTTCCCGGTATGATAAATGCTTAATATTATGAATGAATAAGTTAATAATAATAATAACTAGGAATTTTAATCATAAAAAAATATTGATACATTTTTATCAATACATATAACAATAAATATGTATTTGATTAATAATATGTACTTAGTAACTTATATAAATACTTTGTATGAAATATTATTGTTGTTATAAAACTCCACGAAAATTTCATGTTAAAACAAATTTTTGCAGTTTTTTTTTGTTAAAAAAAAAACGGTTAAGCCGATTTTGATTGAATATCTTTCAGACTATATTGACATTAAAACGCTTCGATACAGTGTTGCCAGGACTTTTTTGTTTTGCGTACTAGATTAGAGTTGAAAAAAGTACTAGAATAGACATACCTAGAAATTATAGACAGGTAAAATTTAAAAACGTCTGTACACTAACTAATTAACTGTCGAGTGCACAATTGAAGAGCAAAAAAAAACACTTTTTTTTAGCTTAAAAAATTTTGTCGTGTGCACAATTGAAGAGCAAAAAAAAACGAATGACCTTTGTTTTAACAACCTAACTTGACAAATTTGTTGTTGTGGGTGTGTGGTACTAGCGTACAGAAAATGACAAAAAAGTACTAGATCTAGTACAATTGTACTAGACTGGCAACACTGCTTCGATATCATTTTTTTTTTATTCGTGAGATTTCAAGTACCAACATAAAATTCTCTCCTGCAGTTTTCATCAAAAAAAAAAAAAAAACGGCTGGACCAATTTTAATAACAATTCTTTCAAATCATATTGATATCGAAATACTTCGATTGGCACTCAAACGAAGTCGATATCAGTCTTATTTTCACGAGATTTTGTGCAGGAAAAAATTATCACGCAAGTACACACATACTTCTTTTAAAAACAATGTAAATATACTATAGTGACCTTGAAACGTGAAAAACACGTTGAAAATTTTGATTTCTATTTTCGGACCCATTATATAATAACGTCTCTATATACTTATACTGAGAAGTTACAAATTAAAGTCCTTCCTGCACCCTGCCTTCTATATAAGAATCGCCCGTCAAGTGTTTTTTTAAGTAAAACTTCCTTTGACACGGTAGGGTAAAATTTATTCTTTAGATTGAAAATGTAACAAACGTGTTGAAGATGGTGGCAAGGTAACGGATGCACCATAACCTAAAGATCGTCGATTCGATCCCGGCGGTCGCTGCCATTATTTTTGTTTTTTTAGAATTATACCAATTTTACTTTTGTAGTGTGTAATGTAAAATACACAGTTTCTTCTTTTCATATCGAGTGGGTATAGTCCAATCTCAAAATACATGGTAAATTTCAGAATCAGAACACTAATTAAATTCTTCAACACAAATGAGGCGAATTATATATTTATATGGCCAAGACGCTTTCTTTATTTTTTTATTTTAAACTGAATATAGGAATAAAATCGCAATCAAACCATTAGGGTGCAAACATATACTTCTGTCTTTTTTTACGCCGTAAGCAATGGCGTATCCAGGAGGGCAAAACAAGCACGGTGGACCCGGCTTAAGAAATTTCTACTTTGCTCCCTCCTGGGCTAAAAGCTGGGTACGCCAATGTTAACGTCATAGAAAAAGACAAAGTTTTTGAAACAGAGATACTTTATTCAGATTGAATGATAGTACATCAACCAATCCTATCATCGGAGAAATCAGGGAATTACATCGAAGAAAGAGACGCAGATATATTTTCGATACGCTTTGTTGCCTTTGCTCACCGCACATTGATGATTGAGTTGATAGACAATGATTCATATAGTAAATTATTAAATATATGTGTAGAACCGATTTGAGTGTGTTAATTCGCACACATTGTGATGATACATACATCGTTTTCTTCGTTTTAATCAGTGGAATCACGATGTGCACGAATTAACACAGGTAAAATCGATTCAGGAGAAATCCATATAATGACAAAAGAACCGCAATAACGTTCAAACTTTAATGAATTACAATCGAGTTTTGACCACTTGGCGATCACTAGTTTTAATAAATCTTCGAGCGAAAGCGTATTCCAAATCAGAAATTATTATATTTTATGTACCTACATCGGCAGTGAGTACCTACAATAATTTACGAAAGTAGATTTTTGCCACAACGAAAATTTACAGTAATTCATTGTTCCATTTGCACGTAGGTATTACATTAATTCTATACACTTTATTACACTGTGTATAAATTAGTCATGCAGTAAGACGACGACCGAAGATATCAGTTTTTTTTTTTTTATTTATTTACCCACACACTTTTATCAAAATTGAAAATGTACTGATAAGTGTTAATAGAAACGGACTAAATATTTATGAATTATTTTTATACTTAATAAGCCATTTTTATAAATACAATTTCTCATTCCCATTATCTTTTTGTACCTTCTACAGTCTCTTGACTAGATTTTAAGGATCTACATAGTGATGGCGAACCTATGATTCGCGGGTTAGACACGCGTTAATTTTTATTATAAACTTATTTTTTATATTATAAAAGAGAGAACAGACAATCAAAAATATTTAAAAAATAAAGTAGGGACATCTATCATTATTGTGATAATATTTAAGATCCTCGGTGATGTAAATAATTTAATAAAAATCAGAGGAGTAGGATCAGGAAATCGGTCAAAACTTTATGCTTACTCGCGACGTTTCGGCTTTAATTAAGTCTTCCTTAGGCGTTCTGAAAATATACTATGTAAAATGTACTATGTTGTGATGTATTTTCAGAACGCCTGAGGAAGGCTTAATTAAAGCCGAAACGTCGCGAGTAAACATGAAGTTTTGACTGATTTCCTGATTCTACTCCTCTGATTTTTATTAAATTATCTATCATTATATACAAAATTCTCGTGTCACAATTTTGGCCACGCTAATCTCCGAAACCACTGGACCGATTTAATGAAATTTTGTAAAGGTGTCTTACGTGGCTAATTAGACTTATTAGTGTAGAAGCTAAAAATCAGTATATTGAAAAAAGGTGTCTTGCTTGGTGTAACTTACGTGGGACGCCTGGCAATTGTGAAACATACATTTAAGCGAAATTCTAGCAACTAAATTTCGCCCTGTCAATTAACGAAGTTATAGTTACTAAATATAGCCCTGTAACTAAGACAAAGTGTGTATATATAAACGGAGAACGTGTCAAGCATATTATAGTCACACACGCAGTACGCGGCTTCTCTGTGTGAGCTGTCACAGATCACACAGAGAAACAACGTGTGTACAATGAGAGCGGTGGCGTCGAGTCGGCATAAGAGAGCGTGATCCCGATTCCGTCACGGCATGGTTTTGCTGCCAAACGCGCCAAGAGATGTTTCACATAAAAAAAGATTTTAAAAGTGAGAACAACAAAAGTAGTTTTTAACCATCCTCGTCTCCCCCTTTCCAAGTGACGCCTCAATCTTAGTGACACACGAGCTAGTATTAAAAAGATAATGAACAAAATAGGGTTATTGACAGTGATTAAAATTAAATATAAAACTGTGTTATAAGGAAAGTTTATGGTCTAAAATATCGTTTAGAATTATTATTTTTATTAAATAAGTGCGTTAAATATATTAAAATAAATAAATAAAATCACGATTTTTAACCTATGTGTCACGTGATTTCAAACACCAATCACAGCGCGTGACGTTATTAATCAGTCAACATGGCCGGTAGCTGTGTGCCACTGACTGCCATGTGTATTCGTTATCTCTGTTCAGTGTATGTTCTCTGGTGTATTCATTGTACTCTGTCAATCATATTAAATGCAACACTTTGTTGGTTATAATGCTATAATATGTCACGTTGTACCGCTTGCTTAGTGTTTACTGATTGCCTACTGTGACGTAGGAAATCAGTAAACATGGCTGTCAAGGTCAATTGACGTTTTGGCGCAGAATTTAAAGTCAAAATAAAAAAACAACTAATAATGAGTCAAATCTGTTATATTTATGAGAAAAAATAATTTTTACGGGTACATATACCATTCTTTAATTTTAAATACTTTTTGAAATTTTGTCAATAACCCTATTCCATCCACTTCTCAAAAAGGTTCGCCATCTGAGCTATAGTAAATACTCCTTGGATCTAGTTACCAAGAAATTCTAATGCGCGCAAATGATAGAAATTATTGACATAAATCTGGCATCTTCTCCGTATTGGCTTATTAAAATAGGATTAAAATTTATATGACTTTGCTGGATATTTGTGTTTTCTATAACACGAAGGCAGGTACTAAGTATCCATACATTTTCAAAATTGGTGCAAACCCTTTCTTCGAAAATCTATAAAGACAAGAACCGTTCAGATTCCTCAAAAAGGAAATACCTCATTAATTTTAAACATATTTATGTCTCTGTTAGCGTATGTGAAAAGCAGACCGTATGTAAAATAACTAGCGATCCCGGCCAGTTTCACCCGGGTTCAAAAGAACGAATGGGGGGGGGGGCATGAGTATGCACGTTCATCTTAGTTTACCGAGGTGAATGTTGTGTCCAAATTTCATTATGATCGGAGTTATACCGTTGAAAAGTTTTTGTCGGACGGACATATTTTGAGTTACATTTTTCATTGATGTTCCGCTCCTATATTTTTTTTTTTTAATTCGAACCAGTTATAGTGCCTGAGATTAGCGCATTCAACCAAACAAACAAACTCTTCAGCTTTATTAGTGTAGATTAGTCCATATACAAACGCACTGAAGATTTTATTTTGTATAAGAAGCATAACATTTTTTACAAACGAACTTTCGGATTATCAAAGGACTGGTCAATTTATACACAGCCTAACTGCGGCTAGGTCGTATATGAATTTGGGCCATGTGGAATTTAAATAGGTACCTAAAACGCTCGAATGTGTATTTTTAGTTCCGCAGGTGCATTTCTTAAACCCTTGTTCATGTCCAAAGACCGAGCTGTCGCCACCAACCTAGGGAAATTTCATTTTCTTTGGGAACTTCATCAATCGTTACAAAGTTAACAAGACGTAATAAATTCTGACCGACTATAATATTTTGAAATTACTTCGGTAACATTTTCGAAGTCTTTTTCTGTTTTTGTAGTTTACCTGTCTTTTTTTATTTTCAACAAAATCTATAACATTTAGCAAAAAAACAAACTCTTCACTGTTATCAGAATTCACCAACAACAACATCTATACTTCATAAATTTAAGGAAAATTATAAATACCACGTGGCACTTTAAAATTAAAAACTATAATCTGAAATGTGACGGGCCGTATGTATACGGCAGGCCCGGATAGCACATAGGGCAGATGGGGCAAATTACTGATGGGCCTGATATTTGGTAGGCCAGTCCGATCGTTCAGTATCGACTGAATTACGGATCATTAAACATCTGCCGTGTGAATGCCTATTTTTCAAAGAAAACTATCATTTCAACTGAATGTTTATGACAGTCAACAACGCCCGCAATTTCAAAATTCTTTATACTTAACAATTTTTTTTACAACTACTTACAGCCTATATTTCTACGATTTTTTTTTCTAAATTTTTATATTCAACCTTTTAACACTTAAACTTAAAATTCAACTATAAAGTTTTATTACGGTCATTATGACATGAATCGTGCGACCCATCTGTGCGGAACCGATTTCTCCGGGGGAAAAAAAATTAAGCGAAATTAACGAATTAAAATTTAGTTGTCCGTTCCTAATGTTAATAATTTTCTTCGAGAACAAAGTTGTCAGTTATCAAATTGAAAAAAATTGCATTTGTAGTTTTTCTTTCCTGTGGGGAATAGAGGGCCGACCGTCTCTAAAATGCCCAGGCCGGTTTCAGGTTCCAATCCGGGCCTGGTATATGGTCTAGTCAGTATATGAAATATCGTGTTATAAACATACGGTTTGTAACATGTCGAAAAACACTTCTTACAATGTTTTATTTTAAATTCTATTTTAGCAAGCTAATTTGGAGTAAATTTCAGTTGTCAAAAAATATGTTTGGATTCGAACTTCTTAGAAGTTTAGAGTTATATTTATATCTAAATAGCTATAAAAAATAGAAGGCGCTCTCTCGGTTAGAAAATAAAAAAAAGTATGTTTCACAGGTTTGAGGTTGAAATTCAAACAAACGATATGGATTTTCATAAATATATACAGTAAACTACATTTATCCCACAAACTAAATCTAAATGAAGCGTTTTCTTTACAATTTCCTTCGTATCAAAAACACATTAATTTTAACCTTTTTCGTACGTGACAAAAAATTTTTACACAATATAAGTACCAAAAATTTACTTCCGCGGACATGCCCTTCCGCATACCTAACTGTAATAATATGTAAAGGAAAAGTATTTAAAATTTAGGTTTGCTTTGGAGTCAGAGCCGATTAATGTAGGTACTATAGGTAACTATTTTAGAATGCTTAAAACGTGTCTTTCAAAACATTATTTGTTCAACAAATACTAGTAGGTATACCTACATTAAATTAGTGTTTTTTTTTTATATAAAAGTAGGTTAAAAAAGAAAATCTTTGGCAAATATTTTTCTGGGTCATTAATTAAAAATCATTAAATACGAATTTTTAAAATGCTTCAACGTATTCAAAATAGATTTGTACCATCACTGCAACCTGTTTTGTGTGGATTTTACTTACACGTTACAAAGTAAACATTATGCAGAGTATTTGGGATTTCTGGATAGTGGATACCTGAACACAAATTTGATGTGGAGTATTAATTAATTAGGTACTTAGTTGCGCTACAAAGCTAAGCATAATACAGATACACATGGAAGATTAAAAGAATGTTAACGAATTTTCAAACTTACATGATCAACATTTATTTCACCCTTGTACATGAATTCAACTAAGCACTTGATGTCAACGAACTTCACATCTTTCATTATCAAAATTGGATCCTTTTCTTCGTACTGAGAAAGTATCGTGTCAAAATAAGTACTGCAAGCCGATAGCACTACTTTATGGGCTTTGATTGTTCTTCCTTCGCAGGCTAATGTTACATCACAAAATGCTTGTCGTTCAAGCAATTGTGAGAACATGGTTTGGAGGTTAGAATGATGATATTTCCATCTGAGACAATACTGTTGGGGCAACATTTTGATAAATTTTCTTGTATACGAAAATAAAAATCACTGTAGTTAAAAAAGAAACGCTTTAAAAAGTAGCACACAACTGGCTTTATTTGGTCTTTAGATGCACTATGCTTATCACATAAAAGTAGGTAAACACATAAACTGACAAATGGCGAATTAAAATTTAATTGGTTTCAATATGCCACTTAACCGTATGAGTCACGAATATTCCGCTTAAACTCAAAACAGAATTCAAAATAATCAATAACACCAAAAAACTTATCAAAACAACACACACAGTCACTTTCAAAATTTTCAAGCCGAACACCAAAAATCCATTATTTTGTTACCGCCTCACATAATTAATACCAAAACAGAACGCAAAGATTTCTTTCCGAATTTTTGAAATGACGGCGTAGACAGCGAGTTCAGTCATTTGGAAAATTCCAACAAAAAATTGTGTTCCTATTAGTTTTTTATGAGTCAGTGAGCCAATAGCAGCTCACGTAAGACCCCTATAAAACATGTATAGTCACCAACATTAGGACCGCTGGGCTGTACCGAGACTGCCGTGCCTTAAAAGCTAAGACAAATCAATACTCGGCCGCTCTACTTCATCTTACTATTAAACTGTAGCCCTACGGTATTTTTTATATTTTTGGATTAATACTAGACGTATTTCAGAGTTGCCATGTTTGAATTTAGCGACGAGAGCGCGTTGCTTTGCGGCTTCATGTAAACGCCACCATCGGTGCGTGGAATACAGTATAGAGAAAACAGTAAAGTGTAATAAAATCGAAAAGTGAATGTACCCACAGCACAAGACACGTCTTCTTATTGCATTAAAAACTTTGAACTTTCATCACAAAACTTTTTGTCATTCCTAAAAAATCAATAACTGGCACTGCAGTAACTTGGCACCATCATCAAATGACCATTAATTTTACCGCCTTAAGACGAGAGGATTTTATGGAAAAGCCTTCATTATTTTTTTTTTATATAAATTTATAGGTATAACTACAGAATATGTTTTAACGTCATATTAATTAACTGTAAAAAATACGCTGTTGCAGTTGAATTCTATGAAACGATATAAAACGTAGTGTGCCAAATTTTTATCTTTATTTTTCAATAATTAATTTTTATGAGAATTTTTGAAAAACGATAATTTCTTTGGTTCTTAAAATTAATACACTCGTTTCTCATAGAGTACTAAGTACCTAACAATTAACATAAATCAATAAAATATTTTTAATAGTAAATTTGTTATGAATTTTTAATCATAGTCCAATGAGAAATGGAAATTTCATTGTTTCTTATCGGCTACCTTATATTTCTATGCCACTAGAGATTGTAGATAATTAATAGACGCTCGACAATTGAGATAATCAGCACCCAGCGGTTTCCATATGCCGGCTAATTTACGTTTCCTTACCGGCTGCGTTATGACTTATGTTCCCCTACCAGCGACCTTCAGAAATAAGTTCTAGTAGGTACGGTTCCCGACATTTCTGGAGCACACGACGCCACTGCTTATCCGGTTTGTAGTACCTTTACCTTTTGACAACAATTAGTAATTATAAATTATCAATTAAAATATGAAAAATACTGTAGAATAAAAGCATTATTATTATTTTTATGATATTTAACAAATTTGTAAACAGCAAAATATATTAAAAATTTTATGAAAAAATCAAAGAAAACATTTTCTGTTTGAAATAAATCTGTAACAATCCATATTTTAGAGCTTCGTTTTATGCATGTATACAGCAAAATCTCCCTTTCACTTTAAAATTTTAAAGAAAAACGAAAATTATTTTTTTTTATTATTTAATTTAGGTTTGGGGGTTATTTTAATCATGAAGAAAATTGTTCTTACATGATTTTAATTTTATTTTATGAAACAAAGAAAAAAAAAAACAAAAAATAGTCGTTTTGGTCTATTTATTCAACTTTTTTCTAGAACATATGTTGCAATGTTTCTAAGTAATTTATTAATTGATCTCAAATTTGGATATTTTATGGGAACTTATTTCTAAGAATTTTTTGGAATCATTTTTCATTTCTCAAGAAATGGTTACACGCAGAGTTACACGGTACACTCAAGTAAACTTATTTGCTTAATTAAAATTTAAAGTGAATAGCAAAATAAAATACGATCTCAGATCTACAAATTTTCAAAAGCTGCTCTGGTGTAGAGTGAGACTGCTTCACGAGTGAGAGGCAAGATATCATGCATAGAATAATATATATCTATGATATCGCGTGAGCCGAGAGTTGCAGATGTTTACCAAAAAACGCATATGCGCTAAAACCAGTTTTGGAATTTAAAAACAAAATAAAAATGCTGAAGAATGCTAAATTCTGCGTTCATTCTTTTTTTGAGGCTCTCAAGTTCGAAGTCATGACATGAAGCATATATAGGTTACTTCGTTATAACCAATATCTCCAAATTTCCGAACATAACTGCCAAATTTATCGAAATTCTTAAAAGCAGTTAAAGGTCTGTTATGAGCGTAAAGTGGGGCAATTCATAGTTTTAGCCCTTAAAATTTCAAATGATGCGAGCCTCGTGACGACTCTCTCCTTGCATGCTGTACTGTTATCAAAAAAATCTCTCAAAAAAAAAAGTCTGGGTTCACATCTTTTCTTCCACAAATAGACTCAAAATTTTTAATTTAAAAATTCAGGCATAACAAAATAGTACATCAGTAGATAACTAACATTTATTTTAATAATTCTATTTGCACAATAAGTACAATATGTATATTTTATAACTAATTTTATTATGACTATAATGAATATTAATTTTAATAAAAAAACAGTATACACTTTTTCATTATTTAAATTTTAAAAATAGTATCGCAGTAATATAAAATGAAAATTGCCCGTATTTTTCAAAATTAACACTATCCCTATATATTTACAGAACTGACATTATTGGTTGCAATATTTGGTATCTAAATTTATATAAATATATATATTAGCCACTTTTTTATTTTGGACTGAATATTTCATCACGATTTAGCGATAAGTTCTTGCAAAAGATAATATATCTCAAATGATTATTATTTGTATATTGTCTACACGTTTTCCCCCTTAAAATTTTGGAAAAAAAAACAAATTTAGAGACCACCATTTTGACGCAATAATCTTTTTTTTAGCAATTCACTATAGCTTCATTCGTACAAAGGTCTGAAACTGTCAGCAAACTGACCACGCATGCACATTTTCTTAACAACGTTCGCATGCTTACGGTTTCGAACTGTTGTACAAACAAAGCTTATAATATATTAATAACAAATGACAAATATCCCCAGAAAGTGAAAAGAGTAGACTTTTACCGTTCATGTTACAATTTTCTTATCAATCCATATTATAAATAAAATCGCAAATTTTAATTGTAATATCTTACCGGAATTTCCACTTAGATACAGTTTATAATATGCTATACCAAAATAGTTATTTTTATGATCGCCATAATTAAAAGTTTTAGTTCTTCGCTTGGCCGCCACCAGAACACCATGTCGCTAGAGGTCTTGACAATAAGTGTGAAGTTAGCTTTGCTAGTCCACAGTTAAATAGTCAAACGTCCATTCTCTTTTAGTTCAATTATTTGTCCATACATCTACATCGATTGTTTAATACATAACATGTCTGTTTACTCTGTCAAAACACAGATCCAGAGTGAAGTTAACGTTACTTGTCCATACTTGTATTGTCAAAGGTCAAATCAGGTGGGAAATTCCATGGATGCGTTAAACAAAGTGATTCCTCATACGACATTACCCATGCTGCCACCTATATTTATTTGAAATGCGAATAGAATAAGACTATTTTATATCATCGCGTTTTTACCGATCGGAGCTGCGCACTAGTAATAGTATATAGTGCGAAGAGTGAGAGAAGGAGAAGATTCCACTCGCGTGTTACCGCACATATACAGATTGTATCAAATCAAAACGGTCTATAGGACATTCTGTGTGTAAGACAGAGACGATATATAAAGATCTAAAGCAGTAAGTAAGAATGAGATAAATGTTCGCTAATATAGTTACTGTGGTTACGTAAATAAATAATTACGTACACTGTAAATCTTTTTACCAATTTATCAATTAAAACAACTACAAATAAATTTATTATGTTGGCGGTTGAATTACCACCATAAAACCATTCAATTATTTGGATTTTTTCCCGAACAGTATAAATAGCCATTTTATCAATAATTTCACTAGTGAATACTGACATTTGATGAAATTGTGATTTTTACTGTAGAAAACAAAGACAATATTATCAGATTGTATAACCACAGTAACTATTAGCGATCATTTATCTCATTCTTACTTACTGTTTTAGTGCTTTATATAGTATCGTCTCTGTCTTACACACAGAATGTTCTATGGACTGTTTTGATTTGATACAATCTGTATAGCCCTGACTTTCGCTGAATGGCGATGCTGTTTTCATATATACAAATCGATACCGCGTTCCTATTGGTTCAGAAACTATGCAGTTTTAATTCATTACTGTAGAGTTTCGGCTCGCTACCGCGTTCCTATTGGTCCAGAAACTATGTACAGTTTCGGCTCATTATTAGCACTCTACGCGTCAACATGAAGTAATTTATTATTTCTCCCGAATTTAGCAGGGCCCCGAAATTATATATTATTCACGCATGTTGAATAAAAAATTTACATTCACGCGAGCGAATCGAGTGGAAAAAATTCAATTTTACGATATATTTGATAACTTTAGATTGCATTCCATTAGCGTCACGTCATATACCCACCTAAAGAATCATCACTCGGTTATCAGCTTTTGACATAACATCTAAGTAGGTACATTTTTATATTTTATATATCGTCACACCATTTTTACATTGTATATTTAATGCGTTTTGCAAAATAAGTCTACAAATTATATTATGTACCAAATTTTAACCGGCGTTTACAATACGCGTAAAAATTGATTTTCAGTAAATGCAATGTCAAAAAGCCTTCATGAACAATTTTTTAAGTTCAATTTTATTTATATTTAATTTATCAAATTTATTTAAAAAAAATAAGAAACAGTCTAGTTCAAAAAGTCAACATTCACTAAAAAAAAATAAATAATACAAAATAATATTTGATGTGACGTCACTATAAAATATATTATGTAAAATTGGAGTTTAAATATTTTCTGCTTAACTTTAGTTAAAAAAATAAATCATAAAAAAATACTTTCAATAATCAAGTCACAGGCTTTTTCATTTTATATTAACGCGCCATCCATTCCATTCCATGTGAACACCCACACTGCGAAATTCGCACACATTCTCTCTTTTCACTTTAATTTTGCCTCAACTGACGTCACAATGTATTATATTACTTAATAGAACGTCGCACTGGGTCGCTGGCAGTTGGAGGCGGTGGAGGTCCTTTCTTGTCCAATTCTTCCAAATAGGAAATAATGAGTTGTGTCCTTTCTTGGGGAACATGATCTAGCACCAAATAACGCTTATCGTTTTTCAATATTTCTTCAACTTCGTTCATGTGCTGCTCATTTTCCCGTAGCGTTGATAACGACTTATGCGTTATTAGTTTTGTTTCCTAAAAACAAAAAAAAAAAAAACGAATTTACAGCTGTCTGTATTAGTGATGTGCCGGATCGTTAAAAATGTATATCCGCGGATACGGATCTGAATACGGATTTTTGGTTTCAATATCCGCGGATATGGATCTTAACTTTCTTAGAATACGCGGCGGTAAATATTGCACATCGACCTTTGGAAAGAGACTATCTGTTATGGGAAAAAGTTATTGACCTCTTTAAGAGTTAATTCTCATAACAGATTGTCTCTTTCCAAAGATCGATGTGCAATATCTCATTATAAAGATAGTTGATTAGTACCTTAGAGTTATGTAGGTACTATTAGTATGGTATACTCACTACGATAAATGTTTGCAATATAAAGGTGCCAAATACGATTTAAAAAATAAAAAATAATCGGAATGAAATTTAACAGGTTTTCATTATTACCTAATCACCTATATATATAAAATTTCATCTATGAATTGAAAATTAATAAGGTAAAAGATCCGTAAAAAGATCCGCCAAAAACTAACGCTAACGGATACAGATCTTTCTTCTCCCTCGGATATCCGCGGATACGGATATCCGGCACATCACTAGTCTGTATACATAATATATAAACATGGCGAAAAAAATACAAACCTGTAAAAGTTCTCTGAATTCAGCTTTTGCAGTAACCATTTTGTCTTTACTGTAATCTTTGAATTCTCGTTCACACTATAAAAACAAAAATATTTTATTATTCATTATGTAATTCACAAAAAAACCAAATATTTGTTACGTATCTTTTATTAATTAATTTTGGAGAAAATTGCACAACTACAAAAAATAGTAGCTCGAACAATTTTTATACTTGATATTATAATGTTCAACCCATTGCCCGTTTACATGGTCCAGCGAAAATAAAAGCTGAAGATTGTTTTATTGCAGCTGTCACATATCTATAAGAAGTGTTTGTAATTTCGAACAGTTCCACTGTCAAAACTTTTTGAGGTTATGTGTAGCTGCCATCGCACTCGAATCCGAATGTTTGCACAACTTTATGAATACCAAAGAGTCGGTTTTTTTTTCACAAAATAAATAGCATCCCTAAATTCAACTGTGCAATCTAATTTGGATGGTTTGAGGTGAAAGAAATCAAGATGACTGAGTTATGCAAAATTTACAGTACGCGGAAAATCAAAGAAAAAAAAACTATGAACTAAATTGCGAATTTGTTTACCTTGTCGCTGCTTGATGAGAATTTAATGTATCTGGAATCATCTTTCACCAATTTCTTAATATCTTTCCACGAACTGGTAAGTGTAACTTCTGGCATTTCATCGAGCATTTCTCTAAATTTATCTCTTTTTTTCTTAGACAGCTGATCAATGTGTTCGTTAAACAATTTCTCCTTATCTTCACGTGATAATAATTCGGCCAGATCCCATCGGTGATCCTTTCTTAGCTGCCGCTTAGCTTCGCGCCATGTTAATTCCGCATTTCTAACAAGATCGGCCAACAGTGCGTTGAAATGTTGAACGGCCTCGTCTCGTTTATGTTGCTCGCGCTCCTTGTCGCGGTCACGCAAATGCGTAGCCAATGTTCTTTGGACCTCTTTCTCCCGTTCTCTTAGACTTGCTTCCGCGCGAGCTTGCTTCTCCTTTTCTTTTTGTTCACGGTCTTTCGTATCTTCAGTATGGATATTTTCGTCGGCCTACATAAATTTGAAGGTTTTAGTTAAAATTTCATTATCTACTTAAAATATAAAGCAGCTGAGGGGTTTTGCATATTATTTATTAACTTATAAATAGTTAGTACCCGAACTTCTATATTCCATAAATATTCATTTCAAAATTTTCGAATAGGTGCTTAATCTCGTTACCATAGTTACGTTATTGACAAAAAAAAGTTGCGATTACGATTACAAATTTATTAACACACGTTATAGACAGAGAGCTGGCTACGGAGAAAATGGGTGACTCGGTGCAGAACTGAAAATTTGCAGAATAATAGGAGATAGTACAAGAAAGTAGGGAAAAAATTGCCAGAAGGCTAGGCGGAAGATAAAGAGCCGCCAGAAGGCGCTAATGTTGCGAAAAATCAGTGCACTTCTGGCAATTTCTATACTTATTCTGTAATTCAAAACTAGATTATATATTATATATATTATACATTATATAGTTATAAGGGCATACTGAAAATTCAAACATGATATAATAATTACATTCAACAAATATTCAAAATTATTAATGACATTTTGATAGAAATAAAATGAATCGTCATATATTTTCATTAATAAAATTACGTTGTTATAACAACGTAATTTTATTAATTTATTTAATTTTATTTCTGTCAAAATGACATTAATAATTTTTAATATTTGTCGAATGTAATTATTATATCATGTTTGAATTTTTAGTATGCCCTTATAGCTATATAATGTATAATATATATAATATAGTTTTGAATTACAGAATAAGTATAGAAATTGCCAGAAGTGCACTGATTTTTCGCAACATTAGCGCCTTCTGGCGGCTCTTTATCTTCCGCCTAGCCTTCTGGCAATTTTTTCCCTACGAACTTGTACTATCTCCTATTATTCTGCAAATTTTCAGCTCTGCACCGAGTCACCCATTTTCTCCGTAGCCAGCTCTTAGCCCATTAGCTCATTTTAATTGTTTTATAAGCGTTTCAAAACAATAATTTCAGAAATAAGTGGTGAATAACATTGCTATCAAAATATAAAATCAATCTTAGAAAATCTCACCGATGTATCATTTTTACTTGCAGTTTCACCATCGGCATCGGTCACTGTTTTGTCACTGTCTTTTTTACTTTCCTTATCTTTGTCCTTATGCTTATCTTCTCTGTCTTTCTTATCTTTGGAATGCTTATCTTTGTCGCGCTTGTGTTCACGATCCTTTTCTTTGGCTTTACGTTTCTCGTCTTTCAGAATCTTGCAATATTCTCGGAACCAGTCTTCCCGTGTTGAGCTCGAATCGACAGCTCGATACCGGGGATCCGAATCGATTTTCTTTTTGACATCGATCCATCTTGAATGGCGATCAATGTCTGAATGTTCGCGTAGCAAAGCGTGGAAATCTTTTTTAATCTGTGAACACCGCACAAAATATTTAATTAGAAAACGGTATTGCCAGAAACACGTGTGGCTCCATTGTTTTTATTTATTGGCCACAAATCGTGAATTTTTTATATTCTGAAACTTTGGTTGCATGTTGGATTTAGATATTCTGAAAAAGATTTATGAATTTCAAAAAGAGAGGCTAACTATAGACAATTATTCTGCAACAAAAGTTCCATTTTAATGTTATCAAATTAGATGACTTTTCCAGACAGAAAAACTGAAAACAAAATCAAATTAACAGCTGAAAAAGAAAAAATATTTAAGCTGTAAAAAACGTTTCGATTAGTTTTCCACCTGGCTTTCCTGGAATATAATGTTAGTTTCTCTAACATTTTATTAAATTGATTTTATATAACTTGTCTAATCTGGAAGTGTAATAATTAATGTCGTTACTTCATGGTGCTCATTACATTTAGCTTTTATAATGTCAGTCACAAATATACGTAGATATAATGAACTTACATCTTAAAAATAACTGTCAACTAGTTTCAAATTATTTTGTTTCAGTACAGTGCTGCCGCCTACAATTAGTCGTTTTCTGGTTATTCTGATTAATCGATTATAGTTTTAGTACAGTGCACGGCAGTAATAAATTCAAATTCAAACAACTGAGTAGCAAATAATGAGCACCAATGAAACATTTTTACGTTATCAATACATTCCTAAAATGTATAATTGTTTCATTTATGTGTATATTATTTCATTCTTATGTCTATATAAAGTCACACAATTAACTTTGAAATTTTACAAAATAAAATTTAACAACAAATGTATTGAAATCTATTATTATTTGTAAGGACTTTGGTGTCCATTTTATTATTTACTGAGCTTGCTTTTGACGGCACCTGTAGTAAGGGCCTTGATTAAAAGTGATTCTACTATTGAAATAATCTATTTACATGTTAGTTGGTAAATTATACCGTGTCAGAACAAAACTATAGTACCAGCTGATCGGGTAGAGAGGTAATGTTCGGAACACTCGTCGGTGTTGATGAGCGAGGGAGGGCCCTAGTTCCCAGAGGAAGTCAACCCACGATGTGAACCGACTTGGACTGCTAATGCTGACACAGAGACATCTGTGTCCACTTGATGACGTCTTGAAAAGGGAATAATTCACAGCTGGATCAGATTATTATTGCCAAATAATATGTATAGCGCGACAAAATTTTCTCTATTATACTTTTTTTTTATTATAACAATAAAAAAATGCATGCATTAATTTTCTTTTGAATGTTTCTTTCGTATTCCATTACTGAAAACTAAAATCGTATTATATGTTTATAAGTATATGCATTTTCCTTTTATAAAACAAATACTACATGGGGAATTATCAACTGGGAAAATATTTTTACAATTCAGCTATCGTCACAATCTTGAAATATCCTTTTTTTAATAGTACCGTGCTGTCATCTACAGCCTGATTTGCACATTTTACATTATGACGGGACAAACGTATTTTCCAAATTCGCTTACATCGAATCTGAAATGTTTTTTTTTTTTTTTTTACATTTAATACGATTTTTATTTTCGATGTAATAACGATATCTTTCTTTTTATTTATGTAAAAATGAATAGTTTTCATTCATGTTTAAATAAGCAATAAGTTTATCATTTTGGTACTTGGTTTCCTATATTTTGAGAATTAATAAAATAGGTCATAATATTATATTATAAACATACCGATTTTCCTGAAAGAAAAGTTATAAAAACAAGCGGAAAGAGAAAATAATATATATTGTATTCACTATATAACCAACTAGCTAAATTTTACTTTGGCAGTGGTTGAATATAGTGAAAAATAATATTAAAACAATTTTATAGTACACTTGCAATCCAACAATACTACCAACCTCAAAGAAAATATCATTGTTATAAAATTACTATAACCTAACTGACAGTTTCTCAAATATTCACATTATTCCAAGTATTCACAAATTTTCCTTCGAAGACAGTATTACAGGATTACAAAAATCAAGTTTCAATTTTTAATATAGGTAAGTATATGGAACTTATAAAATATTTGCTTTCGATAATAAATGAAAAAGTTGTTTTTCATAATATCATGATCTGAAATTGTTTCAAACATACTAACAATTTTAAAGAGAAAGTTTTTTTTTTTTTTAATAATTTTTTTACTATTCTTAAATAAAAGTTATGCATTTATGATCAATCCCATTGTTTGAGTAATAATTTAAAACAAATTTGGCATTTTAGAACGCTATTTTGTCAATACCAACCAAAAAAAAAAAACAACGTTTTAGATAACCAATAATTACTTTATGTAAAAAAAAAACTTTTTTCAATAAAACTGCGAAAAAATATCGAATATATAATTAAGATTCTTGTGTTTATCGATATTTAAAAGTCCAACAAAGAAACAGCTAAATGCATCATTGAAATCAAAATATTTTAATTAGCATCGTAAGTCCAGTGATTACACAAGCTGTTTATCAAGAATTTAATGATGGTTACGTAAGCCTTTCGATAAAAATGAAAACATTGAGCGATTTCGGTTAATCGATTCAGATACGATTTAACGTCATTCTGAACAACTGTATGTCCTTTCCCTGTAAGATGTTTATCTAATCTGTATATGCCAACAATACAAACGTTTTTTTAATTTACCGACATCTAATTTAAAAAAAAACTGCAACTACAAAAAAGGAAAAAAGAATTACGCTAAACAAAGATAGTGTTCGGCGCGACATTGTGCATTTTTTTTTAAATGCACTTAGCATTACAGATATAGAGATTCATCCTTTGTACTGCTGTAAAAGATACGTAAAAATAATGAGTTCGAATTAAAATATAGTACCTGTTCTCTGCGTTGCGATTTCTCCTCTTTTTCTTTTTTACGCACTTCAATTATGTACTCGTTGAACAGTCCTTCGCGTTCGCGCATTTTTTCCACGTTTTTAAAACGTTCGTCTCGAGCATATTTCTGAGCAAACTCGCTGAAAGATGATCTAAAAATGAAAGTTACACGTTAAATCTATACCAAAAAAAAAATTAAAAATGTGTTACAAGAACTCATTACAGAAGTGAAACTTCTAGTTGCAAATCATACGATTCGGAGCCCAAAAGAATGGTGAGACCTCTGGTGTAGCCTCCATTATGCTTTTCTAAATCAATGTTTACCCTATACGTCTATAGTTTACCTGTCAAAAACCCCCCTTAGGGCAGTTCGACGCATTTCTCACCAGAGGTCTCACCATTCCTTTGGGTTCGGAATTGCATTTGGACAAGTGGAAAAAATGTGTTACGAAATAGTTTCTCATTCAGATATTTGATCTGTACAAGTTAATCTGTTAATCGTAAGGCTGCTGCACTTTGCTGTATTTGCCGATAGATTTCTTGCTAGATTTGACTACTAGTTTTCTAGTGCTGGTTTTCTTAATGGCTTTTGTGTTCGCTTCACACGAGACGTCTTTTCAAGCTTGTTTTGTAGATAGATCTGGTGCGCGCGCAGTTATAGTTCAAATATAAACACAGAGCAAAACGTGTCTGTTCTGACTCTGAGCAGAATGATGAATGACGCCATGTTGGTTTTTTATTCATGTCGCCCACGTGACAAGATACTGTTTCCTGATTGGTTCTTGCTCAGAGCAAGCAGAGGACCTAGCAAGAAAAATAGCTCCCGTTCTAATTTTAAAATCTATCTTGTGAGCTAGCAGGCAAGCCCGCAGTGACGTCATTTCCTGCTTCGCTCAGGGCAAGCAGAGGACCTAGCAAGAAAAATAGCTCCCGTTCTAATTTTAAAATCTATCTTGTGAGCTAGCAGGCAAGCCCGCAATGACGTCCTTTCAAGCTTCGTACCCAGCCTGCCGGCCAGCAGAAGTCCAAGCAGTGATTTCAGCCTCGTGTGCAGCGGTCTTTATATAACAATTAAAAATGACACTGCTATTACTTACTTTCCATGAAGTTTAGCTTCAGTCATCAGTTTCTTGAAAGCGTCCTTTCTCTCCCGTAATTTATTTCTCTTTTCCCTTCTCTCGTCCTCCGCCCTCTCCTTGACATACTTTTCAAACACCTGCTTGCGTTCCTTCGATGTAAGTAGTAGGTATCTCGGATCAAAGACGATTTTGTGTAATTCTTTCTCCCAAGTACTAAACGCAGATACTTCTTTTTCTGCTAACATTTCTTTAAACGATTTAATCCTCACTTCGAGTGGAACGATAGCTCTTTCTTTGGCAGCTCTGACCTCGGCTTCAATCGCAGCCTCTTTTCCTATATCGATTGTCTTTTTTTCTACTGCTTTTACGCTACTTACTGAAAAAAACACATTTTATGAAATACAGTGAATCATATTAATATTATAAATGCGAATGTAAGTTTGTTTGTTACGCTTTCACGCAAAAACTACTTAACCGATCATCATGAAACTTTGCACATACACTCTTGAAGGTATTAGAAGTAACATAGGATACTTTTTATTAAAAAAAAATAAAAATTTTTTACGAAAAATAAGAAAATTGTTTGTCAAAATATGTGCAATACCTCAACCCCTGATATTCATGTCAAAAGTCGATTTCCATCTCAATCGCGGGCGTAGCCGCGGGTAGCGGCTAGTATACTATAAACACTAATAATAACTTCAAAAATCTATACAAATAAATTTCTCAAAATAATTAGGGAATCATCTTCAAAAATAATCAATTTTCAAACTTCTGTAACTTAGGCCAACCATACGCGAACTGCTTCAAGTCAATTTCAAATGTTAGAAGCAGTTCGTGTAGCGCTGACCTCAGTTACTGTGCGATCGGCGAAAGAAGACCGGTGGGGAAAGGGCAAGAAGTCGCTGATGTGCTCCCAAATTATCGGAATTCATAGGCGGCGCATAGCAAGGCATGCAAACAATGTATAGCTTTAAATTTTAAGGCATTATTTTGAGCCTCTAACTCGCACATTTTAATTACATTCGCTATGACCTCCCTAGCGCCACTTCTAACTGTTTTTCCCTTTTTACTTTCCATTTTGATGATATTCAGACAACACCCCTCAACTTAGTCCGTACACGCACGCCTATGTACTGTCTGGTGTATGATTTTTTTGTACTGTAGCAAGTGTCGCTGTATAGTCGTACAGCTATGGTAATAGTACAATTATCGCAATACCACAATTGTGATACGTTTGGTCGACTGGACTCCCTTATTGCATAGAAGCGGTTCCAGGATCATTACCTTTTACTAATATAAAATACATGTGCGCTCTTCTGCAATAAGGTCATAGGACTACATTCCATAGACCGGTCTTCTTTTAAAAATCCAACAGTACATATGTCTGAAAATTATTTTTGAAGTTGGTCTCCCAATTGATTTGAGATACAACTGCAGTTCTGCTAAGTAAGCAAACATTTCTCGAGTAGATAAAATTTTCTGACACTTCCTAATTATCTAACAAATGCACTCTTGAGTTGCTTTTACCTGTGTCCAATTTCGCTTTTTTGGCAGGAGTGCCTCCTTCACTGTCACTCGAGTCCGATCCTGGCTGTTTTGTTTTACTTGCGCTGGACGCGCTGTTAGTTGATTGTGCCAAAAGTGCTTCTGGCGGCGACGCCAACATTTTGTCCACGTCAGTTCTGTTCAACAGATCATCTGGTCTCTCCCAGACTGACGTACGCGTTGAGGGATTATAAAAAAATACTCTACCATCTCCCGTCCATACGACACACCTGAAAAAAATCGTTTTTTGCATTAATAAGTATGTTATCTGTAAAAAATAAAAAAAAAAAAAAACAATAATGCTGGAACTGGACACCAGCCGCGGAACTGGAGGGGGGGGGGCAAATCGAGGCTCCCGCCCTGGTTGGCAGTTTCAGAGGGTGCCAAAATCATAATACAATATGATTGAAAACCACACCCAATCTATCCTTTTTCCGATATATTCAAGGTATGTTCCGAAATATAACACAGTATACTGGCCAGTGCTAATAACGTCATGAATCAGACGCCATAATTGAACTGGTGTGCCACCATATGTACTGGTGAGACAGATTTGACATAGCATAAATATTTAGCTGGGCGAGTGTGCAACAGACTGTGGAATTTTTTTTTATTATTTTTTTTTCATTTGCAATAATGTCTTATCAACAAAGTAAACAATCGCTTTTGATGGACGAGGGAAATAATAATATGTCAATGTGTTGGCCAGTATATTTCGGAACGAATCAACAATATGGCGTCGGTTCATGACGTCATTAGCACTGGCCAATATACTGGGTTATATTTCGGAACACACCCTCAATCTGCTTGTTTCTGACAGTTTCCCGTTCACGAGAAATGCCAATCATTTTTTTTTTTGACGTGATAACGTCTTATAAATTGATGAAACACCGGCTGCATGCACGAAAAAGTGTAACGTTCCGAAATGTGTCACGTTTCGAAATGTGTCACGTTCCGCCCGACCTTCGAGCGGAATACGTTATCACGTAAAACTATCGTCCGTAAACCGACTTTACAGACAACCAATTTTTTAATATAAATTTTTGGCTTTTACACTTTTGTGTATTCAGCCACTAACTAAGCTAAAATTTAATGCTGACTAAATGTAAAACTAAAAACACAAACACAACACAATTATGAACGGGGACACAAGATGGATGAACCATAGAATAAAGGATTCAGGGCCACGGAAGTGCCTCGGACCCAACTCGGCGGGCAAAACTAACAAGAGGTCAGGAACACGGACGGCATGCCAATCATTATATAGTCGTGAGTTTTTTAAGTAATTTATCTCAAACGCTGTAGAGAGGGGGCGCATATTATCAAGTGTCTGCCCCGGTTCGAAAAAATAGTCAATCCGAGGCTGGTGGACACGGTAATGTTCACGGAGGACACATTATGTTCACAGTGGACACAGTTATGATTGCTGAGTTGCACAAAACATTGTCAAAAAAATTGGTTGTCTGTAAAATCGGTTTACGGACGATAGTTTTACGTGATAACGTCATAAAGAAACAATGATGAACTCTCTGACGTCACGCGAGAAGAGATAGAAATGCTTACAAGCCGACGCTTGGGCCGATCGTGCCTCTCTATCGCTTATACCGCGCTCTCGCTTGCACGCTCAGGCTCAGGCGGAACGTGACACTTTTTCGTGCGTGCAGCCGGTTTTTCATCAATTTATAAGACGTTATCACGTCAAAAAAATTGATTTGACAAAAGAATGCATATTTACCAGGGTGTTCCGGGTACTGGTGTGCTAGAAATAGGTCTCGATTTGTCCAAAGTTTTTTGCTGTTCCTTTGCCTTTTCATCCTCCTCGTGTTTTCTTTTCGTAGCTTGTTCAGCAGAAGCAGCGGTATCCGCTTGCTTGTGTTTGTCTGCGTCATCCTCTACATCACTGTTCCCGTCATCTGCCATGTCACCGTTTGCAGCCGATACCAAATCGCTTGATCCACCGACCGATTGTCCATTAGATTTGGATCCCTGCTCCTGATTGCTCATACTCATTGAATTCGATTGGCTGTTCGGACGTGTAGACACTCCTTGAGCGGCAGCTAATTTCGCGGCTATATTAAAAAAAAGCAAACATTAATTATGATGTGAATATTTAATACTGTATAGTGCGTACTACTATTTAATAACTTTAAAGAATAGCTTCTGTTGCTACATTGTTGAAACACCCATTGTTACATGTCTATATTAGAAAAATTTATTTCTCAAACAATGTCACCATCGGGATACGAACCCCGAATCTTTCCACTATCGCGGCGAACTGAGTTACATTACTCCACAGTGACACAGTAAGGTCAATTCATCATTCTAATATATAGCCATTTGTAACTGTATATTTAGCATCTGACGTTATCTAAGATAAAAATTAGCTCTCGCATGATGTGAAATATACAGTTACAAATGGCTATATATTAGAATGATGAATTGACCTTACTGTGTCACTGTGGAGTAATGTAACTCAGTCCGCCGCGATAGTGGAAAGATTCGGGGTTCGTATCCCGATGGTGACATTGTTTGAGAAATAAATTTTTCTAATATAGACATTTAACAATGGGCGTTTTAACAATGTAGCAACAGAAGCTATTCTTTAAAGTTATTAATTATGATGTTTCGATGAAGAACTTCTTTGTGGCATAGGATCAAAAACAGAAGCAATACTATGGTAGAAATTGCATTTGTTATGCTGTCGTTTCGACAAATATTTTTGTCATCTTTGGATTAACATTAAACATTAATATTGATCACAAATGAACTGCGGACTCCTATTGAAAGATACAGAGCATACCAGCTGATTCGATTTAATTAGTTTTCATTTCAAATCTGTAGCTGCTAATGAGTCAAGTGTGTCAACATTGTTGACACACTTGACTCAACAAGTTTCAAAATAACTATCAAACAACTAATATTAGAAGAATACATCAATTCTTGTTGTAGTTTTGGAATCATCTCCAGTTCCACAAGTTACAGAGATGGATATGAATAGTTATTGGCGTAACTAGTAGTCTAAGTCATTCATCGCGCTGACAGGTCATGACTTAGCCTACAAGTTACTCCCATAATTTTATTCAACAATTGCGCGTTATTCATGTTTTAATTATTGTTATTAATGAGATGTTGTAAATATCTATTTATTTCTTTATAAAAAAAACTGTCAATACTAACAGCACCAAACAGCACGATTCAATGTTTTGGTTTGAGGTTAGCCGGTTATGAATAAACTCCATGTCGAAAACATTCGGCCTCTCAATTTTAGCCTCAATGGGTAACAACAGGGAGTTGTTGTTACCTACTATTTCGTTACGACTCAGAAAATAGTTACGTTTATTTTCATTACTCCACAATGGCCGAGCTAGTAGGAATCTTCATTGAGTTATGACAAGTAATTGTCACCAGTCGGTAAATGGCTATTTAGGGTTCGGTTTTTAGGTATGATAAAACATGAATAACGCGCATGAGTTGAATAAATGAAATTATTTTGCTGATTCCTTGGAAAAGTGTATTATAAAAATTTTAGTCAAAAAAAAAATAAATACTAAATAACAAACATACTTTCTAAGTCCTTCAATGGTTGTGGTTTCTCCCAGACAGATTCTCCTTTCTTTGCGTTATAATAATAAAATCGACCATCCGGTGCTTTATGCTCGGACCATTCGGAAGCCTTGGCAACAATCTCAGGATCGATTTGAGACAAAAGAGCCGCTTCTTCCATCTGCTGTTGTTGTAAAGAGTTCTGGTTGATATGACCTGGAGGCATGCCACCCATAGGTGGAACGCCGGGCATAGGCTGCATTCCCCACGGCGGCATTCCTGACCACGGTCCCGGTCCCCAGTTGCCTTGAAAACCTGGAGGCGGCATGCCAAACGGAGGTGCTCCTGGACCATTGAAAGGCGGCATTCCTGGCGGCGGACCCTGCATTCCCGGCATCATACCGGGTGGTGGTTGAACAGAGTTCGCTGGAGACTGTACATTAACAGAGCCGCCCATGGGGCCACCCATAGTTGTTGGTGTGTTCGAATTTGAATTCTGGTTGCCCATGTCCGATGAATTGGAGTTTGATGCTGATTCTTCTGCAGAACCTGGAACTTATTTTCATTGAAATGTGGGGAACAAGCATCGCCATTTATGAAAATTATAACACAGAAAAGTGTATATTAGGTATATCTATATACAGTATGTAAACGCGTAAGGTGCACATAGGGAAATTAGCATTGGGAAAAAATACTTGGATCAGAGTTAGCCATGACTGCATTAATTGTTACTTCTATTGAATTATCGTGGTAATCTTGAGGATTTCTATTTTATTTTGATTTATTTTTATTTTACTTGGCTTTTTTAATAATAAAAAGCTCTTATAAATCATTATTTTAATTCTTTTGTACAAAAATAAAACAAAAAAACAATTCCATCTGTTTGGAAACATTTCATTCAAAAATTGTCTGACTGGTATGACGTATGCGCGTTGGTAAGTCAGTGACCCAATGTCTTTAGGTTCAACACGAATAGGCGGAGTAATTTGATCTCGCACCATATTTAAGTATTTTTGGGAATTTAATGTCCCATTAATAAAAAAAATCTGATTATGTTGTAATCATTTGAATATTTTCTTCAGTAGTATACACATTCATTTTGCAAAAGAATATTATCTGTCAAATTGAAAAACAAGATTTCATGGCTCACTCTGATCCAGTCATTTTTTCCCAATGCTAATTTTCCTATGTGCACCTTACGTGTTTACATACTGTATATAAAATTCCCGTGTCACAATTTTGGCCGCGCTAATCTTTGAAACCACTGAACCGATTTTAATGAAATTTTGTAAAGGCGTCTTGCTTGGTGCAACTTACGCTATAGGATAGTTTTTATTAAATATTTTGTATAAAATTACGGTGTTTTCTCACAAAAACTGTTATAGTAACATGCAATGACATCTTATAGAATTTACTCAAAGCTATTAGTGGAGATGCAAACAAAAAAAAAACTGTTTTAGTACCAAGTAGCGACATCTGATAGAATTTGCTCAAAGCTATTAGTTTGGAAGCAAATCTGGTAGAATTTGATCAAAGCTAATTGTTCAGACGCCGGGCCACAAACGAAATACATTTTGCAAAATTATATCTACCGCACCTGGGCGAAGCCAGGACGGAGCGCTAGTAATTATATAATTCATGGTTACACTTTTGTATAACAAACGCAATAGTGTCAAAAGTGTCAACAATTTTTTAACTGGAGCATGATACCAAACACTCCTTATATTCACAAATGTAATTTTTGTAAATGCCTAATTAAATTTTATAAAGTAACTTACCTTCTGGTTTATTAGAAACGGACGCCTGAGCTTGAGCTGCCTGGGCTGCTGTTTGAGGTCCAGTCGACATGCTTCCCTGAGCCATGCCCGCAGCTTGTGCCATCGCCTCTACTTGATCTTGTGATATCACTTTAATGTTAGGCCCTTCTGGTTTATTCCATGTTGTTTCTCTTGTTCGCGCATTATAATAATAACATTTTCCTTCGCCAGACTTGGTTTCTACCCAAATTTCAGAATTGACATCGATCCCAGGCATGCCCTAAGAGGAATCGGTTTTTGGTTAAACTTAATTTTTTAAAACGAGCTTTTTTCCCCGAGATATTGTATTTCGTATGGCAACAGATTTAAGGTTAGGAAATATCGATAATGAAGGAAGTGTTCATAAACAAATATCATATTGTCATCGGAACTGTAAAGACTCGAGCCGATTTGATATGACGAAGTGAATCAAAATTAGATTTTAAAATAAAAACAGTACACTTGATCATTTACACTCAACATTACAGAACTTTAATCAAAAAAAATTGTAAGAATTTAAAACTTTTTGTGAAATATTTACCATATTCGGCGGTCCGTTATTAGATCCTGAGCCCATTCCTGGTGGGCCAAAGTTAGGTCCACCCGGTCCGCCCATACCAGGACCCATCATGTGTGGTGGTCCCATACCTGGTGGTCCCATTCCAGGCGGCCCCATCATACCTGGCGGTCCAAAAGGTGGGCCATTAGGACCGCCGGGTCCCATCATTCCAGGTGGACCCATCGGTCCTGGTCCCCAGTTAGGACCACCAAAATTTGGGCCTCCAAATCCAGGTCCGCCAGGGCCACCGCGATTACCTGGACCCCCTCTACCAAATAGTGGCGGTGGACCTCCTCTGCCTCCTCTAAACGGTGGTCCTCCAGGTCCATATCCTCGACCTCGAAATCTCGGAGGTCCGTCCCGTGGCCCTGGTCCAGGCCCATTCCAATTTCTCATTGGTCCGCCGCGATTTCTAAAAATGTGATTTAAATAATATTAATTTAAGATAACATTTCAAACGATTTAATCAATAGTATACAAACTATAATAACAAAAATAAAATTGTAAAAATTGTTTTACATAATAATATGCAAGGTAAAGTACTCAACTATAAATTTAAGAAAATAAAACAATTTTTTTTTAACTATAATTAAGCACAAAACTATTTTATTTCTCTTAGAAAAAGGGTCACAATATATTTTTTGAAATTTGGAGATCAACAACTGATAACCGGAGTTATTGGATGAACAAATGAAAAAATCAGCCAAGTGCGATTTCGACTCGCGCGCAGATGTATACCATATTTCTTTCGCATCACTTCTCGAAACCTCCTCTTCTCTGTTTCGAAACGGATATAGACTCCGTGCAGAATGACTGTTGGCTCCAGCATGGCAAATTTACAAAGTTTTTGTTGTGAGTTTTGCAATATGTACGCGTTATAGTCAGTGCCCGTCGGCAAAAATTTTATTGATACCTACTCTCCCCAAACTTTGTATATGGCTTCATTAGGCCTAGTCTGACACCTATTTCCTCTATGACTTTTCTTGATTCTGGGGCGTTTTCCCTCTAAATTTTCCGAAAGATGTCGTTTTGACGACATGTAAAAATTTATAGGTACTGTTTGTTTTTTTAATTGGCTAGTTTAAAAACTTCAACCAAAACACTAAAATAATGTTCTCTGACAAATAACATGAACCAATTAAAATGTCTGGCACCTCGAATATGCTCGACATATTCGAGGTGTCAAACATTTTAAATAGTTCATAGAGGAAATAGGTGTCAGACTAGGCCTAATGAAGCCATATACAAAGTTTGGGGAGAGTATGTATCAATAAAATTTTTGCCGACGGGCACTCTGACTATTATTAGTTATTTACCAGTTTTAAAAAGTAAGTACAAATTTTCATCGTATTCACTGTTTGCTTGACAAAATAAAAGTAAGTTTTTGTTATATTTTGACAAGTGACCCGAATGTAAAATTAGAAACTGGCTTCCCGTAAATAATTTATGAGGACAATTTTCGGCTGTTGACAAAATGTAAAGCAGTCAAATTGATGAATTCTAAACATCTGATGCGAGTCAGGGCAGAATATTTCATTTTCAAGACAAAATTATCATTACTCATATGATTCATGTTAACTAGTTAGTTATGGACTAAGAGCTGGCTACGGAGAAAATGGGTGACTCGGTGCAGAGCTGAAAATTTGCATAATAATAGGAGATAGTATAAGTTAAAAAGCCGCCAGAAGGCGCTAATGCTGCGAAAAATCAGTGCACTTCTGGCAGTTTCTACACTTATTCTGTAATTCAAAACTAGATTATATATTATATATATTATACATTATATAGTTACATATAAATTAATAAAATTACATTGTTATAACAACGTAATTTTATTAATTTATTTAATTTTATTTCTATCAAAATGTCATTAATAATTTTGAATATTTGTCGAATGTAATTATTATATCATGTTTGAATTTTCAGTATGCCTTTATAACTATATAATGTATAATATATATAATATATAATCTAGTTTTTAATTACAGAATAAGTATAGAAATTGCCAGAAGTGCACTGATTTTTCGCAACATTAGCGCCTTCTGGCGGCTCTTTATCTTCCGCCTAGCCTTCTGGCAATTTTTTCCCTACTTACTTGTAATATCTCCTATTATTCCGCAAATTTTCAGCTCTGCACCGAGTCACCCATTTTCTCTGTAGCCAGCTCTCCGTCTATTAGTTTCTGCTAAATTATCTTTTTTTTTAATTGAAACTCCTCCAAAAAATATACCTATTGCCAAGTACATAAAACGTGATAGTATTTAAATTGCTGCCGGCCTTAAAACTTAGTTATTTTACGCTTTTCAGAGATCTTTTCTTGAAGGAGGTTCAATTTTTTTCAAGAAAATGTTATTTAAAATTTTTTAGTTATCTTTTTTTTAGTGTCTAATAAAACCGAAGAGCAACGTTCACGCCGACAACTACAACTTTTGCAATATTTCTTTAATTTTTGTTAATTTTCAAAAAAGTTGCTGATCCGATTTTGCTAAAATTTATATGGAAGCAACTTTGAGATATACTCTATCGAATAAAAAAATAATTATCGAAATCGGTTCACAACTGGCGAAGATATCGACGGACCGACATACAAAAAAATAAAATACAATCAAATAGAGAACCTCCTCCTTTTTTTGAAGTCGGTTAAAAATTTACGAGGTTTTATAGAAAACGAGTAATATTGAACGTTTTCCGTTTTTATCGACTTGTTCCCGCAGCTCATAATACAGCAAATATTACTGTTAGATGGTTTACCCATTTGACATTTCCAGATTGTTGCACAGCACAAGTCAAAATGAAACTAATTATTTGCACTGTTACCATGTAAATATTTAAGGACGTAGTCCTATGTTCATGTTCGTTTTCAACCGTTATTTCAGAATTTTTTTTTAATAACAAAATAATGTACAATGTTTTCAATTTTGTTACATGTTTCTACTGACATCGTAAACTAAGAAAAAAAAAATTTTTTGCTTAATTTTACGCCATTTTACAATTGTTTTTTTAACCTAAAGTAGACAACTTTAAATGGAGGTAGGTGGGTAGCGCGGGTGATAACGTCACTTGGAGTCAACTGAATTATAAAAATTAAATTGGTTATTGTTTCGTAGGCTTGTGGCTCTATCCTGTACTAGAAATAAACATTTTTATTGATAAATAACAAAATGGCGGGTTTTAGAAAAAAAACAACGAGAAAATCGTGATTTTTTCGTTGAAAATCGGTTTAAAAAAATAGAAATAATTTTTATAATTAAGTAATTCTAGTACCGGACGAAGCTATTGTTGTGTAGAATACCCTGTGCAAAATTGAAAGTAATCGGTTGTATACAAATGTTTCAATCACCCGCGCCGCTTAGAAAAACGTAGTTTTGAGAAAAACGCGTTTAAAGTTTTAATTTCAGATTTCTTACAAAAAAATAAAAATGAATATTTACACTAATCAGCTATGCCTGGTGTATAGTAAACCTTCCGTTTCTTCAAAGGCATCGTTTTCTGCTAATCTTTTTGCTCTACTCTGCGAGAGTATAAGGGTAACGTGATAACAATTGAGAGGTAAGGACTAAGGGCAAGTAAGAGTCTTACCGTAAGACCGGTGCTGCTCTCGACTATATGCTATAGCTTTGTAAATATTTAATATTTCGGTCTAAAATTTTTACAGTATTTTCTCAATATATTATACTTACTAAAAATGTAAAAAAATAAGTTCGTTTTTTCAAAACCCGAACACCAGACTACGTCCTTAAGTTCCGCCTTTCTGCATGGAGTCTATAGCATACAAACATCATCCACAAACAAGCATAATATACCGATACGAGTACGTCAAATAATGCGTTTGTAAAATTAATTTATAGAATTCTATAAGGTCTAGGATTTTTATATAGTTTTTCAGAAAAAATTAAGTAAGGCGTTATATTTCGATTTAAAAAAAATAGGTCCAGAGTATCGGAAATAAGGAGAAGGGGTGCTCTGTTTTCACATGCAAAATTTAAAGTATTTTTGTCGCATGATGTCTCAGAAAATTGACTGTGAGCGATTTTATAAGGGTTGCGTCTTTTCTTTTTGAGGTACGGAACCCTACAAAACAACAAAATATCTCCTATATAGGAGGCTATTTTTTACATTTTTTTAAAGAACCCAGCATTTCTTCTATATAGATATTTATCCAGACCAATAAATTTGTTTATCAAGTATGCCATAATTGAGAATACATGAGTTTTTCTTTTCAAAGTATGCCAGTTGGGTTAATTAAAATTTTATTCTAAAAAACGCAAGAAATTTTGAACCATGGACTTATGAGCGTGAAACCATTTATTCAAATTATTAATTACCTAAAACCGCCACCTCTCCCTCGACGGGGCCGAAAATCAGCATCCTCATCGAAATTATCATATCCCCCGTCTTCATCATACTCTGAAGCTCCCCCAGAATCTTGACTATTTTCATCTTCTACACCTATGTTGTGTTGTTCAGTATTTTCACTTATATTTTCTTCTTCCATATTCAATATTTGATCAACACTTTGCTAAAATATATAATTCAAGCTAAACCAAAGTTTATCAAGAAAATCAACACCATTTATCTCTGATTTTTTTGACAAACTTCAGTCAGAACAACAACTGTGAAATACGAAAAAAGGAGGGTTATTTTTTTGTCACCAGGAGCATTTTTAAGCTCAATATTCTAATCTATAGCTCTATAGTTAACCAAAAACCACATAGACTGGAATAGGTGATAGAAACTGTCATTTAATTAAAAATTTTTGTGGTTGACTTGAGCAATATATATTTAGAAAAAAAAAAATATAAAACGAAAGCATTTAATTTCAAAAATGCTTTTTCCTGCGAGTGGTACCGGACAATTTGTAAAAAATGCTGCAAAAATAATCAGATTTAAGAGGTTAGGTTGTACTAACAGGCCTTTTTATCACATTGTGGTTGCTGAGGTAACTTCTATTATTTTTACGTACCGAAGCCCATAACATGAAATAGTCAATAGTTTAAAAGGACCATATTTTTTAGAGAAAAAAAGAACAATATGACCCAGTCATCGAACAAGTTGGAACCTATGATCCGTCAGAAAATAAATTCAATGAAAAACTTTGTTCATTAAATTTAGAACGTATAAGATATTGGATTGGTAATGGAGCCGATGTTTCTGATCCAGTTTCTGAATTATTAGGTATACATATATTTTTAAATGGTTGTAATAAATTAAAAACTGAAGTAACGGTAAATTTCTAAAGAAATGTCACCTGCGCTAAAAATCGACAGACATTTTGTGTAACATCTTTGTCAATTTCAATACCCAATTTACAGAAACTCAGGATGATTTGGCCTCAACAACGCAGTATTGAAACATACATATAGTCCAAATATAGCAAGCGTAAATAAACTGATTCCGTAAAGTTTGAAATTTTCAGGCATAGTAGTATGTATTCATTATGACAAAGAAGCACTAGGGTTTCTTCGTGAAATCCGTGTCTGATGGCCGGGAGACCGCATTTCCAGTGTAAGCATTTTTAACGTAGGCCGTTGAAAAAACAAGTGTTCTTATTTCCAGGTCTCGCTGGGTTTTATCCGGTAAATCCAAAATCATATATGAGGGCGTGGAGAAATCGCCAAAATCAAGCAAAAGTTGAAGTAGCACCAAACGAACAATCAAACGATTAGCATAATTATAACTATTTATTAAATAAAATGTAGAATAAATTATTTTTAGATGTTTTTATTATGAAATCAGAAACGAGGAAAATTTTAATTCATCTCTAATCTTATACTATTATATAAAATTCTTTGTATGTGTGTATAGGTGGTGTATACCATATTATACTCCTATATTACTAGTTCCCGTAACTGGAAGTATTGCCCACCAAGAGAAGCAATTGTATACTTCTATCTCACTTATTTATACTCAATCGTTATGCGCAGAGACAATACAAGCTTTGCGACTGTAGGTTCGTTCCAAGCAGCCAGCAAACGGTTCCGAAACCGTCACCCGCATGCGCAGTAGGTAAAACGTGTTCTAAAATCGCCACAAACAGCTTTGATTTACCTAGTGCGCATGTGGGTGGCGGTTTCGTTACCGTTTGCTGGCTGCATGGAACGAACTTTGTATGGAGAAGTGGGCAAGTGCATGTTCCCTCCTCGGACATGCGCATAACATTTGAGGTCTAAATGACGGAGACAAACGCATCTACGTCTGCACCGTTGGGTCATCAACCTTTTCCAGAACCCTACTAGCAATATAGGAGTATTAAGTAATATGGCATATAGTCCAGCCAATGGAAAGTTTATAGATTATGAGCATAGAGAAGTTGCGATGCAATACCTCGCTGTCACCTTAGCTTGATGTTCTACAGCCGGTTTTTATAATATGCGTAGATTGCGACACGTTCGTTGCATTTACAATTTCAAGAATAAATTTTACCCTATCGTGTCAAAAGAAGTTTACTTTTTTTTTTTAAGTGTATGGCCTGTCTTGTCTTTGGCCAGTTGCCGAATTTCTTCCTTTACTTTGTTATAGGTTGAAGAAATTTACTTAAATATATTTCAACAATGAAAATTGTACCACTAAAGAAAATGTTTATCCTCCTAGGCTCCTCGTGTTTGTTAATTCCCGCCATGTGGGAAGTATTGCAAACGGCTTGAATTGCGTACATGTATCTACAGGCTACGTGTAATTTAACGTAAAAACATTGCAATCTGAAAGCTATTTTACTTTTAGTCGGCGTTTTAAAACCGACAAAAATTTAGTGCTGTCACGAAATAAAATTTCTGAAGCAATCATGTCGTTTTGGGGTAAGTTCTTAAGAGTAATATAGGTTATGTGCATTCTTTCACATTTTTGTGTTTTGTCTTCGCAACTTTTTTACGATATCAGAAGTTAAAAAGTATAGGTATTTACAAATATTGGAAATATATTTTTTCTCATGACAGATTTGCATATACTTTGCATAATCAATAGTGCCGACATCATACATGCTGATACAAATTAAATAAAAAAATTAAATAATAGTAACACAAAACAAAAGACTGATTTTTTAGCCAGATATTCGTGCATTTATATTGGTCGCTGTTTGCAGTTATAGATATCTGGCTCTAGCCCTGTCGTAGGTTCCTTGCAATAATAAGCAGTCACCATCGAAGTAACAGGCGTAGTCAGTAAACAGATTATTACTGCTGGCTAAACAGTTGGCTGAAATACCTACTAAAATAATTGCTTTATAAGCTAAAATATAGTTTTTTCCGAAACTGCTTAAAATTTTACCTGTGCGTAACGAACAAAAGAGATTAATGCTGGTCACTCTTCAGAAATAATAGATTGCCCAGCGCCAATATATAATATCCAAATGAAAACGATGCGCGTAATCAATATAATTAGTATTATTTTTCAAGATAATGCAAGTTTTATGTGTCTTATAGGCCCCACTCACGATCAAACTTCATGCCACAGTTCAGTGAAGTTGGACCGATTAATCGAAAGACTGACTGGTACCACACACATCCATGCAAACTGCTCATTTTTTTAAATTTTTTGTGTTCAGATTGGTTCAGTTGTTGGCATACACTCGTCGAGTATAGATATATAAAATATATATTATATACATACTATAATATTATACTATAGATAATTAATAAGAACTAAATGAGTTATTTAAATGGTGAGGATTGGCTGTTCATAGCTATGGGATTGTATTTAAAACAGGGAAATAAGGAAAAAAAGAAGAATATGGGTGAAAAATTTGTTAGAAATGCGTGATTCAAGAAGTCATGTTTATTTGAATTTTGATTAATGAATTACATCTTGAACCGCTTGATTGGAATAATTATTTATGAATGGATGAATTAACTTACAATTATTTATTGAAATTAGTTACCCTATTTATTAAGAACCAGGACACAAATATGCGAAAATCTATTTCTGCACAAGAAAGACTTGCAGCAACATTGAGATTTTCGGCTTCTGGTTGTACAAAACACAGAACTCCAAAAACTGAACTGAAAAAAAAATCACACACACAGCAGTTTACTTGAACACTGAACTAAAAGTCGTTCAAAAATCAAGATGCATTTGATGAGTTCATGCCTGACTTCAGTGTTTATTTGTCCCACACATTATCATGCTTCACTGAACTATAAGTTTGAACACTGAACTGTGGCATAAAGCTTGAGCGTGAGTGGGGCCTATTACGGTTTATTTGTAATCCTCATTTTTAATAACGAACCCTAAACAAACAGTAACAACTCATTATGTATATTTTTCTACATTAATAGGTTTAGTTGTGGATTCCGGTAAACGGTATCATCAAACAGTTGAACGCTCTTTTCATGTTTCAATGGCAGCTTTGGATATATCGGACGATGACAAAGCATGTGTACAACTTATGCTGACATCTGAAAATAAGAATTACCTTTTATGTACACTAAGTAAACATATTCCCCAAAGTCAGTTAGATATGAATTTTCTTTATGGTGAAAAAATAGCATTTTCTTGTAATGGAAATGGGAGTATTCATTTGACGGGCTATTTAGTACCAGAAGATGACCCTTCTGATAGTTCTACCGATGATGAAGAAGAATCGCCTGAATTAGTTTTTGGTAAAAATTGTAAAAGAAAAAAACTTCAAGGTAAATGTTTAGCGGCTGAAGGGCCACAGAAAAAGAAAAAGAAATTATATGAGATTCCGGATGAAAGTGAGGATAGCGATTACAGTGATGATTCTGACGAATATGAAGATATGGAGGAAGAAGTACTTGAGAAAACACCTCAAGCTAATGGTAAAGTGGAAGTTGAAAAAAAGAAGAAGAAAAAAGATAAACCTAAACAAAACGAAAAGAAAAACAAGAATACCGAAAAAGATGTCGCAACGGTGAAACAAAATAATCAAAATAAAAAAACAGCAGAAACACCATCGAAAAAGAAATTAGAGGGTGGTGTAATTATAGAAGATCTGAAAGTTGGAAATGGGTCTGTTGCTAAACCCGGGAAAATGGTGCAGGTGAGATCAAATTTAAATAAAAAAATTCCAGCCAATTGGGCGACGGGACCATTCCAACTTCAAAAATGTCGACATTTGATTATAATAAAGAAAATAAAATTTCTGATATCGTGTGAGGTGACGCGGGTAATGGCTAGTATTCAATATGATATTTGCTATTCGTTGTCATGGTTACCTACATAATATGTTCCACATCATGTAAAAAATATTTTTAACAAAAAAATTGAACCGACTTCACACTAAAAAGTAAAAAATAATTGCGTATTGAAATGTTTTGGAGTCGGTGTCAGCCAAAATGAAATCTATTCCGAGAACTACACCGACTCCAAAACATTTCAATACGCAATTATTTTTTACTTTTTAGTGTGAAGTCGGTTCAATTTTTTTGTTAAAAATATTTTATTTTTCTCTTTTTAGTGTTAATCTAACACTAAAAATCGGTGAACATACATAAAAAACATTATGCGTTTCTTTGAAATTTAAGAGTTTCCCTCGATTTCTCCGGATTCCACCATCAGATCCTGACTTGGTTCCGATGGGACCACCTCTGAGGTGCACTCTTTCGAATAAAAAAAAAAATTGAAAATCGGTCCATAATTGACGGAGAAATCGGTGAACATACATAAAAAAAAAAAATATACAGACGAACACAGAACCTCCTCCTTTTTGTTGAAGTCGGTTAAAAATTAATTAATCAAAACAAAAGAGCGGCTGATTTTTTTTTTATTTTCCAAATATTTTCGAAACTATAAAGTTTAGAAAAAAATGTTTAACGAAACTTTCTTAAAAAAATAAATAGAATAATAAGCCATTATAAAAAGTATACCATTATTATATAAAAAAACACCGTTATAGCATATATCTCTTCTGCGCATGCGCCGATTTTCCGCAAAAACAATAGGGCTCTTCATATTTATATACCCAACATCCTACCAAAATTTGGTTTCAATCCGCTCATCCGTTTGACCTGTATCGTGTTCACAGACTAACAAACGCACAGAGTTTTTCCAAAAATATGTTTTTTGGATTCGGGGGACCTCAAAACAGAAAGATATTGTAAAATTTTTGAAAAGTGATTTTTGACCTAAACTAATACCATTCCCCACTTGTGGGTTGGAATGGTAAAAATGAAGATGACCTGATTAACTGACTATTGAACAGTTAAATTTCGTTCCAGGTTTATTATGAAGGACGATTGAAATCCAATAACAAAGTTTTTGATGCTGCCAAACAAGGGCGAGGTTTTCAATTCCGTTTGGGTAGACAAGAAGTGATAAAAGGATGGGATGTTGCATTGGTTGGAATGCGTGTTGGTGGAAAGAGGAAAATTATATGCCCTCCTAATATGGCGTAAGTAATCGCTAAAATAATAATTAAAAATGACACTTGGAAATTGCCTCCATTTAAACACAACCTTTCACTACTAGTAGTGGGATTCGCTCACACATTTCGGATTAAAAGGAAGGTTGGAATTTTGCAGCATTTTAAAGGCACTGTCTATAAGTATGCTAAATTTCAATTCGCCCGCTCGTGAAAGGACTAAAGTTTCCGAATACAAACCAACTTTTCTTCTTGTATATTTGGGAAACTTTTAAAAGGGGTGTCTTTATGTGAAAGGTTTTTAAGAGCATGAAAAAACTCCCCAAACTAGTCTCCATTTTTAATGCGAGCTTCTTTTGTTGCAGATATGGTGCTAAAGGATCCCCGCCTGTGATTCCTGCAAACAGTACATTAGTGTTTGAAGTTGAACTTAAAAATGTTAATTAGATGTAAGAATATGATTTTTGAAATAATTTGATTTTGTTATGTTCCAGTTCATAATATTTAAGAGATATATTTTGAAAATGAAACATTGTACTTTGCAGTAATATTTCTTTTAAATATACATATTTTGCTTATTTTCACTTTTATAAAATTGCTATTTAAAAAATAATCCATACACCTGAATCCTGAATTTATTGTCATTAACATGAAATTAAATTCTACAAAAGTAGAACAGCATTTTTAAAGAAAGTGTTTTCCTGAAGCTTTTCATTCGAAGTAAGCCATTAATAAAATCGGTTAAAAACTATTAACATGGGAAAAGAAATTCCAACTTCCAATAAAATTAATATTTAAATATAACTGAAAAAACAAAATGATTATCCTTGTGAGCTTACGGGGTACGTCAATAGAAAAATTCCAGCCAATTGGGCGACGGGACCATTCCAACTTCAAAAATGTTGACATTTGATTATAATAATGAAAATAAAATTTCTGATATCTCGTGAGGCGACGCGGGTAATGGCTAGTATTTAATATGATATTTGCTATTCGTTGCCATGGTTACCTACACAATATGTCCACGTTATGTAAAAATTAATCAAAGCATGCCTAGCTAGTTTATTTCTGACAGATCCATAAAACAAAAGAGCGGCTGATTTTTTTAATTTTCAAAATATTTCCGAAACTATAATGTTTAGAAGAAAAATTTTTAAACAATACTTTCTTGAAAAAATAAATAGAATCATAAGCCATTATAAAAAATATACCATTATTATATAAAAAACACCGTTATAGCACATAGTTCTTCTGCGCATGCGCCGATTTTTGACAAAAACAATAGGGCTCTTCATATTTGCATACCAAACATTCTACCAAAATTTGGTTTCAATCCGCTCATCCGTTTGACCTGTATCGTGTTCACAGACAACAGACGCACAGAGTTTTTTCAAAAATATGTTTTTTGGATTCGGGGGACCTCAAAAAGGAAAGATATTGTAAAATTTTTGAAAAGAGATTTTTGACCTAAACTAGTACCATTCCCCACTTGTGGGTTGGAATGGTAAAATCAAAAATTATATTTTTAAGATAGCGATCATAAATCGTGTTTAAAATTGATATTTTCCACCTTTGCGGGCGGTCAGTATTAACATTGACCAAAATCTTTTCGAGCAACTGCTTGTTTCATATTATTGTGTATTACAAGTAAATCAAATACTTACCCTAGTTTAATGTCCTACTTATGTCTGTTACCTGCACGAATTTTGATTGGTTTTGTCTTATTAAGAATTAATAAGCGCTGACCTTTGCCACTCACTGAATAGAAATGCATATTCGAGACATCGGATTCACGAAATGATTCTTTAAAAGAATCAGTAACTTTGTCAAGGATGTATTAACACATAATTTTTCTGTAACACGTAATCGTGTTCGTAGAATTTTATGTTTCATAAATCCAAAATAAAAACTTAGAACTTGAATTCTTATTAAAAATAATAAAAATGTCTGAACTTCAACATTCGGCATGCATAAGTATACAGTAATGTACATTTCACTATTTGCTAAGCTAAAAGGCCGCTGCAGTCTGCACACAAGGCTAGAAACGCTGCCAGATTCTTTGCTACTAGTTTTCTTGATTGCTGTTATGTGCTCGCTTCACACGAGACGTCTTATCAAGCTAGTTTTGTGAATAAATCTGGAGCACGCGCAGTGACAGTTCAAATATAAACACACAAAACTTGTCTGTTGTCTGACTCTGAGAAGAATGACGCCATGTTGGTTTGTGGGCGTTTGTTCAAGTCGTCCACGTGACAAAATACTTCTTCCTGATTGGTTCTTACTCATACCTAGTAGCGGACCTAGCAAGGAAAATAGTTCCTGTCATGGAACTCCCTGTTCTAATTTTAAAATATATCTTGCCTCGTGTGTAGCGGCTTTGACTAGTGTTTGATAACAATTTAGAAAAACATTAAAATTTTTATTAAAATGGTTTTTTAATTTCAATTTTCGAACAATTTCTCAAATTATTTTGGTGTTTTTAGAATCATCTTCTAAAAACAACTCTTAACACTTTGACGGACAAACCGGCTTAGACCGTCATAAACAAAACTTTAAAAGTTTGACAGGACGGCTGAAGCCGTCGTATACTACGGAACGTTTTATAGCCAGACGGGTGTAGCAGTCTATTTTCCAGTGTAGAATACATACCCTGCGTGCTCTGTGTCACCGTACAAATATCTACTAAGGCAATATTGTCTCAACATTAGAACTTTTAAAAGTAATTCAAATATATGAAAAAAATAAAAAACTATAGTGTCAAAATTGGAACAAAACTGAATTTTTAAGTGTCCGTCAAAGTGTTAAAATGAACCCATTTCGCTCAATTTAAATATACTTCATGCCGTAGGTACTACTACCTCAACATTTGTAGCAAATTTCCAAAAATTATGGCGGTGACAAATTGTTCATAATTATGTGAAACGGAGATTTTTTACGCCGTAAAAGGAATCAATATTTTTTTAAGTTTTATTAATATCACAAGAATACTCACGAAGGAAGGTGTCAAGCAAAGTATTAATTCCCAAAGTAATTTTAAAAGTTCCTTTTCAAAAGTATTTCCAAATTTTATTTTTTAACCAAGTATTTATATTATTTTCAGTTTTATTTTTACTATTATGATTCTGGGGAGGGGGGTAATTACCCTCTTTACCTCCCCATATCTACGTCGCCTGCCTGTCTGTTCGGGACCTATGCTTTCCTAAATTCCTACACCATTAATCCTATTATGACGAAACTTTGGCGAGTAAAGGCCGCTGCACACGAGGCTAGAAACGCTGCTAGGAGTTCTGCTAGCCGGTAGCCTGGGTACGAAGCTTGAAATGACGTCACTGCGGGCTGTCTTCCTAGCTCAGAAGATAGGTTTTAAAATTAGAACAGGGGATATTTTCCCTGCTAGATCTGCTGCTAGGTATGAGCAAGAACCAATCAGGAAGCAGTATCTTGTCACGTGGGCACTTGAACAAACACCCACAAACCAACATGGCGTTATTCTGCTCAGAGTCAGACTACAGACACGTTTATATTCGAACTGTCACTGCGCGCGCACCAGATATATCCACAAATCAAGCTTGAAAAGTAGTCTCGTGTGAAGCGAGCACATAACAACAATCAAGAAAACCAGCGCTAGAAAACTAGTAGGGAAATCTAGCAAGGAATCTAGCAGCGCGTCTAGTCTCGTGTGCAGCGCTCCCGTGACATAAATCTAACGGACAAATGAACGTCTATAGTCACACGTCGTTCATTGGTTCATATTTGCCTTGATTAGCTGTGTTACTCGAATCAGATTACGTCACAACAGATGTCAAAGGTTGTAACTGTTTAAAATAAATATGTAATTTCAATCTGGCATAAAATTGTAATTTTCGTTTATCTTGTCCTTTATCAAAACTGTCTAGCGAAGTAAGAATGATTTGCTATAAGTTTTTAAATCTCAAGTCCACCCTTAACAATATTCCTAAATGCAAGTTTCGTTCATTTTCAAGTAAAACAAATTGTTTTGTAATTCTACTTCGACTCTTTATTTTCTCATTTATGAATCATATCTATGACGAACAGAATAATGAGAACACCTGCAAGTTTATTCTCTGATAGAAATTTTAAAAATTAATTTTCTTATAATGAAGTTTAATATTAAGTTGATCGTGCTGTTAATATTTTTATAAATGATATCTTTATAAAATGCCTATCATTTTTACAAACGTTCAGTTGAAATATGAATTTTGTTTGCAACAATGAGTACTTGGAAATTGGTGTATGGCTTTGCTTATTTTTACACTTTTTTGAAAAATAGTGTGAAAGCTGATAATTTTCCATCATTATTAATGACCAATGCTACTTTAGGTAAGTTCAAATAATATTGTATTAGGTGCACTGGCGTACAATTACGGAAAAGCGACAAGGGCCTAGTGCCAGCGAGGGACCCACCGGTCCAAACAATATATATCTATATTATGCATTTATAAACTAAATATTTTTACGTAATACATCTTTTTATTTATAATTTAGTATCAAAGATTGAAATAAAAAAAAAAACAAAAAATGTGCGTAATATGGAAAAAGTATATAGGTAAAGGGGAGCATAAATTTAAATATTAAACGCTACCATCTGTGCAAAACAAATATGAATATTTGTATGCAGTATGCCTGATTAATATTTAAATCTCGCAGTAGAAAATAGGCGAGCGGCTTTTGCTATTTTGCGTTAATTGGGTGACAATTTTTTTTAATAAAAGATAACCGGTTGAAACCTTTTGTAAGTTGTTCCTTATACATTTCTAAACATTTTTTGAAAAAAAATTTTTTAGTTAGTGTGGGCCGAAAATTGTTATGAACAATTTGTTTGTTTATTAACAAAAGCTGATATTTTGGGTCTGTAATAAATTTTTTAGGTAAAAATAAACACTTTTTGTTCTTTGTGTTTTTTCGAAATAATGCTTCCCTACAGAGTTATAGCCAATTTTTTATTAAAAAAATCGGAAATTCATACTTTTTAATAATTTTTTTCTCGCTTATTTTCGGTCGTAAAAAAAATAAAAAATGAGAAATGAAGAGCATAACCCACACTTTAAAATGGATTTTTTTTCTGTGTTGTAAAATTAATTATGCTTCCTACGCGCGCGCGCGCGCGCCGTGCGGGGAGTATATTGTTTATTTTTTCATGCGAAAAAACACATCATTTAATCAGCTGTTTTTAGCACCATAATTAATTTTACACACGGGGAAAAAATGTATATTAAAGTGTGGGTTGTGCTCTTCATTTTCCTTTTTTTATTTTTTTTTTTGAAGACCTAAAATAAAGAGGAAAAAAATTATTGAAAAGTATGAATTTTCAATTTTTTTAATGAAAAATTGGCTATAACTTTATAGGGAAGCATTTTTTTGAAAAAATACAAAGAACAAGGCCAATTTACCTAAAAAATTGATTCCCGATCCAAAATATCAACTTTTGTTAATGAACAAATAAATTGTTAATAACAATTTTCGGCCCACACTAACAAAAAAATGTTTTTTTTACGAAATGTTCAGAAAAGTTTAAAGAACAATTTGCAAAAAGTTTCAAGTGGTTATCTTTTATTAAAAAAATTGGTCAGTCGATTCCACGCCAAGCGCTTAAAATGACAAAAGCCGCACGCCTAAAACTTTTTGTAGAAATTTTCTGCAACGGAAACACTAATTGATCGAAAATGAAGACAAATAGTTTAATTTCAATTTTCAATATTTTTCAGCCGTTGTCATTGACCGTGAATATGTTTCTGATAATTACGATACAATTAAAAATGTTATTGAAAAATATATGGTTTATTCCAAACGTGAAATATTAAAGCATGGTGGAATCAATGTGAAATATTATTCTTGGACCAGAATAAATATAAGACGAGGTAAGCAGTCCTGAGGTTGTCACTATTAAAAAAAAAAAAAACTCGGGTCGCAGTGCCAAACCCTGCCGACAATATATTATATTTGCTAATACGGGCAGTTAGTCCAGTGCATTTAGAAATAAATTATAGGCGTGACCCAAAAATTTCAGATACATTTTTTCTTTTGTTGCTCATTCGAAAGGGTCTTCGATGGAGACCTTAACTCTGAATTTGTGCATTTTCCAAATTGCCCCGTCCAGCGCCATCTTGGATTTTGTTTTTTTTTCTTCAATTGCTCATATCTCGCGTTCTAATAATCCCACAGCAATCGTTCTGGGGTCGTTGGACTCGTTAGGATTTACTCTTTAATTGAATGTCTATCAAGTAAAACTCTCCAATGTTACAAAAGCGAGAAATGCATCGCGAAGCGCGAGTATTAGAGGTTTCAAAATAGCACGAAATGAATAACGCAACTTCGACCGTGGATTGGTGGGCGAGGGATCAACCGATCGGGATGAATTTTTTTTTTAAATACTGGAAATTGAGCCTACTTTAAATAGTAAACTGTCGGTGGGGGTGTTAGATGCACTGGAAAGAGATGCGCGCGGAAAAACCGGGCGCAAGAACTTTTGGCAAAGAACTTAAACTTTGGACGCTAATAACTTTTTTCCAGTACATTGGAGAGTTTTACTTGATAGACATTCAATTAAAGAGTAAATCCTAACGAGTCCAACGACCCCAGAACGATTGCTGTGGGATTATTAAAACGCGAGATATGAGCATTTGAAGAAAAAAAAACAAAATCTAAGATGGCGGTGGACGAGGCAATTTGGAGAATGCGCAAATTCAGGGTTAAGGTCTCCATCGAAGTCCCTTGCGAATGAGCAACAAAAGAAAAAATGTATCTGAAATTTTTGGGTCAATTCCTAAATGCACTGGGCTAAGTGTGAACTTAATTAAGTTTGTTTTTTGACACAGTTTAAAATAGTGTTTCTTTTAACTGTAATATTATTATTAATCCAACATCTGCACCAAATTAAATGCACCCTTCAGTAAGTAAATCAGTATTCGCGAACAAGTCAGAATTTGTGAAACCGGTCCTGTCGGGCCGATTTCAATTAAATTTTATCAGCTCATTTTTGTCTTCACCAAGCGGTTAAATTTCAAATTTAAAAAGATTATTAGAATTTTTCGGTATTCTTGGGCCCAATTTTTTTTTCAATCTCAAGTCATCTACGGCGCGCGTTCATCTTCGCCATCTTGAGCGCATTAGACTTCCTCATTGAAATCGCGTTAGTCTTTGTCACCTAAATCGCGTTTGTATTCGTCATCTAAAGCACGTTCGTCTTCGTTAGCTAAAGTACGTTCGTCTTCGTCGTCTAAAACACGTTGGTACTTGTCATCTAAAGCACGATCGTCTTCATCATCTAATTCTAAAGCGTGTTTGTCTTCGACATCTAAAGCAATATCTACTTCGTCGTGTGACGGGCGTTCGTATAAATTTTAACGTTCTAATGATATTAGTATTAGGTCACATCAGACGCCAAAAGTTACCGTTGAAAAATGAAAAAATATATATAATTTTTCTTACACAAAAGTGTGATATTCTTCTACTTTATTCTTTAATCGTGTATCTTCAACCAACTGGATTACACCCGAAACGCAAATTTTAATTTAGCAAAACGGCCCCATATTCTTCACAATGCCTTTATCGTTCGTTTCTGGATTTTTTAATAGACTCAAGCTGCTATATTATCATTAGTTCTTATATTTTTGGACGGTTGTTCTGTCAGGGGTGGTGCGATGAAATATTAGCCATAGGGATAATATGGGTAACTGGAAAAATTATATAAAATTCTAATCTAAGGTAAATGTAGTAAAATGATGCTTTTGTACGTTTTAGATTTCACCGCACTTTTAAGCGTTGCATCGTGTAAAGATACATGGCAACTATTTTCCGCGGTTGATGAAGAATATTTGCTTCACATGGCTATCACTGGTCAGTTATTTGATTGATTTGAAATTTCACTTTTGAATATTACAACCCTTATCTCTGATATTACAGTCTTAATTTATAAACAGCACTTAGTGTAGACTGTTGACAATAATACGATAGGTTACCTGATATCTTACCCAAAATCATATTTTACAAATTTCAAAGGATATTACCGTAAACGTATTTGTTTATCATGCAATAAAGACAGTTGACGTTACAAGAAAAGGTAAAAAAGGTAATACATATTTTTCAGAACAAGATTGTCCTCGATTACCTCCTGATCAAGCTATAACAGTGCCAATTATTGAAAAGAGTCAAGAAATTCCTCAGCTTCTTTTAGATCTAAAAATGTGGAGAGCCTTTCGATGGCCTTCGATTGTTTTAATTCACGACAATACCTTAGGTAACTATTAACAATTTAAGATGAATTCATTCTTGGACCAAAAAAAAAAAAACTATTAATGAACAATGACGATATTTCATAAAAATAAGTGTTATAATATAGTTTCTTTTATTCGTAAGATCACATCAAAGTAAATATAAAACATTTAGAGCCCACCGTCGGATTTCCTACATACATCGAATACACGGAAAAATAGGGGGCCACATTTGACAATAAGTACAGAGAGAGTCTAACGGTCAGATCTGGATATTAGTGTTAATAGGAAAAAAAAAACCAGTCGCTAGACCCTCTTGGATACTTGGTGGATAATTGATAAGAGTAGAGTTTTGTTTTGTGAGACTATATCCAATTATTCCAAAACTTAAAATAAAGATATTAGAGTTTCAGCATCAATACCCCACCCCTATAGATTTTGAAAACACAGGAATATCAAATTTGTGTACATTTTCAGATAAATTGAGTTAAATCGTATTGTTTCCCCTCAATTTATTTATATAAATTATGCTACTTTTTAGGGTCACTTATAAAATTCTTTTTGTGTGTCAATATAATTTAAATTTACTGTTGCAGATCGTGATATGGTTACTCGAGTCATCAATATATTTTCAAAAAATACACCTGACGATAAATTTGTGTCGTCAGCAATTACTGTAGTCAAACTAGCAGGAAATGCATCAAATATTAATATTCATAAGATTATTGAAGAGCAATTGAGTAAGCTACCAGTAAATCAAATTGGGTCTAATTTTTTGGTGCTGACTGATTTAGATTTGGTAAATACTATACTGACTGTTGCCAAGTCTTTGGGAATGGTAAACCCAAAGAGCCAATGGATGTACGTAATTTCTGGCATGAATTACAAACATAATAACATATCAGTATATGCCCCGATGTTAGGAGAAGGTGAAAACGTTGCTTTTGTTTATAATTCAACGAAGTCGGGAAAAAATTGTGTTGTAAGTTGAAAGTTACATATTATTATACTCTACCTTGCCCACTGAAATGTTATCGTTCCAGGCATCAAAATATAATAATCTTGAACAGTAGGTACATGTTCTTCCTTATATACATAACCAAATAATGTAAACTAAAGCGTTCATTCGTATATCTCTGACCTTCTATTAATTGTAAACAAGGATTAAAGAAATATATAGATATTTAAACCATGAGCATAAACTGCCATAATATGATGACACACAAAACTAATCACACTTCTTTCTCTATAGAAAGAGATGTATATGACATATAGATCTAGTCAGCCAATCACAGGCATATTTTCGTGTTTGAATTTACATTGAGAAATACACACTTTTAGAAAAAAATATTAAACTTCAAAAAAATTATCAAAACAACTATTTCATAATCTATTTCTAATATAGAGTCCAACCCTAAAAATAGTGTGGTGAAGACTCCGTTAGCTTAGTATATGCAAACAACATTTAAAAACATTTATTTGTCTTTATTTAATAAAAATCAGAGGGTAGGATCAGGAAATCAGTCAAAACTTCATGCTTACTCGCGACGTTTCGGCTTTAATTAAGCCTTTCTCAGGCGTTCTGAAAATACACCACAATTCACAACATAGTACACATTAGTATAAATCTTAAAACAACAATTAAAATAAAATAAAATAAATTATTTCGTTTTAAACGATAGTTTATGGTATGAAACTAATGGTATGGTATGGTAATAATGTGTATACTATGTTGTGATGTATTTTCAGAATGCCTGAGGAAGACTTAATTAAAGCCGAAACATCGCGAGTAAGCATGAAGTTTTGACTGATTTCCTGATCCTACTCCTCTGATTTTTATTAAATAATTATATCATCGAGGATCTTAAATAGTATCAAAATTTATTTGTCTATTTCAGAGTGGTATTGAATGTTACGCCGAAGAAATCTTGAGGGGTTTCATGTTAGCCTTAGATAAAGCCGTAGAAGAAGAGGAAGACATTTCCAGTCAAATACCTGAAGAAGAATGGGAAGCTATTCGACCCACTAAATTTGAACGGAGAAACTCAATGCTGAATAGTGTTAAGGTGTAAAAAAATATTTATTTGATTTTTCCCTCTGCCCTCTGGAGTTCTAACAATCTTAATCTCCATATTAATTAATTGCTGCTATGAATATTTTGAATATCATCGCGGGGCTCTGATAGGTTCATTCATGCCAAAAACTGATTTTTCATAATTTTTAAAACCTGAAATTAGCTAATTGTTTTAGCTGCATATAAAGGATTATGGAACATGCAACAATTGCACAACGTGGCAACTTAAATCTGGAGACACTTGGGGGAAAATGTTCCAGCAATATAATGATTCAGATGCTATAGAACTCTTGGACGTAGGTCATTGGAGACCAACCGACGGACCGGCTTTGCTAGATGAACTATTTCCACATGTCACGCATGGATTCCGAGGAAGGACGTTACCTTTAATTTCGTTTCACGTAAGTTTTAAACAGAATTGTGTTTCACTTATTAAAAATTGGTTGTCTGTAAAGTCGGTTTACGGACGATAGTTTTACGTGATAACGTATTCCGCTCGAATATCATATTTAATAATACATAACCTAAATTTTAGTAGCTGTCAAACTATATTTTTACCGACTAATAATTTGATCAACCAAAGCAAAATACATATTTTTAAGCAATTATAAAAGACATTTAAAAGAATGTAGGTATATATATTATATATTTGTTAACAAACCGTATAATTTATCTGGCCATCTGTCAGATGTAGCTTTCGCTGGAACAGCCGAAAAAATGTTGAACGCACACTACTCTCTGACGTCACGCGAGAAGAGAGAGACTATCGCTTATATCGCGCTCTCGCTTGCGGAACGTTACTCTTTTTCGTGCGTGCAGCCGGTGTTTCATCAATTTATAAGACGTTATCACGTCAAAAAAAAATATCTCGAAACCTTGAACCTAAACAGTTCCCATAAAACATATTTAATTTGGTAGTAGAAAATACTTTTAGGGATTAGATCCCGATATACATAAAATAAAGCATTCTCTATTAATTACAGAATCCTCCGTGGCAAATATTAAAATTCAATGGTTCAGATAAAATTGTGGAGTACAGTGGCGTAGTTTTCAATATAATAAAAGAAATATCACATTCTTTAAACTTTACTTTTGAAATAAAAACGGTCAATAAGAACAAGATCGGTTTATCCTCAAACGAAACGTACAACCCATCATCGGAAAACAATTCAATGATAGAGGATGTAAAAGTTATTAACAGTCTGTCGGAGAAAGCTATTGAGGTTGTTAGGAAAAAAAAAGTGATGATGGCAGCTTGCGCAATCATCGTCACGAATTCAAGGAAGAATTTAATTAATTTTACTCAGCCAATCAGCATTCAGCCTTATACATTTTTAGTGTCGAGGCCAAAGGAATTGAGTCGAGCTTTGTTATTTATGTCGCCGTTTGCATATGACGTAAGTCTTACATGGAAAAATAATATTATGTTATAAACTATCTTTATATATAAAAACTAGCGGACCCGGCGAACTTCGTACCGCCTAACAGTATTATATATATATATATCTATATAATTGGAACATCTATCTATCTATTTTATTTATTTTAAAATATACATGGACGTATATGTGTGTATGTCGAACACTCCGGCTGCGCCGTCGTGCCCGGTGCAAAAGAACGAATGGGGATATTTGAATATTTGATTAACGTCTGATTAGTACTCTTCAATAAATAAATTATCGACCAATTTTTATAAGATCAACAACATTTTCGATATGAATAAAAAAAAGTATACTTACAACACAAAATCCGTTGTTATTGGAAGCTCGTGTCACGTGTTGAGTACTTTTGAGGTTATAAAATCACTTGAAAATTATTTAATGATGAAAAATGTTAAAAGTATATAAATCAATGTTTTTTTAATTTTTGACAGAATTTTTTCAAATCATACATAAGGCTGTTTATATTTTAAAACCATGGATACGAATTTAAAAAAAAAATCGTGTCTTTAATAATAATTATAATCAAAGGAAGAAAAAAAATTTAAGGGTGGACTACCCCTAACATTTAGGGGGATGAAAAATAGATGTTGGCCGATTCTCATAGATACCGGATAAGCACAAAAAATTTCATCAAAATCCGTCAAGCCGTTTCGGAGGAGTATGACTTCGAAAACTGTGACACGAGAATTTTATATATTAGATTACGTGTCACATGTTTGTCCGCGATGAACTCCTAAACTACTGAACCGATTTTAAATTTGATTTGCACACCGTGTGCAATTCGACCCAACTTGAAAGATAGGATAGCTTACATTTCAATTTATAGTCGCAATATTATTTTATTGCAAATTATTTGTCTATTCCTTGACAGTCAAAATTATCTGTTGACTGGATTGAGTGAATATTCAATAGATGGCGCAACGAACTTAACAACCATATAAGATGGCGATACCTGTTGACTGGATTGAGTGAATATTCAATAGATGGCGCAACGAACTTAACAACCATATATCTAGATTCTAGATCGAGGATGTAAAAAAAACTGAATATCGTTTAAAACTGCTCGGCACGACGGCGCAGCCGGAGTGCTCGAAATAGAGCAAGTGTTTTAAAGACCAGTTATCCACGAATACTTTACGCTATTTTTTTTGAGCACGACGGCGCAGCCGGAGTGCTCGACATACACACATATACGCCCATGTATATTTTGAAATAGCTAGCAATTAATAAAATAGATAGATAGATGTTCCAATTAAATTGTTTTATTATTTCACTTTATACGTAGCGAAGCACGTACAGGGCCGCTAGTATATAATAAGAAATCATGCTATACCGAATACCCTCAAGTTTTACACTGGATATCCCTGTAAAATCAGCGGCGGAGCTACTGTGGAACAATTAGAGCAAAATATTAAAAGACGTTAAAATAATATTTAGAATTGAAAAGAAACAGTCCAAATCATTTTTGAAAATATCTGTTCAATAAAATAACAATCAATTAATAAAAATGAATCGTATTATTTTGAACCATATGATTTTATGGTGCAATTAATTTTGAAATGATATATTTTATGAATGAATGTTAAAATTATCATAATTTTAAAGGTTATTCACAGTGACTTGTTTTTTCTGTTTATCTACCTTTAATACCGGTTTGAAACATCATTATAAACAATTAGTATTATCAAAAATTAAAAAAACTTTAACTACTAAAGTAGTCGACCATGAATGTCGCTAAGAAAATATAAAAGACGTTGACGCATTATTTATATAATAAATTCAACTGAACTTTGTACCTGATTTTTTTTTCATCCAATGAACACGCGTCACCAGCGTGTTTTCTATTATTATAAAAATATAAACACGGAATTATTAGAATAAAAAAAATAATTATCAAAATCGGACTACTCTGTAAAAAGTTATGCGTGGTCATACATAAATAAAAAAAAAAAAAAATAAATAAATAAAAAAAAAAATATATACGCGTCGAATTGAGAACCTCCTCCGTTTTTGTTTTTCGTCGGTTAAAAATATGCAGCGATGGAAATACAAAATTATTATTATTATTTTTGTTCTCTTCTGTAACTACAATGACGTATTTGCGTAAGGGCTAGAAGGGCACTTGCCCTGGATGGCAAATTTGAAGACGGTGGCGGGTAGAGGAGACGTGGCAACTGGCAAGTTACGATTCAAAACTTGCTTTTTACACATCTGTCAAAAGTAAAACGGTTCAATTAATGCACTTTTCAGACTCAATTCTTTTAAATCAATGAAAGTATAGGGCTGAAAGAGTTTACAAATACGTCACTGGAACTGAACGGCAAGGGCCAAGTGGCAGTTCCCCCAAAATTACTCTGTTTACAAGATTTGGATATTTAAATCTAGTCGTTTATTTTATAAAACGTCTAAGTATTTATTTATTTTGTTTGTTTTTTTGTGCTATTGATAATGATATAAATACTCATTTGAGAATCGCAAATCACCACATTAGATAATAAGGATGAATTTTTAACAGAATATGCTGCCAAACTGTAGCGTGGCACACACGAAACAATATAATGTTAAAATATAGAAATATAGTTTTTACACCATTGTAAAATTAATATTACGTAATAATTTAATATCGATGAAATTCTGCCCTTTATAACAGTACTGCATTGCTCACACTATTTCACATTAATAGATTTCATTTCTGGTTAAGAATTTGATATACTTACACAATTTATTTAGAAAGTCTTCTGAACTAGTGTCATCCTAAAGCTGTGTCCTGACTATGCCGATCGGCAAAGCTGCACTAGTGTGGACGTGACTGTCGGCTTCCTTATCAGGCAAATTCGTTGCCGATCGTAACACCTTTGCCGATCGGCATAGTCAGAACACAGCTTTAAGGCGGGGTTAAGACTGGGCTAGTCTGGCGAAGAAATTTTGAAATGAAAATATACGTCAAAATAAGCCGATGGTTTGAGGCGCTGGCTTATTTATTCTAGCGGCCAAATGTCGGTAAAGATTAAAGAAAATTCCGCGACTTACGCGGGCAGCTGCTTTTTGAGCATTATATCTGTAATTTGTACTTATTTGATTTCGCATTTCTTGTACATTTAAGCGTATTAGTTGCTCAAAATAGGTTGCACTAATCGATATAAAATTATGAATGGAACTTTTTAGATCCACCAGGCACTTAAACATAATCATCTCTTCTTAATTGATTTAAAAGTGTTTCCACTGTAAACGCTTTTACTTAAATTAGGCCGTACCAAAAACCTGCGTTTCCTTTTGTTTATTTTTTTTTTTTACATTAGTATAATACTTTTAAGGGCCATATGCCCCATACCATCGTCAACTTCAGACGTTATCGACAAGAATAAACGACCAACTGATCAAGCCAGTTTGGTATAGTCAAATTTAGCAAGGTCACAATTGCCGTCGACCTAAGTCAGCTTGGTGAAGTCCCGCCTTTAAATAAAGGAGTAATTTATTTATTTATTATGACGGGAATATGAAACGCTCTTGTAGGTTTTAATTAAAAAATGCTTACATGTATAATTAGATAATCCAAATCTTAGATTAACGTCTGAATAGAACTCTTCAAATAGATAAAATTATCGACCAATTTTTTCAGACTGTATGTTGACAAAAAATTATAGATTATTTCTGAAGAAATTTCAAATCCGGACCGAAACGTCATCTATTGAATTATTGAAATATAATTTTATAATTTTTTCTGAATATAGTCTGAAAAAATTGGTCGATAATTTTATTTATTTGAATAATTAGCTAATGCTATGTTTAATTTTAGACGTGGCTGTGTCTTGCTTTCGCTGTAGCAGCAATGGGTCCGATACTTTATTACATCCACAAATTGAGTCCAGTCTACGAATACAAGGGCATTCCTACTAAAGGAGGTTTTTATACAATTCACAACTGTTTGTGGTACATGTACGGCGCGCTGTTACAACAAGGTTTCGTTCATTCAAAGTTTTTTTTTTCAGTTCACAAATTCCGCTAAAAATTCAGATATAAGCTTATCGCCGTGGTTAGAAAAGAGGGCTTAACTTTTCTGTTGCTCATCACAAGGGCGTAGATATTTTTTTATGAGGAGGGGTAAAGCAAAACATGAATATTTTTTAAATTTTATTAATACGAATGACCTTTCATTTTTTAGCAACCTAACTTAAAAAATTTTGCCGTATGCACATTTGGTGAGCAAAAAAAAAAACAAGACCTGCAATCTTAGCAACAAAAAGGATTTTCTTTCATTTTCGCGCACGCTTTATGTTGTGGATGGGTGCCTGCGTTCTTGATGTTTCCTGGGGGGTAATTACCCCCCATATCTAAGCCCTTGGTTCATCAGTTTACCAAACTGAGAGCTCTCGGATAAAACAAATTAGTCGCACTTGTTCTGTCTGCATAAATATGCTGAAACTATTCGAGGAACTATTAGTATGGAACAGTCTTGAAATGGCGAAAAAACCGAATTGGAAATTTTGGCAAATTTAGATATTTCTTGATGTTTTTAGGGGATTTATCGGGGTTTTTTTATTTCACCGCTCCTTTAACAACTTTCTGCAATAGTTTTCTAAGAAATAAGTCCAACTGGAAATGAAATATACGTGTTTGTAATTTTCCAGGTGGTATGTATTTACCATATGCAGATAGTGGACGATTAGTTGTTGGAACGTGGTGGTTGGTAGTTTTGGTTGTAGTTACAACTTATTGCGGAAATCTAGTAGCGTTTCTGACATTTCCAAAAATCGATATCCCAATAAAAACTGTTGACGACCTATTAATTCACTCTGAAACAATTTCTTGGACTATTATCAAAGACAGTTTTCTTGAAGATCATTTGAAGGTATTTCTACTATTTATTTTAGACAGAACTATGTACTTACATACAACGTATATTAAAAAAAAGGGTAATGCCGTTGTCCACAAAGTACATGTTCTATTTGAAAAGATAAAAGGTTCTAATTTTCTTATACGAAGCGTATCAACTCCATAGGTGTACAGTGGTCAACCTCAATATGGCCTCAGGGAATACCGGAACTTTTCCCGGTGGGTCGCCGGTCCTTCGTGGGCCGGTTCGGATCTTTTTCTTAGTTACATGATCACGTACAGGAGTGATGAATTCATTTACTTTATTTCGAACAATTGTTTCACAAATTTTCCCGGTAACTTTTTAGGTCCTAGACTTACCCTGACAGTGGTATCAGTAATGTGAGCAGGGCCGGATTTAGGGGAGGGCAACCGGGGCTACAGCCCCGGGCCTCCACAATAGAGGGGCCCACAGAATAGAGACTTCGGAAAAAAAATTCAAATTCAAACTAGTAAACAACTTTTCCTTTGATAATTTTTTTCGCGTTTTACCTTTACCTACAGTACTTTGTTCAATCATGATTATATTAAATAATAACAGAAATCATTGATCTATATTTGTTCACTCCAATCAGGCAAGCAGTAAAATATCAAAATCTCAAATGGCCCTGATAAGCACTTGCAATTTACTGCCCACCTTGAGGGAGTATCCCAATGGCTCAATGGCTGAGTAGGGTAGTACTTGGTTTCACAATAAATTATTTATTGGAAAACTCGACTGAAAAAAATTGTCCATTTTATTTGGAAAATTATTTGGGGCCAGGGGGCCTCCACTCCTTTGTTGCCCCGAGGCCTCCAGACCTCTAAATCCGGCATTGAATGTGCGAATAGACGCTGATACCCTTAGATGCTGGGCGTCTATATTCTATAATCCAGTAATGTGTGAAATGTGCGTTTCTATAAAATAAAACATCTTTTTCTTCTATCTTCCGTTAATCATATCGTGAGTAAAAAACAGTTTAGATAAAATTTTGGTTTCAGACCACCGACCAACCAAAATATCAAGCTTTGTACAAAAAAGCTATATTCCAGGAACACGTCACTCCCGAAATGCTAAATAAAATTCAACAAGGCAAACATGTTTTTGTTGACTGGAAAACTAATTTGCAATTTATATTGAAACAAGAGTTTCTTAAAACTAATAAATGTGATCTGACATTAAGTAAGTAATTCAAAACAGGTTTTATTGAAATCGGATTTTTCCAGTTCAAACGTTGTAAATACAGTGAAACTTCCATGATTTGTACAAGATCTATTTCTAAATGGTTGTAGGTTCTGAAGATTTTCTTGATGAACAATTGGCTTTAATAGTAGCTAAAGATAATCCATATCTCCCTATGATAAATGAAAGGTAGGTGACAATCATCTTTCACAGTTCTTCATATTAGATATTTAGAGCAGTGTAGAGAAAATTCAGAATTCGAAAATTATATTTTGGAATATTCATAAATTACAGAAAACTTGTTTGTAGCTTTCCTTTTTGATCTTTATTACTGTTATTATGTATATTTCAGAATAAAAAGGTTACATCAGATAGGTTTGATTCAAAAATGGATTACTGAATTTTTGCCAAAAAAGGACCGCTGTTGGAATGTTCACACGACAAGTGAAGTTAAAAATCATACAGTAAATTTGGACGATATGCAAGGCTCATTTTTTGTATTATTTTTAGGTAAGTAATTCATATATTACATACTTCCAAATTAACATGCCTATTTACTATTCCTTATCAGCCATTTATTTATTTTATTCTGGATTCATTTCAGGTTTCATGGTTGCAATTTTAGTAATTATTATTGAGAAGATGTGGTATAAGAGAAAAATTTCAAGAGAAAAAAAAGTTATTCAACCATTCATGTCATAACTCGCAAACAGGGCCCTCGTAAGGCCTCACGCCGCCCGCGTGCGTATTCATAATTGACGCCGCTTATTGGGGATAAACTCACTAGACGATATGTCAAATTGAAAAACATTAAAAATCCTAAATAACTAATACTGTAAGTGCAATTCACTCCGTACAGAGTGAACTTCAAAAATTCTCTCTTCACGTTAAAAAAGTCACTCCGCGTAGTAAACTGTTCTCTACAAAAACAGTTTACTCCGTGCGATTTTTCACGGCGTTCTTCTCCTGTCGTACTTATGAATGAGAGAAAAAATTAGTTTCACCGCTGAGCTGAGAGAATTTATTAAGTCAAAATAATCATTGGTTTATCAATTAGGAAAAATGAATATTTCGAATTCGAATTTCATTAAAAAATAAATAACTACTCGTAAGAGTTTTCACGCAGACTTGAGTATGCAAATAAAATTGATATAATATCAGTTATATATTTTTTCTATACATTACAAAAAACATAACACAACTAGGCCATTTGCCGCCCCTTGAATGTGCCGCCCGCGTGCATCGCACACATCGCACTCTGGGGCGCGAGGGCCCTGCTCGTAAACAACAAAAGAACTGTACATATTACTGATTTTTTTTTCATAATACCAATTATATTTATGAAAATTCTCAACAAATTGAATTTCTGAGTTTTGGCACAATTTATTAGCATTTCACGGAGCGAAAGATTTTGTAAAGTATTTGAAAATAATGTAAAACCGGATGTCTATCGAATCCGGTCTCTGATATTTGCAGTTTTATCCATCTTTTTCTAGATTTTCCCGGTATTTTTATAAGCTTAAATTACGAAACAATGCAGATACAGTAGAACCTATGTGAGTCGAACTTCAAGGGAGACGTAAAAAAATTCGAGCTATAGAGTTTTCGACTTATGAAGGACTTTGACTTTTGATTTGATTTTGTAAGAAAATATTCGACTTGTAGAGGTTAAGATTCATTCTAACTAATTTTGAGTTCTTATGTTAGAGATACAGAGATCTAATTTATTTTTTCGAGTTATGGAGGGAAAATATGTACCGAAATGGCTCGCTGATTATTTCAACCTAAAGAGGGTTGAGATTTCCAGTAATGGAGGTTTTGGGGCTTGAAGGGACGGGAACAAAACATTTTTTCTAGTTTTGGAAGTTTTCGACTTATCTGGATTCAACTTAAAGAGGTTCTACTGTATTTATAATAAAAATTATATATTTAAAAAAACGCGCTTATATCAACGCACCAAAAAGTAAAAAAATAATTTCTTTCTCGTCTATAATGTTTAAAAGCACAGGGCACTCACTGTACCAATATTTTATTTAAGTTGTCGGGTGCCCCAAGCTTTTAATCGTTATACTTAGAAGAGAAAGCATTTATTTTCTATTTTTTGTACGTGGTTTTATTTTCAAATTATTAGTCATTGTAGAAATATATTATTATTATTTTTTAAATTTTTAAATTAGAGACACGTTCCCACCATCAAAACCGTCACTTCCACCACCTCTACTAGTTTAGTCCTGGACATAGGTACCCTTAGCGATGTAAAAAGTGGAAAGTGTGGTTAATCTTTATCTCTCTCAGACTAGTAGAGACAAATTAGGCCACATGCATACTCTAGCCTCTTCTAACCGAAAAACAACGACAACGATCATGTATCTATTAATTAACTATATGAATCATTGCCTATCTACTCAATGTGCGGTGAGTGAACGCAACAAAGCGTATCAAAAATGTATCTGTGTCTCTTTCTTCGATGTAATTCCCTGATTTCTCCGAAGATAGGATTGGTTGATGTACTTGCATTCAATCTGAATAAAGTATCTCTGTTTCAAAAACTTTGTCTTTTTCTATGACGTTAACATAGGCGTACCCAGCTTTTGGCCCAGGAGGGGGCAAATTAGAAATGTCTTAAGCCGGGTCCCCCGTGCTTGTTTTGCCCTTCTGCATAGGCCAGGGCTTACGGCGTAAAAAAAGACAGAAGTATAGTTCGATTGCGACTTTATTCCTATGCTATACGGAATAAAAGTATAATATGACAACGATATATGAAGAAGGCATGTTCACAATTGTACGTCAATGATACAACGTACAGTGTAGAGATGGGCAGGTCCGAGATTTTTGAGGATGCAGGTCCGACATCCAGCCCTTCGGATCTGCGTCCTTGTTACGTGTCCGCCGCACCTGTATGGGTCCAGCTCACCTACCAAGCGATGTGTACTGTACGTCGCACCTGTGCAATGTAGATATACATCCTCAGTGCCGGATTAAGACTCCTTGATGCCCTAAGCATTGGTTATGGGCCCCATCTCTAATATGTTCAGTTTATAAAAAAAAATCAAATTGATAGAAAAAAGTAAAAAGCATAGATTTTTAGGAAAAAATTGAATTTTACAATCAATGCTTTCGTTGAAAATTTGTCTGTCTATACAATCGAACCTTAGGCATTTTTATACAATTAATAGAAAAAAAATTCAAAACTTTAAATAAAAAAATGAACCCTTAAGAAATAATGTTTTCAAAAATAAATTATTATTTATTTTTAACTTTTATACTTCTAAAGACATACCAGTATAGATCAAATTTTTGAGAACATGACAAAAAGAAAAAAAAAATTGTTGACACGGTTTAGTGAGGTACTTTTCATTTCTGAGTTGTGCTTTTTGGTGCCCCCTGAGATGTGATGCCCTACGCAATTGCTTAATTTGCTTATAGGTTAATCCAACACTGTACATACTGCGTACATAATGTTCAATTGTGTCTCCCCTACAACTGCCGCTCGAATGATTTTCATACCAAGTCCGGCCACAGTTCCGACTTCAGGTCCGTCTACCTAACAGGTCCGTGTAGGTAACAGTTCCAAAGGATGCACATCTGACTCTGAGTCGGATGTGCATCCATCCAACTGTTGATTCAGGTCCGGACATGCATCCATCCAGATCTACACATCTCTAGTACAGTGGTACAAGTGAAGCTAAATGGCACTATAGTGTTCTAAACTTCTAATATAATCGTCTAAAAACTCTAGGTTTAAAATCAGGTTTTGTTTCGTTGAACGCTGAATCAGCCAGCTTTCTTCACATTACGAACGAATATCTAAACTTCGCTTCGAACATAAATCATTCAATATCTCGAAATCAATTTTTTTTCACCATTACAAGACTTTCTGCACTCATTTTGGCACTCGAAAGTTAAAATAAAATTAGCAATTTATAAAAGTTACTTTATTTATTTAAAGTAAAACTTGAGATATCCAATTAAAAATAAATATTTGTTTTATCACAAAAATCAATAAATATACATTATGTTTGCTTATTTTGTAAAATATGTGAAAGAATAGTTTTTAATCTACATTCAGATTTCAGAACAGAAAAATAATTGTTGACATCATTGTTTGAATTCCCAGATAAAAATTGATAATTAACAAAAACGCTTGTTGGCTTATTGTTCATTCAGAACGTTTTTTTTTTTGATACTGGCACTGTATATGAAATTATGGCGCAATAAATAAAATGTTATAAATAATATGCTAAAAAACCACCATGAATATTTTATTTAAAATCAAAAAAGCAAGCATTAAGTATGAAATTATTATTTTATAATTGCGTTATTATTGTGATTAGCAAAAATGCATATTGTTAAAATTTTCTTTATTTTTAAAAATTGGACCCCAAGCACCATATTTTTGTTGATTGTCCGTCTTTTTCCGTTCTTGTTCCTTCTTCTGCAACTGTTCAAATCCTGCCTTCCTGCAAAAACAAACATTCCTACTCAGATTTATATCAAACTTCACCCAAATTTTAACAAACTTGGAAAGGTCTGTTTGAGTAAACTCTACTCGTTTTCCCTCGATTTTGATTTGCTTTCGAAAAGTCGTAGAAATGTTTTGGATACGATCAACGTAACTCACAAGATCAGTGTCTGGGTTTTTTTCAGTAAGGCCTAAACAGAAAATTACTCTATTGCTTTTCACGTTTGTTCGAATTTTTTAAACGATGTAGTGTCAGTTTTGCATTTTCCTCTTTTTACTTCCATTAAATTTTTTTTTTTCATTCTTTTATATACTGGAATTATTATAATGAAAGCAGTTGAAATGAGTTTCATTTGAGACTGAACATGATAAACAGATTTTGACTAAAATACATCTTGCAAACGGGAACTACAACAATAATAACGAAAAAAATACATCGTTTTAATACTTTTATGACGGCCTCAAAAGGCACTAGCCCATCTAGTTGCTAACCGGATTCTATTTACCAGTACCTACATAATATGTAAATCCTTTAGACAATGCTTCCCTAATACAGATACTGAAATGTACTAATGAGTCGCAGTTCTTAAATAAAGGGCAAAGACGATAATTATATGTAGTTTACCTGGAAGTATTATCCCAGGAACTGCACTGAACCTTTGTGCTTGAAGTTTTCTCTTCTTGAACCATTTTTAGATAAAAATATGATTTATCGACAATAGAAATGAAGAAAAGTAGAAGTTCTGAGAGTCAGGCGCGAGTCGTCACTATTGAAAGATCTACCCGGGTCTTTAGATACGCTGATCTATGGCACGTGCGTGATTTGGGTGAGCACCTGGTGCTCTAGACGATTACCGGTATTTGCTCGACGACTACCTTTGCGTGTGCACAGGTTTTTTCCTAACCTGCAAAATATTAAATTAAAATTATTAGATTAACTCTTTGCTACGTATATTTTATTTTTTAATTGTCTTGTGGGTGCGAGGAGTAGACAGTTTAAATCTATATCTATACATACTAATATATAAAGCTGAAGAGTTTGTTTGTGTGTTTGTTTGTTTGTTTGAACGCGCTAATCTCGGGAACTACTGGTTCAAATTGAATAAATTTTTTTTGTTGGATAGCCCATTTACCGAGGAAGGCTATAGGCTATATAATATTACGCTACGACCATTAGGAGCGGAGCTTTAATGAAAAATGTTGCAAAAAGTATCTCAAAAATAAGCTTCTATTCATGGGAAATGCACTAACTAGAAATACTCATATTAGTGATGAAAAAACACAACCTCAGGTAGATCAATCGGTATCGCATGCGACTGTCAATATCAGGGTCGTGGGTTCGAGGCCCACGTTGGGTGAATATATTTTTATGTTTTTTTTTTTATTTTTTACATTGCTTTCTTCTAAGGCTTACATTTAAATTTATTTTAATTTTATTTAATTCATTTAAAAAAAATTATTAGTTAAAAAAAGTTTAAATACTGCTTTTTATCGACAAAAACTTTTGAACGGTAACTCCGATCATCATGAAATTTGGACACAACATTCATCTCGGTAAACTAAGATGAATATGTGCACTCATGTCCCTTCATTCCCCATTCATTCTTTTGCACCCGGGTGAAACCGGGCGGGATCGCTAGTTACAAATAAAAACAAAACACTCGCAATAGAGATATACTATTTAGAAAGTCTGACTGGGTAAAGACGCTCGAGTCTGTGGCGAGATAAAGTGTTGGTTTATTCTCCTAGTTTGTGACCTCTTTTAGCTATTTTGTGCTTTGCCCAGAAGTCATTTGGTTATCAAAAAAACACAGGTACTTGAATGATAGGACCTACATGTTAACTTTAATAACGACCGAAGAAAATGTATATGGACAGGATAGAAAAAATGGGCCTATCCTGACATTATTTTAAGGATGGGCAGTAACCAAAGAAATTATTCGAAAAGTATAGGAAACGCGGATAGAACCGAGACAAGAATGAGATAAGGATATCCAGAAACAGTGGAAGTACGACAGCTTAGAATAGAAAATTCCGGTTCCTTGGAACGCAATCAATCGTATAAACCAAGACGAACAAAGAGAGAAAGATATTAAGAATTTATAAGATAACTATAATATTATTTATAATTATACCAGAGTATAAAAGAACGAGGTAACACAAATAAGAAACCGGTGAAATGAAAAAAAGTCCAGAAATGCCATGAGTATTAAGCATTGGGATTCGAACCCAGTCAGTTTAATCCAATAGTAGTCTTTAAAATATATTACACCCAGTGCCGAATTAAGACTCCTTGATGCCCTAAGCATTTCTTATCTATGGGCCCTCATCTCTAATAAGTGTCTAATTTTAATATTATCTATCTGTCGTGTTAAGTGTATATTTTTTTTTAATTGTGAATGTCATAATTTTAAAATTGATAGAAAAAAGTTAAGAAGCATTGAATTTTAGGAAAAAAATTGAATTTTACCAACAACGCTCTCATTAAAAATTTGTCTGTCTACAAAATCAACATTTTTATACAATTAATTGAAAAACGTTACAAAACTTTTAAAGTTAAAAAAAAATCGTTTTCGTTTTCCAAAATAAATGATTATTTTTAACTTTTATACTTCCTAATCCTAAGACAGGTTTATATCAGTAGATCAAATTTTTAAGAACATGAGAAAAAGCAAAAAAAATTGTTGACATGGTCTGGTGAGGTACTTTCATTTCTGAGTTCTAATTTTCGGTGCCCCCTGAGACGTGATGCTCTAAGCAATTGCTTATTTTGCTTATAAGTTAATCCAGCACTGATTACACCACGCTGTTACAATCTAAAATTTCGTTTTTTTTCTGACTTTGTTTTGGCCTGACTCTTGTCTTTGGCCAATATCTAGTATTTCGTATTTATATATAATAAATTATAACGAATTACAAGTCTATTTTTTATTACTTTAGTAAGTTTACTAATTACTTCGACCGATAAAATTACGACTGTGTTCAAAATTTTTGTGTAGAGGTGTTAATAGCTATTTATATATATAATTAATCATCCAAACTAGACTGTAAATTAAAGTGTTTTATCAATGTCATTGTTGTCAGCAATAGTTGAGGGCCGAGGGGGTATCCAGCGAGTAGATTACACATCGTCGGTTTTCAGTAGTTTTGAGTTTTATTGTGCAAGAAAACGCGCTCCATTTCCTCGTTCCCTTCCTCAACACCAATATGAGTTGCCCCCTTCTAGTATCCCTTCGCACCAGTAATATTAAACAATTAAAATTTTCCTCAACGTACTTAATAGGTATTGAAAAATTATAATTTTTCTCAACAGGAATAAACTGTACAAAAACTCGAATAAGCTATAGAAATGACTTAATAAGTATAATGCGGTAGATATTATTTTTACTTAATATATTCAAATAAGAAAACCGTTTCATGCTTTCGCCAAAAAAATTTCACTTGCCTGACAGTAGGTAGATATTTGAAATTTGGGAGAAACTCAATTAATTTACTTTTCATTGACACATAAATTTCTTTTCAAAATAAAAATGAACAAACTCTTATGAAAGATACACTAATCACAGAACAATAGCAAGTTGCAGACTGAAGTGCCTAACATTGGTTCACATTCTTTAAAAACAAGAAATCGTTGATGACGTAACAAGCTAAATTTGCATAGCTGTCTTTGATCACGTTAGCATCTGCTGAAAGTGGGAGAGGATGATCTACACTTGTCGTTGGAAACCTGTCTTCGTTAATAATTAATAATTATCGTTCACTCATCAACATTTTGCAAAATGTTCACACGTTGTTATAATTTACCGATAAACTCAAATAGGTCACCTGTTTTCTGCTATATTAATAGATACTGATACCTTCTCTTTCTACCCTTAAAAGACGCGTGCGTCTCTCTGTCTGTCTGTCTGTTCGTTTATAACTCCAGAACCACTGAACCGATTTTTATGAGAATTTTAATCCCATGTTGGTACTAGGTACCTAGCAACAGGTTTTAGACAGTTTCCGCATAGTTCTCAAGTTAGAAAAATATGTTTTCTAGCCTGATAATACGAAAAACAGAATTTTCGACCTATTTTACGTATTTTCCTCATTGGCGTAGCAAGTATTTTCCCAAAATTACAATCAGTTCCTTAGGGTAGAAAAAAAATATCCACGCTTACGAAGTCATGGACAAAAGTTAATATAAAATCATTTTGGATCTCAGCTGGCGATTTCGTTTTCTTACGATTTTATTTACCGCAGAAACTCTAAATAGAACTGTATTCTCCGTGATCAATCTATTTTAAAATTTAAATAAAGAAGTAGCATCATAAAATCCATTCGCAAGACTTGTTTAAAGGCCAGGCATTTTTTCATTATTCTATTCATGATTATTTCATGTTATTTTTTCACGTCTCACAAAACTAAGGAAAATCACGAAGTTATAAAAATATAATAATAAAAATAGTTATAAAAACAATGGATATTTATACTTTGCATATACATTAGTAAATTGGAATAGTACTAAATTAGTTGTAAATAAAATATATTATTCATGCAGTCTTTTTTAAAGTGAAACTTAGCTCGCAGCACGGAAATGTATAGGCAAGGAAATGACTTACGCAGTACTTCATCCAAGAAATGGCTTCAATCGGTAGCGTATTTATTATATACCGGATGTCCTATTTGGATGTATACTGTATTGTTATTGTAACTATAAAATTAATACTCCTACTTAAACCGTTAATTGTTTACTAAGTCAGTGCCGCTTTTGCATTTACTGTGTTCGACATTCTCTTCTCGAAACCAGGACCTAGTCACGAAAGCTACTAACATATTCAGAAATAACTGCAAACCTAGCATACCAAATATTTATTTTAAATCAAAAAAAATCACAAAGGCAGTTAAACACAGTTTTTTCAATAGTTTACCCCCCGAAAAATATTGCGACCCTAATATCTTTTTGACCTAGAGTCTAGACTAGAGTCCTATCAATTAAAACACTCACTTGACCATTATGTTTATGCATAATCTGACTCGACAAGCATATAATAAACTATAGTACAGTTCAAAAATACTGTCAGTTATTTATACACTCAACTTCACTATATAATTACTAGTGTGACCTACCTATGCGAATTATTCGCACTAAATAAGTATAATAATTATCACTTTACAAAATTATTTTTTAAATATGATTGCAGGTATTCAATTCCTTTCTAATTTTGCACACTGCTTATAACGTTCTTCTTTTTGTTGTATTACAATATGAAGGTCAGATGACAGATCGAAGTGTTGACGTTGTTTCAAAATTAAAGCCGTCAGATGGCAGACGGTGTTCAGCGTTGCTGTATTTTAATTAATTTACAAAAACAAAAGCAATAATAAATTGTTTAGTTGTCGATGTCAGTAGAGCAAGCAATTATCTGTAAAATGATATATAATTTATGTAGATAAATTGTGAGGTTTTTTCTAAAAAGGGAGGCAAACATCTTTAACCTTAGCGTATTATTATATATATGATAAGCGACACAGTTTTTATGCATGTGACGGGTGTGCTTTACTTTGTTCATTGCTTTGCCACTCCATTAATTAAACTTACTAGTAGGTAACTACTAACTATGCATGACTCACTGATCATTAATGGTCCCCGAAACGATCATTTGCGATTGTCAATGTTTACGTAATTGGAGGTTTCAAATGATGTACAATTGAAGCTCCAACTGAATGTATATCGTTCGCCCACGCCACTGTCGATTATTACTGAACTGTGTTGAGAAATTGTCATCAATCTAAATTTTTATAATTTGCTGTCGTTGTTGTAGTAATATTGTCAATCGCTTCAATTGCCTAAAGTAAACAACCATTTTCTGCATCAATCTCATAAACATTGATAATCGCAATTGACCGTTTCTGGGATACTTTATTTAGTAGCCAATTAAAAAGATGCCTATATGAAAGGAAGCTTTGTCACTTGATTGTGAAAGAGGTAGATTTGAAAAGGAGGGCCTCTGTTTTATAGCCTCGTAGTCTCGTTATCGAGAATTTACTGTATTTATTTATTCTGGAGTTTTATATTTTTCTGAAAATTCGATTGGAAATTTTTAGAATACCTATATTACATGAAACGCGAAATTATTTTATTACGTACACTGTATATATATTACGCTAAGTTCTTTTTTATAGTGCGTAAATAAGTCGGAAGTCAACATTAATTGCGGACCCTGAACACATTTTTGTGAAATAAATATAGAAGTTGCAAGATTGTTTCCTATTATATTTATTCAGATTTTCAAGGATACTTAAAATAAAAATAAAATTAAATATATCTCCAATGATTTTATTGATTATAGATGATACTCACCCGCTTCGCTGGATGTAACAATACTTCCCTAGGTATTTGAATAGGGTTTTGTTCAGTTTCATGGGTTTTAATTTTTTGCTCGGAACCCTAATAGTTTTTCTAAAATAAAAGTAGCCTAAGCTACTCCTTATAACATCAGCTATCTGCCAGTAAAAGTCCCGTCAAAATCGGTCCAGTCGTTTCGGAGATTAGCCGGAACAAACAGACAGGACAGACAGACAAAAATTTTAAAAATTGTTTTCGTGTTTTAAGTACCGTATATACTATCATATGCATTTAGTAAAAAGCTGTAATTTTGGCATTACAAACAGACACTTCAATTTTATTTATTTGTATATATTATATACGACCATGTTGTTTTCAAAGCTATGAAAGGCATCAATATACGAAAGGATAGTGGCCCGTTGGCCCTTGAGTTACAAAAAATAGCTATAAAATAAAGAAGATTGTTTCGTCTAGACTCTAATCATCTAGTGCAGGGGTCGGCAACCTTTTGAGACGAAAGAGCCAAAAGTTACAATTTACAATATTTCCCAGTTTTAAAAGAGCCACTAAACATTTTCGTTTCAGTATTATAGTGTTTTCTTATATAGGTATAATATATAATATATCCGAGGACGACACTTTGCGACGGGGGCGGTGCGGGTGAGACGCGAGTGGAAATGGCTGAGAAATAGACATGGTACTCAATCATGGATCGATTGGACGATTTTTAAGGGTTTAATAATAAAATAATTATTTTTTTGCGTATGGAACTGGAGAGCCGCAACTTTACATCAAAAGAGCCGCATGCGGCTCGTGAGCCGCAGGTTGCCGACCCTTGACCTAGTGTCACTATTTCTATTGTATAAAAGCGAGCAGGCCGCCCTCGGGAAGAGCACCGAGTTTATTGCATGGCTTATAAGTTATTTTGATTGAACAAATCGAATTTTATATAAAAAAATCCCAGAGATTAAAACGAAAAATAATTCGTAAATTAATTTCTTATTTTTTTTCTGTACTAATGGTAATGTTTGTAGAAATCCCTGTTTTGTGGAAGCCTTTCCGGCGCTGCCTATATTGTTACCATGGACTTATAGTGCGGTTCGTAAATAGTTCGGAGGGTTAGTCTTTATTATAGTGCGGTTTGCTTAATGCAGCCGCGAAACAATAAAATAATGTAAAGTATCCCCGTCCCACTCCCATACTGTGCCGCTTAAATTATATTGTGAAGTATAATTACTGTATTAATCACTACGTTCGCACTTTACTATAAAAAATTGACAGGGTAAGTTAAAAACAAACCCACCAATTGATCCGTAAAAATCAGCTCACATGAAACTATGCACACAGTAGATACATATTGTTTTCAATTCAAATAATCCTGCTAGGATTATAAAAAACAGACATTGCCTAACATACATATTGAATTCGATTTTCACCGTTTTTTTAAGCACAGATGTCATTTTATAAATATTTAAATTAAACAGATTTCTACTAAAAATACATCGATTTAGAATTATAAATTATAAATGGTGCAAATAAGCAGTAAGAAGTAATCCGAAGAGATACCCAAAAAAAATCGAAAGAAAATATAAAATTTACTTTCATCCATTAAAATCCCTAGTAGCTTCATCAATTCTATAGAACCATCCGATATGCTGCCAGCTAACACAATTTCAAAAATATTACCCGCCGAATGAGGGGTTGCTTGGGTGCTGAAGTATCTCATGAATATATTAGGAACCTAGAGTCAACTTCGAAAATACATTCTGCTAAAATACCTAAATACTCTCGATGAAAAATAATAGACTAGTTTATGAATATACTTTTAATTGTTTAATTTTTATTTTTTAAAAGAAAAAAAATGTGCTTCGAAGTTCAAATATAATCACAAATATTTTAAGCATTATTATTATTGTAGTATTTTACAGCATATTAATCTTGTTTGATAACAAACGTGAGAGGGAGATAGAAACTGTAGACGTTTGACAATTTTGATAATAAAACATTAATTTGTTTAGTAAAAGTTTTGTTTCAAAATATGTATTGAAGGAGATTTATTTGGTTGAGCAACAATACAAATAAGCTTTACCAAAGTATCGCTTGTGGCCAACGTTTCGAAAATTATATTTTCATCCTCAGGGCCTATGAACATGTAAAGTATGTATTTATTTATTTCTATTGTTCCTCAATCAAATAAAACTCCTTCAATTCATTTGTTTATGTTATAAAATATATTTCAGAAAGTATCTTCTTCAACTTATCATTGCATTTCTCAGTAAAGATGTAGTGGATTAAGTTGACGGGTTGAATATTGATAAAGGGATAAATTCGTGAGCGACTGCCGAAAATTCATTAAGAAGATTTTAAAATAGTTGTAATACTTCTTTCTGAACTAATCGTTTTAATATATTGTGTACAATGTGCATGTTGCATGAATGTCCCTTATCGTTGGCTTTGACTACAGACCTGATAACTTTAGAACTACCAATTTACAAGGAACAGTAAAAACAGAAATATCTTCATATTGCTTGGTTTACGTGCAGTACGATCTCTTCTCTAAGTATTTAAAAAGTCGTTGTTCTGGAGTTGTTTGTTTTTCTAAAGCATGAGGATTGTTTTTTAACAGATCAGACATCAAAATATAAAATTCGGCCAAAAGTAGAGTTAAAGTCAGTGATATTCAAAGCATGGAATCCTTCTCACCCAAACTTGCAGGTGTGTACCCAGGAATTTTAGGAGTGTGCCATTTCTTCAGGAATATCAATTCATAATTTCCCTCAGGCCGCAGATAAAATGACTACAATACATAACGTGTAATATGTATATACTCATTGTTCACATACTGTATATTATAAAAAAATAAAAAACTGGTTACAAAATTATTGCCTGGAATAACGCCAATATTAACACAAATAGAAACTAGTGATTCTACATCATGGTATTCAAGATATATGCAAATTTTTCAAAAAACCGGTTATTATTGCTGATGCCATACAACAGAAATATTGCATCAGCCAAATAAAAATGACCATGAAAGTAAAATAATGTTTTTTTCCTAAGAAATTTTTATCGAAAAATTTTTAAAATTTAACGTGAACTATTTTATTGCAATCCTGACAGTATCGCATTCAAAAAGTACCAAATTTGATTTACAGCAGAGAACCGAATCAATAATATAGATTCAAGATTGTAGAGATAATTAATTAGTGTATAGGGAATAATAAACCGCGACTTCACTTGCAATACTTAATGTCAGTAGAACCCTATCTTAACTTAAACGTAACAGGGTCAGAATCATAATTACTGCACCTTTTGGATACCACAAGTATCTTCAAAAACGGTTCAGCCACTCTGTTATTCCCCAACAGTTGGTTATTTGGACTTGCCAATTATGTTTTCAATTTGTTATTACTTAAAAATTCTCGAACTAGAACCTGGGAACTGAGGGCTTGCAATAGAGAAAATGTTCTTCTGAAGAGTTCACAAGAAAATGAAACTACAAATAGAAGTCCTGATACATATTCATTTATTAGACATGATATGAGAAATAACAACCTGGAGTAATAATTAAAGAATTTTTACAGGTTTTATCGACTTGTAGACTATTTAACATTTTGTGAAAAGTTAATAATTTTACGACAGTATACAGAATGGTTCATTAACAATGGGAAATCCGAAAGCTGCGAAGATACTACACGTCAAATGATGCGACCATTAACGAAAACATATGTCTTATCGGAAAGTTAATAGTTTCGGAAATGCAAGATGTTAAAAGTTCAAATTTTAATTAGTTTTCTTGCATTATTCTGAAAATATCTAGGCGACTAATAAGATGGGTGTTGCAATTTCCGCGTTGCTCATAGAGGGCGTCACTTACGACCAATTTCATGACCGACATATTTTACAGTTAAAACCTGTAAGAGCAATAATGGTATCAGCCCATTTTCGAGAAAAATCGATTACACGAACACATTTTTGATAATACGAGAAATTTTCAAATTACCAACTTAAATATATTCAGAAAAATGACGAAAAGACGAATTAAAATTTAAGTTTCAACACCCCGTATTTCCGAAGCTATCAACTTTGGATAACGCATATTTGCGCCATGGTGGCCATTTGACGTGCTGTATCTTCAGATTAGTGATGTGCCGGATCGTTAAAGATGTATGTATATCCGCGGATACGGAACTGAATACGGATTTTTGATTTCAAGATCCTCGAATACGGATACGGATCTTTCTTAGAGTACGCATCGGTAAATATTGCACATCAACCTTTGGAAAGAGACTATCTGCTATGGGAAAAAGTTATTGACCTCTTTAAGAGTTAACTCTCATAACAGATTGTCTCTTTCCAAAGATCGATGTGCAATATCTCATTATAAAGATAGTTGATTTAGTACCTTTGAGTTATGTACTATTAGTATGGTACTCACCACGATAAATGTTTGCAATATAAAGGTGCCAAATACGATTAAAAAAAATAAAAATTAATCTGAATGGAATTTAACAGGTTTTCATTATAACCTAATCACCTATATACACTCACCGGCACGGAAACTTGGCCAAGCTTGTTTATCTCAACTGCAGACGACTCAAGTATTTTTATCAGAAGTTTGAATTGGGGATAGGTCAAAAATATGTTTCTACACATTTTAAGTGGGTCATGAAAATTATTGAGTGATTGCTAACATTTGTTTTAAATTTTAGTCAAAGTATTGTTTTTATATGACAAACACGCATCAGTGAAACTTGCCATACAGAACGTTTAAAATTTATTTTAACAAATCCAGTGTTTTAAATTCGATAAATTAAGGACTAAACTCTCTGTTAAAACTGTTGTCATGCCGTTAACTTCAGAACAAGTTGCTCAAGCTATAGCATTAGTTGCCGAAGGACTCACACACCGTGAGGTGGCTGCCATTCTCAATGTGCCTCGTTCAACAATGCAATATGCCCTCAAGAGGCATCAGGAAACCGGCCGCTATACTCGGAGACCAGGAAGTGGAGGAGTACGGTGCACATCAGCTCGGGATGACCGCTTTATTACTCTGAAAGTGTTGAGAAATCGGTATCTCACTGCAGTCGAGATTCGCACACGGCTCCAAATGATAAGAGGGGTCAATGTGAGTGAACGTACGGTGAGAAGACAAATGGAGGAAAGAGATTTGCGGGCCTGCAGACCTGCACGAGGTCCTCAGCTCCTCAGAGAACATAGAGTAGCTAGACTGCGTTTTGCGCGAGAACATGTCGACTGGACCTTCGACCAATGGAGTAGAGTTTTGTTTACGGACGAGTGCCGAATGGGCTTACGTGCTCCAGATGGACGTGTACGCGTTTACAGAAGAAGAGGAGAACGCTATCTTCCCATTACTACCACTCAAACTGTTGGTTACCATGGAGGGTCCATAATGGTATGGGGAGGTATAAGTTCCGAGGCGCGTACAGAGCTGGTCGTGGTCGACAGGCGGTTAAATTCAGTACGATACATCGAGGAGATCGTTCAGGAGCATGTTGTGCCATATGCAGGATTCGTCGGGCACGAGCATTTTCTTTTTATGCATGACAATGCACGAGCACACACCGCGCAAATCGTGAACCAGTACCTGTTGGAGACTGGGATACAGAAATTACAATGGCCAGCTCGTAGCCCTGACATGAACCCTATAGAACATGTCTGGGACATGTTAAAAAGACGAGTCAGGGCTTTGCCCAACCCTCCAGAGAACCTAAGAGAACTTAGAACTGCGATGCTATTAGTTTGGAATGACATCGTCCAAGTGGACATCAATAACATCATACTGAGCATGCCAGATCGCATGCGAGCTGTAATTAGAGCAAGAGGAGGCAATACGCGATATTAAAATTTAATTTTGTTCACTTTCTGTATCATAGATTTTTTTAATAATCAATTTAAAAATCAAACGATTATTTCCTAAAAACATCAATTTTCTCACGTTTCTCTTTTTTAAAGAATAAGCCTTCTGTTCAATTAAAAAACTGTTTAATTATACTCCTCGATGATCGTTCACACTAAATTTTGTCAAACTTAAACATTGTTTTGCTACACAATCACATAACCGCATGTTTCATGCTTGGCCAAGATTCCGTGCCGGTGAGTGTATTATATAAAATTTCATTTATGCATTAAAAATTAATAAGGTAAAAGATCCGCCCAAAACTAACGGATACAGATCTTTCTTCTCCCTCGGATATCCGCGGATGCGGATATCCGGCACATCACTACTTCAGATTTCGAATTTCTCATTGTTAATGAATCATGCTGTACATTTAAAACTAATTTGAGTCCAGTTTATTCAGATTTTTAATATTTATCTATACTAATATTACAGAGGTAAAGTTTGTAAGGTTAGAGGTTAAATCCGAAACTACTCATTCGACTTCAAAAAACTTTTCACTAATATTTAGAATGTATCTCCAGGATCGACATAGGGCATATATTATCACGCTAAAAACAAAGCGCTTTTCGGCATAGCTAGATCGGGCCGCTAATATGACATTATAGATATGCTATATTAATTATATCTTCATTAAACAGTAGTCCATAAAAATATACCTATTATAATCATTAATTTATGATTAAAAGAAATTAATGTTTTTAATTTTAATAGTCAGCGATCAGGGTTATTTGAGCCTAATGCTAATTCATGTATCAAATTAATGTTTTTAGGCGCGAATAGCCTAACTAAATACACACGTTCTTAATAATTAGTAGCTTTTTTTACCAGATCTCAAATCTTTCAGAAACAAAGATTTTTTACTGACAGACATCCTCAGCCCGCACTTTGACATTGTTTATACAGGATGAGTCAGACCACCCGTATCAGACGTTTTTTTCGAAAACGGTTAGTCGTAGAGAGTTGTGTCAAAAATCTGTATTATAAAAGCCCTAATGAAGAATCGAATGGAGATATTTTTTCCCCCCGGAAAGGTCGGCTTCCCTGTTAGCTCCGAAATGTTCAGAACTCCGGAATATTAAATGGCACGATAGGTCGAAAGTAATATTGTTGAAAAGATCTTTAAAAAATAAGCAAGTTTTGTAGGACATTTTTTTTTGTTACTGCCACCCCTATTATGCTACGGTCAGACGCGCGCCACGCAGCCTGGCAAGCAGCCCGGCAAGCGGCCCGGCATGCAAGCCCGGCGCGAGCGGCGGGCCAAGCAAGCTATTCACACGCACTGGGGCACGCCAGTTAGTGCTAGCAAAGTAAACATGGCGGGAAATGTAGAACTTGATTGCTTGACCAGTCCGACATATTTGTTGTATTTGTAATCTATTGTTATGTAATCGTCCGCACAAATCAAGTTAATTCAGGTCGTCCTTTCGCCACAAAGTCATACGCAATACTGGCGCGATGCGTGCGTGTAAACAGGTACACGAGCGCAAGCACATTCAACATTCAATTCACTTTGAACTTTGTCGAAAAACCGACACTTTCCCGGTTGGCGGCAAGCACGTGCACGAACAGGCAAGCAAGCCGTTTACACGCTTGTGCTCGTGTTCGTGCCCGTTGAATGTTGCTTTGAACGCGAGCGTGTGAACGCACCATTAAGTATTATTCGTTTGAAATTATTAAATTAACATGTAAAGAATAACAAACTTAATTTTAAAAGTTGGCATTTAAAATCTAGTTACCTAATTAAACAATGTCACAAATGTCCAAACTGTCTTCAATTTACTTCTAAACACTGCAGAGCTCTTCTAGATATGTTATGAGTACCTGGAAGTATTTTCCGACAAAAAAAAACAATTGCAATTATTGAAAACTTATTGTGACATTGTTTAATTAGGTAACTAGATTTTAAATGCCGACTTTTTTGTTATTCTGACATGTTAATTTAATAATTTCAAACGAATATAAAGATCTTTTCAACAATACCACTTTCGACCTATCGTGCCATTTAACATTCCGGAGTTCTGACAATTCCGGAGCAAACTAACAGGGAAGCCGACTTTTCCGGGGGGAAAAAATATCACCATTCGATTCTTCATTAGGGCTTTTATAATACAGATTTTTGAGACAACTTTCTACGACTAACCGTTTTCGAAAAAAACGACTGATACGGGTGGACTGACTCACCCTGTATACAGTGTGGTCACTTAAGTGTGCAGCATATGGGAAAATTATTAATTAAATGCACAACCAAAATACAAATATTGCCAAAAGTTGGTGCATGTCCGATAATCATTTTAACAAACAGCATACAGGGTGGGTTAAAAAATATAAAAATTGCACAAGAGTAAAGTGCCCTTATTTCAAAAAATTCAGCGAAATGTTATAAGAAAAAGTTGTTTAGAATTAAAAGTTATGCCCAAATACCAAAACATGGCCTTCAAATCAATTTCGCATAACTTTGTTCAAATTCCATGCATATTTGTAAAATTAACTTAGATTTTTAATTTTTTTATGGAATCACAAACTTTGTTTGTTGCAACGATATTAAACACCCTGTATGCTGTTTGAATTTCAACAATTCTAAGAGCACCTAAAAAATGATTATCGGACATGCACCAACTTTTGGCAATATTTGTATTTTGGTTGTGCATTTAATTAAAAATTTTCCCATATTTATGTTGCACACTTAAGTGACCACACTGTATATATATAAAAAAAAACTGAATAAAAGCACACATTTGCAATACAATAGACGAAATTTATTAAACATGTATAATATATAACATAAAAAACCAAAAAATACAACGATAGTTCCTTTTATAGCGTGTTAAATGAACGATAAGTGCAAGCGAAAAAATAGAAACAATTTGTAATATGTGATAGTGTGTATATAAAGTCTCGGTACTTATAAAAAGTAATATTTTGTTTTTGTAAACACTGCCTCAATAATTTAATTAAGTATCTTTTTAAGAGAATTGACCACGTTCTCTATAAATTTTTTAGATGTAAACATAGTCATTTTTTACTTGAACTTGAAAACCTTGCGCTTGAGTATCTAGTTATAAATTATTAATAAAAACCGATAAAATTAAAACATTATTTTCAAATATTATTCAATAAATTCATTTCAATAAATTTTAAAAGAAATTTCAAAAATTCAAAATTCGTCACGATAGTTTGTAAGAAGAGCGATTAGACGACAATAATTATACGGTTGCCAGTTAGTGGGCGCTAATAGCGTAATATTTTAAATTATGATTGTGTGGAATTGTTGAAAATCGAAAATGCCTGCGTCATGTGCACAATCACATCGCAACCTAATCAGAAGGTTACGTTCAAATCGTGGTCATTGTATATTGGTAATGCTTATTCTATGGGCTCAGGTTGGCAATGATTTCAAACATAACTGAAGGTGTAATATATTTAGAACAGACATTTTTATTTTATTCCTTCTCTTGCGGACAGGACAACTGGTAGATGAATTGTATAAGCGTACGTGTCGGTCGACCAGTCATCCTTCCATGAGTGTAATATGGAACAATCTTGTTTTCCTGCATCATTCCAACACCGGTTATGTCGAAGTGAAGCCAGTCGATGCATGTGATGAATTCGTTCAGGAAGGCGGCCCCGAGACACGTATCGCCCTTACCGTGACCTTTATTGTTTACGTCGACCGACGTGAAATCTGTCACCTTTTTCTGATAGAATTTCCAGAGCGGCATACGCCACACTCGATCACCGGTCAGGATACCGGCCTTGCGCACCTGTCTCCACATAGTTTCCGAGTTGGAGAATACGGCGCTGGCGGCTGAACCAAGTGCTTTGCGCACTCCGGGCGTCAGTGTCGCCACGTCAATAATTAGTCTAGGCTTATGAACCAATTGACTGTAGACAAGTGCATCGGCCAGAATCAGTCGTCCCTCGTTGTCCGTGTCCTGGATTTCGACAGTCTTGCCATTAAGAGCCGACACGACGTCGCCGGGTTTCATTGCCATACCGCTGGGCATGTTCTCACACAGCGGCACCACGCCAACCACATTGACGGGCAAGCTGAGTGCTGAAGCCGCACGGACGGTCGCAATCACCGCAGAAGCACCGGCCATGTCGGCACGGTATCTCTCCAAACCGTGAGGATCCTTCAAGCAAATACCGCCAGCGTCGAACGTGATGCCCTTGCCAACTAGCACGATTGGTTTTTGATCGGACGGACCGCCGCAATAGCTTGCCTCCAGGAAGATAGGTGGTTCGCATGATCCGCGAGCTACTGTTAAGAACAGCTGCATTTTTTTGGTCTCGATCCAATCCTTATCGTGCACTTCGACTTTGATTCCGCACGGACACAAAGCGTTCACGGCTTGTTGTGCAAAAATAGTAGGTGTCATCTGATTGGCCGGCGTGTCAGATAATCGACGCGCCAAATTCTGAGCTTCGGCTTTGAATATTCCCCTTTGCCATGCGTCGTGGTCGGGGTCGTCGAATAATTCCAGTGTTGGCACGACGGCCCAGTGTCCTTTGTTCTTATTCTCCTGGTAACGCCATGCAGCCAATGCACTACCCTCTGCGGCTTGTTCAGGATATCCAAGACCCTCGACGAAAATATGACCTATTTTGTGCTCATTTAACTGCTGTACTCCAGCCGCGGCCGCAGCACGCGCTGATTCACGACCTTGATCGATAGCTTCCAGTTCATTGTAGCCTTGTTTCTCTTTACCCAAACCAACCACAGCAACAGCACTAAAGTCGGGATCAATATTATTGAACACATACGATTTTCCATGTGTCAGATTTTTTAAACCAAGGCTGAAATATGAAAACTTCATAATAATCTATCACAAATAATATTTATCATTTATTTAATGTTACATAATTAAACTATTTGTCAATAATGTAACCATCTAGATTAGATTGTAGATTATAGACGCTTAACTGTAACCATCTAATTGATGGAAAGATGGTAGATTATATACACTCGATAACTAAGGTAGTAGCAATTTGAATCCAAGACTTCGCTCGTATTAATGGCGGTTTTGACAAAAGTTTTATCTTAACTATCATTAGGAGCTAACATATGGACACATGTCTGGTTATAAAAGATGGACTTCGAAATGTGATAGATTATTTTGTATGTACGATCGTGATATTGTGTGTTGCTGAAGTAGAATAAGACCGTTACGTACGCTACGATCGTTACAGGTCACACCTATGTAACCGATCTCAACTTTATTTCCAAGATCTACTAACTTAATGTGTTTTTTTACAGATTTTTTCATTCCATGCAGAGCTGATCAAAGCACTGAACCTAGGTGCTCGAAGCATAGAGCATTTTCATAAATGCTTGATTTTTTCAAATATCAAGCACTTTCAAAAATACTTAAAAGCATGGAGCACTTAGTGTTTAAAAAAAATTAAGCATCGACATCAAACGATATAAGAATAATTATAAAATGCAGTCAATTCGTCATTCAGCCGTGTATTTTGAGTAGGGAGCGATTTTTTTTAATCGTAAGGGGTCGAATGTCGATAATGAGATTAAAACTAAGTTTTCGAGACGTAGGGATGTCCTATTTACTACATTTGCTAATAATAAAATTAATCGCAATTTATATTACTAAATGAAAAAAGTAATCTATATTTATTTGTATATTTAATCATTTAATGATACCTAAACTTAAAGTATAGCGTTCTGTTTAGCTAAACTAGTTTTCCCCCCAAATTCGATATTTATGGGAGCTAATCTGCAAGCAGAAAAAAATAAAAACTTACTCTCTGATAATTGTCAGCAATTTTCCTCCTAGCTTGTCATTGTATTTGCTGGTAGCTGCCGTAAAAACTGGATCAGCTTCGGGATTTTCTGGTTCATATAAGCCAATAACTAATCCTTTCTGTAAGAGTAATAAATTATATAAACAAAAATTAAATTGTCTGTGAGTTAAAATTATAATGCTATTAAAACAATTAACACTACAAAAAAAACTGTTGACTTCAATATAATCACAATAACGAATAAAATATGATTTTGAAGACAAAACAAAATACTATCTATTTATTTTATGATTATCATTTTGTTGAAACATTGTACGTGCTTGACAATATAATAAGTGTTGTTACTTATAATAATAATATAACAAAATAATAATGTAATATTATATTATAATAATAACTGTTATTAGTTATTACGGCATATTTGCAAGTAATTTTTAAATATTTGAAGTAGGTACCTATTTTAAATAAGTATAAAATAAAACATTAGTTATGAAGTAATATATATAAATATCTATATTATTTAATTATTTTTAAAGACTTGGAATTTAAAAGAATCATGTCATTATTGATGCAATTTTTTTTACAGAATAGTAGATATACCTACATTATATAAAAAAATTCGAAATAAAAAAGTAGAAAATAAATTTGCAATAGACAGCTGTTCATTTTTTTTCTCAATTATTTATCTATAACTTTAACGTCATAATTTCCCGAAAAAATACATTTTAGTTATTTATTAGTTTAAAAAAAAATACTTCATTAAAATAAAAATACCTTATCGTTGGTTGCAGGATTTTCTGCAGGAGTTTCTGCACAGTAATTTCGAAAACTACCACTTGCACTTTGTAATATTCTTAATGTTTTACGGCGAAAAAATGATTTTATGGTTAACGACATTGTAGTCAATTTTGAATAATTTTCGATTATAAGTAATCGTTAAATAAAAAAAAAATAAAATGTTTCGCGCACAATGATTTTGATAGTGAAAAGCAGACAAATAATTTTGTTTATTTGTTTTGCTATGACGACAAAACAATTTCATTGTTATTTGTTGAAATCGAATATGCCTTGAAAACAAACTTCGATTTTTGTATAATTTGAACTAAACATTTTTAATTTTGAAACTTCAAATTTGCCTGAATAAAAATACCTTGGAAAGGGATTTTTGTTTTGCTTGGTTTTGCTCATGGATATAATAATAAATTACTATATCTATGGTTTTGTTTTGGCTGGAGAACCTCCATAGTTCATATGGAGATTGGAGAACAAACACACAGCAAAACGTCAAAAACCAAGAACATAATAAGTATTGGTGATATCAAACATCTTACACAATTTTATTATGTATGTTTATTAAATAAAATTTAAAACATGTCAACTAATACAGTAAATGTGCCTGTATCAGAAATTATAAAAAATAAGAGTCAGTTTGAGGATGAGCCAAAGAAAAAATCTAGGGAAGATTGGCGTAAAGCAAAAGAACTCGATGAAGCTCGAAAGGCTGGTACAGCTCCAGCAGCCGTAGATGAAGAGGGCAAAGACATAAATCCTCATATTCCTCAATATATATCATCAGCACCTTGGTACTATGGAACTGCAGGCCCTACCCTTAAACATCAGCGTTTGCAACCGGAAAAACAAAGGGAATTCTCACAACTTGAAGAATGGTATAAACGAGGAGTGGATACTGTAAGTAGTGCATTATTTTTCTGAGTATCTATAAAGTAACAATCACACTACGATGCAGGTATCCTCATTGACAATATGTTTTAGTCTAAAGTTGCCGTAAAATATCGTAAAGGAGCATGTGAAAATTGTGGCGCTATGACACATAAACGAAAGGAGTGCATGGACCGACCTAGAAAAGTAGGCGCAAGATTTACAGGCGCCAGTATAGCGGCAGATGAATTTGTCCAGCCTGATTTATCAATGAGTTATGATGGTAAACGAGATCGATGGAGTGGTTATGATCCATCAGAACATAAAGCTATAGTTGAAGAATTCCAAAAGATTGAAGAGGCTAAACGACAACTTCGAGCTGAAAAATTAACTGCTGATGACGCAGAAGGTAGCTATAAACTGTACATTTTTATTGTTTTTATTTTTTAAGTACACCCATCCCCTGATTTACACGGTACTTGTTTTACACGTTTTCGCTTTTACACGGTTTTCCAAATAAGTTTTTTTTTGTTTTTATCGCACTACTAAATGCTACTGTGATTGAACACGTGCGCTGTGTACACATCTCACGGGGAATCCCGAGCTTATGTACTGACTTGCTGCACACGCACACTGTGTCTGTATTTCTTCGCATAAAATTAAAGTTTTATCTACGGAAAATTGTATTTGAGTGAAAGTTTCACAGTTTCAGAAAGATTTAATTTTCCATATTCGTAAATTCTGTGTACACCTAAAAATATTGAAAAAAATCACAACTGTTAAATAGCAAAATTATGCATTTTCTGCAAGCTTTTCGATTTACACGGTTTTGACTTGAAAATTTTTAATTTTCGATTTACACGTTTTTCTCAGGAACGTATTTACCGTGTAAATCGGGGGATAGGTGTATATACAGTGTGCAGAAGATGCAGTTTGATGTAAATTAAATTAAACTTCAAGGGCTTAGGTGCCAAGAAATGGGAATATACTTGAATTGATTAATATTTTTTATATGTTCAATTATTCCATACTGGCTTATTATTAGTGATGTGCCAGATATCCGTATCCGCGGATATCCGAGGGAGAAGAAAGATCCGTATCCGTTAGTTTTTGGCGGATCTTTTACCTTATTAATTTTCAATTCATAGATGAAATTTTATATATAAAGGTGATTAGGTAATAATGAAAACCTGTTAAATTCCATTCAGATTGTTTTTTATTTTTTTAAATCGTATTTGGCACCTTTATATTGCAAACATTTATCGTAGTGAGTACCATACTAATAGTACATAACTCAAAGGTACTAAATCAACTATCTTTATAATGAGATATTGCACATCGATCTTTGGAAAGAGACAATCGGTTATGAGAGTTAACTCTTAAAGAGATCAATAACGTTTTTCCATAACAGATAGTCTCTTTCCAAAGGTCGATGTGCAATATTTACCGCCGCGTACTCTAAGAAAGTTAAGATCCGTATCCACGGATATACATTTTTAACGATCCGGCACATCACTACTTATTATATACAACAAAGGGCGCAGATAGGGGGCGGGGGGTAAAGAGGGTGAATACCCTCCCAGGATCATAATAATACCTTGCTAAAAAATAAGATTTTAGAAATACTTCTTGAAGAAAATTTGTAAAATGGGTTTGGGAATTAATATTTTATTTGACATCTTCCTTCGTAAGTATTCTTTTGTGTGATATTTATTAAACTTAAAAAAATATTCAATTTTTTTGCTTTACCCCCACCTCCAGAAAAAAAATCTACGCCTTTGAACAACTAAATTTTTTTTAGGAAATCTGTACGTCGACATAATTTTTTTTAATTAGATCTGTACAAATCACTAAAAATTATACAGATTTTTTAAAATATTCTTTACATACTTTCGAAATGGATAAATACTTGTGATTTTTAGAAGAGGAAGAAAAAGGCGAAGAAGAAGATAAAGATGAAGATAAATATGTAGATGAAGTGGACATGCCCGGAACTAAAGTTGATAGCAAACAAAGAATAACTGTGAGAAATTTGCGTATTCGTGAAGATACAGCTAAATATTTGAGGAATTTAGATATTGACTCGGCATATTATGATCCGAAAACTAGATCGATGAGAGATAATCCTTATGCAGAAACAGTAAAAGATGACGGGTAAGTAATTTTTAAATCTTTGATTAACGTCTGATTAGAACTCTTCAATCAATAAAATTATCGACCAATTTTTCAGACAATATATTAACATTTTTTTCTGAAATAGAATTTGTTAAATATTTTTATATATTTTGTAAAAATATTTTACGATTAAATAATAAAACCGCGTGCCATATTAGGGTATAAAATGTAGTCAGTACAATTATTATAATTGTGCTAACATTCGAATTTTTATTATTTATTGTTAAAAATTGATAGTCAACATAATAGTTATTGGCGTAACTAGTAGTCTAAGTCATTCATCGCGCTGACAGGTCATGACTTAGCCTACAAGTTGCGCCCATAATTTTATTCAACAATTGCGCGTTATTCATGTTTTAATTATAATGAGATGTAAATATCTATGTATTTCTTTATTAAAAAAAACTGTCAATACTAACAGCACCAAACAGCACGATTCAATGTTTTGGTTTGAGGTTAGCCGGTTATGAATAAACTCCATGTCGAAAACATTCGGCCTCTCAATTTTAGCCTCAATGGGTAACAACGGAGTTGTTGTTACCTACTATTTCGTTACGACTCAGAAAATAGTTACGTTTATTTTCATTACTCCACAATGGCCGAGCTAGTAGAAATCTTCATTGAGTTATGACAAGTAATTGTCACCAGCCGGTAAATGGCTATTTAGGGTTCGGTTTTTAGGCATGATAAAACATGAATAACGCGCATGAGTTGAATAAAAAATATATGATTAATTAATACATTAACGTTTTGATCCGGATTTGGATCTTCTTCAGAACTGATCTAAAAAATATAAAAAATAATTAATATTCTAATTAGCTTTTTATAAAATTCCTTCAAAATTATTAATTTATTTATTGATAAGTAATTTTTAAAATCAGACATAGCTTTACAATCCCAGTTATCGGTACGCATTGATAATAAAAAGTTTCATAGACAGCTGATGACCTCAGCTGTTTAGCGTCTATAATCTACAATTCTTCTGCTTCTAATAAAATGTTCGAAATTATAAGGGCACTCCGTGAATTAATATAATTCAAAAATTGTTACATCTTGTTGTTTTTCAACAACCCTGTCTATGTAATAACGAACCCTCAGTATCCAGTTTCTGATCTGAGGACTGGTGAAAGTATCAAGTCCGATTTTTTTATTAAGTAAAACTAATTATAAATCGTTATTGATCGATACCCAGATATTGTGTTCTTAACTTGTTCGCTACCGATTGTTACATGTATGACATTTAATGTTTTCTAAGAATTGATTTTGATTCATAAACTCTATTAATAAATTATTGTAAATGTAATTTTAGTGATTACCGAGGCGAAAATTTTGTTCGTTTTTCTGGAGACACTCGAAAGCACGCGTCAGCTCAGTTATTTGCTTGGGAAGCATATGGAAAAGGTGTAGACGTTCACTTGTTAGCGGAGCCTACCAAACTGGAAAAATTACAACAAGAATATGAAAAGAAAAAGGAACAGTTCAAATCTAAGGTTCAGGAAAGCGTTTTAGAGCAATACGGAGGCGAGGAACATCTAGACGCTCCCCCAAAATCGTTACTCTTGGCTCAAACTGAAGATTATGTTGAGTATTCAAGATACGGTAAAGTTATTAAAGGTAGAGAAAAGGAAATTATTAGATCCAAATATGAAGAAGACATATTCCCCAATAATCATTCATCTGTTTGGGGATCATACTGGAAAAATGGAAAATGGGGATTCAAATGCTGCCATTCATTTATCAAGGTATAAATCTATATAAAATCGATCAAAGTAAACTACAGTAAAACTCATGTGTTTTCAATGTATCGGGACCATAGAGATATAAGTAACTAGAGTCCGCGAGTGAGCCTTCAAAGTGTCTGCGATTGAGAGAGAGAAGACTGCTTACAATTCCGTATCACTATGGTAACTAAAGATATAAACAGCACATGACTAGTTACATAAGGGTATCGTTTTCCCCGCCCTCCCCTCTTCAGTTAACTATCTGTCAATGAGCGCTCATGAGAGAGAGATAATGATACAGAACGATTGCAGCGCTCTCTCTCTGAACTGCAGACACTTTCACTTAATATGGCAAGCCGCTAGCGTACTCTAGTACTTATATCTCTGTGGTCGGGACTAATCGACTTCTGTATTTTCAACTTCTTCTTTATCCTCACTTCGGGGCAGTCATAAATCGATCAGAAGAAAACTTTTATTAATTTTAAATATTTTTCCATTGGTAAGAGGAGACACTGCGTGAGAAGTAGGGACTAAAAACTGGAAAATACCTGAGTTGAAAAGAGATGATATTGAAAATACGTTAGTTCGACTGTATTAGTCTTTAGAAAAGAGACTAAAAAATGCCAGTGGATAATTTTCATTTTTTTTTTAAATATTTTTTATATGATGCACTAATACGCTCCTATTTGCTAAATATGTTGAATTACTAATTTATTTTGTAGAATTCATACTGTGTTGGAGAAACTGGTAAACAAGCAACAGTCGCTGTACCTGAATCTTCAAATAGAGAAATGGAACCGATATTATCAACCAGTGAAAAGTCATTCGATAAAACTGAAAAGGAGCAATTGTCATCAGACAACAGTAGTGATTCAGAAAATAATCAATCAGCAGATGAAAGATCAAAAACGGAAAGTAAATCCAAGAGTAAGAAAAACAAAAAGAAGAAATTAAAGGAAAAAAAGAAACGTGAAAAAATAAAAGAAGATAACAAATTAAAAGCGGTATGTTTATCTATTTTTTTTTTAATTGAAGCTAACTGCCTCGATTAATAAAATTGAAAACCGAGTTTTTAGATTAAAGCCCGTAAATCGGGGCATCCCTAAAAATCCGACTATTTTAAAATGTTGCGTGGGTTTAAAAGCATAATTTTTTAAACGTTTCAGTATAAAAATAGGTTTTGGAGCGAAATATTACTGTTTACTGTGAGTTTTGTCGTTTTTATCAATAAAATCATATTATAAAATAATTAATATTTTTAAATCTCGCGCGCTTTTTACGGCGTTTTCTACGTACAAAATGGCTTCTAAAAAGTACAGGAGGCGCTAGTATATCCGCAATCTATTAAATATATATGTTACGGTTAATACAAGAAAGTAGTTTATTAGCGAATTAACCGGCTAATACCCGAATTAACCGACGTCAAGGATTGGTTAATTCGGGTATTAGCTGATTAATTCGCGAATTAACTACTTTCTTGTATTAACCGTAACATATATAATATCTATGTTTAAAATGAACATTCATGAATTTATATGTGACTTTTTCAGGCTCTGAAAGCTGAAGAAGAACAACAAAAATCAGCTGAGAGATTATTGGCAATAGATGAACGTAAGAGGCCTTACAATAGTATGTATGAAGTAAAGAAACCTACAGAAGACGAAATGGAAGCTTATTACATGAAAAGGAGAAGACATGAGGATCCAATGGCACATTTATTGAATTAAACACGAATTTAAGTTTTAATTGACAGCATTGTATTTAATTGTAAAATCCCTAATGTATTGTATAATTATTAATTTGGCTGTATGTTTGGCTCGTTTTAACAATAAGTGATTTCCTCCAGGTATATAAATTCTAGATTGAGAAGTATTTTTAATGCCTGTCTGACATCCAGTTGTACAAATATTCTGTAATGATTGTAAGCTCTGTATAATTAAATCATGTTATAATAAATTGTTAGTAAATGAAGACATGCGCCTAAAACCTTTTGATATAACTTCGTAAAGAAGACCTAAACCTAAACAATAACAGAGTTTATTTGATTTCAATTGCCAAGCGTCTAATTAATTTATAATCACTACTTCCATCGGTGGTGTTTGACTATTTTTCGAGCTACGGAGCTGCGAACCCTATGCTTCGTTTCTATTTGATCTGTTTTGGACACTAGCCTGCTGCCAGTAACCACATGGCTGCTTAAAGTAATAAAATTGAATTAGGTCCAACGCACAAACATGTATAGCAAATGTGCGATTGTTGAATTTATCTCCAATGGGAAATTAATCTATCAATAGCATACTGTTACCAAATCACAATCGAATGACAAATTTTGAGAATCTTAGTGTTTGTTAAATCGCGAAACAGTCACCAATGTGCCTGTTCTTTGGTTTAAAAATTGGTTGTCTGTAAAGTCGGTTTACAGACGATAGCTTTACGTGATAACGTATTCCGCTCGAATATCATATTTAATAATACATAACCTAAATTTTAGTAGCTGTGACCATGGACATATGTTCCTATGTCCATGGCTGTGACACATTTCGGAACGTGACACTTTTTCGTGCATGCAGCCGGTGTTTCATCAATTTATAAGACGTTATCACGTCAAAAAGTGGATCAGACTACTTTAAATTAAAAAAAAAAAACGTGTACTTATTTAAAATGCGTACGAACAATTGTCTTTTTTACAATAATTAATAAACCTGTCTAGTTAACCTTTTGCTTTTATAGACTAGAAATGTACAACAGTTTTGCTATTTGTAAATTGGAACAATGAATATTTATTATTTATAATATTTTAAAATGACCCCATTGTTTCCACCGTTGTTGTTAACAATAAGAATCTTTCAGGGATTTATTTAACTTGCCGCACCGTTCTTCGCATTAAAATAAAAGTTATTAAAAATGTTTTCATCATCGTCTTTTTTTATATTTTGAAATACAAACTATTATGAATTATTATATGTCGAGGTTCCTGTCAAGGCTGATAAACTTGTTTTCTTTTTCAAAATTACTTACAGCATTCGTTACAAACTAATTATTATTATCGTTTTCTTACGGTGTATTTGTTACTTTTACAAAATCGTTTTCATTATTATAACAATTTGATTAAACTGGCACATTAACAATACAGTGGCATACCGTTATCGTAAACGTCACAGGGTAAATTGAGTTATGGGGTCTCTGGTCATGGGTGCGTTCATTGGTTGACGTTGTTGTACATTAAATCCAGGGTTTGGGAGTTGGGACTCGAGGTTACCGGCTGGTTGAATTTAGCGAGTACGGGAACCTGAATGACGGAACATTCTGCAGAAGACAAAAATTATAAATATAGGTTACCTTTAAATAAAAATAGTGTTTGATCAATTTATTATCGACGAAAACAAATAAAAGTGTAATTATTAAATGTTATTTTACATATCTAAATACTCCTCAAGTATTTTTTAACTGGGCATGAGTGAACTAATATTGTAATTAAAAAAATATGGCCAATATAGCAAATGGAGTAATAAAATGCAATAATTTGTTGTATAATATTAATTTCATCCGATTGTGCAGCACCCATCAGAGAACGGTTGGTTTCATTATACTAATGTATTTTTTCGATATGCCGTTTTTTGAGTAATAATTTGCAATTTTTATTTTGTAGAAAGGGCTAGTTTTGGGAGCTTATACAAATAAAAATGAATCTGAGAAAAATGTGAAATTAACACCAAGTGCAGAAAAATTTAGTTGTTCAAACAATGTATCAGAGAAAATATTGAAGCAAATCAATTTGTAAGTTGAACCATTTTACTAATTTTTAGCTATTTAAATATGACTGGATTTGCACTTTATTGGAATTATTTTAAAAATCAATTTTAATTCCTCAATCTGATCTGAAATCGAAGCCTGAGCATGCATTTGCACTTAAAAGTTCAAAAATTTGGTTTAAATGGAAATGAATTATTGATGTAATGATATTTTCTCTTCCCACCTTATTGGTTTGTTTTGGAAAAAAGCTTTCCAAAATTTTTGAACATTCTTAAACCAAACTACTTGTTGAATAAATAATTACTTCATTTGTTTTAACAAAGGAACTTTCCAATTTCACTAACTCCTATCAAATTCTTTACATAACCCCATATATTTTAATGTTTCATATTCCCTGTGCAACTTGATATTTTTTTATACCGAAAGTATAAAATCAAAATATGTTTGACAACAACTAATAACTGACATATTTTTAATTACAAATTATATACTCTTTCTATTTTGATGTGAAAGTAAAAACCAGTATGTTTCTACAAAAGCAATATTTTACATCTCATACATATATAAACTGTCAGTGCAACGATAATCAATTTTTTATTTATATTACAAAAGTCTCGACCGATTGATCATGCAATTAATGTACAGGTATAATGCAATAGCAGGATACCTTAACGGTGAGGGTAATTATATGATTAAACATTTTAATTTTTATCTGCATAGATACAGAATGTTCAGTACAGATTGTTTTACTAAATGGACATACAAACACTCCAGTCTAAATACGCTGTAAAGTACCTATTAAATGTTTGCTGGGGTTGAACAGATACGTGTCTAGTATAACTCAACCCTTATTCTACATTCACTTCTTTCTAAGCATTACGTTATTTGTACATAAATCACACCTTCTGGGGGAGTACAAGTTGTCATGTCAGTTACAATAGTCTAATGGTCTTAAACCCAGTGTCCGTGGACCCCCGCTAAAATATTGACATATGTCCATTAAACAAACTAAGGTATAATGGAATATAAGAGTTCAAATTTATGTGAATACAAATATTAATTTGGGCCTCATATATTACATTTGTCTGATTACATTTTTTCACTATATACATAGGCCTATAAATTCTTGATTTTTTTGCGGAAAGTAAATGCGTCGTAAGTAATAATAGTACGTATCTCTAAAATGTAGTTATGATACACAATGTCTGGACACTGATAATTTATTTATTGTTTTTTGGCCTGACTCTTGTCTTTGGCCAGTAGCCGATCTTCTATCCTTATACTTGTTGAGACACTGATAATTATTATAAAGCAATTTTATTGATGTTTCTTTAAAATACTTAGTAGGTAAATACGATTAGATAAAAATGAAAAGTAAATAATGTTACATAATTGCGTAACTGTTTTATATAAGATAAAACTAAATATTAATTTAAATTGTTAGATGTAGATAGTGCTTGCTCAAATGGCTGTATTTTGTTTCAGGTCAGATTGTGTATAAGTTTCCGTAAGCAATAAATTTTTAAAATGGCATCCGGTCGTGAATCTCGAGCAAGTGCGTCATCGACTCAAAGTTGTGCCAGTCTCTCCGGTTCGCTTCGGTATGTTCGAACTCCGAAGCGTCAGAGATCGGCCTTTATAACAGATGATAAAAACAGTGATTTGTTGTGTCCAATATGTTTTGAATTAATACAAGAGGCTCACATTACGCATTGCGGTCATACGTTTTGCTACGAATGTATTAAACGCTCGTTAGAAACTTCCGGAAGATGTCCAAAATGTAGTTGCTCGTTAGGTCCAAATCAACTCATTCCAAATTTTTTCTTAAACGATTTAATTAAAAAGCATAGGGAGCGACTAAGTGGAATCGAAACCGCAGGGGATACCCCTGAAGGGTTAAGAGATTATGTGGCATCCGAGTCACAAAATTTAAGTTTGCCAGATGTTAATGCAATGTTAGAAGTATTGACACAAAGAAAACATTTGTTAGAAGCAGAATCTTGTGCTGCGCAAAATAAACTTTTGCATGAATTTTTAAAACATCTTTTACAACAAAAAGAAGAACAACAAAATCAACTGATTTGTGAAATAGCTTTAATAAAAAACGACATATTAGAAGTTGAGAAAATATTGAAAGAAGTGCATAACAAATGTCCAACGTTAGAAGAAATAGAAAAGAAAGTTGGTGAATCTGAAGACGCTACAGTTGTAGCTATGAAAAAAGAAGTTTTGGGTCTTATCGGAAACATAGAATCTACAGCGGTCGGTAAACGCGAAAGAACAGGAAAAGTAGACGGAGACAGCGTCAGTTCTGATGGATCTCGACCCGCAGACGCTTGCTTCACAACTTTGGCGACGCGAAGAAGGCGCATGCACGCCCATTTTGATGATTTTGTACAATGTTATTTTGCGACTCGTGCAAAAGATTTGTATTTCAGAAAAGAAACAGCTCCGGTCGAGAAACAAATAGTAGCTACGTCGACTGTTGGTGACAGTGCTGAAAGTGCTTATTCAGGTTTAGATGTGTTTCGAGAAAACCTTGTAAAATTCTCAAGGTACAACGGTTTACGATTACTGGCTACACTTAATTATTCGAATGATATTTTTAACAATTCGACAATCGTTTCAAGTATAGAATTCGATAAAGACAATGAATTTTTTGCAATTGCCGGAGTTACAAAACGTATAAAAGTTTTCGATTACGGTGCCGTTATAAGAGACAATGTGGACATGCATTATCCGACTGTAGAAATGGTTTCTAGCTCCAAAATATCATGCATTAGCTGGAACAGCTATTTAAAAGGTACCCTAGCGTCAAGCGATTACGAAGGAACAGTTACGATTTGGGATGCATCGACCGGTCAGAGAACAAAAACATTTCAAGAGCATGAAAAGCGCTGTTGGAGTGTAGATTTTAATAATGTGGATACGAGATTAATCGCTTCTGGATCTGATGATGCTAGAGTAAAACTGTGGTCTTTAAACGTTGAACATTCAGTTGCCACTCTAGAAGTTAAAGCAAACGTTTGTTGTGTTAAATTCAATCCGAAAAGCTCCTGCCATTTAGCGTTTGGTTCTGCAGATCACTGCGTACATTATTATGATTTGCGGAATATGAAGGAGCCGTTAGCCATTTTTAAAGGGCATCGTAAAGCGGTATCGTATGTAAAATTCATCAATCTGGAAGAAATTGTTTCGGCATCCACCGATAGTCAACTGAAAATGTGGAATATTAAAAGCCCGCATTGCTTGCGCTCATTCGTAGGACATATTAATGAGAAAAACTTTGTTGGACTGGCAACAGATGGAGACTATGTCGCATGCGGATCGGAAAATAATTCACTCTACGTTTATTACAAAGGTTTGACTAAACAATTGTTCAGTTATAAGTTTGAACCGTTACGAGGTGTTTTAGATCAAGGAAAAGACGATGAATCTAACGAATTTGTATCGGCAGTTTGTTGGAGACAGCATTCTAATATTTTAGTTGCAGCAAATAGTCAGGGGATTATCAATATATTGGAATTGGTTTAAATCTCACAGCTTTATTTTCTGTAGTATATATTGTCATTAAAAACATTTTAAATAGACTGGTTAACTTTAATAAGTATCCACTTTTGTGGCATACGATCCTAATATAATGTATGTTTGTAGTTTAAACGCAACCTTATGCTAAATTTCTGAAAGAACTACGAACTTGCATTAAAAATAACTGCCAGGTATGAAAAAAAAAAACATTTCTGGCTTCTTTAGTGTATCGAGCATCAATATCTATCTATCTATCTTGTCTTGTATCATGTTATATTGGGATTGATATATCAGAAAAGTCTTTTATATCTTTTTTGAGGTAGCCAATCTCTGAGAGTCTGTTTTAGATTAGAAGTTTGTATAGTTTTTGTGTGCATAAAAACTTAATAGTCAAAAACTGCGATAGAATAATTCTAGATATAACTTGATGAACTTAGTGTAATTTTAAATAAATGGCAAATCTTTTCATGCCAAAACCATTGACTGATATGATAATGTTTTACCAAAATTTGCATCTTTATTGCACAAGTATTTCATGTTGTGTGTTAAATGTAGACAAATATATTGATAACATTTTCGCTAGTAATGCAGTCTATGGAAATAGTGACTTTTTTAATAGTTAAAAGTGTGGTGATGACAAATATTTCGTATATTTTTGTTTAATATCTTCCTAGGCAGTGATGGACTAACATTAACGGAGGCCCGGGGCGACTTTTTATTTCGAGGCCCCTTAAAAAAACTCATCTGTGGCCCTTATACTACATCAAGTGTTACCAATCATATTACTAAATTTGCACTTCATTCAAAGTTTGATCTTTTGATTGGTATGAGTAAACTGCAATTTATAGATATTTTTAAAACTATACAAACATTAAACTTAATATACAAAAAAATCACTGTCAAAATTTTTGAAACCGTATTTAAATTGGTTTAGAAAGCGCACAAAATTCGTATAGTGATTATTTTAAAAATGGCAGTTCATAAATTGCGAAAAAAGAATATTTTATGACAGATTACACTGTTACAGTGCTATTTTAACCTAATTTTTATCGATAAAGTAACCTTTTGGAAGGTTAAAATAAAAGCATGTAGCACATATATTTTTATAAAAAAACTTGTGAGTATTCAGCTGTTTTTAAAAGTAACTAATCGAGAAACCACCTGTTGCGAAAAAATTTAAAATCTTCCGATTGGCAAAGTTTTGTTATTATCCATTAATTTATAACTAAAACGTCGGGCGAATATTATGCACAGAATTTGTGTGTTGCGTACTTTTATTATAAGTTTATATAATATTTTTTATAAATGTAAAAAAACCTCATTTACATAAGTTCCAAAACATAATATTCAAACTACATTTTTCCTACTACTAACGTCTGATCCAAAATTACTGAAGCTGATGTTCTTTCCCGTTACATCTAATATTGAGGTTATCATTCAAATCACCATTATGTGGAATCAGACCAAAGACCAGTTTTTTAGCAGAAATCGAAGATATATAATGCTAAAAAAGATTTAAAAAAAAGTTATAAGTGCTGAACGCAATTAAGTAAAAGTTTAGGCACGATAGAGTAAAACCGATGTAACGAAGCATTGCAATATATGTATATTGTATGCTATAAAAATCGATTGTAGAACCTTAAGCTAAGTTGGCGGCGAGGTAGAGCGACTGCCCCGTAACCTGAAGGTCGTAAGTTCGATCTCGGCGGCTAGTGCTATTAATTTTTTGTTTTTTTTTTTTACCAGTTTTACGTGTGTAGTGTAAGATACACAGTTTCCTTTTTTCATTATACCTTGCAGTGCTGAGCGTGTGACTAAAATAAAATAATACAAGCACTGCTTCACTTAATTGACTTCGATAAAGTCTTCAACCTGATTTTGGCCGAAGCTGAAGTGAACGAAGCTTTGGTCGGATTCTACTTGTGCACGTTTTTGTATTAACGACGACATTTTCATACAGCTCAAGTTTAACGACGAAATTGTTAGTTATGTTTATATCTGAGTCAGTTTGGATCATGGTGCATTACTGAAATGTATTTGAATATAACAAATCATTTAATCATTTTAAAGAAATATGAAAAATATATTTTTGCAAATAAGTTAATTTTATAAACTTTTACTACTTATATAAATTAATATATTTTCCTAAATAGATAAAAAAATACTTTTAATATTTAATCCCCGGATAGTAATGTCTCCAATCTTGACTTTGTCATAAATACGTCCACAGTAAATATTACACTATACTACGGAACTGAGATAGTAGAGAGTGAGTCATCATAATAGTATGGTTTGCTTGTGAAGCAGACACAAAAAACTACGTTGCCTATATTGTGAAGGACAAGTGTATTACCTAGAATAAGTAAAGAAGAAGAATTGTAGATTATAGACGCTAAACAGTTGAGGTGAATAAGCGAACTGAACTGTAAAAGTGAAGGGGTTTGTAGACTTTACTGTCTGAAGATTAATAATAATAATTTACTTATACACTTTAAAAATTGAGAAATTGGAACACGTACACGTGAAAAATTCTGCGCATTTTGATTAGATCACAGCCAAAAACAAGTCTCACTTTGCGATACAACTCACATACCCAGAAAGCTTGCACATTTTTGTTTGTGCAGAAGCGAGGCCATGAGAGTATGTTGAAATTTTATTCGCTTATACCCTGATGGATGGACTAAGTAGAGTGTCAATTGTAAATACATATACCTTCGTTTGCCAAAATAAATTTCATTGAATCATTACGTACTAATAGCAATCGTACAATTTTATTAGGCAGTAGAACTATTAGAGTCTGTCTTCATTTGACTGACTAGTTGAAATATCGGCTTTTCATATTGAATAGATGTCCTTCCGAACTATTTCAACACCAATTGAAGTTCATGTAAGACTTGTAGCCTAAATTCTATTGCGGGTTTGGTCTTATGGCATGTCCTAAGTTCATGAAAATAAGACTACCCAAATGCTATCCGATTTTGCTCAATATCCAGACAAAGCTAAAGTTCATTCCTCCCTCTCTTTGTGTCATATACTTAATACTCTCCTATATTGCTAGTATAGATCTGGAAAAGGATGACGACCCAACGGTGCAGATATACATGCATCTGTCTCCGTCATTTAGACCTCAAATGTTATGCGCATGTCCGAGAATGGAGCATGCACTTGCCCACTTTCCCACTACAGTCGCAACACTTGCTCATAACAGATCGAGTATAAATTAATGCAGTTGTCTCTCTTGGTGGACAACACTTCCACTTCGGGAACTAGCAATATAGGAGTATTGAGTATATGTAAAATCACAAGAACTTCAAATCAGAATAGAAAACAAATTGGAAAACATAACCTTACCACGTAGAAAGTGCTTGATCTTATGATGAGGTAGTGCCTCAATTGCATTGTCAGTACTTGAAGAATTAACAAGCATTTTTCGGGTGTCGTAGGTGTCTGCGCGTTATATTTGATGCAACATCGTACCAGAAACCCAATAAAAATTTAACAGGTTGCCAAAGATTGCGTCAAATACCAAGCAGGCACCACATTCGTAGAAGTTAACTTCGAGAAACTTCCAAAAATAAAGAGAAATAAGTATTATATTCTGTATTGCTGTAGCCACGGCTTTGCTTGCCTTCGATTCATATATAACGGGATTCTACTGCTTTCTGATAATCTAACATAACGATTTGTACCTTAAATTTTAAGTTTAAATGTATAGATTACGAGAATTTCTTTGAAATAGTTTGTTATGCTTGCTGTTGGTTGCTCTTATCGGAATACTATTAGTTACGCATGCAATGTATTAGCTATTTGTTGACAAATTCTGAACTACTAAAAAGCTTGTCGACAAAACAGAACTCCACGAACACAAATGTGTGCCTTTTGGTCAAATTCTTGGACTGTTTGAACTGCTAGAACCAGGTTCAAGCAGTTAAAAAAGAGTCCGAGAATTTGACCAGTGGACACGCAGTTGTGTCCGAAGAGCTCTGTATTACCGACAAGTGCATTAGCAGCAGGGAGAATATAAAGTATAAAAAGTTCAGAATTTTCCAAAAAAACACATTTTGTATTTACTATTGTATTATAAATTGTTTTATAGTGCCACGTGATTTTCAGATTTCAAGCAAGTTGTTTATTAATATAGTTTTGATATGCTACTTGAAATTTATATAATATAGCAACTCAGTTATTTTTGTAAATGAGATTTAATAAACACTCGTACCTATATCTACATCTAACATAGATACTTTTATTACTGTGTTCACTAATTAAAATGAATTATATATTTTAAACCACTTCTTAAATCCATAATTTAACTGTCAACTATTATTAAACAGTGAAGTAAAAGATTATGTTTGTTGAAGCATTGTTAGAAAATCATTTGCCAAAATTAATAGAACTTCTATCAGTAAACTTGTTAGCATAATAGAAATAATATAATAATGTGTTTTTATTTGCTGTGAAGAGTTTAAATATGTAAATATATAAATTTTTATGTATATTTTGTTAAAAAAAAATGTTCTTATTTGTGTGAATAAAATAAATGCCAATTACAAATCAAGTTTTTTTCTTCATTTTATTAACCGACTTCAACAAAAAGGAGGAGGTTCTATGTTCGTCTGTATATTTTTTTTATGTATGTTCACCGATTTCTCCGTCAATTATGAACCGATTTTCAAATTATTTTTTTTATTCGAAAGAGTGCACTTCCGAGGTGGTCCCATCGGAACCAAGTCAGGATCTGATGGTGGATCCCGGAGAAATCGAGGGAAACTCTCAAATTTCAAAGGCATGCATAATGTTTTTTTATGTATGTTCACCGATTTTTAGTGTTAGATTAACACTAAAAAGAGAAAAATAAAATATTTTTAACAAAAAAATTGAACCGACTTCAAAAAAGGCACTAAAAAGTAAAAAATAATTGCGTATTGAAATGTTTTGGAGTCGGTGTCAGCCAAAATGAAATCTATTCCGAGAACTACACCGACTCCAAAACATTTCAATACGCAATTATTTTTTACTTTTTAGTGCCTTTTTTGAAGTCGGTTCAATTTTTTTGTTAAAAATATTTTATTAATACTAGTGGTTGTCAAGTGGTCGAAAGTCGACCATTATTCATTGAACGGATATTTCCTGAATCAGTGTTAAGTCGTACCAGGGATAGATGGGCTCACAGGGATTTTGGGAGTTTTTCCAGTAGGCCGATTGCCTATATTAGTTTATATCTATTTTGTTTACTAGAATGATTTTATTTTTTGATAGATATAATTCTAAGGTAAAATTAATTATGCGTTTTTTGTCTTTGTTGTAATAGCTCTCAGAACCATAAGCTGTAATTATTGTGGTGGTGAGTAGAGAGTGTCAAACACTCACTTTGTACAGGGTGGCCCTCTGTATGAAAAAAATAGTATTTATGAAGGGATCGGAATCTTACTTTCTTATATCCTTGGTGGTCACAGTCGTCGTGTCCACAGTGGATACAATTTTGTCCAAGGTGGACACAGTCATGTTCACGATGGACACAGTCTTGTCCATGGAACTGTGGAAAATTTTTATGGAAAACGCTTCTTTAATACAAAGGAATATCATTTAATAGTATATTTTTGGTTACAGAGGAAAATCAATCAAAAAAGGGTCTGTACGTTTATTATGGGACATAGAAAAAGACTATGATTGTATAGCAGTAGTAGGGCTCGGAGAAGAACAACGCGATATAAATCATTTAGAAGACCTTGATGAAAAGAAAGAAATAATTAGAGAAGCAGCCGGAGGTATTGTATTCATTGGGAACAATTTTGCACCAATTTCTTGAATACGTACTGCTCAGTAATAATTATTCAAATACATAATGTTATAATTCATTTTCAGTTGATTCAAATTATTATTATTCATATTGTGGTAAAATTATTAATTCTGCAGTATTACTATTTTAATTTTCAATATTAGTTATGCTCGTTAAGGTCTCTTCTTCATGCGCAGTCTATTCTACGACAGAAAATAGTTGTGCGCGTGCGCTCTCATCATTTCGATGAAAATAATCGAAAAGAAGAGACCATAACGAACACGGTCGTTGTTTAAAATTTAACAACAAATAATTTTTAGCCGGATGCAAAAGCTTAAGAGATGTCGGAATCAACTCGATTGAAATTGAAGATTTAGGGGATGCGGAAGCGGCAGCTGAAGGAGCGACATTGGGCACATGGGTATTTCAAGAATACAAAGAAAAATCTAAACAACAAACAATTCCACATATAGCGCCTCTATGTCCAAGCGAAGATTTCAATTGTGGTATTATCAATGCATATGCACAAAATTTCTCCCGTTTATTGATGAACACCCCGGCAAATTTTATGACTCCGACAATTTTTGCAAAGACTGTGCAAGCAGAATTATCAAAATATAACGTACAAGTGAATACGTATGATTATGAATGGATACAGCAGCAGAAAATGGGTGCCTTTTTGTCAGTAACGCATGGTTCAATAGAACCACCTAAATTTGTAGAATTGTCGTATAACGGTACTGAAACTGACAGTAAACCATACGTATTAGTTGGGAAAGGTGTTACATTCGACAGCGGCGGCATTTCTATAAAACCATCCAAAAACATGGACGCAATGAAAGCAGATATGGGAGGTGGAGCATGCGTAGCAGCTGCTATTTTAGGAGTTGCAAGAAAGAAACTTCCTGTTCACATTAAAGGTACTTAACTAATTGACGACTCGAAGGTATTAAGTCGCATTTTTTGGTTTTTGTACAGCGCTTAAACTTATAAAATTCATTTTGACGTGATAACGTCTTATAAATTGATGAAACATCGGCTGCACGCACGAAAAAGTGTCACGTTCCGCCTGAGCCTGCAAGCGAGAGCGCGGTATAAGCGATAGAGAGGCACGATCGGCCCAAGCGTCGGCTTGTACGCATTTCTCTCTCTTCTCGCGTGACGTCAGAGAGTTCATCAATGTTTCTTTATGACGTTATCACGTAAAACTATCGTCCGTAAACCGACTTTACAGACAACCAATTTTTGGTTTTTGTACAGCGCTTAAACTTATAAAATTTATTTTTTTAAAGATTTAAGTGGAATTTGCAATATTTGATGTATGCGAAGTAGTTTATACAACTAAAAATACTTTAATTACGATTTTCTTACAATTGTTGACACCACCTAAAATATTTAGTGTCTTTATTGTAAATTGAATAAATGTACGAATATAACTTACTTTAAAACCTACTTGAAGCGTAAAATTTGTCAAGTTTAAAATGTGACTCTTCGGTTTACAGGCCTAATACCATTATGTGAAAACTTACCATCAGGAAGTGCTACAAAACCCGGCGATGTGGTTATTGCTAAAAATGGCAAAAGCATTTGCGTTGATAATACAGATGCTGAAGGGCGATTAATTCTAGCCGATGCACTTTGTTATTCAGAGACTCTTAATCCTTCTTGGGTGCTTGACATTGCAACACTTACCGGTGCTATGGTAGTCGCTGTAGGTAAGTAATAACCTCAATCATTTGGATAACAGAATGGCTGACAGTGAGGTGACCTACTATACTCATTTACTGAGTAGTGTACTCTTTTTTCGCAAACCGTACTCTTTTCAAACCTGTACTCTGAAAGTACTCATTTGTATAATTTTATACTCATTTGTATTTCTAAAACATTTTTTTAGATTATTTTATTTCAATTTTATTAATTAAATATTTAAAATTATTTTGACAGTGATTTGAATTTCACGCGCGCATATTGCTTGCCGTTTCCGGCACGTCAGAGGACAGGGCAAACACCAGACACGAGTTTGACAATTATTTGAATTTCGCGCGCACATATGGCTGCCGTTTCCGGCACAATTGAGAGGCCGTATTATGAACCTGGAGAGATAGATAGATACTACAGACCTCTTTTTCTAACAACGTCAAAATTACATTTGTGAAAAGAGATGGATATATCTATCTCTCCCATTGAGACCTCAATGATCTCTCCAATATTTGTGTACATAATCCCCAGGCTGATCTTTGATGTGCAGTATGTACGGCATGCTTGACAGTCTTGACGCATGCATAGTATGTACGTTTTTTCTTCTTTTTTTTCACCTATGAAATACTTGCAAAGTGTACTCTTTTTGAACAAAAAATAGTTGGTCACCTTACTGACAGTCGCTTTTTGATTGAGTCGACCATTGTTAACTTCACACATTCAGCACTATGGCTTACTATTTTAAAGGGAACGCGGCAACGGGTGTCTTCACGAACTCAGATCGACTCTGGGAACAATTGCGGGCAGCAGGGACAGTAACGGGGGATCGTGTATGGCGCTTTCCACTTTGGAAAAAATATACGAAAGACATGACCACTGTAAGCACCGCTTATGACATTAACAACGTATCTGCAAAGGGAGGCGGGGGAGCATGTACAGCTGCTGGATTTCTGAGAGAATTTGTTCCTAAAAATGTCGATTGGGCTCATCTTGACATGGCGGGTGTTATGGACTCTAGCGATATGAAATATTTAGGCAAAGGCATGACTGGCCGGCCAACACGCACTCTTATTAAATTCATCGAACACCAGCTGGAATAATAATGGTAAGATTTTTTAAGTTTCTGACAAAATACATTAGAGATCTTTACCAATGTCTGTCGCAGTGAAATGGAAATCGTGAGTTTTTGAAGTGAAACGCTAGAGGGATAAATTGACCTGAATCAGACGAAAACTGAAACGCGTCCCCTTCTCCGATTTAACTGGCAGTTTAGAGAAAAGAGTGGGAGAATCGTTTCTATACTTTCTCTGTCACGCATGCGCAGTGAGTGTGTATGTAGCATATTCTCTAGCCACGGTAACAATTTCCACATAACAATTTCCTAATCCTGAAATAATAAAATCGTCAACAAATGCTAGAACCTAAATACAGTGTAAACTCCATTTAACATCACTCGATATAACGACAAACTCCTTAAAACGTCGAAACTACTTAACTCTAGTTGACTTACCTTGTTGCTCATACAATGATACACTCTAAATAACGACACACCCACTCTAAATAACGACAACAATACGTCATCATTAAACAGTACTTGTTATTTTGTTGCTTTGTTGTCGGCATCATGCGTACCGAAGATTCGTTCTTTTGTTTGTTGGTATTATCTTTCATATGTTTAGCTCAGCTGCTTATCAATAAATATCATATTCTTAGTTGCCCACAAACTTGCAAACTGTGAACATGGCGAGTAAACGAAAATCTTTGTGTATTGATGAAAAAGTTTTATTATTTGTTATAAATTTTATATATTATGAGTAAATATATTATAGTAAAAAAATTGGTTGTCTGTAAAGTCGGTTTACGGACGATAGTTTTACGTGATAACGTATTCCGTAATACATAACCTAAACCTCCCAAAATTTGGTTTCAATCCGCTTATCCTTGGTGTCGGAATGATAAGAAATGTCAAAAGTGACGTTTGCAACTTACAAAGTATTATGTTCTAATAATAATTAGTTATTCCAATACTTAACTTAGAAGGCTTTGCAAATCACAAAATACTAATGTCAAAAAATAAACATTAGAAATGCAGCCGTTTTCATGTTAAGACAAGACATACGTTATTTTCTAATTTCCATGTACGGCTAACAAAGACGACCGACCGCGTCGCGCGCGCGCCATGCAATAGACAACAATGCATTTATACAGCTATTTTTCTATATAAATTTGTATAAAATATTTTTCTATATAAATTTGTATAAAAAAACTGTTTAGGCAAATTCTGTTATACGAAATCTATGTAAAATGTTCTCCTCTTTCGTTTAAGACTGATTTCAAACCGATCTGATTTAAATTGAGCGAGAAATTAGCAAAAAGCACGCACAGGGTCAGGCGGAACGTTACGCGTTAGGAACGTTACGTTACACTTTTTCGAACATGCAGCCGGTGTTTTATCAATTTATAATAATGTTTAAAAATAATGTTCTCTGACACCTCGAATATGTTCGACATATTCGAGCTGTCAGAAAACATTATTTTAGCGTTTTGGTTGAAGTTTTTAAGCTATCCAATTAAAAAAACAAACAGTATCTATAAATTTTTATATGTCGTCAAAACGACATCTTTCGGAAAATTAAGAGGGAAAACGCCCCAAAATCAAGTCAGACTAGGCCTAATGAAGCCATATACAAAGTTTGGGGAGAGTATGTGTCAATAAAATTTTTGCCGATGGGCACTCTGATTATAATATGAAACAACATTCAACAGAGTCTTTTTAGACTATCAAGTGAGGCGGCCCAGCCTTCTCGCTATTTCGTCGACCCTAATTCTACCTGCAAGACACTTAAAAATTTTTCAATTTTTACTTAACACAGATACACAATAAAAGTTTTTATTTTATAAATTCTATATTTAAGTACTTCCATAAATTTATAATAATAGAACAATTTCTTACATTTGTATTCTTTTTTTACATTATTAATTATAAATCGTTTGCACTATACTACACCAGCAAAAACTTTTAACACTTTTCACTATTATTTTCTTACTAAAAAGTTTTTTATTATTTTTTTATACACTTTGAACCACACACATTACTAAAAGAAATAAATTAGAAATAAGTATATCATGATAGGTATACTAATATTTATCAATAACTCTTAAATTACTGTTCACCAACAATATAATAGAATCGGGGGAAATTTTATACGTTTTTTCTTCTTTCAAATAAATAATAGGGTATATTCGACATATAAATCTATAGTACGATTCCGATATAATTGTTAGTGACGCAAGGGCGTAGATATTTTTTTCTGAGGGGGGAGGGGGGTAAGCCAAAAGAAATCAATATTTTTTATTAATACGAATGACCTTCTTTTTAGCAACCTAACTTGAAAAATTTTGCCGTGTGCTCATTTGGAGAACAAAAAAAAAAGGTCCTTTCATTTTCGCAACAAAAAGGTCTTTTTTCGTTTGTTGTGGCTGTGTGCCCGCGTTCCTAATGAATCCTGGGGGGGTAATTACCCCCTGTACCCCCCCATGCCAACGCCCTTGCAGTGACGTCACACATACACTTCAAAATGTAATATAAGCGGATGTAAAACATATCCGTCCCACACTTCAAAACTGTGCCGCGTATATTATATCGTAAAGTATAAGCTGTTGGGGGAATCGCACTATAGATAGAAGAAGAGTTCAAACGCTGTAAGTAAAACACTGTTACGTCATCAGCCTTACATCGCCCTCACTTAGCAATTTACTTTGCCAACGACAGTTAACTGACCAACGAGAAATATTTACACTACGTCACAGAGTTCAAGTAAACGGAGACCGAGAACAATTATTGCAGTTGTCGAGCGATGACGTAGCGATATTTAACTTACCGCGTTGGGACCATGGTGGAAATATTTCCACCGCGGTTGGGACAATTGTACATTTAGATTAGTTGTTGAACCTTACGTAACATAAAATTGAAAAAAAACAAGCCCTTTCCTAATGAAGTAACGGTTTTGGGCGAACAATAGTAAACAACTATAGTTTTTATACAAAGGATAAATTATTTTATCTTTTTCTTTGGCAACAGGGTACTATTACTAAATTATCAGTAAAATCCAGAACGAAATTTAAATAAAACAAAAAAAGGCAATTATGCGTTTTTTTATGTATTCTTCATACTGCAAATGTATGATATTAAATAATATGGAAAAGAATAAAAAAGTGTTGATATTCTTCAGTTGCTCAAAAAAATTGTATAATACAATTTTTTAAAAACTGTATTAATTAAAAAAATATTGAGTTTTTTTATCTAAATTTCATTTATAGATATTTGATATATACAAAATGTATGAAAAGTTTGTACAGCATTTTTTTGTTTTCATTTTTGAGACATTTCTAAAATAAAAATGTTCATAAGTAGAGGCCGAAATTTTGATACACAAATTTAGAGAGTAATGGCTCACTTCATGTTTATCTAGTATATATTTAAAATAAAACAAGTAGAATACTTCTAAAATATAACAAACAATAATTGGGGACTGACGTCAAATCATAAAAAATATAAGAACGTTCAAAAATACAAAAAAAATGTTGACCTATTTTTCTCAAGTCAATTCCAAATGTTTTATAATTAACATAATTAACAATATTTATGCACAAGCATAAGTCAATCCCTCATATAAAAAAAAACTTATTATTATTGATCCAGGAATCGGATGGAAAATGTGGAATAAAAAATAATGCCTGCACGGCATAACACTTTTATATTTTAATTATACCTGTGATAAAACATCATCTAATTTAATTATTAATGATAACCTCACTTATATAAAATGTAATTTGTGCAAATAATAATAATAAATTAACAAGGTAAGGTCATACAGACCAGGAATTGATTCTTCTTTGTTAGGTTTTGATCAATCAAATCCACCACGTTTCATCGATGTTACTCTGAGTTCTTCAGGCAACAAATGCATCAATACAAAATTAATATTGATAAAATTTCAACCGAAATGCATTTAAAACTGTTGCATCGATAAAATCAAGATATCTGAAGAAGTTACAATAATACTGACGAAACGTCGCGGAATTGAAGAATAAATAATATACAGTAGAACCTCAAGGGAAACGCCAAAAAATTAGTCATAGAGTTTCCGACTTAGGCGGATTTTGTAAGGAAATATTCGACCCTTAGATGTTATCATTCAAACTAATTTTGAGTTAGAGAACATTGCTATGTTCGAGATACAGAGGTCCAATTTATTTTTTCGAGTTATGGAGGGAAAATATGTACCGAAATGACTTGTAGAGACTCACTATAGAGGGTTGAGATTTCGAGTAATGGAGGTTTTGGGGCTTGAAGGGAACAAAACATTTTTTCGAGTTTTAGAGGTTTTCAACTAATCGAGGTTCGACTTAAACACGTTCTACTGTATTATACTGATTATTCAGACATACAGTATATACAAAAAAAAAATTATCGATCCGATTCCTGCTCAAAAATAATTAAAATTAATAAAGTAAAATCCATTTTTTGCTAAGTCAAATAAAATTAAAAGTCTCTTTAAAAAAAAATCTACACACGATAAAATATATATATTAAAAAAAAGACTAAATTAGTACTGTCAAAATTTTAATGCGATAAATTTCAAATCTTAATTTACGTAATGCGACATTTGGCCGCTATATAAAGAGTTCCTGATGTCACTCAATAGTGGAAATATTACAAACTGTAGGTTTACACAAAATTTAATAAAATACTGACGTGTTTTCTTTGTATGTATTATATCAGTATTCATAGAAAGTATATAATAGGTTCGTTCCAAGCAGCCGCGAACGGTAAAAAAACCTTACACAGTCTTGTCACTGCGCAAGACTAATTTGCGCACTAGCTCAAAAATCGATACTGCGCAAGACAGTCTTGCGCACTAACAAGACTGTGTACGGTTTTGTTACCGTTCACGACTGCTTGGAACGAACTTTATATAATGAGTATACATTAATTAAAGAAAAAGCACATACTTGCACATGAGTATGTATATAAAATGTAGTTTTTCTCGGCTATGTCAAGAATATTTGAAACCTCGAATTATTTTCTTTTTTGCCTGCACTTCTTCGCTCTGGCAGCAACAATGCCAATGCATTACCTACTCAGCCAGTAACATATTTTTTTGTTTTGACAGTACTAATAATTCTAGCTTACAAAAATTGTTCAACAATATCGGGTAAAAAAAGAAATAAACCTGTGTGTAGTTCAGTGTGTTGTCTGACTTCCGAAAGGTCAGACTCCAGTGGGAGGGGGTCCTAGGGAGCGACATAGTCGGGCAGACCAGCTCCACGCCCGCCCCCTCGGCCGCGGCCTCTGCCCCGGCCCCTGCCTCGCCCCCTCCCACGCCCCCGTCACCTTCTTCCATCTGTCATTCCTGTCAAGAAATGAAAAAAAAAATTAGTTAATCTTTTATTCATAAAAATATGACTAACCATAATATTCAACTATAGGTAGTATCAAAATTAACTGTCTTCGATAATGTGATAGAATCTTTTTTTGACGTGATATCGTCTTATAAATTGATGAAACACTGGCTGCACGCACGAAAAAGTGTCACGTTCCGCCTGAGCCTGAGCGTGCAAGCGAGAGCGCGGTATAAGCGATAGAGAGGCACGATCGGCCCAAGCGTAGGCTTGTACGCATTTCAATGTTTCTTTATGACGTTATCACGTAAAACTATCGTCCGTAAACCGACTTTACAGACAACCAATTTTTTTTTATGTAAAACGCTAGTTTTCGGAGTTGCACTAATTCACCATTAGTAAAGAAAAATGTAGACTTCTCTATTTTTTTTTTATTCTTTAACCGTTAATCAAAATTACTCCAATAATTTTGTTTCAAAAAAATCGAATTATAAATATAAATAAATTTGTTGTACATACCAATATTGCTAGTGGTTTTTTCTAGGTACGCAAGGGGTCCCTGGAGAACTGCCCCAGGTCCCTGAGGTGGAAATCCCCCACGGCCACCTTGCTGTTGCATGAACATTGCCTGCTGCGGTGACACCTATAAACACGTACCACGTTTTCACAACTTTCGTCTTTTGTTTTAATACAGATGCGTATTTATTTACTGATCAATTTTATAGTTATCTGAAGTTGTTCACAGAATATTTCTATTAAAAACTACTTTCAATTATTATTATCTCTTTTATTGCATTCATACTATAATGCACATAATTTTAACATTAAAATTTTACAAAAAATAGACGATTTTTTTACATGGTTTAATTTTAAATCTATTTTTAGATGATGACACTCTGGTTTTATTAAAGTAAATTTAAAATTTAGATATTAATTTGAGGTTCTACTCTCATGTATAGTTGACAGGGTTGCCAGATGTCCGGTATTCACCCGGAGGCGTCCGTTAAAATGTTTCGTACGGTTGAAATAAATAATATAAAAAAAAAAAAAAAACTAGGAACCGTCGTGAAATAATAGTATATTGTGCGACTAGTGAGAGAAGGAGAAGATTCCATGAGCGTGAAATTTGCCGCACGAGCGCAACGAGTGCGGTAAAACGCACGCGAGTGGAATATTCTCCTTCGATCAATGGTCGCACATAATACTTTATTCAACTAGCAGGAGTAATATGTAATCGGGGCCCTGATAAAAGAGGGAAAAATAATAAATCACTTCATTGATTGACGTACCCACACAAGATTGCCATGACTTTCGCTGAATTGCGATGCTGTTTTCATATATACAATACCGCCTACCACGTTCCTATTGGTCCAGAAGCTGCGTGCAGTTTTTTTTTCATTATTTCACGCTTGGGCTTGCTACTGAGTTTTACACTCTACGCGTCAACATGAAGTAATTTATTATTTCTCCCGAGTTTAGCAGGGCCCCGAAATTACATATTACTCACGCGTGTTGAATAATAAGTATTTATTATCGCAGATTCGCACTTCGTTTGTACGCGCGACACAAATTAAAAAAAATTACTCCCATGTTCAATAGAACTTACCTACACACCCGTTTTTACTGCTATGGTGTTTGGTATTTATAAGGGGCCATTCAAGTATTATATAAGCACCAAAGGAGGGAGGGGGCTTAGCTTATTTTTGATGCTGATTACGTCAGCAAAAATTACTTAAAAACTTAAACAGATTAAAAAAATATATATATATATATACCAATGTAGAAAATTACTAAAATTCTGCTTACGTAATGGCCCTAACGAACTTGTTTTGCAACCCTGCCAGTCAGATCATTTTTATTTTACTGTGTATTTGAGTAAAGCACACTACAACTTGAAATTTCTCTCAGAAAACTATAGAACTAATAAAAATAGTATTTTGTGCGACTAGTGAGAGAAGGAGAAGATTCCTCGAGCGTGAAATTTGCCGCACGAGCGTAGCGAGTGCGGTAACACGCGAGTGGAAAATTCTCCTTCCATCAATGGTCGCACATAATACTTTATTCAACTAGCACGAGTAATATGTAATCGGGGCCCTGATAAAAGAGGGAAAAATAATAAATCACTTCATTGATTGACGTACCCACTGCCCTCGATGCACACAAGATGGCTCTGACTTTCGCTGAATTGCGATGCTGTTTTCATATATACAAATCGCTACCGCGTTCCTATTGGTCCAGAAACTATGCAGTAATACATTATCGTACAGTTTCGGCTCATTATTATTTATTAGCACTCTACGCGTCAGCATGAAGTAATTTATTATTTCTCCCGAATTTAGCAGGGCCCCGAAATTATATATTACTCACGCGTGTTGAATTAATATTTTTAAATACGCTGTATGTGTATAATAATACAATCATTTCGATTTTGTTTATTTCCAGTCTATTATTTTTACACAATAACAACGAAAAATACGTCTCCTAAACTGTCAAAAATTATTTTAACAAAGCGCCACATGTACATCAACTCAAAAATAGTTATTTAAACACAGCCTTCGGCGTATTTAGATTTGAATGAAAATAAATATCTTAAATATTTCAAACGTAAGCATAAACAACATTATTACCGTATTTTTCAGACTATAAGACGCACTTTTTTCACATAGAAAAATGGACTTAAATTTTATGTGTGTCTTATGGTCTAAAGGTAACATTAAAATATGTTTTTAATAAATCGTCTCTATGTTAACAATAAATAAAAAATTAATCGAAAAATACGGTAATTTGCGATGCACATCAAATATCCAACTTGTTCTTCGCATCGTTAAGAGCTTGTCCAAATGAAACGTTCTGCGCTATTTGAGATATTAGACTCCGAAACGCTGTAACTTAGTTGCTAGCGCGCGAAGAGGTGCTAGAGATGCCATTGTAGCGTTCAATAAACGCGCCGACAACGCTGGGTTGCAGAAAGGCTTGTCAAAAAATCTGATTTGGCAATGACCTTGGATTATGGTCACACATATTGTTCTGCATTAGAAAAGCATTGTAGAGTTTTGATTCGTTCCTACTAGAAAAATAATTGATCGATTAAGTTTTTTGTACAATTTCCACTTCGAAACAACATTTTTGCACGCATTTTGATCAAAACTTAGCTTGAAAAGTGAACTTTTTCTATGTAGGTCAATCATTTGTTTAACTGTGAGTACACATCAGTGATGTCAAAGATATGGCCCGCGGGCCGCATCCGGCCCTCAAGCCATCTCAATACGGCCCGCAACCAGAATCTATCCAGTTAGGATTTTAGATACTTGACATCAATGAGCTTATAAAAAACAAAAGATCTCAAGTGTCTGGATCCTCAAGATCAAGATAATTTACCCTTTTTATTAGCTTTATATGAAATTTGATTTAAAGTTCAATTTTGTATGTGTTTTAGTTTTTAATTTAGAGTCTGGCCCGCTAACACACCCTAAATCTTATAAATGACCCTTTAGAAAAATCAGTCTGACACCCCTGTTCTACATGACAGTTCCACAACATTAGGTTCGTTCCGAGCAGCCCGAAAACGGTTTCGGAACTGCCAGCCGCATGCGCACTAGGTAAAACGAAGCTGTTAGTGGCGATTTTAGAACACGTTTTACCTACTGCGCATGCGGGTGACGGTTTCGAAACTAGAGATGCCACGAATATTCGGCTACTATTCGGTATTCGGCCTATTCGGCTACTTTTTTTAATATTCGGTATTCGGCCGAATGCTGCGTACTATTTGGCCGAATACCGAATATCAAATCATAGGGAAAAACGCACATATTACTTAAAAATATGCGATTTTTTTCTTAAATAGTATTATTTTGTAATGCTTTTGGTGAACAAACAGTGATATTTTTCAGTAATAAGGACTAATAACACAATTTGATGTAACAATGAACAAATTATGCGTGCCGTGACACAGTCTAGTTGCGCAAATGAAACAAATACGCCCGTGACGTTGCTACCGCACGCTCCGTAATGGGACAAGTCGTAACCTGTCACCCGCGAAATGTACACATAATTTGCCGAACATTCGGCCGCCGAATATTCGGCGCTTCGACCGAGAACATTCGGTATTCGGCAAAATCACTATTCGTGGCATCACTATTCGAAACCGTTTGCTGGCTGCTTGGAACGAACCTAATATATTGCTACTGCATGTATAAAAATTGCAATTATAATGATCACAATCAGATTTTTTGACAATGCTTTCCGCAATTCAGTATTAGTTGGTTAAAAAACGGAGCAGGATGACTTGGACAAGGATTTACTTATCTACAAAGTGAAAAAGAAGATATCGATATAGAAAATTGAATTTTCTTATTACTCCAACAGGAATTTGTGTAATGCTTAATTAATTTCGCGTATATCCTCTTTCTTTGCCACAAATCCGCTGCTTCGTCCAACCACATGGTAAATACTGAATCTACCACGACAACTCACGAGAGCCCAACAAAAAGAAAATATGCGAGTCGAAACGCGTTTCAACTCTCGCGTAAAAAGCTTTATCTGAACAAGCTCAAAATTATCTGAAAAATAATTTGAAATTGGACTGGGACCTGTCCAAAAAGTTACGTAGAATAGTTGCCAGTTCCGACCTACAAATACATCCCAGCCCACCAGAAAAGGGCAGAGGAAACAAACAAAAAAAAGACAAACAGCGTTATTATAAAAATAAGGCACATTTAATTATACCACCAAATCCACAACTACAAGCTACCCAAAATAAAAAGCACTTCATATAATTTACTACATAAAAGCCATCTACGATTGTGTATACATAAAATAATAAAATATTTCCTTTTTTTAATTTACAAATTAGTAACATATAATTAAATTATTATTTATATACTTACTATAAAACATTAAACTGTTAATATTTTTTTTATATATTATCACAATTAAAAGCCTTATTTATTAATTATTGCCACGTTATATATTTGCCCTGAGTTACATGAGTATACTTCCAATATGACAAGAAAAACCTTGGTGAAATAATAACTGATGAATCTTTAAAATATAACCAGCCTTTCACATTATAGTACATTTTGTGTTATTAGGGCGATTTTGAACGAGGGTGGCGTTTGCTCGCCAGACCGCAGCAATCACCCGCATAGTAATTGCTAATTTCGCCCGAATAACAATCAATACTTTTTGTAATAAGTGCATTGAAAGAATAACATTAAATACACCGTAAATTGATACTGTTGGTTGGGCGAACTGTCAGATATAGTTCACAATCATCGCGTAGGATGGCGCCACTTTCGCGTACTTTTGACTCGAGAATTTCCCATGGGATGAAAACATTTGACTTTGAATCTGCGCTTGCGCGACTTTTAAACAGGCAAACTTTCGGACTCGAAAACAAGTATGTAACGATATATTCCATGTTTAAAATTGGGTAGCAACGAATACGCGAAAGATTTGCAGCTTTTTAACATTCTCGTTCGGTTTTGTAACTTGTATTACGAATGTTTCTAATTAGCATTTAAGCATCTAAGTAGCATTCTGATTGGGAAAGACAATATGGACACATAATAATAATTATGCTACTAAATCGTCTGATTATTCACTGAATAACAGTAATTTAAGCATTTTGTAATATTATTAACATAATCAATTTTGGAAAAATAATGTGAAAAAGCAATTACAGTAGAACCCATCTCATCCGCCCTCGGCTGGTACGCCACTCCGGTTAACCCGACCGTGCTCGAACCTAACTGTACTGTGAAATTTTAGTGCAAAAGTCTATAACTGTCTTTTTTTCTAATTTTTACAGTATGTATGTAAAGATACAGTATGTATTGCTCTTTTTCACTAATAATAACAACTTATGTGCGGCATTTTGCAAATTTTTGACTGTAGAGAACAACACAGTCATTTTTGAGTTCAGAGATTGTTTATTTTACTATAAATCTGTATTTTTCTCTGTATTTTCCAATAATCCGACTTTTTTTGCGTTCTGACCATGCCCCCAGTCCCAAAGGTGACGAATTAGAGTAGTTCTACTGTATTCATATTTGCAATACGATCTTTCGTTATAAGTACTATCGTTACAAGCTTTGCATAAGGTTCCACTGAAAAATACACACTTTTGAAAGCTTATTTATGATAGAAAAGGCTTCCGAATTTTGCCAAAAAACAGATTTTAACATTTTTACGCGCTTCTGTTGTAAACTGCTTGGTAAAAATAAAAAAAATCAAGTAAATTCTCCATTTACTCGCCATTTAAATCACAACCAGTATTATCTGTCAAATGTTTTAAAACAATTCTAAGCGCAGTGTTGCCGTTTTTAATTCGTAAACCTGATAAACATTAATGCAAATTTGAACATAATGTGAGTATTACTTTGGGTAGGTATGTTCTGAAATATAACTCAGTATACTGGCCAGTGCTAATGACGTCATGAATCCGACGCCATAATTGAACTGGTGTGCCACCATATTGTACTGGTGAGACAGGCGTGTGTGCATCAGACTTTGTGGAATTTTTTATTTTACTATTTGTTATTTGCAATAATGTCTGCTCAACAAAGTAAACAATTATTTTGGTGGATGAGGGAAATAATAATACGTCAACGCACTGGCCAGTATATTTCGGAACGAATCAATGGCGTCGATTCATGACGTCATTAGCATTAGCCACAGTATACTAGGTTATATTTCGGAACACACCCTTTATCACTTCAATATTTTCATAAAAAATAGCATAATTTTTGTAGGCACAGAAAATATCGCTGCCATTTGTTTTCAACAACATTAACTAAGATTCTTTATGTTAAAAAACTAAATCAATCTTGATTCTTGAGACTCATTCAATACTGATATTCAATTTATACACACACTGCACAACTAATTTTGACTACTTCAACTTACTTTTTTTAAAGAGCTGTATACAAAATATTATCGTTAAAAAAGTCAAAAGTCACACCAAAATCTACAATCAGAACGATCTAATTATTCTACAGTAGCATGTTTAAATCTATACTCTTTTCAATTAATAAATTGATTCATTTGTTTAACGCACACATGTTGGCACAAATATTATATACTATCTTCTACATTCTAACAACGTAATGTTTTAAGTTCGTGTAGACAAAAATAAAGCTACCAATTTAACTACGACTACTACTGCCCGATTACAACAAATATCTAATTTGTGGACATTTTTTACCCTATCTACATCAGTCAGCCATATGCATAGTCGTGTTTCTTACTTTCATTATTATTATTTTTATAAAAAAGTTCATCGTTCGTATCACTTGACCCGTTTTAACGTTTTTTTTTTTTTTAATATTAGCTCTACATAACCTGTATTTGATTACAGTCCTAGTGTAACTAGAATTGAATTTTTCCACACCAAAGCGTTTAGACTGTACGATATAAGTTAGTGTAGTCCTGCACAGTTTTTTAGCAAGATTAATTAAACTACCCGCCCACCTACAACTATATCTAAGAATAGAATTGCGAACTCGTTCACTACCTACATAAGGGAAAAAAAAAGTCGTTGAATAGACATCTTATAAAATGTGACAGCTGATTACAATTTGAAACATAACCTAAAACTGCATTTATTGAATCAAACTTCAGACCGCTTAGCACGTATATGTCAAGTTTTCGTGTAGACCACGGCATGAAGAGAAACCCTATTAGAGACTACAGTCGTTCATCATCACATATGGTAGCGAACGAGTTAACATAACTCTTCAAAAGCCTTATGAATACGCGCTTTTTATCCTACACTAGTTACACTAGAATCGGTATACCAAAAAAAAAAAAAAAGAACAGTTATAATTTCTTGTTAACCCTCTTAGTACCCGACTGACACAGAGTTGTTCCTTGCTTGTCGAAGACAATATATTATTGTTCTTGCGGCAGGACCGTGTCCAAAGAGATAGCAGCGAATGGTGGTATCACTGAAAAAATGTATTATTGATTTCTATCTTCAAATTTTAAGCACTCATTTAGTTTCTGTGAATTGAGAAGCCAGTGACATAAACATTCGTTAACTTTTTTCTTTTTTATGTATCGGAAATATTCGGTAGCATAAATATATTACAAAAATAAAGATTAAAAAAAGAATATTTATCATGATTTTCATCAAAATAATTATGTTTATTTCAGATATATAAATCATTTTAAAAAAATTCTAGCTCCACGTATTCAGCATAAAAATTAGATCAATAAGTAGCCTTTAACAAACAGGAAACGTAAAAGAATTGTGTTAGTAATAATAATAATAATTAAATGAAGTGGTAAGTAAACAATTTGAATTCAAGTTTAAACTTTATCTACTTATATTGCCGTACTAAAAAACCTAAAAAAATATGAAAAGTTTTCCCAACAAATTGTGAAAAATATTCACTTATAGCTGAGAAGTCCACAGGCAAAAAGTTCCTCAGAAAAGGAGTTTGTGATCACCTGCGATATACCAGCACGAATTTATAATCGAAAGTAGACATTATCGCTACGATAAATCTCGCCTGTTTTCAAACCGTACAAGCAGAAAAATCCTAAACTGGCCAATAATAAACAGTGAATAAACCCATGTTTATTAAAACACATTCTAGAGATAATTTTTCAAATAAAATTAAAAGAAAAAATACAATTTCTAAATTTTTCAAAAAAAAAAAATATTCAAACATTTTTTTTTTTTTGCTATTTTGGAATGTTTTGTTTGTACAATTTTTTTTAAATCGAGATTTAACATTGTCTTGTCATCTATTTCTGATTCTATATAAGTTCGTATTGATTATACCTCAGTGATAATAACCCTCGAACGAACTCTTTCCCAAATGAATAAAATTGTCGACCAATTTTTCTCAGACCATATACAGGGTGAGTCAGACCACCCGTATCAGTCGTTTTTTTCGAAAACGGTTAGTCGTAGAGAGTTGTGTCAAAAATCTGTATTATAAAAGCCCTAATGAAGAATCGAATGGTGATATTTTTTTCCCCCGGAAAGGTCGGCTTCCCTGTTAGTTTGCTCCGGAATGTTCAGAACTCCGGAATGTTAAATGGCACGATAGGTCGAAAGTGGTATTGTTGAAAAGATCTTTAAAAAATAAGAAAGTTTTGTAGGACATTTTTTTTTGTTACTGCCACCCCTGTTAAGTAATATTCGTTTGAAATTATTAAATTAACATGTCAGAATAACATTCTTAATTTTAAAAGTCGACATTTAAAATCTAGTTACCTAATTAAACAATGTCACAAATGTTCAAACTGTCTTCAATTTACTTCTAAACACTGCGGAGCTCTTCTAGATATGTTATGAGTACCTGGGAAGTATTTTCCGACAAAAAAAAACAATTGCAATTATTGAAAACTTATTGTGACATTGTTGAATTAGGTAACTAGATTTTAAATGTCGACTTTTAAAATTAAGAATGTTATTCTGACATGTTAATTTAATAATTTCAAACGAATATTACTTAACAGGGGTGGCAGTAACAAAAAAAAATGTCCTACTTATTTTTTAAAGATCTTTTCAACAATACCACTTTCGACCTATCGTGCCATTTAACATTCCGGAGTTCTGAACATTCCGGAGCAAACTAACAGGGAAGCCGACCTTTCCGGGGGAAAAAAATATCACCATTCGATTCTTCATTAGGGCTTTTATAATACAGTTTTTTGACACAACTCTCTACGACTAACCGTTTTCGAAAAAAACAACTGATACGGGTGGTCTGACTCACCTGTATATTGACAAAAAATAATAAAAATACAAATCAATATAACACAATTTTATTCATTTGAAGAGTTCTACTCAGACGTTAATCAAAGATTCGAACTCTTTCCCATTATGACGTGGTAATATTTCCATAAACTCGCAATTTATCCGAATATTCCCTTTAAAACATTTGGCCTCTCACATCGCTAACCGGAGAGCAAGCACTAAGAGGATTAATTCTAAAAGGAACAAGTTCAGTCAGAGAATATACAACTGAATATAAAAGTTAAATAGGTAACAACTATGCATAACACTGTCCAATCGTCCCTAAATAAACCATAGTGTGAAAAGGCCCTTTACTACAAAATAAAAGAAATGCATGCAAATCAAATCTTCATAAACAGGTGTTTCGATCTACCTGCATTTGTTGTTGCATTTGTTGCTGCTGCAACTGTTGCATTTGCTGCTGTTGTAGCTGCTGCATCTGTTGTTGCTGCAACTGCGCCTGCTGCAATTGTTGTTGTTGTTGTTGCTGTTGCAGTTGAGCTTGTTGTACTTGTTGCATGGCCGACATACCCGGTACGCCCATCTGATTGGGTGTCTGTGGTCCGCCGGGCACAGACTGGGGCGTCAAACCGGCGGCGCTGGACAACGTACTGCCGTTTGTTAAACCCGTGGCCGACGGACCCTGCGCCGGGGACTTTGCCCATCCCTGCACATCGGCCAGTAAATTTTGCCACACTGCTATTTTGTCATAATGTCTTTTTAATAATTCATCTTTGCGTGTCAGTTCTAAACGTAATTCACTAATGTCCTCTTTCACTACTAGTTCCGGCTTTAACGACGATAGCAAGAAGCGTTTCTGTAGAAAGAATGCTTCCATCTGTCGTGCCAAATCGATGAAGCGCGACGTTGTCTGGTCGACTTCAACACGGATTTCATCTTTGTCATTACTAGGTGACGTTTCATCTTTAGTTAATACATTGAGGCAGGACTGCAAGAAAAGAAAAACAATTTAAAAAAAGACGGGTTGCACTCCGGGAGTGCCGGCAGAAGTGAAAACTTGAATATTAACGTCTTACGAATTTTCGCTCAAAATGGTTTGTATCATAGATTGCATTTTTATGTACGATATTTCAACGCTAGATGTCTAACGTTGTATAAATAAAAGTTTTCGTCTTACGAATTTTCGATCAGGTCACATGTCCCTGACGCGAGTTTAACATTTTTTACCCATTACAAGAAAAGTGTACAACGCCGCTAAAGAAGTTTTCACTTCAAAAACTGACCAAACGCGTGTTAGGCACACACATGAGTGTTTCGTAGCGTTGCTTGACAAATATCATGCCCTAACCTAGAAACTCGTCATAACAATATGATGATACTGTTTTGTAGATTATTATTAACTAGCGGTCCCGCCCGGTTTCACCCGGGTGCAAAAGAATGAATGGGGAAGGAAGGGACATGAGTACACACATTCATCTTAGTTTACCGAGATGAATGTTGTGTCCAAATTTCATGATGATCGGAGTTACCGTTCAAAAGTTTTTGTCGATAAAGAGCGGTATTTAAACTTTTTTTAACTAATAATTTTTTTTTAATGAATTAAATAAAATTAAAATAAATTAAATGTAAGCCTTAGAAGAAAGCGATGTAAAAAATAAAAATATATTCACCCAACGTGGGGCTCGAACCCACGACCCTGATATTGACCGTCGCATGCGCTACCGATTGATCTACCTGAGGTTGTGTTCTTTCATCACTAATATGAGTATATCTAGTTAGTGCATTTCACATGAATAGAAGCTTATTTTTGAGATACTTTTTGCAACATTTTTCATTAAAGCTCCGCTCCTAATGGTCGTAGCGTAATATTATATAGCCTATAGCCTTCCTCGGTAAATGGGCTATCCAACAAAAAAAAATTTATTCAAATTAAACCAGTAGTTCCTGAGATTAGCGCGTTCAAACAAACAAACAAACTCTTCAGCTTTATATATTAGTATAGGTATAGATAACAAGGATGTCGAGTATCCACAGGTTATTATTTGCACTATTAAAATCACTTTGGAGCCTTCCTAAAAAACCAAGTAGTTCTAACAAATATTGACATGCACACTAGTGACATCGGACGGTTCTTTTTAATTTTGATATAGCCGCGGTACTAGTTTCCGGTATATTAATAGAAATACGACAGCCATATAAAAAATACTTGATAATAAAAAAACTTGGCTCTTGATTTTTACAGATTGTTTAATCACGTTGTTGCATAGTTGGAAAGGATGGGGAGGGGGGTCAATTATTAGCATTAGGAGTTTATGTCTCGAGAAATATTCACCTAAAAGAAAGTCACTTAAATTTTACTGAATTAACGCTTCCGATTTTGGCCTTTCGAGGGACTTTCTTATAACGGGATGGTGTCGAAGAGATGGCGTGTTTTTTTGTGCAGTGAAAAGGGGAGGGCGTTTCGGGGGAGTTCTTTAAAAAAGCGATAGCGGGGTGGACGATAACATAATGGTTTTTGCGTTTTAAAATTCGCCAAAATCGGAAGCGTTAATTCAGTAAACTGTTACCAGAACTTTTAATGCATTTTTAAAGACTTTTCCAGTGATATTCCATGCAATGGGGTGCGTGAAAATACAAATTTTCATTCCGCAGTTCTGTATAATATGAAAAGCTACTCCTTATTTCCATTCGCAGTTTTTGATCGAACAGATTTATTCAGCGGAAAGTCCCGTAAAAACGCAGTTTGTGGCATGCTTACTAAGTAGATATTATACAGTTATTGAAAAAACGGTAAGTATAATAAAATTAATATTTACCTGAAAAGCTTCTTCGAATTCGTCGACTAAATTGCCACTTCCATTTGGAGGTGTCGCCATTTCGGCACGTTAGTCGAATGTTAACCACATTAAAAGAAACAGCTCTGCAAAATATATTTAATTTATCTAGTCAAAACATAGTTCTGTATTTGACTACATATTAAAAACCGAACATTTCGCCCATTCTTTTTTCTTAACTTCACAAAAAACTATCACTCCGAATCACACCCATCAACATCGCACTTTCGCATTGAATTTTCATGAGTTTTCTGTTGGCAATGTTGGCATTGGCATGGGGTAAAAAGGGAAAATTCAGAACTTGTTACGTCAGGTTGGTACCTACCAGACCAGTGTTGCCAGTCTAGTACAATTGTACTAGATCTAGTACTTTTTTGTCATTTTCTGTACGCTAGTACCATAGATAAACGTATTATAGTATTATAATACGTTTATCTATGCTAGTACGTTAAAGCTAGTACTTTTTTGTTTGAAGTTAGGTTTGTAAAATGCTCTTCAATTGTGCACACGACAAAATTTTTTAAGCTAGGTTGTTAAAAAAAGGTCATTTGTAGCTAACAAATCTTAAAAAAAATATTAATTTTACCCCCCCTCAGAAAAACAATATCTACGCCCTTGGAACGGAGCAGATATTTAGTTAGTTTACAGACGTTTTTTAAATTTTACCCATATCTATAATTTCTATGTATGTTTATTCTAGTACTTTTTTCAACCCTAATCTAGTACGCAAAACAAGAAAGTTCTGGCAACACTGTACCAGACAAGTTGGTACTCACTACTCACGGTTGAGACGCGCTTTTTAAAATAAAATGCTTTAGAAATGTCAGTTTTTTGCTAAGTAGTACTATTTGTAAATGCAAAGTGATAGAGTAAAATACCAGCAAAAATTGTATTTATGTTTTTTTGTTGATCATTAGTTATTGAAGAAAGTTTGCATTGCATTTTATTTTACGTTTCTGTACTTATTTTATATACAACGAACATGTCAAAAACACGAAAGCGAGCTGTCAGGCAACCAGTACCTGAAAAAAATTTGGAAATACTTTCTGAAATATTTACTCAGGCCCAATATAATAGTTCACGTCATGATGAATGCGTTAAAAAACTAAAAAAAGTTTACGAAAAGGTGAGTTTTGAGGTTATTGCATCTATCTAAATTTATAATTACGAGTCCGGCTGGCCGTTAAAATTTTAACAATTTTATTACAGCTTTAAAGTTGTCTTTTGCGTGGCATTAAAAAGTGCTGCACTCGTCACATTTTTTCTATTGATCCGAAAGCCTCAAAAAATATTCTAATTTTCGACAATCTTTACCAAAAAAAAAAAAATTTTTACGCGATTTCTTTAAAACTTTAGGTACATCGTTCCGATAATAATTTCAGCCAATCGATCAATAACTTTTTGAACAACAGCACGAGCAGCTATTGAAAATGCAGTTTCGAGATAATCGCGTTTAAAATTTCAATACGATAAAACTACCTACTAGTTTTAGTGACTTACCCATCAATCAGCAATTCCAGGAGCAAATATAGTAAGCCTTCAGCCTTCTTGAAAAGCTGATTATCTTTGATCTGCTTATGTCCTCGGGCTGTACGAGCTGCTTTTGTCTCAGAAAGACCCATCCGGTTCTGTCTCGCTACTCGCGCCTCATTGTTGTTTTCGGTGAAAACTTTGGAGTAGGTGCTAATAATTATATTTAACTTGTGCAGTACTAAGTATGTACAATAACTCCGTAAATAATATTCCGATTTTTCCTTTTTCCGGTATACTCTCAATAGATTATACTTTCTAAATATGAAAAAGGTTTGCTCCCCTTAAACTTCCTCCTAAAGACCCCAGTTGAAAACTTTTCAATCTGACAGAACTGGATTTTCTCCCGCGGAACAAAAATAGGATTTGTTCGAAAAATCATAAACCTTTTTGCATAATTGCTTTTACAAGTGGCCAATATAGTTTGGCATGGATTTTTAAATTTGAAAGCTTTAGAGTGACGTTTTTTTTTATTTGCAGTCAGACTTTAATGAGTTTTTTAAGAAATTCACCAAACTTCTTGTTATTCCAATGCAATATGGACATAAAGCTGTAAATGTAAATTGTGTACTGGAGTTCGCGGCCAAGTTTGCGACGTCTTTGGTTCCGCCAGATGATACTGAAAATCAAACTTGTCCATTTTTTGAATCTCTCATAACATTTCTTCTTGAGGTAAATATATAAAGGTGGCACTTCACATGGCTGTTTGTGTTCGCTATTGGGTGTTTGTTGTATTTGGCAAAATATATGACGTTCAAGACAAACATGCAAATAGAGGCAAATACGACCATCCACACATGGCAGTCAAATAGCAAACACACAAACATTTGGCAGCAGAACGCAAGGTTCAAAATTCCAGGAATTTTAGCACTTTTTCATTGTCCCAATTCATTTTCAATAGTAATTGTTCCAGTTCTCGCTCACAGCACAGCACAAAAATACTGCACCTCCGTACAGGTTCACGGCGCGTGCGCTTCTGAATGTAGCCATTGTGTGGACGGTTTATTTGCCTATTTGACTCCTTTGATGTGCCTCGAAAAACCGACAAGCGCACGGTAACGCGTATTTGGTATTGGCCTTATTTGTCAAATAGGCAAATAAGGCCAACACTTTGTCAAATAGACCCTCCATACTTGGTAATTGTTTGTCAAATACACAAATACAAATAGCCATGTGAAGTGCCGGCATAAAAGTAGACTTGCAACGAATACTAAGCCTGTTTTCTGCTATTTGGCCTAATATCAAAAAATAATTAATTGGAATTTTTTATTCAAATATCGAATAGTTTAGTTATTTCTTTTCGTATATCTAATTGAGTAAATTTCCCTAAAAGAAAAACTATTTAATATTCCAATTTATTTTAACAAATATTATTTAATTGTTAATTATTGTTGCAATCATTATTTTGAACAATGGTTGAGAAAATGATCTATTGAAAATAAAAATCTCAGTATTAATATACTGAAATAAAGTCGATTATACAGTAATTTATCTTACACAACACAAGAAATGTAAGTATGTCGTTACAGCAAATCAATTCCGTCAAATCATAATTTAAATTTAGGAGCGGCAGGTTTGAAGCAGATAGACTAATTTCTCGGCATTAATTAGGTACAAATTGTTGGAATCAAACCGATCAAATATTCGGCCAGAGAATTCGTCGAATGTTCATTATTCGTTGCAAGTCTAAAAAAAAGTGAAAATGTTTTCAATATTTTTCTTAGTATTTAAACAGAAAATTTTCAAATGACGCGACATCCCCTTCTCAGTGAAAAACTATCTCTGTGACTGGCCTGATTTCTTTGTTTAAATTATAAACCGTTACTTTTTGTTTTTGATACTTTGAATTTTAATGATTGCATAATTATTTTTTTTTCAACAGAGTAATGATAGTATTGAAATATTAACATTTGTGAGTCATAAAAGCAATAAAATTAATTCTCATATTCGATAGAAAACTCATTCAATTTTGAATTTTTAGCGCCTGCGAAATTTTTGTCACCTTTCAAATTTTAGTATCCTCCTAAATTTTGCCGCCCTTCAAATAGTGCCACCCTAGGCCTAAATCCTCCTCTGAGTGAGAAAGCCAACTTATCTCTTTAAATAGAAAAAAAAATATATATCTAATGTATAAAAATGTATGTTCGTCTGTTTGGTACCTAGTTCCTATAACATTAGTCTGATTACGATGAAACTTTGTTGTGCTCGCACCTGCGAAGGTTCCTGGCCTAAAAAAAAATAAAAATCAAATGTGTAAAAATATTGTTGCACTGCTGTACTGTAGAGCCGAAGGCTCCACTTTCGTAAATTATAATACGGTGGAGCCAAAGGCTCCACTATTTTAATCGCTGCTGTGTTTCGTTTGAATCGCGTGCGAAGCAGCTAATTATTACATAAAAATTGTTTTTAGAATCATAATGCCTGTGGACATGGATTTAGATTCAGATTATGTGAACTTATCGGTCGACTTTTAATGAATTTGGGTGAAAATGTTGAAGTTGATGATAGTCTCTACGATGAAGTACAGACCGCCATGCTAACAAGGATAGAGGTAAATATCAAATACACCTAAGGGTACGTGCACCACGGAGCTGTGATACTAGATGATAGCTGATAGCTTTACAGCGCTGGTAGAATTTTATCGCATATTCATATGAAAGCGTGCACAACCAAGCAGAGAGTACATCGAGTATGCGAGTTGTTATAATCGCTTGTGTTTTAAAGAATGGTATTTACCATTCTTCTGTGCGCTGCAAGCTGACTGCACTAAATAAAATATAGTTATTTACCTAATGGTCACTACTAATTTCTCTTCCGCACCTATAGGGTTCTTGTGGCAATTTTTCCTTCGTTTTACAAGCCTTGGCTTTATTTTTTCCAAAATATAATCAAACGTGACTGGCTCCATTCTCATATATTCAAAAAAACGCTGTGGATAATTTCTTAATTCATTAAATGGGGTGATGATATTCACCAAGCGTAGATCGGTTCTAATTTATAGGGTGAACGTGATATTGTCTAGACAAAAATTTAGTTTGCCTATTTAAAATAAACCATTTTGTCGCTGCAGAAGCGAAATAATCATCGTCGCTACTACTCGACATCTTGAAATGGACTGGCTATTGAAATTATTCTACAATCGCAGCAAGTAAGCAATGCTTAGTTGTGCACACCCATCAGCGCTTGTATTCCACTCTCTAAGCTATCATCACTGCTATCATCTAGTATCACAGCTCCGTTGTGCACGTACCCTTATGCAGAGAGCATTGCTTAAATCGTTTCGACACAAAATTCTCCATTTTCTAACAATGCGTTCTGTAGCTCAACATCGGTATTAAAGAAATTATTGGACTGGAAGTTTCATTAGATGATCGTGAACGAGTACGTTGAAATCTGAAGAAAGATTTACAAGGTTCGTTCCGAGCAGCCAGCGAACGGTTTCGAAACCGTCACCCGCTTGCGCAGTAGGTAAAACGAAGCTGTTAGTGGCGATTTTAGAACACGTTTTACCTACTGCGCATGCGGGTGTCGGTTTCGAAACCGTTCGCTGGCTGCTTGGAACGAACTTACTGTCTGCAATATTTCTGCGTTTGAACCATTCAGTGTGTGTCATGAATGTTCATAGAAAGCATGCCCGCACAAAGTTGTACAGACAATAAATCTTTCTTAACACCTTTGCTACACTCGTTTATGATCATTTGATGGTTTCAAACTTACTTTTCAATTACTCCTTCAATCTATACTATTATATAAAGAGGTAAAACTTCTTTGTTTGTTAGGGATAATCTCTGAAATTACTGAACCGATTCTAAAAATTCTGTCACTAATAGAAAGCTGCACTGTCCCTGAGTAATATAGACTATATTTTATTTTGATAAAAAATAAAAATCACAAATATACTGGCTAAATTTGAGTACTTGGTGGAAGTACAGCAATTTTATGGTGGAAGTACGGGCAAATAAAACCAAACGCCCCGCTAGTGTTGCCGCGGGTAGCGAAGAGTACCAAATATACAGGGTGTTCTACAAGCTCTATGATAAACTTTGACAGATTGTAGGCTGCTTGATTTTAAACATATTTTTTTTAATAAACATGTGTCTGATTCGTTTTTGTTTAGAAGTTACAAGCATTTATGATAAACTTTGACAGATGGTAGGCTGCTTGATTTTAAACATATTTTTTTTAATAAACATGTGTCCGATTCGTTTTTGTTTAGAAGTTACAAGCATTTAACCTTTATTAACAATTAACAATAAAAATTTAATTTAAAATATGATAATCACAAAACTTAAGACTATAAAAATTGTTCGAAATGTCCACCCTCAGCTTGAATGCAAGCCTCATATCGACGAACTAAAGATTCGGTCACTCGAAGAATGAGATTTGGATCATTTCTTATTTGGCTAGCTGCATCTTGAATTCTTTCAAGTAACTGCTGATGGGTAGCGATTTCAACATGGTAGACCAGCTGCTTCATGTGTCCTCATAAATAAAAATCCAGAGGATTCAGATTGGGTGAACGAATGCATTTTTTATTTAGAACTTTCACACGAAATATCTAATAAATAATTAAAATAACACTAACAATAATTATTGTCATAACAACTGATATTTCTATTTATCGGCCTACGTTTTTGATTCATTAAATGCTTGTAACTTATAAACAAAAACGAATCGGACCCATGTTTATTAAAAAAAAAATTGTAACAAAACTGTTTTCTCTTGGTGGAAATGTTTATTAAAAACTCAAGAAGCGTTTACAAAAGTAACAAATAATAGACAAACGAAAAAGTTCTTCTTAAAATATAACGGAAACTAAACGACAAATTATTGTTAATAAAACAAAAGAATTCAAATGACTAGCTATGTACGCTAATTATTATTCACTATATACACAAAAAGTTATTTATGTAATCAATTACACAGTATTTATTTCACACACACACTTGACTAAAGTCTATTTATATCCACAGTTACCTTGGCACTAATATTTTAACGGTACCAACTGAATGATTTATGTGTCACCCTGTATATGAGCGTCCGCTGTTGCACTTTGCACTGTACTGATTCCGTAGTGTCATTGAATGTCCATTCGCACGCGTCAGGCTGTCTTATATACCGCGCTGGGCGGTTACTAGTATCTTATAGACTGTGCGAGCACATTCCAGAAAGATCGGTAAGAGACATAGGCGTAGCACTGGGGGAAAATGCTTTTAACGTCCATAGTCGTCCCAACTGGGGGCGCAACAATATGTTTAAAATCAAGTGACCTACCATCTGTCAAAGTTTGTCATAGAGCTTGTAGAACACCCTGTATAACAAGAAAAATACACCAATCGAAGATGTGAATCCTGGTACGATTTTGTTTGTTGGTTGCAGGATATTAAACACCAAGTTAGAACACAAGCAGTGATTGCTTTACATCGCTTACAAAATCCACAAGATCCATCCGATCCCGTGACGAAAGCGTATTTATTCCATATGGAATGCGATCCTAGTCCGCAAGTACGCCGATCTGTTATTAATAATATAGCTCGATCAAAAGATTCGTTGACTCATGTTTTAAAACGAACTAGAGATGTCGATGATAAAGTCAGACGAGATGCATACAATTTCATGTCGTTATTGAGCTTTAAAGCTTTTAAGATTAGTCAGCGAGCTTTTATGCTGAAGAACGGTTTACAAGATAGAGCGCCACTTGTAAAGAAATGTGTATCCGAAGTGTTGTTACCAAAATGGTTGCTGCCGTACAAAGGCAACTTTTTTGAATTCCTTCAAGGATTGAAATTAGATGCTACCATTGAAGATCTGAAAACGAGTATACATGTCTCAAATTTAGTTCTCGATTCATATATCAGGTATGTAAATTTTTCTGGGCCTGTTCGTCGCTATGGGCTATGTGCAGGGAGGCTGAGTTACAAATCTTTCGATGCGAGCGTTTGTGGTGAGCACTAGGGGAAACTTCGAACTCCAATTTTCCGTATGTCAGTGAGCAATGTTTATTAAAAGTGAAAATAGTTATCATTTTTAGAAGTTTGTTATGTAATTACTAAGAAAACATAGGAAAACTAATCGATCTGGAAATGCTTGTTGTGTTCTGGGCTGTTGCGCTGATGGCGATTTAAATAAAATAAAGATCATTGGCGCCCTAATTTGACGTTCCGCTGTCAGTGTAAACAAATTAACATCAGTTTTCCTTATTACATTTTTTTTTGACATCATGGCCAACTAAAGTTTTTGACTTATCACCTTAGAAACATGTCGCGATTTCCATAAAAAGTGAGTTCAATAATTCTCTATTACCCACTAGCGGCGCTAGTAGGCTTCGTGCACACAGCCTATAGTTACATTTTTTCAGGCCGGTGTGTTCAGAAATTTTGTACTTTCTCAAATAAGGAGTATGAGGCATTGGCTATTATGGTTTTGGCAAGCTTGCAAAAGTGTCGGGACAGGATATCTAGCGATCGGGAAATAAAAACTACCGGGAAAAAGCCGGGAAATTCGTCAAGCATACGGGAAGTTTTATAAATTGCGCGGAATCGAATAAAAAAAGGGGAATTTCTTTCTTGGTAGGAAAAACAATAACAATGTATATTATGTTTGTATTATATAACACTATTTTGTTTCATTTTTTGAACATTTTTATTTGTTTGCACATTGTTACTAATTTTTTCATTTGTTATTTTAATATGAGATAAAAGATGCAAAAGTCTGGTAACATTAGGGGATAGCGAAAATAAGTATCCTGCTCGACCCTGGCAGCTGTAAAGAGTATTTTGTAAAACATAATATTTTAACTATCCCTTCAATGTACATTTATTTTTCTTTATGCTACATTCATAGACATAAAAATAGGTATTCTCCCCTTAGCTCTAAGCACGACTATCAAACTCGCCATAATAATAAACTTATTCTACCTAAGTGCAATCTATCTTTGTTTTATAAAAGCCCTGAATTTTCGGCGTTGAGAATGTATAATACACTGCCAGTACAGGTGACTTCACTGCCATATTCCAAATTTAAACCACAAATAAAAAGTCGACTATGCTCTCTTTGTTTATATTCAGTAAATGATTTTAAATATTGATTATTAGCTTTTGTACTTGACAAGTCATACGAAATTGTAATTTTCCTTTTGACAATAAATATTTGAATTTGAATAGTCAACATCAATTTTAAAAAATGAGATTTTTTTATTTTTGCTTCGGCCAACTAGCTGAAGTGGCCAATATAAAGATCTCATTATTACAAAAATAATTAAATTTATTTTTTATTATTTTTTAAAAAATACGCTGTCAAAACATTTTTATTAATATATTCGGTATTCATTAACGATTTCGGATTGGTTAATTACCCAGAAGTCAATATTGCAATAAATTTGAAAAAAATGTTGTCTAATCGCACACTCATAATTAACTATTAAATAACTAATGAACTAATTAGTCACAAATGAAAATAGCAGCGTCAGCAAAAATAAAAAATCTCATTTTTTAAAATTGATGATGACTATTCGTACAAGGGTTCGTGCTCGAGCAGATCAGACGTTTGTTTTTGTTTAAGGCGGGAAAAACCGGGAAATTTTTTCTGACTTAGCGCTAAACACCCTGCGGGAAAAAACCGGAAATTTCACGACCGGATTTAAATTGATTTCCTGTGGTATTTTTGTATGGCTTTGCGACAATTCAAATAAAATGTATGAATACTACTCTCTTCTTTTCTTTTTTAGAAATAATCCCACACAAGATGTTATTGAAATTTTGCCATTGAATTCAGAAAAAGTGTTGTTCCTGGAAAAGACTACACATGAAACCGTTATTTACTGGCGTCAATTAGTGCAGTTTTTCTATCAACAGTCTATGGAAGATGAACTTGAATTGGTAGTTCCTGAACTGACTGTATTTTGTAAATACGTAAAAACGTAGGTCAAAAGTAATATTATTGGCTGACCCTTTTTCAGTTAGGAGCCACAAAACGTATCGATAAAATTAATTATCAACATTTAATAAAAATTCCAGCCAATTGGGCTTTTGAATGAAATTTTTTTTGTCATAAATGGAAAGATCGTATATAAGTTTTATAACAAAACTATTTTTTTTTATTTTCGTTATAATTCAAAAGTTATATCAAATTAAAAATAAATTTTTGTACCCAGTTCCGAGAACGCGCCGACATTTCCCGAACATAATGTGACGTCATAATGTTTTAGTCAATACACATGTAGAAGCCATTGATAGTATACTGCGTATATACATTTTACCATTATGACGTCACAACTGTCAAAAACAATTTTAGTGCGTTTGCAGTCACGTGATTTTTTTTAATATTTTATCAATTTTAAATTGCTTATAATTAATTTAAAAAAAGTTTTTTGAGTGTTTTTCGCATCGATTATCAATATTATTTATGATAAAGTTTTAAAATACAATTAAAAAATCGATAATTTTTTTTTTCAAAAGCCTAATTGGGCGACGGGACCATTCCAACTTCAAAAATCTTGACATTTGATTATAATAAAGAAAATAAAATTTCTGATATCGCGTGAGGTGACGCGGGTAATGGCTAGTATTCAATATGATATTAACTATTCGTTGCCATGGTTACCTACATAGTATCTACGTCATGTAAAAATTAATCAAAGCATGCCTAACTAGTTTATTTCTGACAGATCCATAAAACAAAAGAGGGGATGATTTTTTTTATTTTCAAAATATTTCCGAAACTATAAAGTTAAGAAAAATTTTTAACAAAACTTTCTTGAAAAAATAAATAGAATAATAAGCCGTTATGAAAAGTATACCCTTATTATATAAAAAACACCGTTATAGCATATATCTCTTCTGCGCATGCGCCGATTTTCCCCAAAAACAATAGGGCTCTTCATATTTGCTTACCAAACATCCTCCCAAAATTTTGTTTCAATCCGCTCATCCGTTTGACCTGCATCGTGTTCACAGACTAACAGACGCACAGAGTTTTTTTCAAAAATACGTTTTTTGAATTCGGGGGACCTGAAAACGGAAAGATATTGTAAAATTTTTGAAAAGTGATTTTTAACCCCCACTTGTGGGTTGGAATGGTAAAAATGTAAAATCACAAATTTCCTAAATTGAATCTTATTATTACATACTTCATTTATCGTTAGTTAGAATTGTGAAATGTCTACCAAAAATTTTATTTCAGATACTGTGAGACAAAAAGTGAAAAAATGGAAAAGTGGGAAGAATTAGAACACCAATCTATATTAGCGCAGTTTTTCGAAATGACTAACTATTTGGATTTGTCGGATGAGTTTGGAAGAAACAGCCTATGGAAACTTATTTCTGATATGCTGAAAACAATGAAATTACACGACTTTGTGATCGATGTGATGATTGCCAGGACAGTTGATATTAAGCCTGATCTAGAACAACGAACAAATCAACTAATAGAGCTTATTTCCGACATAACGGATCCTATTCAGACAGTTGTTGTTCCTATAAGTGAAGAAGAAGAGAGGGCTAATCTTATGGCGGTATGTATTTCAAGCAGTCAGTGGAATTCACATTTTATATTCTGCTAGCGGTCCCGCCCGGTTTCACCCAGGTGCAAAAAAAACGAATGGGTGCGGGGTCATGAGTTCATTTTAATTTACCGAGATGAATGTTGTGTCCAAATTTCATGATGATCGGAGTTCCCGTTCAAAAGTTTTTGTCGGACGTACAAATTTTGAGTTGTATTTTGCAACATTTTTCATTGATGCTCCGCTCCTATTGGTCGTAGCGTGATATTATATAGCCTATAGCCTTCCTCGATAAATGGACTACACAACCAAAAAAAAATTTCAATTCGAACCGGTAGTTCCTGAGATTAGCGCGTTCAGCTAAACAAACAAACAAACTCTTCAGCTTTATAATATGTTAGTCTAGATTTGAGAAATTCGACTGAAAATATGATTTAATTTACCTGTAGCAGGATTGAACCATAAAATAATCCATCTGCTGCTGCAGTTCTTATTTCAACTATCTTTAAAGAAATGACAACTCTTTTGCCTACAAGCTCTCTAATAAAATATATATCGACACTTTAAGGAACTACGATGTATACCAAGGGCGCAGATATGGGGGGTAATTACCGCCCTAGGACCATAATAAAAAGTAAAACTGAAAATATTACGAATACCTATAACTAAAAAATAAAATTTAGAAATATGTTCTTTCTACCTGTTTCTGCCATAGTTACCAAAGTTGTTTAACTTTACAGGCACTACACACCTGTAAGCCATGAACGTGTGTGCGTTACCCAGTAGCTGACGCCATATTGGTTCATGCGACAGATATTGGTCCACCGCTACGCTCGAGCTGGGTGTCCTGGTTAAAGAGTTCGTGGTAGTGATGGACCGATATCTGTCGCATGAACGCATGAACCAATATGGCGTCAGCTACTGGGTAACGCAAGCACAGGAAGCTAGGTCTCCTGTTTACAAACCTTCTTGGTTGTACACAATCTTTTGTGCATGAGTTACACTCACACTTGACTATTTTTTTTTTTTTTTTTTAGATAGCCAAATTACGCCTTGAATTAAATATTTTACATGATAAACAACAAACTGCTGTAGACGAAAAAGATTTTGCTACTGCTTTGGCAACTAAAGATGAAATCACTACCATTCAGTATAAAATCCAGGAATTAACGCACAAACCGCCCGAGTGTAATGAGGTTAGAATTTTTTTTTTTTTTAATTTTTGCTTCTTGATATGTTGAATGCTGATTAAACGCTTTATAATGCTTATGTGTTAAGTAGCAACTCTTTATACAAGTGTTCTAGCGCAGCGGTCGGCAACCTTTTGGCAAGCAAGGGCCACATAGTGGCATATTTAAATAAAGGCGGGCCGCACTTGTTCATAATTTTAATAATAGGTATTTGTGATATTAAAAATTCGGAAACATTTTATTTGAATTAACCGAGAACTTCAAAATAAAACTGTTCTTTTGCAAAAATTGGTGTGACGTTTAAGGTTGTATTTGAGTGGCTGTTTGTTGTATGTTAGCTTCCAGTTTGTAGTTGCAATTCGTAGAATATCTCTCAAATGCTCATCTGTGAGACGAGAAGCTTTTTTTGTAATTGAAGATCGAAAAGGTTTGTTCGCATAAGTAAGTACTACCAAAAATTGTAATTAATAGCGGAACAAACCTTTTCAATTCGTCAAAATTAGATGGCAAACTGACATAAAACTTAACAAGATCTTTGATTTCAAAGAAAATGTTTTTGAAAGTATCATTAGATTGGAGATCAATCACGTTCATTTGTAAATGAATAGGTACATCCTCAATATCACAAGAAAAAGGATTTGTGAAAATTAATTTGTTTATTTATGTAGGTAGGAATATAAGACATTTATTTATAAAACAGTCACGGGCCGCAAGGTATAAGCTCGCGGGCCGCATGCAGCCCGCGGGTTGCCGACCCCTGCTCTAGGGGATCTGTTTTACGAAGTGCGCACTCGGCACTGCCGAGCTCTGTATTTTCGCGAACTAATTTTAATGTGATCTTAGGTGAGAACAAAATGCACGGATCCAGTGGTTTGGTGTAAAGTGTTAGACATAATCATTGCCATTTTGCATTCAAAATTGGTGACGCGACTAACACCTACGCTTCGTTCGATTCAACAACACACTGTGATGGAGTGCTGCATTACAAACGGAGATCCCAGAGTTTTGGCTCGAGGATTGAGGTGCATTGGAATGTTCGGTTGCTTGGACATAAATATTGCCAAAAACGTCATACAGATGTTTTATGTGCCGGTATGTATATACAGTGTGATCACTTAAGCGTGCAACATATGGGAAAATTTTTAATTAAATGCACAACCAAAATTCAAATATTGCCAAAAGTTGGTGCATGTCCGATAATCATTTTAGGTGCTCTTAGAATTGTTGAAACTCAAACAGCATACAGGGTGTTTAATATCGTTGCAACAAACATAAAGTTTGTGATTCCATAAAAAATTAAAAATCTAAGTTAATATTACAAATATGCTTGAATTTGAACAAAGTTATGCGAAATTGATTTGATTTTGAATAATTTATTAGTGTTTAAGGTAAGTATAAAAAAAATTTCAAAAAAATTATAATTTTGGTTTTTCAAAAAAAAAAAAGACGGGTTGCACTCCGGGAGTGCCGACGGAAGTGAAAACCTCGATGTACTTAAACTAAATTTCGCTAGTAGCAATATAAGTTACATGCAGTGCAAAAAATTATAAGCTATAAGCTTTGACAAAACATTAAGAGATGTCGCTATGCATCCAGGTTTCGTAAAACTACACATTTATAAAATTACATGCAGCCAGTCACTGGATGTAATTTTTTAAATTTGTAGTTTTACGAAACCTGAGTACATGGCGACATCTCTTAAGGTTTTGTTAAAGCTTATAGCTTATAATTTTTTGCACTGCATGTAACTTATATTGCTACTGACATCTAGCGAATTTTAGTATATGTACTGCCGAAGCAAGTACGGTAGACCGTCTCAACAACTCGTCAGGGTCACGTGACCCTGACGCGTCAGATCTGACGCGAGTTTAACATTTTTTACCCATTACAAAAAAAGTGTACAACGCCGCTAAAGAAGTTTTCACTTCAAAAAAATTTTTTTTCTTAGAAGGCCATGTTTTGGTATTTGGGCATAACTTTTAATTCTAAACAAATTTTTCTTATAACATTACGCTGAATTTTTTTAAATAAGGGCACTTTACTCTTGTACAATTTTTATATTTTTTTACCCATCCTGTATGCTGTTTGAGTTTCTAAGAGCACCTAAAATGATTATTTATCGGGCATGCACCAACTTTTGGCAATATTTGTATTTTGGTTGTGCATTTAGTTAAAAATTTTCCCATATGTTGCACACTTAAGTGACCACGCTGTATACTTTTTAGGATTCTGTACCGAAATTTTTGAAAACGTAACCGTTATAGTGAGGACTGTTGACCTCATCTCTTCAATATTATATCGAAATCTCTTCTTTTTTACAGTTAATAGCGTCTAAACTGGGCAGTCATAAAGATGTGCTCCTGTCATCGTTGAAAGCTCTTATCGATCAGCTTTTAGTCTACGACCTTGAAACATTTGCTTCGCCTCAGCTGACCAATGCCCAATCTCAAAACGGGGACGAACCGAACAACCAATCAGGAAATAAGAGTAAACGCTATTTATACAATGATAGTCAGTCAGATGACGACGAAAGTTTAAGACAAATTTTTCCTCTAAGTGCCAGTTCTAACGAGTTTATTAGCGTTATAACTTCATTATTAGATCATGATGTAAGTGATAATCATCTATTAAAAAAAAATCACATTCCTATTTCCGATATTTTCAGACCACACATTGACTGATACTGTACAGTAATTCTCTTTGTAATGCAATTAGTTCAACACTATTTATCATTAGATATGTTTCCGTTAAAACCTGTTTTTAGTTAGAACGCGTATTTACTAGTTAAAACTAGTTTTCACTAAACACCCTCTAGAATTTCCTAGTAACAACTAGAATTTACTGATTTAAAAGATTGATTTTTAGGTAAAACTAGTTTTAACTGTGAGCGTTAGACAAAACTAGTAGTAACTAGAAAATTGTGTTTCAGAGAATTGATTTAATAGAATGAAGCCTTGATTAAAAAATAAACATTATTACATATTATTTATTGAGAAAATGTGTGAATAGTAACATCTGAACAACGTTGATATTAATTAGTAATATAAAAATATCATTCTTTCTTATGGAGATCAAACATCCATATTGGCAACTTTATTATTTAATACAATATTTATTTAAATATTTACGAATTGAAACATCCCAAACAAATTTAATATTTAAAGTTAGTAACATAACACAGTAAAAAAACATTTTTCCTTATGAAGATCAAACAGCCATATTGGCAATTTTAATTAAAGTTTTATTGGTCTTTATTTATTATTGCAGGGCAAACTATCGTGGCATTTTGAGTTACATAGGTTGCCTTTTTTCTTACAAAAGCACCTTTTTGACATACAAAACTTTTTACATACATTGCGCGACCTCTAAACTTTGTGGAATCAGTTTTAACTGCTTGGTGCCGTTAAAACGCGTTTTGACTAATTAAAACTAGTTTTAACTGATATTCATTTTTACCAACAGTAAATTCTAGTTTTAACGAGAGCGTTTAGTGAAAACTAGTTTTAACTAGTAAATATGCTTTCTAACTAAAAACGGGTTTTTACGGTAACAGATACATTTACAATTTTATACTGTACCTACTAGTTCGCTTGCGTAATATTAATTTTGACTATAACTTTTCGGTCGTAACAATGACATCTAGCAGACTGCCAGTTAAAAGATGGCTCCTTTTCAAAAAAAAAAAAAAACTTTAACGCTAACTAAAGCTAATTAAGAAATAGAAACTTCAATGAAGGGTATCTCAAATCACTGAGAAATTAATGAAATTTTGCTAACTTATTTCTTAATATATCTGCAATAAGGACCCGAAGTTTCAAAACAATTGACTAAATATGTAGTTTAAGAAAATAATTTAGAGCTGTTATAAGAAAATCGCGCATTAACAGTTTAATATCAATAAAACACATAGTAATGTCACCGAGAAAAATTCGTAGTTTTTAGAATAATATGTTACGTCACGTATCTACGAAGCTCTGTTCAAAATTTTATGTATTGTCACTGATTAAAATCACGAGAGAGAGAGAAAACGAATAGTCTATTTTATAAAATGCGCGTTCACACTTGACAGCAACTATATAAACATTTTTACCATAACTACCACTTGTTTTTGACTACTAACTAATGAAATTGAAAGATTTCATTGCTGTTCAAATGAGATGCTGTCACAATACGATCCATGCTTATTATTCACCCATATGTGTATTGCTGTCTAACAAACTATCGAAATACGAGTTTTGGTACAATTTGACATTATTGCTACTATCTTATAAGCTGTAATGAACATACTTTTGTCTATGATTGTATACCTCATACTTCTTTAAGGTGTCGATATATATATTTTGTTGGATAGAGCTTGTAGACTATAGACGTTTGGCAATGGAGTAGTTTTATTGAACGCTGATATTAAATTATTAATTTTGTTCATTTTTTTAAAGATGGTTGAAATAAGAACAGCAGCAGCAGATGGATTATGCCGACTGCTGATAACTGGAAAGATAAAATCACCGGCTCTCGTTTCACGTTTGATTATTTTATGGTTCAATCCTGCTACAGGTAAGTGCAATAATATTTTCAGTCGAATTTTTAATGTACAATATAATTAAGATGACAGTCGTGCACAAAAGTTGTGCTGAAATCAGATCTGATTCTGTATCCGGCTTGAAAGGACTTCTCCATTAAGAATGGAGGCTGAATCTAGATCTAGTATGCAGCAATGTGTCCTCCGGATCTGGCATATGATTTGAAGGGTACACGGGAAGAAGGCGGTTTGTCAAAAAATGTAAATTGTGCAGGAGAGCATTTTGAAGTATTTAAGATCGTACCATTTACTTGCTGATGCATTTCTTTCAACGCTTATAACTTTTGACCTAGCGTATTCTTGTCTAAAATGAATACACCGACAGAAAGGTTCGACTTTTGGCTACAAGATGGCATAAAAAAATTAATTTCGAATTTTTACTGACAAATCGTCTTCCCGTGTACCCTTCATTTGTAGAAGAACTAAATCTGGTTTATGTTATCCGACTTTTTGGAAGAAGAATTTGTCCATCTCTAATCCCGAGGCAGGTTTGTGGAAAACTTTGTACCTAGAGGTCATAGTTTTTGCCATGAAACTTGTTTTTCCATTACCATAAATTTGCCATTCTCAACAACGGCCCACTTAGCCCATGTGTAATTATGCACTTGCACATAATCATTATTGTTTGATGTTTGCACTAGAACAAGATATAGAGCTGCGACAGGTGGTAGGCATAATGCTATCGAACTTTGCGCAATTGACGCCGGATAGTACCGAATTGCTAGAGCAAGCATTTTTACCGACGTTGCGTGTTATATTCGATGCACCGACACCCAGTCCTCTGGTCGATGTTGATGTCGGAGCCGTGGCCAACTTTATTATTTCACACACGCGGCCTGGATTTCATAAATATGATTCGGTAGGTACTTACATCTTATAAATAAGCATGGTGGCCACAGGCCTAGAAAACCTGGATCATAATTATGATAATGTCAGGTATTATTAAAGCAAGTGAAAAACATTAAAATAAGTATTTTTCTGATTCAAACTTGCAGCTAGTAGACCGATTGCTGACCTCTAACGACTGAGTACTGCACTACATATAGTTTTTTTTTTTTCGTCTATAATGTAATTCGTATAGCCTTAAGGCCGCTGCACACGAGGATAGAAACACTGCTTGGAGTTGTGCTGGCCAGTAGGCTGGGCACGAAGCTGGAAATTACGTCACTGCGGGCTCGCCTGCTAGCTCACAAGATAGATTTTAAAATTAGAACGGGCTATTTTCCTTGCTAGGTCCGCTGCTAGGTATGAGCAAGAACCAATCAGGAAGCAGTATCTTGTCACGTGAGCGACTTGAACAAACGCCCACAAACCAACATGACGTCATTCTGATCAGTCAGACAACAGACACGTTTTTCTCTGTGTTTATATTTGAACTGTCACTGCGCGTGCACCAGGTTTATTCACAAAACTAGCTTGAAAAGACGTCTCGTGTAAAGCGAGCGCATAACAGCAATCAAGAAAACCAACGCTAGAAAATTAGTAGGCAAATCTAGCAAGGAATCTGGCAGCGTTTCTAGCCTCGTGCGCAGCGGCCTTTGTGTTGGATGATTTGTTTATAAATAAACATTATTGGATAGTGTTTTCAATTTTAATATTACGTTTCACTCCTTATTTGGGTCTTCTTCAGATATTGTAATACTTAAGAAAGTACATCAAAAAATATGTTTTATATATAAGTAAACGATGTATTAATATAAAATTAGATATTTTTTTACGTATTGTAGCCTAGAAAAGCGTTTTTTTATATTTGTGGTCAACTGTAGTATGCGCAACTGGATCAGCATAGAATAATTTTTGATAGTGTATTATTTATTATAATTATTAATGTATTTTTTTCAGATTAATGTACACAATAATTTAGCAATGGCTATTTGCGATGAAGTACTGAAAAAACCAGAAAGACCCGAAGTAATGCATTTGGTGAAGGCATTATTGTCTTTACAAATATCGGATGATGATTCACTTTTGAAAAAGTCGCTCTATAATCTCAGTGTTAAAATGGCGGAGGTTAGTAGTAATTCGTACTTAAATATAAAATACGACAAACGTAAATTAGTATCCTTCAAATTCCGGTGTAATTGAATACTCGTATTGATCGCATATAAAAATAACAAAGAAATATATAATTTGTTGCTTCTTATTATTGGTTTTTGTTAGATCTGAAAGTACAAACTGACAATTTCTTATTTGAGTTGAATTTTGTTTTCAGAAAGTGTCAAACAAATTTATAATAAAATACATCACAAAATTCATGGATACTATATTTGAAGAACCGAATATGGACACTGCAACTGATCGTACTGACAATATTACCGATAACAGGGATCTCCAAAATTTAAAAACCCCGACTGTTGCATTGTCAAGACTGACAATAGACACCCTAGCGAGAAGATCTTCAAGGTCGCAATCTAGAGCCAGTGTTTTGTCAACAATTGAAGAAACTCAATCAGGAACTGTGAGTTTTTTTTTTTTAATTTCATAAGTTTTTTTATGTGAAACATCTATACTGTAGGGATGTAACGATTCCGATACCGATATATCGGCAGGCCTATATATCGGCATCGCCGATTATATACAACCGATATCAAACAGTTCGATCCAAATAACTATTGGCGTAAGGAAGATAAATACCCAAATTTGAAAAAACTTGCACAAAAATACTTATCAACTGAGCTCAGTTGTCTCACAGCGTCTTTTTTCAACCGCAGGTCTAATACAAAACGATTTACGTAACAGATTATCTGCAAATAATTTGAAAATACTTTGCTTTCTTAACAATAATCTGCCAAAAGTAAACTTTAATTACTGACTCTATGTATCGGTTCATTACTTTGTGTAATGATAATTAATTTCTTAATTATCACTTTGATTGCTTGATAATAATTCATCTATACTAATATATAAAGCTGAAGAGTTTATTTGTTTGAACGCGCTAATCTCAGGAACTACTGGTTCAAATTGAAAAAAAATTTTTTGTTAGATAGCCCATTTATCGAGGAAGGCTATAGGCTATATAAAATCAGGCTACGACCATTAGGAGCGGAGCATTAACCACTTAATGCTTTTGAACGAACACTGCTCGCGCGCGGCGCGTGTATCGCAACGCGACAAGCCGAGCAGTGCTCGCCAGTTTCGACTTGTTAGAGTTTTATGCGATAAACAAACGAACGGTGCTCGCCAGTTGCTACTTGACGGGCTAGAGACACTACGCATATCGTTTCCTCTGTTTTACCTTATTGAAAAACATTATAAAATATTTTGTAAGTATTATATTTCCAAAATTAATAAAAAAAAATGCATTTTTTACGAACTTATAGTGATTTATATCTATTTTTATTCATTTATTTCGATTTTTTTTATTTACTTTTGTGTTTTATTTCGAACTTTTTTTGAGCTACACAGTTTTTAAATCATGTAAACTGTATAAATAAAAAATAAAATAACCTGCAGTTTTTATTTCAATTTTTGATAAAAAAAACCCGAGCATTAAGTGGTTAATGAAAAATGTTCCAAATGTATCTAAAAAATAAGCTTCTATTCAGGTGAAATGCACTAACTAAGTATACTCATATTAGCGATGTAAGAATACAACGCCGGCAAGCGCAATCGGTAGAGCACAAGTCTGTCAATACCAGGGTCGTGGGTTCAAGCCCTACGTTGGGGGAATGCATTTTTATTTTTTTTTTTATTTTCTACATTGCTTTCTTCTAAGGCTTACATTAAAATTTATTTTAATTTTATTTAATTAATTAAAAAAAAATTATTAGTTAAAAAAAGTATAAATACTGCTTTTTATCGACAAAAATTTTTGAACGGTAACTCTGATCATCATGAAATTTGGACACAACATTCATCTCGGTAAACTAATATGAATGTGTGTACTCATGTTCCTCCCTTCCCCATTCGTTCTTTTACACCCGGGTGAAACCGGACGGGACCGCTAGTAATAAATAAATACTTTCTTTGAATTTTGATTTGACATTTTTATTTATTTATTTTGCCACTTCTCAAGGTTGAGTATTTGTTAAATATAGGTAAGTTTTATGCATAATAAAGATTAAAGACATACAAACGACCGAGGTACATACTTCATTATATATTTATCTTCTAAACCATCGATATCGGTATAGGTATCGCCGATTATTTACTAAAGTAATCGGTATCGTATCGGCAAAATTATGTATCATTACATCCCTAATCTATAGACACGTAAAGGTTACAGGCACTCATTTTTTTTATTTAATATTACAGGTCGATTCAGACGATGATTATGCAAATAATGAAAGCTGTCCCAACTTAACTAAGAAAAATGTAGTCATATCTACATCTGAATCTGAGTAAGTAATAATACGGTATTTTTTCGGACGTGCATGAACTGCGCACTTTTTTAATCTTTTAATGAGGGTTCGTTTTATTACCTGTAATACTTAACATGAATTCCGTACTAGTCCAACTGCTGGTATTTACAAAAATAATTATTAATCCCTTTTCTTAATTGATTTATCTTCGCATTGTCGCGTTTGCTTTTGATGGAAATGTTCATTTTTCAATTGTTCCTCAGATTTGTTTTGTGGAGGTGCTTGTTGTGAACTCTTGCTAAAGTTACTCTAGCGTCTGATATTAATCCCGTTTTTGAGTATAGTGAAAGAGGAAATGAAGTTTTGGTTTTGGAAGGTGTGAAGTTTTCCTTTTCGAAGGTTTTAAAAAATGGCGAGTAGTTTTGGCGCTGTGCTTTTAAAACTTGCAGAGCTGTTAAGTTTTATTTTTCTTTCCTTTGATCATACATAATTATTATTATAATTGCCTGGTGCGCAGTTCGTGTACTGTGAATTTTTATGGTCTTTTGTACAGTGCGCAATCCGTGTACTGTGAATTTTTATGGTCTTTTGTACAGTGCGCAATTCGTGTACTGTGAATTTTTATGGTCTTTTGTACAGTGCGCAATTCGTGTACTGTGAATTTTTATGGTCTTTTGTACAGTGCGCAATTCGTGTACTGTGAATTTTTATGGTCTTTTGTACAGTGCGCAATTCGTGTACTGTGAATTTTTATGGTCTTTTGTACAGTGCGCAGTTCGTGTACTGTGAATTTTTATGGTCTTTTGTACAGTGCGCAGTTCGTGTACTGTGAATTTTTATGGTCTTTTGTACAGTGCGCAGTTCGTGTAATAAAGATTAGGAGCCAGGTACACAGTGCGCAGTTCGAGGCCGTCGATTTTTTCCACTGATCTAAGATAATGGAACCGTCTCATTGAATCAAAATCCGTGTTGCTAATATAAACCCAACCACTCTTATTTATCTAAGACACATTGCTGCATATTTATTTCAACTAGTGACTTTTGACTCCCGACGTGACACGTTTCTAGTCTAGTTGTACCATGACGTCACACGGAAAACAATGAACCGATGAACGACTGAGAAACGCGTGATTGAATTAGGCATTCGTTTATTTTGTGTATGTTTTTACATATCCCAGATTTATTAATCAATAGTGGCAACAGCCATGTAAGGATCTTTGCGTTACATCAGAAGTACAGAGACAATTAGGCTTTTGAAAAAAAAAATAATTATCGATTTTTTTATTGTATTTTAAAACTTTATTATAAATAATATTGATAATCGATGCGAAAAACTTTCAAAAAACTTTTTTTAAATTAATTATAAGCAATTTAAAATTGATAAAATGTTAAAAAAAATCACGTGACTGCAAACGCACTAAAATTGTTTTTGACAGTTGTGACGTCATAATGGTAAAATGTATATACGCAGTATACTATCAATGGCTTCTACATAACGTGTATTGACTAAAACATTATAACGTCACATTATGTTCGGGAAATGTCGGCGCGTTCTCGGAACTGGGTACAAAAATTTATTTTTAATTTGATATAACTTTTGAATTATAACGAAAATAAAAAAAAGAAAAATAGTTTTGTTATAAAACTTATATACGATCTTTCCATTTATGACAAAAAAAAAATTTCATTCAAAAGCCCAATTGTGCCCACTTTCTGATTTTGTCGCAAAGCTATGTTATCATATAATTGAATTGTGTCAAGTTTAGCGCACATTTTAAGTGCGATATTATTATTGACGACTTTAAGCTTTCAGAACATTAATGGGATATGCCCTGATAGTATTCTTATTTTATAAAGTTTTTCTCAATGATTTTTTTATTTTTGTTTCAGTGATCCTGAATCCAGTAGCGATTCTGATGAAAGTCCAAAACTTATTTCAACAAATGTTAGAAGATCTCTCAAAAGAAGAAACAAAAAAGTGAAGACCTAGTATTATTATTTTAATTTTTAAATTCAGAAATATATTCATTTAATAAATGTACAATTATATCGACACAATCATCAATATATAATTTTTTGTATTGATTTGTTGCTTATCATATCTACACTGTCATCCCTTCAACGTTAAAGTCCCAGTACACAATGGCGTATGCAGGTATGCTGGCCCACTTCAGGCCATCGTCATTGTGTACAGGGGGTAATAATATATAGTGGCCGATAATTGTCAATCGTGGCGCGCAATCGGGTTGTTGTCGGTTTTTTGGGCACACTTCAAAGGAATCGTGGCGTGGCGTGGCCTGTGGTGTTCACACAATTGGCCATTGTAAACAGTATATAAATAAATAGTCGCAGCCGTAATTACTTCCACATCCATCGCAAGTAGTTTGCCAGGCAGCAATGAGCCATGCGCCATTGTGTGAACACCAAGTGATCGTGGCCTACAGTTGTGCATTGGAAAGCGTGGCCCATCACAGGCCATTGTGTACTGGGGCCTTTACATTAACAGGCGGTAAAAAAATGTGTTCATTTAGCTCAAACGTTAATCTGGAAGATAAATTGAGTTCAGCTAGGCCCGCGTCAATGATAAATCAATCTTCGATTGAACTACTTATCGCAAATGGCAACAGTGTTATATGAAAGAGCGGGTATCAATTGATACAAAGTCGGCCGATTTCATACGCGCTGTCATTACTCAGTTTGATCTAATGACCGATTTCTTCATAAAATACTTATCTACTGGTTATCTATCTTGCAGATAAATTTTCTTCACAAAATATGAGCTTTACTTATCTATATTCTATAGGATAAATCTTATAGATATCTTTTTTAACCTCCTTGATAGTTAATTCTCAATTTCTCAACGTTGCAAAAACTTGTAATCGGCTAACTTCAAGTTGTAGTTTGTTTGTCATTAACCAAAACCAAGTTGTCACTCAGATTGTATTGTCTCTGCTCATCAGTAATCTGATTATCATTTGTTGATCGTTTTTGTATTGTGCATAATATGAAGATTTGAACATGGAGCAATTGGTGAGTATACTAAATAATTTATTTCTAATCATAATTCAGTAATATGTACCTATATGAATATTGTTAATTATTATTTTGACGTGATAACGTCTTATAAATTGATGAATCACCAATCTTATAAATTGATAAAACACCGGCTGCATGCACGAAAAAGTGTAACGTTCCGCCTGACCCTATGCGTGCTTTTCTCGAAAACGGCCCTAACGATTTGGATGAAATTTACTGAAAAGGTATTTTGGGGGGCAAAAAATCGTTTTAGCTAGGTCTCATCTCTCGAAAAAAACGTTTTCATACAAATTTTATCATTATAAAAATCAATTTTTTGACGTATGAAAATACTTAAATATTGTAAGTAGGTTTTGGAAGTTTATATAAACAGTGAAACAATTGTTTTCAAAATATTATGACAGCTAATCTTTGAGACTTAAAATAAATACGAAAGAAAGAAAGTTAAAAAAAACAATTATATTATAGGTGGTGAGTACTTAATTTAAATAAATAAAATTAACCTAAATTTGAAGCGAAAGATGCAATATCATAGATTCGAATTATTATAATTATTATATAAATTTAGGTTACGGAATACGTTATCACGTAAAACTATCGTCCGTAAACCGACTTTACAGACAACCAATTTTTTTTTTTTTTCAATATTTAAATAATATTATGTTAAAATTTTTAGTTAATAAAAAAAAAGAAGCGTGCCGCTAATTTTACCAAACACGACACTGAACTACTTGTGGATATTGTTATTAAATATCAGGCGATAATAGAGAATAAAAAAACGGATGCAGCAACGTGGAAAGAAAAAGACTTAACGTGGGATAAAATAACTTTTGAGTTTAATGAAGTATCCGAAATCTTTCCAAGAACAAAAAAAACAGTTAAATCAAAATACGAAAGTTTAAAAAAGGAGATACGTAAAAAATGCAGCATTTTGAAAACAGAGCAAACGAAGACGGGAGGGGGTGTTTCAAAATGCTATGAATTAACGCCTTATGAGGAAAAAATGCTCTCTATCGATCAATTGTCAGGGTTAAAACCAATATTCTGCAGTGATTCATTAAGCGGTTAGTATTGTAATGATAATTATAACTTTAACATTGATCAAATTCATAATTAATTCATAACATTTATTTACATGTTTGATATTTTGGATTTCAAAAAACTTAGTTTGATTTACAGATGTTGAGAATATTTGAATTTTTTATTTAGTGAACACAAAATAATTTATAAAACGAAATGTAAAATTATAATGTTCAATTTTCAGATCCAATAAGAAACAGACACGTTCCAGAAAATAATATTGAATATTTAGACGATAATCAGACAGGTAATTTTTTTTCATTAGTAAGCATTTAAAATAATTTATAACATAGCGTATGTAATATAATTTTCAATTTTCAGAGCCTGTAACGAATGAAGTATACGTTGAGAATATTGACTATTTAGACGATAATGAGATAGGTAATTTTTTTTTTATTAGTAATAGTACTAACAGACGGTCGAACTTGGTTCGAAGCGGACAGCGGATCTGGTCCGCTCCGTACCAAATCTGTTCGTCTGTACAGTAGTCTGCGTGTCCGCCCGGTTCGATGGGAACAGATTCGGTCGTCTGTTGCAAGATCCGCCGTACCATGTCCGTTGTCGGACCGGACCAAGTTCGACCGTGTGTTAGCACTATAAGCATTTAAAATAATTTATAACATAGCTTATGTAATATTTTCAATTTTCAGATCCAATAAGGATTGAAAAGGATGTGGAAAATGTTGAATATTTAGGCGAAGAGATAGGTATTTTTTTTTTTTGTAAACATTCAAAATAATTAATAAAACAGTTCGTAATATAATTTCAGATGCAAGTGATAACTACAGAGCTGGTTTAAAAAAGACAAATATAAAAAAAAAGGGCGGCATGAAGAAAGCGAAAAAACAATCGTTAGTAGAATTAAAAAGACAGTTTTTAATTTTACAAAAAAACTTGCTAACAACGGAAATTAAAGGAAAATCTGAAATAAATCAATGGACAATAAAAAATCTAAAAATGGATTATCAAATTAAAAAAATTAAATTAATGAGACTGCGAGGTTTGCACGATACATCTGAAGATGATTAGGTATATATTATAGTATATAGTTTTCTTGTTTTGTAAAGAGATTTTAATTTTTTTTTATATTAATTATTTTTTGTGAAGTAGAGAGATTTTTATTTATATTTTTTTTTTGTTTTGTAGAGAGGTTTTTATTTATTTTATTATAATAATTATTTTTTGTTTTGTGGAGAGATTTTTATGTTTTATTTATAATACTAACTAGTAGTGTCCGACCGAAATTTCGGTTTCGGCCACTTTCGGCCAAAAAACTGGTTTCGGCTTAGTTTCGGTTTCGGCTGCCCATCCGGCCGAAACCGAAACTACATTCGGGAGGTTTCGCGCTGAAATGCGGTGCAGCTGCGAGCGACGAAGTGTCTTTTATGCCTGCGCGCTCCGCGTTTTTTTTTTTAGTTTGAAAGAAAACTTTTTTTATTTTGATACCTATTATTTGCATTAAAAATATTCATTTAGTTGTTATATTTGGTAGGTAGGTAGTGTAGGTACTTATTAATTTTAATTTTATTGTAGTTCGTTAATAAGAGTACCATACAAAATGACCAAAGTTTAGAAGAAATAATTTTGTTCTTAAGATGAAAGAGTGTTTTCTTTTTTTTTTTTTGTTGTGTGTACCTACTATTAGGTAAATACTTTTTAATAAAAAAAATTTGTTTTGGAGCTTTTATTTTATTTCATAAATCATAATATTTAAAAAAGTATATTTATTTGTATTTTTGAAATAAGGGGGGTAATAATATGATATGATAAGTTAATGATTAGTTAAAATATCATAGGCTGAATGATTATATGTGATTAATTTAAAAATTAAAAAAAAATAATAAAGCCTGATTATGATAATGTTTACTTTATTTTTCAATACATATTGAAGAGTTCTATAATCAGACGTTAATCAAAGATTTGTTTACGTTATTTTTCCCACGAAAAAAAAAGTTTCTGTTTCGGCCGAAACTGAGACTGAGGCCGAAATTCGGTTTCGGTTTGGGCCATAAAACTAGTTTCGGTCGGACACTACTAACTAGTAACCCAGTACAGCTTCGCCCGAATTTGTAGATTGCTACCGTTTACCAAAATTGGTCTTCATGAAAAACGCGTTTATTTTAACGCGAGGGGGGAAAATATTTTATTTATTTGAAGAGTTCTATTCAGACGTTAATCAAAGATTAAAAAAAATTATAATAAAATAAATAAAAACCTCTGTACAAAAAAAAAAAATAATAAAATAAATGAAAATCTCTCTATAAAACAAAAAATAATAAATTAAATAAAAATCTCTACTTCACAAAAAATAATTAATATAATAAAAAAATTAAAATCTCTCCACAAAAAATATGATTAGAAATAAATTAACCAATTCATCCATGTTCAAAATAATCTTTCTACCGCGCCAAAATCACTGTCAAACTACAACTTAAGCTAGCCGATTACAAGCTTTTGCAACGTTGACAGATTGAGAATCAAGGAGGTTAAAAAAGATTATACGATTTGCTATCCTATAGAATATAGATCATATTTTGTGAAGAAAATCATTTTATTTTTATCTTGCAGATACATTTTTCTGGAAGATAAATAACCGGTAGAAATGTATTTTATGAAGAAACCGGGCATTAGTAGTCTGTGAACAGGATACAGATCAAATGGATGAGCGGATCGAAACCAAATTTTGGGAGGATGTTTGGTATGCAAATATGAAGAGCCATATTGTTTTTGGGGAAAATCGACGCATGCGCAGAATAGATATTTGCTATAACGGTGTTTTTTTATATAATAATGGTATACTTTTCATAACGGCTTATTATTCTATTTATTTTTTCAAGAAAGTTTCGTTAAAAATTTTTTTTTCTTAACTTTATAGTTTCGGAAATATTTTGAAAATAAAAAAAAATCTGCCGCTCTTTTGTTTTATGGATCTGTCAGAAATAAACTAGTTCGGCATGCTTTGATTATTGTTTACATGATGTGGAACATATTATGTAGGTAACCATGGCAATGAATAGTGAATATCATATTGAATACTAGCCATTACCCGCGTCACCTCACGCGATATCAGAAATTTTATTTTCTTTATTATAATCAAATGTCAACATTTTTGAAGTTGGAATGGTCCCGTCGCCCAATTGGCTGGAATTTTCTTTTTTTAATTGAAGCATAACAGACGTACAGAGTTTTTTCAAAAATATGTTTTTTGGATTCGGGGGACCTCAAAACGGAAAGATATTGTAAAATTTTTGAAAAGTGATTTTTGACCTAAACTAGCACCATTCCCCACTTGTGAGTTGGAATGGTAAAATACACATATCAATTAATAAAAAAAATGTAACGGATAATAATCAATATTGTTTTTTATAGTACCTACAATTAAAATACAAATAAAATTAAATGAATAATAATCACAAATAATTTTTTTTGGCTGAAAATCTTTCGCATTCTTTGTCTATAATTCTCGTAAGATACTTGTTTTCCTTTTGGAGTTATCATATTTTGCACGGTAAACAATGCTAAAGTACACATCGACACATAGATTCCATACTGAAAAAATGTTTTTAAATGGTCTTCAAAAGCTTCATTGGGAAATAATTCATCGGGATCATAACGTTTTCTCACACACTTCTTGAAGCTCTCATAATAAAGATGTGTATAGCTTTCCAAGTTTTCATTCAATAACGCCATAATATTAGAACACTTGCAAATAAAATACAAGAAATCAATTATTGGAGACCAATATCTGACCAACTCATGAAAATCAATCAATTTTATTTGGTGACGATCAGAATATCGAGACATAATATTATTTGTCCGCAAATCTCCGTGTTTGATTACACGATATTTATCCATATTTTTCGGATTTGAAATATTTTCTAAAAATTTAAATTGTTTTTTGACTTCAGGTTGGCAATCTTTTATACATTCTATTGCCATTTTCTTTTCATTTTCCAGAAAGTCAGCAGACGTTTGAACATTTTTAAATAATTCAGAAATAAAATTATTTGAATTTCTGGCAACCGATTTGAAATGTAAATTATTTTCTTTCTTGAAAGCGCACGAAATGGCATGGATTTGAGCTATACGTCTCAAAACGAATGCGATGTGATAATTATTATCTATCGGTACACTTTTAGGTAATGTTCGGAACCCTTTGCGTGCCAAATCTTTCCCAATCATAAATTCGTTTTCGAAAATATTTTTCACGTTTTTCTTTTTTAACAGTTTTACAAATTGTGGTAATACTTCATCATAAAAAAACATTTCTTTTTTAGAACATTCGTGTGTGCACGAACTTAGTCTTATTTGATCGTTGTTTTTAGCGGTTTTGACAAAAAAATAGCTTTTTAATAATTCAAGTTTCTGACTAATCTGCTCTGCATAGTTACATTTATATTGTTTTAAATCGGACATATAATGTTCGTTTGCTTTTGAAAAAAATTGCAATTTTTCTTTGCTAAAAAGTTCATAGCCTCTCGCAGAAAATATGTTTTTAAAGGCGAATTTCAAATTTTCCTGTTTTTTTATATTGAATTTTGTTATATCTTCCATAATCGCACTTGGTAAAGATTTATTAATGGCTTGAGTAGCCATTTTAATATTTTTGTATCCCATAATTGCACTTGGTAACAATTTATTAATGGCTTGAGTAGCCATTTTAATATTTTTGTATCCCATAATTGCACTTGGTGAAGATTTATTAATGGCTTGAGTACCCATTTTAATATTTTTGTTTATATATTTGAACTTTGAAAACTTTCGTCCGCGCACCATTTTCTTAAATAAATTTGAATAGATCAATTATTTTTCGAGCAAGATCAATTTAAAATTAAACTTTCCGTTCCATATGGAGAAATATGGAAACTTCGGTCAAATCATAGAGAACAAGGGTCAAATTTGCTGACTCGTGTTTTGGTTTTGTTATTCTGTCTAAATAGGTGGAGCTATGTGCACGGAGGCGGAGTTACAAATTTTTCGATGAGAGCGTTTGTGGTGAGCACTAGGGGAAACTTCGATCTCCAATTTTTCGTATGTCAGTGAGCAATGTTTATTAATAGTGCTAACACACGGTCGAACTTGATCCGGTCCGACAGCGGACATGGTACGGCGGATCTTGCAACAGACGACCGAATCTGTTCCCATCGAACCGGGCGGACACGCAGACTACTGTACAGACGAACAGATTTGGTACGGAGCGGACCAGATCCGCTGTCCGCTTCGAACCAAGTACGACCGTCTGTTAGTACTATAAAAGTGAAAGTAATTATAATTTTATAAAGTTTTTTAATTACAAAGAAAACATAGGAAAACTAAGCGATCTGAAAATGCTTGTTGTGTTCCAGGCTGTTGCGCTGATGGCGATTTAAGTAAAATAAAGACCATTGGCGCCCTATTTTGACGTTCCGCTGTCAGTGTAAACAAATTAACATCAGTTTTCCTTATTACATTTTTTTTTTGACACATGGCCAACTAAAGTTTTTGACTTATCACCATAGAAACATGTCGCGATTTCCATAAAAAGTTAGTTCAATAATTCTCTATTACCCACTAGCGGCGCTAATAGGCTTCGTGCACACAGCCTATAGGTTGCTATAGGTGATGATCACCATCTGTCATCATTCATTATCAAATCTGATTTTCTTAACTCCATGGAATGCGTACACAAGCGTGATCGTACAATAGTACCAACTTTGAAAATGAAATATCCTCCGTTGTGCAAAATAATTGACGCAAGGGTAAATTTTAATGACGTGTATAGCCTAGAAAAAACTGATCTGCAATTATTTTGAAGATATTTTTAGTTGTTTTCAATATTTGTGTAAAATAAATGTTAACAAAATGTTAAAGTTAAATTTTGCAGTATTAATTTCCTTTTTTATTATTATAAATCACACATATGCTCTATATTTTCATATCGGCGAAACGGAAAGAAAATGTTTTATTGAAGAAATTCCAGATGAAACAACAGTCATAGGTAAAGTTATTATAGCATATTATAATAAGGATTTACGCTCTGTATTATTCTTTATTTATAACGTCACAAAAAAGTAGTGCTTCTGTGAAAGAAAAAGTACGCAATAAAAATTGCAAAATAAAAGTTCGAAATTTTCACGCCCAGACGTATGTCATTTTATGAAAAAAATTTCACTTGGTATATGGAAATTTGGGGAATATAAGGTCCACCAGCTATGTTTAAGATATTTATTCAAGAACATCAACTCAGAATATGCCTCCAAAGACGAAAACAAAATTAAATGATTTCTTAAAAATGAAAACTAAACAACCGAACAATTTTCAGCAAATTACAAAGTCGAACTTTACGATCCGAGAAGTGGAGGTTTTGCGCCATCTTCACAAGGCATAGGAATGCATGTAGAAGTGCGCGATCCAGACGATAAAATCATACTGTCTCGAGTGTATAGCTCCGAAGGCAGAATAGTGTTCGTTTCACACACGCCCGGAGAACATGTAATCTGCATGTATTCAAATAGCACAGCGTGGTTCAGCGGTACTCAATTACGGGTGCATCTCGACATCCAAGTTGGAGAGCATGCTATCGATTATGCCAACGTTGCTCAGAAGGAGAAACTCACTGAACTGCAGTTGAGAATTAGACAACTTTTAGATCAAGTTGAACAAATTACCAAAGAACAAAATTATCAGAGAGTAAGTTTATAATTTAAATATGGATTTAAAGGGACAGTGTACTGCCTTAAAAAGGCAAAGGGCAGTGACATTTGTTGAAAAATGAGTTCATACTGAAGCCAACGACAGCAGTAAGTGCTGCAGCAATAATTTTATTGTCTTTAAAAAATGTTTCCCCCATGTTTTGGTTTCCACAATCTAAAATTCTGAACGGTCAAGACATTTTTATTAAATCTTGATTTACTCAAATTCATAAGTTGGTCACTTACTGCCTTTTACCTTTTTACAGCAGTGTAGTATAACGGTTAGCATACTAGCCTTTAAACCAGACTTTTATATGCTCAAATCCTACACCTGCTTATGAGTGGTTAGCGGTATGACGCTGTGATTTAAACACAACTTTAAAAGGGCCTAACAACTTTAACTCTGTATATCTATCAGCCTTATGCTCAATTGCAAAAAGCATTGTCAGAAAATTTGATTTGACAATGATCTTAGATTGTGAACATGCATATTTTTGCATATTTTTTCAATAAAAATATAGGTACACCATTATTTTAAACTTACCAAAATGAAAATATAGGTACTGTGCAAGTAAATTTCATCGAAATAAAACAATTCTTGCACTTCTGCTTTCGAGAGGTGGTATGAACTTTATTTATTTTTAAGACGGCATGTCAACTCGCTTCAGCTGTATATTTTATACAACGTGGGGCTAGAACCCATGACCCTGATATTGACAGTAGCATGCTCTACCGATTGAGCTATACGACGTTGTATACTGACAACGCTAATATGAGTATATTTAGTTAGTGTATTTCACCTGAATAGAAGCTTATTTTTGAGATACTTTTTGCAACATTTTTCATTAATGCTCCGCTCCTAATGGTCATAGCGTGATATTATATAGCCTTCCTTGATAAATGGGCTATCCAACAAAAAAATTTTTTTTCAATTTGAACCAGTAGTTCCTGAGATTAGCGCGTTCAAACAAACAAACAAACTCTTCAGCTGTATATATTAGTGTAGATTAAACTGCCGTTGTTACTTTTACGTACAATATTGTAGTAAAAACTAATAAAACTTGCATTTGCAGTATCGTGAGGAACGTTTCCGTCAAACAAGTGAAAGCACAAACTCAAGAGTATTGTGGTGGTCGCTAATTCAGACAGCTATTCTGTTAGTAATGGGGGCGTGGCAAATGAAACATCTTAAGAGCTTCTTTGAAGCAAAAAAACTTGTATAAAATCACTGAATAAAATAATTTATGAAATTAATTTTTGTTTAATAATTTATTTTTGAAAAAAAAATGTTTTAAAATGAAATACGATTTCACGCGTGGTAACAACCATTAATTTTTATTGGTTCACTGTTATTTATTTTAAAATAAAATTATTTCATATTTCTTTTTTTTGTTTTTGTTAACCAATTAAAATATTTGCTTTCAGATCACGTTCTTTTGTTTTTTTCATTGCAGGTATACATAGTCAATATTTTGTAAATATTTTATTATCTCTTTTTAGAATTCAAATTCTACATCATTAAACTTAAATAACTTAATTTTAAACATTTACCGTAAGTTTAAAAAAATAGAACAAGATAAATACATGTATTAAAACAAAGCAAAAAATAAGTTACGATTTATAGTAAATTTTTATTTGAATGTTTTTATAAATACATTGGACACCACTCTTCAAGAATTGGTATTTATCAAGACGTACCCGCCTTGTAGTTCACTAAAATTACACTGGATAAGTACATTTTTAAGATTTGACAATATAATATCTTGAAAGAAATAAAATCATTTGAAATGTGTGGTAAATCTAAAACTGAATCTTCGATACAATTTAAATTACAGTTAAAACCTTCATCTCGAAATGCAACAAATTTCGAGTTATGAAGTTTTTGATTTATCGAGGATTTTGTTACTTCGAGTTAGTGAAATCATCTAGTTGATTTTAACTTAACAAGGTTCTAGCCATAGATTACATAGGTTCTAGCTGAGTTTCTGCTACACTAATTAAAAAATTTATTTTTTTGCACTATTCTCTATAAAATAGCTGCTTTTCATGAAATTACCTATTTCGCACTAGTACGTGAAGTAAAACAAGTGCTCGCGCTATACCAATTCAATTCATTTATCCCTCTTATGCGTACGCTTATGTAAATCCTTAGAAGTAAAGTTTGCTAAAATGTTAAATATCAAAAATTCTCAATCTACTGAAAATAATGTAAAAACCAGCTATGTTATACGATGTAGTGCAAGAAATATGATATGTCTCGGGCGCAATAACATTTTGACTTCTGACTGTTGAAGCATCACGTCAAAAATATACTTCATTACACCCTAGATATATATAAATTGCTATTGTTTAGTATTTCAAATTCATGGGTATTTTTTTTTATATCGATGTAACTAATCAGTCTAAATGCGTTTGTTTATTATTTATTCAAATGAAAATTTAATTAATAAACAAAAGTTAATTCCTATACTTAGTACATTATGAAATAAATATTTTAATGCAACGCAAAGTTTACTATACAGGGTGAGTTTTAAGTTGATGCTTTTTTTTACAGCGTGTAAAAATCAAATAGACGAGCAAATATTTCAAATAGTTTTTTTATCAAAACTCAAAAATAAGAGAGAAACAGCCTTTCGAAGTTTAAATAAATTTTATTAAATTTTCTTTAATTTTGAGGTCGGTCCTGGGGTTATATTGTCACTATGGAAATAAGTTGTTATTATCAAGTATGTTGGTGCTTATTTGAAACTGACATGTGTATTGTTCTGTTTTTGAGAGATAATAACAACTTATTTCCATAGTGACATAATATAACCCCAGGACCGACCTTAAAATTAAAGAAAATTTAATAAAATTTATTTAAACTTCGAAAGGCTGTTTCTCTCTTATTTTTGAGTTTTGATAAAAAAACTATTTGAAATATTTGCTCGTGTATTTGATTTTTACACGCTGTAAAAAAAAGCATCAACTTAAAACTCACCTGTATATAATTTATGTAACAAAAAAAATTTGCCAACACAAAAACAAATGTATAGTATTTTACTACAGAGAAATTTTATAATTAAGAATTTACTCTGGTAGAATACTACTAAAATTAAGCGGCAAATGTGATAGCATTTTCTTTAATGCAAAATATTCAAACACAAAAAAGTAATAAGAAATCCACAATATTATAAAAAATAAACTGTACCCCATTTATAAATAAAATATCGCCATCAACCATTTATTTTTATTTTGAAAAATGTCTTTTGGCATACTTAAAATACAAACAAGTGAAACAGGACAAAACTATTATATTGCTATATATTTACAACAGACTAATCGGTAGGTAATAGATTTTCATTTAATGTATTAAAAAAAAAAATACTAACCACAAAAATATACTATGTTATATACAATTTGCAAAATGTGAGAAGTGAAATCAAAGAGGTCTTGTTTAATTATAAGCTGCATTTTTGTTCTGTTTAAGGCATTTTATATTGAAAACTTATTTGTACTAAAAAAAAATACAGTTTATATAAATTAACAACAAGGGACTGCACGAACAAAATCACCACATGAAGTTGTTAGCTGGTTGCGCAATAAAAATGAAGCCAGAACATCAGCAACTTGATCGGGAGCATCTTCTTGTACAGCGTGACCGCATCTTGGCAAAACTTGCATTTGAAATTTGCCTTGCATTTGTCCAACAGTCAAGTCGGTATCCAAACCATTAATACTAGCAAGAAGTAATAACTTTGGAGCCGGGATGTTGTTTAAAAATATATTCGATAGACCTTGGAACCAGCCCGGCCAATACTGTTCCGTTTTACTTAAATCTATTCGCCATGTGTACATTGTATCGGAAGCACTGTTTTCATTTGGGTTTTTGAAATTATCGGTTTCTGAAGAGCTCAAATCGTCAGTAGACGCACTGGCTTCTTCATTATCTTTCGTCTGTGCCAAGTCATCTTCGTTTTCTTCTTTAAGTACGTTAGGGCATGCATATCGATGTCTTTTAGTAATAATTGGCGTTTGATCTGTTTCGATCACTTGATCGGTTATGTTAACGGTCGCTGTTTTATCGGTAGATATGTGTTTCAACTGGCCCGGCATAGATACTCTGGCCGATTCTAAATTTCTGGTTTGTCCATTTCTGTAACACCACTGTATTGCATGCGGTAAACTATTAAAAGTTTTTGGACGACCACGCAAAAAGCTTTGCATACTGTCAAGTGCCTGCATGGCTGTACCTTCCACGACATCGATAACGCACACGCCAGCTAAATTTGGTATATGACCACCTGCTGCAGCATGCACAGCGATCGCACCGCCCATGCTATGACCGACTACAACCATCGGAGGAGCTTCGTCACCAAATAATTTAGACAAGACAGCGCCCACATCTGTGACTAAAGTATTAATCGACAGATCGTCATCATTAGCCGTCTTTGTACTGCCATGCCCACGTATGTCCATTGCTAACGTTTGGCATTTAACACGATTCATTATTTCCTTGCTGAATAATGACCATGTTAAACCTGAATAGCCCCCGCCATGAAGTAAAACCAGAACAGGCCCTTCACTTCCAGTTTTGTAAATTCTAAACGTGTTACCGTCTGCTTCGACATCTTCATATTTTTCAAAATATTTTGACCATGAAACGGGGTTATAGTCTTTGTTGGCAAGGTTTAGAGCTCTTTTTTGATAGTTTGAAGACGTCATATTATTTTTGTCTGGTTGACCAGTAGGAGGCAAACGTGAAGTTAATACATTTTTACGTAATGCCATAGATAAATAAATGGATACACACAATTAATAACAATTAACACTTACACAATTAGTGAATGTATTATTAATATATCCAAAAAAACTATTTTCATAGGCAAATTTCCGTAGCGAGACGTTCGGTCGATAACACTACAAGTATAAACAATGATTTTTAAGTTGGCTATTCTGAAAAAAATTTAAATAATTTGGCGCAAACATTTTCAAAAATTTTGAACTTTACGAAAACCAACAAAAAACCTCAATATTACTACTACAAAAATTGAAAAAACTAATGTAAATACCGATGCGTTTAAATTTTTCAAATTTTTTACAAATATTGTTCATAATTACATAAGAACCACAAACTTCATATTATATAAACTATATTCTGATTGTTATTCAACAAAACCGTTCTAATTATTTACATAATAACTCTTAATATATACATGTTTAACCTTTGAGTTTATTTAAGGCTGAAAATAGTTAAGTCCACCAAGATGTCCTTCATCCCTTATTTTTTGTTGCTCCAAACGTTCATCTGCATAACCATCAATACCAAGTCCTAATCTCTCAATTAATTTTTCACCTTTGACGCCATTCAATTCCTCGAATTGTTTTCTTCTTCGCAATGCTACATCTGGATCAACTGTCCAGTTCTCTTTTTTGAAAAGCACTGGTACACCCGCAACGTTAAATTGTAATAAATCGTGAACAATGTTACCGGTTCCGTTTATCACTGTTAAAGTACTTAACAATGCAAACGTAACTATCTAAAAAAGAGTGTTAAAAATATTAGATAGGTATAACCGTATAGCAAAATATTCTGTGATAATTCGAATATTGATAGCAAAACGTTATATTCTTTGGCAAGTTAAAATGTTTTTAAAAGTAACGTGTGTTGTACTAAGTTTTTAAACAAATAATTACTGTTTTATTAAAAATTCTAAAATTATTACTATTGTGGTCGCTGCTCAGATTAAATAAAAATTGAAAATACGTTGTAGAAATTGAACCCAAGCTTGGAGTATTGGATACTGTACCAATGTCTGTATGTATTTTATATTATTATATTTCAAGGATTTTTTTCGTAAAAAAATATATACTCGATTATTAATTAAAAACAAAACTTACAATCAATTTTTTCGTCATGTTGACTTTTTTGCAGAAGTTATTACGAGAGAATCACTGAACAACAAGATTGTCGGAATTAAACTAAAAGTGAAAGTCAAGGAATGTAGTTAAAATATTAATGATCTTATGACATAATATTAAACATAACATATTTACAATAAATATGAAGAAAACATATTAATATGTACTTATATTAAAGTAACAATATGAATATTGCATAATATCCAGTGTTCATTACCAATAAAAGTTAATTATTTATATTTATACAAGTAAGTAACAGTGGATATCAGGATAATATATTATAACGATGGTTGTAAAGTATATCCGTTTCTAATTGAGTAAAAACTATTTTACACGTGTAAAGGCCCCCATACACCTCGTTCTTTTTTGGCAGTTTTAACCGCCGGGTAAAACTGTACGGTTAAACACGAACAACGGCCATCCCCATACACCTCGTTCTTTTATGGCAGTTTTAACCGCACGGGTAAAACTGTACGGTTAATTTAAACACGAACAACGGCCATATCCACACAGAGGCGTAGTTTCGTTCAGTTTTTCTGAAGTCGTGGCATCATTAATACGATCTGCTTTGATGGAAAATACAATAATATTGATATTATTTTATATTTAATAAACATTAATAAACAATATAATGCAAAAATAATTAATAAAATTGATTGATATTAGTCTAAATTAGAGTGTTTTATTTGACACCATTATTTTTTCCTCTAAATTAATCAATATGTTTATAGCAATTTTCATTTATTTTTGTCAAAATTGCTTAGCACTAAAACGGTTAAAATATAAATCAATACTCAAACTAATTACAATCATTTAATTAATATGACTTATTTGCTGTACGTCGCACCACTGAATAAACACGTCGATTCTTATCGGAAAGCGCCACACATTACGATTTAAAACGACAACCAGCAAACACGTCGTGTTTAAAATCAAGCTTCGGCAGATAAAAAAACTGCCGTGTTTCATCGACAGTTTTTGCCCATACACTTCGGTTTTGACCGACGTGTTTTATCGTGACGATGAAAACTGCCAAAAAAGAACGAGGTGTATGGGGGCCTTAAGACGATTTATTATCAGAACATACGCATGTGGTCGTTTCAATGTAAAATTTGGCTCAAGATTTGCGATTACAATTCCCGCAGTTATGATCACAAAACCTAGGCTAAAGTTAAAGTTATATGACATCACCTTTGAGTATTTCAATTGAAAATTCAACATAAGCCGTCATCTATACTAATGTTATAAATTATAAAGAGACAAATGTGTAACTTTTGTTTAACAATTTGAAGTTACACTTAGTAAATTGTGTAATAACCAACCAAATATTCGAGCTTAAAAACTCAAAGCAGAATTTAAAGCATTCGAAAAAGTGGTTCCAATAAGTTTCAGCGTAAATTACTAATTAAATTCAATATTACCAATTGTTTTTATTTGTAACATCATTTTAAATTAGATATCAAGGTCAACATACATCGCCTTATATCCTATTACCATTTATTAAACTATATTTTAAACAATACTACTTATTACTTAGTACCCAATTTGTTTAGTCCTTCACTTGAGATAAAATTGATGTTCCTTATAATCAGTTACTTATTCTGTTTGGAACTGACAAATTCTTACACGTGTAAACTGAGCTTAAAATACAACTAGGTTGAACTAAATACATGAAGAGGGGTAAAGGCACTGATTTAAGATAATCCGTTTTAATGGTAGCCATGGCTGCTTTATAAATAATTTTTACATGTGCATAAATCAGATTCACTCGCTTACGTATAATTTCATTGTGGAAATCAGACAAAATTATTTTCGAAATGCCGACGTAGGTATATCTACAAATTAAACGTTACGGCTAAAAATTTTCGTTTTGGAATCCGAATAAAGAATTTCCTTAAACCTGAACCATCTTATTTATTTTTCAAAATTCGTAAATTAATTACAAATAAAAAATACATCTGGTAAATTCATTAGCACCTATCAGAATGTAAACAAGCTTTAACTTAGCTCTCTTTTAAATTTCGGAAATAGTAATGTCTTCATGTCAGTGGGAAGACAATTATAGTATTTTAAAGCAGAGTATTCGGGCTATTTCGATACCTGTAATATAAAATGAATGTTTGGTTTTACAAATGAAATACGCATATATAATTTCAATATTTAAATTTTATTGAAAATTCTGAATAATACAGTTCCCAGTTTCTATTTACAATTTTACATTTACACTTCATATACAGAGCGCCCTGTTTCTTAAACATCATATGAGTATCTTTGTTATTTGTAATCGATAGAAGGTTGATTGATAAAGTAGGTAATGAATTTATTCGTGAAAAGATCACTGATACACTGATGCTGGGTTGCAGAAAGGATTGTCAAAAAAAATTATTTGACAATGAAATTAGATTAGTTTCTATAAATCAGGGGCAATCTAATGTCGTATTCAAACTCTCTGTCATCTAGAAGGGCAAGCTGAATGGGTTAAATTGGTTAAAGAAATTTGTTTATTGTTTATTTAACCAATAGTTACAAATTCGGTCTGCCCTGCCCCGGGGCAGTTCTCGATGCCGAAAACGCCATTAGATTGTACCGTGGATTGTACTCACAAAAAAAAACAAATGCTTGTTCTATATACAAAAACACCGCTTTTCAAGCCAAATTTTGATCAAAATGAGTAGAAAAAATATACTTTATTTTTAAGAAAATCATCCCAAAGTAAGGCATCCATATTACTTAAATTCTAACCAAAATTTTAAGATATAAAATAATTACCATACATCATCAGTCTGGTCATTACAAAGCAAGTTCGTTATTTACGGAATCGAGGACGAAAGAAGCCGCAGGTATTGCTAGTAGATTATAAATACTATAATCTGACAAACATTTTGCAGGGCAGTGTCAGACTATCGAATTTGTCGTATTATAGAGTACTGCCTAAGATTTAGGCGGTCTAAAATATCACATTTTTCTTTAATTGTCAGTGTTTTGTGCTTTCGCTTCTGAACTTGTGACGACATTATTAGGTACGAATACGTAATACACAACGAATAAACAGTAAACAATGAACACACGCTAGACCGCACCGCTATCTTCTTCGAACTTCAAATTATTGTTCAATCATGCATTAGCGAAGATTGTCAAAAAAATATTCAATAATAAATAATAGACCATGTCGGATTACAGGGGGTGCCGGATTAGACAGGGGCCGGTTTACCGGGGGTCCACTGTATTAATAGTCTGAGGGCACACTTAAAAGTTAAAATTTTCTGTTTAACGTTGAAATCCAGAAACAACATTTAGATATTCTATAAATTCGTTAGTGCTCCCTTGAGGAAACGGCTTGAGCGATTTCATATTCAGATTGTTCAGTGTATTAGAAAGTGTTGAACATGTACAATATAATAAATGACCATTTTTGTATAATTGTTGGGCAAGTTCCAATTGATGATTATCCATTAAATCTTCGTTTACAACGACAATGAGCGGTTTTCCATCATCTAGTACTTCCAAACAACTTCCAGCGCCAGCATGACTTATAACCAGACTTGCGTTACTGATATCATCTTTTAATGAATTTTTAAATCGATAATATTCAATTTCTACGTCCTTAACGGTACCCATTGGTATTGTTTCCCCGTTTCCGATTTGCATAACGATTTTTAAATAACCTAAATGCTTCAATTTTTCTAATATATCCCTCGCACAAACCGCTTTAATTAACAAATCAAATCGAGTAGTACCTACTGTCACAAAAATTGTTTTTGACATTTTTCTAGTTTAAAGTGAGCTGTCATAAGTCTTGCAGTAAGTTTAATTATAGAAAAACAAATCAGAAATCAGGCCTTAATGACATCTGTCATTTGAATTCATGACGTTTGACATTCGCATTTCGCACTGTGAAGTACGCAAATAAAAATGATTTATTCCCATCACTACCAAACTCGAAAATAAGAACATAAAAAGAATTAAAAAAATAAGAACTTAAAAATGCTGCAATTCTAAAGAGAAAACCACACTATTATAGTCGTTTTGTCATTTAACAATAATAGATCTCTAATAATACTTTTATTATACATTTTTTTAAACCTATGATTTATACGGTGGATACTGGATACTTGTAGTTGGTCGCACTGGAAATTGTCAAAAAAACGTGGTAAGCTGAACACATGTCATTAGACAAAATTTCCTTTAATTGTGTGGCATACTATTTTTAATTAATGTAATTTTCGGAGTCCTTAAGTGTAAATAATACAGACTATTCATTAACTTTTTTGTAAAATCAAGTATAAAATATGGCAGATATAGGTTATGAGGTTAGAATTATCAATGAAATAAAGGTATGTATTACGTCTATTTTCATCTAATTGTTATACAATATTTAAATTTTGTACAGTAACTTCATTTAAATATAATCGTTTTAAGGGTAAAGGTTTGTTTGCATCAAAATATTACAAAACCGGCGATCTGATATTCAAGGAAAAACCATTAGTTTTCTGCCAGTTTTCATGGAATGCTGCATGTGGATATTTGGCATGTGATAACTGTTTAAGGTACGTTTTAAATCTTTTTACGTTTTATATACTAAACTACAAAATGCTTCCTTGGGAAGGTTATTTTTAAATTGAGATAAAAAACAGATTTTTGCTAGTTTTCAATACATATAATATTTTTTCTTTTAATTCTATCGAACTTGACACTATTGAGAAAACTTGAAATTAAGGATATAATTTTTGAAGTGAAAACTTCTGTAGCGGCGTTGTACACTTTTTTTGTAATGGATAAAAAATGTTAAACTCGCGTCAGGACACGTGACCCTGATCGAAAATTCGTAAGACGAAAACTTTTTTGTAATGGGTAAAAAATGTTAAACTCGCGTCAGGCGTCAGGACACGTGACCCTGATCGAAAATTTTTATACAACGTTAGACATCTAGCGTTGAAATATCATACATAAAAATGCAATCTATGATACAAACCATTTTATTTACAAGTGTTGCCAATAAATAAACAATGCTTCTAAATGCAAAAAACTTCTTTAGCGGCGTTGTACACTTTTTTTGTAATGGCTAAAAAATGTTTTCACTTCTGCCGGCACTCCCAGAGTGCAACCCGTCTTTTTTTATCCAACTTTGCGATGTTTCCACTTAAAATTAATAATATTGATTTTGAGATATTTCTCTAAATCTTTGTGTTCTGCAGCAAACAAATGTCAATTTTTTAAAAAATACATCTAATATATAAAGATGATTGTCTGTATGAGACCTATGCATTCCTAAACCATTAATTTTATTCGATCACGATGACATTTTGATAAGTTGTTGTGCTCACCCTGCGGTGGTTCCTGACAAAAAAAGTGCAATGTGCAAATATATTATTTTAAAGTGTCAAGAGAATAATACGGTGTGAAGCAAGATTGTAATATGGTCGAACCGTACTTATGTCGCTGCCATGTTTTATCTCAATCGCGTGCGAAGCCGCGGTTACTGACTAGTATTGAATTAAAATAAGACATGTTGGCACAGTTGACTACAATCTCACTTAAAAAGTTGTGTTCGTATTGAATATAGTTGCTGAAGACTGTAATCGCTTCAAAATTTTAGACCTCTGGAAACGGCTGAAGAAAATGCAAGGCGTTTGACAGGAAAACCTGATTTAATATTGCCGTACCCTGAATGTTGTGGAACTGATAAAAGTAGAATAACATCTTGTCTAGAATGCGGCGTGCAATACTGCTCTCCAGAATGTTATACCGATGCACTTCAGCAGTATCATAATATGTTGTGTATTCGTACACATGATCGACAAACTGGGCATCCGATAGAACAGTTGACTGAAGTCTGGAGGTAATTTAATATTACAGAATAGCTATTGTTTGCTACAATTGTTAAGAACACCCATTGTTATAACGCTATCAACATTAGAAAAATTTAATTTTTCAAACAATGTCACCATCGGGATACATTGTTTGAAAAATTAAATTTTTCTAATGTTGATAGCGTTGTAACAATGGGTGTTCTTAACAATTGTAGCAAACAATAGCTACTCTGTAATGTATTATAGTAATTACGAACTATACTGTAAAAGAACTCATCAATGTAATTTAATATGTTTTTAGTTGTAGTCTTAAATGTTACTTATTGAGGCAGATTTAATATTAGTCGCACTATACAGAAAATATAGATTCAGCACCAATCAGACAAATCTTGTTTAATGTACAGTGGACCCCCGGTAATCCGACAAACATTTTGCAGGGCAGTGTCGGACTATCGAATTTGTCGGATTATAGAGTACTGTCTAAGATTTAGGCGGTCTAAAATATCACATTTTTCTTTAATAGGGTTATTGACAGTGATTAAAATTAAATATAAAACTGTGTTATAATGAAAGTTTATGGTCTAAAATATCGTTTAGAATTATTATTTTTATTAAATAAGTGCATTAAATATATTAAAATAAATAAATAAAATCACGATTTTTAACCTATGTGTCACGTGACTTCAAACGCCAATTGACGTCATAAATCATGCATTCATAGACAAGGAACAAATACATGCATATACCTATCTTCTTTGGTTATACCTGTATGTTCTCTAGTACTTCTATGTCCATGTCTAGTACCCGCTTGCTTAGTGTTTACAGATTGCCTACTGTGACGTAGGCAATCAGTAAATATGGCTGTCAAGGTCAATTGACGTTTTGGCGCAGAATTTAAAGTCAAAATAAAAAACAACTAATAATGAGTAAAATCTGTCATATTTATGAGAAAAAATATTTTTTACGGGTACATATACCTTTATTCTTTAATTTTAAATACTTTTTGAAATTTTGTCAATAACCCTATTCTCAGTGTTTTGTGCTTTCGCTTCTGAGCTTGTGACGACATTACATCAGAATCAAAACAATACCCTACGCGTCGAGCACAATAGTGGTGGTGCGTACAAGTTATAACTTGTTCGATCATGCATTAGCGAAGATTGTCAAAAAAATATTCAATAATAAATATTAGACCATGTCGGATTAGACAGGGGCTGGATTACCGGGGATCCACTGTATTTACTTTGCTACAAGAAAAAATGCTCGTCCATTACTGTTGGATTTTTAAAAGAAGACCGGTCTATGGAATGTAGTCCTATGACCTTATTGCAGAAGAGCGCACATGTATTTTATATTAGTAAAAGGTAATGATCCTGGAACCGCTTCTATGCAATAAGGGAGTCCAGTCGACCAAACGTATCACAATTGTCGTATCGCGATAATTGTACTATTGCCATAGCTGTACGACTACATAGCGACACTTGCTAACAGTACAAAAAAATCATACACCAGACAGTATATGTGTGTGCGTTCACGGACTAAGTTGAGGGGTGTTGTCTGAATATCATCAAAATGGAAAGTAAAAAGGGAAAAACAGTTAGAAGTGGCGCTAGGGAGGTCATAGCGAATGTAATTAAAATGTGCGAGTTAGAGGCTCAAAATAATGCCTTAAAATTTAAAGCTATACATTGTTTGCATGCCTTGCTATGCGCCGCCTATGAATTCCGATAATTTGGGAACACATCAACGACTTCTTGCCCTTTCCCCACCGGTCTTCTTTCGCTGATCGCACAGTGCATTTTAGTAACGAAAGAAATAAAAATGACTAACGGAAACTGGTTATAACAAACTTAAATCGTTGTTTGTTTATTTGCAGACAGATGCATTATCCACCAGAAACCACTAGTATAATGCTTTTTGCAAGAATTCTTGCTACCATTCAACAAGCATCAGATCGTAATGCAGCTATCCAAAAATTCATGCAGTTTTGTCATCGTACCACAAATGAACAAGACAGAATTGCCCATAAATTATTAGGGCCACAATTTTCCGTCCAGTTGGAAGTGTTACGAAATCTAATGAAAAATGCTATACCTTGCGAAGGTATTGAAAATTGGTTGGATCCAGAAGGCTTCAGAAATATTTTCGCATTAATTGGAACTAATGGACAAGGTGTTGGAACTAGTCCTATAAGTAACTGGTATTACAAAGTGGAAGAACTCTCTTTACCCGAGCGTGAAAAGGCGGAACTTGAAGCGTTCATCGACAAATTGTATGAGGATATGAATGAAAAATCAGGAACGTTTTTGAATAATGAAGGTTCAGCATTATATGCCTTACAAAGTGCTTGTAACCATAGTTGCGATCCGAACGCGGAACCTGCATTTCAGGATAACAATTTCGTATTGTCAATGGTTGCTAAAAAGGATATAAATCCAGGAGAAGAAATATGTATAAGTTATTTAGACGATTGCATATTAGATCGATCTAGACATTCAAGACAGAAACTTTTAGCCAATAACTACTTATTTCTGTGTAAATGTTTCAAATGTGAGAGTCAAGCAGGAGATCCCGATATGACAAGTGAAGAATCGGATGAAGAAAGTGATGACTAATTTTTATATTCTTGAATATATTATATATATTTTTTCAAAAAATTATACAGGTATCTGAGGCGTCAAAGTAATTAACTGATTACTATTTTCAGCTAGCTCTGATATCGAAACTCGACCTCTCTGTTTTATAAACTTAGCTACTGCTTGAAGTTCATCTTGCGAAATATAAATAAATTTTCCTCGATCATCGATAACACCAGTTAAAATTGAGCTCTGTTGTAGATCTTGAATTCTGTCGATAACTGCTTGCGTTTTAAGCTTAAATTGCGAAGCAAGATCTTCCAAAATGACCACCTTATTGTTTTTAATATAACTGACAAATTGTTGGAGTATATTCTCTTCATCTACATCATCGCCATCTTCAAAACCTAGATTAATTTTAAACGTTTTTTAATTTGTTGTACATAGGAGTATCTTGTACACAGCCTTACAGAAACTAGAATATTAAATAACTATTATAATAATGCAATGTACCTTCTTCTTCAACTGAAAAAGCTTCTTTCATTTTTAAGTATTCCTCATGTTCCTTTCTCTCTTGTTCTTCACGAGCACGTTTTTCTTCTTCCTCTCTCTGTTTTGTTTCAGCTTCTGTTTTTTCCAAAGCTTTCTTTCTCTCTTCTTCGGCTAACTGTTCGCGTTTCTTGCGTTCCTCACGAGTTCTTTCTTCAATTTCACGCTGTGCTTTTCGTTCGGCTTTTGCTTCTAATTTTGCTCTCTTTTTAGTACCAATATTTGCATCATCGGGTATATTAAGATTTGGTCTTTCCTCTTGCGCTTCAGCCTCTTCATCTGATTCGTGGACTAAAATGTTAGGTAAGCAAATGTAATTGAACAGATTATTAATATTGCAGACGTTTTCGGATCACTTAATAAGAATTAGAAGGTAGTTCAATTAAAGAAACACTTAATTCCTAATATTGAGCTCAAAAATATTTTTTCATTATCAAAAATGTTTGAAACGGAACTCGGGACATCTAATTTGCCTATCGGGACTTAAAGCTATGAGAATGTCCCGGACTACCGGGACGAATGGAAGCCCTGCCTAGTACTACGTTTTATTATTAAAATTTCTGAATTACCATTGGCGCGCAATCGAGCCCTGTGATTCCGATTAGCTTGAATTCTACGGGGAACGTTAGCATTCGGTTGCGCTCGTGGAGCATTTCTGTTACGAGGCTCTTTTTGTTCTACAAGAAGAAAACGGAGTAAAATATATGTATTAAAAGGATTTATAATTCGTATTTTAATATTTTTTCAAACCTTCTGTAACAGATGGTTTCAAGAATAAAACTAAACTAATAATTAATATCAAAATAATTGAAGCTAACGCAATCAACAATGTAATATCCATTTTTATTATGTAAATTAAATAGTTGTACTTCAGTAATTACTCTCTGGTAAATATTAATTTAAAAATTAAACTATCACATCACATAACCTGATAACTGACGGAATTGACATTTGAATCAGTAGTACCACTACCAAGTACCAAAAGTAATTAGTATCAAAATTCAAAGGGGCAAAAAAAAGAACAATTTTTAAAATTTGTCAACTAAAATTGATAACAAAAATCTCTTTTAAATAATTTTATAAAGATTTATTAATATTTACCAATCAAAAGTTACATGTATTGTTAACAATATAATAATTTAGATTTCTTATTTCCACACCTGTGTCTGCAGACGCGGACAGTCAGAAAAATCCTCATCTGGTAGACTGTATCTTACCTATGGACTGTATTCAGTAATCAGCAGAGAACAGGTAATCAGTAGACGTCGACAAAATCCACATCTGTCTCCAAGAGCTATCAAACATTTTTGGGTAGGTATTTGAGGCAGCGTGAAAATTTGTGTAACATTTCTTTTGTAATGTCTGAGTACTAAATCGAAAATCCAGCGAAGGGTAGTAAGGCCTAGCCAAGCTTTGAATTTTTAACTTTGCGAAATTTTATTTGCAAAAAAGTCTGTGACATTTTGAAATTTCTTCAAATTTATCAGTTTAATAAAATAAAAAAGCCAGATCGTTTAGTGAGGTGTAAATGTTTGCAAAACCTCTCTTCTCTATGATGTTTGCCAGGCGTTTTCAAAACTAATTTTACTAATTGTGTAAACGCCTGGCAAACATTTAGGCCCAATTAAAAGGTCTGGCTTATTTATTTAATTAATTAAATATTCAATTTGAAGACATTAAAATTTCAAAATTAAATGCCTCAAGGGCTACGTAAAATTGGACATTTCACAACAATCTAGATAACTTGTGGCGCCAATTTTCTACTTTCGTTCAAATCTTACAACTGCATTATTGTAGACATTCACGGAAACAATGACAATATAATTTCACACTTTTTGCAAATTGAAAGTTTAAACTTTCTATCAGGTTATAACGAATTTTTTTATATGTCAATTTGTAACAGTTTCACTTTTACCTTTTTATTTGAATACAATTAATAACGTTTAATTGTTGGAAAAATAAAATCTAGTCATGTTCAAAACAAAAATATATTCACTTGAATACAATATTTTATGCATATAAATTTTAGCACAATCACAATTCACATGTTTTTAAATTTTATAAGTACCTACCTAGAACAGACTTTTTGTTTTTTCAAACTTTACGAATTTACGTAAACCCTAATTTTATTTAAAATGTCACCTGTTTTTTTCTTTTTTTTAATTATATAACTCAAGAATTAAATTGAATTATTCATATTACTAATACTATGTTAGTATTTAAATATATTTTTAGGGTAGGTTGAAATTTCTCTATAACTGTACACAATTCATACATAAACCTTTGAAATTCAAATAAATACAGAATAGTTTTTATCAATATTCAAAATTTCATTTTATACTAAAATATTGGTGAATCATGATTGATAACTAAGTTCAGAACATTCCACATTTCATTAGACAAAAATAAAGGATTAAATATTGTAAAAACATGTTTTTAAATTAAAAATATAAATATTTTATTAACATTTTTTAAGACAGAACGAATTCCACTCAAAACGCAGAAAATAAAAGTTTCTTATCAATTTTAGGATCGATTATTAAAAATATAGTGTTAAAACATTTCCCACAGATTTTTTTTCTTTTGGTTTCTTCTTATAATTACGAAATTACATTTCAAACAAATTTTTATATGTAAGTAAATTTGAAATACTTAAAGAAATATCATTTCTGGGTTCAGTATTTTTATACGCAGATAAAAATTATTTTTAGTCACAAAAAACTTGAGTTCTTAGTTCAAATGTTTCAAAGATAAAACAATGGTACGTTCTAAATAAAAATGAGCATATCATAAAAATTAAACAAAAAACGGTGATTGAAATGCAAAAACTTACAATCATATGAATAAGTACTTCTTACATGTAGTTTTTTTTCTTTTTTGGCAATAAACATGTCATACTCGTTTTTATTTATACCGCCCTTGTTTTCTAGTTATATGATATTTTTGATATTATATAAATTCACTCTTTAGCCCATCTGTTATCTGTCTCAAATCTTTTTTGCACAAAATACAGAACAATTACATAAAAATCTCCAAAACGATAAAGGTTATATCATTTTCTTTTGTTTTAACCACGTGGCTATCTTTTGTTTTGTGAACAGACTTGAAACAGATTGCACGCTCGTTAAGAGTGATAAGGGAATTGATTATAATTGATAAAATATCATAGAAACAATAACTAGATTTAAAAGTTCGTTTAGTTGTTCAACATGGCCATTATTTATCTATTAAAACAGTTTTACAGTTCAATTACGAATCATCAAAAGTCATTCTACCTACTCCATGATTTTTTATATAACGCCTATAAGCCTTATATTTAGCATTTTCTGCCAATGATTTCTTTAAATTTTCTTCTTCTACTTTTTGCCACTGAATAAAATTTTCTTTAATCCATAGTTCTTTGCCTAAATATTCTTCTTTTTTAGCTTCTTCTAATGCATCAAACTGATTTTGGCCTATTTTCAAGAATTTTCTGATCATATACAATTTTTCTTCTTCGCCATAGGGATGCTTTAAAATATTAAATTTCCATATCCAACATACATACCAAACCAGATACATTGTAAGTGTGTATGGTAACATTATTAACTGTATCCAAAGAATGTCTTTAATCGACGGTTTTGCATAAGATCCACGAATGTCCATATTATCTTCTATAATTTTACGAATCAGGGCTTCCAATTCTTCTTTCTGTTCACTCTTCGATTTATTTTTATTTCTTTTAGTATTTAGCATACCTTCCTGTCTGGCCACATCCATGGCTTTATTTCTATACTTTGGCAAAGTCATAAAATATTTTATGGCCATTTCGTATCTATTCCAGGCGAAATAATATTGAGCTGCTGAAATGACACTAATTGTAACAGCAATTACAATACGAACGTCTACCTTTGGAGCTACTCTTCTTCTATAATATCGATAATAATGAGCATAATACTCGTCAGGATTATCCAACATATAATCATAATCGCTCCTGGTTTCTTCATCTTTCAATATTTCATAAGCAGTTGCTACGATTTTAAATTTTTCTTCAGCTTCCTTCTTTGCTTCTTCACCTCTGTGTAAATCTGGATGATATTTCTTGGCCAGCTGTCGGTAGTTTTTTGATATTTCATTTTTTAGCGCATCTCTAGTTACACCCAAAATATCATAACAATTTTCTTTACCACAATATAAGCCTTCTAGCAGCTGCGAAGAATTAATATGAATTAATGTTAAAAAATAAATTAAAAGTAGTAAAAATTTAGAACCCATGATTTTTTAAAAATACATTAGCACATTTCCGTATTCTACTTCTCATTCTTTCACAACACTGAATAAAATAAATAATATGATATGCCACTCAGGTCCATACCAGGCCAACTCGACTGTGACATTTTTTAAACGTCACTGTACATTGGTTCCGTTCAGTTGAAAGTAGCGGGTATCGATTTAGTTTAACTAATAATTATTATAATCTGCAGAAACAAGTCATTAGAATGAAATATGTTTATATAACTTTCTTTTACTACATATAAAATCATGAAAATTAATTAATAAACCTTTATTTTCCAAACAAAATTTTACAACAAATGGGGAATTTTTTCAAGTGGTTTGGTAACACTGTAATATTCTCAAGCTGTCAAGTGTCGCTGTCATCGGCTATCTCCAATTTTGACGGCTACAACGTGTTATCGTTAATCGTTATCCAGAATGGAAAATGAAAATGTTTGGACGGTTTTCCTAAATGAATTGTATAATTATCTAACTTTAGGAAATAGGTGTAAAGAAAAACGAGGTATTATTAAAAGACATTCTTCTAACTTTGAAACTAAAGGAGATTTAAGTTTTCCTATAAGTATCAAAGTGTGGGAAAATTATTACGAAAATTATAAGAATACTCCAGAAACAGATGTGCTTACGTACTGTAAAATAAATGGTGGTGAAGATCTCTTAAATGCCAGTCAGTATTGGACAATACAAATTCATTCTTATCATATTGACGCAGGTCGGGCAATATTGCATCTAAACAGAACGTTATCATTTAAGTCAGTTATAAACTCAGTTTTGAAAGCGAAAGACAATTATGGATTGTGTGAAAAATCCGATTATAATACTTACTCCGTGTCATGTGATTTTTTAAACGACGACGGTTCAGCACAAAACTTAACTAATCTACGAGCTATACTTCTGCAGAATGTGACTAAGAAATTACTTGTACAAATTGGTCATAAAATTCAGAGTAATGAAGTTGTAAATGAAAACAATGTAGAAATTTGCTTGAATTGTAACAAACTAAAAAATAATTTAGAAAATAAAATAAATATACAGTATGGAGCTGTTCTTGATAGTAACAGCAGAAAAAAATCGAACATCACTGCTGACGAATATTATAGGTAATTTTAATTATTAGTAATCTATACTACAAATTAAAAAAAAATTGGTTGTCTGTAAAGTCGGTTTACGGACGATAGTTTTACGTAATAACGTATTCCGTAATACATAACCTAAATTTTAGTAGCTGTCAAACTTGGGCCGAAGCATACTGCGCTCTCGCTTGCACGCACAGGGTCAGGCGGAACGTTACACTTTTTCGTGCGTGCAGCTAGTGTTTCATCAATTTATAAGACGTTATCACGTCAAAAAAGTGTTTGTAAATAGTAATCACCTCAAAATAAATGATCCCATTTTTTATTTAGATATTCGATCAGTAAAGTTGTAGTCTTTTTGTGGGCGAAATTCTTGTAACAGTTGTAACTATATTAGATAAAAAAAAAACTTTGCAATCGTTCATTTCAAATTATAGTGTAGACTTGCACAGTTGAATGCATTAACAATTTATTTAAATAATGTAACTGTACAATAAAAATTGGTTGTCTGTAAAGCCGTTTTACGGACGATAGTTTTACGTGATAACGTATTCCGTAATACATAACCTAAATTTTAGTAGCTGTCAAACTTGGGCCGAAGCCTACTGCGCTCTCGCTTGCACGCATAGGGTCAGGCTGAACGTTACACTTTTTCGTGCGTGCAGCTGGTGTTTCATCAATTTATAAGACGTTATCACGTCAAAAACAACACTTGTAAGAGTATAATGTTTTTGCATCATCTAAAATAATAAATAATTTTGTGGGTTCTTCTTTCTGTAACTTTTCGATTCATTTGTACTTTCTTTTGTCTGAAATTTTTTAAATTATTTGTTAAAGAAAAAGGACCGTGGATATGCAGTTAATGGCACAGCATAAATATGGATTGAGAGTGAATTCTTCAGAGGGATGGAAGATTTTTTTCAATCAGTTGGGGAATGCTGCTGTCATTATTGATTTGCTACAAGTCAAACCCAGTCATACGATTTCAATAAATATTAACAATCCTAATTGTACAAACAGCAAAGGTGTGTATTTGTTTTATTCTGAAAGATTAAATTAGTACCAATGGTCATTAAGCCAGTTTTTAATTAAAATTTTTTTTTGCCAGGTGCATCGTTTATTTTGTACAACTGCGCCCGTTTGGCTACGATTTTCAAAAAGTTTAATGAAAATGTCATAAGCGAACAGTATCCAGAATTACCAAATATAGAAGAAATTGATTTTGGTCTTTTAAATCAACCTGTAAGTTTTTCTCATGTTTTAAATTTGATTATTTACTACTGATTGTTTTGATAATGCAAATCGTAATTATACATAGTTGTGTTTCGAATGCGTTGAACATCTTGCAATTATTGATTATTCAGTATTATCCGGTATGGCGGTACAGATACTTGCTGTATGCGACTGGGTATTGAATAGCTTAAAAATATTAGTTAAAAAATAATTTTGAAACTGTTGTATAAAATAATTATAACTTCAAATCTTTGATTAACGTCTGATTAGTACTCTTCAATGAATAAAATTATATTTAGCTGGGTACAAACATAAATAATAAAACTGAAATTTTCTACAAATTCGCGCATATTTTTTTAAAGACCAAATTTTTACTGCTAAAATTATTGGCTAATGTATTAAAAAAATGTCAAAATTTTAATAAGTTATAATTTTATTTATTGAACAATTATAACTTATTAAAATTTTGACATTTTTTTGATATATAAGCCAATAATATTAATAGTAAAAATTTAGTCTTTAAAAAAATATGCGCGAATTTGTAGAAAATTTCAGTTTTATTATTTATGTTTGTATTCGGCCAAATATAATTGTCTGGTCGAATGATCTGGTATCCAACTATCCAGTAAATATACTCTTCGGTGCATTCCTAATTGATTGGCTTTAACGAAATACTAAGAATTTTGAGATTTGACATATTTTATCAGTTTTTCATTTTTTACAGGAAGAATGGGAATTACTTTATAATTTCGTATTGCAATATCCGTCAGTAATACAGAGTTGTATAGCCGATATTGACTGTGGACATTTAAATCCCCAGTATCTCTGCACATTTTTGAGCTCAATGTGTTTATTATTTAGTGTTTATTATAGAAGAGTTCGGATTTTAACTGTAAGTAAATTTAATTTTAACTACCGATAAGAAAATAGTTTTTGAAGTGAATACTTCTTTAGCGGCGTTGTACACTTTTTTTGTAATGGGTAAAAAATGTCTCGCGTCAGGGTCACATGTCCTGATCGTACCCAGTTCTCACTCACTAAGGTTTGACTGTATATTGTTTATACAACGTTAGACATCTAGCGTTGAAATATCGTACATAAAAATGCAATCTATGATACAAACCATTTTGATCGAAAATTCGTAAGACGTTAATATTAAAGTTTTCACTTCCGCCGGCACTCCCGGAGTGCAAAGGGGTTTTTTATTTTTATAACTCTATAAACTTTTTGTTTTTTTTCGTGTAATTCGATAACAAGTGATGGTTTTATCTGCTTGATTTGTTTAGTTCATTCCACCCAGAAATCTTTTTCCCCTTTCGATGACAATGTTAATAAATTGTAGTTTCAAAAACTTCGACATAGAAAGTTTCTAAATTATGTTATTGCAGAATAGAAATCTCTTTTTGTCGTATTGATTGATTTTTCTTTTGTCTTTTGTTTCAGGAAAATAGGAGTCATTTGTTACCGATTATGTTTTCGAGGCTGTATCTGCTTAAGACAGTTGAAATAATTTTACATAGTGGATTTAACATTTTAGACATAAAACCTGTCAAACAAATGTAACTGCTTTAATTAATGATGTATATTAAGTAAATAAATTTTTATTTATAGTTGTGTACATGTTTTCCAACATTGATGGTATCATAACATAAATTAAACTCAAAGGAATATTTTTTTAACGAAGTTTGTTTAATTATTTTTTAACCTCAGACTACAAATAATTTTTTTTATCGATAAAACAAGAGCTCAGACAATTATCAAATGCCAATAAGTGCACAATTTTGGATAAGGGGTGGTGCGAAAAGATCGCTAACTGCATTACTGACTAGCAATTGCTATGTTTAACAATCAGAGTAGTTAATATCTGTTACAAACACTTTGTAAAGATTTGAATAACACAATATATGTGTTTAAAATAAATTATACCTTTACTTTTCAAAAGGAAACCTTTTTAATATTTAATAATTTGGAGTTCTTAGGAAAGCGTTGGCAACACTGTTTACAAACTAGGTTCACGTGTCATGTAATAATCTTGTTAAACACTTTAATTATAAAAACTTCTATGACCATTTGTTTTCATTTTGAATGTAAATTTTTTATGTAAAATTAAAATTGAAAATAAAGGTACATTGTGTATGAATGACAGGACGCAAATATTCTTTTTGTTGGCAACACTGTTGCCCGCTAAAAAATCAAAACACTTGTTAAGAGGTGACATAAATTGAATGTATTAACCCCATTCAAGCTGTATTTCCTTTGTATAATATAATGATAAAAATTATAATGCAAAGTTAGCAACTTATTACTCATTTAAATTATAACAAACGCATGTGTACTAATCATTTGTTGTAATTTTCGTTCTGTTCTAATGGATTCATGTGACTATCCCAGGTTGTCTTGTCGCACGTCCGTTCGTGTGCCGAATCTAAATCTCGGTAATGTCCGTAGAATCGGCGCAACATACAATGCGCACCTCTACGAGAGGCCTCTACATGCTTTACATCAATAAATGTAAAAGTGAGTTCGAAGGGCGCGGATCAGTGTTATCGTTAGTCCAGTGTTATTACATTTATATAATTATATCTTTTTAGTATATTTTACTTTTTGAATATTATTGTATATTTAATTAAATTCGTATTATTTTAAATATGAGCATTGCTGCGTTGCTCCAGGCCGCGGAATATTTAGAGAGGCGCGATCGCGGTAAGTGTTTAACGTGGTCATTTTCTCTACACTGTTTTTATCAAGTTGCATCACAACACATAGCAATCTGATGTACTCCACGTCAACATGGCTACCGCTATTTTTGTACATCATGCCAATCAGCTGATTTTGACGCCGATGTTGTTTTATTGTTGCAGAAGCCGAGCATGGCTATGCGTCCACACTGCCTATGCCGGATGATCTCAGAAACTTAAATAAAAGGCCAAAGACGAAAAAATCTCAGGGAAGCAGGTAAGAATACGAAAAACAAACGTGTCTTAACCATAACCTAGTACATGTACATGTGTTTCGTAAAGTGTTTTGTTTCTTTAAATGTCGAAGTGCGTTTTATAAAGTGTGCTGAAACGAAAATGCGTTAATCGTGCAATTAGTTTTTTGATGTGTTGTGTGTGTGAGTAGGGGAGCAGCTCACCCCGGCACCACGGTGCGATCTGTGCCTATAAAGTGAAATTGAATACGCGATTACCACTGTACGGCCTGTCAAGTGACAGCGACCATGCTTGACAGAAAATACCGAACATGCTGCATTTTACGTGCTTTTTGTTTTTGTTGACCTCCAACATTTTTGTTTTCAACACTGTTTCGAACGTGTGTGTGTTTTTTTTAGTTAAATTCTAATTTTGAAGTTTTCTTTTCGAAAATTGATTAAATGTATATACATTTCTTATGTGCGTGCAAATACTTAAAATTGGAGTTTAGTTGAAAAAAGTTAATAAAATGTCATTATTTTAAACTTTCTGTTATTTTGACAACATATTTTCGTAACGTATTTAAATAGATGCATAAAATTACCTATGCAGAAATTATAAGATTTTTTTGGTTAATAAAATTAATTCCATGTTTTAAAAATAATATCTAAATATTAAATTTTCCCTGTAAATATGAGTTTTGTTTTAACTTTCAACTCTTTTCTAAAATAAGTTCCGCAACTTTTTATAAAAAAAATATCTAAATATATAATACTTTCAAAAATTCTAAAATACTTATTTTAAATCATAAAAATTTTAATTTGTGTAGTACTATTGTCGCTTTGTAAAAATAAGTTTGATGTTCATGGGCTGTCTATTTTGCGCTTTCGATCTTTTTGCGTTTGTTTTTTATTAAAAAATCAGTACCTACTTTAGAAAATGTTAGTATCTGACTCTGTCGTGCGTTTGGGTCTTTGTAGTTCAACCGTGAAAATGATATCAAATTACATTTTTTTATTAAAATCTGTTTGCGTACATATAAAGTAAATTAACAAAATCTTAATCTCGTGAAAAATTTTATTCTTATAGGTACGGTGTACTTACCAAAAAAGACGTACCTATTTTGATTACTTATTACTTTTTATTAAAAATTTGTTGTTTGTGAAGGGGGTTTAATTTAAAACAAAATTTTATTGTAATCGAATCTGATGAAAGTAAAAAGAGAAAAGTGTTCGATGTACAATCATTTTGTGACTTTTATGTTGATAGCTCTAAAATAGAAAATCTGTCACACTCACGTGCCAATTATTTTTGTTTTGAATTGGGTAATAAAAACTAGTGAACTCTGTACAGCGATGACCTTGAAATTGCTACCATAAAGAAAAAAAACTTTTTAACAAAAAAATTAAACCGCCGAAAAACTGAAAAGTAAAAAATAATAAATCTTTTTATTTAACTAAGTAGTTGAACGTACGTGACAGTCTAGTATATCTAAGTAATTTTGAGTCGGCGTCAAACAATCAATGAACAAAGATCACTAAAAGAAATAACCAAATCAAATTAGAGAACTCTCGTGAACTCTCAGAGATTTCCAGCGAAGGATTGTTGACGCCGACTCAAAATTACTTAGATATACTAGACTGTCACGTACGTTCAACTACTTAGTTAAATAAAAAGATTTATTATTTTTTACTTTTCAGTTTTTCGGCGGTTTAATTTTTTTGTTAAAAAGTTTTTATTTTATAATTTTTTGTGGCTATATAATTTATAATTGTAATACACAAAGCATGAAAATCTGTGAGTGAACTATAAATCACCCCTATTTTCCCACCCTTAGGGTAGAAGTTTTTTTTCCAAATTTATATGAGACGAGCCTCGAGGTATACCCTATCCAATAAAAAAATAATTATCAAAATTGGACCACTCTGTAAAAAGTTATGTGTGGTCATACATTACAATCAGTGAGTGAACAATCAATCATCCCCTGTTTTCCTACCCTTAGGGTTGGAATTTTTTTACCAAATTTATATGGAACCAACTTCGGGGTATACCCTTTCAAACAAAAAAATAATTATCAAAATCGGACTACTCTGTAAAAAGTTATGCGTGGTCATACATTACAATCAGTGAGTGAACAATCAATCATCCCCTGTTTTCCTACCCTTAGGGTTGGAATTTTTTTACCAAATTTATATGGGACCAACTTCGGGGTATACCCTTTCAAACAAAAAAATAATTATCAAAATCGGACTACTCTGTAAAAAGTTATGCGTGGTCATACATAAATAAAAAAAAAAAAAAAAATAAAAAAAAAAAAAAAAAATATACGCGTCGAATTGAGAACCTCCTCCGTTTTTGTTTTTCGTCGGTTAAAAATTCATTTTGATTAACGTCTGAATAGAACTCTTCAAGTAAATAAAATTGTCGACCAATTTTTCTCAGACCATACGATATATTGATTTGTATTTTTATTATTTTTTGTCAATATATCGTATGGTCTGAGAAAAATTGGTCGACAATTTTATTTACTTGAACCATTAATATTAATTATTGAATTTTGCGATTTTTGTGCAAATCGAGCATTCGAGATCTTATAGAACACCTGCTTCACTTTCTTATAATAATAATACCGGAAATTCTTTTTATATTACCGTCCAAACGCAACAGATTTACATGAGTTTTATGTAAACTAACTGAATTTTGATATTTGCGAAAATCTGCCTCGAAACTTTTCATTAGAGCTTCTGATCTAGTATCTTAGCCCTTAAAATTTAAACAAACGGGAAATTTTCATTAATTCTTTAAAATAGGGCCGACTGTTTTTCGGTACCTGACTGTTAAGTTATTCTCGTTTTAACTCGACCAAATGATTAACTTAGTTGAATCTGAGAAGATTTTGTGATTTTCGGACACAGCCGGGTGAAAATACCAAAAGTCATAGCTTTATATGTTAATTGCAATGCCAGATTAAGACTCCTTGATGCCCTAAACATTTCTTGCTTATGGGCCCCATCTCTAATATGTTCAGTTTATAAAAAAAAATTCAAATTGATAGAAAAAAGTTAAAAAGGATAGATTTTTAGGTAAAAATTGAATTTTACAAAAAAATCAATATTTTTAAAGTTTTATTAATATCACAAGTCAAATATTAATTCCCAAACCAATTTTACAAATTTTTTTTAAGAAGTATTTCTAAATTTTATTTTTTAGCCATGTATTCGTATTATTTTCAGTTTTATTATTTATTTCTTATGTTCCTGGGGGGGATAATTAAATTTTTTTGCAAATAGATTAAAGAAACTGTACGTTGAATGGAAAAAATGAGTATAAAAATGCCTTTTTGACTTTTGCACTTACAACTGCTTTACGTATTATGAGATGTATGAAACAAAGTTAAAGGATAACTCGCATTTAAAATATTTAAAACTATTTATGCATGAATAACTATAAATATTTATTAGTAAGTAACGTTATATAAATAACGACGCGGCTACGATCTTCGTCGTTTTTTTATTATTATTAAGAATAATAAGTTGAAAATATATACAGGGTGTCCCGCGACATGACTGCCATAGCTTGGGACTGTATTGCTGGGGCGATTTCAAGTCAAAAGTGTCTAATGAATATATACCCAGAACGCTATAACTGAGCTAGAAGCATTTAAAATTTTAGATAAGTAGTAGTAAGAATTCCCTACTAATTTAAAAACCATTTAAAAAGAAATCACTTTATTGAATTAGTTGCTCAAAATGTCCACCCAGTTGCTGTATGCATAGTCTAGCTCGTCTTAGAATTGAAGTGGTAGCTCTGCGAAGAGTCTCAGGATCAGCACGAATAAATACGAACGGTGATTCACAGCCACCTGGTCTTTTTAATAATAACAAAGCCAACAGCCGAACCTAATACCTGCATTAGTGGGATTACTTATTTAAAATTTCAAATGCTTCTAGCTCAGTTAGGATAGCGTTCCGGGTATATGGTCCATTATACATTTTTGACTTGAAATCACCCCAGCAACACAGTCCCAGGCTATGGCAGTCATGTCGTGGGACACTCTGTATATTAGATCATATAACCTTGACAGTTTAAGTGTGCGTTGATAGGATTAGGTCATTCACTCTATTTTGATAAGGCGGCGATTACATTGGATGCGAATTCGTGCGAAAACAAGCGAATGCGTACGAATTTTTCGTAAATATAAACAAAGAAATGCATTTATATGTCGATGGTTGCAGCGCTTTCGAACATTTGTTACGAATTCGTACGACTTTCTGATGCGACCAAATTATATTGTTTTTCGCGGGAATTCATACGAATGTGTTTTTGATCGTTTTCGTTAATTTCGTTAAAGGATCTTTTAAACTCTCATTTCTCGTGAAGAAATAATCATTAACCCAAGTACATATTTCGGTTTCATCACATAGTTTTTTTTTCTGTGGAAAAGTCGATGTTTCGAAAAAGTAAAACCATTTGGCAGCTGAATTGCATTGTTTTGAAAAACGCATATAATGTAACCACCCATTTGTACGATTAGATTTGCGTCCAGTGTATTAACGACGAGAGATTATATGTTTTTATCAGGCTTATATTAGCTTGATCTGTATACGTATGTATGTATGCAAACGAATCTTTCAGCGTAATTTTCACAAATTACTAGAAGTCTGATTAACTTGAAAATTTGCACACGTGTCAAAGGCCGATGACAATACAATTATTTCATAAATATAAATTTGAATTTAAAAATTTTGAAAAAAACTTTGTCGTTTTGAGACAAAAAATTAAGAAAATTAATTATAGTTTAAAAAACTAAAAGAACACGCTAAACGAACTTAAAAGTAGAAAATGATTATTATCAAAATAATTCAATTATAATAAAAAAAATATAACTAATTTTATAAATAGCTACCAATGAAATAATTGTAATATTTAATATCAAGCACCCTACGCTTTTTTACTATAATTGAATTATTTTGTTAAGAATTATTTTCTCTTTTTTTTTTAGTTCGATTTGCTATTTAAAGCGTGTTTTTTATTTGTTTTTTAAACTAAAATTTTATTTTCATAATATTCCGAGGATGGCAGTTTATATGGCCACCCTCGGAATATGACCCCAATAACTTCTATGTGTTGAAAACTTATGTTTGTAATTTTTGTAGTGTCGATTTCTTTCTCTTTTTTTTCATTAAATTAAAGTAGGCTACCCAATTGGAAATCATATTTTGAGGTCAGATTATAAAAAAAAAATGTTTATGTAGAATTATTAAATTTTGCGTAGAACCTGTCAATAATTTTTAAAAACAAGTTTATGGCGCTATTCTGCATGGTCAATATTAAAATGAACATGGGCATTATAATTCTGTCCGATTTCAACTTCTGTAATGTTAAAATTATTACAAAGTGACAACTGACAAAAAACTTCAAAAATAGTTTTAACTAAATACGACAAAAAAAACATTAAAATTCCCTCCTAGTTCCTTACTCTAAAAAACCACTATAATATATTATATTATAATTTTTGTTACAATTATTGTTTTTTTTTTTGTTTCAGAACGACTCACAATGAGCTAGAGAAAAACAGGTAAGAAAAGAGAATATTATATTTCGTGTGTTTCTTCATCAAAAATGATGTCTTCGAACACTGTTTTAATAAGACGGTATATATAAATTAATTGAAAATATACCTACCGTGCTATTGGACTACGTTGTGACGTCAGAAGCGTTAAATAGTTTGTAGTTAGCGTAAAAATAGAAACGTTTAATAAAAACTGCCAAGCGCATATAGAAATAGTTGCATAATATACAATACTAAATTAAAAAATTGCCGACAACCGTTAATCAAAATGCTTAGTATTTTTAACGCCTATTCAGGCTATTTTACATTATTTAAATTGTTGATAGACACTGCATATATTTATTTGTGCTAGACGTGGACAAAAACATAGAATTTATTTAAATTTACTGTATAAGTTAATTTTGTCCAACACAACAAAGTACAAATGCTAGAAGTGCCAAATGAGAATATCTTCAAAAGAGTTCTCGATACTGTTTAACACATTACTAATTTGTAAGTTTCAAAATTGAATAATTTTTTTTAAAGTTCCCTCTAATATACCAAGATCCCAGACCTACGTCATACCAGTCCTGCTAAAATTTTATCAGTAAATGTACAATATTTAGTTGAAAACGTATGTCAATTTGCTAGCTTGAAAGCGGGGCCCTTTTAGAGTTAACAGGTTCTAAAGCAGGGGCGGGCAAATCTTTTGATCGGCGGGCCACATAGCTGATGAAAATTCGACCGCGGGCCGTATAGCTGATGAAAATTTGACCGCGGGCCAAAAATTTGCAGAGCAAAAAAAAGATCCTCACATTCTATTTCCGCATTTGGTGAGCAAAAAAAAGGTCCTCAAAAAAAAAAGATTTTCGTCTGTTCTGGCGCACTTTACTATTCTTTACTATTTTTCTAAAATTTATAAAATGCTTCGCGGGCCGGACAAAATTGTGCTGCGGGCCGGATCCGGCCCGTGGGCCGCCATTTGCCCAGGCCTGTTCTAAAGGTACATAAAACGCGTGCTTACCTACGTTCGCAACGGTCTTATGTACGCATTATGAGTGCGAGTGAGAGCATTAGATGATTTTTTTTACAGCTTCATGAAATTTAGGTTATTTATTTGTTTACAGAGAGATAGAGAGTAGTTCTTGAATCAGTAAATGTATATAATATTTAGTTATGAACGTATGCCAATCAGCTAGCTTGAAAGCGGGGGCCTTTTAGCTTCTAAAAATGCATAAAACACGTGTTTACCTACGTACTCAATGGTACTATACATGCATGAGTGTGAGTGAGAGAGCATTAGATGATTTGTTTGGAGAGCTTCATAAAATGTAGATTGTTTGTTTCCATGAAGAGAAAAACTTCATGGAATACCATTGAGTACGTAGGTAAACACGTGTTTTATGTACCTTTAGAAGCTAAAAGGCCCCCGCTTTCAAGCTAGCTAATTGGCATACGTTCATAACTAAATATTGTACATTTACTGATAAAATTTTAGTAGTATTGAAATAACGTAGGTATGGCGGGTCTGGAATCTTGGCCTATAATAGCTTAAGCAACGAATAATTCTAGATGGAAAAGTCGAAAGCAGAACATTTGACTTAGGAACTTTGTTTGGACTAGTTAGGAGATAAACATACTAAAAGTCCTTACCCCTCCGAGGTACGTCCGAAGGGGGGGAGCACAAAGAAGGTCCCGTTTTTTGGTATTTTGCTTTCATCTCGAAAACGGTACGTCGTACGAAATTTTGTTGGAATACATAATGAAAGCTGATAAAATTCTCTACAACTTTAGTTTTCACACTTTTTATCTATCTCCAATCTTTGCCTAGCTATGAGCTCCGAAAAATGGTCGATTTTCAAAAATGTGTTAAATTCTCTGTAGCACATTGTAACAATACGAATTTGTCAAAATCATTTCGTATCGCTCATCAACACTATTAAAAACACCCACACACTATTAAAAAATAACATAAGCTGGGAGTACCTCCACACAGGGCCCTCTTTCCCACTGGGCACTCTGGCACGTGCCCAGGGCCCCGCGATCGATAGGGACCCCCTAGTTTAATGGTATACTAAGTACCTAAACTGTTTTAAACAAAAATCATCAGTGAACTATTTTTCATATACTTATTTTTAAACGCTTTATATTAGTTTGGGTTGTAAATATGTGTGTATGTATGTATGTAACTAACTGTCCGTAACGGAATCTTTGAGCATAATTTTCACCAATTTCCCGAAGTCTGATTAATTTGAAACTTTGCATACGTATCAAGGACCGATGACAATGCAATAATTTGATAACAGTTTCCCATTATCCTTATTAGGACCCCCAGGATTAATAAATTCTTTTATAGATCCTCTGTAGTAAACGCTTTATTTTCACCAATTTCCCGAAGTCTGATTAATTTGAAACTTTGCATACGTATCAAGGACCGATGACAATGCAATAATTTGATAACAGTTTCCCATTATCCTTATTAGGACCCCCAGGATTAATAAATTCTTTTCCCGAAGTCTGATTAATTTGAAACTTTGCATACGTATCAAGGACCGATGACAATGCAATAATTTGATAACAGTTTCCCATTATCCTTATTAGGACCCCCAGGATTAATAAATTCTTTTATAGATCCTCTGTAGTAAACGCTTTATTTTCACCAATTTCCCGAAGTCTGATTAATTTGAAACTTTGCATACGTATCAAGGACCGATGACAATGCAATAATTTGATAACAGTTTCCCATTATCCTTATTAGGACCCCCAGGATTAATAAATTCTTTTCCCGAAGTCTGATTAATTTGAAACTTTGCATACGTATCAAGGACCGATGACAATGCAATAATTTGATAACAGTTTCCCATTATCCTTATTAGGACCCCCAGGATTAATAAATTCTTTTATAGATCCTCTGTAGTAAACGCTTTATTTTCACCAATTTCCCGAAGTCTGATTAATTTGAAACTTTGCATACGTATCAAGGACCGATGACAATGCAATAATTTGATAACAGTTTCCCATTATCCTTATTAGGACCCCCAGGATTAATAAATTCTTTTCCCGAAGTCTGATTAATTTGAAACTTTGCATACGTATCAAGGACCGATGACAATGCAATAATTTGATAACAGTTTCCCATTATCCTTATTAGGACCCCCAGGATTAATAAATTCTTTTATAGATCCTCTGTAGTAAACGCTTTATTTTCACCAATTTCCCGAAGTCTGATTAATTTGAAACTTTGCATACGTATCAAGGACCGATGACAATGCAATAATTTGATAACAGTTTCCCATTATCCTTATTAGGACCCCCAGGATTAATAAATTCTTTTATAGATCCTCAAACTAAAAAGTGAAAAATAAAATATAGTTTAAAAAAAACTAAAAAACACGCTTTATATCGGACTAAAAAGTAAAAAATAATTGTTTTAAAATAAGCTTAAAAAGCGTTGGGCGCTTTGTTCCACATTTTCGTACATCGAGCGCCCAACGCTTTTTAAGCTTATTTTAAAACAATTATTTTTGTGTCCTTCATGTTAAAATTGGGAACGTGATCCTTTTAAATATATGCATTTTATATCACATTCCTCGACTTAGAATCTAGAACCTTGTTTATCTATTTTCTTTGTCTATTCTAACAAAATAGTGCTCTGTTAAGGTCATAGGGGCCCCATAATCCTAATGTGCCCAGGGCCTTCAATAGGTTAAAGCTTATGTTATTTTTTAATAGTGTGTGGGTGTTTTTAATAGTTTGGATGAGCGATACGAAATGATTTTGACAAATTCGTATTGTTACAATGTGCTACAGAGAATTTAACACATTTTTGAAAATCGACCATTTTTCGGAGCTCATAGCTAGGCAAAGATTGGAGATAGATAAAAAGTGTGAAAGCTAAAGTTGTAGAGAATTTTATCAGCTTTCATTATGTATTACAACAAAATTTCGTACGACGTACCGTTTTCGAGATGAAAGCAAAAAACCAAAAAACGGGACCTTCTTTGTGCTCCCCCCCTTCGGGCGTACCTCAGAGGGGCAAGGACTTTTAGTATGTTTATCTCCTAACTAGTCCAAACAAAGTTCCTAAGTCAAATGTTCTGCTTTCGACTTTTCCATCTAGATGCCCCTTATGAGCACTCATTGACTAAACTAATAAGTGCAGTGCCTTTTTCACATAGTAAATTACAATATAATATTATTTAGTTACATTATAATGTAGAATATATACCTATATATTGTTTAAATTCAGCGAAATTCAGTTAATACGCTTCCCTTTAATAAAAATCCTTTTCCGTCAGTTCCTCGAACCAAGAGTCCATACGAATAATATTTAATCCAGGCTAAGGTTTGATTCCTTTAACCGCGTATTGACGAAACTTTACCGTAATTTAAACTTATTTTTATAGGCACGTCTGTACTATTTTTGTAATTTCTGGTTTCAATAAAAATACTAAATACAATAAAAAAATTTGGAATTTTTTTTATTAGGCATAGAAATATGTGTACAACAATTATACGAGATTTTTTTAAAGATTATTCTCATAATTTTAATTTTTAGTGTTCACTGTTACCACTTTCGGTGAACACACTGTATATAAAGAAAACATTTAAAACACTCAAAAAAGATAGGTATCAAAATTTATCAAAAAAAAATGTTTTTACTTTTTGGAATCCACTTGAAAAAGAAAACAAAGTGTCAAAAGTTATCTTCGAATGTCAAGACTCTATCTATACAGTGTGTCCCCGGATTGAGTTCACAATAGGTGAGATTGAGCAAAAAATTTCGAATTGGAATTTCATATTTTGGGATTCCGCCCTGCTTGATCTGACACTTATTTTTAGTTTACTTTCGTTTTTTTTTTTAAATCAAGTAGGCCTTTACAGTTGAGCAAAACCTCTTTTCGTTTCACGTAAAGTACCTTTTCCATTCATAGTACACAAAAGTGTCACTAAGAAAAGTTGTTCACAATGAAAAATTATGGCAAATTTTCAGAATAATCGGCCTACTTTGATAATAGAAGATAGTAATTGTTTGCTTTACTACGACGCGATTGTTTTTCAAACAAAATAAAACAAAAGTGGATTTTATCAAAGTAGGCCGATCATTCTGAAAATTTGCATAACGCCATAATTTTTCATTGTGAACAACTTTTCTTAGTGATACTTTTGCGTACTATGAACGGAAAAGGTACTTTACCTGAAACGAAAAGAGTTTTTGCTCAACTGTAAAGGCCTACTTGATTTAAAAAATCGAAAGTAAACTAAAAATAAGTTTCAGACCAAAGCAGGGCGGAATCCCAAAATATGAAATTCCAATTAGAAAATTTTTGGTCAATCTCACCTATTGTGAACTCAATCCGGGGACACACTGTATATATAAAATTCCCGTGTCACAATTTTGGCCGCGCTAAACTCCAAAGCCACTGAACAAATTTTAGTGAAATTTTGTAAATGTCTCTTGCTTGGTGCAACTTACGCTATAGGATAGTTTTTATTAAATATTTTGTACAAAATTACGATATTTTCTTAAAAAACCTGCTTTAGTAACACGTAACGGCATCTGGTAGAATTTACTCAAAGCTATTAATTCAGATTCAAACAAAAAAAGACTGTTTTAGTACCAAGTAGCGACATCTGTTAGAATTCGCCCAAAGTTAATAGTTCAGAAGCAAATCTGGTAGAATTTGATCAAAGCTATTTGTTCAGACGCCGGGCCGCAAACGAGGGCCGCAAACGAAATACATTTAGCAGAATTTTATTTATGGTACCCGGGTGAAACCGGGACGGGTCGCTAGTAATCTATAAGATACCATCAGAGATACCTAATCAAGACCCTTCTAATATACCCGTGAATCTTACATATAGCATCACCTGCAGAAACATATGATTTTCCATTCGAAATTTCGAACTGTAAAAAAGTTTTTCAAAACGAACACTGGGGAGCTATCAACAAAATTGTATGAATTTTCCAATGGGTCCATGCCATAACCCTGTGTAGTGCCAAAATACAGCTATAAAAATAACTTTATCAATTCTTAACTCGCTTGCAAATAATAATAATTATGGTAATTAAAAGATTATTTTATTTATGTGTACAATAATTGTTTATAATTTTTATCATGTGGTTTTTTTGTTAAATTTTTTAAATAAATATCTTGACTGAAAGAGTCAAAAAAAATACGATAAAAATTATTATTGTTGGTACAAAAATCGCACCTGGTTTTTATACCCGAAAAGAGAGATAGACTTACATGAAGATGAACCTTAATGGATCGAAACGTCGCGTCAATATAATTAGACTTCCCATACATATAAAAGACAACGCGCACTTGTCAACCATAACCCTACACAACCAGCACAGCACAAACCTGCATGTTGCAGGTGCTGGTATAATATCCGCTTATACTCCGTTAAATAACATCTTCACGAACAAGGTTTTTGACGTGATAACGTCTTATAAATTGATAAAACACCAGCTGCACGCACGAAAAAGTGTAACGTTCCGCCTGACCCTGTGCGTGCAAGCGAGAGCGCAGTATGCTTCGGCCCAAGTTTGACAGCTACTAAAATTTAGGTTATGTATTACGGAATACGTTATCACGTAAAACTATCGTCCGTAAACCGACTTTACAGACAACCAATTTTTTTTGCTCCGTGCCGTGCTGGTAGTGCAGGTTCATGCTAGACATGTGTGCGCGGTCTTTAAAAATGTCTATCTGAAAAAGTTTTTGAGCGTAAACAATTTTAATATGCGTTTACAATTTAAAATGAAAATAGAGCGAATTGGAGAGAATGGGAACACTGTTAAGCTAGTTATTGCAGGTAGCGTAGTTTATGGACTTGAAGTAGTGATGTGTCCACATGACTCTTTATTGGGAGCTGGCTCCGTGCGCTCCGCTCACTAAAAAGAGTCGCTCAGAGCGAGTCGTTCAAAGGAGCGTCACTAGACAGTACGCACTACACAAAAGTGCAGACTGCAGAGGTGTGAACTGTCATCATACATGCTCAGGAGTCATGTAGCATTGCACAATGCACACACTCAGCTCTAAGCTCATTTTAATATGATTCTGATCTTATATTATTCGCATTTAGGATAAAGTATAATAAAAGCTTAACAATAATAATGTTTATTGTTACAATATTAGATCTTTGTCAACGACGTCAATGTGAATGGTTTAAGTCACTGTAAGCGTCATTCAACATTAAATGACTCAGCAAAGATAACTCCGTACGTGCAAATTCACTAGTGCCTCTGTGGCCTGTGCTGTGTGCGCTCTGTAAATATGCGAAAGCAGCAGTACAGAACAGCTCAGCACAGAGCAATGGCGCTTGGAGTGACTCATTCACAAAAAAAGAGCGACTCGCTCCGAGAAAGAAGTCGTTCATTATGAACGACTCGCTCAGGAGCATCACTATCTTGAAGTTTAGGGCATTAAATATACATTTCGAAATCAATTTGTTTCATTCTCCGTGTGCATTATTGATCGGGTGCAGAGCATAGAGTGGGGACAACTGAATCGATCGCAGCGTGCGCTGTGGACTAAATGAACAACGGTTATAGAGTATGATTTCGTGTGGCTGTCAGATGTCTTTTTCGTCCCATTGCGTTTATAAAGAAGCTTTGTGGCTTAAAACAATAATAACAAGGCAGTTAAATCCCGCTCTGTTGCCCGCCAACGGCGCTACTAGTCTTCGTGGAAGTAAACGTCGAATAATATATTTTATTCAACACGCGTGAGTAATATGTAATTTCGGGGCCCTGCTAAACTCGGGAAAAATAATAAATTACTTCATGTTGACGCGTAGAGTGTAATAATGAATTTTCTGGACCAATAGAAACTCAGTAGCAAGCCCAATCAATGAAGTGATTTATTATTTTTCCCTCTTTTATCAGGGCCCCGATTACATGTTACTCCTGCTAGTTGAATAAAGTATTATGTGCGACCATTGATCGAAGGAGAATATTCCACTCGCATGCGTTTTACGCTCATGGAATCTTTTCCTTCTCTCACTAGTCGCACAATATACTATTGTTTACCTTTTTCCAAATAATTATACTCAAGATGTTTTTTTTCATGCAACATTTAACATCTATATTATCTCCTTATTATTTGGCACGATGTTGTAAGAGCACAAAAAATTGCGGGCGGTAGGCGGTGCTGCCGTCACTCACCCAGCGCATATGGCAATGAAGTTAAGCGCATTAAACATACATTTTGAAGTAAATTCGCTTCATTCTTCATGTGTATTATACTGAAAGTTATTATTCTCTGTAAGACGAGATATCTTTTTACGGGATGTACGGTCACTAATCACTATATCAATAAACACATACTGATTATTTATTTATGCAAACGAGGTTAAGTATCATCCTGCATAGTTACTACTTATTGATACTGCTGCCGTGTTATCGCTAATAGTTGATTTTATCAAAACCGTTATCTATTTTTATTGATAATAGCTGTACCCGCGGCTCCCGCTCACATACGTGTTATTTTTGCCATATTATAGTTAAATGCTTGTTCACGTTGAGATCGCGGGTGCGGGCGCGGCGGTTGTAGCGAGTTCTCGTTCACATTGGCCGCCAGGCGTTTGCGCGTGTGTGACGTGTTATAAAACTCTTAGCTGTATTGAAAGACAGCATTCCTGTTGTGCTATCGTCTCGAGCGACGACTCCAAAACGGATTGAACTTGCCTAACGCAAGCGCCAATCGCTCACTCTGCCGCTAGTTTGACGTGAACACACACAAACAACTTCACACGTTTGATACTGCTGCCGTGTTATCGCTAATAGTTTAATGTATGATTTTATCAAATAACCGTTATCTATTTTTATTGATAATAGCTGTACCCGCGGCTCCCGCTCACATACGTGTTATTTTTGCCATATTATTTAAATGCTTGATCACGTTGAGATTGCGGGCGCGGCGGTTGTAGCGAGTTCACGTTCACATTGCGCGTGTGTGACGTGTTATAAACTCTTCTGTATTGAAATACATCATTCCCGTTGTGCTATCGTCTCGAGCGACGACTCTAAAACGGGTTGAACTTGCCTGACGCAAGCGCAAATCGCTCGCTCTGCCGCTAGTTTGACGTGAACACACACAAACAACTTCACGCACGTTTGATATTGCCGCGACGAACTTGCCCGCAACTTCCACTGCACCTGCGTTTTGTACGTGAACGATTACATATTATGTCATATGATTGATATTTGGAGACCGCGACCGCGAGTTAACGTGAACAAGCAATGAAATTTCCACTCTGACCTGCTGCTCTCGTTAGTTTTCGATGCGTATTTGATGTGTCGCTCGACTGGATAATCGTTCAATATTTAGTTGCCGCACAAAAAAATCTATAATGAATAGTTTAAAGCTGAAATACACTTTTTAATGTTTTTACCTCCTCGCCGTCTAGCCTTTATTGAAATACTTGTGATGTAACGAATATTTGCATATTTTTCGATATTCTCATTCGTAAAATTTATCCGGAAATATTAATATAAAAAAAAATATTTTTTTAAATGTGAAAATAATATTATATGAGACAAAAAATAAATTTTTTTAGCATTTTTGAGAGAAAACATTTTTTCTTATTACTTTTTTTAAAAATAACTTAGGTTATTTCGTTAAGGTAACCTTGCAGTTGTATCAGCTTTTATACTTTAACATTAAGTAATAAAGCTTTAAACTTAGTATTAATAATCAGCCTAGTACCCAGAATGACTACAAATGTGTGCGAGCAACTTGCGCGGCCAATCAGTTGTCAAATTTTAATTTTGGTCAAATGACGTCAGATATGAAAACTGAATATTTGCAAACGCATTCGCGAATATTGGCGACAGACATTCGCGGTCGTGAATGTTATTACACGCTGATCAACTAGTTCTCGTATCTGTGAGTGTGTACATTCAACATCGTAATTTGCAATACACAGCGTGGTAAACATTGTAGATAGAAATAACATGTTTGTACACGTCGTTTTTACGTTTGCTAATCTTAAATCCGCGGATTTACAACTCCTACGCAATATTGACGGTGTGATTTTGTTCACGCGGCTTTAGAGGACGATACCCCGTTTTAAAAGAGAAACGAAAAAGTGCAGTTGCGCTGATGGCGATTTAAGTAAAATAAAGACCATTGGCTTCATCATTTGACGTTCCGCTGTCAGTGTAAACAAATTAATTATTTATATATTGTACGTCATAATTGAAAAATAAATAATTCTCGCATACCTTTTATGTTGTGCTATTTATATAATGGACACATTATGGCCAACTAAAGTTTTTGACTTATCACCATAGAAACATGTCGCGATTTCCATAAGAAGTGAGTTCAATAATTCTCTATTACCCACTAGCGGCGCTAGTAGGCTTCGTGCACACAGCCTATACATACAATTTTAAAGGATAGCAACTGAGTTTTAACAATTGAGTGAAGTGAACATCCTTATTGCTAAAAAACTCCCTCTTCGTAGTAATATGGGCTCTCTTTGACTGAGAAATATTTATTTACCCCGTGCGTGGTTCTAGGTACTGTATTTTACCGTCAAGCTCATATATGCTGTACGTTTACTATATTATTTAGCAGGCTTTTGTAACGAATGAAGATAAAAATGCCATAAAATTCGCTAAAACTGTGTCTGCCAAACATTTCGTTTTCAAGTAATATATGCTCGTAATATCGATGGACGATGCAGATCTTCTTATTCAGGTGAGATAAAGTGTCGATTAATATTAATAGATTCTTTCAAAGAACGACGCTGTAGACTTAAATGACTTTTTTATTAGCGATAACACACTCTTGCAGACAGAAATTAATGCGAAGTAGAGCTGTAACAAACCGTATGTATTCGTTACTGAGTAACGGGTACATCGTCTGACTCGAAGTAACGAATCGTTACTTACAAATTCATTTCGTTACTCGCATTTGTCGTATCCATGTTAGTTCGACTCGTTTGATGCGGCTATACGTTATACGAACGAAATCATACTTGAAATTCTGTGCTTATAAAAGCTACAAGAGCAACAACAAAAAAAAATGCAAAGACGGCGTTCGCATAACCACTAAAAAAACGCCGTCTGTGCACTTTTTTTTTGCTGTTGCTCTTGTAGCTTTTATAAGCACAGAATTTCGAGCTTGAATTTCAATTCCTTGTCTGCCTCAAAATTCATTTTTTTTTCGACGTCTTAGCCACAGAATTTCGAGCTTGATTTCAATTTCTTGTCTGCCTCGAAATTCTTTTTTTTTTAAGTTATAATTTTGAGATCCAGTCGCCTCAAGTTTTTGAATTTAGCACAGAACGAAGTTTTTACTTCTCCGAAGTTTTTTTTTTTAAGATTTCACGTCTTTTTCCAAAGTGTGAGACATTATTTTTATGTTTCCTCCAAAATAAACATATTATGTGCATATAGATAATTAATTAATGTTAAAAATGTAAATATAAGAAAGGATTGTTTGAAAATCTAATTTCTTATTTACAATAAAAATATATATTGTTGAAACTGCGAACTAATAGGTTTTTTTTATCGATGTAACTTACACTTACTTAAAATAAAAAGAAAATTAAAAATTAAAAAAAAATAAAAATATATGAGAAATATATTTTATAAGTATAATATTATATAAATATCAAGTGGAAATAAAATGGAGTAGAAAAAAAAAACATTCCAATGGTGTTGGCGGGAATCGAACCCTAGACCCTGCTATTACTGGCCTTACGTCTTAACCGCTCGGCCATCGGGCGGTAACAGTACACTGCTATTATTGTGGTATAGACTATAGAAGCATTATATGGGTGATACGAAAATTTGGTAAGACGAAAGTCACGTGGTCACAGAACTATAAAACTTGGAAACTGGCCTCATATACTTACACGGCGTTATATGGGAGAGAGGCAAAATCAATGTATAAGAATCTGTTAGAGATTCGTCGGCATTTAGCACAGAAAAGAATCTCTAACGAAAAGTATATGGTTTGTAGTGTTAAGTTCCTAGAGAACTGAAAGTAAAGTCGTTTTCACTGTGCGATCGGCGAAAGAAGACCGGTGGGGAAAGGGCAAGAAGTCGTTGATGTGTTCCCAAATTATCGGAATTCATAGGCGGCGCATAGCAAGGCATGCAAACAATGTATAGCTTTAAATTTTAAAGCATTATTTTGAGCCTCTAACTCGCACATTTTAATTACATTCGCTATGAGCTCCCTAGCGCCACTTCTAACTGTTTTTCCCTTTTTACTTTCCATTTTGATGATATTCAGACAACACCCCTCAACTTAGTCCGTGAACGCACACCTATGTACTGTCTGGTGTATGATTTTTTTGTACTGTTAGCAAGTGTCGCTGTGTAGTCGTACAGCTATGGCAATAGTACAATTATCGCGATACGACAATTGCGACACGTTTGGTCGACTGGACTCCCTTATTGCATAGAAGCGGTTCCAGGATCATTACCTTTTACTAATATAAAATACATGTGCGCTCTTCTGCAATAAGGTCATAGGACTACATTCCATAGACCGGTCTTCTTTTAAAAATCCAACAGTAACTATCGTGCTCTTAGAAAATTTATAGTGGATGTCTGCAATTTATTCTTTTCGTATAATACTGAAATAAAACAAATAGATAGTAAATGTTGAGTGCCACTGGATCCGGGTGTGTTTATTTTCATACTGTACGTCTGGCGATAACGACTATGGCACTAACACATGCATATGACACTGTTATGTATTTTGATTCGTTATTGAAACATATGTGTGGCGTTTTCATAATTACAGATATTTTTGAAAATAAAATACATTAGAACTTAATTACTCATTTGATGGCTTATAGTGACAATAATTTTTCCTCCAAAAAAGTATTCTTGTACACGGAATAAGGATAGATAATCAACTCTACATAAATCATTGACATAGAGAATGACTGTGCAAAAGACCAGTAATAATGTAGCTCTGTAGTAAGAGATAGATAGTGCTAGCTGCCTTTTCACGTCCTTTTCTAATCAGATATCGACTAATTGCGTTCACAAAGATTCAAGTTGTGCTCACAGAGTTTCAAATATGGACTATAGAGTAACATGTATACCTACAAGGATTGGTAGCCACACACATAAAGGATGAGCAGTGAGAGAAAACAGCCATTTCAACCAGTACGAAGCTAGTATTTTTAATAAATACATGTGTTATTCATAACTTTACAATATTCAGCCATTCATTGGTCTCGGAATAAAATATTAGTTAAAAAATAACTGTTTAAAGGCAAGCTTTTATTGAAACTACTAAATAATTTTTATTAATTTAGGAATTCATGTTATTTATAAAAACGTGGACTTTAAACTTTATGATCATTTATTAGTCACAAACCACGGTTTTGTGAACCTAAATTGTTAAAAATTGTTTTTCCCTTTATACCTACATTTCAATAAAAACTTGTCTTTTTAAAGTTTTTACTAATATTTTATTTTGTACTTTTTGGTCTCAAAATTTATACCATTAAAACATTAGTTTATTAAAATTAATTGATTATTTATTTCTAAAAACTGATGAATTGTGTATTGTCATCACTCATCGAGAATACGTATGTGTACAAAATTTCAAATTGATCGGATATGTGCCATAATTGCAATGACGTCACATAGTTTATCGTATGTTCCTAAATATAACCCAGTATACTGGGCCAATGATGTCATGAATCCGACGCCATAATTGTACTTGTGTGCCACCATATTGTACTGGTGAGACAGATGTGACAGCATAAATATTTAACTGGGCGTGTGTGCATCAGACTTGTGAAATTTTTTATTTTATTATTTGTTATTTGCAATAATGTCTGCTCAACAAAGTAAACATTTACTTTTGGTGGACGAGAGAAATAATAATAATACGTCAACGCGCTGGCCAGTACATTTCAGAACGAATCAACAGTATGGCGTCAATTCATGACGTCATTAGCACTGGCCAGTATACTGGGTTATATTTCGGAACACACCCCGTATTCCACTTTTTAAATTCTTTCATTTGATACCCATGAATCTGCCATCTTGGAGCGTCCGCCATATTAGATTGTTGCATTGTCATCGAACTTATACAAGTGTGCAAAATTGTAAAGGTCTATCTTAAGAAAATCTAGTCGAAATCTCGATTGCACGATTTGATCCAAACTGTCAAACATGACAAGTTAAATAGACGCTTGTAAAAATCCCCGAAAGGGTAGTTTATGTTTATTTATGATCGAAAATTCACGATCGATGCACTTGAGTTAGAAAAGTCGGTGGAGTCGTGCCATAACATTTCTTCCGGCACATCTGACAACCCGCAATCTTGATCCAGTGATAGATATACTGTGTAATTTAAAATATACATACAGAATTGTGTTGTGTATATTTTGAATTCAAACGAATTTCATGTTTATTAATAGAAGGAAAAAAATTGTACAGAAAAAATGGTATCAGTGAACTCGTGCATTTGCCACAACTACCGTTATAACATTTTTGTACGATAACATTGTTTTGTTTCGTTTATCACATGTTTGCAGATAGCTTATCGAGCAATTATACAAATCTGCCAATACTAGATCAAAAATAAAATTTTATGGAACTCAACGTTGCAATTTATGCTAGTAGTCCAGTCAAAATAAACATTTCTATTTACTATAATTCGCATAGGTCTGAAAATTGGTACAGGTCTTAAGTACACTATTGCATAAAATATCAAGAATCTTCACCGATCCTACACTAAAAAATGTATTCAAGGTCAAAGGTTAAAAGTATCGGTTTTTTGCACTTTTCTCGTAAACGGTAAGTGTTATCTAAAAATAGATCGGACAAAAGTTGTAGATCATGCAAATGTCTACAAAAACTGTTCTTATATTTTTTTCCCACGAATCACTATTCCTGAGATATTATGAGACCAAAATGTTTTATGTACGTAATGAACGTATTTATAAAAAAAATAACTTTGAATAGTAATATGCATATTAGTATTTTCGATGTATGAAATCACCATTTCAAAAGAATAGTGATTCGTAGGGAAAAAAAGTATAAGAACACTTCTTGTAGACAATTGCATGATCTACAACTTTTGTCGGACCTATTTTTAGATAATATGTTGCGTGCCCCTTGATGGAACGACTATGAACTCTGTAGAAAATACTAGAAACAACAATAATGGAAAACAGGTAAAAACACCCGACCGTCTGACAATCGCGTGGAGAAACCAATACATGTAAAGGAAGGAATCTCGAGAACATTCTAGAACGTGGGGCGAAACTATAAAAGGCGAACAGAGTGGTTCAGTCAAGTCAGTCAGTTATTCGTGTTGTTCATGTGTTGACAAGTGCTCTGGCATTGCGACATAAATAAACTTTAGTGAGTGCAATTATATATAAATCTGGTTTTACATAAATGGCTTATAGTTAATAGAGAAGTGTGCTGATAAACTTTGTGCTGTGTTCCTGTGTTGTAAATATTTTATGTACTCAATTTAGTGACTATATTCTCTGTTATTTAGTCTTTTATTTTTATTATTTAGAACTATTAGTTTTGTTTTTGTTAACGTTATTATTTCTGTTAAGTTAAAGAAGTACACTTTCGTTTGTGTGTTTTATTATTGTAAATAAATAATTTCCGCCACGGACTACAACAGTTTTGTTACAATATTTACCGTTTACGAAAAAGTGCAAAAAACCGATACTTTTAACCTTAAATAAAATAGAGGCGTTCAGGCGTTACAACATCTTTGACATGAAATGGCAGACCTAGTTTAATTTATTTATGAATAATTAGAAGCAAATTCAGTCCAATATGACTTATCTACAATTTGATTGCTAGAATGGCTTCAAAGGACGGAAGGATCGACTTTCACTTGTTAGTTGCAGCTTACGTGTTTCAATTTAATAGAGTTAAACGGGAAGATGCGAGTGGTTGAGCTTTGGGCGCAACATAATTTGGCAGAATGTAAGTCGCTTGAATCACCTATAAATAAATTATCTAATGATGTAAACTATTTTTAACCCAACGTACACACCGCTCTCACAAACAGGAGCGATACCAGGTTGCGATAGATTTTCTCCTCTTTGTTCAACACGTTTTTTTTTTTGGATTCTATATTTTTCATTCGAGTACAGTTGAGTTCCGAGAAACTAAAACTCATATACGCGGCTGACGTAAAAAATGGTTCCGATTTTATAGAAGAAGAAAAAATAGCACATATATTATGATGAAGGAAGGTTTGGTTGAGGATCAGAAATAAGCTTTACCAATGTTACGCAAGTGGCCAACGTTTCGAAAAATTTATTTTCATCTTCAAGGCTTCAAGCTGGTCAAATGGTAGTAAATTGTTATAACAGCACTAGACTCGCATTCGAGAGGTACCGGGTTAAAATCCCGGCGGGGGTAGATGTGGCTGGGATTTTTTCCTGCTGCCTCTCGCCGCGAAACGGTAATTCCTGTACCGGTCATTTTGTTGAGGTTTCCTCTCAATAATTCCAGATAAATATCGAGATGGTTCCTTACTCAAGGCCATGGCCGATTACCTGTCAAACTCCTGTGCTCAAAACTTGCATACCTTATCCTAATATTCCTTCATTTGCCCATTGCTATTAATTAAGTGGAAGTTTAAAAATGTAGAAAATAACGGGAAGTGTGATAAATGGAAAATAGTAATGGTGCAAATGGCGTCTGTTATGACATAAAGTCGAGAAACAGATGTCAAACGCATTATTATTTGAATTTGACTCTATATTCAATAAATAGAGTAATTGTGATCCGTGAAGGTTAATAGAGAAGTTTTTGGGAAAATTCTCTGTTATTATTATTATTATATATTTTTTATAAGATTAGTTATTACTATTTTTGAAGTGAAAACTTCGATAGGCACGTTAGGCGATTTTTGGACGGATAAAATACTATGACTTCGTTACCAACATGCTAATGTTAATAGTATATCGGAATATCCGTAGAGTGCTGTGTATATAAATAAAGTTAAATTGACTACGTTAACCACTGTTATTTCACAGTTTTAAGTTTTTACTTCCGTCGGCAGTCTTCAATGACTGCCTATTTTTTTTTAATTTTAATTATTAAAGTGAAACTTTTATTCTATTGCCCCGAATTTTTCTGACCGTCTGTTGCATGTCGCATTACAGGCGGCTGCGGAGTAGGGGTAAAGTGAAAGGCGTTCGGAGTAGGCGCTCGGTAGAGCAGCCAAGGCCAATATGGCGGCGCCCATGGTTAGCATCAGCTGACCGTGTAGTATGTATAACACATAGTCAGTCTGTCATGCGGGCAAGTGCTGTACAGTGTTTACATGTTTTTATTCGTGTATTCATGTGAATATTGTTGTTTATAATTAATCGTGAATCGTGATGGATAAGTGTCTACAATCCAACGCCTACAATCCAGTAAAAGTTTCACTTGCGTCGTGGTTTCTTAAAACCACACAACTGTTTTTTTATCAGTTCTATTTAGTTTTTAACGTGCGAAAGATTTTGCTATTATCAAAAATATTGAAAATCAGAACGTTGTGAAACGCAGAACCTAACAGTAATATATTATGATACTGCATGTACTGTGCGATCGGCGAAAGAAGACCGGTGGGGAAAGGGCAAGAAGTCGTTGATGTGTTCCCAAATTATCGGAATTCATAGGCGGCGCATAGCAAGGCATGCAAACAATGTATAGCTTTAAATTTTAAGGCATTATTTTGAGCCTCTAACTCGCACATTTTAATTACATTCGCTATGAGCTCCCTAGCGCCACTTCTAACTGTTTTTCCCTTTTTACTTTCCATTTTGATGATATTCAGACAACACCCCTCAACTTAGTCCGTGAACGCACACCTATGTACTGTCTGGTGTATGATTTTTTTTTGTACTGTTAGCAAGTGTCGCTGTGTAGTCGTACAGCTATGGCAATAGTACAATTATCGCGATACGACAATTGCGACACGTTTGGTCGACTGGACTCCCTTATTGCATAGAAGCGGTTCCAGGATCATTACCTTTTACTAATATAAAATACATGTGCGCTCTTCTGCAATAAGGTCATAGAACTACATTCCATAGACCGGTCTTCTTTTAAAAATCCAACAGTATATAGATTGTAGTGAATGGTACTCATCAGTATTGAAGCGACCGAACCCTGCAAAAGTATTTTTTAAATCAAATTTAAATAAGTTTAATTGTTTAAATTACTATTGTGACTTCACAATACATTTTTTATGAATGGCGTTATGAAGGTTAAACTTTAATACTTATTGGAATTCAATGTACCATTACTGTGTTGTGTTGAGAGTCGTAAGATAGAAACTATAAATTATGTTTGACATTAACTGTCACAAACAACATATGTTTCAAGTTTTTTACTTGTCTATTTTTGAAATACCATGTATTCCTCTTTTTTAAAATTTACAAATTATCGGTTAACCGTCGTTTATTCCCATAATAATTACATAACGGGAGTTAATAAGCGAACTGTGCCAAAAATAACCCATCTTTTAACATTCCTAATTGCCAATTAGATCGGCATTAATTATACCTTTTTAAAACTTGTACCTTCCTATATTTTTGTGTATGCAGTTCGTTTTTTTCAGTTTTTAAATACTAGTTCTTAATAATGACGGCAGAGATGCATTATCAGAAAATCTAAGATCTTAATAAATTATATAATGTGACCGTATAATTCATATACTTTTATTCTATACCGAGCATAGGAATTGTAGCAAGTATTCATTCTCTCTCTCTCTTTTGTAATATTGTCAAAATTATGTAGTTTTCCTTAGCTACGCAGGAGAAATGAATGTTGTTATCAATTTGGACAAAATCAATTTAATTAATCAGATCTTGAAAAAACAATTCATCACGAATTTTTTATAATTCAAGTCTAAGCGTGTTATTTATTTTAAAGTAAGAACTTTATTTGGTGCTTACAGAATAAAATCGCAATTGAACTATTAGGGTGCTGTCGACCAATCATATCATTGGAATAAACAGGAAATCACATCGAAGAAAGAGACGCAGATGTATTTTCGATACGCTTTGTTGCCTCCACTCACCACACATTGAGTCGATAGACAATGATTCATATAGTTAATTATTAGGTATATGGTATAATTACAATTTTTGATGTGAAACATCTAATGACGCGTTTGAATGGGAGTAAAACCATGCAATTGGAACTAGTTTGTTACTTGTATACCGTTAGATGACAGAGCGTAATGTTTACTGTGTTGGATTGTAACATGGGTTTTGTTCACGGAGGCATCTGAAATTTATTAGTTACTAGAATAGTCACTTAGGTGGCGATGATAGTAACTTAAAGTTGCAGTGTCCATAGGGCTTTAGGAAGTAATCGTAGAGTGCCCACAGGGTTTTAGGAAGTGCCCATAGACTTTGTAACTTAAAGTTGCATTTGGCAAGCTTAAATTTGTGTCACATCTCCCAAGCGTCTTACAATGCCTCGTCAAATGCAGGAACAGTCTAATGTCAAATTTTCTATTGTGTAGACCAGGGGTGGCGAGCCTATGGTACGCGTGCCACAGGTGGTACGCGATAGATTATAATGGGCACGACATTGAATACGCAAAAGTTTCATGGCGCGCAGTGTATTATCGAAATCTTTTCATCTATATGTTTGATTAATTTTTTTGACAATTAAATTTTTTTATCTGCTTGTCGGCACTTCATGGCTACATTAAAAATGTTTTAAAAAAATGGCACGTTGATGTAGAAAGGCTCGCCACCCCTGGTGTAGACCATTAGACGATATGCACTTATAGAAAAGCAATTAACAGATTATGTACACAAATTTTGAATCAAAAGGTTGTTTTGAAGTGGAAGTTGTACAAAAAATGTCGTTTCGATCTATCAGTCATTTTTTGAGTAAGATCGATTAAAATTCTAATATGTACTTATATGATTTTGTAATGAAGAAATATGTATGATCATATTTTTGAGGTCATTGTCAAACCAGACTTACTACAACCTAATAATTAGGGGTGTACGAATAGTGCGTTTTTTGTTGTTTCTTTTTTAATTAAATACAGTATATTATATTGGTTATGACGACGGCTTCGGGACCATACAAAAGACGTCGTTATATCCGAATGCATTGTAAGCAATTAACATTTTTAAACCACAGATCAAAATGAAATATATTTGGATAGGTATATGGAGCCTAATGATCGGAATTAAAACAATTGGTTTTTCTTAAAATTTGCGAAGAAATGCTTAAATTTATATAAACTAGTCACCGTAATACATTAAATTTTTGTCATTGTAAATGTTGGTCCATGTTTCGTATTAAAATTATTATTTATTCTATTTGTTAAAAATAATATAACGTGCAGTGTGTGAACAAAGTTCAACATAAACAACTGTTCGTAATTGTTGATTAGTAATTATTACCGATCTCGTGATGTTAAAAAAAGCCATTTAAATTTTTAAAATCATATTACTGGAATACAAACACAAACAAAAATGTACGTAACGTGCCTATATTTGTTTCAATGAAAATGTGCATATTTTTTTTAGCCAATAACTTGCCATTTCGTCGATAAATGGTTATTCTCGTCTCGTATTTCGTGACGAGGGTTTATACTTTTATTTCCAACTATGAGAAGCGTTGCCCATTTTAAACAAAAAAAAATTCAAATTAAAACACACATAAACTTACTTTTTAATGATCAAAATATATAGTAACAAAACTGTCAAAGTAGTTGCAATTTTGGTTTAAGAACGTTAAGAATTAATACGATATCGTACATTGCAGCGGGTGTAAATTAGAAAAGCTGGGACAATTTTTAACGCCGTGCTATTAAACTAAAAATTGTTTGATGTCGAATAATTTAAAATAATCATACGGTATAGTTTGTAAAACAGCATATTTACCTGTTATTTACCTCATGCGAGAGCTAATTTTACGTTAGGTAAATGAACCTTTTCTCATACGAGAGCTAAGAGTGAATCGAAGACGCAAATTTTCCATTTATTAATCAGTACCTAGTCTTAGACAAACTTTATCTTCAGGACAGTTAAATCGGAAATATGTCTTAAATTTTAATTTTACGCGTATTTTCGATTGAAATCTGTAAATTTTTGAGCACTGAGTGAAGATTTCGATCCTTTTGGAGGGGCGTAGACGTCATGTTAAGAAGGGTTGATCTGAAAAATTGAAGAAAACAGCATAGGCGTAGCAACGATTTTATCCTAGGGGGAGGCCAAATTTTCGACTCTACCTACCATTACCAGGTACTGCTTATATACATGATTTGAAAACTGTTCATAGAAGCGATATCCGATCAACACGACTTTCTAGAGAAATTTCACGACAAAGAGAACGTAGATTATTGTAGATTTATCTTGTTATTTGTACGTGAACAATTAATATTATAGGGTGGGCCAGGAGGATTCTAGGGAGGGGCAGGCCCACCTGCCCCCCCCCTCTTGCTACGTCAATGGAAAACAGTAATTTGTGTGTCGTAAAGCGATTTGATATTGTTGTAAAACAGTATAACATTTATATATAAGGCATACAACATCTATATAGTATGTGTGTGTGTTGGTGTGTGTGTGTATAATTTAATGTATCATATGTCTCTCAAGGACAAGGTTGTATCTGAGTCAACTCACTACTTAAGCCAATTGCACTGTTGCCATATTATTATAATGTACGGCGATTGTTCGTTGTCTGCTGTACCAGCCAGCCGTAGACATTCCGTCTGTAAGGACGCGACTACAGTTAAATCTCTTATAGGTGAGATATACATTGTAATTTAACGTCACTCGATATAACGGCAAACTCCTTAAAACGTCAAAATTACTTAACTGTACTTGGTTTACCTTGTTGTTCATACAATGATACACTCTAAATAAGACACACCTACTCTAAATAACGACAACAATACGCCATCATTAAGCAATGAACAGTACTTGTTTGTTATTTTGTTGCTTTGTTGTCGGCATCGTGCGTACTGGAGATTCTAAGAAATTTCTTCTTTTGTTTGTTGGGATTATCTTTATAAATTGATCCCACAGGGTCGCGTCAATGCGATGGCGTTTTTTTTGGTGCAGTGAAAAGGGATAGGCGTCTGGGGAGAGTTCTTTAAAAAACAATTACGGGATCGTGTATACAAAGTGAGATAGTAATACAGTAATTCTACACCATTTGTTATGACGTGTATATGTGATTTCTGATTGGTTAGATTGAAAAAATGACAGTAAAAGACGGAAAGTTTCTACGTATTTTTGAGAAAATTTGTGAATAATCCGCAAAGTTTTTTTTTTTTTGGAATGTCAAAAATTTAGCGTTTTCTATGACAAAAAAAAAGTCAAAAGGGCACATCGAGTTATCGTACAGAACCCGCCATAAGCTATATATTTTCGCGTTAAAATAAAATCGCTTTTCGTGGAGACCAATGGCATCATAATAATATCCAGTATACTTCCATGCCAGCCGCAAGTCGTATTTTTCCGTCTCCTGGAAAATTTTCTGGTGAAAACCTCAGAGTGTATGATATTCATTCCCGCCTGAGACTTTTTTAACTGGATTAATATACGAGTAAGTGCAGCCAAGTATAAAATGCACAATTGTTTCGTATTATTTATTTATGACTAGCGGTCCCGCCTGGTTTTACCCGGGTGCAAAAGAACGATTGGGGGGAGGGACATGAGTACGAACATTCATCTTCGTTTACCAAGATGAATGTTCTGTCCAAATTTCATGAAGATCGGAGTTTCCGTTCAAAAGTTTTTGTCGGACGGACAAATTTTGAGTTACATTTCGCAACATTTTTCATTGATGCTCCGCTCCTATTCGTCGTAGCGTGATATTATATTGCCTATAGCCTTCCTCGATAAATTGGCTATTCAACAAAAAAAATTCGAACCAGTAGTTCCTGAGATTAGCGCGTTCAACCAAATAAACAAACACAAATTCTTCAGCTTTATATAATTTGTATATAGAGTAATTGAAACACTCTTGAATCTGAGATCTCTGGTAGTTAGTAAACCACCATCACGTTGTTCGGCCGTGTGTAAAAAATACAACTCAAACACATGTGATATCTAATATTATATATGTGTTACCGGCCAAACCCGATTTCAGGACAAACTAGTTCAGCCTAGGCCAAACTAGTTTGGCCTAAGCTCGATAGGACAAACTAGTTTAGCCTAGGCCAAACTAGTCTGGCCTAAGCTCGATAGGACAAACTAGTTTAGCCTAGACTAAACTAGTTTAGGAAAATAATCATGATTTTTTAAAATCATACTAATAAAGTTTATTGTCATTCGTACAATAATAAATGTACCTACATATATTGACAGTCAAAGTATTCTTTTATGCTGGAGAAACAATTTTCTAATAAAAATTTCTTTACCTTTCTTTTAAAATTTCTTGATTCTAAAATTCTTGTTTCGAGTGGTAATTTATTAAAACATTGTAGGTATACCATAAAAATTTGGTATGTATGTTGTCTTAACATATTTGTGTAATGGTAGGCAGAGATTTAACTTTTTTCTAGTATCATGACTATGAATCACAGTATGATCATAAATTGTTCATTTTATTTTTAACAATCATTAAACAGCTATAAACCTATGTATTGACATGGCAAATTTGACATATACCTTAAAGTTTTGATTTTAGCAGTACCTATATTTAATTAAACCCAATGTGCATGAAATATTTTATCTTACGGTTTTGTTGTTAAAAACCTTTGAACCGTTAGACGTATAGTTTTTGAGTTATTGGATATTAAAAATTCAGTTTCTAATATACGGTAAATGAGATAATATCCAATTTTCAAGTTTTAGTTATGTACTTTATCTGGTTTTCATGGTGATATAATTCAAATCTAGAAAATAGAGATTTTGTGAGTTGTTTCGAAAATTTTTAATAATATTTCTCCAAAACTGCACGGTAAAGTTTAGTTTTTTTTAGTTTTTACGTTATCTAAAAGAGTCAAACTTTCGAATAAACATTTTTTTTTTAATTTTTCTATAGCCAATTTGGTTTAATCTTATTTTTATATACACTTCCGGTAGGTCTTCTCATTTATCATTGTGTTAAAAATCTCATTTTTAATATTTAATTACTTGAAAAAACTAGACGTCCAATGTTTTAAAATGCAGTTGAATGTATGAGATATCCATAATAACATATTAAAATTTCAGCGTATACTCTATACAATATACATCGCTATATCGGGTTTATAACCTTAAAACTTTCTTTTGTTGCAAAAACACTTCCTATCTTTATCTTTCTATACCTATGTGATTCGGCAACATTAGTCCGGAGTAGGCCATACTAGTTTATCCTAGGACAAACTAGTTCAGCCTAGGCTAAACTAGTTTGTCCTATTGAGCTTAGGCCAGACTAGTTTGGCCTAGGCTAAACTAGTTTGTCCTATCGAGCTTAGGCCAAACTAGTTTGGCCTAGGCTGAACTAGTTTGTCCTGAAATCGGGTTTGGCCGGTAACATATGCACATACATATATTATGTAGACCACATATTATTATGTACCTACCTTACATTTATTTATGTACTGAGTATTTGTTTACCTTGTGTTGACAGAAATAAAGCAATGCAATAAATCATTTCCGAATAACTGTGTAATAAGTGCACTCGAGAAGAAAATGTACAAACATATCTGCCGTGCAATTTTATTTCATTGATGGGATTTAATAATAATAATAATGCGTTTAAGAGTATTCGTCCCTGCAAACACCCCGTGCACTCTTCATCTCAAATCTTTTCCCCTCACCTAAAAACGGTTCGCGCTCTCCCGACACTATTTTTAAAGCTAGAGGGTTCTGGTAAACGCCAAATGAAAGACAAAGAATCAGACTACAGATCCTTCAGGCGAATTTTTTGAAAAACAGTTTCGCCTACGTGTGAAATATTACGTAACTGATTATTTTATTCAGGAATTTTTTTTCAAAAAATTCGCCTGAAGAATCTGTAGTCTGATTCTTTCTACCGACTTTACAGACAACCAATTTTTTTATTAAATATCTTTTAATCTAGTCGAGCACTACGGTTTTTTATTTCTTTATGCTCGTAACTTTTAATTAGATAGTTTTTTTTCATTTGCTTCGACAAATTTAGGTAAAAATTATCAAAACATGTCGCGAATCCGTCGCTTTGTCATAAAACCAATGTTAAATATGCTTACTTTTGAAGTCAATTATTTATTTAAATAACCCTGCTCGAATTTTCAGAACTTGTTTAGGCGTATTTAAACTTAATATAAAAAATTCCAGCCAATTGGGCGACGGGACCATTCCAACTTCAAAAATGTTGACATTTAATATGGTATAATAAAAGAAAATAAAATTTCTGATATCGCGTGAGGTGACGCGGGTAATGGCTAGTATTCAATATGATATATTAACTATTCGTTGCCATGGTTACCTATATAATATGTTCCACGTAATGTAAAAATTAATCAAAGCAATGCCTAACTAGTTTATTTTTGACAGATCCATAAAACATAAGAGCGGCTGATTTTTTTTATTTTCAAAATATTTCCGAAACTATAAAGTTAAGAAAAATTGTTTTCAACAAAACTTTCTTGAAAAAATAAATAGAATAATAAGCCGTTATGAAAAGTGTAGCACTATTATATAAACAACACCGTTTTGGCATATATCTCCTCTGTGCATGCGCCGATTTTCCCCAAAAACAATAGGGCTCTTCATATTGGCATACCAAACATCCTCCCAAAATTTGGTTTCAATCCGCTTATCCGTTTGACCTGTATCGTGTTCACAGACAGATGCACAGAGTTCTTCCAAAAATATATTTTTTGGATTCGGGGGACCTCAAAACGGAAAGATATTGTAACATTTTTGAAAGGTGATTTTTGACCTAAACTAGTACCATTCCCCACATGTGGGTTGGAATGGTAAAAATAATCAAGTCTTTTTTTGGTATCGCGTGCTCGTACTTCTTCATTAAGGGTTGCAAAGGATTCATATTTTAAGTATTTATTAACTCGCGTGTAAGTACTGATTTTGAGCATTCTCTTCTCATTTGTGATACTCGTTGCATTTTGTTGGGGTGAAATTAAGCGTGCAAAACTGTCAATGTGAAATGCTCCAAGTTTTTGGGTTAATGGTACATTTGGGGGAAGTATGAATTTTTTATTTTAATTAGCCATAGAATACCACAATTATTGAAACACTATACAATGTTTAGAATTTATTGTTTATATTTAGTTAATTACATTGAGTTGAATAAGTTAATTAAGTTTTGTTGCAACCTCTCTACGACCGGTAAAAATGATACATTTAATTAAAAATCGGCATATTCTCTAGTCATAGCGGTCTACAATCGGTAGGGAAAGTGAATAGTAAGAGCAAAATAATATCCTTTTTGGAAACACTTTTTTACATTTTTGTTTTACACTTTCTAATACTAAGTTGATTCGACAACACCGCTAATGATAATAATATGACAGCATTTGTTTTTTATTTATTACACGGTATCAAATTTCACTATCAATGCTTTTGTTTCAATATCTAGAGATAATTGATTATCGAGTAAATTGCACTACAATATTTATTTTCTAGATAGTATATTTTCCATAAAAATTTTCAACAAAAATAATTGTTATCAACATTTTTGCCTGTTTTAATGAGTACTTAACTAACGCTATAATTTTCGTAAATACGTAAAATTTTGAAAGAAACAACCAGTAGTTTTTTAGCATTCGGTGTTTTTTCTTAGATACTCTAATAACTAGATTCGATATTGTAGCATAACTGTTCTGATTCGTGGTAGAAAATATTTATTTACAGTAGTAAACGTTTAACGAAACAAATAAACAAACTAAAAAGCACTTCTCTATAGCGTACAAAACCAAAACAACAGTTCTAACTAATGAAATAATAAGTAATGATGAATTCAAAGTCACTATACAACTATATACATAAGATTATTTACAACACAGGAGCACACCAAAATTTATCTAGCTCAGTTATTTATTAACTATATACAGTTCTGTTTATTTTGTACACTATTATTTACACAGTTCATTTATTTATTTGTCTCAGGAGAATATTTATGTTAAACTATTTATTTCAGCAGTTACCTCAGCACTGTCAATTTATGACTGTCTTTGTGTGACCTACTGTGCATGACAGTCCCTGTGTGACTGGCTTTGTTACAATGACTAGTCGATTGTCGTCTCACGAACTTCTTAGTTGTCCCAACGGGGAGATTGTAACAATATATTGAATGATTCGATACAATAATCGACTTATTTTTTAAATATCGGTAATTTCGATAATTTTTCAATATCGCCCACCCCTAGTCACGATTTGATGAATGGACAGTGTAATTATTTGTTAAAAAATTACAGGCGAGACCACCTTAATAGATCCCCTCACTTTTTTTTTTCTTTTTGTCAATTGTGTAACAGAATTATTCAAGGATTATTATTAGTTGTTTCTGTGGTTTGTATAATTATATTGTTATTTGATTTTATCAAATGCATATATGTTCGCTTGTTTATTAATTTATTTTTCTGATTGCAACTCGTTTTAAACGGAAGAAGCTTTTTTTACACTTGTGTGTTACTAATGAGGTTGTAAAAAATAATGTTTCCGATTAAAAATCATTGTCACAAAATATGCAGTTGTTTCTATTTTCTTTCAATACCTATATGGTAAAGTATTTAAAGGTACTAGCTTTAGAACTTGCTGATGCTTACGTCACTGGCGCCGATAGCGTAGCTGTAGTGTAGTGGGCACTGGGCCCAGGCGCGGTCCGAAGGGGGGGGGGGGTCACAGGGGACATGACCCCCCCCCCCCAAAATCTAAGTCCAAATTGAAAAATCTCAAAAATTTGCCAAATAATAAAAGAAAATTTTTAGCTATCCCCTAACAACGATAAATTTATAGTTTCCATTTGTTTTATAGGTAATGTATAAAATAAAATTGTGTCTTGTGCAATAATGTTTATTTTATTCCAGATACCTATTTTTTATTAGTGTAGTGAGTTACCCCCTCCAAAATTTCAGGCTGCGACCGCGCCTGACTGGGCCGTGTTATCTTAAAATTAAATAGAATTGTATAAGCTGAAAATTGTGGCAATGTTATACGTAGTGTGAAACAACGGTTGCAGAAATCATTGTCAGAAATCATATTTGATAATGACATTAGATGGTGATCATACGTATTTCTCCATATGAAACGGAAAGTTTAATTTTAAATTGATCTTGCTCGAAAAATAATTGATCTATTCAAATGATATTTATACGAATAATATGTTATATAAAATATACAATGTCTATTTAACGCAAATGATATAATAATCCTAAAAATCTTAAACTTGACATGCAATGAACTTTCTTAAAACAATACATTGCAGTATTTTATACTAGTTTAAAAAAAATAAGAAAATGGTGCGCGTACAAAAGTTTTCGAAATTCAAATATATATACAAAAATATAAAAATGGCTACTCAAGCTATTAATAAATCTTTACCAAATGCAATTATGGGAGATATAACAAAATTCAATATAAAAAAACAGGAAAATTTGAAATTCGCCTTTAAAAACATATTTTCTGTGAGAGGCTGTGAACTTTTTAGCAAAGAAAAATTGCAATTTTTTTCAAATAGTGCAGGGCATAGTGGCGCATTCGTTTGCAAAATTCGTTTGGTGAATTTTTATGAATTTTTAAAAATTAAAAATCGTTGTATATCGTGATTTTCTTGAATTAAATAGTACACCTGAAAAAAAAAATACCGTGATTTCTATTTTTTTATTAAATATTTAAACTTTAATAAAAAAAATGGCGTAATCAGATTTCAAATATTTTATTAATTATTATGTTTATTATTCATAATAACAATATGCTCTTTACGCGCATGCACTTTAAGGATAGTAGTATTGTCATCTCACTCCCAGTCCTATGTATGACATTAGTAAGAGAGAGGCAGATGGTACGCTTCGACAAATTATTGCATATTGTTATTATGAATAATAAATTTCTGGAAAATGAAAAGAAAATGGCAATAGAATGTATAATTTTTTTTTCTAAACTATAGTTTCGGAAATATTTTGAAAATAAAAAAAAATCAGCCGCTCTTTTGTTTTATGGATCTGTCAGAAATAAACTAGTTCGGCATGCTTTGATTAATGTTTACATGACGTGGAACATTATTATGTAGGTAACCATGGCAACGAATAGCAAGTATCATATTGAATACTAGCCATTACCCGCGTCACCTCACACGATATCAGAAATGTTATTTTCTTTATTATAATCAAATGTCAACATTTTTGAAGTTGGAATGGCTAGATTTTTTTTAATTGAAGCATTTAGTCCATATAGATGTGTCATCATTATTTATTTTTTTTGTGAAATTTCTTTAAAAGTGGTTGTTTCAAGCGATAATAGTAAAAATGACGAGGGGAGTAGTGGGGTGAAAAGGAACCTAAATAAGCGTATAGCTGAGAAGTAGGTATCTTTTTAGTCAACGACGGTGTATTATGAATTTCTGTTCGTTGACGGTACTAAATTAAACTTTCACTCCAGGCAGTATTGAGCCGTAAATGGGCAACGCTAGGTGCAGTACCGGGTAATGGGTACCTCTACCTAGTGTCTATACATACCAGTACAGGGGTGTAGTAATGTGTCAAACTGTTATTTTTCAACAACCGGTATATGATTTCACAGATGGGAAAAACTGACCACTCATCTATATATGAAACGATATCTCTATTTGAAATTATTTAAATAGCTGATGTTTTCTCTAGTCTCAGCGTATCAAAATTTGAAGCCAATTTTGCATTATTCTTGCTTGAAATATTAATGACAAAAAGTAGCGTACATCTTGTTTTCTGCTCACTAAATTCGACTCTCTCTCTTTCACATACATACTCTCTCTCTCACACACACCCTCTCTCCAGTCGCTAAACGATAATTACTTATTTAAATCTTTGATTAAAGTATGATTAGAACTCTTCAATAAATACAATTATCGACCAATGTACCTATTAATTTTTATATTTTTTGTTAAAAAAAAAATAGGTATTTGTATGAAACATTGGTCGATAATTTAATGATAATTACTTATATTTAGCGTCTGTATAACAAATAGCTAACTGCCTTAAGATCGCTGTACACGAGGATCGATTTGGCTGCTATATGTTTCAGGCGTGCTGTGGCGCTTGTTTTGGTGATGACTTTTATGTGTTTGCTAAACACGATTCGTGTATTGAGGCTTGCTTTGTAGATGGGTTTGGGGCGCGCGCATTCGAATGTTGAAAGTAACCCCGCGGTTCAATTTTGAAATCTCTGTTGTGACCACGCACGCGGGACCTCAGTGACGTCATTTCCATCTTCGCAAATCCCAGCAAGGATTCCAATGGCAAAACCAGCCTCTTGTGCAGCGGTCTTCATTCAAAGAACTCACTGAACAGTGAACACAATGTTGTTTGTTTTGTACATGACTGAGGCTGTTATTTTTAAATAATTAACTTATTTTCTGGTAACAACACAAATAATTATTATTCTTTGTTAGTAAATTTAGAATTGTTTTTTTTTATGTGAAACATCTATTGACGCGTTTGGCAGCAAAACCATTTCGTGACGGAAACGGGATCACGCTCTCTTATGCCCCCTCTATACCACCGCTCTCGACATCCTAGTGTGTGCGCGTGCGCATATACTGTGCATTCGCTGCTTCTCTGTGTGAGCTGTCACAACTTATACAGAGACGCTGTGTACTGCGTGTGCGACGTAGTATGCTTGACACGTTCACCGCTTGTATGCACACTTTGGCTTAGTTACAGGGCTATATTTAGTCACTAGAATTTCGCTAGTTACTATAATTTCGCATAAATGTATGTTTCACATCTGCCAGGCGTCCCACGGCGGCTCCTAAGTTTTTTTTTGTTTGTTTTAAAGCTATTCAAGAACGAAACGTTAGAAAAATCGATATAGATTATTCGTTTGGTAATAATTCAATTGAAACAAATACTCCTCTGTTGTTTTTTCAGCCACGTTTCAGATAACACGATATTATAATAACTTCTTTGATGTAATTGCGACTATTTCGAGAGTAAGATGTTTTGTTTTTGCAATACCTATATCTCGGGAGTATAAATTTATTCTGTTTTGAAAATTCGCGTGCTAATGAAAATCTGTATTTAGAGAAATTCAGACAAAAGACGAACACAGTGAAAATAATAACATTACGTATAGATTAAAAACGTAGGTATTATTTTCTCATTTTCCGTGTACATTGCATTATTTGCTATATTCGTATTTTCCACTTATTAATTTTATGTAAGAAAATAAATATAGATTTGTAAGGTATTTTATATACGCACTGTTCGGAAGATTGCTACGCAAAAACTCATATTTTTAATATTCAGATATAACCTTAAATCTATGTACAGGGCCGTAACTATACAGGGGCACGCGCCCAGGGCCCAGACGGAAGGGAGGCCCAGAAATATCGCAAAAAATTCGCATTATATTAAAAAAACTGTACGTTCGTTAAAAACTTTTGTCACTATTTTTTATGTATTATTACAATAATGCAGCATTTACGAATTGTCATTTTTTTCCTTTGATTTTATATCAGTACATGCGCCGTAAAAGTGCCAGCTTTCACCACTAAGCGCGCACGGTCGTTCGGCGTCTCCCTTCCAAGCAGCTGCACATAGCAAATAGTGCCACGTCGGTAAATATCGTATATATTTAATACCCTCTATTTTGCTAGCAAAGATCGGGAGAAAGACTTAAACACTACGGTGCATTATTATACTCTGAGTCTCATGCGCATGTCCGTGAATGGATGCGCGTCAGTTTGCGCATTGAACTAAACTGTGAAAGGGTGATGGCTTGCTCTATTCCGCTTACTAATTGCCCCACTACAGACGCGACACTTGCGCACAACGGGTCAAGTAAAAAGAAAGAGATAGAAAAACAGTCATTTGCTGTCTTACTTCATGGGCCACGCTTCCACTTACGGCCACTTGCTATATAGAAGTTATTAAATACATACATATATGGTAAATATACATATACGACAAAGTAACAATTACATTCACTACATTCGAGTTTAAATTCGATTCTTAAATTTAAAAAATTGTCAGTGCAAAAAATAATTCGTTGAGAATTATATTTTCAAGTAGTGTGCACTTCGCACATTATCTTGATACGACGCATGTCTTGCGTTGGTTACCCCTTATCTCGACAGCAATCGTCTGTACAGCATTCTTAAATTAAAGAATAACATCATTCAAACTGAAATTTAAACTTCAACTACGCTTCAGGAACTTGAATAATATGAAAGTGTGGTTAAGGCAGAGGCGGATTTAAATTCAGTGACGTTCCGAGAAAATCGACATTTGCTCCCTCTTATATTAGATAACAATAAATCACTTATTGATACAGGAGGAATTGACGTTAATTATCTTTGATTCTATTGATACAGGAGATTGTGAACTGTTTCGTCTAAATTACGGAATTCTGTTGTGGGGTAAATTTATGCCAACAGTATATTTATAATTGTGAAAAAATAACTCTAATAATTTAGAGTGATGATGATCCTGCTTCAATGTTAGAAGATTAAAAAGGAAGAATCCTGGTGGCATAGGATCGATGAAACAAAGCAAATACTGAAGGTTTTTATTGCATTTTATTGTCTGACGTTTCGGCAATCTTTATGCCATCTTCGGAGAATCAATGCTGACTGTTTTCTCAGTATTGTTGTTATGTATAAATATTTTTATTTATTTTATACCTAACAACAATACTGAGAAAACAGACAGCATTGATTCTCCGAAGATAATAATAATAATAATAATTTATTACTTCCATGAAAATACAGTTATTTATAAACAAACAAAATACATATAAATGAAAGTATATAGGTTCCTTCCAAGGAAAACCTGTGCTGAAGAAACCATTAAGAAAAAAAGAGATGATGTGGACATTTAATTAAAGCTTAAGTGGGTTGAATTACCCTGGACACAAAACATTTGAATAGAAAAAAAAAAATGTATTATCAAAAGATCATAAAGATTGCCGAAACGTCAGACAATAAAATGCAATAAAAACCTTCAGTATTTGCTTTGTTTCATCGATCCTATGCCACCAGGATTCTTCCTTTTTAATCTTCTAGTATATTTATATCTGCTTATACTATTATTATAAAGAGAGAGAGAGCAAATTTTATGAGTTTGTGTGTATGCGAAGGATAATCTGTGGAACCACTGCACCTATTTGAAAAATTCTTTTAACATTTGTAAAAGGTGCATTACTCCCGACCAACATGTATATCATGTGCAAATTAGCTAAAGTTATGATAATATTCGTAGACTAATTCGGAAATTGGAAAAAGTCGTGCCTCTTGAGAGCTTCCGCGGCGTGCGCTGCGGGAATAGTTAAAGTTACACGAAAATAATGTATGGCTCAATTGTTCCTCTTTAAAAGTTCTAAAAAAAAGTCCCCGACAGCATATATCTATCTTCTAAGGATAACTCTCAAAAAACATTTTTAACTTAAAAAAAAATCATGTCAATTAGGCGACAGTACCATTCCAACTTCAAAATGTTGAAAAAATGACTGGATCAGAGTGAGACTTGAAATATTGTTTTTCAATTTGACAGATAATATTCTTTTGCAAAATGAATGTGTATACTACCGAAGAAAATATTCAAATGATTACAACATAATCGGACTTTTTTTATTAATGGGACATTAAATTCCCAAAAATACTAAATGTGGTGTGAGATCAAATATCTCCGCCTATTCGTGTTGAACCTAAAGACATTGGGTCACTGATTTACCAACACGCATACGTCAGACAATTTTTGAATGAAATGTTTCCAAACAGATAGAGTTGTTTTTTTGTTTTATTTTTGTACAAAAAAATTAAAATAATGATTTATAAGAGCTTTTTATTATTAAAAAAGCCAAGTAAAATAAAAATAAATCAAAATAAAATAGAAATCTTCAAGATTACCACGATAATTCAATAGAAATAACAATTAATGCTGTCATGGCTAACTCTGATCCAAGTATTTTTTCCCAATGCTAATTTCCCTATGTGCACCTTACGCGTTTACATACTGTATGCGTATTAAGGGAGCAGAGTAGAGGATGTTTGTACGTGTACATACGCACCAACACCACCGCGAACGCAACATAGTCTGTGTACAGACTTCCTGTTTGTCGCTTCCGCAATTTAGCGACGAAATAAATTGAAATGGAAAACGTCTTGGGAAACGGGTACTTACATACTCTGCACGCCTGTCTCACTAACTCTCTATCTTTTTCTACTTGTGTGTGTGTGTTTGTACGGAAACTACCCGATCCGATGAACTTATGGATCAAAAACATTTCTTCGACTATAAGCTGCTAGATGAGGAAGAACGTTATTCATTGAAACGGAGAAAATATCTATTATCTGTTTCGGATGAATGGCAAATTTTTATGTTTGTATCAAAATTTTATTGAAAATTGGTCAAGTAGTAATTGGGTCGTAGACAACCCCCCTCCCTTTAAATGAGATTTTGCCGGAAAGTGTATTTATGTTCATAAATCCACTTTTTTAGGGACTGGCTTGGGGAGGGTGCAATCGGTAAAAAATTTCTGCCGCTGGTATTTTTCGGTCATTTGGCTCTAACAGAACCTAAAAACGAAACTGCACAAATTTTTTTAAATTTTAACCATTTTTTTACCATCTTTGACATGTTTTATCCCCCTTATCTTAAAATGGGTCCAGATTCCGCCTGTATATCATAATATAAGAAAAAATGCTCTAAATTACTTAAATAGCTTATGTATCAGGCGGCAGAAAGTCGGGATGACATGGTTTTTTGCGTGTCAGCTCCCTAACTAATATAATTATAATTAATTTATTAAGTCAATGATTAAATTTCTGTAATCATAACAATGTTTCAAAAAAACTTTCATCGAGATTATTCAAATAGTTTTTAATTTAAATCCAATCAAAGAATTTTAATCTAATAGTATAGATTAGTAAAATATTAAATAACAATAAAATTTCACGTGGAATTAATTATAAATTTAAAGTTAAAAAATCATTCAAAAAGAACTACTTTCGATGGACAAACTTGTGTGGAATGGTGTGAAAAATTTCTCTGAAATAGCAGAACATTGACCATATTAATGAAAAATTTGCCATCGTTATTTTGTTTGTTAAGTCTTAATGATCGCATCAATTAATTTTGGTGAAACGAATCATTAAACCCAATTAGCAGTTATTGATTGGTATATTAGCTGTCGGTGTTTTTTTTTTTATTTGCAATCCATTGGTTCTCTTACCCTGACTCACATAGCGTATTTCGTATATAGATTTGTGTGTGTGTTTACAAATATTTAGGGATATGCGAACAATCGAAAAATCGTATGTCGATCAAGTGACTTTGAATTTGAAAAAACATTTTCACTGTTTAACCCTTTACAACCGATTCTATACGAGCGTGACTATCGACAGTTATTTTTTTTGCCACGAAACAGATTAATTTTTGTGAACGCAACCGGCTTCGCTCAGCCTTTAATTCTGGTAGCTCTGTACGCTGCCTAATCTATAGTATAATCTATACTAATATATAAAGCTGAAGAGTTTGTTTGTTTGTTTGGTTGAACGCGCTAATCAGAAACTTACTGGTTCGAATTGAATTTTTTTTGTTGGATAGCCCATTTATCGAGGAAGGCTATAGGCTTGTATAATATCACGCCACGGCTAATAGGAGCGGAGCATCAATGAAAAATGTTGCAAAATGTAACTCAAAATTTGTCCGTCCGACAAAAACTTTTGAACGGTAACTCCGATCATCATGAAATTTGGACACAACATTCATCTCGGCTAACGAAGACGAACGTGCCTACTCATGTCCCTCCCCCCTTCTTTTGTACCCGGGTGAAACCGGGCGGGACCGCTAGTCTAGAGATAAAATGGCTCTTGATACAATCAGATTTCGTTGTCGAATTGAAATCTATCCGGGCGAAGTCGGTACAGAGAGCAATTTTATTCCGCTACGCATTTCAGCAAACGAATGTGTAATAACTACACTTATTCAACAATGGACCGTCACGCGACTTTTACAATAAAAATTGCGTTGGCTTTATTTTACCATAAAATCGTTTAATATAGCCGTATAAATGCATTACTCTGTCGAAAAAATGGCGTAATTAACGAAGCGCGTGCCCTGGTTACTCATTTAAGTCGATAGTCATTTGTCTTTGTATTTAACTGTGTATACGCACTTTTATTACACTTGTGTAAAGGTCAGTTTACATTGAATGGAGTTCAATCCCGTTTCGTCGAGGTCAGGAGTCGGAAGGGTACCTTTTTTGGCCAAAGCGCCAATCTAGAGATCCCCCTCGTTTTCGAGATCACTGAACACAATGGTGAGGGTCCCACAATTTGTTTTCCCTCGGAAACCACTTCAAATTGGCCTCCCTGCCTGATTTCCATTCCTTGGAAAAAATTATAAAAAAAATGTAACACAACTACCTATTTTGCAGGAAAATTAATTCTCCACCAAAAATCTTTTTATGTTTTTTCTCTCTAAATGTGATACTTTAAGAATTACTGGCCTTCAAAGATGATCATTTCGGGAAATTTTACGTAAATTTCCAGAAATGATCATCTTTTTCTTCTTATATAGTATGACATTTATGGAAAAAAAACAAAGATTTTGTGTAGAGAATGAATTTTCCTACAAAATTGTCAAATTTTTTTTTCCAAGAGGTGGTAATCAGGGGGGCTAATTTGAAGGGGTTGCCGAGGAAAAAACAATTATGGAACCCTCACCATCGTGTTCAGCGACATCGAAAACGGGTGGGGGGTTCTAGATTGGCGCTCTGGCAAAAAAAAAATCAAAAAACTCGACTCCTGACCTCGACTACCGGAGGGAAGTGTATTTAAGGGATCCTTTACACCTGATTTACTTTTGTCGGAATGAGGGTAACCCGCTTCGTAAATTATTTCGAAACTTAAACAAATGGCTAAAAATATAACATATAAGTATTTTAATAATATAACCTACAAAAACTCATGGATTTAGAAGGTATTGTTAGTTATTTATTTGTAACCTTAAAAAACTATTAATTATTAAACACGTGTAGCTTACGTTTTGCTAGACTTGAGTTGCCAATGCGGCCTTCATTCCTTATTTAGACTATTTATATTATACTTATTCCACTCTCTAGTCGCTCTATTCCGCTGAAAAAAGAGGATTGGAGTGAAATGGGATAAACGAAATCGAGATCCGTTTACAACGAACATATTTCACTTCACTCCGGAACTAAACGTGATTGAATCACTGGGTGTAAACTGAGTCAATGTTGACAATTCGCAGACTTAAATTAACGTTTTCCTGCAGTGGTTTGTAATATTTTGTTATACCAGTGCTGTTTTTCTTTCACTCTTATTAATTTGCGGAATGGGACAGGCCACAAATCACCTGCATTTGTTTTAATATTGTAACGAGATGCCACTGGAGGCGGCGGAGTGCATTGTTGTCAGAGCCGCGTAGACAACAATGCTCGCATTGTTGTCGGAACCGCATAGACAACAATGCGCGCATTGCTACACTCATTGTCATCGGAGCCATAGAAGAATGTTCCACGATGCGGCTGAAGAACTTATATAAACAGCGCTAGGGCAGTCAGTCAGAAGTCAGTGTCAATGACAATGAACATTGCGCGACATAAATAAATAAGTGTTCTAAATAAATATAGAGATAGAAATATTCTGTGTATATAGTAGTTTAGTGCTGTTATTGTTGTTTTAGAATTCGTTTGTTTTTCGTTATTCATTGTTAGGTTTATTTCATTTTTCATTATTTATTTAAGTACTTTTTAGTTTGTTTTTATTAACGTTTATTTTTATAAATAAATATTTTTAACCACCAAAGAAGAACAGTTTTGCAGTTTTGTTACAATATCAACGTGAGATTGACGCAGCTTTGGAATAAAACAACAGATTAAAGATTATTTGCTTGTTTTGTTATAATTTTCTGGATTGCGACATTTTTAAACAGATCTCAATTAAAGAGGAGGAGATGTTTTGATCGGAAATCTTGGTCTACGTATTAGATCGTGATCATAGAACAATGTAAAAAATACAGATGCCAAGCGATAGAGCTAAAACAGGATCCACTCGCTTCGCTGGTTAGGTCAGTAATTTTAGTGATTGAAATAATTTGGAAAGTAACTGCCGTTAAAGTTTGGGGTCGAAAAACAGACTGATGCAAATAAATGATACAGGATCGTAAAAACGCTAAATATAGATGCAAATTAAATAAAAGGTATGGAAAAACAAAATTATCGTCTTTTTAAGTACTTGCGAAATAAAAATTGTGACTTTCCTACAAATAAGTTTTTCTTGTTTATATTATTATATTACTTCGACACTGATAGCCGTTGCTGCTATAAAAAGTTTTCTGGAACTAAAAGACGTAAAATATTCCACTAAACAAGTTTGCGAAGTTTTGCGAGTGGCTATTTAATATGCTGCTGAAACTATTCGAATTCCGAACGCATTTGCAGTTCGAACGTTTTAAATCGATTTTTTTTCTGCTTTTATTTATAGTAATTTATCAAAGCTTTGAGTGCTTAGAAAGCGCGCTTGGAATTTTACATTTTGTTGGAAAAAACGTACAGCTGAACTTATGACGAATGTTTTCTTTTATAACTGGTCGTTTATATTTGGTTTTTATCATTTACACAATTGCACATACCGCTAAACTAGCGGTATGTGATCTATTATTATCGCTTTGCGCGTCAGAGCTCACTTTCGTTCATACAAGAAGTTATATCTTAGTTAATTTCACATGAAATCCATTCAAATTGAAAAGAGGAGATTCTGTTCTATAACACAGAACCATTTTAGATCGATTCGAGTTCATAATTACTACTAAAATTGTAATTGAAAATCACGAACAGCAATTGTCGGTTGGTCTGTACGTATGTACGTACGTCCGAGCTCTACAGATCACAATTTTGGTCGGATCGCCTTGGATCAGAACCCTATTTAAATTCACTGAAATGTGTTCAGTAGTTTAATTTTTATAAACAGTTTTATTTTTATTATTTTTGACAGCTAAGTTATAGTTAACCGTAGAATAAGTGCTATACTTCTATATCACGATAACAGCGGCACCATGTAAGAGCGCTAAGGCTTAGTGGATAAGGCGCCAGACTAGTAGTGACAAAGTCACGGGTTCGATTTCTGCCTCGACATTATTTAATTTTTATTTTTCTATTCCATTTTATTCCACTAGACATTGATATATTTGTCATATATTTTTATTTATTTTTTTTTTTATTTTAATTGTTTTTTTTTCTAAACTATTTTTCCAATTTTCATTATACAGTGGAAAACTTACGTGATGTGCACTTTTGGCTGTGCCAACTATTTTAAAACTCGGTTGTAATAATAGAGAATTCGTTGCCACTTGTATGGATGGCGTTAAACATTTTTTTTAGTGCTTCCTTTATTTGTTGTTTTCCAAAATCAATTTTGTATTTATAAACATGCCTTGTTTATAGCCTATACGCTTATTGATGTTTTTATGTATTTTCATATTTATTCGGAAAGTTTTCACTTATGTCTTCTTATATATTCTATGACGAAAAATAAAACTTAGTTTTTAAGACCACTTCAGTGGACTTTCAAAATTTGTTTCTGTTTTAATGGATTCGCTGTTTTCAAGGATTTATGCGAATTGTTTTATAGAAACTCATTGTCCGTTAAAACTGAGTTTTTTTTTAAGTTTAGGTGCAATGCAATCAAATCTTTTTATAAAAATAAATTATTAGCAAAAAAAGTAGGACAAGGTCATTTAATCTTATTATCCAAGCTTCCACCGTATAAAAATCTACTAAAAATAGATATTATGACGGAGAAAAGGTGACAGACTATTCGATTTTTTTTTGTCATTTTTTGTAGTCAACTCATTGTCGATATTGCATATTTTCCTGCATAGGTACTATAGTGATGTGCCGGATATCCGTATCCGCGGATATCCGAGGGAGAAGAAAGATCCGTATCCGTTAGTTTTTGGCGGATCTTTTACCTTATTAATTTTCAATTCATAGATGAAATTTTATATATATATAGGTGATTAGGTAATAATGAAAAATTGTTAAATTCCATTCAGATTATTTTTTAATTTTTAAAATCGTATTTGGCACCTTTATATTGCAAACATTTATCGTAGTGAGTACCATACCAATAGTACATAACTCAAAGGTACTAAAAAACTATCTTTATAATGAGATATTGCACATCGATCTTTGGAAAGAGACAATCTGTTATGAGAGTTAATTCTTAAAGAGGTCAATAATTTTTTCCCATAACAGTCGCTTTCCAAAGGTTGATGTGCAATATTTACCGCCGCGTACTCTAAGAAAGTTAAGATCCGTATCCGCGGAACTTGAAACCAAATATCCGTATTCAGATCCGTATCTGCGGATATACATTTTTAACGATCCGGCACATCACTAAAGGCCCCCATACACCTCGTTCTTTTTTGGCAGTTTTAACCGCCGGGTAAAACTGTACGGTTAAACACGAACAACGGCCATCCCCATACACCTCGTTCTTTTATGGCAGTTTTAACCGCACGGGTAAAACTGTACGGTTAATTAAACACGAACAACGGCCATATCCACACAGAGGCGTTGTTTCGTTCAGTTTTTCTGAAGTCGTGGCATCATTAATACGATCTGATTTGATGGATCCTACGACAACGTTAGCAGTTGCAGCCGCAGTGGCTATAAAATTAAAATTTTCAAAAAGAAAACGTTCAAAATGGACTAAAGAATGGTTACTTAAACGCAGGCAATTTTCACACGTAAATCTTCTAAATGAATTACGACTAGAACCAGGAGATTGGTTTAATTTTCTGCGAATGGACGAAGAAACGTATTTAGAGCTGCTCACTTTAGTAACACCATTAACACAAAAGCAAGATACTTTTATGAGACCAAGTATTTCATCACATGAGCGTCTTTATACGTACTTGATTGCTATTTGTCTCTTCATCAATATTAGTTATTGTTTCTCTCGGTGTTTCTTGATCTGTAAGGAATAATAAATATTCGTAGTACCACAAATGGGGCTTGTACACCTCATCAGTCCCCGATCCAGATTTCTTGGATTGGATTCCTTTTTTTAATTCCTTTCGGAAGCAACCACGTAGAGAATCTATTTTCTTTTTTACACATTCCTTTGTTGCTGAATTATCTACTTCTCTTAATTTTATAATCATGTCTTCGTAAGCTTTATTTTTTTTATCCCTATCAGAATACTCACTAGATTTTATTTTCCAAAGGCACGAATGGCTTCGATACAATTGTATGAATTGAACGAGCTGAAACTTGAACCTGGCGATTTGGTTCAATTACCTGAGAATGGACGAACATACTTATTTTGAGTTATTATTAAAATATAAATCAATACTCAAACTAATTACAATCATTTAATTAATATGACTTATTTGCTGTACGTCGCACCACTGAATAAACACGTCGATTCTTATCGGAAAGCGCCACACATTACGATTTGAAACGACAACCAGCAAACACGTCGTGTTTAAAATCAAGATTCGGCAGATATAAAAACTGCCGTGTTTCATCGACAGTTTTTGCCCATACACTTCGGTTTTGACCGACGTGTTTTATCGTGACGATGAAAACTGCCAAAAAAGAACGAGGTGTATGGGGGCCTTAATAGGTACTATTATTTTTTTTTGTACGGTGGGAGCTCGGCCTATTAATATAAAATTTAAGAAATTTTTCAACGATGGTGATTTTATAAACATTATTTAATAATTTTTGTCTTTTCTTGCAGGTAAGACTTGGTGCACCTAGACTATCTATATTATGTAAGTTCATTGAAATATTTATTCTCGTCGTTGCGTCGCAGACTGCCGTCTGCAAGTGTAGATATGGAAAAATAAAAATAGGTTATGCAGCTTTTAATCAGAGCGCAGTAACAAATTTTGGTGAAAGGAGCGTTCGCTAGTTTATCTTAAGACATGGGTATTAGGGTAAAGTTGGCTGTTTCTGTAAACACAATCGAGGTACATGGCACAGGTCATAAACATTCTAAGTAAAGTTAAGATTGCCATGTGCTAGTATTATGTTTTGCTTCTGTTTGTGCCGTAATTTCGATGCCGTTACATATTTTGTGTTATATAATATTGAAGTCCGTATTGACTGACTCATACTAATTCAGAAATCGCGATTTTTTGTGATGTCATATTACAATCTTTAGATATGCAGATATCTAAAGATCAGGGACGGATGTGTAGGTATCGCGGGACCTAGGGCTTATTGTTCAATGGGGTCCTATTTTCTGTTAGAATATTTAAATAGGGGTTTAAAATTTTAATAACATCAAAATCAGACTTGAAACTTGGTGACCCGATCAAATAAAATATCTATATAGGTATATAAAAATTCCCGTGTCACAATTTTGGCCGCGCTAATCTCCGAAACCACTGAACAGATTTTAATGAAATTATGTAAATGTTTCTTGCTTGGTGCAACTTGCGCTATAAGATAGTTTTTATTAAATATTTTATACAAAATTACGGTATTTCCTCAAAAAACCTGTTTGTTTAATTCTGAACTAATTTAGTTCAGAAACAAACAAAATTGTATATCTAGTACTAAATAGCAACATTTATCTGTTCAAAAGCAAATCCACGTCGTGACGTCACATACATATTTTGTTTCATAGACAAACTATGATATAAATTATAAACTATACGCATATTATATAGACACAAGTAGGTAACGTTTAGTTCATACATTTTTGTCGGTTATTTTTTATTTTATCGATTTAGCATTGTAAATCATCAAGATATCGAATATAAAGTTTCACTTCAAAATATTAAAAAAAAAATTTTTACTCATATTTTTATTTTTTTTTTAATTTTTTAGGCTTGTTTGTAGGTTTATTGAAATTTTCGTTGTTTTCTGCTTGTTAACTGAACGCACAACTATTAAGTTTTACATTAAAACTGGACCGTAAGAAGCGGCTTTATTACAGTGGGGATAATCCCTTCATCCCCATCGCATATATACTCAAAACGTACACGCATACATGTGTCTCTGCGGGTGTGAGGCAAAACGACTTATGTCGAATTTTTAGTAACACAAAGTGACAAAAGTTCCAAAGTTTTACTGACATTGGTTCTTGCGTTTTGATAATATGGCGTACACTTAAGAGATAAAGTTTTGTATGGGTCAAAAATGCGTGAAAATTGTTTTAATGTTCAATTTATATTTGAAAAAGTACAAAAATTGGCTTTAAATATCTCGATCATATAAAAAAAAATCTTCAAATCATGGAGAAGTATAATAAATTTCCTGTAAAACATTGAATTATCTTCTGTGCCCACCCTGGTAATGCTTGACAATATGATGAGACGCTTTGCATAAAAGAGTTCTTTGAAATGCTGAGTAGATAGCGCATGGTCGAAGTAAAATCCCAATACATGGATTTTCTGACGTCCAATTAGGGAATGCAATCTCGTTCTCGCGAGATCTCGGCCCTTTTTAGCGAGATTGATCTCGGCCGAAAAATGGGCGAGATCTTGCGAGTTTAACGAGATTGCACTCGAGTATAAAAACGACTTATTCGAAGCTACTTTCAAAATAATTGGTAATAATGGCTTGTGATGTGAACTGAACAAGCCAAGCCTTTCATTTGATTGGTATATTTTGTTAATTAATCTCTAATTTCTATAATAGATCTCTGAGTAGGTATAGTTTTCTTTAATTAGTTTAGTTTAGTTTAGTTTATTAATTCTCCAGAGACAATACAAACATTGTATGGATTTGTCAAATACAAAAAATCAAATATAAAAATACATCAAATTTCTAACGTAAGAATTTAAAAGTTACAATAAAAAATTATTTTGAATATTCCTGTATATTGTAAAAACATCCATCTATTAAAAACTTTTTTAAGTGTTTTTTAAAAATTTCTAAATTGTCAATACTTTTTAAGGAAAGCGGAAGATTATTGAAAAACCTAGAACCTGCGCACACAGGAGTTCTGCTATATGTTGTCGAATTAAATTTATAGTTCCTTAATTCTGCACACTGTCGAGTTCCGTAGTCATGTATGGTAGAATTAGCAGCATAAAGTTGGTTTTTGAATTTAAAAACGTTTAGTAATAGTTTATATAAATATATGGATGTAAGTGTCATAATATTATATTTTTTGAAAATTTCACGACACGATTCACGGAATTTAACATTAAAAATCAAGCGCAATATTCTTTTCTGTAAAATAAATATGCGATTTACGTTAACAGACTGACCCCACAATGATACATTATAGCTAAGGTGACAGTATACTAGTGCGTAGTACATGGACACTAACTGTTCTGCATTTAAAAAAGATTTAACATTTTTGATGGCAAAATAAGCACTGTTCAGTTTATTACAAATTTTGTCTATGTGTAGATGCCATGTTAATTTGTCGTCCATTACACATCCTAGAAAATTGCATGAATTTGATAGATGAATACTAACAGAATCTATTTTCAGATTTAGCTTAGGCGTAAGTCTACGTTTGTGGAAGTAAATACAATTTGTTTTGGTGACATTTAATACTAATCTGTTTTTTACACACCAAGTGTGAAAATCGCTAAGAATTGAATTCACTTTAATCTCCAGGTCTGCGATGGTAGATGCACTGACCGCTATTGAAGTATCATCTGCGAATAGAGATAACTGTCCTTCTGATATATTTGTGGGAAGGTCGTTAATAAAAATTAGAAATAATAATGGACTTAGAACAGAACCCTGAGGCACACCTAACTCGCAAGCATAGTCGATCGATCGACAATTATTAACAGATATCACAATTTTTCTGTTGGAAATGAATGACATTATCCAGTTGTTTATAACGCCGCGAATACCCAAACAATTCAGTTTTTCTTGCAAAAATGTGTGATTGACACAGTCGAAAGCTCGAGTGAGATCAAAAAAGATGCCCATTACATGTTTGTTTGAGTCCAAGTTGCTGTTCAGGAATTCAACAAAATTAAAAGCTGCTGATTCACAAGAAAAATTTGCTCGAAAACCATGTTGAAGAGGTGTGATGAGATTATATTTATTTAAAAAAGTAACTATGAATTTATAAATCACTTTTTCGAATATTTTTGAAAAGGTTGAAAGCAATGATATGGGACGGTAGTTAGCTAAATTGTCTCGATCACCTTTCTTATGTAGTGGTTTCACTAAGCAAGTTTTGAGCAAAGATGGAAAAATTCCATTTTTTATTGATAGATTTAGTAAATATGTTAGAGGGGTTAAAATAGATTCTACTGTAGCTTTTAAGATTTTTATTGGCACTTCATCAATACCATACGAGTTTTTGTTCGATAAATTTTTCAGAGCCTCTAATATGTCACTTTCCTGAGCTTCTGGGATGTAAAGAGAGTTACAGATATTATCCGACGTTGTACAGTCCGTAAATAATGAGTTAGCATATGAAGATTCAATTGTTTCAGTGCCAATATTAGAAAAGTATTTTCCGAAAATGTTTGATATTTGAGCAGAATCATTTACTTTAACACCTTCATGTGTTAACGTAATGAAATTATTGGACTTTGAATTACTTTTAGGCTTAATTGTTGAGTTTATCACAGTCCATAATTCTTTAGTACTGTTTATGGATTCACTAATTTTAGTTTGATAAAATATTTTTTTAGCCTTACTGATATTATGTTTGTGAATTTTTTTAAGTGACTTGTAATAGTTAATTAAATTTATGTCTTTTGTGTTTTTAACTAACCAATAAATGTTTTTTAACTGACATGATTCATTGATAATTGAACTATTTATCCAGTTTTTATGATTGCTTTCTTTTATCTTGTGATTGCATAATTTCTTAGGAAAGCATATGTTCATATGCCATTCAAATTTACTCCAGAATAATGAGAATGCATGCTCTATATCGTCACACTCTAATACATCAGCCCAATTTTCAGTAGATAAAAGTGTTTTAAAACACTCAATATTAGTTTGATTAAACGATCTTTTAGGCTCCTTATTCCCACTTTCCTCTTCGGTAGCTGTTACCTCATTTTTATCAGTCCAGATGCAAACCTGAGCACTGTGATCTGATAAATCTGGATCATCAATATAGAACTCACAGTCAGCTGTATGAACGTTGGACACCATATAATCAATAGCACTGTTAATTCGTGTGGGTTCGTTTAGTGAACTCTGCAAATTAAAGTTAGAAAATAAATCAAACAATTGCACTTTATCATTGGTATCTTTAAGCATGTTTATATTGAAATCACCGCAGAGAAAAATTGACTTGTGATATTTGGTTACGTCATCAAGCACATAGTTTAATCTTTTAATAAAATTTTTGGTGTTAGATTTGTTATAATTGCTGCGATATACACATATCAAACACATGTCTTTAGCTGATATGACTGCACACTCAAAATCGAACTCAATGTTGTATTTTTTTAAGTGCTGTAGTTCTTTACAAACTAATCCTAATTTAACATAAACTGCCACACCACCATGAATATGTTTTGTTCTGTTATAATATGCAGCTAGATAATATCCATTTAGATGCATGCGATTTACTGAGGATTCCTGCATCCATGTTTCAGACAGGCAAAGAAAAGATGGGTTTTCATTTTGTAGGTAGATATCTAATAAATCAAGTTTGTTAGATAGACACTGGATATTAAGGTGTATAATTTTGATTTTCTTCTGATTCTGTACATCTTGATTTATAATTTTGTACTGTTGAGATTTGTTATTTTTCAAAAATTGATAATAATATCTCAGTTTAATAGTCAACTCAACTTAGTTAATTACTTAGTTCAAATAAATAAAATTCTATTCAGGCGTTAATCAAAGATTTGAATTTTAGTTAGTTACATTTTAGTTTTTGACTTTTTGTTGTTTTATTATAAAAGAACTGTTTTATTATTAAAAGACTTTTGTTTGATAACAGAAGAGAAAACTGGTTGTTTATTTCATTTGTTATTTGATTAGATACGTCAAAGTTTACTACTTAAAAATATATTTAAAAAAAATGATAGATATGTCAAACAATGTCAAATACATAAAAGTTTATTGAAAAAAAATTGGTTGTCTGTAAAGTCGGTTTACGGACGATAGTTTTACGTGATAACGTATTCCGTAATACATAACCTAAACCTCCCAAAATTTGGTTTCAATCCGCTTATCCTTGGTGTCGGAATGATAAGAAATGTCAAAAGTGACGTTTGCAACTTACAAAGTATTATGTTCTAATAATAATTAGTTATTCCAATACTTAACTTAGAAGGCGTTGCATTTCACAATATACTAATGTCAAAAAATTGAATTAAACATTAGAAATGCAGCCGTTTTCATGTTAAGACAAGACATACGTTTGCTTCTAATTTCCATGTACGGCAAACAAAGACAACCGACCGCGTCGCGCCATGCATTAGACAACATTGCATTTATACAGCTATTTTTCTATATAAATTTGTATAAAATATTTTTCTATATAAATTTGTATAAAAAAACTGTTTAGGCAAATTCTGTTATACGAAATCTATGTAAAATGTTCTCCTCTTTCGTTTAAGACTTGTTTCAAACCGATCTGATTTAAATTGAGCGAGAAATTAGCAAAAAGCACGCACAGGGTCAGGCGGAACGTTACGCGTTATGCGTTACGCGTTACACTTTTTCGTACATGCAGCCGGTGTTTTATCAGTTTATAATATTGGTGATTCATCAATTTATAAGACGTTATCACGTCAAAATTCGTAAAAATAAATGTTTATTACATAATACCTATAATTCTTATTGTTTTAAACACACAAAACTGCCAATCTCGCGAGATCTCGAAATTGGCGAGATCTCGCGGTATTGTTATTCATAAACTCGCGAAATCTCGCCTGAGCCTCAATCTCGTGAGATTGCATTCACTATGTCCAATGTCAAACCTGTATAAAGGATTTGACTACATTTTGCTATCTTTCCACTTTTTTCACCAAGATGTCATAGCGTCAAATGCCAAATTGCAATAGTGATAAAACGTTTTTACACAAAATTGCCTTGAAGATATTATGTTTATAAAATATTTTTAACAAAAAAATTGAACCGACTTCACACTAAAAAGTAAAAAATAATTGCGTATTGAAATGTTTTGGAGTCGGTGTAATTCTCGGAATAGATTTCATTTTGGCTGACACCGACTCCAAAACATTTCAATACGCAATTATTTTTTACTTTTTACTGTGAAGTCGGTTCAATTTTTTTGTTAAAAATATTTTGTTTTTCTCTTTTTAGTGTTAATCTTACACTAAAAATCGGTGAACATACATAAAAAAAATAAAGAAAAATATACAGTCGAACATAGAACCACCTCCTTTTTGTTGAAGTCGGTTAAAAAGTACAGAACAAATTAGTAGACACTTAACATGAGCTGTTTTGTGTTGGTACCGTAGATATATTATACGCACAGATCAACACTGAAAACGAAAACTTCGCTCGTAAATTGTAACAATGGGCCGCGTACATACACAGAGAGAGACGTATTTATATATATACCACAAATTGGCTTAGGTCTGAATTCAGTAAAAAGTTACTAGCGTCTTATGGCTGTAGTTTCGGAGACAACTTGCAGTTGAGATAATTGAATCCGTGACCGAATACCAGTAACAAAATCGAAAATTAAAACTATTACAATTTTTACTTTCATGCTCCGTAAATATGTTCATATAGAGCCAGTAACTAATTTATAGAGCTGTAAAAGTAACGAGAAATTGTGTACCCGTATGTATTCGTTAATCGTTACTTAAAGAACCAGTACCCAATACTTTCGTATCGTTACGTTACTCGTTACTTTTCATACGACATACAATCGTGTAACTAACAGCATCAAGCATGTACCATCGCGATCGCATGGAGGCGCGTCGCATACGTGATACGGTATGACTTCGTTCGTATAACGTATAACTGCATCAAACGAATCGAACTGACAAGGATACGACAAATGCGAGTAACGAAATGAATTTGTAAGTAACGATTCGTTACTTCGAGTCAGACGATGTACCCGTTACTCAGTAACGAATACATACGGTTTGTTACAGCTCTACTAATTTAACTGGTAGATTATAAACCAACTCATAGACAGTTTTGGTATTCACAAAGAACATTTAGTGCTATTGGACGTTTAAATTGTCAAATAATTTAATAGGTAGAATAGGTAGAAGAAGTGTAAAATATGTAGTGATTTTTTTTTAAATGTTTGTCTCAGTATAAGGACTCGATGCTAGTTGATTTTGGCGCCAATCAGATCAGTGGTTTTGTATCGTCCAAATTCTAAAAGGACTTTCTGACAATTTCCACTAAAATTTTTCATATTCTTTAATACCTTTTTTTGAAATTTTGTTCATAAGCTTTTAATTACAGACGATTTTATAGGTCTGCATTCCTCTGCACGAACTGCACGAATGGTAATAATTTATAGAATTGTTTTAATTTTTGCGATTAAAGGATCGTGAGTGCTCCACAACCTCGTTGACGAAGCTCGCGATCCACTTTCGACATAAACCGGTTCTGAAGAGTATCTTTTGTGTGTGTGCGCGTGTATGTATGAAAGCGGGGCGTGCACTACTACACACAGACATAAGCGTACAAAACTTTTTAAAACACATAAAAAGTGTGTTCAAGATAAATATTGTCCGTGTCCCCAGTTCCCATTAATACGCAACCAGGCAGAACGTTTTATGATGAGGAGCTCTTTCATTGCTTGCTTGCGCTTTGCTTTGCTTACACAGGGACTTTTATTCCACATTCCGTTATGTTATTGCTGGCCAGTCTTCGAGGACTAGTTGAAGGATGAGGCGTACTTCCAGTCGAAAATACGTTAGATCGGTGTTTCCCAAAACTTCTACATTTTGCGTAGTGCTTTCGAGGCCATAATAGGACATGGGATAAGTCGTTACTATGTGATCACAGTAGAGCTGTAACAAACCGTATGTATTCGTTACTGAGTAACGGGTACATCGACTGACTCGAAGTAACGAATCGTTACTTACAAATTCATTTACTCGCATGTTTCGTATCCATGTCAGTTCGACTCGTTTGATACGGTTATACGAACATAATGTGTTATACTTATAAGTATTCATAAAGTACGAAGTCATGACTCATGTCGTATCACGTATGCGACGCGCTTATTGCTTGATGCTGTTAAGTACACTATTGTATGTCGTATGAAAAGTACCGAGTAACGTAACGATACGAAAGTAACGGGTACTGGTTCTTTAAGTAACGAATACATACAGGTACACAATTTCTCGTTACTTTTACAGCTCTAGATCACAGTGACTGTTACTACAGTTATACACAAAAATCACAGTGATAAATCATCGTGATCCCGTCCGACCAAGCACTCGGTCGGACGTTACGTCGGTTACTCGATTGGAGCGACCATCGTGATTGCGGTGACATAGAACAACATACGGTACTCTGGAACGTAGTTCTCTCTTGTCAAATCACAGTGATCAGACGGCTGATCACGCCGAATGCCGCCCGACCGAGCAAAAATTCGGTCGGACGTTACATCGGCGGTGGTCGGCTACTCGGTTGGAGCGAGCGTCGTTATTGCGGTGACGGAACACCACGGATAGCAACTAGTTGAGACTCGAATTCACTTTGCATTTTTACTTAATTGTTACACTGAATATCCCACCATTATATTAATTATAACATTCAGGAGAACAATTCAATAGGTAGGTACATAAACAAGAACATAACCTTACTTTTATTCGGGCTCGGACGTTGATTGAATGAAACAAGCAGAACTAGTATTGTCCGTTCAGAAATGGACGGAACTAGTTTTGTCCAACTGAAAATGCGCAAAACTAGTTTTGCTCATTTTATAACACTCTATACCCGTTTAAATGTAAGATTTCGGGTTTGAGAAATATTCGTTGGTCAAAACTAGTTTTACGCATTTATTTCGGCCATTGGCCGAATTCGCGTGTAGACCGTAACATATATATGATTAATATTTACAATAAACATCAAAACCAAAATTCTCTCTTGCACGGTGTTCTTCATGGGGTCAGTGCTTATTAACGTTTTGTGATATTTGCGTCCAACTTCAGCAAACAAGAGAAACCCTATATAAATCAAAAACACATTCTGTACATATATTCACAGTCAGTTTTAATGTTGGTAATTATTACCAACACAGACGCATTGAAACATCAAAGTTGTAATAATAATATACGTAATGTATCTAAATTATGTATTTGTGAAACCATACAAAAATGCAAATCTACCTCAATTTTGATTTACTTTATATTCTATAGAGTTTCGTTATATCGGGTACACATACTAATTTAACAGAATTATCCTATATCCAAATTTTGATAATAATAATAATAAATATACTTTATTAATGGTACATGCACACACGTATTAATAGCGTCAGGCTTGTCATAATATCATTGTCAAAGATAATTTTTTAAATCATAATTGGTTTCCGTAAATAAAAATTCTTTTAGATTTTTTTTCGGGTTAACCCCAGCTTTTATATGTGCAGGTACTTTATTATGTATCCGAATCATAGCGTTGCGGACAACTCTCTGAATTACAGTTAGCAAAGATGCTACCGTTTTAAAATTATTTTTATTTCTTGTCGAGTAGCTATGCTCAAAATTATTCTCGATAAAAAGAGAAGGATTATTGTTTACAAATAGTGCGTATTCTAGAATAAAAATGTCGTAAACGGTGAGAATTTTTAATTTTTTAAATAGCTCTCTACAGCTATGTCTGGGTGCCACACTCGCTATGATTCGGATACATTTCTCTTTTGAAGTAAGAATACTTTTTTTGAGTAGATAGGTAGGTACTGTTATATTAAATTTTAATGGGACCTCTGTAATTTCATTTTCGCGCGTGTATTTTTGGTGTTACGTACAAAACGGAACACTCACGAAATAACTTCGATATTCATTCGTCCGTCTATCACAGTATTTTCTATTAAGCTATTTGACGTAAGAAATTTTAATGTAGCACAGGGATAGATTGGCTCACAATTTCAGACGTGAAGTATAAAAAGTTGATTTTTAATTTTAAGGTAAATTTCATGGAGTAAATTGCGAAATGGAAAAAACAAATTCAAGGCCATAGGAGTCGAATGGAAGCACGAATTCAACAATATATTGGCGTGATGCAGTTTTTTTCATATTTTTGAAAACATTTTTGGGGAAAAACGCTTAAAAATAGATGTCCCCCATCCTTACTACCAAAAAGAATGGCTCTGAAAAATCTTACTAAAAGCATGTCCCTTGAGAATCAGTTGTAGATTGAACGAAAATTATTTACATTAATTGTTATTAACAGTTTATTTGTTTATAACTGCGGAACCAAAATTTGGCTATATGTATATAACACACAAGGAGCCCCCCCTTGCACGAAGCACCAATTGTGCTTTATTTGACCGATTTTTTTTTGTAATGTGTATGCCTAGACGGAAGTACACGTTTCCAATTATTTTTTTCTAGTTGTACTGACCGGTATCATTTGTAAACGGTTGAACCGATTTTGAAAATAAATAGGTAACGTTAGGGTTAAGGCAAAATATCGAAGTTTATCAATTTGAAAGTTTAATTACGCAGAAAGACCCAGTGACTTACCAATGTTATTAGAGTGCGATGTGACGTCAGAGTTTTATATTTCAACACTATAATTAGGATTTACATGCGTGTTTGCTATATTATGACGTCAGAGCTGCCGAAACCGAATGAAATGTTAAATGATTCCAACTGACGTGACAATTCGAATTGTTTTGATTTGAATAATGTTAAAGCATATTTTGAGGCAAAAATTTCGTACTTTTTTAATTGTTCAATTACGACCACATTTTTTTTTTATCAAAGCGAGTTTTAATAAAGTTTGACTTGAGTTGATTCTATATATATATTTAACAAATACATAACGAGTTTGGGTGTTCGCGGTGTTCATCTATTAATATGTTCAAAGTTAACAAACTGTTGTGTAAATTATATATTGTTACGTAATAATTTAGTTATAGCCGGTGCGAAACGTTGAACAAAAGTTTTCGGAAACCTTACGTTGTAATAAATTACTGAAAAACAAATTAGGTGTACTGAAAGTAAGTATATTATTAACTTTTATTAATTATGTGCCATAGCCAAGACTGGTATAGATATTGTAAATTGACAAAATAAATCTTTGGCAACTTTTAGTTATCGCTTCCGTTTGTTTGAATTTATAATAATTAAAAAGGTTTTAATTATTGTGTGCAGGAACATTTAATAGAAACAAGTTCAGGCGAGCGAAGACGCGGGCAATAACTAGTTGAATATAATGGTCCGTAATTTTATGTGCAAAAATATGGAATTAATAAAAAAATAATTTAGTTATTTCGGTATAGCACAGTGTGGCCAGATAAAAGTAGATAATTTAATTTGACGAAATATTTTGTCTAAGTTGACATTTATCACTAAGAGAATGTGATTTTGTGAATCAGAAAATTATGTAAATCAAGATTTTATTGTGCCATATAAAACGTGCATTTATTCTCGTATGTGTTTTATAAAAACTGAAGTAAGAGAGATATGCAATATCTCTTCTTTGTTTGAATAAGGCGGTACTTTCTGCGGAATATTTGCGAATCACTTTGTGGAGTGGTTCTGACAGATCCGAAGAGTTTCATATATTTTGTGTCCGAGGAAAGCGTCTTTAGTAAAGCTTGCACTCGAACGAATATTTAAATCTGTCACTACATCACGTGATATCGGTATATACAGGTGACCCGCTGAGATCTGCACCACTAAATTAAGTGTTATAGATATCTAGTAGAGCTGTAACAAACCGTAAGTATTCGTTACTGAGTAACGGGTACATCGTCTGACTCGAAGTGACGAATCGTTACTTGCAAATTCATTTCGTTACTCGCATCTGTCGTATCCATGTCAGTTCGACTCGTTTGATGCGGTTATACGTTATACGAACGAAGTCATACCGTATCACGTATGCGACGCGTCTCGATGCGATGGTATATGCTTGATGCTGTTAGTTCACGATTGTATGTCGTATGAAAAGTAACGAGTAACGTAACGATACGAAAGTAACGGGTACTGGTTCTTTAAGTAACGAATACATGCGGGTACGCAATTTCTCGTTACTTTTACGGCTCTAATCTCTAGAGTCTAGACTAATGTTATAAAGAGAAAAGATTTGTATTTTTGTTTGTAATGAATAAATTCAAAAACTATTTTTTTTTCATTAACAGAATGCTACATTATCACTGAGTTACATAGGCTATTGGTATTGTTAATCGAGATAAATTATAGGGATTCTTACGAAAACTCCAATATTGTAACCCAAGATGTAAAAAATATATTTAGTTGGGAAAATTATAGTAGCCTAAGGATCAAATAAAAGAAGTACTTTTGTTGTATTTTTGCTGTTTTCTAAAGTTTCGGCAAAAGTTTATTGCCATCTTCAGAGAAAATTAGGCGTCAAAAATCAAAAAGGTACATTGTCAAAATTGAAAATGAATATACTTTTTGATTGCAGAGTTCTTCATATTATTGCTATTTTTACTATTTTGGTTATTACAAATTTTGCTATTAAAATTTTTTATTATCATAGATGCGTATTTTATTGTAAATGTAAAAAATATATAAAAACTTTTGAACGATCATCATGAAATTTGGACACAACATTCATCTCGGTAGATAGATATTTTTATTTACATAGCCGGTAATCCGGGTGCAATACGTCAAAATACAATTGATATTTAAAAATATAATTAATTTAAAAATTATTAGCTACATGCCTATATAGTAAAATTACAGTCATATGGACAACTGCTTAATAACAATAGCCTAACCTTTTTTTTTAAAGTATATCTATACTCTGTATATTTTTGGTCTCAGGAGGCAATTTGTTATAATAATCTGCACCTCGGCAGAGAGAACTATTGCTAAATCTTGTGGTTCTGTATCGGTCAATCGGTAAACTAAGATGAACGTGCGTACTCATGTACCCCCCCATTCGTTCTTTTGCACCCGGATGAAACCGGAAAAGACCGCTAGTACAGTATATATCGGTTATAACGATGGCTCGGAATCATACAAAAAACGTCGTTATAAACAGTTAACATTTTTGAACACCTGATCAAAATGAAACCTATTTAGATAAATAGGGCCTTAATTAATATTTGTTTGTTTGTTTTTTTTTTCAATTTACGAGGAAATACCATTTATATGAATATGTTCATACACATTTAAGCATTTCCTACTAATTTTGTTAATCGGTTAAAACAATTGCAAATTATTTAAAATATTTTAGTCTTAAAAATGAGGTTTACATTAGCTTTGAATCTAGATTTTACAACGCGTCATTTGTTCCCAAAGCTTAAAGTTTCACCAAAAACTGTGCTTAATATGCGTTTAAAGCTTGTAGGGCCTAAAATACGATTAATTTGTGTTAAGAATTGAAATTATCAGAAACTTTGTAGAATCATCTATACATTATATTTAAAAAAAACTGAATTTATGGGTCACGTACCATGAGCTACCCTCTTCCCGTTTTCACATATTTTTATATCTGGCATAACTTATTCATGTCGGTCTGTTTTTGATCGGTTAAGGCTATTGCTAGGGAATATGTATCATCTGTACAGCTCACTGTTTTACCGGCACGGCGACATCTTGTCACTACTTTATATGTCCGTCACTGTATATTTAATGCTTTCCATTTTTGTCTTTATCAATGATATAAGAACTGTTTTATCCTACTAGTTGATGTATCAAATTTAGTAGTCGATTTTTATTCGGTTATTATTAATTTATTTTTGCACGTATTTTTAAGTATCTCAGAGTCAGGGGTAGTAGAACATTTGTTCGTTTGTAAAGTACTCTGACATCAGTACAAGAAACTAATTTGTAGGCGCAACATATTTTAAAGAATTTTCTAATTGAATTGAGCAGTTTGTAAAATCTAAATATTATTCTTTAATTCCTTATTAATTCAAACAGAATTGACATACATAAACTGCAGTCATTGCGCTACAGAAAGTATGGTTCTTACAGCGTTTTCTTTTGATACAGATGGTTAATGCTAACCAGATGAATAGTTAAATAGTTTATCTATAATTAATATTATAAAGAGGTAAAGTTAGGATGTAGGAGATAATCTGCGCAATTACTCATTCGGTTTCAAAATTTTTTTCACAAATATTTAGAATAGATATTCAGTATGAACATATATTATCGCGTTAAAATAAAATCGCTTTTCGTCGAGACCAATTTTACAACGTAAGTCGACGAAAAAACGAAATAAATACGAGATCTTTAAAACGGTACCTCGCGTTGAGGTTTAGCTTTAAAGTGTAATTATTGACCACATTAAAAGGAAAAATTTCATTTATTTTATTTTCCTATAGTGTTTTCAATTAAATATTTATTATATTAAAAGAAATTTATTACTTAAAAAAAGTATAAATACTGCTTTTTAACGACAAAAACTTTTTTGAACGGTAACTCCGATTATTATGAAGTTTGGACACAACATGCATCTCGGTAAACTAAGATGAATGTGCGTACTCATGTACCTTCCTTCTCCATTCGTTCTTTTGCACTCGGGTGAAACCGGGCGAGACCGCTAGTAATATATAAAAATGTAATATTATTAAGTGAAAAGGAAATTTTTCAATTTCGTGGTAAAGTCAGTTATTTATTACACATGTCTCGTTTGCTCTCGAAGTGGAAACGAGATTTTGGAAGACGAAACAAATTTCTTGTGTAATTTAGCTTATGAAACAACAATACCGTGTTCCGCATTTGATATACCCACGTTTGCTATGTGAACTTTTTTTTCAATTTGATTTAAAAAAAAATACCAGAGGCGAGATCGGCGATGGAACTTTTGGATCAGTAAGCATTTTGATGATGAAGGCTGTAATACGTAAAGCGTTCGGTCGTTTTAACGTTTCGATATCATCCGTTAACTCACTCTTTCACTAACTCAATCCAACTGCGTGTCGTGTGTATAATTTATTCATATCTGGAGGCAGTATAAACATTCGCCTCGTTCCCCGTTTCTACATTTCAATAGAAAAGTGTGTGCGGAAGAAAAGTTGTAAGTGGAATAGTATGGCGAACAGAGGAAGACGAAGAAGAAGATGAGGAAGTAAGGAGCGAGGAAGGAGGCGATGTGAATGGTTCACAATCACTTAGGCTGCCCGCACACTGGCAACTTTTAAGCTCGGCGATTATATTGTTTAGTCACTTGAAAGTTGCTGCACAGGTGCTCCGAACGCACACATCATATACCAAATAATTGCCTTTCCACTCAGTTTTGAAATGAATTTCGTAGAAGGAGCTTGAGTTTGTGCCCTAAGAAAATGAGAAAAAAGATGCTGCACAGCTGCTCCAAACGCCACACTGACTACCAAATAGTTGCCTTTCACTTAGTTATGAAATGAATTTCGTAGGAGCTTGCGTTTGTGCCCTAAAAAAAATGAGAAAAAAGACGCTGCACAGCTGCTCCAAACGCCACACTGACTACCAAATAGTTGCCTTTCCACTCAGTTTTGAAATGAATTTCGTAGAAGGAGCTTGTGTTTGTGCCCTAAGAAAATGAGAAAAAAGATGCTGCACAGCTGCTCCAAACGCCACACTGACTACCAAATAGTTGCCTTTCCACTCAGTTTTGAAATGAATTTCGTAGAAGGAGCTTGTGTTTGTGCCCTAAGAAAATGAGAAAAAAGATGCTGCACAGCTGCTCCAAACGCCACACTGACTACCAAATAGTTGCCTTTCCACTCAGTTTTGAAATGAATTTCGTAGAAGGAGCTTGTGTTTGTGCCCTAAGAAAATGAGAAAAAAGATGCTGCACAACTGTGCTCCAAACGCCACACTGACTACCAAATAGTTGCCTTTCCACTCAGTTTTGAAATGAATTTCGTAGAAGGAGCTTGCACTTGTGTCCTAAGAAAATGGGAAAAAAGATGCTGCACAACTGTGCTCCAAACGCCACACTGACTACCAAATAGTTGCCTTTCACTTAGTTATGAAATGAATTTCGTAGGAGCTTGCGTTTGTGCCCTAAAAAAAAATGAGAAAAAAGACGCTGCACAGCTGCTCCAAACGCCACACTGACTACCAAATAGTTGCCTTTCCACTCAGTTTTGAAATGAATTTCATTGAAGGAGCTTGTGTTTGTGCCCTAAGAAAATGAAAAAAAAAACAACTGCGTAACTACGAGCAACTTTTTAATCACCAGTGTGACGGGCAACTACAAAATTGGAATTTTTTGGTTGCCTCAACTAAAGAATCACCAAAAGAGAGGGAAGCGACGGTCCGACGCACATCAATTATCCAACCTTCTAAAGTTTCCAATTTCTAACTCAAAAGGAATGAAAATGTTTGGAAAGTTTTCGCGTAGACACCCGGTATACTACGTGAAGACATTTAAGGGTATAAGAACTTGCCGGCTCGGCATTTTACTTTGGAAAAGTTTTGATAGAGAAAGAGGGATGTATGGTGCCAAGGGAAAATAAGTTGAGTTGTTGACTTTGGCGTAGCACGTTGTTTTTAAGGCCGATTTACATCTTAAGTTCTGTAATGCATTTTTTTGTGTATAGAAACCGACGACAGATGTGATAGCTTCGAAGTTTCAAGGTTATCTTTAAATACTTTCGTGTCTTTTCGTAGCAATTTTGAAAAAATCGAAAGTAAATAGATTCTGAAATTTTACGTCTAAGTGAGGAATACCTATAAAACTGTAGAGCTATATAAGGCAAAGCCCCTTAAAATGTTTGTTTTGTTGTTCAGTATCTTAAAATAATTTTGATGTGAAACATTTAATGACGCGTTCGGTTGGAAGTAAAACCTTGCATTTTATGGTAGGACGTTGCGCTTTTCAGTTACTAGTATATCGTTAGATGACAGCGCGTAACACTTGCTGTGTTGTATTGTAAGGTGTCTTTTGTTGACGGGTACATCTAACAGTTTTATTAGTTACTAGAATAGTGACTTAGGTGGCCCTGCTAATAATTTAAAGTTGCAGTGTTCATGGGGCTTTAGGAAATGTCCGTAGAGTGTATGTTTCACATCTGCCAGGCGTCCCACGACGGCTTCTAAATTTTTTAACAGCTTTGATCTCTTCTTTTGAGGTAGTTTTTAGAAAAACTGACTGGAATGTGATGAAATGAAAAATCCATTAAATAGGTCTTCATATGTTGACATACGAGACATTTGCCTGCTATGTTATTCTTTAAGTTTTTTTTTATTTCTCGCTTCCTGCGCTTCTTTGGACAATTGACCTATTTTCCACACACTGCCACACGTAGAACTTTGCCAGCAAAATGAAGTATAATCAGCGTCTCACTATTACCTATATTAAAAGGGTGATTACTAATTAAGGCTCCTCAAAGAAAAGGGCTAATCGATGCTTGAAAATAACTGAATTGTTACCTTTTGTACCTGTGGAAGGAGACAGCTCTACAGCATATTTTTGACTCTTTCGGTTTCGAACCACAGTGGATTGTAGCGGTTGTACCTCTGGATCACAGAAATATTTGCAGGACTTGAAGCCTTTTAAAAACGCTTGCAATAAAAACAAATAGGACGGTATAGATAGCTTGTTGTTGGCACTCGCGGCTCGGTTCGGCGTGTAAATCGTGCATTACATAATACTTGTGTATACTAGTGTGTACATTCCACACTGTCTGTTGTGCTGTACTATAGTCCCTATCTACTTGTATAATATAGGTACCATAGAGATGCCAGAGTAGACATATATTTTCTTTATAAGTATATTAGGGTGTTTTCTTATTTTATTTTTCGGTCCCTTTAAATAATGTTTTGGCATTGAACCGAAAAAATCTCCCAAAATTTCAGCTTCCTGTGAATGGCGCAAATAGTAATTGGAATTGGCTGTTTACTAGCTTTTATTTGATACCCATATCCTTATAATAAAAAAAAATATTTCCCCTCTCTTTTTGATTTTGGACGCCATATTTATACCCTATGTCACTCCCACAATAAAGACGAATCTAACGACACCTGATATACTGTAATCCGTTTAGGCTACAGATCATACCAAAGATACATACATACAAACCCTCGAAAAACATTCTCCTTCTGGAACAGTCGGGTAAAAAGATCAGATCTATCAGGAATGCGTGTCGCCTCCCTATAATTTACACCTCCATGCGATTAAACAGTGGACTGCTGGCTGTTTAGTTGTATAGCTCTGGACGTGTACCAGGCATTATTATACATATATAAAGCTGTCGGTCCACCTTCTCTTGCATTGTTTCTGTTTCCTCATCCATTCTCAACTTTATACATCTTCCGTGCATCATTCACTAGAGCAATCGACGGAAGTATTGTTTTACAGTCGGCCCTCTATTTGAGTGGCAGTGAAGCTGTGGGGGAATAAAGTTACACGGAACTTATTCCCCAGTCCTATGTGAATCCTGTGCATAATTTAGTATTGCTGAGTCAAGTTGCCTTCGAGGGATCCTTGGGCTGACCCCTCTAATAATATTCAAAATTGATGACATTCACGTGATCAAAGTCCCGACAAACCTTGAAAATGATACCCATGTTGATTTATTTACCTCTTTTCATCCTCTGAAGAGGTTGTTTTTGAAAAAGCACGAACCACGTGTTTATTTATTTGTTGACAGGAGTAATCCTGCGCATTTTCGAATTGATACATCTATCTTATATGATTTCTCTATGCAAATTTTGAACTCCCGTTACATCCTTTTAGGAGTTGAATTTTCAAAAATCTGTTTTTAACGGATGCCTTCGTCATAATAACTATATGTGTGCCAAATTTCACTCCGATTCGTCCAGTGGTTTGAGCTGTGCGTTGATAGATCAGTCAATCACGGTTTCCTTTTATATATTTAGATATTCAGCGTTCAATATAACGTGAAAGCACGAACAGAAACGATGAAAGGCGAGGCCGAACGATCATAGAGAACGTCACATTGGCAAACTGTGTTCGGTTGTGCGACGCACGGTCTGAGCCAATCCGAATGTCATCCGGTGCAAGTCCGTAATACAAAGAAAATTTTAATTTGTGCGTTTCTTCCTCGCTTCTCTACAAATTAATCCGCCATGAATGGCGATAATGGATAAAAGTTTTATCAAAGAGTATGGAAAACGGTAAAATTTATTATAATATTGTTAAAAAAGAGTATGCTTGGCGGGAGATAAGTGACCGTGTGACATCCTCTAATCTTGTCGGATCACTGTTCAGTGTCCGCATGGCTGGATCAGTGCCTCGGTCGTTGCCTCGGCAGACTTCGTTCGCAACTAAAAAAGTTTTCAAACGAGGCATTCGTTTGTGCTCAGATGAATACGCGCCTTTAGATAACTGTCTAGAACAGGGGTCGGCAAACTTGAGAAATAGTCGAGTATTCGAAAATTCGATTTTTTTATTCTGAACCGCAAACACCTACATTTTGAAAAGTACAGCTGAATTACAGTGAATTGATAGTAAATTATAATTATTTTTTTTGACGTGATAACGTCTTATAAATTGATGAATCACCAATCTTATAAATTGATAAAACACCGGCTGCATGCACGAAAAAGTGTAACGTTCGTAACGCGTAACGTTCCGCCTGACCCTGTGCGTGCTTTTCTCGAAAACGGCCCTAACGATTTGGATGAAATTTACTGAAAAGGGATTTTGGGGGGCAAAAAATCGTTTTAGCTAGGTCTCATCTTTCGAGAAAATCGTTTTCTTACAAATTTTATCTTTATAAAAATCAATTTTTTGACGTATGAAAATACTTAAATATTGTAAGTAGGTTTTGGAATTTTATATTATAAACAGTGAAACAATTGTTTTATAAATATTATGACAGCTAATCTTTGAGACTTAAAATAAATACGAAAGAAAGAAAGTTAAAAAAAAACAATTATATTATATGGTGAGTAATTTAAATAAATAAAATTAACCTAAATTTGAAGCAAAAGATGCAATATCATAGATTCGAATTATTATAATTATTATATAAATTTAGGTTATGTATTACGGAATACGTTATCACGTAAAACTATCGTTCGTAAACCGACTTTACAGACAACCAATTTTTTTTCCAAATTAGTCCAGCCGTTCTTTTTTTAGCAATAAAACAAATAATTGGTCTCGCTATTCATTTATTAAAAAAAAAAAAACAACATTTTACGACGTTTTGGCCATTTCAGTTTAAACCATGGCCCTCTTCAGATGCAACAATTAAACATGTATTTGTAAATAAATTAACAATGCAATTTTACAAACTAGTAGATATTGTTTGACAATTACAATTGTGAAGTTTGTCAGTAAAAATTGTTGCGAGATGACTATTTTCTAAAATTTCATTGTTAATTTATTTATAATAGTTGTTTAATTGTTGCACCTGAAGAGGGCCTTTGTTTAAACTGAAATGGCCGAAACGTCGTAAAGTTTTGTGTTTTTTTTTTTAATAAATGGATAGTGGGACCAATTGTTTGTTTTATTATCACTAATAACTACAGCTATCAATCGAGCTATTATCAATTATTATTTTTTTTATTACGTGGAGCCGTGCGGCTAAATATTATTATTTTTCGATATGCATGAAAAGCAACAAAATTTGTTATGCAATCTCAAAGATCATTATTTTTGGAGTTGGGACGCTCTCAACGTCAAATTTAGACTATTATTATTTAATATTTCTGAAGATATACTCACGTGCGTATCGCGAGAGCAGCTGCCAATGCCGTTTGCCGACCCCTGTTCTAGAACGAGGTTTGAATGCATACAAAACTGGTTCGCTTATTCTGTCAAACAATGGTTCTGACAAAGTTATCGCCGAAACAAATTGGTAGGTTATACAATTCTCTCTTTGGCCAAAAGACATTTATGAAATATAATAATTGCTACGTTTAAATGCAAAAGAGAGCGAGGATGACAATTTTTGCTGCACAAAATGGCAACATTCAAGCGCTTTCTTTCATATAGTAAGACGAGACTTCGATCTAGGATTCAAACCATGAGAAGCCTCGAAGATGTACGTCACCGCACCAACACCACCTTGCGAGAACAACTCGAAAATTGTTGGTTAACTAATAAAAATGGCGCCATCCGGAATGGAACTAGCGACCTTCCGCCTTCGAAGCAAACGGAATTACAGCAGTCTATTGATGTTCAGTCGGTTTTTTACGGTAGACTAGCTATTGCCTATAATAGAATCAATGTTCGGGTTTCTCTGTGGGCTCCTCATGGTTTGATCCCTAGATCCCCATAACATCGATGCAACTGCGAGTCTCAAAACTATTCAAATGAGTTACATGATAGCAAATATTGGACAGTTGAGTTGCTTAAAGTATGGCGGGCACTGAATCGATCCAGTCCGAATGGACACTACACCAAACAATCGACAATTTTAGCAAACACAAGAGTAAACGAAATCAGTGTACGGGCCTTCGTTTATTCTTTTGTTTTCTAAAAGTACCGATTGTTTCGCGCCGATTCACTACCATATAGATGAAATCTATACTAACATTATAAAGAGATAAAGTTTGTAAGTTTCGATGTAGGAAGTAATCTCCGAAACTTCGCCAATATTTAGAATTGACCTTCAGAATGGATAAAATAAAAGCGCTTCGTGGCGACCAATTTGGCAACGTAAGTCGACGAAAAACGGTGGCAATCTACAAATTCGCCGGGCCACTGTGTTTCATAAATCAGGAGTTAAAAAGGTCTACTAAATCTAATCGATTTAGCACTGAACAAATTCGATGACTTGTGCGAACTTCCGTTTGCTTCCTAAAAGTAATGTTTGCTTCGAGCCGTGTCGGGTCTCTTCAGTGCGCGTCCAGCTTTATAGTTTCGAGTTTAGAGCTTTAACAAAATAGAGGATGAGTGTATGATGTGTTAGATGGCGAGATAACTGAAACTTGTGCCGAAGTTATAATGTTGTTTGTGTTTTTGGCTTACCTGCGTCCGTTATTTGTGTGTCAAAACTGTATATGGTAGCCACACGTGTCTTTTATGCAATACACTACCCCCAAACACGCAACGACGGGACTGGATTCGCATTGTGGCAAGCGTAGTTCTGTTAAAAGTTTAAATGCATTTAATCTTTCGGCCCCAATGTTGTACGCAACAAGCGGATTACAACGGCTTCCCTTTTGACGTTGAGAAATGAAACAATGACAAATATCGACTTAATAAGGCCCTTAAGACCTTTTGATGAAACGGTGCGGCTGAAGAAGGGACAGTTCAAAGTGCGTGGTGCAGTATCTAAGACAGCGGGAAGTCTCCATTAAGTATGCATTGTTTTGTGTTAAAACATAAAGGATATGTTTAAGTTGCGAGGAATCCCAGTCGAGTTGTAAGATTTGTGCTATGTGATTGTTCTGTGCCAGATAATTTACTGCATCTACATCTGCTTTCCTGGTATTTGTATATCGTCTACTGTCTGTACAGTCGACTTCCTCTAAAATCTAAATCACTCCTCAGTTGCTTAAAAATCGGACGAAGTTGTTGCGTTGATTTTTTTCGGACAAGTTTGATAATATACAGGAAAAAAATCGATTTTACAATCGAGATAGTAGCGTAGTGGTCAGAGGACTTGATTTATCTTTAGGAGTTTTAGAATCTCTACGATGGTAACCATCTCGAAATTTCTCGGGAATAAACGAGGAACGCCTCAATGAGATAACCGTTAAATATTATGGACTACCGTTTTTAAGCGAGAAGTAAGAGGAGAAGCCTTCTCTTACTTCTCACATAGAAACGGTAGTTCATAATAAGTAATTTATCTCAGACAGGGCGCCATTATCAAGTTTCTGCCCCGGTTCGAAAAAATCGTAGATCCGGGGCTGCATAAACATAATAATTATTTCTGTCTAAAGTTTTAATAATAATTATGCCTGCGATGAATATTGAACATTCTGTATAATTGATAGTTCAGCAAAAAAAGGCGGGACGGAGATGGGGTTTAGACTTTGTAAAGCCTAAAGCAAAGCTGAACGTTTAACTTCACAATCAGTAAACGGTAGGAGGAAGCTTGTGACTGCGGCGTATCAGTCAGCAGGAACTGCTGCTAGAGTGCTGAATGCTGACTGAAGAGAACATCTCGTGATTAATTCTGCAGAAATAAGGGTGCGTGATATGACTTCCCCGCATCATATCACGTGCGTGTCGGTTCCAGTCATGGAGCTACACAAATAATGAGATCGCTATACCTACGATCAGCGGGTTGACACAAGTCTTCCCTTCCACTTTCTTATTTGCAGAGGCTTTATTGTCACACCACCATAACAAAAATAATGTTTGAAAATTAAATCAAGTGGTAAGAGTGGTATCATTGATTAAAATAATAATTAAGAGTGGTGAATTTTACATAACCTTAAAAATAATTCAAGACTACGTACTGAACATAGCATTGAAAAATAATGATTATGATAAAAGAAATTGTTATAAACTATTATGAAAAACAATTGTGCATTAAAAGAAATGAAAATAAAACTTAAAAGTTCCACTGATATTTAGTTACTTTAAGTTAGTTTATCCAACTCAATTCAGTTGGTAATATTACAGAACCTGTCGAATAGCATTGAGTATCAACCCGCTGCCTACGATTTTGACAATCCTGTCTGGAACCGAGGATAAGTGTTTAGTAACTACCGTACTATAGCTATATGTTCATTAGCAATTTGTCTTTCGTTTTCAGTTGTCACTGAAAAAGAAAATTATGTTTTATTTATGTATATGAATTTTTCCCACGGCTTCCGTTCTCTGAACGTCGATTTTGCGGCGAACAAGTCTGAATACGTTTTTGAGATGCACCTGTATAAATAGACAGACTGATAGACAAATATTCTGGAAATGGATTGTCGTAAATAAGTAACAAAAATCGTAATGTGTCTATCATGAGATTTTTTTAGAGCTCCATTATTTTTAAGCTTCATGGTATGCATCACATTATTATTTTTATTTACATGCATATTCGTGAAACCGTACTTACATAGTAAACAGGGCTGTTTTGAGATATTTTATGATTTTGGCTAAAAATATTGTATTTATGCAGTATAAAACTACTATTTATTAACTTTTGTTACATATCGTTTGAATTAAATTAACCCTTTCCTGGTTAGATGTCACCAAACATACCAGTGTGACAAAACGAATGAGGTTTAGTGTCGATGTACAGCTGTCGCTAATTGTTACTTAAACAATTGTGTGTTTGCTTCTGTGTTTATTGTTTGTCTATGAAACATGTGACGTAAAATTAATAATACCATTGAGCAAATTGCGAGTTCTAACAGATAGATGGCGCTATGTGGCTCAAAAGCAAACAAAAAGTTTTTTGAGAAAATACCGTAATTTTGTACAAAAAATGGTTGTCTGTAAAGTCGGTTTACGGACGATAGTTTTACGTGATAACGTATTCCGTAATACATAACCTAAACCTCCCAAAATTTGGTTTCAATCCGCTTATCCTTGGTGTCGGAATGATAAGAAATGTCAAAAGTGACGTTTGCAACTTACAAAGTATTATGTTCTAATAATAATTAGTTATTCCAATACTTAACTTAGCAGGCTTTGCATTTCACAATATACTAATGTCAAAAAATTGAATTAAACATTAGAAATGCAGCTGTTTTCATGTTAAGACAAGACATACGTTTGCTTCTAATTTCCATGTACGGCAAACAAAGACAACCGACCGCGTCGCGTCATGCATTACACAACATTGCATTTATACAGCTATTTTTCTATATAAATTTGAATAAAATATTTTTCTATATAAATTTGTATAAAAAAACTGTTTAGGCAAATTCTGTTATACGAAATCTATGTAAAATGTTCTCCTCTTTCGTTTAAGACTGGTTTCAAACCGATCTGATTTAAATTGAGCGAGAAATTAGCAAAAAGCACGCACAGGGTCAGGCGGAACGTTACGCGTTAGGAACGTTACGAGTTAGGAACGTTACGTTACACTTTTTCGAACATGCAGCCGGTGTTTTATCAATTTATAATATTGGTGATTCATCAATTTATAAGACGTTATCACGTCAAAAAATTAATAAAAACTATCCTATAGCCCAAGTTGCACCAAGCCGGATACATTTACAAAATTTCATTAAAATCTGTTCAGTGGTTTCGGAGATTACCGCAGCCAATATTGTGACACGGGAATTTTATATATATATAGATGTGTACGATTTGAGAGTATTAGTGTGTACATAAGCGATTTTTGACCTAAACTCGGACCATTCCCTATTTATGGATTGGAATGGAAAAAGGAGCCTAGTATAATAATTTATTACTGGAGATTGTGTTGTAAGTTGTCATTTGTAGGAATAAAAATCATTCGAACTTCTCGAAACATTTTAATAGTAGAATGCCTCGTCAATTTTCACTCGAAATGTACGTTTTCTACTTAAAACGGTTCTGTTGGAACATATTATAATACTTCAGCCATAATATGCCGATTTGCGTGAGCGTACCTACATAATATTATGGAAGGAGCTCCTTGGCGAAAAGCTCTTTCTCTAGTCGACGGTTACTGTTGCTGTCTGTTGACATGCTCGCACCACCTGGAGCCAAAAACAAATTACTTTTCAATCTTCAAAATTGGTTCTTCTCGTATAAATGCTCCTTCCAGCCATTCGCACTACCGCGCCGTTTTGTTTCTTTTCTATTGTTTATAGTTATTAAAGATGCGCGAATATTTTTTATTTGTATGACTCAGAGAAAAACCGATAAAGCAATACTTGCTTGGCATTTTTCAAGTTAAAACTTCTTGACGCACGGTCGGGCAAGTTATTCGATTGAGAGTGCTACGGAATTTATATTTCACTAGCGGTCCCGTCCGGTTTCACCCGGTTGTAAAAGAACGAATGGGGAAGGGAGAAACATGAGTACAAACATTCATCTTAGTTTACCGAAATGAATTTTGTGTCCAAATTTCATGATGATCGGAGTTACCGTTCAAAAGTTTTTGTCGATAAAAAACAGTATTTATACTTTTTTTAACTAATATTTTTTTTAAAATCTTTGATTAACGTCTGATAATATTTTTTTTAATTAATTAAATAAAATTAAAATAAATTTAAATGTAAGCTTTAGAAAAAAGCAATGTAGAAAATTAAAAAAAAATTAAAGTATATTCACCCAACGTGGGGCTCGACCCCACGACCCTCATATTGACAGTCTACCGATTGAGCCACCAGGAGTTGCGTACTCAGAACGCTAATATGAGTATATCTAGTTAGTGCATTTCACATGAATACTTAGAAGCTTATTTTTTAGATACATTTTGCAACATTTTTCATTAATGCTCCGCTCCTAATGGTCGTAGCGTAATATTATATAGCCTATAGCCTTCCTCGATAAATGGGCTATCCAACAAAAAAAATTTCTTTTAATTTGAACCAGTAGTTCCTGAGATTAGCGCGTTCAAACAAACAAACAAACTCTTCAGCTTTATATATTAGTATAGATGTCAAAATAATTAGAAGTCACTTTTAATTTTACATTTAAACGAGAAAACATTTGATTGGAAAGGAAAAGAGAGGAATAATATGTTTTCAGCGAGTAGTTTTAAATTTTACCAAATATCCGTAAATCTTTTCGTGTGTTTTGCAAATCTCTACAGCTTGATAATTGAGAAACACGGCTTCAATTTTTTCCGGGTGAGGAGGGAATGCATAAATCTGCAGGGGGTGACAAAGTGTCCAGAAAACAACCATTCGGAAATAACTGGAGAACGGTTAATTTCAAGACAGAAAAGTTCATTATCAAAATTTAAAAAAAATAGGTATTTGATGTGTTCTTTAGAGATTTTTAATTAAAAGTGTATATTTTCATAAAGAAAAAAACTATCAAAATCAAGCTTTTTGTAGCAAATAGATATCTTAAAAAATTTAGAAATCGAAACCGAAGTTGAAAATTACACTTTTTCGACACGTGTACCTTCTCTTAGATACCGAATTCACAAAATCCATAGCAAATTAAATGGCCTCATCGGATGAATGGCTGTTAGATGTAAATTTTTTGGTGTAGGACACTTAAATCTGGAGAAATTGATTGAGTCAGCTCTGCATTTAGTTTAAGTTATTACAAAGGAAAGATGGACCCATCAAAGCAATCATATTTGTTAACACTGTTTTTTTTAAAAAAAGTTGCAGTAATAAAGTTTGATTTTAGAGCAACAGGGCGGCTAGTGTATTTTTGAAATTGGTGCAAATCAGCTTTTGTTATACATTTCACTATAGTATGTACTATACAGGGTGAGTCAGACCAACTAGATTTTAAATGCCAACAATTAAGTTCGTTATTATGACATGCTAATTTAATAATTTCAAACGAATATTACTTAACAGGGGTGGCAGTAATAAAAAAAAATGTCCTACAAAACTTGCTTATTTTTTAAAGATCTATTTAACAATACCACTTTCGACCTACCATGCCATTTAATATTCCGGAGTTCTGAACATTCTGGAGCAAACTAATAGGGAAGCCGACCTTTCCGGGGGAAAAAAATATCACCATTCGATTCTTCATTATAGGGCTTTTATAATGCAGATTTTTGACACAACTCTCTAAGACTAACCGTTTTCTAAAAAAACGATCGGTACGGGCGGTCTGACTCAGCCTGTATAATAAGTACTTATATAGTGTGCTGTTCAGAAAACCCAATACAGTGCACTGGGTTTATTATGGGGTGATCTGTGAACGACCTGGGGTGACCCCCATTGAGCATTCAACATATAAACTAACTATAATACAAGGGGAGACATATATTTACCTATCTTCCTTTTCTCTCTTGTTTGTTTAGGCAAAACGCACTGACAATCTATAAAATAGTAATATTTTTATTTAATATTTTCACATTAATATAGTACCTACATTGATCATTGAATTACCATGATCATTAATGTCCTTTGTTGTTCGATATTTTACTATTTTTTTAATATAATATGTATATAGCAGTTATTTATGGACGCATCGACATCAAAGGTCATTATATCATAGCTTAGTTAAGGAGCTGACGCGCAAAAAAACCATGTCGTCCCAACTTTCTGCCGCCTTGTACATAAGCTATTTAAGTAATTTAGAGAATTTTTCCTTATAATGATATAGGTATATGCGGATTCTAGACCCACTTTAAAATAAGGGGAATAAAAAATGTCAAAGATGGTAAAAAAATGGTAAAATTAGTTAAAAATTTCTGCCGCTTCGTTTTTAGGCGCGATTAGCGAAGCTAAAGCGCCTTATATGTACTCGCTTTGTCTGTGAATCTGTGAGTCACGCTTTTTGTATCCAGCGTACAGTCCAAACGCCTTAACCGATTTTAAAAAACTTTTTTTTGTTCGATTCGTCTCCGGGTAACTTAAATCCTAACGTCGCCCGATTTTTGAATTTTGACCCCAGAGGGGAGCAATAAAGAAAAAACGAAGTTTTTTGCTTATAACTCACTCAATTTAAATCAGATCGGTTCGAAACCTGTCTTAAACGAAAGAGGAGAAAATTTTACATAAATTTCGTACAACAGAATTTGCCAAAACAGGTTTTTTATACAAATTTATTTAGAAATAAATTCAATTTGATATAATCGATGGCAAACATCTTTCGGTTATCTCTCTCTGTTGCACGGTTTAATATGGTAATATAAAGATTACGTTTGTTCTGTATTAAAATAAAACGATTGCATTTGTTCAAAAACGGATGGCATTTCAAATATTTGTGAAATGCAACGCCTTCTGAGTTAACAATTTGAATAACTAATTATTAGAACATAATACCTACTTTGACAGATGCAAACGTCATTTTTGACATTTCTTACCATTCCGACACCACGGATGAGCGGATTGAAACCAAATTTTGGGAGGATGTTTGATATGCAAATATGAAGTGGCCTATTGTCGACGCATGCGTAAAAGAGTATATCTTTTATAATGTTGTTTTAGATAATAATAATATAGTTTTTAAAAAGACATTATTTTATCTATTTTTACATGAAAGTTTTGTAAATTTTTTGGGGAAAATCGGCGCATGCGCAAAAGAGATATGGGCTATGACGTTGTTTCTTATATAATAATGCTTTACATTTCATAACGGTTGATTATTCTATCTGTTTTACAAGAAAGTTTTGTAATTTATTTTTGGGGAAAATCGGCGCATGCGCAAGAGATATTATGTGCTATAACGTTTTTTATATAACAATGGTATACTTTTCATAGCGGCTTATTATTCTATCTGTTTTACAAGAAATTTTTGTATTTTATTTCGGGAAAAATCGGCGCAGGCGCATCAAAGATATATCTTATTACAAAAAATAAAATAATAATAAAAAGAAAGTTTTTATTGAAATGTACCAAAATGGAAATATAATTATTTTAATAATTTAGGGTAATAATTATAAAAAAGTTGGTTGTGACTAATTATTAATAAATTATTAAAATGATTTTTTCCTTTCTGTGTTTCAATATTTTAACTGTAATTTTTTTCGTAGATTAAGTTAATTAAATTATATTATTAAGCTCAAAGTGTCGTTAAAAATATACAACAATTTTCAAACATAACGCCGGGGTATATTTTATAGAATTTCGCGCCTTGTAATTCTTGAATTACTTGTGCCTTCAAACAATATTTTTAGGTTTTGTTAGAGCCAAATGACCGGGAAATACCAGCGGCAGAAATTTTTGACTAATTGCACCCCCCCCCCCCCCCTAAGCCACTCCTTTCATAAATTTATTTTTTTAGGAGTGGCTTAGACCATCTTAAGCGCCACGTAGCCGTGAAACCTGACTAAAAATTCATTGTACATTCTTGCATATAATTTTTATTTGTGAAGAATTTTTACACTTAAATATTGTAGAAAGTTTTAATTCACCTACAAAACAATAAAAAACGTCGTATCCATACAAAGATCATGTAATTAACACTTTTAATATTTGAGAAGCTTTTTGTTGTCTTGTTTTCCTAAGAGGTGCTTTCAAGTTCACGTAGTTTTTATATTTACATAAGATTTGAAGACCACGCACGCATGTGAAGTAGGAAAATAATTACTTGATTTAAGATTTGTAAATTAATCTGATAGCTTATAAATAATCCATTCTGCGTGTATATTATACCTGATTGATTTTATTAACACTAGTGTAGCTAAAATATAATTTCTAATCTTTTTAAAATACGTCATACCCAGAGTTAAACCCCTTCAGATTTTTTATTTTAAGAGCATTGTAATACTCGACACTCTTCGTCTTAAATCCTTTCCCAAGACTCAATTCCGACGTTATTTTTTAAAAATAAAGAATACTAGTAAATGCCAAACGAAGCCCCAAGAATCACATTATAGATCCTTCAGGCAGAAAATTGAAACATTTTCCCTGGAAAATAATATAAAAATAATTATTTCAAAACAGTTTTCAAAAGATTCGTTTGAGCGTTTTGTAATTTGATTCTTTGTCTTCTATTTACTGTCTGTTTGAACATTTAGGTTCAAAAATACAATCTAGGCGTCCATAATGTTGAACCGCAATCTACATTTTCTAACGAGCTTTGCTGTCTCTTTCTCTCTCTCTCTCTGATATATTTGCTATCTCTGTCTTTGATGCCTGTTCCACCGACTTAAAAATAAATCAGAAGATACTCGCTGGGTGCGTGACGGCAGCACCGCCTACCGTCCGCAACGTTTCATGCTCTTATAACATTGTGTCAAAAGGGCCTGTTTTAAATAACTGTAATAATAATTAAACGAAACCTTTAATTATCCAAACTTTTATACCTAGTTAAGGAGGTAGGTATATAGTTTATGTTGTTACACTGAAAAATTTAATTACTATTTGAAAAAATGTAAAAAAATTAATATATTATTCGATGCTTACTTCCCCGAAGACTACTAGCGCGGTTAGCGGGCAATAGAGCGGGATTTAACTGCCTTGTTATTATTGTTTTAAACCACGAAGCTTCTTAATAAACACTATCTGACGGCGACATGAAATTATATTCTGTAACCGTTGCATGATTTTAGTCCACAGCGCACGCGGCGATCGATTCAGTTGTCCCCGCTCTATACTATGCACCCGGCCAATAGATATACTTATAGCTGCTTAATGGTTCTTTCTTTCAAAACTTAACCCTTCTGGTTGCATATATATTCTTGACGGCTTAGCAAACATGAATTCCGTTAAAAAGTTTGTTCTCAAAAACTTTAAAAATCAACAGTGTGTCTACCTAAAGTTCAGTAGTATTGTTGCGCGCCCCCCGTTGGGACGCCTATGCTTTCCGTCGAATGTTCTCGCAAACAGCAACAATGACGGCAGATAGCATGTTTTTGTAAAGCAGGTAGCCAAATCCCAAACTTGCAACAACAATAAATGCAGGTATAGAAGGGACCAGAAGATTCTATACAACGCTGGAAAGCCTACCCAGCGTCTATAAATACGACGAACTCGGTGAATCGGGCAGTCAGTTAGATACAGCACGTTAACAGCGAGTGGTACGTACAGTGAGTTACATAAATATGTGTGACATAAATTGTTCAGTCGGTACAGTAGGACCGAGATAACTGAATAAATAAATGTAATGAAACTGTGTAAATACTAGTGCAGTGCGGTTTAATAAACCATTAAGTTATATAAATCTGGTTTAACAAAAATAACTTCTTGTAAATAATCGTGCGTATATAGTTAATAGACAAGTGTGCTAATAAACTTTTGTGTGTTCCTGTATTGGAAATATTTTGTGTACATAATTAGTGACTTTATATTCTTCGTTAATTATTCTTTTACTTTATTAGTCTGTTATGTTAAAGAAGTACTTTTGTATGTGTGTTTAACTGTTTTGTTAAACGTTTATTATTGTAAATAAATAATTTCCACCACGAACTAGAACAGTTTTGTTACAGTATTTTTAGTGAACGTTGTGCGCGCTGTAATACGTGTATGACTGCCATATCAGCTGATTTTATTGACATTTCATTGCCCGCTGCAGATTGAAGAAGGGGACAGAACCGAATGCAAGCAAAATGTAATGCCAGTTGTGATGTGAATGTTGTCTGACAGTTTAATATTTGTCATTACGTTTGGCATTGTCTCTATAAGTTTATGTCACAATATCCATTCGTATATCGCTGGTCGCGTCTCTAGCTCTCTTATAAAGATTGCATCAAAAAAATCAAACAACAAAACTATACCCATTAATTTTCTATCAAATAGTGTATGTATCTTTCTCATAAAAAATCGCTTCTCTTCGTGTGTTAATGCAGATTCTGATTCACACAGAAATAAACCCGAAATTTTTTTTGGAATGAAACATCTATTAGCGCGCCTTAGCGTCGTGCCCCCTCTACGCTACCGGTCTCGACTCCCTTGTGTGTGCGCGCGCGTGTACTATACATTTCGTTGCTTCTCTGTGTGAGCTGTGTGTACTGCGTGTGCTTTTTCTATCAGACTATAGCATACTTGATACGTTCACCGCTTGTATACAGTATACACACTATGTTTCACATATGCCAGGTGTTTTTTTTATTCAGGGTGTTTACCAACCGAGAAAATGCCGGGAATTGAGCTTAACGGGAGAAAAACACGGGAATTTCAGACAATACCAGGAATTGTGCAGGGTTTGTAAGAACAAGGGAACCATGGAGGATAAAGTAATCTCTGTGTATTTAGCATGGGCCAAAAAAGAGGAACAATTTTTATAGATTTAGCCGGCTGGATGGCTATGTAAGAACCAAACGTCAAAATCAAAAGAACTGTCATTGACATGCCATGAATATTTATACTAATATATAAAGCTGAAGAGTTTGTTTGTTTGTTTGTTTGAACGCGCTAATCTCAGGATTGAAAAAAATTGAAAAAATTTTTTTTTGTTGGATAGCCCATTTATCGAGGAAGGCTATAGGCTACATAATATTACGCTACGACCATTAGGAGCGGAGCTTTAATGAAAAATGTTGCAAAATGTATCTCAAAAATAAGCTTCTATTCATGTGAAATGCACTAACTAGATATACTCATATTAGCGTTGTGAGAACACAACCTCAGGTGGCTCAATTGGTAGAGCATGTGACTGTCAACATCAGGGTCGTGGGTTCGAGCCCCACGTTGGGCGATTATATTTTTATTTATTTTTTTTTATTTTCTACATTGCTTTCTTCTAAGGCTTACATTTAAATTTATTTTAATTTTATTTAATTAATTAAAAAAAAATATTAGTTAAAAAAAGTTTAAATACTGCTTTTTATCGACAAAAACCTTTGAACGGTATATCCGATTTGGACACAACATTCATCTCGGTAAACTAATATTAATGTGTGTACTCATGTTCCTCCCTTCCCCATTCGTTCTTTTACACCCGGGTGAAACCGGACGGGACCGCTAGTCTTAAATAAAAGAATAATTTAATTGAAATAGAAGACATGTATTCAACAGATGGCGCTCCCGTTGTCGTAAAATATTTAGTACGGCGTTTGTTGCTTTAACGTCCAACAGATGGCGATGTATAGTTTTTCAAAAACACGTTTTCACCAGTCACAGGTGTGAAATTTATGTAATAGGTAAGCATATAAAAACATGCGCGTATTCGAGTGCAACGTTGTGTCAAAATTTCAAAGCAATCGGTAAAGAACTCCCGGAGATTTAAGATTTTGAACAAACGGGCATTTATATTTTTATTTATATAGAGGTTTATTATATGTAGTAGAAATTAAAATGATGAAGAGCAATAATAATTTATTTTATAATGATTTAAATTTTAAAAGAAGAAATACAACATTTTTATTATTTTTTGTATCATCAAAATATCTATATTGAACCGCCCAAAGCTGATATCCTTTACAAAAATAAACAGGTGCTTATTGTTTTTCTATTCAAAAATAAAGATAATTGTTTGTTTGCATCTTATTTAGCAGGCCATCACGAACGCTCTTCGTTGAAACTGTTGCAAGCATTTTTATCTATATACGAGAAAACATCTCCCTCATTGATTTTTAATTTGAAGCTTCGGTAAAAAAAAACTTTTATTATATTCGGAGAATATCGCCAACCACCCCGCAATGCGGAAATTATCGAAGCTTTCAATAAACACATTCGGTTTAATAAATTTGCACGCAGTAGCGGCGGAATATATTTTGGACACTAAGTAAATTAACACTTTGACGGACACCTAAAAATTCAGTTTTGTTCCAATTTTGACACTATAGTTTTTAAATTTTTTCATATGTTTGAATTACTTTTAAAAGTTGTTATGTTGTGACAATATTGCCTTAGTAGATATTTGTACGGTGACACAGAGCACACAGGGTATGTATTCTACACTGGAAAATAGACTGCTGTACCCGTCTGGCTATAAAACGTTCCGTAGTATACGGCGGCTTCAGCCATTTTTGAAGTTTTGTTTATGACGGTCTAAGCCGGTTTGTCCGTCAAAGTGTTAAAATTAATAATAATTCTTTATTGCTCCAAAGACAAGAAATTGTATAGAAGTCAATTACATAGAAAAAGTTACATGTTAAAAAAATCATTTATATTGTAAAAACATTTAGCAACTAAGAACTCTTTTCTTAAACTGTTGACAATTATTAACATTTTTTATTTCTTCAGGTAGAATATGTTTTAGTGCTGTAGTTTACAGCATTTACATATCGAAATTACAATGTTAAAATTTGATAAATGTAAGATCAGTGTAATTGAAAATTTAGTTAGGCTAGGATAAATCATTCGGTATTTTTGTTATTTTATTATTTTGCATGAATGACCAAGTTGTCAAAACTTTTAATAATAAAAAAAAATCATTTGGTTAGGTAATCGAATTGTTGGATAATAATGACCACGGTGTTGTTGTACATGAAAAAGACCGCAAGGACCGATTTTATGCGCGCTTTTTCGTATAACCACCGTAGTAATAACTATCGGATACTTCAGTCGACCTATAGCTTTAAAGATCCGTTTGTAGGTATTTACCGAAAAGTGGTTGTTTTTACCATTCCAACCCATAAGTAGGGAACGGTATTAGTTTACGTCAAAAATCACTTTTCAAAATTTTTCGTTTTGAGGTCCCCCGAATCCAAAAAACACATTTTTGGAAAAACTCTGTGCGTCTGTTAGTCTGTCTGTGAGCACGAAACAGGTCAAACGTATAAACGGATTGAAACCAAATTTTGGGAGGACGTTTGCTATGCAAATATGAAGAGCCCTATTGTTTTTGGGTAAAATCGGCGCATGCGCAGAATAAATATATGCTATAACGGTGTTTTTTATATAATAATGGTATACTTTATTCTATTTATTTTTTCAAGAAAGATTGTTGATTTTTTTTAAGTTTATAGTTTCGAAAATATTTTGAAAATAAAAAAAAATCAACTGTTCTTTTATTTTGTAAATCTGTCAAACTAGTTAAGAACGCTTTGATTAATTTTTACATGACGTGAACATTTTATGTAGGTAACCATGGCAACGAATAGCAAATATCATACTAGCCATTATTCGCGTCACCTCACGCGATATCAGAAATTTGATTTTTGTCAATATTTTTGAAGTTGGAATGGTCCCGTCGCCCAATTGGCTGGAATTTTTTATTATAGAAATTATTAATAATATATGCCACTTGTGCGCCACTGAGAACTAATATCATTTTGATAATTTCTTTTTTTTTGTTCCGGTGAGTCATCAGCGTATTATTATTATTCGACACATCTTATGTGAGTATTAATGTATAAAATATTTAAGACCAGGCGCTCTTTTTAAACCAAACTTATGTCACCAGGGACTGACTTACGTGCATCTAATTCCCTAAAATATAAAAACTGACACGATAAAGGATGGATTTACGGATTTGGGGTAGTAATATAATATATGTAAATAAATGATATACCTAAATGCAGATCTTCCACATACACTATATGTATCACTCATTCACAATCACGCTCATTTGTCATTCATTCATTATCACGCTCATTCATACATTAACATTAAACAAGACGCATGCATAATATGATTTGTGTATAGACATGTGACGTATTTCCGTTTCTAATTTGCTCAATGATAATTATATACAGCGCGCATAAAATTCTCTCACTGCACCTTCTGACAGTTCATCATAACCTTAAAAGTGACAGCCATAATGGTCCCTCTACACTAGTGGCCAGCACCGCCACTCAAATAAGTGTCCATCATCGCCGCGATGATTGCCTAGCCCTCCACACAATCGTGCCGGTCCGATTTTGTGTACGGGCGCACAATGCTGGCCACGCATTCCTTTGATGTACCGACAATCAACCGATTTCTGCCGATTACAGGCGATTATGTCCACGCACCGACGAAAATGCCCTCTACACAATCGTGAGTGCCTGTAAGTGGCGGTGCTGGCCACTAGTGTAGAGGGGCCATAAGAGATAGGTACTACAGTATAGTGATATAGGTACTAAGAAATTTGTTGCTCTTGATAATTTCTACCTCGATGAATACCGGCTAAAAAACTACTATCTATAATTAAATTTTGAAATAGTGAAACCTTTTCGGGACATCTATTCAAAAAATAAGTCTTAACAGTCTGAAAATGTAATAATAAATAATAATACAGGGAATAGAGACATTTCAGAGCGGAAAAATTAGGGGAAAGCGGGATTTTTGCATGACCTTTCCTTTCGTGGCTCTAAAAACTATAGGTACTAAAAGTCCCCATCGATACATGTGCCGCTAAAAATGTTACGCGGGATGAAAGAACACAAAAGCGGGTTTTCGCGAAAATCTCGATAACGGTGACATTTATGAAAAAAATGGTGGGTGTCAAATTTATAGCTTAGAAAATTGCCTACAAAAAACGTAGTATTACTTTTTTTTGTAAGAACGGTTTTCGATAAATTTGATTTAAAAAGTTGTAACATTTATGTTTGTTATGTCAGTTCGATTCGCTTGATTCGGTTATACAAACGAATACAATGCATCATGCAGATGTGTGCAGTGTGAACTGGAATGGTTTACTAAGCGATTGAATGAATGCGAGGTGAGAGAACGAGTACGTCGTACGTAATTGGTAATTTTAGTCTAACGGAAAAAAAGTAATACTATTTTTTTGTAGGCAATTTTCTAAGCTACAAATTTGATAACCACTATTTTTTCTATAAAAAAGTCACCGTTAACGAGATTTTCACGAAAAACCGTTTTTTGTGACCTTTGATCCGCGTAACATTTTTAGCGGCACATGTATTGGTGGGAATTTTTAGAATATTGTTTAGAACCACGAAAGGAAAGTTCATACCAAAAACCAGCTTTCCCCTAATTTTTCCGAAGTTTTACTTATTTTTTATCTTTATTCCCTGAACTATAATTAAAATGAAAATAATGGAAACCTTGTTTCGTAAGCTCATCTTGAAAAAATATAATAATACTGTTAATTAATATTTGTTTTGTCATCATTGCGTTTTTTTATGTACCTACTTGAGACGACACGTGTCTTTTTTTTCATTTTATTATTAAATTATTTAAATATAAAGTTATCAATAGATTCACAATTGCCAGCTGGCAACGTGCACATATTTATCTTTATTTAATTATGCAATTTTTTCTTTAGATAAATTATTAAGTGACAAACGTTTTTATTGCATTAGAATGCACGTGTGCAAAAATGTATGTGTGTACAAAATTGTGAGCAGGGTCGTCCAGCATATATAAAAATTTGATAATTTTGAACAGTGCATGTTATTCCTCATACATAAAAAAATAATATAAACCAACTTTTTCAATCTTATATAGTCTTCCGCTTAAGTGCAAGCAAGAATTGATCACATTGAAGACAGTCACACTTCTTTATCTATAGAAAGAGATGTATCTAAATTGTCTTTCTCGTGGTTCTCTTTCAATTTAACAGATTAGTGGGCGTGACACAGTAGATCTGTCAGCCATCACAGGCTGAATATCATCTAAATTCTAGTTTTGTTTAAAATTCCAATGAAAATACACACTTTTGGAAATTTTTTAACTATGAAAAAAGCTTCGGAAAAATGTAAATTAATAAAAAATGAATGAATTCCTTTGAAAAAAAGTAAAAACTAACTCTACATGCACAATAAGTAACTTAGTAAGTATTTTATTGTAATACGGACTCGTCCATTTATCTTATATAAATTTTATTTGTATTAGATAAATGTAAAAGCCTGTAAAATAGTTTTTGCAATTTTACGATTACAAAATATCTAAAGACTTTTTGGTATTTTAAAGTTTGTTTTGCTCACCCCTGCATGTATAGGTCATGGCACAGAATGCGGATAAATGCAAATGTACATAAGAGATCTATTCTATTAAATATGACTTATTAATAGAATTATTATCTGAAAACGTGAAATATAGTTGTTTCTCGGAACATATTTGCTTCTGTTTGTGTAATAAATTCGTTTTTCTGTAAAATAATTTCAGATTTCAGATGATTGAGAGATACACAAATGCATAAAATGATGAGTAAACAATTAAATAATCTTTTATTCCAGTTTTGGGATCAGTTACTAAAATAAATTCTAATTGTTGATCCAAGATTGAAATTAAATTAAAAGTGAGTGACATTATGTTACACGAGCGACAACGAGTTTTATCAGTCACACGAACCAAAGTATCATCACAATCGATATATATGTTACGGTCTAAACCCGAATTCGGCCAATGACCAAAATAAATGCGCAAAACTAGTTTTGCCCAAACCCGAAATCTTACATTTTCACGGCTATTGACTGTTATAAAATGAGCAAAACTTACTAGTTTTGCGCATTTTCAATTGGACAAAACTAGTCCTGTCCATTTTTGAACGGACAGTATTAGTATGGCATCGGAATCTTCTATGCGTTTTTTAATAAACTTTTCCACATCAATAATACTTATTATATCTAAGCGATTTATTCTTCTGTATTGTATAGCAGACAGAGGTTTTATTTCAGCTTTTAATAAATTTATTTTCTTAACATCACTTAGTGTAGTAAGGTTATTATGTTTCGTCATAAAATTATGTTTCAGAAGCCTCCAATAGGCGAACTAGTTGAGACTCGAATTCATTTTGCATTTTTACTTAATTATTACACTGAATATCCCACAATTATATTAATTATAACATTCAGGAGAACAATTCAATAGATAGGTACATAAACAAGAACATAACCCTACTTTTGTTCGGGTTCGGACGTTGATTGAATGAAACAAGCAGAACTAGTAAGTACTACACTAGCGGCCCGGTTCGGCTTCGCCCGAATTTGTAGATTGCCATCGTCGTCTTACGTTGCAAAATTGGTCTCCACGAAAAGCGCTTTTATTTTAACGTGATTTTATATAGCCTATGTCTATCCTGAAGGTCTATTTTAAATATTGGTGAAAAAAAAATTTGAAATCAGATGAGTAGTTTCGGAGATTACTTCCTGTATCCAAACTTACAAACTTCACCTTTTTATTATTCAAAACCCAAAGGAATGGTGAAAGCATGATGGAGGCTAACCTAACCTTCATCATGCTTTTCTAAATCAACGATTACCTTATGCCTCCATAGTTTACATGTCGAAAACCTTTAGGACAGTTCGGCGCATTTCTCACCAGAGGTCTCATCATTCCTTTGGGTTCCGAATAATATTAGTATAGATTACGCTGGACGGCCCTCTTGGATAGTTAGTAGAATTAGCACTTTAAATAGCTGAGTTGTTAAAACAACTTTCGCTTACATGATAGGATATTATGTGTACTTAGGTCTGTAATTGCATTCGGCCGATTGCTTATTTAATTTTAATTTAACTTTCCGATTGTATGCAGAGTTTTCTAACAGGGTACGAATATAATATTCAAGGTTGCGCGTTTATTTTTGTTTCGAATGCGAACTATTTATTATTCAAAATGAATGAAATGTTATGTACCTGTGTCTGTGTCCAGAAGGCAAAACTACTTACGTCGAAAGTTTTATTTTTCCGTAAACTAAAAATTTTAAACGGCATTTCAAAACGATTTATTAATAGGTATGTTCCAACCTGCTATAAATGTGCAGTTCTGAAACTGCATATATTATATACCGAGCATAGGAATAAAATCGCAATCGAAGCATTAGAGTGCAAACATATGCTCCTGTCTTTTTTTAAATGGTAAAAGCTCGTTGGTTCTGATTGGCTAACGCCATAGATAAAGACATAACTTTTGATAAAGAGAGATCTACTCCATGCTAATATATATAATATATATTGTCGGAATAACTAAGGAATTACTTCGAAAAAAGAGACGCAGATATATTTTCTATACGCTTTGTTGCCTTCGCTCACCGCACATTGAGTAAATAAACAATGCTTCAAATAGTAATTATTCTATAGATGTGAAACCGTAACGAACGTGATTCTGTCGGTTTTGTGCGCATGCGTCGACTTTGCACCGTTTTGTGACGGTCATATATATAATAATGACTATATGAAGCAAATTGTCTATTTACTCAATGTGCGGTGTGCGAAGGCAACAAAGCGTATCGAAAATATATCTGCGTCTCTTTTTTCAAAGTAATTCTTTGGTTATTCCGATATGGAGCATATCTCTCTTTATCAAAAGTTTTATGTCTTAATCTATGGCGTTAGATAATCAGAACCAACGAGCTCTTACGATTTAAAAATAGACAGCAGTATATTATGTTTGCACTCTAATGGTTCGATTGCGATTTTATCCTATGTTTGGTATAAATAATACAAGTGTAATATGGTGACGGTACATACGTAGACATTGGTTGGAACGCTTTTGTGACCGTTTTGTAGAGTGAAATCTCATCGCGTTGCTCGTGTGGGGAAGATATTATCTTGGAACATGTGCAGCAAAAAATGGAGAACTTGTTTAACAATGAACTGGATGAGTTTGTCATTCGACTTAAGCGATTTTGCATTTTGGTCGTAGACGGTAGAATATCATGCATTGCAATGTGGTCACTTGTTGACAAAAACTTATTTAATTTAGTGGTTCAGTTGCTTTTTATGCAAAAAAACGAATTGATGTAATTTGGTGTTTGTTTTGTATTGTCCACACCTTTTCTGATCGATCATGCAACAATAAAAGTTTTAAATACTGTCTGTATTGTAATGCTCTATTCATAATTATTCCATTATTCAAATAAATACGACCATAAAATTAATTAGGATAGTATTAAAATTTTGGGTAATGAAACAAATTACTTTAAAAGAGGTATTTCGGAAATGTTATACAGATTGTATCAAATCAAAACGGTCCATAGAACATTCTGTGTATAAGACAGAAACGATATTATATAAAGCACTAAAGCAGTAAGTAAAAATGAGATAAATGATCGCTTATAGTTACTATGGCTATACAATCTGATAGTATCGTCTTTGTTTTTAGACAGTAAAAATCACAATTTTATCAAATGTCAGTATTCACTAAAGAAATTATTGATAAAATGGCTATTTATACTGTTCAGGAAAAAATCCAAATAATTAAATGTACCAGATATAAATAATAATACGAATTAATATTACAGTTTAGTTGTTTTAATTGATAAATTGGTAAAAAGATTTACAGTGTACGTAATTATTTATTTACGTAACCACAGTAACTATATTAGCGATCATTTATCTCATTCTTACTTACTGCTTTAGATCTTTATATATCGTCTCTGTCTTACACACAGACTGTTCTATGGACCGTTTTGATTTGATACAATCTGTATATGAAATCTAATAAAAATTCTCTTAAAGCTCAATTAGATACGGAAAATTTATGTAATATTTATGATTATTTTAAAATGATATTTTGTTTTTTAATGGATTTTTTCATTCTTTTTAGGTACTTTGATATCCATAATACTCGACCAATTTTTTTCAGACCATATATTGACAAAAATTATATAAAAATATCAATCAAAATAACAAAGGATAACGTTTCGATCCGGATTTGGAACTTCTTCAGAAAAATCTAAAAAATATAAAAATTAATTGGTATTAGTTATTTATTATCTAATAGAATGCACGATGATTGAAACATTTAATCATTGTGCATTTTTGATATAAAAAAAAAACTTTTGACTATACCTACTTTAGAGTTTAAATTAGGTTTATTATTGCTACTTGTTAATCTTATGCTCGGTTTCTGATACGACTTCCAGCTTTATATAAGTCTATATTTAAAAATGCTATTCGTTTTCAACTGAACGGAGATCTCCAATTTTTCGTAGTGGAGACCAATTTTGCAACGTAAGTCGACGAAAAAACGATGGCAATCTACAAATTCGGGCAAAGCCGGACCGGGCCGCTAGTAGAATACAGATCTAAAACTGTTTTTTATGTATCTTGTAGTATTCACACAACACACAGTATACTCTTAGTCGTATACAAAATAGGTTTTTAAAATAGTAATTACGCAAGTGTTGCATGACTAGTGTACATCAGAGAATATAGAAAACTTTACGAAATAGAAAATTTGAAGTCAGAACGAATCGATTACCTATAGAGAAACTTTAGGTATATGGTAGACACTGGAACACACCTACCACCACGGTCGCGTTAAATCATAAAGGTTAGATCGTTTGATACATTGATGACTTGTAAGTAGTGATGGGTCGTTGACGATCTTTAGCATCAACGAAACGAAACCGTAACATATGTCGCGTCAACTAATTGAAAAATCAGTTCATTTTGTTCACTAATTTATCAGTGAACGATGGCTGCACAAGAGGCGGGTTTTGCAGCTAGATTCCTTGCCAAATTTGGCTGCTATATATCAAGTGTGCTGTGGCTTGTCGATAATAGAAATAAAAATATATTTGTTCCCATAACATACAACTTTATGCAAAACTGATGTACACATTTTCAATAAAAATACAAAAAAATCAAAATAAAACGAAACATAAATTACTGTATGGAAGCTATAGGTACATCCATAGGAAAGCCTGTGTTGGATGCACCGTTTCAAACGCATTTTTTTTCCTTGCCGAATATTATGCAACTACATAAAAAAGATCGTTAATGTCATTCCTGTGTAAGAGCCATTTTTTAATTACATTAGAAAACAAGTTTAGGCTGTAAATATTCTTGTATTGAAGTGGCAAGATATTATAGATATAGGGGCCGGTAAAAAGGAAATATCTCTGGAACAGAGATTTATTTGGTTTTGGAACAAAAACATTTACAATTCGAAAGTTGTATTTTTTCTCTCCATAATTTGTGCCACTTCTTATGTAAAATATTTTTGTATTTTATATAGTACATATAAATGTCTTGCAGGAAATATTCTGAAACTTTTAAATAAGGTATAATATGAATGCTCAGTTGATTTTTTATTTAACATTGTGCGAATAATTTTCTTCTGAAGGATGCTTGTTTGGTTACAAACATTAGAAAAAGCACCACCCCAACATTCAATTGCATAGTTAAGTCTGGAATGTACAAGTGCATAATATACATTTGTAAGTATGCTTGTAGGACATTTATTTCTGAGAAAGTAAAATTTAGTCGAGCTATATCTTAAGAAAGCATTTAGCGTATAATGTACTAATTTGTCAAAATTGTTTCCATTTAAAATAGTTGAGAATACCTTTTAAGAGTAACGATAGCGAGGGACTATTAAAGAAAGGGGTGTCTCTTAAATTCACCCTCTGACTCAAAGAACATTAATAACAACTCATGAAAACGATTTGTGTGCAAACTTTAAATATTAATATTATATACTTAGGTAGGTACTAAGATACAATAGACCTTATGGGACGTTATAGATATGAATGGAGAGGGCTAGAAAAAAATCGTAAGATAAAAGTGTAAGAAAAAAGCGTAAAATAAAATCTACATAATACAAGTGAAACTTTTATTGGATTGTAGGCGTTGGATTGTAGACACTTATCCATCGCGATTAATTATAAACAACAATATTCACATGAATACACGAATAATAACATGTAAACACTGTACAGCACTTGCCCGCATGACAGACTGACTATGCGTTATACATACTACACGGTCAGCTGATGCTAACCATGGGCGCCGCCATTTTGGCCTTGGCTGCTCTACCGAGCGCCTACTCCGAACGCCTTTCACTTTACCCCTACTCCGCGGCCGCCTGTAATGCGACATGCAACAGACGGCCAAAAAAATTCGGGGCGATAGAATAAAAGTTTCACTTTAAAACTTTTTCGCTTATAAATTTTGTGAGCAGCAGCCAATATAATAAAATTTACAGCTTTTAAATTTAAATTTGGTAGATGATGAAAAATCGGGACAAGCGGCGTCCCACTAGCCCCTTCAGAGATGTTTGAAATCTGGACAGTTGGTAATCCTATTATTATTGGTCAATTTACATGCCTGTATAGTGTACCTATACATGAAAAAAAGCTTTTATAGGGAGTAGTGGAAAGAAATATTCATTGAATATTGTTCTATTTTAAAATTTTCAATAATGTCCATTAATAACGAAAACGTCACATGATGACAAATCAGCTTTGTTTTTCAATAGATACTGAAAACTGTCGGACAAATTAAATACAGTAGTATGCTAATTTCATGCTGACTTAATAATCTTCTTAAGACAATTAATTAATCATTTTAGTGTTTAACAGTCAAGTTGATTTATTGAGGACGATGCATGTCTAACATCTTCGAATTAAACTGTGGCCAATAAGCAAAAGTACTTATGTTAAGGCCGCTAGATTTGATTATTAGTTTTCTAGCTCTGGTTTTCTTAATTGCTTTTGCACACGGGGCTGGATTTGCCGCTAGATTCCTTGCTAGATTTGACTACTAGTTTTCTAGCTCTGGTTTTTTTTTAATAGCTTTTGTACACGAGGCTGGATTTGCCGCTAGATTCCTTGCTAGATTTGACTACTAGTTTCTAGTGCTGATTTTCTTATTGCTTTTGCACCCGAGAGGCTGGATTTGCCGCTAGATTCCTTGCTAGATTTGACTACTAGTTTTCTAGTGCTGGTTTTTTTTTTAATTGCTTTTGTACACGAGGCTGGATTTGCCGCTAGATTCCTTGCTAGATTTGACTACTAGTTTTTTAGCTCTGGTTTTCTTAATTGCTTTGCACACAAGGCTGGATTTGCCGCTAGCTTCCTTGCTAGATTTGACTACTAGTTTTCTAGTGCTGGTTTTATGTGCTCGCTTCACATGAGGCGTCTTTTCAAGATTGTTTTGTGGATAGATTTGGTGCGCGCGCAGTGACAGTTCAAATATAAACACAGAGCAAAACGTGTCTGTTGTCTGACAGAACGACGCTATATTCATATCGCCCACATGACAAGTTACGGTTTCCTGATTAGTTCTTGCTCAGGGCAAGCAGATGACCTAGCAAGAAAAATAACCCCTGTTTTAATTTTAAAATTTATCCTGTGACCCCGCAGTGACGCCATTTCCAGTCTCGTACCCAGCCTGCCGGCCAGCAGAAGTCCAAGCAGTGTTTCCAGTCTTGTGTGCAGCGGCCTTCAAAATGTTTAATCTTTCCCAGGGTTCGCTCATCACTATTTCGCGACATACATTTTTATTGTGAAATAAGAAGTACCTCTGTAGTGCAGGGTTATTAAACGAAGCAATACCGAAAGCGCCAAGTCGAACAAAATAGTTTCAACGACATACGTTTACAGAAGCTTAAAACGGTGACTCCCCAGAAATGGAGTCACTGGTTTTTCAAATGTTACGTTGCAATATGTATTTTGATAAATAAATTTCATTCGTTGGGTGCTCACGACGCTCGCGTAATAGGAAGAATTTTCGACTAACGACAGTACTCTTACATTGCAATGAAGCATGGAGAATTGGATAATAATAAATATAGTTTAAAAAAAACTAAAAAACACGCTTTATATCGAACTAAAAAGTAGAAGGTATTTTTTTTTAAAATAAGCTTAAAACAATAATGAATAAAAAATACAAGTATTATTGTGAAAAAAGCGTGGGGAGCTTTGTCCCACATTTTCGTACATCGAGCGCGCCACGCTTTTTTCACAATAATACTTGTATTTTTTATTCATTATTGTTTTAAGCTTATTTTAAAAAAAATTATTTTTCACTTTTTAGTTCGATATAAAGCGTGTTTTTTAGTTTTTCTTAAACTATATTTATTTTCTACTTTTTAGTTCGATTTATTGTCAAAAATTTGCCGAAAAAAAAACTATTTTTTTTTCGGCGTGGACGGGATTAGAACCCACGACCCGTGATTCCGAGAGTTGACGTCAGCGCACGGCTAGCCAGTGTACTTACAGAGCTGGCATATTATACCACTATATAAACCACTTGCTCTAGTCCAAACGAGTTTACTAACATACATACGTACATACATACAAATTTACAAGTGAAACTAATATAAAGCGTGTAAAAATCAATTATGATTGAACATTATTTTTATTTTACGTACTTAATCGGTTTTTCTTTTTGGTCATAGATAACTGTGTAACCTTCTACTGGTATTCATTCAAAATGTAATAAAAAATAGTTTACTCACAAAACATTACAAATGTCTTCATTAAACCTTTATTATTATGAAAAGGTTACTATTTTTGACGCTTAGTGTTGGAGAACAAGGAAAAAGTCGAAGCGAAAATAAATAAAAAGGACTTTTGATAAACAAATTCAACTCCCTTAAAAATGTCCTTGAAAACAGAAATGTAATAATATTTTGAGGTTAAATTGGTGCCGTCCTCAAAATTGTGTCTTTAGGGACTTGAATTTTGCACGAAAAAATTTCATTTTTACTTTTTTTTAATGGATATGTAGGTATATGATAATTGTTAGAAAAAAAATCGCTGAACCTATTGAAATAAATTATATAGAGCCACTTCAATACCTTCCTGACCAAAACAAGTCGAAATGAATGTTAACCCCTCGAGAAGTTAGAACTGGACAAACAAAAATATATTATCTTATCCTAATAAATAAAGCTGAAGAGTTTGCTTATAATATATTTTACATATAGTATGGTATGGGTCCGGTAACTGTATATATATATAGTAACGGATTACAAAATGCACATACTGTGAGAGTTGTTTTTTTAATGAATTATACAGACGTTAGCTCAATTAATTCAAAAAAATAAAATCGTCACTTAGTCTGTAATTGAACAGTTTTAAAGATTCCTAGAGCCAATTTTCAGTTTCCATCACTTTTTTCTGTTTATATTTTTTTTGTACCCAACTTCTATCTATACGAAGAGTTTGTTTGTTTGGTTGAACGCGCGAATCTCAGGAACTACTGGTTCGAATTGACAAATTTTTTTTTTAATAGTCCATTTATCGAGGAAGGCTATAGGCTATATAATATCATGCTACGACCAATAGGAGCGGAGCATCAATGAAAAATGTTGCAAAATATAACTCAAAGTTTGTCCGTCCTATATAAACTTTTGAACAGTAACTCCGATCATTATGAAATTTGGACACAACATTCGTGTCGGTAAACTACGTTGAACTTGCGTACTCATGTCCCTCCCCCCATTCGTTCTTTTGCACCCGGGTGAAACTGGGCGGGACCGCTAGTATAAATATACATGTTGAATTGATTACCTCCTTTTATTGAAGTCGGTTAAAAACACCAAATATCCAATATAATTCTCTTTGCTTGTGTGTAGTCACAGAAATAATGTAAAATATACGTATATACACGAAAAAAATATTTATTGAGTCGAATAATATGGAAAAAGGCTGTTTGTTTATAAAATAAATATTTACTCAGTATTTACTAGAATGCGCATAACCCTAATAAAACTCAAACAGTTCCGTTCGAATAAAATGGTCTTTTTTCGTTTTTTTTTTTAATATTGATCAAATTTTTATTTGTAGCAAATAGGTAAACGTTTGTTTCATCATAATATATTTTTTGCACAACCCCCTATAAAATAGCTGCTTTTCATGCCTGTATACTATAGCGGTAGTAAAATATTCCTTTTTCGCACTAGTGCGTAAAGTAAAACAAAGTAATACGATTTTCATATCTCTGTCAGTTGCCATTTAAATCTATATGAGCGGCAGAGAGGCTTTGTCTTGGTAAACAATCCAAATTTCCAATATGGCCGAACTGTCAAATAAATAAATATATACCTACTTATTATGAAGTGAAAATGAGCTATTTTATAGGAGATATGTGCAAAAAATTCTATATATATGTATATCTCGTGCGTAAATATTTTATGACTTGTATGACTGTTAAAACTCGCTGGACGGTTACATGTATAACAAACTGTACCGCAGTAGAGGCTTTGATATACTCGACGTCGGTTATTCTATGTCAGTGATGGCGGGACCTTTTTGAGAAGTGAGTCAAATTTTGTTAATTATTTATTTTTTAGTACTAGTTCGTGGGCCACTAAGCCAGTGGCGTTACTTGTAAAGAGAGAGGAGGGATGGTTAAATACTATTTTTTTTTATCTCGAAACTTTTTTTGGACGACACACGACGGTTTACGACCATGCTGGATTCAGCCTGTGTTTTTCTGTAAGCATGATGATTTTGTCAAAGTTTCGGAAGATTTCGGTTTTCGTCAAAAATCGCATTTTTTTTTTTAAATTGCAAATATCGAATTCTTTAATATACTTTTAAAATTGAGAATGCTTACAGAAAAAATACGCTGAATTCTGTATTTCTTTTAGTTTGGAAACTACGGCCATTCGACTGTTTTATATGATTTTCTGAAAACTGTAAACGCAAATAACTTCTAAACCAAAAGACATACAGACGTTTGTTTGTGCTCATTGGAATCAGCGTGTTTTTTTCTGTAAGCAGGATGATTTTGCCAAAGTTCCAAAAGGTTTCGGTTCTCGTCAAAAATCACATTTTTTAAAGGGGTCTTGCAGCAAATCTTTAAGAGCGACAGTGGTAAAGTGATAGAATGCTCGTCTGCCACGCGGGTGCCCTGTGATCGATTACTGGCCGATGCAATTATCTTTTTTGTTTTTAGAATCGAAAATAACGTGATTTATTTATATTTTTTTTAGAATTGCAAATCACTTCAATCCTACAACTTAAAAATTTTATACTTTTTAGTTAAAAAAAAATTATTTCTATTATTATTTTTCCATTACTTGTATAAATATTTGCCATGGAGGTACTATAGTAGTTAAGGTAACACATTATAGTACTAACTCAGGAAACCCGTTAGAAATTATTACTGTAGCTGCAGCCGACACTAAGAAATGGTCGAATTGAATTAATTCTACGATGAATCATGTTTGTTGACAGCGGCGAGTGACGAATGGCGCGCGCTTTTTCTGCTTCCCTCGCACCGAAACCGACTGCCTAGTCTTATATACCGCCCTACTTAAAAAGAACGCCCTATCAACACATTTCGTAAAAATCGAGTTATAGTCGAGGTCAGGAATCGGAGGTGGTACCTTTTTTTGCCAGAGCTACAATCTAGAGACCCCCCGCAAGGTCGTTGAACACGATGGTTAGGGTCCCCCAATTTTTTTCAGGGGGACAAATTGGTCCCCATGATTTTCACCCCTTGAAAAAAAAAAATTAAAAACAATTTTGTAGGAAAATTAATTTTCTACAAAAAATCTTTCTTGTTTTTTCTGTAAATGTCATACTTTAAGAATTACTAGCCTTCAAATATGATCTTTTATTGGAAATTTTACAAAGTTCCATAAATGATCATCTTTAACGGCGAGTAATTCTTAGTTTAAAATAAAATAAAAGGATGGAAATCAGAAGGGCCAATTTAAAGGGGTTTCCGAGAAAAGAAATGTGGGACCCTCGCCATAGTGTTCAGCAAAAAATCCCGACTCCTGACCTCGATTATTAAAGTTATTTTTGAGTAAAACGTCGCCGAATGTTTAATTTTCATTGCAAAAAATTTTTACGTCTCATGAGACACTTTGAGTTTTGGTTTTCAGTCAAGTGCATGTGATTAAAAATATGCTGAAGTGCTAGATTGTATCCCACCAAAAATATAAATGCGAAAAAAAGAGCCAAATTTAATACAAAGAACAAGTGTGTTTTCACGTGTCAAGTTTACATTTATTTATAATATAAAATATAAAAACTTGCTAAGTGAAAACTTGGCACCTTCTTAAATCTTACTTCTTTTCAGCAAAGCGGGCTAACCTACTTATTCTTTGTATCGAACTTGGGCCTTTTTTCACACTCATGCGTTTGATTGAATTTTAATACTTTTTGTAATAGGTATATTATATTCTTACTTATCCTACTCGAATTAAGTAATATCTAGAGTCTAGACATAATGATGTTATATACCTACCACAATTCAATATATTATCATATTTATATACTGCATTCCATTATATCACACAGACTAGACGCGAGTATTCTTCGGACGACCGGTTGATGCATTCGCTCTCAGCACCGGCTAGATGCTTGTGAAATACGATGAATCCCCAAAATCGTGTACCAACATTTAAAATTAAAATATTTATTTTTTGAAAACTAGAAGAAATATTTTAATTTTATAAATAGAGCATTAGCAAATAAAAAAGACGTAAATAACAGCACACTATTAAAATACCGATAGAACAGTGTAGCATGAGTTCACAAGTGATCTACAAAATATTTAATCAAAATTGAATTTAAAGTTAAAAACTCCGAAAATGTAATTTTAACTATATATTGACAATACGAAGTACAGTGTATTATATTACATACCTACATAAAACACTGCGAGAAGAACGTTTTTTTTTTTTAAATTTTGTTTCTTTTGTGTAAAATTTGTTTTAATGTATTAGATACGGCGCTCTTCATAAGCAGGGCATAAGTACATACACTTAGATAATATTGTATACACACATCCATATACGGGAGACCCGTTACGTACACTCGCCCGACCCGCCGCCTCCGCCATCCGACCGCCGCTAAAAACATATAAAAAGGAAATTATAATTTCTTCTTCTTCTTTTACTCTCTGTGTATAGGGAAAAAAAAACTTCTGTGCAGTTGATCGATTTTGTGTCTCTGAGGTGAAGCCGTATTTACACGATGTTGTTTTTTATTTTAAAAATAACGAAGTTTTTTTTTGTTTCACGCGCTGTGTGTAATTACAATAGAGTACGCGAGAGAGCAGTGAAAGTGTCTGCAATGAAGAGAGAGAACAGTCCCTTGTATCTATGGTAACCGATGATGCAAAACAATGCTAATTTGAGTAAACAAATTTATGGTTTTCTGCAGCGTTGTTCTCTCTCTTAACTGAGGGAACTTTCACTTATGGCAAGCATACGCACTAGCGTACTCTAGTTACTTATATATCTCTATGGTAATTCCCGCTGATACGAAGAGACAATTGATCGTTTTACCGTAGGAATTGTTCCGATTAGAAGTATTTGCACCTCTTTCTTCACCAGGGCAAAGTAGACGCCTGTTTGTAATAAATAAAGAAGTATAGAATATTCTGGCAGTGTCAGCAATGTAGTAGTCCATAAGCATATTGTAAATGAAAGTAAATCAGAAACAAATTAATTAAAATATGTGTCAACATCACGTAATCTATACTAATCTATAAAGCTGAAGAGATTGTTTGTTTGTTAGTTTGTTTGGTTGAACGTGCTAATCTCAGGAACTACTGATTCGAATTGAAAATTTGTTTTTTGTTGTATAGTCCATTTATAGAGGAAGGCTATAGGCTACGACCAATAGGAGCGGAGCATCAATGAAAAATGTTGCAAAATATAACTCAAAATTTGTCCGTCCGACAAAAACCTTTGAACGGTAACTCCAATCATCATAAAATTTGGACACAACATTCATCTCGGTAAACTAAGATGAATGTGTGTAATCATGTTCCTCCCTTCCCCATTCGTTCTTTTGCACACGGGTGAAATCGGACGGGACCGCTAAATTGTCTTATGGCGTTTTCGGCATCGAGAACTGCCCCGGGGCATGTCAGGCCGAATGGCTTACTATTGTTTAAATAAACAATAAACAAATTTCTTTAACCAAAAGTTACCCATTCAGCCTGACCTGCCCCGGGGCAGTTCTCGATGCCGAAAACGCCATTAGTCACTTGCCTTTGACAGCTTCTGTCAGTTGTTTCATGATATCAAATCTATTGTTGTAATCAATTTTGACTTGAATCAGGTCAGAACAGTAGCCACAAGCCTCCACTTGAAGAATCTGACTGATTTCTTGATTTCAGTTAACTGGAAGGAATGATACACTGTACGCCATGCAGCCGCGTTTTTTTTTGTGGGGGTTAATTCAACGACCCTAGTGTTTACAATTTTTAATGAAAAGACGCCAATACTCTTGTAATTGTATTACTTACTTTCCCAGGAACAAATTGCGTAATTAGCGATCAAAAATAGGTTTCCACACTAGAAGCTTCCCTGAAGCAAAGTCATCTTAACTGATATTGATATCGGTAAATAATTCTAGCCCCAGTAAATACATGTTTTAATAGTATTCTGTGGGTCATTCATAGATGGCGTTGACCAAACACATCTTCTTCTACTAGTTCTTTGTACACAAGATCATAATAGGAAACACAACATTGACAATAGCGTAGATGTTCTCATTCACTGTACACAATCTACATTATAGATTCAGGGATGTGGACACTTTTTAGATATCATCAAACCACAACTAAATCATAGCCGGGATTAACATTTATCTAATAGAGAAAAACGAAAACGCTAAAGTGAAGTTGCCGTTTCTCCGCATGTTAGCATTTAGCCTATAAAGGAAGGAAAAAATGAAAAATCTTAAAATTTCATTATTCGAAAATTCAATAGAGGGTGTGGGCTTTAAGAAAACCAGTAGCTGATGGACAAGATATATTACCAGAGAAAAAAAGAGAATGACCTTCAAAAAGAAATGAGATCCCATCAAAAACATAAAATGTAAAAAATGCCAACACACCTCTTCCGCTACAAAAAGCTGTGAGATTTCATGTAAAACCAAATCAGTTATTTTAGTTAGTGTCTATGGAAGCACCTGTCCAACAACTTTATTATAATAATTCAGACAATATATTAACAAAAAAAATATATAATTAATACATTAACGTTTCGATTCGGATTTGGATTTGAAGAGTTCTAATCAGACGTTAATCAAAGATTTGAACTGTGTATAAATTGTTACCTAATCAATTGCCTATCAACATTTATGGTGACCGTATCTATATTAGACATATTTATTTCTATAATAATTATAATGACTTGGCAATTGCACGGCACCATAATTATGAAAGAATAATCACTATTTCGATTACTAAATAAATCTAAGCACTTAAGAATAAAGTATTTTAATTAGTAGAATATGGTGCCGTGTAATTGCCAAGCCATTGAAATAAAAATATCTGATATTGATACGGTCACTATAAAAGTTGATAGGCAATTGATTAGGTAACAATTGATAACAAAGTTGTTGGACAGGTGGTTCCATATACACTAAGATAACTGACTTGGTTTTACATGAGATCTCACAACTTTTTGTAGCGGAAGAGCTGCGTTGCGAGACTTGGCATTTTTTTACATTTTATGTTTTTGATGGGATAGTAGATGAGAAGACGGTAATATTGTGTAGCTTTGATACAATAAGCAGCGGCGATCGAGTGATGACCCTTGTTGTTGAGTCGACGCAGCCCGCGGTCTTCACCATACAACCTATTTACATACGCATCGGCTAATGTACCCTACACTGCACACGAGTCGAGTAACAACAGTGTAGTACAAACACCCTCGCGACCCTTGTGAAGCCTACCACCGTGACCATCGACTATCCCCGGTCGAAACGCTGTTCTGCCGTCGTCCTGTCCTTGCCTTGCCTCGCCTCGTCGCCGTGTTACTGCAGATACAAGAGCTCGTCGTGCACCAGATCAGCCGTGTATCGAGGATACGATTCTTTTCAAATCCATCCATCCATCTATTCTTCGTATTTTCTCCGTCGTTTCATTGTACGCCAGGCATGTTTGATCTTTAATATTGTAACAAAACTGTTCTAGTCCGTAGTGGAAATTATTTATTTACAATAATAAACGTTTAACAAAACAGTTAAACACACAACGAAAGCATACCTCTCAAACTAAACAGTAATAATAACGTTAACAGAAACAAAACTAATAGTTCTAAATAATAAAATAGAAAACTAAGTACCTAACAGAAGAATATAAAGCCCTAATTATGTACACAAAATATTTACAACACACAAACACACCGAAGTTTATCTAGTACCAGAGCTGTAACAAACCGTATGTATTCGTTACTGAGTAACGGGTACATCGCCTGACTCGAAGTAACGAATTGTTACTTACAAATTCATTTCGTTACTCGCATTTGTCGTATCTATGTCAGTTAGACTCGTTTGATGCGGTTATACGTTATACGAACGAAGTCATACCGTATCACGTATGCGACGCGCCTCGATGCGATGGTACATGCTTGATGCTCTTAGTACACGATCGTATGTCGTATGAAAAGTAACGTAACGAATACATACGGGTACACAATTTCTTGTTACTTTTACAGCTCTATCCTAGTACACTTATTCGTACTTGTCTATAAACTATATTTACACGATTATTGACGTGATAACGTCTTATAAATTGATGAAACACCAGCTGCACCGTGCACGCACGAAAAAGTGTAACGTTCCGTTCCACCGTAACATTCCGCCTGACCCTGCGCGTGCAAGCGAGAGCGCAGTAATGTATTATTAAATATGATATTCGAGCGGAATACGTTATCACGTAAAACTATCGTCCGACTTTACAGACAACCAATTTTTTTACAACACAGAAGCTATTTATGTAAAACCAGATTTATATAATTGCACTCAATGGTTTACACAGCTCATTTATCTTCTATCTTAGCAACTACCTCGGTTTTGCTGTACCGACATTGAACAATTTATTTCACAGTTGTCTGTAATCCACTGTACGTACGCTGCAACTAACCAACTGACTGACTGACTTGCCAACCACTCCGCTCGCGTTTTATAGCTTCGTCCCGCGCTTGGTAGAATGTTCTAGAAGCACCGGGATCCTTATTTAATTATATTATGTTTATTATACTAATTATTATTAGTATAGTGTAATATATTTTTTATTTCGGTTTTAGAAAGAGCATGTGCCCTCATGACTATGCCCAATCCCTAGATCCACCAACGGAACTATGTTTTTGAGTTAATTACTGCAAATAAATATAGGTATTATTGTCCTTGTCATGAAATCTGATAAGAAGCCGTCTATAGATATTGTAGAATATCGCCATATTTCGCTGTGGCTCTGTAAACACAGAATCGGTCCAATTAAAATGAAAGTCGACACTCCTGTTAGATGATCGAGTCATTTACTTGATAAGCCGGTGAACAGAACAAAATCACCCTCTGGTCGGTTGGGAGGAGGACGCGAAGGAGAGGGTGAAATGGAACAGTGCGTGCGGTGTGTCGGGGTCTGCCACAGCTTCTCTATACGAGGCTCGGCCCCGGTCCGACCGGCGCGCGGATCTGTGCACTTGAATAGTTCTATCGGCCGATAACTGAAGATCGATACTTCAGGGAAATGTTCACCTTTCCAACTCGCCATACCGCCCTCTTATTGTTGTGTTATATGCCGTACAATTATATTCAATCCAGAAAAGTTGTGACCACTGACCACCAGCTATAAACGTCCGTTAAGGTGGGGTTAATATACCAAAACATCCGGGTTTATTTCCGTGTTTGTTCAAAATCATCACAAAAAAATATTTATTCAACACGCGTGAGTAATAAGTAATTTCGGGGCCCTGCTAAATTCGGGAGAAATAATAAATTACTTCATGTTGACGCGTAGAGTGCTAATAATGAGCCGTACAGTGTGATAATGAAATAGAAACGCAGTAGCAAGCCCAAGCGTGCAATAATGAAAAAAAACTGCACGCAGCTTCTGGACCAATAGGAACGTGGTAGGCGGTATTGTATATATTAAAACAGCATCGCAATTCAACGAAAGTCATGGCCATCTTGTATGCATCGAGGACGGTGTGTACGTCAATCAGTGAAGTGATTTATTATTTTTCCCTCTTTTATCAGGGCCCCGATTACATATTACTCGTGCGAGTTGAATAAAGTATTATGTGCGACCATTGATCGAAGGAGAATATTCCACTCGCGTGTTACCGCACTCGCTACGCTCGTGCGGCAAATTTCACGCTCATGGAATCTTCTCCTTCTCTCACTAGTCGCACAATATACTATTATTTGTTTCCTGTAGGACTGCGTTTCCAAAAATACTTTTTCACCTACCGATTAGAGCCCCCGTGCACTAGGCAGCCAGGCTGCGGCGGCCAAACATAATTATATTTAGACTTCAGCTATTCGGTCTTACTTCGAGGGTATAAATATTTATTCGCCTGATAAAATAATAATGATCGTCACATAGATCATAATACCTTAATATACATAACCTATAAACGTGGAGTATTATATCTACAATTGTGAATTTATTTGTGTTTGTTAATCTTTTGTAAAGTGTATAGTTGTAAACATTAAAGTTAGTGGACGTTTTGTGTGCAATGAGGTTAGGATAAAACTTTATTATTTTATGAAACTTTTTTTTGACGTTTACACTAACGCCATCAGTCGTATTTTTAGGTGAACATCAAAATATTCAACAAAAGAGAAAGGAGTATAGTGCAGTGTATATTTTATTCTTTAACTAACTTTTCTACCTGATATTTTGCTTGGTGAATTGAAAGTAAATATAATTCTAACGAATAAAGTTCCAAGATTAGTAACTTATCTCTTTAATAGTGTTCGGTGAATATGGGCATCAGAGAAATATTTTCCATCGTGAATTGGTTAACATATTCTAATGGTCATTCTTTTATTCAGGCAAGTTTCAGCCTCAGCAGTGCTGATTCATGCGTACAGACAGCAGCTATAGTTAAACGAACATGGCGAAACTAATAATACTCTGCCGCATTGCTGTGAAACGCGTCTAAAAAAAAAATTCTACTGCTAACTAGTTATCACGATTCTATTTCACAAAACCATTTTTATGCTAAATACTTACATTTACGTTCTTGCTTGTACAAAATAGATCGTTTGCCAGTAATTTTTGTAACAAACATTAAAAAGTCATTTTGTATTATCATAATTTTTATATGTAGGATTCTATGCATATATACAGAACCGGCTTTGAACACCAACGTGATATTTGATGCGACATATTTTTAGGACAGCCCTCATTTGTTTTGGAATAAGCTCAATACATTTAGACTTTAGAGCCTACAGTATTTTGGAAGCTTAGTCTATAATAGTGATGTGCCGGATATCCGTATCCGTATCCGTTAGTTTTTGTGCGGATCTTTTACCTTATTAATTTTCAATTCATAGATGAAATTTTATATATATAGGTGATTAAACTATTAAATTCCATTCAGATTATTTTTTATTTTTTTTTAATCGTATTTGGCACCTTTATATTGCAAACATTTATCGTAGTGAGTACCATACCAATAGTTCAAAGGTACTAAAAAACTATCTTTATAATGAGATATTGCACATCGATCTTTGGAAAGAGACTATCTGTTATGAGAGTTAACTCTTAAAGAGGTCAATAACTTTTTCCCATAACAGATAGTCTCTTTCCAAAGGTCGATGTGCAATATTTACCGCCACATACTCTAAGAAAGTAAAGATCCGTATCCGTATCCGCGGATGTTGAAACCAAAAATCCGTATTCAGATCCGTATCCCCGGATATACATTTTTAACAATCCGGCACATCACTAGTCTATAAGGCTATTGCTGTTGGCTTGGGAGTGGGGCAGAAAAAAGACAGAGCCAGTCCTGCGCACATACATACGTGCCTATATAAATATCAGTGGAGCTGTTAGCGTAACAATGAACATTATGGCAGTGAATTAAGTACTTACTGTTCAAATAAAGTACAAATTATGATACTACTATGGGTACCTGTGACTAAATTGTATTGTTACTCTGTAGGTATGTGATCTACGGAATTCCGTACCTACGCACAAGAAATATACACGTTGTTAAAGTTAGGATAATAAGACAGTCAAATAAAACAAAATACACGCTGAGCTGCAAAAAGTATTGTCAAAAAAATTGATTTGACATTGACCTCAGATTGTGATCTTATAATTACAGTTGCCGTACATCAAGAGCAGTCTAACGTCATAATGTCAAATTCCCTGTCATCTAGACTCTAGAGCAGGGGTCGGCAACCTACGGCTCGCGAGCCGCATGCGGCTCTTTTGATGTAAAGTTGCGGCTCTCCAGTTGCATACTCAAAAAATAATTATTTTATTATATAAACCCTTAAAAATCGTCCAATCGATCCATGATTGAGTATACCATGTCGATATCTTTCAGCCATTTCCACTCGCGTCTCACTCGCACCGCCCCCATCGCGACGTGTATATATTACGGTTAATACAAGAAAGTAGTTTATTCGCGAATTAACCGGCTAAACCCGAATTACCCACGTTAAGGATTGGTTAATTCGGGTAATTAGCCGATTAATTCGCGAATTAACTACTTTCTTGTATTAACCGTAACATATATATAAGCAAATACTATAATTCGAAACGAAAATGTTTAGTGGCCCTTTAAAAACTGGAAAATTTTGTAAATTGTAACTTTTGGCTCTTCCGTCCCAAAAGGTCGCCGACCCCTGCTCTAGAGCATTAGATTTGTTCTACACAGAAAAAAAAACACTTTTCAAGCAAAATTTTGATCAAAATGCGTAGAAAAACGTTGTTTCGAAGTGGAAACTATACAAAAAAAACGATGCTAAATATACAGTATAAGAAAAATATCGGTTTTCAAGCAGGATCGAATTAAAAGTCTACAATGCTTTTCATATCTAAGGTCATTATCAAATAAGATTTTTTGCTGGAACTCTGGAACCCAGAAACAGTGTCTTGTTTAGAGTTTAAATCAAAATCTTTGATGTTTATTCGTTAAATAAGCACCCATTCGTTCTAAATATAGCAGTTACCATAATAATTTTGGCCAATATAACTGTCTTCGCAACCATATTAATTCAACCTTTAAATGTTAAATTTGAACAATGCCGGTAAATACAAGCTCTGTTACAATCTGAAATTGTATTGTTTGAATGACAGTTGGCTGTTTGATTTGAATACCCGATGTAATAATGTGATCACGTAGAATTTGTTTTATAGTCCTGACATTTATTTGTAGCGTAATATTTTAAAACGTTTTTAATTTTGAGGATTTCGTGCCCGAAAGGTGCCCAACGGGACCCTATTACTAAGCATCCGCTGTCTGTCCGTGTATCTGTCAGCGAGCCAAACCGTAATAGGTATAGAGAGTTGAAATTTTCACAGAGTGTGTATTTCTATTGCCGCAATAACAACAAATAATGAAAAACCAAGATGGCGATTTTCAAAATGGCCGCCATGAAAATTAGAAAGAAAATCTCCGATTAGGCTGCTATTAAGCATGCGCGTTCAGTCCATATTAACAATATACGAAAATGAAAAAAAAAGATGGCGAATTTCAAAATGGACGCCATACAAATAAAAAAAAATCACCGATTAAGCTGATATTGGGCATGCGTGCTCAGTCCTATTAAAATACGCAAGATCGCAGACTTAATCCCAGTTTCAGAAGTATAAAATAATACTAAAATTATTGAATTTTACCTTCTCGGTCTTTTAAAACGAACGGTAAAATTACATAAGCGCGCGGCTATTCTTCTACTTGTTTTCTTGCGTGCAAAGTAGCTATTTTATAGTGGGTAGGACATAAACGTATTGTTTAACATTAATATCTAATACATTTCTTTTTTGTTTGTTTCAGGTAAGCTACTGACTTTTTGAACTAGTTTTCATAACTTGTAAGTACATACTTTATTTTTTTCGCGTAAAGAGATTTTTTTAAAATTAGAATTCTTGATCAATTAGGTAAAAAGAAAAAAATTAAAATGTGAAAACTGCGAAGGATCCCAATCTTCCCCGACTGGAAAAAAGTTTGTATAGCTTCCAAAATTAAAATTCTTTACCAAATTTGTAGATTGCCACCGTTCTTCGTCGATTTCGTCGACTTACGTTGCAAAGTTGGTCTCCACGAAAAACAGTTTTTTTTTCAACGCGATAATATATAGCCTATGTCCATCCTGAAGATCCATTCTAAATATTGATGAAATTTTTTTTTTTAGATAGGATGAGTACTTTTGGAGATTACCTTCTACATCCAAACTTACAAACCTTACCTCTTTATAATATTGGATATAATAATAATAATAATAATTTATTACTTCCATGAAAATACAGTGATTTATAAACAAACAAAATACACATAAATGAAAGTATATAGGTTCCTTCCAAGGAATATAGATGAAAACATGATTGTGATAATTTGACTTTAATGGTTGCGCGCAATGAGAGAATTCCGTCAGCGCATTTTGTCCGACCTGTACAGTTTTAACCGTCGCATCGCGTCGTCGGAGAGAAATGATCCCATTGTATTGCAACGCGACCAAGAACATTGTGATTCGCGTTTGTCGGTCATGTGGAAAAGTTGGTCGAAGCGTAAATTTCAGATAAAACACGTGCGGGAACTCACTTCTCTATTGATGTCCCAGCAAATATCTTGCCGACCGCACAAAAATCGCCGACTGTTGGTATGATAAATGGTTTATTGAATCTATCTATTGCATAGTACAGCGTTTCCCAAATTTGTCCTATAATGGAGCATATCGCAACGTCTGAAAAGAACCCCGAACAAACCTTATGGGATTGGGTTCTCGGTTAAATTGATCGAAAATGGTTTTATTTTATAGTTTAAAGGTCACTAAGAAAAAAAGCGAGTGTGCTTTAGACCACACGACTGAAGTAAAACTTCTTCCTGCCATATATAATATATAATAATGATACAATAATATTCGATAATCTATCACCACATTTTGATTAGACATCCTGATTTAACGACACAATATAACCTCACTCTGTAGCACATATCTACAAAGACGAAATGTTTAAAATATAATTTTTGAATAATTTATAGCCAAATATGTATATAATATATTTATTAGCATAATTTATAATACATTTAAAAGGATTTATTAACTAACCTACATTATTTCCCGTTAAAAAATGCAGCACAATTCGATGAAATGTATTTTTGATACAAAAACAATTGTTTTCATTTTAAACGTCAAATAGTTGTCCAAAAAAAAAATAATTTCGTTTAATGCTCCGTCTTTGTCGCACTTACTAACTTATATCTCTCTCTCAACTTCTAATATACGAAACGTAACTCTCTCTCTTTCTATCTTCACTAACTTATATCTCCCTCTCAACTTCTAATATACGAAACGTAACTCTCTCTCTCTCTCTTACTATCTTCACTAACTTATATCTCCCTCTCAACTACCGTTCGCCTCGAACGATCACGCACCGTTCGCCTCGTCCGATGATGCTTTCGTCAGGCATTTACCAGCTTACTCCCCAAGCCAAGCGTGCCTAAAGAAGTTTTACTTCAAAAAGTGTTCATGGGCGCATAGCCCAAAAACCAATAGATTTTTAGCTACAGATACCTATGTTTAGCGAGATTTTAGATATAGCGGATATCCATTGAATTCACAAATATATTCCATGTTCAACTTTTGTGCTTTTTTTCAGAAATAGAAAAATAGTCGAAAACTATGCTGAAAGGTGTCACCCTGCATAAAATAATGTCATATTCGGATTCAGCGCACTTGAAAACATATTTCTAGAGCTTAGGATTTTTGAATTCAATGGATATCCCTATATCTAAAATCTCACTAAACATATCTGTAGCCTAAAATATATTGGTTTTTAGCCTAGCGCCTATGGACACTTTTTCTTAGTGACCTTTAAACTATAAAATAAAACCATTTTTGATGAATTTAACCGAGAATTAAATTCCATAAGGTTTGTGCGAGGTCCTTTAATGGAACACCTTGAGACCGATTATGGAATTTAAATAATTGATAAATCGTTTTGTTTTTGTGCTGTAGTTTGTGTATAGCGAGTATAGAGTAATTAATATTGATTTCTTCCTGGGTAATGTTCGTGTAATTATAGTTTTATTGAAAAGATAACGGTTTTCTTTTAGGAGAAATCCATAAAATTTAATGTTGTATGTGTTAATATATATAATATTACAAAAATAACATAAACTGATAGTTAAATGAATCGTAAAGTACACCTGCTGCATTGTTGAAAAGGTGCCATGGACGGTACACATTGCAAAAATTTATTAATAATGGAACTACTCATGTACCGCTTTTTATGGCACCGTGTGGACACACCTTTATAGTTTCAGTTCGTTATAAATACAGTGTAAACTCTATATAGCGAACTTCTATTTAACGAAAAACTCTTTCAAACGTAGAAATTACTAAAATTTGTTTGTTGTTACCCATATGTTGAAACACTTGTAGCGAAACAACCACTCTCAATAGCGAAACAATACGTCATTATTTAGACCCCCACAATGGAATTCTGAGAAATGTGTCCATTGTTGTAATTAAAATACTGGCATACTTAGTAAAAAACGACAAAGTTAATAGATTATAATTTTGATTTTTTTCACCTAATTTATTCAAAATTGAAACCACTTATTCGTAAAATTATATTGTTTTCTTTTACTCTCTGTATAACGCCATAAAATATCCGGTCTCTTCAATTTGGGTATCAGTAGAGACGCGTTAATCCGAACCTTCATAATCCGGATTCTTTGGTAATTCGGACAGTCGTTTGATAGTATTATTTACATTGTAGTCCGGATTTTTCCAGTTTCAGTAATCCGGATCATGATACTTAGTTATTGAGTAGCTGTACCGGCACTATTTGCGTCAACACTATTGGCCGGCGGTGTGTTACAAACAGTTACATACATATTTGTTGTCAGAGAAGTGAGAGAAGTTAGGTGGTTTTAGTATGTATGTAGTCGTTGTCAAACTCAGATAGAATTACATAGAGAATGCACTATGGCGCCGCGTAAACGATCACACGTTACTTTATCACTGCAAGTAAAAAACGAAATTCTTGACAAATTAAAAAAGGGAGCCTCAAATAAACAGTTAGCCGCAAAATATGAGCATTTTAGTTTGTTTTCTTGACAATTAAAATTACATCCAGTAATCCGGACATTTTGATAATCCGGATCAGCTGTGTTTTAATTAGTCCGGATTATCGCGTCTCTAGTATAGAGTTTACACCGTAAATAGGCCGAATCTGATTTTTTTGCATTAGATCTGGCAGCGTATTTCCGTTAACGGGCTCAGTATTGCCTTCAAACAAACACGGTTTTGTAAGCTGATGTTACACCACAAAACCGTGCTTGCTTGGAGGCAGTACTGCCTTAGGTTAAGCACGAAAATGGAAATAGGCATCCGACGCGACCTATCCTGGTTAGGAAGATTTTTTCGATAATACTTGAAGCACATATTGCAGTTATTTTAGTCTTGAATGGTACTTAGTTACATTTCCTCTCTATGATGTGTGATCAAAGATGGTGGCCTCTCGATTACAAAAATTGCTTTTATCGCTGTAAATATTTTTTAAATGAGTTCTCTATTACAAACCTTTAGTTCCCAGATTCTAATTTGAGAACTGGAGGAAATTTAATTTGAACTTTTGATTTATTATTTAAAATAACAACTTAGAAATATAAATGGTTAATTTTAGATAACTTTAGCAGTTAATGACTTCAACTAATTAAAATTGTATCACGATACGACTTTTTTTAATAAATCCACAAACTTCTTAAGGTAGGAATATTCTACTTGAACACATCGACATCACAATTTTAAATGTATTTTTGTATACACTTACATGATAATAAACACTAACCTATAAAAATAGGTTTTATAGCTGTTATTATTATATTTCATTACATTTTTTATTAAATTTTAACGGTCAATAAATTTCAAAATTAACTTGAATTACAAAAAAATCTGTGCAGTACGCAATTCATCATTATTAACGACTTAACGGAGTAATCTAATAATAATTTTAGTGGTTATACGTCTTAACAAAATCCTAGGGAATTTATTTCGCATAATAATAATACGGAGATTAAATATATAAACATATTTGTAGACGCTCCCCAACTAAGGTTATAAATGTCTAAACAAAATAGAGTAGATTAACGTAACCTTTGCTTGGTTGCTCTTGAATCTCTCCTCTAGAGTTAGGTGGAGCTAGAAATCCTTCTAGGCGGAGCATTACGTTTGTCTGTTCGTTGTTTTTTTTTTTTTTTTGTATAACCTTCTATTAATTATAGATGAGCTTTACTCGAAAGCGAACTGTCCACATATTAAAAATACCAAATGTACGTCGTGCATACTGGCTCGCTTGACTTAAAACTCGCTGGCCCTCATTTTAAACATAATGTCACATTGTAATATAACGACGCTAGGTATATAATCTATGCATGAAAAATCTGACTTATTTATTTGTTGTCTCGTACTTTTTTAGTATCTCGGCTATAAAGATAAACAGTCATTAAACTTACTTTTTTATTTTCTTGTAATATTCAGGTATCAAAAAAATAACGCATGTATAAATTCATAACTTCATAAAGTGGGTAATGTTTATTTTTCGTTTTACCTTTTTTGATGATGTTTATAGAGAAAACGTTTATTTTTTCAAGAAATCAAAAACTCATTATTTATCGATGGGTTAGGTGCCTACGTGTTTTTAGTAGATTAAAAAGAGAGCAATTTATTATTAATGTATTTGTATAGCTTTCTAGAAAAGGTATAATTGTTATAGGTTTCTAAACATGGTAGTATGAAAAGTCAATAATATGTACATTTCTGTGAATTCAGCCAGTGCGGTGTGTCAAAATTTCATGAAGCAATTATTGCTTGTTACTACAAATTATTGTTCATAATCGACACGGAAATTTAAAAATTATTCAGTGTGTTTAAATATAACACCAACGAACTTTGCGCAGTGGTCAAGGGCATACGGAACGCTCATAATCGCGTTAACCGTATTGAAAATAGTTTCTTTTTTATCCATAGACATCGCGGCACTCACAAATTGGAGAGAAACATATTTGTGGCTGTTTTGCGTAAATATTGTAAAGAAGACAAGTTTGTTCCAAACCTTCTTGGTTTCCGAGTTTCTAGAGATTTCTACTGACGTTTCGTCTACAACTGCGCGGTAGACATTATCAAAGCGAGCGAAATGTCCTTCTAGGCGGTTTATAAGCAAGTGTCTCGACGACTGGTGTTCTCTCTTTTATGCTCAGCGTCTTAGCATTCTCTGCGCGGTTGTAATTCGTTGTTCTGTGGTTGATTGATCCGGTTAGTGTATGTCCAGGTTTTACTTAGAATAAGGTTTAAATTCTGCGCGTGTTCGTGTATTATGACCTCCCTATATATGCGCGGATAGTAACTCGATGTTCTGGATATAACTTGGGTTTCTTCGAATAGGATGTTGTGGTTGTCCAGCGCCAATGCCCCAGTCTACAGCTTCCAGGTGGTGTCATTGGGTCTCTTGTATTCTTGGCAGATTTAGACACCCCTGAATGGAAAAAAAACTTGAGTAAGACCTGCGCACCAGCACTGAATCATACAAAATCACGGAGCGGAACGACCAACTATAAAAAAGTACAAACTAAGACCGAGCAGAGAGCACTAACACGCTGAGCATAAAACAAATGGGAACACCAGGAGTCGACACACTTATCTGCAGTGAGCGGCGGATAATCTAAGAAACTATCAATTTGAAAAGTTATTTCAACTGTTTAAAAGTTCCAAATGGCCATATATTATATATGGTAGTATTTAAATGCTTTTTAACATGCTTATATTAGCTTGACCTGTATGTATGCATGTATTCGTGAATGCGTAATTTTCACCAATTTCAAGAAGTCTGATTGACTTGAAAATTTGCACACGTGTCAAGGGCCGATGATAATATCTTGGTACAATTATTTCATAAAAAAAGTGAATTAAAAAATTTTGAAAAAAATTACTTTTGAGGTTGTTTTGAGACTAAAAATTAAGAAAATAAATTATAGTTTAAAAAAACTAAAAAAACACGCTTTAATAGCAAACCGAACTAAAAAGTAGAAAAAATTGTTATTATTAACAAAATAATGAGCCTTTTTCCTGAGAATAGTGCAGCGAAAGTGTCACGAGAGGCAGCACTAGTAGTAGGGACAAACATAAAATATTTACATGCCAACCAATGTTATTTATGTGATATTATTTTATTATTTAAAAATATAAATCTGAAATAAAAAAAATTTTGAACTGATAAACTTATCACTGAGAGTCATCATTTACATATGTTATCGAAATTATTTTTAAAATTAATTAAATGAATAAAAAATGAATAGTAAATTTTTGACAGTTTATTACCATTGATTAGAATGAGATATAACCTCAATCTGTTATTAAATTATATTCATTTATTATATTTAATTTAATTTATTTTATTACCATATATTTTTGATTCATATTTCATTTGGAAATAAATCTGAAATTCATAATTATTTTCAATTTCTCTTATTACAGTTTGAATTTATCGCTGATATTTTACTAGAGTCTGCATACTAACCTGTCTATTAATTCATTTTTTTTCCAGATACTTTTAAATTACGACACGCAAGCCAACGTTTTAATGTTACTACATTGTTATCTTTTACAGTTGCAAATTTTAGTTTTGCTCCAAGAACATCATCTTCTGTTAAAAACATTTTTTTTCAAGTACACTTTAATGTGTGTTTATATGGGGATTTGACAGTGTTTGTCCCTACCGAACACTAGCGCTACTAGTGAGTGATTTTTCGTACTTCATGAAAAAGGCTCATTCAATTAGAGTAAAAAAGCGCGGGATGCCAATTACTATTTTTCATTACAACTCTAATTTTATAAAGAGCTACCAATGAAATAATTGTGACATTTAATATCAAGCACTTCACGCTTTTTTACTATAATCGAATTATTTCGCTAATAATTACTTTTTACTTTTTAGTTCGGTTTGCTATTAAAGCTTGTTTTTTTTAGTTTTTTTAAACTATGATTTTTTAAGTATCTATCTTCTGCAGTGCTGGTCGGAAATTGTCAATACTGGCCACACTAACAAATGTATTTCACTTAATAACACAGTTCGTATTATTAAACGAAGAACTGGAACAAGGTTAAAGACATCAGGCGAATAGAATGTGTCGGCGCGAGATGAAATATTACGCATGAGATCGTTTTGAACAGAGGTAACGAAATTAAAGGGGTCCTCAGTCCTGTATTAAATCCAGAAGGATTTGTGAACATGCATGACCGGCCACGGCAAATAAGAACACGACGACGAGCCATTCGCGCTACTTACCATCGCCACGGAGAAACACGAGCGTCAGTAGGCGGAAAATACATCACTATATTACGTCATGTACATAATATTATCACTTTCCTTTTCGAAGACGCCGCGCGTGTAGTTAATCTTACTAATATATAAAGCTGAATAGTTTGGTTGAACGCGGTAATCTCAGGAACTACTGGTTCAAATTGAAACATTTTTGAAGTGAAAACTTCTTTAGCGGCGTTGTACACTTTTTTTGTAATGGGTAAAAAATGTTAAACTCGCGTCAGGCGTCAGGTAAAGTAAGAACTGGGTGAGCGAGAAAACTCTAATTTATACAACGTTAGACATCTAGCGTTGAAATATCGTACCTACATAAAAATGCAATCTATGATACACAAACCATTTTGATCGAAAATTCGTCAGACGTTAATATTCAAGTTTTCACTTCTCCCGGCACTCCCGGAGTGCAAACCTTTTTGACGTGATAACGTCTTATAAATTGATGAATCACCAATATTATAAATTGATAAAACACCGGCTGCATGTTCGAAAAAGTGTAACGTAACGTTCCTAACGCGTAACGTTCCTAACGCGTAACGTTCCTAACGCGTAACGTTCCGCCTGACCCTGTGCGTGCTTTTTGCTAATTTCTCGATCAATTTAAATCAGATCGGTTTGAAACCAGTCTTAAACGAAAGAGGAGAACATTTTACATAGATTTCGTATAACAGAATTTGCCTAAACAGTTTTTTTATACAAATTTATATAGAAAAATATTTTATACAAATTTATATAGAAAAATAGCTGTATAAATGCAATGTTGTGTAATGCATGACGCGACGCGGTCGGTTGTCTTTGTTTGCCGTACATGGAAATTAGAAGCAAACGTATGTCTTGTCTTAACATGAAAACAGCTGCATTTCTAATGTTTAATTCAATTTTTTGACATTAGTATATTGTGAAATGCAAAGCCTGCTAAGTTAAGTATTGGAATAACTAATTATTATTAGAACATAATACTTTGTAAGTTGCAAACGTCACTTTTGACATTTCTTATCATTCCGACACCAAGGATAAGCGGATTGAAACCAAATTTTGGGAGGTTTTGGTTATGTATTACGGAATACGTTATCACGTAAAACTATCGTCCGTAAACCGACTTTACAGACAACCATTTTTTTTTTGTTGGATAGCCCATTTATTGAGGAAGGCTATAGGCTATATAATATCTCGCTACAACCAATAGGAGCGGAGCATCAATGAAAAATGCTGCAAAATGTATCTCAAAAATAAACTTCTATTCAGGTGAAATGCCGTAACTTAATATACCAATATTAGCGTTGTACATACAAGCCCGGCTGGCTCAGTCGGTAGAGCATACGCCTGTTAATATCAGGGTCGTGGGTTAGAGTCCCACGTTGGGCGAATATATTTTTTATTTTCTACATTACTTTCTTCCAAGGCTTACATTTAAATTTATTTTAATTTTACGACTAATTAAAATTAAATAAATCTAATTAATAGTTCATTTGAAAACTGTTATAACTATAGGTGCCTATATAAATATAATTATCCTTCAGTGTTTTCAATTAAATATTTATTATATTTTATTAATTACAGTAATTATTGATTTAAAAGTTTATTACTTAAAAAAAGTGTAAATACTGCTTTTTATCGACAAAAACTTTTGAACGGTAACTCCGACCATCATGAAATTTGGACACAACATTCATCTCGGTAAACTAAGATGAATGTGCGTACTCATGTCCCTCCCTTCCCCATTCGTGTTTTTGCACCCGGGTGAAACCGGACGGGACCGCTAGTATAAATATATAATATAGACTATAGACAGCTTTCCCCTGCATTGTTTTTGCTTGCGTGAACGTCACGTCGACTGTGAATGCAATATATATATGCGGCTTACTTTGCGTGATCGTCGAATTTCCAATAGATTCTGTTTTGACGAGATTCCTATCCTAACAAGAACGTACAGTTAGGAAGGATTTTGAGTATATCGATTGATAGTTTATCAATTTTGATATGTACTTGTTTTCGGCGTGATGCTGAGGCGACAGACAAACAACATTTCTGAAAAAGCGCTTTTTTTAATTAAAAAAAATCGCCCAGAAAAAAACAAAATAACTGCCATGGAGTTCTATGTATTTAATGATAAGTATAAAACTCTGTAAGTATCTCTTTTAAGATAATGATGCGCTCTATGTTTTGGGTGTAAAGTTTTAAGTGTTATTCCTACCATGACAGTAACAAACCAAGTTTGTTGGCGAGCCAGTTGAATTCGGAATCTACTTGTTTAGGTGTAAAATCTGTGCTTATTAAGAATTGAGAATGACTCACATCATTGTTCAAGATGTACTTATCGTTCTAACTTAGGACTTAGAACGCTCACGAGTTCAAAGTTTTGTCTGCTTGCGGATAAAGACCTAAGGATTAATCCCTCCAGTAAAAGTAATAAATAACCGTCACAAATGTGCTTTAGACTTCGAAAGTATTATTGAGATACCAGACGTGCGTGACTCGTGAAAATACGTATAGCTTTCTCTGCAACTACCTATATGTTTTGTTTATGGCGGTGACGATTCCAAAGTTTTGATTGCTTGCGTATGAAGTTCTAAGGATTAAATCCTTCCCATAAAAATAATAAATAAGCGCCGCAAACGTATTATAAAAGTATTGCATCCTTTTGTTTTGGAAATATCTATCTATCTACTGACGGGATAACTGGTCTGCGTGTCTCGTTGGTCGCGGAAGTACGTACACTCCATGCATGCTACCAGAGCGTGCTACTGTGTTACCCACTCAATAGGTTCCTGTTGTATAACAGGATTAGGATAATGTGTAGAGGAACGCGTGTACAAGCCGCCAGGATAATAGATGGATATACTGTAGAGCTATTCATGTATTAGCGTCGGCTATATATACGCTCGGGTCTCTTTCTAGCTGGTGCAATGCTTCAGGATAATCGTATTATGCTACCGTGAAATTATGATTGCAATAATCTGAAAGTCTTTCATATTAAAATTTCATCTTAAACTCAGCTTAGCTTTTAATCACCTATTACTTACATATTTAGGTTTAGAGAAATGATTGGCTACTATTTTTGAACATGAATTATATCAACACATGTACTTCGTAATCGGAAATATGTTAAATAGACAGTGTAAGATGCTTAGACTCTGGATTTGTTATTTTCAGGATTTTTGTGTTTTAGATTTATTCCAAGTTAGCTCAGATTACGGAATCACCAATGTATATTATTCGTCAGGACATATGATATACCCTATTTATTAATTGATGGAAGAAGCTTTTAATCACCATACAAATAATACATGAAGAAGCGAGGTCTGCACATCTCTTGAAAACACTGGGGACCCCTTAATCTGTGCCTAATAACAAAAAAGTTTAATATCCTTTAATTCAAATTTAAAGCGTCTCTAAGAAAATGTATTTTTTAAATTATAAAAGGTGCATTTACGAGTTACGACTTATTCTCTTCGTCTACCCTTCGTTTCTTGTGTCTAATCCCCCGAAGTCTTTTCATAAAGATAAAGCGTGTAAATTCTAAAGTATAGGTACCACTCAAATTATGTTTTGCAATACTATAATTTCTATTTCTAGCATTGGATATAAACGTTGATTCTTTTAAAATTAGCATCTAACTAATCACGTATTTTCATTTGATATTCATGCAACGATGCCAACAACCAGAGGTGTATCCAGGAATTAAACTGCACTATTTTTTTGTAACGGTGAGTTTATTTCACTGACTACTTAAATCTAGTTTATCTGTTTACGTATAAAATCTTTCATCACTGGAACAATCAAATGGAAGGTTACCTACTAATAAATGGATAGATCTTTAGACTCCGTTTATTGTTAAATGCAGAGACCTAGCTGACACCATTCCATGGATCGAAATTCTAAACCAGATTCCAAATTTTGGAGTGATTCTGAATATTACCCTAAATAAATAGTTTAGTAATGACGGAATAACTATAATTGCAATCTTCTCCAAAGCGATTTCATTAATTTGGTTCATGTTTCATTGATCGATGGTTAGCAATTATTTGCCTCGGAACAATCTAGAACAGAGGTTCCCAGACTTTTTTTCTCATAGACCACTTTCAAAATTTAGCTGGTTCTGGTGGACCCCCTGCAGCTACATTTCTACCATATTCCCAAAGCTCGACAAAAAATGTGAAGATTAGATCTAACTGTGGAAATTTGCGTTGCGGCTGAGTTCCAACCACGAATGGGGAGTTTTCTAAATGAAATAAATGAGAATTGATTGTGTTGTGAGTGGATGTCAAAAAAGTTAAGTTGGCCAATCAAAAAAGTGATTCCATCCAACTTTACTTTTTTGACATCTACTCACAGCACAAGGAACCAATCAATTCTCACTTATTTCGATTAGAAAACTCCCCATTCGGAGTGGTAAATGAATATGGAATATGCAAGTTGTTACGATTAAAAGTCGCTAAGCTTAAAATATTATCTGCCTACATTTTAGTTCTTCACTATCGAAAGCAAATACATTCTCGTGGATCCCCGCTTTCGAATTGTGAACCCCCATTTTATTGTCACGCCAACGTAGACCCCGTCGAGCCTCCCATGGACCCCTGGAGGTCCACCTGGACCACTTTGGGAACTAAGGCTTTATATTAATGGGAGGCGTAAATGGACTCCGATACCCTCCTGAATACATTACTACCGACGATGACGTCCCAAAAAACGACATCGGAAGTGTTGGTATGTGTGTATTTTCGAGAAACGATTATTTTCGATGCACCTGTTTTGAGTATAATGTTAGTTACGTTGTGTAAGGCAAGTTGCCGTGGGCGTGGGCGAGAGAGATGGATAATAGATAGGACAGAGAGAAAAGTTTGAACGTTGATGTCCCTGGCATTGGACTCTATATAGTGTTTCAATGCCGATATAGTATAGGTGTGTGCATAATAGAATAGTAACTATAACCTACAGTCATTTATGCTTGCATTCTTTAAGCAAAAATAAACTCAATAGCTCGATTTGTAGTTATTAAAACTAGCTTTTTCTCGAAGCTTCTCTCACTGTAAGGTCAGTTTTGACACGAACTTTAGCTTAATCCGAGCGTAGCCAGTATAAGTTTATGTAATTGGTCAAGTTTGATGAAAATCAAGCGATGTTGATACAGAGAAAAGAACTTTCTCGTCGAAGTATAAAATATTGTAACAAAACTGCTGTAGTCCGTGGCGGAAATTATTTATTTGCAATAATTAAATGTGTAACAAACAGTAAATCACACAAACGAAAGCGTACTTCTTTAGCTTAACAGAAATAATAACGTTAACAAAACGAATAGTTCTAAATTATGTACAAAGAAATATTTACAACACACAGGAACACAACACAAAGTTTATCAGCACACTTGTCTATTAACTACAAGTAATTTATTTAAAACCACTCACTAGAGTTATAATTTATTTCCACAGTATAATTTATGTCGTAATGCCAGAGCACTGTATCACGAACGGCTCGAATACTGACTGACTTGACTTGCTCACTCTGCTCCCTTATATAGTTTTCGGTCCATGCTTCTAGAATGTTCTCCACACATCGAGATACCTTTCTTTACATCTATTGTTATCTCCAAGCGATTCTAAGATTCTAAGTATATGTGTCTCTCCAAGGTCGGGTGTTGTTACCTGTTTCCATTGTTGTTGTTCTAGTAGTTTCTACCGAATTCTATAGGCGTCCCATCAGGGCACGCAACAATATTGTATACAATTTTATAAATTGTTTTGAAAAAAAGGAAAGCAGCGAGTGATATTGATTTAAAACTTCACTCGTCAACTTCGAGGTCACTAATATGTATAGTTCATATATAAAAAATAGCACTTAGGTTAGATTAAATTCAAACTACATACATTATGTACTTGTCCTCGCACTCTATAGGATAGCCGTTATAGAAATCGCACTGTCCGCACTTTTTCAATATAGAATAGTGTTTTACTTTTTGCACACAGCTACAACGGTGTGTGCTCTGTTAACACTTTGCGCGCCAGAGCTGTTTCGCTCATATAAATCACTTATATCTACCTTAATTTCGCAAGAAATCGACTCAAATTATAATGAAAAAGATCTATGAAATTGAACCATTTTTAGATTGACAATAAGCATCAAAACTCAAAAATAAGAGAGAAACAGCCTTTCGAAGTTTAAATAAATTTTCTTTAATTTTGAGGTCGGTCCTGGGGTTATATTATGTCACTATGGAAATAAGTTGTTATTATCAAGTATGTGTATTGTTCTGTTTTTGAGAGAATTGTGTGTGCCTCAATTATTTTTGATAATAATAACATATTTCCATAGTGACATAATATAACCCCAGGACCGACCTCAAAATTAAAGAAAATTTAATAAAATTTATTTAAACTTCGAAAGGCTGTTTCTCTCTTATTTTTGAGTTTTGATAAAAAAACTATTTGAAATATTTGCTCGTCTATTTGATTTTTACACGCTGTAAAAAAAAGCATCAACTTAAAACTCACCCTGTATATTGACAAAAAATAAAATTATAAATCAATATTACAAAAAAATATAATATTGATTTATAATATTATTTTATTTTTGTCAATATATAGTCTGAAAAAAATTGGTCGACAATTTTATTTATTTGAAAAACTATATAATTTATGAAGTGAAATAGGCAAAGATGAATATTTCAAAAACAAAAGTGGCGCGCGTTATCCGTCTAAACTCTAAACAATAAACTTTAAAAGCTATATACGCTGTTAGGGTTTGTTAATTCCGCTGTACACAGATAACTACACAACCATGACTTTTAGCTTCCTCTTCTTCGTCTTGATCTTGATCTCGCAGGAGAGTTGTAATACCAAGAGAACATTTAAATACAACTGAATCTGAATGAGCTTTAAAAGCGTTTTCCTATTCCACTATAGAACTGGCTGTGCTTATTTGAAGACATTTCCGCACAGAAGAGGAAAAGAGACATGTAAATTCATAAGTTCAGATTGTACGTAGGCGATCTTAACTGTATATCGAGCTTTCGCGGTGGTCGAGTCAGTCGAAAAGGATGGAAACTAGACCTTCCATTCAGGAAACCGGGAATGCGATTTGTGATTTTGATTGGTCTGTTATCATATTACTGTTTTTAAAAGTTATTCCTATATATACAGTGGAACTTTGTTAATTCGAAGTCGCAGAGATCGATTGAAAACTAGAATTATAGAATTTACTGAAGTTGATGTTTCTTTCTTTAAAATTGTCAAGCCATCTTACACTGGCCTTGAATTGATCTATCCTAAGATTATCAGCAAACTCCTCAGCTTTACTTTTAATCATGGCATCACTGAACCATTTCAATGCACACTCGTCGAATTCCGGCAAATTACTCAAAATCTAATTTTTATTCTTTAAATAAGTCGACAGCCAAACTCCTTTGTGTTGATAAAATTTGAAAGTACCGAATAATTCATTTTGTAAACGTTATCTGCTTTATTTTGTGGTAATGATATAGGCATATCAATTGTGAATAAAAATGTCCATTGCTATAATAATAATAATTTATAAATTATTTTCTACTTATTTTCTGATTTTTAAATGTTAAATGCAATATATTTAATTTAATTTCATTGTGAAGATTTATCTGTCTGGACATAAAATGAAAATGTGAATCGCTGTTAGATACAAAGAACTCGGTGGCAAAAACAAAAAAAAAAATAAGAATTTTTTCACTGAATAGAACAATCACATATTCAAAATACAATCTGACATCTGTTTTTTACGTTATTTAATTAACAAACCAATTAGATAATAGAAAGAAAAAAAATTAGGTTGTTTTGTTGGGATACATTTTGGCAGCCCTTATAGGTATAGCGCACACAATTTATTGATCGTACACGCTGACAGTTTGGTGTACCCGCGGACCGCTGTTGGGTAACTCTTATGTCTATGTATACATGTTTCCAACCGGATTTACACGAGATCAACAAAGCACTAAGGAGCGCTTTTTTTTTTATATAGCAGAGTAAATGAAAAATGTATATGGCGGGAACTGTAAGAATTTTGTTTTGTTTAAAAATATCTTTGCAGATGTCACGTTGACCAAGATTATATATTATACGTATTGCCTTCTTTTGCAATAGGAGAACCCTGTAAAGACCTGAAGGACTACGACCCCAGAAAATAATACCATATTGTTGCGTGCCCCTTGTTGGGAAGACTATGGATTCTGTAGAATCTACTAGCAACAACAATGGAAAACAGGTAAAAAAACCCGACCTTCAGAGAATCGCTTGGAGAAACCAATACATGTAAAGGAAAGCATCTCGGTGCTTCGAGAACATTCGAGAAGCGTGGGATGAAGCTATAAAATGCGAGCGGAGTGGTTGAGTCGAGTCAGTTATTCGTGTTGTTCATGTGTTGATACAAGTGCTCTGGCATTACGCAATAATTATACTGTGACGATTAATAAACTTTAGTGAGTGCAATTATATAAATCTGGTTTTACATAAACGACTTATAGTTAAAAGACAAGTGTGCTGATAAACTTTGTGTTGTGTTCCTGTGTATTTTGTGTACATAATTTAGTGACTCTATATTCTCTGTTACTTAGTCTTTTATTTTATTATTTAGAACTGTCGTTATTTTATTTCTGTTAACGTTATTATTGCTTCTACGCTTTCGTTTGTGTGTTTAACTGTTTTGTTAAACATTTATAATTGTAAATAAATAATTTCCACCACGGACTACAACAGTTTTGCTACAATATTTAACATGTTGGTAAAAATACGCAAAATACATTGGGATCATTCGCACTGCTTCGTCCGATTTCTGACGAATGCAATTCGGACGGAAACGCATCCAAAGGACGACCGGCCTTAGAACAAAACTACTCTCATTACAAATACAGTAGTTTCACTTATAAAAAAGAGCAGGAAAAAGGTCTAGGTACAAGATTCAACACACAAAGCGCGCTCTTGCACGCGTTGGAAAGCTCGTCTAAGGTCGAACTGGAGAGAGCGCGCGCGCGATTCACAACTGTTAGCAACACACGGCTAAAGCGAGAGAGAATGATAGTTCAGACAAGGATAAAATGAACGGCATCGTGCGTACCTGCTGATATCACACACATACATGCATCGGGCGTCACTCTCGCATTGCCTCGGCGTGTTTTGTTTGCGGCGCACGCGCACGTCCGAACAGCCCTCCATTGCCAGGAACTGTGGAGGTCAAGGTCAACCAACACTAATACATACACGTACTGTATACGTGTACACGGTGAACAGATTTTAATAATAGCTTCTCGTTTTCTCGCGCTTGGTTCGTTCATTCGCGATCTTCTCTTTTTATCTATACACACATACATGCATAGTTGCGTTGTGTACGGACGAGTTTTGTTTGTATGTGTGTGTATAGTTCGCGCTAATTCATGCAACCATGCGGTCCCCGTACCCAGTGAGTTCTTAATGCTTATGCACGATTCACGTGCGAGTTGTCGTCCCCGTGTTCTATAGAATGATTAAAAAAAAATGCTGCCAATTGGGTGACAGCATCATTCCAACTTCAAATATATTGAAATTTGACATATAAATGAAATAAAATTTCTGTTAACGCGTGCGGTGACGCGGCAACGACTAGTAATAAATATTATATTTGATATTGGTTTGCATGGTTACATAATATTGTTTCACATGTAAAATGAACCATGTTTATCAGGTGCCGAACTATGTTTTTAGCAATATTCCGAACAAAAGAACAGCTGATTTTTTTATTTTCAAATTTTTCCGAAACAATGAAACGTAGAAAAAATGTTTTCATAAAACTTTATTGTGAAAATAAATAGAATAATAAACCGTTATGAAAAGTATACTATTATAATATAAAAGCAACGTTATAGCATATATCTCTTCCGCGAAAGCGCCGATTTTCCCTTAAAACAATAGGTATCTTCATATTTGCATATCAAATATCTTTGGTTTCAATCTGCTCATCCATTTGACCTGTACCGCGTGTTCATAGACAGAGACGTACAGACTTTTTACAAAAATATGTTTTTTTTTGAACTCAGGGGACCTCAAAATGAAGAAATAATGCAACATTTTAAAAAGAGAATTTTGACTTAAATTAGTACCATTCTCAACTTGAGTTGGAATGTTAAAAAATGTCTTGATGTTACGCTGAAACAAGGTTGGATTTTCGGACATCCTTTACAAATTTTAAAGCAAACGAAAAATTTGTCTAGAAAGGTTACATAATTATTTTCGAACCAAAACGTAATAGATTTATCAAATGTAAAAATATTGTTGTAAGATTATAAATAGTTCTGTATGCTTTTATAAAATTAGCGAGCTAATAGCAATATATTATGTTATCAAAAATTGCCTCGAAATTTTTAAAACTACCCTCGATATTCTATGAAATGATATTTAGACTGTCTTCTGTTAATTGTTTCCCATGGTTTTATGAATGGTAACAATGGCAACATCATGGTACATAGGTATCGGCCTTTTATTGGTGTTCTAAAATAAAAATATTAAAATTGAGTAATATGTCCTGATTTTGAAAGAAAAATGGGCGAGATTGCATATTTAACATTTAATTTTAGTTTAATTCATGTTGGTGTAAGTAGCTATTACGTATTTTGATAATATTAACCAACTCCTGTCTGGGACGGAACACAGATTATTTATCGAATACACGAAGAACAACTTACAGCGTACGTACTGCATTATGAAACGATACTACACTATCTCAAGAGAATCACGTCCGTACTGTGTGTACTGTATTATTCATCAATGACGTGACAAATGATTTAGATCGTGTCCACTACACACCGTATCTCACGTAAATCATATTACAAACATCTCTCTACTACAAAGATGGATCGTTCTCAACAAATGTTACCGAGATGAGTGGCATCATTTCTTATTTTTAATGAAACAAATGACATTTTTCAACGTGTCCACTACACTATGAAACGCAACACGCGTGTCTAAAAATCGCAATCTATTAGGTGCAAGTAGTCCTTGACGATGATTCCTTAAAGGTGGGGAAGGATGTATTACTCATACATCTCCATAATATTGTAACTAAACTGTTTTAGTTCGTGGTGAAAACTATTTATTTACAATAAGAAACGTTTAACAAAACAGTTAAACACACAAACGAAAAGTACTTCTCTAACGTAACAGAAACAAAACTAATAAATTCTGACTAATAAAATAAAGAACAAGTAATGAAGAATATAAAGTCACTAATTATGTACACAAAATATTTGCAACACATAAACACACCAAAGTTTATTTAACACACTTGACTATTACTAATCGAAACCAATGGTCTATTAAAACGCACTCCGCACTAGTATTTACTCAGTTCATTTTTCTGCTATCTCTGCAGTTACCTCGGTACACTGCACTGACTGAACAATTTATGTCATAGCTATTTGTAACTCACTCTACGTTTACCGTATGAACTCACTGACACACGAAATCTGACTGCCTCACTGATCTTGCCTGGTCGTATTTATGTGTGTGCTGGGTATGCTTTCCAGCGTTTTCTAGAATCTTCTGTCCCCTTCTATACCTGGACTTATGGCTTTACAAGTTTGGGATTTGGCTTCCGACCGCCACAAAAACCCTTATACCTGCGTTCATTATGTTCTTGTCTTCTAGAGCATTCGACAGAAAGCAGTGGCGTGCGCAACAATATATAGTATCCGACTTACGAACGAGTCCCGGGAACGCAAGATGTTCGTAAGTCGAGGAGTACCTGTATTAAAAGTCGTTATCTTCTTCAGCCACTTTATATCTTAACTAGCGGTCCCGTCCGGTTTCACCCAGGTGTGAAAGAACGAATGGGGAGAGAGGAACATAAGTACACACATTCATCTTAGTTTACCGAGATGGATGTTGTGTCCAAATTTTATGGTGATCGGAGTTACCGTTCAAAAGTTTTTGTCGATAAAAAGCAGTATTTATACTTTTTTTAACTAATAATTTTTTTTTTAATTAAATAAAATAAAAATAAATTTAAATGTAAGCCTTAGAAGAAAGCAATGTAGAAAATGAAAAATAGTTGGCAAAACCAAAAGTGCACATCCCGCAAGTTTTCCACTGTATGATAAAAAAATAACAATTAAAAAATATTTTTAATAAATTTAACAAGATTTAAAAATTTAAAGAAATAAATAATTAAAAATTGAAAAAATATTTTTTTTTAAGTTTGCAAAAATAAAAAAAATTAAGAACTATACATAATATAATATATAATTAATATCAAGTGGAATAAAATAAAACAAAATAAAAAGAAAAAAAAAAAGAAAAAAATCAATGATATCGTAAGGATTCGAACCCAGGACCTTGCCCTTGGGGATCCAACGGCATAACCATTGCGCCACGGCTGCCTAATGCGTTTGTGGTGTTATCACGGTATACAAGTGTAGCACTTGTTTTATGGATTATACTATATTTGCACAGCAATTATTATATTGTTTTTAAACTATTAGCTGTCAAAAATAATAAAAAATAAAACTGTTTATAACCAGTGGGAGTATATGCCCAAGTAATTCAAGAATTACAAGGCGCGAAATTTTACGTCATATACCCCGGTGTTTTGTTTGAAAATCGGTGTATATATAATTATATTTAACGACACTTGGAGAATAATATAGTATAACTTAATTTACTTATTCTAAGAAAAAAATAACAGTTGAAAATAATGAAACACAGAAAGGAAAATATAATTTTAATAATTTCATGGTTCTCTATGTAATATGTTATTGTGTCATGCAAAAATTAAACCTAACTAACATCTTCAGAACAAAAGAACAACAGATTTTTTTTCAAAATATTTCTGAAATTATGAGTTTAGAAAAAAAATTTCATAACTTTCTTGTAAAAACAGATAGAAAAATAAACCGTTATGAAAAGTACCCAATTATTATATAAAAACAACTTTATAACATATTTATGTGCCGACTTTAGCTCAAAAAATTTTTTACAAAACTTTCTTTAAAATAAAATAATAAAACATTATAAAAAGTACACCATTATTATATAAAAAACAACGATGGCATGTATCTCTTTTGCGCATGCGCCGATTTTTCCCAAAAAGTATACAAAACTCTTGTAAAAATAGATCGAATAATAAACAGTTATGAAAAGTATACCATTGTTATATACAAACAACTTTATAACTTATACCTCTTCTGCGCATGCGCCGACTTTCCCTCAAAAAACATTTTACAAAACTTTCTTGTAAAGTAGAATAATAAAACATAAAAAGTACACCATTATTATATAAAAAAATTGGATGTCTGTAAAGTCGGTTTACGGACGATAGTTTTACGTGATAACGTATTCCGCTCGAGTATCATATTTAATAATACATTACTGCGCTCTCGCTTGCGCGCACAGGGTCAGGCGGAACGTTACACTTTTTCGTGCGTGCAGCTGGTGTTTCATCAATTTATAAGACGTTATCACGTCAAAAACTTAGTCCACCATCTTTAGAAGTCCACCATCTTTAGAAGTCCGCCATATTGGATTTAGAGTGACGTCACTTTATTTTTCGAGATATTCTCAGCAAGCCCTTTCATTTGATACCCATATTGTAGGAAAGCATAATAAAATTAGTCCGCCATCTTTAGAAGTCCGCCATATTGCATTTAGAGTGACGTCACTTTATTTTTCGAGTTATTCTCAGCAAGCCCTTTCATTTGATACCCATATTGTAGGAAAGCATAATAAAATAAGTCCGCCATCTTTAGAAGTCCGCCATATTGGATTTAAAGTGACGTTACTTTATTTTTCGAGTTATTCTCAGCAAGCCCTTTCATTTGATACCCATATTGTAGGAAAGCATAATAAAATTAGTCCGCCATCTTTAGAAGTCCGCCATATTGGATTTAGAGTGACGTCACTTTATGTTTCAAGTTATTCTCAGTAAGCCCTTTCATTTGATACCCATATTGTAGGAAAGCATAATAAAATTAGTCTGCCATCTTTAGAAATCCGCCATATTGGATTTATAGTGACGTAACTTTATTTTTCGAGTTATTCTCAGCAAGCCCTTTCATTTGATACCCATATTGTAGGAAAGCATAATAAAATTAGTCCGCCATCTTTAGAAGTCCGCCATATTTGATTTAGAGTGACGTCACTTTATTTTTCAAGTTATTTTCAGCAAGCCCTTTCATTTGATACCCATATTGTAGGAAAGCATAAAAAACTTAGTCCGCCATCTTTAAAACTCCGCCATATTGGTTTTAGACTGACGTCACTTTATTTTTCGAGTTAATCTTAGCAAGCCCTTTCATTTGATACCCATATTGTAGGAAAGCATAATAACATTAGTCCGCCATCTTTAGAAGTCCGCCATATTGGATTTAGAGTGACGTAAGTTATTCTCAGCAAGCCCTTTCATTTGATACCCATATTGTTGGAAAGCATAATAACATTAGTCCGCCATCTTTAGAAGTCCGCCATATTGGATTTAGAGTGACGTAACTTTATTTTTCGAGTTATTCTCAGCAAGCCCTTTCATTTGATACCCATATTGTTGGAAAGCATAATAAAATTAGTCCGCCATATTGGATTTAGAGTGACGTCACTTCATTTTTCGAGTTATTCTCAGCAAGCCCTTTCATTTGATACCCATATTGTTGGAAAGCATAATAAAATTAGTCCGCCATCTTTAGAAGTCCGCCATATTGGATTTAGAGTGACGTCACTTTATTTTTCGAGTTATTCTCAGCAAGCCCTTTCATTTGATACCCATATTGTAGGAAAGCATAATAAAATTAGTCCGCCATCTTTAGAAGTCCGCCATATTGGATTTAGAGTGACGTCACCGATTTTCCCCAAAAAAATTACAAAAATTTCTAGTAAAAATAGATAGAGTAAAAACCGTCTTAAAAACTATATTATTATTATATAAAACAACATTATAAGAGATATATTCTTTTACGCATGCGCCGATGTTCCCCAAAAACAATAGGCCACTTCATATTTGCATATCAAACATCCTCCCAAAATTTGGTTTCAATCCGCTCATCCTTGGTGTCGGAATGATAAGAAATGTCAAAAGTGACGTTTGCTTCTGTCAAAGTATTAAGTTCTAATAATTAGTTATTCAAATTGTTAACTTAGAAGGCGTTGGATTTCAGAAATATTCGAAACGGCATCCGTTTTTGAACAAATGCTATCTTTTAATTTCATTATTGTCATAAATAAAATTATCGACCAATTTTATTTTAAGACTGAACATACGCAATAATTATATTACCATGTTATACCGTGCAACAGAGAGAGATAACCGAAAGATGTTTGCTATCGGTTATATCAGATTGAATTTATTTCTATATAAATGTGTATAAAAAAACTGATTGGGCGAATTCTGTTGTACGAAATTTATGTAAAATTTTCTCCTCTTTCGTTTAAGACAGGTTTCGAACCGATCTGATTTAAATTGAGCGAGTTATAAGCGAAAAACTTCGTTTTTTCTAAATTGCTCCCCTCTGGAGCAAAAATTCAAAAATCGGGCGACGTTAGGATCTAAGTTACCCGGAGACAAATCGAACAAAAAAAAGTTTTTTAAAATCGGTTAAGTCGTTTGGGCTGTACGCTGGATACAAAATTCGGGATCACAGATTCACAGATTCACAGACAAAGCGAGTACATATAGGCGCTTTAGCTTACGCTATTCGCGCCTAAAAATTAAACTACTGAACACATTTTAGTGAATTTAAATAGGGTTCTGGTCTGATAGTAAACAAAGTGAATAAAATATAACCCAAGGGGATCCGACCAAAATTGCGATCTGTAGAGTCGTGACGTACATACGTACGTACGTACATACGTACAGACCAACCGACAACTGCTGTTTGTGATTTTCAATTACAATTTTAATAGTATTTATGAACTCGAATTGATTTAAAAATGGTTCTGTTTTATAGATTAGAATCTCCTCTTTTCAAAAAGTTTCAATTTGAATGGATTTCGTGTGATATTAACTTAGATATAACTTCTTATCTGAACGAAAGTCAGCTCTGATGCACAAAGCGATAATAAAGCACATACCGCTAGTTTAGCGGTATGTGCAATAAAAATATATTCGCCCAACGTGGGGCTCGAGCCCACGACCCTGATATTGACAGTCGCATGCTCTACCGATTGAGCCATTTGGGGTTGTGTACTCACAAAGCTAATATGAGCATGTTTAGTTAGTGCATTTAACCTGAATAGAAGCTTATTTTTGAGATACATTTTGCAACATTTTTCATTAATGCTCCGCTCCTAATGGTCGTAGCGTGATATTATATAGCCTATAGTCTTCCTCGATAAATGGGCTATCCAACAAAAAAAAAATTCAATTTGAATCAGTAGTTCCTGAGATTAGCGCGTTCAAACAAACAAACAAATAAACAAACTCTTCAGCTTTATATATTAAGTATAAATTAAGATATGAATCCTAATCGACCTTACACCCTCTGTATGATTTAGAGAAGTTGTGGAATATTCTCTTATAAATTTCTTCCAAGGAGTATTCCGCAATCCTATCACTGTATACAGCATATTGCCTCCGACGGCCCACTTTATTGGATGCGATTATCAACAACGTTATACTTGGAATCCGGAAGGCATTATTTATTTATCAGAGGCGTAACGAACTACTTAGACCGTGTCCACTGCGCCTCGTCTCAGGTGAATCACATGCCTGCTATGGTATAGGTGCACAAACATCCCCTGACGATGATGGGGTGGTTCTCAACGGTGTTAATGAGATGGGTAGGCATTCCGTGTTTATGAGTATTCTTTAGATTCATCCATCGCTCTTTCGCTCTTCTCTGACCTGGCCATGATATCGACGGAGGCACGCTATACCGCCGACGCATTAATTTATTACCGCTGTCACTGTTTTAGCTATTAAATTCTCCCCACGATATCACCTATAATTTTAACTGACACGCCATTGATTAACTAAAACATTAAACTCGTAGCTGCGTTTTACTTCCGCGTAATTTTAATCAAGCTTATTCTGTATAACCAACCTATATTCAGTGCGAGATGTTGGAAGTGATAAAATCTCTATTCCCGTCATCGTAAAACAATGAGCTGAGTTATTGATCTTAGATTTGAACGGATGCGGAAATAAAGTGGACATTCCCAGAAACAATCGAAATACATTTTTTTCTTCAAAGCTGCCAGCTTTTAAACATTATCATGTTTGGTAGGAAAAGAGGAAAAATAATAGGTGTTTACTTTTGTTAAATTAACGCAGAGCACAAAAATTTATTGTGACATACACCGCTAAACCGCTAGCGGGAGTGTGCTCTATTATCGCTTTGCGCGTCGCAAGAATTTATAGCTGCGTTAATTCCACACGAAATTCATTCAAACTGTACCTTTATTGTATAAAATGAAACCATTTCAGAATTCTAATTTACACGAGGTTTGATGTGTCTGTGGTCCGAATGCAGACGCGATGCGCTGGTTGGTCACCCCTGGGTCATATACTGTAATCGATTGTTATCTATAGATACTAGTATTATAAAAAGGTGAAGTTTGTACGTTTGGATGTAGGAACTGGGAAGTAATCTCCGAAACTACTCATCTGATTTCAATTAATTCTTTCACCAATATATAGATTAGAAGGGACCTTCGGGATGGACATAGGCCATGGGTCGGCAACGTGCGGCTCTTTTGATGTAAAGTTGCGGCTCTCCAGTTCCATACGCAAAAAATGATTATTTTATTATATAAACTATTAAAAATCGTCCAATTGATCCATGGTTGAGTACTATGTCTATCTCTCAGTCATTTCCACTCGCGTCTCACCCGCACCGCCCCCGTCGCGACGTGTCGGATATTATACCTATTATATATTATATTATACCTATATAAGCAAATACTATAATACTGAAACGAAAATGTTTAGTGGCTCTGGGAAATTTTGTAAATTGTAACTTTTGGCTCTTCCGTATCCAAAGGTTGCCGACCCCTGACATAGGCTATATATTATAGCGTTAAAATAAAAGCGCTTTTCGTGGAGACCAATTTTGCAGCGTAAATCGACGAAAGAACGATGCATGGCAATCTACAAATTTGGAATATATAAAATTTTACTGAAATTTTGTAGGTAAATGTGTCTTGCTTGGTGTAACTTACACTAAAGGATAGTTTTTATTAAATATTTTGTACAAAATTACGGTGTTTCCTCAAAAAAACTGTTTTAGTAACTTGTAACGACATCTTATAGAATTGATTCAAAGCTATTATTTCAGAAGCCAACAAAAAAAACAGTTTTAGTACCAAGCAGCGCCATCTGATAGAATTAGCTCAAAGCTATTAGATTAGAAACAAATCTGGTAGAATTTGCTCAAACTTAATCAGACGCCGGGCCGCAAAGGAATTTTATCTAACGCACACGGGTGAACCGGGACGAACAGCTAGTAATGTATAATTGTAATTCGCACTATAATTCTTCTTTGACACTTTTGAGGTACTATTTCAATTCTATTTTGAAGTATGACGTTGCGGTTAAGCTATTATTTTATTAATATTGTTAACCGAAAATAGTATCGTGGTCAGAGCATGTGTTTAATTTTCGTTATTATTCACATGAACAAACGTGAAAAATGTTAAAATAATTATATTGTGTACGGCGTACGCGTAAGTACATAAAGGGAATAAAAAATATGTAAATGTCATATGGGAATATACAGTCTAATCACATAATTATATCAGAATGCACGGAACACCTGGCGCCCACTTATAGGTACCCTGTGTGTGTATAATATCTTCAAAAAGTTTGGGATCGGATAGAATTAAGAACAGAAAATTGTAAACGCATTTTGATATTAAAATCAAACAATTTCTTGCGTTGCATTGTTTTTACACGCTTTATATTAACTTCACTTGTAAGTTTGTATGAATGTATGTATGTATGTTTGTTTGTTTGTAACCTTCGTTTGGACTACAGCGAGTGGTTTATTACTGTAGTATAATATGCCAGCACTGTAACTACAGTGGTAGCCGTGCGGTCTAAGGCACGGGTCTTCGCTGACGTCAACTCCCGGAATCACGGGTCGTGGGTTCTAATCCCGTCCACGCCGAAAAAAAAATTGTTTATTTTTCGGCAAATTTTTGACAATAAATCGAACTAAAAAGTGGAAAATAAATATAGTTTAAAAAAAACTAAAAAGCACACTTTATATCAAACTAAAAAGTAAGAAATAATTTTTTTAAAATAAGCTTAAAACAATACAAGTATTATTGTGAAAAAAGCGTGGGGCGCTCGATGCACGAAAATGTGGAACAAAGCGCCCCACGCTTCTTTCACAATAATAGGTACTTGTATTTTTTATTCATTATTGTTTTAAGCTTATTTTAAAAAAAATATTTTTTACTTTTTAGTTCGATATAAAGCGTGTTTTTTAGTTTTTTTTTAAACTATATTTATTTTTATTTAGTGATTCAAATAAGGATCGCACAGTGGGGTTATCGATCTTTATTTTAAAATAAAATTTAAATTAAAAAAAAAACTACAACAACGTGCTTTTATTAGTTAAAAAATTGGTTGTCTGTAAAGTCGGTTTACGGACGATAGTTTTACGTGATAACGTATTCCGCTCGAATATCATATTTAATAATACATAACCTAAATTTTAGTAGCTGTCAGGCGGAACGTGACACATTTCGGAACATGACACTTTTTCGTGCATGCAGCCGGTGTTTCATCAATTTATAAGACGTTATCACGTCAAAAATTTAAAATAAAGGCCGCTGCACACAAGGCTTGTTTTGCCGCTGGAATCACTGCTGGGACTTGTACTGGCTGCGAGGATGGAGATGACGTCACCGCGGGATCGCGTACTTGGTACAATTAGAACCGGAGCTATATTTTTCGTCCTTGTCTGCTTGTTTTGAGCTGCAAGAACCAATCTATATATTCATCTCGGTAAACTAAGATGAATGTTCGTACTCATGTTCCTCCCCCCATTCTTTCTTTTGCACCCGGGTGAATCCGGGCGGGACCGTTAGTATAATATATAGCCGAAAGCTCACTACTGTTGTCGCTACCATGTTTCATCACAAAAGCGCGCGGAGCAGTTAGTCAGAAATAAATTTACACCGTTGTATTCCAATTTTTCTGATTGCAGTATAGTACTTAATATGAGTTCTATGTCCGATATAGACAGATATATTATTATAGTTTACAGACTGTGTGCCTATTTGAACACATAGTCATCGTTCTATGAAGTGTGAAGGACCAGTGACAATCAAACGCCTCTATCGATTAGTTTAGATTTGATCAATGATTGGTACACCTGCGTGTGACAGTTAAATTTCAGCTTTTTATCAATCGTCGCTGTCAAAGAGAACTGAACTTATTTTTTGCCACATGAACGTTCAAAAGCCTTGTCGCGAATGATATCTTTTGAGGGTTCCGTACTCGAAGTATGCTCAACGGGACCCTATTACTAAGCCTCCGCTGTCCGTCCGTCTGTCTGTCTGTCAGCGGGCTGTATCTCATGAACTGTAATAGGTATTTTCACAGAGTATGTATTTCTATTGCCGTTATAACAGCAAATAATGAAAAAACAAGATGGCGAATTGAAAGATGGCCGCCATGCAAATTTGAAAAAAAATCTCTGATTAAGCTGATAGTAAGCATGCATGTTCAGTCCTATTAACAATATACGAAAATGAAAGAAAAAAGATGGCGGATTTCAAAATGGCCGTCTTACAAATTGAAAAAAATCTCCGATTTAAGGTTATATTGAACATGCGTATTCAGTCCTATTAAAATTACACAAGAAAGAAAAATAAAACCATATATACCCAAATTAAAAAAAGAAATTCCGATGGTATTGGTCATGCGTGTAAAAGGTATATAGTGTTATATCTTATACGATGCTACGGAACTCTTCGTGTGCGAGTCCGACTCGCACTTGACCATTTTTTTAAGTTTTCATCGCTAAATTGATATATAGTACAGTTGGTTAATTGTAGCATACGGTTCACAAAATCGCAGACTCAATCCCAGTTTCATAAGTATAAAATAATATTAAAATTATTGAATTTTACCTTTTTGGTCTTCTTAAACGAACGGTAAAATTACATAAGCGCCCCGCTAATCATCGCCCTGTTTGCCTGCGTGCAAAGTAGCTATTTTATAGTGGGTATAGGACATAAACGTAGTATTGTTTAACATTAATATCTAATACATTTCTTTTTTGTTTGTTTCAGGTAAGCTACTGACTTTTTGAACCATTTTTCTTAACTTGTAAGTACACACTTTATATTTTTCGCGTAAAGTGAATTTTTTTTAACTTTTGTTGTAAATATTTATGTAGGTATAATGTCTATTGAGATAGTGTTAAAAAAATGATAGATGCCGATCTTGATATAATGTAGATGAAAAACCATATTGTTTTTTATGTACAAATTTGTTTTTTTAAAACTCAGTACCTACCTGATGTTATTAACAACACCGTAGAGCAAAACGATATTCATTTAACTTGGCAAATTAATGGCGTTTTTTAGAGCGTTTGAAAAAGTCTTAAAAAAGAATGAAACAAACAGCGTTTAAAAATATGTTATTTGGTAGTATTCCAACTTCCCAATAACGTCTCTCGATATTGTATTGTAATTATATACAGTGTAAACTCTTTATAACGTCCTTCGTTATAACGAAAAACTCCCTATAACGTCGAAATTTTTACGATTTGGTTGGTTTACCTTAAAACCTATACATTAATACCCTCTTTATAACGCAACAGCCATTCTCTATTACGAAGAAATATGTTCATATTTAGGCGTCAGCAAATGTTTACAGACATAAAGAGGACCATTCTGAACCATCACCATCTATTCAACAAGCACTTGATGACGCCAAACTATAGGTATATGTGTTTGGAATAAATTAATTCTGTGAAAATTGGTTATTTTTCTTTCTTCCCTCCATATAACGAAAATTCTTTATAACGAAAAAAATGTTCGTTCCCTTAAAATTCGTTATAAAGAGATTATACAGTACATTGAAGATTATTGTTAATTTGGTTGTTTTTCTTTCTTCACTCCATATAACGGTAACTCTCTATAACGATAAAAAATGCTCGGTCCCTTGAGTTTCGTTATAAAGAGTTTACACTGTATATACAGTTCTTTTTTATTGAAGGAATGTTATTGCTTGAAAACTTGGGCATTAATAAATATGTAGAATTTGAAAATTTGGTCATAAATAGGGTTGCCGTCTGTAAAGTCAATAAACTAGGACAAGAAGCTCCAAAAAACCCGGAATTTGGAGCTCAAAACCCGTACACAATTGCCATACAAAAATTCTTATTTTACTAATGAAATTAAATAATACCTTGTGCCCACTTGTTTTCTGCGTTTTTTTTAATATACACACTTCAACGTCTCAGTTTGTCATTTAATCGAAAGAAATAACGCAAAAATATAATTTTCTACTGAGATCTGATAAATACATAATAGTAAATTGACAGTCGTAAATATTTTTTACGTGCAGTATAGAACGGGAAATTTTAAAATCCGGACAGTAAACAAAATCCCGCTCGAACGCTCCCCGGATGCCTTTAAAATGAGGACAAATCCCCGGAAAACCCGGATGGGTGGCAACCTTAGTCATAAATAACCTCAGTTATCGAGCGTCTATAATCCACATCTGTCAACACGCGTTCGATTAATTGTGTCCCAGCCTACACGAATGAACGAGAAATTACGGCACTAGATAATACAATCTATATAGAAAGCTGTTAAAAATGTATGTTACGGTAAATGTAAACTCTTGGGAAATGTACACATTTACCGTAAAATGTGCCGGGAAATGTGTAAATTTACCGCAATATCTACATTTAATGTACACATTCTCCGGCACATTTTACGGTTAAAGTGTACACTTCCCAAGAGTTTACATTTACCGTAACATATATACAGCATGGGGCGTTTATCTTGAGACAAACTAATATCTCGATTTTTCTCGATTATTTCGAAAAAAGTTTTAGACAAAATTTGAAGAGCACCGAAGGGGTCATTGAAAGGACCTTATTACGAAGAAACATTTTTTCTAAAATATGGTACTCCGTTGTCTCAAGATTCTTTTTTTTTTGGTTCTTTATGACCATTTATGGACAATATATGAGTTAAACTGAAAAAATAATATGAACAAAAAGTATTTTTTTTTCGTTTTTCAATCGAATTCCGCTGTTTCCATTTAAAAAAATCGACTTACAGTCTAAAAACACCAGTTCCGGTCTAGATCGGAAGTCGTAATATCAACTTTTCAATGTCGGTGCTCTACAGTTTTTGTCTGGAACTTTTTTCGAAATAATCGAGTCCAACCGAGATATTAGCTTGTCTCAAGATAAACGCCCCACCATAGAGATACAAGTAACTAGAGTACGCTAGTTCGTATGCTTGCCATAAGTGAAAGTGTCCTCAGTTGAGAGAGAGAACGCCGCGGAAATTCCAGAAAACCGGATATTTGTTTACTCAAATCAGCATTGTTTTGTATCATTAGTTACCATAGAGATAAGGAACTGTTCTCTGTCTTTCACGGCTCACTCGCGTACTCTAGTCTAATATCTCTATGCCCCACCCTGTATATCATCTCATATCACATCCATACATAATGTATACACGGGACCTAAATATTTAATGAAATTTCGATATGTGCGAAAAATACATCCGAGATATTATTTATTGTCAGTCTGTCAGATTTAAATCAATTATTAGTTTGAATAGTGATGTGCCATTCTTTTCACGCCGCTTCCCAAACCTGTGCTTATAAAGTATTTATGATAATATATTTGAATATAACTGTTTTATGAAAATTTAAATTTCAAATTACGTCTCGTATTGAAAAATGATGTCTGTTGAATAGTTTAGAATTTTTTAATATTTTAAATATTGATTCAACACTTCGGGATAATTTTATACGTTTTAAAAATTGCGCTTTATTTGTATGCATGCAGTACTATACATTAAAACCAACGGGGAACCCGACTGCACAAAAATGAAACTAATAACTAAATAGAAGAAAACACGTCGGAGAACTTCAAATAGGTCCTCGCCTGCTGCATGTTGATGTTTTCCAACTTTTTTCCTTCTTTTTACCACGTTTATATTAACTCGCTTTTCGTGTATGTCGGGCGGAACTTTGTAATTGATTTTAAACTAACTTCCTGATGAGATAGGGTATTTTTAACATATCTCCGAATTAGATGACAATGCGAGAAAATACTAAGCTAAAGGAGAAAATAAAGAAATGTTAATAAATACATATAATTCATTCTTACTTATTTACCGTTGTACTTACGACGCATTGAGAACATCGGTCGTAGCTCAGTTGAGTAGAGCGTTGTGGTAATCATGCGAAGGTCGCGTGCTCGACCCCTCCATGGGCCATGTAATAGTTTTATTTTTTTACGATGTATTTTTGTTTTAACCACGTTTTTAATAACTAAAAAGAAGAAAATAATATAACAAATTACAAAAAATATATATACCACGTTTTTAAAACGAACTAAAAAGTACAAAATTATTTTATTTGAAACGAAAAACGTGGGGCGCATTATTTGTTTTATCTCTCTACACAGGGCCGTAACGTGGATTTTGTGGGCCCTGGGCAAGACCTTCAAATTGGGCCCCCCTCAATAAAAAAAAAATTGAGAAAAAACTTCCCATGGTTATAGTTCCTGTTCTTTCACATTTTTAAAGTTTAGTAGGTATATCACTTAATAAATAAACACAAAATGAGGAATCTTTAAATTGGTCCTGTCCATATTTTTGTAATTTTTTTTTAATTTTATATTTATGAAGAAAAACGAATTAAAAATTTATTTAAATTGCATTCTTATTTCTTCTTGCTTTTTTCTCCGCAAACTCATCAATTATATTATTAAAATCTATTTCTTGCACTATGTTAGATTCAATTGATATAATAAGTAGACAGGTTCGACAAACGCTGTTGTGAGAGCGACGATCTTAAATAATTTTTAATTAACTTCAGTTTACTAAAACTTCTCTCGCAAGAAGCGGTGGTGACTGGTAGGGTTAGAAATATTCTAGCAACAACGATGTTTTGGTACGATTCGACTAATTCGAAATCATGTATACCGATGAAGCAGATGACATCGATGACAGTTAAGTTAGTTTAATCCAAGATTAAGTTTTAATCTTGTTTTATAATACCGGGCCTAAGTATTGAGAATTAAATAAATATGTTTTTTTTAAATAAAAATTCTAATAGCATATTCTGGCTTTTTTGGGCCCCGTCTATCTGAGCCACCAGTGGTGTTACTTATATATGTGATTTGTAATATTCATTAAAATACGAATAAAAATAATTGAGATAATTTTTATCAGGGTCTTCTTGGGCCCCTCTGGGGCCCCCCTGTGCCCTGGGCCCTGGGCAAGTGCCCCTGTTGCCCCTGCCTAGTTACGGCCCTGTCTCTACATGTTTTTCGTTTCAAATCCTACAAGTTAAAAAAATATTTTATACTTTTTAGTTCATTTTAAAAACGTATATTACATTTTTTAAAAATTTTATTTTATTATTAGTTATTAGTTTAATTTATAGCTGTATTAAAACTAACATTTGCTTGATACACTGCTTTGTTTCATAGGCAATGAACACCCAGTACACGTTTATAGCAATCTAGAAACACCCGGAAAATATCGAACATTTTCGCCTGGAAAATATGATATCGTCATATGACATTTTCCAGTTGTGTCCTTGACAAAGTTGAGGACCTCTGTCGATGTATAGTGTCCGTCGGTAACAGTCTACCTTTATCTGCGGTCATACGGCAAGACGACCTAAGTCTGATTTTTATATAAAAAAGAGTATTCATTATGACTCAGTTTGGCATTTTCGTTGCACTAAAAAGAACTAGCACTGCCATTCATTTTCTTTATTCATGTCTCAAGCAAACGATTCTATGGTCCTTTCCTTTTCTAAAGGACGCTGCACACGAGGCTAGTTTTGTTGCTAGAAACACTGCTGGAACTTGGGCTGGCTGCCGTGCAGGCTACGAAGATGGAAATTACGTCACTGCGAGGTGACAAGATGGATTTTTCTTGCTTGTTCGTCTGATTGGTTTGACCAAGAACCAATCAGGAAACAGTACCTTGTCACACGGGCGACATAGATAAACGCCCGCAAGCAGACACTGTGTCATAGTGTGTGTTCTGTTCAGAGACAATAAATGTCCAGCTTTGTTAACATTCGATCACTGCACGCGCACCAAACCCATCTACAAAGCATGCATCGAGTGAAGCTAACACATAAAAGCCGTCACAAAACCGGCGCTTGAAAACTAGCATTTAAATCTAGCGGCAAAACCAGCCTTAAGGCCACTGCACACGAGGCTGGATTTGCCGGTAGATTTGACTACTAGTTTTCTAGCGCTGATTTTCTTGATTGCTTTTATATGCTCGCTTCACACGATACGTCTTTTCAAGCTTGTTTTGTAGGTGCAGTGATACTTAGAACGCTAACAAAAGTAAACGGAACACGCACTATGGCACAGTGTTTGTTTGTGGGCGTTTGTTCATGTCGTCCACGTGACAAGATACTCTTTCCTGACCACAAGACCAAGCAAGATAAATAGTCCATGTTCTAATTTTAAAATCCATCTTGTAAGCTAGCAGTCAAGCCAGCGGTGATGTCATTCCCAGCCTCGCGGTAGCCAGTCTGCCGTTCAGCAGAAGTCCCAGCAGTGTTTCTAGCCTCTTGTGCAGCGGCCTTTACGCTATAATCTGAGCAAAAAGCAAAGTTGCTTGGCTCGAGTGGATTGGGAAAACCCAGTCCACTCGAGGCCCGAAACTGAAAATTCAAGATATAACTGTTTTTGTCTTGAATCTACATATTTATACTATGTCCGTGACCTTTTTATATCGGCTGAGTTAAACGAGAGCGTACAAATAATAAGAGTACCCTAGGGGAGTGTGTAATGAAATCCATAATGTAACTTGCCAGTTGGTTATAGGTAGTGCGTCCATACATATGTATGAATGTGCGTGCAAATAATGTATGTACAGCTACGCATAGTGTGTACGTTGTTCATCAGAGCCATATCATGCTGCACTTGTGTGCCGCGCATGACATAATATTATTCTTCATTGCTATACCGATTACCAAAACCTTACACTAAATCGTTGCCTCTATATCTATCTATACTAATATATAAAGCTGAAGAGTTTGTTTGTTTGAACGCGCTAATCTCAGGAACTACTGCTTCAAATTGAAAAAAAAAATTTGTTGGATAGCCCATTTATTGAGGAGGCTATAGGCTGTATAAAATCAGGCTACGACCATTAGGAGCGGAGCATTAATGAAAAATGTTGCAAAATGTATCTCAAAAATAAGCTTCTATTCAGGTGAAATGTACTAACTAAATATCCTTATATTAGCGATGTGAGAATACAACTCCGGCTAGCTCAATCGGTAGAGCACACGACTGTCAATATCAGGGTCGTGGGTTTGAGCCCTACGTTGGGCGAATACATTTTTATTTATTTTTTTTTTTACATTGCTTTCTTCTAAGGCTAGTACATTTAAATTTATTTTAATTTTATTTGATTAATAAAAAAAAAAATTATTAGTAAAAAAAGTATAAATACTGCTTTTTATCGACAAAAACTTTTGAACGGTAACTCCGATCATCATGAAATTTGGACACAACATTCATCTCGGTAAACTAAGATGAATGTGTGTACTCATGTTCCTCCCTACCCCATTCGTTCTTTTACACCCGGGTGAAACCGGACGGGACCGCTAGTACACAATAAAACTGTACAATGAATATAGCCTTAGTTGCTGTTCACTGTTTATTTGTTACAATAATAAAAAAATCCAGCCAATTGGCCAGCGTCAAAACATAGTTTTAATATGATAAGTCAACATACTAAATGCAAGATTTAACAACTTATGAGTTATGAGGTATAAAAATCGTCTAGTGAATAAAAACATTGCTTGATTAAATTTTCTTTTAAATACGCTTAAAGCTGTTAAAGTCGTTGATATATGAATCTTTGCCTATCTACTCAATGTGCGGTAAGTGAACGCAACAAAGCGTATCGAAAATATATCTGCGTCTCTTTCTTCGATGTAATTCCCTGATTTCTCCGATGATAGGATTGGTTGCTGTACTTGCATTCAATCTGAATAAAGTATCTCTGTTTCAAAAACTTCGTCTGTTTCTATGACGTTAACATGGGCGTACCTAGCTTTCGGTCCAGGAGGGGGCAAATTAGAAATTGCTTAAACCGGGTCCCCCGTGCTTGTTTTGCCCACCTGGATACGCCAGTGCTTACGGCGTAAAAAAAGACAGAAGTATATGTTTGCACCCTAATAGTTCGATTGCGATTTTATTCCTATGCTCAGTATAGAATAAAAGTATATATGGATTCAGGCAATTTATTATAAATAGCACTGCCAGCACTTATGATTTCCTAGCTACCATATGTGTATAGTGCAACAAATATGAACTCACATGTAAGCTCTCGTGAGTGCCGCTTTATTCACACTTTTTTTGTTATGGTAGTGCTGTTTTCAAGTGACTAAAAAACAGTTGCCTCGTACCAATCAAGCTAGGCGTAAGTTGATATCAAAAACTAAATGCGTACTTTATTTAAATGAAATAATGCGTTCTATCGGTCACTGCGGCGGTAGGTCTACTCGGGTGCTGCGATCTACTGGAGTATGACGTATGTAAGTGGTGAGCTTAGTCGCGTACGATCGACGTGTACATGCGAGGCGAGCGGTTGCAAAAGTCCAGTAGAGCACGGGGTATGGGGTCTTGGGTTCACTGCCGAGTCCTTGACAACGGAAGGTACATGGATTTGTGTAACTTAGCAGTGGCGTTGCATCATCATCTATAATCTATATTAACTTCACTTGTTAGTGAGGACCCAATTTTTGAATCCGATTTTGACTCATTTTTACTTGCCCGATCGACTTGAAAACTTTGTACGCAGACAGTTCCAATGACAATAGAATCCCACCTAGGGTGTCTGGTTTGTCGACCTTTTTTATTTCTAAGGCACGAGAATTTTCGACCAATATTGCCAGAGATTTGTTTGGTTGAGGAACAAGTTTGAAATAAGCTTTAAGGGTACGTGCACCACGGAGCTGTGATACTAGATGATAGCAGTGATGATAGCTTAGAGAGTGGAATACAAGCGCTGATGGGTGTGCACAACTAAGCATTGCTTACTTGCTGCGATTGTGGAATAATTTCAATAGCCAGTCCATTAATTCAAGATGTCGAGTAGTAGCGACGATGATTATTTCGCTTCTGCAGCGACAAAATGGTTTATTTTAAATAGGCAAACTAAATTTTTGTCTAGACAATACTACGTTCACCCTATAAATAAGAACCGATCTACGCTTGGTGAATATCATCACCTCTTTAATGAATTAAGAAATTATATACAGCGTTTTTTTGAATATATGAGAATGGAACCAGTCACGTTTGATTATATCTTGGAAAAAATAAAGCCAAGGCTTGTAAAACTCGCGGGGCCCAATGTACAGTCAGCTTGCAGCGCGCAGAAGAATGGTAAATACCATTCTTTAAAACACAAGCGATTATAACAATTCGCATACTCTATGTACTCTCTGCTTGGTTGTGCACGCTTTCATATGAATATGCGATAAAATTCTATCAGCGCTGTAAAGCTATCAGCTATCATCACTGCTATCATCTAGTATCACAGCTCCGTGGTGCACGTACCCTAACAGAGTATCGCTTATGGCCACAAGCGATACTCTAGTAAAGCTTATTTCAAGTTTATTCCTCAACCAAACAAATCTCCTTCAATACATATTTTTGGAACAAAACTTCTACTAACAATTTTCGACCAGTATTTCTCGAGAAATTTTTAATAACATTTTCAAATTTTTGCTTTATTACAAATTAGATTTATAGATGAGATCAATTAAATCAATTGGTAAATTTTTAGTTACCATAAATTGCACTTATTAACTAATAAATCAACACAAACAATAAATTAAACAAACACTACTCGGCTGGTCTATATAAAAAGTAGAGTATAGGGTAGTACTTAACTTTTTTATAATTAGTGGTCCTTACCAGTTCCCAAATGTACAACAGTCTTTAATTAAATAAAAAATATTATTTTAGTATAATTAAATCAACAAAGTACTCGTCACGTATTTTTTTTAGTTACCTAGCGCACGGAATTGAGTTCTTGAGGCGTTGAGTTTTTTTCCCGTCTCGACTTAAGACAAATTTCTTGAGAATTCTCGCTCAGAAACCCGACCTAATGAAGTCAAGAGAGCGGATGGCGAACAGTGTAGTTAAAATCTATAATAAAACATTTAATAAATTAAGTGCTGCACAATTAATAACTGAAGATTGTTTTTTTTTTTTTTTAATCCGGCTCGAAGGACCAAAAATGTTAGCAATTAATGATGACAACGTGGTAGTTTTAACAAAAAATAATTTATAGATAATATAATATAGATAATATATTTGTACTGCCCTAAGTGGATACATCGTCAATAATACATAAAATTTAAAAATTACAATTTAAAAATTCATCAATGTTATAAAAACAGTGTTTGATAAAAAACAATTTTAAGCTACTTTTAAATTTTTTTAGGCATTGAATGCTACTTAAGCTGTTAGGAAGTTTATTATATAATGCACATCCAATGTATTCTGGGTTTTTTTGTGATAGGGATTGCCTACATTTGTCTAGTCTGATGTCACCATTGTTTCTAATACTGTAACTATGTATATTATAACCTTTAGTGTATGTATTAATGTTTTTTTTTATCTGTAAAATACATTCAAACATAAAAATACTAGGAACTGTCAGGATGTTATTATTTATGAAAACATTTTTGCACGTTTCCATCGATTTCAAATCAAAAATTAATCTTAGTATCCTCTTTTGCAAAATAAAAAGTCTTTGAACATCTGATGATTGACCCCAAATAACTATATTATATTTTATAACTGTATAAACTAGTGAGTAGTAAGCTTGTAATAAGACTTCTTGATTAACAAATGATTTTAATATTTTTATTGCAAAATATGAAGAGTTAACTTTTTTGCATATGTGATTTACATGATCAAACCACTTTAAATTTTTATCAATATATAGACCTAAGTATTTGACACAACTAACTAAATAAAGGGTATGCTCGTTCCAATGCAGGTTTAAGTTTGAATAATTTTTGTTTCCAAATGATATTATTTGAGTTTTATCTTCATTAACCAGTAACTTATTTTTTTTACACCAAATTGAGAAGTCACTTAAAATAGTTGTAATTTTTGCTTGTAATTGAGTTGATGATTCATCAGAAACTAAAACAGAGGTGTCATCTGCAAACATATTAACATCCCCTTCATTTATGTAGTATGGTAGGTCATTGATGAAAATTAAAAAGAGTAGAGGCCCGAGAACAGATCCTTGTACTATATAAAAAAAACGAAAAACATAAAATTTATAGATTTTTTAACAAGAGAAATTTGATCTTGATTATATAACAAAAAATAAGAAATTATTCAGTAAACTAAAATACTCTTTGTAAAGCCAGGTTTAAATCGAGCGATAAATGTTTACAAAAATACGTAGCGCGCAATACTTTACTATATCAGACGCTTCCCATAGGCTAGTTTACTGAGATGTTTAGTAGATGACGCGCGGACAAAATAAAATCCCAATATGCTCGAAGATTTTACCACTAATTCGAAACACCACTGTCTTTCGCATGGGGTAGGACAACGTACTAGGGGGCTGGCGGGGAGGGAGCAGTGACGAATGGGGCGAACAGTGAAAAGGAGAGCGCACGTGTGCGTTTGTGTGTGTGTTGGTGTGTGCGTATGTACAGAATCCTTGACGGCTGGCGATGTTACAGTCCAGTTGGGGTGTTAATTAACGGCGCACTATCTGTCTCCACAGGCGGCCTCGTTCTCTGACCGATAACGTAATAAAAGTCATTCCAGGACCACATCGCATTTACATATACAGACCAGAGCTCCTCTCTAAGACTATTGCGATTTATAGACGGAGAGCCCACCGTCGAATTTTCTGGGTATCGAATACACAATCAATGTGAATTATGGGCTCTATGCAGTCACAAATTTTTCGATGCGAGCGTTTGTGGTGAGCACTAGGGAAAACTTTAAGCTCAAATTTTCTGTATGTCAGTGAGCAATGTTTATTAAAAGTGAAAATAGTTATAATTTTATGAAGTTTTTTAATTACAAAGAAAACATAGGAAAACTAAGCGATCTGGAAATGCTTGTTGGATTCCGGGCTGTTGCGCTGATGGCGATTTAAGTAAAATAAAGACCATTGGCGCCCTAATTTGACGTTCCACTGTCAGTGTAAACAAATTAACATCAGTTTTCCTTATTACATTTTTTTTGACACATCATGGCCAACTAATGTTTTTTACTTATCACCTTAGAAACATGTCGCGATTTCCATAAAAAAGTGAGTTCAATAATTCTCTATTACCCACTAGCGGCGCTAATAGGCTTCGTGCACACAGCCTATAGGAAACCACAATTATTATTTTTTATTCTAGCGAATTGTGGGATACTGATCGGTCATTTTTTTTAATATTCTACGTGTCCTCGATTACATATTAAGATGATCGGTAATTGCTCGTTTTCCTCTCGGGAGAAGAAACTATGACTAATTTGGAATGATTTAACCTTATCACTTGGGGCGTTTTTTATGATGACACTTCTGTGAAGAGTTTTTATTTTTTGTAAGTTTTAACACACAACATAAAATCTAACAGTAAACTTCGTGATTTTTAATTTTAGGAAGGTTGGCCAATTACTAAGCTGTTAGATCATGGAAAAATTCAGGACAAAAAGTGAGAATATTTTTTTTAACTCCCAAAATTTGGATTTTTGTAAAAAGAAAACCGAAGCAGTTTTTCTCGACAATGACACATTTCCGACCGCACAGTGATGGAGATTAAATTATTACAAATTAATTATACCTAGTTTCTTCTCCCGAGTATAAGTAAAATTGTCATCAAACTGTCTGCGTCAACGAGTACTTTGATGTCATAATGGAGTGTCCTATCTTGCTTCAACCCTCCAGCAGCCCTAATTTTTCAATTTCCGACAGAATAAAAATAATAATTAAAGCTCTTCCCCAATGTACTGACAAATTTGTATACCTTTGACTATATAAAAAGGGACTGACAAAGCTTACTTCACACTTATTGTCAAGATCTCTAGCGACACGATATTCCAGTGGCGGCCAAGCTAAGAACCAAAACTTTTAAATGTAATGGAAATGCCATGTTATTTTTGACATTAACTTACAAACCGCATAAATTACAAAATAAATCTTATTTTCAAAAAAACTACTCAAGTACAACAAACAGTACCTATTCCAAAACAACCAGAACTGGTACCTCACACTAAAAAAGCAGACTATACAATTTCGTAACTCCCGCTTCTTTGGAACGTTGGGTGCGACATCCAATGTACCAAAAAAATTGAATGTTGTTGCCGACGATCGTTTTACATTGCTATGCTGTGGGAAAAGAAGGAGCAACTAGTCGTCCGTTTCTATATTATTTATGGTCAAAGGTGTATTCACTATTCGATAAATAGGAAATCTGGCGGTCGGCCGGCTCTTGGACTATCACATTCTGTGTCAGCGGACAGCGCTCTGCTGTTCAACTGAAATTATGTAAAATAAACGACAGTTGGAAATTGCGTCGTAAGACCGTCATTATTTTGTAGCTTAATATTTGTATAAACAGAACAAAAAATAGTTTTTGCACTAACCCTTAATTACAATAGCTGCATTTCATGCGGTCGTAAAATGAACTATTTAATACTAGTGCGTGAAGTAAAACAGACGTAGACGATCCCGACAATAGGGTATTTTACACCATGTAAGAAAAAGTCTGATAATGCATATTCTTGATAGATAACAAACGAGAAATGTTGATATCTATTCGTAATAATACACTATAAATTTTATAATTCAATTTTAAGATGTAAATTTTTTAATCCGTTCTTCAAAAGTCTAAGACGCTGTTCGCCATGTTCGTGACGTCACTTCGTCTGTAAACTACCTACGTTTATGTTGTACTGTGTGTTATTTTGAAGTTATTTCAGTTATAATCACGTATAGACTTCTATCCCGTATTTTATTGATTTCGCATCATGGAAGACGGTTTCGTAAAAGCAGAAAGTACGAATCTACCAAGTATAAATACGTTTAATAAATAAAGTTTTACTAACTTGTATACTTACTTACACTGGTAATGTAATAATCACATAATCTTAAATATTTTTAATTGTACAGTGTTTATGGTTACTATGCACTATCGTTGTTATTTACAATCATAGTGACGTCACGAGTCGTTTTCGCGCGAAAATTAATATTGATAAGTTAAAAGGCGTTTTTATGGCACTATTTGATTATAAAATATAATAAAAATTGTAGTGCTTCTTTATCACTTTAGGATTCATTTAAAACACAAAAAAATGTATGTAACAGCCTATTTGAACTCGATCTCGTCTCAAAATATGAAACGAGAAAAATTATGTCACAGCAACAACGCTAGTGCCAGTTTTTTCACATTTGAATTGTTTTTACTTACTGACCGCATGCAATATTGCGATTGATCCAATTAAGCAGACAAAAAAAAACGGCGAAGGATAAATCTGATTTGTCTTTTTGTTTTTATATCTTCTATTCTCTGCGTGAAGCTAAAGCATGTTAGCAAATTAAAGAGGTTTTACGAGTCCGCGGCCATAGCAATAATGAATTTTGTCAGAGGCAATAAAACGATATTATGGTTTTTGGTGTCGAGAAAGCAAAGTGCCGGTTATCTCTGCTGGCTGGGCTGCTGAGGCTTTCGTCACAGAAAACATTAACAGAAGCGACACTCACTGTTATTCCTGCCTTCGAGCTTGCAAATACAGTATTCCGCGACATTGAAACCGATCGCGGCAACTGAAAACAAATCATATACAATAGAGCCTCTTAAAGTCGAACCTTGATAAGTCGAAAACCTCCAAAACTCGAAAAAATGTTTTGTTCCCATCTCTTCGAGCCACAAAACTTCCATTAGTCGAATGTTCTTGCCTTCGAGCTTTCAAATACAATAGTCTGAACCTTCAAAACTCTAAAAAATATTTTGTTCCCTTCTTTTTAAGTCCATTACTGGAAATCTCGACCCTCTATAGGTCGAAATAATCAGTGAGTCTCTGCAAGCCATTTCAGTATACATATTTTCCCTGCATAACTCGAAAAAATAAATTGGACCTCTGTATCTCGAACACAGCAACTCAAAATAATATTAACCTCTACGGGTCGAATATTTCCTTACAAAAGTCGAAAACTCTATAACTCGAACTTATTGGCGTTTCCCTTGAAGTTCGACTTACAGAGGTTGTACTGTAATAGATATTTGATTTTTCTGTACAATGTTTCAGTTTGTTTATAACATTTTCTGTAGTGTGTAGTGGAAACATATCACTGTTTTTAGAACGACGTTCATACAGTTCGGCCGCCGCCGAATGATCAAATTCTGTAAAGCGTTCTATAGTACGACCAACCAAAGAAGACCGAGGTGGAAGGGAGTCAATTCTAGAGTATTACTATAAAAAATAACCGATTAAATTATTTGAATATATATAATTTATGGAATAAAAAAATCAGTAATTATACGTTTGTGTTCAAAAAAACACGAGGTTGATTTCTTATATCAATTTTAAAATTGCGATTTTTTGATTGTTAGAAAACGTTACCGGTCTGAAGTGTGACGTCAGACTTGTAGTAAAAACACATATACAGCTATATAAACACACGCGAATAAACAAACGAGTTTCGTGTAAACGATATCGAGTGTTATTTACACTTTTTGGTATACTACAAGAATGACGTCACAGTGTTATCGCGCCAGCTTATATATTCAAAAATTTGAGTGTTATTTTAGCCTATAAGATAAGCTAAATAAAATATATAAATAAAATTCTGCAGTCGTCGATCGAACTGTACAGCTTCTCCCAGTTATAAAGTGGCATCCTAGGTCGCTGACTGGAATCTGTGTTTGCCGGACGGCGTTCTTATCGTTTACACCGGGCTCGACGGTGCGCATAAAAAATACGGCCAGACCACTGACACGACGCTTCTGTAAATTCTCTTCTGTGACTTCGCCGCTTGGTCTGTCGTCGTAAAAACTGTACAACAAGTCGCAAGCATTCAACTCGCTTCGTGCTGAATACGTATATGTATGTTCGAACAATATGTGCTCTCGATGTGAAAAATGGAAAAACAAATCAGCGCCGGTCTTAGAAGAAAAGCTGCGACAGTCGTATGTACGTCTTGCTTGTCCTTATGACTCATGACGCGCAGTGCCGGACTGCAGAACGAGTGCTTGTAGATTATATATACACTGGACAACCGAGGCCATTGGCGGTTCGTTTTTTAGCGCCCGTACAATTCAAGAGACTGCGCCCCGAGGAGTCGTTCATAAATAACTATTTTTGGAACTCCTCGCCTTTCTTGTAAGATATTACCCAAGCGACTCCTATATTGTCGAAAAAAAAAGCGTTAGCTCCTTTATTTGGCTCGAATTATAAATTTTTGGGTCTTACGTAAAACTGTGCCATAATCCTTTCATCTAAAACACATATACATAATTTATAGACGTATTTATAGACGTATAAGGTATTTTTACAAATAAGCATTTAGTGTTTTTTAATTTTATTTATTATTAATTTATATTCTGAAACTACTGAAATACTATAACATTTATTTGTAAAGATCACATAAACGGCTGAAACGAACGATTTTCAATTAATGAATGAATTAACGTGTGATTTTTTTATTTATACAAATAATACATACGAAAAAGAAGACAAACATAGATATATTCGATTTCATTTATAACGATCTCGGTTGTAACGACTTTTCGGTTATAGCGACGTAACACTTAAGTCCCTTGAATTTAAAGTATATTTTTCTTTCTGTGTAGCGACTTTCGGGTATAGCGACTTCCGGATATAGCGACGGAATTATTCGTTTGATTTATTCTCGTTTAAGTATTATAGAGTGCTACTCTCTTGATTTTTTTTTCAGATTGTTGCAAAGCTATAGGACGGGGGTACATTATCAAAGATACTTCATGGGTCCGCGAAAATAATTTCTCATCCGTCAGTTTTATGTACGGAAATCTACTCCTAAATTATTTTTTTTTTTGTTGTTTTATTACACAATTGTATAATAATAATAATATATTTCGTTACAATTGACAATTAGTTTGTAACATATAATTTACAATAATTTGTTTACCCTATAAAATCATTTAGTTAGTAGAATTCTTGGTTTATCAGTTCATTCCCTAGAATTTCCTTGAAACGAGGCAGAGACTCAATGTTCTTTATTTTTGTTGGTAGATTGTTGTATAATTTTAAACAGTTGTAAAGTGCACCTCCCTCAAAGGAAGTTAAGGAATGAGCCGGTAAACGAAAATCATTTGCTCCCCTAGTATTCAGATTATGATTCAATTTGTAGCGGTTCACATACGACACCTGCCTATAAAATGTCGTCCGAATCGATGAAAAGATGGCGGAGTTATAAGGGTGTGACATACGGACAGACAGACGGACAAGCAGGATAAAGGCCGCTGCACATGAGGCTGGATTTGCCGCTAGATTCCTTGCTAAACTTGCCTACTAGTTTTCTAGCGCTGGTTTTCTTGATCGCTGTTATGGGCTCGCTTCACACGAGACCGTCTTTTCAGACTTGTTTTGTGGATAGATCTGGTGCGCTCGCAGTGTTCAAATATAACCACAAAGCAAAACGTGTCTGTTGTCTGACTTTGACCAGAATGACGCCATGACAAGATTGGTTCTTGCTCATACCTAGCAAGGAAAATAGCCCCTGTTCTAATTTTAAAATCTATCTTGTGAGCTAGCAGGTGAGCCCGCAGTGACGTCATTTCCAGCTTCGTACCCAGCCTACCGGCCAACAGAACTCCAACCAATGTTTCTAGCCTCGAGTGCAGTGGTCTTAAGGGTTCCGTTTTTTAGCATTCGGCTACGAAACCCTAAAAACTGAAACTATACGTTATCACAATTCAAGGTCAATAGGCGGATCCACACCGGACGATCCACCGCGCTCCGAGAGCGCGCGGCAAACGCTCGATCCAAAAGCGCGCGCGGTGTGGACGTGCCGCGCGCGATCCGAGGGCACGGATTGGAGCGCGCGCTTCTTGCCGCGGCCGATCCGTTTGTTATCTGTTTTTTTGCCAAGGGCGCCTCAGTTGCGCGGTATGAACGGTTGTCTTGGATCTCGCGATCATTCAATATGGAAATCTCTAAAAGTCGCCAATTAATAATCACTATATAAGAACCATACATTTTTATGGGACCCAAATGATATAAATTATACCAATAGGGGAAGACGCTTGGCGTCGTATTTCTCTCGAATTGGACAACAAACCAATTCCAGATTTAAAGAAATAAATGAGGTATGACTATAAGGGCTCGCCTATGGAGCGCTTGGAGCGCAATGTTGGATCGCAAGTTACAACAAACTGGATCCATGATCCACGCTCCATAATTCTAGATCGCAGATCGCGGGATTGCCGATGCATTATGGATCGCCCGGTGTGGACCCACCTATTGACAAACCAGATTTTTCAACATCGCATTCTGCAACCTCAGCACGGCTAACCAAAATTTTAAATTAATCCGGGTAATGTTCCTGCCACTGGCCTGACTATTGTGCATCTTCCGTACTCTTTGATGTCTAATGTAAGCAGTATGAGGATCGAGTTCCTTTTGAGTATAATATACTGGACAGAACTATGTCGTTACATGTTTATGGGATCGGAAAATTATTATTGTTATATAAGCAGACTTCTTTTATTAATGCTATTTTCCAATAACTTACAACAAGGAGAATTACTTTTGCAGCTTCTGCATAATATTGCACTGCGATCTTACAATGTAAGATAAACTTGTCCGTTTTTATTTTCTATACAGATTTTCCAACGACATTAAGTCATGACTTACGAATACTACGAACATGGGTTCGATTCTCGTTCGTTACTTGAAATAGTGTAAACGAATTCCTTATACAGTATGTAAACACGTAAGGTGCACATAGGGAAACTAACATTGGGAAAAATGACTGGATCAGAGTGAGCCTTGAAATCTTGTTTTTCAATTTGACAGATAATATTCTTTTGCAAAATTAATGTGTATACTAACGAAGAAAATATTCAAATGATTACAACATAATCGGACTTTTTTTATTAATGGGACATTAAATTCCCAAAAATACTTAAATATGGTGCGAGATCAAATATCTCCGCCTATTCGTGTTGAACCTAAAGACATTGGGTCACTGATTTACCAACGCGCATACGTCATACCAGTCAGACAATTTTTGAATGAAATGTTTCCAAACAGATGGAGTTGTTTTTTTGTTTTATTTTTGTACAAAAAAATGAAAATAATGATTTATAAGAGCTTTTTATTATTAAAAAAGCCAAGTAAAATAAAAATAAATCAAAATAAAATAGCAATCCTCAAGATTACCACGATAATTCAATAGAAATAACAATTAATGCAGTCATGGCTAACTCTGATCCAAAGATTTTTTCCCAATGCTAATATTTCCCTATGTGCACCTTACGCGTTTACATACTGTATAAAAGCAATGCAGTTTTCAATAAATAATTCATTGTAAATACATTTTAAATATACGTGATAACCAAACCTTTTTAATAATCATTATTTTATTGAATGCTATTGTATATTGTATTGACGTATTGCACCCTTTTATTTTAGAAATGCAAATAAATGAATATCTATCTATCTTTTTTTTGTGGAGGTGAGGAAATCCATCTTGGACACCCGTTGGTCCTCCAGCAGGTAGTGTCAGACTCCTGCTAGTACTAAACAAAACCTCACCCCCCTCTTCGCACTCTCACACCGAAACCCTTTCCGCAGCTTATCTATCTATCTATCTTGAGAAATAGAATTCCGAATTTATGTTAGAGGCCCGGTGATTTACAACGTAAGATAACGGATTTTCTGATGAATTTATTGGGATTGTAATTGACTTTCTATAAAATTGCGTGGGAGTCCTAGTTATGTTTCATTTATCGAAATTGTTAATTGACGACATAATATTGTACAGGATATTTTGCATTGTGCTATTATAACAGGAGACTGTTATTCCCGGGCAATAAAAAAAGTCAATCTTCAAAGCCGGACAAAGCTGCTTGTGCCTAATATTAAATTGTACTGTTCCAGAATTTTTGTCTATCTATATTAGGAGCACTTGAGGACGCCTGAACAAAATCTGATGAATATAGGTCACATTTATTCGAGCGAGGAAATCCGCGTGGAACAGTTATAATTATATAATTCTCGATGTAATAATGTCTATCCGAAGCCGTGACTGTCTTCTGAACAGTACACGTGATTCATTTTGACGATTGAATCTTAACCATTACAGTGTTCTGTGTCTTTTTTGTGCTCGGGCTCTCATTTCCCGGCTGGAAAGAGCGACCATCCAACCAACCAACTAGAGTTGGGGAAAAAATAACTTCACGATGAAAAAATCACTGTGATAAGCCGTCTAAAATAATCACTGTGATCTGACAAGAGATATCTACGTTCCAAAGTAACGTTTGTCGTTCCATGTCACCGCAGTCACTGTTGCTCAAACATGACACTATGATCTGACGAGATATCTACGTTCCAAAGTAACGTATGTTGTTTCATGTCACCGCAGTCACGACGGTCGCTCCAAGTTCCAATAGATCTACGTTCCAAAGTAACGTATGTCGTTTCATGTCACCGCAGTCACGACGCTCGCTCCAAGTTCCAATAGATCTATGTTTCAAAGTAACGTATGTCGTTCCATGTCACCGCAGTCACTACTCACTGTCGCTCAAAGTCAAACATGAACGGAGTAGGCAAACAACGCCGTTGTGACGTCAGACCGTGCGGGCTTGTGATGTGAGTGATCGACGTGACAAAGTCACGATGATTTTTCACTGTGATTTTTGTGTAACCGGAATAACAGTCACTGTGATCTCATAGTAACGACTTTTCCCATGTCTACAACCAACTGGTGCTCTGGTCTGGTATACTTAGAGTTACTAGATATAGAGAGCATAAGAAACGAAAGCCTTTTCCCAGCCAACGTAAGTCGTTGTATATAGAATAGCCTGTGAAATGGTACGTGACTGCTTTGCATTCGCGATAGGAATACTGATCAGTGATCAGCATCAGTGAACCAACTGCCGCTGTCGTTCGTTCGGTCGGTCTGTCGGTGCTGTTGCTTTTGCAGCTTGCTATTGAACTCTTTGACTTGGTGTGCTGACTGTGCTCTGGTGTTGCACAACTTCCACACTCACTTCATCCACTAAGTGGGTTTTTGCCTTCGTCGCACAGACATACGATGATCTGTGCTTGCCGTATACCGTGAACAGAATTGTTTAAAATTTTCCATTTGGTGAACGAAAGGTTTATTTACAACTAAAAATAATATTAACCCTTTTGGACCTGAATTTTATATTTTTGAAAATTAAATTATTTTTTTGGATGTTGGGCTTATTTAGGGTGTAATTAACAATGAAAAACTAAAACATTTGCAGAATTTTGGAAAATTCTATATCCATTGAAATGGACAGCAGGTCAAAAAAAAGACGGGTTGCACTCCGGGAGTGCCGGCAGAAGTGAAAACTTGAATATTAACGTCTATGTTAAACGACCAAAGCGCAGAAAAGTTTGAACTAATAACTTCCAAGAAATTCCGTCTGATGTCGCCAAAACACTTACACAACTTATAGTGTAGCTAAAAACCATTCGATTGCATAGACAAGTCCCAAAAAAAATATATACCTGGTACATTAATACAATGGATTTCATTTAGGGCATGTCACAAAAGTTTTCGTCTTACGAATTTGGACTTACGAATTTTCGATCAGGTCACGTGTCCCTGACGCGACTTTAACATTTTTTACTCATTACAAAAAAAGTGTACAACGCCGCTAAAGAAGTTTTCACTTCAAAACTTATTTTTTACGGAAGTCACTAGCATCGAATGTTTAATTATTTTTTAAGTATAATTGGGAAAGTTAACATAATAAAATTTAAAAAAATATCCGCACAAGAAAAATAAATTACATCATGAGAATGCGTAAGTTATACTAACTAATACATAATCAGAATGTACACTTTTACTAGCTTCGTGGTTTCGTTTCGTTCGTTGAAAGCATGAAGACTTGATCTATTGGTTGAAGGACCGAGCGGGGTGGCGTAGTGGTGGGAGCACTCGCAATCGGAAGGTACTGGCGGGGGCAGATGTGGCTGGGACTTATTCCTGCTGCCTCTCGCCGGGAAACGGTAATTCCTGTACCTGCCATCTTGTTGAGGTTTTCCATGGTTTCCCTCAATAATTCCAGATAAATATCGAGATGGTTCATTATTCAAGGCCATGGCCGATTACCTGTCAAACTCCTATGCTAATAATTTGCCTACCTTATCCTAATGTTCTAAAATTCCTTCATTCGCCCATTGCTATTAATTAAGTGGAAGTTTAAAAATGTAGAAAATAACGGGAAATGATGTAGAAAATAACGGGAAATGTGATACATGGAAAATAGTAATGGTGCGAATGGCGTCAGTCATGACATAAAGTCTAGAAACGGACGTTAAACGCATTATTATTAATTATTATTGGTTGAAGGAGTTCTTTGCGTTTTGTTAATAATAGTCGAAGTGGTTGAATCGTCAACAAGTTGATTCTAAAAGTAGATAAACAGTAGAGCTGTAACAAACCGTACGTATTCGTTACTTAGTAACGGGTACATCGTCTGACTCGAACTAACGAATCGTTACTTACAAATTCATTTCGTTACTCGCATGTTTCGTATCCATGTCAGTTGGATTCGTTTGGTACGGTTATACGAACACAATGTGTTATACTTATAACTTATAAGTATTCATAAAGTACGAAGTCATGACTCATGTCGTATCACATGTGCGACGCGCTTTGGTGCGAAGCTACATGCTTATTGCTTGATGCTGTTAAGTACACTATTGTATGTCGTATCAAAAGTACCGAGTAACGTAACGATACGAAAGTAACGTGTACTGGTTCTTTAAGTAACGAATACATACGGGTACACAATTTCTCGTTACTTTTACAGCTCTAATAAACAGTTGATTCGTGGACGATTAACAGTTTGTCAAAGCAACGTTCACCACTAGTGATAATGCGCCTTTTGGCAACGCTACTGTTAACAATAGGTAATCTTTGGCCGTCCTTAGTCCTGAGTCGTGGTTCTACAAGTGCTAGTGCAGATTTCGAGGACGATATGTCTTGAATCTTAGATTGCCAGTTTAAGAACTTATCCGGTCGGCGGCCACGAGCGCGCGCCAGTCTTTGAACGTTTACATTCAAATCGCGTTTTTCATTTATTATGTTTGTTGTGAACTATGAAGACTTCGGACTCTGTTGCAGCTCAAAACTATACTCCTGTCTCCATCTCCCTCTTTTCATATACACTATTTTGTTTTGTTTTTGCTTATATCCTGAACGCGCTTTTTTTTGTTTACAAACTTAAATTAGTTGAAACGATTCGAGTTTTGATTAAAAATTGATGTCACTTATAACAGAACTCGCTGCTGCAAGGGTATTGTACATGATGCACTGAATAGAAATAATCCTTTTGATTATTTAATTTTCGTAATTGCGTCGAATTGTGACGTGCTTTGTATGTATATTGATATTTTAGATAGAACAGCGAATCGCAACGATATTGCATTTTTTTAATATTAAAACTTACTTTGTTTTCAATTGTTTTATCAGTTCTGATCTCAGTTTCTCGAGTATTGTTTTACAATTACAGTCTAATGTGGGAGTTTACACACTGTTTTCCATTTTTATTTACCGACCAGTTTTTTCATCTGCATAGATAGATAGATAGATAAATAGATAGATAGATAAGAAACTTTATTCTGTTAATACTGTCAGAACAGTGTAGAATGCGTCAGTTACATATAGGTAAAACTAAGGGCGTAGATAAGGGAGGGGGGTAATTACTCCCCCTAGGATCATAATAATAAAAAATAAAACTGAAAATAATTCCTGGCTAAAAAATAAAATTTAGAAATACTTCTTGAAAAAAAATTGTTCAATTGGTTTGAAAATTAATATTTTGCTTGACACTTTCTTTCGTGAGTACTCTTGTGTGATATTTATTAAACTTAAAAAATATTGATTTTTTGTTGCTTTACCCCCACCCCACAGAAAAAAATAGCTACACCCTTTGGTAAAATGTCTTCTGTATCGCGTAAATAACTCAAAAAGTTCGAAATTCTGTTTCCAGTTTCTTCACTTTTTTTATACAAAACATATTTTTCTCTAACACTGTACCTTTTTGCATAGGTCTTTGACATTATCTAGGAGAAGTTAGTCATTTTTAGGCGCGACACAAGCTTTAGCTGGAAGCGCCTATATGTATTCGCTTTGTCTGTGAATCTCTGAATCTTTCATACTACTGATACTAATGTGTCAAAAATAAAATCGTTTTGAAGAAAAAAAATTGTTCAGTTTAAATGAGGACCTATTTTACGATTTTGCTTGGACTGTTATCGTCCATAAAGTAGCTAGGGATATAAATACGACCACAGACTGACGTTTTTTGAAAATATTTTTAAAGTGAAACTTCTTTATCACCGTTCTGTTTGGTATTTTTTGTGACGTTATAAAGGAGAAATGGTTCAACAGAGGGGAAATATGAGAATAGGTAACCTTGAAAGACATAATATACACATTTGTACGTGTTTAACCTATTGATATATTCAATAGTTTTTCGTGGGTTTTATAATATATAACTGTCAAATTACTACATAATAAAAAAGTATGTGCTGATAAATAAGTTAAGTATCTACAATTTTTATATATTGTAAACACACAGTCATATATGTATTTATTGTTTATATATGCATGTGTTTATAAATAAAATAAAAATATAAATACCTATAAATGTTTGTTGAGTGTCAGCGCATGCGTGATATCAAGTGCAGTAAATAATTCCGAAAGTTGTTTCACGTCTTACGTGGGTGAATCTCAAGGGTTTTGAAAACATACATTCATATATTTGATTTTGTAATAAGAAAAAAATTAAAAAAGAAAAAAAAAACTCGAATGTCGAATTTTTGCACGATCACAAGATTTAATGCATGTAGGTACCTATTATTATGGGAATGTAAAAATCCTCTTGAGGCTGCATACCGTGTATAAAATAGTCATGCATATTTGACGATAATGTTTTATTAGTTTTCAAGGGATCATTAAATAACTTCCGAATATCTTAATGGATTTTACGTATAACTTTTTACGTAAAGTATTTTTCTCGAATTGTCAGTTGATTAAATATTTGAATAATGTACAAAGCTCTTTGTTCTTAATGGTCCTTGAAAAGCTAAAATTGTTTTTGAACATAATCCCTGAGGACATTGTTCTCCAGGAATGCGAATAAAGGGGGATTGTTTTTGAACGATTCGTTTTTATATTCCTCTTCTGTACTAAGTGTGTTTATAAGCTTTGTATACAGGTGTCCCAAAAGAGGATTTTGAAACAGTAACCATATTCCTTAAGAAAGTGAAACTCCGAAGTGTTGATAACTGATTAATTAATTATTGTGTAAGTAATAATAATAATAATGCGTTTAACGTCCGTTTCTCGACTTTGTCATAACAGACGCCATTCGCACCATTACTATTTTTTTCTACCACACTTCCGCTATTTTCTATAATTTTTAATTTTCAACTTAATTAAAAGCAATAGGCGATTGAAGGAATTTTTAGGAAAGGTAGGCAAATTTTGAGCATAGAAGTTTGACAGGTAATCGGCCATGGAAAACCTTAAGAAGATGGCCGGTACAGGAATTACCGTTTCTCGGCGAGAGGCAGTAGGAAAAAGTCCTAGTCACATCTGCCCCCGCCGGGATTCGAACCCGGTACCTCCCGAATGCGAGTCTAGTGCTCTCACCGCTACGCCACCCCGCTCGGTTAATTATTATTGTTCAAGTATAAAAACTTGTTAGCGGGAGTGGCTTATCGATTTGCGCCTCAGAGCTGAGTTTCGTTTATACGTAAGAAGTTATATCGATATTTTGCACGAAATTCCTTCTAATTGTAGCTTTTTGAAAAATGAAGATTCTGTTCTGTAAAGTGTAACCTTTGTTAGATTAATTCCAGTTCTAAAATTGCGAATAGCAGTTGTCTGTGGGTCCGAGCCGTACACGTCGCAGTTCTTAACGAACCGCATTGGTTTATTTTGTAACGCTTTGTTTACTGTCAGAATGCAATCCAATTAGAAAATGCGTTCAGTAGTTATAAACAATTTAATTTTGTTAGTTTTGACAGTAAGAGGACAACTACGAGCTATAGCATTACTTTGTGTATTGTTTTGCCGCTCTATTAAACTTGTTAGTAACTAAGTATTATAGTAACTGCCTATAATTTCCGCATGGAACAACAGTTTGTGTCATACATCTTAACTTTAAACTGTTTAGATATTGAGAATAATTTTCAGTTTAACATATTTCTGTACAGGATATCGAAAAAAGAAAACAAAATTGGTTGTCTGTAAAGTCGGTTTACAGACGATAGTTTTATTCCGCTCGAATATCATATTTAATAATACATAACCTAAATTTTAGTAGCTGTCAAACTATATTTTTACCGACTAATAATTTGATCAACCAAAGCAAAATACATATTTTTAAGCAATTATAAAAGACATTTAAAAGAATGTATATATATTATATATTTGTTAACAAACCGTATAATTTATCTGGCCATCTGTCAGATGTAGCTTTCGCTGGAACAGCCGAAAAAAATGTTGAACGCACACTACTCTCTGACGTCACGCGAGAAGAGAGAGACTAGCGCTCTCGCTTGCGGAACGTTACTCTTTTTCGTGCGTGCAGCCGGTGTTTCATCAATTTATAAGACGTTATCACGTCAAAAAAAAGTTGGGAAACGCACTGCTAGCAAGGGAATATGACAAGATATTATAATTATACCGAAGAATAAACAGCAGATTGCATTGTTAAAGAATTTCAAAAAGAAATCATTCTATTGTCTCGGAAGGAAATATTGAAAAACGAGAAATTATTGTCATTACATTTTCTTTGATATGTAAGAGCAAAAGACGCGTTGTGTTCTTTAGTGGAAACGTATTTCACTTCAAAAAGATTCTTCTATTAGTATTAAATTTACACATTTAGATTCATATATAAGATGTATATAAAGTACATACTTACATTATATTCTATAGTGTGTTTATAGTGAAGTGCAATATATAATTTTTTTCACGAATCTCTACAAAATAGGTGTATTTCGTGTCTGCACAGCTGTAGTAAAATGGACAATTTCGCACTAGTGCACAAAGTAAACCAATAGAAATCTATACTAATATATAAAGCTGAAGAGTTTGTTTGTTTGTTTGAACGCGCTAATCTCAGGAACTACTGGTTCAAATTGTTGGATAGCCCATTTATCGAGGAAGGCTATAGGCTATATAATATCACGCTACGACCAATAGGAGGGGGAGCATCAATGAAAAATGTTGCAAAATGTATCTCAAAAATAAGCTTCTATTCAGGTGAAATGCACTAACTAAATATACTCATATTAGCGTTCTGAGTACACAACTCCGGGTGACTCAATCGGTAGAGCATGCGACCGTCAATATCAGGATCGTGGGTTCGAGCCCCACGTTGGGCGAATATATTTTTATTTTTTTTTATTTTCTACATCGCTTTCTTCTAAGGCTTACATTTAAATTTATTTTAATTTTATTTAATTAATTAAAAAAAAATTATTAGTTAAAAAAGTATAAATACCTACTGCTTTTTATCGACAAAAACTTTAGAACGGGTAACTCCGATCATCATGAAATTTGGATAAAACGTTCATCTCGGTAAACTAAGATGAATGTGTGTACTCATGTTCCTCCCTTCCCCATTCGTTCTTTTACACCCGGGTGAAACCGGACGGGATCGCTAGTAATAATATATGTCTCTCGTGTCTGATGATGTGACTCACGTGACTGTTAAAACTCGCTAGATCTCGTTTTTTTAACATATTGTTACATTCGTCAATATAAAAGTCATCACGCACTGCTTTTACAAGCTTTTATTTAACTTGCGATGTTTGTAGGTTAGTTTGTTTAGGTCAAATCTTGCAAACTGAATGAGAACCACTTTCGCTTATCGTACGTAAGTAGTTGAATTTTTACATGTTGGTTCAGTTCCGATGACCATACATTTGAGCGAAAACCAAAAAATAAAAATTTAATGGTAAAAAAGTAAAAAATAATATTAATAGTAAAAATACATTTTTAAAAACAAGTTTTATTGAAATCCTCTAAAAAGAACAAAATCAATTTTAAATTAAATCAAACCCAACCATTTATTACATTATACAATTTATATGGTATAAAAGCTTGTGGAGAGGTTTTCCTGTGTAAATAAACAAGAATGCAATATGTTACAATAATTCTCAGAAATTATATGTATTTCATAGAATTTTACACAGGGAAATCTCGCGACAAGATTTTATATCATATAAATTGTATAATAAATGGTTGGGTTTGATTTAATTTAAAGTTTATTTTCATATTTTTAGAGCATTTAAATAAAAGCTTGTTTTTAAAAATGTTTTTTTAATATTAATTTTTTTAAGATATACATGATTGTAGTACAATATACGGGATTTGAATTCCGATATCCCAATAAAGAAAATCTGTACGTTTTTCAAGCTGTGAAATTTTTATGGTGGTGGTCAACTGAATTCAACTTCTACAACTGTAATGACGACTTTTTTGCAGAGATAAAAAAGTTAGAAAATAAGTTTGATATGTAACTGAAATGTCATGAAGTGGCCATATTTTTATAACAATATGAATGGGAACAGACTGACCAGTGACTCGCTCGCCATGGTGGCGTGTATTGGAAACGACTTAATAAATATTCGACGATGTGGAGAAGCCCTGAGGCTGCGCAGAGGTCGTCTTCTTTATAGTTCACCCCCATCTCTGAAGGCGAGCGGCTGCTTGGTATAGAGCTATATCGTAAAAATAACATTATTTTATCATTACAAAGACTGAAAGACTCAACTTCTTCTGTCTTACCCATTTTATAAACTGTGGGAACTAAAGACTTGCATTTGGCGGTCGTCTCTTAACTCATTGTTTCTCAACCTTTTTACATCCGCGGACCACCAAAAAATCCAAAAGTGTATTGCGCACCATCAGCATTGGAATAAAATAATAAATATTTATATACCTAATTGATTTTTTATTCAAAACAATAAATTTTGCAACACCGTTTGCTGATATGACAATATTTAAGTAACAAAAAAAAGAGAGTGTGCTTTAGACCACACGACTGAAGTAAAACTTCTTCCTGCCATAATTTGTTATTATTCACCCGAAAATTCACAAAATATGAATTTTAAAATGAATTTACAATTTTATTCACTTTAAACGTAGAATATTCAATGTATTGAACAAAATATTACTTTTTTATGTCACCCGATAGCGCCACTGGCAAGTAAAAAATGTGTCATTCTATGGTTAGTACTGCTTATATTTTCGGCCCCATGATGGCGCCACTAGCCAGTGAAGTATTTGTTTCGGCCACCTGATGGCGCTATGAGCCAGTGACGTATTTGTTTCGGCCACATAACGGCGCCACTAGCCAGTCAAGTATTTGTCATCCTCTTTCTATTTTCACTAACTTATATCTCCCTCTCAACTTCCGTTCGCCTTGCCCGATCACAGTTTCCGTAAATCTCTCGTCACGCATTTACCAGCTTACTCCCCAAGTCAAGCGTGCGTAAAGAAGTTTTACTTCAAAAATATAGTTAAAAAATCCGTAACAATACAACATCCCAAAAATCTTCGCGGACCACCAGTTGAGAAATGATGTCTTAACTGACGATGTATATAAACAATAGCGAATTTAGTATTTTGATGCCCCCAAAGGCAACTGCATTTTGAGACTTCTTTGTAGCCATTTTTTATCAATTAAATAAAACGTTAAATTAAAACATCTATACTTTCTTGTGGGTTTTTAACAGTTCGTCACAACTTACTATGGACTGATTCGTTGTCTTGATAAGTTAACAATAACAAACTTTTTGTTTGTTGTTGTGTTCGGTGAATTTGAAAATACTTCACTCCAATAAGTTGACATGAGTTATAAATATTTCAAAAAGAAATAAATCCATTTTATTAAATAGAGAATGTATGATAGACGAATGTGCAAACTGCACATAGAGTAGAAAAAAAAAAATTATTATTGTGTCGATTTAAAATATAACTATAATATAAAATATATAACGGTGTGTTTTATATAATAATGGTATACTTTTCAAAACGGGTTATTATTCTATTTATTTTTTCTAGAAAAAAAAATCAGCTGGTCTTTTGTTTTGTAGATCTGTCAGAAATAAACTAGTTAACATATTATATAGGTAACCATGGCAACGAATAGCAAATATCATATTGAATACTAGCCATTACCCGCGTCACCTCACACGATATCAGAAATTTTATTTTCTTTATTACCTACACTATGTCAAATGTGAACATTTTGAAGTTGGAATAGTCCCAATTGACTGGAATTTTTTTTTTGTTTAACTAGGGTTCGACTTAAGGCGGTTCTACTGTAGTTATAAAATGGCACCGATCTGAAAATGATAATTGTCTTCTTTTTACTGGCGTTTTGTGAAGGAGTTTTATTTTTATTATAAAAAGTTTTTTCATTTTTGAGTATGGAACGCCATTCACCTTACAAGTTGAGGCATAGCTTCCGGTTACATCCGGTATACAATGAATTAAAATTATATTCATTGGCGGTATAATATATTGGTGAACATATTTACCTACCTATATGTGTACATAGAGCCAACGTCTACGTCTTTACGTAAACCATAACCGTCCTGCAAGTTTGACATTATTATGAATGGAACTTGCCTATGACAGTCGGTTCATCAATCAAGAACACCGCACAACATTGTTAATGACTTTCACTATCATCATTTTGTTTTATCCTCTTCACCCCTGCGACGTTTCTCATGTCCGTTACGTTTGTAACTATAGTGCAGGGGTTCACAAACTTTTATCATTCCAACACAACAAGCGGGGATATGGTACCAATTTAGGTCAAAATTCACTTGTCAAATTTTTACATTTTTGAAGTAAAACTTTTTACGCACGCTTGACTTGGGGAGTAAGCTGGTGAATGCGTGACGAGATCGGGCGAGGCGAACGGAAGTTGAGAGGGAGATATAAGTTAGTGAAGATAGAAAGAGGATGACAAATACTTCACTGGCTAGTGGCACCATCAGGTGTCCGAAAATATAAGCAGTACTAACAATAGAATGACACATATTTTACTTGCCAGTGGCGCTATCGGGTGAGAGAAAAAAGTTTTGTAAACCTACTTAACTTGCAAAGCTAAATAATATTTCATAAAGATTTACGCTTAAAATCCAACGAGAGCTAAGTAATTGCAATGTATTACTTTTGTTTTCATTATCTTTATGTTTATATTTCTTTCTTCTTACATTAGACTGTTCATTTCGTTCTTGAACAATTTTATAAATTAATATTTTGTTCAAATACATTAAATATTCTACGTTTAAAGTGAATAAAATTGTAAACTCATTTTAAAGTACATATTTTGTGAATTTTCGGGTGAATAATAACAAATTATGACAGGAAGAAGTTTTACTTCAGTCGTGCGGTCTAAAGCACACTCGTTTTTTTCGTTTTAAGGTTTCTCCGCAGGGATATGCGTCTTGACAATTTATTACAAAAGATTTCGCTATTAGTTCAAAACTTTTGTTATGTAATATCACTCGTAATTAATTTATAGTTATCGACTTTGTTTTGTTTTAATGGATCATCACTCGTCAAAATCTTCGTGAGTTATTATTGATCGGTTCAAGAATATTGCGATGACTACTTATTGCTCAGTTGCAGAAAACATTGTCAGAAAATCTAATTTGACAATAACCTTAGTTGTGAACATACATATTTCCCCATATGAAAAGCATTGTAGAGTTTTTAATTGAAACTGTGTATACATGTAATTAGCATCCTTTTTTGTGTACAGTTTCTATTTCGAAACATTTTTCTACGCATTTTGATCAAAATTTAGTTTGAAAAGCGATCTTTTTCTATGTAGAACAATCAATTGTTTTTGTGTGAGTACAATCTAATGTTCTAGATGACGAGGAATTGAAATACATTAGTGTTGCTCCTGATGTATGGAATCTGGAATCATATGATCACACTAAGGTCATTGTCAAATCTAATTTTTTGACAACCCTTGCTTGCATGCACCCGCTAATTGGGAATAATGACTTAATTATAACCTCAAAATAATTTAAATAAATAATAAGTTCAAAAACTGATACCCGACTACGGAAAAATCCCACTCTAAAAAGTATATGAAACAAAAAAATAACCACCTCATATGGCGCCCTCTAGATGTATAGCGTGATGCTTAGCGTTTGCAGTTTCGGTACTGAAATCGAATTTGTATTTCCCGGTACTGGGGCAGATCCAGTACCGAGAAACTCGATACTTTCGGTACTAGAGAAAAATGTGTTAAATGTTGGAAATAGTTTTGAAGAAGTTTAATCACAATACAAATCACTGAATTACCCTACATAATTCAATAAACTTTAAATATTACAATCAGTCTCAATAATAATCTTTGACAATCAACAAATTTAGTTTTAATTATTATCTTAATAATCACTCTTGTCATGAAAAGGAGACTTAAATTCAAATTTAATAAACTGTACCTATTCACTCTGGTTTTGAATAATTCACAAAAAATTCTAAACTATTTTTTTCAAACTGTAAATGCTGTAATCGTCGCCGGTGATTTGAAATAATACCCATGTAACCTTATCTCAATTTCTTATTGCTTTTCTGTTAAGTTACTAGTCGTAATCACCGGCGACGATTACAGCATTTACAGTTTGAAAAAAATAGTTAAAACATTTAAATTAGTATAATTTTTTGTAATACCTGAATTCCCGGGAAATGGGTTTCATTTCTCGGTACTGAAGGCGATGTTATTTTCAGGGAATTCCCGGGATATTCAGTACTGGGAATTCCCGGCAGCAATCCCTAGTTGCTCCTTGCCCTACAGCTTATGATCACTTACTACTGTTAAAATTATTTTGTTATAGGGTAGGTGCTATACAACCCGACTATTTTCTTGTTTAATAAATAATTCCTAATTTTTAATTAATAATAATTAAAGGAATTTAAATTATCCATTAACAAAAAATAATACACCCTGTTTGTGCGCAAATAGAACACAGCATAATATTACATTTACATTTCAAATTGTTAGTTAGATGTTCTACGGTAAAAAAAAACTGTTAATAATTTGAACTGTGTATTAACGCTGACAAAACATACAAAGTTCGGTTTGTGGCATTAACAATTTTTAATTCAGCATTAATTGAACGAACGGTTGATTAGTTCGTTGAACGTTAAACTCTATTGCTACTGAACGCGGTTTACCGCAGACATACAACATAATGGATAATACATAGAATACATATAGTATGACGTCACTTACTATAGTCCTGTCGTTATTGATTAATTAAACCATTCGGGAATAGTAATAATTAGTATAATTAAATGTCATACACAATACCGCTAATTAGTATTTTGACCATTTGTTATAATTCTCATTTGATTAATGCATCTAGCTGCGGCTAAATGCACTATGTTTAGAATGCAATGAAGTTTCACTAATTTTATTACTTATTAATTTGATAATAAAACATGGTTTACTAGAAGCGAATCTGTGCAGCTGTACTGCTAGTATGTTTTTTTACTATGACGTCTGCAATATAGTCTAGTCAAGAATTGTGATTATTGAGAAAAATTGATCGAAGTCTCCTAAAAATATGATTATAGCTTATTCGATTCCGAAAAAGGCGTTTTTTTTCGCCGACAAAAACTGCAATTGTTATTACTAAAAAACGAAAAGACAGAAAGGCCCCTCAGATTTTTGGCAATTACTCAAAAACTGAAGCGATAGCGGAAATTAAAAAAAAAGATTCTTAAAGAGGAGAAAATTCCCAATAAAAAAGTTCCACTTCCGGAACTCTATCTCTATTATTTATAGTTTTAATTTAACGTTGAAAATAAGGTTCCGCGCGGCCTTTACAGCTCGAGCGCAACACATAAAATTATTCAAGTAAATAAAATTGTCGACCAATTTATTTACTTGAAGAGTTCTATTCAGACGTTAATCAAAGATTTGACATAAAATTATTTTTTTATAGTATTAAATAACAATTTAAAAATTTAATGTTTTGAAATTTCCTGAAGTTTCTTCTAACAGGATAGAGAAAGCAGGATTTTTGTCATTTTTTTTCGGCATGGAAGCGCAAGTGTGAAATATTCACGGTTGGCACTTTATGAATAATAAATACGATTTTAATTGAATGAGACTTTCCTCATGCTTCTCCATCACCTCTACATCTACCACATTGTACAGGATGACTTATTTATCTTAAAAATGTTTAACTTATGTACTATAAACTTCAAAGAAAAATACTTACATCCTATTCCACAATTCTGTATAATAATAATAATGTTAAAAGTGTTTGAACATTGTTAGAACTTATTCAATAATAAACCTATCGATTAGACTATTAACAGTGAAATGCATACTACCTTATCTACGGGCGCAACCAAAAGGTGGGCACCCCCCTCCCCACAAATTTATGAAATATACCAAATATGAATGTATCGTAAAAATGGGTGGCGGGTAACCTACTTATGTACGCGCATTAAAGTTATACAAAAAAACATTCCTAAAATGTCAAGGTTTCGGCTGCGCGTTAGGGAACTTCATTTCATTAATCGTTTAGATTTAGTTCGTGGTTTAGAACGTTTTTGAGAGGTAATTTTAGTAACAGCTTGTATAATTGTCTGGTTACAGTGACATTTAGATAATATAGATAGGTATTGGTGATATTTTTATATAATAATGGATGCAGATTACGGTGTGTTGGCGGTAGTCCGTCTGATAACCTATATAATAGGATTTACTCTGCCATAGCAGATTCCCTTTGACATGCGGCGTATTATTGAAGTTGGCATTTATGTGTAATTTATCTGTGGTCATAGGACAAAACCGTTTAAGTCGATTTTTTAATAAAATAATTCTAATGACAATTTTATCAATCAATTTTCCATTACAGTGAAAGTAATGGTATTGTCGATCGCCTTCTACGCAGTCGAGCCACCGTACAGAGCGTCTATAAAACGATGCCCAAACTGACTCGCGAGCCACATGCGGCTCTTCAAGAGCTTAATTGCATGTTAATACGTCGGGGCCACAGAAAATGATTCGTTGGGTTCAGTTCGGCATTAGTCGGTTTGACCCGATTTAACCTTGTGTGTTTTCTTTATGACGAAAATAGTATTCTGTCGTCTTAAAAGCAGTTTCGAGAAAATGCTTATTTTTTTCTATACTCAAACTTAGCGCGGTGTTTTTCGCAGGAGAGTTTCTCGCGGGAGGGGGATGATACAACGCAGTTCGTTTATGAATGAAAATGGGAAAGTGCAGGAGGAAGAAGTACCATAAAACACGTTCGCAGGGGCTAGGCCATAGAGATATAAGTAATTAGAGTACGCTAGTGCGTATGCTTGCCATAAGTGAAAGTGTCCTCAGTTAAGAGAGAGAACGCTGCAGAAAACCAGAAATTTGTTTACACAAGTCAGCATTGTTTTGCATAATTAAGTGACCATACAGATAAGGAACTGTTCTCTATCTTAATTGTATGCAGTTTCACTGCTCTCTCCTGTAATCTGTTGTAATATCTCTATGGACTATAGACACGTATGCAAGTTATCATACCCAGACGAATTGGGAAACTTCGGGATTGATGCTACGAGGGACTAAAGACGTTAAACAGCTGAGGTCATCAGCGATTGATGCTTCCGGATCAACTAGACGTTAGTGTCCGGTGGTCTTGTACAGTTGGTGATATGTAGTTTGCATTTGGATTGCAAGTTTGCTAGTTGTGTTAAGTTGTACAGTTCGGCTGATAAGGGCCGAAGATAGAGGTATAGTCTAGTGATTTGAATTGTGGATTTTCCGTAAAATTTTGAAACAAAATTTTCTGAAAAATTTTCTAGGCCATTAAATGAATAAGGTATCGTTCACTAGAGGCTACAAGTAAACAAAACGAGTATTTTAATCAGCTGTGGAAGTGATGCCCTTTTGAGTTTTTCCTTTCCAACAAAAAGCAATAATCTAATGCTGTTTCCATGAGGGGAATTCCCTTTATAACTGCAGCAGCCAGTACAGTGGTTTCATCTTCTGGTCTTTGCCACTACTTTGTTACTATCAAGTAACAAGAGAAATGGGTGATTCATTTTCTTTGTGCTCTTTATAATATGAAATAAGATGAGTTCACTTGTTATGAGTTGCAAATTAAACAATACGACAAATCTTTTACTAAAACTTGCCTTTTTGACATTGGAAATTTTCCGGAAAAACAGTGAAAAATTTTCCTCCCACATCACTAGTTACTGGAGATATAGAAATTTTTTAAAAAATTCGTAATAGGCTATTTTGTCTTTTGGCCACAGTCCACATAGATATGTCTCATGGAAAAGTACCTCCACCACTACATTATGTATAATTCGTGTCCAGTTCAACGTCATTTGGTGCTATATTTACAGCGGCCGTTATTGATGGCTGTAATACACAGGGTGTTACGGAAAGTTATCGACAAAAGGTCAGGCGATCAAAATGAAACACGAGTAATAATTAATTTCTAGAGAAAATGAAAACTGCCATTTGCTTTATGAATTATTGAAGCTAAACAGGAGAATATAAGGAACTAAGACGTTCACGAGTTTTTTTTTTGCAGTAATCGGTCAATGGGTCATTTGAGAAGAAAAAACCGCGGAATGCTATGAAAATAGAGGTGAAAATGCACCCTTTTCAGTTTTTTCAGTATATCTCGCAAACGAAGCAAAATTTCGATATACTTTATATAAATTATATTATATAAATTATTATTGTTGAGAATTTAAGTTCCCACCGAAATGGCTTCCGTCGAATGTCCACGAACTGACGCAAAAAAGATTGGTTGTCTGTAAAGTCGGTTTACGGACGATAGTTTTAACGTGATAACGTATTCCGTAATACATAACCTAAATTTATATAATAATTCGAATCTATGATATTGCATCTTTCGCTTCAAATTTAGGTTAATTTTATTTATTTAAATTACTCACCATATAATATAATTGTTTTTTTTAACTTTCTTTCTTTCGTATTTATTTTAAGTCTCAAAGATTAGCTGTCATAATATTTATAAAGCAATTGTTTCACTGTTTATATAAAATTCCAAAATCTACTTACAATATTTAAGTATTTTCATACGTCAAAAAATTGATTTTTATAATGATAAAATTTGTAAGAAAACGATTTTTTCGAGAGATGAGACCTAGCTAAAACGATTTTTTGCCCCCCAAAATCCCTTTTCAGTTAATTTCATCCAAATCGTTAGGGCCGTTTTCGAGAAAAGCAGGCACAGGGTCAGGCGGAACGTTACGACCGTTACGACCGTTAGGAACGTTACACTTTTTAGTGCATGCAGCCGGTGTTTTATCAATTTATAAGATTGGTGATTCATCAATTTATAAGACGTTATCACGTCAAAAAGTGCATATCTCAGGATAACATCGCAATATAATATTTATAAATTAATAAAATAGGTACATGGTACATCTATAAGGTACCGATAGTGTGTATCAAATCATGTCTATAATTTGGTAATAAATAATACTTTTGACGTGATCTCTTCTTTTTACATTGCGTTCGTTTATAAAAATAAGTTTGTGTATTCATGTGAAAAAACGCATTTTAAAATATTAATAGAGTACAAATCAGTGTTTCAAACTTAAAATATGACATCAAATTAACATATTTTTTTTTGAAAATGTAAAATGATACTAGTAGGAAAGTTTTTACTGTTTATTTTTAATGACTGTTTTTGTCACCAGAAAATAATAATTACTGATTATTAAACAAACATTCTATTTATAGTACATTATTAGTTTTTATAAAACATATGTTTGGTGACAAAGTCATTTTTTACATTACCTATACTGTTGTCTTTTTATTTAATGCCATAAACATTTTCTTAAGATTTGTTTTGTTCTACAATTTATGATTCAGTAATCAGGGGCACGGCAGTGCCCCCGCCAAGTCGAGCACTGTCGTACCATCTTTTTCTCGAAGTGATTCACGGCACTTTTGACTCCCATGTAACTTTGTTGTCGATAAAGCAAGAAGTTTGAATTTTTAGTGAACAAGAGGACATACTTATAACTGGCTACATTGCCAATATACCCTAATAATTATACCTTGTAGTTTTCGAATTATCGCTAGTCAAAGTTCTTTAATTTTGTCTCTGACACACTCACCGATCATCAAAATTCCAAGGTACTTCTAGCAGTCTCACAAACTTAACATTTTGAATTATAGTTAACGTTTAAAGCCTATAACGGAAGGAAAAAATGAAAAATCTCGAAATTCCATAATTCTAAAAATCAATAAAGACAGGGAGTGGGCTTTAAGAAAATCAGTAGCTGACGGACGGGATATATTACCCGAGAAAAAAAAGGAGGATGACTTACAAAAAAAAAAATGAGATCCCATCAAAAACATAAGATATAAAAATATGCCAAGTCTCGCAACGCAGTTCTTCCGCTACAAAAAGTTGTGAGATCTCATGTAAAACCAAGTCAGTTATTTTAGTTAGTGTCTATGGAAGCACCTGTCCAACAACTTTGTTATCAATTGTTACCTAATCAATTGCCTATCAACATTTATTTATTTATATTAGACATCTTTATTTCTATAATAATTCTAATGACTTGGCAATTGCACGGCACCTTAGTTATGCAAGAACAATCTACAATTTCGATTACTATATGTAAATCTAAACAGTGCACTTAAGAATAAAGTATTTTAATTAGTAGAATATGGTGCCGTGTAATTGCCAAGTCATTATAAATATTATAGAAATAAAGATGTCTAATATACGGTCACTATAAATGTTGATAGGCAATTGATTAGGTAACAATTTATAACAAAGTTGTTGGACAGGTGCTTCCATAGGCATTAACTAAAATAACTGACTCGGTTTTACCTCACAATATTTTGTAGCGGAAGAGCTGCGTTGCGAGACTTGGCATTTTTTATATTTCATGTTTTTGATGGGTCAGATTTTAAAGAACTTTGTTAAAATTGAGCTACTTATATTTTGTTACACTCAAAATTCAATCTACTATATCTCTAGTTTGCCTTGCTTGAAATTTTCAATGTATATATTACTGGCCAAACCCGATTTCAGGACAAACTAGTTCAGCCTAGGCTAAATTGGTTTGTAGAACTAGTTTGGCCTAGGCAAAACTAGTTTGTCCTGAAATCGGGTTTGGCCGGTAACAAATATACAATATTATTTTTCAATTAAACTGTGTTGTTACTTATTTGACCCTTATCTTGCAATTGTCCCGGTAGGTGGTACGTGTGTAACAGACAGATAAAATATATTTTTCCAAACTTCTAAACACACATCAATTTTGTATCTGCAAGATTGTTGTGGCCAGATGTTCAACCTTTGTCAGCGTAATTTTTTTTTGATTAAAAAATATTACATGCTGATAACTTTAGAAAAAAATATAAAGTAAAATGTTACAATAATATCCGGTCTCCCCTAGACGCAAATCGGTTTCAAAAATTCATGAATATACAAATAAGTATTTATTTATTTACAATAATAGTCTAAAACCAAACATTTCCATTAAGTATTTTTTTGGCCTTTTTGAGGGTTTTTTCCATACATTTAATAAAATCTGGAATTTTATCATACAATTTGGTTGCAAAATAATCAATCGCGAATGCTGATTTTTTAGTCTTAAAAAAACAATGATTAAATGGTGCCTATTCCGTGTTGCATGGTCATGTAAATTTGAATGAATATTATAATTTTCACTACAGTGGAACCCCGGTAATCCGACAAACATTTTGCAGGGCAGTGTCGGACTATCGAATTTGTCGGATTATAGAGTACTGCCTAAGACCCCCTATAGTAAAATAAATAAATATCACATTTTTCTTTAATTGTCAGTGTTTTGTGTTTTCGCTTCTGAGCTTGTGACGACATGACTAGGTACGAATACACAATGAATAAACAGTTAACAATGAACACACGCTAGACCGCACCGCTATCTTCTTCAAAATTCAAATTCAAACTAAGCAATCAGAATCAAAACAATAAGCGTCGAGCACAATAGTGGTGGTGCGTACCAGTTATAACTTTTTCAATCATGCATTAGCGAAGATTGTCAAAAAAATATTCAATAATAAATAATAGACCATGTCGGATTACAGGGGGTGCCGGATTAGACAGGGGCCGGATTACCGGGGGTCCACTGTATTTGTTTTAGCAACAGTAAGCATTCGTAAATATACCTACAGAGGAGCATATATAGGTATACAGATCAGCATATATATTCAAAATTTCATTCAAATCCGTTCAGTCGCATGTACTTGAAAGCAAAACAAATAAATAAACAAATTGACGTTTCACTTTTTATATTTAAGTAAGTATTATGCGGTTGTAACTTTCAGTTGCAATAGATAATAATTAATTATTATTACAGTATTGTGTGCGAAGTGCATCAGCGTTGCCGTATTATGCATTTGCACCGCCATAAATTAACAACTTTCTCCGATAATGACCGCTTCTTCAGTCTTGACCTGTTGTTAGCACAACGCATTTTTAACACTTAACGTGTTTACTTTGTTTATTTTGTTCTTACTAATTAAGTAAATTTGATTTTTAAATTCTGAAATTAAAATTTATAGATTAAAAAAAATATGTTTTTTTTTTTAAATAAAGCTGTGAGTTTAATGTTATGTTAAATTATAGAGTGTGGTACTAATTTTACTCAGAATTTCAATCTCTACAACATTTTTATAGAGTATAGACAATGTTTTTGATGCCGCTAGTCGTTTGTGAGATATCATATCGAAGAATTTCGTTAGAGATTCTTTTCTGTGCTAAATGCCGACGAATCTCTAACGTATTCTTATACATTGATTTTTATATTAATACGCTAAGCAATAAATAAAATTATCGACCAATTTTTCAGACAATATATTAACAAAAAATATATAATTAATTCATTAACGTTTCAATCCGGATTTTAATACGCTAAGGTTTAAGATGTTTGCCTCGTTTTTTAGAAAAAAACCACACAATTTCTCCACATAAATTATATATCATTTTACAGATAATTGCTTGCTCTACTGACATCAACAACTAAAAAATTTATTATTGTTATTGTTTTTGTAAATTAATTAAGTTCTGAACAACGTCTGCCATCTGACGGCGTAACGTTAACATCTGACGGGCAACGCTGAACAACGCTTTTGCTACTTGCGCCTCTATATGATAATTTTAGTAAAATATTTCTTTTACAACAAAAAGAAGAACGTTATAAGCAGTGTGCAAAATTAGAAACGAATTGAATACCTGCAATCATAGTTAAAAAATAATTTTGTAAACTGATAATTACTTATTATACTTATTTAGTGCGAATAATTCGCACAGGTCACGCTAGTTGTTAAATAAAAATACGTGTTTTCTCACAGTGGCTGAAGCTCACCTAATAAAAGGAGGAAAACTCGTTCATTTCAGAACTGAAGGAACTAGCTTTTCCCTAATCAATTCCAAATTCAAATCCAGAACCACTGTGTTATTATATCAACGCACTAAAAATGAAAAAAAAAAATTTTCTGTGCTATACCTAACGTTTACGGAATACTCACTGTATCTATATTTCATTTAATTCATCGAGCACCCCACGATTTAAACTTTATAGAAGAAAATGAAATTTATTTTCTACTTTTTAGTGCGCTGATATTATATGCGTGTTTTTTTTTTTTGTTTTTTTTTAACTATTATTTTTTTTCGACTTTTTAGTCCAAAGTAAGTAAAACAAACCATAAGTACAGCAGAGAATTAAAGTAACGGGATGCATTAAGCAACGGCTGAATTATGAATTCTACCCCGAAAATTGTGATTCTGGTTTGAGATGTGGAATTTTGCATTTGAAACGTAAGTTAAAGTTCCTAACGTGTTTAGAAAGACGCTTTTAGCCTAGATACTTTTTATTTGCAATATTCAACAAACTAAGTTTTGAATGTTTAACTTTAAGAGTATTCGTCCCTGCAAACACCCCCTGCACCCTTCATCTCAAATCTTTTCCCCTCGCCTAAAAACGGTTCGCGCTCTCCCGACGCTATTTTTAAAGCTAGAGGGTTCTGGTAAAAGCCAAATGAAAGACAAAGAATCAGACTACAGATCCTTTAGGCGAATTTTTTGAAAAACAGTTTCGCCTACGTGTGAAATATTACGTAACTTATTATTTTTTTCAAAAGGTTGTAAGTTTTTTCAGGAATTTTTTTTTCAAAAAATTCGCTGAAGGATCTGTAGTCTGATTCTTTGTCTTTCATTTGGCGTTTACCAGAACCCTCTAGCTTTAAAAATAGCGTCGGGAGAGCGCGAACCGTTTTTAGGTGAGGGGAAAAGATTTGAGATGAAGGGTGCAGGGGGTATTTGTAGGGACGAATACTCTTAAAGATACGAAAAAATTGACATACGTGGTTGTGCTTTTTGGCCGCGTATAATATTCTAATTGAAATTGGAAAATTGTATTTGGCCATCGTCTGCTTTATAATAAATGTTTAATATTGTAATATATTCAGCGTTGATTCGAAAATTGAGGCCACTAGATCATCACCCGATAACAATTGAATTTTAAATACGGTTTTATTTTGCAATTTATATTTTTTGTGCTAATTTGCTCTATTTTTGGCGGCTATATTTCGATTGGGATAATATTATGTGTCAGTGAACTCGTAATGGAGAGAACGATTTTAAATTGTTTTATTATGCTGATAAGCAATAAAAGGTAGCGAATTTAATTACACATTTGTTTATAAAGAGTCAAGAGTATTGTTAGAGTCCAATAAACAAAGAAAGCAGCAGGTGTTGGGAACGGTGTTTAAGAAATTGTTTTATTTTGTACAGAAAACTGCATATTTTATAAATAAAATTTTATCTCATCTTATCTAATAAACAAAGCACAATTCATCCACGGTTTCATTGTCTTGTGGCCATATTCACTGAACGTAAGTATAGTTATTTATTCGGTGTATTTGTTGTTCAGGTAGCTATGCCTCCGATAAATAGCGATAATTTAATTCACCAACCATAATTAAGTTTACCGCAGGTATAAATCTATTCTGTCTTACTTCCCGGGTGTAAATATTAATTCGCCTGATAAAATAATATTGGCCGCCACATAGATCATAATACCTAACCTATAAACTGCGGTTGCTCTTGTGAATCATCATGCTTATAGAAAAAAACACGCTGAATCCAGCATGGTCGTAAAATGTCGTGTGTCGTCCCAAAAAAGGTTTGAACTAAAAAAAATAGTATTTAACCATCCCCCTCTCCCTTTACAAGTAACGCCACTGAGTTAGTAGCGCACAAGCTATAGTACTAAAAAAAATAATTATCAAAATTTGACCCACTTCTCAAAAAGGTTTGCCATTGACTATCCTATATGATAGGTGATTTTCTCTTCAATGGCAACTGACAGAGTCATAACCATTGGATTAGTAAACTCGCATTCTTCTGTTTTACGTTACGCACTAGTGCGAAAAAGGATCATTTTACTACTGCTAAATAGGCATTAAAACAGCTTTTTATATAGGAGGTTGTGGAAAAACAAATATTTAGACTATTTTTCATTGATTATATACCTACATTCTTTTTTTTGAATATAAACTTTTTGTCCATTTAAACTGCATGTGCTTTGCAGTCTGCTATTAATTACATTAAAGTGTAAATTTGGTAAAAAACTACGAGCCAAATTAAAGAAAAATTCAGACAAAAAATGATTTTTTTTCACAAAAAACCATAAAAAATGGGGTTTCCCATTTAAAAAACAAAGGTTACCCCCTCCCCCTGCTAAGGAGTGAGGTGGTGGGGGTGGTTGTTGTGTTCAAACGATTTTCCCCTCGAAACCCAACAACTTTCGTTCGGACTTTTTTTTTATTCAACCCGTTATTTTTTAAAGAAAATAGTCCAAAGTTAAAAAAAAAAACACCGTGTATAAATAGTGTTATTTTAAGTTTAATCTTTTTGGTAATATCTGACACGACCGTCAAAGAAGTTTTACTTCTATCGCGCGTAAAGGTTACACGCACCCATTTTTTTTATTTCTTCGAATTTTAATTTTCGTTTCACAAAATAATATGATTATGGAATTTATGGAAACAATTTTCGTGTGTATATTTTTATAAAACAATTTTAATAATGTATTTTGTTTCTTTGTTTCAGGTGAGTCTTCTTTTTATACTTGACATAATCCGAGTTGATGGCAAAAAAGTGAGTAATGAAAAACTTTTTCATAAGGCAAATTCAGGTATATCTGAATTATTTTTTCACACTGTACATACCAGCATGGGTGGGATTGTACCGTGCAATAGTTGAAGCGCTAATTATAAATATCCAAGGGGTGACCAATGTACACATTTGTTGAAAATATGGTTCTGTTCATAGCATTAACAATAGGAGACTTTTTTACATTCAATAATATATCTTTTCATATTATACTAATAAGTGACATTTTTTGGATTAATTTCCTCGATTTGTTAATCAAAAAAAAACGAGCCTAAAATGAGAGAATATGACACAAGGAATTAGAATATACCATTGATTCTATACAAATATAAATTTAGATCATCCACATAAACATACCTTGTAAATAGTTGTGTTCTGTCACTCTGTGTACTTTGAGTTTATTTGTTTTGTTAACATTTTATTTGTGTCATATTCTTTCATCTTAAGCTCGATTTTTATGATTAAAAAATCAGGGAAGTTAATCCAAAAAAGTCAATTAGTATTTATTTAATGTAACAGCATCGGTACGCGATTTAGCTAGGCAACCCACGTGCAATTTTATCAATGTATATGTCGCCGGGATATTGTCAAACCCGTGATATTATAATTTCACTTAGTGAAATTATAATATCACGACTCTTTGTCAATCGTGATATTGTAATTTCACTAATGAAATTACAATATCACGGATTTGACAATATCCCGGCGACATATATATTATCTAACATATAGGCTGTGATCCGAAATATAACCCAGTATACTGGCCAGTGCTAATGACGTCACGAATCGACGCCATTCGTTCCGAAATATACTGGCCAGCGCGTTGACGTATTATTATTTCCCTCGTCCACCAAAAGTAATTGTTTACTTCTGTTGATCCGTCATTATTGCAAATAACAAATAATAAAATTCAAATTCCACAAAGTTTGATGAACACACGTCTGGTTAAATATTTATGCTACGTCACATCTGTCTCACCAGTACAATATGGTGGCATATCAGTGCAATTATGGCGTTGAGTCATGGCGTCATTAGCACTGGCCAGTATACTGGGGAATATTTCGGAACATACCCATAATCTTTATCATCATCAAATAACAGATGAGGGTATATATTTCTAATACTGGATCTCGCACTATAATGTTCCCATATAGTTTTTATAAACTGAGCTTACCATTAATTATAACTTTATTTCAACGTAAATCAAACGGAGAAATTTAATCCGTAGCTAAAATCAATATGTTGGCTGTATAATATTATGAAAGTAGGTACCTACATGGATTAATTTTTTTATCAGAAAAAATAGTATAGATATGTATTCTGGAAATTGGAAATGTTGCACCTGTCTGGCTACGGTGTGGTCAGCATAATATGATCAAATCAGTGCTAATTAAGCCAATTATGCGCCGTTTTAATGTCTTCTGTTTGGACTGCCCTATAAAATTCAGATAGCACCTACATAAATTGCCAGACGACGGTACTCTCTGCCCCGCTGTTGGTGCATAGAAATATTGTCGTCTCTTTTCAAGTACACCATGCAGGTGCTCTTGTACACATAAAATTGTAGGTACACAAATAACAGTGCAAAACACCAACGCGTCATGTGCGTCTACTGATGTCGGCTTTAAACAATTGAAAACGCCACTTTAGAGGCTAATTATTTTGAGAACAATACCACAATATGGCGGTTAAGCGAAATACACGTTTGTCAGGTTTCTGAATATCACAGTTATCCTTGTGGATATCACAGTAGTTGTCTTTTCTTTCATGCTTCGTGTGGCGCTAACTGGCGGTTCTATTTGAAAACTGTTGCAATTTCATTTATCTATATACTAATTTATAAAACTGAATAGTTTGCAATTTATAATATATCATATCTACATATAATATGGTATGGTTGTCCGGGATCTGTATATATATTAACGGAGTATAAAATCCACATACTGTGAGAGTTATTTTTTTAATTAATTTTACAAACGTTAGCTCAATTAATTCAAATAAATAAAATCGTAACTTAGTCTGTAATTGAACAGTTTTAAAGATTCCTAGAGCGAATTTTCAGTTTTCATCACTTTTTTCTGTTTATATTTTTTGTACCTATCATTTTTCTTTTGAGGTTAACCGAAAGAAAACATCGTTGATTCCCCGAATCGTTAACGTTGCTCGGTTCGTGACTCGTGGCTCGTCAGAATATGCTCGAATCTGTACGCAACTTCATTCAGCATATGTCAGTTTGTGTATTGCACCGATTTATACAAATTTAGAGGATTATATAATGTCGAAACATAAGCACAGTCATAAAGCTTCAGTAGGTAAAGTAATCTAGTGCACAAATTACCGCTGTTATAGGGCTTCTTAAAACCTGTGTACTTTGTTTACGGTCGTACCTTTTAACGCAAACTCACACGTGATGCAACAATATAGGGAAAGAAATCAAATGAAAGAAAAATTGTACGCTGATTTATAGTAAATTTACTATTGTATGTCATTTTTCAATGACGACATTTTCGTTAACTTATATAGCCATATTCAAAACCTAAATTGCATAATTTTTTAAAAACCTTCAACTGACACTTTTGTCAAGGCTATTTGAAGTCTGGACCCTGGTCTTTACAAAATTTAATATTGGAAATAAATTGCAGAAGGTACCTACTAACAATACTTACATAAGTGAAGGGAACAACGTAACGCATAATGTTTGCTGCCACGTTTTGTCCTTAAGGATCAAATTACACATCAAACAATTCGTACTAATTAGTACCTCGAGTATTTCATCTCCTAAGAGAGTTAAATATTTAATCTATAGCTGTCCAATAATGGCTAATTTTAGATGATATTAAAAATTGGACCGAGAGGGGTGGCGTAGTAGTGAGAACATTAGACTCGCATTCGGGAGGTACCGGGTTCGAACCCCGGCGGGGGCAGATGTGGCTGGAAGTTTTTCCTGTTGCCTCTCGCCGAGAAATGGTAATTCCTCGTAACGGCCATCTTGTTGAGGTTTTCCATGGGTTCCCTTAATAATTCCAGATAAATATCATATTCAAAGCCATGGACGATTATCTGTCAAACTCCTATGCTCAGAAAGTTCCCTACCTTATCCTAATGTCCTAAAATTCCTTCATTCGCCCATTGCTATTAATTAAGTGGAAGTTTAAAAATGTAGAAAATAACGGGAAGTGTCATAGATGGAAAATAGTAATGGTGCGAATGGCGTCTGTTAATGACATAAAGTTGAGAAACAGACGTTAAACGCATTATTATTATTAATATTATATCCGATAAATAGCCAACAAGCATTAGGTACCTTGATTTTAATTTCAATCGTGTTGAGTCTAGTTCCAAAATAAGTTTTGTTTTAAAAAAAAGTGTGTGTGTGTCATCTCCGACGCACGGCTGCAGTTTACTTCTTAGATACGCTGTGTAATGTATTCCATCTCATTCTTTCGCACGTTAAATCCTACAGATATATATGTTTGTCTCTTTTGTATTCCATCTCATTCTTTCGCACGTTAAATCCTACAGATATATATGCTTGTGTCTTTTAAAGCGGGCGAGCGTAACGCCACACTTGAAGCGGTGGAGCGTAACGCCACACTTGAAGCGGTGGAGCGTACGCCTCGCCAATTGATTCTACTACTCGTAAAATTTCCGTACCGGGCCTTATAACTCAAAATAGTTTCTTAAGGAGTAATCTCCAAAAACTTTAAAAATCTAGACTGTATAATTTTGTAGTGAAGAAGAAAATGCACATTATAAGACTTGTTTGCATAGATAGATGGATTATATTTACTCAGGGTTACAGAGGCGATGGAGCATCTCTGTATCACCTGAAGGCGTACGTACACTGGCACTGCAGCACTTGCACGTAAATAAAATATCCCTGATTGCAATGACAAATGTGTTGTTGTGTTGTGCACCTTGTGTGTACACTAGTGTAGTGTATATGTTACGGTCCATACCTGAATTCGGTCAATGACCGAAATAAATGCGCAAAACTAGGTTTGACCAACGAATATTTCCCAAACTCGAAATTTTACATTCAAACGGGTATTGAGTGTTATAAAATGAGTAAAACTAGTTTTGCGCATTTTCATTTGATCAAAACTATAGTTCTGTCCATTTCTGAACGGACGGTACTAGTTTTGCTTGTTTTATTCAATCAACGCTGTTTTTCGGTTTCATTAGACACTAAAAAAATTAAAATAAAAACTTTTTTTAAATTGAACCTGCTTCAAAAAAGGGTCACTAAAAAGCGTAAAATAACAGATTTGAACTCGGCATCAATTTAATATGCCTAAGTACATAAAACGTGATAGTAATTAAATTTTATATTTTTTAGTGTCTAATGAAACCGAAAAGCATTATTCACGCCGACAACTACAACTTTTGCAATATTTCTTTGATTTTTGTTAATTGTTCAAAAAGGCGTGAACCGGTTTTGCTACAATTTATATGGTACCAACTTTGAGACACACTTTATCGAATAAAAAAGAGGGTAAGGAGAATCGTCTCTGTGTTATGGTTTCATACCTTCTACCCTCCATAGTTCGGACGTTGATTGAATAAAACAAGCAGAACTAGTTCTTAATGTCCGTTCAGAAATGGACAGAACTAGTTTTGTCCAACTGAAAATGCGCAAAACTAGTTTTGCTCAATTTATAACACTCAATACCCGTTTAAATGTAAGATTTCGGGTTTGGGAAATATTCGTTGGTCAGAACTAGTGATGTGTCGCCTCTGAGCGAGTCGTTCACAATGAGCGACTCTTTTCTCGGAGCGGCGCAAGTCGCTCTTTTTTTTGTGAATGACTCACTCCGAGCACCATTGCTCCGTGCTGAGCTGTTCTGTACGGTTGCATTCGCACATTTACAGAGCCCACACAGCACAGACCACAGAGACACTAGTGAACTTTGCACGTACGGAGTTATATTTGCTGAGTCATTTAATGTTGAATGACACACTGTAATTTAGTGTAATAGTACTAAGCTTATAGTGACTTAAATCATTCACATTGACGTCGTTGACAAAGATATAATATTGTAATAATAAACAGTATTATTGTTAAGCTTTTATTATACTTTATAGTTTATCCGAAATGCGAATAATATAAGATCAGAATCAAATTAAAATGTGCTCATAGCTGAGTGTGTGTATTGTGTTGTGCATTGTGCAATGCTACATGGCATGTATGATGACAATTCACACCTTTGCAGTCTGCACTCTTGTGTAGTGCGTACTGTCTAGTGTCGCTCCTTTGAACGACTCGCTCTGAGCGACTCTTTTAAGTGAGCGGAGCGCACGGAGACAGCTTCCAATAAATAGTCATGTGGACACATCACTAGTCAGAACTATAGTTTTGCGCATTTATTTCGGTTATTGACCGAATTCGGGTATAGACCGTAACATATATACCTGTGTATGGGTGATAGTGTCTGGCACTAGTCTACATTGCACGCTGCGTCTATTGTCTGTGTCTACTTTACTAGTCATGCAACTACCGTTGTATGCACTGTCTATTATTCAAGGTGTAATGCATATATGCATGCCTATGTTAAATGGTTCGACGAGTGTTTGTCAACTGGCGGTTCGGTAAAATCGACTGGACCACTGGTATAAGTAACGCACAGACCAACCATTCGGGAAAGTCGCAGGAAAATGACATTACATAAAAAAATCACAAACAGAAAATTCACCGGACAAATATATCCTACGATAATATTATCCCATGACAAAAACACGACACAAATACAAGACTATCGACTACAAAATAATATTTATTAGCTAACATTAATGGATAACAGATGGAGTAATATATTCAGAACTCAGATTTTTTTGAGTCGACTCAGGGCTCTTGTTAACGACCGTTTTAGTCAACGGTTAACGGGCCGACGCGAAACGGTTACCTTTGTACACGATCCGCTAATATAACGTGAGCGCGTCCGTTGTTATCGATATCAGTTCTATACCTACTTGAAGAGCGAAAAAGTGCAAGTACGTTATGTCTTGCTTGTTTATTTTTGTAATTTTATAGTCTTGTCTCAACACTGGCCTATTATGAACAAGGCTAATTAATAAATCCATATCAATATCAATTTTAAACTCCACATTCACAATGAGCAGAACAAGGTAGGTAGGTATAGGTAAAAACGTGCGCGCACATCTGTCGTCGTCAACAGACTTCTATGAAATGACGCGGTCCACTGCATCGGACCGGCCGCCGTCGCGCCGAGGGGCGACGTGCGGGTATCCGTTGAGTTCTGTTGCAACGGTTACATGCCTGTCGCGTTAACAAACACCCACACTAACCTATTGAACACTGCACGTCGTCCCGTCGCTCGTCATAAAAATCGGGTCATTATCCGTTCTCGTTAACAAGAGGCCTTAGGGAGTCGAATCCTATACGGGATCTTGATGCGAAAATACAAATAGCACTAAAAAGATCCATTTTTCCTATGTCTACAGACGTGGGTCGCTTTACAAACTTACGTTCTATTGAACAACAATTTTAATTTGTGACTAGTCTTGACACAATTGGTACGTTTCGAAATTTACAGTCTGTATGTATATCTTTTTATTATTAATAATTATTATGATGTATCGTCTAGCTATTCCAAGGATATCAAAACTGTTTTGACAGACATTAATGTTTACCAAACCGTAATTGTTATTTTTATGCTTCTCGTTCACATTGGAAATGTAACCGGTCTCACGTGGCAGGTTGGTAATCGTCAGATTATCGATAATTTTAATTGAAAATACACGTTTCACTAATTTCATTTCAAAAGTAATTTGTTTTATTTTTAGTTTTTGTTTTTATTACTGTATGCACTTATAACAAATAAATATAGTAACCGTTTATCGAACACTGTCAAAAATTGAAATATGCGTAGGTATTTCATAAGATGCAATCTAAGAACACGATTGTAATTTTAAAATTGCGCCTTGGCATTGCCGTGTTTCATCTCACGCCTGCGGAGTCGCGGGTAGCGGTTAGTCTAAATATATCAAAGAAAACCGCGACTGACTGTCTGGCCTATCAACGCACAGCTCACACCACTGGACGGATTGGGCTGAAATTTGGCACACAGATAGTTATTATGACGTAGGCATCTGCTAAAACAGTTTTTGGAAATTCTACCCCTAAAAGGGTGTAACGGGACTTCAAAATATGCACAAAATATGCATGGAGCAACCATATATTATGTATGAATCAATTCGAAAATGCGCAGGATTACTCCTGTCAACAAATAAATAAACACGTTTTTCGTGCTTTTTCATAAACCACCACTTCAGAGGGTTAAAAGAGGTAAATAGTCTGAAAATCAAAATGGGTGTCATTTTTAAGGTTTGTCAGGACCTTGATCACGTGAACGTCATCAATTTTGAAATTTATTAGGGGGTCTACGTCGCGAAATAACTACGCCAAATAATAAGAATGCATCCGTGTTTCGTCTCAATCGCGTGCGAAGCCGCGGGTAACGGCTAGTATAATATATAATTATACTCAAACATCAAGTGTAGGGTACTTTTGATCTGGTTACTGTTGGGTTAAAACGAGCAAGGCCGCGGGTAAGGCTCCTTTGTACACGGAACGTTACATGCGTATTTTACACGATGCGTGTTATTCAATTTGCCACGTTTGTGTTGGTATAGCTGTAGGCATTTTTAATTGTGATTCGGACATAGTTCCGAACGAATTTAATTTGTATAATACAGACGTACAAAAAATATTTTCACGTCTGCGGAATTCAAATTTCAAATAATTAAAAATAGTATATTATACAATAATTTATACAATAAATACTAAATGCTCCCATATACACGTTATGTTCATTCATATTGCGTTATGTTGTGGAGAAACATAACAATTCCTGACATTCTTTCATATAATATCATAACAAAAACTCACCCATAACTTGCATACTGTAGTATAGTATCTCTGCTTATAGTCTTTATCGTAGCCCGACGAAGCGCACTGCGCACTACAAAACATTGTGTACGCAAAATATAGACTGTTGTAGTCTATAAAGAACGACCGAAAAAATACCAGCTTTCGAGCTCCTGAAACGTCAAATTATTAGACTATAATACATACATAATGACAGCAAGAAGTTGAACAATCAAATTCATTTTTCATTGTGAAATCGGATATTGAAGATTCAAGAACAGGTCAAATAAAACAATGCAAATAAAATTAAAGGTATAAATTAAATCAATTAATTATTAATGATAGAATAATTTGTTTTAGATAGAACCTAACAACACCGTAAAGTCAACGCAGAGGCTGGATTTGCCGCTAGGTTCCCTACTATAGTTTTCTAGCGCTGGTTTTCTTAATTGCTTTGGTGCTCGCTTCACACGAGACGTCTTTCCAAGCTTGCTTTGTGGATAGATCTGGTGTGCGCGCAGAGCAAAACGTGTCGTCTGACTCTGAGCAGAATGACGCCATGTTGGTTTGTGGGCGTTTGTTCAAGTTGCCCACGTGACAAGATACTGCTTCCTGTTTGGTTCTTGCTCATACCTAGCAAGAAAAATGGCCCCTGTTCTAATTACAAAACCTATCTTGTGAGCTAGCAGGCGAACCCGCAGTGACCCCATTTCCAGCTTCGTACCCAGCCTATCGGCCAGCAGAAGTCCAAGCCTCGTATGCAGCGGCCTTAACTGAAGTTCTAGAAAACAACCGTACATCCGTGTGAATACCGGGTAGGTTAAATGAAGGGTTCGTGCATTCCGCAACGCAAGGATTGCGTGCGTGCGTAGACACCCACAGATGACCTTGAGGTCTTTGCCGAACCGTTTCATATTATGAGCGTTTCCACTCTGTACTGGCAGTCTTTCGTTTAGTAAAGATTCGAATCCTTATACAATGACTCTAATGACTATGTGACTAGGTAACGTTCCATTGTAACATTAAAATATATTTTTCTTATTTTGAGGTGTGTCTAATCGCACGGTCTTATAGTCCGAAAAATACATTAATTTTATGTCCCTTGCTGGGATTCGGAAACTATTTAACCTAGAAACTTGAAATTTGATAAATGTGTAGTCTTTACCATTCCGATCAACGATAAATACATTTCCTCATTAACATCGGTCCAGAAGTTTCTAAGATAAGCACGTCAGAACAACGTTCTCATGCAAAGCGTTAAAGTACTCGTATGTAGGAATATGTGTTTTTTAGGCAGCCGTTGTAAAGGAATCGCTTGTAAACTAGAAGAGCAGGTGCGGCCATAAAAGTAGACGTCTATAGCTGATGATTATTACAAAAAAAAGAATCGGTGAAACTAATTAATTGGCTAAATTTATCTTATGGTGAATCACATGTAATTTTTACAGAGGATGGAAACATTTATTATTATTTATTACTACCAAACTTGCACTAAAGATTTTAGATTACTAATATTTTTTAGAATGTTGTTAGATCTACGATTAATACTACTGAACAATAAAGATTGCTATGTGATGATTACATATTTCCAGACATGTTTTACAAATTGTTAAAATCAATTCAATTATGTTTTCGTTCGTTGTCCTCACCTAAAAGGTCAGTTCTTATTGTATTTTACGTTTCCGTTACGTAAAAATGTGGGATGATGTACTTATGCATTACTAACGTAAAAGGATTAACTGTTGTCTCCAATAAAAGACAGATTGAAATGAAAAATATGTTGTGTGGAAGTTACGGATTTTCTTTTTAACCGACTTCAAAATAACAAAGTTGTTATTCAATTCGTAAACCAGTCTGGAGCAACGGACGCTCAAATACTCATAACTCCGTTAATTTTGCTCCGATCGACTTGAAATTTTGACACAGTATTCTTGAGATGTTATACATTAATTTAAGAAATAAAAAGAAAATGCAAAAAAAACCTTCCCTCGTAAAAACTACCTACTAGTATGGAGAAGGCATTTCCCTTTAGAAAATGTAAGGAGAAAGACTGCTTGACACTGAGGATGTGTATCCAAAATAAAGAGAAAAAATATTAGAAATGTGGATCATATCTGTAGAGGACCTGGATTTGAAATTATTACAAAGATTTATGTGGCAAAATGGAATGATATGTATCAAGAGATAGAAAAAGTAATACAATGGAATCAAGTGGTCTCCAACACCCAGTAAGGAAACTGGAACTTGATGATGGGATAGTTAGTCCACGTTGTGTCGGACCGTTTATCTAACCTATTTGAGATACCTTTTCGTGAATAATATGAGTGCACTGTACACAAGTATAGTGTTTATAAATAATATTTTAAAAAAATCCAGCCAATTGGGCGACGGGACCATTCCAACTCCAAAATATTGACATTTGATAGTGTAATAAAGAAAAGAAAATTTCTAATATCGCGTGCGGTGACGCGGGTAATGACTAGTATTCAATATGATATTTGCTAGTCGACGCCTATATATTATGTTCCACGTCGTGTAAAAATTAATCAATTAATTAACTAGACAGATCTGCAAAACAAAATAACAGCTGATTTTTTCTTTAATTTTAAAATATTTCCGAAACTATAAAGTTTAGAAAAAAAAAATTTAACGAAACTTTCTTGAAAATTATTATAGAAAAAACAATTACAGCATATTATATATCTTCTGCACATGTGTCGATTTTCCCCAAAAACAATAGGGCTCATCATATTTGCACACCAAACATCCTCTCAAAATATGGTTTCAATCCGCTCATCCGTTTGACCTGTATCGTGCTCACAGACAAACAGACGCACAGAGTTTTTCCAAAAATATGTTTTTTGGATTCGGGAAACCTCAAAACGAAAAGATATTGTAAAATTTTGAAAAATGATTTTTGACCTAAACTAGTACCATTCCCCACTTGTGGGTTGGAATGGTAAAAAACAAAGTTAGAAAAGTTAAAGTCAAAGGAACAATTTATTAGTTTGGTTATGATCAGCAAAGTTTGTTGTTACTTCATTGAATGAAGGACAGACTTAAGCATTCTCCATATTAGGGAAGAATTACGTCTGTTCCATTGTTGGTACACAGGTATACATTAACAGGTAAATCTAGCGAATTTCCAAGAACACATTCTTTATGGTTGTAAAGTCACTTGTACACAAAAACAAACCGCAAACCGCATATTATGTAACGGCTGTGTATACAATCACACAATTGTGACTCAGAGCTGATCAGTCGGCACGAAGTACAGATGAACCAATGTAGTAAGTACCTACACCTTTTTTCGAAAGGGCTATTTTTATGACATGTTTCATTGCATTTTTATTATGCAGAACGAAAATAGACAAATCTGACTCAAATCTGACAAAGGCAGTTATAGTCCAAGAGACGGGTGCAGAAAATGTGTCGTCATAAGGTGGACGAACGAAAAAATTAGAGATGATAGTTAAGACCATAATTAAGAAAGATCGCTAAGATTGCCTGCGAAAATCCTGCCGAAACAATGTTTTTTTATAAGAAAGGATTAATTATTTCGGAGAAGGCTATAAATGATTTCTAATTGTATATGCTGCCGACGTTTCGGAAAATATATTTCCTTCCTCAGGGCTTACATATTATATATTAGAGTTAATCGATTTGTAATTTAAGTTTTTAATTGTCATATTGTCCAATAATCATGTTATATCAATCAAAAAAACTTATTTTTTTTTTTTTTATAATACTATTGAAATATATATTAAGAATTGAAATTTATCGGTATTAGAATTTTGTACATTTAAAATTGGTAATAAATTAATAGTTAAATGTTTTTTTAATTTGTTTATCAGTTAATAGACCAGTGAAGTTAGCTTTTGACAAGGACAAAATTAATAACAGAAAACGAATGATGAGGAAGGGAAGAAACTGCCGTCAGAAATACAGAAACCGAAACTGCGTAAAAGGCTGGAGGGCTGTGGGGGGTGGATTTTAGGGGTCAAACGCGGTTTTTCGTTATTTCCGGCGAAAGTTGACCTCCAATCGAAAAATGTTGTATGGCAATGTTGTAAGTATTAAAAGGATCTACAACTTTTATGAATATAACTTTTTCACATAACCTTAAAGATTCAAAGAAATATTGAAAAAACCGTATTTTTCGTTTTTAATTTTTTTCTCCTGCAAAAATGATTTTTTTTTATGAAATTTTCAGGAGACTTACCTTTCTATGTCCTAAATAAGCTGTAATTTGCAGGAGAAAAAAATTAAAAACGAAAAACACGGTTTTTTCAATATTTATTTGTTTCTTCCCTTCCTCATCATTCGTTTTTCTGTTATTAATTTTGTCCTTGTCAAAAGCTAACTTCACTGGTCTATTAACTGATAAACAAATTAAAAAAAACATTGTTTCGGCAGGATTTTCGCAGGCAACCTTAGCGATCTTTCTTAATTATGGTCTTAACTATCATCTCTAATTTTTTCGTTCGTCCACCTTATGACGACACATTTTCTGCAGCCGTCTCTTGGACTATTGCACACGAGGCTGGTTTTACCGCTAGAAACACTGCTGGGACTTTGGCTGGCTGTTGTGCGGGTACCAAGATGGAAATGTCATTGTGGACTCGCCTACGAGGTGACAAGATGGATTTCGAAATAGAACCGGGGCGATTTTTCTTGCTGATTGATTTGCGCAAGAACCAATCAGGAAACAGTATCGTGTCACGTGGACGACATGGACAAACGCCTACAAACACTGCGCCGTATAGTGTGAGTTCTGTTCAGAGAGATTAAACGTCTACTTTTGTTAACATTCACTGCGCGCGCACCAAACCCATCAACAAAGCAAGCTTTAATACATGCATCGTGTGAAGCGAATACACAAAAGCCATCACGAAACCTGACGCTTGAAAACTAGCAAGTCTGGTTACAGCCCACGCTTTTATAATCATGAACCTAAATTATTAAAAAATATTTTTCCGTTTTTAGTACATTTCTATAAAAGCTTGTCTTAAAAATGTTTTATTTTACTGATATTTTATACTATATCTGAACGGAATCACTACCGCGGCAGAAAAATTTGTTGAATTTTGAAATCACTCGCTTTGCGGGTTGACCTGTGCGTTCATATTTACCTGGCACCGAAGAAAGAGCAAAAGAGAGAAGACACATCCCAGTAAACACTAGCCAAGTGGCAGTTGCAAGGAAAGAATGGGTTTGTCCTGTTCGGTCAGCAGGTGTACACCTATCTGAGGTCATTCCCATCCTATATTCACAATGGAATAACTTGCTTATTGTTACACTTGAACATGGAAAAAGGCTTAAGTTTATTAACACCGTTTTGTTTTCAGTGTAGGTAGTAGGTGAAGTGTAAAGGCATCTTCGAAAATTAATATTAAATTCTTATTGCTTCATGTCAATGCACTTCGTTCAAGATATATTGTACTATAAAAGAAACTTTTAGCAGATTTAGGGTAATACTGGTTTTTGATAGTTTACTGCGTTTTGTACATAGTAAAAAAATTACATAGATAAACATTTAAACAGTAGAAGTGTTTCGTTTCAAAAATCAGGTGGTAAGAATTATCGTAAACAGCCTACGATATTGGATTATCCTTAAGTACTTGCGTTTCAATTATTTACAGTGTTTAAGTATGGCTTCCTTTAGAATTTTCCATTTCATTGTACAACCCTTTCTTAAAGCGTAGCCAGGTGACATACTTTAAGTATTAGTTGACAAATTTCTTAAAAATCGCTAGAGCTAGAGAGAGCGTATATAGGCGGCATTTCATTTCTATTTTTTGTTACACGTAGTCTCATGCAATGTTCTGTACTAACGTAATGAACATTGAGAAAGTTAGATACATTTTTGGAATAGACATTGAACCTCCGACAAAATATCATCTTGACTAAATATTCTACAGGCAAAATATTCCCCGACGTACAAACAATTACGGGGTCGTGTCGATGCGATGGCATTTTTTTTGCGCAGTGAAAAGGGGAAGGCGTTTGGGGGGGAGTTGTTTAAAAACCAATGACGGGGTCGTGTATACAAAGTGAGATAGTAATATAGTAATTCTACACCACTTTTGCTAATAGGATATTTCGTTCGTAGGATATTTTGTCGAGGATATCTTGTCGGGGGATGAAAACGCGCAGAATTACTTCTAATATAACAAATGAATACAACATATTAGTTTTACAGAATCTTAACTTTGACTGTATAATGTTTTTGTTGTAATGTAGTAAATATGTAATATTTCTTACTTCTGAAGCTTGTTTTTTTTTATCAAATAAAATAGCTAAAAATAAAATGTTGCAATAGTTATTTAATAAAAAGATTGCAAAATGAACAGTCACGATATCAGTGCTGTAAATTATATGCACATATGATTGTAGAATACATATGTTGCATTTTAAAACGTATCACGAATATGTAGAGGCGTTGTAAAAAAAAAAAAAAAACTAGGGCTTTGCACAAGACTGAAACTTTTGATATTAAGACGAGACGATACCAAGAGATACTTGCTCGACGAGACAAAATCGGTATTATACCGAGTCAATATCGAGATTGTCGTTACCACTTACCGCTGATTTTTTTTATTTTTAGGACAAATGTAAGTAAACAATTTTGGAGCATACGAGTAATTCAAGAATTACAAGGCGCAAAATTCATGTATTGTGTACAAAATTTCAAATCAATTTATTTATTTTAATATGATTCTGATCTTATATTATTCACATTTCGGATAAACTATAATATAAACAAAATCTTAACAATAATAATGTTTATTGTTACAATACCTATTATATCTTTGTCAACGACGTCAATGTGAATGGTTTAAGTCACTGTAAGCTTAGTACTATTCCACTTATAGTGTGTCATTCAACATTAAACGACTCAGCAAAGATAACTCCGTACGTACAAAGTTCACTAGTACCTTTGTGGCCTGTGCTATGTGCGCTCTGTAAATGTGCGAATGCAACAGTACAGATTAGCTCAGCACAGAGCAATGGCGCTCGAAGTGAGTCATTCACAAAAAAAGAGCGACTCGTTCCGCTCCGAGAAAGGAGTCGTTCATTATGAACGACACGCTCAGGAGCGACACATCACTATTACAGACTTCGTGAATAAAACTAACATCATCATGTTACGTTATTATTTTTCTTGTGGGGGTTGGTTGGGTTTTTAAATAAACAGGTTCGAGCGTTAAAGTTTTAACACGTATAATTTAATATATAAAACTCAAATGACAAATTATAACAATACACAAAATATATAATGGAAATAAACAATAGGTTCAAATGGCTAATTTACTTTCATCGGTCAACAGAGTACTTTTAATTAAATACTCCCATCAGTGCAAATAACGATATTATTTGTACGGTCACATTCAATTTTACATAATAATAAAGTTAATGAGTCTAGCGGTCTGAAGAATCCTAAACTCGGGCGGGACTCTAATTATATTTAACTCGAATCTCTAGGTCTTTCCTACGTTGTGTTTTTTTATTAGGTCATTATTTATATCCTCGGCACGGTCATTGAATTTAATACGGTCGTTGCGGTCGTGGGTCGATTTACGCTAAGGTCTGGAACAGACGAAATCCCGATCATGATCCAGAACCCTCGCGATGGTCAAGCAGTGTGCTATTAGAAGACACCGGGAAACTTATCGGAGCAGACGACAACACGATCGTACTTCAATAGTTTCCAGATCTTCGGCAAGCGAGCTGAGAATGAATCCACAAAATGCTGGAATAGACGGAACACGATCGTAAACCAGCACTCAAAGGGCTATTCAAAGCTTTCCCCGTTAGACTAGATAGGCCATACTAGAATAGACGGAACACGATCGTAAACTAGCAAGCCACTGAGCCAACAGGGTGGTCACTGAAAGACAAATTTTTATGCGCACTGTTGCTTGACACCAATAAATGTCGAACCGCAGTAGGTACGACCGCTAATCATTTTTAATAAAAAATATTTAATTAAAAAGGAAATTAATGAGTAGCCATCTATTGGCGGACAGCATAATATTAATTACAAAAATATAAGTTCAATTAGACGCGGCGCTAATACGTACTCAATACCGGTCTCTGCTTAATCATAAACGCGTCTGAACACAATTTCGTGTACCTATTACTGTACACGAATATAAAGCAAACTAGATTTTACCGTGATATTAATATTATTAAATTAATATCGTTACACTCCTCCGGCCCGTGTAAAAATACGCGATTATAAGGTCATAGTTATGTGCACCAATGGTCATAAACTTAAATGTAAAACAAAAATTGTACTTAGGGCAATCATTTGATCAATTTTCAATATTATTCACTATCGTTCATATGACTAAATATCAAAAATACAAAACAAAATATTTCACTTCAACGTTTCAAATAAACGTAAATAATCACAGTTCAATGTCCTTAATACTACTATCAACGTTCAAACATTTATCTTATCTCTAAATATGGTCCAAATTATTAATAGTTACAAAAGGTCTGCATTAATAATTTTCAAATACGGGCAAAATAATGAAAGTTCAAAACTTCTGTATTCATCAATACAGTCAAATTTCAAAAAGGTCAATATTGTATTCTAATATCATAAACACGGTCAAAAAATCATTAAACTGAATATTGTGTAATATGATATATTTAATACGGTCAAAAATCATTAACATGAATATTGTGCTATGATATATTTAATACGGTCAAAAATCATTAATATGAATATTGTATTAGAATATATCCAACACGGGCAAAGTTAAAAAAAAATTAATACTATGTCGTGATTTATTTAATACGGTCAAAAATCATTAATATGAATATTGTATTAAAATATATCAAACATAGTTGAAATCTCAACATTTCAATAATCTACAACAAAAAAAAGGTATCGTGATATTTCAAAATGCGGTCAATGTTCTAAATGTTAATATTGCATTAGGAAATAATCACTATTTATCAAAAAAAAACAAAAGTTCACATACCAAACACTTTAGCTTACTCAGCACAAAACCTTAGTCCACTACTTTACACACACTGGGGACAATGCGTCCCATACGGATTTGTCCGTTGGCGGCCTTCGTGAAACGAATCACGCGTCCATCGGGCAGTACGGTCTTTCTCCTACATCGTCTTCTCAAGGCTGGAGTCCAGGTGGGCAGCGGCGGCACATACGGTCGCGACGTTGGCGGCGTTGACACTGGCGTTATAGCTGGTTTTAAAGGTGCTGGAGGTTTTATTGGTGGTGGTGTCGATTTGGCGGCTGGCGGCTTTATAGTCGCCGGAGGCCTCAGTAAAGCCTCTGGAACCGGCGGCGGGATCACACGTCGACGCCTCTTAGGGGGTGAGAGGGTCAATTGGATCAACCTCCACGGTAGCAGCTCCAGGGGTGAACGATCCTCTATTCCTCGCGTTGGCGGCGTTTCGGGGAAGCGTTCCTGCGGTGGTTTGTTGAAGGAGTTGATAGAAGGGCACGGCGATAGTGTCGGCGGCGTATTGGGTGTGCGCTGTTCATCTTCGAAGGTCGGTACGTCGTCGATATCTAGGAAGTCCATTTTCAACTGAATGAGACTGCTGTTATCGCCGGTCTTTTTATAGTCGATGTTACATAAATAATTTTGATCTTAGATTACGCAATTACGTAATTCATTTTAGTTATTCATTTGATTAGTTAAACGTTTTTAAATCACTAATATGCCATATTCCAATGCTTTTACCGTCCATTTTTGCTAGCTCATAAATTATCGGCGAAATTTTCCTCTTGATGGAAAACGGGCCCTCGTACCGGGGAGCTAATTTGGCGGCATATCCCTGCGTAGCATTGGATAGTGCGTATTTCCTTTTCAGAACTCGGTCTCCTATATTGTACTCATTTGTCCGGCGGCGCAAATTATATCGGACGGCGCTGTCTTGATGAGCCTTTTGCAAGCGATCTTTTACTTCAGTGAAAAGATGTATCAGTTCCGAGACGTGGTCGTTTGTTGTATCGGGAGCGACGTTTTGATATTCACTGGCGTGAATTTTTAGTTCGCGCCCATAATTCAGATAAGCAGGGGTGTAGTTGGTGACATCGCTTCGCGCAGTTCGCAACGCAAAGCCAAGCTCGGCTATGTTAGCGTCCCACTCGTTGTGTTTGTCGGTCACATATGCGCGTAGCATATTGTTTATAGTCAAGTTCGTGCGCTCGGTAGGATTCGCTTGCGAATGTCGACGGGCATTTAATAACGCCTTTACCCCAAATTTTGCTAATAATTCGCGTACATTTTTCCCGGTAAATTCGGCTCCATTATCAGAGATTAGAAACTCGGGAACACCATATATCATAAAAACTGAGTCGTTCAAGTGTTGAGCGACTAATTTTGACGTGGCGGCCCGAAGCGGGAATAACAAGACAAATTTTGTATGCGTGTCCTGAACAACCAGTAGGTATCTACGACCCCTTTTCGATCGAGGAAAAGGGCCCATCAGGTCAGCACTGATCGTTCTCCAGGGCACCTCTGCGGTCCGGTCTTGTCCCATTAATCCTTGGGGCGCTTTATTATCAGGTTTTGTTTGTTGACATACACTGCAGTCATGCACGTATCGTGCTACGTCAACGATCATTTTCGGCCAATAATAACTTCGTTTTATTCGGTCGTATGTTTTGGCGACACCTAAGTGTCCGGCGGTCGGTTCATCGTGAAACTGTTTGAGTATTTCGGGTCGTAATTTATTGGGCACCACTAATTTCCATTCATACGCAGGATTTGGAAAGTGGTGTCGGTCGGTGATTTTTTTATAAATCTTGTTGTCGTGAATTTTCCATCGTGGATAATCATCAGGGTTGGCTTCAATATTTTCGGTCATTTTATTATACCAGCGGTCATGTAATTGTTCAGGAAAAGTGATAACATCAATCGGTACAGTATCGTTCAGAGGTTCACACAACGCAACATTTCTAGCGTTGTCTTTTCTTTTTCTGTACCTTTTGTTCCTCAACTTTTCTTTGGGCGTGATGGTCGTTAAGGTCGTTACATGGTCAGTGTTCGGAGAAAATGTCCAAGTTCCTCTACTCATATCGGGCACTATCTGCATAGCAGTCCAAAAATCAATGCCGAGAATTAAATCGTGCTTTAATTCGGGCACTAATAGGACAGTAATACGGCGTGTTCGGTCAGATACGGTCATTAACACACTCATTTCTTCTTCAACAGAGTACGTGGTTCCATCAGCGGTCTGAATTTTTTTGTTTACTGAAGGTCGAGGGCGGTATCCCCGTTCAGCGAGTAGCAATCTTCCTCTCGGTCCGGTCATCGTTCGGCTAGCTCCTGAATCTAATAATCCGGGTAACTCTCTTCCTCCAATGGTCACAAATAAATACGGTCGGGCATCTCCTGGCATTTTTGAAATCACGTTCTGTTCAGCGGTCGGTGCAGATTGTTTTAAGGTCGGTCTAGAGGAATACAGGCGACGTTTACGACCTGTTAACGTGCCTGTCGGTCGTTTCCCTGTGTCTGTCGACAGCGAGGACAATTTGTCGTCGTAGTTCCGTTCATTCCACACGTATTGCAGAATTGGTGATTCGGCGGGTTAGGGCAGTTTCTGTATGCATGTCCTTGTTTGCGACAGTTCCAACACTTGTAGCGGCATGCCGGTTTATTGTTCGCAGTGTTTACTTCATAAACAGGACTAGTTCGTGACTTTTGGATCACCCTTATATTATCATTTTGTGTTCCGGTCATGTTGGATACTTTTGATAAATCGGGCTCCAACAGTTGGTTCGGGGGGCATGATTGACGGCGTGCTCTCAGTCGTCCTCGTTCAAGTCGAGAAACTAAGTTTTCAAGTTCGTCAATGGTTCGGGGTTCGTTCAAACTTATTTGTTCCTGATAATCGGGAAGACAATTAAGTTCAATTGTCTGCATTTGTTCACTATATGCAGGCGGACGCTCCATACGTTTGTATAGACTAAACATTTTTGCGACATAAACAGAAAATGGTTCAGTAGGTCCCTGTTTTCGTTTATTAATTTCTATTTTTAATAAATGGTCATAGTCTGGATCTCTAAAAGATTTGCGTAACGTTTGCACTAGCTCATCCCATGTACGTAATTTATCTCGAGCATAGCGGTAGACTTGCAAGGCTGAGCCTCCAAACAGTCCGGAAGCTGAGTGCAACAAGTCGGTTGTTGTTATACTGTTGTCACGGCGTCGGTCTTCTACATCCTCCAAAAACGTTTCTAAACTATTTCGATCGTCCCCGGTAAACTTTATTCCCCATTTGTACACGGGAATAGCTTTATAGGAACGGACAGCGGGCGTTAGGTCTAAGTTCAATGCACGCAAGCGTGCTGAAAAATCATTAGGTCGGTCAGCAATGTCAATATTTTGTTCAACATTTGGGTCGGGTCGGATTGGCTCAGGCGGTGTTGACGTTGCCTGTGTGGATTCATCAATCTGCTCTTCTTCCATTTTGAACCCGTGTACGGTCGGTATTGTTACAACAATAGGTCAATCGGATCTTTGTTTTATAAGATCCTGGTCACGGCACCAGTTGTTACGTTATTATTTTTCTTGTGGGGGTTGGTTGGGTTTTTAAATAAACAGGTTCGAGCGTTAAAGTTTTAACACGTATAATTTAATATATAAAACTCAAATGACAAATTATAACAATACACAAAATATATAATGGAAATAAACAATAGGTTCAAATGGCTAATTTACTTTCATCGGTCAACAGAGTACTTTTAATTAAATACTCCCATCAGTGCAAATAACGATATTATTTGTACGGTCACATTCAATTTTACATAATAATAAAGTTAATGAGTCTAGCGGTCTGAAGAATCCTAAACTCGGGCGGGACTCTAATTATATTTAACTCGAATCTCTAGGTCTTTCCTACGTTGTGTTTTTTTATTAGGTCATTATTTATATCCTCGGCACGGTCATTGAATTTAATACGGTCGTTGCGGTCGTGGGTCGATTTACGCTAAGGTCTGGAACAGACGAAATCCCGATCATGATCCAGAACCCTCGCGATGGTCAAGCAGTGTGCTATTAGAAGACACCGGGAAACTTATCGGAGCAGACGACAACACGATCGTACTTCAATAGTTTCCAGATCTTCGGCAAGCGAGCTGAGAATGAATCCACAAAATGCTGGAATAGACGGAACACGATCGTAAACCAGCACTCAAAGGGCTATTCAAAGCTTTCCCCGTTAGACTAGATAGGCCATACTAGAATAGACGGAACACGATCGTAAACTAGCAAGCCACTGAGCCAACAGGGTGGTCACTGAAAGACAAATTTTTATGCGCACTGTTGCTTGACACCAATAAATGTCGAACCGCAGTAGGTACGACCGCTAATCATTTTTAATAAAAAATATTTAATTAAAAAGGAAATTAATGAGTAGCCATCTATTGGCGGACAGCATAATATTAATTACAAAAATATAAGTTCAATTAGACGCGGCGCTAATACGTACTCAATACCGGTCTCTGCTTAATCATAAACGCGTCTGAACACAATTTCGTGTACCTATTACTGTACACGAATATAAAGCAAACTAGATTTTACCGTGATATTAATATTATTAAATTAATATCGTTACAATCATCTGTCAAAAAAAAAAATGTCTTAGTGGTATTAAATTGCAGCCCATTTTGTCATACTGTGATGCTCTGCCCAGAAGGATCTGTAGCTCCATCAGTGTAGGGATTCAAGGTCAACCGGGAAAAGGTTAAACGATACCGCGAAACCGAGATTTGTTTTTAAATTTCCAATTTTCAAAAATACATTCTCTAGCGCAACCCTGACAAAAAACAGCTTAGTTTAAATGGTCACGATTTATGTTAGAAACCATAATACGTGATATACGGCTAGTAAGCATCAGATAAAAACGGAGAGGAGAATATAATTTTTAATTACAGGTTTATCTGCGGGTTTCTGCTGATTATATCTAATCTGTGCAGGCGCGCTATATAGAGAATGAGAATATGGTGCACGGCGCATATATACAGTTTAATTAATTCCGTTTTTAGTGTTTCAAGTCATTCATGATTCAAATTAGATGTAAGTACAACACACTGACTTACCGACTTGCTAATTTAAGATACCTTGCACACCCAATGCCATTTCACACAAAAATGTATTGTTCAACCGGCGGCCCGTCCCGGTTTTACCCGGGTGCGATAGATATACAAAAAAACCTCTATAAATAAAATTATATAATCTAAATTATGTGCTAGAATATATTTTTCAATTATCACAATAAGTTATTGTTATTATTATTACTATTATTTTTATTTCTCACATATTTGTATTTTTTTTGTTATGGTTTGGATTGAAAACCAGCTTTAAGGTGAATTCACGCCTTTTGATAAAACTCTGTTTTTAAACGCTTTATATTAGTTTGGGTTGTAACTATGTATGTATGTAACTAACTATGTATGTATGTCCGTAACGGAATCTTTGAGCATAATTTTCACCAATTTCCCGAAGTCTGATTAATTTGAAACTTTGCATACGTATCAAGGACCGATGACAATGCAATAATTTGATAACAGTTTCCCATTATCCTTATTAGGACCCCCAGGATTAATAAATTCTTTTATAGATCCTCAAACTAAAAAGTGAAAAATAAAATATAGTTTAAAAAAAACTAAAAAACACGCTTTATATCGGACTAAAAAGTAAAAAATAATTGTTTTAAAATAAGCTTAAAAAGCGTTGGGCGCTCGATGTACGAAAATGTGGAACAAAGCGCCCCACGCTTTTTAAGCTTATTTTAAAACAATTATTTTTTACTTTTTAGTCCGATATAAAGCGTGTTTTTTAGTTTTTTTTAAACTATATTTTTTTTCATCAATAAAGACATTATTATTATATATAATTCTGCAAAATGTATTTCGTTTGCGGCTCAGCTTCTGAACTTATTATGAGCAAATTCTACCAGGTTTCCTTCTGATCTAATAGCTTTGAACAAATTCTATCAGATTTGCTTCTGAACTAGTAGCTTTGAACAAATTCTGTGAGATGTCATTAGGTCATGTTACTAAAACAGTTTTTTTTTTAAATTTAGTTACTATTATTTCGTTAGATGACTGCATGCCAGCTTACGTTATTCCCGCGCTTACGCTGATTGGTCAATTGTAAGGAGACAACCTCTGTAATTCTACTAACCTTGATTGTAGCTGATTTTCTCTCAACCCCTTCGGACCTTAATTTTATATTTTTAAGGGTGTAATTAAGATAAATTCAGTGAAAAACATTTACAGAATTTTGGAAAATCCTATGTTCATTGAATTGGACAACAGGTAAAAACATATTTTTTACAGTAATCACTAGCATAGGATGTTTAATTACTGTTTAAGTATAATTAGTAAAGTTGACATCATAAAATCAAAATAAATATCCGCACAAGAAAAATAGATTTAATCATGAAAATGCGTAAGGTATACTAAGCAATACATAATCAGAATGTACACATTTACCAGCTTTGCGTGAATCCATGACTGCGGTCAACACTTGACTCGATATTTCGCCCTATACACATAGTATTTCTTTGTTTTGTTTGGCATGCCTTCATCTCAGATAAGCCCCAAGCACAAAGAAATGTTTATATTTGATATTTAATTACACTGACTTAAATTCCACGCGTTAGAGTAGTGCGTCCATTGAAATGACCGCCAGAACCGAAGGGGTTAAAGCAAATACCGAAGTTTTCTTTTTGACATGGTGGTCAGCATTAGATGGGCAGTGTCAACTTTACTTACATCAAGCTCATCTCTGCTAATCTATCATTTCTGCGAACTTTCTCGGGCAATGTTTTCTTCACTTTGCGGACTATGATCGTAACATATTATATTGCAACAAAACTGTTCTAGTTCGTGATGGAAATTATTTATTTACAATAATAAACGTTTAACAAAACAGGTAAACCCACAACGAAAGCGTACTTCTTTAACAAACAGTAATAATAACTGTGAATTTTAATACGGTATAGTGCGTACTACTATTTAATAACTTTAAAGAATAGCTTCTGTTGCTACATTGTTGTCTGACGTTATCTAAGATAAAAATTAGCTCTCGCATGATGTGAAATATACAGTTACAAATGGTTATATATTGGAATGATGAATTGACCTTACTGTGTCACTGTGGAGTAATGTAACTCAGTCCGCCGCGATAGTGGAAAGATTCGGGGTTCGTATCCCGATGGTGACATTGTTTGTGAAATAAATTTTTCTAATATAGACATGTAACAATGGGTGTTTCAATAATGTAGCAACAGAAGCTATTCTTTAAAGTAATAATAACGTTAACAGAAACAAAACTAATAGTTCTAAGTAATAAAATAGAAAACTAAGTAACAGAAGAATGGAAAGTCCTAATTATGTACACAAAATATTTACAACACACAAACACACCGAAGTTTATATAGTACACTTATTCGCACTTGTCTATTAACTATATTCACACGATTATTTACAACACAAGCTATTTATGTAGAACCAGATTTATATAATTGCACTCAATGGTTTACACATCTTATTTATCTTCTATCTTAGCAGCTACCTCGGTCTTGCTGTACCGACGTCCGACACAACAATTTATTTCACAGTTGTCTATAATCCACTGTCCGTACGCTGCAACTAACCAACTGATTAACTGTCTTGCCAACCACTCCGCTCGCATTTTATAGCTTCGTCCCCCGCCTGGTAGAATGTTCTAGAAGCACCGAGATTCTTCCTTTACATGCATTGCCTTCTCCAGGCAATTCTATGAAGGTCGGGTTTTTACCTGTTGTTGTTGTCGTGGTCTGGAACATTCTATGAAACACATTATCGTCCCAACAGGGAGCATGCAACACTATATATTTGAAGTATTGTATGTGCGTGGATAAAGCTCGCTGCTTAGAACTGTGCACGAGAGTACAGAGGATTTAGTTTACGCTTTCCCTTGACTTCAAAGTCGTGAATTATAATTATTTAAGGCTGTAAAACCCACCTGACTCTCAACTGTGTACTACTTTAGTGCGCCGCATGCCCCATGCGTGTATGTACTAACGTTTGTTTCTCGCACTCCCCACACATTGGGCCGGATGGGAGACTGTTGTTTTTGCGTCATCTACAACGGGTCTTATATATATGTACGTATCTCTGTATACCTGTTAGTGGCGGCATGTTTTACAGCCAGGGACCGAATATCCAAAAATTAAATATTTGTTTTTAGTGCAACGCCTTCTAAGTTCACGATTTGTTATTAAACCTATATAAATAGGCAAGGTTAATGGTTCAGTGGTAGAATCATAGAGATATAAGTAACTAGAGCTAAGAGTACGCTAGTTCGTATTCTTGCCATAAGTGAAAGTGTCCTCAGTTGAGAGAGAGAACGCTGCAGAAAACCAGATATTTGTCTACTCAAATCAGCATTGTTTTGTATCATTAGTTACCATAGAGGTAAGGAACGGTTCTCTCTCTGAATTGCAGACACTTTCACGGCTCACTTGCGTACTCTAGTCTAATATCTCTATGGGTAGAATACTCTGCCATGCGGGTGTCCCGGGTTCGATTCTCGACAGATGCGCAAAAAATGTTATTTTTATATTTTTAGAGTTGCAAATCACACGATTAATTTTTGTTTAATAATTAATAATATTATATTATAAATAAAATTTTCGAATAACTTATCAGACAAATAATTAGTAAAAAAAAATATTTGGTACGTATAATAAATAGCGAAAGAACTTCGTTCCAACCGGGTGTTCCTCGACACCTCTCATCTTTTTACACGCTTTATATTAACTTAACTTGTAAGTTTGTATGTATGTATGCATGTTTGTTTGTAACCTTTCTTTGGACTACAGCAAATGGTTTATTACAGTAGTATAATATGCCAGCACTGTAACAATAATACTAGTATTTTTTATTCATTATTGTTTTAAGCTTATTTAAAAAAAATATTTTTTACTTTTTAGTTCGATATAAAGCGCGTTTTTTTAGTTTTTTTTAAAGTATATTTATTCTTGTTACTGACTGTACTTAATATTTCCAACTAGAATACCCTATATGGTCTGTGCTTGTGCATATTGTGTTTCCGGCTTATCAGAGACGCTCTTTTGACGTTTTTAATTACGTTTGAAATAACAATTGTTTATAAAAAGTTTGTCGTGCCTCTACTTTTTTATCTACATATTTGCGTTTTTTTTTTCAATTTCAGAATGCTTTTAGTTAATGTTAATTTTGTGATTGCGGTTCGGTAACGTGCACAAGAAAGTTATCTCTTTCATATTGCATCGGGTGTGTAATTTTGAAACATGCATACGAACTACTCACATTTTTTGTATGAACAGCATAATACCCATCATGTATTAATTTTAGTTTAGGAACGTTAGTATCACCAGGAGATTAAGGAGGTAGTAATTATGGGGGGGGGGGGGTAAAGGGGGTAAAATTTTCGACAAACTTTTTCAAAAAAAAAAAAAAACATTCTTTCGCCAAATTCTCTGTGGTGTTGCCATGTCCCCTTCGGCCCTTCCAACACGCTTTGATGGAGCCGTTGCACGAGGGACAGTCGGTTCAAACAGGAATAATGTTACAATTGGTGGGAATACATTTAATTCATTCGTAAATGACTTAACAATCAGTGGTTATTTTTTAAATTGACTGCTCCATTATAATTTATTTAAACAATTCATATCTGCAAACAGAATTGCTAAACTAGCAGTCATTTTATCACTTGGAATCTGCCGCGTGCAATTATTAATTTGTTTTTATCATACATTAAATATTCCTAGCTCTATTCAGAGAGCACATATATTATGTATCTACGTCATGTCATCGTCATAATATGCATCGCCCTCCGCTTGCATTTATTATGTAATTAGTGTCAACACAGTTGTGTTATTAGTAAGCGGACTCTTGAAATATTGAAAATTCTGATTTGAGCATTAATATGTCATTATTTGACATTCGCACTGACGAGATATTATAAAGTGAACAAAATTTGTAATAAGTGCAAAATTTATTTGAAACGAATGGATAATTTAATGTGATAATTTTTTATAAGTACTATAGCGGTCCCGCCCGGTTTCACCCGGGTGCAAAAGAACAAATGGGGAAGGGAGGGACATGAGCATGCACATTCATCTTAGTTTACCGAGATGAATGCTGTGTCCATATTCCATAACGATCGGAGTTACCGTTCAAAAGTTTTTATCGTTAAAAAGCAGTAGGTATTCATACTTTTTTTAAGTAATAAATTAAAAATATAGTTGTAACAGTTTTCTAATAAGCTATTAATTAGATTTATTATTTAATTTTAATTAGTCGTAATAAAATTTAAAAAAATTGAAATGTAAGCCTTAGAAGAAAGCAATGTAGAAAATAAAAAAATAAATAAAAATATAGTCGCCGACGTGGGGCTTGAACCCAAGACCCTGGCATTAAGAGTTTTATGCTCTACCGACTGAGGCGCTAATATTACAATATTAAGTTAAGGCGGACAAATTTTGAGATACATTTTTCATTGATGTTCCGCTTCAATTGGTCGTAACGTGATATTATATAGCCTATATTATATGCACAAGCGTTGCGACTTTAGTAGATAGATAGATAGATAGTTTATTCATCATAGCGTCAAAACATAGTTTGAATATGACAAGTCACAATATACAAAATGCAAGAATTATACAAAATGCAAGAATTAACATAGAGAAAAAAAAGTATTAAGAAAGTGCCAATATATAGGTATATACAACTTATGAGGTATAAAAATCGTCTAGTGAATAAAAACATTGCTCAATTAAATTTTTTTTTAAATACCCTTGAAGCTATTAAAGTCGTTGATGCGTCGAATTGATTCAGTGATAAGTGGGCAAGCGCATGGCTCCATTCTCTGACATGCGCATAACATTTGAGATCTAAATGACGGAGACAGACTGTTGGGTCGTGATCCTTTTTCAGACCCTTACCAGCAATATAGGAGCATGATATTGAATTAATAGTCACAGATAAAAACCTTCCATAGATGGAACGTGACGTAGCAAAATGCACGAACATACAAATAATGTTAATATAGGAGATGCAATGAATTGAAATAATTATAATCAGTTTTCAAGGACGTGATCGTGAAAAACCTGCTTACATAATAATTGGATGAACTAGGGTTACCAATTATTATATTATTAACTAAAGTGAGTAATATACTTCTACTCATTTGACTAACTACATAATGCATAGATAATTATTTTTTGTTTTTATGAAGACGACATGCAACGATTACAGCTCACCTAAAACATTTTTCGATTTTCATAAAATTTTTGATGTACAGTATATAAGCTACACTTTTCATCCAATCATTTCAATACAAAGGATCGCAATTTCTACTAATAGTAGTTAGAAGATAACACATAAAAATAATTATATATTATGTGCACTTATAAATTTAATACAGTAGGTATAGTACTAATTGATAGTGAATATTGATTAATATTATTGAAAACATTTGTTAGTTGTGAATACTTCTTATTGTTTGCTTACGAATTAAAATTTAGTTTTTCATCAGGTATGATTTCTAAGGCGCGTATTTAAGGACACGCATCAACTTTTTCTTATGTTTTTTCCCTTAATTTTGAATATTTCTAAGAGTCGGTGAACGTTTATAATCAATATCATATTATATATCAATACGCTAAGGTTAAAGATGTTTGCCTCCCTTTTTAGAAAAAACATCGGAGATAAGTGTGTGAGTAGATATATAAAAGCGATGGTTTTGTGCTCCTAAAATGATTATGTAGGTATCTCGTGAGAGTGGTCGAGGGAAAGTTTGGAAAACCGCACCTAAGAGGTGGCTGGTACGGCTGAATCACAGGATTCGAGATATTTATTATTTATAACCATTTAGTATTTATTGATTCGCTTAGAGGTATCTCTCTGAATATCTGGCTATTGTTCAACACACAAAGGAACAGTCATTGATAACGGTATAGAAATGAAGTTTATGTTATAGAAATATCGGTTATAAAATATTAGTTACAAATAGAACAAAAAGAGAAAAATGCGTGAGACTCTCACGCGTTAGAAGTGAAACTTCTTAGGTTCTAGCATTTATTGATGGTTTTATTATTTCAGGATTAGGAAATGCTTATGTCGAATTTGTTATGGTGCGGCTAGAGAAAATGCTACGTATACACTATACACTAGGACAGGGGTCGGCGACCTTTTGAGACGGAAGAGCCAAAAGTTACAATTTACAATATTTCCCAGTTTTTAAAGAGCCACTATACATTTTCGTTTCAGTATTATAGTATTTGCTTAAATATAGGTATAAAATATTATATATCCGAGGTCCACACGTCGCGACGGGGGCGGTGCGGATGAGACGCGAGTGGAAATGGCTGAGAGATAGACATGGCGCTCAATAATGGATCGATTGGACGATTTTTAAGGGTTTATATAATAAAATAATTATTTTTTGCGTATTGGAGAGCCGCAACTTTACATCAAAAGAGCCGCATGCGGCTCGCGAGCCGCAAGTTGCCGACCCCTGCACTAGGGTGATTAAAAAAAAAAATGTTTTTTTATTTCGATTGAATTTTGCTGCGTAGCTAAGGAAAAGCTATTTTCGCCCTCTCCGACATGCGGCCACAAACTATACCAAAATGTCGGGTGAGCTCGTCTCTACAGTTTTTGTAGGAAACATTTTTTCGATTCGAGACGCACCGGATTCAAGGTTTTTTTTCCAATCCACTCCACTAAATCCTAAATGTTAATTTAAAGCTGACTTTAAAACTAGTGTATTTTGACAAGGAAAGAATTTTATTGTTGTTAGGTTTTGTTTATATTATTTTTATGTTCTGAGAAATGTGTAATGTTTGATTTATTTAACTTCATGTTCGTTTTAAATAATTTATTTTAATTATAAACATTTAATATTGTTTATGTGTATAAAATTTAAACGCCTTTCTTGGTGGCAGTGTATTTATGACCTTAATTAGATTTAGTTCTCAAAATGTTGATGTTTGGACTAGAGCAAAATAGATTTCCAATCATATACGTCGATAGAAAATATTTTTAAAAACAAAAGTAATAATGTGATTGTCCCCTAAAAAAAAAACTCGGGTCGTAGTGCGAAAAACTGCCGACAATATAGTATATTTGCTTACACTGGCAGTGTGGCTTTATTATATGAACTTAACCCTTTTGTTTTTTGACAAAATAAAAGTTTTAACCCTTTAATACATCTCTTAAAATAATAATTGTTTTTCTTAATTTCAATATTACTATCAATTTACCTTAGGAGGCTATGAAACGTCGAGAAATTTTGGTCCGACCCCTAGAGCCCGCCATCCCACCGACGCCAATAGTGTAAGTGCCTTATGGCAAATACACTAAAATGGCCGGATAAGGTTTTGACCGAAGCAAATATCAATTTTATGTGAAAATAAAATTACATGTTTATTTCAGGCAGTTTTAGTCATGTATTAAGAGTTAAGACCCTCACCCAGAGATATAGCCTTATATAGTCCAAGAGCTATCAAACATTTTTGAGGCGGCGTGAAAATTTGTGTAACACTTCTTTTGTAATATCTGAACACAAAATGGAAGACCTAACTGAAGAGTAATATAATTAGAATTCAGTGAATATTCAAATGGGGAAAATTAACATGAAAAGTTAATATGTTAATTGAAATGAGGTTCTATAAAATTCATGTTGGATCAAAAAGAAGACTTAATGACTGACAGCTTGTTTCGTATTGTAATTACAAGTATTTGTAACTGCAATGATATTAAACGAATATATATTTGATACTAAAATGTAATCAGCTTTCATTGGTTTTTAATTACGCAGTGCTATAATATTCTGTCCTCCTTATTGTATGGAATTAAGGTGAAGGTAATTTGTTGGATGACCGCAACTGTAGTACTTATGTACGCCACTGCCTGTGGTCATCGACCACAAATAAAAAGCATAATTCACAATACGCGTGTACAGTAAGACCCAGTTTACCTCTAGACAACACACATGCATATTGGAATGCTCCGATTATGATAGCTATGGAAATCATTAATGCAGTTTATTTATTTATCAAATATATTCTTTTCCACAGTTTTGTCCACGGTGGGCACATTAGCAGGGCCGGATTTACTCTAAGTGCCGCCCTGGGGCACCTTGAAAAATGCCGGCCCATAATCTAAATCCTACATAAAATGGAGTAAAGGTTCGGTATACAATTTTCAAATAAATAAAATGATTCATTTATGACAAAAATCTGTTTTTTACTAATGGGATATTTAGACAAAAAACATTCTTTTTCGTATTAAAAATCATAAATTGACAAACAAAACGATTGCTCATCAATTGCGAGATATTAGTCGCGTCAATGAATACTACATAAAACAGGTAAAACTTCTTACTCCGCAAGAACAGCTCCGATTTTGATAATTTTTTTTTATTTAGTTTTTTTTATATTATTGAAAATCAGAAACATTTTGGGGCGGAGAACGAATTATTTATATTGTTTAAGGGGCTAGGGGCAGTCAGAGGCATGAAAAAAAATAAAAAAAATTTTTTTTCGACCAAATTTAATTTAATTTATAAAGCTAATAATTCAAATCTTTGATTAACGTCTGAATAGAACTCTTCAAATAAATAAAATTGTCGTCCAATTTTTCTCAGACCAATATATTGACAAAAAATAAAGAAATTAACAAATCAATATAACACAAGATGACGTTTCGATCCGTATTTGGATCTTCTTCAGAAATATCTAAAAAATATAAAAAATAATTAGTATGAAGCTATTTATTATCTAATAAATTGTACGCATTTTTTTTATTTTTTGTCAATATATTGGTCTGAAAAGCTAATAATATTTCAACTTGAAATCACTAAATTTTCAAAAAAAAAAAAAAAAAATTATTGGACAAAGTTATAGACATCTGTTGAACCCCTTTCACAAGTAGGTAATTCTTTGCGGTGACCATCATAACTTTGTGCTGGTTCATCCAAAATCGCTAAAACAAAGAAAAGTCTTTAGTTTAATAGTAAATCTAGGACTTAATCGAAGATTTTTTTTTTAAATTAATAAAATGGCGGCATTTAAAAGCTTACACCCGAATTTGCAAGGACAGATTGTTATAAAAGCCGAAGTTTTCAACCAAAACAAAAATCCTTTGATCAAGTCCTTGTTTTTTATGCCTTTAATAAGCTGTAAAAATTTCATTTAAATCCATCAAGTCGTTCTTTAATTTCAGTGGTCACAGACTTCCCGGTATTTTTCTAAGCGATACTGATCTTTTTAAATATGTCCTTAAGTTGTCTACCTTTAAATGAAATTATTTGCCCTAGATAAAGGCCGCTGCACACGAGGCTAGAAACGCTGCTAGGAGTTCTGCTAGCCGGTAGGTTGGGTACGAAGCTGGAAATGACGTCACTGCGGGCTGCCTTGCTAGCTCAGAAGATAGGTTTTAAAATTAGAACAGGGGCCATTTTCCCTGCTAGATTTGTTGCTAGGTGTAAGCAAGAACCAATCAGGAAGCAGTATCTTCACGTGGGCACTTGAACACCCACATGGCGTCATTCTGCCAGACAACAGACACGTTTTGCTCTGTGTTTATATTCGAACTGTCACTGCGCGCGCACCAGATCTATCCACAAAACACGCTTGAAAAATAATCTCGTGTGAAGCGAGCACTTAACAGCAATCAGGAAAACCAGCGCTAGAAAACTAATAGGCAAATCTAGCAGCGTTTCTGGCCTCGTGTGCAGTGGCCTTAAGTGTGTACTCATTTTCTATTATCGTGTTAAATCCATAGTGTGGGTAAACTTACAAACCATTTAGGTCTCACTGTACCTCTATACTAGTGACCATGTACAAGTACAATGTAATAATATAATACTCACAGACCACAGTATTATAGTTCTCTTTGCCGGTATCTATGCTATATTTCATAGAGGTGCACATTACTCCTCCCACTTATTATATATTAATAAATTACATGCTGGCCACTCACTATAAAGATAGGTACGTTTTGTATCCATGAAAATGCTATATGGTCATGTGTCTTACTATTTAGACCCATTAAAAATACGCACAGTACTGAACTGGGAACGGACGTTGATTCAAAGAACTAATTACGCTGTTATTCGTTCGTCCGCGAACTGTTTATCTGCTTTTAGAATTAACTAGTTGACTCTTTCAACCAATGGATCAATTCTTCATAGACTCCATGCCTTCAACAAAATGAAACGAAACCAACACCGTACACGAACCACAGCAATAGTTGTTAATTCAATTTTTAACTCGGACAGATATCGGACACACGAAGTATAAAATGTTGATTCGTTATTTTAAAATCAACGAAAACAACTGTCTTTTTGACGTGGCACAGCGATAGGAAGTCGCCCAAATATCGAGTTGGGGGACTTTCTATCGCTGTACAAAATCTTTATTTTTTACTTTTTGTCCACATTTTTATAAACGTGTTTTTGAAGTAAAACTTCTTTAGGCTCGCTTGACTTGGGGAGTAAGCTGGTAAATGCCTGACGAAATCGTTTACGGAAGTGCATCGTATCGCGATGCCTGACGAAATCATTTACGAAAGCGCATCATCGGAGTTGAGAGGGAGATATAAGTTAAAACGGAGCATTAATATAACTATTGTTATATTAATGCTCCGTTTTTGTCGCAATCGTTTAAAATTAAAACAACTGTTTTTGGTATCAAAAAAACATTTCATCGAATTTTGCTGCATTTTGTAACGGGAAATAATGTAGGTTAGTTAATAAAACTTTTTAAATGTGTTATAAATTATGCTAATAAATATATATACATATTTTGCCTATTAAGTAATTAAAAATTATATTTTGTAGATATTTAAACAGAGTGAGGTTATATTGTGTTCGATAAACTTTGAGACGAACTGACTGCATATTATTGTTCGTTTATGAATTTGACATGAGCTAATTTGAGATATTTACGAATTATTCTTAATAGATATATTTAAAATAATTATGGCAGGAAGAAGTCTTACTTCAGTCGTGTGGTCTAAAACTCATTCGCTTTTTTTTAGTTCTTTTAAACCCTAATTTTATTTTCTAATTAATCCCGATTTTTGGGATTATTATCCGGCATAGCTGCAGACTCTAAAAGGATTCTTTATTTTCATAAGCAAGCGATTTTATATTATCGAAACTATGCTTTTTTGAAATTCAAGTAAAAAGTTGAAAAGTTCAATGGTCGCACGGTGAATGCTTAACCAAACATTTTCTATTTAATTTGAAAACATGTGTGCAGATTGCAGATATTTGTAGATGTTTACATAAGACACGCTAAAACAATATAGCCATTGCATTGCAAATGCGTTTTTCGTCTTATAGATGTGTGTTAATGATAAATGTATGCTCAACAATTAACATTTTTTTTTTTAGGATAAAAGATTATGTTCATGTGTTTTTACGTTATGATAAATTGAAAATAGTCGAGCGTGTAGCGATGCCATTGTTTATGTGTCGGTCCCATGATTACTAACCTCAGTTTCCGTGTTCTAATCCAAGAACTGGTAAAAATATTAATTGGATTTTTGATTTTTTTAAAAAAATGACGATATTTAATGATATACTGGGACTAATCGATCACGTTTTTAGATCTGATTTTCGTTCATAAAATCCGTAAAAATATCCAATTCTGTTTTTTCTCTTATCCTCAAAAGCTATAATTTCAGGATCCTACATCAATCAGAGATTAATTATATCATTGAAGAGTATAAGATCCTTAATCATTACAATCCATCTACGAAAGTCTCTCTTGTTCATGTCGATCCTGCATCCTTGGCCTTATTTCAAGTTCCATCAATCCATTCACCATTATGTCCCTGTTATTCATGTTGTTGAATTTTTTAAGGGGCACATGGGTCAAACCTTGAAGCTACTGGTGGCGAACAAAAAGAGCATAAACTAAAAACAAATAAAGATGATCCTAAATTAACCCAAAAAGTCCACCACATCCTGTAAGGATTTTTTGTGCTTTCCGTTTTTATAGTGGTTAGCAAATAATCTGGATTTTTTAAGTTTACTAGCGAACCCGGTCTGGGTTTGCCTGGATTTATAAATTGTTTTTTTCGTCGACTTACGTTGCTTTGATCTCCAAGAGAAGCGCTTTTATTAATGCGATAATTTATAGCCTATGTCCATCCTGAAGATCCATTCTAAATATTCATGAAAACATTTTTGAATTCGGATGAGTAGTTTTGGAGATTACCTCCTACATCCAAACTTGCGAACTTTCCATCTTTATATTAGTATAGAAGTACTTTAGATTAATTAAACTTTATCTTTAAAACCGTCGATTGCCTGGTAAATGTTTAGACTTTTCTGTGTTTTGATTAGAATTATAAGTGGGTAAAAACTTAAAACACACTTTTAAGATCCTGCGTGCGGTGTACGCATCTACATAAATCTATTAATAATACTGATTACAAATGCTTTTGCCCACAACTATACGGACGTAATGTATCACAGACTGCGTTGTGTAAGCATAAATATAGAAAATTGAAAACAATGGATTTACATGGGAACATTAATGCGGCTTATAAAATAAATCATAGCTGAAATATGATATTACGTTGTAGGTTATATAAACTAGTTTGTATCAAAACTGCTCTAAGGCAATACACGCTTTATTCCTCCCATGCTATATACTGCTAAACTACGTGTACCTCTTTTAGTCCGACCGTTTGTTGAAGACCCGTGTCTCTCTTTTTAAGGGATAGGGAAATTATATATTACTGCTCATAACTATTGGCAAAGAGACTTTGCTGATAATAGCTCTCTTCCAACCTCTTCTTCGAACGGTGATATTATAGGCACAGTCTTGTGCAGTACCTACTGTGATTTTTCACTAATTACAAGTGCATATTCACTATTTGTCAATGCTAGAATCGTACCACGCAGAATTAGTGAATACTCACAATACAAATTAGTGAATATAAAAATTCACTAATTATGTAAGTGACCATTAAAATATGTCATCTGACATAAACAATTTTTTGATTACAGATTTTTTTTAATTTTTTGCATTCGTTACTTTCAGTAATATAAATTAACTTTTATATTTTTACAAGTCGATTAAAAATTGAATACAAAATAAATAATTAGAGAATTCGCGTTAAAAAAAAACATAACCTTAATTTATTGTATAGAACGATCTACATTCTACATGAATAATAATAACTCTATGGAGGCGCTACAAGTGACACGTATAAAATTAGGGGTATCACTATTCTGACAGTGAATTTTACTTGAATTCACTATTCCGGAACTGAATCAGAAGTCACTATTGCAAATAGTGACATTTTCACTATTTCAGGTTTAGAGAGTAAATTTATTAGTGAAAATTCACTAATCTGTTGTGAAAATCACTGATTATCGAGTGAATACAATTTCACTTACGCAATTAGTGAAAATTTCACTAATTTATGTTTAGAGAGTAGTCTTTAACTAAAAAAAAACTGATGCAAAAAAGCAAACCTTTAAAAAGTAAGCAACAAGTAATTTTGTTTTATATCTGGCCGGATGCACCGCTTATTTCGTTTCGATAAAATATTTAATTCATAGTCAAGGATCGCTGAGAGCTTGATACTTTTAGTTATTTTACAGTGGTGACCGACGCATTTATGAAATTATAGCGGCCCGGTCCTGCTTCGTCCGAATTTGTCAATTGCCAAATAATCCCTGTTTGTTGTTGTCTCATCCTTAAGTCGCAAAAAGAGTTGCACAAAATATAAATGACCGGTTTGATTTGAAACTATCGTGTGTCCGTTTTACAAGATTTTCTAAATTTGAAACTCTGTTATAAATTGTACTGATCATAAAACTTTCGGAGTAGAAATAAAAAAAAAATAATGGAATCAAATCTTAAAACATTATTTTTGTCAAGGAATAGTACTTCTACTGACTATTTAAGGAAAAAATAAATTAAACCAAATATTAATCGTTTAATACAGTTTTTTCTAAAGTGGGCGCTGCAGCGACCCAGGGGGGCGGTGATGGCCACAGGTTCCATTAGGGGGCGATGAATTTTGAGTTTCAAACTTCTAATTTACACCTTTCTTTACTATATTTTACGAAAAAGGTAGAAACATTAATACATGTATCTTTCTGTTTAATTTCTATTAAAATAAAAAAAATCCAGGGGGAGCTGAGTAATATTTTTTCTGGGAAGGGGGCAGTAGGCCAAATAAGTTTGGGAACCATTGATTTAATACATTAGTGAAAAAAAAATGTGGAAATCGATTGACCTGACTAAAACTTCCCGCATGTGTTTAATACTTTTAATTTTAAGAGACAAATTTCTGTTTTTTTGAAGTATTAATAGATAGTGAATATTATATCTCTTCGGTTCTTTAAGTTATACATTATTCAATTATATGTTATGTTCTATGTCCGTTAAAAATTTTAATTAAGTTTTAAGTAAAGGGTAATCTTGGACCGATGTAGTGCAGTTAATTATTTATTCACCAACGTTTCGATCAAAATTTGATCTTTTTCAAGGCTCTACAAATTTACAAATTGTTGCATTAAGTTAATACATATTGTGTAAATACATTTAAGAAATTATCTTACCTAAAAAGTCAATTGCACTTTGTCATATAATTTGTGCAGTTAAAACAATAATTATTATAGACATATTGTATTAAAATATTATTAAAATCTTTTTTGTACTTCCACATGTGCGTATTAAATTCCAAAATTCATCTGTCATTTTCAGATGTTATAGCTTACAAAAGTTGTTACATAGATGGCAGTGTTAATTAAACATTATAATTTCGAAACTTAGACATAATATCAAATTTCTTGAATTTCATAACTGACAACATTTTTTTTTCTTTTTTTTAATAAATATAAATAAATTTAAAATAAATGACAACATAAAGTTAGATTTTTTGGAAGGCCTTATAAACCCGTATAAACGGAATATAAGTGAAATGTTATACATTTCCATGTTAAATACTGTAAATTTCCGAACAGATACTAACAATTTAAGTAGTTCCTATCAAAATTTATTAAACGAATATAAGGCCTTCCAAAAAATCTAACTTTATGTTGTCATTTATTTTAAATTTATTTATATTTATTAAAAAAAAGAAAAAAAAATGTTGTCAGTTATGAAATTCAAGAAATTTGATATTATGTCTAAGTTTCGAAATTATAATGTTTAATTAACACTGCCATCTATGTAACAACTTTTGTAAGCTATAACATCTGAAAATGACAGATGAATTTTGGAATTTAATACGCACATGTGGAAGTACAAAAAAGATTTTAATAATATTTTAATACAATATGTCTATAATAATTATTGTTTTAACTGCACAAATTATATGACAAAGTGCAATTGACTTTTTAGGTAAGATAATTTCTTAAATGTATTTACACAATATGTATTAACTTAATGCAACAATTTGTAAATTTGTAGAGCCTTGAAAAAGATCAAATTTTGATCGAAACGTTGGTGAATAAATAATTAACTGCACTACATCGGTCCAAGATTACCCTTTACTTAAAACTTAATTATTCAATTATGTTTCTTGTTTTATTGCTGTTTTTTTCTTATATATTTTGTTAATGTACTGTGCTGCAAATGTATAATAATTATTGTATTATTGAGAGCAGGCTTGTTATTGGACATTCATTGTCTGTTAGCCTGCCAGGTTTACAAATAAAAATTAAAAAAATTAAAATTAAAATACGTTACAATGAATTGATACTTGTGTTTATATAAAAAAGCAAGTAGATTAGGAGTTCTGCGACAAAAAAATGAAATATACGTATTGTTTTTTATTTTTTCAATATTAACCTAAAAATTAATCGGTAAAATAATTTCAAACTTATCATTATTAGATTTTGGAGTCAATCGGTGAAATATGACTTCAAAATTTAATCACATCTAAGATTTAATAAACCCTTTCGAATACCGCATACTCCATCTTAATGGGCTGATTCGCTGTAAAGATATCGTACGACAAAAATTGTTTACACGCACCCACGGATGTCCATCCAAAAATAGCCAGAATAGCTTCCCAAAAGGTCGAAATCTGATGAAAACTCGGTTTTCTAAAATCAAACCGAAACCAATTTCTTTCGTTTGTTTCTTCATTTATCTATTGCTTTTTCGTTACTTAGCGCTACATTTGCGATTTTTCAAATTTTTTCGAACCAATACTTCGAAAGTTAAAGAGATTGTTAAAGACTTTGTGATCGGGACACTAAAACTAAATTTATGTTAAGAAGACCTATTCAACGTTATCGAATCAAGGACGTACGTAATTTTTTTGGAAATGTTCAATAGCGGGAAGTTAAAATTATGTGGTTTTGTCAAGGAATAGTTCTGCGCCATATTCCACTGCCTTGAAGTTATAATATAGGTGTATGAAAAACATGACCGCCAAGAAACAATAGAACCGGTCGTGCTGCTCCAATAGGCCAGTCTCCGAGTGCTGTATCCCATGTCTATCTAAATTGCGTTTGATTGTGCGTATATGCGATATGCCTACATGTTGACGTTTGAAAAAGACACATTGATCTTTTTAAACGATCCTTATAATAACATTAATCCTGCGGCCACAAGATAAAAGCGTTTATGACGAATTTGTGGTAAAATAATCGTGGGTGGTGTTTTTTGACGTAAAACTTCTTTACGCACGCTTGACTTGGGGAGTAAGCTGGTGAATGCGTGACGAGAGATTTACGGAAGTGTGATCGGGCGAGACGAACGGAAGTTGAGAGGGAGATATAAGTTAGTGAAGTTAGAAAAAATGGATTTATCGGCTTTTGCATGTTTGTTCCTCATTTGTTTTTGAAGGTCTATAAGTAACAAGCCGACACGTCACAACTCACCTCCTCTTCTAACAGCTTATTTTTCCAACAACTTCGAATATTATAAAATAATTTTACCAACATATTCTAAACATGTTTAGGAATCAGATTGGTAAAAAAAATCGATTTTTTCAATCTATCACAATGGGTGACTCTCTTAAAATGATTAAAAATTTGAAAATAAAATTTATAGTTTCATAAAGTTCTAAAAAAACACGCCTATGCCAACGCACTAAAAGAAGAGAAAGAAATTTATTTTCTATTTCCATAAATACAAAAGCTTTTCTCGGGTACCAACGTACAAACGTGTTCAACCGAAGCTAGAACAAATGCTCTCGGATTTCCTATTTTCTTCAGGTTTCATTATCAACAGATTTTATTATAGCTACGTATAAATGATACAGTTTTACGTTTTACCAGTAGAGTTGGGGAATAAATAACTTCACGATGAAAAAATCACTGTGACCAGCCGTCTAAAATGATCACTGTGATCTGACAAGGGGGAACCACGTTCCAAAGTAACGTATGTCGTATCACGACGATCTGGGTTTAACATAAATAACTTTTTGTAAATAATCGTGTGTGTATATAGTTAATAGACAAGTGTGCTAGTAAACTTTGGTGTGTTCCTGTATTGTAAATATTTTGTGTACACAATTAGTGACTATATTCTCTGTTACTTAGTCTTTTATTTTATTATTTAGAACTGTCGTTATTTTGTTTCTGTTACCGTTATTATTACGTTACGCTTTCGTTTGTGTGTTTAACTGTTTTGTTAAACGTTTATTTATTGTAAATAAATAATTCTCACCACGAACTAGAACTAGTTCTATGCGTCACCGCAATCACGACGGTACCTCCAACCGAGTAGCCGACCAACGCCGGTGTAATTGCCGACCGAGTGTTTGCTCGATCGGGATCGACGTGACAAAGTCATGATAATTTTTCACTGTGATTTTTGTGTAACTGCAATGACAATCGCTGTGATCACATAGTAACGATTTTTTATATTTTTTACCAGTTGTTCAACGTATGCTGCTAGCGGCAATAGATAATAATAAGCAGTCGACGGCGCAGACTGTGCAGAAGGGCAGCTGATTAAATTATTTTTACTATTGCAGATTTTCTTCTCGCTATATACCGCTGAAAAGCAGGTGCTTTCGCACTTTTTATTATCAAATAAAACTGTTAGACCAGCTGTTTGCATGTAATAATATTTTTGTGCGCAGATGTGTGTTGCTTATTTTTATATTTTTCGTAAGCGCTCTGCCATTTCTTATTTAGAGAATATATTCTCTAATGCTTTCACTTTACGGTGTTCAGGTAAATTAATTATGCGGTTTTGTTTTTGAATTACTGTAGATTAATCATAAACCATCAGAATAAATTGAGTTGTTATTTTTTTTAAATTATATAATATTCCCTCAAGTCTTCTATTAATTCGATATTCGTTCGTCTAGCAGCTTTTTTAATGATTAATTTAAAAATTAAAAAAAATAATAAAGCCTGATTATGATAATGTTTTCTTTATTTTTCCCACGAAAAATGAAGTTTCGGTTTCGGCCGAAACTGAGACTGAGGTCGAAATTCGGTTTCGGTTTCGGCCGTAAAACTAGTTTCGGTCGGACACTAACGGCCACAAAATGAGTATTCGTTCGTTCCCGAATGAGAGTGTATATGCATTATATCGAGCGCCGGGTATTTTCAGTTAGAATCGGCGGCTTATACTAAAAAATATGATTCCTGTACGTTTAGACTTCAGAACCTCGAAATGAGATCTGTCGACAAATCTCGGAATGATATCGTTTCTCGGAAACATGTCCGCTCCACAAAGGAAACGTTCCACATTAGTTCCGTCTTAGGAACGGTTTTGCGCAAGCCTATTCCACCAAAATCGCCAGTAAAATGCTAGAACGGAAATAAACAACTCCTTCGAATGAGGTTGTCCCACACTTTTTTTATGGTTGCATGTATTTTGTAACATAGTAATGATAGTCTTGAAATATTAAAATTTTTGAGTCGCTTTCAAAATTTATTGTTGCCTAAATTTTTTCATCCCTCAAATTTGTCGGCCTGTACCTAAATCCTTGTTTGATCTCTTTCTATAGATAAGGAAGTGTGACTAGTCTTCTACATAAAATACCCTGAATTCTAAACGCTACGCATAAACCACCAACAATAACGTAAGTTTTTCGTTCTTATTTTCATTAAATTTCAAACCAGTTCACGATCTGGTTTGCAATTTAGAGGAAATAAGACCTTCGTTTACATTATTGTTAATGCGTGGGACGACCGCATTAGAGCCGTTTGTTAGATTGTTTATTGTATTGTTACTGTATCGTGAACAAGAAAACTAAGCTTCAGTCATGAAGAAAACATAAATTGGCGTAATTTTGTAGTAGCAGGATCACAGCATGGTGAAACTGCTGTTACTGCAACCGGTGTAGATGCTCTACATACATACATTACACATATAATATGCTATTGCTCTGTACCTACTCCGAACCTCGTGCGACTACCAACATACAGTGGTGAATTTTCTCTGCTATCTCCAATGACTAGAACTGTTTGTTAAATAAATATAGAAGTGTCAATTTAATCTACAGTCTACACCATAACAAACTAAATCACTAAATGTGTAAAATTCATATACTTTTATTTATATACGAAGCATAGGAATAAAATCGAATCATTAGAGTGAAGGATATATTTCTGTCTTTTTTTTTGTCGTAAGAGCTCGTTGGTTCTGATTGGCTAACGTCATAGATAAAGACATAGAACTTTTGATAAAGAGAGATATGATATATAATGAAAATTAGTTTTAATTTTTTTTTTCATATTGTTCTACCACTTTGAAACGAGTATAGAGAAGTATAAAAGGCTTTTTCTGACAAAATTTGGTGAGTGACACATTTCAAAAACGTGGTCAAAAAAAATATTTTCATTTTATTTCTTTTTTTTTTATTTTGACTTTAATCTTGAATAACTTATGACGGGGTGAACTTATCGGAAAATCATAAGAGTCCTTTTTTGTAGAGCGTTCAATTTCCTACAAAAATATATATCGCTTAATTCTGTACGTTTTTTTTTTTTCGGAGAAAAAAAAAATTAAATGTAAAAAGTGAAAAAATCCAAATTATTTAAATGGGAAATGTATCATGATTTCGGCACGGTTTAATATAAAAATTAATTCCTTTTTTGGCCTGATACTTTTTTTAGGGCAAAAAATAAAAATCTGGGGAAAACGCTACAAAAAACTCAACTTGGGAAATAACGAATACTCTAGTACAGAGGTCCCCAAACTTTTTTGTCTCGTAGACCACTTGCCATGTTTTTCGGTTTTGGGTAGACCCCCTGCTTACCTGATATTGATTTTTTGCAAATTCATTAATTTCAAATGTATTTTTGACAACCGGTATAGTGTGTGCTACTCACTTTGAACGATTTAAATTTATAACGGTAGTCAAATGTAGTGTGAAATGTTTAGTTTTATACATTTATTAATTAGATTCAAATTTAACGAATCAAATTAAAATTTACTTTCTGTTGCATAAAATAACTAAGCAAAAAATAAATGCTTTTAGTGTGAGGGATGAACCTGATGCTTTAATAATAAATTTTACATTTGGCATCAATTTAGTTAGATTTAATCTTAAATCTCTTCGGTTAACGATGTCCAGTTTGTTTCTTTTTTTGTTAGGAGATTCACTATCCTTGACCCCCATTTTCATTTCATGGACCCCCAATTTTTTTCCCGCTGACATGGACCCCTTGCAAGTTGTCGTCGACCCCTGGGGGTCGATATATAGACCACTTTGGGAATCACTGCGTCTAGTATATATACTGTTTTATTTCCTTCGTTCCTGGCGGTGTTGTTTCACTTTATAGTGAGATATCTCCATGATAGGTCCTGTTTTCGATTGCATTGCTTCACTGAACTTTTCATTCACCGTCCCCAACAGAAATCACCTTTTGGTACGCCAATGCTAGTTGAGTAATATGTAGTAAGAAGAGACGACGACGGCACAATGTGTAAGCAAAGACCTGACAGTGCTTTTAATGTACTTCTTTACTGTCAACTGTGTTTTATACACGTACTTAGTTATTTTGTATGTAACATGTGTGTACACAGACCTCTCTTATATGTACTACTACTTTTATATATCTATATATGTATGGTAACTCGCCTTTAACAACGTGTTATTGCCGCTTTACTTGTACATGTCTGAAAACAACCGAACCAGCTCAACCTTAAGGCTCTGTCAGGGCTACGTGTTCGAATATTAACAGTGCAAAGTCAAGTTCACTATTTTGAGCCCGAAAATTGTCGTGCAATGGCGGCTTGTAGGTCCCAAGGTTGGTGAAGTGCTAGGAGAAGGTTTGTTCTCAAACTCAGGGGCATAGGCAGCAAGTTTGGTGAGAAGGGACTGAAGTATAAAAATTGCAAAAGCGGAAGGTGATAAACATACTTGATTTTATCGCATTGCGTGTTTAATCTTGGTCTAAAATATTCAAGATCGAGATTTCAATAAATTTCAACAGGGTTCTACTTTGATAGTAAAGAAAGTTAAAAAAAAAAATAAACCAAGACAATTCATCTCAAATTACAACCTGTACAGCTCGGGTGTACCTACGTACTTACAGAGTAACCGACAACTGCTGTCCACGATTTTCAGTTACAATTTCAGGAGTTATTAGGAACTTGAAGCAACCTGAAAATTGTTCCATGTTATAGAATAAACCTAAGTGGTTCGTCAATATGTACGTCGTGTACAGCTCGGATGTACGTACGTACGTACAGACCAACTGACAACTGCTGTCCGCGATTTTCAGTTAAAATTTTAGGAGTTATTAGGAACTTGAAGTAACCTGAAAATTGTTTCATTTTATAGAATAAACCTAAGTGGTTCGTCAATATGTACGTCGTGTACAGCTCGGATATACGTACGTACGTACAGACCAACTGACAACTGCTGTCGGCGATTTTCAGTTAAAATTTTAGGAGTTATTAGGAACTTGCAGCAACCTGAAAATTGTTCCATGTTATAGAATAAACCTAAGTGATTCGTCAATATGTACGTCGTGTACAGCTCGGATGTACGTACGTACGTACAGGCCAACTGACAGCTGCTGTCCGCGATTTTAAGTTAAAATTTTAGGAGTTATTAGGAACTTGAAGTAACCTGAAAATTGTTTCATTTTATAGAATAAACCTAAGTGGTTCGTCAATATGTACGTCGTGTACAGCTCGGATATACGTACGTACGTACAGACTAACCGACAACTACTGTTCGTGATTTTTACGTACAATTTTAGAAATTAGAAACTCGCAGCAATCTAAAAATGGTTCTGTTTTATAGTACAGAATCTCTCCTTTTCTTCAAGCCGCAATTTAAATCAATTTGTTGCGAAATTAACCTAAATATGTGTAGTGAAACTCAACCCTGATGCACATATCGTTGGCGGTGTCGGTAATATAGGATACTTTTTACTCGGCTGTGTTCAGGTTACCATAAGGTTCGTGTCAAAAACGACGTTAATGCGAGCTGTGAATGAAGCTGCGGGTAAAAAAATGAACAAACGTATTGAGTGTAAAAATTTTCAGATGGAGATTAGTTTGGCCAGTCTTATATCGGATAAGAGCAGTCAATGGCTGGATCGATAGCATTCATCAATCAACGCTAATAGCACGTTACAAGTTACAATGTTGCTACTTTATATTGCTATACAGAAATACGTACTTGCCGTCTGCCACCGCTACTTTTGGTCTGGACATAAGCATCTATTATAATGATCGTATAATATGTTATTTACCGTCAGCTCTTGAAGCCTGGTCTATAAGTCGTCGACCTTCGTTTTAAAATTATTTAGCGAAACTACACTTAAAACCATTCTTTGGTTGCATAGATAAACATTTACTTAATACTCCTATATTCCTAGTTCCCGTAAGTAAAAGTATTCCTCACCAAAAGAACACGCGAGTGGAATATTCTCCTTCGATCAATGGTCGCACATAATATTTTATTCAACTAGCACGAGTAATATGCACTCGGGGCCCTGATAAAAGAGGGAAAAATAATAAATCACTTCATTGATTGACGTACCCACCGCCTTCGAAGCACACAAGATGGCCCTGACTTTCGCTGAATGGCGATGCTGTTTTCATATATACAAATCGCTACCGCGTTCCTATTAGTCCAGAAACTGTACAGTTTTATTTCATTACTGTACGGTTTCGGCTCGCTACCGCGTTCCTATTGGTCCAGAAAATATGCAGTAATTCATTATCGTACAGTACGGCTCATTATTAACACTCTACACGTCAACATGAAGTAATTTATTATTTCTCCCGAATTTAGCAGGGCCCCGAAATTACATATTACTCACGCGTGTTGAATAAACAACATTTATGTTAGCATTAAGCTTATTCCTCTGGGTAATTAATAAGGTAAAGGAACCAGTATATAAAAATATGTAAAATTGTAACTTACTTTTATAATGTGACAATAAAATCTTATCTAAATCTTATCTTATAGTGTTAAATGTGTCATTTCACTATCGCTATGCGAAGATAAAAAAGAGCGATTTTATAGGGAGGTGTAAAAAAATGAATTTTCCAAGCAAATTCGTACAAAACAATTTTTGTGGCAATCTTCATTATCATTTTAACTTTATATTTTGGTTTCATTACATAGCTTTATAGTTCAAAACTTCGCTCATTTTCGTCTTTTTCTTCGAAAACAATATTTTAAAAACGCTCGTATAATATTAGGAATAGTTCCGGAAGAAATAAAGAAAACTTAAAGTATTTTTGTCTATATTATTTTTGCTTCATTTTATGGCATAGTAAAAATTATGTAAAATGCAACATTGTTGCGAATTGAATCCCACATACATATTTAAGGAGATAAAAATATGAATGGGAACCGTAAATTCGAGGACACACAATAGTGTATGTGCCGTCATCGAGCATTTACCTTTTTTTCTGAGTCTTTTTGTTCCTCCATTTTTCCTTTATATAACAGACCTTACCTCCTTTAATGATAATAAACGAGGGAAACTAGAAAATTGAGTAATAAAGATAAAAGAGACGGCCAAGCGGAAGAGAGAAGAACATTGAGAAACGAAATGCGAACACTGCAAGTTTAACTGTTCTATTCTATTTCGTCAAGAAAACTGTTCTCTTGCTTTTCTCTGTGTCTGTGCACTGCTGACGTCAATAACTCTCTGTCAGAGCAATCGCAGTCGTGGCTTGAAAACTTGCGGTGCTTCTGAAACGATTGTTGTAGAAATAAGAATAGTCGTTGATTTTAATATGCAGTGTCTTCAGTATATAGTAGTGTTGATCCAATAGAATGTCACGATGAAGGAAGGTTTGGTTGAGGATCAGAAATTAGGATGAACGAAGGTTTTGGTTGAGGATCATAAATAAGTAAGCTTTACCAATGTTTCGCTAGTGGCCAACGTTTCGAAAAATTTATTTTCATCTTCAGGGCCTCAAAAAATTTATTTCCTCAACCAAAACCTTCCTTCATCGTAACATTCTATTGGATCAACACTACTTTATAATCAGAAATTAACTTTACCAATGTTACGCTAGTTACCATTAGCGTAACATTGGTAAAGCTTATTTCAGATCCTCAATAAAACTTTCCTTCATCGCTGATTTTGATAAATTATTAAAATATTCTCAAATTCTAAAAACAATCATTCGAACAGCAACCTTTCGATTATAATCGAAAGGTTGATCTTCCCTTTCAGAATCTTCTTCGTGATTTCAGATATATTATGAGCAATGGTTTTTGAGATATTCGCAAAAATCAAACCCCTCTTTTTTCTTTTACTAAAACTAATAACATTGGCAATTTTGTCGTCCCCACGTCATTTTTTCCAAAAGTTTCTAGATATCATTCCGAATCGAATGACACCATTTAATGGGATACGCACATTGACTCAATATGTCATAAATTAACAATCTATCTTCTAAGGAAGATTACTAAAATTCTTTCTAACGAGTGTATCTATTATGGTCTTTTCCACTCAGTGATGCAATATGAAATTATTCTGTGGGGGAATGCCCCGGAGGCAATAAGAGTGTTCAAGCTTTAAAACGAGCCGTTCTTATATGTTTTCAGTAATCTACTATATGTCAAAAACAGCCTAAACACTTTCCAGACATTCGATGAAATACACTCATATAGTAACCAGGGTAATAAATACATTAGGGCGTCTCTTTATTAAACTGGCAAATTAACAAATGGATCTAATAGTCAGAGTGCCCGTCGACAAAAATTTTACTGACACATACTCTCCCCAAACTTTGTATATGGCTTCATTAGGCCTAGTCTGACACTTATTTCCTCTATGACTTTTTTTGATTTTGGAGCGTTTTCCTTCTAAATTTTCCGAAAGATGGCGTTTTGACGACATGTAAAAATTTATAGATACTGTTTGTTTTTTTAATTGGATAGCTTAAAAACTTCAACCAAAACGCTAAAATAATGTTCTCTGACAAATAACATGAAACATTTAAAATGTCTGACACCCCGAATATGTCGGAACATATTCGAGGTGATTTTTATTGGAAAATTTCGTACTACACGATGACATTTTAACAAATGGCAAACCTTCCTCTTTCCGATTGTCAAAACAGAAAAAAATGTAGGTCAATATGGTTGAATTGACAGCTGTAAAAGAAAAATCTCTTATGGAACACCTATTATTTGGAATAATACTCAAAACGGGTCGCTTCAAGAGAGCCGAATTGTATTTCCACTCTGAACACTGCCTTATTATATATAGGTGCCTAACTATACACCTTTGTCATATCCTTTTTCCGTTTGTCATTAAGAACATTGTCCTATAAACGTATAAATTTGATCGAATTTTAAGAAATTAGTTCGCTTCAGCGTAACTGAAACTGAATTCAGGTCGCCACATTTATTGGATTTATAAACACATCTCTCCGATATGACTGCCTGCCGCAGGGATGCCTTCATACGGCGGTGTCCCTTGCTACTTGAATTTTATAGACACTTTTTATTGAATCTTCGCAATTAAAAACACTTGTAAATGACAGAAGGGTTTTACGACTGCCATCGGCCTCTCGTCGCGGTAGGAAATAAAACCAGTCTGCTACTTATGTCTCTTGTCACCCCGTCCGACTACCAAGTTTCTAGCCCACATGTCTACTGAAGTATCTCGTGCAGACCAGTGATGGGAAAAATACGGTTCCCCGTTAAAGCTCATCAGTTTAAAAAAAAGACGCACAAGTGCGAGTAGAACTCGCGCCCTGGAGGTTTCGCATCGTTATTTCATAAAAATTTAATCAAATTATGAAATTAATAATTCTATCTATACTAATATATAAAGCTGAAGAGTTTGTTTGTTTGTTTGGTTGAACGCGCTAATCTCAGGAACTACTGATTCAAATTGAAAAAAAATTTTTGTTGGATAGCCCATTTATCGAGGAAGGCTATAGGCTATATAATATCACGGTACGACCAATAAGATCGGAGCATCAATGAAAAATGTTGCAAAATGTATCTCCAAAAAAAACTCTATTTAGGTGAAATGCCGTAACTAAATATACCAATATTAGCCATAGTCCAAAGCCCGGCTGGCTCAGTCGGTAGAGTACGAGACTCTTAATATCAGGGTCGTTCCACATTACTTTCTTACATTTAAATTTATTTTAATTTTATTTACGACTAATTAAAATTAAATAAATTTAATTAATAGCTCATTTGAAAACTGTTACAACTATAAGTACCTATATAAAAATAATTTTCCTAATATTACTGCTTTTTATCGACAAAAACTTTTGAACGGTAACTCCGATCATCATGAAATTTGGACACAACATTCATCTCGGTAAACTAAGATGAACGTGCGTACTCATGTCCCTCCCTTCCCCATTCGTTTTTTTCTTTACTTGTGCTATGCAACCTTCTTTCGCCCCAAATAAGATTAGTAAGCATTTTCAAATGTAAGAATTTACAGTGCTCTTATTTTTTTGTCACTTTCTAACAAATTTAACATCACATAAGTTAAAGTGAGACAAAAATTTAACAGCGCTGTAAATTCTTAACATTGAGCATACCGAATAGCATCATAGATTTTATTACGATGAAAGATGTGACTGTTCAAAAAGAAGTATATCAACATTAGAGAAAGTTTACCAACCACTGTTTTCATTCTTTATTTTTTTACTGTTTAACACTTTTTATGGTACCTTTTTCTGGAACGAAAAGTAAAAATTTAATTAAATTTAATGTGAAATCGCATTTTCAAACTACGATCAACTTTTATTTTTCATCATGAGGCGGTAAAAACGAATGATATTGATATTGTCACTATACATGAAAACAAACTCCTTATTTTCACTGACTGAGAAAACCGATAAAAAGTCCTAAGGAGTTCAGCTATATACTTGAAAATGACCTGAAGCGATGATTGCTATTTAATTGGCTTCGCTACTGCAAGTCCATTTCAAAATAATTTTGCTCTTATACAATGTCAAGAATTTTGAGTAAATGATTATTAAGGTATAGTTTGGGGTAATGAGTTACATAAAAAGTTACGGTTTTTAGGATTGCGTACCTCAAAAAGATAAACTTATAGGATCACTTCGTCGTCCGCCTGTTTGTCTGTCAAAACCCTTTTTTTTTCAGGAACGCGTGGAGGTACCAAGTTAAAATTAATATCAAATACTCAGGTATTGGAGCTGTGAAAAAGTCAAACTTCTATATCAACGCAATCAAAACATATAGGTAGGGGCTGACGCGCAAAACAACGTGTCGTTCCAATCTTCTGCTTGGTTTATAAGCTATTTAAGTAATTTAGATCATTTTTTCTTATATGAATTTGACTCGATTCAATAAATAGAGTAACTGTGATCCATTGAAGTTAATGATAGATATTTGGATCGACTTGTGTCACTCATGTACGACTACGTCTTCCGTCGTGTGTTCTACTCATATCTATACTAATACTTATATAATATAAAGCTGAAGAGTTTGTTTGTTTGGTTGAACGCGTTAATCTCAGGTATTACTGGTTCGAATTGAAGAGTTTTTTTTTGTTGGATAGCCCATTTATCGAGGAATGCTATAGGCTATATAATATCACACTACGACCAATAGGAGCGAAGCATCAATGAAAAATGTTGCAAAATATAACTCAAAATTTGTCCGTCCGACCAAAACTTTTGAACGCCCGGTTTCACGCGGGTGCAAAAGAACGAATGGGGAAGGAATTGACATGAGTACGCACATTCATCTTAGTTTACCGAGATGAATGTTGTGTTCAAACTTCATAATTATCGGCGTTACCGTTCAAAAGTTTTTGTCGTTAAAAAGCAGTATTTATACTTTTTTTAGGTAATAAATTTCTTTTAATATAATAAATATTTAATTGAAAACACTGTAGGAAAATTATTTTTATATAGGTGCCTATAGTTGTTTCAGTTTTCAAATGAGCTATTAATTAGATTTATTTAATTTTAATTAGTCTTAATAAAATTTTAAAAAATTGAAATGCAAGCCTTAGAAGAAAGCAATTTGTAGAAAATAAAAAAAATAAAAATATATTCGCTGACGTGGGGCTTGAACCCTAGACCCTGGCATTAAGAGTCTTACGCTCTACCGACTGACCTATCCGGGCTTGTAAACTTCACGCGCTAATATTTCAATATTTAGTTAAGGCATTTCACCTGATATATTTGTCGGGCGGACTAATTTTGAGATACATCTTGAACATTTTTTATTGATGTTCCGCTCCAATTGATAATATTATATAGCCTATAGCCTTCCTCGATAAATGGGCTATCCAACAAAAAAATATTTTTTTTCATTTCGAACCAGTAGTTTCTGAGATTAGGACGTTCAACCAAACAAACAAACAAACTCTTCAGCTTTATATATTAGTATAGATTAGTGCACAGCCTGTATAATATGAAATGTACGAATTTATGCATGAAGTGCCCGAGGCCTAATCTTATACAGTATCTTGTTACTGTAAGTACTTAGCGTGCGGTGCGAAATCGTGCGCGTGTGTGTATGCCTTTAATCCGTTTGCACACTCCGTGCAGAAAGTGTTTCAAACTGTAATGTTATACGCAGTTAACTGGGATGAGTGAACAACCACTTACACCGCACCGCTTAGTAACACACCGTGTTCCTGTGTCCTTGGTATTCTTCCTTCAGGAAGTTGACGCTAAACGGAATCACCGGGTACGCGCTAATTATATGTACACACGCCGTACAGGGCCAGCCTATATTTCAGTGACGTTTTTAATGCAATCGGTTCGTCCTGGAAACGACTTTGACTTCAATTGTAGTGTCCGAGATAGAACTTTCGAATTTGGCGAGTTTCGGCGCTAAATTGGAGTTTAGGTGTCGGCAGAAAATCTGCAGAAACTAGGACCGAAACTGAAACTTGATTAGTGAGTTTCCGTGATTATTTTCAAAGATATGTTCGTTTAAACATTCTCATAAAAGTCCAAATACGACAATTAAATCTTTTTGAAATTAATGACTTCTCGGATTTATTACCTTTTTTGTAGGAAATTTAATTCTCTACAAAATGTTGCTATTAAAAATTTTAAAAAATGTCTCTACCAGCTATCCATTTTTGAGTAAAAACGTCGTTTTTCCCATGTTAATTGAAACAAACTCGGTTTGCGCCGTTTACAGGTTTTTATCTAGGAAGAATTTTAAACACGCTAATGGCCATATTTCGGTTAATTTTTAAGCCAAAAAAATTTTTCGATCCAGAATTTTATCTACCTTTTTTCTATAAAGCAATGTAGGTATCTCTGACTCAAAAAAAGTTTAGAAAAAAAAAAAATAAAAAAAACGGCAAAAAATCGATATTTTGGATTTCTTTTCTTTTTGTTTCAACATTTTTGGCATAAAAAGTGTTTTAATTTTTTTAAATAAGCCATTCGATTGGAAATTCAATTCTCTACAAAAAGTTTCATATAAAGTATATCGAAATTTTGCTTCGTTTGCGTGATACATTTAAAAAACTGAAAAGAGTGCATTTTCACCCCTTTCTCAAATTTCCACCCTCTAATTTAATAGGACTCCGCGATTTTTTTCTTCTTAAATGGCCCATTGACCGATTCCTGCAATAAAAACCCGTGAACGTCGTACTTCCTTTCTATGTGACCTAATCAATAGCCTAATGGGAACCATGAGAAACAATATGGATGATTCTCTCACCTAAATTATTATTGGTTTTCGTATAGAAATAAGTGCGAGATGGCAATTTTCCCCTTCTGACAGACATGCAACCACTTCTTTTTCAGTTCTGGCTCCTTGGAAAATACAAAATATTTATCATAGTTTAAAAAGTGGTTAACCCAACACTTCGACATTTCAATGATTTATTTTAAAATTTTAAACAGCCTAGACGTCAATTTTGGCATAGTCCATCTCTATTAATACAGCTAAACAAACCATAGGCAAATTTTGCGCGTCTTACGCCTCAACTTAATTTATACAATGAATAAATTTAAATTAAAACTAAATATTTATGTATTGTTTTTGTTTGTTTCAGGTGAGTTACGAAAAGTTAGAAAATTATTACCATTAATAAGTTTGTAAGTATAAAAATATTTTCTCTTAATTTTAGTTTAGTAATGGGTAGATATTGCCTAAGAGCAAAAAGGCATGGGTCTCGGCACGTACGTCCGAAACTTCTTGTGTATGAATATAGAATAATAATAATAACCTAACAACAATCGGCTTGTTTGTTCAAACAATAACAATATGCGTAGGTAAAAAGGCTTTGTTGCCAAATTCCAGATTACAATGAATGCAAGAAAAACAAAGAACTATCCAGCGCATATATATGCCACTCGATAGCTCAGTAAAGGAAGTCATACATTGTACTTTAAGAGTCGGCAAATAGTTGTGACATAAATTGACAGTCAGTACCGCGAACAGTACTGAAGTAACTGCTGAGATAAATAGATAAATGAACTGTATGTAGTTAATAAATAAGTGTGCTAAATAAATTTTGGTGTGTCCCTGTGTTGTAAATATTTTGTGTACATAAAAAGTGACTGTATTATTTTATTAGTTAGAATTTGTTGTTTTATTTCCGTTACGTAATAGAGAAGTGCTTTTAGTTTGTTTGTGCATTTGTTTTGTTAACGTGTCACTATTGTAAATAAATCTTTTCCACCACGAACAAGAGCAGTTTTGTTACAATACGAAATACTGTAGACGCTTCTTTATACGAATTCTGCAATAACCAACGGTTTCGGTAAACGCTACTAGATTTCATTATAGCGTTTGTGATTTGATATGGTTAAGATTTTTATAGTTATTAACGGAACGGGAGAATGTAACGACGCATAAAAGATATGCAGATTATCCGTATGTTCTTTGTATTGTCTCTGTGTGTGTGCGATGCTCGTTTAACACATAATGAAGTGACTTCTCAGGTTAATGAGCCTGTCTACTGCGTTCTCTATATACGCTGCTGATCTCTGCGTATGCGATTCTAAGCTCACTGACTGTTCAACAGCCTCCCGCTTTCCTTGCGTCGATATTATGTAGGGTTGTACTCAAGACTTCCGTACGGGAATTCCCAGATTTTGCAATTCGAAACCAGTTCCGGAATTGATGATGATCCGATTTGGAGACCTAGTTGTACTTTGTAGGTTTCCTCGGGTAAAAATCAGGACATCGGTAAAGAGAGCGCGAGAATGGAATTTAGAGCTATGTATTAGAGCCAGCAAACATACCAGAACAGACTGGTACAAGCTTGAGTACCTAGGATTGCTCTGATCCGTAAAATAATAATAATAATGCGTTTAACGTCCGTTTCTCGACTTTATGTTATAATAGACGCCATTCGCACCATTACTATTTTCCAACTATCACACCTTCCATTATTTTCTACATTTTCTTCCACTTAATTAATAGCAATGGGTGAATGAAGGAATTTTAGGACATTAGGATAAGGTAGGCAAATTTTGAGCATAGGAGTTTGACAGGTAATCGGCCATGGCTTTGATTAAGAAACCATCTCGATATTTATCTAGAATTATTGAGGGAAGTCATGGAAAACAAGATGACCGGTACAGGAATTACCGTTTCTCGGCGAGAGGCAGCAGGAAAAAGTCCCAGTCATATCTGCCCCCGCCGGGATTCGAACCCGGAAACTGTGCTACATTCCAATGTCTCTCTGCTAACAGGCATACACAAACCGACTGGTACGAGGTTGGTTTCCTGAGAGCGCTATTTCCCAAAGAAACATTGGAATGCAAACTACATTTCGTTTTTTTCCCTGGGGGATGATGTATTTGAAACCTTTGATTAACGTGTGATAATTTTATTTATTGATGATGTATTTGAATTAAGTGCCGCCCCGGAATACTCGCTATTGACCGCCCCACGGCCAGCATTTAATACTGACCATATAGAAAATATCACAACAATAGTAAAATGGCGTCTATTTGTACTCGGTTGCAGTTGTTCACGCTCATTACGTTGAACATCCAAATCTTTACAACCATCTGTCAGCTGAGATCAAATCATTGCCACTGCAAATCCTAAAAAGGAAGTTAAAGAATTACCTCTTAAACAGAATTTTATTGTATTAATGAATTTTTTTGTCTGCAATTTTTTTTAATTTTTTTTTCCAGCGGTGTGGCGTAGCGGTGAGAGCACTAGACTCGCATTCGAGAGGTACCGGGTTCGAGTCCCGGCGGGAGCAGATGTGACTAGGACTTTTTCCTACTGCCTCTCGCCGAGAAACGGTAATTCGTGTACCGGCCATCTTGTTGAGGTTTTCCATGGTTTCCCTCAATAATTCCAGATAAATATCGATATGGTTCCTTATTCAAGGCCATGGCCGATTAACTGTCAAACTCCTATGCTCAAAATTTGCCTGTCTTATCCTAATTTCCTAAAAATTCCTTCATTTGCCCATTGCTATTAATTAAGTGGATTTAGAAAATAACCGGAAGTGTGATAGATGGAAAATAGTAATGGTGCGAATGGCGTCTGTTATGACTTAAAGTCAAGGAACGGACGTTAAACGTATTATTATTATTACTATTATTAATTGTTTTACTTATATGATAGATGCGGTGAAGAGTTTTGGAAATACATATCAATATTAGATGCTTGGGAAAACCACATTCCAAAAAAATTTTTGTTTAAAAAGTTAAAAAGTTTAAACCTTTAATGAGCTGCTTTCGTATCATAATAGGTACATCATCAGATTACAATAAATCCTCTATAATTTATGAAGAAAAAAATGTATCCTTATCAAAAATTCAAATTAATGAAGTTTGAAGCGAAATGTTATAAATATAAATGAAGAAAAGAGATAATTTAATTTAAAACTGAGCATTATTTGAGCGTGAATTTGTAAATATGGATAATGATATGTTAAATTTAAACTGAACATCACTATCAGTCGCTTTAAACTTCATTAATTTAAATTTTTGATAAGGATAAATTTTTTCTTCATAAATTATAGAGGATTTATTGTAATCTGATGATGTACCTATTATGATACGAAAGCAGCTCATTAAAGGTTTAAACTTTTTAACTTTTTAAACAAAAATTTTTTTGGAATGTGGTCTTCCCAAGCATCTAATATTGATTATTAATTGTTTTTTATGGACATGCCATACACTTTTTTGTCAATGTGGTAAATAAATCTATATCTTCAACTTTATGGTTGACGTTTATCTGTCGGGTCAATACGCTCGGTTCTTTCTCGAAGTCATCAACTGATTGTGAATAGACGATAAAAGATTGAACAGTTTACTTTAGATGCGACAGCAGTAACTGCAAAAAAGAAATCATGATGCAAAAAAAATTGTATTCGTCGGACGCTTGAAATTGAATTGAATTTAACATTTGCATCCTGCTTTAGTGTACACAACGTATTTCAATAGCGAAGCAAATGAAATCTGATAAGAGTGGATGTTTTTTGTTAAGTTGTCCATCCTTCGATGTACAACTCATGGCATCAGCGCCATGGCAAACAACTTGAGATATAAAGCTCAACTCTCTCAGAAACAGTCAGCTGCGAACGGATGCGTGTAATGCGTATAGTGTGTTATTGCGACCTAATTACCCCACCACCACCGCACATATACAGAAACATACGTACATATTATGCATAAATACACACGACTAATGGCCATATTCAGCGAACCTAAGTAGTTATTTATTCGGTTAATTTGTTCTTATCCTCCGGATAAATAACGATATTTCAATTCACCAAGCATAATTATGTTTACTGCACGTATAAATCTATTCTGGCTTACTTCCAGGGTATGCATTTTTATTCGCTGATAAGATAATAATGGCCGCCACAGAAGATAATACATAACCTATAAGCGTGGAGTATTATATCTACAGCTTGTTCTTGTAAATTATGTTTATTAACCTTTTGTGAAGTGTATAGTTGTAAAACATTAATGTTGGTGGAAGTTTTGTATGCAATTGGGTTAAGATAAAACATTATTTTGTGATTTTTTTTGTTTTGACGTCTACACTAACGCCATCGGTCGGATTATTTTTAAGTGAACGTCAAGCTAATCAACAAAATGAAAAAAAAGTACCTATAGTGCAGTGTATATTAGCTAAATTTTCTACCTGTAGGTAATTGTGTTTGGCGAACTGAAAGTTAATTTTTATCTAACGAATAAATTTCTTCCAATAGTAATTACTATCTTTAATAGTGTTCGATGAATATGGCCATCAAAGGTGTACAGTATGTGACGTATGTCCCAATAAGTTCATTTTCTTCCCATGACAAGAATTATTGTAATAGATTATGTGCAGATCGCGCTTACGGTGGTAGAAATAAGAACTGTGCGACTAACCTTTGCGACGTTTCGGTGTCTTTAAAGGTATATTATATTCACTTTATGAAGATTATTGAAAAAATTGTTAAATGATTTTATTAGTTATGTATATTATGTATGTCTTTTAGACTTAAATTATTTTTTATATTTCAATTTGTTGTCACACGTCTATAAATTATGAAAATCTATTTTTTTTTTGTTTTAAGGTCAGTACACTGTTTTTGGAGAGATGTGTGTGTGTACGTACGTACGTACGTGGTCATTTCTTTCTAAAACGAAATCTCGAGAATAAAATATGTATGATATCGACTACGTTAAGATGCCAATCGACGCGGATTAACATAATTAACCAAAAATACTCCAAATACAATATCTCGATAATTAAAAATTATTCCGACTTAGTTAAGCTGTTAATAGAAGCGTGTTAACGTTCGGAAAGAAATTTTATTAAAACCGGTCTAATCGTTTTCTGTTTAAACAAAAAGACTGCAAAAAAGCGAATTTTACACACAATCTCTCGAATAAAAAGCGATATCGTCTTTGTTATGGTGCCGATCAAATCGTATGATCCGAAAGGAATTTTAATAAAATCGATTCAATATTGATCATACTAACCTAAGTGTCGCACTTGTAGAATCTCAATAAACGACCTACCTCACGGCTTATTTATTAATATGTGTGAAAAAACAGCTAAATTCGTAATATTACAAAATAGAAGAATTATATTTTTAAAACGCACGACAAAAACGAATAATATTATCATAAAAGATAATGGGTATTGTGAATGTCTATTTTTTCTTGTCCCTACAAATTCAGCAGGGAATTATTATTTTAAAAATGACTTGTCAAATGGTTTCTTTTATGTGCAATAAACGAGCTACGAATACTTAATTTTAGTTTAGCATCGTGATTGAGATCTCGGCGCAAGTGTAATAGACAGCATTAAGGACTGTTTATCTGATATTAAGAAAGATGAAGTTATACATTGTAATTCCTATGTAACTAAACCGTGTTTCAGACAGTTACATCGTCGTTTGCTATTTATCATTCGTAGATAATTTTGTTAAAATCAATATCTGTGACCGTAAAACAAAATTGCTTAAACAGAGTTTTTGATTTTTTTTCTATTTATATTTCAGTTGTGTATAATCGAGAAGTTGAATGCATTTTTTATTGCATTTTTATTACGTAGCATGAAAATATACATCAATAAGAACACAACGCTAAAATCTCAGAATGTTGAAGTGCAACTTCAAAAGAAAATCATGTGATCAAAAACGGCGTTGTATTGTGAGGTTAAAATTTGATTTCAGTGTCAGTTTCATATGCCCATATTCACCAAACACTATTAAAGATGGAAGTTACTAATCTTGGAAAAAAATACTCATTAGAATAAAATTTACTTTCATTACACCAAACAAATTATCAGGTATAGTAAAGTTAGTTAAAGAATAAATATTCACTGAACTATACCCCTTGCTCTTTTTGTTGAATATTTTGACATTGACCCAAAAATCCGACCAATGGCGTTAGTGTAAACGTCAAAAAAAAGTTTCACAAAATAATAATGTTTTATCCTAACCCAATTGCACACAAAGCTTCCACTACAACTATACACTTCAAAATAGGTTAATAAACAACTAGAGCTGTAAAAGTAACGAGAAATTGTGTACACGTATGTATTCGTTACTTAAAGAACCAGTACCCGTTACTTTCGTATCGTTACGTTACTCGTTACTTTTCATACGACATAGTACAATCGTGTACTAACAGCAACAAGCATGTACCATCGCATCGAGGCGCGTCGCATACGTGATACGGTATGACTTCGTTCGTATAACGTATAACCGCATCAAACGAGTCGAACTGACATGGATACGACAAATGCGAGTAACGAAATGAATTTGTAAGTCACGATTCGTTACTTCGAGTCAGATGATGTACCCGTTACTCAGTAACGAATACATACGGTTTGTTACAACTCTATAAACAACACATAAATAAGTTCACAAGAGCGAACTCTAGATATAATACTCCACGTTTATAGGTTAGGTATTATAATCTATATGGCAGCCATTATTATTTTATCAGGCGAATAAATATTTATACCCTCGAAGTAAGACAGAGTAGATTTATATCTGCAGTAAACATAATTATGCTTGGGGAATTGAATTAGCGCTATTTATTCGGAAGAAATACACTTCACAAAAGGTTAATAAACAACACATAAATAAATTCACAAGAGCGAGCTCTAGATATAATACTCCACATTTATAGGTTAGGTATAATCTATGGGACGGCCATTATTATTTTATCAGGGGAATAAATATTTATACCCTCAAAGGAAGAATAAATGTATATCTGCAGTAAACATAATTATGCTTGGTGAATTGAATTAGCGCTCTTTATTCGGAAGAATAGCTACCTGAAGAACAAATGAACCGAATAAATAACTACTTACGTGAATATGGCCAATAGCTGAATAGATTGCCTACATCACGTTTACATATAGGTACAAAAGTGCATTTTTACCCGACTGGGAAAAAGTAGGGTTATGATTTTAACAGTCTATCTAAGTACGACTGGTCGGTATGTATTTGATGGAGTCCGTTTGGTACGCGAAATGAAAAAGGAAAATGGAGCGCGAGACTTCTCTCAACCTCAACGTCATTACCATACTCATTACACTAACGGTTCAATTACGTCGGTTCGTTTATATTTAAATAAGCCGTCTCCGCATGTATCTGTTAGTGTACTGCTGTACTCTTGCGTTTGCCTAGCTCGTTCCAAATAGCTCCGGAATGACATGAACATACTCAGAAGGTAATTAAACAACCGAATTGTATCAAAACTCAAAAATGAAAGAGAAACGGACTTTCAAAGATTTAATCAATTTTATCAAATTTTTAGGTCGGTCCTAGCGTTATGTTATGTCACTATGCAAGTATGTTATGTCATTATCAAGTATTCGCAGAAATTGTTCGAAGTTGTCCCCGTAGATGCGTGCCTCGTAGGCGTGCTTCTCTGTACATGCTTGTAGTAGCGATGAGGGCCTTCCGCGAATTATTTGGGATGCATTTCCGATTCGTGCTATCATTTATTATTGTGTGTTAACCGGGCTTTAGAATTTATTAAGTAAAATTTAAAAAATTAATTAAACTTTGAATTTTGATAAAAAAGTTGCTTAAAATATTTGTTCGTCTATTTGATTTCTACACGCTGTTAAAAAATAAGAAACAACTTAAAAATCGTTCTGTATATAATAAACGTTTTATTATACAGTATGGTTTTTTAAAAACCGAACACCCTTTTATTTCTTAGAGGAAGGGTTTTCGAAAAAAAAGTTTCGGACAAAAGTTACAGGGAATCAAGGGGGAAGAACATGGATGTAGTTTTTTTTTCGTTTGGGGGAGGTGTCTCCAAAATATCAAGGTCACCTTCACTTTCTTAAATACGACCCTGTATTTTTTATCTCGGATTATTGTTCTTTGGGTCAAAGAGATCAACTCTTGTACCAAACATTTTTGGATTTAGTGGATTGTGTGAGTCGGAAAAACTTTTTCAGGGGTTTTTCCGACTCACACAATACACTAAAATAGGAAACAGGATGAATTGAGAATCAAACAGCGGTTCACGATGGCATCAAATAAAAAAAAAACAAAAAAAAAAACAGCGGTTCACGATTGCATCAAATCCAAAAATGTTTGGTACTAGAGTTGATCTCTGACCCAAAGAACAACAATCCGAGATAAAAAATACAGGGTCGTATTTAAGAAAGTGTAGATGACCTTGATATTTTGGAGACACCTCCCCCAAACGAAAAAAAAAACTACATCCATGTTCTTCCCCCTTGATTCCCTGTAACTTTTGTCCGAAACTTTTTTTTCGAAAACCCTTCCTCTAAGAAATAAAAGGGTGTTCGGTTTTTAAAAAACCATACTGTATATGAGCAGGGCATTGGAGGGCTACAATCTTAAACTAATCCTCTCTGATGCCAATGATACAAATTCACGAAAATTCTGGAATTGCGTTTTTACGTCATTTATTAGTATTGATTCGGATAACCTATAACTTGACCTTTTATAATGAAACGTGAATTTTGGCTATCGAACTATCCAAATAAGGTGTTTCATGTTTGGAATGTTAGCATCAAAATAACCTCTAAGGTCAACAAATACAATACATAATGCTGCCCACGCTTTGAAGTATTTATTATAAATTGTAATGCAGATTTAATATCTCAATATATGCAGACCCGAGTTCGAGCGCAGCCGAAACTTTGCTATAAGCATATTGCCATATAAAAAAAAATTGATTATAGGAGTTATGCGGCAAAACGTGAAAAACTGTTATTTTCGATAATTTTATTTATTGAAGAGTTCTAATCAGACGTTAATCAAAGATTTGAATTTTTAATTTTTATAGTAGAGTATTTATAAGAGCTCTGACTCATCCTCGCCTAACGTTTCGTGTTTGTTTTAGCTTTCGTTGATATTGAGAATGGGTTAAAATTTTCGTAAATACACTACTTTTAATTCTTTGAATAAACTACTTGATCGATTGATTCGAAAATCTAATCAGATCCAAGACTCAATATGTTCTTTCGAATGCCGCAAATCCGATCTCAATCGGATGATTCGCTCTAAAGATATCGCACGACAATAATTTGTTTACACACACACACACACACACGGACGGACGGACGAATGGATGGACGTCTTTCCAAAAAAATAGTCAGAATAGCTTCCTATAGGCTGTGTGCACGAAGCCTATTAGCGCCGCTAGTGGGTAATAGAGAATTATTGAACTCACTTTTTATTGAAATCGAGACATGTTTCTAAGGTGATAAGTCAAAAACTTTAAAAAAAATGTAATAAGGAAAACTGATATTAATTTGTTTACACTGACAGCGGAACGTCAAATTAGGCCGCAAATGGTATTTATTTTACTTAAATCGCCATCAGCGCAACAGCCCGGAACACAACAAGCATTTCCAGATCGCTTAGTTTTTCTATGTTTTCTTTGTAATTAAAAAACTTTATAAAATTATAACTACTTTCACTTTTAATAAACATTGCTCACTGACATACGGAAAATTTGAGTCTGCACAAACGCTCGCATCGAAAAATTTGTAACTCTGCCTCGCTGCACAAAGCCCATAGGATCACAAAACGTCGAGATCTGATGAAAACTAGATCGGGCTGAAATGAATAACTTTTTTTTTTGAAAATTTTCAATAGCGGGAAGTTAAAAATCGAAATTCCGTAAACCTATGAGAATGTATCTTCAAGTTTTTCGTGATAATTTAGTGCATATGCACTGAACAACGAGCCAAGAGTTCCAGTGTGATGTGTGTGCACTATGTTACAATCTATACGCCTCTGGGACGTCATGTGTTCCTGTTACCTGTGGGGTATATGAACGTGACATAGGTACATTCTGAAATAGTAATCACGCGACCACACCCTCCGTTCGGTGTTAGAGGTGCAACAGTTAAAACTCTACGCCTACGCACGTGACCTATGGTCGACTCTACATTACACGCATACATTGACATTGAGCAGTGGATCCCAAACTTTTTTAATTCTACGCTTCACGTCTGGATTTTATTGTGCTTTCTTAAGAAAACTATCCTATATTCATATCTATACTAATATATTTAATATTCTTTGTATGTGCAGCGTTTGAACGGATTTAACTTTGGCGAGTTCTGATGAAACTTTTTTTTTAACTGTTTCTTATGATTAGAGAAGTGCTTTATCTGACTATTTTATCGCAGTGGTAATTAATTAATTTATTTCTATACAAATATCTATATAAAATCGTAACAAATAACTATTCCTTCGAAATAATGTTTCAATAGCCCGGTCAAAATAAATAAAAAAATAGTGGTAGGTTTACAATAATTCACATAGAGCTGAAAATTGGTACAGGTCTTGGGTACACTATTACAAATGAAATATCAAAAGTCCCCACCGAGTTTACATCTACTCAGAAATGTATTCAAGGTCAAAGTTTAAAAGAATCGGTTTTTTGCACTTTTCTCGTAAACGGTAAATGTTATCCAAAAATAGGTCAGACAAAAGTTGTAGATCATGCAATTGTCTACAAGAATTGGTCCTATACTTTTTTTCCCTACGAATCACCATTCTTTTGAAATGGTGATTTCATACATCGAAAATATTATTTTTGATAAATACGTTCAGTACGTACCTGGACATTTTGGTTCTATATCTCAGGAATAGTGATTCGTAGGAAAAAAAGTATAAGAACAGTTTGTGTAGACAATTGTATGATCTACAACTTTTGTCTGACCTATTTTTAGATAACATTTACTGTTTACAAGAAAAGTGCAGAAAACCGATACTTTTAACCTTTGACCTTGAACAATTTTTGAAGCAGATCGGTGGGGACTTTTGATATTTTCTTTGTAATAGTGTACTTAAGACCTATGTACAAATTTTCAGCTCTATGCGAATTATAATAATTTGAAATGTTTATTTTGACTATGAACTACTAATTTAATGAAATTTATACAACTCGGAGAATTGACTCCATTATACGTAGATCAGAGATACACGATAAACCTGCAGACTCCGGATAGTCAACCGTCATAACAACAATTGAAAATACTACTTTGACAGATTACTGTTTTGAAACGCGTGTCAATATGGACATAGTGTAGTTATTTGTCAAACACGATGACTCGAACAAAACACCTGAGGTTAATATGCTTAAAGTCTTATTATAAGTTAATGCCAATGTCAAGTATTTATACTATTTGATACTTGAGCCGTTTGGTTTCAGCTGTTCAAAATGCAATTCCTATAATAAAAGGTCTCTCATAACAACTATTACAAGCGACAAAAGCGCTCTATCGTGGATAAAAATAGCAGCACTGAATATCAAATTTCATTTAAATCCATTCGTTTCAAGAACTATATTAGAAGAATTGTCGACAATTTTGTTATTTGAAACATGTCAAAAGTGTAAGACCTCGTACACTTCTCAAGTAGTCAGAGTGCCCACTGCCCGTCGGCAAAAATTTTGCAGACATACTCTCCCCACACTTTGTATATGGCTTCATTAGGCCTAGTCTGACACCTATTTCCTCTATGACTTTTCTTGATTTTGGGGCGTTTTCCCTCTAAATTTTCCGAAAGATGTCGTTTTGACGACATGTAAAAATTTATAGATACTGTTTGTTTTTTTAATTGGATAGCTTAAAAACTTCAACCAAAACGCTAAAATAATGTTCTCTGACAAATAACATGAACCATTTAAAATGTCTGACACCTCGAATATCGTACTGGACCCCAACATTTCTTTGTACTTGAATAACTAGAAAATGTTTAGAATTATATAGAAATCTAGAAGGAATATCAACATCTTTTTAGAAAATAAAATTATCTAAAAGGAAATAATAAATTATAATGGTTTATTTTTAGCACATTAAAATGAGTATAAAAATAAATATTGTGTCAGCTCACAATTCCAAGAAGCGATTTGAAAAATTAATATTTTATTTTAAAAAATAGGACTTTACACTAAACGACAGTTGAACGTTAGAATAATCCTTTAAAACGTCGTAGCTATGGGCGTCAATCTCATTAAGAATTGATTGTAAACGTTGCGATAAGGAATCGGTTGAAATGAACAAAAATAATGTCGTGATTTTCGTATAGAAACCGGGGATCAAGAGGCAAAGAGCGTGTGAAAATCCCTTTCTCGCTCACGGGGCCGTATAGCAGTCAGGCACTCGAAGAAAATAAAAAATTGAAATTTAATCCAACACAAGCCAGCCACACGTGTCTCGTATGTTCCACAAAGCTTCTTTACAAAAGATAATCTCCGTGCCTTGAAGTCTCTCTTAACAAAACAACTATATACAGTCGACGAATATACTCGTCGGTACACGGCTATCGTCTCTTGTAGTTAATCTTGAGGGATGGGTTGCAATTTGCAAAGCATAATATTACCTTAGTTATCTTCAACTAAACTTGTACGCTTCATGATTATAAATGAAATATACAAAGCAATTCTCCAGGGTTATCAAACTCCTACAAAAGACCAATCCAAATACTCCTAAAAACACTAAACCCTATTACGAATATATTTAAAAATATATATTAGATATCGTGTCCATCGAGATAATTATAAATAAAAAATCGCAGGATTGTGGACAAATATTAGATTTATTAATTGTACGACGTTTCGTCTATAAAATTTAGACTTTTTCAAGTACAAGTTGAAAATTATTAAAACAATAATAATTTTCAACTTGTACTTGAAAAAGTCTAAATTTTATAGACGAAACGTCGTACAATTAATAAATCTAATATTTGTCCACAATCCTGCGATTTTTTATTTATATTTAAAAATATACCGGGTATTCAAATCGTCCCAAAACGCCTGAATATCTCAGACAAAGTTTTTTTGAAAAATGTTGCAAATGAAAGTTGCTCAACTCGTTTTAATGTTATTTTCGGTCACAAAAATTCTTCTCAAGGGTGTGCCCCCGTGGGGGAGGGCAGGGGGTAACTCAGAAATTTAAACGGCAACAGCAATTTTTATTGGGTCGAGTTCTTCGGGTAAAAAAAGACTTTGTCCCAAACTTTTTTTTGTTCAAGCTACAGATCACCGAGTACGCGGGGTAAAATTAGCCCCTCAAATAAAATTTGTTCATTTTGTAACAGGTCAAGGAATGGTACTCTTTTACTTGACCTTGATAACAATCTTAAAGATTAGTTTGTCGTTTTTAAAGTGGAAAATGCATATTGCAGATTAATGAAACACGTTGTATCATTGAGACCCCTTGCAAAATTTCAGTACCTACACTAATCGTGAAAAGCTCGTACTATAGGTTAAATAAAAACGTGTTTTAGTAATAAAAGTTTATTACAAAATATTCACGTACAAAGTTAAAAAAGAAAAAAAACAAATTTGTTTAGCCCTAAAAGTGATTTGCCACCCAATCTCGTTCTACATAATTCCCGTCTAAATTTAGGGGTAAATCTCCCAAGTTGATAACCGGAACCGTAAGTACTTGAGTGTCTCACTTGATATTAATGTATACCAATTTAACATTATTCAATAATTTGAAATAATAGTGCCAATTAATTTGTTCATAATTATTTATGGCACTAGAATTTTTTAATCCTGATCCTTTTCGTTCAATCTACATCTAATTCTTAATGTTTTTTTTTCAGATTTTTCTGTGATATGCTTCCATAAGCTTTCCATAATTAAAATTCAACTTTTTATACTTTACTTCTGTAATTAGGCCACTACACTTTATCTCGGTGCCAAATTTCAAATTTTTACGTCAAATAGGTTCAGAGAAAATCGCCTGTGACTAGGGTTGCCAACTCTCGAAAGGACCAACCCGGGAGAAATCGAGGGGGGGGGGAAGAAAATCTCATTCATTTATTAATTTTTAAATTTATATTTACTTTGCTTTCGAGCAGCATCTAATATTTGACGGTTTTTTACCACAAAATCATAAAAGTTTTCACATGAAAAATCGAAGTTTCCGTGCATAGCGAGCGACGGATGCGTATAATTTTAGAAAAACCGGATAAATTATTGCATCCCGGGAGGTAAACCATTGTTACCGGAGTCTCCCGGGCAATCCGGGAGGGTTGGGAACCCTACCTGTGACAGACGGACACCGAAGTGATTTCATAAGTGTTTCGTTTAAAACACTAAAAAGAGCCAGAACGGTTTTACTCTCTGCATTTTCAAGTTGAACGATTGCCGCGCCTTTGTATTTTTTCCCACGATTTAACATAAAACAGTGCAAACTTGTAATACACGTAATTATTATTTATAATGTAAGTTACATAGCATCTGGCATATAATGCAGTTTATGCTGTGCTTGTGTGGTGAATGTCTTGTACATACGTAAAGAAGTGCAGTAATATGTTAAATGTTACATCGTACAAGTGCTGCTATTTTATTAATGAATTAACGTTCTAGTAAATCCACAAACAGTCGTGTTTTTGTTCTATAAAAATGAAAACCGACGACTTGTTAGTAAATTGTTGTATTTTATGAAACTGAATCTGAACAGTATCTTGATGCTGCATAAAGCGGCACATATACAGATACAGTCATTGTAATTGCACAAGCATGCTCCACAATGTCAGAATTCTGCGACTTCATTTTGTCTGGCTACAAGAACATTAAACTTTTTTTAGGTTATGTTTCGTTCACTATGGCTAGGATTATAGACTTGCTGGGTTGCAGAAAGGATTGTCAAAAAATATAATTTGACAATGACTTTAGATTGTGATTATAGTTTCCATACCTAGCAGCAGATCTAGCAGGGAAAATAGCCCATGTTCTAATTTTAAAACCTATCTCCTGAGCTAGCAAGGCAGTTCGCAGTGACGTCATTTCCAGCTTCGTACCCAGCCTACCGACTAGCAGAACTCCTAGCAGCGTTTCTAGCCTCGTGTGCAGCGGCCTTAAGTGTGGTTGTACTGTGCTATAGCTTATAATTCCTATGGTTGTGGTTACTAGGTAGGTTGTAGAGCGTAACGATGGTAATAATACAACTAGTGAGGATTTTAGCGTCAACGAAACGAAACCGTTAACTGTGTCACGTCAATTAGTTGAAAAAAACAATTGATTTCGTTAACTTGTTTACATTAACTACATACAACGCGAGGTGGGATCGTTACTAAAAATTGTTCGTATTTTCGATAGGTAATTTTAAAGAAACAGACATATCATTAATTACGTGAACTAAGAATGAGGGGGGATTTGGTAAAATCTCTCCAAATCTCATTTAAAGGGAGGGGAGTGAATGAAAATGTCACGCCAAGTTTTAAATTCAGAGAATATACATTACTAGCCGTTACCCACGGCTTCGCACGGGATTGAGACGAAACACGGATACATTCCCATTATTTGGCATTGTTACTCTTTACTAGATATAAGCGCCGATGGGTGAAGGAGCGGCGGCGGCGCGCCGACTTTTTGAGGTCGGCGGCGGCGGCGTAGTCGGCGGCGTGACCTTAGGAGCATTTTTTAATGATGGGCAGGATACAATAAAACAAAACATGTAGTTTAACAATCAGAATTATTATTTATTTAACACAAATTATTTTTATGGTTTAATGGTTTCTAGCCTAGAGCTAAAATATTTTTGACACTTCGATTGGCAGAAAAAAATCAACGTTGTCATAAAGTTCTAATAACAATTAACAAGAATATCAATCTTAGAGAAAACAAAGATGTTTCTTTTAAGTCATAAAAAAATATAAAGTAGTCTTTAAAAATATGTTTTCAACATTTTCTGATCGTTTAAACATATGCCTTTTCGCTCGGCGCGCCGTTACATTTTCACGGCGGCGGCGGCGGGAGGGAATCGTCGGCGGCGACGGCGCGCCGGCGCGGCGCTCATATCTACTCTTTACTCGACGTAGACCCCCCTAATAAATTTGAAAATTTATGACATTCACGAGATCAACGTCCTGACAAACCTTGAAAATAAGTTAAATAACACTCATGTTGATTTTTAGACTATTTTACCTCTGTTCACCCTCTGAAGGGGTTGTTTTTGAAAGAGCACGAAACACGTGTTTTTTTATTTGTTGACAGGAGTAATCCTGCGCATTTTAAAATTGATACATCTATGATTTCTCTATGCAAATTTTAAACCCCCGTTACACCTTTTTAGGGATTGAATTTTTAAAAATCCGATCTTAGCGGATTCCTACGTCATAATAACTATCTGTGTCCAAATTTCAGCCCAATCCGTCCATTGGTTTAAGCTGTGCGTTGATAGATCAGTCACGGTTTCTTTTTATATTATATTTAGATCAGAGGTTCCCAAAATTTTGATAATTGCGACCCACTTTTTAAAACTCAATTTACAGCGACCCAGCTCTTTCCCGGCACACTGAATTTCTCAGAATTCCTTGACTAGCCGGAAAAGATATCCCCACAAAAATGAAATACTTCTTATTTTTTTATTTCATTTACTTTACATTTATTTTAACGGCACCGCTACGGACAGCACACTTTTTTTCCAAAAATAATACATTCAAGATATTGTCGCGACTCAGCAAAAAATTGGCTCGCGATCCACCAGTGGGTCACGACCCACAGTTTGGGAAACATTGATTTAGATTATAAAGGATAACATTTAAAATTTTGGAGTAAATCTCACGTTCCCACAACCTCTTACCAAATCTCACATAATTAATGGAGCTCCCCTTTCTAGTAATTTTTTTTTGTATAAATAATCATTTCACTTTCCTGTCCGGATTGAACCAGATAAAACTGAATTGACAACTATTGCTGTATGGTGTTGGTTTCGATCCGTTCGTTAAAGACATGGGGAATAGATCGACAGGTTGTCAGAGTTCTTTCCGTTTTGGTTAGATGAGGTAGTTGAATCGTCAACAACTAAATTCTTAAAACAGTCGAATCGTTGACGAACGATTAACAGTAAGTTTTCTACTTCGTTGAATCAACTCCCACCACTTGTAACTATGGTAATAATAGACTGATATAGAATTGATTCAGGTGTACGTTTGTGTGTGTAGGTACGCTGTATGTATATTTATGAGTCGGTAATAGGTAACCGACAATCTTGTTTACCTCATTAGTGCTGTGCCGAGTACAGAAGAACGATCAAACGACGGGACCTTTTACTTTCACAATAACGGTTTCCTTTCAGTTTTGCTGAGACGCGCGAAAAGAATTACACGTGTTCACGTGCTACCTTACTGGTTTCTTGCACCTTCGCAGTGGCGGTGCGTGAACATTTTAAATGTGTGTTCATGTAACACGGTCTAGAAATGAGGGGGAGAGGGGTAATGATGTTATGAATCACGTACATGTTTATGACGTTTTAATTATTAACTTTTTTCCAACACTGTTGACAACTACAATATACACTGCAACACTAGTCACTACTGTCATAAGCCGTGTGTCGTGTATCATACCGCCGAGTCAAAGCCTTCCAAGATGTTGACTGAATGGAATTCAGTGAACACTTGTAGCATATGAAAGTGATACCTAGATGCTTATTTGTATTAATGTGCTGACGGTAAATGCAGCTCAAAGCCGCTCTGAATAACATTCCATAACTTGGAGGTCAGGAGTTGCACGGTGTTCACGGCAGAGCAGCGCTTGAATGCAAGAAAGTCTGCCACACATAACACACACAAGTTTAATGGTTTGCCAGTGGCTGTTAAACTGATTAACATTTGTAACATTAACTGTTGGCTAAATGTCAGTACCTATTTTTAAGAAAATACTTAATTTAAATCATATCATTAAGTAAATTTAAATAACTTTCTACGAAATACCTCTGCACGACAACTCTACACCCATAAATAATAATAATAATAATTCTTTATTGCTCCAAAGACAAAAAAAAATTGTATAGAAGTCAAAATACATATTAGTTACAAGTTAAAAAATTCATTAATATTATAAAAACATTTAGCAGCTAAGAAGGCCGTAAGTTTTTTCTTAAACTGTCGACAATTATTTACATTTTTTATTTCTTCGGGGAGAAGATTGATTATTTTAGTACTGCAGTATAATAGACTTTTTTGATATAATGATAAATTAGGTCTGATGCTGGTCAAATTGTCCCTATTTCTTGTATTGTATTGATGACCAAGCGTAACAAAACATCTAATGTCAGCTGTCACTAAGGCGTGACGACACAAGCGTTTTCGCGATTACTTAAAAATAGAAAGATAAAAATGCAATGCTTTGCGTTAAAATTTAATTTATTGCTGAAATAATGTTTTTTTTTTTCGGAAATTGTGTAGACTTGTAGGTACCTACATTATAGAACCGAATTGCAAAATCTGTCATCGTCTATTAATAAATAATAAAATTAACCTTACAGACATGATAAAATATAAAGAGTATAAAATACTCTTCGTTGGTCGTTTTCGTATCATGAGTTCACTGTAATGAATGATTAATGGTATGTTTTGATCCTCAGCCATTGCATAACAGCTTATTAAGACAGAAGTGCATAGGATGTTTGTTAAATTTGCACATAAATCAAATCCGCCTAACAAATCATTATCAAAGCAGTTATGTATGTCGCGAGGCGGCGTTGCTGGTTCAGCTATTAGACGTTTGAATGCAAGAGGACTCTCTGTGTCTGCCGGGTAATACCCCTTTAGTAGACATTGGAGTTCAGTCTGGTCCATAACTCATGTGTACGGCGCTATTCTCTGCGCAACTGTGACTCCGCGTTGAACTCTCCAGGGATGTCCCCACTAAATTACCAATGACTGACCTGATTAACCGTGCTGGTTAATTAATTTGTACATATATTTGTCTATTTCAGTGTTTGTTTCAAGTTTGTAAGCACAACATAACATACAGTGGCCCCTGTGAGTTCATTGCACAACAAAATCTATACTAATATATAAAGCTGAAGAGTGTGTTTGTTTGTTTGGTTGAACGCTCTAATCTCAGGAACTACTGGTTCGAATTGAAAAAAAAAATTGTTGGTTAGTTCACTTACCGAGAAAGGTTATAGGCTATATAATATCACGCTACGACCAATAGGAGCGAATCATCAATAAGAAAAATATTCCAAAATATAACTCATTTGTCTGTCCGATAAAAACTTTTGAACGGTAACTCCGATCATCATGAAATTTGGACACAACAATCATCTCGATAAAGTAAGATAAACGTACGTACTAATGTCCCTTCCCTCATTCGTTCTTTTGCACCGGGGTGAAACCGGGCGCGACCGCTATAATCTATATACGGTGATGAAAAAACTTTGTACCCTTTTTTTTAAGCATATTGCGCGCTCGGAGGAGTGTGATATTTCGCATAAAGGACTGGAGAAAGATAAAATTTATGTATGTTACATATACATTAAATTAAATTTAAAGAATTATGTTCAAACACTGAAAAGTTATTCATTGTTTGCGTTTATACATTGTAAAAAAATAACGGAGTGAATTTTTACCACAGACCAAGCGGCTGGTAATAATAAATATATGAGACCAATCCGTAAACATTCTTAGTAAAGTGCCATCGAGAGTTGTTCCTTTAATGAATTTTAATGAGTTGGTACAGTTAATACAAGTAGGTATATAAGTAAAATCCTAACTTAGTCTTTAATTGTATATAGTTTTAAAGATTCCTACGTAGAGCGAATTTTCAGTTTTCATAATTTTTTGCCTGTTTATTTAGGTATCTGTAAAATTTGCGTGTTTGTACATTGAAAACATATTTTGTAAAAAAGAATTGAGGAGGGGTGAAGAATGCATTAAAGTCATTTTTGTCTGTTGAATAAACCTTCTTTATAGGCGTTTTGTGAATTACGTGATGGCGCAACCTCGTGAGTTGCGTATTTCAGACCATTTTTAAGACATTAGAAAATGCTGTGACATACATAAATTTTGAACGAGAAAAATGTACGGGATTCGCTAAACCCTGCCAGACGTCCCGATTTTTATAGAGCTTCCCGTTTTTTTAAGCTTAAATTGAATGTCCAGCTAGTTTCATGATTAGGTTTCTACAAATTAATTTAAAATGATCAGCTAATAAAATCTGAATTACTGATCATTACTCATCGGACCATTTCACATTTATTTGTGAAAATCTAAACTGAATATAACAATAAAAGAAACAACAATTGGTCTCACTAACTATTTAATTTTTTATTGTAACACTTCACATTACAACGTTTCGGCCATCTCGGCTCCTACCATGGCCCTCTTCAGGTATACCTAGTATTTAATAAATTTCTAAAATTTAACAATAAAATCTATCATCTCGCATCCACTCAACAATTTTAGCTGACAAACTTTCGATAACTGTCAAAAAATATTTAAGTATTGTTAAATTTTAGAAATTTGTTAAATACTATACCTGAAGAGGCTTGAGCCGAGATGGCGAAAACGTCATAATGTGAAGTGTTATAATTAAAAATTAAATAAATAGTGAAACCAATTGTTGTTTCTTTTATTATTATTAAATATTAATTATACAGCACTCAATCGGGCCAATTATCAAGTATAAACTGAGTGTCTCTGAAAAATCGTGAAATTGTTTTGGTCAACCCTAGATCTCGTAGAGGAGGGCGTTATAAATCTTCGGGCCGAGTGTTGTGTATAGTGACTCAGGTAACCTCCTCAGGAACGGAACGTGTCTAGGTGTGTCGCTTCCTTCACTATATTATAGTTACGTATGTTACGTAACGTCTGCTCACTGTACGAACTACGTAGCGTAGAACCAACGTAGTTCCAGGGTTGCCAGATAAAAGGATTATGAAATAAAATATGCGCAAATATTGCGTGCCAGAATCATACATATTTATGGTGTGATACTACCTATATGAATTTGTCACATAAGCTCTATTATAAATCTATGAATTTACGAAGGCCATGTTTCCATGGATGTAAAGTTTGGGTTATTCTTCCTTTGTATACGTTTCCATCGCTAATTAAACTAAACCTGGATTAACTCTCTACAATCGGCGAAACTTCGTTTTTTTTTTGTTGTAGGAATTGCATATTATGATTATTTAGGGATCAAAGAACCTACAAAAATTAATAAAAAAATGATGTACTCCGGCTTAACAGTGAAAATAACCGTGCGAAGCCGGTTGCGATTACAAAAATTAATGTTTCGAGACAAAAAAAAAAAATGTCGATCGTCACGATGGTATAGGATTGTTTGTAAATGGTTAACTTAGAGATAGTAAAATTCACTTAAGTGTTTCCATCGCAAAGTTTTCGTATTCAAACATACTTTGATAAAAATTAGAAACATGGCCCTAATTAAGCAGGGAATATTGCGTATGCAGTAAAATGTATGTAGTTCAATGAAGGGTATTTTAACTGGCTTCGAGTCGACTGTAGTTCATAATGAACGACTCCTTTATCGTAGCGGAGCGAGTCGCTCTTTTTTTTGTGAATGACTTATTCCGAGCGCCATTGCTCTGTGCTGAGCTATTCTGTACTGTTGCGTCCGCACATTTACAGAGCTCACACAGCGCAGGCCAAAGAGGCACTAGTGAATTTTGCACGTACGGAGTTATCTTTGCTGAGCCATTTAATGTTGAATGACACACTGTAAGTGTAATAGTACTAAGCTTACAGCGATTTAAACCATTCACATTGACGCCGTTGACAAAGATATAATATTGTAACAATAAACATTATTATTGTTAAGCTTTTATTAAACTTTATAGTTTATCCGAAATGCGAATAATATATTACGATCAGAATCATATATTAAAATGAGTTCCGAGCTGAGTGTGTGTATTGTGCTGTGCATTGTATAATGTTACGACTCCTGAGCATGTATGATGACAGTTCACACCTCTGCAGTCTGCACTCTTGTGTAGCGCGTACTGTCTAGTGTCGCTCCTTTGAGCGACTCTTTTTAGTGAACGGAGCGCACGGAGCCAGCTCCCAATAAAGAGTCATGTGGACACATCACTAGTCGACTGGGTAACCAGCTCGGGTGTACTGCCAGCAACGATAGGCCAAATATTTCGTTTTGGCAACTGAACTCTCTTGGTTGAGTTGCCAGTAAAATACACAGTATTCTACTACGCCTCCCTCTCTCAACTGCTGTAGATAATCATTTTGCCTCTTCTTTCACAGCATGATAATACAGTTGTCCTTGGGAAAGCTGACTGAATAATCCATAAAAATCATCAGATATCACCGTTCGACATGTAACAATTATTGTCGCCATTAAAAAAGAAAATTGGAGCCATGGTGAGGCGCTTGGTCGGTATGAAACATAGTGTGCGTACAAGCGGTGAACGTGTCAAGTATACTATAGTTGAATAGAAAGGCACACGCAGTACACAGCTCACACAGAGAAGCGACACGCGCGTGCGCACCACAAGGGAAGTCGAGAGCGGTGATGTAGACGGGGCCGTTTGGCATGGTTTTACTGCCCAGGTGCGCCAATAAATGTTTGACATCAGAAGTCAGTATAAAATAAAAATTCGTCAAGGTGTAAAGTTGGTAACCCTGAGTATATATACTGACTACTGTACACACACAAGCCAATTTTATTATTCACTTCACTAAGGGAATTTATTCCAATCAACTAGCACGTAGAAAATGCATTCATACAGGATGAAACCCAAGTAGCTCATTTCGTTAAAATAACGTTTGTCTTAAACACTAATTCAGGAGGGTGTGCTTCATTATTATGTGTAAAAGCGCCGCTAAATTTGTCACTTTGCAACAAGCTGATTATTTCAGAAATTACATTTTGGATAAAAAAATATATAGTTTCTACTTCTTGGCAAGTTATTTAATAAAAAATAATCATTTAAATATTTTCTGATCGTCTGTTGTATAATATGAAATTGTATAATGTTCAGTGCACATAATCGCGGTGACTAGTAAATTCTGTGGTAATCGTAAATCTAGTAGTCAAATATAACACAGTGCAGATATTGGACATTCGGAACGCTGCGCCGCGACTCCGACGTCTGCAAGTGACGTCTTTTCTACAACTGTTGCCGTGTCGCACCGCGGTTTTCCAAGGCAGCCGTCACATTTAGTAAACCGACTTGTGTATTACTAGTTGTAATGTAAGTTACATATTTGATTACGAAACGAATTGAGTACAGTGGAGTCGCGGTAATCGGACCCTCGTCTATATTAAATACTCCACTGTATATACGAGTATACAGTATGTAAACCTGTACATAGCATTTGGACAAAATGAATGGATCAGAATCTATATCTATACTTCTATACCAATATTTAAAGCTGAAGAGTTTGTTTATAATATACTAGCGGTCCCGCCCGGTTTCACCCGGGTGCAAAAGAACGAATGGGGAAGGGAGGAACATGAGTACACACATTCATCTTAGTTTACCGAGATTAATGTTGTGTCCAAATTTCATGATGATCGAAGTTACCGTTCAAAAGTTTTTGTCCTTAAAAAAAAGCAGTATTTATACTTTTTTTAAGTAATAAATTTAAATGAGCTATTAATTAGATTTACTTAATTTTGATTAGTCGTAATAAAATTTAAAAAAATTGAAATGTAAGGCTTAGAAGAAAGCAATGTAGAAAATAAAAAATAAAAACATTTTCGCCGACGTAGGGCTTGAACCCAAGACCCTGGCATTAAGAGTCTTACGCTCTACTGAGTGAGCTATCCGGGCTTGTGATCGTCACGCGCTAATATTGCAATATTTAGTTAAGGCATTTCACCTGATAATATTTGTCGGACGGACTAATTTTGTGATACATCTTGCAACATTTTTCATTGATGTTCCGCTCCAATTGGTCGTAGCGTGATATTATATAGCCTATAGCCTTCCTCGATAAATGTGCTATTCAACAATTTTTTTTTTTCAATTCGAACCAGTAGTTTCTGAGATTAGCGAGTTCAACTAAACAAACAAACTCTTTAGCTTTATATATCAGTATAGATTTTACATATAATAAGGTATGGTTGTCCGGTGTCTGTATACACATACTGTGAGAGTTGTTTTATTACAGAATTATACAGACGTTAACTCAATTAATTCAAATAAATAAAATCGTAACTTAGTCTGTAATTGAACAGTTTTAAAGATTCCTAGAGGGAATTTTCTGTTTTCTTCACTTTTTTCTATTTATATTTTTTTGTACCTATCTTCTATCTATAGTAATATATAAAGCTGAAGAGTTTGTTTGTTTATTTGGTTGAACGCGCTTATCTCATGAATTGAAAAAAATGTATGATTCCCGAAACGTATTTTGATCACAAAAGCTTACACTGGATGATTATCATATCAGTATTTAATTATCGAAGCTAAAGGTTCATTGACATATTAGTAAGTACCTACATAAAAGCTTAAATCAAATATAAATTTTTAATAATATAAACGTCCGTGTACTAATAACAGCAACACAGGAATTAATCATTTTAATGTGGGTAATAAAGAAGAAATAAACTTATCAGCTGTTCTACTTTATTACTAAGTAATTTTTCACTGACATACCTATATTAAAATTGTGATTTCAATCGACAACTAACAGTCGTTATCCAGATCTACTGATATTAAGGAGGTTGAGCCGTTTTACGAAGATAATGATAACAATCTGAAATAAAGTTTTTTAAATAGATTTTTTTATGACAAAATTTTCTGTAAAAAATCCAAAATCATAGGTGATTTATAAAGTTAAAAATTAAAAAAAACTTTTACATGTAGTCTTATGGAAAATATGCCAACCTAGCATGCAAACGGTACATTTTAATTTTTTGCAAATAATCAAATAATGTCAGCAGTTCCGAAAACTAACTATGTAAAGCATCGATGTCTTACGCATATTTTAATAATTTTTCCAATTTAATTAGGAGACTTTTAATCAATAAAAAAAATATTAAACCTTAACACTTTTCGATTATGGACTTTTATTCTTGTCAATTTTAACAATTTTAACTGAATTTTCAACTTTTTAATGATTTAATTTTAATTTTTATTACTATTAATTTTTCTTTTTAATTATTTACTGCAAAAAATATGTAAAATACAGATATTTACATAAATTTATTTTTTCTAACCTAACTTTGTACAAAAAATTCAAAAGTTAGTCCATTAAGTAAAATACTGAAATAATTAATTAATATTAAAAAAAAAATATTTATTTATGCCTTTATGACATTATTGGTATCATCGACTTATAACCTTTTGTAAAAATTGATTATGGAAAAGTTCCCATTTAGAATTCGACTTACTTTTGATTGGGACTGTAACGCATCAACCTCCTTAAATGATATATAAATGTTATATTAGCCACGTTGTAGGTACTGTTTGCTATATGGCGAAATTGACAACCCTAATGATGTCCCTTGATAGATCAGAGCAATATTGAACCAACTTTCTGGTATGAATGATGTTGAAGGCCATCTGGTTTACAGGTAGTCTACAGACGGATCAGAAAATATTTTCAAGGGAAGTTTTCATACATTTTAAAACCATAATCCAAATAAGGAGTAAAACATTTTTCCAAGACTCCCTATAAAATAGCTGTTTTTCATGCCTGTATAGCGATAGTAAAATGACCCAGTTCGCACTAGGGCGTAAAGTAAAACAAAAGAAATACGAAACGTAGTCGTGCTATACTATTTCTCTAGTAAATGTATGAAAATCCAGCGTGTCGACAGTATTGGAAGTGAGTTTGCGCAAAAATGAACTGTCAAAAATTTTAACAATTATGTGAAATCAGCTATTTTATAAGGGTTGCGTCTAAAAAATACTATGTGTATCTCGTGCGTAATGATATTATTGCCCAAGTGAGCGTTAAAACTCGCTGTTGCTCGATATTAACATAATGTCACATTCGCCATAATATTATATTATGTAAAAGCACGGTTGATAGCTGTGTCTTCTCTCTCTCTCTCTAATTCGCTGCAGCACATGCGTCAACTGCAGGCCGCATCAAATAATCATATTGTAGTAAATTGAATATCGCGCGCTTCTCTCAGTGCATTCACAAAATTACTGGCCAATATCGAGAGCTAAGATGTTACACATCGAAAATTAAATAAATCAGTTACTCTACTCGTATGTTGAATGAATGAATTAATAAATTAGAGGTTATGGCTTAATAGTCCGTTTTCGCGTCATCCTAAAATAATTTTTATGCTTCCTCTTGTCATGGATCTTGTTTATATCTCCTCATGAACTCCAGAAGATCGGTGACTAGATTATTATTTAATAATTACTCTGCTCTCATGTATCCATGGTTGTTCTCCTGTAGGCTAAGGCCTGGCATTCGAACAGTAAATGGTTGTCTGTTTCGTCATTCATTTTGCAAAATTTACACTGATTTCTAAACATAAATTAGTGAAATTTTCACTAATTGTGTGAGTGAAGCTGTATTCATTTGATAATCACAACAAATTAGTGAATTTTCACTAATAAATTTACTCTCTAAAACTGAATTAGTGAAAATGTCACTATTTGAAATAGTGACTTTTCTGATTCACTTCCGGAATAGTGAATTCAAGTAAAATTCACTGTCAGAATAGTGATATCTTTGATTTTATACGAGGCGCTTGTGGTGCCTCCATACAGTCACTATAGATTTTTTTTATTATTCATGTAGAATGTATTATGTAGATCGTTCTACAGCAAGCTTGTAAACCGATAAACAAATTAGTGAATTTTTATATTCACTAATTTATATTGTGAGTATTCACTGGTTCATGTTTAGAGAGTATGTCGATTCGTACTCAATGTTACTAAGGGTCCGCAACGATTTTGTTAATCTCTAAAGGGGCTTGTGAACAGAAAAGTTTAGGAAACGCTGCTCTAGCGTTAGTTCTATATGTGAATACGTTACATGTCTCATCTCTTAGGTCTCAACCGTCGTTCTGTTAGATCTACGTATGTATATTATATGTAGTAACTACGTGTGCTTTAGCTATACGTACGGTTATATTATAAAGCCAGCTTGGATACTTAGTATTCGCCATGTGTACTTATATAATAGAGCACGAAATATAAGATAAACATCACCAAAAACATTCAAACCTGTTGTCTTCTCCAGCTTCTCAGTTCTGCCGAGTCGAGCAAACCAACCGACAACCGACCACCACCAAACAAACAATCCATTCTCTTCTTCGTTGTATGATTTGCATTGTTCACAGACTCTTTACACAGGTACTCTGGCAGTCATTCCTTGATCTCTCTAGACGCGCTATTCTGCATTACGTATGCTAACAGTGCTGTTATTTTTTTTTCTTTTTCTAACTGGTTGAACAATACACGAGCTGAAGTGAGACAGTAATGTAACGACGATGTTAATTTTAACGATACAGAATGAACACCGTAATGTGGTCATCTATCGATCCGTGCCATAAAAACGCTCATCAAAGATGCTATGATGCTCTCTCAATTTTTTTACTTAAGTGATTATTACAGTCGGACTCATGTATTTTCAACACCATCTGTTTACCACTGATTTTTAACACACCTATGTATGTATCTATCTAATGGAATCTTTCAATTTAATTTTCACCAACTTCCAGACGCATGTTTTAATAGACTTCTAATTTCTAAAAAGAAAGAGGTTCTCAATTCTACCTGTATTTTTTGAACCTATTGTTTTATTTATCTATACAAATGTTAAAAAAAAGGTGAAGTTTGGATGTAGGAGGTAATCTCCGGTATTCGATTTCAAATTTTTTTACCAATTCTTAGATATGGACGTGCAAGATGGACATTGGCTATATATTTTCGTGGAGTCCACTTTTGCAACGTAAGTCGACGAAAAAACGGTGGCAATCTACAAATTCGAGCGAAGCCGGATCGGGCCGCTATAATATATACTAGCTGCTACCCGCGGGTTCGCTCGCGATTGAGACGAAACACGGATGCATTCCCATTATTTGGCATAGTTACTCCTTTCTCGATGTAGACCCCCCTCATAAATTTCTAAGTTGATGACATTCACGTGATCAACGTTATGACAAACCTTGAAAATGACACCCATGTTGATTTTTCACCCACTGAAGGGGTTGTTTTTGAAAAAGCATGAAACACGTCTTTATTTATTTGCTGACAGGAGTAATCCTGCGCATTTTCGAATTGATACATCTATCTTATAATATGAATTCTTCATACAAATTTTGAACCCCCGTTACACCTTTTTAGAGGTTGAATTTTCAGAAATCTGTTCTTAGCGGATGCCTACGTCATAATAACTATCTGTATGCCAAATTTCAGCCCAATCCGTCCCAGTGGTTTGAGCTGTGCGTTGATTCTCCATGCAAATTTTGAACCCTCGTTACAGTCCTTTTAGGGATTGAATTTTTAAAAATCCGATCTTAGCGGATGCCAATGTCATAACCATTTAAAATGTCTGACACCTCGAATATGTCGAACATATTCGAGGTGTCAGACATTTTAAATGGCTCATGTTATTTGTCAGAGAACATTATTTTAGCGTTTTGGTTGAAGTTTGTAAGCTATCCAATTAAAAAAACAAACAGTATCTATACATTTTTACATGTCGTCAAGACGACATCTTTCGGAAAATTTAGAGGGAAAACGCCCCAAAATCAAGAAAAGTCATAGAGGAAATAGGTGTCAGACTAGGCCTAATGAAGCAATATACAAAGTTTGGGGAGAGTATGTGTCAATAAAATTTTTGCCGATGAGCTCTCTGACTAATAGTAGGTAACTATCTATGTGCCAAATTTCAGCTCAATCCGTTCAGTGGTTTGAGCTGTGCGTTGATAGATCTGTCAGTCAGTCAGTCACGGTTTCCTTTTATATACCTATTTAGATTTTAGACATTGAAAATTCCAGTGATAATTTTACCAGTTCTCAGAATAGAACCTGGACAACTGGAGGCTTGTACTAGATTAGTCGTGGAAACATCAAGTAGACAAACTGCATCGCTACACGCTCGGTTATTCCCTTCGTTATTCACTTTTCGAGATTATCTCTACGCTCTAGAAACTCAGTACCTACATGATTAACCTGATGTGTGTACTTGTGACATCAAAACGTAGACAACATACAAATGTTCTCCAAGATTGTCTCAGCTCTCGATTACTGCATTCTTAACGTGAATTTGTGTAGAGTGCCAGCTGCCAAGTTGTCTCCGTGCAATGGATTTCCTTAACGTGAGCTCATAAAACATGTGGCCACTTTATCAAAGTATAAAGTTTCATACTGATGCAGGATTGCACTAAAGTTAAGTGATCTTTAAAGGATGCCTCAATTGATGTCTGCTATTAATTTTTTTTTAGAATCAAAAATCTACTTGTACTTAATATTGTGACTTAAACCATTCACATTGACGTCGTTGACAAAGATATAATATTGTAACAATAAACATTATTATTGTTAAGCTTTTATTATACTTTATAGTTTATCCGAAATGCGAATAATATACAATCAGAATCATATTAAAATGAGCTCAGAGCTGAGTGTGTATTGTGCTGTGCAATGCTTCGTGACTCCTGAGCATGCATGATGACAGTTCTCACCTCTTGTGTAGTGCGTACTGTCTAGTGTCGCTCCTTTGAACGACTCGCTCTGAGCGACTCTTTTTAGTGAGCGGAGCGCATGAAGCCAGCCAATAAAGAGTCATCACTAATTTGAAATAATTGCCAAATGACATTTTCGTTTTTTGCACTTATTAAACTATATTATGAAGTTTGTCATTTCCATGCCTAAATCCGCTTCCAAAAAGTTCAGTAGCTCTTGGGCTATTATGGATGTCTTATACATTTAACTAGTTTTTTTAAAAAAAACATTTGAACGTCTGGTTTTCAGGTATTAATTGTTAAAAATGTTATTTTTTATGTAGTGCAATTTTTTGTTAGCTGTTCACTGGGGCGCAAATTTATGGACAACTATTTTTAATTCCGATTTTAATTCGGAATTAAAAACTAAATTTTATTCTAAAACAGAAGCTTTATTTATGAAAAAAAATCAATATCCATGTTCAGTTTCAATGGGTAGATATATTAAAGAAACATCAAAGCACGCTGTGTATCACAGCGATAATCTGAATAAAAAAAATTGAACTTCCAATTTTATATTGCACATACCGCTAAACTAGCGGTATGTGCTTTATTATCGCTTTGTGCATCAGAGCTGACTTTCGTTCATATAAGAAGTTATATCTAAGTTAATTTCACACGAAATCCATTCAAATTGAAGCTTTTTGAAAAGAGGAGATTCTAATCTATAAAATAGAACCATTTTCAAATCAATTCGAGTTCATAAATACTATTAAAATTGTAATTGAAAATCACAAACAGCAGTTGTCGGTTGGTCTGTACGTATGTACGTACGTACGTACGTATGTACGTACGTACGTCACGACTCTACAGATCGCAATTTTGGTCAGATTGCCTTGGGTTATATTTTAATCACTTTATTTACTATCAGACCAGAACCCTATTTAAATTCACTAAAATGTGTTCAGTAGTTTAATTTTTATAAACAGTTTTATTTTATTATTTTTTGACAGTCAATAGTTTGAATAGTTGGCAAAACCAAAAGTGCACATCCCGCAAGTTTTCCACTGTATGATAAAAAAATAACAATTAAAAAATATTTTTAATAAATTTAAAAAGATTTAAAAATTTAAAGAAATAAATAATTAAAAATTGAAAAAATATTTTTTTTTAAGTTTGCAAAAATAAAAAAAATTAAGTACTATACATAATATAATATATAATTAATATCAAGTGGAATAAAATAAAACAAAATAAAAAGAAAAAAAAAGAAAAAAATCAATGATATCGTAAGGAATCGAACCCAGGACCTTCCCCTTGGCGATCCGACGGCATAACCATTACGCCACGGCTGCCTAATACGTATAGTGGTGTTATCACGGTATACAAGTGTAGCACTTGTTTTATGGATTACACTATGTTTAGCCAGCAATTATTATATTGTTTTTAAACTATTAATTAGCTGTCAAAAATAATAAAAAATAAAACTGTTTATAAAAATTAAACTACTGAACACATTTTAGTGAATTTAAATAGGGTTCTGGTCTGATAGTAAACAAAGTGAATAAAATATAACCCAAGGCAATCCGACCAAAATTGCGATCTGTAGAGTCGTGACGTACGTACATACGTACGTACATACGTACGTACGTACATACGTACAGACCAACCGACAACTGCTGTTTGTGATTTTCAATTACAATTTTAATAGTATTTATGAACTCAAATTGATTTAAAAATGGTTCTATTTTATAGATTAGAATCTCCTCTTTTCAAAAAGCTTCAATTTGAATGGATTTCGTGTGAAATTAACTTAGATATAACTTCTTATATGAACGAAAGTCAGCTCTGACGCACAAAGCGATAATAAAGCACATACCGCTAGTTTAGCGGTATGTGCAAAACAATATATAATAATTACTGTGTAAATGTCCATAAAACAAGTGCTACACTTGTATACCGTAATAACAGTAGAATGCTTAGCAAGTTTCGTAACGTAATGGGTATGTCATCAGACCCAGAACAGTAAGGTCCTGGGTTCGATTCCTTCCGAAATAATTGGATTTTATATTTTTTTTTCTATTCCATTTTATTCCACTTGATATTAATTATAATATATTATATTATGTATACCTACATAGTTCTTATTTTTTTTTTTTCAAATTTAAAAAAATATTTTTTTAATTTTGAATTATTTATTTCTTTAAATTTTTTAAAAATATCTTTTCAATTTTGTTTTTTTTTTATCATACCTACAGTGGAAAACTTGCGGGATGTGCACTTTTGGTTTTGCCAACTATTACATAATATTTTTTATCAAAAAGAATATTTAATATATTAAATACATATCAAGCTAAAAAAAGTATTTACTTAAATAATGAATGAATAGTGATGAATACGAATTTATGAATGTCATTACATCATGAATTTTAAATACAGAATATATACATTATTAATATTAACACAAGCGTAAAGCGCGTTTACATTGGTACATATACGCGTTTCAGAATTTTTATCTATCTATCTTACCCAGTTCCGGATTAATCATTAGGCAAAGTAGGAAACTGCCTAGGGGCCCTGCATCGACTAGGGACCCGTGCACGCACCAAGAAAAAAACTTTTCATTGAACGAAAATTTTATTTGAAAATTTGTATGCAATTTCCCAACAACAATGTTATTTTCTTTCGTTGTTTATTGTAATTTATTGCATTTAACAAGATAAAATTTAAAATAACTCGTCTCATTTCTCTTTCCTGACCCATCAAAAAACCTGGATCATCAATTATTTATAACCTATTCATTAAGACCATTTCGATAAAGCTAACAAGTCAGGAAAAGGCGATGCTGCAGCATCTAGTCAAAGTAATTATGTTGTTACAATATCACATAAGACATTGAAGTAACAGGATGCCAGGAGCCGATCATCCGGAAGTTACTCACATCTCTTCATCAACTTAAAAAGACCTGATTGCATTGTCTAGTGGCCCGGGCAGGGTTAATCCGGCCTTGATCTTACCGATATAACACGAGAACGGTCGGTCTGATTTTGATAAAATTTGATACAGATTATGGCATCTCATATAAGACATTTATTAACCCTAAGAGGAAAATCAGGCAGTCGGATAAATAGTATCTTCTCGTTAAATGTGGCATTTAATACGATAGAATTTACGGACAGAATAAACTCACCCGATCGAAGTCCCCGGGTATAATATAGTTTTTCTGGTTACGTGCTACCTCAAAAGGAAAAAATGAAATCATATAGGATTACTTTGTTGTCCGTCTGTAAAGACTCTTGGGAATCAAAGAATCAAAACGAATAGGGTACTTCCCGTTGACCTAGAATCATAAAATTTGGCAAGAAGCAATGTCTTAGAGCACAAGTAAAGGGAAAAATCCGAAAACCGTAAATTTGTAGTTACATCACAAAAAAATAACGTTCTTAAACCACAACAACATGCTACGCACGTACACAGTATCTAATAGTTCTAAAACAAAACAAGCGTCTGCTACCGGTGCGTTTATACAGTACAATATGAGAACTCTCGCATACAACAGAGTACGACAACTAGGCTATCAGATATAGCCACGAGGTACAGTACAGTTCAGTAGTCCATCGGAGCTCATTGCAATTATACGCTTAGTAGGCAAAACTGTCCGCGATGTTTGTCGATGTATGGAGACAAGTTTTCCAACGGCTAAGCGGGAAAAAATTTTCAAAGCTCGATTTCCGATGAACTATTTACATACCTTCAAATTTGTACGGAACCCTCGGTGCGCGAGTCCGACTCTCACTTGACTCACTATTCTCTGAGGCCAGACCGACGCTTCGAGAATTCACAAAACTTGCCTAAAGAAGTTTTATTTTAAAAATCATACAGGAATTGAGACATTAATATTGTGCCAAAGACAAAAAAGGGTAGCTTTTTAGGTGCACATTTAGATGACAAATCAATATTAGCACGAACTTTGATTTATTTTAAGCTGCGGCATGACTATCTATTAAATTCTTAAGAAAGTCGTGTGAACTTACGAAGTTTTCTCGTTATCGCTCGAGTCAAACAAAAGAAAGTGAATGCCATTTGTTACATAACACTTCGCTATTTTACTTTCAGACGAGGTGTTCACAAAAAGCTAAAAAATATGCATATTACATAAAAATAGCGTCGAATGTTTCGTGGAGGTTGTTAATAAACCAATATTGGAATTTTATCAATATGTCATTAGCCTGTTAAAATTTCAGATAAGGTGTTTAGCAAAAGCGTGTTACGTGGCTATACTGGAGTCATTGTTTCGTTGTAAAAGGTCGCGCAACTATTCTCGTCTTTCGTGACAATAACTATAGATGCAAATAAGTTTCTTTGATTCGAGCCTCGCTTTTTAACATGCAGTTGAGCATTCTTTTACCATTCCAACACCCACAAGTCGGGAATGGTACTAGTTTAGATCAAAATTCACTTTTAAAATTTTAAAATATTTTTTTACGTGAGCGCGATACAAGGCAAACGGATGAGCGGATTGAAACTGTTTGGTATGCAAATATCATATATTTAATAAATTACTGTATGAATCATTGTCTATCTACTCAATGTGCGGTGAGTGAAAGCAACAAAGCGTATCGAAAATATATCTGCGTCTCTTTCTTCGATGTAATTCCGTGATTTCTCCGATGATAGGATGTTAAAAGAGGCTGAAATATAAAAAAAATTGGAAGGTAATAAATACACTTGATTTTATAAAATTGTTTTTAACTCTGATCTCACCCGCTGGCTACTTCTTTGCTTATATACCTTACATTAATTTTTCTTTCTTCCAAATATCGATTTTTTTGTGCCAGAAGGCAACCAAGTCCAACAATTTTTGTAAATTTGCACAGCCACGTGTATTCAGAAAGCCAGAAATTTTTAAATTTTATGTTGTATGTCTTTCCCGGATTTTTTAACTTCTTTCTTTACTTTAACTGAAAAAAAAAATAGTAGGACGACCATATTCTAGGATCTGCTGTATATTCGTCATCTTCCCATTGAAAAAACCGTGTTTGACTCAAACTGCAAACGTCGTTGATAGGATTCATTTTTATTATTGCAGTTTGTGTAACCGTACCACTACCAAACGCGATGAGCATGTAAAAGCACAAAAAGACAGAAGGCCTCTTTCAATTTCAATACTACTTTGATTTTCCCGTGTAAAAATACCTCACAAACATACCGATCTATTTTATATTTTTATAGTCCCTGTAGTGCTTGGAATTTTCTCAGATGTAAAGAATATTGTTGAAAATGAGCAGTTCGTTCTTTTTAATTAAACGCTTTATATTAGCTTGGGTTGTAAGTAACTATGTATGTATGTATGTAACTAACTACCGTAACGGAATCTTTGAGCATAATTTTCACCAATTTCCCGAAGTCTGATTAATTTGAAACTTTGCATACGTATCAAGGACCGATGACAATGCAATAATTTGATAACAGTTTCCCATTATCCTTATTAGGACCCCCAGGATTAATAAATTCTTTTATAGATCCTCTGTAGTAAACGCTTTATTTTCACCAATTTCCCGAAGTCTGATTAATTTGAAACTTTGCATACGTATCAAGGACCGATGACAATGCAATAATTTGATAACAGTTTCCCATTATCCTTATTAGGACCCCCAGGATTAATAAATTCTTTTATAGATCCTCAAACTAAAAAGTGAAAAATAAAATATAGTTTAAACCGATGACAATGCAATAATTTGATAACAGTTTCCCATTATCCTTATTAGGACCCCCAGGATTAATAAATTCTTTTATAGATCCTCTGTAGTAAACGCTTTATTTTCACCAATTTCCCGAAGTCTGATTAATTTGAAACTTTGCATACGTATCAAGGACCGATGACAATGCAATAATTTGATAACAGTTTCCCATTATCCTTATTAGGACCCCCAGGATTAATAAATTCTTTTATAGATCCTCAAACTAAAAAGTGAAAAATAAAATATAGTTTAAAAAAAACTAAAAAACACGCTTTATATCGGACTAAAAAGTAAAAAATAATTGTTTTAAAATAAGCTTAAAAAGCGTTGGGCGCTCGATGTACGAAAATGTGGAACAAAGCGCCCCACGCTTTTTAAGCTTATTTTAAAACAATTATTTTTTACTTTTTAGTCCGATATAAAGCGTGTTTTTTAGTTTTTTTTAAACTATATTTTTTTAGCATTGCACAGTGAAATAACAATCCGAGACGATATCTGAAGAATTATGTGGCTACACGTAAATATTTTTAAGGTAAAAGATTACCATATGAATATAATAAATCTAGAATGTTGTCTGATGTATACATGTGTACCTATACACATCGTACGTTTAAAGTTAGGAACGTGTTCGAGACAATGTGGCCATTGTATACGGAGTGATTCAATATACAAAAACACAAAAAAGAAACTATTAATTCGACATTTATGTTTATAGTTATGTATCGCGGTTTGTCCGCGTTTATTGGTTTACTGGATCAATGTTTAAAATCCTAGCTCTTCTCGGGTGATGTGTTATTAACTTATTAGTTTTACAATATTGTAAGCGGTGGGCAAATATGTCAAGCAGATAATTAAAACTAGTGACGTACCGGATATCCGTATCCGCGGATATCCAGGGAGAAGAAAGATCCGTATCCGCTAGTTTTTGGCGGATCTTTTACCTTATTAATTTTCAATTCATAGATGAAATTTTATATATATAGGTGATTAGGTAATAATGAAAACCTGTTAAATTCCATTCAGCTTATTTTTTTTAATCGTATTTGGCACCTTTATATTGCAAACATTTATCGTAGTGAGTACCATACTAATAGTACATAGCTCAAAGGTACTGAAATCAACTATCTTTATAATGAGATATTGTACATCGATCTTTGGAAAGAGACAATCTGTTATGAGAGTTAACTCTTAAAGAGGTCAATAACTTTTTCCCATAACAGATAGTCTCTTTCCAAAGGTCGATGTGCAATATTTACCGCCGCGTACTCTAAGAAAGTTAAGATCCGTAATCCGTATCCGTATCCGCGGATCTTGAAACCAAAAATCCGTATTCAGATCAGTATCCGCGGATATACATTTTTAACGATCCGGCACATCACTAATTAAAACACAGGTGATCCGTATTATTAAAAAAACCAGATTGGAGCAATAGGAAAAGCGTTATTAAATGAGTTATTCAAACAAATAAATTCAAAATATGTCTTATAACTAAAATATTCAAACATAAACAAGATTAAAAATTATTGTAGGTCTTAACAATAATGTACAATGTACATACAGCGTGTTCACCGAAAGTGGTAACAGTGAATAATTCGTGTATCCTACTAAATACAAAAAAAGTTTAAATAGTTTTTTGTTCAACTCGAAATTTGCTCTCAGAAACTGGTGAGGCATATTTTTTTTATACTTCAAACTCAATCGAAAACTTTACTAAAGAAAGCTTTTACTAATTTTCTTTTTTGTTTGTTTCAGGTAAGCTACCGACTTTTTGAATCATTCTTAAATTGTAAGTGCACTTTTTTTTATTCTCTTATACCTATATGCTTGTATTTTACGACCGCGATTTTCTTAAAACTACTGGACCAGTTTAGATGAAAAGATGTGTTGTTTAGGAGTGTTTGAGAAAGGATTATTACCATTTGATGAAACGACTTAAACACCCAGCTTGTGCACTGAAAATAATTGAATTTTCCTATTAGTTCCATTGAGACCGAGAATATAAGATTGGCCAATTAAATAGGTCGTGGTCATTTCTCTGTCTAAAATCGCTTTCCTTGTTCCAGAGTTGCATTTTATACACTGTCTAGTCAAGGCGTAGATATTTTTTTCTGGGGGGAGGGAAAGCAAAAAAAAGTAAATATTCTTTTAAGTTTTATTAATATCACACAAGAATACTCACGAAAGAATGTGTCAAGCAAAATAATAATTCCCAAACTAATTTTACAAATTCTTTTTCAAAAAGTATTTCTAAATTTTATTTTTAGCCTGGTATTCGTATTATTTTCACTTTTATTTTTTTTTTATTATGATCGTGGGGGTTATTCACGCCCTTGTGTCTAGTTTAGAGATATAATACAAACGAAACAAAAGAGAAGGGGTTTCATCAGCTTTTCTTTCCCCAACAGCGTCACAGACGTTGAGTACCTATAAGTCATCTCAAATCCTTTCCCCTCGCCCAAAAGTTGTGACAGCTCTTCCGATGCTATTTTTAAAGCTAAATGGGTCGAGCAAGCACCAAGGGAAGAACCAAGAAATCACACTTCAAATTTTATAAACGAATGTTATGACTACGTGTGAAAGAGTTTCCAGGAATTTTTTTAATTGATCGCCTAAATGATCTAAAGTGCGAATTTTGATCCTTCATTTGGCCTTAGCCCGATTCATTTGAGTTTAGGAATAGCGTTGGGAGAGCTGTAACAGTGGAAAGGGGTTTGAGATGAAAGTTCGGGGCCTTTGTAGGTAGCCTATACACTCTTAAAGGAAATGTACTATAATTATAATATATTGTAAAACAAAGTCCCCCTGCCGCTTTTGTCTGATAAACTCAAAAACTACCGAACGGATTTTCAGACGGTTCTCATTACTAGAAAGAGCGATAAACGAGGAAGGTTTTTGTATATAATTTGTAAATATTTTGTATAAAATGAGGCAAGCTCCTGCAATTGGCTGCGTCAAATGGCGCGTCACTGCAGCACACCAGGCGAGAACTAGCGACATGAGCACTGCCACCAAGCGACATCAGCTCAAAGCTATTAGTTCGCACATTTTGGGGCTGTAGTCGTTTCTTAATGAAATAAATTATTCAGTGTCACAAAATATATATCGCACCCGGGTGAAACCGGGCCGGGCCGCTAGTAAGTATAGAACACAAACTAGCAAAAGTGGTAATGCTTACCATTAACTTAGTAGCTAACGTGGCAATGCATAAATCGCCGGGTACAGTTGCGAACTTGTTACTGCAGTGGCTTTTTGAATGGAGTGTTTTCGCCGTGAAGTATCTGCTGAAACACACCTCCTTTACAGGAATGGAAAGTATATATAAACATCACGTGATATATTATAAGGAGAATGGGAATGAAGACTAGCCGCGAAATGGCTATTTATTTTGTGTACAGACTGTGCACTTGCAATAATAAATCGTATGCACATAATATCTAAGAAGGACCCATAAGAAAAAAGTGACTATGTCGCAATGGCGGCGCGTGAAAATGGGTGTTCTGCAAGGTTTACCGGAGGTACCTCCTAACACGAGCCGTGAATGAGGGGGACGGGGTAATTAAATTATGAAGCACGTCCATGTTTAATATGTTTTGATTATTAACTTTTTTTTTAAACATTATCGACAACAAACTACAATATAGGTACACTGTAACACTAGTCACTACTGTCATAATCCGTGTATCATATATTATGTGTATGTTCGACATACGTACTGCCGAATCAAAGGTGTTGTCTGAGTGAGATATATTCAGTGAACACTTCTAGCATGACAGTGATAGATGCTGATTTGTACTTATGTGCTGACGGTAAATGCAGATCAAAGCTGATTTGTAACTTTTGGATCAGAATTGTACACCGGGGATATCTGATGATGACGTTTCATGAGCTGCTTCGGAGCGCTGAACAGGGCCTGAACGCAAGAAAGTCTACCACACAAAACACACGAGTTTGTCTTCCACTGTGAAATGTCTCTATTCCCTGTATTATAATTAATAAGTATACAGTATGTAAACGCGTAAGGTGCACATAGGGAAATTAGCATTGGGAAAAAATACTTGGATCAGAGTCAGCCATGACTGCATTAATTGTTATTTCTATTGAATTATCGTGGTAATCTTGAGAATTTCTATTTTATTTTGATTTATTTTTATTTTACTTGGCTTTTTTAATAATAAAAAGCTCTTGTAAATCATTATTTTAATTTTTTTTGTACAAAAATAAAACAAAAAAACAACTCCATCTGTTTGGAAACATTTCATTCAAAAATTGTCTGACTGGTATGACGTATGCGCGTTGGTAAATCAGTGACCCAATGTCTAGGTTCAACACGAATAGGCGGAGATATTTGATCTCGCACCATATTTAAGTATTTTTGGGAATTTAATGTTCCATTTATAAAAAGTCCGATTATGTTGTAATTATTTGAATATTTTCTTCGGTAGTATACACATTCATTTTGAAAAAGAATATTATCTGTCAAATTGAAAAACAAGATTTCAAGGCTCACTCTTTTCCAGTCATTTTTTCCCAATGTTAATTTCCCTATGTGCACCTTACGTGTTTACATGCTGTATAATATGTTATAAGCAACTTTGCTTTGCAACCACACGGAAATTTTTATGTCTGGATGTGTAAGTAGCTCCACGTAATTCTCCTAAACAAGTGGTTAAACGTCGTCAGTATGCAAATATGCTAATATACTAAAGTATCCGATTAGCGTTATAGGAAATTGCATATCATTTAAAGTTGCAAAACTGCTGTTGCCAGATTTACCAACGTTTTCGGATTATTGTCAATACATCTGCCACGACGGATTTTTTTGAAGTTGGATTTGTAGATGGTTTTGATGCGCGCGCAGTGACAGTTCGAATGTTCACAAAAGTAGACGTTTATTGTCTCTGAACAGAACGCACACTATGACGGCATGTTCGTTTATGACGTTTGTCCATGTCGCCCACGTGACAAAATACTGTTTTCTGATTGGTTAATTATTGCGGAAAGCCAGCAGGGAATACCCGCTGTTCTAATTTTGAAATCCAGCTTGTAGCTTGCGCAGTGTCGTCATTTTTATCCTCGCAGCCAGCAGAAGTGACAGCAGCGAATTCAGCGGTCAAACCAGCCTAAATTTTGAAAATAAAAAAAAATCAGATGTTTATTTGTTTTGTAGATCTGTTAAAAATTAAACTAGTTAAGCATGCTTTGATTAATTTTTACATGACGTGGAATATATTAATAAGTAGGTAAGTTAGTAACCATTACCCGCGTCACCTCAGAAATTTTATTTTTTTTATTATACTATATCAAATGTCCATATTTTTGAAGTTGGAATGGTCTCGTCGCCCAATTGGCTGGAATTTTTTTTATGTGAAACATCTATTGGCCCGCCTTGGCAGTAAAACCATGCCAAACGGCATGACGCTCTCTTATTTCGTCATGCTCCCTCAACCACTCTCGACTTCCTTGTGTGTGCGCACACGTATACTATACACTTCGTTACTTCTCTGTGCGATCTGTGTACTGCGTGTGCCTGTCTATCCGACTATAGTATACTTGACACGTTACCGATTTACTGTTTCACATCTACCAGGCGTTATAAAATTATTGCGCTTTAACCGTTCAATGTTTGGAGGGCGTTCACAAATTACGTGAGGCAAATTTGATTATTTTTCGATCCCCCTCTCTCCTTGGTGAGATGCCGTGAGATTTTGTTGAACCCCCTCCCCTCTAATCTCACGTGAAGTTTTTCAATATGCGTATATACCGATTTATTTAAAAAAACATAATTTGTTTAATTCTTTTTATTTATTAAGACTAGTATTTTAACACTGTTTCTTGTGGAAAAAAATTACGTTGTATTTGCCCTACGTCTCGACCCCCTCAACGCGTAACCCAATTTGTGAACGCCCCCTTGTCATGTTTTATGGTTGTGTTCAAATCTACGTTTATTTTCATGCTAAATAACAGAAATGTGATAAAAAAATCTATATAAGTTCCCTATGAAATAGTTACGCCACGAGATACGGTTAAAAAACCGATTCGAACAATTAATGTAAACGCGGTCTGAACAAATTCGACGTACGCAGTCTTTTATTTTGGCCACAGATAATAGGCGGTACTCTGTAAGCAGGATTTATCTATACTTTATATAGAGGTACTATAATATTATACGGAGTTCATCGGCACATTTTACAATAAATAGTTAATGCTGAATGTAAAGAGATTGTACAAAACGATGGAATTTTTATGTTTCCTTGTGATTGCGTTGCGATGTGTACAAGTGTGATTGTGTGTGTGTGTTAGAAACATTCATTCTCTATGTGTGTGTGACTTGTACTCCTTCATGCGTGTCGTGTAATTTTGATTAGTCGTGTAGCTTATATAGGGTCCCAAAAACTCTACGATTCGGCAGTAAAATAATCATAAAAATTTGGAAATTCAAATTTTGGACCTCCGATATCCCGAAAAGTACGGGGTTTGGAGAAAAATGTTTGGGACAAAAGTTTCATGTTTTTTCACTATCAATCGAATGCTGATGTAAAAAATGAGGGTTATCATTAAAAAAAAGTTGATCCTGAATGATCTTGAACCGTCAATCCAAGGTCAAAAGTGATCATGGTATCCGATGTCCCCCTTCGAACCAGTCAACTTTACCCTGAACCATTTTTCGATTTTACCCTACCCTGAAAAGATAATCTCATCCGAAGATCAAAATGACTCATTCTGTATACAGTATGTAAACACGTAAGGTGCACATAGGGAAATTAACATGGGGAAAAAATGACTGGATCAGAGTGAGCCTTGAAATCTTGTTTTTCAATTTGACAGATAATATTCTTTTGCAAAATGAATGTGTATACTACCGAAGAAAATATTCAAATGATTACAACATAATCGGATTTTTTTATTAATGGGACATTAAATTCCCAAAAATACTTAAATATGGTGCGAGATCAAATATCTCCGCCTATTCGAGTTGAACCTAAAGACATTGGGTCACTGAATTACCAACGCGCATACGTTATACCAGTCAGACAATTTTTGAATGAAATGTTTCCAAACATATGGAGTTGTTTTTTTGTTTTATTTTTGTACAAAAAAAAAATAAAATAATGATTTATAAGAGCTTTTTATTATTAAAAAAGCCAAGTAAAATAAAAATAAAACAAAATAAAATAGAAATCCTCAAGATTATCACGATAATTCAATAGAAATAACAATTAATGCAGTCATAGCTAACTGATCCAAGTATTTTTTCCCAATGCTAATTTCCCTATGTGCACCTTACGTGTTTACATAGATACTGTATATCTTTCACTGATTCCTTCGCACGCGTTAATGTGAGTTTTGATGAGAACCCAACCTTAATTCGAGCGTGGTACTTCATAAAAAAGTACATTTTAATTTTTTATAATCCAATTTTTTAAAGATCGTCTTCATTTTAAAAACAGATTCTAAACTAGTAGATAATACCTTGTTGTAATTAATTAAATGTGGAAAATATAAATTATTTATAGTTTATACTTTACAAAAATACGCAAGCATAAATAAATTAAAATACTTAATAGAATCTGCGGTATTCATGTTTAGAAATTTATTAAATGCGATTTATTATTTGTCAAGAAATTGCAAATTAATTGACAGGTGTTTGCACTCAATGCCTATTATTCATTCGAACAAATTTGTTTGAAAATATTCGAAACACTTCTAGAAATGTATGTAATGGACGTGGAAAAACGACGAGCTGTACAAAGAAACTGACCAAGTGTCTCTGAAGATAATAATAAATTTTTCGAAATGTTGGCCACTAGCGTACAATGGTAATAGATATTGGCGTAACTAGTAGTCTAAGTCATTCATCGCGCTGACACGCCATGACTTAGCCTACAAGTTACGCCCATATTTTATTCAACAATTGCGCGTTATTCATGTTTCATTTATTGTTATTAATGAGATGTTGTAAATATCTATTTATTTCTTTATAAAAAAAACTGTCAATACTAACAGCACCAAACAGCACGATTCAATGTTTTGGTTTGAGGTTAACCGGTTATGAATAAAATCCATGTCGAAAACATTCGGCCTCTCAATTTTAGCCTCAATGGGTAACAACGGAGTTGTTGTTACCTACGATTTCGTTACGACTCAGAAAATAGTTACGTTTATTTTCATTACTCCACAATGGCCGAGCTAGTAGGAATTTTCATTGAGTTATGACAAGTAATTGTCACCAGTCGGTAAATGGCTATTTAGGGTTCGGTTTTTAGGCATGATAAAACATGAATAGCGCGCATGAGTTGAATAAAGCTTATTTATGATCCTCAACCAAAACCTTCCTTCATCGTAACATTCTATTGGGTCAGCACTACTTTATACTGTAACATTTAATATCAAGCACCCCACGCTTTTTTACTATAATTGAATTATTTTGTTAATACCTAATTATTTTCTTCTTTTAAGTTCGGTTTGCTATTAAAACGTGTTTTTTTAGTTTTTTCTATAACTTTTCTTTTAATTGTAATTAGAGTAGGCCGGTCCTGTGCTGTATCTGCGCGTACAATATTTACAAAACATTAAGCAAGAGAGCCCGTAAGTACACGATATTTATATGTATTATACATGTGGAATGATAACATATATATACAGTGCATGCGGTTTAAAGTTTGCTCTTCGACTAGATTTAATTTGCCAGGTCATTAACGTTATCTCAACATAATATGTTGATATCTGCTCCGTAATTTCCAATCTGACTTTTACTAGTGAAAGTGATTATCCTTATTAGACGCTCCTTGAAACAAGTTGCATCGAATTAGTTGAGACAACAACGGAACGCTAATTGAAATCGAAAGTGCTCTTCCAAAGTGTTTTAAACTTTCGCCAGGACTCGGTGTTTTAAGGGCAGACGTCAAGTTTTCTTTCGATTTCCACTAAAGTTGGCAAACTCGATTAACGCATTATCTCGAAAGCCATTGACTTATTCTTATATTTGAGAAAATCTGTCATTATATAGTGCAGGCAAATTAAGTGAAAAACAACCAAATAGAAGAAAGCTGTAAAATACTGTTTTTTTTTTTTTTTGACAATGATCTCTCAGAGGGACTAAAAAGTTCCCATTGTTGCCACAGTATTCCCTTTTGGACAAAAAACTACCTTTGGAGCGGACCTGTTATAAGTTTTCCTCATTTATCTTCTAAACCGTTACCCGAACGAAAAATATCTTACGTCAAAAATTGTATAGCAGAATTTTTTCTACAAAGTACAAGTGTCACAATTTAAAAAAAAAATATTTATTCAACTCATGCGCGTTATTCATGTTTTATCATGCCTAAAAACCGAACCCTAAATAGCCATTTACCGACTGGTGACAATTACTTGTCATAACTCAATGAAGATTCCTACTAGCTCGGCCATTGTGGAGTAATGAAAATAAACGTAACTATTTTCTGAGTCGTAACGAAATAGTAGGTAACAACAACTCCGTTGTTACCCATTGAGGCTAAAATTGAGATGCCGAATGTTTTCGACATGGAGTTTATTCATAACCGGTTAACCTCAAACCAAAACATTGAATCGTGCTGTTTGGTGCTGTTAGTATTGACAGTTTTTTTTATAAAGAAATAAATAGACATTTACAACATCTCATTATAATTAAAACATGAATAACGCGCAATTGTTGAATAAAATTATGGGCGCAACTTGTAGGCTAAGTCATGGCGTGTCAGCGCGATGAATGACTTAGACTACTAGTTACGCCAATAACTATTTTCACTCTCTTTTTGAACCCGAAATTCGCGTGCTAATTAGTCGCCATGGAAAAAACCAGTGGAAACTAGAGGCTTTGTTATGTTCCTTATTGAATTTTTAAATGGTATATATATTGTGTTCATAAAGCAACTATTGTCCCAAATTGTGCTTTCAGTTTGAAATTTTTTAGCATTTAGCCTTAAAAAAACTTTAAATGAGCTGAACTCAGTCACTTGTTTTAAAGAAAGGAAACTGTATAACATTTAAAGTTGTAAAATTTGTTACTTTATTGATAAAAGTTAATTATTCAGAAATTTATAATTAAGTTTATATGACTTAATTCTGATAAAGAAAACGAAAAGAAATATTTTATTTCAAAGTCTCATTTTTTCGAGTCAGGATTGTATTTAATAAGTGCTCAATTTTTGATTTCGAATCGAGTCAAGTAGTACCTATGAGGAGAAAATGTTAGCCTGAAAAATGTTAAAAATATGTTTTCTCCCTTTAATGGATTTTGTTAAACAGGCTGGTCATTTTTTAGAAGTTTGGCTTCAATTGTATTGTTATGAATATTTGGAATTAAAATTACTTTATCAAAAACGTCGATTTCCTACAAATTTCGTTGAAAAAAAGCTTAACAAAAAACCGGACTGGTGACTGGTAATTGCTCGTATTCCTCTCGGGAGAAGAAACTATCACTAATTTGGAATGATTTAACCGTATCACTTGGGGGTCGGAAATGCGTCATTTTCTTATGATAATGACACTTCTGTGAAGAATTTTTATATTTTTTGTATGTAGGTATAGTGTTTACACATAACATAAAATCTAGCGGTAAATTTCATGATTTTTAGTTTTAGGTGGGTTGGCCAATTAATAAGCTATCAGACCATGGACAAATTCAGGCCAAAGAATGAGAATTTTTTTCCCAATTTTTAACTTCTAAAATTCGGGTTTTTGTAAAAAAAACGAACTAGATTTTCTCGAAAATGACGCATTTCCGACCTCAAAGTGATCGAGGTTAAATCATTCCAAGTTAGTCATAGTTACTGGAGAATACGAGAAATTACCCTTATAAATACTTGACCGGATACGACCATAAACATGTACCTACGGCTAAAGCAGAACGCCATGCAACCCTATAGTCAAGTGCGAGTCGAAGTCGACTGCTTAGCACATCCCTCGAGATTTTTAAGGATTCATCGCAAAGCGAGATTGATATCGGTTCCATTGCCATCATTCTTAAGAGAGTTGATGGTAATATAAATTTCTTTTAGAGTATGTTTTATTTTTGCGTTTTTTTGACGCAAATGGTCTCTGTCTTGTCTGTTTACAATGTTTGGCAATATTGATAGGTAAATACGATACGTGCATTTCCATACATCCGTATTATTTGTTGAGTCAACAGGAACTTTATTTACAGACAATTATTGCTTTATATATACATTATACTGCAGCACTACACCAATCAAAATAATGTTTAACAAATATCAGTCTTTTGAACACAAGACTTGCAATTTATGAAACACACTGACCCGTTATGTTATTTTCTGAAACGCTAAATATTAATTACGTACCTATAGGCACGAGGGAAAATGGGTTGTGTGAGTATAATGGGTTTGTTCCAAGCAGCCGCGAACGGTAACAGTACCATACACATCCTTGTTACTGCGCAAGAGAGTCTTGCGCAGTGACAAGACTGTGTACGGTTCTGTTACCGTTCACGGCTGCTTGGAACAAACCTAATGTATCCTGAAAAACTCACCCTTCTCTGGGCACACATTCGGGAAGTTTCGTTTTCGAAAACCCGTCGAATTTATTTTTCTTGAAATCTTTGATTAACGTCTGAATAGAACTCTTCAAGTAAATAAAATTGTCGACCAATTTTTCTCAGACCATACGATATATTGACAAAAAATAATAAAAATACAAATCAATATAACACAAGATGACGTTTCGATCCGGATTTGGATCTTCTTCAGAAATATCTAAAAAATATAAAAATTAGTATTAAGTAATTTATTATCTAATAGATTTCACGCAAGATTGAAACTTTGAATGATTCAAAAAATAATAATTTTTTGTCAATATATCGTATGGTCTGAGAAAAATTGGTCGACAATTTTATTTACTTGAAGAATTTTTTTCTTGAATTCAAGAGACACGGTGATTATTTACTTCAAGTGTTTATATTCTCTTTGATTTACACAGGCGTGACGTCATTCGGCGTTTCAGTTAAAATGGCCGATTGCATTTTGTACATCATTTTTTCTTTCAATGCGTGATCGCATTTTGACGAGCTACAGTTTTTATGTCTAAATAGTCATGGGTGCTCCGCATCCACTATTTATTTTTTCGTGGGTGCTAGAGCCCCCGACCACCCACGTTATAGACGCCCCTGGCTATGTGGGTGAATTAAGGCTGCTGGATTTGCCGCTAGATTTCATTATTAGTTTTCAAGCGCTGATTTTCTTGATTACTTTTATGTGCTTGTTTCACACGAGACGTCGTTTCAAGGTTGTTTTGTGGATAGATCTGGTGAGCGCGCAGTGACAGTTCAAATATAAACACAGAGCAAAACGCGTCTGTTGTCTGACTTTGAGCAGAATGACGCCGTGTTGGTTTGTGGGCGTTTGTTCATGTCACCCACGCGACAAGATACTGTTTCCTGCTCAGATCAAGCAGAGGATCTAGCAAAAAAATAGCACCTGTTCTAATTTTAAAATCCATCTTATGAGCTAGCAGGCAGTGACGTCATTTCAAGCTTCGTATAGCCAGCCTGTAGGCCAGAAGAAGTCCCAGCAGTGTTACCAGCCTCGTGTGCAGCGGCCTTAGGCCCTGGATACACGAGCCGAAAAAACGCCGCGGTTCGGCCCGGCCGCGATTAACATTTTGGTTGGATACACAAGCGGTTTTTTCGCGGCGGCAGATCGGTGGCAAATCCGCGAGTAAAACGCCCAGCCTCTCTACACGAGCCGACAAACCGCCGCGCCGATTTTTTGCCTCCTTGGGCGGCCCGGCCGCCCTACCGATTTCTTCCGCGTCCTCTCGCGGCGATCAATCTGCCCGTGTATCCACTTGATTTACATCCCTTGGTTTTGATTCAGACCAAACGCCGCGGATTATCTGCTCGTGTATCCCCGACCTTAGGGTGTCATATTGAACAGCTAGTGAACCGCCCGTTACATATTTATCGAAACTCGACAACGTGCCGCTACTGAAAAGTGTATTATTAAAATGTACACCTGTTATTATTATATATAGTATGTACCTGCGTATATGCGTATGTACAATGTACATAAATAATAATTAATTACAGTATGAATTAATACCTATTGTACTTGTATAAAAGTATGGGGCATACGGGAGTATAACAAATTGAATTATGGCTACCACAAACAGTGCGCTTTTCAATATGTTACACAGTTGGCCTCGCTTCGCAATGTTAACCGCTTGCACTGGACTAGTGATGTGTCCACATGACTCTTTATTGGGAGCTGACTCCTTGCGCTCCGCTCACTAAAAAGAGTCGCTCAGAGTTTTGTAATGGAGTTTTTAGGCTTTGAGGGAGAGAATTCAAAAAATGTTTAAGTTACAGAGGTTTTTAACTTATCGAGGTTCTACTGTAGTAGGTATGTACTTGATATTTGCATACAATTATTACAACACGTATGAAACTATATTATCTGTACTTTGAAAGCTATTATATATTCTGGGTTTCGAGACACTTCTCATTATCCGCCCAGCACGGATATTCAAGGTTGTACTGTACTTTGTAGAGCTGTAACAAGACGTATGTATTCGTTACTGAGTAACGGGTACATCGTCTGACTCGAAGTAACGAATCGTTACTTACAAATTCATTTCGTTACTCGCATCTGTCGTATCCATGTCAGTTCGACTCGTTTGATGCGATTATACGTTATACGAACGAAGTCATGCCGTATCACGTATGCGACGCGCCTCGATGCGTTGGTACATGCTTGATGCTGTTAGTACACGATTGTATGTCGTATGAAAAGTAACGAGTAACGTAACGATACGAAAGTAACGGGTACTGGTTCTTTAAGTAACGAATACATACGGGTACACAATTTCTCGTTACTTTTACAGCTCTAATATTTTGGAACAACAGTGCACAGGTATCGTTATGTTTTTTTATTATACAGTGTGTTCATTTCAAAAGTATCCACCCTTAATAACTTCTGACTTGATGTGATTATTGTTTTGAGTGAAAACACGTCGATTTAGATATCGAGGGGGAAGTTCAAAAATGGAACCTAGAGAATTTTAGGTTTCATCCCCTAGCCCCCAGCCACCCCCACTTTGAAATTTCAAATGGCACCCCCTACCTTGTGATGCATCATTTGAAAGGGCATAAAATTCTCTATTCAACCATGATAAAAAAAATGAAATCGATCGATTGGTTCTTAAGATAGACTACACAGAAGATGGAAACGTTCTTCTTTCTTATTTGACACTTTTCCGCAACAAATACTACTTTTAACAAGATAACACTCGACAAAAGAAGTAAAGAAAACCGTACTGATGTTTGACAGAAATTGTTGCATTTGTTTTTCCATAGCCGCCTTCGAAAACGACAAAAATCACATCCCATGGCTCGAGACTGTGTTTTTCCATGATGCGACGTAAGCAACATTCGTCAAAGTTCGTGAAGTGTTCCAAAACAGAAAGTATTTTTGTCTACCAAATAATGGTGGCCATTTCGAACATGTCATAAAATAATTTCTTATGACTGTAATTTAAAATTAATAACAATAAGTGTTTCAAAAAGTTTGTTGAATTCAACAGTGTATCCAATCCGCAATGTTTTGCTTATAATAATTGATTTCATACCTTCCATCTTCTGTGTAGTCTATCTTAAGAACCAATCGATCGATTTCATTTTTTTTATCATGGTTGAATAGAGAATTTTATGCCCTTTCAAATGATGCATCACAAGGTAGGGGGTGCCATTTGAAATTTCAAAGTGGGGGTGGCTGGGGGCTAGGGGATGAAACCTAAAATTCTCTAGGTTCCATTTTTGAACTTCCCCCTCGATATCTAAATCGACGTGTTTTCACTCAAAACAATAATCACATCAGGTCAGGAGTTATTAAGGGTGGATACTTTTGAAATGAACACACTGTATAGGCCTTAACATGTTCATATTAACATATTTCACAATATAAATTCATATACGCATATTTAATTATAAGTATGCCTTAATTGACCTGCTGTGTTCTGTTTTAAATGTACTGACTGTAGTAAAATTCCGGTAAAACAGTTACGCCTTAAATCAGGGCCGGGTCTGTTTTTTACCGCCCCATTTGACGTAGTCTATAGAAAATTATTTTAAATATTTTCCGCACATAATATGAGCGGGTACATAATTGTGATACGTTTCAGGCTATCCATGAACATGACACAAGGAATAATTCTAACGTTATTTTGCCGAAGTGTACACTGATGCTGAGAGCGCCGAATATAACGCCTTGAAAATGTTTAATAAATTGCCAAACAGTTTCAAAAATTTAAAAATTTCTAAATTTAAAAGAGAATTGAAGACTGCTCTTTTTAAACAATGTCTGTATAAGGTAGACGATTTTATTGTTAAATGAGTTGTAAACACGTTTATCTTTTCTTTTGACGAATCCTATACATAATTGTATGTCTTTGGATAAATAAATTCTAATTCTAATAATTCTGAACGTCGCGTCGGGCAAAAAAATCCTTTACGGTGTGAATTGCTGACTTATGATAATTGAACAGTTAGTTACAAAACTAAGGCCGTCCTCACACGATACAACACGAAAGCAATTAAAGTTACTAGACGTGATAAAGGCGATATCGGCGACCTGAGCAACATGACATTCGCAGACGATGCAACATTTTAGACTCGTGCATTAAAAAAGAAGGTTGTTAGTTGCATTTTCGATTAATCACTTTTGAGTGAATTAAGCAAATATGTGTTACATTTGCCGATCAACTTTGAAAAGAACAATTTGCGCTCTTTGATTCTATTAATTAAAATGTACCTGTACAATTTTTTTGAATATAAATTTGTATTAAACTTCGTCATTTTTGTCATTTTTACCTAATTTTAAATATATATATTTTTAGATCAAATAATCAGGGAGAAGAAACTATGACTAATTTGGAATGATTTAACTTGTATCACTTGGGGGTCGAAAATGCGTCATTTTTGAGAAAATCTACTTCGGTTTTCTTTCAACAAAAATCCGAATTTTGGGAGGTAAAAATTACAAAAAAATCTCCCTTTTTGACCGAATTTTTCCATGATCTGATAGCCAACCTTCCTAAAACTAAAAACCACGAAATTTACTGTTGTGTGTTAAAACTTACAATAAATAAAATAAACATTCTTCACAGAAGTGTCATTATCGTAAAAAAATGACGCATTTCCGACCCCCAAGTTATAAGATTAAATCATTCAAAATTAGTCATAGTTTCTTCTCCCGAGAGGAATACGAGCACTTACCGGTCACCCTATATTTTGTTAGCAACCGTAATTTTCAATTTATAAGGATTCCCAAAAATTACTCCAATAATTAATTAGTACCTACCTATATTTGTGTTGCCTAAAATAGGCATTTAGAAAAAAAGTATACATTCGGGTTTGATAGCTGAACTTAGTTTAAATCAAATGTAATGTCGAATCCGCCATTTTTTATAGATATAGTAAACTGTAATGTGTTTATGGTTTAAATTTCTGCCACCAGATGTATCGTTTTATGTCAAATCCTAATAGGGCGTAACAAACGATCGTTCAAGGACAATGCACTGAAATAGAGAAAAAAGTCTGAACAGAAATTTTTTTATCCGATATACCGTAATTAACACCAATATGTGGAGGAGTAGGCGTGGTTTATGAATATTCTTTTGTATTCTGCTCAACTAATTAGTGACAATCATTAATTAAATTAACGGCACACCCGAACAAAAATGTCTAAGTCTCTTAATAATGGCTTTTTACAGCTGCAGCGTTGGAATTTCTAGCTTAGACTCTATAGAAATAAAGTGGTTTTATTAAGCTCATTCCAAATAAAATTAATTATGTCTCTCGGGTGCCCTTAAAAATGAACTGACACACAAAATAATCAACTCAAGCTTTGGAAGCGCTTTTGAATTTCAAATATATATATAAATGAATCCCTATATCCCTTGGTCACGCCATCACGCGTGAACGGCTGGACCGATTTCAATATTTTTTTTGTTGTTGTGTTTGTTATTGTCAGGAGAAGGTTCTTATGACAGAAAAAATTTAAAAAATTGCCTATATATATCTATATATATAAAAATGAATCCCTATATCCCTTGGTCACGCCATCACGCGTGAACGGCTGGACCGATTTCAAAATATTTTTTTTTGTTGTGTTTGTTATTGTCAGGAGAAGGTTCTTATCACAGAAAAAATTTAAAAAATTGCCTATATCTATATATATAAAAATGAATCCCTATATCCCTTGGTCACGCCATAACGCGTGAACGGCTGGACCGATTTCAAAATATTTTTTTTGTTGTGTTTGTTATTGTCAGGAGAAGGTTCTTATGACAGAAAAAAATTAAAAAATTGCGCGAAAAAAGAGAAAATTTAAGAATCCTTATTTAAGAAAACTTAACAACCATATATCTAGATCGAGGATGTAAAAAAACTGAATATCGTTTAAAACAAATGATTTTTTTTCGAGCACGACGGCGCAGCCGGAGTGAACCCTCGAAATAGAGCAAGTGTTTTAAAGACCAGTTATCCACGAATACTTTACGCTATTCTTTTTCGAGCACGACGGCGCAGCCGGAGTGCTCGAAATAGAGCAAGTGTTTTAAAGACCAGTTATCCACGAATACTTTACGCTATTTTTTTTCGAGCACGACGGCGCAGCCGGAGTGTTCGACATACACACATATACGCCCATGTATATTTTAAATAGCTAGCAATTAATAAAATAGATAGATAGATGTTCCAATTATATATATAGATTATAATGTTAGGCGGTACGAAGTTCGCCGGGTCAGCTAGTAATAATAATAATAATACTCTTTATTTTATCTAATTTTACATTATAGTAAAATTTACTCAACTTGTGAGTATAAAGCATGTCAGAAAACTTAAATTAAATGTTGAAATTAAATGTATAAAAATCGTCCAAAGTGTATGGTGCTAGTTTTATCAATACCTGTTTTAATTTATTTTCCAGTCTACTATTATTTAATTTTACTAAAGTATTAGGCAGTTTGTTATAAATGTTTGCTATTGCATTATTTAAACCGCTATTTACTGCCTCCAAATTGGTCTGAATTTTTTCAATATTTTGTTCCGTGTAGGGTAATTATATATATGACTTCAGTTAGTAAACAGATCTGTATTTTTTCTGTAAAACATGACACATTCTAATTCAATTTTGACGTCCGAAATCGATTTCTGAAATTAATAGCTCGATAGTGTAAAGAACGCAAGATGAGAGATGAGTAAAACTTTGAGTCTCAAAAAACAAACTAGAAAGAAACTACGAATTTCAAATTCGATTATTTTTAAGATGATTAAATAAATATTATCGTTTATATTAAAAGTACCTTTTTTTCATTAATATATTTTTAATTCATATGCGTAGAAAGTAATATATAGCATATACTTGTATAACGTAATTAGTTTTTCTGCGAGTGTTATTTGAAAATTAAATTTTAATTACAGCACCAGATGTTGTTTGTACCATATCTGTATGAAGGTAATTTGTAGGTTAGGAAAATATTTGGTGTACGTTGCAGGCTGCAGTGCGATCTGATGATTTTGGTCCATCGCATTTTACATACGCAATACTCATGGCTATTTTCTATCAAACCTGCCAAATATTAACAAAAAAATTAAAGGGACATTTAGATAGATTAGATAGAGGGTGTGAGGCACGCTTCGTCAACACCGCGATTTTAGTAGATCTATTGTATAGCCCTGATTGTTTATTGCTGAGCGAGCCGATGGAGTCTAGAAATGACTCTGGAATTCGTATCCCAAACCTGATCAGGCGTTGGGAATGGATTGTTGAAGTGACGGAATCTTCACAATTGCAAAGCAAATGCTCCGATGTTTCAGGAGCCTCCAAACAGAAACGGCATGACATGGTGTCCGTTGCACCAATTTTGTTATGGTGATGTCTCAATGGGCAGTGTCCTGAAAAGAGCCCGGAAATAATTCTGAACTCAGGTTTCCTTAAGCGAGGATTTTTTTCCGGTAAAGAGACATTTAGATCTGGTTGCTATTGTCTGAGCATCTACTATCCTTTTTTTTAATAATTTTTTTTTGAAGTTATGGTTTTTCTTTGGCACGTTACGAAAAAATGATGAGAATGCATTTTTACGATGTAAGTCAAAATTAACTTTTAACAAATGCTACCAAAATTACCATCTTACGATTAGTTGCAATAGGCATTATGACAGATTTTGAGAACCCGCTCTATAATATAGGTACATGTCTACTATTTCCGAAAAAAAAATATTTCAGCCATAAATTAAATTTTAACGCAACTTATTGCATTTTTATCTTTCTATTTTGAAGTTAGAACGAAAACGCTTGTGACATCACGCCTTAGTGACAGCTGACATTAGATGTAGTATTTATGGGTGTAGAGCTGTCGTGCAGAAGTATTTCTTCGAAAAGTATGTAAATTTACTTAATGATATGATTTATATTAAGTATTTTCTTAAAAGTAGGTATTTAGTAGTAAAAATAGTACGGTTTTCTTTATTTGCAACTTAACTAACCTCAAAAATAAGCTATGACATAAATGTTACAAAATATCACAAAAACGAATAAACAACAAATCAACTATAATTAAATCATACAGAAATGAATGATCGCAACAAAAATTTAAGTGACACGGTGATTATCTACTTCAAGTGTTTATATTCTCTTTGATATAAGAAGGCGTGACGTCATTCGGTGTTCCAGTCAACATGGCCGATTGCAGTATATTGTATTGAAAATTGTATTAATCTCAATTTTTATGTTAACACCGGGTCATTTTTTAGAATCCTTTTAACATATATATTTCTTTAAAATCATTTATTTTTTAATTTGTTTATACTGTCATCATGCCTATTGTGTCCGTGTTATTTTTGTAATATAAAAGTGTTATAACACAGGGGCGGATGGGCTCAACTATTTCGGCCCGGCAACATAACTGTGTCACTAGGAGAAACGTAGATCATTCTCGAAATGTACATACTAGTGATGTGCCGGATATCCGTATCCGCTGATATCCGAGGGAGAAGAAAGATCCGTATCCGTTAGTTTTTGGCGGATCTTTTACCTTATTAATTTTCAATTAATAGATGAAATTTTATATATAGTTGATTAGGTAATAATGAAAAACTGTTAAATTCCATTCAGATTATTTTTTAAAATCGTATTTGGCACCTTTATATTGCAAACATTTATCGTAGTGAGTACCATACTAATAGTACATAGCTCAAAGGTACTAAAAAACTATCTTTATAATGAGATATTGCACATCGATCTTTGGAAAGAGACAATCTGTTATGAGAGTTAACTCTTAAAGAGGTCAATAACTTTTTCCCATAACAGATAGTCTCTTTTCAAAGGTCGATGTGCAATATTTACCGCCGCGTACTAAGAAAATTAAGATCCGTATCCGTGGAACTTGAAACCAAATATCCGTATTCAGATCCGTATCCGCGGATATACCTACATTTTTAACGATCCGGCACATCACTAGTACATACATAAAAATTATAGTGGTTTCAAAAAGCGACTAAAATGTTATGTATTTCATAGCTGAGAATGTAGAGATACCGTTATTGGGTTTCTGTTAATTACGGGTTGTCCCGACGAAAAACATTTCGGGTGTGAACGGACATTTAAAAATCTTACCTACCATGGCGCAGGCATGGTTTTGTGTAGTCAGCTATAAATTTCAACTTTTAATTTCAAACATTATTACAGACATGCAATGACTAAAAAGCACTCAATTTCAAGTGAAAGATCACAATCAATTCACACTATTTATAGCTTTACCGTGCCATAGCAGGCATACGGCAAAGCTACTTTACCGACCTGTCGTGTAATTACCTACAAATACACCTGTATTATTATTGTCATTGAGGTTAGAACGATTGGGGAGTGAGTAATGAGAACTATAAACATTGAACTATAATAATAGTACAACTGGAATTCTCTCTCACGATGAAAACTATTATTTTATCTAAATCAGTGATTCTCAACTTTTTTTTGTCAACGATTTCAAAATTTGGCGGCACACAAAGAAAAAGATAAGTTTAAAAGTTGTTTACTTGCCTATAAATACACTGTGTAAAATAGTTTATGATAATAATTTTGAATGTAAAATAAAATAATATATACCTACTTCACAAACAAGAATACTTTTATTTATTAAGGGATTAATTACAAGTTAATAATAAGAATACTTTTAATGAGTTTGAGCTTGATGTTTTTTGATAATTTCATTTATATTTGGTCGTAAAAATGGTAATGCTACTCTCATATCGTTTATTTAAGGAGGTTAATGATGCGTTACAGTCCCAATCAAAAGTAAGTCGAATTCTAAATGGTAACTTTTCCATCATGAATTTTTACAAAAGGTTATAAGACGATGATATCAATAAATTATTGTCATAAAGGCATAAATAAGTAATTTTTTTTTGTACAAAGTTAGGTTAGAAAAAATAAATTTATGTAAATATCTGTATTTTACACATTTTTTGCAGTAAATAATTAAAAAAAGAAATTTGAAGTAATAAAAATTAAAATTAAATCATTAAAAAGTTGAAAATTCAGGTAAAATTGTTAAAATGGTCAAGAATAAAAGTTCATAATCGAAAAGTGCTAAGGTTTAATATTTTTTTTATTGATTAAAAAACTCTTAATTAAATTGAAAAAAATATTAAAATATCGATGCTTTACATAGGAACTGTTGACATTATTTGTTTATTTGCAAAAAATTAAAATGTACACCTACCGTTTGCATGCTAGATTGAAATATTTTCCATAAGACTACATGTAAAAGTTTTTTTTTAATTTTTAACTTTATAAATTAAGTCTCGATCTTTTTTCGTTTTATGTTGATTAATACTGAAAATACGAATTCACATAAATAAGATGTATAAAATTATAATAATATTTTTAAAACTTTTATGGCTCTCATAGGATAATCGCATCTAGTGTTAATCCAAAATGAATTAATTGATTCTTCTGAATATTTTAAAGTTAAAGCCAGTGGCGGATTTACCAGCAGGCTGAGTAGGCTTGAGCCTGGGGCGGCATTTTTAGGGGCGGCAAATAAAGATTATTTGATTACGTTTACGAATGTACATTATTGTGCAAGTAGCATACATTACCCCGCCTTATTAGTCCGACATGTTTAAGCTTTGATTAGCTCAGAAATATAACCAAAAACTATTTCTTATTCAATTTCAACCAAATTGTTGGATTGTAAAAATAATCTAGGAACTGACAATTATAGAGTTAAGGACGGCAAAAATTTAAAAGCCTATACTTAGGAAATGTGTAAATCCGCCACTGGTAAAAGCATTATAATTTTTACTATATACATTTCTAAAATTTGACGGCACACTTTAAGAATTTCGCGGCACACAAAAGTGCCGCGGCACAGTGGTTGTGAATCACTGATCTAGATTCTAGGGCAGTGAACTGGGGTTCTGCGAGCCCGTGATTGAGGTTCCGAGACAATTTCATGACCGCTTCACACTAGGCTGGCTTTGCAGCTAGGGTTGTCATCCGTCCGGATTTTCCCGGATTTGTCCTCTTTTTAAGGGCGTCCGGGGAGCGTCCGGGCGGGGTTTTGTTTACAGTACGGGTTTTAACTTGACTAGATAAGTCTTTCCTTATCAAGAGACTATAGTAGACTTTTGTTTCTTTAATTCGAAAAGATTTATTTTTGCTTATTGGAATAAAGAATGTCGGGTTATTGTTTGCTTTTTCTAATTTTTTTACGGCTCTGTAATTTAATTACCAAAGAGAATAGAGATATAATTAAATGAAAGCTTGTAAAATTCCATATATTACTTTAATTTCTTACGTTAAGGAGGTTGAGCCGTTTTAAGAAGATAATGAAAAAATCTGAAATAAAGTTTTTTTAATAGATTTTTTTATGACAAAATTTTCTGTAAAAAATCCAAAATCAGTAGGAGATTAATAAAGTTAGAAATTAAAAAAAACCTTTTACATGTAGTCTTATGGAAAATATGTCAACCTAGCATGCAAATTGTTCATTTTAATTTTTTGCAAATAACCAAATAATGTCAGCAGTTCCGAAAAATAACTATGTAAAGCATCGATGTCTTACGCATATTTTAATATTTTTTCCAATTTAATTAGGAGACTTTTAATCAATAAAAAAAAATTATTAAACCCTAGCACTTTTCAATTATGGACTTTTATTCTTGACAGTTTTAACAATTTTAACTGAATTTTCAACTTTTTAATGATTTAATTTTAATTTTTATTACTTCTAATTTCTTTTTTTAATTATTTACTAGGTACCAAAAATATGTAAAATACAGATATTTACATAAATTTATTTTTTTTAACCTAACTTTGTACCTACAAAAAATTCAAAAGTTAGTCCATTAAGTAAAATCCTGAAATAATTAATATTAAAAAAATATATTTATTTATGCCTTTATGACAATAATTTATTGGTATCATCGACTTATAACCTTTTGTAAACATTTATTATGGAAAAGTTCCCATTTAGAATTCGACTTACTTTTGATTGGGACTGTAACGGATCAACCTCCTTAAATTGCACTAAATATAGAAAAAAATCATCTATACTATTTCTGTATTATTAAAGTATTATTTAATTTCATCAGTAAAATAAGGATTTTTCTTGGAAGTTATGTCCGGGTTTTGAGCTCAAAAACCGTGTTTTCTGAGCTTCTTGTTCTAGTTTATTGACATTACAGATGACAACCCTATTTGCAGCTATATCTGGCTGCTAGGTTTCAAGCGTGCTGTGGTGCTGGTTTTCGTGATGTGTTCGCTTCGCATAGCAATATAGCAGCATTAAGTATATGTCGACAACCGGTGCCTTTACCCTACGTAATTTTTATTGATTTAAAATAAAATATATAACAGCATTCACCGATAAATTTTATCGTGAACCCTATCGATGTATTGTGTTTGATTTTAAATCTCAAATTGAATTACAAAGGTAGGTATCTACTTGACGTATGTGATATTAAAATCATTGTTATCAATGAATAGGTGCTTGACTGACCTATAAGCTTGGCTCTATGGCGTACTCCAGGATATGTATTAATTATACAAGATTAGATATGATTGTACCTACTATAGGTAAATATTATTGTAGCGCTGTCCTAACCTAAAAAACAGAGTCCCCATTTTTAGTGTTACATGTAAAACGAAACACTTATAGAACAACTAGCGGTCCATTCCGGTTTCGTTCGGATGCGATAGATATAATTCTGCAAAATGTATTTCGTTTGCGGCCCGGCGTCTGAAATAATAGATTTGAGCAAATTCTACCAGATTTGCTTCTGAACTAATACCGTTGAGCGAATTCTATCAGATGTCGGTACAAGTTACTAAAACAGTTTTCTTGAGAAAACATCGTAATTTTATACAAGATATTTCATAAAAAAAAAATTTCATTAAAATCGGTTCAGTGGGTTCGGAGATAAGCGCGGCCAAAATTGTGACACGAGAATTTTATATTGTAAGTATATAGATTTTGGTGTCCACCCGTCGATTTTCCTTAAAATAAACGCTGACTTTGTTACTGTCACTGCGCACGCACCAAACTCATCTACAAAGCATCGTGTGAAGCGAAACCCAACTCTATAGCACGCTAGCAGCCAAAGCTAGCAAAAAATCTAGCGACAAAACTAGCTTCGTGTGTACTTGAAACTAATAATTTGAAAATACCTACTGATTTTTAGGTTAGAACGACATTGTACAAGTATAGTCAGATACGATTGATATGCTCTCTGATAATATTTTTGCGTAGTTTAATTCGATTAGATTTATTTTTGTTCACAAGTTTATGTATTTGAAAAAGAGTTTTATTATAAAATACAACATTTCTTATTACCAGAGGTTTTTTTTTTTTTGGAATCGAGAGGCTGTTCGGGGCTGTTTTCTTAATCTGTTATCTGAATTTTTTTTAAATTGGTGGTGACTGTACGTATGTTAATATATGTTTTCTTTTTTGTTACAGGTAAGATGTGATTCTATGTGTTCATACGTTTACCATTTTCGTAAGTACCCAACAAAATTTCAGTTTTTTTAGATAAGTAAAAGTGGATAATAGTTTTGAAAATCTACCATTATATTTAATTCGGAAATAAATAACAATAAAAACGTAAACAACTGGATACATTTATATTGTATAATATATATCTCACATGACTGAAGAGAAACTTTGGGTAAACATTTGTAATCAAGCAATACCGTATCTAGCACGGTGCCCGGGCACAGAGCACAGACCCTGGAGGGGCGCAGAAATGACCAGACCAGGATCAAGTTTTAAGATTAAAACATTTTTCAAGGGCGCATTTACAGATACTCGCACCGGACGCATAAAAAGCACTGTAATCAAGTGAACACAAAACGGGAAGGGGCGTGTCAGTTAAAAACTACGGGTGTTAGTTGCTCTCTCTACTAGCATACTAAAACTACCCGCCTACTTTTTTTTTAAGTGAATACTTCGTTAAAAACGGGGGTAAACTCATTTCCCTTTGTAACGAAATTGATTTTCCTATGTAACGGATTTTGTCACGAAATTGTACTATTAGTAACCCTAAAAAATTGATTCTTTGTAAGCATTGGTAGCTCAGTGGTAGAATGCTGACATACCACATTTTGTGTACCTATTATATTATATAAAATATTCGACTATTTTATCAGAATAATACTTGAGCTAAAAAAAAAATAATATTTGCACTAAATCTGCGAAAATAAAAAAAAACAATATTTGCAGGAAACCTGCGAAAAAAACTAAAATGTGTTACCTGAACGCATTACAGAAGTGAAACTTCTAGTTGCAAATCATACGATTGCATGTGGACAAGTGAAAAAAAAATGTGTTACGAGATATATAGTTTTACGTTCAGATTAACTTGTACAGACAGAAATATCTGAACGTGAAACTATCTCGTAACACATTGTTTCCACTTGTCCAAATGCAATCGTAGGATTTGTAACTAGAAGTTTCACTTCTGTAATGCGTTCTCGTAACACATTTAAAATCTTTTTTGTAGATTTTTGTGAACCGTAATATAATTTTTTGTTTTTTTTTATAACGTATTTGTAATCCTTTGCGAGAGAACTGCGGTAATTACGGTTTGTGTTAATATATTCAACATTTTAATGTTAAAAGCAATCCAAACGTAACAATTTTTTGTTTCACATTAATAACACTGTACACCCGTATGCTAATCACTTCCTTTTGTCTTGTGCATACGCGTTTTCCTAATATAATAGGAAAAAAACAACAACAATGGAGTTAGAAAATATGCTATCGGCTTTAATGGCTGTTAGTTTATATCATCTAATGACAATTCGTTTGTTATTCAGTCAAATGTTGTGTACAGTGTGGTCCATTTTTACTTTCTACCTAAAGGCCGCTGCACACGAGGCTAGTTTTAGCGCTATAATCACTGCTGGCACTTGTGCTGGCTGGCGTGCGGGCTATTTTTTTGTCTGTTTGTTTTGAGCAAGAACCAATCAGGAAACAATATCCTGTCACGTAGGCGACTTGAACAAACGCCCACAAGCAAACACTATGCCATAGTTTTCAAATAAATAAAATTGTCGACCAATTTTTCTCAGACTATATATTGACAAAAAATAATAAAAATAAATATAACACAAGATGACGTTTCGATCCGGATTTGTATTTTTATTATTTTTTGTCAATATATGGTCTGAGAAAAATTGGTCGACAATTTTATTTATTTGAAGAGTTCTATTCAGACGTTAATCAATGTTTTGACTATGCCATTGTGTTGTTCTGTTCAGAGACAATAAACATGCACTTTTGTTACCGTTCTATCACGCGGACGCCGTGGAAGCTCTCGAGAGGCACGTCTTTTTCCGACTTAGTTGACGAATGTCATCATAACTTTAGCTAATTTGCTCATAATATAGGTACATATTAATATATAGCCTATGGTTGGTCGGGAGTATTGTACCTTCCAAATGTTGAAAGAATTTTTCAAATAGTTGCAGTTGTTCCGAAGATTACACTCCGCATTTACACAAACTCACAAAATTTACTCTCTCTTAGTGGCTGTTAGTGGAGATTTTAGAACACGTTTTACCTACTGCGCATGCGGGTGACGGTTTCGGAACCGTTTGCTGACTGCTTGGAACGAGCCTTAGGTATAGATCAGGGGTGGGCAAATCTTTTAATCGTCGGGCCACATTGCGGATGAAAATTTGACCGTGGGCCAAAAAATTTCTTTTTCTAATTTTAAGTAGGTATAGTTTTTTTGAAACAACATTTTCAATTTTTTAAACACTATTTACTATTTTTCTAAAATTCTTTTATGCGCTAATTTATATTGGCAAACATTAATATTTTTGCATTTAATAATCATTGATAAAATGCTTTGCGGGCCGGATCCGGTCCACGGGCCGCCATTTGCCCAGGCCTGGTATAAATTAAACTTACAGTATTTATACAAAAGTAAAATATATTCATAAAAAAGATTTAGTGGTGTGTATTTTGCCGAAATTAAAATGGGCCATCCTATACGCGTCAGGTACTTTACTATGTAGGCATTATATAAAAAAAAGTAACACCAGTGCGGTACTAATTAACAATTCCATGCATGCGTTGAATTGTTGAGTTGATTTTGATAAAGATATACTACCTATAGTTACATTGTAGAATAGCAGAGACCGACCGCTCGCCGCTGTGGTTTATAGTGACGTAATCATTGTACAGTACTACCTCCATCCAGTAGCACCTCGCAGTTAAAGATATAAAATATAAATAGTAGATATATGCTATGCATTATTAAGACCAACCGTGGTGACCTAATATAGCGTATACGTCAGCAAATTCACTCGATGGGTCAGCACTTTGTTGTTTTTCAGCAAAGGACCCAGCACAAACCTTGTGGGATTTGATTCGCAGTTAAATTGATCGAAAATGGTTTTATTTTCTAGGTTAATGGTCACTAAGAAAAAGTGTCCATGGGAGAATAGCCTAAAGTCCAATAGATTTTTAGCTACAGATGTGTTTAGCGAGATTTTAGATATAGGGATTATCCATTGAATTTACAATGTGAAACAATCCTAAGCATTATAAATATGTTTTCGAGTGCGCTGAATCCGAATATGATATTATTATTTTATACAGGTGACACCTTCCAACATTACCTAGTTTTAGGCTATTTTTCTATTTCTAAAAAAAGCACAAAAGTTGAACATGGAATATGTTTGTGAATTCAATGGATATCCTTATATCTAAAATCTCGCTAAACATATCTGTAGCTAAAAATCTATTGGTTTTTAGGCTTGCGCCCATGGACATCTTTTCTTAGTGACCTTTAAACTATAAAATAAAACCATTTTCTATCAATTTATCCGGGAACCAAATCCCATAAGGTTTGTGGGGCGTCCTTTCTATGATCCAGAAAAATACGTAACGGGGAATCTATAGTTATATTTATAGGTAACCTTGCAATACCTACAGATATTTGTAAAATAGCTGTCTACGCTAGATGGTTGGTTGAAGTGGTTTTCTAAACTTTACGGTTTAATACCTTAGATGGACATTAGAGGAGAAGCAAGCTGTGGAATGCAAACAAACACGCATCGGTGAGGATAAACATCTCGTCGAGTTTAAACACTCGCGCTGTGTTTACTCTCAAGTAAATGACCAATACCAAAAAAACCAGCTGTCTCGAGTGGTAGAGATCTGTACTGGGGTCTAGGGCTGAGATTACAATTTCCTACGGTAACATTTTTGAGCTTAACTATAATAAAATTTTATTTCAATTACGGAAACAGAACGTAAGATTATAACATTTAGCAGTAGTTTGCTACTGTTGTAAAACTTTTAATTTTTTTTCAAAAAACCATTTGATTGAAAACAACAAAAACTGTTTAAATAACTGGCCTATAAATGTTTTGCTTCATGGAACCCTTTTTACAATATCGATACACTTTAGTATATTGTGCAACTAGTGCGACAATGCCGCACGAGTTGCACATACTATTTTTTATTACGAATTAAATTAAATTAATATTTTATTACGAATTAAAAAAAGAAATTAGAAGTAATAAAAATTAAAATTAAATCATTAAAAAGTTGAAAATTCAGTTAAAATTGTCAAGGATAAAAGTCCATAATCGAAAATTTTAACCTCAAATCTGCTTCAAATGACAGTTTGTTTCGTTGACATTAACACCGTTATTATTTTGTTTTTTTTTTCTCTGAATTTGCGTGCGGCAAACAATAATATTTCAGTGCGACAAATAAAGTTTCCGCACGCAAATGAAAATAGCTACTTTTCAACCGTAACAGCATGCGTAAAGATACCACTTTTCCCGCATGAGTAATTTATTTATTTTTTATTTATTTATTTATTCTTTATTCCTTTAAGTATAATTACATTTTTATCCATTTACAAAAAAAAAAACGTTAGAATTTTCCCACCCAACTTGGCAAGCCAGTGCTAGGGTGGGAGCTCAACCACTTGATCGGACATAATAAAATACAAAAAATAAAACATAAATATTTTCGTTATAATCTTAGAGAATATAATTTTAATTCTTTTAATTATTATTATATTTTTATTTATTTATTTATTTATTTATTTTTTATTTCCCTCTTTTTCCTTTTTTGGGGTCAACAAATTATGTTACATATAGCGATCTGTGCGCTATCATCCTGTATTAGCCAGCGTGTGATTAACCTGCTAAATATTTTTACGTTTGAGACTTTTTTATACTCCATAGGTAAGAGGTTAAATAGCTTGGGAGCAAGGAATGTAATGTATTTCTGGCCAAAAGTCTTCGACATTTTTGGAACTTGGAGGAGATTTAGGGATTGGGCTCGGGTTTGGTGGTAATGGCTGACTGGATTTAGAAGTTCTGGACGTCGATGAATATATATAAGAATGGTTTTGGCATACAATTGGTGTATATTCAGAACCCCAAAATCTCTAAATAAGTCAACGGAAGGATAAAGAAAGGGTTTACGAAGAATAATCCGTAAAAGTATTTTTTGGGTATTGATGAGTGGAATCAAGGTGACTTGTAAGCACCTCCCCAGGCAGCAAGTCCATAGCTAAGAAGTGACTGGCAGAGGGCGTAGTACACTGTTTTAATAGTTGTTTTGTCTGTCAGTATTTTTCTTATTGATATAAATATGTATAATATATAAAAAATACTTTTTCCGAATGGGATAAGCTATTGCTCATATTTTTTGGAGACTTGGATCTATTTTTCTCATGAAACACTTCTTGAATAGGCTACTTGTGACCTCTTATTTTAGGAAGCTTTTTTATATAAAATGGCGTACTGCAGTGGAACTATGGTCATTCAAACACTATGTGACTGTAATGATACAATGTCTCTGCAATACGTTCAACACTTTAGGAAGCGTGTTGTGTGTGTTTGTGAGCAGTGTGTAGCGTATGGCGGTGTGCCAAAACACCAATAATGCTAACTAAATGTTGCAACGATTACAGAGTATTCGGACGTCACGAGTGCAATAGCCATTTATTTTGCATCCATTTTCCTAATTAACATTTAAACGCTTGCGCGATGGTAAAAAAAGTTGTAGATATATGTTTAAAGCGTATGCCAGGGCTTTGAACCGTGCCAAAAATTGAAAACAATTGCCATTTCGTGGAACAGTTTAAGGACGTAGTCTGGTGTTCGGGTTTTGAAATAACGAATTTATTTTTTTTACATTTTAAGTAAGTATATTATATTGAGAAAATACTGTAAAAATTTTAGACCGAAATATTAAATATTTACAAAGCTATAGCATATAGTCGAGAGCAGCAACGGTCTTACGGTAAGACCCTTACCTGCTCTTACCTCTCAATTGTTATCACGTTACACTTATACTCTCGCAAAAAAAATAGCAGAAAACGATGCCTTTGGAGAAACGGAAGGCTTACTATACACCAGGCATAGCTGATTAGTGTAAATATTCATTTTTATTATTTTGTAAGAAATCTGAAATTAAAACTTTAAACGCGTTTTTCTCAAAACTACGTTTTTCTAAGAGGCGCGGGTGATAAAACAATTGTATACAATCGATTGCTTTCAATTTGGCACAGGGTATTCTACACAACAATAGCTCTGTCCGGTACTAGAATTACTTAATTATAAAAAATATTTCTACTTTTTTTAATCGATTTTCAACGAAAAAATCACGATTTTCTCGTTGTTTTTTTTCTAAAACCCGCCATTTTGTTATTTATCAATAAAAATGTTTATTTCTAGTACGGGATAGAGTCACAAGCCTACGAAACAATAACCAATTTAATTTTTATAATTCAGTTGACTCCCAGTGACGTTATCACACGCGCTACCCACCTACCTCAATTTAAAGTTGTCTACTTTAGGTTAAAAAAACAATTATAAAATGGCGTAAAATTAAGCAAAAAAATTTTTTTTCTTAGTTTACGATGTCAGTAAAAACATGTAACAAAATTGAAAACATCGTACATTATTTTGATATTAAAAAAAAATTCAGAAATAACGGTTGAAAACGAGCTTGAACATAAGACTACGTCCTTAAATAACGTTATGCTAACGAAAGGAAAACATGTACCTAATTTTGATAAATTATTTTTAGCAGGTTCGATTAGAATTGTGTTGTTTGTGTGGCCACAGTCTAAGGTTGTTGTCAAACTAGGTTTTCTGACAACACTTTCTGCAAAAATGTTAGTTTTTTTAAATCAAAATATGAATTGGGATTCGTCAAATGGGTGGAGCTTTAAAAACATGGCGACGATGGAGTATCATTTCCCATAGTTACTACATAGTAAACAGTGCAATAAAATGTGAAGTATCAGCACAATATGTAATTGGGCTGATACAAATCACCGAAAAAGAAATTTCCTTGAGGGGGAACGTATATATTTTAATGCTGGCCATATCATAAAATTAGACAAAAATTCAATTGAAACAGAACCTTCAAGTAAGGTGAATTATATGCTTTCTGTTTATAAACTTCCGATTTAAAGAGTAATCCACAAGAAACGAAAGTGGTAAATAGAGATATTATATCAATGCAGTGTTGATCAACGTTGCAAACATTTATTCAAACATTACTTTATTGCAACAGGTAAGTTCTCAACCTAAAAATAGTCATCTGTCAAAATGTATTTTTAACTTAATTTTTTCTATCAAAATTCGGAATGTTATTTAATAGTAATAACTATTCAATTAATAAATTAAGTTTTCAATACTAAGATTAAGTATAATACCTACTTACTTGATAAAATAACTAACCATCTACATTGAAATGACGTGGTATACTATACCTATTCAACCTTTTACTAACTTTTTATTTGTGTTTGCACGAGGTGAAAACTTCGCAGGTTCCATAATAAGTTATTTATTAATTTATCAACGTTTTTTTATTATTATTATAAAAAAATCACGATTAACAGTATTCATTGACAGTACGATCCATATACTTGTTTCTTACATGTTAGTTAGAAAGTTTCGCCGCCAGATAGAGTAGTTCATATCGCGGTTCCCAATATAGAGTCTTTTTTGTTAAGAGTATTCGTCCCTGCAAATACCCCCTGCACCCTTCATCTCAAATCTTTTCCCCTCGCCTAAAAACGGTTCGCGCTCTCCCGACGCTATTTTTAAAGCTAGAGGGTTCTGGTAAACGCCAAATGAAAGACAAAGAATCAGACTACAGATCCTTCAGGCGAATTTTTTGAAAAACAGTTTCGCCTACGTGTGAAATATTACATAACTTATTATTTTTATCAAAAGGCTGTAAGTTTTTTCAAGAATTTTTTTTTTAAATTTGCCTGAAGGATCTGTAGTCTGATTATTTGTCTTTCATTTGGCGTTTACCAGAACCCTCTAGCTATAAAAATAGCGTCGGAAGAGCGCGAACCGTTTTTAGGCGAGGGAAAAAGATTTGAGGTGAAGGGTGTAGGGGTATTGCAGGGACGAATACTCTTAAGTACGGCGTCATCTGTTGCTATGTCGGCCCCGTTAAGTGTTTCTTCAGTCTTCACAAATGACTGTAAATGTTGAATTTTAAGGTTATAAATAAACAAATGTGCGTCTCTAACGCGGTCTAACACAAATATTAGTTAACCGTCGGATGCAAACTTGATAATTAAGTGTCAACAATACTTCAATAGCGAACCCTTGAAGTAATGAAAAATAGATACTTCAAATAGTCATACTACCTTCATCTGCGATCAGGGTTGCTAGGTTCCAAAATCGTCTGGTCACTGGTGGTTAAAAATCCGAATTAAAAGAAGAAGCTCTATCGCACGTATTTATTTGCCTCGTGGATCTAAATCGAGTGAATGTATTCTTAACAGCGCTTGTGAATTGTTATCAATTAATTTTAGTGTCCGACCGAAGCTTCGACTTCGGCCATCTCGGTCAAAAAAACCACCTTCGGCGAGACCTTCGGCTTCGGCCAAAATGGGCCGAAGTTTTGGCAGAAGCCGAATGTTTCTAACAACCGCCGAAATTGAACGAACTGTTACGAATGAGCGAGAGCGCGATGGACGTGGCGGCTTCTAGAGATGATTAAAATTACCTTTTTATATTATATAGTCAATGTAAACCTTCAATTAAAAAGTTTTAAAATCATTTATATTATTAGAACTGTAGCTTGTAGCAGTTGTAACTAATCTTGAAATGAATTTCTTAGAGTTCGGCCAAGGGTTGTGGCGATAGCCGATTAATCGGCTTTGGCCAGAAATCGACCTTTGGTCGGACACTAGTTAGTTTTGACATGAGCGTAGTTAGGAGGAGAGGGTGCAAACAAAACTCAGTGCCAACCCAATAAAAATCGATAATATTGATTCTTTTTATCTTGAGAAAAAGGTTCAAAACTATTCTTCGTAAAATTATTTTATCATCCCCGAAAACCCCCGTTTAGGTTAATTCATGTCTAATCTGATTACCGAAATCGAAACCTGGTGGTCGCTGATCAGCTAGCCGGTTGCCCCTCCTAGAAAAACTCCATAGCTACGCCAATGAATTTGAATCTCAATTCAGACTTGGTAATTACCTACATAATTAGGATAGTTTTTTACGTGTGACGATAATTCTATGTAAAAATCGAAAGGAACTGTTGCAATCAGAATTAATGGTTTCGATATTTTCCTCTAATTCGATCAGTTCAGTTTGCATGGCTTCGGGAAAAAATTGTAGATCGCAAGAAATTAGTTCAGAAAATTTGTGAAAATTCACGATCGCGGACATCGCAGATCGCATTGTTTGAGTTTGCGGGCTGCAACTATGAGATTTCGCAGGCAAAGGCTAGTAGTTTTACAAAAACTATGATTTCATGTTTTTTTTTTTTAATTCTGCACGTGACAGTGAATGATAGTGTTATTTAAATATGTTCTGTGCGAGCTGTTTTTTCGTTTAATTTAATAGCTGCAATAATTCGTATCGCATATTTGAAGCTAATGTTATTTTTCACAAACCAGAATTATTTTATACAATATTGTGTGCAGAGATACATAACGGGATGAATCCAGCCATGACAATGGTGTCTGGCATCCGTACAAAATGCTGTCATTTAAATTATATATACGTAATAGTGATGTAACGAATATTCGCATATTTCTTAATATTCGCATTCACAAAATTCATGCGAATGTGAATACCAGAAACAAATACATATTTTTTTAATGTGAAAATAATATTAAAACAAAAAAATGTTAATTTTTTAGCATTTTTATTAGGGAAGTTTTTTTCTTACCCCTTTTTAGGGTTCCGTATCTCAAAAGGAAAAAAAGAAACCATTGTTCACTTTGGTGTCCGTCTGCCTGTCTGTCAAGACTCTTGGGAATCAAAACCTTCCCGTTGACCTAGAATCATGAAATTTGGCAAGATAATAGGAAACAATCCGAAAACCGTTTTATATCACAGAAAAAAATAATGTTTTTAAACCGCAACATGTTACGCACGTACACAGTAACAGTTCTAAAACAAAACAAGCGTCCGCTACCGGTGCGTTTATACAGCACAATATGAGAACTCTCGCACACAGCACGGTACGACAACTAGACTATCAGATATAGCCACGCGTTACAATACAGTTCAGTAGTCCATCTGAACTCATTGCCATTATACGCTAAGTTGGCAAACTGACCGCGATGTTTGTTGCTGTATGGGGACAACAGTTTTCTAACAGCTAAGCGGGAAAAATCTTCGAGATTCGATTCCCGTGATGGACGAACTGACATACCTACAAGTTTGTACTGAACCCTCGCTACGAAAGTCCGACTCGCACGTGGCCGGTTTTTTTAAAAATATACATTGTTTCGGTAAGGTTAACATTAGGTAAAAAACCTTTTTTCGTAATCAGAAATTTATTCCAACAAACGTTTTTTTATTTTGTATTATGGAATGTTCCTACCCACCTTGACTTAAGTCAGTGCTAGGGTAGGAGTGCTTTAAACTTAGTATTATAAATAATTAACTTTTCATTAGAAAACAAAAAAATAATAATTACAAAGACTTTATATTATTGCATTAAATTTTTGTATTGTGTGTAATCAATACGCTATACTGATATATAAAGCTGATGAGTTTGGTTGGTTGGTTGAACGCGCTAATCTCAAGAACTACTGGTTTGAATTGAAAAAAAAAATTTTTTTTGTTGGATAACCCATTTATCGAGGAAAGCTATAGGTTTTACAATATCACTCTACGAACAATAGGAGCGGAACATCAATGAAAACTGTTGCAAAATTGAACTCAAAATGTGTTCGTCCGACAAAAACTTTTGATCGGTATCTCCGATCACCATGAAATTTGGACACAACATTCATCTCGGTAAACTAAGATGAATGTGAGTACTCATGTCCCTCCCCCTCCCCATTCGTTTTTTTGTACCCGGTTGAAACCGGGCGGGACCGCTCGTGATTAAATAATCCTGATCAAATAAATAGAAAGAACTGAAAATATTTTGTGTTGGTGATTTTGGTAACCTAGTACACAGAACCACTTCGACTTATTTTTGGTCGGGACTGTAACTCCTCAACCCCCGTAAGCGTCTTAAATCATCCTACAATGTGCCGTCATTCATTTGTCTGGGAACAAACCAAAACGGCTAAGTCGTATCTTTTTTGATAATTTTCGATTGTGGACTATTTTGCAAATTGAACAAACTGTCGATAATAATCATTAATTGTTATTGATTCATCCTTCGATGGAGTTTAATTAATTACCGTTCCAAATATCTGGCCACTTTAAATAATGTTTTCATAAAATAAAAACAGTAAGTAACACCTAACACAATAACGATTTGATAAAAAAAATGCATTAGCTAATTAAGTAGAATGTTTATGAATAAAATATATATTTTTAAAAGGATGACAGACAAAATATGTATTATTAAATTGACATGCGACGATTTTTTTAATAATCTGATTTTTTTGTCATGTCTTCTCACAAATCGCATGACGGCGGCATTGTCACGGTACATTGATATTATATTGTATTATATTATTTTTTTATCGTTTTAATAACAATTATGGAATGTTTTGTTTAGCATATTTTTCAAATGGTTAGCTATATTTTTGTTATAGCGTTGTACAAGCGCTCTTGTAATTATACATATTTGTGTAATTGCATATTTACATTGAAAACTATGGGCTTTGTTTAATTTACAATGCAATACATTTATAGTGTAAATACGGGTGATTTGTTTAAGGTTTTTGGAACTATTTTCAAAACCTTTCTCAGATAATTTAGCATCCTTCTTGTCAGTTTACATACTAGTGATGTGCCGGATCGTTAAAAATGTATATCCGCGGATACGGATCTGAATACGGATATTTGGTTTCAAGAACCAGGGATACGGATACGGATCTTAAGTTTCTTAGAGTACGCGGCGGTAAATATTGCACATCGACCTTTGGAAAGAGACTATCTGTTATGGGAAAAAGTTATTGACCTCTTTAAGAGTTAACTCTCATAACAGATTGTCTCTTTCCAAAGATCGATGTGCAATATCTCATTATAAAGATAGTTTTTTAGTACCTTTGGGTTATGTACTATTGGTATGGTACTCACTACGATAAATGTTTGCAATATAAAGGTGCCAAATACGATTTTAAAATTTAAAAAATAATCTGAATTGAATTTAACAGTTTTTCATTATAACCTAATCACCTATATAAATATGTATATAAAATTTCATCTATGAATTGGAAATTAATAAGGTAAAAGATCCGCCAAAATCTAACGGATACGGATCTTTCTTATCCCTCGGATATCCGCGGATATGGATACGGATATCCGGCACATCACTATTACATACATTGACACGTGAATTATTTTTTTTTTTAATATTAAATTGAAAATTAAGATCACGCCAACTCTCGGGCTAGAACCTGGAAACTGGGGGCTTGTAAAGATTAAACACTATTCCCAAAAATGTCAAGTTGAGATAAGAATGGTTTCAGTGGTATGGAAGATAATGAAACAATCAGCTTGCCGTGAAAACTATGAATAGACAAGAATACGATACATCCGGTCTTGTTTTTCGTATTTCGTTTTCTATTTGTAGGCATTCAATACCTAATACAAAAACTGGTCCATGAGACCGGTAAGTTTTCAAAAATTTAAGGCAAACAGATATTGGTTTGTGTCCATTGGGTCGTATAATCTTTTTGAACCAAACAATATTTTTTGCGACGTACATTTTTTGTTGCTTTCCAAATAAATTATGGGGTGCAATAAGCACAAACAAATATTTATTTATCTTAAACACTTTTTTTCAGTGTAGTAAATACTAAATCACAGCTCCGATAAAATCGAGTCATAACTCGAGTTTTGAGTTAAATAGACATAAATGATCAGCATTTTTTTTCTGTATTATCTAAATTAATGGCATATTTTTAACTCAACAAATTCGACAAGAGATGGCGATGTGTCCATATAATATCACACAGCTATTTCGGTTAATGGCCGTATACACGGTCAGGCATGCCTTCGCGCCTACCTGAAGAGGCAAGTCTGCGAGTAAGTATGATACTTCATCAAGCGTACACACGTTCACGTAAAGACTGAGAGACACCACTTCATTTTGAGCGAACCCAGCTCCCGATTTCATAGAATTTATTACTTTTTTATATTCTTTTCTAAAACAACTTCTTAGCGAATTGATTTTTTTTTTTACATCTTCTGTTTCAGCATCTGGATTGAGTTCTTTTAATTTTTCCAACAGAAGTTTACACGCAGTATCCTTTTTATTTTTGTCCATGTACTCCTTGCCTTTCACTTTCCATAAACATGTATTTTCCCTGTACATTTCTATAAATTCTGTTAGTATTGTTCTTTCTCTTTTATTTGTACTCATTTTTATATTATAAATTATTATTTTACTTTACACAAATCAACAGTAAACTGAGGTAGTTTCAATAAAACTGACTGAAAATGAAGGCTTGGCACATAGAAGCGTACACACGTTAAAATCTGCCTGCGAGCTTGCTCGAAAAATCAGGAATCGCCAGTTCGCTTCACACCGCGCCAAATGGCCTGAACGCACCATCAGTTCAGCATACACACGATCGCACTTGCTTGCGAGCTTCCGTGCGTTCAGGTAGGCGCGAAGGTATGCCTGACCGTGTATACGGCCATTTATATTTATCGCAAATTGTGTCTTATTGTACATAGCATGGCCTTTGCCAATTCTGAAGGTCCATTCTAAAAATTGGTGAAAATATTTTTGAAATGGGATGAGTAGTTTTGGAGATTACCTCCAGACTTCCAGACTTTATCTCTTCATAATATTAGTATAGATCCTTGTCGGGTCATACTGTATAAATTTGCATGTATTGTAAATTTATATTTTAGCATAAATCTCATAGCGTGCTTTATGTTGCATTGAATTATTTCGTATGCAGTTTTGGAGTTAATATTTACCTTTTTTTTTCAATTACCAGTCAGTACAACATGAAATACCGAGTAAAGCGTAACCAGCGGTAATTATGTACCTACGTTCACGTGTGTAATACTATTTTTAGAGAATTATTTTCATTTGAATTCATCCTTTCTTTCCAAAAAAATATTTTCAACTTCATTTCACTGTTTCACTAATTTAATGAGCACCGTAAATAACTCTTGTGATAATAAAACAGTACAAGTGAATCCCATGCAAAAATTATCTTCCAATAACTGTAGACTGTAAAGGTAAAATATAATGAAGTTAAAAATGAAAAAACAAAGGAGAACTGGCAGAGTTAAGGCCTCTGCACGAGAGGCTGTTTTTGCTGCCAGATTTGTTTGCTAGGTTTCAAAACATGTGGTGTTGGGTTTCGTGTTGGCTTTTAATGTTGTCGTTTTACACGATGCGTGTATTGAAGCTTGCTTTGTAGATGGGTTTGGTACGCGCGCAGTGATACTTGAATGTTAACAAAAGTGAACGTTTTAATGTCTCTGAACCAAACACACACTATGACGTTCCGTTTTTTTGTGGACGTTTACTATACAATTTTTAAATACATCAAAACAAACTATAGGGCCTTATGTCGTTGTATTTTTGAGATGTCGAAGGAGAAAAAAGTCAGTGGAAGTTTTGTGTGCAATAGGTCATATGCATGTATTTTTTTAAATAATTTTAATAGATTATTTAGTCAACCATAATACGGGAAAAAATGATAATCACTTAAAAATGTAATATTATCATAAGAAAAAAAATATTAAATTTCACATTCAAAAATAGACAGTTTAACAATCGGTCATGTTGGCGGGCTTATGTGACGTCATGATAATATCATGACGTCACATAAGCCCGCCAACATGACCGATTGTTAAACTGTCTATTTTTGAATGTGAAATTTAATATTTTTTATATTTAATATTTTTTATATGATGCATGTCAACCTTGATGTCAAATTGTCAATGTTCTAAATGAAGTTTATTTGTTGTTTTCTCTAAATACTGACATAATCTTACTGTGAGACGACACAGTCGTCATGGAAACTGTTGTTGATATATACTCTGACGTCATTTGAAAATTCGAAAATAGCGCGTATTTTTCCTACATTCTTTTTTATTATTTGTATTTTTTTCACTGATTAGATTAATAAAATAACCATTACGATATGGATCAGGAGCTAAAATATATTTCGAAATAAAAATTTAAACCAATTGGCAATTTGGAGTGTTATGCATGTGATCTATTGGGTTAGGATAGAACATTATTATTTTGTGAAACTTTTTAACTTCCCGCTTTAAAAAAAAAAAAAAAAAAATTTTTTTTTTTTCAAAAATCGGGAAGTTATTGGTTTCACCCCGATTTTCGAAAATCGAGTTTTCGCCAGATCTCGACGTTTTGGGGTCCTAGGAAGCTATTGAAACTATTTTGGCGATGATGTCCGTAGGGCTGTATGTATGGATGTGTGTGTGTGTGTGTGTGTGTGTGTGTGTGTATGTATGTATGTAAACCTTTTATATCTTTTGAACGGAGTGTCCGACTGAAACGTGGTTTGCGGCATCTGACGTGATCTTGGTGAACTTAGACTTCCTGAAAATTTGAAACGATTCGGCCCAAAAAATTTTGAGAAATCTTAAAAAAACAAGTTTCAAAAATTTTTAAAAATTTGTTTTTGTAAAAAATTTTCTAAACTACTAAACCGATTAATTCCAAAAACTAGTCAGCTCTTCTCCTTAACAAACTGCGTCGATTTCCGCAAACCGCATCAAAATCGGTTCATTTGTTCACGAGAAACCGTGAACGAAAAAATCGTAAAAAAGTGTTTTTTTAAAATGACTCTTAAAATTGTTATCAGATTGATTTTTTTGTAATAAATTACTTTCTTAAGCTAAAAAAACTGCGTCGATCGCCGCAAACCATATCAAAATTGGTTCATTTGTTCATGAGATAACGTGAACGAAAAATTAGGAAAAAAGTAATTTTTTAAAATTACTCGTAAAATTCTTATCAAATCGATTTTTTTGTAATAATTTACTTTCTTAGGTTAAAAAAACTGCGTCGATTGCAGCAAACCGCATCAAAATCGGCTCATTTGTTCACGAGATATCGTGAACGAAAAATTTTTAAAAAGTGTTTTTTTTTAAATTTCTCGTAAAATTCCTATGAGATCGATTTTTCTGTATAAAATTACTTTTTAAGGTTAAAAAATTGCGTCGACTGCCGCAAATCGCATCAAAATCGCTTCATTTGTTCATGAGATATCGTGAACGAAAATTTCGTAACAAAGTGTTTTTTTTTTGAGCTCGAAGAGCTAAAAAATAAACTTCTTGCTATATTTGACATATTTTTGAGCGTTTTGAACTCGAAAATAGCGGGAAGTTACAGGGATGGCCTGCAGGGTCAAACTACTTTTCAAATTTTTTTTGACGTTTACACTAACGCCATCGGTTGGATTTTGGGATGAACGTCAAAATATTCAACAAAAAAATTGGTTGTCTGTAAAGTTGGTTTACGACCGATAGTTTTACGGTGATAACGTATTCCGCTCGAATATCATATTTAATAATACATAACCTAAATTTTAGCAGCTGTCAAACCTTATTTTTACCGACTAATAATTTGATCAACCAAAGCAAAATACATATTTTTAAGCAATTATAAAAGACATTTAAAAGAATGTATATAATATATTATATATTTTTTAACAAACCGTATAATTTATCTGGCCATCTGTCAGATGTAGCTTGAGCTGGAACAGCCGAAAAAAATGTTGAACGCACACTACTCTCTGACGTCACGCGAGAAGAGAGAGACTATCGCTTATATCGCGCTCTCGCTTGCGGAACGTTACTCTTTTTCGTGCGTGCAGCCGGTGTTTCATCAATTTATAAAACGTTATCACGTCAAAAGAACAAGGAGTAGAGTGCAGTGTATATTTATTCTTTATCTAAATTTTATTAATAAATAAATTTTTTCGAAGATTAGTAGTGCTCGGTGAATATGGACATTAATCCAATATAGGTGGGAAGTGATGAGACTAGAATTTGATGAAATAATATAAAGGGCTTTGAGAGTTCGTTACCATTATTTTTGAACTATTCAGTACAGAGTATTGTCTGTAAGTGTACTTTCAGACAATTTCCATACAAAGTAGTGAATAAATATATGAATAGGTTATGCATTTTATCTATAAAATATTCGTTTATTTTTTTATCCATGTATGTATATTATTCTACTATGTTATGTTCGCTATTTTATTTACACATGAATGTATTTATTGAAAAATGTAAGCTCTCTAGTATTTGCATTTGATTATCCAACAGAAGCTCAGTCGTACCAACTGTGGGTAGGTATACACTATACACCCACAGTTGGTACCCATGTAATCCCTGTACATACCTTTATATATTGTGTAGTCTCGACATGTTGGGAACATTGGACGCGAACATACTTACGTCATAGAGGTACAGTTAAACTCCAATACGTGGCTTGTTACCAGCGTTGCCAGTTTTTTTTTCGCCAAGTCGGGATTTTGGAACTCTTTGAGTGAAAACAGCGGGATTCTTTCGTCGAAGGCGGGACATAGTAAAAAAACGTATATAATAATCAGAAGTTTTCAAATACCTACCTATCTTTTTATTTGAATTAAAATTACGTTTACGTGACAATAGATAGCAAAAATAGCCATAGAAAATGTATTTTAATAAAAATATAATATTTTAAATCAGAGTTACCCTGTCGTTAAATAGTTAAGTCTTATTCGTCTTCAGAACAAAAAAAAAAACAGAAATCAAAAATCAAAAAAGTTTTATTCATTAGAAAAATATGGCGTTTCAAAAAATGGTCTGTGGATTGAGTGTTACAAATTGCAACTTACAATAAGAGAATAATTATTTATAAGAATTACTTATTCATGATATTTCTGTGAAGATTTAACTTCTTTTAAAGTTATCCCTGAGTTATCCCCGAAAAGCGGGACTGAGCCTGTCCCGCGCGGGACATTTAATTTTGATTTAAAAATCGGGACGTCCCGCCAAAATCGGGACGTCTGGCAACACTGCTTGTTACACGCACTTTAAACTAGCGATGGGAATAAATCGAGATATGATAATCGATTCATTCGATTATTAACATATCTCGATTATAATATACAATTAGTAATTCATTTAGTGAATGCAATCTCGCGAGATTGGGGCTCAGGCGAGATCTCGCGAATTTATGAAAAACAATAACGCGAGATTTCGCCAATTTCGAGATCTCGAAAAATTGGCCGTTTTGTGTATATATTCTTGCAAGTAATCACAATATTTGAATAAATTAGGGAAAAAATAATTTTTTCAAATAATAAAGATATAAACAACCAGTCTTCTCTTCTAATATCAAACCAAAATCTTTTAATAATAAAACAGTTCTTTTATAACAAAACAACAAGAAGTCAAAAACTAAAATGAAACTCATGAACTAAGTTGAGTTAACTATTAAACTGAGATATTATCAATTAAAGAAAACTATACCTACTCAGAGATCTATTAGAAATTAGAGATTAATTAACAAAATATACCAATCAAATGAAAGGCTTGGCTTGTCCAGTTCACATCACACGCCATTATTACGAATTATTTTGAAAGTAGCTTAAAATAAGACGTTTTTATACTCGAGTGCAGTCTCGTTAAACTCGCGAGATCTCGCCCATTTTTGGCCGAGATCTCGCGAAAACGAGATTGCATTCCCTAAATTCATTCAATTATGAATCATTTTACTAAAAACTTCACTACTGAATCGAATTACTACTAAAATTAATCGAATGAGTGCATGTATCGGAACGAAATACCTACTACGAAATACTACTAATAAGTAATAATCGAGAGAGAACAGAGTAGCCGATCAACCGCTAGCAGCTACACAAGACACAAGTTCTCCTGCAGGGGACCGAGCGAAATAGATACTACTAATGTGTGTTGTGACTTGTGAGATAGATAATAATTACTAATTTAGTAGTATCTATCTCGCTCGGTTCCCTGCAGTAGCGGAGAGGGTAATATAATTCAATTATTTCGAATCGGTATTGCCGTCTAATGCGCTAGCTACTAAATTAATAAAATGTTTAGATTATGTCTTGATTATCGAAATATCTCGATCATTCCCATCATTACTTCAAACTGACTGCTGATCAGTCAGACATGAAATTTCAAACTTAAGTCCGGTGCACACGAGGCTGGATGTGCCGCTAGGTTCCTTGCTAGATTTCACTACTAGTCTTCTAGCGCTGGTTTTCTTAATTGCGATTATGTGCTCGCTTCACACGAGACGTCTTTACAAACTTGCAATGCAGGTAGATTCGGTGCGCGCGCAGTGATAGAACGGTAACAAAAGTGCATGTTTATTGTCTCTGACCAGAACACACACCATGTCATATAGCGTTTGTGGGCGTTTGTTCCAGTCGCCCACGTGACAAAAAGGAATTTGGCAAGAAGCAATGTCTTACAGCACAAGTAAAGGGAAAAATTCGAAAACTGTAAATTTGTAGAATACCTACATCACAAAAAAAATTGTTGAAACCGCTTGTAACATGCTACGCACGTACACAGTAACAGTTCTAATTCAAAACAAGCGTCCGCTACCTGTGCGTTTATACTGCATAATATGCATAATATCTCGCATACAACACGGTACGACAACAAGGCCAGCAGATTTAGCAACGAGGTACAAAATAGTTCACTGGTCGATCTGAAATCATGGCAATTACACGCTTAGTTGGAAAACTGATCGCGACGTTTGTCGATGTATGGAGCCAAGTTTTTCAACGGCTAAGCGGGAAAAATCTTCGACACTTGATTGCCGTATTGGACGAACTATTTACATAATAATAATATTTCGTTACAATTGACAATAAGTTTGTAACATGTCATTTACAATTGTTTACACTATAAAATCATTAAATTTGTAAAATTCTTTGTTTACCAGTTCATTCTCTAGAACTTCCTTGAAACGAGGCAGAGACTCAATGTTCTTTATTTTAGTTGGAAGAGTGTTGTATAATTTTAAACAGTTGTAAAGTGCACCTCCCTCAAAGGAAGTTAAGGAATGAGCTGGTAACCGAAAATCATTTGCTCCCCTAGTCTTTAGATTATGGTTCGATTTGTAATTCTCAAAAACTGACGGATTTTTCCTGACAAACATAAGACATTCATAAATGTACACACAGGGAAGCGTCATAAGACCATGTCTCCTAAATACCCCTCTGCATGAATCTCGTGCTCTCAAACCGGCTAATGTCCTTACGGCATATTTTTGCAATTTAAAAATTACGTCAGTATTTGCAGCTCCCCAAAAAATGATGCCATATCTACAAGTTTGTACGGAACTCTCGGTGCGCGATTTCGACTGGCACTTGGCCGATTTTTTATTAGCTCAACTCGCATTTGTCGTTTTTTTTTTCAGTGACTATTCCAAAACTTCATGCATTATGAAGTTTACTATTTCGTAACGGTACTGTATGTACCTAATGTATGTACGTCAGCGCTAGTATTCGTGCATAATAGAAGTATTTAGTACAGTGTAATACGTTGAGGGTAAATAACCTTTTATTATTTACACGATTTTTTGTGACAATTTTTGTCGTATTTAATTGCAAAAATATGGAATATTGAATGCATTGCAGAAATATAGAAATATATAGGTTCGAAAGAGAAAGGGAGATTGTTTATTAAAGACGCTCGATAACTGAGGTCATTGGCGTAAATGTTCAGTAAGTGTACATTACCGATTTTATGCACTTTCCAAATGTAATTAACAGGCACAAGGTTTTAATGATGTTATTATATGTTCGAGTTATATTTTTTGTGCAGAAATTTCAGTGTTTTCGAAATTGCATAATACATAAACTTTATAAAAATGAAGCAGTTCAGCCCAAAGCGGTGAATTGATCAGGTCAGGCGTTAAGGGCACTGCACACGAGGCTGGATTTTTCGCTAGATTCATTGCTAGATTTGACTACTAGTTTTGTAGCGCTGGTTTTCTTGCTTGTTTTTATGGACGTTTATTGTCTCTGAACAGAACACACACTATGGCACAGTGTTTGTTTGTGGGCGTTTGATTATGTCCCCCAATATACTGTTTCCTGATTGGTTCTTGCTCAAAGCAAGCAGAGGAACCAGGCAAGAAAAGTAGCCCCTGTTCTAATTTTAAAATCCATCTTGTGAGCTAGCAGGCAAGCCCGCAGTGACGTCATTTGCAGCCTCGAAGCCAGCAGAAATCCCAGCAGTGTTTCTAGCCTCGTGTGCAGCGGCCTTTAGATAAGGTCATCTGTGTCTCGTGTCTGTCGTGTGTAGAGTTTTGATCTGTTTTATGTGCTAAGTGCTTAGTAACTTAGTAAGTCATTGAAACTCTCGGTCCTTTCTTAACTAAGTTCAAAAATCATCTTTATTTTATTCTTTATCATTTGTCTCAATTCACATCTTAGCAGATAGTTCTAAAGCAATAGATGGCATGATCGTCCCTATCGGTATTGAAATCAGTGGACCTAGGTGAAAGCAGACTGATTAAGTATTACCAAGCGTCGTGTGGACGCGGCATCTGATTTGACGGCTGATCTCATCAGACCGTGTGACGGTGTGGTTTTACAACCTGACAACTCCTGGACATTGACCGAAGTTTCATGGAACCGCTTGATTTCCGTGACCACTTTTCTTCGAACCTGAAAGTGGCTAAATATAGCTAATATGTAGTTTAAAATTAACAAATCATAATCTGGTCAACAAGTTTTTATCGTGCTAGGGTCGCGCATTATTGTTAGGTTAGCGTATGTTATACAGGGTGTATCACAGGAAACCGAACATAGGGAAAAGTACACAGTGCAAATTAGTTAAGATCAGATATTGCTTCCCCTCTATTCAGAGGTCGTTACCATGGTGTACGTATACAGTAAGAAATGCATATTGCTGTTGATTTGACAGTTTAGCAATGTGAGACAAAGTTTTTATAACCGAAGCCACTCCTTATTTCAAAATTGAGGTTTATTTAAACAGTTACTTTAAATTTTTTATTTGAACTGTTTGTTTCGTTTAATTATTAATTAAATAAAATATTTTCTTAATAAAAAAATTGTTTCATTAATATAAACAAATTAATTTAATATTGAAGTATTTATTTTAACTGATTTTTGTAATTATTCATTATTAGCTCTTATTGTTATTAAATAATATGCGTTACCACGGTACCCATTCTCATATTATGTGACCAAAGCAATCGTTGATCCTAACTAATTTGCGCAATGAAGTTCTCCCTATGTTCGGTTGTCTGTGATACACCTGTATATATTCAAATGTAAAAATGACGTGTGCAAAATAATAGCTAATTGTAACCATTCAACTTTTACAATGCTGTTTTTGTTATTGTTTTTGAAACTAACGTGCAATTTAAAAGTTTAATTAGTTTGGTTCGTACTCTGCCATTACAATTTTATATATCTAACCATAATTAAAAATGTTCATTGATTTTAAAATGCCAAATATTGTACAGGATATTCCGTTGTCATATTTTATAGTAGACTAGCGGTCCGGCCTGGTTTCACCCGGGCGCAATAGATATATATTTTTTGTTATCGGAAAATTCCGAAATATGTATTTCATTAATAAACGACTACAGCGCCGAAATGTGTGAACTAATAGCTTTGAGCTGATGTCGCTCGCTGGCAGTGTCGCAAATTGCCGCTTGGTGTGCTGCAGTGGCGCGCCATTTGAGCGCAACCAGTTGAGCCCGCCGTCTGATGTCGTTGGTAGATTAGATTTGCAAAGCTGAATAGATATTATTAAGGTTGCAAATCTTTGGGTCTGCGATTTCGTAACCCTAGGAGGACTTACGTATCTATAAGAGAAGGAGACATATACGTGTGACAGAAATCAAGTTGGCTAAGTACTCGCGTGTACTTTGAGAGAGAGAGAGAGAGAGAGAGAGAAAGGTGCCTCTAAGTAAGGAACAACATTAAGACATTGATTAATGATGCTTGCCTCTATTCGTGGTTATTTGAACATGAATTTCCCTTAGCGTTGTACAAATATTGTTTTAAGCTGTGTTCTGAAACATACTATGTTATGTTCTGGTACTAAGGATGTGTGTTTACATAGCCATTTTACATGTATCTACTTACCTGTACACAAGGTGTATGTTTAATGTCGTGAACTATCAATGCAGAGCCAAGATGGTGATGGGATCAGGCTCGTCACTAGCCGTCAAATAATATGCACCCGCTGCAATTTTGAATTTGCCTCCTTTGGGCTGGCTCGTATTTCCCTTATTTTTCTGTACCGGCCATCTTGTTGAGGGGTTCTGTGGTTTCCCTCAATAATTCCAGATGAATATCGAGATGGTTCCTTATTAAAGGCCATGGCTTATTACCTGTCAAACTCCTATGCTCAAAATTTGCCTACCTTATTCTAATGTCCTAAAATTCCTTAATTCGCCCGTTAGGTACCTACTATTGATTAAGTTGAAATATAAAAATATAGTGTGATAGATGGAAAATAGTAATGGTGCGAATGGTGTCTGACATAAAGTCGAGAAACGGACATTAAACGCACTATTATTATTATTACTTATTATTAAACCTCAATCATTAATTTTTTTAATGCTCTCCGCGGTTCTTTATCACTTCTCCATTTGTTATATTGTTTTTTATAATCTAGGTACGCTAATATTATAAAGGCCCCCATACACCTCGTTCTTTTTTGGCACTTTTAACCGCACGGGTAAAACTGTACGGGTAAAACGGTCGGTGTGTGGCCAAAAACCGTCCTTCTTACCGGCGTTCAAAAATATCTGCTGCTAGTGCTGCTTGATTTAAACCGTCCGTTTTAAACGTGTCGTTCAAGTCGGTCCGTGTGTGTGACGACGCAGTTAAAAAGGACGGGTTTTGTTCGACTCTGTAACGTTGTAGGATCCATCAAAGCAGATCAGATGATGCCACGACTTCAGAAAAACTGAACGAAACAACGCCTAGTGTATGGATATGGTCGTTGTTCGTGTTTACCCGTACAGTTTTGCCCGTGCGGTTAAAACTGCCAAAAAAGAACGAGGTGTATGGGGGCCTTTAAGGAGTTAAAGGAATAAAGTTTTTAAGTTTGGACGTAGTGATTTTTGACCTAAACTGGTACCACTTGTGGGGTAAGAATGGTAAAATGCGCTCGTTTCTCAAAAACGTCGGTCTCTCTGAGAATATAGAAAACTTTAAATCTTACGGCTTTTTTTTTAGAAAGTTTAAGAACACTCCATTTATTTATTTGAAAACAAAATTACGCGTTCTTCGTAACGATCCCTGTGGCATAATTGACATAGAACTCGATTATGTAGACAGGTTGACTACAGCGGTAAACATGTCACTGACTTGTCACTTTCGGAAATATTGATTCTGGGAAAATCGACTTTCTATACTTCCTACGTCCTCGTTTAGGGCCCACGCGCTTATTGTTTATCGAAAATGTGCGATTTAGAATAGCTGCTTCGCGATTTGACGATTACTCAACTAAATCGCAAATCGCGCGACAAAAAATAACGTGTGTACGTTGGCCATTGTCCCTTAGAAACTTTTAAGCGTTTTGTGCTTTTCCAGCGAATTGAAATCAATTTGGTGAATTATTGAAAAAAATATTTAGTTTTTGTTGTTTTGTTTATAGATATCGAATATTTAACAGTTTTTATATCTAATATTAAAAAAAAGCGAGTGTGCTTTAGATCACACGACTGAAGTAAAACTTCTTCCTGCCATAGGTATATAATATATAATAATGATACAATAATATTCGATAATCTATCACCATATTTTGATTAGACATCCTGATTTAACGACACAATATAACCTCACTCTGTAGCACATATTAATTATCTACAAAGACGAAATGTTTAAAATATAATTTTTGATTAATTAATAGGCAAAATATGTATATATATTTATTAGCATAATTTATAATACATTTAAAAGGATTTATTAACTAACCTACATTATTTCCCGTTACAAAATGCAGCAAAATTCGATGAAATGTATTTTTGATATAAAAACAATTGTTTCCATAATAAACGTCAAATAGTTGTCAAAAAAAAAAAGAATTTCGATTAATGCTCCGTCTTTGTCGCATTCACTAACTTATATCTCCCTCTCAACTTACAATATATGAAACGTAACTCTCTCTCTCTCTCTCTTACTATCTTCACTAACTTATATCTCTCTCTCTCTCAACTACCGTTCGCCTCGAACGATCATGCACCGTTCGCCTTGTCTGATGATGATGCAGTTCCGTAAACGCTTTCGTCAGGCATTTACCAGCCACGTAACAACTCACACCCATATAGTACATGACAATGGTAGGTGAAAAATCCGTTTTGGATAGGATTAGCATAAAATCCGTTCTTAGTGGGTGTCTACGTGGAGAAAGGAATAACTATGCATTTCAAGTCAATCGGGTGTATAGTTTTGAAGATCTCGTTATGAGTCAGTTAGTGAGTCAGTGAGTGGTATTCCTCTTATATATTATGTATATATAGATATAGGTACCATTCTTACACTTATTTCACTGATTTATGGAATTTTAGTCTTTGTAAATTCATTAACTGGGTCTTAAAATCATTTTTCAGTTTTTACATTTTCCCATCCTTGTGTCGAACGAAAGATCCGATGTTTTGAAAAACAGTGAAACGGTGGTCGGGGTTTGCCCTCTTCTCCCCTACTTCAGTTTACTAATGAGCTGTTTGAAACATATTTAGAGGCTCCTCAACACACTCCTCAAATCTCACCTCACGGCATAGTGAAGGTTCATTCAGTCTTTTTAAAAACAAAGGTTACAAACTGCATATATTACCTCAAGACAAAGTGGTTTATGTCAACACATTGAAAACGTTTTTTATACTTTTAGATTTTAATAGTTTTATTTTGTGTATTGTTATGTAAAGACGTCTTACTCACAATTTGAGTAAAATGTAAACTGTCTTTACTCCCTTGAAGTATAATCAGGGAAATTTTCGGATCACTACACTGCCAAAAAAAAATACAGTCGGTCAAAAATGCTCTTTCTAAAGGCTCAATTACATTGAGCGAGTTTACAAGCTGCTTGTTGGCGAGTTTAGAAGTGGGCGAGTTGGCTAGTGAGATACGGATGATGACACACAAACTTCTCACTCGCTCACTAGCCAACTAGCTAACGAACCACGTATTGTGAATTTGTTGTTGTTTTTCTTTCACTTCCGTCGACATTTTGTAGACACTGAAACCAGAAACTACCAAGGCGCATCTAGTTCACTAGCAACTATGATGACACACGGCTAGTTTACTAGCTAACAATCCCAAACTCCAGCGAGTAGCGAGTGAAGTTGACCGGCTTTCAACTTTACTCGCAGATAGTTTACAATCTGGTACTTGGCTAGTAAACTGATTACACTGAGCGAGTTTACTAACAACTAGCGAGTTCGCCAACAAGCAGCTTGTAAACTCGCTCAATGTAATTGAGCCTTAACTGAATATTTAATCGTGTTAAAGTAGACAAAGTTATGACACTTCCTAGACAGCCGCCATTGTTTCCAGGTACGATTTTAGTGTGGCTCTTGTGTTAATAGAAAAGTATTGCTCTTAATCTATAGAAAAAAATCTTTTATAAACCACTTAGCTTTGTGACTACATATTCAGTGAATTGACTACTTTTTAATTACTCTTTCAATCATATTTAATTACAAAGTACATGGCTATTTTTGACATACTATTATTTATTTTATTGTGTCATAAATAATGTTTATTGATTAGAGTAAATTAGAGACAAGTCATCATACGTCTAGGACCTTATATTTTATACGTAAAGTGCCGCTGTGAAATTTTTATTTTTCCTGGGGCGAAATTTTAATTTTTTTACTGGAGAGAAATTTTTTTTTTAAATATTTTTAATGTTTTCTTACGTTTTGCAAATCTAAAACTTTGTAAGGCACTAAGCGATTTTTGGCCCGTTTTATATTAACCGAACTATAGAAAAAGTCAAGCTTAATCGATTCCGATCATCCGCAACCCTGTATCTCTTTTAATTTCGGAGATACAGGTAATTTTAAATTTTTTAAATTTTTTATACATTTTAAACCGACATAACTTGTAAACTTATCGAGATACGATTTTGCACTTAGGCCGAATCGATTCAGCGTTCTTTTTTACATAAAACACGTCAATATTAAGCATATCGGGAATGTTTATATAGGTATTTTTTTCAAATAGGTATCGTAAATCGTTTCGTGTTTTCATGCGTTTTGCAAATATGGAACTTTTTAAGACACTAAACGATTTTTGACCTGTTTTATATTAACCGAACCTATAGAAAAAGTCAAGGTGAATCGATTCCGATAATCCGCAACCCTGTATCTCTTTTAGTTTCGGAGTATAGCCAATTTTCATTGAACCAATCGGGATACGAATTTTTGCTTAGGCCTAATCGATTCAGCGTACTGTATATAGAATATGGACGCGAAGATTTATTCATGCAGCTATAGCAATAGATACGTTAGAATGAGACACAGTGAAAGATCTCGTTAAAAATATCATATTCAGTAATTATCAACAAACTTTTCTTTTTTCTGTGAAAATTGAACATTTTATGAAAGAATGGCGTAGAATCAATACCTTTGAAAGGTTCCTGTTGAACTTTGACTTTTACTATTGCAAGCGTCTTTGATCTAAGGGGATATTAAGAGAAAATCAAGATATAGCTCCCATCTGGCCGTTTAAAGGCGACATTTTTATTTGTTCACATAATTTATTAACGAAAATTTCAATTTCAACTTCTCTGTAGTAAACTAACTGAAATTTAAAAAAAAATGTTTTTAGTCATGTGGAGAAAAAATAGCATGGTTCTTATTAAAAAAAGTATAAATATTCAAAAATTAATATTTTCTAGTCTTTATTCATTAACTTGTTGACTATAAACACGTTTTGGTTTTGTTTTGTGTTGTCAACGCTCAATAAGTCAGCGCTTCCATTATTCACGCTATTATAGAACAAGAGCCCGCGGCAGCCAGACCTTCGTCTTTTTATAAAAGCTGAAAGTTTTTCTATGGATGTCTCCAATACAGGTAAGAATGATCCCCACCCATGAAACCTGAGTAGTGGTGGCTTTGGCAGGTAACAGGTATTAAAGGTGTACAAAATTCCATCTCAAATTCGTCATTTTATAAGACTCAATTTTTTAATATTTCATTTCTAACAATATTAAAAATCGCGTCGCTCATTGCCAGACACATAGTGTGGTTCCAACCCCCTGCCAGATACCCTTAAACTATTATAATTTGTATAATTATATTTACGTTATTTTATAAAAGCTGAATTTTATATATATTGTTTGGAGAACTATTAAATAATGTTTCATTAGTAGCCAGACAGTTTCGAGGGTTCTATCATCCTGCCAGACGCATTAAAGTGTACAATTTTCAAATCGTTTTTGCTTTATAACTTTGAAACGGCTCATGAGATTTTACTCAAATTTGGTACGTTGGCATAGCCTTTATTGGGCAATAAAACCCATATCATAATAATGATGAATATCATTCCATGGGCGTAGAACTTGATTTTTTCGATAAATAAACATCTAAAACTTCTACGCCAATGGAAAAAAATCAGTTTGAGTATGAAATCTGGATCACGAGACTCATTTACTACAAAAAAGGTACTCTTGATAAAATTCGATTACTCTCATAGTTTCGACAAAATTTTAATTTTAGTAATTTAGAGCATATAAGCCTTAAATTACTAGAATTAAAATTTTGTCGAAACTATGAGAGTAATCGAATTTTATCAAGAGTACCTTTTTTGTAGTAAATGAGTCTCGTGATCCAGATTTCATACTCAAACTGATTTTTTTCCATTGGCGTAGAAGTTTTAGATGTTTATTTATCGAAAAAATCAAGTTCTACGCCCATGGAATGATATTCATCATTATTATGATATGGGTTTTATTGCCCAATAAAGGCTATGCCAACGTACCAAATTTGAGTAAAATCTCATGAGCCGTTTCAAAGTTATAAAGCAAAAACGATTTGAAAATTGTACACTTTAATGCGTCTGGCAGGATGATAGAACCCTCGAAACTGTCTGGCTACTAATGAAACATTATTTAATAGTTCTCCAAACAATATATATAAAATTCAGCTTTTATAAAATAACGTAAATATAATTATACAAATTATAATAGTTTAAGGGTATCTGGCAGGGGGTTGGAACCACACTATGTGTCTGGCAATGAGCGACGCGATTTTTAATATTGTTAGAAATGAAATATTAAAAAATTGAGTCTTATAAAATGACGAATTTGAGATGGAATTTTGTACACCTTTAATACCTGTTACCTGCCAAAGCCACCACTACTCAGGTTTCATGGGTGGGGATCATTCTTACCTGTATTGGAGACATCCATAGAAAAACTTTCAGCTTTTATAAAAAGACGAAGGTCTGGCTGCCGCGGGCTCTTGGGCTATTAGTATATAATCACATTTGAAGGGTACACGGGAAGAAGGCGGTCTGTCAAAAAATGTAAATTATGCAGGAGAGCATTTTGAAGTGTTTAAGATCGTACCATTTACTTGCTGATGCATTTATTTCAACGCTTATAACTTTTGACCTAGCGTATTCTTGTCTAAAATGAATACACCAACAGAAAGGTACGACTTGTGGCTACAAGATGGCATAAAAAATTAATTTCTAATTTTTACTGACAAATCGCCTTCTTCCCGTGTACCCTTCATTTGTAAAATATTTATCATCGGGCATTAGGGGCCATTCAAGTATTACGTAAGCAGAATTTTAGTAATTTTTACATGTTAATATAATAATTTCAAACGAATATTACTTAACACGGGTGGCAGTAACAAAAAAAAAAAATGTCCTGCAAAACTTTCTTATTTTTTAAAAATCTTTTCAACAATACCACTTTCGACCTATCGTGCCATTTAAAATTCCGGAGTTCTGAACATTCTGGAGCAAACTAATAGGGAAGCAGACATTTCCGGGGAAAAAATATCATCATTCGATTCTTCATTAGGGCTTTAATAATACAGATTTTTTTACTCTGCACGACTAACCGTTTTCGAATAAAACGACTGGTACGGGTAGTCTGACTCACCCTGTATATCCTAGACGCAACATTTTGGTCGAAAAATTACTTCTGTGCCGGACCCGATATCGCCAATTGCTTTTGCGTTGCGTCGTATGCGGATGGTCTTAGAGTCACGTAGATTTGGTTTTTAGTTTAGTATAATTTCAGTTGTACAATATTGCAAATTTTGCAGTCTGGCAACTCTCGGTGTATTCGAACAGCAGAGTCTGTAGGTAGACGGTAGTGTATTAATAATATGTGCCAAAACGAACAAGATGTTCACCTTGAGCTTCTGGTGTTACGTGTGCATGTTCCCACCTGTGATTCAAGCGGAATTACTTGCTTATACATATGCTATTAGTTATTATAGACTTCGTGAATAGACTGCGTCATCCTTATCAGAAATTATGTAGCAACCAGCGATGCCAGACGTCCCGATATTTGCGGAACATCCCGATTTTTACCATTCCAACCCACAAGTGAGGATTGGTACTAGTTGAGGTCAAAAATCACTTTTCAAAATTTTACAATATCTTTTAGTTTTGAGGTCCCCCGAATCCAAAAACATATTTTTGGAAAAATTATGTGCGTCTGTTTGTCTGTGAGCACAATACAGGTCAAACAGACGAACAGATTGAAAATAAATTTTGGGAGGATGTTTGATACGTAAATATGAAGGGCCCTATTGTTTTTTTGGGAAAATCGGCCCATGCACAAGAGATATATATATACTATAACCTTGTTTCTTATATAATTGTATACTTTTTATAACGGTTTAATACTCTGTTTTTTTTTTTAAGAAAGTTTTGTTATATTTTTTTTCTAAATTTTATAGTTTCGGAAATATTGTGAAAATAAAAATAAAATCAGCTGTACTTTTGTTTTGTAGATCTGTCAGAAATAAACCTGCTTGCTTCCATTAATTTTTATATGACGTGGAGCATATTACCCGCGTCACCTCACCCGATATCAGAAATTTTATTCTCTTTATTATCTATACTATATTAAATATCAATATTTTTTAAGTTGGAATGGTTCCGTCGCCCAATTGGCTGGAATTTTTTTTAGCTAAAATGGAATATTCCGCGCGGTATAGCTCATTTTTTCTGAAACATTTTTCAACACTTAAGAAAGAAACTCTCCGAGAAGTAAAATTCAAAAATATGTTTCCTTAATAAAATTATAAGTGTTCTTTTATACAGTATGAAACAAAGCATAATTTTGCAACATATAAAACTTACTTTTGCATATAGAAAAAAATGTGTGTTTCAAAAACAATTATAGACTAGATCCTTGGAGTGAGTGAAGCAACCGCAAAAAATTCTGAGCGACATTTTTTCTGACTTGTAGAATAGTCCATTTTCTGAATCAATGGTAATTTCTACAGAGTAGAGATAAAAAACTCATCTACATCAGTTGTAGGTACACACTTCTTGAATATTTTGCTGGCGCTGCATTATAGGGATCCCATTTTAAAAACGAATTAATAGTTTATCTATACTATGGTTTAGATATTACATAAACTGCAGTTATTATGTATGAGTTGTGACATGAAAAAAATGAGAAAACGAGGGTCACCGAATTTTAACAGTTACACTAGTCATAATAGCACTACGTTCGAAATATATATGTACTTCATTTTTTGCATGTACTTCTTATAAAATGGCTGATTTTCACGTCATAATAAGTATGTTTATGCCATTTGCAATCTATTTGAGTAGTTTACGAAACTATGCCTGCTTTGTACCTTCTCTAAATGCTTGAAATATTAATGTTTTTTTTTTGTTTCAGGTAAGCTGATTTGTTTTGATTATGCAAACTATCAACTGTAAGTAATGAATGAATAAATTTTTATAAGGTGTCATTAGATAGACGGCATAAAACTCCGCTCAAATCCACAAACAGCGAAACTCCGTTTTTTTATAAGAGGCCCAGTAACAATCTAAATGCCAGCCATATTATGCGCTCCAAGATTTTAAACCCAATCAGTGCTTTGTCTACAAAATAATGTAATAGTTAAAATCCAAGTGAAAAAGCATCGCGCCACAGGTTTTGTGCATTTAGAGCATATATCTATTAATTAACTATACCTATCTACTCAATGTGCGGTGAGTGAACGCAACAAAGCGGATCGAAAATATATCTGCGTCTCTTTCTTCGATGTAATTCCCTGATTTCTCCGATGATAGGATTGGTTGATATACTTGCATTCAATCTGAATAAAGTGTCTCTGTTTCAAAAACTTTGTCTTTTTCTATGACGTTAACATGGGCGTACCCAGCTTTTGACCCAGGAGGGGGCAAATTAGAAATTTTTTAAGCCGGAACCCCTGTGCTTGTTTTGCCCTCCTGGATACGTCAGTGCGTACGGCGTGTAAAAAAAGACAGAAGTATATATTTGCACCCTAATAGTTCGATTGCGATTTTATTCCTATGCTCAGTATAGAATAAAAGTATCTATATGATTTAGAGGAATAGTGTTTAAGTCAACCTATATCGGATCATCCTCAATTCCGGAACTGATTTCAATATTCGGTTCCCAGTTCCAGAAGTAGTTCCGATATCGAAAGAAGTCTATTTAACTTCATCTTGATACAGAGAGCATTAAATAAAACTTAGAGTAAGAAATTTGCAAACAAACAAAAAAATTATCGTTATTGACCAGTAACAATTTGGAACATTTCTATTTTAACTTAAAAAACTTAAATTAAGCTAAAATGGATGCTTTAGAAGATATATACTCTTTGGCGTGATTAAAAACTAAATTTTAATTTGCGTACAAATAAATTATTGAAATAAAAAAAAATATATATACTCGTCGACTTGAGAACCTCCTCCATTTTTTTTTCGTCGGTTAATAATAAAATGACTAGTAAGATAACATAAATACAACTATTATACGCTACACATGCTAACATGACCTCTACCATACCGTATCCTATTCACTCAATGAACCGAAAAACAACTATAATGATAATATATGACGATGGCATTTCCACTAGTGTATAAGTTAATGATATCTACCTCTGTTCTGTTGGTGGCCTTTTTTACTTCATCCTGTTCATTTTGATCTTACATCGCAAAAATTCGCTCTCATCATTTTTTCGTAACGCGCCAAAAGACGTATACAATTTGTTAGTTATTTTATGTTTTCATAAATTCCGGAATTCCGATATTAATTTCCTTACTTCCGGAATAATAATAATTTATTACTTCCATGAAATACAGTTATTTATAAACAAACAAAATACACATAAATGAAAGTATATATAGGTTCCTTCCAAGGAAAACCATTGATATTATGTTTAGAATTAATTTTGGAATTGTGAATTTCCGATGTGGAACCCCAGTGGTGTTAATTAATATCACGAGTGTTAATAATACGCTTAGGCGGTCAACGAAGACTATGCTGCTTTCGCGATTAAATTTGCATAAACTATCCCTAATGTAATAATTACGCCACGATATCAGATTATACAATTCCCGGTACAATTAAATGAAGTGATAATTGTATTCTTTATAATGATATGCATTTTATTGTTTCTGTATGTAGATATTCTGTGCAAAATTTTAAGTGCATACTTTTCTCTAGGTGTAAAATACAGTTGTGTACAAAATTGCTGAGAAAAATTCGATGAAATGTATTTTTGATATAAAAACAATTGTTTTCATTTAAAACGTCAAATAGTTGTCCAAAAAAAAAAAGAATTTCGATTAATGCTCCGTCTTTGTTGCACTCACTAACTTATATCTCCCTCCCCGAACGATCACGCACCGTACGCGATGATGCACTTACGTAAACGATTTCGTCAGGCATTAACCAGCTTACTCCCCAAGTCAAGCGTGCCTAAAGAAGTTTTACTTCAAAAAACTGCGAAAAAAATTTAAAATGTGTGACGAGAACGCATTACAGAAGTGAAACTTCTAACTGCATATCGTACGATTGCATTTGAACAAGTGGAAAAAATGTGTTACTAGATATATAATTTCACGTTCAGATTAACTAAACTATCTCGTAACATTTTTTTTGTATATGTGTCCGTCGTTATCTTTGCCGGCTGTGAACCGATTTCGATTATTCTTTTTTGATTCGATAGAGTATGTCTCAAAGTTGGTCCCATATAAATTTTAACGAAATCGATTCAGCAACTTTTTAGAAAAAAAAAATTTTGCACAAAAACAAAAAATGGGAGTGTGCTTTAGACCACACGACTGAAGTAAAACTTCTTCCTGCCATCTATAATATATAATAATTATACAATAATATTCGGTAATCTATCACCATATTTTGATTAGACATCCTAATTTAACGACACAATATAAACTCACTTTGTAGCACATAATATCTACAAAGACGAAATGTTTAAAATATAATTTTTGATTAATTAATAGGCAAAATATGTATATATATTTATTAGCATAATTTATAATACATTTAAAAGGATTTATTAACTAATCTACATTATTTCCCGTTACAAAATGCAGCAAAATTCGATGAAATATATTTTTGATACAAAAACAATTGTTTTCATTTTAAATGTCAAATAGTTCTCCAAAAAAAAAAAAAAGAATTTCGATTAATGCTCCGTCTTTGTCGCACTTACTAACTTCTCTCAACTTCCAATATACGAAACGTAACTCTCTCTCTCTCTCTTACTATCTTCACTAACTTATATTTCTCTCTCAACTACCGTTCGCCTCGAACAATCATGCACCGTTCGCCTCGTCCGATTTCCGTAAACGCTTTCGTCAGGCATTTACCAGCTTACTTTCCAAGTCAAGCGTGCCTAAAGAAGTTTTACTTCAAAAATTGAACCTCTTTCAAGAAAGGCTAACCAAAATTATTGGTGTAGTTTTGTCCTTTATTGTACTTGTACATGCTAGGTAACACGTCTGTGTGTAGGTGTTGTATGTATGTATACATAAAATGTAGTAAGTATGTGACGTGTGTGTAATTATTCATGCTATTTGAGAAGCAGGCGAGTGCGGCGTATTGTATCTGTTTGTCAGCAATCAGCATTTATATACTTACACATCGTGTGCAATGTATTCACGTTCCGCTGATGCGCAGTGTGACGTCATTACTCCTCTCTAAAGTCTAGTGGCTTGTCTTGTCTCACTTGTCAAACTCTCGTGCTCACTGACAGCACAAACACGCTCCGCAAATTCACGATTACCAACATTAAATATTCAACAAAATTGACAAGTCTTCACCCTATGAACTATATACAGTCAAACCTGAGTGAGTGAGAACTGGGTAATAGTGATGTGTCGCTCCTGATCGAGACCGTTCATAATGAATGACTCCCTTCTCGGAGCGGAGCGAGTCGCTATTTTTTTGTGAATGACTCACTCCGAGCGCCATTGTTCTGCTATTACATTCGCACACTTACAGAGCGCACACAGCGCAGGCCACAGAGGCACTAGTCAATTTTGCACGTACGGAGTTATCTTTGCTGAGTCATTTAATGTTGAATGACACACTGTAAGTGCAGTAGTACTAAACTTAAACCATTCACATTGACGTCGTTGACAAAGATATAATATTGTAACAATAAACATTATTGTTGTTAAGCTTTTATTATACTTTATTATAGTTTATCCGAAATGCGAATAGGTAATATAAGATCAGAATCATATTATGAAAATGAGCTCAGAGCTGAGTGTGTGTATTGTGCTGTGCAATGCTAAGTGACTCCTGAGCACGCATGATGACAGTTCACACCTCTGCAGTCTGCACTCTTGTGTAGTGCGTACTGTCTAGTGTCGCTCCTTTGAACGACTCGCTCTGAGCGACTCTTTTTAGTGAGCGGAGCCAGCTCCCAATAAAGAGTCATGTGGACACATCACTACTGGGTAAGTGACAAAATTCTCTAAATGAGAGTAATTGCCAGGTACCGTCTTTGTAACCCTCTAAAAGTGAGAAATAAAAATCTCTATAAAAGCCGCTGCTTGGATTTCTGCTGGCCGGTAGGCTGGATACGAAGCTGGAAATGACGTCACAAGATAGGTTTTCAAATTAGAACACGGACTATTTTTCTTGCTAGGTCCACTGCTAGGTATGAGTAAAAACCAATCAGGACGTAGTATATCTTGTCACGTGGGCGATTTGAACAAACGCCCACAAACACTATGCCATAGTGTGTGTTCTGTTCAGAGACAATAAACATGCACTTTTGTAACCGTTCTATCACTGCGCGCGCACCGAATCTACCTATAGGGCAAGCTTGTAAAGACGCGAACACATAATAGCAATTAAGAAAACCAATGCTAGAAAATTAGTAGTGAAATCTAGCGACAAATCCAGCCTCGTGTGCAGCGGACTTAAGAGAAAGACGTTTTTCACTCATGGATAACTGAGACTACTACTTGCCTGTACCTCTATAAGCGATAGTTGAACGTATTAATAATTCCACTAAATTTAAAAATAAGTCAAAAATAGCTTAATAAACTAATATTGTTTTTGTATAGTTTTTATAGACCTCTATAAGTGAAAAACCTCCATAAACGAAATAGAGATAGCGGCCCCTTAAACTCTTGCTTAATCAGGTTCGACTGTAGTAGGTATATATTTAATAGCGTGTACTGTACGATCATAAAACGTGAAAAGACCAAAACAAAAACTAGTTCGTTCTGTGAGTGATTGGCAGGTGATGAATAACGTGACAACGTTTTGAATAAAAATGATGATAAATCTAAAATTGATGGTAATAGACGAAAATAAACAGTGTTACCTCGAACGGTATCAACTTGTCCAAAGCAATGTGAATTGTGAATTTTTGGTCCAGTCAGTCAATCAGTGTCAACAGTGATGCTGGGTTGCAGAAAGGATTGTCAAAAAAATTGATTTGACAATGATCTTAGTTTGCGATAGTGATGTGTCGCTCCTGAGCGAGTTGTTCATAATGAACGACTCCCTTCTCGGAACGAGTCGCTCTTTTTTTTGTGAATGACTCACTCCGAGCGCCATTGTTCTGTGTTGAGCTGTTCTGTACTATAACATTCGCACATTTACAGAGCGCACACAGCGCAGGCCACAGAGGCACTAGTGAATTTTGCACGTACGGAGTTATCTTTGCTGAGTCATTTAATGTTATATGACACACTGTAAGTGCAATAGTACTAAGCTTAAACCATTCACATTGACGTCGTTGACAAAGATATAATATTGTAACAATAAACATTATTATTGTTAAGCTTTTATTATACTTTCTGGTTTATCCGAAATACCAATAATATAAGATCAGAATGATATGAAAATGAGCTCAGAGTTGAGTGTGTGTATTGTGCAATGCTACATGCCTCCTGAGCATGTATGATGACAGTTCACACCTCTGCAGTCTGCACTCTTGTGTAGTGCATACTGTCTGTGCCGCTCCTTTGAACGACTCGCTCTGAGCGACTCTTTTTAGTGAGCGGAGCGCAAGGAGCCATACATCAGGAGCAGTCTAATGTCATATTCAAACTCCTTGTCATCTAGATTCTAGAACATTAGACTGTACTCTCAAAAAAACAAATGATTGTTCTATATAGAAAAAGACCGCTTTTCAAGCGAAATTTTGATTAAAATGCGTAGAAAAACGTTGTTTCGAAGTGGAAACTGTACAAAAACAATGCTAAATACATGAATACACAGTTTAAGAAAAATATTGTTTCAATCAATCAATTATTTTTCGAGCAAGATTGATTCTACTATGCTTTTCATCTAATCTAAGGTCATTGTCAAATTAGATTTTTGGACAACCCTTTCTGCACCCCAGTATCAATGTGTCATACTCGTGTCTATTTACAAGAACAAAAATAAGCCCTATTTAACACACCCATAACTTTGCTTTTCATTTATCTAAATTGTGTATGGGGTTAAGGTATTTTCATAGAGTCCCTGTAAAAATTTCAAGTTTTTATCTCGAAGTGTCTGGAAGATGCAGACCCCCAGGAATTCGCGTGTTTGAAACTCATAAAAAACTTACATTATAAAACTGAATACTTTCTGAGTACGTCCTGAAACTGAATGGAATTTATTTGCAGAACTGATGTCCCTAATTTAATTTTTCGAATTTGAGATTGAAATGGAATTTTTTTACCGTTTAGATTTCAATTTTTTTAGTGGCCGAACAAACTGGTAGAAAAGAACTTGACTAATTTTTTTACGTCAATGTTTTTAGTATAGATAATAAATGTTGCCAAGTCATTGATCTATTTCTGCACTTGATGCAAGTTATAGTAAACAAATCAGTTTAATTTATTGGTGACAAAAAACTATTTTATGTTGTGAATTGAAAACGATGATATTTTATAAAATATATTTTGTTGTCGCAAACTAATCGTCAGGTCAACGTGACATTTTTGTCACATTCTATCAAATTAAACCCTGCATAAGCTAAAATGAGACAGTTTAATAGTTACCTATACATAACAAAAATACTGAGAAAACAGACAGCATTGATTCTCCGAAGATGGCATAAAGTTTGCCGAAACGTCAGAGTTATTTTTCACAGATCCGTTATGTTTTTCATTTTGTGAATTGTGGTACAGAGCAATAAATAGTCCATGCACATTATACCTGCCAGTTCGTCTATGAGTAGCCTTTACACATTAGATGACAGATTTGAGAGGTATCTTCATTTGGCTGCCGGCCATGAAACGTACAGCTAACACTTGTTAAGTACATACTCCACTTTTGTTACTAATTTTAGGCGACCCCCAAGGACAATGTCATGCGATCACACGTCACTATGTATTTCTCTGAGTGAGACAAGACTTCTGGGAGAATTATTAATAATAGCAATGACATTCAACTAATATTATAGTTACTGAGATACTTTAAAGATCAGATCAGCGATTGTGATAAATCATAATGAATTGAAACTTTAATTAAAGTTGAATGTAGATCTGTTGTTTTTATTTTGTTCTTGTTATTCAGGCGAATCTCTACAGAATAATTAAGTCAAGTAACATATTTGTTGTTTATACCATCAAAAGACTAAATGAAAATGATTCACCCTAAATATCTCGAAAAGTATTTGAGATATTATTAGTTTAACATCTGTGTGAAAAGTTATGATACAATAAAATTGCATTCTATTTTTTATTAGTTTTATTAAAATTGACACGATGAAGGAAGGTTTAATTGAGGGTCAAGAAATAAGCTTTACCAATGTTACACTAGTGGCCAACGTTTCGAAAAATTTATTTTCATCTTCAGAGACTCAAGCTGGTCAAATGGTGGTAAATTGTTCTCAATTTACCATCATTATATTGGATCCAACACTCAGGCTGCCCCAGATTACATGGCTAAAAAGCTTTATAACATGCTGCCAAGAGACATTTACAAGTTTTACCTTTGAAAAATTTTAAGAGTAGATTAAATACAATTTTTAAGCAAATATTTACGACTTTTTTAATTTTACTTTATAATTGACTAGTTGAATTTTTGTACGCACGTATTTTGTGATTCTCAAATAAATAATCTATCTATATACTGAAGACATTAAAATTGATATTCAGATCTTGAATGGGTTACCATCTTGGTCGAAACCGCGAACGCCGAGCAATAAATATATAAATTTTGTCGGGTTAAATTGGTCATCAATTGATTTACTATTTGCAATAAAATTGGAATTTCAAGACGCAAGGGGATAGAGCTCATTGTTGACAGAAGTATGCACCCTAAATGTTCGACAAAACTTTAAAATGGTTGTTACTGAAAAGAAAAAAATAATTTTAAATCTTTTACTGTACCCAATCGCGTGTTGCTTAAAGAATCACAACAGGCGCCAAATAGTACACATTCCTTACTGTTGACATAGAATTAGGAATTTGTATTTATTTTTAAAATACGCAGTTTTTATGAAATAATTTATCTAAATCAAGTACCTAAGAAATTTTTCTTCAAGTAATATTGGTATACAGTAGATTTTTTTCAAATTTTATTTCATTTACTCTCTACAAGATGCCAACATGTTTGTCATGTTTTGTTTTTAATTATAAATTCAAAATCCTATTAGTTTAAAAAAAATTTTAAACTAATCAGATTTTAAAGATGCTACGTTTTTTCCTTAATCTAAAACGAAGGTTAAAAAGTTAAAATTATAGAATTACCTGATGTTTTATTTGTAATTAAAAGTTCAAAAATTAATATTTAATATAATTATAATATAATTAATATTTTTCGGACCGAGAATTCTTTGATTTATTCTAACAACGGTTTTGTACCATCCGTTATTTCAGAGGAGGTGACAGTTTGTTTTTTTTATTTAGATTATATTTTTACATCTTGTTGATGTTTGTTGACACAATTTGTAATGGTGTCATTATGACTTCGTGCCATCTGGTTTTGAGATGGAATAACAGCATCTCAGAACATTTCATTAAGAGTATTCGTCCCTGCAAACACCCCCTGCACCCTTCGTCTCAAATCTTTTCCCCTCGCCTAAAAACGGTTCGCGCTCTCCCGACGCTATTTTTGAAGCTAGAGGGTTCTGGTAAACGCCAAATAAAAGACAAAGAATCAGACTACAGATCCCTCAGGCGAATTTTTTGAAAAACAGTTTCGCCTACGTGTGAAATATTACGTAACTTATTATTTTTTTCAAAAGGTTGTAAGTTTTTTCAGGAATTTTTTTTCAAAAAATACGCCTGAAGGATCTGTAGTCTGATTCTTTGTCTTTCATTTGGCGTTTACTAGAACCCTCTAGCTTTAAAAATAGCGTCGGGAGAGCGCGAACCGTTTTTAGGCGAGGGGAAAAGATTTGAGATGAAGGCTGCAGGGGGTATTTGCAGGGACGAATACTCTTAATATACACTGAATTTCATTGTAAGGCGCAATATATGCATGCGTTTTGTTGAAATGGTAGCTATAGAAATCATAATGCATTACAGAAAATCGTTCCACATAAAATGCATACGAACCGCCTTTGGGCGCCCGGTCTGTGTTGCATTTCAGTGAATTGTCCTATGCGAAACGTTTCATATACTAAAGCGTCATGCGTTACGTATTTTTACATTGAAATATTAAAAAGTACCAATTTCAAAATACTGCACCAGCACTCCTACGTCAGCTGATCTAAATACTGACCCTGTATTACCGACAGTAGAAGTTTAAGAATTTAATTTTTCGTTAATTAATACACATTTTAAAAATAATTTATTATTATTTACATATAACAAACATTCAATTTTAAAAATTTTGGGGAACTATGTTTTTAGGGGATTTTTATTTTAGGATTAGGGGAAAATCAATCCTCAAAGTATCAACACTGTTTACTGTGTCTCTAGTCGCCAAAAATATTAAATATCTCCAAATCTTTGATTAACGTCTGAATAGAACTCTTCAAATAATTAAAATTGTCGACCAATTTTTTTCAGAATATATATTGACAAAAAATAATATAAAAATGTAAATCAATATAACAAAAGATGACGTTTCGGTCCGGTTTTGCTCTTCTTCAGAAATATCTAAAAAATATAAAAATTAATTAGTATTAGCTACTTGTTTTCTAATAGAATGCAAGATTGAATGATAATAATTTGAATGATTGAAAATTAATGAAAAATTATCATCCAATCTTGCATTCTATTAGAAAATAAGTAGCTAATACTAATTAATTTTTATATTTTTTAGATATTTCTGAAGAAGACCAAAACCGGATCGAAACGTCATCTTTTGTTATATTGATTTATATTTTTATATTATTTTTTGTCAATATATAGTCTGAAAAAAATTGGTCGACATTTTTATTATCTAAATATTTCCTTTCAGCACACTTCATTTCGTCTACAAACTGCTAAGTTTACAAAACACTTTTTCTACACTAGCGCCATTCTGTTATTTGACGCTTTTAGATGGACACTTTAAGTTTTACCCCCATATAAGAGATTGGTCTCCTTACCCCCTACACTCCATAGTGCAAACGCTTCGCATAGGGCGGCCATATTGTATATCCAGTGTGTTTTGTGACATTCTATATTAGGAGGAAACTTTCAACAGTATTCCATAATAATTATTATATTGTGTGGAATAACTACTTTGTCCATAATCACCTCCATATAAGATTGGTCTCCTTACCCTCTACACTCCATAGTGCAAACGCTTCGCATAGGGCGGCCATATTGTATATTCAGTGTGTTTTATGACATTCTATAGTAGGAGGAAACTTTCTACAGTATTCCATAATAATTATTATATTGTGTGGAATAACTACTTTGTCCATATCACCTCCATATAAGATTGGTCTCCTTACCCTCTACACTCCATAGTGAAAACGCTTCGCATAGGGCGGCCATATTGTATATCCAGTGTGTTTTATGACATTCTATAGTAGGAGGAAACTTTCTACAGTATTCCATAATAATCATTATATTGTGTGGAATAACTACTTTGTCCATATCACCTCCATATAAGATTGGTCTCCTTACCCTCTACACTCCATAGTGAAAACGCTTCGCATAGGGCGGCCATATTGTATATCCAGTGTGTTTTGTGACATTCTATATTAGGAGGAAACTTTCAACAGTATTCCATAATAATTATTATATTGTGTGGAATAACTACTTTGCCCATATCACCTCTGCGCCCTGCGGTGGCACTGTGGCAGCATATTATAACAATGTGCCCTACGCGAGGTAGTTCGACACGCACACACTATGCGGCGGCACCTCTTTCATACACCAATTGTGTCAATATAACGTGTTGTTTGCGCTTTTACTTATTTGACATGTTATTAATTATGACGTTTTTAAATAATAGAGAACAGTTTTATTAATAAATCATGATAAATCTTTTCTTCCCTTTGACTGTTAACATTTCATAATGTGTAGCACGATTTGAATTTTAGCTATGTGCTTTTCTGTGCACGATTTTGTCTACTAAATAATTTCGAAGTAAATCTTATTTGGCTGCGTTTCACACTTTCACGATAGGGTAGATCAGACCGCGGATTACATACGTTGAACGATGTGACTTTTTAATATGTTTTAAAATCCCGGCCAATTGGGCGACTGAACCATTCCAACTTCAAAAATATTGACACAATAGTATAATAACGGAAATAAAATTTTGATATCGCGTGAGGTGACGCGGGTAATGGCTAGTATTCAATATGATGTTATTTGTTGCTATGGTAACCTACATAATATGATCCACGTCATGTAAAAATTAATCCGTTTAATTCGGACAGATCTACAAAACAAAAGAACAGCTGATTTTTCTTTGTTTTCAAAATATTTCCGAAGCTATAAAGTTCAAAAAAAATTTTTTTAACGAAACTTTCTTGAAAAAATAAATAGCTTAATAAGCCGTTATAAAACGTATACTATTTTTATATAAAAAACATGTATCTTTTCTGCGCCTGCGCCGATTTTCCCCAAAAACAATAGGGCTCTTCATATTTGCATACCAAACATGATCCCAAAAGGTTTCAATCCGTTCATCCGTTTGACTTGTATCGTGCTCACAGACTAACAGATACACAGAGTTTTCCAAAAATGTGTTTTTTGGATTCGGGGGACCTCAAAACGCAAAAAGGGTGTAAAATTTTGAAAAGGGATTTTTGACCTAAACTAGTATCATTGTCTCAAATAAATCTGATATTCCTAGTACTAGTAATGAGAAACTAATGAAATAAAACACGAAGATCCCAATTTCGTGAGTTTTGCATAATTTCTCAGTAAATAAATGACAATCGCGCTTGCTCTTCTCCGCTTGTGTTCTCTTGAGGGCAGGGATAAAAGTCTGTAGGCGGGAGTCATTCTCTCTTGCTCTGTACAATAGTACACTAACTGAAAGCAAGGACGATCTATGTGTAAATGAGAAAGAAAACACAGTCTTGCCAATACCTTTGTCCAAGTTGAAATGTATCATCTCGGAATAAATCTAACAAATTTATATTATTCTAGACACCATGTATACCTAAGCATAGTGTAAAAGCGCCTACCTAACCTGCTTAAAAATTTGTTGTGGAATATGACTGTGGAATATAGAGGTCATATCTTCCAAAATTTCATGAAAAAAAAACCTGAAAACAATTAAATATGAGCAATTCAAACTAAAATTAAATATGTGAAACAGTGTCGAAAGTAGATGACGTTTAACGTATTATTTAACACAAATTGCTTAGTCTGTTATTATGTTGTCTAGAATGACTTATTATGTTGGGTGCATTTTATACCCATGTCTATTTGAAATGGTTCAACATTAAAATGATGATTTTCCGTTCGCGACTCAAGACCTCCCGTGCGACATTAATGATTAACGTGCTAGTAGTTGAGTCGTCAAGAACTCCGAGTAGAAATGTAGTTTCTCTTATTTAGCACTATCTTTGTATAATAGCCTACCCAATGTAGTCAAAAACTTGGGTATTCATTCATTTAAAGTAAAAGTAAAAAACAGCTCTATAAATAAAATTATATAATCTAAATTATGTGCTAGAATATATTTTTCAATTATCACAATAAGTTATCGTTATTATTATTACTATTATTTTTATTTCTCACATATTTATATTCTTTTTGTTATGGTTTGAATTGAAAACCAGCTTTAAGCTGAATTCACGCCTTTTGATAAAATTCTGTTTTTTTCATCCATAAAGACATTATTATTATAAATAAATATGCAGGCTTACATCTTTTGTTCGCGGTTGACTGTTTGGTGATCACTGGTCTATTGAACCTGAATTTATCGATATGTTGGTGCCCCATATTAATAAATAAACGAAAACAGCTCCAGCAATTCATCTATAGACAGGTGAGTTACACTAAATGAAAATTCGTGTTCGGAACAGAATAAAATACAAAATGATTTTTGTTCATATTGATACTTGTTTTGGAGATATCGAGATTCAAGTGTTTTGGTAAGATGGAAATATGTTCAACTTTCATAAAAAAAATAATGCTGATGTGGAAACTTTAAAAGATTCAAATAATAAATGGTTTTAGAGAAAAATATTATTATGTTGAAAGGATTCTAAAAAATGGCCCAGTGTTAATATAAACATTGCGATTAATAAGATTTTTAATAAAATAAAAGTATAAAATGTTGTAATCGGCCATTTTGACTGAAACATCGTTTGACGTCACGCCTTCGGAAATTAAGCACTTGAAGTAAATAATCATCGTATCCTTTAAATTTTTGTTGCGATTATTCACTTCTGCATCATTTAATTAGTCGATTTGTCGTTTGTACGTTTTTTTGTGATATTTTATAAGACATACCTATGTCATAGGTTATTTTTGAGGTTAACTTGCAACTAAAGAAAGCCATACTGTTTTTACTACTAAGGACCTACTGTTAAGAAAATACTTAATGTAAATCATATCGTATTAAGTAAATTTACATAGCTGTCTACGAAATACCTCTGCACTACAGCTCTACACCCATAAATACAACATCTAATCTCAGCTGTCACTGAGGCGTGACATCATAAGCATTTTCGCGATTTCTTCAAAATAGAAAGATAAAAATGCAATAATTTGCGTTAAAATTTAATTTATTGCTGAAATAATTTTTTTTTTCGAAATGGTAGACGTGTACCTACTTTATAGAACTGGATTTCAAAATCTGTCATCACTGTAAACACTTTGTAAATAAGTCTTTCGTGTCCAAACAATTTTCATGGCTTATTATTAATTTTATATAAAAAATTAAATGAATTCAGAAAACTGCATCATCTGCAAAACAAACGCCGATCAGAATTAAAATGTTTTACATTTTATGCTTACAATGGACTCTCAAACACGAATTTTCATTTTTCGTCTTTTGGTGTACCGAAGCCAAGCTGTATGTGATCAACGGAGGGACTCCATGGATTTATATCTGTTTGACCACTGCATACGCTAAGAGAAGTTTAAAGATTAATTTTAATTTGAATGTTAATTTAAAGTTGCGACGTTTTCCGTTAGAAATTTTCTGATTAATGAAGTTGTTTCAGTGTCTGCACTATTACTTATTATGCATCGAACAATAAATTATATCCTTACGCTACCAGCGCAGACTATTATAATAATGTAATAATGCTGCAGCCCTCAGGTCGCTACAACTGTAGCCTGTACCTGTTGTTTTGTCCACTTCCTTTGTCGCTGGGCGTGATTAGCTATTCGCTACGCCGCGCTCACAAACCTATTGTAATGGGTTCATAGGCATTGTGTGCTCTACTACTACAAAATTATGTACAGGGTCGGACCAGATATCGTTTCTAGTGTGTTCTGTTACAGGGAGTCTAATTTTAGATTTTGAAACAGTCAGGGAATTGTCAGGGTGTAATTTTTTTGGTCAACTTAATTAGGGGATTAGATAAAAAATTCGAAGTGTTTGCAATTTTCAAATCACTGTATTAACCTGAAAAATGATTAATTAAAAAAAAATAGGGCTAAAGCTTGTCCTTTCTAGTTCTTGAATCAAAAATTCAAATTTTTTATCATGTTTTAGCGAACGGTGAAAATTGGAAAGAGTAAAAAAAAATGATCCCTGAATTAAAACTATTTTTTTAATTGTTCTACGATTTTTTCTAACCGACTTATCAACTGTGAAATTATCCTACCATGTCCTATGATGTCCTTTTGAAAATGCAATTATTCAAATTATTCTTGATATTTTTTTTGTTCCGGAATTATCGTTTTGAAGTTTCGTTTAGAAAATAAAATATTATCATTTCTTGTTTTTTTTTGAGTTTAAAAAATCTGGTTCTGCTAGTTTAAGCTAGCAGTTTCAGCTTGTTAGGTCAGCGGCAGAACATGGGAAGACGGATAAATTCGTGTTAGAAAATTATATATTATAAACAGTAGGATAATAATTAGGCCTAGTCTATATGAAAGGCGTTCAACGCGCGTTGGTGGCGCGTTGAACGCGCGTTATCATGTAAACAGTTATATACAATTGTATAGAAATTGTAAACGCGCGTTGAGCCAACGCGCGTTGAACGCTCTTCATGTGTGCTAGGCCTAATGGGAACTTGAATTAAAAAAAATAATTCAAGTTTCCATTGTACTACTATTTATTATAATGGACGATATCATTTTAAATTATAAATATTACAAGTGGCCCGATTCGGCTTCACTCGACTTTGTAGATTGTCAGCGTTTTTTCGTCGACTTGCAAAATTGATTTCCACGAAAAGCACTTTTCTTTTAACGCGATAATATATAGCCTATGGTCATCCTAAAGGTCCATTCTAAATATTGGTGAAAAAAATTTCGAAATCGGATGAGTAGTTTAGGAGATTACTTCCTACATCTAAACTTACAATGTTTACCTCTTTATAATATTTGTATAGATGGTTACCTATTAGTGACGTAAGCCTTAGTGCCGGTCCTGCTTATTTATTGTATATCGCATTCTGTACATGTATGCCATTATGTCACACAACGTGTTTGTATGACGTATAGAAGCAGTTCCATAGTTCCACTTAACTGAACGATTATTGATCCATTTTTTTCTTAATTACAACAGGGTGCACAAACGATTAAACTGTTGGATAATACACGAGTTTTGCGTGACGTTGCTGAACAAGAAACTATTGGATCTCACGCCGATCCACTATTTTTAAATTCCATATATAACTTTTTAATTACGAGGTAGAAAAAATAAAATAACGTAGTTTTGCTGTAAAACTTGTATGTGATCTTTCCATTTATGTATAATAAAAAAATCATTCAAAAATTCAATTGCGGTTGGCGAAGGTTTCGGCGCACCGGAACCCGTTTAAAACGTAAACATCAAAATAGGATGCAAAGGATAACCGTTTTTTTTTTTTTGGGTGACCGGAAGATACCCCACTTCTGTCTGCCAACCATTGGATTTTTCTTTTAAACAGGGTTTAAATTTCCTAAATATCCATGAACTGGCCTATTCGGAGATCCATAGGGTTTGAGCAGGGGCGGGCAAATCTTTTGATCGGCGGGCCACATAGCTGATGAAAATTTGACCGCGGGCCAGATGTCTGACGAAAATTTCACTACGGGCCAAAAATTTGCAGAAAAAAAGATCCTCACATTCGGAGAGCAAAAAAAAAAAGATCCTCACATTCTATTTCCGCATTTGGAGAGCAAAAAAAAAAAGGTACCCGCATTCTATTTCCGCTACTATTTTTCTAAGATTTTCTAAAATGCTTCACGGGCCGGATAAAATTGCTCTGTGGACCGCCATTTGCCCAGGCCTGGGTTTGAGTGTTACGGGCTCTCGGCTATTTAGATTACGAGGTAACCGTACTTGATTATTATAGTACCTACCTATACAGGTGGATTTTTAAAACCCGAACAATATTTTATTTCGTAAAGGAAGGGTTTTCGAAAAAAAGTTTCGGACAAAAGTTGCAGGGAATCAAGGGGGAAGGTGTAGTTTTTTTTTATTTGGCAGAGGTCATCAAGATGCATCAAAAATAAAAATCAGTTTTAAAATAAATGTAAAGAAATGTTGCTGGAAAACAATAAATATTTTTAACCTAAATTTTTTAATTTTTATGTTTTTACGGCTACAACTTCAGTAATTGATATATATAAATATCTCATGTTTTGTATATTTTATCAGAGAGGGCATGTTGAAACGGCTTTGGCTACTCATGACCCTAAATAAAGTCGATTATTATTATTATTTCCACTTTTTTAAATAGGAACCCATATTTTTTATCTCGGATTATTGTTTGAGTCAAGGAAAATAACTTTTATACCAAACCGTTGTTTGGTTCTCAATTCGTCCCATGTTTTCTATTTTTTGTGGATTATAATCAACATAAACGTCAGGTGGTGTTTTTTTTTTTTTTATTACCAACACCAATGGCTTCAGAGGCATAGCCTCATGTACCAGCACTAATTCCTATTCCTATTGCAAGCTCATACGCTTACACAGACAAATTGTTGAGAGCACAAAATTCATTTAGCAAATCATAAATTTCAAAGCACCCCGATTGTAGAACATAGCAAATGCTGAAAGGAGATACCAAACCTTTTCCGATTAGATGCTTATGCAGTTCGTCGCAATTATTTTTTTTACACACAAAGAAAATGTGATTAAGATCACCAATCGAGCGATTATCGCATTCGCAAACCGGACTTTCCCGAACACCAATGTCAGGTGGTGTTAAATTGTACAATACGGCTCGATATATTGATCTGAAAGTTTCCCATCATAGCTAGAGACATTATCTGAATTCACTAATAAAATTTTAGTAGTGTTACCCATAACATGTTTGTATACCCTGCGAGTTCAGACTAAAACATTATCCAACTATAAAATTCTATAAGCAAAGATGAAATGCATTGATAAGTAATCATCGAAAAATCTAATGATGAAACGTAAAAGATTCGATATGTTTAGTAGGTAACTGTAGATAACTGATAGATAACTGATCAAATAGTAATACTGCCAATACGTTTGTATCTATGCAAGTATATGTGTTACTATAATGGTAGCTCGTTTAGTTTTACAGTTATTGCGGAGCAATTGGATATGCTCGCTTTGCTCGTGTGTTGATGTTTGGCTTTATTTCTGAAATTCAGCAAATCTGAAATCATTCTATGTAAAGGCGGGTTTAGATCACACACAGACGTAAATCACTGAAACTGAAGAGTTATCGAAACGCGAGGAATTCAGTGAAATAAATCGATTTTCAGTTTAGTAACTCTACACTTTTATCTATATACTATCTATACTTACTAATATTATAAAGAGAGAATGCGAATTTTGTGAGTTTGTGTGTACGCGGAGGGTAATCTCCGAAACTACTCACCCGATTTCAATTTTTTTTCACCAATATTTAAAATGGACCTTTAGGATGAACATAGGCTATATATACTATCGCGTTAAAATAAAAGCGTTTTTCGTGGAGACCAATTTTGTAACGTAAGTATGCGGTAATTTCTGCACGTACTTCCTATGAAAGGGCTGATTTTTACTTTATTTTCAAAATGTTTGACAGTTTGCTTTTGAACAAACGTCACTTCTAATAAACGACATTTTTAATTTTCATTAGTTGTTAATAAAAATGAACTAAAAAGTTAAAAATAATTTTAATCCGATTAGCAATAAGTCGTTTTGTACGTACTTATCACAATTTCAGGTTTTCAAATAAAAGCGTGTTACACCGTCTTTTTGTTCTCTCGTGTTATTAAAATGTAACACGCTTTTATTTGAAAAATCGACAGTTTTTTGGGAATGACTCACTCCGAGCGCCATTGCACATGTACAGAGCGCACACAGAACAGGCCACAGAGGCACTAGTGAGTTTTGCACGTACGGAGTTATCTTTGCTGAGTCATTTAATGTTGAATGACATACTGTAAGTGTAATAGTACTAAGCTTATAGTGACTTAAACCATTCACATTGACGTCGTTGACAAAGATCTAATATTGTAACAATAAACATTATTATTGTTAAGCTTTTATTATACTTTATAGTTTAAGCGAAATGCGAATAATATAAGATCAGAATCATATTAAAATGAGCTCAGAGCTGTGCAATGCTACGTAACTCCCGACAGTTCACACCTCTGCAGTCTGCACTCTTGTGTAGTGCGTACTGTCTAGTGTCGCTCCTTTGAACTTCTCACTCTGAGCGACTCTTTTTAGTGAGCGGCGCGCACGGAGCCAGCTCCCAATAGTCATGTGGACACATCACTACACTATTCATGTACCATAAAGATGGTAGTACACACATTTATGTAGATGTATAGAAAGAGAATTCCGAATACATCGAACACCGCCGCCGTTGCATGGCAATAGAAATTGATTCCGATTGTCAAGAATCTAAATAGTAATCACGAAATCATGGTAATGGTTATTGTTCTCTTTCTTTACACACACACACACCAAACACACACACTAGTAGCATTTTTTATTATATCAAATTTTGATATACCTAACCACAGTGTAATTGCCAAGTCATTATAATTATTATAGAAACAAATATGTCTAATATTGATACGGTCACTATAATAGTCCGGGAGCTGTCGATCTAAAAAGCCCCCTCATATTGTGCATGCAATTTTTTTTATGTAAATTAATAGTTTAAAAGTATATAAACAAGAAACGCTTGGTTTGCGTTGATTTAAATAGCCGAAAAAATGTTTAAAAAAATTAATTATAAAAAAATGACATTAATGTTTCTCCTACATCACGGATATTGGTTGCTAGCATCCAATTTTACAAAAAATTTCGTGCTTTTTAAGAAAACATTCGCGCAAACCAATTTTTTTTGCCGAGAGAGTCAGGCAACCCTCTTAAAGTTTGTGATGAGGGAGAAAATTTCACCGTCATTCGTAACATATTTTTTTTTTTTCATTTTATTCGTTTTAATGTGAATTTTAAGAATATGTAGGTTTGCGGGCTCTAAAATTGCCGGAAATACTCCGCAAACCAGTTTTAAATGCGCTAGCTCCAAGCTTATTTTCCACTAGTAATATTTAAATCAATAAATTTATATTAAAATAAATGTTTTTTGTAGAACTACTGTTGTTCCACAATTATTATAATCTTGTTTGTTATATTAATATTGATTTTGTTTCTTACAAAATTTAATTTTTCTTTTTTTTTTTTATACATGATACAGTTGCTGCAGTGGAATAACTTACAGAAATTTTTCTCTTTCTTTCTTCTGTACGCTTGAAATTTACCTGCATTTGCTATAGGGTATACATAATACTTTAAGACAGAGAGGAGATATATAAGCATTTCTTTTTTTTTTGGTAAAGGTAATGGTTGTCCTATAGCATTTTTGAATGTTGCAGCTGACTAGTGACTAGTCCCTTCAGTCTATTGTGTCATGATCATATATATCCTTTCATAATTATAAATCTAAAAAAAAATTCAATATTTAATTTTATATAACATTTATTTTAATATAAATTTATTGATTTAAATATTACTAGTGGAAAATAAGCTTGGAGCTAGTGCATTTAAAACTGGTTTGCGGAGTATTTCCGGCAATTTTAGAGCCCGCAAACCTACATATTCTTAAAATTCACATTAAAACGAATAAAATGAAAAAAAAAAAATTATGTTACGAATGACGGTGAAATTTTCTCCCTCATCACAAACTTTAAGAGGGTTGCCTGACTCTCTCGGCAAAAAAAATTGGTTTGCGCGAAATTTTTCTTAAAAAGCACGAAATTTTTTGTAAAATTGGATGCTAGCAACCAATATCCGTGATGTAGGAGAAACATTAATGTCATTTTTTTATAATTAATTTTTTTAAACATTTTTTCGGCTATTTAAATCAACGCAAACCAAGCGTTTCTTGTTTATATACTTTTAAACTATTAATTTACATAAAAAAAAGTGTATGCACATATGAGGGGGCTTTTTAGATCGACAGCTCCCGGACTATAAATGTTGATAAACAATTGATTAGGTAACAATTTTTTTTTTTTTTTATTTTAACAAAAAAAAACAAGTGAATCGGCTGCTGTGGCCATTATCACTACAAAATGAAAATGATTACAATGGTTATCATCACAAAACTGAAAAAATTACAAATAGTATTGGTAATTTTACATATTAAATAGGTAAGTATGGTAAGTATTTATTATGTATATTGTATATTATTATTAAATGGCATATATTTTCATTTATATTTCTTTGATTTTATTTATGTTTTTCAGGTATTTTAATAACTTTTTAATGTTGTCTTCTTCATTGTTTAATATAGTGTTTATATTTGAAGAAAGTTCTGCTTTCATTCGTTCCACATCATATAGCGGGCAGTTCACAAGGAGGTGCTCTACTGTCAGTTGCTCGTTACATATCACACATTCCGGAGGAAGAGAGTGATCCATTAGGAAGCCATGGGTAAGTTGGGTATGACCTATTCTTAACCGTGTTATTATTATTTCTTCTCTTCTTGTCAATTTAACCGGGAATTTCCATCGTTCTGTACAGTCTTTTATTTTTCTTAGTTTATTCCCTTCAGTTTGGTCCCATGTGGTCTTCCACTTATTTTTGATTATTTTTGTGGTGTAAATCTTTAGATCGCTGGAGGTGATTTCATTTTCATATGGTGCTGTATTGGACATCGCAGCGTCTTTTGCTTCTTTGTCCACTATTTCATTGCCCGTTATTTGTATATGGGATGGAATCCATACAAAAGTTACTATTTTGTTGTATTCTTGTAGTTCGTATAGATACTGATGGATTTCAACAATGTGAGGATTGGTAGGGAAAGACGTGTTTATAGATTGGAGTGCACTAATTGAATCGGAGTATAGGACTGCACTATTTTTTCCTTCAGGCAACGATATATAATGTTTCAAGAAGTATTTTATAGCACATAATTCAGCTGTAAATATGCTGTTTTCAGAATTAAGTTTATACTTTTTTGTGCAGTAGTCAGATAGAAATGCACAACCAACTTGAGAGTCTTTTTTCGAACCATCTGTGTAGACTTTAATAGAGTTTTGGAACCTATTATTTATTTCAGCTAGATGTTTTTTAAATATTATAGGGTTTGTATCTTGTTTCTTCATTAAGTTAAGTGATAAGTCCATGTTGATTTTTAGTGGTCTCCAGGGTGGAGCTGACATTTTATCACATCCCTTAGCTTTGTAGATTCTTTCTTCCGTATTATTTATTAGTTTGTAAACTCTATTGGGGAATGGTTTAGCTATTTTTTCGTTTTTGGCGTATTTCGTTTGGTACCTTGGGTTCACTATTAAATCATGGTTCATATGTCGGTGTTTGGATGATATTGAATAATAATAATTTAAGGCTAATTTTTCTCTTCTAAGATCTGGTGGTATTTGTCCTGACATATTATAGAGGCTAACTAATGGTGAGGTTCTCCAAGCTCCAAAAATAATTCTTAGTCCACTATTATATACAGCATCTATCATCTTCAGAGCAGACTTACTCGCCGATGCGTAGGCAACATTTGCATAATCCAGTTTAGATCTAACTAGTGTTTGAAATATATGTAATAGAGTCTCTTGGTCAGAGCCCCAGTGGTGGTGACTGAGTACTTTTAGTAAGTCTAGCCTTCTCTTGCATTTATCTTTCAGATTTTTTAAGTGAGGAATCCAAGTTAAATGTCTATCCAATATAACTCCAAGATAGTCTACTTTGTCTGCATATGTTATAATAGTCTCATATAGTTTTATCTTTGGAGTGTCGTAAATTTTCCTTTTTTTTGTAAATATTATGGCCTTAGTTTTTTGAGTCGAAAATGAGTATCCATTTTTGTTTGCCCAGTGTACTAGCGTGTTGGTGGTAGATTGAAGTCTGGTTCCGATTTGCTTAAGATTTTTTCCTGAATAGTAAATAACTAAATCATCTGCGTATAGATGTGCTTTGACTGGGTATTTTATATTGTTCAAGATATCGTTTATTGCGATTAGAAATAAGGTAGTGCCCAAAACTGTACCTTGTGGAATACCTCTTGATTGTGTAGCTTGTTCTGAATATATACTACCAGTTCTAACTATGAATTGTCTTTCAGTTAAAATGTTGTCTATAAATTTTGTTATATTGCCTTTGATATTCCAATCTGTGAGCGTTTTTATTATTTTCCCTTTCCAAGTTTTATCAAACGCTTTTTGTAAATCAAAAAACATGGCCAGCATATATTCTTTGTTTAAGTACGCATTGCGGATGTCCATTTCCATTTGAACAATTGGGTCTAGTGTTGAATGTCCTTTTCGGAATCCGCACTGTTTGGGTTCAATTACAGAGATCTTTTCTAAATGCCATACCAACCTTCTGTTGATTATCGACTCCAAAAGTTTTGCCATGCAGTTGGTGAGTGATAGAGGTCTATAATTTGATGGGTTTGTAGGGTCTTTATTGGGTTTTAGAATAGGTAGGACTATAGCTAATTTCCAACTTTTAGGGAAGGTTTGCTTGGACCATATGCAATTGTAAATGTTTAGCAGGAGTTTTTTAGCAGTCCACGGGAGATGTTTGATCATAGAATAAGTAATTGTGTCTGGACCAGGAGCAGATTCTTTTGCATTTTCTATTGCTTTTTCTAATTCAGAGATGTTAATTAGTGTATTGTATCCCTCTTCATGTCTTGTTTCTAATTGTAGTTTCGTTATTTCTGTAGTTTTTTTTAATTTTTTAAATTCAGGGTGGGTTTCGTCCATACTGCTTGTCTGTGCTAAATGATTTTTGAGAATATTTGATATGTCTTGTTTATTGGTGTATAATTTGTTGTTTTGTTTTATAGCTGAAATATCCGCTCGTGTACCAGTTCCTTGTATTTTCCTAATTTTATTCCACACGTCTTTTATTGAAGTAGTGCTGTTTATACTCGACACATAGTTGGCCCAAGAATCTTGTTTGCTTTGTTTTATTACTCTCTTTGAGTATGCTCTCATTTTCTTTAGTTCGATATGGTTTTCTACAGTTTTATATCTTTTATATTTTGCTAATGCTAATTTTCTTTTCTTAACTGCTTCTTCACAATCCGGGTTCCACCATGGTACTTTGTGCGGTGTATTCCTGTTCTTCTTTTTTGGAATTGATTTGTTCGCCGCTGTTATTATTAGTTCAGTTATCTTTTTTACTTGTTCGTCAATGTTTGTGTCTTCATTGTGTGCATGCAAATTTTCCTTCATATATTGTTCATATGTTTTCCAGTTCGCTTTAGCTATATTCCATTTTGTGATATTCATGGAGTCATTGTCCGTAAATTGCTGGGAATTTTCTGATATAAGAAGGGGAAAATGGTCGCTATTATAAAGGTCAGGCAAAACCTTCCATATTAAGTTTGGTCTAATTTGGGGATGGCAAATAGATAGATCAATCGCTGAAAAAGATCCATAGGATTGACTATAATGTGTGCATTCTCCATTGTTTAGTAGAGCGACATTCTCTAAATCCATTATTTTTTCTATAACTCTTCCTCTCGTATTTGTGTAGCTACTTCCCCATAGTGTGTTGTGGGCATTGAAATCTCCCAGTAAAATGTAGGATTTTGGAAGCTGTTTGATCAAGCTAATTATATCTTCAGGTTCTATAGTTTGATTGGGGTGAATGTAGACGTTGCATATTGTGGTGGTGCGTTGAGAATGTATAGTTATAGCTATGGCTTCGAGATTGGTGTTGAGTGGGACTTCTTCCGCATATGTACTGTTGCGGACTAGTATTGCCACCCCGCCACTTGCGTGTTGAATATTAATTCTATCCTTCCTAAATATCTTGTAATTTTTGAAATTGAAATTTTGTATGTCTTTTAGATGTGTTTCTTGAAGTGCTAATACAGTTAAATCGCGTTCAGATGTTAAGAGTTGCAGTTCAGCTAGGTGTGAAAAAACACCGTTTATATTCCATTGTAGGATATCCATTATTCAATAATACTATCCTCGTCGCCTGTTTGAGAGATTGAACTTGTTATCATTGTTTGTTCATCATTTAATTCGTTATTAATTCTTGTTATTAGTTTAGTAATTCTTGCCTTTAAACTCGGATTTTTTAGATTTGGTTTGACGTCATTTAATGTGGTTACTAGGGATTCAATGTCAAGTGAATTCGAGTTTGCTAATGTTAATATACTCTCTGATGTAGACGCAGATTCTTCTAAAAATGTTTTTAGCTGACAATAATTTATTGGATAAATTGGTGGTTCTTTTTCCATAATTGCTTTAATAGGGAGTAATTCTTCGTCCAGATTGTACTTTCTTGTTTTCCGTCTTTTTCTTGACGATTTTATTGTTTTTTCGGTTTTTATTTTTGTTGATAATTTATCTTTTTTTGTTTTAGGTTCTTCAGGAGAAGCAAACACATCATCCTGGATGTCAGGATCTTCATTTGCTGTTTCCAGGTAAGTATAATGGGGTTTTGTTTGATTATCTTTTTTATTTTGTTTGTTAATTTCATCTTTATTTCTCTCTGTTGTAGGTTCAGATTGGTTTGTGTACGTAGTACCAATTAGCGTGTTCTTTGGAGATGAGTGAACTAATGCGATGGTAGTATTAATGTTAATATTAGGGTTTACGGGTTCATCATCTTCTGAATTTGATTCGACGATTGCTGTTGAAGTGGAAGAAGGCAGCGGTCGTTTTCTGCTTGGTTGTGCTGACGGCGATTCAGATTGTGACGATTCTACTTCTTCTTCTTCCTCTTCTTCAAGTCTTGGAGTTTCAGGAACATGAGAACGACAGTTTTGGGCTACATGACCGAACTGATTGCAAACATAGCATTTTGCATCTAGACTCAAATAAATTTTGTAATTATCGTTATCATATTTACAAATTAACTGTTCTGGTATTGGTACTGATTCATTAGGTATAATATAAACAAACCTTCTGAAGCTCACTATGTGTGCAGCTCCTGGTTCGGTCGATCCCGCTTTAATGAAGTTTATAGGGGATATCAGTTTGAGCCCTATGTTAATTAGTTCTTTTTCTATGATATGATTAGGTATGATGGGGAAAATGTTTGATAGTAACAGCTTTTTGGAAGGGGTAACATATCTACGTAAACTAACTGAGTACCCTTCTACGGTGATGGTACTATTTTCTGTAACCAATTTATCTACAATACTTGTATTAGATAGAAACATACATATTCTGTTGTTTGATATACGAGAAGCTGCTATTATATTTTGTGGAGATACTATAGCCGCCACTGCTGAAATGTAGGATTTAATTTTAACCCCGTTAAGTGAATTTAACAAAATTCCCTGTTCTTTTGTAGGATAAGGAAATGTGTTATCTTTCACAGTATCTGCGAACGATTTTTTTGTGTCTGTGGTGGAGTTCATTTTACTGTTATTATTGTGTACGTTATTTGTGATTGGATATTGGTTTGAATTATTGGTATTTTTTTCAGATTGGTTTGATGAATTAGTATTGTTTTTATCCATGTTTATTCTTGGGAATCATTATTTTTAGGTTTGCGCGACCGCTTACAAACGGTCGCACAGCGCTAATTGATTTACTAATATATTAATTAGTAATTAGATGGCACCAGTGAAGTAACTAGCAAACACTATGTGTATTTATGAATATTGTTAATAATTATTTTTAAACAGAGAGCAAAGATAACCTCACCAGGAGTTGCTGTTAATTAAGAATTATACAACTTTCTTACTGTTTGATGAAATAAAGCAATTTAATTACTTACAGTAAGCTGTTTAAAAGTATTTCAAGTTAATATATACTTTTACCAGATTATTTCACTAATATTTTATTTATAGGTACAATTAAGTTCTCTAAATTCACAGCTGCTCAATAGTTTAACCAAAACGGTCGTTCCTAGGTAACAATTTATAACAAAGTTGTTGGACAGGTGCTTCCATAGTCACTAACTAAAATAACTGACTTGGTTTTACATGAGATCTCACAACTTTTTGTAGCGGAAGAACTGCGTTGCAAGTTTTACATTTTATGTTTTTGGTGGGATAACACTTTTTACACAGGAGAAGAATACCAAACACACTTAATGCTATTCCGAAAGTGAAAGATTTTTTTGTTACATCTATTCTGGGACATACTGTATATGTATTTTTTTTGTTTTTACAGTCTCATTGTATTTACTGTAATGTCAATTTATTTAATAATAACGTTTTTTATAAAAAAGCTAATTAGAATATATTAGTAAACCGTCATATAATGTGTTTAAATATATTTTTTTTTGCATTCTCTCGAGTTTTTATATCGGAAATTTGATCAAATTAGTATTACGAGTCAAATCGATTAGTTTTTAAATTAAAAACGTACATAATTGTTTTAAAATGACATTTGAAACATGACCTATATATTAATTGAATATTAAATGTCAAGCAGCAGTAATTAATACACAGAGAAAATTGATTTTTTTTTATTTATAACAAAACATCTGTTCTGACAGGACCGTAGTTGTTACGAAGTTTATACTGTATGAACTCTTGTCTCACTCACACTTTTAGAAATTGCTTATATATGTTACGGTTAATACAAGAAATTAGATAATTCATGAATTAATCGGCTAATTACCTGAATTAACCAATCCTTGACGTTGGTTAATTCGGGTATTAGTCGGTTAATTCGCGAATAAACTACTTTCTTGTATTAACCGAAACATATACATTCCAAACCTATCTTTTCGATGTAATATAAAATGTAGTATCCGATCCAATGTCCGGTTCCGGCCGAAAATACTAATTTCGTCCAAAAATTGGCCAGCACTGAAGTAAACGTAGCTACTATAGGGGTATTTCTTTTAACCGCATAAATTGTTTATTGGAGTTTACTCCTTAAGAAACGATTTTGAGTTATAACGCCCTGATGTACGGGAATTTTATGAATAGTAAAATCAATTGGTGAGGCGTTACGCTCCACCGCTTTAAGTGTGGCGTTACGCTCGTCCGCTTCAAAAGAGACAGACATATATATCTGTAGGATTTAATGTGCGAAAGAATGAGATGGAATGCAAAAGAGACAAACATATATATCTGTGGGATTTAACGTGCGAAAGAATGAGATGGAATGCAAAAGAGACAAACATATATATATATGCGGGATTTAACGTGCAAAAGAATGAGGTATCTGACACCATCAATTATCGAGCATTTAAAATAATCTTAAACCTGTCTTGTTCATACAGTATACTCTCTCTTTAGTTAAAGGCGTAATCAAAAATCTTTAATTTGACTGTTCTATGTATGTCACGTTCTGTAGTCCGCCGCTTACCCCTAAAGTATACCGTCATGTGTTTCGCTCTATATCCTTTATTGGGTTATACTTTAATCCGCCACTTCCACTAATCTGATGCTAGGTTGGTTTTCCTGGTTGCGGATTAACGATAGCCTACTGTATTAGTAAACAAATTAATTTAAAAGTAAAAAGCGAGTGTGCTTTAGACCACACGACTGAAGTAAAACTTCTTCCTGCCATATATAATATATAATAATGATACAATAATATTCGATAATCTATCACCATATTTTGATTACACTACCTGATTTAATGACACAATATAACCTCACTCTGTAGCATATATCTACAAAGACGAAATGTTTAAAATATAATTTTTGATTAATTAATAGGCAAAATATGTACAGTGTAAACTCTTTATAACGTCCTTCGTTATAACGAAAAACTCCCTATAACGTCGACATTTTTACGATTTGGTTGGTTTACCTTAAAACCTATACATTAATACCCTCTTTATAACGCAACAGCCATTCTCTATTACGAAGAAATATGTTCATATTTAGGCGTCAGCAAATGTTTACAGACATAAAGAGGATCATCTATTCAACAAGCACTTGATGATGCCAAACTATAGGTATATGTGTTTGTATATGTGTTTGGAATAAATTAATTTTGTGAAAATTGGTTATTTTTCTTTCTTCCCTCCATATAACGAAAAAATGTTCGGTCCCTTAAAATTCGTTATAAAGAGATTATACAGTACATTGAAGATTATTGTTAATTTGGTTGTTTTTCTTTCTTCACTCCATATAACGGTAACTCTCTATAACGATTAAAAATGCTCGGTCCCTTGAGTTTCGTTATAAAGAGTTTACACTGTATATATATTTATTAGCATAATTTATAATACTTTTAAAAGGATTTATTAACTAACCTAGATACATTATTACCCGTTACAAAATGCAGCAAAATTCGATGAAATGTATTTTTGATACAAAAACGATTGTTTTCATTTTAAACGTCAAATAGTTGTCCAACAAAAAAAATTTTGATTAATGCTCCGTCTTTGTCGCACTCACTAACTTATATCTCCCTCTCAACTACCGTTCGCCTCGAACGATCATGCACCGTTATAATTAATATAATTGTGGGATATTCAGTGTAATAATTAAGTAAAAATGCAAGATGAATTCGAGTCTCAACTAGTTCGCCTATTGGAGGCTTCTGAAACATAATTTTATGACGAAACATAATTACCTTACTACACTAAGTGAGGTTAAGAAAGCAAATTTATTGAAAGCTGAATTGAAACCTGTGCCTGCTAAACAATACAGAAGAATAAATCGCTTTGATATAATAAGTATCATTGATGTGGAAAAGTTAATTAAAAAACGCAAAGAAGATTTCGATGCCATACTAGTACTGTCCGTTCAGAAATGGACAGAACTAGTTATGTCCAATTGAAAAAGCGCACAACTAGTTTTGAGATTTTATAATACTCGATACCCGTTTAAATGTGAAATTTCGGGTTTGGGCAATATTCGTTGGTCAAAACTAGTTTTGCGCATTTACTTCGGTCAGTGACCGAATTCGGGTATAGACCGTAACATATACAATAAGATTGTGTGCGTAAGAAGACATGTTGTTTTGCATCTTTATTGATTGCTTGAATGCCAATTGTTATTATTATTTCCTATCGTTGTTTCCAATATTCGTGAGGTAAACAAAACGAGTTCTGCCGGGTATTACAACATTTACATTGGAAACGTCACGAACCCATAAAAAACAACGAAAATACCATTAAAAATAGAGAAGTTTTAATTTGAAATTATTTACGACCTTCTGATTAGACTTGCAATTGAAATACAGTAAATCTCCTCTTTTCTAGCATCTCATTGCAGGTTCAATGTGAATAAAAATTTTAAAAAAGCGCTTTCCAATAAAATTACTATTTTTACTTTTCCATCTATAGGTATATGGAGTACACAGTCGAAGTTCTGTGCAATGAATCGCAATGCCAAAAACACGGTCACGTGATCGGGAACAAAAAAATCAAAGAAGGTTTTAAGGTGAAACCACTAGTTATACGGCGATTTGCGATAGCTATTTTTTAGATGAAATAAATAATGCAACAAAACCCAACAAACAAGTAATATGAAATGAAAAGTGACCACACAATCAATCTTGCAACATGCGCATTTTTTTTCGAAACATCAATAGTATTTACGAAGCTATTTGTTTGTAATATGATGTGTTGTTTGTGTTGGGGTGGTTGGTAACACGCCCCAGAGATAGAGCCGCGATGATGATCTCACCCTAAATAAAGAAATTGAATACTATGGCTTTTCTCGTCTTATTCATACCTACTGCTCAGTTGTTCAGACGAAGAGGGAAAATGATCATTCAGTGACTGAGATGCAGCAGGGTTTTTCTTTCATATTTTAGGGATGCCCATCTGACTATATTTCCCACGATGGCTCCTAATTAGTGATCGTTCGTATGAAAAACCCCATCTTATCTGTAAATTAGGCAATATTTTGCTGTAAATTCGACACAAACACAAAGAAAATACAAATAGTATAAAGCGACACTTTTTGTTAAAATTAATTCATATGTCGTATTTTTGTTGTCAAATGTGAGAAACTTCCATTCTTTAATGTATTATATTTAGTAGAAGAAATTCTTAGTAGCATGGGCTTAAAATTGCGTTTATTGTTTTAGTACAATAATACCTAGTATATTGTGCGACTAGTAAGAGAAGGAGAAGATTCCATGAGCGTGAAATTTGCCGCACGAGCGTAGCTAGTGCGGTAACACGTGAGTGGAATATTCTCCTTCGATCACTTTATTCAACTAGCACGAGTAATATGTAATCGGGGTCCTGATAAAAGTGGGAGAAATAATACATCACTTCCTTGATTGACGTACCCACCGCCCTCGATGCACACAAGATGGCCCTGACTTTCGCTGAATTGCGATGCTGTTTTCATATGTACAAATCACTACCGCGTTCCTATTGGTCCAGAAACTATGCAGTAATATATTACCGTACAGTTTCGGCTCATTATTTGCACTCTACGCGTCAACACCTAATTTATTATTTCTCCCTAATTTAGCAGGGCTCCGAAATTATATATTACGCGTGTTGACTAAATGCATTTTTTAACAATAATTAAATAGCATTTCTTTATATGAAGATTGACTCTATTCAATAAATAGAGTAACTGTGATCCATTGAAGTTAATGATGAGTATTTGGAAAGAATTCCGTGGCATAAGGATCGAAAATGAAGCAATACTGAGACTTTTTTAAACTTGCATTTAATACTAACGTTTCGATACGTTTTGACAGCATTTGAACACTCTGAAGATGATACAAAACGTATCGAAACGTTGGTATTAAATGCAAGTTTAAAAAAGTCTCAGTATTGCTTCATTTTCGATCCTTATGCCACGGAATTCTTTCCAAATACTCAGCATTTCTTTATTTTAATGCTAAAAACAATTCAAATTTGAGCATCCCTGTAATATGTAGGTACTGTAGCCAAACAGGCAACAGCCTACCGATCGACAGGAACAAATAAATTGAAATATGGCACCGGAAAAATAAAGACGAGATAGAAAATAGACACGCCCCAACTTCAGGCCGGTTGATACAGCTCTTACATAATTTTTGTGTCTATAGTTCTATTACGATCTATGCAGGTGTCTTCCTTTTAAACTATTGAAAATTCGCTGCGACATTTTTACATATAGTTGCAGGGGAACCGTTCTCTGACGTCGCGTCGTTCCTTGTACGTTAATTTCATGTAGGGGCAGGGGCGTATGGACCCACAGGGATTATAGTTGAGCCCATCCACTTCTGTGTAGGGGTGACAAATAGCAATAAATGGCGCATCTTTACGAAAAGAATAAAAATAAAATTTAAATCTATCTGTGTAATTTCGTTTTCCTGAACATATTTGGGGTATATTTTTTATAATACGTGAAGAATTTCTGGCTGCCTGTTTTTGTACGTATTTCATTCGAAATAGGCTGAACAGATTTTCAGGAAACCTTGGCACACTGTTATTTCGTAATTTAAATTTGTTTTTCATTATGCAAACGAAAATTTTACATTTTGTATTTAAAAATCCATCCTAGCACTGGCTATGCCAATTTGGTTGGATTAATAATTTCAATTATAAGACAGCAAATTATATATTAACTGAAGTATAATATTGAAATCAATTTATTATTATTATTATTATTATTGTATTCGGGAGTTGATTTTAGATATTATCGCTAAGTCATAATATGGGAACAGCCAACGTTACAAACTACATACTAGCGACGTCAGACGGAATTTGGTATAAGTTCTTGACTTAGCATTTAATTTCCCTTCATTTTGGCAATGTTCGTTTTAAAATGAGAATCACGCCAAAACTAGAACCTTGTCTAAAATAGTCTGAGAGGTTTTACTAATTACCAAATAAAAACATTTGTCTCGTAGGGTTATAGAGACGTTCAAACTAGTTTATGTACGGATTATCAAAGCTCTGCTGTATTATTTTTAAATAGTTTTCTCAATTTTTATGAACGTGAATGTTATCATGTTTATACGAATGGCTTCACTAATAATATTTCAAAGAATATTAAATGAGAAATCAAGTTGGCAACTATTTTGTTTCTTATTCACATTTTATATTACCTACTTACATAATATGTAATGAAAATGTACGATGAACTGTAGTTGGATATTCACAATGCTTCAGGAAAATAAACATCTATTTAACTTACGTACTATCCTCAAAAATCCATTACCTTCAAAGTTGTATATTTTTATTATCAATATTATCATATTTTTACGTGATGAAATTTTATGCAACTTGTATATTGCGAACAAAAATTGAATACAGTTGATGCTTATATTTATTACGCAAGGATATTGCAAGTCTTGCTGTTACATATATTATATACGTATAGCGAATTCTTTTTCAAAATGTTTACAGTTGGTTCTTGAATTATTATTGAAGGGTGATCATTTGCGATTGTCAATGTCAAATGATGAGCAATTGATACTCCAAATTCGCCCACGCCTCAATCAATTGCAGAACTATATTGAGAAATTGCCATCAATTTTTGTCATTTGCTGTCAATCCCGTGGTAATATTGACAATTGCCTTCAATTGCCTAAAGTAAACATTTGTCGCATCAATGAGCCTGTCACGTAAACATTGACATTGGCAATTGACCGTCTCAGATCTACATTAGATTCGTATTTCTCCGGATCGGATGTCCGTCGACTTCGGGCGACATCGGATGAAAAGCAAACGCCAATGTTATAATGTAGATGTCTTACATTGGAAAGGGAAACCTATTTTTTTTCGAATGTAGGGGACTACTCTATACTCTTGGTGTTGGCTTTTCTCGCGACCCGATTTCAGCCGACAACAAATCGGGAGAAATACGAATCCAATGTCGGTGCAGTCTTAGTGTGGTTCAAATTTACTTCGTCTGAAGACTAGACTTTTAAAATATCATTTTGTCGAAATGAAAAACAAACTCGACTATCAGTTTTTAGATTTGTAAATATCTTAAGAACAAAATATCTCAACCTTGAGAGTGAAAATAGCTATTGTATACTGCTATATTTGTCATAATTAGTAGGGACTACAAATGGCCATTGTCAAAATGAAACCAAGATCAGAACAAGTTAAGATAACACATAAAAAACCACTAGTACTTTTTTTTACCTAGCTGATGGTTTCAGAATCTATTATATTCATTTGATTATTAAAATTAATAGTAGATGTATTGAATGGAAAATATGTATGAATTAGTAGTAGATTCAGATATCCTTGCACTGGCGATCTTTATATAAAAAAAATAATAAAAAGACCGAAAATCAATGGATACTTTCATTAGTTTTCGGATTAGTCTTGAGACTTTAATAATAAATTTTCCTTCTTTTTAATTTCTTGCTTTCATAAAGCAAGCATACTTTCTGCCAGTTTTATTTTATGATTATTGTTACGAACATGGAACTAAGTATAGTTGTTTGGTTCCTAGTCGAATAGAAACCAATAAGAACATATTGAATCGAGTCAATTTATCTCGATATCGATTCTTTAAGCCTGTCTGTCCGTGTGTATAGTAAACGTGAGACAAAATGACACTAACATTAGCGCGTATCACCTGTTCTTTATGTACTGCCCGCGCCATCTTAAATTAAGGAAGTCATCGTATAATAATTAAACATTTTATATTGCATGGCGAGAGAAACGAAACAATTTCGGTGGAAAATACGAGCTAGCTGCCGGAATATTCGATACAAATTTCACAAAGTGTTTTAATAATCCTACATAGGTAGCTTCAAGTGAACATTTTCAAACGAACACGTGACTATTATTTTTGGGCACAGTTCTGATTAAGGGATACGTCCGATTGGGATGAAACTTTAGGTATTTATTGACCTTACTAAGGACATGGAAAACCCGCAAGAAATTTTTGGCATAAATGCCTCATAACATTTTTATGGGGGTTTAAAAATATATATAGCCATTTTTTCGAGTGATCTTTCACTCAAATAAATGACTAAAAATGGTAAAACCTTTAAATCCTTCATAAGAATAGGAACACTATCGTTGATCATTGGTGCGAGTTTTTATAGCGTCGTCGATGCCAAACTCTGAACCGTGATCCATTCAAAAAATTCTTGACTATGATTAAAGTCTGTTATCCGGGATGATCATAACGTTGAAGATCGTCATCAAGTTAATACGACGTGAAAACAAAAAAGAAAACAATTCGCTCCAGCCCTCGCCAAGGCTCCGCCCCTGAACCCCGCGTTTTTTAAAACAAAATCCTTACGGATAAATGGCTGAAAATGGTAAAATCTTTAAATTCCCATACAAATGTTACGGAGCATTTGCATCACAATTCCCTTGGATCTACCACCAGGATCAAAGTCTCGTCCCAGTCGCTACTTATTTTTTCTTAGTTTTTGGACAATGGTGAATGCCATGTTGCAAGATAGAGTGTCATGTTGCCCCACAGTTACTATAAATGTTTGCGTGTATGTGTGAGTGAAAAACATTGAGAGAAAGAGATACGTATAGAATACACGAAGAGCTGTTTCAGTATTGTAACGGAAGAGTGTAAGTACCTTGTTCAAATCCCTCGATGTTGCAGCGATGTACGACTACATACGGGTTTCTTTACAAAATAAAAATAAATAAAATTGTTGTATTTTTGTCTTAAAAAATATGCTTGGTGATTTGTTTTGTCAAAATATACTGCTAGTTCGTGCAGAACTGCTGTTTGCGGACTTCATATGTTTCAAGAGTATTTTTCCAGTTATGTTTTGTGCAGGAGAAAATAAATGAAAATGTTATATAAAAAGAGTGAACACGTTTTTAAAAACCTAACTGAAAAAAATGTGCTGTATAGTTGAATAGGTACTTTCATGATGGCTTCTTCATATGGAACACGATACAGTGTACGATTGTTCAAACGGATATGAAATTTCAGACGAGTGGGATATGAATAAATAGGCGAGACGGCGAGGAGTTTTGGGTTAGAATTAATTTTTTCCAAAAATTCTAACGGGATACTAATGTTGAATGGATTTGTGATTTTTCTGGCGTGGTCCGACCAGCGAAATGCGTTTGTGAAAAAAATGGCGCAATTTGCAATTAAGGAAACAAAAAAAAGTGATCGTTAATTACTCGAGAAGTAATTGACCGATGACGCTAAAATTATTCATGCATGTTTGGGTCAACATAGACATCATTTTTGAGAATTTTCAGCCATCTATGTGCGGTCATTTTTTAGTAAAAACTTTCGGGGTTATTTGCAAGTTAACAATTGCACTTAGCGACCTCTGTCAGTGCTTATTTTTTAGGAAATTTCATAAGGAACAACTTTCTCAATGCATATGCTATACTAAAAGTGAAGAGGAACGGAGATATTAAAGAAAATAGAGAAAAAAACACTATTTTCGTCACTAATTGTTAATTATATAATCAAGCACACCAACAATTTGTAAGCAAACTTAGGGGGTTGAACTACACCCTAAAACGAAGCGATTCCAACAATAATCTCGCCTGTGCCGGAATAATTTAATAATTTTTAATGTTTCTACCTCCTCGCCGTCTAGCCTAAAATCCAAGTATAACTGTGTCAACTATAACAAATAATATTGATATTTATTTTCCACTCATTCATACGAAATTATTAGTCCAAGAGCTACTGAACTTGTTTGTAGCTGATTTAGTAGTTTAATCAGTGCAAACAACGAAAATTACGTTTTGCGTCACCAAGTCCAGTCGTTTTTAAGGGTAATCGACCACTAGTAGGCTTGAAAACGTCAGCTCATTTTGGAAAGACTAAGATTTTCACAGTGTTTCAAGTACACCTTTTCAAAACTATATTTAAAAAGGTAGAACAAAATTCCGCTCGGAATAACCAGGCAGATCGCTTTGAACTTATATCTCACCCCTTCGAGGCAGTATGCCGGGGTGTTCCGACGGGAATTTTTAAATACAGTTTTTTAAGTCGTTAAATTAGTCAATTTTGTCTATATTACCGATAAACTTTGCTTAGAAAGCACAATTTCGTGAAACTGTGGCAATTATGTAGATCAAAATAATGTGCATCGAGTCACGCAAGGTACATAGCGTGACGGAAGCGTGACTAAGAATCTGACGGGTATATGGTTTAATAATTGTTTTCAAGAGAGATCTCTTGATGGGCGGTGCACTAAGAATGAAATGATACCGCCCTCGGCTGTCTTGGCAATTACCATTGCAACAGAGATGAGCTATCCTTGCGCGCTCTCTTTTCCTCTGCGTGTGAAGATGCAAGTGAACTATTGTTCTCCAGTAATTTAGTAAACAATCACACAACTCAATACTTGTTTACTCTATATACTCTCTAACCGCGTACTGAACTAGAAACATGAAGACAATATAGACTTAATCATGGTCAGGTGCAATGAGGGTTCGACCGAAGATAATTTTTTTAGCCAAAGTTGAAGTTTATGTTTTTTTTTTCACCTTTAGTCTTAATTTGCTGTACGTCCAGATTTTTCCAGATATGTTCTTGGTCTGGAATGCGGTTGGAATTCTCATTAAAAATGAGATATCAATTGCTTGAGTCAAAATATTTAATGGAAATAGAACAGTTTACAGTTTTACACATAATCTAGTAGTTTTAGAGTCTAGATCAGTGATTCCCAAAGTGGTCTATATCGACCCCCAGGGATCGACGATAAGGGGTCCATGTCAGCGGGAAAAAAATTGGGGGTCCATGAAATGAAAATGGAGGTCAACGATAGTGAATCTCCTAACAAAAAAAGAAACAAACTGGAAATCGTTAACCGAAGAGATTTAAGATTAAATCTACCTAAATTGATGCCAAATGTCGAAAATTTATTATTAAAGCATCAGGTTCATCGCTCACACTAAAAGCATTTACTTTTTGCTTAGTTATTTTAGTGAGTAGCACTATAGCGGTTGTCAAAAATACATTTGTAATTAATAAATTTGCAAAAAATCAATATCAGATAAGCAGGGGATCTACCCAAAACCGAAAAACATAACAAATGGTCTACGAGACAAAAAAGTATGAGGGCCTCTGGTCTAGACTCTAGACCAATGGAAAGAAACATTTTTGTAAGGTCAAGAAGAAATCTTGCTGTTAAAAAAATGCCTAGAATCTAGACAAGCGTAATTCCGCGCAAGGGTGTTTCTCGACCTTACAAAAATGTTCACAAGGAGTTTGTTCGTACTATGGCGTGTACCCGTACTAAACTATCATCCGATAGATAAAACTGGAAAAGAATGGGGAATGAGAAATTTGCTCCGGAAATCTAATTTTTCATACTGGGTAACTTTACGAGAAGTTTAAAATATAATATAAAAGAAAACTGTATGCCAGAAAGCATCCTCGTCTTCGATGAAACGTTCAGTTTGTTTTTGATCTAAGCCGATCATTTTTTTAATAGAGCAATTTTTGGTTGAAGATGACCGACGCCGAAGGCGATTGTTTGGTCGGAATTGTTTCCAACAATAACTTTAACAATCCTAATTGTCGAGCGTCTATAATCTTCAACGTATAACTCCAGCATTATGATCATAGGATGCGGATACGAATGCAGACGTCAGCAGCATCCCCAGTGGAAAGCAAGAAAGATTGAGCTGCGCTTATGCGAAGAGATCAATAAAAAATTTGTTTACTACTCGATTCGCCTTTTTTTTTTTGAGTGATTATTTTGACTGGTTAATTTTACTACTCGACTAGCTGTATAGTTCAAGAATAAAGCTAATAAATGTAGCCTGAATATTTACTCGTAATGTGGAAAAACACTCGAAACTAATTTGCTTATATCGTTACTTTTTCTATGCGAACTCGAAATAATATAATGCAGTCCACACTTTAATTATTTTTTTTCGTAAACATGTTTCACGGTGCACCTACTTTGCTCTGAGTCAATTTTACATCTTAAAATAATACATTCTGATTTACATTAAAGAATTAAACGCCATCAAAGTAGGTCAAAGAACCATTCATTAGTCATCACTCAATGTATACAGTGTTCCAGAAATAAAAAAAGCATCAATACTTCCGTGTGCTGACTAGACCACGTGGTGGCAGAACGCAATGCGACGCAACAGTTTTACATGTCGATTCTCACATGGCGACGCAACGCGATAGTGCTCGAAGCGGCATGCAACACTCCCTGGAGCGTTGAATTAAAAAAAAAAACAATAGTATATTACACCATAAGGGCATCATGAAGCGCAGGGCAAGGTATCACACCTTCAGCCAGTGTGGTGTATACTATTTTTCTTCGTACCTCGGTCGTAAGCACGCTTATTAAATACATTATAATAATAATAATTAATAATAATTAATAATAAATAATAATTAATTAATTACGTATTAATTACATAAAAACGAAGATAAACTTCAAGCAAGCTTTGAGTTTATATACGTAAAAACACAAATGCAGCTCTGTTCGCAATTATTAGCTAAAATGTAATTGTGTTCCAAATCTTCTTGGTTTCCGGGCTTGTATGCCGTGATCCATTGGTGTTACTACCTGACGTTTCGTCTACAACTGCGGTAGACATAAAAGGCGATGTGATAGCGGGCGAAGTGTCCTTCTAGGCTGCTCACAGGCAAGTGTGAGCAGCCTAGCAGAAGTTGAACTTAATCTCCATTTTTCGACCCTATACTTATATCACTATAATTCCTTACATGTAAGTAAAATCTAACTAATTCCAATATTATTTTCTTATGACACGATTACTGATGAGACACCCTGTATATGTATATATTTTTGATTTGATTTACGACACGTTAACGGCACATTTCCTTCCATGCAGCGCGAGTATTTATTTTCATTATTTTGCTTATTTTTGCCACTTGTTGGAATATTGCCAACCCACGCGCGCGTTCGCGATTTCTCGTACGTATACTGGCAGTGCTACCAACCGAACTTTGTTATACTTTGTGATATACGGATATAGTTCTACGAGGGCTAGTCACTAGAATTAGACTTGTAATAAACTGCATAGTAGGTTTTATTTATTGGTTTTCAAAGTTTAATATCTAAATATAATATTATACTTTATGCACAGTATAACAATGAAGCCTCAGTACCATGAACTAATTAATATTAATAATTATATTAATACTAGCGGCCCTGTACGTGCTTCGCTACGTATAAAGTGAAATAATAAAACAATTTAATTGGAACATCTATCTATCTATTTTATTTATTTTATTTATTTTAAAATATACATGGGCGTATATGTGTGTATGTCGAGCACTCCGGCTGCGCCGTCGTGCTCGATACCTTAACCTCTGCAACACGTGGTGGTTATGCTATTGTAGCTTATATGAAACGTTGCGCCATCTATTGAATATTCACTCAATCCAGTCAACAGGTATCGCCATCTGTTAGAATCCTTTGGAGCTGAGCACTCCGGCTGCGCCGTCGTGCTAGCTTATATGAAACGTTGCGCCATCTATTGAATATTCACTCAATCCAGTCAACAGATAATTATGAATGTCAAGGAATAGACAAATAATTTGCAATAAAATAATATTGCGACTATAAATTGAAATGTAAGCTATGCTATCTTTCAAGTTGGGTCGAATTGCACACGGTGTGCAAATCGAATTTAAAATCGGTTCAGTAGTTTAGGAGTTCATCGCGGACAAACATGTGACACGTAATTTTTATATATAAAGATTTCCAAAAAAATAAACAGACATTAGAAAAATATTAATTAGGGTAGTATTTTTTATTACAATCTGATTCCGTTCAATTAAGATGAAATAAAAAAATCGCAACCTCCCAACTCTTAAAGAAAAAACATACGATGATTTTTATATTATTATTTTTTAAAAATATTTTTACTCATTCATTATACTTAGGTAATTTTTTGACTTACATAGCTCACCTTGTCATCAGATAAATTAAAACTCTATCATCCTCAAATTTAATGCTTAAATATCCTCTTTATAGTGTATTATATTTTTCAAGTAAATAAAATTGTCGACCAATTTTTCTTAGACCATACGATATATTGACAAAAAATAAAAAAATACAAATCAATATAACACAAGATGACGTTTCGATCCAGATTTGGATTTTCTTCAGAAATATCTAAAAAATATAAAAATTAATTAGTATTAAGTAATTTATTATCTAATAGATTTCACGCAAGATTGAAACTTTGAATGATTAAAAAAATAATGAAAAATTAATAACAAACAAAATTTATAAACCGTAGTTTATATTGATTTGTATTTTTATTATTTTTTGTCAATATATCGTATGGTCTGAGAAAAATTGGTCGACAATTTTATTTACTTGAAGAGTTCTATTCAGACGTTAATCAAAGATTGGTATTATATTTTTAATGGTTATAAAAAATCTATATCTATACTAATATATAAAGCTGAAGAGTTTGTTTGTTTGTTTGGTTGAACGCGCTAATTTCAGGAACTAATGGTTCGAATTGAAAAATATTTTTTTTGTTGGATAGTCCATTTTAGCGAGGAAGGCTATAGGCTATATATAATATCACGCTACGACCAATCGGAGCGGAGCATCATTGAAAAATGTTGCAAAATGTAACTCAAAATTTATCCGTCCGACAAAAACTTTTGAACGGTAACTCCGATCATAATGAAATTTGGACACAACATTCATCTCGGTAAACGAAGATGAACGTGCGTACTCATGTCCTTCACCACCATTCGTTCTTTTGCACCCGGGTGAAACCGGGCGGGACCGCTAGTTATTTATAAATTATTTTCATTCGTATTTCGTGTTTTTTGTTTTAACTTATTGACTGACCTTCGTGTACAATATAAATGACTGCTGCATTATAAATTCTATAATCACCAAAAATATATCTATCTATTTATGTGTTGGTGTGTGTATATGTGTGTGTGTGCATTGTGTAGAGTGTGATTAATTTCTCTGCAATTTCCTTGTAATTTATTCCAGTTCACAAATTTATTTCACTATTTTATAGTTTTTTCTAAATAAATAAAAAGTAGATTGCGATATCTCTGATTTTCTTTTTAAACATTAATTTAGTGTTTTTCTTTCGACAGGAAATTCTATATTGCAGCGGACAGAACAAAGTAAAGTAAATGTCAGTAGTGGCGCCAAGGTCCTAAGCGTGTTCTCTTTTGATCTAAAAAATTTAAATAACAATATCAACTTCATTTAGACACAAAGTCAGAGGCTATAGCGGTGCCAAAATCATAAAAATCAAAACATAAAAGATTTCTTTGCGTATTTTTACCATTCCAACCCACAAGTAGGGAATGGTACTAGTTTAGGTCAAAAATCACTTTTCAAAAATTTTACAATATCTTTCCGTTTTGAGGTCCCCCGAGTCCAAAAAATATATTTTTGTTAGTCTGTTTGTGAACACGATACAGGTCAAACAAATGAGCGGATTGAAACCAAATTTTGGGAGGATGTTTGGTATGCAAATATGAAGAGCCCTATTGTTTTTGGGGAAAATCGGCGCATGCGCAGAAAAGATATATGCTATAACGGTGTTTTTTATATAATAATGGTATACTTTTCATAACGGCTTATTATTCCATTTATTTTTAAAAGAAAGTTTCGTTAAAAAAATTTTTTTCTTAACTTTATAGTTTCGGAAATATTTTGAAAATAAAAAAAATCAGCAGTTCTTTTGTTTTATGAACCTGTCAGAAATAAACTAGTTAGGCAGTAGTAATTTTTACATGACGTGGAGCATATTATGTAGGTAACCATGGCAACGAATAGCGAATATCATATTGAATACTAGCCATTACCCGCGTCACTTCACACGATATCAGAAATTTGATTTCTTTATTATAATCAAATGTCAACATTTTTGAAGTTGGAATGGTTCCGTCGCCCAATTGGCTGGAATTTTTTTTAATATGAAATCGTAATTTACAGTGTAACAGAAGTATGTTCAATTAATCTCTGCTGTGTCAAGATGGTCCTAAAGGCGCAAGAACTCCCATACATTGCTCAGTGCATCGCCAGGTGCCTTCTTAAAAAAAGAGATTCTAGACTTCTAGAGAAATATATATACTCCTACCAAATTACACAGTGCCCAATATGAAAAAAATGTTGCCAACAGCCCCCCTCAACGACAAAGTCAAGGTTTAATAAATTTTCTCTCATATTCACGGTGTACGTCATCAGTGAAGTTGTGCATTGCTTGTTTAAGAAAGTCTTGTTGTAAACTCTTCGTCTTCATTGCATCAAACCTCAAAAGAGGCCCCAAAAGACACGCGTTGTGTCCCATTTATTGTAGCCGTTTTGATAAGTTATGCCAGTATATTACGCAACATATATCGCACAGCTAATTGACTTAACAATGTGGAGAACAGATTCTCAAAATGTTTGTTTATACCCACTAACAGCCAGGAGTGTTTAAACCCAGTATAATACATATTTTCAATTTGCTATTTTTGGTGTGAAACATCTATTGGCGCGTTTGGTTAGCAATAAAACCTTGCAGTTGGCGCGATTGTTTTGTGTGCGTTGGGTTACACATGGGCTTACTTGAAGGCGACATCTAGATAACTGGGCAAAATTTAGCTACTGGTTTAGTTACTAGTATTTCGTTAGATGACAGCGCGTGACGCTTGCTTTGTGTATGCGTTGGATTCTAACTTGGCTTTTGTTAAAGGCGACAACTAGATGACATGACAAAATTTATTTACAGGGTAAAATTTAGTTACAGGGTGATATTTAGTTACTAGAATTTTGCATAAATTTGTGCCTTACATTTTTTTTTAATCGTTTTATTATAGATTATATGTATAAATATCATTTTTTTGTATGAAAAGAACAAAGCTTAATTAAAACTTTTCTTTTTGTTTCAGGTATATTAAATTCGAAATACGTGTTATTTGTTCGATGAGAGTAAGTTATTTTCTGTATTTTTTCCTCTTTGGTTTTGTATTCTCAATGTCTATACCTACTAATATAAATTTTATCTGGGCAGTTTATTGCGTTGTACACTAGGGTTTTTGAACGACATAAGTTTTATAGCATATCTATTTTTTTGTACGTAATAATTAAAAAGTTATATTTTATTAAAAATTCATCACTAAGTTCCTTAGCGGTAAAAATCCAAACACGGATAACATCTTAATGTTGTGAATCGTCTTTATATGTCCACGGATTTAAGTTAAAATTTATAAATTTGGTTGCGTAAGAAAAAATATTTGTTTGTAAAACACAAACGAGAAATGTTGATTTCTATTTATAATAATGCAATCTAAAATTTTATAAGTCAATTTTAAGAATCGTATTTTTCAATCTGTTCTTCAAAAGTCTAAAACGCTGCTCGCCACGTTGAATTCCGGCGTGACGTCACTTCGGTTGTTAACTAGCTATATTTTTGTTGTACTGTGTGTTATTTTGAAGTTCTTTGAAGTTATTATCACGTTTATAGACGTATTTTATTGATTTCGCATCTATGAAGACGGTTTCATAAAAGCAGAAAGTACTAATCTACCAAGGATAAATACGTTTAATAAATAAATAAAGTTTTACTAACTTATACTTACACTGGTAAGGTAATAATCATAAGAAATCTTAAATATTTTTAATTGCAAAGAATTACCTCATATGGTTATTGTGCACGATTGTTATTATGTACAATCACACTGACGTCACGAAACGTTTTCGCGCGAAAATTCATTATAACTTAAAAGTCATTTTTATGGCACTATTCGGTTATAAAAATATTCTAAAAATTGTAGTGCTGTTTTGTCACTTTAGGAATCATTTAAAACGGTGTAATAGCCTATTGTATCTGCATTTTTGAATCTCAGTTATCAAACGTGCATAATTTATTATATCTCACAACATTTTGGTCGTTTCTCACTTAAACAAATTCCATGCACAATTTTCTCATACATATATGTACAGACAACATATAGGTTAAGATCTTAACGTGGAGGATACTGTTAATTAACGAAAGGTTACGTCCTTCGGGAGAAAACTAAGTAGAACTACTGTAACTTATTTTCCTGGTTTTCTTGTACTAAAATTATTGTTAGAGAGACTATAAAATTACGGTGACATTTATACGCATTGTTTGTTAGAGGGCACTACAAATGTGCGGTTTGTTCCTCGGATTAATGTGGGCTGTGTGCACGAAGCCTACTAGCGCTGCTAGTGGGTAATAGAGAATTATTGAACTTACTTTTTATGGTGATAAGTCAAAAACTTTAGTTGGCCATGATGTGTCAAAAAAAATGTAATAACTAAAACTGATTAAAATTCAGATTGTAAGCCATTATATAAATAGCATAACATAAAAGGTATGTGAGAATTATTTAGGTATTTATCAATCATGACATACAATATATAAATTATTATTTGTTTACACTGACAGCGGAACGTCGAATTATGGCGGCAATGATCTTTATTTTACTTAATTCGCCATCAGCGCAACAGCCCGGAACACATCAAGCATTTCCAGATCGCTTAGTTTTTGCCCATGTTTTCTTTGTAATTAAAAAACATCATAAAATTATAACTATTTTCACTTTTAATAAACATTGCTCACTGACATACGAAAAATTTGAGGTTGAAGCTCACCACAAACGCTCGCGTCGATAAATTTGTAACTCCACCTCCTTGCACATAGCCCATATATACCAACATTTCAAATATTAATCTTACAAAGGTTCGTATTGCCGGTTAATTTCGTGTACAAATATAAGCAACTTTAAAAATTTCCATTTCATTGATTTTTTTTTCTGAAAACCGAATGAAAGTACCAGTATTAATAGAATTTTCAATTTATTATGAACTTACTTTCTCTGTTCGCAATTATCAATATTTCGACTAGGTATACTTCTTGGTAAGCTAGAGCTTTAAAGTTTTGCATACGTGTGTCCCAAAATTTACGCAAGATTTGGATTTAATAGAAAACATAGTTTTTCTTAAATAAATTTTAATTTCTTTATTGGAACATAATGTACATAGTCTAGGGTTACGTATGAAATAACACATCGGTATTAACATTTTTTGTATTTTTTATTTCTACAAGTATCTAATAATAATACATTAAAAATATGAATTGGTATACTTTTCTTGTCCGGTGTCATAGAAGTGGCGAAAGCATAAAATAAATTTTCATTTCATTATCAGAATAATAAATTGAAAATATCTGATTCTAGTTATTATCTAAAACACATTTTTATTAGAAAGCCGTTCCTTTTTGTGAAACTTCTTGAAGAATGTGTTCTAAATTAATTCAAAAAGTTCAGGTTTCAATTTTTTTTCTTTCTCTATATAAAAAGATTGATCAGTTCGTCTGAATAGTAAAGATTCATTTTGAAACAGTGCAGAAACCGTAAGGGGTATAGAAGTAATTTTCTTTATACGAACGACAGAATATATCTGAAGAACCTCGCCTTTGACATTCAACATATAAATTGGTTAATTTGTTATTCAGGCATCTGTGTACAGCAGGAGTAGATAACACAAAACAGAAGGTTTTCGATATTCGAGGATAATGGGATCATACCACCGAATGTCACCCGTATCTAAAAATGCCAGACAAGCTGAAAAACATGAAAACATTTACTCGCATTTGAACAATGGGGAAACTTGCATAAAATTATTTTTTTTTCTTCATATCTCGCTCGAATGTACCTAGGTATTTCCAGAAAGTCAGCATTTATGCATTGGTGGGACTACACGCACTGATGCCGGAAGTACGTACTTTCGACCGGCTATAAAGAAAAATAAAAGAAATAATTTTTTTTTTTAATACACCACGTTTTTAAAACGAACTAAAAAGTATAAAATAATTTCTTTAAGCTATATAAGTAGGGTTTGAAGCGAAAAACGTGGGGCGCATTATTCGTTTTATCTTATTAATTGATAGCTACTATCTCTACGCTTCTTATTTAACTGTCGGAATGCGCCTCACGTTTTTCTTTTCAAATCCTGCTCATACGGCTTAAAGAAATTATTTTATACTTTTTAGTTCGTTTTAAAAACGTGGTATATTAAGGAAGTTGAGCCGTTTTACGAAGATAATGGAAAAAATCTGAAATAAAGTTTTTTTAATAGATTTTTTTATGACAAAATTTTCTGTAAAAAATCCAAAATCATTAGGAGATTTATAAAGTTAAAAATTAAAAAAAAACTTTTACATGTCTTATGGAAAATATGTCAACCTAGCATGCAAACTGTTCATTTTAATTTTTTGCAAATAACCAAATAATGTCAGCAGTTCCGAAAACTATCTATGTAAAGCATCGATGTCTTACGCATATTTTAATATTTTTTCCAATTTAATTAGGAGAGTTTTAATCAATAAAAAATAGGTCATATGCATAAAACTCCAAATTGGTTAAAATTTTTATTTCGAAATATATTTTAGTTCTTGATCATAACGTAATGGTTATTTTATTAATCTAATCACTGAAAAAAATACAAATAATAAAAAAGAAATGTAGAAAATAAGCGCTACTTTCGAATTTTCAAAACGCATCCTGACGTCAGAGTATATATCAACAACAGTTTTCATGACGACTGTGTCGTCTCACAGTAAGATTATGTCAGTATTTAGAGAAAACAACAAATAAACTTCATTTAGAACATTGACAATTTGACATCAAGGTTGGCATGCATCGTATATCATGACGTCACATAAGCCCGCGAACATGGCCGATTGTTTAAACTGTCTATTTTTGAATGTGGAATTTAATATTTTTTTTCTTATGATAATATTACATTTTTAAATGATTATCAATTTTTTTCCGTATTATGGTTGACTAAATAATCTATTAAAAATATAAAAAAAAATCATGCATAATGACCTATTATTATTAAACCTTAGTACTTTTCGATTATGGACTTTTATTCTTGACAGATTTAACAATTTTAACTGAATTTTCAACTTTTTAATGATTTAATTTTAATTTTTATTATTTCTATTTTATTTTTTCAATTATTTACTGCAAAAAATATGTAAAATACAGATATTTACATAAATTTATTTTTTTTTAATCTAACTTTGTACAAAAAATACAAAAGTTAGTCTATTAAGTATAAAGTACTGAAATAATTAATTAATATTAAAAAAAATTATTTATTTATGCCTTTATGACAATAATGTATTGGTATCATCGACTTATAAACTATAAAAGTTCCCATTTAGAATTCGACTTACTTTTGATTGGGACTGTAACGGATCAACCTCCTTAATTTTTTTTTGTTTCTTTTATTATTTTTATACCTTTTAGTTTGTTTTAAAACGCGGTATATTAAAAAAAAATATTTCTTTTAATATTTCCATATTTTATTGTCATCTAATACTGAGTTAAGTTAAAAATGAAATTATTTTAATATTAATTAGATACAAAATGCCATCCAGACAGACATACAAGAAAGCGGGTTAGTAAAAACGTGGTAAAATAGTTATCATGTAGGTACACCGCTTCATAAGACTGTCGCCAGCCAATATAGTAGCGAACAGCTGTCATTCGTGTTTTTACGCATAACCTCAAAACTCCTTACTTCAAATTCATCTGTATAAGTAATTAATAAGTGTACTTTCGACCGACGTATGAAGACAAATAGTATATACCTACTACACAGGCAGAATGTTTGCGAGCCTTTAACTGCGCGTCATGAATCTCAAACTCTCTGCCCTTGTGGTGTAATACATACATTGTTTTTGGCTTCTACGCTTATTTGCGTAATTTGCCTCGTCCGTATTTTATTTTACTATACGCAATAAAACATTTATTTATTTGCATTTAATTAGTATTCGACATTAATATGTTAATATTTAAACAGCAAAAGATGTGGAAAGTGAAATACTGAAAGGGTTTATTTAAAATATACCGTTTTTTACAAAAAAAAACGTATTTATAAATTAAGTGAAAAGGGACCTAATTTGAAACACCAATTAGCGCCCATTAACGCCAGTTCATCGAACTTGTTTGACCTCTATTTAATTTATAGGTAGTAATTCATTGATGAGTAATTGGTAGTTATTTGATAATTTCAAGGAATTATTTACAAACTTGTTGTTATATTCTTTCTGTTAATTGCAAACATGGTTTAAAAAAAAGTTTTTTTTTTAAATCGGTTAAAGTGTTTGGGCTGTACGCGTGACACACAGATTCACAGACAAAGCGAGTACATATAGGCTGTGTGCACGAAGCCTACTAGCGCCGCTAGTGGGTATAATAGAGAATTATTGGACTCATTTTTTTATGGAAATCGCGACATGTTTCTAAGGTGATAAGTCAAAAACTTTAGTTGGCCATGATGTGTAATAAGAAAAACTGATGTTAATTTGTTTACACTGACAGCGGAACGTCAAATTAGGGCGCCGATGGTCTTTATTTTACTTAAATCGCCATCAGCGCAACAGCCCGGAACACAACAACCATTTCCAGATCGCTTAGTTTTCCCATGTTTTCTTTGTAATTAAAAAATTTCATAAAATTATAACTATTTTTACTTTTAATAAACATTGCTCACTGACATATGGAAAATGTGAACTTGAAGTTTCCCCTAGTGCTCACCACAAACGCTCGCATCGAACAATTTGTAACTCCGCCTCCTGCACATAGCCCATAGCCGCTTTAGCTTACGCTATTCGCGCCTAAAAATGAATACATTTAAACAACCGCTACGATGACGTCATTGTCACCGCTTGCACATTATAACTATTGTTAATTTGACATCTAACTCGTGCTTTAAGAGTATTCGTCCCTGCAAATACCCTTTGCACCCTTCATCTCAAATCTTTTCCCCTCGCCTAAAAACGGTTCGCGCTCTCCCGACGCTATTTTTAAAGCTAGAGGGTTCTGGTAAACGCCAAATGAAAGACAAAGAATCAGACTACAGATCCTTCAGGCGAATGTTTTGAAAAAAAATTCCTGAAAAAACTTACAACCTTGTGAAAAAAATAATAAGTTACGTAATATTTCACAAGTAGGCGAAACTGTTTTTCAAAAAATTCAACTGTAGGATCTGTAGTCTGATTCTTTGTCTTTCATTTGGCGTTTACCAGAACCCTCTAGCTTTAAAAATAGCGTCGGGAGAGCGCGAACCGTTTTTAGGCGAGGGGGAAAGATTTGAGATGAAGGGTGCAGGGGGTGTTTGCAGAGACGAATACTCTTAAACTGGTGCCACTGGGAAATTCCGTATAGGCCATGCAAAAAAGCAAGATACCAAAACGGTCGAATTAGATCGCTTTCAATGTGATGATGAACGGACGGGATGTAGTCACCAGTTAGCAGAACTCGCCATTTTAAGAAGTGATTTTAATAATGTTTTCGTTGTGTGTCAAGGTCAGTTTTTTATTAATTATTAACACGGGCATTTTTTAACCCTATGACTTATAATGTTGAACATGCGTGAGGTAGAGCGTAAACACTGGGTAGAATGGAGAGAGAGAAATAGACGGAGAGCGAGAGAGAATGTATAATGCCCATTTTGCAGGTGAAGCCCGCTTGGCTCCAATGCAATGTAAAGTTTGCTGACCTGAATACAATGTAGTTAATCAGAGCCGTGGATTAATGCATAGCACAGATGATGAATTATTTTATAAATTTGATATTTGATATGCAAATCCTTCCTTCATTTTTATGTATATTTTTTTATAAACAGGTTTTAAAAATTTATTATTGTGACGTCAGCAGACTACCACAGGGAAATATATTTTATCGGAGAAATGAGATAGCAAAAATCGGCCTAATGCGAGTCGAACTCGCGCACCGAGGGTTCCGTACACACTTGTTCACGGGAAACGAGTCTGTTGTCCCCATACATCGACTATGTCGCGATCAGTTTACCAATTAAGTGTATAATTGCAGTGAGTTCAGATGGACTACCCGAATTGTACTGGTATACCGTGGTATATCTGATAACCTAGCGGTCGTAACGTGCTATATGAGAGAGTTCTCTTAATTGTATTTTAATAAATGTTCGAGTATACTGCTGTATAAACGCACCGTTAGCGGAAACTTGTTTTGTATTAGAACTGTTATTGTGTACGTGCGGTTTGTGTATGTCTAGTATAGAATGTATTGTGTATAAAAAAAATGGGTTTTTCGTTATTGGTTGTCATATAGCGGCAATAGAAAAACACACTCTGTGAAAATTTCAACTCTCTACCTATTACGGTTCTTGAGATACAGCCCGCTGACAGACGGACGGACAGCGGAGGCATCTTTCGGGTACGGAACCCCTAAAAACATTACACTTTACAAATAGTAAAGGTACAATATAAATATAAACCTTATTCAAAAGTTAATAATAATGATCAGTTGTGATCATTTTATAGTTCGAGAGCTAGCAAACATTTTTGGGTAGGTATTTGAGGCAGCGTCTGAACACAAAATCGAAGATCTTGCTAAACGGTAATAAACCAGATCAATTTAATCGGGTCTAAATGTCTGCCAGGCGGTTACTGTCTACTATACGTGAGTGCGAGTAAGACGCTACGGGCAGGTGTGAGTGTGAGGGAGAGAGCGTAAATCGGCGTCTGTCGCACCGTAAAGCGCTTCAATTCAGCCCGTATACGCTGTCTCTCACATTCGTGTATAGGAATTTGACGCAGACACGTGGGGGCAGAAAATGAAATTGTAACAAAATGCGGTTTTACAATTAGGCCACACCTCTCTGTGAAAGATCTTAAACAGTCTGTCGACAATAATAGATTATAATCTACACTGCAGCAGTATGTATGTAAAAAAATCGTTCAGCGTAATTTTCACCAATTTCAAGAAGTCTGATTAACTTGAAAATTTGCACACGTGTCAAGGGCCCGTGACAATACAATTATTTCATAAAAATGAATTTAAATTTGAAAATTTTAAAAGAAATTACTTTTGATGTCGTTTTAAGATTAAAAATTACGAAAATAAATTATAGTTTAAAAAAACTAAAAAAAGAAACAGTTTAATAGCAAACCGAACTAAAAAGTAGAAAATAATTATTAACAAAATAATTCAATTATATTAAGTAAAAAAGCGTGGGGTGCCAATTACTATATTTTCATTATAACTAATTTTATAAATAGCTACCAATGAAATAATTGTCAAGCACTCCACGCTTTTTACTATAATTGAATTATTTTGTTAATAATCATTTTCTACTTTTTTAGTTCGGTTTATTAAAGCGTGTTTTTTAAGTTTTTTAAACTATAAGTTTTGTTAAATCTTTGTTTAACGTTTGATTAGAACCCTTCAATAAATAAAATTATCGACCAGTTTTTCAGACAAATATATTAACAAAAAATATAAAAATTAATACATTAACGTTTCGGTCCGGATTTGGATCTTCTTCAGAACTGATCTAAAAATTATATAATAATAATTAGTTTCTAATTGGTTTTTGAAAAAAATTCGCTTTAAGTTTTTAATTATCAAATATTAAAAAAATAATTATTAAATAATAATATTTTTTCAATATTTGATAATTAAAAACTTATAGCAAATTTTTTTCAAAAACCATAGAAACTAATTATTAATTAATGTATTAATTTTTATATTTTTTTGAAAAATTGGTTGATAATATTATTGTATAATTTTTTTAACTTCGAAATTGTCCGCTCGTGTTTTAAACTCCGGCAGCATCGGCCATCCGACTGCCGTGACTGTGATTTAAACGTATACCTACGCGCACGTATTATTGTTATTATTATTAATATGCTCGCACTTTTGATGTGTGATGTGTCCACATCGGCACGTTCGCGTCAACCGAGATAAAGCACACAGCCATGTCAATACGTGTCACAATAATGTTGTCGACAGAATATTCATTACGTTTACCATAACGTAATTATGCCACAGTCATTTCGTTTCAACTACCCGTCGATGATGAGGCAAATGGAATCTACATTAAAAAAGCAAAGCTGCGCCAAAACCGCAGCTATTATACGATTTATTAATGTCATTGTTTACTCAGAATGTAAAAAATAATAATATATTATTATTAATAATAATGCGTTTAACGTCCGTTTCTCGACTTTATGTCATAACAGACGCCATTCGCACCATTACTAGTTTCCATCTATCACACTTCCCGTTATTTTCTATATTTTTATACTTCAACTTAATCAATAGTAATGGGCGAATTAAGTAATTTTACGACATTAGGATAAGGTAGGCAAATTTTTAGCATAAGAGTTTGACAGGTAATCATCCATGGCCTTTAATAAGGAACCATCTCGATATTCATCTGGAATTATTGAGGGAAACCACAGAACCCCTACACAAGATGGCCGGTACAGCCCAACATGTTTTCAACTTCAAAATTAGAATTTTGAGAGTTAAAAAAAAAGATATTCTCACTTTTTGGCTTGAATTTTTTCATGATCTGATAACTTGCTAGATTTTATGTTGAGTGTTAAAATTTACAATAAAATAAAATAAAAATTCTTCACAGAAATGTCATTATCATTAATAAATGGCGCATTTCCGACCCCCAAGTGATAAGGTTATCTAAATAATAATAATAATAATTATTATTATAGCTTTTATTAGGGGCGGAGCTCAGCTAAGCTGCTCTTCCACTCAACCCGTTAAAAAAATTCAAAACATAACAGAATACCAAATTAGTCATAGTTACTTCTCCCGAGAGGAATACGAACAATTACCGGTCACTCTATATATAAAAATCTAAATTAAAGTTAAAAACAATCAAACATACAATTTCTAGTTTATTTTGACAGCATTACCATCAAAGATTGAATAAGGTTTTTCATAGAAATTGATAGATTTCCGGAACTTATTTTTCATTTGCACACACACACACACATTCAAATGCTCGTAATATAGAGCCATGCGGGTGAATAAGTGGTTATATTAAATTGAAAAGAAGGTGTTGTACATTCATCTTAATTTTAACCGTTGTTATAACAGTAGACCCGTTACCTACACCACATGAAGCACTTTACTTCCATCACATAAAAAAGAATTTCGTAACTAATATCGAACTATATTTTAAATTCGTCAGACATATTGTATAGGTAGATTTAAAATATAATAAATAAAAAACATCAAATTCTTCATATAGAACAACGGTCCTTCTCAACCTAACTGATCCTATTCGAGGAGATAGTGTAAAACGAAATTTTTAAAGAATTAGTGATTACGTAAATACATTTTTGCACACCTCCTATAAAATAGCTGCTTTTCGTGTCTGTCGAGCGTTCGTGAAAAGACGCTTTTAACACTAGTGCTGTAAAGATGCGTAAAGTGAAATAAACGTAGGTCGCACTACAATTTCTATAGTAAACCATAGTCTAACCGCATGAGAACAGAACGCAGCTTACAATCAGAAATGATCTTGCGTCAAATTTGAACTGTCAAAAATGTTGAAAATAAAGTGAAAATCAGCTATAAATATAGAGGATGCGTGCAAAAAAAACTAGACATAATCTCGTACGTCATTGTTTTATGATTTGTATTACAGTAGAACGTCGATTATCCGAACTAATTGGAGAACATGGGTGTTCGGAAAACCGTTTTTTTCGGATAATCGAACTGTATTGATTCGCACATACATACAGGTATATTTATGTAGAATGTAGATACAGGTGAATGAAAAAACGATAGTAGTTCGGATAATCGACGCTCCACTGTACTGTTAAATATTGCTGGCGCTCGTTTTACTATGTAATCTCACTCCGCACCATAAAAAACCCAAGCTAGATACGTAATTATTTTACACCCTTGTTTCTTAAAAAAGCCAATGTTGCTTACACTACACAAAGTGAAACTTGATTACGCAAAATTTGCCTATATAGATAGTGTGAAAAGACGTTTTTTGAGACATCTAGTATATGGAGCTATAAGCCTTGTGGTACCAAATCTACATACACTCGTGCCTACATAGAGATATATTATGTAATCGTGTAGATATGAGGGGTGTGAGTCTTTTTAAATGGCGGGCCAAATTTAATGTCCTTAAGATACTGTTAAATGTCATTTCTTGTCGTTTTACATCTCTGCTGGTTAAGTCGTGACATGCGCACAAATCATTCACTTCGTGGTTTTAAAATATAAACATAATTTCATAAAAACTTTTATAATAATTATAAATTGAGTTATATGTTTTTTTTCAGTCGATCCTTTATTGTGTTATAGTTAAAAAAAATATACATAATATGATTAATTATATAAACACGACCATTTATAAAATAAGAAATCAGAAATTATCGGTTTGTATTCACAAAAACACGAGATTGATTTTTTATTACAATTTTAAAATAGTAATTTTTTGGCATGTCAGAAAACGCTGTCCGCCATGATAGTTTGAAGTATGACGTCAGATTTGTAGTGAACACACATGTGCCTATATAAACACACGACACACACGCGTAGGTAAACACAAAACGAGCCTCGTGTAAACGAAATCAACCGTTATTCCACTTAGTTGTATACTACAAGAATGACGTCATAGTTGGTAAACTCGGCGGATCGTGTTTTCGCGCCACCTTATAGATTTAAAATAATTAATATGGAAGTCAAACTCCTACTATATTTCATATTATGCTAACACGATGTATGATTGTAAGATTTATTATTATTATATAAAAATTATTTAAGCGCTCAATAATTTCGGTTTTTCATAAGTATTTTTTTAATGTGAAACATCTATTAGCGCGTTTGGCAGCAAAACCATGCCTTGACGGAAATGGGGTCACGTTCTCGTATGCGCCCTCTACGCCAACGCTCTTGACTTCCTTGTGTGTGGTGCGCGCGCATATACTGTACACTTGTTGCTTCTCTGTGTGAGCTGTCACAACATTGAAGCTGCGTGTGCGATTATAGTATGCTTGACACGTTCACCGCTTGTATTAGTAATTACAGGGCTACATTTAGTCACTATAATGTCGTTAGTTGATGGGGCGAAATTTAGTTACTGGAATTTCGCTTAAATGTATGTTTTCGATCTGTCAGGCGTTCCCCGACGATCCTAATTTTTATTTAAATTTCGACTGTTAAAAACTGTTCTGGGTCTAAGTTGGTCCGCGGGTCACGGGTTGGCCACCCCTGCTGCTATAATGTGTGCGAGTGTGTAAGATAGGATGCATACACATGACCCTATATAAACTAATTAAGATCAGGCATGTCAAGTGTCTCATTACCGGGCCGCCGAGTGGCGCGCTTGCGTTTCCATGACAACTGCCCGACCTCTAAACGCTATCATACCCCATAGTTGCGTCACGAGACGATCGCGCGTCGTCATCGTATATTTAGCTCAACTATTTTTAATCATTTTCTCTACCTGATGTATTTTCATTGCCGCAATGGTCTGTCGGAATGAGAACTTTTAATGATCACATTTCTTGAAGTAAAGGATCCCGCGCAAACTTTATGGGATTTGGTTCTCGGTTAAATTGATCGAAAATGGTTTTATTTTATAGATCAAAGGTCATTAAGAAACAGTGTCCACAGATATGTTTAGCGTGATTAGATATATATAGGGATATCTGTGGCTAAAAATCTTTTGGTTTTTAGGCTATGCGCCCGTGGACACTTTTTCTTAGTGACCTTTAAACTATATAGTAGGGCCAAGAATCTAAGCAAATGTTGCTATGCAATGAAATTTTTAAGTAAATCGTCAAACTATCATACCAACGGGATATGTATTATGGAATTTTCTTATCTAAATTAAGATATGGTTTACTTTTTTGGGGTGCTTCAAATACACAGATTATTTTTAAACTGCAAAAACGTGCAGTACGTATCTTAGCCGATTTACCAGTGAACAACTCCTGCAGAACTGTCTTTAGACAACATGGACTGATGACTGTGCCTTGTTTATATATTTTTGAGTGTCTATGCTACATGAGACAACACCCGGAAACATTTAAAGAGGCTAAGCTACGACATAAATATCCCACTAGAGGTGAAGATCTACGTGTACCAGCGCATTCGCTAGCCATATTTGAGAAGGGCACATACTACAATTGTATCAAATTATTCAATCATCTGCCGGAGGTCTACCAAACTATGCCGTACAATTGTTTAAAAAAAAAAGATTAAGCAGATTCTGATAGACTCAGAACTCTATAGTCTAAACTCTAAATGATTTTTTTAATTACAGTTTTTAACTCCAATGTTAATGTTTTTTTTTATATTAGACTTGTCGCATACAATATGTAAATGTTGACTAATAAATTTCTATTCTATTCTATTTTATAAAATATAACCATTTTCGATCAAATCCCATAATGTTTGTGAGGGGTCCTTTCAAGTTTCTTTCTAGTGTCCCTGCGTTGTTATGGTACAAATATACTCTCTGCATTATTGTGTACACGCATTATCTGCGCTCTGAGTCTATGAGAGCCCAAACTCCCAACGTTTGCATGGTGCATGATCCCATAGGATTGCAAATCTATTTGTTTGTGTACCCGTCAGTAACCAACAGACTACAAGTCATTGAAACTTGATTGTTGTTCAGTACTCTTAGAAATCGACTCATGTGTCTTGAATTTGTTATGCAACGGAGTCGTCCCCCGAAACTAAAATTGTTTTTTTTTTTTTTGGTATACCAGCTATTCTTACTTGCAGACGTGCATTGTATAGGCAGATTGGGCTAGAGAAATTCGGCCGTAATTAAATTTTGAGTTTGAACGTTATTGAGACGAATTTCTCCTGTATCGATTTTACCTGTGTTAATTCATACACATCGTGATGAAACATATTGTGTACTTTTCTTCATTGATACGAAAAGAACGATGTATGTTTCATCACAATGTGTCCGATTTAACACACTCAAATCAGTATCACAACTTTTTTCCTAGTGTGACCTGTGCGAATTATTCGCACTAAATAAGTATAATAATTATCACTTTACAAAATTATTTTTTAAATATGATTGAAAGGTATTCAATTCGTTTCTAATTTTGCACACTGCTTATAACGTTCTTCTTTTTGTTGTATTACAATATGAAGCTCAGATGACAGATTGAAGAAATATTTTACTAAAATTGTCATATAGAGGCGCAAGTAGCAAAAGCGTTGAGCTAAGCCGTCAGATGGCATCATGCAGCATTGCTGTGACGTTGTTCAGCGTTGTTCCCTGTTTCAAAATTAAAGCCGTTAGATGGCAGTATGCAGTAGTGTGTCTGTTGTATTACAATATGAAGGTCAGATGACAGATCGAAGTGTTGACGTTGTTTCAAAATTAACGCCGTCAGATGACAGATGTTCAGCGTTGCTGTATTTTAATTAATTTACAAAAACAAAAGCAATAATAAATTTTTTTAGTTGTCGATGTCAGTAGAGCAAGCAATTATCTTTAAAATGATATATAATTTATGTGGAGAAATTGTGAGGTTTGTTCTAAAAAGGGAGGCAAACATCTTTAACCTTAGCGTATTAATAATGATAATTGCTACATAATGTCAGAATGTGTTATTTTTGAAAAGTTTTATTGGCTATTGTGCATGGTCAGTTTGTCAGTGAACGCACTGTATTGTAGTTTAGTGGCAATAGTTCTCGCACCACGTGACTGCCGATGCCTTGATAAGCCTCATCATAAGTGCGCAGAGCATCCTTGGCAGCCGTTGTGGCTTATGATAATACCGTCACATCGCCAATCGTTCATAACGCTCTATTTCTCTTCTGCATGCGTCTCTCTCTCTCTTTCCCAACCGTATTACAGTAGAGACTATGTAACTCGAACCCCGTTATTTCGAAATTCTCTTAAAGTCGAAGAACTGAGCCCATCCTTTCCGATGAAACTCAAAAGACTCTTTAACTCGAACTAAATGTGATTTTCCTACAAGGTACTGAATACACATTACAATACGCGCCACGTATCTAAAACGTTCGGAAGTTAGTCACAAACAGCGTCGCAAAGGCACATTTTAGTGCCGTTGAGACTCCCACCACTTCCCAGCTACCTGCACGGTACGTGCGCTCGTCGGTGATTGGCCGCCGTGATCGCTCGTTGCCTTTGTCACTTGTCGCTTTCCTGCTTTAAAGTACTTACAGTCAAGTACGCTATTGTCAAGTTGTTATTGTTATTTTAGTTTTGTTGAGTTGCTAGTTTGTAGTTTTTCAACAGACTGCAAACTTGCATTCGCATCTAACTTTCGAGCCTTTTAATCTAAAAGGCTCGGAAGTTAGATACGTATTGTACACTCTGTAACTCAAAGAGTCAGTCTCGCAAATAAGCGACGTGTACAGTGTAACTATAAGTAGAAGTTTATTGTCTATTAGACTCTGTAACTCGAAGTAATAAAATTTTAATGAAATGAAATTATGCCTCTGTTAACTGTTAAAAAATCTCGAAACGTCCATAACTCGAAATTTTAAGTATTTTTCTTGAAGTTCGAGTTTCTGCTGTATGTATCAGATGGCTTCATTGACATAAAAATTGGGGCTACAATGTCTTTCGGGGAAGCAGCATATTCTAACGTACTTTTTGCATTTCCTGTTTTTCACGTGAAAATGGCGTGAACTTTTTTACACCCTCTAATTACAGCGTATTCGGATAACTTTATTTTTATTTGGAAATATACAGAATTTATGTTCTTTATGAAAAATGTTAAGATAAATTTAAAAATATTTATGAAAAAATTGGATTACACTGAACGGTAGGGAATATTAATTTTAAGCTACAAAGCAGACCGGAAACAGCTATACTGGGACACGTGGCAGATGTGAAACATAAACTTAAGCGAAATTCTGGTGACTATATTTTTCCGCGTCAACTGAAGTAATTCTAGTAACTAAATATCGCCCTGTAAGTTGTAACTAAATTTTGCCTGCATCTAGTTATCGTCTTTGACAAAAGCCAAGTTATAATCCAGCGCATACACAAAGTAAGCGTCACGCGCTGTCACCTAACGAAATACTAAAGCTGTAAAAATTCGTTACTTAAAGAACCAGTACCCGTTACTTTTGTATCGCTACGTTACTCATTACTTTTCATACGACCGCGACATACAATCGTGTACTAACAGCATCAAGCATGTACCATCGCATCGAGGCGCGTCGCATACGTGATACGATATGACTTCGTTCGTATAACGTATAACCGCATCAAACGAGTCGAACTGACATGGATACTACAAATGCGAGTAACGAACTGAATTCGTTACTTCGAGTCAGATGATAGACGTGTGTCGATCGCGATTGATCGAATCGTTTTGATTCGATCACCACCCGTGACTGAGTGATTGAATCACTGAATCTCACAAGATCCAATCGTTCGGTCTCGAGTCGATCGTCAGCTCAATAGCAACCAAAGAGCCACAGGGAATAGATGACAGAGCGTGACCGAGTGATTGAATGATGAATTTCTATGGTAGAGTCGTGACTCGTGAGTCATAATAACATACAACAATCACTTGAATGAATGCTACATCTGTACGATGCGAACGATTTTTTTCCAAAGCTGGAATGACAATAAGTGCAAAAAGAAGTTCTTTAAAACCCGAAAAAAATTCTCAAGTTTTATTTCTTAATCATAACCTATAGTGTCATAAAATAGATATAAACATTAATTTAATCTTAAAATACCTACTTGGTGTTAATTTATCGTATCTCATTATCTATTTTATATAAGTAATTTGAGTCGAGTTAAATAAAAGCCTCATTGTTCTGTTCAATGGTAAGTTTTTCTTTCGTACAAACAAGCTAGCGCAGAAAATTACATCAACAGGTCAATGGTAACTCGTATAGAAATGAAATAGGTACTCAGACAGCCGATCGAACGATCGAATCATTGTGATACTATCCCCTAACCTGTAGGTTGCGATCGACCTAGGTCGCAGGAAATGTTCGATCGACACACGTCTAATAGGTACAAGCTGATCGATCAAACGATCGAAACATTGTGATACGATCACTTAACCTGTGGGTCGCGATCGACCCGGGTCGCAAGAAATGATCGATCGACACACGTCTATCAGATGATGTACCCGTTACTCAGTAACGAATACATACGGTTTGTTACAGCTCTACGAATACTAGTAACTTAATTTCGCCATGACTTTACTTGAAGGCGACGTCTAGATACGTCGCCTTAAAGTAAAGTCATGTTTATTTCGACGCACACAAATGTAACGTCGTTCCATAAAAATGTCGCGCCAATTGCACGGTTTTACTCCCAACCAAACGCACCATTTGATGTTCCACATTAAAAAAATTAACCGAAAATGTTGTTAATTAAACAGTTCAACGAGAATTTTAAAAGTTGACGTATATTGGAATTAAAAATTTTGTATCTAGGCGTCCTGGTCTTACCACCCATCAGTTGTAATAATTTTTATAGCTTAGCTGTCAGAATGGTTGCATTGGCTACCAGTTGCGGACCAATTAGAGTTGGGCACTAGACTACAGAGAGAGAGAGAACTGTTTGTATCAAATCCGATTTGTGCGGGCTTTGTGGAGTGGATATTTGCTGCAGGTAAATCGAGGATTACTAAATATTTGTATGTTAAAAGGCACGACGTGTGTGTGTGTGTGCGATGTTCGGCAGAGTGGATTGGTAATCCGTAGTATGGCAGCCATTTCCATGTTGATCAAATAAACATATTGATCTAAATCCGGGGACCAAAAGGCAAACCCGCCTATGTCGAATTTTTTCTTCGGCCAGATTTTTTAAGAGTAACTTCTTATCCACTTCGAGCTGTTTAACATTTACCTTAACTATTTAACGCTAATGATTTAACCAATTAGCTGCCCGTCGCCGCACACGCGGTTCAGATGAAACATGGCAGCGACTACTACTATAGACTTTTTAAAACACGTCAGCGATTATAGCAATGGAGTCTTCGGCTCCACCGTATTATTAGGACGGATCGACAAATCTAAGTGTTCTTTAATATAGTCGTACTTCCACCATAACATTACTGTACTTCCACCAGGTACTCAAAATTTAGCCAGTTTAATTGGGATTTTTATTTTTTATCAAATTAAATGTAGCCTATGTATAACTCAAGGATGGTAGTGAAAGATCTTTTTTTTAATCGGTTCAGTAGTTTTAGAGACCACCCCTTATACAAGCAAATAAACATACGCATTTTACTTCTTTGTGTAATGGGATAGATGTTGATTTTGCGACTGTAGTGTGTGGTAGTGTCTTATAAGTAATCTAATAAAGTCCAAATCCGGATCAAAACGTTAATTAATTGAATTATTCATAATAGTATAATTTTTGTAAATATATTGTCTGAAAAATTGACAAACTCTAATCAAAGATTAGAACGAATTGTTTATAATTCAAATTTAAAGCATTTTATTTATTTTAAAATAAACAGTTATTTTAGTGCTTACAATATATTTTGAATTTTTTGTATTTCAAATTTAGTAAAATGTTCTGTCGAAGGTAAACAAACTAATAAAGTTCTGTTTTTGAAGTAAATAAAAAATAAAGGTACCTATTTTGTTCCCAACCTAATTACCAGCGATGTAAAAGATACTAGCTCACTTATTATTTTTAAAATAAAAAATAAATTACCGCTAAATATGAAAAGATATGTTTTCAAAAATAATACTGTTCCCAGATTGGAGCGTGGAAATTGATGGTTTGTAATATATTATACGCTAGGAAAGTATCTTTTGACAAGCGACATTTGCGCCCTCCCGTGTTTTTTTATTTTAATTCTGGTTCAGCAAAAACCTTAGTGTCATATGTTATACGTTCATTTTAATAAGGATTAATTGTCGAATAAAATGGGGAAAAATCTATCAAATCGGAAGTGCTGTGTAAAGATACACCAACTAAACATCCAGAATTACAATTCCACCGTTTTCCTGGATTTTCTTATAAATAAGAGAGGAAAAAAAATGGACTGCAGAATTGTTACTTTGTTAACAAAAATAAGATTTAAAAAGAATTGAAATAAGAAATGTGTATCATTTATGTAGTTTTTTAACTAACATTGTGCGTAAATATTTTTTTATAATTAAGAATAACGCTGGTTTCCATGTGTTTGTAAGTTTTGGGTGAACCATTTTTGAAAAAATCAAACACGAGATGGTGCGAAGGTCGCGTGTCAAAGATACTTTCCTAGCGTATGTGCCATAGAAACGCCACATAAATAACGACATCACAAAGCTGAGCAAATTTTCATGGTTCAGGAGCATTTTTTTGAAGCGCTCAATTTTATAAATTGTTTCGCAAGTACATTATGTTAGCCGCTGTGAATATTTTCCTTCTTTTAATAATTGATTAAGACAGATGGTTTCAGTCGGTGCATATTAAATCACCGTTTCCATTCACTGTTGTTTTTTCCCTACATGCAGTAGTTGAATCAATAAAGGGTAGGTGCGCTAGCTGCGTTGTACGTAATGCGAACAACACGAGGGCGATGGGTCAATGCTGCGCTGAGCGTTCATCCAGACAACCGCCCTTTATTACAGGGATGTGCAAAATGCGGTTTGCGTCTGACTAGTAATAATTTGATTTATTTAGAAAAGCCACAAGTATTTCAATACAATTACAAAAAAAAAAAACAAGCGGTCAAATCTAAGCCAAACTTGCATGAAAGTTTTCCGTACAATTAAGATATTTCAAATTTGTTTTGTATAGGTACTACAAAAAAATTCTAGCCAATTGGGCGACGGGACCTGCATTCCAACTTCAAATAAAAAAAAAACTCCGGGTCGCAGTGCGAAACCCTGCCGACATATAGTGTATTTGCTTTTATAAGCAGTGTGGCTCTATTATATGAACTTAACTTTGTTTTTGGACAAAATAAAAAAAATTACCCCTTAATACAACCCTTAAAACATTTTTTTACTTAATTTCAATACTACATATCAATTCAACATCTGTACCAAATTATATACACTCTTCAGTATGTAAAATCCATATCAGAAACTTGTGTTTTCATAAAATTTGTAAGTCCGGTCCTGTCGGGCCGATTTTATTAAAATTTTAGCAGCACATTTTAATAATTACTAAAGGGTTAAATTTCAAATTTGAAACTGTTCCGAAAATTTTTTCGGTATTTTTGGGCCCGAAAACTTTTTTCAACCCCTAAATACCACCCTTAACATGGCCCGATTGGGCCCATTTTAAATAGGCTTCGTGCGGTGATGGATTTCAACATGTGGTCCAAATTTCGTTAAAATCAATTAACTCCTTCGAAAGTTATAGCCCGCACATATATATATATATATATATATATATATATATACATATATATATAAACATTTCCAAAAATGGTGCCAAAATTCTTAGAAAGTTATGAAACGTCGAGAAATTTTGGTCCGACCCCTAGGTCCCGCCATCCGACCGACGCCAATAGTGTAAGTGCCTTATGGCAAATACACTAAAAATTGGTTGTCTGTAAAGTCGGTTTACGGACGATAGTTTTACGTGATAACGTATTCCGCTCGAATATCATATTTAATAATACATAACCTAAATTTTAGTAGCTGTCAAACTATATTTTTACCGACTAATAATTTGATCAACCAAAGCAAAATACATATTTTTAAGCAATTATAAAAGACATTTAAAAGAATGTATATATATTATATATTTGTTAACAAACCGTATAATTTATCTGGCCATCTGTCAGATGTAGCTTTCGCTGGAACAGCCGAAAAAAATGTTGAACGCACACTACTCTCTGACGTCACGCGAGAAGAGACAGACTGTCGCTTATATCGCGCTCTCGCTTGCGAACGTTACTCTTTTTCGTGCGTGCAGCCGGTGTTTCATCAATTTATAAGACGTTATCACGTCAAAAGTTGATGTTTGATATAGTATAATAAAGAAAATAAAATTTCTGATATTGCGTGAGGTAACGCGGGTAATGGCTAGTATTCAATACGATATATGCTATTCTGCATAATATATTCCACGTCATGTAAAAATGAATCAAAGCATGTTTAACTAGTTTATTTCTAACAGATCTACAAAACAAAAGAACAGCTGAATTTTTTTTATTTTCAAAATATTTCCGAAAAAAAATTTTACGAAACTTTGTTGAAAAAATAAATAGTTGGCAAAACCAAAAGTGCACATCCCGCAAGTTTTCCACTGTGTGATAAAAAAAACAATTGAAAAAATATTCTTAAAAAATTTAAAAATTAAAGAAATAAATAATTAAAAATTGAAAAAATATATAAGTTTGAAAAAATGAAAAAAATAAATTTTATTAAATACTGCACCTGAAGAGGGCCATGGCTTGAGCCGAGATTGCGGAAACGTTGTGATCTGAAGTGTTTATTTTAAATAAATAAATATATAGATAGTGACACTAATTGTTGTTTCTTTTATTGTTATTAATCATACAGCTATCAATCGAGCCAATTATCAAGCGTTAATTCATTTGACTTGTACCCCGTTCTCCTCAAGTGAGTGTTCACGAATGTTGGTTTATTTAAGGTACTAAAAAATATGCGCCTATATGAAATTATTCTGCGAACATAACGACTGCAGTATTAATTTTTAAATAACCATAATATGATTCTTTAGGAGTTTTCTGAAATCGACTTCTGCGATGTAAATATATCTATAGTGAGATGTTTCGTTATTTATAATAACATTTTTATTTGAACTTTTATTCTCTATTTCCAATATATAGTTGTTTACGATGTGTTTTATGGTCGGTCGATTTGTTCAAAGATAAAGTGATCTCGAGCACAGAAGAAAACTGCAACATCAAGACAGTTCGTCGCCTGTACGTTAACAAGTCACCAGAGAGTGAATAATCACAAATTAGGAAAATATATTCGGAACCCAAAGGAATGGTGAGACCTCTGGTGAGAAATGCGCCGAACTGTCCTAAGACGGGTTTTTGACAGGTAAACTATGGAGGCATAAGGTAAACATTGATTTAGAAAAGCATGATGGAGGCTAGGTTAGCCTGCATCATGCTTTTCTAAATTAATGTTTACCTGTCAAAAAAAACCCTTAGGACAGTTCGGCGCATTTCTCACCAGAGGTCTCACCATTCCTTTGGGTTCCGAATATATTTTCCTAATTTGTGATTATTCACTTTCTGGTGACTTGTTAACGTACAGGCGACGAACTGTCTTGATGTTGCAGTTTTCTTTGGGTTCCGAATGCTTTCTTTCTATTAAGGGGGCGTTCACAAGTTACGTGAGGCGTTTAGGGCGGGGAGGGGGTCGAACCGAACCTCACCCAGCGGGTAAAGGAGGGTGGGTTCTCGGAAAATATCACGTGTTTTTTTTCCAGAAGAAAATACTAGTATTAACCAACCTTAATAAATAAAAGAGAATTAAGCAAATTGTTTTTTTAAATAAATCGAACGCAAACAAGCATATAGATTACCGTATTTACGTATTACGGCATATCACCAAGTGGGGAGGGGGGTCAATATTCAAATTTGTATCACGTAATTTGTGAACACCCCCTAACTAGGAATGCACTTAAGGCGTTACGCCACCTTGAGATTTTCTAAAAATATTTTTTTTTAAGGGTATAGACGAATTGTTTATACCTTTAAGAATATTTTAAGCGTTTAACTATTCCAAAATTCACACTATTAGGTACCGAAGTTATAGCAATAACTAGTTCATATTAGCCATAGTGCACTTAGTCAGTTTATTCTTGAGCGTTTTTCTCGAAACTGCATTTTTCCAAACTGTGTACACGATATCTCAAGATCCACTCAACCGATTTGATTAAAATTTACAACACTTATTTTCTATAATATTATCTACAATGTGCCGTAGGATTTTTTTGATTGGATAGCGTACGTTCAAAAGTAATAAATTTTTAAAACTCAAAACTTCGATTAAATTTTTTTTTTAAAACAGCTGTAATTTCTACAAAAAAAAATTGAAAACTTTTATCCTACGTCACATTGTAGCTATATATTCCTTTTAAATTAGGAATTTTTTTGTTATTATTCTGAGAATGCCTAACAGAAATCGTGTACACCATCAGCAAGGATTTTCAAAAAAGGGTCCTACTTATCGGCTCATATCTCTGCCATTTTTTAAATATTTTTTTAATCGTCAATATTCCAAATTATTCATAAAACTACTATATATAATATGTGTGTAAAATAAGGATAACTTTATATACTTAACAGTTGCGCCAAAAAAGAAAGTTCCTTTTTATACCCGGTTTTCCAAGCGGCGGTGGCCAAATCCTCAAAGTAAATATGGACCCAATGGGTATAAATATTTTGATATGTGCATGAATATAGTGTAGAAGCATAATATTAGCCTTGTAATGTACTCACTGGTAAAATGGTTATTACAGAGTTTTGAACCGTAAAAACAACAAACAAAATAAATACACAAATGTTATGAACGCTAGATTTAATCTAAATTGCAATAATGAAGGGTAAACGCACTAATTCCCGACCACTTAGCTGCGATCGACGACATTTATTGTTTTATAATTGACGGGAACTGGTTTCCGGTTTTGAGCCACGTCTGTGATGACGTTTCTGCCAACGCTTCGAAAACATTTTAGTCTCTATCTTAGAATGGTTCTTTCAAGACTATTATATAATATACTACCGGCCCGGCCCAGTTTCACTCACGTGCAAAACTGTTCATTTTATATACAGTGTAAACTCCATTTAGTGTCCAAATCTTTGATTAACGTCTGATTAGAACTCTTCAATAAATACATTTAGTGTCACTCGATATAACGACGAACTCCTTAAAACGTCGAAATTACTTAAGTCTGGTTGGTTTACCTTGTTGCTCATACAATGATACACTCTAAATAGCGACACACCCACTCTAAATAACGTCATCATTAAGCAACAAACAGTACTTGTTTGTTATTTAGTTGCTTTGTTGTCGGCACCATGCGTACCGAAGATTCTTTTGTTTGTTGCGGTTATCTTTCATATGTTTAGCTCAGCTGCTTATCGATTAGTTATCATATTCTTAGTTGCCCACAAACTTGCAAATTGTGAACATGGCGAATAAAAAAAAAATCGTTGTGTATTATTTCTTCTCTCCATTTAACGACAGCTCTCAATAACGCCACAAAGTGCACAGTCCCTTGAGATTAGTTTACCGAGATGAATTATGATTGGAGTTACCGTTCAAAAGTTTTTGTCGGACAGACAAATTTTTAGTTATATTTTGCAACATTTTTCATTGATGCTCTGCTCCTATTGGTCGTGGCGTGATATTATATAACCTATAGCCTTCCACGATAAATGGACTACAACAAAAAACATTTTATTTCAATTCAAACCAGTAGTTTCTGAGATAAGCGCGTTCAACCAAACAAACAAACAAACTCTTCAGCTTTATATATTAGTATAGAAATAGATTTTTGGCGAAGATGGAAGCATAATTCTCAAAAAATAAAATTGTAGAATTAATGTTATTTTCAACTTTTAGGAAAGGCGCGATGTTTAAACTAGCTCTTCAATCTAATCGTAATTGCGCTGTACGATACATCGTCCTTGTAAATGGAAGAAATCGATAGTATATTGAACCATTTTTACTGTAAAAATATCTCATAATATGTAGATATAGATCAGTTAGTCCATAAAAATGACCATAAAAGTGTTAATAAAAACTGTGAACTGTCATATATTTGCTTGATTCATACAAAATACATTAGTGCGGCTGTCATGTCGTAAACTAGACACTAATATGTAGTACGCCTCCATTATATACGCTGGTGCGCATGTTGTACAGGAGACTAGTTATTGAATTCAACAGGGAATTATTTTTTTGTTTAGGTACAGTAGAACTCATGTATTTTCAACCTATCTGAACTAATCTACTTCTGTATTTATAACTTGCCCTTCATCCTCACTCCGTGGCAGTTATAGATCAGTCAGAAAAAAACTTGATTTAATTTGACGTTAAGCGTTATCAAACATATTGTAATAAAACTGTTCTTTGTTGGCGGTAAAAATATTTATTTAATAAAATTTAATAAAAACAAACTAAAAGTACTTTTCTATAATAATGCAAAAATGAAATAGTAGAATAAATAACGAAAAACAAACGAATTATAAAACAACAATAATAACACTAAACTACTATGTACACAGAATATTTATATCACACTTCTCTATTTATCTTTATATTTATTTCGCGTATTTATTTATGTCGCTCGCGCACTGTTCACTATCACTGACACTCCCCGACTGACTCGCTAGCGCTGTTTATATAAGTTCTTCAGCCGCGTTCTGGCTGGGACGTTCTAGAAGCTTCGGAGTTCTTCGATGTGGTTGCGATAACAATGTACGCTTTGTTGTCTGTGCGATTTTGACAACAATGCAAGTATTGTTGTCTACGCGGCTCTTTCAACAATGCACTGCCGCCGCCTCCAGTATTTTTCCCTTGGCTGAGCAGCGCAGGAGGAGACATTTACGTGAGAAGTAGAAATTGATAACTTGAAAATATGTGCGTAAAATCAGTTGAAAATACATGAGTTCGACTGTATTAGTTTTTCTAACAAAATATTACTTTAGTTCATTGGAATGAATTTAATAAAACTACATTTTTTCTATTGTCAATTTACTGAGGAAAACCAAAGCTGGAGAAACCAATTGGAAGAACTTTGAATGGCCGTTTATGTTTTTGAAGTGATAAAATTACAAAAAAAAACTGTTTTTGCTCATTTGAGCAATATTTTTAAAATAACTTTGCTATTTTTAAATAACCTATGCTATCGAAGTAAAGAGAAAAAATAATAAATCGTTTTTTTGAAATTATATTAGATGTCTGTTCCATAAAAAAACTCCTTTCTTTTCTTTTTCGCATCACGTGTTTAAAAACAGTACCTGGGTGACCGAGTTTTGCTCGGAAAGTTAAATAAAATACTGATATTCAAATACGTATTTATTTTAAGTCTCACTTGGATAGTAATTAAAGATTAACTGTCGTAATATTTTGAAAACAATTGTTTCATTGTTTGTATAAAATTCCAAAACCTACTTACAATACTTAAGTATTTTTATACGTCAAAAAATAGATTTTTATAATGATAAAATTTGTAAGAAAACGATTTTTTGCCCCCCCAAAATCCCTTTTCAGTAAATTTCATCCAAATCGTTAGAGCCGTTTTCGAGAAAATATTTAGGAACATATGTAGGTAGGTACATAGGTAGATACAAGATTAGCTCGTTTAATAATATAGGGATTAAACTTGATAATTTTTGCCTGTCATTTGTGAGACCGATGTCTATAAATAATCACCTTTTCTGTTTCTCTAATTTAAACTATACTTTGTGTCTTTTACCGTTCTCGAGATATCGATGGTGCCACCGTAAAATTGATTTATCTGCATATAATAACCTATATGAATCATTGCCTATCTACTCAATGTGTGGCGAGTGTACGCAACAAAGCTTATCGAAAATATATCTGCGTCTCTTTCATCGATGTAATTCCCTGATTTCTCCGATGATAGGATTGGTTGATGTACTTGCATTCAATCTGAATAAAGTATCTCTGTTTCAAAAACTGTGTCTTTTTCTATGACATTAACTTGGACGCACCCAGCTTTTGGCCCAGGAGGGGGCAAATTAGAAATTTTTAAGCGGGGTTCTCCGTGCTTGTTTTGCCCTCCTGTATACGCCAGTGCTTACGGCGTAAAAAACGACAGAAGTATATGTTTGGGTTCGAATGCGATTTTATTCCTATGTTCGGTACCTATAGAATAAAAGTATATGTTCACCTGTATATTTTTGTCATCAACATAGAGAATCGTTTCAAAATACTTTTTTATTTATTTATATTGCAATAACTGTTATGATGAAAAAAAGTTTATGATATTATTATTACCCCATTTAATTTTTTAAGTCTAAACACGAAGCAATAATGTATTGATAAAGTCAAAAATATTTTTATCGACACATCGTATAACTCGACAGTCAAAATATTTAATGGCGGTTACTGCTAGACGTGAGTGGTATTTTAGAAATGCCACATTAAAATGATGAATATTGTAGTATTTTTATAATTAACACTTCGGTGTTAAACTAATCTCAGAAGGGCGCTAACAGTTCTTTCTCACGAATAAGAATTTTAAGTTGCAACATGCGAAGTACAGATATTGGAATACATTTTTATGTGTTCATCGCACGAAGTGAAAATTATTTTGTATGTCCTTCGACATGTTTTTGTACCGAATTTGATTGAAAAATCTATTTATACTTTAATCAGATTTACAGCATTCGTTTTAGTGAATAAATCAATCCAAGTGTGTAGGCTTTCACGGCCGGTGTTTATCCAAATCTTCTTGGTTTCCGGGCTTGTATGCCGTGGTCAATTGGTATTTCTACCTGACGTTTCGCCTAGAATTGCGGTAGACATTATTAAAGGCGATGTGGTAGCGGGCGAAGTGTCCTTCTAGGCTGCTCATAGGTCAGTGTGTCGACAAGTGTGGTACTTCCCTCTTTTATGGTCAGCGTGCTCGTGTTCTCTACTCGGTCGTACTAGGCTCTTCTGTGATTGTTAAATGTCAGTATGTAGAGTAGTGTTTTCGAACATATTTCTAAGCTATTATTTCGTATTCGCAATTTTTTTTTTGGTATTTTTTTGACAAAATTTATGTTCAATATTTAGTACCTACTCCGATTTTTAATATGACTAAAAAATTTACCTAAGAAAAAAATTCGAGCAGTAGGTAAATATATTGAACATATTTTGTGACAGTGCAATATAATCTAATATCGTTCTAAACTAAATATGGCGGACGCCCCAAGATGGCAGGTTACCCTTTTTTTATCAGAAATGCATGAATTAAGAACTACAATTTTTGGAAATAAAACAAAAACTAAAAGACAGGCTTTTATTGACATGTAAATACTAAAAAAAATAAAAAAAAATTCTAATAATTTAGGTTCATAATTATAAAAGCGTGGTCGTGAGTCGTAACTAATAGAGTTCACAACCCACGCTTTTATATTTATAAACCTAAATTATTAAAAAATATTTTTTTTAATTTTCAGTACCTGTCAATAAAGCTTGTCTCCAAAAAGGTTTTTTCTAATATCTTAACAGAGACCTGAGACGGTAAATAAATATATACATAGATTGTGGATTATAGACGCTCGATAGGTAAGGTCATCAGCATCTACTACAATGACTTCTCGAAATCATTAGCAGTTTGTACGAAAATAAAACGCAACAAATTACAAAGTCGAAGAGTGCATTGCAAAATAAAGTTCCTGTATAGTGTTTTTGGTGCACAGTGTATATGAAAGTAGAGGAGACCTGGGTAACAATTAATGCCTAAAGTTAAAACAATAATTAAAGTTCAACTTCAGATTAATCAACTCGAACCAACTAATCATATTTCCTTACGAAACTATGCCCTGGCTAACCGTGCGTGTTCCCGCGGAAGTGGAGTGGATGCAATAAGTCATAATAACCCACATGTACACGTTTGCACAACTCTGCTGTGTCTAAATTAAAGCTTGTTAATTAGCAGAGAAGAGTTGTTTTTTTTTTTTTTTTAGGTAAAACTTCTTTAGGCACGCTTGACTTGGGGAGTAAGCTGGTAAATGCCTGACGAAATCGTTTACGAAAGTGCATCATCGCGATGCCTGACGAAATCGTTTACGGAAGTGCATCATCGGAGTTGAGAGGGAGATATAAGCTAGTGGTTGCGACAAACACGGAACATTAAGTTGAGAGGGAGATATAAATTAGTGAGTGCGACAAAGACGGAGCATTAATATATTTGACGTTTAAAATGAAAACAACTGTTTTTTTGTATATCAAAAATACATTTCATCGAATTCTGCTGCATTTTGTAACGGGAAATAATGTAGGTTAGTTAATAAATCCTTTTAAATGTATTATAAATTAAGCCTATTAATTAATCAAAAATTATATTTTGTAGATATATGCTACAGAGTGAGGTTATATTGTGTTCGATAAACTTTGAGACGAATCGACTGCATATTATTATTGTTCGTTTATGAATTTAGCATGAGCAAATTTGAGGTATTTACGCATTATTCTTAATAAATATATTTAAAATAATTATGGTAGGAAGAAGTTTTACTTCAGTCGTGTGGTCTAAAGCACAGTCGCTTTTTTTAGCCTCAGTTTTGTTAACGTTGATTTTGATTGAACGTTACTAGATAAAAACTAACGTACGTGGGTATCAATTGAGGACTTACCAAATTTCATCAAAATCGATTTAGACGTTCTCGAATAAGTTGGTAGACAGAAAACAAAAATGCTAGAAATGCATCCTCTTGTTTAAACATCCGAAAAAAATACACCAGGAAAACAAAAATTCCGTTACCTACTATTTCGCAGTAGGTATTGATTTTCGACATAAGATATTTATAGATCGTGCCAGTAGTACAGTGACACGCTGTTAGACTTTATTTCATTAAACACTGTTTTACATCCACCACAATTTTCGCATGAACTCTTTTTTTCATTCAATATTCATTTTGGTGAATTTATAGCGCCGAGTATATTTCCGTTTCACATTTATTTTGATGAATTGTGTATTTCTTTTGTATTATATTTGATTTATTTTCGGTAATGTCGGATTCACTGTTACAACTAGATGTCAGTGAAGCCGCCATACTGTGAATAAAATATGTATCTAAGGCCTAAGCTATATTTCAGAGATGGTCAAAAACTCATATCAAACATAAATTATCAAGCACACATGAAAAATGTAAACCTCTTTTGCTTTCATGCAGTCGGGCAAGAAAATTGTAACGAAACTTCTTTAATTTCTTTTCTGTACCACTCCCTATAAAATAACTGCTGTCCATGCCTTTGTAGCGGTAGTAAAATGACCCGTTTCGTACCAGTGCGTAAAGTAAAACAAAAGTAATGCGCAAAAACGATTTTTTAATCATTTGAATGAGTTCCATCGTAATAATGCCGTTGGATTTTTTTTGCTTAGCACTTACAACGGCTTGTAAAATGTTATTAAATATTTCGTGTTTTTATTGAGCTTACAACTCGTTATTTTACTATTCCAACTCACAAGTGGGGAGAATGGTACTAGTTTAGGTCAAAAATCACTTTTCAAAAATTTTACAATATCTTTCCGTTTTGAGGTCCCCCGAATCCAAAAAACATATTTTTGAAAAAGTCTGTGCGTCTGTTTGTCTGTTAGTCGGTGAACACGATACAGGTCAAACGGATGAGCGGATTGAAACCAAATTTTGGGTGGATGTTTGGTATGCAAATATGAAGAGCCCTATTTTGGGGAAAATCGGCGCATGCGCAAAAGAGATATATGCTATAACGGTGTTTTTTATATATTAATGGTATACTTTTCATAACGGCTTATTATTCCATTTATTTTTTAAAGAAAGTTTCGTTAAAAAAATTTTTTTCTTAACTTTATAGTTTCGGAAATATTTTGAAAATAAATAAAATCAGCCGCTCTTTTGTTTTATGGATCTGTCAGAAATAAACTAGTTAGGCATGCTTTGATTAATTTTTACATGACGTGGAACATATTCTGTAGGTAACCATGGCAACGAATAGCAAATATCATATTAAATACTAGCCATTACTCGCGTCACCTCACGCGATATCAGAAATTTTATTTTCTTTATTATAATCAAATGTCAACATTTTTGAAGTTGGAATGGTCCCGTCGCCCAATTGGCTGGCTGTTTTTTTTAGAATTTTCATTCGCTCAACGTCTGGTCTCATAGTGTGCATATATGAATTTTCTTCTATGTCAAGTTTTCCGGTTGATGATTTTATAAAAATGAAATCCTCATTGACTGTAACCTAAATTGGAGATTTTTCCGAAAGCTCTAGAGAAGTGGTCCAATCTGTCCGCAACGGATGGGGTCCAGCACTGACAGATGCCTGCCCCGTAGTGCCTACGGGTCGGATCGGGTGGCGTGACAGTATGCAATATTTCGAGCGTTGTGTGGGTGAGCCGTGCGATACACCGGTTTACATTTATTGCTGTACTATCGGCAGGAGGGCCGTCTTTCATCGCAATTTACAGACACCTGAACCCTAGAGGACGTTCTATTTTTGTTATACTTTCACATACATAGTTTATTACTTTCTTTTTTGCTGTATTGGTATCTGAATTTTTGTTAAACATTTCGAAATATAAATGGAACACACAGTCGTTAATCTATATTATAATGTAACAAAACTGTTTTAGTTTGTAGTGGAAATTATTTATTTACAATAATAAACGTTTAACAAAACAGTTAAACACAGAAGCGAAAGTAACAGAAACAAAACAGTAAATTCTGACTAATAAAATAAAAGAATACTTCACGAACAACATAAGGTCACTATTTATGTACACAGAATATTTACAACTATATACACAAGATTATTTACAAGACAGGAACACAACAAAATTTATTTAATACACTTATTTACACAGTTTATATTTATTTATATCAGCAGTTACTTCAGTATTGTTCACTGACTGTTAACTTATGTCGATTGTTCACACAATGTATCACTGTCCCCGTATCACTGTCGTATCATGACTGTCTACTGCGAGCTATTCCTTGATTTATATAGGTGCTGGATCGTTCTTTTCTTTCTTGCCTTCATTGTTGTCTGAAGTTTATAAGGTCACTAATTATATACACAAAATATTTACAACTATATTATTACACAAGATTATTTACAAGACAGGAATACACCAAAATTTATTTAACACACTTATTTACACAGTTCATTTATTTATATCAGCAGTTACTTCAGTATTGTTCACTGACTGTTAACTTATGTCGATTGTTCACACAATGTATCACTGTCCCCGACATCATGACTGTTTGTTCTACTGCGAGCTATCCCTTGATTTATATAGGCGCTGGATCGTTCTTTACTTTCTTGCCTTCATTGTTGTCTGAAGTTTGGCGAGTCGTTCATAATGAACGGCTTCTTCCTCGGAGCGGAGCGAGTCGCTCTTTTTTTGTGAATGACTCACTCCGAGCGCCATTGCTCTGTGCTGAGCTATTCTGTACTGTTGCATTCGCACATTTACAGAGCGCACACAGCACAGGCCACAGAGACACTAGTGAATGTTGCAAGTACGGAGTTATATCTTTGCTCAGTCATTTAATGTTGAATGATACAGTCTGTAAGTGTGCTTACAGTGACTTAAACCATTCACATTGACGTCGTTGACAAAGATATAATATTGTAACAATAAACATTATTATTGTTAAGCTTTCATTATACTTTATAGTTTATCCGAAATGAGAATAATATAAGATCAGAATCATATGAATATGAGCTCTGACCTGAGAGTGTATTGTGTTGTGCTATGCTAAGTGACTCCTGAGCATGCATGATGACAGTTCACACCTCTGCAGTCTGCATTCTTGTGTAATGCGTACTGTCTAGTGTCGCTCCTTTGAACGACTCCCTCTAAGCAACTCTTTTTAGTGAGCGGAGCGCACGGAGCCAGGTCCCAATAAAGAGTCATGTGGACACATCACTAGTGTGCATGCCGTTGCTACGACCGTACTCTGTTATTAAACCAATTCAAACCACGCCTTGCCTTGCCTTGCTCAAACACTATACACACTATATTGTACTCACACAGCGTTCTATTGTTTTACTGTGCCTACTGAGGAATGATTATGTTTCTCTTCGCTCGCTGCTTTAAGTTGTTCTACATTAATAATATTAACACAGGCCGACATTCAACGTTGCATACCAGTTTTATAAATATAGTACAGTATCCTTTTCTGTAGATATATTTCTATATAAAATGCTACAAAAATCTTAAAATCGATGCTGGTCTTAAAAAAATTTCTTTGAAAATTGTGGATAATTGTTATGAATGCGTTTTGTGATTTTTAACCAGCGTTGCCAGTTTTTTTGTTTGCCAAGTCGGGATTTTGGAACTCTTTGAGTAAAAACAGCGGGATTCTTTCGTCGAAAGCGGGACATAGTAAAAAAAACGTATATATAATCAGAAGTTTTCAAATACCTATTTATCTTTTTATTTTTATTAAAATTACGTTTACGTGACAATAGATAGCAGAAATAGCCATAGCAAATGTATTTTAATAGAAATATAATATTTTAAATCAGATTTACCCTATCGTTAAATAGTTGAGTCTTATTCGTCTTCAGAATAAAAAAAAAAAAACAGAAATCAAAATCAAAAAAGTTTTGTTCATTAGAAAAATATGGCGTTTCAAACAATAGTCTGTGGAGTGAGTGTTACAAACTGCAACTTACAATAAGAGAATAATTATTTATAAGAATTACTTATTCATGATATTTCTGTGAAGATTTAACTTCTTTTAAAGTTATCTCCGAGTTATCCCCGAAAAGCGGGACTGAGCCTGTCCCGCGCGGGACATTTAATTTTGATTTAAAAATCTGGACGTCCCGCCAAAATCGGGACGTCTGGCAACGCTGTTTTTAACCGACATAAGAAAGAGTTTCACTTGTATATATTTTTTTATGAGAGAACTTCTTTGGGAATGTTAGAGTAAAATTTATTCTTAAGATTGAAAATGTAACGAAATTGTCGCTATGTACGTATAGGCTCTGTGCACGAAGCCTACTAGCGCGGCTAGTTGGTAATAGAGAATTATTGAACTTACTTTTTATGGAAATCGCGACATGTTTCTATGGTTAAAAACTTTAGTTGGCCATGATGTGTAAAAAAAATGTAATAAGAAAATATACCATAAAATTCAGATTGTAGACCATTATACAAATAGCATAACATAAAAGGTAAGTGAGAGTTATTCATTTATCAATTATGACGTACAATATATAAATAATTAATTTGTTGACACTGACAATGGAACATCAAATTATGGTGCCAATGCTCTTTATTTTAATTAAATCGCCATCAGCGCAACAGTCCGGAACACAACAAGCATTTCCAGATTACTTAGCTTAGCCCACATTTTCTTCGTAATTAAAAAACTTCAAAAAATTATAACTATTTAATAAACATTGCTCATACAGAAAATTTGAGCTTGAAGTTTCCCCTAGTGCTCACCACAAACGCTCGCATCGAAACATTTGTAACTCCGCCTCCTTGCACATAGCCCATACCGTATACTAGAAAAACCGACTGTAGAACAAAAGGAAATCAGCTCCTTGACAAGAAACTTTTGACAAGTGCTTTAGAAAAATAAAATTTATGTTTTTGCACTTTTGTATTCAATTGCATAATATAATAATAATAATTATATTTACAATATCATGGTGTTCGTGTGAAAGTCATAGTTCTTTATGCAACTGAATCAGTATGATAGTACCTAGTAACTTGAAAATCAAGAATGTAGAATGATTTTTGTATTTGTGGAATAACATTCATTAAGTTAAATCGGTGTTTTTGCGTTCATTTTATTTGTTTCAACAAATATACTTAAATTTACATTATACAAATTTTCTGTAAGTCGTAAGTGATCGGTTTTCTTAGTAATTTTGTTGTGTAAAAATTTAAGGTTTTCCGTTTATTTAAATAGTTTTTGTAATATATTATGCAACTGTCAGATTCCCAAAACAGTGCTATAATGCTTAGTTTCACTTCAAGACCATATCTATCGAACTCCAGGTTTTAATGAAGATCTACTGTGAATCTACTTCAGCGGTTTACAGGTACAACTCACAATAATATCCTAATTATTGTTTTTTAGAATTATTACCGTGTTAACATGGACCATGGCGAAAAGTGGTCTGAAAAAAATTAAAAAAAAACAAACTTTTAATTCCCTGTTTCACAATAGATACTGAATAATCATTACAAAAAATAAATGTTAAAAAAAAACGCAACCAGACTATATGTTAAAGAAGGAAACAAACAAATTAGAACGTATTTTTTTATTTTATATCAGTAGTTCGGGAACTCGAATACCGAATTTATTTTCGTCAATTTATTCCCGACTATTGATATGAAATAAAAAATACCCTGTCTCGCGTTTTGATTAGTTCGTTTTCTTTTTTGACGTAGTCGAGTTTTAGTTTTTTTTTAATATCTGAGACAATATGCCGGATGACACTCTTAACATTAAAACGAATCCAACGACACCTCATTTATCATAATCCGTCCACTAATTTGGTCTCTAGGAGGGAACATCCATAGCACCCACAGTCAAATTCATACAAAATTACATATTATAATAGGCTTTGCCGTAGTCGGGTTAAAAATAGCAACGTGATTTGTCAATAATTTGAAAGGTTTTTTGAAGTAAATCTTCTTTACGCACGCTTGACTTGGTGAATGCCTGACGAGAGATTTACGGAAGTGTGATCGGGCGAGGCGAACGGAAATCGAGAGGGAGATATAAGTTAGTGAAGATAGACAGAGGATGACAAATACTTCACTGGCTAGTGGCGCCATCGGTTGTACTAACAACAGAATGACACATACTTTACTTGCCAATGGCGTTATCGGGTGACAAAGTTTTGTAAACCTACTTTAAATAGTATTTTATAAAGATTTACGCTTAAAATCCAACAAGAGCTAAGTAATTGCAATGTACTATTTTTGTTTTCATTATCTTTATGTTTATATTTTTTTTTACATTAGACTGTTCATTTCTGTCTTGAAAAATTTTATAAATTAATATTTATTCAATACATTAAATATTCTACGTTTAAAGTGAATAAAATTCTAAATTCATTTTAAAGTTCAGATTTTGTGAATTTTCGGGTGAATAATATTATGGCAGGAAGAAGTTTTTCTTCAGTCGTGTGGTCTAAAGTACACTCGTTTTTTTCTTTTAGACGAAAAAATTGTTTCCAAAATTAATGTTTGGTGATAAGAAATCTGAATTTCCTAGGGATTAATTTTTCCAAAAATCAGATTTATATTTTCAACCGCATCAGTAGAGATACCTCATTGCTTGTCGTATTCTATAGGAAATTTGATAAACCAGTCATTCAGTAGAAAGGTTATATATGTGATATTCGGAAAACTCAAGTATTATATTGTAGCTTGTATTATCCACAATTGAAGGTATAAAATCGGGAATAGAAACACGCGGTACTCTAGTTTACCGGTTTAACACGTCTATAGAAAGTGAATTAGGGATATCTCTTATGTAATCGAAACATGGCAGGTAGTTATTTAATAATTGACAATTAGCGCAATCCACCCAACACTATTTAATTAATTTACAAATTGTATTAGAATATTTCCTTGCCTTCTAATTAATATAGATTTATACGGAACTGCTTTCGGAATCTTAAGCCCATTTTAGACGCAACAATTTTATGTATTCAATTGGGCTTCGACATATTCACTCCGGACGTCTGGTGGCTAAAATAAAAAATAAAATGTGATTACATTCAGTAGATCTATCATCTGTGAGTGGTACTCCATTCGTACTTTTAAATTCTTATGAAATGAAATAAATAAAAAGCTTTGAAAATAAGTGAAGTTAAAAAATCAATGAAAGTTTGCTTAAAAAGATGATTTTATGTTAAGTAAGTATACAAGTGTAACGTTTTCTGGTATTGTTTCCAACCTATAATCTCTTGACGGGAAATGGAACCTTTGGCTTGAACACACTTAATATTTAAAAAGTGACCAGAAAACACCAAAACAGGTGCTATGTTGTCGCTTTTTTAAATATATTTAGAAGATAAGTTTGTTAGTAAATCCATTTTGGGAGCATGAGTTTTGTTTTAGATAGGTATAAAATTTTGACCATAAAATTGTTTGCATCTAGAAAGGTCTTTAGGCCACCTGCCTCTAAAACAGTTTTTGTTACATAAATTCATCTAGAACTAGATTCTAGAACGTATACAATAAGCAACAGACTATAGTATATAGATATATACAGATATTATTAAAACAGTAGTTCCTAATAGTTATTTTATTTTATATTCCATTTATATGACGGCGTGTTATTTTATTTATTGTACGTTTTAAGGACGTAGTCCTATGTTCAGGCTCGTTTTCAACCGTTACCTATTCCAGAATTTTTTTTAATAACAAAATAATGTACAATCATTTCAATTTTGTTACATGTTTTACTGACATCGTAAACTAAGAAAAAAAAATGTTTTTGCTTAATTCTACGCCATTTTATAATTGTTTTTTTTTAACCTAAAGTAGACAACTTTAAATGGACGTAGGTGGGTAGCGCGGGTGATAACATCACTTGGAGTCATCTGAATTATAAAAATTAAATTGGTTATTGTTTCGTAGGCTTGTGGCTCTATCCCGTACTAAAAATAAACATTTTTATTGATAAATGAAAAAATGGCGGGTTTAAAAAAAAACAACGAGAAAATCGTGATTTTGTCGTTGAAAATCGGTTAAAAAAAATAGAAATAATTTTTATAATTAAGTAATTCTAGTACCGGACGGAGCTATTGTTGTGTAGAATACCCTGTGCAAATTTGAAAGCAATCCGTTGTATACAATTGTTTCAATCACCCGCGCTGTTTAGAAAAACGTAGTTTTGAGAAAAACGCGTTTAAAGTTTTAATTTCAGATTTCTTACAAAAAAATAAAAATTAATATTTACACTAATCAGCTATGCCTGGTGTATAGTTAACCTTCCGTTTCTTCAAAGGCATCGTTTTCTGCTAATTTTTTTGCTATACTCTGCGAGAGTATAAAGGTTACGTGGTAACAATTGAGAGGTAAGATTCTTACCGTAAGACCGTAGCTACTCTCGACTATATGCTATAGCTTTGTAAATAATTAATATTTCGGTCTAAAAATTTTACAGTATTTTCTCAATATATTATACTTACTAAAAATGTAAAAAAAATAAATTCGATTTTCCGAAACCCGAACACCAGACTACGTCCTTAACGCACACAGCATAAAATCTAACAGTAAATTTGTAGTTTTTAGCTTTAGTAAGGTTGACCAATTGGTAAGCTGAGAAAAATCCAGGCCAAAAAGTGAGATTATTTTTTTTTTAATTTTTAACTCCCAAAGTTCGGATTTTTATAAAAAGAAAACCAAAGTATATTTTCTCGAAAATGAGGCATTTCCGACTCCGAAGTGTTACAGGTTGAATTATTCCCAATTATAGTCATAGTTTCTTCTCCCGAGAGGGAATACGAGCAATTGCCGTTCACCTGTATAAAAACGTTATCGTCATTATGAACTGTATTAAACAGTCATTTCAAAATAAAGATAGCTACCTAAATATGTCTGAATAATTTTTAATGAAATTAACAAGCATGAGGTCGTTTTGCGCCTCCCCTGAGAATTTTAATGACCAAAATTATTAAGTAAAATTATAATCAGTGGCAAGGCCAACGTATAGACGTTTTTCATTCATTGCTTTTTCATATAAATATTTGCAAAAATACTGGTAAAATCTGGAAAAGACCGTGAATTTCAACGAATCACAGAACCTGTATTTGCCTCTTTCGGATTTCGAATTTAGTGCTCTCAAGATCGGTACCAGCAAGTTAGTCGACAAAGAATTGCGTAGATAATCTTGATTTGAGTGAATATTTCTCGACGCTCAGATTGAGAAATTCTGCTTTAAACAGCTAAATGAATACGGCTCAGTTGAGATAATTACAAATGTCAAGTACAGAGATAGACTTGTTAATAGGCAGTTTTAATGATTATGTTGAGAGAGAAAAAAATACATTATTAATTATTTTTAAAAGACCCGAGCAGTGCCTTTGACTTGCTTCGTTATTACGTCGTCATTTTGGATTCAGGGAAGTGTACGTTTAAATATTCTGTTATACTTACAAATGAAATATAAATAAAGTTTCAAGTCTCTTACACATCGGAAAGTTGATTTTAAATCAACTGCAAAAGGAAATGTATTAAAAATTGTCGCTTCTTGCATGTTGACAATATGTACAAAATGTCCCAAAATTATTTCAAAAACTTTACAGCCTGAGAAAGAATATTGTCTCCTAATCAGAAGTGTACCTATTTATTTTATGACGGCCATTACATTGGAGTAAGATTGAAACATTTTTACTTTTTTAAGTAAAACTTCTTTAGGCACACTTGATTTGGGGAGTAAGCTGGTAAATGCCTGGCAAAAGCGTTTACGGAAGTGCATCATCGGACGAGACGAACGGTGCGTGATCGTTCGAGGCGAACGGTAGTTGGGAGGAAGATATAAGTTAGTGAATATAGTAAGAGAGAGAGAGTTACGTTTCGTATATTGGAAGTTGAGAGGGAGATATAAGTTAGTGAATGCGACAAAGACGGAGCATTAATCATTTTTTGGACAACTATTTGACGTTTAAAATTAAAACAATTGTTTTTGTATCAAAAATACATTTCATCGAATTTTGCTGCATTTTGTAACGGGAAATAATGTAGGTTAGTTAATAAATCCTTTTAAATGTATTATAAATTATGCTAATAAATATATATATATACATAATTTGCCTATTAATTAATCAAAAATTATATTTTAAACATTTCGTCTTTGTAGATATGTGCTACAGAGTGAGGTTATATAGTGTCGTTAAATCAGGATGTCTAATCAAAATATGGTGATAGATTATCGAATATTATTGTGTCATTTTTATATAGGTATTATATATGGCAGGAAGAAGTTTTGCTTCAGTCGTGTGGTCTAAAGCACACTAGCTTTTTTTCAAAATTATCACGAAAATTAAATTTGATATGCTTTGGTTAATCTATACAAATATTATAAAAAGGTAAAGTTTGTAAGTAGGAGATAATCTCAGAAACTACTCATCCGATTTCAAGAATTTTTTCACCAATATTTAGAATGAACCTTCAGGATGGACATAGGTTTTATATTATCGCGTTAAAATAAAAGTGCTTTTCGTGGAGACCAATTTTGAAACGTAAGTCGACGAAAAAACGGCGGCACTCTACCAATTCGAGCGGGCCGCTACCCATTTATATTTTTTATAACACCCCTTTTCAAAAAGCTACAATGTAGATATAGATAGATAGATATAATATTTAACTCAAAGATAGTAAAATACATATGTGACATCAAATACATGTTAAAATTTATAATTAAAGAATTCTTCAATTGTATAAAAATAATTATTGGATAAAAAGATTCTCAGAGTTTTTTTAAATATTCCCAGATGAAAATGAGAAGAAATCCTTTAAAAAAAGTAATTGGAAAGGATTTCTTCTCATTTTCATCTGAAAATTTCCTTTATGGCGTATTTGAATAATTAAATATTCCCAATTGCATCATTTTGATTCCATATGAACGAAACTCTGCTCTGACGCTCGTAGCGATAATAGAGCACACTACCGCCGCCAGTGTAGCGGCGTGTGCAAGAAATAGTGTAATAATTAACTACAGTGAATATAGACAACACGGTAACAATTTTTCTCTTTGCAATTACAAAATTAAAAAAAAAATCCTCCCGAGTGCATCCGCTGTGTTTTATTATTTATTTTTAATACAGGTTAACAATTACTTTACAGTGATTAATCTGGTGAACGAGCTAGTTTTATCGCTTTTGTTCAAAAACAGTAAATAATTTTTATACTCCTTGTGTTAGAAGTGCGAAAAGTTTATACCGCATTTCGTAACAAATTATTATTGTTGTTAATTTATGTTGTGAAACGAAATTTCTTATAAAATAATCAGCTCTACGTTGCACTAGTGTTTGTCTATACTACTTGCTGTTAAAAACAACGATAAATAGTCACTGTTTGTTATTTTATTCTTTACTAGCGGTCCCGCCCGGTTTCACCCGGGTAGAAAAGAACGAATGTGTCCAAATTTCATGATATTGGAGTTACCGTTCAAAAATAATAAAACTACAAATCAATATAACACAAGATGACGTTTCGATCCCGATTTGGACTTCTTCGGAAATATCTAAAAATATAAAAATTAATTAGTGATTTCTATTAGATAATAAATAACTTAATACTAATTAATTTTTATATTTTTAGATATTTCTGAAGAAGATCCAAATCCGGATCGAAACGTCATCTTGTGTTATATTGATTTGTAATTTTATTATTTTTTGTCAATATATTGGTCTGAGAAAAATTGGTCGACAATTTTATTTATTTGAAGATTTCTATTCAGACGTTAATCAAAGATCTTCGTTGTTACTTGTTAGCAATAAAATATGTTTAGTTAAGTACAATTTTCCAAAGTATAACGTGGGTCGTAGAAGTATTATTAAAAACAGGATTTTTGCATATAGTAATTTTTTCGTCAAAGTCGATTGTCAGTTTCGTGTCACTTTTTATAAGCGGCACATTTCTGTGAACTGTCAATTAAAAAAGCGGATATTAATTTTTTTGAAGAGCTTGCTTTGCCTACGTGCTTAATTAGTTTTATGTGCTCTGAAAATGTAATTTGTGTAATTATAAAATATTTTCAATGTTAAGTAGAGATAAGTAAAACAGTTTCTTAAAAGGGAAAGACACCAATTCGTTACCGGCAACTTCTTTGACTAGCTCTTGTCCAATTTTAACAATTATGGATAGATATAAAAGTCATAATGTTTTACTGTTTTTTTTTTTTTTGAAGTGAAAACTTCTTTAGCGGCGCTGTACACTTTTTTTGTAATGGGTAAAAAAAGTTAAACTCGCGTCAGGAAAAGTAAGAACTGGGTGAGACTCTCTAAGTGATAATAATTGCCAGATACTTTTTATACAACGTTAGATATCTAGCGTTGAAATATCGTACATAAAAATGCAATCTATGATACAAACCATTTTATTTTTATACAACGTTAGACATCTAGCGTTGAAATATCGTACATAAAAATGCAATCTATGATACAAACCATTTTATTTACAAGTGTTGCCAATAAATAAACAATGCTTCTAAATGCAAAAATTAAGACGTTAATATTCAAGTTTTCACTTTTGCCGGCACTCCCGGAGTGTAACCCGTCTTTTTTTTTTGTTTTTTGACGGGCTCCCGGTTCCGTAAAGCACCGAGCCACTCAGGTCATTAAATTAAAATAAATGAACGGAGTCGAGATTCGAAATCAGGACAATTTGATTCAAAAGTCAGCACGGCAATCGTCTTCGTTTGACTTTCAAAACAAGTTGGTCTTTCTGGATGGCGTTAACATTTTATATAAATCTTGCATCACCCGCCAAAAAATTATAGAAAAATAATAAAATGTGAAAACATGTTTTACATACATATTTATCTAGAGCAAAAATTTTCGAGCCATTCGATTTTTAAAATATCTCGAGAGTTTCAAATCTTCTTGGTTTCCGGCCCTGAATGCCGTGGTCCATTGGTATTTCTACCTGACGTTTCGTCTACAACTGCGGTAGACATTATCAAAGGCGATGTGGTAGCGAGCGAAGTGTCCTTCTAGGCTGCTCAAAGGTAAGTGATTGAAAGTAGCTTACCTGTGAGCAGCCTAGAAGGACACTTCGCCCGCTACCACATCGCCTTTGATAATGTCTAACGCAGTTGTAAACGAAACGTCAAGTAGAAATCCCAATGGACCACGGCATTCAGGGCCGGAAACCGAGAAGATTTGAAACTCTCGAGATATTTTAAAAATCGAATAGCTCGATAATTTTCGCTCTAAATATCCCATCTCTAATTGAAATATCTCCATGGAAAAATGCGAGACGCGTTAGCATAGTGTAAAGTGTAACTAAATTGACACTTGGCAGATATACATTTAAATGTTAACCGATTATGTAAAATGTCAGTCTAAATATTTCATTATTACTTTGCTTCTCATTAGTTTAGAATTATACGTCAAGGTAAATGACCCCATTGTTTTATAAATTTGGCGCCCCTGGTATTAAAATAATGACTGTGCAAGCAATACGTATTTCCACAAACTCGCTGCAAACACGGAACTGAGGTGGATTTAATCATGGAGTGAAGCCCACGCTATATGTTACGCGTAAATTAATGACAGATTCTCAGGCATTTTTCCTGAGCTAACATAATAACCACGTATATAACCTCACTTTTCAGAGACGTTCAGCATCGAACTTTTGCTATTTTTAATTTATAAAGAACAACAATTTAATTAAAGATATATAGCTATTGATAGATGGTCGCATTTAGTTACTTTTTAACCTGAATAATTTTTGAAGTACAACTTCTTTTGGCACGTTAGAGTAAAATTTACTTTTGAGGTTGAAAATGTACCGAACGTGTCGCAAAGTATGTATACAGTATTAACTAAGCTGGCGGCGAGGTAGAACCCCTTTAAAAAATGCGATTTTTGACGAAAACCGAAATCTTTCGGAACTTTGGAAAAATCGTCATGCTTATAGAAAAAAACACGCTGAATCCAGCATCCCTATATTATTAAACGAGCTAATCTTGTATCTACCTATCTATGTACCTATGTCCCTAAATATTTTCTCGAAAACGGCCCTAACTTTTTGGATGAAATTTACTGAAAAGGGATTTTGGGGGGCAAAAAATCGTTTTAGCTAGGTCTCATCTCTCGAAAAAATCGTTTTCTTACAAATTTTATCATTATAAAAATCAATTTTTTGACGTATGAAAATACTTAAATATTGTAAGTAGGTTTTGGAATTTTATACAATGAAACAATTGTTTTCAAAATATTATGACAGTTAATCTTTAATTACTATCGAAGTGAGACTTAAAATAAATACATATTTGAAAGAAAGTTAAAAACAATTATAATTATAGGTGAGTAATTTTAATAAAACAATTTTTAACCTTTAGCGAAAGATGCAATATCATAGATTAAGATGACGGCGAATCAGTTTTACAAGTACCGGATTGCCATAAGGGCCGACAATCCTCTCCACAAAGGAGTCAAACTGTTTCAGCAATATCTTATTGCTCCACAAAAGGAAGCGAAGCTTCCCCAGAGAACCTACAGTTCTTATATGGAGAGCCGAAGGCTCGACTTGTGTCGTTTACAACCGAGCGGGGCGCAGCCCCGCGAGGTAAAACTGTAACAAAGGTGGAGACGTAGGCTCCACAAACGGAAGCGACAGAGAACCTACTGTTCTCAAAGTTTTGGCGATATCAGGATATCAGTATTTTATTTAACTTTCCGAGCAAAGCTCGGTCACCCAGGTACTGGTCGTAAAACGTCGTGTGTCGTCCAAAAAAAGTTTCGAACTAAAAAAAAATAGTATTTAACCATCCCCCCTCTCCGTTTAAAAGTAACGCCACTTGACTTAGTGGCCCACGAGCTAGTACTAAAAACTTCTCAAAAAGGTTCGCCATCACTGGTATAGTGGCTGCGATGTTTCATCGTGCATGCAGTCTTTTTATTTATGAAAATTCACTAGATGCAATATTAGAATGTGTTAAGCTCTTTTGAGACTGCACCAGTTTTGAGATAATAACACCCTTATTACATAGTTTAAACTTATTCACTGTACGTATTAAGTTTTATAATACAGAAAGACGCCAAGATGTGGTAAGTTAGTGAACTTTCTAGAGAAAATGAATAAAGAAAAAAAAACAATGCATATTTATGTTGACAAATCTTTCAGAGATACGTTTTTAGTATTTTCAAATTACTGCTTACCAAAAAATTGGATTTTTGTAAGGAAATATTCGACTTGTAAAGGTTAAGATTCATTCTAACTAATTTTGAGTTGCTATGTTCGAGATACAGAGGTCTAATTTGTTTTTTCGAGTTGTGGAAGGAAAATATGTACCGAAATGGCTTGTAGGGATTCACTGATTATTTTGACCCAGAGAGGGTTGAGATTTCGAGTAATAATTGTTTTGGGGCTTAAAGGGAAGGGAACAAGACATTTTTTCGAGTTTTGGAGGTTTTCGAATTATCGAGGCTCTACTCTATTATGTATGAAATTAATTTGTGTTAAAAACGTCCAGACTTAAAATTTTTTTCGTGACTGTAGTTCGAATTTTAATTAATTCATTATTTTTAAACCCGCAGACTTGCTAAGGTTTCACTTCTGTAGTGTAATATAGACCGTCATTTTTTCATTTTTTATCTAATGAATCGATTTGATATTATCCAGAGCTTCTGCATTTATAGAGATAAACTAACGGCCCGATCTGGCTTCATCCGAATTTGTAAATTCCCACCGTTTTTTCGTCGACTTACGTTGCAAAATTGGTCTCCACGAGAAGCGCTTTTATTTTGACTCTATAATATAGCAGGGGCGGCCACATTGCTGATGAAAATTTGACCGTGGGCCAAAAATTTGGAGACAAAAAAAAGGTCCGCAACAAAAATTTGGAGAGCAAAAAAAAGGTCCTTTCATTTCCGAACAAAATTCGGAGAGCAAAAAAAAAGTCCTTTCATTTCCGACACAAAAATTTGAAGAGCAAAAAAAAGCTCCTTTCATTTCCGCAACGAAAGGTCTGTTGTGACCCTTGCTATTTACTATCTTTCTAAAAAATTTTTATCCGCCAAATTATATCGGCAAACTATTTTCGCTCTTAATAATCATTTATAAAATGCTTCGCGGGCCGGCATTTGCCCAGGCCTGATATATAGCCTATGTTCATCCTGAAAGTTCATTCTAAACAGTGGTGAAAATTTTTTTCAAATAGGTGCACTGCTTCCGGGGATTGCCTTCTACATACACACAAACTTCCAAAATTCGCAGTCTCTATAATATTAGTGTAGATCCACAAATTCGGGCTAAGCCGTACGGGGCTGCTATATTTTATTATTGTAAACTAGCATGCATTGTTATCCACGAATTACTCAAATTTCTTCTTTGATATACAGTACGCTCAAATATAATACATCACTGTCTTGGTGAAAACCAGTGTAGTGTATAATGACTAACATTTTAGTCATGCAGCATAAAACACAGAAAACGTTGATAAATTAAAATTCACGAGTAATGATAATGGCCCGCAAACAGTCCAACTATGTCTAATAAATATCGTTGAAACTAAAAACCAAGGTGTTTTGGTTGTTAATTTATGAACCGTTAAAACATATTTCAGCAGCGAGAATAGAAGACTATCGTGTATAATAAAGTAGATCGCTTATCTTATACATAGTTGCATGTGCACTGTTTTAAAATGACCGATTGCACTCGCTTAACTCTATCACAATTTTGTTTTTTTGTCGTGTTTCTGTTTTTATCTATAAATAAACAGTCTATTTGTAAGACTGGAAATATTAGGACAAAAAACAACTGCAATATTAGGGTAAAGGCACCGATTATGAATCACATATCTGTTTATAGTCGACAAAACCAGCTCCGATGAAACCCGATTCGCACACAAGTGCCTATCTTAAAAAGAAGAATTCAGAATAGGCTATTTGACTCTTATTTTTAAATTGTTTTAAAATGTTCATATCGTAAGATAAAAGAATTAAGTATCAGAATTTTATATATATAAGTTGGCGTGGAATCACGAGTCGCCATGTTTACCTACTGTGACGTCATTCTTGTAGTATACAAACAAATGCATAATATAAGGCTCGGTATCGTTTACACAAGACTCGTTTACTGTTTACTTATGTGTGTGTCGTGTGTTTATATAGGTGTGTTTTACTACAAGTCTAACGTCACACTTCAAGCCATCATGGCGTGCAGCGTTTTTTGTCAAAATATTGCGATTTTAATACTGAAATAATAAATGGGTAGTATTCAAACGAGTGACTGTAAATTACAATTTTGGGTGACAAAAATAATCAATTTGGGTTACTGTATTACTAAGTGAGCGACTGACTGCGCGTGACGAGAAAATAATAGTTGGGTGACTAAATTACTAAGTGAGCGACTAAATAACTAAGTTGTAAATAGTTAATTGTTTGAATAGAACTGCGTTTTCTAAAAAATATATATTCAATTGACTGACAATTAAATATACATTTTTTGGAAAACGCAGTTCTATTCAAACAATTTACTATTTAATTCGCATACCCCGTTATCGTTCACCCCGGAATTGTTTTTTTAAAAACTCCACATTTGCCCCTTCCCGTTTCACTGCGAGACAATTTGCATACCCCTTTATCGTTCACCCCGGAATTACAATTCGCATACCCGTTTATCGTTCACCCCGGAATTGTTTTTTTAAAAACTCCACCTTTGCCCCATCGCGTTTCACTTCGAGACAATTCGCATACCCCTTTATCAAAAAAAGCGGTGGTTTTCAATCTTCATGAAAATGTGAGTTTTAAGTTGTAGTCTCAAAGTGAAAAAAAAAGTAAAAACAAAAGAAGATACCTGCTTCAAAATTACCGAAGGCATTCTAGTCGCTCACTTAGTAATTTAGTCGCTCACTTAGTAATTTAGTCACCCAACTATTATTTTAATATCTCAAGTTATTAAAACAGTATCTCATCATCAGTCACCAATTTTTTTTTTCTATTTGACCGTTTTATAATTCCCCATAATAAATTAATCTAGTGTTTTTGTTAAGGTCTCATAGCACTCCACAAGTAAAGGAATAACATTTCTAATGTACCGTGAACCTTTGTACACATGCGATGAAGAGAGATAACATTGAAACCGCCCCAGTATGGCTGATTGACAAAAAGTAGTGATTTTAAGTTTTTCATGCCCCCAGTAATACTTCTTCAAATTATAATTAAAAAAATCTCAACTTTACATTACAATAACATTCATACCATTTATTTTGTATATTTTGGACACTAAGTATTTTTGAGTTTAAAATGATTATCTGTCTTCGATATATTTTTTTTGACCTTGTTATTTTTTTTCCGTGGTGACGAAACATATTTTAATTGAATCATAAGTCTCTCAAAATGATGGATGATTGCGATACTTTGTCAAATCTAGTTTAACTTTAGTTCACGGTTCTAGTCGCTCTTATCCGTCTTTTTTTTCTATTATTGATATTTAATCACAATTTAATTTTACAAGTTCGATTGTTTTTATGAAAATCTTTGAAATCATTTTTAGTATTTGCGATCTCTCCACTCTGCCTGTTTCGAATAGGATGAGAATATGAGATTCGTACGAATAAATGAGATCTGCATGAAAAAAGTGTTTTTGAAGACACGAATATATTTTTATTGCATTTTCCAAGAATTTTCCTTGGGATATCGTTCTCTGGAGTGCGTGATTCTGAAAAGAGAAGTACTAAACAAATAAGCGATCGTCGATGTAGATGGGATACGGGAACGGATAAAACGATAAAACCAGACACAGAAATCAATAATTTATTGTAGAAAAACAGCCTCAGGTTCCGGACTTAGTGCGTATACACCAGAGTCGGCTTTTATTACCAATATTTGCAATAATAATTTGATTTTAGCATAGCATTTCATGTCTGTCGCAACAATAAGTTTATTTTTTTATTCAACCTACTTGTCTTGACCGACGCGAAACAGAAGTTTGCTGTTAAATTCAGTAGCGTTGTTTTGATTCGATGTCTGATTACCTGACATTCCTAATGAGATTATTCCAAATATCGCAATTTTAATATTGTAACAAAACTGTTCTAGTCCATGGTAAATATTATTTATTTACAATAATAAACGTTTAACAAAACAGTTAAACACACAACGAAAGCGTACTTCTTTAACAAACAGTAATAATAACGTTAACAGAAACAAAACTAATAGTTCTAAATAATAAAATAGAAACTAAGTAATATAGTCACTAATTATGTACACAAAATATTTACAATACAGGAACACACCGACGTTTATAAGCACACTTGTCTATTAATTATATACACACGATTATTTACAAATTATTATTTATGTTAAACCAGATTTATATAACTGCACTTAATAATTTATGTCCCAACGCACTGGCACTGTATAAATACATGAACGCCTCACGAACAACTGACTAACTGACTCCGCTCGCATTTTATAGCTTCATCCCCCACCTGGCGAATGTTCGAGAGCACCGAGATACAGAATCCATAGTCGTCCCAACGGGGCTCACGCAACAATATTTTAACATACAATTTCTGTAACTTTTTTGATGTGTAATATCTTAGCTCTTGGTATAGATTGTAATTTTCTGAATGCAGCGTTAAGGAAGTGAGAGAGCGCGCGTTGGTGCGACCTGCAGTTGGCGCATGTGCTGCAGCCTATTAGTGAGAAAAAAAGGAAAAAAAGAAAGACGACAGCTTCAACCGTGCTTTTATAAATACGGTATGAAAAAGACATTTATTAGATAAATTAAATAACTATATTTTAGTTCGTTATACGAATTCATTTCTGAAAGTCAGTTGGGTAAAGTATGTATTAATAAATTATGTTGCACATCATTGCCGACTACTAGTAAGACTCGCTCATTTTTGTATTTTTAATAAGATAAAGTTAATAGCGACCCATGCAGTACCTACTAATAGGTAAAGACTGCAGTATAGTAATTTTAATTTTAAATAGTTCTTTAATAAAAAGTTAATTTTCTGAAGCTTGTCGACTTTTACTATGACGTCCTATAGTAAGTTATGTATCTAGTACGTGCTATGTGTTGTGTTAAAAACAAGCGCCAGCCACTTTAAACAGTCACGTGAACCACAATGTCACGCACGAAATATGTACAGTATTTTTTGCACGTACTCCCTATAAAATAACTGATTTTAACATAATTTTGAGGGTCCGAGTTTGAGAAAATTCACTTCTAATCTTACGCTGCGTTGTATTATCATGCGGTTGAACTACGAGTTATTATGGACATGGTAGTACGACTATGTTTATTTTACTTTACGTAATTTTACACCACTAGTGTTAAACGTGTCATTTTACGATCACTGTGCAGGCGTGAAGGGATTATTTTAGAGAGCAGTGTGCAAAAAATCTTCTTTTCAAGCCCGATACTCACAATTCTCAAGAGGCGTGTAAACATTCATAACCGAATACATGACAGCTACACATAACCTCAAATTTTTAAACTGTGGAGTATTGCGTCACGTTTTATTGAGTTACAGCAACAATTTTTTAGGGGAAGTGAGTGGCAGTAAAAATTACCGAAAATTCAACATAAGCAATGTGTTCTCGTGGTCGCAGATATTTAGGTCAAAGAGCTAAAGGGAGAAAGTAGATAGTGGATCGTAAATATGCCACTAAAAAGCAATTTTTATTTTCTTGTGATATGCAATTTCAACCTTGCCACCGTGAATATAGGTACGTGTTCACTATACTGCAAACTATCTTTTAAAAAGTCTTAAAACTTTTATTCACTACTTTACAAATGACAGATAGGGTACGCTTTACAGCTGTCTTGTGCCTTTAGGGTGTATACTTGTTTGAAGCTTGACTTCTTATCGTTCTCGTCTACGGCTTTAGGCTTGACTGTGTTTTACTCCGTTTTCATTTACTGAAATTGGTCTGAAAACAACGCATACGTATTCTGAAAATTGCTACCGACAAATCCAAAGTCTATTTTCTAAATAGATTACAGTCTAAGCGACAAATTGTCTATTTAAACACTCTTTATTAGCTTGACCTGTATGTATGTATCTATGTTTGTATGTATGTAAAGGAATCACGAATTACCATACGGTGTTAAAAGGAGTTTTACTTTAAAAATAAAAAAAAATTGTTATAATTAACAAGTATCAAATATCAATTTATATTTTCAGTTCGATAATGGGCAGATTGGAATCTGGGAACGGAGGGGTTTATAATATAGGAAGCATGGAAACGCCGTAAAAAAATGGCATTCCCAGCTCGGCTGTTCTCAATGTTAATTACACTTTTTTTTTTGTAATTTACCATTAAAAAGTAAAATAACTTCAAAATCTTTAGCGCTCTAAGATCTTAAAATTTCTTTTTTTTTACTTTGAGAAAAAGAAGTAATAAAACATTTTCAGTGGGGATTACTGCAAGCGTATATATATTTTGATGCGCTCATTTCGTATTAATTTTTTTTCTCGAAATAGTATTAAAATTTGTCTTTAAATTTAACGAGACTGAATACGAAGAAGGGTTGAAGAAATTAAAACGTTGGTTAAAATAACTGCTTCGTATTTTCTCATAAATAACGTGTGCCGTCTCCGTTAGAAGACTGGAAAAATATAAATAAATAATTAAAGGCGAGCTGTGTGTAATTCTCGTCTGACTGTGTATGGCTTGCTATTTTAGATAGCGTGTTGGTAAGTTTTTATGTACCCGTAAGGAGACAGACATAAAAAATATTAAATTGTTGTCGTAAAAAGCCAGTAAGTTGTACGGACGTTAAGTATTATTCTTCATTAAAATTAATCTTAAGTTGTAAATTCTTACAGGAAGTGTGTTTTCTTGTACACAAAAAAATGGAGTAAGAAATTTGTGTGCAAATTGTGCATTGACTGTCCAGAAGCTTAAAACATGCTGAAACCAGAGGCGGATGAGGCCGCCGGGATACCAGGAACATTCCCGGTGGACCGCCCATCAATTTCTTTGAAGGTGTCTTATTTGGTGCAACTTACGCTATACGATAGTTTTTTAACCGACGAAAAACAAAAACGGAGGAGGTTCTCAAGTCGACGCGTATATTTTTTTTTATGTATGACCACGCATAACTTTTTACAGAGTAGTCCGATTTTGATAATTATTTTTTTATTAAATATTTTGTACAAAATTACGGCGTTTTCTCAAAAAAAGCTAATCTAGTAACATCTAACGACATCTGATAGAATTTACTCAAATCTGTTAGTTCAGAAGCAAACAAAAAACTAAAAAAAACGAGAGGTGTCGTGGGACGCCTGGTTGGAACGAAGTTATTTTCGCTAAATATTGTGTATCATATATTTTTTTTACTAATTTGTATATAAATTATTCGAAAATTTTATTCATACTAAAATAAGATTATTAAATCGTGTGATTTGTAACTCTAAAATAAATAAAAATAACATTTGTTGCGCATCTGCCGGGAATCGAACCCGGGCCACCCGCATGGCAGATGAATATTCTACCACTGGACCGTTGACGTTGTTTAGATATCGCTATTTAAGTATATAGGTTTAATAACAAATCGTGAATTTAGAAGGCGTTGCATTTCACAAAATATTAATGTCAAAATACTAACTACTATTTGAATTGGCATCCGTTTTGGAACAAATGCAATATTTTTATTTTAAGACAGAACATTCGCAATCTTTAAATGTCCATAACACACTGTGTAAAAGAAAAGGATAGCCGATCCACGTGCGCGATGTATTAGGCAAAATCGAATTTATATACAGTACAGTGTTTATTTCTGCTTTTTTATGTATAAAAAAAGACTATTTGCGCGAATTCTGTTATACGAAATCTATAATGTAAAATGTTCTCCTCTTTCATTTAAAACAGGTTTCGAACTGATCTGATTTTAATTGAGCGATTTATAAGCGAAAAACTTTTTTGTCTTCTGGGACCAAAATTCAAAAATCCGACTCCGTTAGGATCTGTCTCATGCCCTATATTATAAGTGTGCCAAATTTATTGTTGTTACAAGTTTGGGATTTGGCTTCCGGTCGTCACAAAAACCCTTATACCTGCGTTCATTGTTGTTGTCTTCTAGAGCATTCGACAGAAAGCAGTGGCGTGCGCAACAATACCATACTTACCTATAACCAATTTGTACTTTTTATACCATGTGTCACTTCTGTAGCGATAATAGTCACAGATGCCAAATTGCATTTTGTTTTTCTTGTTAATAAAAAAAAAGGAATTCTCTTGATACTGTTGTCAATTTCATTGGCTTAATAAAAGTATACGCAGGTACCGAGTTAAAATAGCTACAAAATTTTTACTGCATTTTAACTGCAATCCCTCTTTGAAAGGGTTCCACGCTATGTATGTAAATGAGTGGTTAAATTGACCGTTCACACAGCACAAACGGTGACTGAATGTTTTTTTACGCCGTTCGCATTATACTAATTATTACCAATGACGCATACGATTTATTATAAAGCAGGATTTTATCAAAGAGAGTTGTTGAGTTCATTCCATAAGAGACGACACACGGAACAGTTTCATTTCGCCTAAAAATCAAAAACTGCATATGAAAACAATAGGAAGAAATACAAAAATAAACGGATCCATATTGCATCAGACACTGAAGGCCATTGCCGACTCAAAAGTAACACCAACGCTGGTTTGGGCATGCGTAAGTGAACTTAGAGTTCTCGCAGAACCCAACAAAGTAACTTTATTGTGGGTGCCGGGACACTCTGGAATATCGAAGGCAACGAAGAAACTGAGAAAAGGATCGTCAACTCCATACATTGGCCCAGAACCTGCCCTAGGAGTGTCCAAAAGAACAGTACGAGATCAAATAAGGGAATGGATAAAAAATCATCATAAGACATACTGGAATCAAATTTCCGGGCAGCGACATGGCAAGACTTTTATTAAAAGCTCATCCCGAAAGATGAATGAAGAACCACTACAACTCGGTAGGAACAATCTTCGTCTCGTGGTAGGCCTCCTGACAGGACATTGTGCCCTGAAAGGACACCTCCAAAGAATCGGACTGTTTAACGGAAACTTAAAGTGCAGACAGTGGGTCTCCGACTCCTTGATTTAGAAAACAGAACGTGATACAACGTTTATCTAAAAATCAAAATTGGGTAGAATGAGGGCCCCTTGAAGCGTACGTTTGCGGTACTTTGTTAATCCGCTACTGTATGTGGCACTATCAAATATTTCATGCTCTCAAATAATATATAGCTGTCCATAGTGAGCAATTAGTTTAAATTTGAAAACAATCTTCTAAAATTTTAAAAAAAAAAAGCAAAAATATCCAAGGCACTAAAACAATTAGGAGCCGTCTTGTGACGTGGGGCATGGTTGATCTTGACTTTCGTAGTGTCCTTGTTCGAATGTCGTCTCTTTTATACAAAGCTTACTTTTGAACAGAATGAATTCAGAGAGAAATATCAGCAGAGAGAATTCTGTGTCGTGCTGTGCTTAGTTAGATGGAAGAACCTATAAAGAGCGGACTGAGTGAAAGTTGGAATGGAACTAGCGAACGAGAGCTTCTTTCTAGAAGGAGGCGCAGTGGGTGGGTGCGCAGTAGGTGTATACTGCTACTATTATATACGCGGAACAGAACGACTTTACTTAATTATTCACTCGATAATGGAGATTAATTTGTTCCCCTGTTTGGTATAATTGCTATTTGGGTGAATTTAAGATGAAGTTAGTTCTAATGTCTTCTTGCGTTCTCTCCAATAGAAACAATGTCATGCGCTAACTTAGCAGCTATCCGTTTTCTTCTCTTAATTCCTTCTACACGTGCTTCGATCGTATAAGGAATGTCCACATGCGAACTGTGCAGCACCTATTTACGTGATATTATTATTGTTCGAAGCCTGATATATTTTACTAACACTTACCCGCGGCTTCGCACGCGATTGAGACGAAACACTGATGCATTCTCAACGTAGACCCTCCTAATAAATTTCAAAATGACATTCACGTGATCAACGTCCTGACAAACCTTGAAAATGACACTCATGTTGATTTTTAGACTATTTACCTCTTTTCACCCCCTGAAGGGATTGTTTTTGAAAAAAAAATTGGTTGTCTGTAAAGTTGGTTTACGGACGATAGTTTTACGTGATAACGTATTCCGTAATACATAACCTAAACCTCCCAAAATTTGGTTTCAATCCGCTTATCCTTGGTGTCGGAATGATAAGAAATGTCAAAAGTGACGTTTGCAACTGTCAAAGTATTATGTTCTAATAATAATTAGTTATTCCAATACTTAACTTAGAAGGCGTTGCATTTCTAATGTCAAAAAATTGAATTAAACATTAGAAATGCAGCCGTTTTCATGTTAAGACAAGACATACGTTATCTTCTAATTTCCATGTACGGCAAACAAAGACGACCGACCGCGTCGCGCCATTCATTAGACAACATTGCATTTATACAGCTATTTTTCTATATAAATTTGTATAAAAAAACTGTTTAGGCAAATTCTGTTATGCGAAATCTATGTAAAATGTTCTCCTCTTTCGTTTAAGACTGGTTTCAAACCGATCTGATTTAAATTGAGCGAGAAATTACCAAAAAGCACGCACAGGGTCAGGCGGAACGTTACGCGTTACGAACGTTAGGATTTAGGAACGTTACACTTTTTCGTGCATGCAGCCGGTGTTTTATCAATTTATAAGATTGGTGATTCATCAATTTATAAGACGTTATCACGTCAAAAACACGGAACACGATTTGCTGACAGGAGTAATGATGCGCATTTTCGAATCGATACATCTATCTTATATGATTTCTCCATGCAAATGTTGAACCCCCGTTACACCCTTTTATGGGTTAAATTTTCAGAAATCCGTTCTTAGCGGATGCCTACGCCATAATAACTATCTGTGTGCCTTTCAGCCTAATCCGTCTAGTGGTTTGAGCTATGCGTTGATTGATCAGTCAGTCACACAGTCACGATTTCCTTTTATATATTTAGACAACACCACGAGTGAGGAATGGTACCTACTAATTTAGGTCAAAATCCACTTTTCAAAATTTTACAATATTTTTTCGTTTGACCACCCGAATCCGAAAATGAAAAAGTCTTTGCGTCTGTTTGTCTGTATTTGAGTGGATTGAAACCAAATTTTGGAAGGATGTTTGATATGCAAATATGAAGAGCCCTATTGTTTTTGTGGAAAGTCGGCGCATGCGCAAAAGAGAGATATGCTATAACGTTATTTTTTATATTATGATGGTATACTTTTCATAACGGTTTATTATTCTATTTATTTTTACAAGAAAGTTATGTAAACAATTTTTTTTCTAAACTTTAGAGTTTCGGACTTATTTTAAAAATAACTAAAATCAGCTGTTTACGAATGAAAATCAGATATTTTATTGTGACATATTTGCAAATAAGGGACGGAACAAACGAATAAAAGGAAACAAGAGAAAAAGTATTTAAAAGATGAAGCACTATACACTAGATCTAAAATCAGCGTAAAAAGTTGAGTGATATTACCGTAATAAAAAAGTATACAGTATATGGGTTGTTATAGTCTTTTTGCAGCAATAAACATTATACAGCCTTACAAACATATTGTATACATAATTTTTGTCCCGAGTGTATAATACATAAATCGCATCTTGTAAAATAATGAGTGTTGTGACTTGAGATACTTAACCTTTGGAGTTGGAGACATTATTTTTGTTGGAAAACTATACGCACTTGTGTCGACATTCGGGGACAGTTGATATAGTCGCTATATGCCTTTATGTACGTGCATTTAGGGGTATAGATCAGCGGTTGGCAACCTTTATTTTTAGTGTATTTGCCATAAGGCACTTACACTATTGGCGTCGGTCGGATGGCGGGACCTAGGGGTCGGACCAAAATTTCTCGACGTTTCATAAGTTTCTAAGAACTTTGGCACCATTTTTGGAAATGTTTATATATATATGTATATATATATATATATATATATTTATATATATATATATATATGTGTGACCACGATAACTCTCGACAGACTTAATCGATTTAAACGAAATTTGGTCCACATGTTGGAATCCATCATCGCAAGAAGCCTATTTAAAATGGGCCCGATCGGGCCATTTTAAGGGGGGTATTTAGGGGTTTAAAAATGTTTTTGGGCCCAAAAATACGGAAAAAATTTTCAGAATCACTTCAAATTTGAAATTTAACCCTTTAGTAATTATTGAAATGTGCTGCTAAAATTTAAATAAAATCGGCCCGACAGGACCGGACTTACAAATTTTATGAAAACGCAAGTTTACTGATATGGATTTACACACTGAAGGGTGTATATAATTTGGTACAGATGTTGAATTGGTATGTAGTATTGAAATTAAGTAAAAAATGTTGTTTTAAGGGGTGTATTAGAGGGTAATTTTTTTTATTTTGTCCAAAAACAAAGTTAAGTTCATACAATAGAGCCACACTGCTTATAAAAGCAAATACACTATATTGTCGGCAGGGTTTCGCACTGCGACCCGAGTTTTTTATGATTGCCTTGGCCAAGGAAACTTTTTAGCCAGAGTGCCCGTCGGCAAAAATTTTACTGACAAATACTGTCCCCAAACTTTGTATATGGCTTCATTAGGCCTAGTCTAACACCTATTTCCTTTATGACTTTTTTTTATTTTGGGGAGATTTCCCTCTAAATTTTCCGAAAGATGTCGTTTTGACGACTTGTAAAAAATTTATAGATACTGTTTGTTTTTTAATTGGATAGCTTAAAAACTTCAACCAAAACGCTAAAATAATGTTCTCTGACAAATAACATGAACCATTTAAAATGTCTGACACCTCGAATATGTCGACATATTCGAGGTGTCAGACATTTTAAATGGTTCATGGGCACTCTGACTATTTCGCCTATCTAATCGAAAGTGTAGAATTAGGACATTTTTATATTAAAGAATTTTGAATTATGCGCTTTTTTGGAACCCTGGGCAAGATCTCATACACTAAATATTATGAATTAAATAAAGCTACTATGTTGTCAGGACAGTAGTAGGGAGAAGGGAGGTAGATTAATATTTTCGGACAATTTCCCAAAAAGTTGCTGAAAGATGTACAATTTTACCATTCCAACCCACAAGTGGGGAATGGTACCTACTAGTTTAGGTCAAAAATCACTTTTCAAAATTTTACAATATCTTTTCGTTTTGAGGTCCTCCGAATCCAAAAAACATATTCTTGGAAAAACTATGCGTCTGTTTGTCTGTCTGTCTGTTAGTCTGTGAGCACGATACAGGTCAAACGGATGAACGGATTGAAACCAAATTTTGGGAGGATGTTTGGTATGCAAATATGAAAAACTCTATTGTTTTTGGAAAAAATCGGTGCATGCGCAGAAAAGATATATGCCATAACGGTGTTTTTTTATATAACAATGGTATACTTTTCATAACGGCTCTATATTCTATTTATTTTTTCAAAAAAGTTTCGTTAAGAAAATTTTTTTCTAAACTTTATAGTTTCGGAAATATTTTGAAAATAAGAAAAATCTGCTGTTCGTATGTTATGTAGATCTGTCAGAAATAAACAAATTAAGCATGCTAATGATCCCGTCGCTCAATTGGCTGGATTTTTTTTAATATAATGATAATATTTTTTATCTTTCTGGGGGTCTCCTTCCGTCTGGGTCCTGTTGCCCCTGCATTGGTGCATATATTCGCCCTTAAGCATATGTATAATATAGAAAAACAGTCTATTATCATAGTATATTTACTTACAAAATTTCATTTCGGTTGTATGTTCCGTGACGCAAGCATTTTTTTTAATTAATGTACAGACGCCAAAAACATTAAAGCGTTCGTAGTAAAATGGCGAAAAATGTGGCCTAATTTCATAAACCACCCGCTGACCTTACATTGTCGACCACTGCTTTGAAGTATAGAGGGAGAGAAATCAGCGAGTGTGCCTTCGTGAGAGGAGTTAATATTATCGGTATCGCGTCGAACTGTATTCTGGTCAAATTGAATTTTTTTATTTGAATTAAACCTCTTTGAATATTGAACAAAATACAAAAAAAAAACAAGTAATCGAACTTGTAGAAGCTTCTAGAATGCCGAAGAATGTTCCAAAATGCGGCTCAAGGAACTTGCGAGTCAGTCAACGTCAGTTAAGGACATAAACAGATGCGTAGACATAAAAATACTTTTTAGTTTGTTTTTATCAATACTTAGTTTTTGTAAATATGTTTTTTACCACCAACAAAGAATAATTTTGAAGGCCGTAACCTAGGGAGCCCCAGGGCAAGAAGTAAAATTGGGGCTCCCTACATAGAATTTAAAAACTGCTTAAAAAGGGCCATTACTTATTACTATGTTTAAAATAATTATTCGTGTCTTACATTGCTTTCGTCGTCGTGCTTGTTTGATTTTTATTCGTGATGAAACTATTAAACATATTCGAATGATAGATCGTTAAGGTAGATAAAATCTTCGACGAACCATAAATAAATCTACACGGGGCCCCTTTTCGTCGGGGGCCTCGGGATACCGCCCCGCTTGTCCCATTGTCGGAACGGGCCTGCAGTTTTGTCAGTTTTGTTACATTATTATCTATACTAATATATAAACCTGAAGAATTTGTTTGTTTGTTTGAACGCGCTAATCTCAGGAACTGCTGGTTCGAATTGAAAACATTTTTTTGTTGGATAGCCCATTTATCGAGGAAGGCTATAGACTATAATATCACGCTACGACCAATAGGAGCGGTGCATCAATGAAAAATGTTGCAAAATGTAACTCAAATTTGTCCGTCCGACAAAAACTTTCGAACGGTAACTCCGATCATAATGAAATTTGGACACAACATTCATCTTAGAAAACTAAGATGAACGTGCGTGCTCATGTCAATTCGTTCTTTTGCACCCGGGTGAAACCGGGCGGGACCGCTAGTTTTAAATAATTAAACATTTTATTAATATCTAACCTTAATAATTTCATACAAAGTATCAGATATGTAAAGTTTCGGTCGCTCGTTAAAATTGGCCGTTCAGTTAGTTTCCGTATAAGTTTAGGCTTAGGGCAGTTTTGAGCAGATTCAACAAACTGCTCTCATACTATAAACTATACGTAGTACCGACTGTATGTAGTACATAGGTACTCACATCATGCCCGCCCTCTGGTAATACTGCTACAGAACGGCAGCTGGCTTTGATTTCCTGTCACAGGAAATGGAATTGGTACCAAATCAATACGAATGATAAAACAAACTTTATACACACAGTGTGCGAGAAAGAAAGAGATAGGAAGTCTCGTTCGTGTTTCTGTCTCTTTCCGTTACGCTCTCGCTTGCATATTTGCATACACAATCATTTAAATTGTATTTGAATAATGATCATCTGAAGACTTTAATGTGCTTCTTTATTATACTGAAAAAATGCTGCTTCAGTTAAGTCATATTTTCTTCTTTTTTTCCTGCGTATCGTTTAAGGATGTATTTTAAACAGTGGCGGCGCGTGAGCAACCGGATCAACCGTAGGTACGTCCTAGAAATGAGGGGGTGTTTAATTAAATTATGTGTCAACATCCATGTTTATGATGTTTTAATTATTAACTTTCCTCAAACACTGTTGACAGGAAACTATACTGTAAGTTGTAACACTAGTCACTACTGTCATAAGCCACGTGTCGTACATCATGTATGTGCGACATACGTATCGCCGAGTCAAAAGCCGTCAAAGGTGTTGAGTGAATGAGATAGATTCAGTAAATACTTCGAACATACGACAGTGATAGATAGCTTATTTGTACTAATGTGCTAGGGATAAATGTAGCTCAAAGTCGATCTAAATAACACACTATATACGTATGAATAAACTACACTTATTAACGAGTTAGATTACTAGCCTGGGGGGTCATAGTGTCTCTTTTGATAGTTTTCATCAAGCAAAAGGCTATAGTGCGCCATATTCAATTTAAATAGTAGACAATCATGTAGGGATATCTTTCCGCGAGAAAAAATTATGACAGCTCCATGTATCTTGCTCTTTTGTTTGTCGCTTTTCGCTCATAAAAATATGGCAAGATATGCCTTGGTAGAGGATGGGCATGGTCATAATACTCGAGGTAAAAAAGCAATAAAACTACCGTTGGCAACAAAAGACATTTATAAATATTGTCCAGAAAATTATTCAGCCTATATCTATAATAAATTACCTGAAAGGCTGAAAAACAATGCCTTTTCACTTTTTAAGAAAAATATTAAACATTTTTTAGTAGAACGGGCCTTTTATAGTGTTTTTATGTGGCTGATTGCTTTATAATTTTATCTTGTATTTCGTTGACGTGTCAAATAGATGTATGTCTCAACTGACCAAATAAATATCTATCTATCTATCTTAGTTACGGAGTAAGTTTAATCATGATACGACACTGCGTAAAGTATATGCCAGAGGACGTAGTTGAAGATCTCTGAAACCTGACACGTACTTTGATAACACATAATTAAATTGACTCTCTCACCTAACACCGATACGTTTCGTGGCTCCTAATCGGGAAAGGGTTAAACAAAATTCGAAGAGCATTTTTAAAAAATACTTACTACTGATTATTTTCGTTCATAAATGTATTTTTGGATTTTTTGAAATTTTACTTAATTTTAGTTCTTTTTACACGCTTTATATTAACTTCACTTGTAAGTTTGTATGTATGTATGTATGTATGTATGTTTGTTTGTAACCTTCTTTGGACTACAGCAAGTGGTTTATTACTGTAGTGTAATATGCCAGCACTGTAACTACAGTGTTTAGCCGTGCGGTCTAAAGCACGGGTCTTCGCTGACGTCAACTCTCGGAATCACGGGTCGTGGGTTCTAATCCCGTCCACGCCGAAAAAAAAAATGATTTTTTTTCGGCAAATTTTTGACAATAAATCGAACTAAAAAGTGGAAAATATTTTTTTTAATAAGCTTAAAACAATAACGAATAAAAAATACTAGTATTATTGTGAAAAAAGCGTGGGGCGCTCGATGTACGAAAATGTGGAACAAAGCGCCCCACGCTTTTTTCACAATAATACTAGTATTTTTTATTTGTTATTGTTTTAAGCTTATTTTTAAAAAAATAATTTTTACTTTTTAGTTCGATATAAAGCGTGTTTTTTAGTTTTTTTTACTATATTTATTTATTTGAACAATTATTATTGTTCTCTTTTGTAGGCCACAACAATAAAACAATTTTTTTTAATAAACGGTTCTTTGAACGATCTAAAAAAAATAATTCGACACGTCTATCAAACATTTGAGGGAGAGGGGTTTAGGGGAACATATTTATAATCCAAAGTTGCGTATTATTATTTATTACGAAATGTAATTTTCCTTTTGACAATAAATATTTCTATTCTATTCTATTCTATTCTATTTGTTACTAGCGGTCCCGTCCGGTTTCACCCGGGTGCAAAAGAACGAATGGGGAAGGGAGGAACATGAGTACGCACATTCATCTTAGTTACCGAGATGAATGTTGTGTCCAAATCGGAGTTACCGTTGAAAAGTTTTTGTCGATAAAAACAGTATTTATACTTTTTTTAAGTAATAAATTTCTTTTAAATCAGTAATTAATAAAATATAATAAATATTTAATTGGAAACACTGTAGGATAATTATTTTTATATAGGTTCCTATATAGTTATAACAGTTTTCAAATGAGCTATTAATTAGATTTATTAAATTTTAATTAGTGGTAAATAAAATTAAAATTAAATGTAAGCCTTAGAAGAAAGCAATGTAGAAAATAAAAAAAATATATTCGCTCAACGTACGAACCACCTCTGTTTTCGTAACGGTACAAAGTGTATAGTGCACCCACGTACCCACATGGGTACATTATAGATAGATACATAATGCATATATATCTATATATGTTTATACAAAACAGGAAATTATCTTCTGCATTTCTTGTTCTTTCATAATATTTCTCTTCTTCGAAATAACATGAAAAGTCACTATAAAATATTACATAAGCTATAGTACATAGTTTCCGTCAGCTGGCAGCTGTTCTTGGCTGATCTGTTAGCTTAGTGAATATTTTATTCAGTCCTCAAATCAAATTCTAATACATATTCAGCTTCGAATATACGTAACCTAAGAAGACGCGCAAATCTTTCGCCTAGAGTCGAGCTTTAAAACTTGTCATTGGAAAGGATTTATATTTTCGAATTCTGAATTTAATTATTTTAGTAATGTAAATTTTGAACTTATGCACTCTATATTTATAGATCTTGCTAGTTTTACTGAAGTATTCCATCGCTTTAAATGTCGTTTTTTGACAGAACCAACATTAATTGTTAATTAATTATTACTTATTGTATCATTATCTTTTATCAATGATTAATTATTTACGTCCGATTGACACATCGGTTTTTTCCTTGGCTTTGAATCTTTTTTCGACAATTGAGCCTTAATTCCGTGACTAATGTGTCTTGATTCCTTCGTTGATTAACGAATCTTGATGTCTTCGTTGGCTTATGACCTTCGTTTGTTAATTAGTCTTGATTATTTTATAGGCTAATGAGCCTTGATTTCTTCGTTGGTTAATGAGGCTTGATTGCATAGTTGGCTAATGAGTCTTTATTCCTTCGTTGGCTAATAAGTCTTGATTACTTCGTTGGCTAATGAATCCTGATTCCTTTATTGGTTAAAGAGGCTTGATTGCATCGTTAGCTATTGTTCATTTTTCCGCTGATGTTAATTTTCTGGGCATTTGTATTGATCGGCATATCAGATGGTGCTCGCATATTGATTCGTTGGCGGGGCAACTTGGTAGGTGCATATACGCTTATACGTCATATATCAAAATTTGTTAATTACGAGACTGTCAGAACTAGGTATTTTGGAAATTTTTATTCTAAAATGAAATATGGAATTATTTTTTGGGGAGCGGTAAACATAGAGTTGATTTTTAAAGCTCAGAAAAGTTGCATCCGTATCTTAGCTAAATTAAATGCCAGAGAAACATGTAGAGGATCTTTTTCTCCCCATGAACTCTTAACTCTGCCTTGCGTTTACATTTACGAGTGTGTTTGTTTTGTAAAAGAACATTTTAAATATTTTGCTTGTCATCAAATGTTACATGCACATAATACTAGAGGAAACAGCGACTTTCGGGTGCCGGATCACTCTTTAACTACTTTTGAAAAAGGAGCACTATATAACTGTGTCAAATTCTATAACCATTTGTCACAAGATACTAAATCATTGCCACTTCTAGCATTTAAAAAGAAATTAAAGAGTCATCTGGTAAACGGTGAATTCTATAATTTTAATGAATTTTTTAATTATGAAATTTGAATGTAAACACTATTGACTTGTCGTGTACCCTGTGTCAATATGACCAATAAATTATTATTATTATTGAATCGTTGACTAATGAGTCTTGATTCCTTCCTTGGCTAATGAATCTTTTGATTTTCTCCCAGGTCTGTGGCTGCGTCCAGGTATCGAATCATGCTCCTTTTACATTCAAGATTTTGTAATGTTTCCTATAGCATTCATTACCATTCCAATTAATGTATATTATGTTAATGTGATCTTAATAACGTTTTTTTCTTGTTTGTTACAGGTGAGTCCGACTTATTTTAGTCAGGAATGCATTTTCATCGACTAGATTTATGGGTAAGATATACCTACGTAAATTTTAGTTGAAGTGTCCTTGGTTTTGTTTTAAAAAATGGGATCAATTTCCATATACACATACGTGCGGTTTACGTACCAGACTTCACCACTTGAGACATATTTCGTGTTCACCGTTCCTACCAACCTAGACGTATCGATTGTTCAGAACTATTCTACGACTAAACTGCATGTTTCTCTTTAATTTCTACGCACTCACGTGAAATAGTGACGGGACAAAATACAATAACAGCTAGTAATGTGATGTGCGAGCAATATGGAGATTCCATGCACATAATTAATTTTTTTCGTCATTATTAATTGTCGGTTTCCAAATGATGTTGATATCTATTTAAAGTAGGTAATTGTTGACAAAAAGAACATCTCCACTACTGTTGCATATCAACCTTTACGGCTCTTTTTAACGCCCGTTTTAGTCAACGGGAACGGGCCGACGCGAAACGGTTACCTTTGTACACGATCCGCTAATATACGTGAGCGCGTCCGTTGTTATCGATATCAGTTCTATACTTGAAGGGCGAAGAAGTACAAGTACGTTATGTCTTGCTTGTTTATTTTTGTAATTTTCTAGTCTTGTCTCAACACTGGCCTATTATGAACAAGACTAATTAATAAATCCATATCAATATCAATTTTAAATTCCATATTCACAATGAGCAGCACAAGGTAGGTAGGTATAGGTAAAAACGTGCGCGCACATCTGTCGTCGTTAGGCCAAATAAAATATTTCTGGCTCGTGGTTGTATGTGACCTTTTTAAACAGATTCGAAGCAAAAGAACTCAAAAGTTGATTGTATTTGACAACACTAGTTCCAAAATATTGATATTGGGGTTTTTTTTCTGAGGACTAGTAAGCATCACACTTCCAACCAATCCAATTATATCTGTAGTCATTTGTCCAAATGTCCCGTTAAGAAGAGTGCTATAATAATCGCTTTTTGCTTTTTAGTAACCTGCGAAGTGTCCAGTTTGGAATTAAGTTAGTGCCGATTCAGAGCGTTGATATATAACAGGAAAAAATAGCTGACAAAGGAACGTATAATTATCAGCATCCCCTCTCTCTTTCTCTCTCTCTCTCTCACACACACACACACGATGTAGACTGTCTTGACAGAAGGGTGTGTACACTGTACTTAGGCCAGTGTAGATGAACGTATAGCTCTGCAGTACCGTCATATTCGTATCTCAGCCCCTTCATCTGGATGATCCTCTTATTGAACTTTACCCGAACTTCGGAACTATCACTACTAATTAGAAGCATACATCGTACAGTCGAATTTTTATCTCTTAGATTATATTATTTGAATAGGAGTTCCATTACGTTTTTTAGTGTTCCGTGCCAAACGGAATATTTGTGGAAACATTTCGGTGCCCGTTCGTCTGTTACAGGCGATTTTCTGGTACTATGTCACGTAAAAATTTGAGATTGTACAGGGTGGCCCAATTACAGACATAAAGTATGAAAAGTTGGAAATTGGTTCTGGAGGTTAATTTCAGGGCGTAAATCCCGAACAAAGCATTTTCGAGGGCAGCATGTAGGGTGTCAAGTGAAAGCTTATTGAAGCACGAATTCAATAGAGTAAGATCCCAGAGCCGCCAGACACAAGCTATTTTTAAATAAATGAAACCTCACGTTTTGAGTAGTGTTTTATGTACTTTGAACGCTTGGCGTACCCCATCATTTAGTCTGTGACAAATATACAGGTACCAGGTGAGAAAGGTGAGTAAAAATAAGAGTTACTTAATTTAAATTTAAATGGCTGATATTTATATATGTTTTGTAAAATATCACTATAAATTAGTATCCAGTATCGCCAGTCACTTTTCGCTGACCACAACTTCTGACAGACGCGGCTTTAAAGCTTAGAGAAAAATTAATGAACGTCACTTATTTTTAAATGCTTGATTTTTATATATGTTATTCAGACAACTATTACAAAATTATATTTCAAGAGCCAGACAAATTGTAATGACCAAACATCACCCCAGACGTAAAAAATAGGCAGATGTTAGTATGAGCGCGAGAGCTTTATGATTTTTTACGTCTGGGGGGGATGTTTGGTCATTACAATTTGTCTGGCTCTTGAAATATAATTTTGTAATAGGTGTCTGAATAACATATATAAAAATCAAGCATTTAAAAATAAGTGAAGTTCACTAATTTTTACTGGATACTAATTTATAATGATATTTTACAAAACATATATAAATATCAGCCATTTAAATTTAAATGAAGTAACTCTTATTTTTACTCACCTTTCTCACCTGGTACCTGTATATTTGTCACAGACTCAATGATGGAGGTACGCCAAGCGTTCTAAGTACATAAAACACTACTCAAAACGTAAGGTTTCATTTATTTAAAAATAGCTTGTGTCTGGCGGCTCTGGGATCTTGGGCTACAACGATGTATACTATATTATGTATTTTGTTTAGCATTTTTCCGGAGAAACATTTTTCAGGATAAAACATTCTGGCGCTGTTAACTGTTATAAACGATTTGATTGTTTTACTGCAGAACCAAAATTTGGCTATGCAACGGAACACTAATTGTGGAAGTATAGCTTGCTGTTAACCGATTTTTTAAAGTGGAACTTCTTTAGGCGCGGTAGGTAGAAGTGATTCCGATCGAGCAGTGTATTTTTCTCCAAATTATGCAGGCACTGACTTAACGAAAGTCTGCTGTAACTTAAAAATAAACTTACTCTTATATAATTCCCAGTTCGATTTTGTAAGAATTAATTAGATTTACGAGTATTGAGTTAATTAAATTACGTTCAATTTAATTTAAAGTCGTGGAGAACATTGCAAGAGTTTTGCTCCTTCAATCATGTCTTCATCACATTTTGATGTCACCGACTCTAACAGTCATAATGCGAGAGTGCAGAGGTTGTTGATAAATCAGTTAAGGATTTTTAGTTTACGAATACCGATTATTTCCAAAAATTTTAACTATCCCATAGATTAGTGCGGGATTGCAGAAAGAATTGTCGAAAATTTTATTTGAAAATGAGCTTAGATTGTGATAATATAATTTCAGTTTCCATACATCATAGCAGTCTAATGTATTCAAACTCCGTGTCATTTAGATTCTAGAACATTAAGGCTAGAAACACTGCTGGGATTTCTGCTTGCCGGCTAGCTCACAAGATGGATTTTAAAATTAGAACAGGGGCTATCCCCTGATAGGTCTTCTGCTTGCTCTGAGCAAGAACCAATCAGGAAACGGTTTCTTGTCACATGAGCGACATGAACAAACGGTGTGTTCTGTTCAGAGACAATAACGTCCACTTGTGTTACCTTTCTAACTATCACTGCGCGCGCACCGAGCTTATCTACAAAACAAGCTTAAAAAGACGTCTCGTGTGAAGCGAGCACATAAAAGCAGTCAAGAAAACGAGCGTTAGAACACTAGTAGTCAAATCTAGCAAGGAACCTATCCTGTCTTGTCTGACACCTCGAATATGTTGACATATTCAAGGTGTCAGACATTTTAAATGGTTCATGTTATTTGTCAGAGAACATTATTTTAGCGTTTTGGTTAAAGTTTTTAAGCTATCCAATTAAAAAAACAAACAGTATCTATAAATTTTTTACATGTCGTCAAAACGACATCTTTCGGAAAACGCCCCAGAATCAAACAAAGTCATAGAGGAAATAGGCGTCAGACTAGGCCTAATGAAGCCATATACAAAGTTTGGGGAGAGTATTTGTCAGTAAAATTTTTGCCGACGGGTACTCTGACTACATGTATACACAGTTTAAGAAAAATATCGTTTTAATCGATCATTTAATTATTAATTACTGTAGTGAATTACTGTAGAATAAGTGCTACACTTCTATACTATGCAAATAGCGACACAAATGTGATATTCTTAAATTTTCAATAGCGGAAAATTAAAAATTCTATATTCTATTAAAATTATTTTATTCCAGACAACCCACGCAAATTCGTGTAGAGCGATATAGGAGATATGACAATGTTATCCATAACAGGAGATTTAAAGTTCCTGAAACGATGGTGGGAGAGCGGGTTGCAAAGCGGTCTGAAGTTAGATATGGTTCACATTCATGCGTGCTATTATTATTGCCCTGGGAACAATGGCTACTTTGTACTACTTGACTGTACACGTAACGTGCATAGCTCTGTTATTTCAACATTATCCCACCTTTTTGTCCCTCTCGCTCGATTTGTCCTACGCGCATCATACGAGCGAGTGAAATGGCAACATTTCCAACGGACCATTTCAAAGTGTGAGGATTTTCGCAAGCCTACGCTGTAACTAATCTGAGTTGTACGTTGCATACATGCAAATACTTGTACCGAGTGTATCGTAAAAATTGTTTTCTTGTAACTTTGCTTTTGACTGCTTATTTCCTCGCGTTAATGTCAGAGCGGTGTAGCGTAGTGGTGAGAGCAGTAGACTCGCATTCGGGAGGTACCGGGTTCGAATCCTGGCGGGGGCAGTTGTGGCTGAGACTTTTTCCGGCTGCCTCTCGCCGAGAAACGGTAATTCCTGTATCGGCCATCTTGTTGAGGTTTTTCGTGGTTTCCCTCAATAATTCTTACTACAGTTATTTATTTCTGTAGTGTGTAGTGTAAAGTACGTAATCTCTTTTTTAATATTAACTTCCTTAAAATTTTTGAATAAGTCAATAGATACCCGCAAACTACTTCGGTAATTATACACTTTCACGGTCACCTGGTTTTTTGGCTCTAGAAAATCGAAAAATAGATGGATTTCAATGATCTCGGTCTCAAAAAGTTCCATTTTACGGCGGATTTATGAAAAAAATTAGTTCACCCCGGAATAACAATTCGCATACCCGTTTATCGTTCACCCCGGAATTGTTTTTTTTTAAAAACTCCACATTTGCCCCTTCCCGTTTCACTGCGAGACAATTCGCATACCCCTTTATCGTTCACCCCGGAATTACAATTCGCATACCCCTTTATCGTTCACCCCGAAATTACAATTCACATACCCGTTTATCGTTCACCCCGGAATTGTTTTTTTAAAAACTCCACATTTGCCCCTTCCCGTTTCACTGCGAGACAATTCGCATACCCCTTTATCGTTCACTCCGGAATTACAATTCGCATACCCGTTTATCGTTCACCCCGGAATTACAATTCGCATACCCGTTTATCGTTCACCCCGGAATTGACGTCAGAAACAGTTATAAAGAATTATATGTAGAAAGTCAATTTTTTTTTGCATTTAAAGTCATGAAACTGTGAGAAATATTGATTTTTTCAATTTTCGTATTTTTTTCCATAAATCCGCCATAAAAACGAAGAATTTTAAAAAAAATTCATAGAAATCGGATGATTTTTCGATTTTCTAGAGCCAAAAAACCAGGTGACCGCGAAAGTGTATAATTACCACTACTTCTTCCTGGGGTTACCCTTGGGTTAAGATAAGATTGTCGTCAAATCTGACTTTAATATCAGCGAATCGGCGCGTAAAATTATTATTCACGCTACCGAATCCTCGAACAAGGACAATTTAAATTGATGAAAATAGTATTTGCAAAGAAAGTCAATTCCACATTTTAAATTCCTATATATGATCCAAAACAAGCCACCACCCGGTACGTAAATAAAGTTAAATTTACGTAACAATTGAGTTACCTAATAGTAACACTTGATTATTACTTAGTTTTGTTTGTATTAACTTTATGTTATCGTTTTGTAATTCAGTTTGTACATTGAATAACGCTTATCAGGGCTGTACAGTTCATCAACTTATTCACAACTTATATAACAACTACCTATATTAAACGCAGAAGAAGCAAAACTTGGTGATAATATTTTGTAGTGACACAATATTATCAGATGCTCTCTGTAACTTACTTGAATACCTACATTTATTTTGTACGTACGGTAGAGTGAATTGAGTTCATGCAGCTGAATATAGTACGGAACGACGTATGACAACTGCTAGGACTGTGGCTGCTTAAGTGAGCGGGCTCCCATACATCGTCATATGTTCGACTGACTGCCACAGCCAGGCTGCCTAGTGCGCGAGGGCACTAATAACTAGAGCTGTAAAAGTAACGAGAAATTGTGTACCCGTATGTATTCGTTACTTAAAGAACCAGTGTACCCGTTACTTTCGTATCGTTACGTTACTCATTACTTTTCATACGACCGCGACATACAATCGTGTACTAACAGCATCAAGCATGTACCATCGCATCGAGGCGCGTCGCATACGTGATACGGTATGACTTCGTTCGTATAACGTATAACCGCATCAAACGAGTCGAACTGACACGGATACGACAAATGCGAGTAACAAAATGAATTTGTAAGTAACGATTCGTTACTTCGAGTCAGACGATGTGCCCGTTACTCAGTAACGAATACATACGGTTTGTTACAGCTCTACTAATAGCCCCGGGAATGACCAACTTCTGTTATATATAAAACTGATGGAATTTTCTATCCTTCAGTGAAAATTTCATTGAAATCGGTTCATCGATTTTCAGGTGTATCGTGTACCTACAGTGTATGAAATGTACCTATAGTACGACGTATGCTACAATTTTATTATTAGTAGGCCATTTTTGCAACCAGTTGTACTTAAAAGAGGGGCGTGTACCATTGGTTGAGAAGCACTGGTTATATAAAAGAAAACTTCTTTATCAAACGTGTATAGTAACACTTATATAATATAATCGCTCAACTACTACACGGTTCTGAAATTCAACTCTAAATTAAATTTTCTGAGAAAGTTGAAAATTTTCTTTTATATATTTTAAAAACTTTCCCTTTTCAATAACACTGAATATACTTACTCATTAATCAGTTTATAAGAAAAGTTGAATATTTCATGTTGAAGTTTTAAGCTCAAATGTTTTATGTGTCTTAATTTTTAGTAAATTTTTATTTCAGACGAAAATTACATTTAATATATATAAAATATTCGATCACTATTAAAACCACTCGCTCTTACGTGTTTTGTTAACTCTACTACAAAACATTTAATAAATTCTGAACTCAAAGGATAAAGTTAAGTTTTTACCGGTTTTCGATTTTTTGTACTTTATAGTTTTGCGGACTTATTTTTTTCGAGTGGAAAAACCTGACATATTCATAAATTACCATCTTACTCTAAACCAGGCCTGGGCAAATGGCGGTCTGCGGGCCGGATCCGGCACGCAGCGCAATTTTATCCGGCCCGCGAAGCATTTTAGAAGATTTTAGGGGACCTTTTTTTTTTGTTCTCCACATGCGGAAATAGAATATGAGGACCTTTTTTTTTTGCTCTCCGAATGCGGAAATAGAATATGTGAGGATCCTTTTTTCTGCAAATTTTTGGCCCGCGTTGAAATTTTCGTCAGCCATCTGGTCCGCGGTCTTTTCATCAGCTATGTGGCCCGCCGATCAAAAGATTTGCCCGCCCCTGCTCTAAACTATTATATAAAATGCTTCATATATAGTATGTAATGATGTATGTATGAATTTTACAAAAAACTATTTGTTGAATTTTGATAAAACCTTTGTGAAATGCATCTTATGATTCCAGAAATAGTAACATAGACATAGACTATGTTTTATTACACTATTTTATCGCAAAGTTAATTGACCAATTGTAATTTATTTTTTAGTATATACTTCTATACAAATATCTAAAAGAGAAAAAGGAGAACACAAGAGTGAGTTGCCGTTTCTTACCATGTAGGTAGCCATTTCCGGCTTTACAAGCTCCTGATTAGTTCCCTTTTCTATTGTGATTTGTGAAGTTCTTGCGATAGATCTTGCAGATTCTGGAAATATATCTTATCTTCGAGCAATATCGATCAACAGCCGCAATACTTCCGAGTCTCGAGTGTACACGCTTTAAAACAATGGTTTTCTAAATTTCGGGCGCGCAAGCACGCTACCTATACTAGTATTGTTATTGCAATTCAATCAGTGTTAGGATATTTGGAGCAATTCGATCAATATTCTGACAGTATATCTTACAAAGTACTGCTCACTGTCAATTAAAGATTTTAAGCAATTCTAGTCTGTATCAAATCGTAACAAGTGTTCTCCCTTCTTTTATCGTGCTTCTTACTGTCCGATGCGATCTAGAGTTGGGGAATAAATAACTTCACGACGAAAAAATCACTGTGACCAGCTGTCTAAAATGATCACTGTGATCTGACAAGAGGTAACCACGTTCCAAAGTAACGTATGTTGTTCTATGTCACCGCAATCACGACGGTCGCTCCAAGTAGCCGACGTAACGTCCGACCGAGTGTTTGCTCGGTCGGGATCGAAGTGACAAAGTAACGATGATTTTTCACTGAGATTTTTGTGTAGGTATCTGGAATAACAAGTAACTGTGATCACATAGTAAAGACTTTTCTTATGTCTAGTGCGATCGTGACTGCTCGGACAGTTGGGTGTATGTCAGTGGAATGTTTTCTATGGAGATTTGTAGTTCGTCATGGAATCGATCCTCGAAGTGCACAGTCAGTTGTGACCATAGAGATATAAGTACTAGAGTACGCTAGCGGGTATGCTTGCCATAAGTGAAAGTGTCTGCAGTTCAGAGAGAGAACGCTGCAATCGTTCCTTATCATTCTCTCTCTTTCTCTCTCATGAGCGCTCGTTGACAGATCGTTGACTGAAGAGCTGACGAGGGGAGGGCGGGGAAAACGATACCCTTATGTAACTAGCCATCATGTGCTATTTATATCTTTAGTTACCATAGCGATACGGAATTGTAAGCAGCCTTCTCTCTCTCAATCTCAGACACTTTCAAGCCTCACTCGCGGACTCTAGTTACTTATATCTCTACGGTTTTGACAGCCTGAGCAGTCAGTTTCGACAGCTTGAAGCAGTTAATTCGGACATCTTGAAGCTGCCCTAGTACGGCCGACCTAAAATGAATATTATCACTATTATAGAGCGAAAATATTAAAATAGACAAAGTGGATCGGAACGGTTATGAGTGGGTGTTGTTAAGCACTGTACACAGACATTATAGTGCGCCCAATCGAGCTTGTTCTTTATTCAAATCACCTGTACAAAGAGCTTGCTTATGGCGTTTTGAGTCGCGTGTATCGGACTATGTTAGCTCCAGAGCTGCATTCAGATTATTTCCGTTGTCTGCCATTAACCAATCCCATCAAATATTGAGGTATGGTATTCTGTTGCGGGGTGTACTGCTATGAGTCGTGCTTTTATTCTTCAAAAAAAAGCAATTCGTATCATGTTTAACTTACCTTTTAATCACTCATGTAAAGAGAGTTTCATAGCTCATAATATTTTAACTCTGCCGTCACTATATATATTCACCATGGCTACCTACGTTAGAAGTCATCTTTCCAATTTTGAGTCTGCTGACCATGGTTACTTAACGCGTAAGAAACATAATTTACTTTTGCCCAAGGCTTTATTAGTGGCTTATCAATGTGGCCCTGTCTGTATGGCTACTAAAATCTACAATAGATTACCATGCTCATTAAAAAATATTGTATCCTCTAGGGAATTTAAAGTGTCCTTGAGGCATTATTTAATTCAAAATTGTTTTTATAATTTACATCATTTTTTCTCATAGTTATTTTATCTCTAAACTGACGCTATTATGTTCTTAGGAATTTAAAATAAAGAATTATTATTATTATTATTTATTTTAAGGGTGTGCAATTGCATGGAATGCAGGCAAGTAGAGAGATTTCGATCAATGACGCCGACTCTTGGCACGTTTGATAATTTTGTATTTCTTTCGAGAACTATAGGGACTATACCATATTCTACCAGGCCGAGGCTACAGATCTTCCATCTCCTGAGTCCTGGGAGTTTGTAAGGATTTGCTTACTCATTTTTATGACTGCTAATGAAAATTCGTTGCCAACTGTTCGTTAATCTGTCGCTCGATTTGACTGCTAATGGAAATTCGTCGCCGGATCTGCCTACTCAATTTTATGACTGCTAAAGAAAATTCGTTAATCCGTCGCCAAATCTGCCAGTGCATGTGTGAAGAACACGTCTGTTTAGCGGATTGCCATCAGCACGCCCCTGCACATTAGGACATCGGGTAGGCAGTAGGTACACGATACTGTGTTGTTCACCAGACAGTAAATAAACCTAAATCGATAATCGATTAACCAATAATTTCAAGCATTCGTGCTTCCAATAGCGCTCCACATTATACACATGTATTTATACATACAAAGGGCACATACGTAGTGCTCTGGCTCTGCTCTCTGTGATAAAAAAGCCTAAATCACCGTTAGCTATTAACACGCTGATGCGAAAACTAAAGACAATCAAGTTTAGTTCCCAAGGCGGCCACCGACTAATTCGTATCAAGCCGTTAGCTGTGATGACACGTGGAACACATCTAGTAGTTGTGTTTGTAATCAAACTTTTTTTATACAATATTTTTTGTTCTGTATTAAATGGCGTTACATCCAGGGCCGTTACATCCAAGGGCAACAGGGACACATGGCCAGGGTCCAAACGGAAGACAAAAAAATGCATTGTATTTGGAAAAACTGTACGCCTTTCAACAACTTCTTGGGAACCTGTACGAAAAATAAATAGAATAATAAAAATATACTATTATGACAGAAGAAAAAACGTTATAGCAGATATCTCATCTGCGCATGCGTCAATTGTCCCCAAAATCAATACGGCTCTTCATATTTACATGTCAAACATCTTACCGAAATGTGGTTTAGATCCGCTCAGCTGTTTGACCTGTACCGTGTTCACAATAAAACTATCAGACTTTTTCCAAATATGCGTTTTGAACTCGGCGATTTTAAAACGAAAAAATATAGTAAAATTTTGAAAAGTGAATTTTAACCTAAATTAATGCCTAGCATTCATCACTTGTGGAGTTGGAATGTTAAAGTCCCTCACAATTCTCAAACCTTTAGATTCTATCGAGATCGCAATAAAGTAATTGCTGAACGGGGGACTATTTTGATCGTATGTATGTATTTCTAATACCCATATTCATCGAACACTATTAAAGATAGAAGTTACTAATCTTGGAACAAATTTATTCGTCAGGATAAAATTTACTTTCAATTCACCAAGCAAAATATCAGGTAGAAAAGTTAGTTAAAGAATAAATATACACTGCACTATACTCCTTGCTCTTTTTGTTGACAGTTTGGACGTTCACCCAAAAATCTGACCGATGGCGTTAGTGTAAACCTCGAAAAAAATAATGTTTTATCAAACAAAACTTCCACTAACTTTTATGTATTATAAGTATACACTTCACAAAAGGTTAATAAACAACACAAGAGCAAACAGTGGATATAATATTTTACGTTTATAGGTTAGGTATTATGATCTATGTGGTGGCTATTATTATTTTATCAGGAGAATAAATATGTATTCCCTCGAAATAAGACAGAATAGATTTATACCTGAGGGTATGTTTGGTGAATTGAGTTGTCACTATTTATTCGGAGGAATAGCTACCTGAAGAACAAATGAACCAATAATTACTTGAACATAAATATTGTCTGTGATTATTTCCTCATCATCACTAATCATTACTCTTAAACATAAAACAGCCTTCTTTGAGAAATCAGTCTCTTATACAGGACTAAAAATGTTTCACTCCTTACCTCAAGAAAGAAAATGTCTCAAAGGCAATCAGTTTAAAAAAAAGTTAAAAGCACATCTTGTAGGAACTGTGCGTTATAATATCTCAGATATATTTTGATTTTTTCATCTAATTGTTTTGACGACTGTATCCATATTTGACTTTACAAATAAAGAACTATTCTATTTCATATATAATTCGGTTCTAAATTGGAGGGTGCAAAAACGTTCGAACTGTTATTTTCTTTCAAGCGGACACATGAAATGGCCGAATCGTAGACATATATTTCAGTCGACGTGAAATTTGTACATCATAACGTAAACGAGATTTTTAGTTGAAACAGTTGTTGGGAGTCATAATTAATGCTTTAACACGTTCGCCAGATTTATAAAATGAAATTCGACTGAAAAGATTAAAATATCACGAACAGAAGTTTCAAAATATTATGTATGTGATATGCGTTAGCATGTTCCCGATATCCTGCGGGCTGTCGGAGCTGTTGTCGTTCATAAATTTAAAAATATCACATCGCCGTGCCACTCCGCAGCCCATAATACCATAATACGTCAGCAAATATGTGTTTTATTGGCGATAAATTCATATCGTTACGTTGTTATTATTGTAACCTATATATGGGCTGCTCCAAAAATAAGAGCTATCAAACGGAACATAATTATAAAAGAAATCAAAATTCCAGCCAATTTGCGACGGGGCCTTTTCAACTTGAAAATGTTGACATTTGATGTAGTATAAATAAAGAAAATTAAATTTCTGATCGTGAGGTGACGCGAGTAATAGCTAGTATTCAACATGATATTTGCTTTTCGTTGCCATGAATACCTACATAATATGTTCCACGTCGTGTAAAAATTAATCAAAGCATGCTGAACTAGTTTATTTCTGACAGATCCAGAAAACAAAAGAGCGGCTGATTTTTTTTTATTTTCAAAATATTTCCGAAACTATAAAATTTAGAAAAAAAATTTAACGAAACTTTATTGACAAAATAAATAGAATTATAAACCGTTATGAAAAGTATACCATTATTATATAAAAAACACCGTTATAGCATATATCTCTTCTGCGCATGCGCCGATTTTCTCCAAAAACAATAGGTTTCTAATAAGTGATTTTTGACCTAAACTAGTACCATTCCCCACTTGTGGGTTGGAATGGTAAAATGAAAAGTTTTGGTGCATCAAATAAAGTTGTTTAAAACTCATTAATAAGTAATATTGCACGTAATGAGACGACTTTGAATACGCTACGGAATTAAGAATTACTTTTTGATTAAAAATACGTATTTGGATATACCGACATTTAATATTTAGGTGAACACCGTTACGAACTTTGGTTTAATTCCTAAAATATTTAAAAGTCAAATTGAAAAATGGATTAGGCAGTGTTTGGGGAGTAAAAGCAAGCCTAATTCGGAATCAATTAGGGAAAAGCTGGAAATGATTTTAATCTCTTCAGTTTAGGTTGGTTGTTTTTGAGATACGTTAATTAAAAACGCGACTAAAGCTCACCTTGTATGAAGGGGAAAGATTACTATGTTTATTTCAGATCTAAACTGAAGGGATTAAAACAATTTTCAGCTTTCCCCTAATTAATTTCGAATTCAAATCCCTAACAACTGGGCTATATCTCGAACGTCTTAAAAATAATTGACCAACTTCTGCGTCCGCGTGAGTCGCTTGAGATTTAAATTTTGTTTTTATATATGATTTAATGTTTTGAAGATGGAAGTCTCATCAGAATAACACAGCTGTTCGTTGCCAAATAATTGTTATGCCCAGCTTCTTACTCTCTCAAAAATAAACTTGTTTTCTTTTTTATTCTGCAGGCACTATTATTAGGTCTGTTTTCGTAGTGAAATTTCTGATCATTTATTTATTGCTCTTATGTATTCTCGGATAGTAACTATTTCCTAACGCTCTGCTGCAAAACGTTACAGTTCTGCAGCAATAATTTTATTGTCTTTAAAAAATGTTTCCCCCATGTTTTGGTTTCCATAATCTAAAATTCTGGACGGTCAATACATTTTTAGTAAATCTTGATTTACTCAAATTCATTCATTCATTTTTTACGGCAGTATACTCACTGAAAATAGATTAGATACATAAACGACAATTTTTTAGTCTCGTACCTCCAAGGAAAACAGTAACCCTTATAGGATCACTTTGTTGTCCGTCTGTCTGTCTGCCAAGACTGAAATGAAAACCTATAGGGTACTTTCCGTTGACCTAGAATCATTAAATTTAGCAAGAAGCAATGTCTTATAGCACAAGTAAGGGAACAATCCGAAAACAGTAAATTTGTAGTTACATCACAAAAAAAAATGTTTTTAAACCCCAACAACATGCTACGCACGTACACAGTAACAGTTGTAATACAAAACAAGCGTTCGCTACCGGTGCGTTTATACAGCACAATATGAGAACTCTCGCATACAACACGGCACGACAACTAGGCTATCGATGTATTTAGTGGTTTATCTGAACTAATTGCAATTACGCGCTTAGTTGGCAAACTGGCCGCGACTTCTGTCTATGTATGGGGCCAACAGTTTTTCAACGGCTAAGCGGGAAAAATCTTCGAGACTCGATTCCCGTGATGGACGAACTATTTACATACCTCTACAAATTTGTACGGAACCCTCGATGCACTTGGCCGCTTTTTATTTAATACTAGCGGTCCCGTCCGGTTTCACCCAGGTGTAAAAGAACGAATGGGGAAGGGAGGAACATGAGTACACACATTCATCTTAGTTTACCGAGATGAATGTTGTGTCCAAATTTCATGATGATCGGAGTTACCGTTTAAAAGTTTTTGTCGATAAAAAGCAGTATTATTACTTTTTTAACTAATATATTTTTTAATTAATGAAATAAAATTAAAATAAATTTAAATGTAAGAAAGCAATGTAAATAAAAATATATTCGCCCAACGTGGGGCTCGAACCCACCACCCTGATATTGACAGTCGCATGCTCTACCGGTTGAACCACCTGAGGTTGTGTCTTCCACAACGCTAATATGAGTATATCTAGTTAGTGCATTTCACATGAATAGAAGCTTTTTTTGAGATACATTTTGCAACATTTCGCTCCTATTTAATGGGCTATCCAACAAAATTTTTTTTTTCAATTTGAACCAGCAGTTCCTGAGATTAGTGCGTTCAAACAAACTCTTCGGCTTTAAATATTAGTGAATAGATTCCATGTCAGGCGTGCCCCGTTTTTAGGTAATACAAACACACTGTATGCGTGTTCATTATGATGTGAAATAATTGAATGGAGTGTTTTTGATAATCCTGCCACAACTTTTCGACGACGCTCGTCGCCTGCCTATATATTGTGTACAGATTATATTGTAGTTGCGTCGTGACGGTCAAGGACAATGCAGGCCTCGCACTTCGTTAGTTCATACTCACAGCACACCACATAGTCGCACCTCCCAACGCGCGCGCCTACACACACACACACACACAATAGGTACAGCGCCGACGAGTTCCCACCCAGCTGAACATAAAGCAGGGACTCTCAACCTTTCTCACTTCGGGGCACCTTTGGTTGAAAATCATATTTCGCGGTAAATAAGTTATTGTCAATGTTAATGGTTAACTCAAAGTTATAAATATGCAAATAGCTGTAGTTTGCTTTAGTATTAAAAACACCCATTGCTGAAATACAGTATTATAATATAACTAGCTGCTCCCCGCGGCGCCACACCAATTGTGATGACACACGGTAGCAACAAAAGTAGTGGAGCTTTCGGCTATATAGGTATAGAGGAACAAATAAAAATACTTAAGCAAACAAAAAAGTATGTACTAACTGCTAGAAAGTAGAAAGAAAACAATGATTTAAAGCGCGCGTTGAGACACAACCATCCGCAATAGCCCGCGCGACAGGCAGCCTCTGTGATATGAAGTCGTTGGAGAGGGAAGCGGTGAGTGGAAGTTTCGGGTTTAAACTTTAAGTCCCGACAGTGACATTGTTGGAAAGTAAATTTTTCTTATATAGTACTGTAACAATGTAAAATCTAATTATTGGCATCATTTTTTTTTCAATACTTATTTATTTTGACAAACTACAGTTTTTAATAGCCTATGAAAATTCCGTCAAAATCGGTCAGGTAGTTTAGAAGATTAGCTGGAACAAACTGACAGACAGGCAAAATCCTTAAATTTTTTTTTGTTATAAGTACCGTATATACTTCCATATTAATTTAGTAAAAAATCTGTTATTTTGACATTACAAACAGACACTTCAATTTTATTTATCTGTATACTGCCCTTAAAAGGCAAAGGGCAGTAAGTGACATTTCTTGAAAAATGAGTTCATACTGAAACCTACGACAGCAGTAAGTGCTGCAGCAATAATTTTATTGCCTTTAAAAATGTTTCCCCCATGTTTTGGTTTCCATAATCTAAAATTCTGGACGGTCAATACATTTTTAGTAAATCTTGATTTACTCAAATTCATAAGTTGGTCACTTACTGCCTTTTGCCTTTTTACGGCAGTATAGATAATAATAATAATAATAATAATAATGTGTTTAACGTCAGTTTCTGAACTTCATGTCATAACAGACGCCATTCGCACCATTACTATTTTCCATCTACCACACACTCCCCGTTATTTTCTACATTTTTAAACTTCAACTTAATTAATAGCAATAAGCGAATGCAGGAATCTTAGGACATTAGGGTAAGGTAGGCAAATTTTGAGAATAGGAGTTTGACAGTTAATCGGCCATGGCCTTGAATAAGGAAATATCTCGATTTTTTCTGGAATTATTGAAGGAAACCATGGAAAACCTCAACAAGACGGCAGGTATATAGGAATTACCGTTTCTCGGCGACAGTCAGCAGGAAAAAGTCTCAGCCACATCTGCCCCGCCGGGACTAGAACCCGGTGCCTCCCGAATGCGAGTCCAGTAGTTGTTGTTGACGTGCAATATTAGAAGATATGTATTATTCAAACAATGTCACTCCGGGAGTAGTTTCGGAGATTACCTCCTACATCCAAACATACAAACTTCACCTCTTTATAATATTACTAGCGGCCCTGTACGTGCTTCGCTACGTATAAAGTGAAATAATAAAAAAAATTAATTGGAACATCTATCTATCTATTTTAGTATATGTGTGTATGGAAATATATATGACTGAATACGCCAATAAAAAAATAGCGTAAAGTATTCGTGGATAACTGGTCTTTAAAACACTTGCTCTATTTCGAGGGTTCACTCCGGCTGGGCCGTCGTGCTCGAAAAAAAATAGCGTAAAGTATTCGTGGATAACTGGTCTTTAAAACACTTGCTCTATTTCGAGGGCTCACTCTAGCTGCGCCGTCGTGCTCGAAAAAAAATAGAGTAAAGTATTCGTGGATAACTGGTCTTTAAAACACTTGCCGGTACTTGTAAATCTGATTCGCCGTCATCTTGATCTATGATATTGCATCTTTCGCTTCAAATTTAGGTTAAAAATTTATTTATTAAATTTATTTATTAAAATTACTCACCTATAATAATAATTGTTTTTAACTTTCTTTCAAATACGTATTTATTTTAAGTCTCACTTGGATAGTAATTAAAGATTAACTGTCATAATATTTAGAAAACAATTGTTTCATTGTTTGTATAAAATTCCAAAACCTACTTACAATATTTAAGTATTTTCATACGTCAAAAAATTGATTTTTAAAAAATGCCACTTTCGTTGTAATTTTATAACTCAAGAACGGGATCACCTATCCAAACCAAATTTTTAGGTTTTGTTCGGACTATTTAGTAGACGGTTTATGTGAAGTTTGCACAAAATCGGTCGAGCGGTTCTTCATTTATCACATTTTTTATATATCTTGGCATTGATTTTTATAGATATTTGTTACAAAAAATGTGATAAATGAAGAACCGCTCGACCGATTTTGTGCAAACTTCACATAAACCATCTACTAAATAGTCCGAACAAAGCCTAAAAATTTGGTTTGGATAGGTGATCCCGCTCTTGAGTTATAAAATTACAACGAAAAGTCGCATCTATATCTATAAAAATCAAAATGCCACTTTTCGTTGTAATTTTATAACTCAAGAACGGGGGCTCACCTATCCAAACCAAATTTTTAGGCTTTGTTCGGACTATTTAGTAGATGGTTTATGTGAAGTTTGCACAAAATCGGTTGAGCGGCTCTTCATTTATCACATTTTTTGTAACAAATATCTATAAAAATCAATGCCACTTTTCGTTGTAATTTTATAACTCAAGAACGGGCCCACCTATCCAAACCAAATTTTTAGGCTTTGTTCGGACTATTTAGTAGATGGTTTATGTGAAGTTTGCACAAAATCGGTCGAGCGGTTCTTCATTTATCACATTTTTTATTTATCTTGGCATTGATTTTTATAGATATTTGTTACAAAAAATGTGACAAATGAAGAACCGCTCGACCGATTTTGTGCAAACTTCACATAAACCATCTACTAAATAGTCCGAACAAAGCCTCAAAATTTGGTTTGGATAGGTGTGCCCGTTCTTGAGTTATAAAATTACAACGAAAAGTGGCATTGATTTTTATATATATAGATATAGTACAGATTTATTAATTAACCTTTTACTAAACATTTGCCGTGAACCATTTAGCATTGTTACCGCCAAATTAATAATAATAATTTGTTATAATCATAATGAAAGTAGGTACATACCACGAATGGCTCTAACCGATTTAAATTTGGAGAGTTTTTTAAGGTTGACCTTTGCCTTAGTATATATACTTTTAAAAGGCACTTTTTAAGTATACTTGTATAGCGTAATTTTGCATAACGTAAACATTTTGTTCCGTATTCGTGACATTTAAATTATTGGTCTGCAAATAGGTATTTGAGAAAACAAGAGCCAACACTGCCGTCTAGCTATAACAGTGTACATTACCTCTGATGTTTGCCAAATGTGCGGTGCAGTAGGGATTGGCAGTTGGCACCACTGAAGATCAGTGTTTCGAAAACTCAAAACGATCGATTTTTTTGTATTTCAAAATAACTTATCCTCATTTATGCCACACGTCGGTTGCCTGGGCATACGTTGAATTGAATTGCGTATTTGACACTGATTACCTAAACTGTCGAGCGTCTATATTATACTATCTATCTGCGTCCCTTGTGGCCATATTCACCGAACGTAAGTAGTTATTTATTCGGTTCATTTGTTTCATTCCTCCGAATAAATAGGGATAATTCAATTCACCAAGCATAATTATGTTTACTGCAGGTATAAATCTATTCTGTCCAAATTCTCGAGTATAAATATATTTATTCGCCTGAGAAATAATAATGGCCGCCATATAGATCCTAACCATATAATACCTAACCTATAAAATACTTACCTAACTTATAAAATACCTAACCTATAAACGTGGAGTATTATATCTGCAGTTTGTTCTTGTAAATGTACTGTGCGATCGGCGAAAGAAGACCGGTGGGGAAAGGGCAAGAAGTCGTTGATGTGTTCCCAAATTATCGGAATTCATAGGCGGCGCATAGCAAGGCATGCAAACAATGTATAGCTTTAAATTTTAAGGCATTATTTTGAGCCTCTAACTCGCACATTTTAATTACATTCGCTATGACCTCCCTAGCGCCACTTCTAACTGTTTTTCCCTTTTTACTTTCCATTTTGATGATATTCAGACAACACCCCTCAACTTAGTCCGTGAACGCACACCTATGTACTGTCTGGTGTATGATTTTTTTGTACTGTTAGCAAGTGTCGCTGTGTAGTCGTACAGCTATGGCAATAGTACAATTATCGCGACACGACAATTGCGACACGTTTGGTCGACTGGACTCCCTTATTGCATAGAAGCGGTTCCAGGATCATTACCTTTTACGAATATAAAATACATGTGCGCTCTTCTGCAATAAGGTCATAGGACTACATACCATAGACCGGTCTTCTTTTAAAAATCCAACAGTATTTATTAACCTTTTGTGAAGTGTATGGCTGTAAAACATTAAAGTTTTGTGTGCAATTGGATTAGGATAAAACATTATTGTTTTTTTGACGTTTAAACTAACTGAAAAGTTATTATACAATACTTAATTTCTCATCCTTACACGTTATACTGTGGGTAGTATAGTTTAGTGGTATTTACTTGATTTTCATATAGAGACATATGGGACTATAGTTGTATATTTATATCACATGGAAGCAATTATTAAGTTTTTGACCCGAAAAACACGCTCTGTAGGTACACTAAATAACGTAGGCTTACATGTTGCAGTGTTTAGATTTAGAATATCTCTAGTTTTGATCAAAGCAATAAGATAAATGGTTCTTTTTATGTTTCAAGTTCTTTTTTTTCTTTTCTTCGTTCAAGTGCAAATAATGAAAAAACGATTATATATTTACGTTTTAAAAGTTTAGTATATACGGGATAAAATATTGATTCGTACAATCCTGATCATCTCTGTGCCCTCTGGACCACCATTTATATTTACAGTTGAAGAATAAATACATAATTTAGTAATACGTAAGAAAGAAAATTATATATCTACTATTCTTGTTATCATATGTGATAATGTGAGAAACGTGAGATTACTAAATGTATTACAATTAGTACAAGAAAATAGAAATTCTTGGTATAGTATATAATCAAAACCATGCTATTTGTTTACAAATTTTATTTATAACAAAAAAAAATACTGTAACTTAGTATGTTAATGCGATAACCTTGAAAACCAAAAATTGAACATTTTTAGGGTTTCGTAGCCAAAAGGCAAAAACGGAATCTAAATTTCGTCACGTCCATCCGTTCTTCTGTCTGTCTATCAGCAGGCTGTATCTCATAAACCATAATAGGTAAAATTTTCACAGAGTGTGTATTTCTATTTCTCCTATAACAACAAATGATAAAAAACCAATATGGAGAATTACAAAACGGCTGCCATGCAAATTGAAAATCTCCGGTTAAGCTGATATTAAGCAAGCGTGTTCAGTCCTGTTAACAATATACGAAAATGAAAGAAAAAAATATGGCGATTTTCAAAATGGCTACCTTAAAAATTAAAAAAAAATCTTCGATTAAGCTTATGTTGGGCATGCATTTTCAGTCCTATTAAAATTACACGAGAATGAAAAATAAAACCAAGACGGAACATTTCAAAATGGCCGCCATATAAATTAAAAGAAACATCCGATTAAGCTGATATTAAGCATGCGTGTTCCGTCCTGTTAACAATATACGAAAATGAAACAAAAAAGATGACGTTTTTCAAAATGGCAGCCTTACAAATTAAAAAAAAATTCCGAATAAGCTGGTATTGGTCGTGCGTGTAAAAAGTAGGTATCTTGTAGAATGTTACGGAACCCTTCGTCTGCGAATTCAACTCGCACTTAACCGTTTTATTTTAATTGAAAGCGCTTTTCAAAATTGACAGAACAAACTAATTTACTGGTTGGTAAATTGTTTGACTTTAAAAATCGTGAGGTCACTTTTCGACTAGACATAATTGTAGAAACTCAGTAATTAAGGAAGTAATTGAGTGAATACCTACGTTTTCACACTTATAGAGAAGAATGATCCAGTTAATTACTATACGCGAGTGTAATTTTAATGCATAAACTATTAACCGTTTTGCAGACTTGAATGTGTAATTTTAGCTTGTTTGCTCGCGTATTTTATGTTATGCTCGTGAATAAGATTTACCTCTAAAAACGAAGGTTTTTTTGTATGGGACGTTAACTCTAACAGAATGAGCTGTCAAAACGTCATTAGGAGCTCCAATTAAAAAGTCATCGTACCGTACTTAACTACATAATATTCTGTATACAATTACTGGGTCGCTACGTGTACAGTGTGGTTCCAAAAGTTCGTTGAACGTATAACAATCCATGCATGGATTGTAACAATAATAATAAATGCTCTAAATGTACAAATTTAAGCAATAGGGACAGGAGATCAAACTAGAGTTTGATCTGCCTCTTGCCCCTGTATACATAATAGCCAGAGTGCCCGTCGGCAAAAATTTTAATGATACATACTCTCTCCAAACTTTGTATATGGCTTTATTAGGCCTAGTCTAGAACCTATTTCCTCTATGACTTTTCTTGATTTTGGGGCGCTTTCCCTCTAAACTTTCCGAAAGATGTCGTTTTGTAGACATGTAAAAATTTATAGATACTGTTTGTTTTTTTAATTGGATAGCTTAAAAACTTCAACCAAAACGCTAAAATAATGTTCTCTGACAAATAACATGAACCATTTAAAATGTCTGACACCTCGAATATGGTCGACATATTCGAGGTGTCAGACATTTTAAATGGAGAGCATTATTTTAGCGTTTTGGTTGAAGTTTTTAAGCTATCCAATTAAAAAACAAACAGTATCTATAAATTTTTACATGAATTATTGAAAACAAAAAAAACCCGTTGTGCCCGACTGAATAAAAAGATATTTAATTAAAAAGATTAAATATCTTTTTAATTAGTCGGGCACAACGGTTTTTTTTTGTTTTCAATAATTTATTAAGGTTTTAACTTTAATTTAAATAGTTTTTTAATTTTGGAAAATCAATGAAAACATATCATCCATCTACCGAAATATAAAAAAATTACGTCATTTATTTAAAATTGCCTTGGTGCTCGTACTACCTTAAACATCAAAACTCAAAATTCAAATTTTCATAAAAATTAAAAAAATGACTCTGCGATAAAGGTAACGTTACTGGTAAATTTTAATCTATTTGAATTTTTCAATATATATTATTGTATTATTATTATTATATATTATATAATTTTTTAATGTGTTCAAACATAAATGATAAATAAATAATGCCATCTTTATTTACATGTGAACTCTGCAACAGGATCTTCTAAAATGTCATTATATTATTCTTGTTTAAAAAAAAAATATTTTTTCAAACATTAGTCATCAATAAATAACACGTATTTGTTTACTTTTTACACCCTAAAAGATTCCTCCAACAACGTTCATTTTGAATGCGTTGGGGTAGATTTGATCCTTTAAGAATTGAAACTAGCAAAAAAAACAACGGGATTAGACTGTAGTTGTCATAATACGATTCGCAGTATTGTATAGGTATATGCACCATACACTTCTCGTTGCCTCGTATATGTAATATCATAGGTTAGATTTTACAAAATACGTGATATTTAATGTGGTGTGCTTTAAAGTACCTCCGTTATTATATAATGTTTGTGAAATAAAGCCACGGTCTTAAATTATGGAGTTCGTAGTTTGCTTTGAACATACAATAACTAATTGAAATCATTCATGCTACACTTTACGTACGGGGGTCGGTATTATCAAATTTACTTAAACAGCCATTTAGTTGACTGGCGCTTATATTAAATCAGCCCTTAAAGTATGACGAGTATCACCAAATGCTTTTAAGAAACCTAAAAGAGAAAAAATAATATTTGACAAAAACGGTGAGGAATTTTGGAATAACTTATGTATCTTGAATGTGTGGGGAAACCAATTCCAAAAAATATATCAGAAATATGTTAAAACTTAAAACACTTTCGTTTAATGAGTAGAGTTCGTATAAAAAATAATAGTTATTGGCGTAACTAGTAGTCTAAGTCATTCATCGCGCTGACAGGTCATGACTTAGCCTACAAGTTACGCCCATAATTTTATTCAACAATTGCGCGTTATTCATGTTTTATTTATTGTTATTAATGAGATGTTGTAAATATCTATTTATTTCTTTATAAAAAAAACTGTCAATACTAACAGCACCAAACAACACGATTCAATGTTTTGGTTTGAGGTTAGCCGGTTATGAATAAACTCCATGTCGAAAACATTTGGCCTCTCAATTTTAGCCTCAATGGGTAACAACGGAGTTGTTGTTACCTACTATTTCGTTACGACTCAGAAAATAGTTACGTTTATTTTCATTACTCCACAATGGCCGAGCTAGTAGGAATCTTCATTTAGTTATGACAAGTAATTGTCACCAGTCGGTAAATGGCTATTTAGGGTTCGGTTTTTAGGCATGATAAAACATGAATAACGCGCATGAGTTGAATAAAGATTTTTTTTTACATAGAAAAAATATATTTGCAATTATTTAGAGTGCAACATTATATTACTTACAAAGTTTTGTTAAACGAAAGTGTTTTAACATACTTCTGATATATTTTTTGGAATTGGTTTCCTCACACATTCAAGATACATACAGAAAAACATAAGTTCAAAAACTAAAACTCGATTACTGAAAGGTATGAAACAAGAAAATATTCTCATCTGAGGATAGCCGTGGTCATATGCCACCTACCCTAACAAAACATTACTTTTTAACAGTAGTAAGCAATTATAAGCTTTAGGGCAAAGTGCATCACTCTATACATCTAGAGGGGCCTCATATACTCGTATATGAGATGGCATACGACCTCAGATGAGAATATTTTCTTGTTTTATACTTTTCAGTAGTCGGGTTTTAGTTTTTTAACTTATTTTTTATTTGTTTTCAATTTGCTCCCCTCTGGGACCAAAATTCAATAATAAATGTAGCCTATGTTCCCGGGCCATAATAACGAATCGGTTGACACCTTATTTATCAAAATCGGATGAATAATTTAGACGCTACGGTGAAACATCAGTAAATACAAACATACATAGACTGCTAAATAAACTCATAACCCTTCCTTTTGGCTTCGCCGCAGTCGGGAAAAAAAGGAACCCTTATATGATCACTTGGTCGTTCGTTTGTCTGTCTGGCTGTCTAGACCAGCGGTCGGTAACCTTTTGGCAGGCAAGGGCCACATAGTGGCAAATTGAAATAAAGGCGGGCCGCACTTGTTCATAATTTTAATAATAGGTATTTGTGATATTAAAAATTCGAAAACATTTCATTTGAATTTTATTAAACATTTAAACGAGAAATTTTCTTTTACAAAAATTAGTGTGACGTTGAGGCTGTATTTGAGTGGCTATTTGTTGTATGTTAGCTTCCAGGTTTGTAGTTGCAATTTGTTGAATAGCTCTCAAATGCTCATGTGTGAGACGAGAAGCATATTTATTTTTTCTATAATTGAGAATCGAAAAGGTTTGTTCGCATAAGTAATTACTACCAAAAATTGTAATTAATTGCAGAGCAAACCTTTTCGATTCGTCAAAATTAGATGGCAAACTGACATAAAATTGAACAAGATCTTTGATTTCAAAGAAATAGTTCTTGAGAGTATCATGAGATTGGAGATCAATCACGTTCATTTGTAAATGACGAAGTACATCCTCAAAATCATAAGAAAAAGGATTTGTGAAAATTAATTTAATTATTTATTTATGTAGGTAGGTATATAAGACTTTTATTTATAAAACAGTCACGGGCCGCGGGTTGCCGACCCCTGCTTTAAAAGATGACAATTATAATACATTGACTTGTAATTTTCAATTAAAAACATTACTGTAAAAAATATTTTTTATTGTAGGTATTATATGACATTTCTCCATTTTTAGCCACTCATGAAATGAAGATCTATTAAAAGGAAGTGAGAATTCTTGAAGGGAAATATCGTTGAAAACTTTTCAAAGGCAAACTGGGCAAAATGTCAAGAAAGGCGAATACAATTTTCAAACGCGACGCCATAACAGAAAGTTCCGAGTTTCATAAAGCCTTTGAAGTGAAATACGTAACTTGTTTGTTATATATGGCGATGAAACAATTTCTGGTTGGCGGCGTAAATTTTTCCGAGCGTGCTTTGGCGTCACTGTTAACTGTAAGGAAAATCATTTATTTCCAGACATAAATTGGTTACACTATATTACATCATTAGATGTGTGTGTGTGTGTGTGTGTGTGTGTGAAACCGACGAACGAAGGCATAGAGGTACAGTTGCCGCAAAGTAAATTGGGGCTATTCGCTCGGTGCGTGACGGCAGCACCGCCTACCGTCCGCAATTTTTCATGCTCTTATAACATTGTGTCAAATGAACAATCGTGCAGATGTATAACATAAATTTAAGTTAAATTCGAGTAACTAAATTTCGTCCTGTAACTAAATTTCACCCTGTAACTGAATTTTCGTAGTTTAGCTATAATAATAATTACATAAATATACATATACAGGTGTTTATTAATTGAGTGCCGATATTTGAATAATTTTAAGAAGAAAAGTTAATAATCAATATATGTTCTAAACTTCTTAATTTTTGAGCTATATGGTGTTAAAGTTTTAAGAAAAATGTAGTTTTTTATCACAATTTTCATATCTCTCTTAGATATTTTTTATGAAATTTTGTACACACCTTTTAATCATTAAGGAGGTTGAGCCGTTTTACGAAGATAATGAAAAAAATGTGAAATAAAGTTTTTTTTATAGATTTTTTTATGACAAAATTTTCTGTAAAAAATCCAAAATCATTAGGAGATTTATAAAGTTAAAAATTAAAAAAAACTTTTACATGTAGTCTTATGGAAAATATGTCAACCTAGCATGCAAACGATACATTTAAATATTTTTCAAATAACCAAATAATGCCAGCAGTTCCGAAAACTAACTATGTAAAGCATCGATGTTTTACACATATTTTAATATTTTTTCCAATTTAATTAGGAGACTTTTAATCAATAAAAAAAATTATTAAACCTTAGCACTTTTCGTTTATGGACTTTTATTCTTGACTATTTTTACTGAATTTTCAACTTTTTAATGATTTAATTTTAATTTTTATTACTTCTAATTTCTTTTTTTAATTATTTACTGAAAAAATATGTAAAATACAGATAACATAAATTTATTTTTTATTTTTTCTAACCAAACTTTGTACAAAAAAATCAAAAGTTAGTCCATTAAGTAAAATACTGAAATAATTAATTAATATTAAAAAAATATTTATTTATGTCTTTATGACAATAATTTATTGGTATCATCGACTTATAACTTTTTGTAAAAATTTATAATGGAAAAGTTCCCATTTAGTATTCGACTTACTTTTGATTGGGACTGTAACGGATCAACCTCCTTAAGGAGCATTTTTTTTTCTTCAGAATCCTTTTGATATTTTGTTGAAATTTTACCCCCCTCCCCTTTCAGTGTGAGCCGTCACATAGATCATAATACCTAACCTATTAACGTGGAGTATTTATTTATGTGTTGTTTATTAACCTTTCGTGAAGTGTATAGTTTTAAAACGTATTAAAGTTAGTGGAAGTCTTGTGTGAAATTGGGTTAGGGTAAAGCATTATTATTTTATGAAACTTTATTTTTTGACGCCATCGGTCGGATTTTTGGGTGGATGTGATAATACTCAACAAAAATACCAAGGAGTATAGTGCAGTGTGTATTTATTCTTCGACTAACTATTATACCTGATAATTTGGTTGGCGAATTGAAAGTAAATTTTATTGTAACGAATAAATTTGTTCTAGGATTAGTAATTTCTATCTTTAATAGTGTTTGATGAATAAGTATGGCCATTATTGTACAATAATTGTCAATATTTTGAGGTTGGAATCGTTCTGTCACGCATTTTGCTGATTTTTCCCCCCTAATATTATAGACTAGAGATCCCGTCCGGTTTCACCCGGATGTAAAAGAACGAATGGGGAAGGGAGGGACATGATTACACACATTCATCTTAGTTTACCGAGATGCATGTTGTGTCCAAATTTTATGATGATCGGAGTTACCGTTCAAAAGTTTTTGTCGATAAAAAGCAGTATTTATACTTTTTTTAACTAATATTTTTTTTTTAAATTAATTAAATAAAATTGTAGAAAATAAAAAAAAAATAAAAATATATTCGCCCAACGTGGGGCTCAAACCCACGACCCTGATATTGACAGTCGCATGCTCTACCGATTGAGCCATCTGGGGTTATGTTCTCACAACATTAATATGAGTATATCTAGTTAGTGCATTTCACATGAATAGAAGCTTATTTTTGAGATACATTTTGCAACATTTTTCATTAATGCGCCGCTCCTAATGGTCGTAGCGTGATATATAGCCTATAGCCTTCCTCGATAAATGGGCTATCCAACAAAAAAAAAAATAATTTTCAATTTGAACCAGCAGTTCCTGAGATTAGCGCGTTCAAACAATCTCTTCAGCTTTATATATTAGTATAGATTTGCCAGTTTCGGTTGTAGCAGCTATACCTCTATACAAGGTTTGTTGAGAATATATAGCAAATATACCTGTATATAATACACACGTGTACGTCAGGTAACAACGTATATTACATGCGGTAAAATAACATTGCGCGCTCCATTATCAAATTACCGTCGTTATATTGTTGTGCTGTGGAAGTAAAGTGCACGCCATCACCTCGCCTTCTTCCCTTGTCTTGCTTTGCCTCGCCTCGGAGAGGTGTTGTGATAAACAACAAAGCTGACAGAACTCACATACCTACTGTTTGTACAAATATGATTTTAATTTATTGGATGCGTTGACTGCACACCAGTAGTTTCACTGCACTGCCGTAAGGCGTGATATCTAGACACGCGGCAGCGCGTCAAGCCAAGTTCAACAAAGAAAAGGGAAGCGGCAACCGTGTGTTACACAAACCATTTGAAGCCAATTTTGACCCTTTAATAACTCAAAATCTTAACATTAACACATGAAATTTGCTTTTTGAAGTGAAAACTTCTTTAGCGGCGTTGTACACTTTTTTTGTAATGGGAAAAAAATGTTAAACTCGCGTCAGGACACGTGACCTGATCGAAAATTCGTAAGACGGATGGAGAGTAGAGGTATGGGTAAACTGATCGAAAATTCGTAAGACGGATGGAGAGTAGAGGTAATATTCAAGTTTTCACTTCTGCCAGCACTCCCGGAGAGCAACCCGTCTTTTTTTTATTAAAATTGGAAGTTTATTGTCTGAACAGAACACACACTATGGCACAGTGTTTGGTTTGTGGGCGTTTGTTCATGTCGCCCACGTGACAAGATACTGTTTCCTGATTGGTTCTTGCTCAGAGCTAGCAGAGGATCAAGCAAGAAAAATAGTCCCTGTTCTAATTTTAAAATCTATGTTGTGAGCTAGCAGGCGACCCGGCAGTGACGTCATTTCCAGCCTTGTAGCCAGCCTGCCAGCTAGTAGAAGTCAGTGTTTCTAGCCTCGTGTGCAGCGACCTTAAGGTTGCGTTTGCTTGCCTCTATAATGCTTGCTTGACCATAACTTGTCCTTGCTTTCTTCATGAACGATTTCGTTAACCTGTTATTTTAAAGTGTAAACTGACAAGGAGGAACAAAAGAACAAAATGAAGAAATACCCAATTTCTATCAACTGAATATTTCTTGCGTTATTCGTTACGGTAGGTCTTACCTTCTGATATAGGCGGATCAATATGCCTTCTTTGTAGTATCGAATGGTACAAAAGATATTTTTAAAGTGAAACGTTTATTCTATCGCCCCGAATTTTTCTGGCCGTCTGTTGCATGTCGCATTGCAGGCGGCCGCGGAGTAGGGGTAAAGTGAAAGGCGCTCGGAGTAGGCGCTCGGTAGAGCAGCCAAGGCCAATATGGCGGCGCCCATGGTTAGCATCAGCTGACCGTGTAGTATGTACAACACATAGTCAGTCTGTGATGCGGGCAAGTGCTGTACAGTGTTTACATGTTTTTATTCGTGTATTCATGTGAATATTGTTGTTTATAATTAATCGTGATGAATAAGTGTCTACAATCCAACGCCTACAATCCAATAAAAGTTTCACTTGCGTCGTGGCTTCTTAAAACCACACAACTGTTTTTTATTTTGGGATTCAGTTTCACAAAACAAATTCGAAACCGATAACCTCTCAATTTTGATTAGCCTTTGTTAGTTTTAAACAGAATAAACAATATGAACTCTTAGGTTAGGTTCAATTAAAAGTTCCCCTTCATATCGCTGTAAGCGGCCATTAATTATTAACCGTGTCAGATTATTTGTGAGCGCGCAGGTGTATAATGAGTTGTACCAATCGAAAGCAGTAAAGTGCTGGAAACTTTCCAAGAAAAGCTTTTGGGTCGGGTCAATAAAGATAAAATTATTGTATTTGTTTCATTGATTATTTTGATCGTTTTAGTACATTTTAATAAGGGCTTGTTTTTAAAAGGATTTTATTTATACAGTGTAAACTCTATATAGCGATACTTAAGGGACCGTACACTTTGTGGCTTATTGAGAGAAGAAATAATCCATATTATTAATAATATGTATTTACTCAATATATACAATTTATAACTGACCAACAAACATTCATACTATCACAGATTACAACAGCTGAGCTAAACATGAAAAATAATCCCAACAAACAATTGAACGTATTTCTTAGAATCTTCGGTACGCATGATGCCGACAACAAAGCAACAAAATAACAAACAAGTACTGTTATTTAGAGTGGGCTGTACACTGTATTTTATTTCAAGATCTTCAAGTAATCTGACATTAGTCAAGTTTTTATGCTGTCTGGTTATCGAGTTCGACATTTTGTACCCGGAATGCTCTAAAAACGATTACACTTCCGGTCCCGAATTTATGTAATCCAACAGCTTTCGATTATAGAAATGCACGGTATACTAAACTGTTCCTTAGTCTCGTAGATTGTGTCGGTAGGCAGGCTTAGAATAAGTACACGAATAGGCTGATTGTGGGGGGGGGGGGGGCTGGGGGCTGCAGTGTCGTGAGAGTATATTTTCATGTCGTGAAAACCAACGTTAATGAATATTCATAATTTCACTGGCCGTCCGTGTTCGACTCCACTTGCGGAATGACTACTACAGGCACGGAATAACAACGGAAGTTTCGCGAATATTATAATATACAAATCAATTGTACAGCTACACCTGACTGACTTACTCGCGGAGCTTAATCGACAGCGATTTTTACGAGGCACATCGATTAAAAAAATACTTTAACCTAGGGATTCGTCCGATAGATTTTAGTTTGGCAGCGAGATATCCATAAAAAATAAATCTTTTATACCTATATTGCATAAGGTACTGTATTTTTTGAAGTGAGACGTTTTTGACGTGATAACGTCTTATAAATTGATGAATCACCAATCTTATAAATTGATAAAACACCGGCTGCATGCACGAAAAAGTGTAACGTTCCTAACGTTCCGCCTGACCCTGTGCGTGCTTTTCTCGAAAACGGCCCTAACGATTTGGATGAAATTTACTGAAAAGGGATTTTGGGGGGCAAAAAATCGTTTTAGCTAGGTCTCATCTCTCGAAAAAATCGTTTTCATACAAATTTTATCATTATAAAAATCAATTTTTTGACGTATGAAAATAGTTAAATATTGTAAGTAGGTTTTGGAATTTTATATAAACAATGAAACAATTGTTTTCAAAATATTATGACAGTTCATCTTTGAGACTTAAAATAAATACGAAAGAAAGAAAGTTAAAAAAAACAATTATATTATAGGTGGTGAGTAATTTTAATAAATAAAATTAACCTAAATTTGAAGCAAAAGATGCAATATCATAGATTTGAATTATTATATAAATTTAGGTTATGTATTACGGAATACGTTATCACGTAAAACTATCGTCCGTAAACCGACTTTACAGACAACCAATTTTTTTACGCGCGCTACATAGGTAAATTAGTCTGCATCAGACGTAAAGTGAAACGCTTCCCCTTCTCCGACTTCAACTGGCAGTTAAGATGAAAGAGTAGGAGAATCGTTTCTGGTCATGCACACTCGATACGCATTCGCAACGTGTAGGTAATGTGTGTATACGTGGCATTTTTTCTAGCCACGGTTACAAATTCCGCCATTTTCAAATCCTGAAGTAATAAAATCGTCCACAAATACTAGAACGTAAGAAGTTTAACTTCTAATGCACCTCGGGCATCATGACGTGCAGTTCAAGGCTCTCAAACTTTCTGCCCTTGTGGTGTTTTATTATTTTTCTTCAGAATTCGGTTGAAAGTAAACTTATTATTTACATTAATTAATTAATTACTTATTTAGTACTTAAAAACACAGATAAATTCCAAGCAAGCAGCTTTAAGGTTATACCTTAAAACACGAATGACAGCTGTTTGCGAGTATTGGCTGGCGGCAGTCTTATGGAGCGGTGTACCTGATAACTGTTTTTCTTAATAGCCGGTTGAAAGTACGTACTTCCGGCATCAGTGCGTGTAATCCCACCAATGCATAAATGTTAGACTTTCTGCCTTATAGAATTGATGCCGGAAGTATGTACTTTCGATCGAGGTATAAAGAAAACTTACTTTTTCGTTATGCAGGGACCTTGACATTGTTTCAATCCGTCGAGAACTCGATTTTGATTTGCGTACATTATTTCAGCTACGGTCGGTTGAGGAGTGAAAAGACGTCCAAACACTACAGTCTTGCATAAACTTCATGTTAATTTGGCACCAATATGATGTCGTAACAGTAGATATTAATGCAGAATTAATGGTCTGTTAACAATTCGTGATTTATCGATCTTGCTTATCTTAACATTATGCACTTCGTTAGATATTTTTGAGATTCAAATTATTTCTTGGCGTCGATATTATTAAATAAGACAGGTATATGGTGAAAAAATTTATAAACATTCAAAATAATGTTTCATTATTCGTTTTCATAGTATAATATTAGTTAGACAAATCGTAGGAAGTTGGAAAGGTAAATAAACTTGAATTTTATTTTATTAAATTGGACGTTTCGTCATTTAATTATGACTTCATCAGCAACTTACTAATAAAATTCAATTGTTAATAAAATATTTTTAACAAAAAAATTGAACCGACTTCAAAAAAGGCACTAAAAAGTAAAAAATAATTGCGTATTGAAATGTTTTGGAGTCGGTGTAGTTCTCGGAATAGATTTCATTTTGGCTGACACCGACTCCAAAACATTACAATACGCAATTATTTTTTACTTTTTAGTGCCTTTTTTGAAGTCGGTTCAATTTTTTTGTTAAAAATATTTTGTTTTTCTCTTTTTAGTGTTAATCTAACACTAAAAATCGGTGAACATACATAAAAAAACATTATGCATGCCTTTGAAATTTGAGAGTTTCCCTCGATTTCTCCGGGATCCACCATCAGATCCTGACTTGGTTCCGATGGGACCACCTCGGAAGTGCATTCTTTCGAATAAAAAAAATAATTTGAAAATCGGTCCATAATTGACGGAGAAATCGGTGAACATACCTACATAAAAAAAAAATATATATATATAAAGACGAACACAGAACCTCCTCCTTTTTGCTGAAGTCGGTTAAAAATAAATACTTTTTTGTTAAAATAATAATAAAATCTAATAAATGCCATTATTTCACTTCAAAATAAAATTCGAGAATTTTATTTTAAAGTGACAAAATAGCATTTATTATAAATTCAAGTTTATTTACCTTTCCAACTTCCTACGATTTATTTAACATTTAAAATAATTTTTCTTTGAATTTGTTTTTTAAACTGTATAATTTATCTATATTTTTATATATTATCAAAACATAAGCTGCAATGCAAAACAACAGGTCTTTTGGAATAATGTAATTTGTTTGAAAATAACAGTTTTTTATATTTTTTTTTCTTTTTTGTTTCAGGTGAGTCACGCATTTATAATGATTCTTCAAAAGGAGGTACAGTATTGTTTATAATTTCTATTACACAAGCGGCTCGGTCCGGCTTCACCCGAATTTGTAAATTGGCACCGTTTCTTCGTCGACTTATGTTGCGAAATTGGTCTCCATGAAAAGCACTTTTATCTTGACGCGATAATATAATATCCCGACGGTCATTTCTAAATATTAGTGCAGTGTTGGTGGTTGATCAGGTTCTTTTAAATTAGTAATACTCTTGAATTTGATTTAATAATGATTTATTTACAACACCAACGTCAACGTATGCCAGCATTACGCTGGCATAGTCACCTTCTGCTCTCTTGTCCACTACCAGACTTCTTCTCTTCCTTCCAAATATACATATATTTATATCAATTTGAAATGCAAACCCATGCGTATTTAACTAGACCACTTAAGTAAGTGTTATAGTGAAATACTACGTTGCAACTGATACACGTAACTTAACCTACATACTGTATATACAGTACATTAGTGAAAACAAATTTTGAAATCGAATGAGTAGTTTCGGAGATTACCTCCTTACAAATGTCACTCTTTATAATATTAGTGTAGATTTTTGTATAAAATAAAATAAAATAGACCAAATCCAAAAAAAAATTATTAATTTAATTTATAACGATCGATTTCGACCTAGATCAGATCATCTTCAGATTCTGGAAATATGAAGTGTTGTCCTGTTGCGCTGATGACGATTTAAGTAAAATAAAGATCATTTGCGCCATAATTTGAAGTTACGCTGTCAGTGTAATCAAATTAATTATTTATATATCGTACGTCATAATTGATAAATAAATAATTCTCAAGTACCTTTTATGTTATGCTATTTAAATAATTGTTTACAATCTGAATTTTACTGTATATAAAATGAACAGCAGGTTTCCTTATTACATTTTCTTTTGACATATGGCCCACTAAAGTTTTTGACTTATCACCTTGGAAATATGTCGCGATTTCCATGAAAAGTGAGTTAAATAATTCTCTATCACCCGCTAGCGGCGCTAGTAGGATTCGTGCACACCGCGTGTTTTCCCTTTAAATATGCATACTTATGGCAGACTCATTTCCCTTAGTTCATATTTTTAAAATAGTTAGCGCTTTTTCCGTCTATTATATTATTATATCATCCAAGGTTGTGCACTCTGACTGAAAAGCGCCACACATAAGTAATTTAAAATGAATATCAAAGGGATGGGAATTAAACTTTCATAAGTATATAGGTTTTTCTCAATTAATTAAGTACGGTCCTGCACGACTTGTTTAAATAAGTGTATGTTGAGCTACGTAACAAGATCAATACTCTTGAGTCCATACTTATGTAAGATAAGGTTACAATTTATTTTTAATGTCAATGGCTGCTTTTTCTCTCATTTAAATAAGCTAAGAATATAATATTGCGGTAAAGGAAAGTTTAATGTACTAAAATATATTATATACTTACTTTGTTCGCCTTATATACATAATGGTCAAAAAGTTATGAATCAAGGTCGCTGCACACGATGCTGGTTTTGCGGCTAGATTTCAAGCTTACTGTCTCGCTGGATTTCGCGATTTTTTATGCGTTCTTTTCACACGATGCGTGTATTGAAAGATGGTTTTGTAGATGGGTTTGGTGCGCGCGCAGTGACAGTTCGATAACAAAAGTGAACGTGTATTGTCTCTGAAGAGAACACACACTATAGTCGATTGCACTCGAGGCTGGATTTGCCGCTAGGTTCCTTGCTAGATTTTACTACTAGTTTTCTAGCGGTGGTTTTCTTAAATGCTATTATGTGCTCGCTTCACACGAGACGTCTTTACAAAATTGCGCGCGCAGTTATAGACCGGTATCAAAAGTGCATGTTTATTGTCTCTGAACAGAACACACACTATGGCATAGTCTTTGTTTGCGGACGTTCGTCCATGTCGCCCACGTGACAAGATACTGCTTCCTGATTGGTTCTTGCTCATATCTAGCCTTTTTTCTAATTTTAAAATCTATCTTGTGAGCTAGCAGGCGAGCCCGCAGTGACGTCATTTCAGCTTCGTACCCAGCTTACCGGCCAGCAGAAGTCCAAGCAGTGTTTCTAGCCTCGTGTGCACCGATCTTATGACTGCATGTTTGTTCATGTTACCCACGTGACAAGAGATGCTGTTTCCTGATTGGTTCTTGCTCAAAACAAGCAGACAAACAAGCATGAAAAAATAGCTCCGATTCTTGTTTTGAAATCCATCTTTATTGTTTCAACCACAGTGCTTTTAATAATTCTTTATACTTAATTTTCTTACAAGCATTGATACCATGACTAATACTCACTTGTCAATATTTCGAAAGTCCGCCTTCAACTATTAATAGCAAAAAATGTGATTTGCTATTAATGTGACCGCGAATATGGTAATAATCAATATTGCAAGTAATTATTTTTAAACAAAGGTCAGGCTTGTTTCTATTTATTCGAGACCGGTTTCAAAATAAATTTATCTACAATAAATGTTCGTATCTTTTAATTTTGAAGATAAAATTAAACGATGCGTGAGTCGTAAAAACATTGAACAATAAAGTTTTTTTTTCATATATAAAATTTGTATACTGTATGTTCTAACGTCCATGTTTAATTTAACAGAGGCTCTTATTCAGGGACATAACAGCAAACAAACGATATCTGCCAATATGTGTTATGTTCAAAGACGTAAAATATACATGGACCTAGCATTCCCTATATTAGTCAACTAGCGGTCCCGCCCGGTTTCACCCGGGTGCAAAAAAGAACGTATGGGGAAGGAAAAGACATGAGTACGCACATTCATCTTAGTTTACCAAGATGAATGTTGTGTCCAAACTTCATAATGATCGGCGTTACCGCTCCAAAGTTTTTGTCGTTATAAGCAGTATTTATTTAAATAATAAATTTCTTTTAATATAATAAAATATTTAATTGAAAACACTGTAGGAAAATTATTTTTATATATAGGTGCCTATAGTTGTAACAGTTTTCAAATGAGCTATATTAATTAGATTTATTTGATTTTAATTAGTCGTAATAAAATTTTAAAAAATTGAAATGTAAGCCTTAGAAGAAAGCAATGTAGAAAATAAAAAAAAAAATAAAAATATATTCGCCGACGTGGGGCTTGAACCCTAGACCCTGGAATTAGTCTTACGTTCTACCGACTGAGCTATCCGGGCTTGTAAACTGCACGCGCTAATATTGCAATATTTAGTTAAGGCATTTCACCTGATAATATTTGTCGGACGGACTAGTTTTGAGATACATCTTGCAACATTTTTCATTGATGTTCCGCTCCAATTGGTCGTAGCGTAATATTATATAGCCTATAGCCTTCCTCGATAAATGGGCTACCCATTAAATTATTTTTTGACGTGATAACGTCTTATAAATTGATGAATCACCAATATTATAAATTGATAAAACACCGGCTGCATGTACGAAAAAGTGTAACGTAACGTTCCTAACGTTCGTAACGCGTAACGCATAACGCATAACGTTCCGCCTGACCCTGTGCGTGCTTTTTGCTAATTTCTCGCTCAATTTAAATCAGATCGGTTTGAAACCAGTCTTAAACGAAAGAGGAGAACATTTTACATAGATTTCGTATAACAGAATTTGCCTAAACAGTTTTTTTATACAAATTTATATAGAAAAATATTTTATACAAATTTATATAGAAAAATAGCTGTATAAATGCATTGTTGTCTATTGCATGGCGCGCGCGCGACGCGGTCGGTCGTCTTTGTTTGCCGTACATGGAAATTAGAAAATAACGTATGTCTTGTGTTAACAGGAAAACGGCTGCATTTCTAATGTTTATTTTTTGACATTAGTATTTTGTGATTTGCAAAGCCTTCTAAGTTAACTATTGGAATAACTAATTATTATTAGATCATAATACTTTGTAAGTTGCAAACGTCACTTTTGACATTTCTTATCATTCCGACACCAAGGATAAGCGGATTGAAACCAAATTTTGGGAGGTTTAGGTTATGTATTACGGAATACGTTATCACGTAAAACTATCGTCCGTAAACCGACTTTACAGACAACCAATTTTTTTTTTTCAAATCGAACCAGTAGTTTCTGAGATTAACGCGTTCAACCAAACAAACAAACAAACTCTTCAGCTTTGTATATTAGTATAGATACAGTCTTATGATGACAACATCCAATATGAGAGAAAAGCGCTCGTATTTTTCTAAATAATAATTAATGCTTAATTTTGAAATCATTAGAAGTCATCAAAAAATGACGTCAATTTGTTATGAATAACTAAATGAAAAATACAAAACAATTTTTTTTTTTTTTTTTTTACATGCCATACAAAACAAAGAAATACTACGTGGGTAGAGGTCGAAATATCGAATCAGGTGTTTACCGCAGTCATGGATTCACGCAAAGCTGGTAAAAGTGTACATTATGGTTATGTATTACTTAGTATAACTTACGGATTTTAATGATTTAATCTATTTTTCTTGTGCGGATATTTATTTTAACTTTATGATGTTAACCTATTATTAGTGGTTACCGTAAAAAATAAATTTTTTGACCTGTTATCCATGTCAATGGATATAGGATTTTCCAAAATTCTGTAAATGTTAAATTTAGTTTTTCACTGAATATACTTTAATTACATACCCTAAATAAGCCCAACAACCTAAAACCTAAAAATTATTTTGTGCTTCCAAAATATAAAATTCAGGTCCAAACGGGTTAATTTTGTTACATGTGCGCTAACATTTGGTCGTAATGTGTTTACCCTTCGCGAAAGAAGTTTTACTTCAAGTTCACGACACTAGACGTGATGTTTTTGCGTCTACATTCGGTATACACAATTAGAGGAATTTTTCATAACTTCCTATATATTGTAAAGATCTGCTGTGTAAAATATATATACGTAACAATTATAATGAAAAAAGGCCGTTTGAAAATTTGTGCGTCCGGTGTGTATAATGAAAAAAAATTTTTTTTTGTGAACATAAAAAGATTTTATATAAAAGTTTTCCTCTTTTATATATTCACACAGCTAGTAGCTATTCGGCGCGTTTATGGTTCTGATGCTTATTCAGTGCGTTAATTTTATCACCGTCTCTTCTGTATAGTTGTGTGTGAAAAGGCGGCGACCGTTGCGCGCCTTGCGTATACGTTTTGTCGATACAAATATCCTTGAATGAATATAAATATAATATAGAATTAAACAGGAATTGTTGGGAATAATCGTTGATTTCCTAAAGACTGCGGTACGAATAATTCATTCGAAATTATTCCTTTGCATGGTGTACGATAATAATAGGAGGTGTGAATAATAAATGAATGAATTGAACTCTCGAATGAATTTGCTCTCGATTTCGATTATCATCTATACATATAAATAAAATTGAAATGTGATCTGTTTGTAATATATTACATAATAGATATATAATATAGTAGGATAGACTGCGGTACGAATAATTCATTCGAAATTATTCCTTCGCATGGTGTACCTACGATAAAAATAGGAGGTGTGAATAAATGAATGAATTGAACTCTCGAATGAATTTGCTCTCGAGTTCGATTATCATCTATTCATATAAATAAAATTGAAGTGTCTGTTTTTAATATATTAAATATAATATAGCAGGATTCTCCTGTGTCTGTATATTAAGTATAACACATACTGCGAGAGTAGTTTTTGAAGTGAAAACTTCTTTAGCGGCGTTGTACACTTTTTTGTAACGGGTAAAAAATGTTTACTCGCGTCAGGTATATTTGCGTCAGGGTCACGTGTCCTGATCGAAAATGCGTAAGACGAAAACTTTTATTTATACAACGACATCTAGCGTTGAAATATCGTACATAAAAATGTAATCTATGATACAAACCATTTTGATCGAAAATTCGTAACACGTTAATATTCAAGTTTTCACTTCTGCCGGTACTCCCGGAGTGCAAAGGGGTTTTTTTTGAATGACTTATACAGACGTTAACTCTATTACAAATAAATAAAATCGTACCTTAGTCCGGAATTGGACAGTTTTAGGATTTCTAGAGCGATTTTTCAATTTTCGTCACTTTTTTCTGATGTTTTTGTACCTATATCTATATATTATAGTAGCGGTCCCGCTCGGTTTCACTAGGGTGCAAAAGACCGAATGGTGGGAGGGAGGGACGTGAGTACGTACATTCATCTTAGTTTACCAAGATGAATGTTGTGTCCAAATTTCATGATGATCGGAGTTACCGTTCAAAAGTTTTTGTCGGACGGACAAATTTTGAGTTACATTTTGCAACATTTTTCATTGATGTTCCGCTCCTAGTGGTAGCGTGGCCTAATATTATATGGCATATAGCCTTCCTTGATAAATGATGACTATCCAAAAAAAAAAATCAATTCGAATCAGTAGTTCCTGAGATTAGCGCGTTCAACAAACCAAACAAACAAACTCTTCAGCTTTTTACTAAATGCATACGAAAGTATATATGGTACAAAAAAAAAAAAAAAACAGTTTTTTGTCTGTCTATCCGTCTGTTCCGGCTAATCTCCGACACGACTTATCTTTAGCATTGGCTTGCTACATTCATAGTCGTACAGATGTACTGTTGTGGTGACCAACACTAGCAGTATTTCTAATGGAATAAAATTCTTTTGTAGAGATTTTTTTTAGTTGTATGTTCAAATGTTTTATGTAAAGGTTTATTTTTCATATTCAATTTTATTTTAATTTAAAATGTAAATTTTTATGACACCTAATATATTTAGTGATTTTTTGAAACAATTACAATTCTACAAAAACAAAACAAGAAAACTCTTAATATGTATATTAAGAGTTTCTTTTTTTTTTTGATCGTGACAAAATTGAAGTAGGCCGCTGCATACGAGGCTGGAAACATTGCTGTGACTGGCCGGCAGACTGGCTACGAGGCTTGCCTGCCAGCTCACGAGATGTATTTTAAAATTAGAACAGGGATATTTTTCATGCTAGGTCCTCAAACCAGGAAGTAGTATCTTGTTACGTGGGCGACCTGAACAAACGCCCACAAACCAAAATGACGTCATTCTGCTCGGGCAACAGACACGTTTTGCTCTGTGTTTAATCAAGCCTTTGGACTTCAGGCAAATATACTTTTAACTTTCAATTTATTTTTGGTATTGAAATATTTTAAATCATGCAAAATAATACAAAGTAAGAAAAGGTATTGGATTAAATTTACTATACTTAGGTTCTTAATGTTTTTCCGACTTCGGAATTCTTCAAAATCAAGATAACCCTTAGAAATAATGTAGTGTTATGGAGCTTATACCAAATTGATTGATCCGCATGCAGTCAACCATCAGAGCACCTCTAAAAATATCTCATCCCATGCAAGTACCTACTAGATCCGTGTTCTCCCTTATTAAAACACGCAAGAATAGTATATTGTGCGAGTAGTGAGAAAAGGAGAAGATTCCATGAGCGTGAAATTTGCCGCACGGGCGTAGCGAGTGCGGTAACACGTGAGTGGAATATTCTCCTTCGATCAATAGTCGCACATAATTATATAATACTTTATTCAACTAGCACGAGTAATATGTAATCGGGGCCCTGATAAAAGAGGAAGAAATGATAAATCACACTTCATTGATTGACGTACCCACCGCCCTCGATGCACACAAGATGGACCTGACTTTCGCTGAATTTCGATGCTGTTTTCATATATACAAATCGCTACCGCGTTCCTATTGGTCCAGAAACTATGCAGTAATATATTACCGTGCAGTTTCGGCCTTTATATGCGTCAACATGAAGTAATTTATTATTTCTCCCGAATTTAGCAGGGCCCCGAAATTATATATTACTCACGCGTGTTGAATAAACAAAATTACAGTTTTATGATTAAAAAATACTGCAAAAATACACTAATACACGATTTCTGATAATAGTACAAAACGAAGATATTTTGTCTGTCGGTAAAGAAATGATTCGGCGTAAAAAATCGTACCTATCAGAATCACAACCGAATTTATGCAAAAAAATGCGATGTATTTTCGAAAGTTAACCTATACTAAATTACGTAAGATAAACTGTCTTTGCATAACGGACTGCTACGAAATGACGTAAGCTTCCGGACAGTCTATTGGTTAATTTACTATACGGAGGTAGACCTACCGACACACTTCCAGGGTTATTTATTTGAAATCGATGTCACATATAATAACGACGTCCCATTTAAGCACCATGCGTGTGTGAGGGAGAGACAGACAGATAGATAGAATGAGACGGCATGTTTGTATAGATGACCTACGTGCATTATAGCAAATGAAATAGCGTTCATGTCGTAAGCTACAGTAAGCCTATTATTGAATTCCTCCTGTGTAGGAATAATGGGCAATAATGATAATCGCTCTAATGGCAAGCATAATAGCCATCCACGTGGACATTAATATGCACATATAAATGTGCTTGTGTGTGTGTGCGTATGTGTGTGATAATGCATTAATTTTGGGTGGTACCATCCGGGTTGCGTTCGAAACAAACTCCTGAGTGAAGGAGTAGGGAACTTCCTATAAGCGACGACACTTGAAAAAAACTCGGGTCGCTGTGACAAACCCTGCCGACAATAATGCAAGATGATTTTTCAGTTAATTATTTTTGAAGTAAAACTTCTTTAGGCACGCTTGACTTGGGGAGTAAGCTGGTGAATGCCTGACGAAAGCATTTACGGAAGGTGCATGATCGGACTAGGCGAACGGTAGTTAAGAGGGAGATATAAGTTAGTGAAGATAGTAAGAGAGGGAGTTACGTTTCGTATATTGGAAGTTGAGAGGGAGATATAAGTTAGTGAAGATAGAAAGAGAGAGAGAGTTACGTTACTGTAGGGGCAAGAGAGAGAGAGGTGCGCGCACACATTTTCTTTCTCTCTTGTTCAACAAATACTTCACTGGCTAGTGGCGCCATCAGGTAGCCGAAAATATAAGCAGTACTCTTTACTTACAGGTCGGGTGACTAAAATCCAACGAGAGCTAAGTAATTGCAATGTATTACTTTTGTTTTCATTATCTTTATGTAATATTCTACGTTTAAAGTGAATAAAATTGTAAATTCATTTTATTTTGTGAATATTCCGGTGAATAATAACAAATTATGGCAGGAAGAAGTTTTACTTCAGTCGTGTGGTCTAAAGCACACTCGTTTTTTTTAACAGCGTGTACAAATCAAATAAACGAACAAATATTTCAAGTAACTTTTGATTTTTCAGTTAATTATTTTTTTTAACAGCGTGTAGAAATCAAATAGACGAATATTTCAAGTAACTTTTTTATCAAAACTCAAAATTAAAAGAGAAACGGGATTTCAAAGTTTTATTAAATTTTATCAAATTTTGAGGTCGGTCCTGGCGTTATGTTATGCCACTATGGAAATATGTTATGTCATTATCAAGTGTTCACAGACATTGTTCGAAGTTGTCCCCGTTTTGTTGGACAAAAAGATGCGTGCGTCGTAGCCATGCTTTCTGTACATGCTTATAGTAGCGTTAAGGGTCTTCCGCGAATTATTTGGGATGTATTTTCGATTCATTTCTTCTTACTGAAAAAAAGAAGTGTGATCTAAGAAGGTGGCAATTTTACATATACTATTCATTTATAAAAAACAAGCCAGGTGAAAACTTACGTGCAATAATTGAGAAATACTTTTTTCTTAATAAACAATGACTCTCTTTTATATTCTATTATCTGAAAGATAACAAATGCAAGTTATTAGAACAGTGAAAAATAAAAGCAGCAGAAAATAATACACTGCGTGGCCAATCGTTTTATAAATATAGACGCGGTCGGTCGAATGTTAGTAGTTTTGACAATGAAATTAAAAAAAAATGAACACATTTTATAGATGTGTTTTTTTCAGTTCATTACTGTTGATGAGGTTCTACCACAAAAGCGTTATAATTAAAAATTTTAAATATCATAAAAACAAAATTTATGATTCATTAATTTAATATACATAAGTTTGTAGTTTAGATTAAATTACTTCAAGCAATAAAAATGATTCATATATGGAACATTAAATTGAAGACTTTCGTGAAACAAAATCATTTGTAAAGTTCGTACACGCGGCTAAACGCAACCTATTTATAGTGCGACTCGATATCTCAATTATGTTGTTGAGTATTTTTCAAAACGAACAAAAAAAATATGTATATATATACTCAATTATATTAGCATGCATACTTTTAGGTGGGTAGATTCTTAAGATGACAACGTTTTTTCTGTTGGAAATTTTGCATTTTAGTGTATATAGTAGAAGAGCCGAACCTAAATCGACCTTCACCGAGCTAATAATAGAATGAAACATATTTTATCATGAATTTAGTATATTAAAAATGGGTTTGCTAAAAAAATCCTGGACAGACTATTTTTAATTATTTTTAAAAAAATGATTTTTCAAATTGTTGCAACATCAAGATAATAAGAAAAACGTATAGAATGTGCAGCCGTTGGGTTGTCTATTATTTACCTGGGCGAACTACTGGGTTGTCAGATATAAACAGGTATGTCGATGCAAGTTACTTTCACTTGATTGGATAATAGAAAAAAATTTATATCATCATAAGCGCTGTTTTATTGCGAACACGTTGATATAGGGCACCCTGAATATTAGAAAGTTTATATACCGAGCACTTTCTAATATTCAGGTTGCCATCACAAGCGACTGCGATGTTGGATCCTTTATTATTACACAGTTACTTACCTCGGATCTCTCTGTCACACACTTGCACGCGCGTCAAAATTAAAATCTTTAAAATTCGCAAATCCCTAATAGGACCGAATTTTTCGCAGACAACCTGGTTGTCTGCGAAAAATTCATAGAAAAACATAGAATTTTAGGGGAAAAAATTGAATTTTACAATAAATGCTCTCATTGAAAATTTGACTGTGAATAAAATCGCTCCTTAGGCATTTTTATACAATTAATTGAAAAAAATTACAAAACTTGTTAAAAAAAAATTCCTTTTCATTTTCAAAAATATTATTTATTTTTAACTTCTATATCTACTTTTAAAAACAGTTTTATATCAGTAGATCAAATTTCTGAGTTGTGATTTTTGGTGCCCCCTGACGTGATGCCCTAACTAAGCAGTTGCTTACTTTTTATAGGTTAATCCGGCACTGATTCTCGGTATTTCTCGTGGGCAACACTACCAATTTGTAGCTAAACAAAAAAAAAAACATAATTACTTTTCGAGAAACTTTTTAGTTTCCAAGTTTTTATGACAGGGTGTAATGCAAGTAGAGAAAGCGTTTTTTAAACGTTTAGAGATACTTTATTTCTAGTTATTAAATTTCAGGCACAGTACATATTGAGTGTTTATAATCAAAATATCACGCACAATTTCCTTTGATACATTATTACACATTTTTTTTTTTTAATCAAAGGGTTATTTTTTATTGACGAGAATTTAGTTTCAAAAGAAACTTTTGTAATTTGAATACTAATTATTGTTATTTTTTCATGCAAAGTGTAAAAGCAAGACTCAACCAAGAAAAGCTTCAAAGTTTAATTACGTCGTTATAAAGTAAAACTGATGAATTATTCGGGTAGAAAATCAGGGAAATGTGAACGGAAAATTGATCACGGGAAATGCTGTCGTTGAACTTCATGAAATAATTTAATATATTTAATGTTTGCATAATTATCACTTAGCCTCTTTTTTAGATTTTCATTGAATGGCGTTGGAATCAAGATTATCTTTTTGTATTTCTATTACAGTTATTTTTTTTAATTTTAACTGACATAAAAATTTACCCAATCGGTGTAGCGTGGTAATGAGAGCACTAGACTCGCATTCGGGAGGTATCAAGGTGGGGGCAGATGTGGCTGGGACTTTTTCGTGCTGCCAATATGTTTTTTTGATTCGGGGGACCTCAAAACGAAAAATATTGTAAAATTTTCAGAAATGAATTTTGACCTAAACTAGCACCATTCCCAACTTGTGCGGGTTGGAATGGTACAATATCGAAGAATCTCGTTAGAGATTCTTTTCTGTGCTAAATGCCGACGAATCTCTAACAGATCGAAGAATCTCGTTAGAGATTCTTTTCTGTGCTAAATGCCGACGAATCTCTAACAGATCGAAGAATCTCGTTAGAGATTCTTTTCTGTGCTAAATGCCGACGACTCTCTAACAGATCGAAGAATCTCGTTAGAGATTCTTTTCTGTGCGAAATGCCGACGAATCTCTAACAGATCGAAGAATCTCGTTAGAGATTCTTTTCTGTGCTAAATGCCGACGAATCTCTAACAGATTCTTATACAATGATTTTGCCTCTCTCCCATATAACGCCGTGTATAAAAGGCCAGTTTCCAAGTTTTATAGTTCTGTGATCACGTGATTTTCGTCTTACCAAATTTTCGTATCACCCATATAGTGCTTCTATGCAACAATAATAGCAATGTATTCTTACCGCCCGGTGGCCGAGCGGTTAAGACGTAAGACCAGTAATAGCAGGGTCTAGGGTTCGAGGGTTCGATTCCCACCAACATCATTGGAAATTTTTTTTTTTCTACTCCATTTTATTTCCACTTGATATAGTATACGTGCATTTCGAATTGACAACTTCATTCGTTTGTAGTTGGTTGAAAATAATCACAAAACACTTAATCACTAACACGTTTGTCTCGACGTACGTTTCGCTAACCGTGTTAGCATCATGAGGAGATGATTAAAACTTTTAGCCATTTCCTGATGAAATGTACGCCGTCAAGAAAGTAACTGAAGTTAGTTCACAACCGACATCGTATAACCTACCTACGCTCTCGTAGTGTTGGTGTGTGTATATAATAAAGGGAAGATAATGTAGTGCGTCCAAACTTTCAACAGCAATATACATAAATTGTAAAGGATTTTATATGAAGTATGGACGACAAACCAACAAACCACCAACAACCGGCTGTTGTGTTAGTTAAGGGACTGCTGTTATCCTGATAAACACTTGCTACAAAAAGTGTTGGTAATTTTCAGTTGCGAGATTACTAGAATTGATCAAAATAATTCAAGGTAAGGGCGGCCACCTTTTATATAGCAGCGATTGGAACCCATTTTTAATAGACTTCGTGTGGTGATGGATTCCGACGTGTGAACCGAATTGTGTAAAAATCAATTAATTCTTTTGAAAGGTGTTGCCTGTACACAGAGAGAGAGAGTAAGAATATTTAAAGATGGTTAAGTAGTGCTTTGTGTGTAAGAAATCACCCAATAATTATTTCACCGATAAGTAAGTACGACATTTTACCTTAGGTGCGCAATATGTTTTTGATAAAATCTATAAAATATATTTTTATCAACATTATATGATTTATAAACCGCATTAATTGTTGTTTTTATATCCTTCAAAATTGTACACCTATATTTTATCGGTATTTAGCAAAAGAAAAGCGTTTCTCTCTCGAATTGTATGTTCTGATCACAACATTGTGTTAACTAATGTAGAAAATGAGGAATGGATCAAAAATCAGCTCGAGACATACTGGAATCAAATATCCGGGCAGCAACATGGCAAGACTTTTATTAAAGGGGCATCCCGAAAGATGAATGAAGAACTACTACAACTCAGTAGTAACAATCTTCGTCTCGTGGTAGGCCTTCTGACAGGACATTGTGCTCTGAAAGGACACAAATAATCGGACTGTTTAACTGGGACTTAAAATGCAATAAGGAGACGGAAACAACGTTTCATATTCTGTGTGAATGCGAGGCTTTGGATCGTAAAAGACAGATAATTTATGGACAATGTAAAATGAGTCCAGAAGATTATATCAATCACCCAGTCCACGGACTGCACAAGCTAGTACAAGGAACGAGGATACTAGATTGAGTGATACAAGAGATTGGGAGATAGCACAATAAGCCTTGAAACTTGCATCAGTTGCATAAATCGACTCGATGTTCATGCAACACAAAAACAGTAGGGATAAGTTATTTTCTAGGCACCTAGTGCTTGACGAATAAAATGAAGTACGTTTTGCCAACACCAGTTTTAATAGCAGTAGTTGAGGCACTCTTTATACTCCATAAAAGAAAAAGAAAATCAAAAAGGAAATGGTCAAAAAGATGGTTTATAGAAAGAAAACGTTATTCAAATGCAAATTTATTGGAAGAGCTAAAAGTACGTTCTTTATATGCTTGGTTTTTTATGTTTCTGTCTAAATACTCTTTAAGCCTTTGTATTCCAAAGACACGTATGCAGATGATAAATGTTTATGAACTCTTCCCAAAATACACGATCACTTTCCATCATGGAAATTACACACACAAACAACAACTAACCTCTAAAATGGCGCGGGAAAATTAATATCGTCTTGGCATCGACGCAATTCTATACGCGCTGAAACTTGCATCAGCATCATCGACTCGGTGTCGTGGCTCGCCGACCAAAATGGGATTCCAGACTGCATCGCTGCAAGCTGCAACTGATGCCAAATATGTGGTTCACTACTACACACACGCTGCTTCCATCATGAAACATAAGAGTCGATGCCTGCATCGCAGCTAACATCAAGGTGTGTAGGCCGCTTTAGAGACAAGCCGACTCCCGTTGATGTAAGAAATGCTAGACCCAATTTATATTTTACGTCTATGGTTATTATTTTTTAAGAGTAACCAAATCTTTCGGCGATTATTTGTAAGTTCGTTCACTGGTTACGGATGAATGATGGGGAAGCGTCGTAATTTTTTGTCACCAGTTTACGATGGGGAATGTGCATGTACAAACCTACATTGTTACACAACTGTTCCCTAAAGAAGGAAAAAGTCTTGAAAACAAGGTGTTTAATCATTTTTGTTTTTGTTTACTTGTTCGTCCTTTTTCACTGATTGCCTAGTGTATTACACATCATTTCTTAATGGCTTGCTTCTTCTTCTTTTACACAACTTCGTTTAAAGAAAAATATGTGTTATAGTGTTCATTAATTCTGGGGAAGAAGGAAAATAACTACACTTTTTGTTACTTCCGACTATATTTTAGTAAAAATATACTCGTCCAACGCAGTCTACTTTTATTGCTTTAAGGCTTTTTTCGTGATCATTTGTCTATCTTTTCTTTTTTATTTATATTAAAAAGAAAACGAAAATCAGGCGATTCTTCGTACAGAAGACGCGCATGGAAAATGAGCCTATACCAGGGGTGGCGAACCTTTCTACACACTTACGTGCCAATGTTTTTCAAAAATATTTTATGTAGCCATGACGTGCCGACAAGCAACCAAAGAAATTTACTGATCAAAAAAATGAATCAAATATAAAAATAATAATTTTGATAATACATTGAGCGCCATGAAACTTTTTCGTATTTGTTATTTGTTAATGTCAATTGTTTTCGGCATCTAGCATATTTTTAATTATTTCGATTTTGAACCTCAATCAATGCCGTGCCAAAAAAAATCTGTCGTGTGCTATAGGTTCGCCACCCCTAGCCTATATTATACAACGGTTTTGAAATAATACAGAGTGGCTCATTATAGTACGGTTCGCTGAATGGAGCGGTGAAACAATGCAAAGCATGTCTATCACAAGCATAAGACTGTGCCGCTTATATTATATTATGAAGTATAAGTGTTTCAGTCACTACCTACCTAGGATATAAGCAAACCGTACTATCTTCGTCTTTGTCGTGAAGATAATGAACACTGAGTTTTTTATACCACTGTACCACGTGCAAAATGCTTAGCACTTAATTCTCTCTCTCTTTTTCAACGCTTAGAAAAGAGAAGAGAATACCTTTGGCAGCTATCCTCCGATAAATGCAAGGGGTTCAGGATAACGTATTCCAATATTGTATTACAGTTTCGTGTATTATATATAGGGATGTCACTATTTCGGAGTTAACCTATTGGTACCCTTTCTCTCACACTTTTGTTAACTTCACCTGTATATGTATGTATACATACTAATGTTTATAGTAGCTACTGTTTGCTACAATTGTTAAGAAACACCCATTGTTACAATGCTATCAACATAGAAAAATTAGTTTATTTTTTTCAAACAATGTCACCGTCGGGATACGAACCCCGAATCTTTCCATTCTCGCGGCGGACTGTGTTACATTACACTACAGTGACACAAACTATCAAACTATCATTCTAATATTTATAGCATTGGTAACTGATTTTTTCACATCATGCGAGAGCCAATTATATTCGTTAACGCTAGATGTGAACCATTACAGTAGTGAGAGCTATGAGTGAATCAAAGGTGAAATTGTTTCCTTACATTAAATAATCCCAAGTCATAGACGTCTTTTCTATATCGTCAGGAAATAATAGTGGAAACTTCTTGTTTCTTATGGATGAAACAATCCTTTTAATATTTAGAGTAGTTTAGTTACAGTTAGTAATTATAATATATTGTTTATAGTAGCTACTGTTTGCTACAATTGTTGTTTGAAAAAAATAAACTAATTTTTCTATGTTGATAGCATTGTAACAATGGGTGTTTCTTAACAATTGTAGCAAACAGTAGCTACTATAAACAATATATTATAATTACTAACTGTAACTAAACTACTCTAAATATTAAAAGGATTGTTTCATCCATAAGAAACAAGAAGTTTCCACTATTATTTCCTGACGATATAGAAAAGACGTCTATGACTTGGGATTATTTAATGTAAGGAAACAATTTCACCTTTGATTCACTCATAGCTCTCACTACTGAAATGGTTCACATCTAGCGTTAACGAATATAATTGGCTCTCGCATGATGTGAAAAAATCAGTTACCAATGCTATAAATATTAGAATGATAGTTTGATAGTTTGTGTCACTGTAGTGTAATGTAACACAGTCCGCCGCGAGAGTGGAAAGATTCGGGGTTCGTATCCCGACGGTGACATTGTTTGAAAAAAATAAACTAATTTTTCTATGTTGATAGCATTGTAACAATGGGTGTTTCTTAACAATTGTAGCAAACAGTAGCTACTATAAACAATATATTATAATTACTAACTGTAACTAAACTACTCTAAATACATACTAATGTATGTATCTATATAATGGAATCTTCCAGTTTAAATTTCTCCTACTTCCAGACGTCTGAATGTGCAATATAGGTTGCATATTTATTAAGCTATGACAAAAAAGGGGTGGAGCACTGGGCAGTATGCAAAAATATAGCGATTAGTATTCCTGGTTGATTTTTATCAATATATGATTCATAATAATTGGCCCTTCCAAATAGACCAAACATTACCGCTGTATTTATTTATGCTATCATAACAATAATAGTAAGTTCCTTTAACTCCTAAGTGGAGCATAGGGCCTCTACGAAAATTTTGAATCTAGTCCTATCTTTTGCCAGATTATTGACTTGAACCAAGGTAGTTCCTTGTTCCATAACTTCTTCACGAACAGTTCTTCTCTAGGATATATTTGATCTTCCTCTTTTTGGGTATCCCTGTGGGTTCCAATCCAAGGCTCTCTTCGCTATGTCGTCATCTGTCTTTCGTAGCGTGTGTCCTATCCAATTCCATATCATAACAAGAGACTATAATTTTCCGTAAACATCTGGTAAATATCAGTTATAAACATCGATTGTTATATCCACCTTTAACATCAAACAATTAATGTCACGGGAAATTGGACCAATCAAATCAAATAAAACTTTGTTATTTTCTAATTCGCAACGTTTCGTCTGTATTTCAGTCTTCGTCAGGCTCTATAAAAGTAAGAATGCTAATTATTTACGTCTCTTATAACACCTACATAAATGAAATGATACTATTTTCAATAGATTTATCTTGTGAAACTAATACCATTTTATTTCATTCTTTGGTTCAAATATGCTGAACGAACGACGCCATATTTTTTTATGCCGCTAAAACGCAACTTTTACGAGCTTGCTTTGTAGGTTATCTCTGAGAATTTTGTACTGATATAAAAAAATTATTGGTAATTTAAATGAATAGAAAAAAAGTAATATCTCATCATTAATCACGGATTAGTGTCAGAGATAACGTACAGGAGTATTCTTAGTTTAGTTATCAGTTTGCTTATCAGTAAATGCCACCCCTAACCGTGTTTCCCTCAGTCGAGAGCGTGTTAGTATAACTAGCAGCGGCCCCGACCGGCATGGCCTAGGAGACCATCCATCGCACATGGCTACACGCAAACACATTAAATGTCCGGCTAGCCAGGCTAAAGGTGTCAGGAATGACTTGTGGATATAGCTCTCAGCTCGTACCTCACCACATTGTTATATAACACAATCTATATTTGTGTGTGTGTATATGGCACACTTAACTATACATTGTACATACATGTTTTATACGAGGAACGTTGGCAAACTTTCTGTAAAGCTACAAGGATTTACGCTCGTCGTCAATAGGCATGATGACAGTATAAATAAAATATATAGTTTAAAAAAAAAACTAAAAAACGCTTTATATCGAAGTAAAAAATAAAAAATATTTTTTTTTAAATAAGCTTAAAACAATAATGAATTAAAAATACAAGTATTATTGTGAAAAAAGCGTGGGGCGCTTTGTTCCACATTTTCGTACATCGAGCGGCCCACGCTTTTTTCACAATAATACTAGTATTTTTTATTCATTATTGTTTTAAGCTTATTTAAAAAAAAATATTTTTTACTTTTTAGTTCGATATAAAGCGTGTTTTTTAGTTTTTTTTTAAACTATTTTTATTTTTCACTTTTTAGTTTGATATAAAGCGTGTTTTTTAGTTTTTTTTTAAACTATATTTATTTTCGCTTTTTAGTTCGATTTATTGTCAAAAATTTGCCGAAAAAAACAAATTTTTAATTTCGGCGTGGACGGGATAGAACCCACGACCGGTGAATCCGAGAGTTGACGTCAGCGAAGACTAGCGCCTTAGACCGCTCGGTCAACGATTGCTCTTACAGTAGTGGCATAACATACTAACAGTAATAAACCACTTGCTGTAGTCCAAACGAGGTTACAAACAAACATACATACATAAAAACTTACAAGTGAAACTAATATAAAGCGTCTAAAAACTTTTCTTTTCTTTTATTTATAATAATAATAATAATGTTTAATCCAAACTACGAACTCACAATAGATATGTTCATTAAATATGTCCCGATATAGGTAGAATGAATGTTCAAACATGATGTTGCGTATAATAATAATAATCGCTAATAAAATATTTTTAACAAAAAAATTGAACCGACTTCAAAATATGCACCAAAAAGTAAAAAATAATAATTATTGTTATTTTTGGAGTCGGTGTCAGTCAAAATGAAATCTATTCCGAGAACTAGAGACATGTAAGATTTAAATTGCTACTTTTGAATTCCGATGTGACACCGACTCCAAAAATAACAATAATTATTATTTTTTACTTTTTAGTGTATATTTTGAAGTCGGTTCAATTTTTTTGTTAAAAATATTTTATTTTTCTCTTTTTAGTGTTAGATAAAGTATTGCAATGGGTAGGCCAAGTATGCGTGCCTTTGAAATTTGAGAGTTTCCCTCGATTTCTCCGGAGTCCACCATCAGATCCTGACTTGGGTCCGATGGGACTACCTCGGAAGTGCACTCTTTCGAATAAAAAAAGAATTTTGAAAATCGGAGCATAATTGACGGAGAAATCGGTGAACATACATAAAAAAATATACAGTCGAACATAGAACCTCCTCCTTTTTTGAAGTCGGTTAAAAAGATCAGTTTTTCCCATCTCAAGGGAACTACCTAAGTCTAGATACAGCAGTTTATAAATCGTTCCTAGTAGAAGTTGAGTGTTGCAGAGGCTCTTACCGTGTCATTAGTTACCAATAGACACTCAGTCAGTAACACATGTTTGCGTTCGAACTCCCGAGTACCCAAGTGGAGAGTTGTCCTTCCGGTCTTCCCCGAAGGCGTGTTAACAATTGTTGCAATATGAATTAATTCTGCCATATAAGTGTAGTTACTTATTGTCAAAGGCGTTTGGCCATAATTGAATGTGAATAAAGGACGATAAGTGGACATTTTCATTTGACATATTTTTTACTGAACAAACTTACATATTTGTTTTTGCACACTCCATTATAAAATAACTGCTTTTTGTGCATGTATAGTATGAAACAAGAAAATATTTTCATCTGAAGATAGCCGTGGTCATATGCCACCTATACCCTCACAAAACATTTTAGTTCTAGATAAGCGAATTATTTTTTTTAACTTATTTTTTATTTGTTTTCAATTTGCTCACCCCTGAGATCAAAATTCAAAAATAAATGTAGCCTGTGTCACCGGGCCATAATAACAAGTCGATTGACACCTTATTTATCAAAATCGGATGAATAGTTTAGGCGCTATGGTGGAACATCTGTAAATACAAACATACATAGACTGCTAATTTCATAACCCTTCCTTTTGGCTTCGCCGCAGTCGGGTAAAAAAGCACTTAATATAGTCAGAGTGCCCGTCTGACACCTCGAATATGTCGACCATATTCGAGGTGTCAGACATTTTAAATGGTTCATGTTATTTGTCAGAGAACATTATTTTAGCGTTTTGGTTGAAGTTTTTAAGCTATCCAATTAAAAAAACAAACAGTATAAATTTTTACATGTCATCAAAACGACACGTTTCGGAAAATTTAGAGGGAAATCGCCCCAAAATCAAAAAAATTCATAGAGGAAATAGGTGTCAGACTAGGCCTAATGAAATCATACACAAAGTTTGGGGAGAATATTTGTCAGTAAAATTTTTGCCGACGGGCACTCTGACTATTATATGTGTATAATTTTTTTAATAAGATACCTCCACACGTTAGAGCTATAAAAAATTACAAGAAATTCTGTAATACTGTAAAACAAATTTTAATCAATAATGCGTTTTATTCCGTTGAAGCGATTTTATAAACCCTTCTAATGCTTTTTAATGTTTTTAATGATATTATTATTTTAATGAAGATATTATCGTCCAGTAATTATTATAATATGTTATTTTTTTATATGTATAATGACAAAACCTCCTACTCTATGCATGTACAAAAAGGATAATAAAATTATTATTAAAAAAATGCCATCTAGCCAATTCAACAGTAATGCTGGGTTGCAGAACGGATTGTCAAAAAATTGATTTGACAATGACCTTAGATTGTGATAGAGATGAACCACAAATTAATTTTTAAGACAGAGCACCACTAGGGTATGTCTAGTAAAAGGGCTTTGATTGATGAGAAAAACGTACTTTTTACGACCGATTTATAGAAGAAAAAATACACTTTGAATGAACGATGGTATCTTGGAATTAGGGTTGCCAGGCCCTAAAATACAAAAGCCGGACTCGGCGCTGTATTAGACCGGACATATCTTTTTTAAAAGCCAAACATACCCTTTTTAAAGCCGTAGGTACTTACAAACATTTGACGGACATCACCTTTATAATAAATAAAAATCTGTTAGGTTCGTATTAAATTGTTTATTAATTATTATTTAGTAGGGAATCACAGTTTTGTAACAAAATTAACAACATTCAACAAACAGTCCTACCTACCGATCATTATTTGTGTTTATACCTATGATATTGATGAAGTGAAAAATGTTCAATCTTCTGTGGGCTATCAGTAAATAATAATAAAAAAAAAAACAACAACAAATAAATATAACTCTTTTAACAAAATACAAAAAACTAAAAGTTTTCGTTAATCAAATCAAGAAGATATCCATTCTTTTGGATAAGCACAAAAAGATCTTTATTAAAAAATAACAATTTCAAACGCTTGAAAAATATCATAAAGTACTCAAAAAGCCTAACAAAAGCTGGACCGTAAAAAGCCGGACACCTGGCAAGTGGCAACCCTACTTGGAATATTTGACGATTACATTTATCTTTAAGAACACGTAATTTTTTAATTGAAACTAAAACATTCTACGACCATAAATTGCAAAAAAAATAATTTCCTGATCTTTTAGAGTGAAGGTTTCGACATTCCATTAACTTGGAGTAAATGTTAGTGAAAAAGTTACGTCATGGTTTGGTATATATAAGCTGTGCCTGTATAATATATCCTCATATTCAGTTAAAAATGTTCATCACGAAATAAATGGAATGTGAGAAACGCAAACAATTCCTGAAAATATATACACAAGATCTGAACCTTTGTTATAACAAACCCAATAAAAATGCCTTAAATGCCACACTCATACATGTCTACTGTACATTTTATATGGAAACATAACCTACAACACAGTTAACAAATATTTTTGTATTATTTGCCGAAACGAACAACCCATTAATCCCCAATATTGTTTTACATTTATGTTTTGCTTTGATTTATTTCATCATTTGCGAACGGAAGAGAACTTTAGGTATGCGCAAAACAAACATGGAACGAATGTTTCCTTTGTGGAGCGGAATTAGTTCGGGGATCATAGTGCCTGTAAAATTATCTAGTTCAACTTTTTCACTTTGCGTCGAAAAATGAAATTTTTTGTAACCTTTCTTTAGTTATAAAAACCGGTCAAGTGCCAGTTGGACTCGCACAGCGAAGGTTCCGTTCAAACCGCATGTAAGTAGTTCGTCCATTACGGGAATCGAGTCTCGAAGATTTTTTCGCTTGGCCATTGGAAAACTTGTCCTCATACATCGACAAACATCGCAAACACGTTGCAATGAATTCAGATGGACTACTGAACTGTATTGTACCTTGTGGCTATATATCTAATAGCCTAGTTGTCGTACCGTGTTGTATGCGAGAGTTCTCATATTGTACTGTATAAACGCACCGGTAGCGGACGCTTGTTTTGTACTAGAACCGTTGCTGTGTACGTGCGTAGCATGTTGTTGCGGTTTAAAAACAAAACAAATTAACGCTTTTCGGATTTTTTCCTTTACTTGTGCTATAAGACATTGCTTCTTGCTAAATTTCATGATTCTATAGGTCAACAGGAAGTACCCTGTAGGTTTTCATTCCCAAGAGTCTTGACAGATAGACAGACGGACAACAAAGTGATCCTATACAGCTCTAAAAAGGCAAAGGGCGGTAAGTGACATTTGTTGACAAAATGAGTTCATACTGAAGCCAACGACAGCAGTAAGTGCTGCAGCAATAATTTTATTGTCTTTAAAAAATGTTTCCCCCATGTTTTGGTTTCCATAATCTAAAATTCTGGACGGTCAAGACATTTTTAGTAAATCTTGATGTACTCAAATTCATAAGTTGGTCACTTACTGCTTTTTGCCTTTTTACGGCAGTATAAGGGTTCCTTTATTCCGTTTGAAGTACGGAACCCTAAAAACGATTTCACATTTATGTGTGTAAACTATATGGCGCCGAGTTTAACCGAACGCGACAGTCGACGATGAACTCACTCTTGGGAAAGAACAGAGTTATAGAATTTTGGTAGTGAAAGGGTTAATAGGATATTTTATGTGATTATTTCCTGAGTAGATTAATACCCATATATGTCTAAACAATAAACAAGGGCGGCGAAAGAAAAAAAATATACCCACACAACTCATTTTGTAGACTAAAATGTTCTTTGAAAAATGATAGCATGCGACATGCGACTGAAATTTACAAATGCTGTCCGACGATACTGTATCAACTAGAGTCCCTGTATTGAAGAGTTAATAGGGCTAGAAGAGAAATACTTAATTTTGATGATTCAAATTATCGGTAAACGAACAAAACAATACACGCCACGAATCTAAAAAGGCTCGGAAGTTAGATGCGATTGCGGGCTTGCGCTTGTACAGTCTGTTGTAAAACTACAAATTCGCAACTCAACAAAACTAAAATAACAATAACAACTTGACAATAGTGTACTTTAAAGCAGGAAAGCGACAAGTGACAAAAGAACCGAGCGATCACGGCGGATCACCGACGAGCGCACGTTCCGTGCAGGTAGCTGGGAAGTGGCGGGAGTCTCAATGGCTTTAAAATGTGCCTTTGCGACGCTGTTTCTGACTAACTTCCGAACCTTTTAGATCCGTGGCGAGTATTTTACATATTATTGCAGCGTACCTTTTTTTTCTTCTTACAGTCCAAAATAAACCAACGCTTTGTATCATTCGATCGAATTAACTTTATCTTCTTGTAGATAGATAGTAAGTTATAGTCTTATAGACTCTATCTTGTAATACATGTATGGAACGTTCCGGAAATTATAAAAGATTTATTTGGAACTTTAGTTACACCCAAAAAAATTGGGCTCAAACAGAGACATTTAATATAAGGAGACACAACATCCCATTCATAAAACACGATTTGTTTATAATCATACATAGTTTCACAGTTTTAAATAAGTTGGAAAGAGATGGCTTTAAAAAGGCAACGTTGTAACGGAAGCTTCTTCAGCATTATCTTAACCAGGGGCGTATGGTTTTTTCGGGATTATTAAAAACAAGAATTTTTAACGTAAATTAAAAATATATTTTGTGTTAATGGAATATTCATATAACATTAGAACATACCTAACAATTGTAAAGCCAGGTTTTACAATATTTATTTAATAAAAGGAGCAAAATTTACTTGAATATCAATTAGAAGTAATTAATACTGGAGAGGTTCTAGACGCAATAGAAACTGATTTTACGTTTTATTAAAATAATTTACTCTAGAAGATAAAATTTGGTATGTAATTTGAATCATAAAGATTTTAACGTGATTTGTTTTATCGCATATAATCTGGTGGTCAAAGCATTTTAATTGCCAAACGTCACTGTGTAGTAAAGTGGCATTTTACTAAACGATTTTAAATGCAATAATGTGCCTTTACTAACAAATGAGAATAATAAACTGGCCACGTGCGAGTAGAACTTGCGAGGAGAGGGTATGTACCATTCCGTTTTTTGTGAAAACTTTAATACTTAAGATTTTCGTTTTAGTTTTCCTGTAAACTATAAGAGGGGGCCCTATATTCGCTATTTTTCCAAATTTTAGACTCAGTAGTTTTGGAGTGAAGGATTTCGGTACATATTAAATATTTATTCTTTCTTTTGTACCTGACCGCTAAGGTAGGGCAATTTCCGTATCTATATATTTTTTAGTTATTTTGAGTAGGTAATAAAAGACAACATCGGATTTTTCTTATATTATTTATTACATATTATCACAAGAATTTTTTAGACAATAATCAGTCTTAAATATAATAATTATTAATGGCATAATTAAAGACTACTGCAAATAAGTTGAGTTTATTTGTTTTACCTGTAAGATAAACGATCAGTAAAAACTGTGGTATTAAATTGGGGATCAGCATCTGGTCTTATTTGCCTTCGTCCAGTTAGTTGAGTAGTCATAATATCGCTCCGATCAAAATAATCTGAACAAATTTGAGCAAACTTTTTGACATGCTGTTTTCGTAAATCCAAAATATCATCCATCTTTGTCTGCGCTCATGATTTACTGGAAAGCTACAACAATATAAATAAACATTAAAGTATACTAAAATGTGCTGTAAAAGGTAAACGAAATGTTTACCTTCGAAAAATCTAGGTTCAGTAAATAAGTCCAACAAAATTATCTATTCAGCTTAAAGTTGGGAAATCTAGCTTAGAATTTAACAATCATTTTTTTAATCCTCCATCAAGATATTTTTTAAAGAAGTGCACATGTAAAATTGTTTTTGCAATAATTTAATAAAAATAATTTTTAACTACGTCTACACCACTGCTTAACTTAAAAAAAAAAACATAATCTTACTTACCGCCGAAATATCAATCCGGGATTAGAATAATCCATTTTTTTGCAAACTACGCACTGCCGAACCATTGTAAATTGTCAATACTAATAAAAAAAAATGAAAAATACTTGATTTTCGCAAAATGTCACACAAAGCACATAGCAACACTGCAACTTCCGTAATGACAATAAAAGGAATGCATTGAATGAAAAGTGAATCATGCGTTCATGCAGTGTTGTCACATGTATTTTCCAACAGATGCATTTAATATAAGTTATATACCCTTCGTCTTCAGCTCGCCGAAGTTTGTCAACGTTGAATTCTGATAGAAACGGTGTATGATCAGGTTAAAATGTAAACAGTTGGATCTGCTTATATTAAATATCTCTGGGCTCAAACTGACGACCACTCAGCTAATAGCTTAGGCCTGGGCAAAAATTAAGATTTTTTAATGAATTCATCTATTAAAAAAAATTTTCTATCCAACACCTTGATAATATCAAGGTGTTGGATAGAAAATTTTTGATAGCATATATTATATGCTATCAAAGTTTGCTGAAGTCGTGGATGTGCAAGTGACATTTGTTACAAGCCATTGGTATTATTATTTTCTTCATACCTCGATCGAAATACATACTTTTGGCATCAATTTTAAGACAGAAAGTCTAACATTTACGCATTGGTGGGATTAGACGCACTAATACGGGAATTACGTACCTTCGAGCGGCAGTAAAGAATAAATCATCTATAAACTGTTGTTTAGATGCCGATTCCATAGCAACCCTATTACATTTTAGCTAATAGTCGCGACCAGCTGTCATTCGTCTTTTTATGTAAAACCTCAAAGCTGCTTGCTTGGAATTTATCTGTGTTTTTATGTAATTAATGAGCGATTAATTAATTAATGTATTTTATAAGCGGACTTACGACTGAGGTATGAAGAAAAATAGTATACACCACGAGGGCCGAAAGTTTGATATTCTTGCACTGAGAACAATGATGAAGAATATCAAACTCTCGGCCCTTGTGGTGTATACTATTTTCTTCATACCTCGGTCATAAGTCCGCTTATTATATACATCACATGGGCCGAAAGTTTTATATTCTTGCACTGCGAACCATGATAATGAATATCAAACTTTCGACCCTTCTGGTGTATACTATTTTTCTATTTCAGCGAATCGAAAATCGATTCAATATTTCGTCGTTGGTTCTGTAATACCCCTTATGTGCAAAAAGTAAAATTTGCAGGAAAAGCCAAAAAATGGTTATTTTAGCAATGGATGGTAAGAACTAGCAATTTCAGAGGTATATTACTAATTCATACTTATCTTCATTATACGTGTTTAATTAAGACGAAGTAATTTCTTAAAAAATATTTAACGTTAATTTCGGATTTATTGGCACATGTGAGGAATTATTCGATACAAATTTTCACATAAGAGTTACTTCCCCTTGTTGGTTACTGTAAAATTAATTTGGAGGTATTACTAGTGTATAGAGCTCCGTTTCCTGAATCTTTTCATCTAAAAAACGTAAAATCTGCCAACTATGCACATAAGAGCTATTACAGAATCATCGACGATTTGCCGAATTGTCCAGACCTGTAAGTATGTCCGACTCTGTCAGACCATTGCTGGTATTAATGTGACCACTTGAAATAGGAATATTATTACATAAGTACCGGCTGTTGACATAAAAGCAACTGACTAAATGACACATTGTTTTCGTTGAATGTCGTACTCTTTATTTTGAAAATATTTCCGTTTCTGCTTCAGAAATGTATAGCTTCATGTTTGTTGCCATTATAGATGGTACAGTTAGCGTTTGCGGTAACATAGCAGTACAGATTACAGACAAATAAACGTTCCATGCCGTGCACAATTTTAAAGTTTTGCATTTTTTAACGCGACTTTAACATGCATTCTGTTAAATATAAAAATGTTTTGCATTTCTTTGTAACATTTTTAATGGCTTGTTTGGCTGTGATGTTATCAAATAGTTTGAAGGTGGTAAATTGCAACAAAATTGGATTTTTATATAGCTCTACCTGAAATAGTGTAAAGTTCATTCCAGAGGTACTAAAGAGTAGCTGCCTGGCCAAAAACAGGGAAAAAAGACTTAACTAATAAACTTTAAGACTGTTCTATACGTTATCTATTTATAACTTAATATAATTTATAACTTAATTAAAAATTAATTTTTTTATAATAAGATATGTTTAAAATTATATTAACTCATAATAATTATGATCATGTATACTGTTACAACAATTTACCACCACTTGACCAGCTTGAGGTATGTAATAAGATTTTTAATATTATTATGTAGTAGCTTTAACAAAAACTTATCTTTTGAGCATGATTTCTTTTTAAAATTATGATACAATATGTTCTAAATTATATACATATTCATAGGCCCTGAAGATGAAAATAAATTTTTCGAAACGTTGCGTTGACCACTAGCGAAACACTGGTTAAGCTTATTTTATGATCCTCAACCAAAACCTTCCTTCATCTTAACAGTTTATAACAATTCAATATAACACTTTCAAAATATGTAACTGTTATTTCTTCACCTCTGTCGAGACTGAGTGTTGTTTCACTTAGCACGCTTTTGAGTTTTTAATTTTAGTGTTAGAAATAAATATGTAAATAAAATATGTATACATGTTCACTCAGACGGGGAGGCGGCGCAACGATCGTTCGTAATTTCTAGGTAGGGTAGCCGTTTTGAAGGATTGTGTTAATAAGCAGGTGTCAGATAAAACATTCTCATGCAGGTAGCACTTTTATACAGTGCTTTGCAGAAGGAACTGAAATTCTTTTCCTTTTTTTCTGTTTATTTTTGAAGTAAAACTTCTTGCTTAATTAAATTATGAATCACATATGATATTTTAATTATTAACTTTTTTCAAACATTGTTGACAACAAACTACAATATACACTGTAACACTAGTCACTACTGCCATAAGCCGTGTATGTGTATGTACGACAATACGCACCGCCGCGCCGAGTTGAAGTCGTAAAAGGTGTTGACTGAATGAAATAAATTCAGTGAACATTTCTACCATATAGATGCAGGATGCTTATTTGTACTAATGTGCTGACGATAAATGCAGCTCAAAGCAGTGTACGTCTGGGGCATCGGATGATGACGTTTCTTGTGCTGCTTCGGAGCGTAGAACAGCAAGAAAGTCTGTCACACATAACCCAGACACGAGCTTTGTGGTCTGCGAGTGCTTTTTAAAGTTTAACGTTGATTGTGTAACTATTACCTACATTATTTCCGATTATTGGTTGAATTTGAAAAAAATAACTAAAAATTAATTCCAAAATTATGAAGTACCTATCCAGTGAGGATTTTAGACACCTGACATCAATGAACCTATCTAAAACCAGAAACTTCAGGTGTCTGAATCCTCAAGTTCAAGATTATTTACCCTTTATATAAAAATAAATAAAGATTTTAATTAATTAGTTTGTGTTTTAGTTTCTTATAAATGGTCCTTTAGAACCCCCTACTCTAAGGAAACCGCCACTGATCTAGTATCATTCCCCAGTTGTTGAGTCGGAAAGGTAAAAGAAACGAGTGTGCCTTAGACCACACGACTGAAGTAAAACTTCTTCCTCTGCCATAATTTGTTATTAAGTATTCACCCGAAAATTCACAAAATATGAACTTTAAAATGAATTTACAATTTTATTCACTTTAAACGTAGAATATTTAATGCATTGAACAAAATATTAATTTATAAAATTGTTCAAGAACGAAATGGAATGACGAAATAATCAAGAAATCACCGTTCACGTAACGCTATTCCGTTCGCCTCGCCCGATCACACAATTTTCGTAACGCTCTCGTCACGCATTCACCAGCTTACTCTCCAATAGAGCTGTAACAAACCGTATGTATTCGTTACTGAGTAACGGGTACATCGTCTGACTCGAAGTAACGAATCGTTACTTACAAATTCATTTCGTTACTCGCATTTGTCGTATCCATGTCAGTTCGACTCGTTTGATGCGGTTATACGGTATACGAACGAAGTCATACCGTATCACGTATGCGACGCGCCTCGATGCGATATGGTACATGCTTGATGCTGTTAGTACACGATTGTATGTCGTATGAAAAGTAACGAGTAACGTAACGGTACGAAAGTAACGGGTACTGGTTCTTTAAGTAACGAATACATACGGGTACACAATTTCTCGTTACTTTTACAGCTCTACACTCCAAGTCAAGCGTGCGTCAAGAAGTTTTATTCAAAAAAACTACTTGCGTTTACTTTAGCGAGACTCTGTATTAACGTATTTGTAATATTGTGTTGTATAGAGACACAGTAGGGAGGGTAAGTCGACCTTTATCATTCATCACTAGATACGTACAAGTTTTACATGTACATTACTTATTTATATGAAGGTATGTGTTGGGTTGTTTCTAGCTATAAGCCACGTGTAGGTATATAACGTCACATATTTCAGCTATATAAACTGTTTTTAATTCATAATAATTGATTTTTAGTTTTCCGTGCAAAAGTAAAACGGAAAACTTATGATATAATTTCGGTGTCTGTCCAGGCAATTTTTTCTGAAACTATTTAACATAAATAAATAAAATGGTCGACCAATTTTTTTTTCAGACCATATATCTTCTTCAGAAATATCTAAAAAATATAAAAATTAATTAGTATTCGTTATTTATTATTAATTTTTATATTTTTTAGATTTTTCTGAAGAAGATCCAAATCCGGATCGAAACGTCATCCTTTGTTATATTGATTTATATTTTTATATTATTTTTTGTCAATATATGGTCTGAAAAAAAATTGGTCGACCATTTTATTTATTTGAAGAGTTCTATTCAGACGTTAATCAAAGATTTGTATTAAACATAAACAACGTAAAGTATATAAAATTGAATTTTGATTCTGGGAGTTAATTTCATGGGATAAGTTGGGAAATAGAAATAAAAAATGCACAAGTGCGAGTAGAACTCGCGCTCTGTGGGTTCCGTACAAACAATCTGTAGCAGTTCATACAAAAATTGGAAATTAAAGTTATTTTATTACTTAAGTATTAAATTATATAAAATTGCAAACAAGTTTATTTCGCCAAGAAAAATGTTTTTTTGTCTGAGATTAAATACAGATTTACGGTTTTCGAATTTTTCCCTTTACTTGTGCTATAAGACATTGCTTCTTGCCATATTTCATGATTGCAGATCAACGGGAAGTACCCTATAGGTTTTGATTTTCTTGCGAGTGTCAAAATATGCGACCGCGTCTTTTGTTTGCGTTTACTTAGTAGTTTGATTTTTTTATTTCTGAGATAAAGGGTCTTGACAGATAGACAGACGGACAGCAAAGTGATCCTATAAGGGTTCCTTTTTACCCGGCTGCGGCGAAGCCAAAAGGAAGGGTGATGAGTTTAGCAGTCTATGTATGTTTGTATTTACGGATGTTCCACCGTAGCGCCTAAATTATTCATCCGATTTTGAGGTACGCAACCCCAAAAAAACATTTTTTTCAAATTTTATTACGCTCGCGTTGCTGTACAGCACGAACCTCCTAAATTCCTAAACTAATTTATTCATTATTGTATTAAGTATTCTTTTTAAGTCAAAAACTAAAAATTAGAAAAAAATATCAGGATTGAACAATTATAGCACGATAAATTGTTATTTAAACAATAATTTAATTGCATATTTTTTAATAATTGCAGAATTAAAGTGGGGTGCTAATGACACGTAATACTAATAGTGCAAGTATAGCTCGATTTTTTATTGGTCTTAATGATTAATGACGACATTAAATCTCGAAAATATGTAAGTTAATATGTAGTTGTTTCGAAGTCAAAATTATTTTTTTGGTATTCGCACATTTTTATCAAAAATGCGACTTTTTCTTCAATCTGAGACGACAAACCGTAAATAGACAGACAGTTTAAATGTAAATCCACCTTTAAACATGACAATTTTGTGTTCGTGTAGTAGTCCTTGAACGCATGAATATAATTTCCAGTTGCCTCACAAAGTCGGTCAAATTATCCAAGCTTTTAAGCTAAGGCGGGAGATGAATTATGTTCTGCTCGGAATTGTTACGCAACTTTGACCGGACTAATGATTTATAATGGAAGTGAACTTTTCTGTTTGTCCAAAAATAATGAGTTATGATGCAGCAGGCGTTTAAGATGTTTGTCGAACTTACTACACCTTATTCATAATAGCTGTGCAATAATAACTATAATGTCGTCACCTAATAAAATTTTAAAGACCGATCTCTGTAATTTTGTTTTTCCTTTCACAACCGGCAAAACACTTTTGACACTATAGCGTTTATTACACAAAAGTGTAAGGGTGTCCCACGACATGACTGCCATAGCCTGGGACTGTGGTGCTGGGGTGATTTCAAGTCAAAAATGTCTAATGAACATATAAATACCCGGAACGATATCCTAACTGAGCTAGAAGCATTTGAAATTTTAATAAGTAAACCCAGTAATGCAGGTTCGGTTGTTAGTTTTGTTATTATTAAAAAGACCAAGTGGCTGTGAATCACCATTAGTATTTATTCGTGCTGATCCTGAGACTCTTCGCAGAGCTACCACTTCAATTATAAGAAGAGCTAGACTATGTATACAGCAACTGGGTGGACATTTTGAGCAACTAATTCAATAAAGCGATTTCTTTTTAAATGGTTTTTAAATTAGTAGGGAATTCCTACTACTACTTATCAAAAATTTCAAATGCTTCTAGCTCAGTTAGGTTAGCGGTCGGGGTATATGTTTATTAGACATTTTGACGTGATAACGTCTTATAAATTGATGAATCACCAATCTTATAAATTGATAAAACACCGGCTGCATGCACGAAAAAGTGTAACGTTCCTAACGTAACGTTCGTAACGCGTAACGTTCCGCCTGACCCTGTGCGTGCTTTTCTCGAAAACGGCCCTAACGATTTGGATGAAATTTACTGAAAAGGGATTTTGGGGGGCAAAAAATCGTTTTAGCTACGTCTCATCTCTCGAAAAAATCGTTTTCTTACAAATTTTATCATTATAAAAATCAATTTTTTGACGTATGAAAATACTTAAATATTGTAAGTAGGTTTTGGAATTTTATATTATAAACAGTGAAACAATTGTTTTATAAATATTATGACAGCTAATCTTTGAGACTTAAAATAAATACGAAAGAAAGTTAAAAAAAACAATTATATTATATGGTGAGTAATTTAAATAAATAAAATTAACCTAAATTTGAAGCGAAAGATGCAATATCATAGATTCGAATTATTATACAAATCTATTAATTTTGTGAAAAAATATATGCAGGCAACCCAAATTACGCTGCTGTACTACATATGCTTAGTCGATAGCAGGCATTTTCAGTAAAAATTCGGGGAAATTTCGCATAATTGGATCTGTGCCTTTATATGCGACTGTTTACTTATGTTATTCTGATTTAATTTTTTTCAATTGTATAATTTTTACTGCACTTTCGGAACTGAATAATTAAATGTTTATTTATCGACTGTTAATTGTGTTATTTGTGAGTTGTTTCTTTTGATATTTCTATTTCAGCCTACTACAATCTGTAAGCTTTTTCATCAATGTTTCTTTATAACGTTATCACGTAAAACTATCGTCCGTAAACCGACTTTACAGACAACCAATTTTTTTACTTGAAATCACCCCAGCAACACAGTCCCAGGCTATGGCAGTCATGTCGTAGGACACCCTTACACTTTTGTGTAATAAACGCTAGTGTCAAAAGTGTCAACACTTTTTACACTAGAAGCACGATACCTACTAAACACACCTACTGTTACTGCAGTGTTGCACAAACAATAACAGAGCATGCCATCAAATCTAAAGTGAGATAGAGATCTGGTAGATTAATTTTGATTGGCATCTATACAATGGGTTATTGTCATCTAGTTCATTATCATTACAACTACAGTTTCTAATAGTTTCACTGTTTCAGTCTCTATCTGGCTACATATATATTACGTATCTGTGACCACAGGAAAAAACGCCTATGTCAAATTTTCGGCATATTTTTGTATCACACATGGACAAAACGCCGACAAACAAACACCGCGTCATAGCGTGTGTTCTGTTTAGAGACAATAAACGTCCACTTTTGTTAACATTCGAACTATCACTGCGCGCGCACTGTACCTACCAACAAAACAAGCTTGAAAAGACGTCAAGAGCAATTAAACTAGAAAACTAGTAGTCAAATCTAGCAAGGAATCTAGCGGAAAAATCAGCCACGTGTGCAGCGACCATAAGTGCGTGTACAAAAGCTTTATAATTTAGAACTGCCAAAATTCATGCGATTTATGACGTACAGACAGACAGACATCGAAGTCTCACCATTTTGATACGGAACATTAAGGCCGCTGCACACGAGGCTAGATTTGCCGCTAGATTCCTTGCTAGATTTGACTACTAGTTTTCTAGCACCGGTTTTCTTAATTGCTTTTATGTGCTCGCTTCACCCGAGACGTCATTTCAAGCTTGTTTTGTACATAGATCTGGTGCGCGCGCAGTGACAGTTCAAATATAAACACAGAGCAAAACGTGTCGTTTGACTCTTAGCAGAATGACGCCATGTTGGTTTGTTCATGTCGCCCACGTGACCAGATACTGTTTCCTGATCGGTTCTGGCTCAGAGCAAGCAGAAGACCTTGCAAGAAAAATAGCTCTCTGTACTAGTTTTAAAATCTCTCTTGTGAGCTAGCAAGTGAGCCCGCAGTGACGTCATTTCCAGCCTCGTACCCTGCCGGCCGGCCAGCAGAAGTCCAAACAGTGTTTCCAGCCTAGGGCTGAGTAACTCAGATCTGAACCGGTTCAAAGAGCCGGCTCCGACAGAAGATCCGTGAGAGCCGGCTCACTTTTTTATGAGCCGACGGCTCAACGGATCCGCATAACTCAGTGAAACACTTAACACACAGAAGCACTGTCAGCTCAAATGACTCATGCATCATATTATGTCTGGCTATGGTACACACTACGCACATTCGGTACAGTTATTTCAGGGTTTTACTTAAGTCACAACTATTTAAGGTATTGTATTGCATATTGTAATATGCTTTCTGTAACATAGCAAGTCGCAACCTGTAAAACCCCCCCTTATAATATGTATGTGAGTCAGTCACTGGCATAATATTACCTGGTATGATTGACTCAAATAACATATTCAGAACTCGGCTCTTTTTGAACCGGTTCAGGGAGCCAGCTCACATATGGGATCCAGATGCAAAGATGCAGATCACTAAAAAGACCCGTTTTCTCATCTTTATTCCAGCCTCGTGTGCAGCGGCCTTTAGATAACATATAAATCGAGATAAGCGGTTTTGTCCTTTGATCATAGATATTATAACGTGTATCAAGTTTAGTGCATTTGTGCAGACAATTGGCAAACATACGCCTCGAGGTGTGTACATCTATAAGACAATCTTATTATGTAGGATCGATATTAAGCCAAGCTTCTATAACAGCTAACTATCCTATTCACCCGCTATAGTTATGTACCTGCTATCTTATCGTAGGGCTTTGAACAACAAAACATGCCGCGTTTATCAGAGATCAAACGATTCGCTGCATATATCAGTGATTTGCAGGCTTTAAATTGGGCTTTAATACTCATAGTTTCTTGAGATTATATGTAGAGCTTCAATTCGTGGATATCAATATTTTGCTTCCGATGTATTAGAGATTGGAAGTAACAGTTCTGATCTCAAGGGATCGGGGTTGTCTTTATTGAAATGTAATATGGCCGCACATAGTGTTGACACCAGCTGTCAGAAATGTTATTTTAAAGTGAAAATCAGCTGTTCTATAAGGATATCCTTACGTGTGTATATCGAATGTAAAGCTTTTATGGCTCGTGTGATGGTTAAAACTCGCTGACCCTCTTTTTTCCATAATGTTACAACTCGCGTATAAAATATTGCGTTACAATCTAGCACCTTAATGACTATTCTAGTAAATGCAAGGTAGATGTTGCGCTCAACAAACGCCATGCTCTTCGTATGCAACTTTAAGTTATAAATTACTATTCTAGTAACTAATAAATCTAGGTTAGATGTCGCCATCAACAAAAACCATGTTATAATCCAACGCATACACATACACAAGCGCTACCACACTTTTTCGCGCTGCCATCTAACGAAATTCTAGTAAACGTAACAGTATCGTGCATCACAACATTCACATGTTTTTACTTCCATCGAAACGCACTAGTAGATGTTACACATCAAAAGTAATAAAGCCTTAAACTTGATAAAAAAATTTAAGATGACCGTTTTTTTGCATTCGAGTGTAGATACACGTTCTACTGTTATAGATGAATTGGAAGCCCTGCTTTCTGTGACTGATGTGCTTATAGTTTACAATGTATTGTGTACTCATCTTGAATTACCGGAATAACATAACATAGTGTGCTCCATTATGTTTATTGCATAGCATATAAACTGCACATTATATAATATACTAGCCGTTATCCGTGCACAATTGAGACTAAACACGAATACGGTCCCATTATTTGACATAGTTACTCCTTTCTCAACGTAGATAACCATTTAAAATGTCAAACACCTCGAATACATATTCGAGGTGTCAGACATTTTAAATGGTTCATGTTATTTGTCAGAGAACATTATTTTAGCGTTTTGGTTGAAGTTTTTAAGCTATCCAATTAAAAAAACAAACAGTATCTATACATTTTTCGGAAATATACATCTTTCGGAAAGTTTAGAGGGAAAACGCCCAAAAATCAAGAAAAGTCATAGAGGAAATAGGTGTCAGACTAGGCCTAATGAAGCCATATACAAAGTTTGGGGAGAGTATGTATGAATACAATTTTTGCCGACGGGCACTCTGGCTATTAAAACTTAGGAGTAGGGATTGTTTTTGTTTGCAACTTGAACATGGTAACTGTAGAACGTTTGTTATTTATAAAATTATTATATGTAAGACTGCAATATTTATAAAACGTGACATATCAGTCACGTGACAAAATTTAATGGAAATAGTAAATTATAAAATATCAATTTTATTATTAAACGGCGCGGCGTGTCGGTGACCTCACTAGACTACCTATCATATTATTATGCAGTGTGTACAATGCATGCATCTAGCATTGGACACGAGAAGATAATGTTGGAACTTTTCTTTAAACGAGACTAGAAACACTGCTGGTACTTCTGTTGGCCGGCGACGAGGCTGGAAATGACGTCACTACGGGCTCGCCTGCTACCTCACAAGATGGAATTTAAAAATAGAATAGGGGCTATTTTTGTTGCTTGGTTTTCCGCTTGCTCTGAGCAAGAACCAATCAGGAGACAGTATCTTGTTACTTGGGCGACTTGAACAAAGGCCCACAAACAAACACTGTGCCGTGGTGTGTGTTCTGTTCAGAGACAATGAACGTCCACTTTTGTTATCTTTCTATCGCTGCACGCGCACCAAACATACCAACAAAACAAGCTTGAAAAGACGTCTAGAGCAATCAAGGAAACCAGCGCTAGAAAACTAGTAGTCAAATCTAGCAAGGAATCTAGCGGCAAAACCAGTGACCTTTAGTAAATAGAGCTGTAAAAATAACGAGAAATTGTGTACCCGTATGTATTCGTTACTTAAAGAACCGGTACCCGTTACTTTCGTATCGTTACGTTACTCGCTACTTTTCATACGACATACAATCGTGTACTAGCATCAAGCATGTATAAGCATCGCATCGAGGCGCGTCGCATACGTGACACGATATTATTTCGTTCGTACTTTATTTACTGCACTGAATAGTGAATATTATATACGTAAGAATAATCCCGAATATCACAATAACACCGAAATAAAATCAAAAAATTTCAAAACTACTATATAATATATATTATTGTATTATTAGTTATTAGTTAAAACATCTTAAATTAAGAAGTTTTAAATCTTTTATTAACGTCTGAATAGAACTCTTCAAAAAAAAAAAAGACGGGTTGCACTCCGGGAGTGCCGGCAGAAGTGAAAACTTGAATATTAACGTCTTACGAATTTTCGATCAAAATGGTTTGTATCATAGATTGCATTTTTATGTACGATATTTCAACGCTAGATGTCTAACGTTGTATAAATAAAAGTTTTCGTCTTACGCATTTTCGATCAGGACACGTGACCCTGACGCGAGTTTGTGTCCCTGACGCGACTTTAACATTTTTTACCCATTACAAAAAAAGTGTACAACGCCGCTAAAGAAGTTTTCACTTCAATAAATAAAATTGGTCGACAATTTTATTTATTTTAAGAAGTTTTAACTAATAACTAATAATACAATAATAACCGCATCAAACGAGTCGAACTGACATGGATACGACAGATGCGAGTAACGAAATGAATTTGTAAGTAACGATTCGTTACTTCGAGTCATACGATGTACCCGTTACTCGGTAACGAATACATACGGTTTGTTACAGCTCTATTAGTAATTTCAACACACAAAATACCGGAAGCCAAAACCGCAATAGACAAACTGAACATTCTCTTCTCTTGTGTGCTGTTCACTGTATGTAATTTGAACCTGGTGCAATATTGCCGTTGTTATTTATTACATGTCAATCTACAAATGAATAACCCATTATAATTATTATTAGTATGTCTGCAGGTATATGCCATACGCACATAATACGTATCAAGTAACTTCAATTAATAATATTGCACATAGTATACGAGAAGGTATAAGAAACCAGAAGTATATTTTTAATTAAAATGCTTACATTGTTACCGACCTATGAGTTATATCACACACTTCAAAAAGTTCTCTAATAGAGTCCAAACTATACATTTTTGTATTAATCTGTGAAATATATGCTTATTTAATTATATTCTTTTGTTTCAGGTATGTCATTTCACTCAATTCTTGTGCGTAAGTAGTTAAAAACATAGTATTTTTAAATAATTTTAATGCATAGATTCAGACAATTCTCTAAGATTTAGAGCTGTTTATAAATAAAGCCAATTAACAAACATTTTGATATTCTGATATATTTATTTTTTAACATTATACTGCATACATACGTACAGGAAAGACTTCCTTTTTTAGTATCTAGAACTAAATCGTGTTTGTCTCTGAACCGCGTCCTTTAATTTGCCTCTCTAGATCCAGGCCTCATTGACCTAACCTTTGATCCGCCCCTGGATTCTGCACTGATGCAATTGTACGGACCTTCGTTTAATGTCTACAAAAATGGGGGTCATTCCATTTTTTTTTTGTTGTTGGAATCTACATTAAAAGTAGATGTTGAAGTGAGACTTTTTTGGAAACTTTTTCTATAATAAAAGAATCCTCAAAAGTTTATATTTTTTAATGCAACTTATGGAACTTTATACCGAAATAACGTAGATAGGTTTAGGTAATATTCAGCCTGTGATTGGCTGACTAGATCTCTTGTTTGACGCCCTTTTAAAATTCCATAAATAAGGAAGTGTGACTGTCTTTTCTTTATTGTATTCTTCTGCAACATCATATTGTAACGATATATTATAGTCAGCTTTAAAAAAACTTCAATTATTATTTGCAATTAAGAAGGATATAAGAATGAGAAAGTTTATTTACATTATTTGTTTATATGTAAAGAACTAGTCCAGTCCGGCTTCGCCCAAATTTGTACACGGCCACCGTTTTTTCGTCGACTTACGTTGCAAAATTGGTCTCCACTATAAAAACGCTTTTTCTTCAGACCTCGATCGAAAGTGCCTACTTTCGGCACCAATTGTAAAGTATACAAAGTTTAACATTTACTCCTTGGTGGGACTACACGTCTAAATGCGGAAAGTTCGTACGTTCGGGCGGTCGTAAAGCAAAAACAACCAATCAACTGTTGTTTAGATGTCGTTTCCACAGCAACCCTATTCCATTTTAGCTAATAGTCGCGAACAGCTGTCATTTGTGACATTTATGAACTCAAAGCTTGCTTGGAATTTATCTGTGTTTTTATGTAATTAATGTGCTTACGACCGAGGTATGAAGAAAAATGGTATACACCACACTGGCCGAAGGTGTGATACCTTACCCTCGGCTTCGTCTCAAGCATCATGGCGAGCAGGACAAGATATCACACTTTCGGCCCTTGTGGTGTAATATACTATTAGTTTAACACGGTAATAATAACTCTTTATTGCTCCAAAAATAAGAAATTGTATGGGAGAAGTCAATTACATAGAAAAAGTTTTTGTTAAAAAAATCATAATTAGGCTTTTGAAAAAAAAATAATTATCGATTTTTTTATTGTATTTTAAAACTTTATTATAAATAATATTGATAATCGATGCGAAATACTTTCAAAAAACTTTTTTTAAATTAATTATAAGCAATTTAAAATTGATAAAATATTAAAAAAAATCACGTGACTGCAAACGCACTAGAATTGTTTTTGACAGTTGTGACGTCATAATGGTAAAATGTCCTATACGCAGTATACTATCAATGGCTTCTACATGTGTATTGACTAAAACATTATGACGTCACATTATGTTCGGGAAATGGCGCGTTCTCGGAACTGGGTACAAAAATTTATTTTTAATTTGATATAACTTTTGAATTATAACAAAAATAAAAAAAAGAAAAATAGTTTTGTTATAAAACTTATATACGATCTTTCCATTTATGACAAAAAAAATTTCATTCAAAAGCCCAATTATATTGTAAAAACATTTAGCAGCTAAGAAGGCCTTAAGTCTTTTTTTTAAACTGTTGACAACTATTAACATTTTTTATTTCTTTGGGTAGAAGATTGTATATTTTAGTGTTGCTGTTTCTGATATAAATTAGGTCTGATGCTGGTCAAATTGTTCCTATTTCTTATATGTATAGCCTATGTCCATCCGAAAGGTCCATTCTAAATATTGGTGAAAAAATGTTTCAAATCGGAGATTATACCTCCTACATCTAAACTTACAAACGTTACCTCTTTATAATATTAGTATAGATAACATGCACCGTTCAAAACTCTGAAATTTTGTGTGGTGGGACGGTTCCATATTGTCGAACAAAATCGATTTAGTGCACTTCCCTGCCAGTGCATCCATTTTTACATGTTCTGGCAATAACGAACTAAGACATGTGTTCAAAAATTCGAGTGACGTATGCAGTTTAGTGATCGCTTCTCGGCCCCACGTCAGCGTATAATCTTGCAGTACAACATTAACGCAATATGCTGTCACATATCGTGGCGGCGCGGTGGTTCCGGAGACACGTGTCAGCACGGCACCGACAGTGCATATCGATGTCATCGCGAAGACAGACCGACATCGCACATGCATCATTGCATGTACATACTATATATGCAAGTAATCTACCTTATTCATGCCGAACATAATATGGTTTAACAAGCTGTCAAGCCCGGCGTTGTCCGTGTCCATTTCGTATTTTGCAGAGATTTTTTTGAAAATGAAAAAAATATGTTAGTATAGGTACCTACTAGTAGTTTTACCTGCAGGCTTATTTTCATATTGGAAGGTTGTTTTATAAGCGTAGTGGAATTTTTTTTTTGACGTGATAACGTCTTATAAATTGATGAATCACCAATCTTATAAATTGATAAAACACCGGCTGCATGCACGAAAAAGTGTAACGTTCCTAACGTAACGTTCGTAACGTTCCGCCTGACCCTGTGCGTGCTTTTCTCGAAAACGGCCCTAACGATTTGGATGAAATTTACTGAAAAGGGATTTTGGGGGGCAAAAAATCGTTTTAGCTAGGTCTCATCTCTTGAAAAAATTGTTTTCTTACAAATTTTATCATTATAAAAATCAATTTTTTGACGTATGAAAATACTTAAATATTGTAAGTAGGTTTTGGAATTTTATATACTTAAACAATAAAACAATTGTTTTCTAAATATTATGACAGTTAATCTTTGAGACTTAAATAAATACGGAAGAAAGAAAGTTAATAAAAAAAATTATTTTTATAGGTGGTGAGTAATTTAATAAATAAAATTAACCTAAATTTGAAGCGAAAGATGCAATATCATAGATTCGAATTATTATAATTATTATATGTAGAATTTAGGTTATGTATTACGGAATACGTTATCACGTAAAACTATCGTCCGTAAACCGACTTTACAGACAACCAATTTTTTTTTTGAAGTAAAACTTTTTTACGCACGCTTGACTTAGGGAGTTAGATGGTGAATGCGTGACGAGAGATTTACGGAAGTGTGATCGGGCGAGGCGAACGGAAGTTGAGAGTGAGATATAAGTTAGTGAAGATAGAAAGAGGATGACAAATACTTTACTGGCTAGTGGCGCCATCAGGAGGCCGAACATATAAGCAGTACTTACAATAGAATGACACATACTTTACTTGCAAGTGGCGCTATCGGGTGACAGTTTTGTAAACCTACTTTAAATAATATTTCATAAAGATTTACGCTTAAAATCCAACGAGAGCTAAGTAATTGCAATGTATTACTTTTGTTTTCATTATCTTTATGTTTATATTTTTTTCTTCTTACATTAGACTGTTCATTTCGTTCTTGAGCAATTTTATAAATTAATATTTTGTTCAATACATTAAATATTCTACGTTTAAAGTGAATAAAATTGTAAATTCATTTTAAAGTTCATATTTTGTGAATTTTCGGGTGAATAATAACAAATTATGGCAGGAAGAAGTTTGATTTCAGTTGTGTGGTCTAACTCTAAAGCACACTCGTTTTTTTTTCAAAATTGGAGATATCCGGCATACTTCCGTAAAGGATCCCGCACAAACCTTATGAGATTTGATTCTCGGTTAAATTGATCGAAAATGGTTTTATTTTATAGTTTAAAGGTCACTAAGAAAAAGTGTCCATGGATGCATAGACTGAAAACCAATAGATTTTTAGCTACAGATATGTTTAGCGGCATTTAAGATATAGGATCCATTGAATTTACAATCTTAAAAAATCCTGAACTCTAGAAATATGTTTTGGAGTGCGCTGAATTCGAATATGACATTATTATTTTATACAGACTGACACCTTCCAACATTACCTAGTTTTCGACTATTTTTATATTTATAAAGAAAAAACACAAAAGTTGAACATGATATTATTCAATGGAAATGCCTATATCTAAAATCTCGCTACATAATCTAAGTATAGCTAAAAATCTATTGGTTTAAACTATAAAATAAAACCTTTTTCGATCAATTTAACCGAGAACTAAATCCCATAAGGTTTGTGCGAGGACCTTTATTCTGTTTTGTACTATTCATAATTAGAGAACGGACAATAAGATTTTCAGTTTCTTTAAACGAGAGTGTAGAAAATTGAAACACCTTTAAATTCAGGTGTGGTATGACCTTCATTGCCATCTAAAAAATTAGAGCTGATAGTGCCTCTAGCGTTAATTTTGGATTTTCAATAAAAATTTATTATCAAAAGAAAATCTTTAATTCGGTCAAAAGTTATGATCATGAAAACCTGGACCATGAAAATCCACATAACATAAAACGATTCTTTCATTTATTATTATAACTCACAGCTCACTGCATATTATTACGGCTTCAACGCTTGTCGATTAGAAAATACAATAAACAAGTTTTTATGACTTTCTGCTTCATTTTAGTACCCTCAGATCTAAATTCTATTGAATGGTTTTCTTCTGACTCATGCCCAATGCCCATATTCATCGAACACTATTAAATATAGACGTTACTAATCTTGGAACAAATTTATTCGTTAGAATAAAATTTACTTTTAATTCACCAAGCAAAATATCAGGTAGAAAAGTTAGTTAAAGAATAAATATACACTGCACTATACTTCTTGTTCTTTTTTTTGAATATTTTGACGTTCACTTCAAAAATTCGACCGATGGCGTTAGTGTAAACATCAAAAAAAAGTTTCACAAAATAATTTTTATCCTAACCCAATTGCACAGAAAACTTCCACTAATTTTAATGTTTTACAACTATACACGTCACAAAAGGTTAATAGACAACACATAAATAAATTCACAAGAGCAAATTGTAGATATAATACTCCACGTTTATAGGTTAGGTATTACGGTCTATGTGGCGGCGATTTTTTATCAGGCGAATAAATATTAAGTTTATACCCTCGAAGTAAGACTGAATAGATTAAATATCTATAGTTATGTTTGGTGAATTGAATTATCGCTATTTATTCGGAGGAATAACCCGAAGAACAAATGAACCGAATAAATAACTACTTACGTTCGGTGAATATGGCCATCAGTGAGCTATGTAACATTTCAAATTGGACATCCTTTCTATGTACAGCTATAAATAGTGTATGTACAGTGTAAACTGTAAAATATGCATGTCGCGTATTTCGTATAATGTGCAAAATACGTGTGCGGAAACTATACCAGTTGCCTAATAAGTTTAACGCCTGCATCCAACTAGCCTTTTGAAAAACAAAATACGCGTTTACTAGTTTGTCACCTCAATTCCTTTTCAGGGTGACCAAATCTGTGTCACTGTCCTTATATTAGTTATTGAAAAATATGTTTAACTTATTAATCTATTTGAAATTAAATACTTCAGACTTCGATAATATTTTGTTTGTTTTTGGGGAATACATTACACAGCGTATCTAAGGAGTTAACTCCAGTCGTGCGTCGGAGCTGACACACTTTTTTTATCGCTTTGTGCGTCAGAGCTGACTTTCGTTCATAAAAGAAGTTATATCCAGGGCCGGATTTAGGGGAGGGGGGCAACCGAGGCTGAAGCCCCGGGGCCTCCACAATAGAAATTTCTAGATAAAATTTTCTAACAAATAACAAATAATTTCGTTAACTCTATAATTTAATTTAGTTTATTTCTTGTATTTTACTATCTATTATCTAGGTATACGTATGTTTTTGAAAAGAATTTGATTTGTTTCGCAATAAATTATTGGAACACTTAAAAGAAAAAAATGGTTTAACTTGTTTGGCAAATAATTAGGGGCCTCCATTCTTTCGTTGCCCCAGGGCTTCCACACCTTTAAATCCGGCCCTGGTTATATCTAGGTTAATTTCGCACGAAATCCATTCAAATTGTAGCTTTTTGAATAGAGGAGATTCTGTTCTATAAAACAGAACCATTTTTAGATCGGTTCGAGTTCATAATTACTACTAAAATTGTAATTGAAAATCACGAACAACAGTTGTCGGTTGGTTGAACGTATGTACGTATGTATGTACGTACGTATGTACGTCACGACTCTACAGATCACAATTTTGGTCGGATCCCCTTGGCTTATATTTTATTCACTTTGTTTAATATCAGATCAGAACCCTATTTAAATTCACTAAAATGTGTTCAGTAGTTTAATTTTTATAAATAGTTTTATTTTATTATTTTTGACAGCTAATACTTAGTTAAAAAAAAATTTAATTTTATTGGCTTAAATACTAGATATATTTTATCTGGAATGCAATATCGGGAAAATTATTTAATTACACATCTTGTTAATGATAACCAATGCTATTTTTCCGTATTTATTTGCAGTGGACGTATTTTTTTTCTACGCTGTTCTTTTTCATGATGTTGAAAGTTTGCTCGAAATAAGAGACTAAATAACTTGACATTTTATATTGTACATTTTTCACCAAACGCCAACTGTTTTCGAGGAAATTAAAAATAATTAAAGAATTTAATTTAATTTAATTTGTCGAGTGGAGTGCGTCGGCTGCCTACTGCAACTTTTATTCTCCGAGAGAAACGCGAGTTCCTTTATTAATTTGTTAAATTACGTCAAAACATTTTATTTTTTCGTATTTCTTTTGTGTATATGAACAAATTAGAAATTTTATTTCCTAGCAGAATGTAGAGATGTTATATATAACAGTGATGGTTGACTGTAATAATATTTCTCTAAGCGGTTGTGTTTTATTATAACAGATACATTTCTTAAAAAAAAACGCCATTTTATATTTTTGCTAGCTTTTGTCTGCGTTTTCGCCGTTATGAATATGTCCCTTTTTTTTAAATCTACATTATATTATAATAAAACAATTTTCTTGAGAATTTTGGGAAGGTGTATTTTTCAATCGAATTTTAAACATTGAATTGTGCCACTACACGAATGACGTGTAGATATAGGCTAGACGGCGAGGAGGTAAAAACATTAAAAAGTGTATTATTCGGGCACAGGCGAGATTATTGTTGGAATCGCTTCGTTTTAGGGTGTAGTTCAACCCCCAAAGTTTGCTTACAAATTGTTAGTGTGCTTGATTTTATAATAATTAACAATTAGTGACGAAAATAGTGTTTTTTTTCTCTATTTCTTTTAATATCTCCGTTCCTCTTGACTTTTAGTATAGCATATGCATTGAGAAAGTTGTTCCTTATGAAATTTCCTAAAAAATGAGCACTGACAGAGGTCGCTAAGTGCAATTGTTAACTTGCAAATAGCCCCGAAAGTTAAAAAAACACGTTTTTTTCACTATTTTTTTACTAAAAAATGACCGCACATAGATGGCTGAAAATTCTCAAAAGTGATATCTATGTTGACCCAAACATGCATAAATAATTTTAGCGTCATCGGTCAATTACTTCTCGAGTAATTAACGATCACTTTTTTTTTGTTTCCATAATTGCAAATTGCGCCATTTTTTTCACAAACGAATTTCGCTGGTCGGTCCAACCCATAAAAATCACAAATCCATTCAACTTTAGTATCCCGTTGGAATTTTTGGAAAAAATTAATTCTAACCGATTTTATAACGATTTCTTTAGCGATACCAATTTTTAGATAAACGTATAAAACCATATAACTTTTCCAATATTCAATCGTTATAAAATCAGTTAGAATTAATTTTTTCCAAAAATTCCAACGGGATACTAAAGTTGAATGGATTTGTGATTTTTATGGCTTGGTCCGACCAGCGAAATTCGTTTGTTTTTTTTAATATCAGAAAATTTAAATCATGCAGACATAGTCTTGTGTCCTGCATTAATGAACAGGGTGGGTCGGTACAGAAATTAAAGTTTCTGCCTCACTGGGATTGGCCCCAGTACTTTTTGAATGTTAATCTAGTGCTCGCCACAATTCGCTGGCACAAGAATAATAGCCAGCAGTAGCCCTCTGTGCTCCGTTAACGTGAGAGATTCCATCCTGAAACGGCCAGTGCTGTACCGTCTCGAGTATTGGCAGGCTTACATCGAATTGTTTCTTACGCGTTGTTATTTGGGTATTTTATCCAATTATTTGTTTTATTTCATTTTAAAAATGTGCTTGCTATAATAGTAAAACAATTTTTTTTTAAACAAAACGGCAAATATAAATTAATTACTTGGAACCAAAATCACGGACACGTCGGTAGCCACATAAACAGCATTTCCTCCCAATTATGCTTCTGGTTATTTACTTATCTTTGTGCCGGTGGGTTACGCAACTAGCGTGCCGTTGCAGTGACAGAGAATAGTTAAATTGCATGTACATAAGAAAAAAAAAATTAAAATACCGTTAGTTTTTCAAATTCATCTTATTTACATATTTAACTTGTTTTTGTTAGAGAAACAGCTTATTTGTTATGCGTGCTGTAATTTTATCTCATTATTTTCATATCTGCAAAGAGCTAGTTTTTAGTTAGGGCTTCGTATCAGGCGAAATAAGACGGAAGTCTCGATCACCACTTATGCTTAGTCGGTTTTGGAAGCATCGCTCCCGAACCGGCTAACCTATCAATTGTATTGCGTGACTTCCAATATGGCACCAACACACCCCGCTTACGTATTTTGGGGAACTGTCCCCAGCTCTCGCCTCTTCCAATTCGCAAAAACGCAAGTGCACAAAGATCCCCCGAGAAAAAGTTTGCCCCTGCGAGAAACACCACCTCGTTAAATTTGACTGCGCGATAAAGAAAAAATTAAAGATAACATAAAAAAGTTCGGACAATTGGACGACAGAACCATTACAACTTCAAAAATACTGACATTTGACTTACTATCTAAAATCTAAAAAAACCATACTCAAAGTGTGCTCCGCGGAACCCTAGGGTTCCGCGAAACCCCTGTGGGGGCTCCGCAAGAATTTAGAAAAATTAAAAACACCTCTCTCTCTGTTTGAGGCTATGTTCACGAGGCGCAGCCAAACTTAGTCGCTACCACAGTACAAATTATTATTGTACTATACCGCCGCCGATAGGTATCTACTTGTGTGAGCGCAGTCCCTTTGATAAAAGCCACCCCTGAGATTAGGCGCTATAGTTATGAACAAAACATAAAGTCGAGAATTGCTTGCACTGTCAATTTGTATTTCTATTTCAACAAAAAAGTTTGAGAACCGCATTCTAAATAATGTAAGTTCCCCAGCCGCGTCTGTCTGTCTGAACGCGATAAGCTCAAAAACTATCGAACGGATTTTCACGGTGCTCTCCAATAGAAAGAGCGATAAACGAGAAAGGTTTCTGTATATAATTTGTAAATATTTTGTACAAAAGGGCTGGACTTGACGGTGTTTTGTCAAAAAAAAAACTGTTTTCGTACGCGTACATAGCTAACGCTGGCCAAATCTTTAGAGATACATCAAAACAATGTATTTTGATAGTTCTGCTCTGTGGATGTGAAGGTCAACATAATATTTCCAGAACAGTTTTGTACCCGGATGAAAACGGGACGGGCCGCTAGTAATAAATAAATTTAAACTCTTAACGCGTGCTTGTCAGCTACCTAATTTATTTTTGACATATCTTCAGAACAAAAGAACAGCTGATTTTTTTATTTTCAAAGTATGTACTAAACTATTCATGTTTTTGACAAATTTTTCGTTCAAAAATAAATAGAATAATTATTAAATCGTTTGATAAGCATATGCGCCGATTTCTTCTTAAAATGTGCATTTTTAAGTTTGCTCCTAATACGAGATAAGATTGAAAAAACTTTTTTTATTTCGCCCTGAATCCGAGACGAGTTCAAGACCGTGTCAGGCTCGTGCGAAGCCCTAGTTACAGTAAACAGGATTGCATTTTACACGCTTCGATTTGTGTATAATAACAATATTCCATTGTTTGGATGCAGACGCATTGTTGTGATTTAATGATTCGCATGTACCTATTTATTGCCGCACCGCTACTGAATAATACATTTAAAAAAAATGTTCATTTGCATAATTATAATGTTTGGCAAACAGCTCACGTATTATAATATACAATCCGCTGCCTATTTGCTAGACTACCCACCGCTTTGCGTACCTTACTATATATTAGTGGTGGGTCGTTCATGATTTTACGGCCTCGGCACACGAGGCTAGAAACACTGCTTGGAGTTCTGCTGGCCGGTAGGCTGGGTACGAAGCTGGAAATGACGTCACTGCAGACTCGCTTGCTAGCTCACAACATAGGTTTTAAAATTAGAACAGGAGCTATTTTCCTTGCTGGGTATCAGCAAGAACCAATCAGGAAGCAGTGTCTTGTCACGCGGGCGACTTGAACAAAGGCTCACAAACCAACATGGCGTCATTCTGCTTAGAGTCAGACAACTGACACGTTTTGCCCTTTTGTTTATATTTGAACTGTCACTGCGCGCGCACCGGATTTATTCACAAAACTAGCTTGAAAAGACGTCTCGTGTGAAGCGAGCACATAACAGCAATCAAGAAAACCGGCACTAGAAAACTAGTAGGTAAAAATCTAGCAAGGAATCTAGCAGCGTTTCTAGCCTCGTGTGCAGCGGCCTTTAGTTTCAACGAAACCGTTTACGTCGACTAGTTGAAAAGTCGCTTCATTTCTTTAATTTAGGTTGACTGTAAAGAACGTTATAGACAGGACCTTTGCGGAATACTGTGCCACATCAACTGGTTAATTTCGCTAACTAGTAACTAGATAACATTGACTACAGAGAACGCTAGGCGGAACCGTTGCGTTTTGTTCGTTAGTTTTAAATAACGAGCACGTCAGGTTGCTAGTCGTTTGTATGAATGAACATTTTTCGATCGTGTGTTCGACATCTGTCTGGATTCAATAAGATAAATTAGATTAATAATTGTTGCTGTGGTTCGTGTATAATGTCAGGTTCGTTCCGGTCGTAGGCATGGAGTATAAATCAATTGACTGAAGGAGGTCTTTGCGTTCTGCAGTGGAATCGTCAACTAGTTAATTCTTAAAACAGTAGATTCGTTGATAAACGATTAAGTTATTTTCGTTGAATCAACGCCCACCACTATCATACTGTCGTACTTACATATTACGTACACGAAGAAAAAGATTTGTGGAGACAAATACTTATCTGTTTTAATTGTGATGCAAGAAATACTTATCTTGCTTCAGACAAATATTTGATCAATATTTGACAAATATTACATAATTAAATACGTTCCGATTTTAGCTAATAGTTGCGTTTAAATACCCATATTTACCAAATTCTAAATATTTATAGTGGTTAAAAAAACGTTTTAAAAAAATTAAAATTTTGTTCAAAAGTTTTTTTTCAAAGGACATGTACCTATTTATTTGGACGGAAATTTTTTTATAATAGCAAAAAAAATACGTTTTTAGCCTGTGTATGTTATAGAATATGTGTGTGTGTGTGTGTAATCTATATCTATGTCTATACTTCCATACTAATATATAAACCTGAAGAGTTTGTTTGTTTGTTTGGTTGAACGCGCTAATTTCAGGAACTACTGGTTTGAATTGAAAAAAACATTTTTTTGTTGAATAGCCCATTTATCGAGGAAGGCTATAGACTATATAATATCACGCTACGACCAATAAGAGCGGAGCATCAATGAAAAATGTTGCAAAATGTATCTCAATATTTGTCCGTCCGACAAAAAACTTTTGAACGGTAACTCCGATCATAACGAAATTTGGACACAACATTCATCTCGGTAAGTTCGGTCCTGTCGGGCCGATTTTATTAAAATTTTGGTGGCACATTTTTATCATTACTAAAGTGTTAAATTTCAATTTAAAATTTAAAATTGGTCCGACCCCTAGGTCCCGCCATCCCACCGACGCCAATAGTGTAAGTGCCTTATGGCAAATATACTAACAAGGAACTGTGCTGTTACAAATGCGAATAGGAGTGAGGACGCTTTTTAAAATTTAATTTAAACTATATCTTCTCGAACACACAGTACTGTTAGTATGAATCGTAGAGTTATTTATATTACCGCAGTGTTCCTTTTAAGTTTTTTTTATCAAACAAATTTCATTGTACACGACCTTTTGAAGAAAATATAATTTGGATAGAAATCGTAAGTTGGACATGTTCAGTAAGAATCACTACAGTCGAATGCATAGAATTTTTTTGACAATTTTGCAACATCCAATATTCGTACATTCTTCAAGTATTTCCATTGGTTCCGCGTTGAAGTGAGTCTCTTTCGGCTAGCAAAGAAAAGAATGTTCGTGCATTTTAATAAAAGAGAGAGACCTTCTTTCTTTACGTCTGGCTGTGTGACGCACACTCATTCACATAAGTGTGTGTGTAAAGCGTGCATGCAAATACCACTTGTTTGAAAACACTCTTTCACACCAAAACATTTCAACAAATACGTTTTTCACTTTCACATTTTTTTTCATGGCTGTCTCTCGATCCTTTTACAAAGATCAAAAGTCCCCTTAGGGAGGCCGATGGCTGACTAGCCTCTCCTATTAATGCCGGCCATGTATATCACTTCAAGTCCTGTTCACACTTCGTAATACTGAATACTAATGGTTCACTTATAAAAATAGACCAATCCAAGTATTTCGGCCTTCTCTAGCGACCGAAGCTTTCCATTGTCCTACTTCCTGTTCTGCTCCATCGTTTTGGATTTCCATTTTGTTACCTGATCTTCCGCAAGTCTTTTGAATAGTTATAGTACCTAGTTTTATTTTTGTTTTATACATGTAACTGTTATATTAAGTTAAGATTGAGTTTAGTTTAGTGTTTGCTGAAGATGAGAGCATAGCTCCCGAAATGTACATCCGCTAATAAAACTGGTGTGGTAAGAAGTAACTATTCTATATTTTTTATTTTTGTTTCAACCACAGTGATCTTAATATATGTACTACCAAGTATACACAAAACATTTCATAAAAATCGGTCAAGCACTTTCGGAGGAGTTCCATAACAAACACTGTGACACGAGATTTTTATATACAGGGTGTCCCATTAAGAATGGGACATAGAACAACCGCAGATTCTCCAATTCAAAATAAAACGATTAAGCGAAATATGCTTAGATAAAATGTTACTCGTTTCCGAAATACGGGGTGTTGAAGTTGAAAACTGAAAAATTATTAATGTCCATAATTTTTTTAATACACCGTATAATTTTACTCAAATCGGCACACTTGTTAAATATCATAAAATGCACCTAACAATAAAAAAATTAGTTCAGTACGCTCTACCAGTGGCGTACGGCAGGAGTAAGTAATGCTTGTACCCCTTCTAAATGTTACGCCGCTGTCTAAATTTTAATTTTGACTATAATGTTAATTTTTTTGATATTTTCTAAGTCAACAATGTACACTTGTTAGTTTGTTGTAAAGTCATTGGTTTTCGAGATATTCGCAGTTAAAGATAGATAGACATGTACTTTTTATTTGTATTATTATTAATAATATTCATTTTTACAATTTTGTCTTAAAAAAACTGCGAATATCTCGAAAACCAATGACTTTACAACAAACTAACAAGTGTACATTATTGACTTAGAAAATATAAAAAAAAATAAAATTATAGTCAAAATTAAAATTTAGACAGCGGCGTAACATTTAGAAGGGGTACAAGCATTACTTACTCCTGCCGTACGCCACTGGTAGAGCGAGTAACATTTTATCTAAGCATATTTCGCTTAATCGTTTTATTTTGAATTGGAGAATCTGCGGTTGTTCTATGTCCCATTATTAATGGGACATCCTGTATATATTGATAATAAACAACAATAAATATATTATGTAGATTGGTATCTAGGTATATGAATACAATATATAAATACGGTAAATTTATATAGAAAGATAATTTTATTAACAGCTAAAAACATTTCCATAAACGTTTGAGCTTATGTCATAAAGAAAAGTAAAATACACATTACATACAGCTGATTACATTCTCGTTTATTGTACAAAGCAGCTTTCATTTAATACGATTTTTAAAAACATTTCCCGGTAGCTCTCTGATGTCTTTAGGTAAGGCATTATACATTTTAAGTGCCACTTACTGATTGTAGCTAGTGAAATTAAATAAAAGTTTATAAAGAGAATTATTAAGTTGCATACGTTGAACGCCGTTACTTTAAATATAATATTAATAAAAAAATCCAGCCAATTGGGCGACTAATCATTCCAAATTTAAATTGAACAGTGAATTATTGATCTAAGTAGAACCATTCCCTACTTTTGGTGTTGGAATGGTAAAATATTGACATAGTGCCTGAACGTGATAAACTCAAAAACTACCGAATGGATTTTCAAACGGTTTTCACCAATGAACGGAGTGATTCAAGAGCAAAGTTTATGTGTATAATTCATTAATGTTTTGTGTAAATTGGTTGAAATATGGCGATGGTTGTTGAAGATGTGGGAAACAATCAAACCGACTGGGAGCTTTCATCGAAAACGCTGCTTAATCCCTTTCAGATATAACAGAACAATGAATGGTGGAATTGTTCCTCTCTGATAGGTCCACAGAAAAGTCCGCGATAGCATATTTTCTATTTTTTAAGGACGGCTTACTTTACCCATTTTAATGTTAGGCGTTTTTCGTGGATATCAATTTTGCAACGTAAGTCGACGAAAAAACGGTGGCAATCTACAAATTCGAGCGAAGCCGGACCGGGCCGCTAGTTTAACATATCGTCGTTGGTTCTGTAATAGCTCCTATGTGCATAGTTGGCAGATTTTACGTTTTTTAGATGAAAAGATTCAGGAAACGGAGCTCTATCCACTAGTAATACCTCTAAATTAATTTTACAGTAACCAACAAGGGGGAATAACTCTTATGTGAAAAGTTGTATCAAATAATTCCTCCCATGTGTCAATAAATCCGAAATTAACGTTAAATATTTTTTAAGAAAATACTTCGTCTTAATTAAACATGTATATAGTGAAGATAAGTATGAATTAGTAATAAATACCTCTGAAATTGCTAGTTCTTATCATCCATTGCTGAAATAACCACCTTTTGGTCTTTCCTGCAAATTTTACTTTTTGCACATAGGAGGTATTACAGAACCAACAACGATATTATAGTCCAAGCTCCCATGACAGAAAAAGTTACCCTTACGAACACCTCAAAATTATAAAGTGAAAATGGCTGAAAAATATGTAAGAAACAAGTTACGCCCGCCAGACTAGTAAAAATTTTGTAATTGTTATTTTTTATGAATTTTTAAATCTAAAAAAAACATGATTTTTTTTCCAAAACACCTGCTTGAAATTTTACAATTTGTATTAGTAAATTAATGTACCATTTTTGAAAAAATTTGTCTGGCTGACAATTTTTGTTAATAAATTTGTCAGACTTCATTTGTTATAAATTATTTTTTTTATGAAAATACTTGTCATAACACCTCCTTGATTTTTTTTTAAATAAAGTTTAAGATCTCTTCTATCTAATACACGTTGTCTGGCTGACAATTTTTCTTAATAAATTTGTCAGACTTCATTTGTTATAAATTTTTTTTTTATGAAGTCTGTCATAGTAAAAAACATTTTTTCGCTGACAGACCAATTTTTATGCAGAAAATAGATGTCAAACCTTCTTTCAGAAAAAAAATTAAAGTGGTTTTTTGACACGGCCCTTGTAAAAGCTGATTTGTTTATGAAAAAACGCTGTCACGGCGCTTAAAAATTGAATCTGACATGGTAAAAAACAATATTTAGATGAAAAATGTATTAAAGTATATAAAAGGAATCTACCGTATTAATTTAGAATAAAACAAATTTTTTTTTCTAGTTAGCAACGATTATACCACATTTTTTAATGAAAAAATATGGTATAATCGTTGCTAACTAGAAAAAAAAATTTGTGAGAGAATATTTTTTTTTTTTTTATTATAATATCATCAAACCCGCATTTCTGCGTCATTTTGCTAAATTTATTTTTTCAAAGATATGTCATCCAAAATTGGGCATTTCCTTTTCTTCTCGAATAGACCAACCTAAGTTTGTGACAGCTGTTGTTGAGCTGCAGCCCCGACGGCCAGTGGCACGCGATGTCTCTGTAAAGAGGCCTTTAGGGCAGGGCGTTGGCTTGTGACGTAGCTGACACACAGTGGCAAACGGTAGTGGGTCGGGAATGAATTGCAATGGATCCACCAAACGAGACGCGTTCTTCACGTTCGACCGTGTCAAACAATGCCCTCTTGCGAAGAGAACGACGCGGCGTCGCGTAACGCGGCTTGAGCCCCCGGAGTGGTTGTACTCGTGTGTGTGTGTGTTATGTGTGTAGAAGGTACCTCTGCGCCTTCCTCTCGTACCATCTTGTGTTGTGCCTGCCAGCGATACGCAAAAAGGGATACGTGTGCGTGCGTGAATGTGTTTTATACCCCCCTCCCCCTCCGCCCAAAAGAGTGCGAGTACATTCATGCGACTATACTACGTGTTTTTCGTCAACTATCTGAAATTAGGTACCGATCACTTAGTGACTAGTCAATTAGAAACTTTCTACATGACGAAAATCTAAAAATTGATTCCGCGCGTTTTCATACACCGACAAAATATCCTATCAGCAAAACTGGTGTAGAATTACTGTATTGCTATTTCACTTTGTGTACACGACCTTTTTTTGAAGAACTCCCTGCAAACGCCCTCCCTTTTTCCACTGCGCAAAAAAAACGCCATCGCATCGACACGACCCCGTAACTATTTTTTTTAAAGAACTCCCAAACGCCTTCCCCTTTTCACTGCGCAAAAAAAACGCCATCGCATCGACACGGCCCCGTAATTGTTTTTTAAAGAACTCCCCTCAAACGCCTTCCCGTTTTCACTGCACCAAAAAAAACGCCATCGCATCGACATGACTCCGTAATAAGAACTCCCCCCAAACGCCTTCCCCTTTCCACTGCGCAAAAAAAAAACGTCAAGCATCGACACGACTCCGTAATTGTTTTTATGTCGGGGGATATTTTGCCCGTAGGATATTTAGTCAAGATGATATGTTGTCGGGGGATATTTTGTCGAGGAACAAGACGCGCATTACCCTAAAAATGGTGTTGTGTCATCGTGATAATAAGGATAACCTTAAAAATGCTGAGAACGTTATTTCACTATCTTTCAAACAAACGAAGATATTTCATTTTTTGTGGAATAGGTAGTATCGTATAGAGAAGATCGTGGCAAGGTGAGGAATCTGCGTAGTAAGAAGAGTAGGAAAAGCTTTTAGTGTGTTAGGAACAATCATAGGCAGGTGTCTGTACCGTCAGTGGTGCGTGTCCACTAGAATCCTCCCTAGTTTCGGGGCGGACAGATCTCCGTCCGTCCCGAAACTAGTTTGTGCGCAGAAGTTACACTACTATCTTTTCTAAGCAATACTACTCCTACGAGAATTCGCAAACGAGACTGATCGACGCCTGGTCAGCCATTATGAGGCTGGGCGACAGGATGTTATCATATTAGTTGTTGGATTTTATTTAATTATTTTATGGCAGCCAATAAAGTTTATTATTTAAACGTTGAGTTACGTAGGGTAATGGTCAACGCACTTGCTTTGTAAGAAGATCAGCGATCCCGACCTGAATCATTATTTTTTGACGTGATAACGTCTTATAAATTGATGAATCACCAATCTTATAAATTGATAAACCACCGGCTGCATGTACGAAAAAGTGTAACGGTCGTAACGTTCGTAATGGTCGTAACGTTCGTAACGTTCCGCCTGACCCTGTGCGTGCTTTTCTCGAAAACGGCCCTAACGATTTGGATGAAATTTACTGAAAAGGGATTTTGCGGGGCAAAAAATCATTTTAGCTAGGTCTCATCTCTCGAAAAAATCGTTTTCTTAAAAATTTTATCATTATAAAAATCAATTTTTTGACGTATGAAAATACTTAAATATTGTAAGTAGGTTTTGGAATTTTATATAAACAGTGAAACAATTGTTTTATAAATATTATGACAGCTAATCTTTAAGACTTAAAATAAATACGAAAGAAAGAAAGTTAAAAAAACAATTATATTATATGGTGAGTAATTTAAATAAATAAAATTAACCTAAATTTGAAGCGAAAGATGCAATATCATAGATTCGAATTATTATAATTATTATATAAATTTAGGTTATGTATTACGGAATACGTTATCACGTAAAACTATCGTCCGTAAACCGACTTTACAGACAACCAATTTTTTTTATATATATATTATTTCACTTGATATTTATTTCTGAAGTTGTACAATTAAGGGCGTGATTGTTTGAGCGGCCTTAGACTCAATACTGATGTATGCCTACATATATTACGTCGAGGTATCCGGGGATGGAGAAGCAGTGATGCGAGTGACACTGTAATCTCCATCAATCTAATACCAATCTCCTCAATATGCATCGATTTCTGTAATCGTAATAATCATTGACATTTTTGTTATACGATTTTCCAAATGGAATGTCTAAAATCTAAATTCTTCTTTACTGTATTAACATGCCAATCAAAATTACATCTATATTACCATTTCAACCCACAAGTGGGGAATGGTACTTGTTTAGATCAAAAATCATTTTTTAAAATTTTACAATATCTTTTCGTTTTGAGGTCCCCCGAACCCAAAAAACATATTTTTGGAAAACTCTGTGGGTCTGTTTGTCTCTGAGCACGATACAGGTCAAACGGATGAGCGGATTGAAACCAAATTTTGAGATGATGTTTGGTATGCAAATATGAAGAGCTCTATTGTTTTTGAGAAAAATCGGCGCATGCGCAGAAGAGATATATGCTATAACGGTGTTTTTTGTATAATAATGGTATACTTTTCATAACGGATTATTATTCTATTTATTTTTTTAAGAAAGTTTTGTCAGAAAAATTGTTTTCAAAATTTTATAGTTTCGGTAATATTTTAAAAATAAAAAAAAGTTAGCTGTTTTTTTGTTTAGTAGATCTGTCAGAAATAAACTAATTGAGCATGATTAATTTTTTCATGACGTGGGACATATTATGTAGGTAACCGTGGCAACGAATAGCAAATATTATATTGAATACTAGCCATTATCCGCGTCACCTCACGCAATTTCAGAATTTTTTTTTCTTTATTATACTATATCAAATTGAAGGAGATTTATTTGGTTGAGGAACCAAATGAATTTCCTTCAATACATATTTTTGGAAAACACTTCTACTAACTAAATCAAATGTCAATTTTTTTAAGTTGGAATGGTCCTGTCGCCCAATTGCCTGGATTTTTTTTTTAACAATAAGTTATTCCATTACCAAATAAAAATACTACTGGGCGTGTAAATAATGCCATATTTTAGGTAAGCTCTCGTGAATCTCTGCTAAAAATTACGAAGTAGTATCGCATACACATTTGATAAGCCGATACATTCATAAGTTTAAATATAGAATGTAATATGTCGACCATTTTTAAAGAATGTTTCTAATAACATGCTTGAAGTTGAATATTTCAGAAATAAGATTAACTTCGTTGGCGTCTTCATAGGTTCTTGAATGACACACTGCACGCTCCAGTGAACTCTATAGCATGATATATAATATATACTTAGGTACGGTATACCTACAATAATTATGTGTATAGATATATATTATCTACATTGGCCAAAAAAAATATAAGTAACAAACTCGGATCGCAGTTCGAAACACTGCAGACAATTAGTGTATTTGCTAATACAGGCAATGTGGCTTTATTATGTTAAATAAATTTTCTTTTTGGACAAAATAAAAAATTTAACCCCTTAATACATCCCTTAAAATAATTTTACATAATTTTAATACCAATATCAATCCAACAGCTACACACAATTAAATACAGCCTTAGTACATATATCCATATTCGTAAACTATAAAATTTGTAAGTCCGGTCCTGTCGGGTTGATTTTATTAAAATTTTAGCAATACACTTGTAGACCGATACATTTTTTTTAGCTTTAGGAAGGTTGGTCAATTAGTAAGCTATCAGATCACGGAAAAATTCAGACCAAAAAGTGAGAATATTTTTTTTATTTTTTAACTCCCAGAATCCGGATTTTTGTAAAAAGAAAACCGAAGTAGGTTTTCTCGAAAATGACACATTTCCGAACCCTTAAGTTGTAGAGGTTAAATCATTCCAAATTATCATTGTTTCTTCTCCCGAGAGGAATACGAGCAATTACCGGTCACGCTGTACCTATATATATTTCAATATGTAATAATAGGTTTTTGTAAATAGAATTTCCGTTTTTTTAATTCTTTTTTATAAACAACAAATAATTCACATGCTCAATTACGTAATGTTTTTCTACAATAATTAATTAATTAAGGTCCATTTAGACGAGGAGAGTTTCTCGCTTTTTTTTGGGCGAGATATCGGAGGCGATTACAAATCGCGTTGTGTAAACAACATTGGAGATTATTGTAGAGTATTTGGAAAGAATTCCGTGGCATAAGAATCGAAAATGAAGCAATACTGAAATTTTTTTTAACTTGCATTTGATACTGACGTTTCGATACGTTTTGTATCATCTTCAGCATTTGAAAACTCTGAAGATGATACAAAACGTATCGAAACGTCCGTATTAAATGCAAGTTTAAAAAAATTTCACTATTGCTTCATTTTCGATCCTTATGCCACGGAATTCTTTCCAAATACTCTATCATTAACTTCAATGGATCACAGTTACCTAGTCTATTTATTGAATAGAGTCAAATTCACATAGGAGATTATTTTCTATAGTGAAGCGAGAATAACTTTCTAACTCGAACGTTATTGACATTTGTGTAAACAACATGATTGAATTCTGTAGAGAAGCGAGAATAGTTGTCTACACAGAGCATATTTTAAGCAATTTTCACAACCAAAGCGCTACATTTGTTTAAAAATATGTTGACAAATACACACTTTTGGAGATTTCTTTCTTGTATAGAAAATGCATCTGAAAAATTCTCAAAAAAACTGTTTTGTTATCTATTTGTAAAGTATATTCCAAGTTCCCAACCCTAAAAAAAACGTGGGGCGAGCCCATTATAAAAACAGCTCTTTACCAGTACATTATTTATTTAATAATATTAATAACGAAAATGGAAGCACACAATTTTTTTGCCCACCGTGCGTATATATACCTATATATTTGTGTAGATGTGTGACTCTCCGTTCCTTTCAGGATTCCCTTTTTCTTTTTTAACAAGACACGAGAAAGGGATCAGTATTGAAAAGGGATAGCCGACAGGTGAAAGGACCTTCTTTTTTCCGTCCTTTTTGTATCCTTCAGTGCTTGTATATATACACTATACAGGGTGTACAATGCGGTCGATCGTCCCACTTTTTTTTGTTGTTGGAATCTACATTACAAAGAGATCATCAAACCATTTTTTTAAGAATTTTTGGAAGTTTTTTCCCCAAAACTCATCAAAAATATATTTTACACTGCACACTACAGAAGTGTAACTTCTTGTCGCGGAACGCGTTGAATGCTCAGTAGCCCCGTCGTGGTGGAGGGAGCGCCGAGTTTTGTTACACTTACAATCGCGTGAAACGAATTTGCTCTACCGTGCGTACAGAAGCAACACTTAAAAATCCTGAGTAAAAATCCCGAGTAAAAATCCTGAGTGTGTATTTTCAAACACTTGTATTTAACTTGACTCCGTATATTTCTTTTTCAACGAAATTTTAAACATAGAGTTACGTCGCTACACATATCACGTGGTGGACATCATTCAGTTTGTGATTGGTTAACTCAATCTGCCGCATCACGCCCACTGATCCGTTAAATTGAAAACATATCTGTCTTTTCTGCGTCATCATATGGCGGTTTATGTTCAGCGTTTAAAAAATATATTTCTTTAATTCTTGTTTGCAATTAAGAGGGAAGATATAAGAACGGAAAAGTTGGTTTACATTTTTTGTTTGTGTATAAGAAATAATATACCTACACTATTAATAATTATTAAATTATGATATAATAATAATGCATTTCCGGCTCACGACTTTATGTGATAACAGACGCCGCACCATTACTATTTTCCATCTCTCACACTTCCCGTTATTTTCTGCTTTTTAAAATTCTACTTAATTAATAGCAGTGGGCGAATGAAGGAATTTTAGGACATTAGGATAAGATAGGCAAATTTTGAGCATAGGAGTTTGACAGGTAATCGGCCATGGCCTTGACTAAGGAACCATCTCGATATTTATCTGGAATCATTGAGGGAAACCATGGGAAACCTTAACAAGATGGTCGGTACAGGAATTACCGTTTCTCGACGAGAAGCAGCAGGAAAAAGTCCCAGCCACATCTGCCCCCGCCGGAATTCGAACCCGGTACCTCCCGAATGCGAGTCTAGTGCTCTCACCACTATAAATTATGATATAGGTACATTTTGAAGATCAAAATTAATCAGTTTCTGTCTTGATAGTTCTTCAAGATCTTTGAAAGAAATGATTAGAACTTTTATCGAACAATTACTAAATTATTCTAAATTCGTTTGAAAACATTTTAATTAACAATAAAAACTTAATTAAACAAAACATTAACTTATGGTTTAAGGGAAGCATTATTTTTTCGACAAATTATTATTTATTTATCACGAAAAAGTATACTAGTACACTCTGTATATATTTGATATTAAATTCTATATTGTGTGTGCGATATTTCGTTCTTCTTTTTTCGTTAAAAAAAGTAAATAATATTTTTATATAAGTATGAATGAAAACATGTAATTTTTTTCTGTTGCTTATTTTTTGTTTGAAGTTTCTATTTCTTCGTGGAAATTCAATTGTCAAAGGTATAATTTTGTTTATACTATATACATACACTATAGGTTATTACAACTTTTCGTGTTGTATACGAAATCAATGTTTTTTTGTATTATTGAAAAGATCAACGATTTGATGTTAATTGTTTAAATTTATTTATCCAGAATTCAATTCTGTAAAAACCATAGAGATATTCAACAGTATTTCAGCTAACTACTAAATAGAATAGGTGTTTTTTGAAATATTAAGCACACGGTCAGAGAGACTGTATAGAAGTTCAATCCTGTGTTATATTTGGCGATCACCCCAATTGTCAGATGGCGATGCGGCGCACTCAACGCCAGGTGGCAATAATTTATAATTTCAGCTTCACACCTTAATCATTTTATTTTTCATAATTTTTTATTAATTAAAAAAAAAATCGACAGAAATTGATGAATTTCCTATATTTATTTTCTGCGCTCAAATTTACTTCTGAAGATGAGAGATGGAAATATACGTCCCCCACCTCTGTACACCGACACTAAACCTCGATCGTTCTGTCATCTAACAGAAACAAAGACAAACTAAAATTTCCGGCCACACTGTTTAATTAGAAATAAACTTCTATACAGTATCTCTTCTCAGATACGGTGTTTTTGAACAAAAATTTGGCAGTGACCGTAGATTTCGATCTGATATTGGTTTTTATTAACGCAGGTGCAGTCTAATGTCGTTGTGAAGGTCTTAGTCATGTAGATCGACCATTAGATTGTACTCCAAGTAAAACAAATGACCGATCTACATAGAAAAAGATCGCTAAATTATTATCTGTATTCTGTAGAAAAATGTTGATTCAGAATATGTTCATATTTCGGCGTCAGCAAATGTTTACAGACATAAAAAGGACGATTCTGAACCATCATCAACTATTCAACAAGCGCTTGATGCTGCCAAACTTGTCGAAAAATTCCTATTGCTTAATGAAGATGATTCCACCACATCCCAAGTCATGCATAAGATACTTAATAAAATATCAAAACAAATATTGGCATAGCAAAAAACGTCAGCCAAAGTTATGAGACTATATGTGTTGGGAATAAATTAATTAGGTGAAATTTGGATATTTTTCTTTCTTCCCTTCATATAACGATTAAACTATTTTTAACGAAAAAAAAAAAGCTCGGTCCCTTGAGATTCGTTATAAAGAGGTTACACTGTATTAGAAATAATTGATAGTTCTCCATAATCTGTATATAAATTTCAACTAGCGTTTAGTCGTATTTGAGATATTGACAAAAAAAATTGGTTGTCTGTAAAGTCGGTTTACGGACGATGGTTTTACGTGATAACGTATTCCGCTCGAATATCATATTTAATAATACATAACCTAAATTTTAGTAGCTGTCAAACTATATTTTTACCGACTCGCTATCGCTTATACTGCGCTCTCGCTTGCACTAACAGGGTCAGGCGGAACGTTACACTTTTTCGTGCGTGCAGCTGGTGTTTCATCAATTTATAAGACGTTATCACGTCAAAAATTAACTAGTTAATTTAATGTGTGCCGCCATATTATCTGTTAAATTCAATAATAAAATTTTATTGGTGTTGTCCAGTAGATTTAAATACGAGGAAGCGATACTCATTTGTTTTGTGACGCTTTATTTTGTTCAACCTTTATATAGAGAGCTGTGTATCGCGACATTTTTGTATGTGTCTATACATCAGTATGTGCGCCTATCTATTGTTTTTTCAAGTCCTGGATATGATATATTATTATGTTTTGTTTTCTTTTTCTGGTCCGGTTTACAGTGGCGTACTAAAAAATGCCACTTTTTTGTGGAACTTGGGATTCGTTTTTCTTATAGCTGAAGTATTATTTTATCTGAAGGTAACTGCAAAACATTTATTTTGTGAAAATAGTAGATACCTTTTAAAGAGTATAGCATTTTATGCACTGTTTTTTACTTCAAAACAATAATGAAAAAAAAACAGTTCTATACTTTTCATATAAGAATCAATCGCTCGTCGCAAAACAAAAAATTCTCGACAAAACGCTTTTTTTATATTCTGAATACAAAATTATAAAATTTAACTAAAATCATAGACAATTATCTCAAACTGTTTTCAAAATACATCTCTACCATAGTAAAGGTGAGATGTAAAAATGTTCCCAAAAAAACCGGTCAAGTGCGAGTCGGACCCGCGCACCGAGGGCTCCGTACAAGCATGTAACTAGTTCGTCCATCACGGTAATCGAGTCTTAAAGAATTTTTCCCGCTTAGCCGTTGGAAAAATGTTGTCACATCGACAAACGTCGCGGTCATTTTGCCAACTGAAAGCGTGTAACTGCAATGAGTTCAGATGGACTACTGAACTGTATTGTACCTCGTGGCTATATCTGATAGCCTAATTGTCGTACCGTGTTGTATGTGAGAGTTCTCATATTGTGCTGTATAAACGCACCGGTAACCGACGCTTGTTTTGTATTAAAATTGTTACTGTGTACGTGCGTAGCATGTTGTTGGGGTTTAAAAACATTATTTTTTTTGTGATGTAACTACAAAACAGTTTTCGGATTTTTCCCTTTACTTGTGCTATAAGACATTGCTTCTTGCTAAATTTTATGATTCTAGGTCAACGGGAACTACCCTATAGGTTTTTATTCCCAAGAGTCTTGACAGACAGACGGACGGACAACAAAGTGATTCTATAAGGGTTCCTTTTTTCCTTTTAATGTACGGAACCCTTAAAATAGACGTTTTTTATTATTTTTAGTGAAATCCAAGCGAACTACACTGGTGCTCATGTCGTATATATATTTTTCACGCAGGCAGTTAGAATTGCAAAAAGCTTTGAATATCGATGTATTGATATATTTCATGTTGAACGATAGAGATACGATTATATTTTATATCCCAAGTTGTTTTGTGTTTATTCAAGAATAACAAACATTTTTTTAGAAGTTTATACTTTTGTAGATATGGTAGTTTTTTTTTTTGCTCAACACTGTTTACAAATTTAGATACGGCCACAAAAGCATCAAAAATACTGTAAAGCAGGTTTTACAGTGTTTTTAAGGTTATATGGTGAACACCAAACGATAAATTTACTCGTCTGAAAATCACATAAACACTGATGTTTTTTATCTGTAAAATGCAGCACGCAAACTATGACCGTCTTTTTTACATAAAGAGGCCGGCATTCTGTTATTAAAATGATAATTTTTCATAATTTGCTACACTCAGATTTTTTTAAATTTAAAAATAATCTACTAACGGCAAAATGGAACCTTCAAGCCTGTACAATATGTTTATTTTTGCCAACGTTTCGTCTAAAATTTTAGAGTTCTTCAGGACTCAAAATGTAGAAGAAGTGTAATATTGTACAGGCTGAAGGTTTCATTTTCCTGTTAGTAGATTATTTTAGAACACATAATAGGAACGATAACAACATTCAATATGAATTTTCTCGAATATTTGTTTAGTTTTTTATGTAGCAAACCAATTCATAAATTCAAATAACAAATTGAAAATTAGTGACCGGACAACATTTTCAAACTAGGAACAATTATTTTTCAGTTTAGATTTGTAGTAAAATTTAAATTTAAAAGGCAGTCAAGATCTACAACCTGTGACTTTTTTATGTGAAAAAGGTGTACCTATTGAAAGATAGTATTTTCAATGTCATTATTTATTGTAGGTTTGAGGAACTATAATCTATCAAGAAGATATTTGTTAGAGAATACACATTTGCAAAAAAATTCATAAAATAACAAAATTAAAATTTTTTACAAAACTCACGACGGATGTAAACGTTGTAATAGAAAATTGGTTATCTGTAAAGTCGGTTTACGGACGATAGTTTTACGTGATAACGTATTCCGTAATACATAACCTAAACCTCCCAAAATTTGGTTTCAATCCGCTTTTCCTTGGTGTCGGAATGATAAGAAATGTCAAAAGTGACGTTTGCAACTGTCAAAGTATTATGTTCTAATAATAATTAGTTATTCCAATACTTAACTTAGAAGGCGTTGCATTTCACAAAATACTAATGTCAAAAAATTGAATTAAACATTAGAAATGCAGCCGTTTTCATATTGCATTTATACAGCTATTTTTCTATATAAATTTGTATAAAAAAACTGTTTAGGCAAATTCTGTTATACGAAATCTATGTAAAATGTTCTCCTCTTTCGTTTAAGACTGGTTTCAAACCGATCTGATTTAAATTGAGCGAGAAATTAGCAAAAAGCACGCACAGGGTCAGGCGGAACGTTACGCGTTACGAACGTTAGGAACGTTACACTTTTTCGTGCATGCAGCCGGTGTTTTATCAATTTATAAGATTGGTGATTCATCAATTTATAAGACGTTATCACGTCAAAAAGAATTAAACAAAATGTTAAAATCCCCCGACTTAAAACAGGTAAGTAACCAAAGAAAATCCGTCGAGGCCTGCCATTCGCTGCCCTGAATTAAGAATAGGAGAATATCAATTAAAGACTACAGTTGTTTACGTACCAAACGTGATTTCAATATCAGCCACATACTCTAAAATTGCAATATTTTAGTTTATTGCAGGGCAGTGAATGGCAGACCCCGACGGATTTTCTTTGGCTACTTACCTCTTTTTAGTCGGGGGTTTTAAAATGTTATTTAATCCTTTTTCTATTACAACCTTTACACCCGTCGTTGGTTTTTTTAAAATTGTTAATTTTATGTCATTAATTATTCGAACCTTTGTAGGTTTAAGGAACTATAATCTATCGAGAAGATTTTTATTAAAGAATACACATTTGCAAAAAAAATCCATCATAAAAATAAATTATATTTTCAAAACTGAAATAACATTAATTGCTGTTTTTAAATGCGAAAGTGCGGTAGGATCTTTGCCATATAAATCTAATAAAGAATATTGTGTCTATATTTAGAATGTAAAAGAAAAATATCATCGTAAATGAAATAATTTAATTCGCTTGAACAGTTTTGAGACGATATAAAGCATCATTCAAATTGGATGAAAAATGAAATGACGGGGAAACATACTGTGAGAAGAAGACAGAATACGAATGATTGCGGTGCTGCTCTGTACGGAACTGTTCTCTGTTAAATTTCAGTCGGAATTAATACAAGTATGTCATATAACTAGACTTTTTTCACATTAGAATTAAAATGACTGATTAAATTTTGCCCGCGACTCCGTTCTATATGCTGGATTGATCGGATGCAGTACGCTGACATTCATTTATTCTTGACTCGATTGTTCAGTAATCCCGGGTTGAATTAGTGCGCATCCTGCTCTCAGTTAGTATTGACTTTTTAAACATTTATTTACTTCAAATGATGTAGGATGCGGGAATAATTTCTCATAATAGCTTCTCTAAAGCCCTAGATAGATAAAACAGTTCATTCACGTGTATCACACGACTCCCAAACGCGAGAGTCAAACGATTGTCTCGCAATGCTTCTACATTTAAGATAACAGTTGTGAAGAAATCAACCATTCCATTTAGAGATGATGATGATTCCATTAGTCAGAATTTGATTCCAAGGTGTAGCCGCCGGAGGATTTATGTCTGAGAATCACTATAAAATATCTAGTGTTCTCGCAAATTATTATGCTAGGAATATTCACTTTCCTGAGCGCACAAAGTACTTCCAACTATACATCAAGCCAGATGATACACCATCATCAATTTATTTATCACATAATATATTGTGTCTGTTCCAAGTGACCTGTAAAATTTCTGGGTGTTCCATTTGCAAGGTGTGACGAGATCGTCAGATTCAAAGATTAATTTCGTTAATTTATTGGGTTTTAACAAGAATAATTTACATTGTCTCGTTGCCTGTTTGTGTTGATGAGAAGAAATGGCGTTGATGAGGCCAGTTTTCGATCATTCTTTTCGTACGACATGGTGATCTGCTCAGATTGTTAACCTACGTTGAGGTTTTAACAAGACTAATTTAATCGTCCCAGTTTGGTTAGTTATTGTAGATTATAGACGCGCGACAACTAAGGTCATTAGCGTATAGTTCATGATGGAAATAGTATTGATCAATTCCATTTCCGATCATTACCTGTGTAAGACATAGCGAGATCTTCCGATTTGAAGGTTAATTTCTGGTTGTTGATTCATTACAAAAATAAGTCAAGGTTTGAACCCGTTGTTATTGTTTGTTAAATCCGCCGTAATGGCTTAACACATTCGGGAGCCGTTACGAAGCTATAGAAGCATTTTTTATAAGATCCACAACCGAACATTGGAACGATGAAAGTGTTCCCTGAGTTATTACCGTAAGTTGATTATATAAAGGAAGAATTGGCGAGATGGTCGGGAAAAGGAACGGTGACGATGATAGAGACAGGGAATACAGCTCTGGTCACGACACAAAGTGACTTATGTTAGTTTTTTTTTTCCTAAAATTAGTATTCATGATGAATCTATACTCATTAAGTACTGTAACAAAACTGTTGTAGTCCGTGGCGGAAATTATTTATTTGCAATAATAAATGTTTAACAAAACAGTAAAAAACACAAACGAAAGCGTACTTCTTTAACTTAACAGAAATAATAACGTTAATAAAAATCAAACTAATAGTTCTAAATTATAAAATAAAAGATTAAGTAACAGAGAATATAGAGTCACTAAATTATCTACACAAAATATTTACATCACAGGAACACAACACAAAGTTTATCAGCACACTTGTCTATCATTTATGTAAAACCACTCACTAAAGTTATAATTTATTTCCACAGTATAATTTATGTCGTAATGCCGGAGCACTGTATCAACACAACTCACGAACAGCTCGAATACTGACTGACTTGACTCAACCACTCTGCTCGCCTTTTATAACCTCGTCCCACGCTTCTATCGAATGTTCTGGATGAATCGAGATTTCTTCCTTTACATCTATTGTTCTCTCCAAGCAACTCTAAGAAATCGGGTCTAACTTCGCTACCTGCTTTCCTCACCGAGATCCCTTCCTTTACATGTTTTTGTGTCTCTCCAAGCGATTGTCTAAAGGTCGGATGTTTTTACCTGTTTTCCATTGTTGTCGTTTCTAGTAGTTTCTGCAGATTCCAGTGTCGTCCCATCAAGGGGCACGCAACAGTACCTACGTTTTTAGATTGTTCCTTGGCGCTACAGTAAAATCATCGGTAACAAAATAATATATATCGCAGCCAGATAGAAGTTGCATGAAATGTCTGGGCTGTCTTCAAAAGATAAATATTTTCATACTCTTTTCGATGTACAAGAGTGCATTAAATAAAACTAGCTAGATTCGTGCGCCGGAGGTTCCGCACCAATAATCTGCCTTTGATGAGTGATCGTTTTTTTTAAGGAACCATCTTGATATTTATCTGGAATTATTGAGAGAATTCATGGAAAACCTCAACAAAATGGCCGGTGCAGGAATTACCGTTTCTCGGCGAGAGACAGCAGGAAAAAGTCCCCTTCGGGATTCGAACCCGGTACCTCCCGAATGCGAATCTCGTGCTCTCACTACTACGCCACCCCGCTACCGAATTATGAAAAAGTGTGATCAAAACTCCAACATAAGCCATTTTCCCGTTCGGTTGTAGATATGTATATATAGTCAGTGAGTGAATGCGCTTCTTCTGGCCCTTATTTCCATAATCTGAAATTAACGTGACACAGCCAACCGAGCGTTACTCGAAATAAGATTGGCGCGAGGCTTTGCCTCTTGTCGCTTCTTTCATTCTTCCGTCCGTCCGTCTCTCTACAGTCTACACACACACACAAGTGGTGGAGGGTGACGAGCGTTGCATAAGTATAGGGGCGGCCTCTCACCACTCTTCGTCAGCCCCGGTCCTCCGCCGCGTCGCCCTCCGGGTCCCTCTTACACAACCTGTCATTGCTCATTGAAATAATCGCTACCACAGAGCGTTCGGATTTTCTAGTCTATCAATATCTCTTTTGCACTCGCGACTCGAAATAATAACCTTTAGATAATATTGCAGGGAAGGCTGACATGCGTTTTGTTTACCGTATGTTCAATAAGCCTAAAGGTTATACAGGGTGTTTGGAAGCTGGGTGCAAAGCCTTAAGGGGGTGTTAGTATAGACCATATAGAACATTTTGAGCCATATTTGTCCTAACCAAAGTCTGATAATTTTTTTTTTTAGGGAACTTTTACGATTTTAGTACCAAAATCTCAAATTTTCCAATTAAGTGCTAATAAGGCAAAGTTTAAGTGGAAATGTTTATTTCTTTTAATGTACTTTATTAGCCTAATTGTGTGTTTAATGGTATCAAATAATTTTAAAGCACCGTTTTTACTAAAAAAATAATTTTAAGACTATATTTTAAACTTAACAGAAAAAAAAATTAAAAGAAGAAAATGGATTTTTATAGACATTTAAAAAAATAAATAAAAAAAAATTATCAGACTTTGGTTAGGACAAATATGGCTCAAAATGTTCTATATGGTCTATACTAACACCCCCTTAAGGCTTTGCACCCAGCTTCCAAACACCCTGTATATTATGTAACAGTATAACAGTGTTAAAACAAGATTAGGATATTTGGTTTCATGTACCTACTACTTATATGATTTTATTTTATTTTGTGGACGTAAAACTTTAGAATCAAACACCAAAATCTGTCACATGCACATCTTGTCAATTGTTGGAACAAAAGCAATGTTAAAACATTTATAAAATCGCTTAAATTTTTAGTGATAATAATAAAGTTGATTTATTCCGTTGACATAAATGTGTGGAACAAGTCAGAAAATTCCTGAATGGAATAGATGCTTGACGGTCCGCTAAGATAAACTACAGTAGAACCTCGTTTAGTTAAAAACCTCTGTAACTTGAAACTGTTTTGAATTCCCTTCCCCTCAAAGCTTAAAACTTCCATTACTTAAAGCACAAAACCTCGGTAAATAATATTTTGATGACCTCAATAACTTATGGTGAGTCATCGTAAATAAGTATACATAGTCATAGTTTCTTCTTCCGAGAGGAATACGAGCAATTACCGGTGATCTGTATGTAGTACATTGTCACCTCCACCGTATCGACCCGTACTTCCGCCACATACAACTAGTCCCGTTGTATACCCGTTCTTCCACCAAATGTCTCTGTGCTTCCACCACACTGTTATATTGCTTTGCTAATGATGCAAGGACAGAATGTTGGTACAGTGCATATTTTATCTATGCCTTCTAGGTATTTTCTTCTCGTGTTAATGGTTTTTCGACTGAAAATTTCAAAATTATTTTTGACACTTAATTTACATCATTTTTTGATAACTTTTAAAATAATAAAATTTTGTTTTGCTCAATTTAAATATTTTTTAGCGACTTCAAAAAGGAGGTATCAGTTCGTCATGTGTATATTATTTTTATGTTCAGCAATAACTTTTTTAGGGGTTAACCGATTTGAAACATTTCAGCCTGATTTTGTTCAGAATGTTTTTTTATCAGTTCGATTGTTTTTAACTGACTTCAAAAAAGGAGGTCTTTTTTATACGTTACCTTATATCTCCAGCATTTGTGAACCGTGTTTGTAGATTTTTTGACGTGATAACGTCTTATAAATTGATGAATCACCAATATTATAAATTGATAAAACACCGGCTGCATGTACGAAAAAGTGTAACGTAACGTTCCTAACGTTCGTAACGCGTAACGCATAACGCGTAACGTTCCGCCTGACCCTGTGCGTGCTTTTTGCTAATTTCTCGCTCAATTTAAATCAGATCGGTTTGAAACCAGTCTTAAACGAAAGAGGAGAACATTTTACATAGATTTCGTATAACAGAATTTGCCTAAACAGTTTTTTTATACAAATTTATATAGAAAAATATTTTATACAAAATTATATAGAAAAATAGCTGTATAAATGCAATGTTGTGTAATGCATAGCGCGACGCGGTCGGTTGTCTTTGTTTGCCGTACATGGAAATTAGAAGCAAACGTATGTCTTGTCTTAACATGAAAACGGCTGCATTTCTAATGTTTAATTCAATTTTTTGACATTAGTATATTGTGAAATGCAACGCCTTCTAAGTTAAGTATTGGAATAACTAATTATTATTAGAACATAATACTTTGTAAGTTGCAAACGTCACTTTTGACATTTCTTATCATTCCGACACCAAGGATAAGCGGATTGAAACCAAATTTTGGGAGGTTTAGGTTATGTATTACGCAATACGTTATCACGTAAAACTATCGTCCGTAAACCGACTTTACAGACAACCAATTTTTTGTCTAATAGGGGATACCTTGAGGGTGGTTCCACAAATTTTACTTAAATCGCTTCACCAGTTCTGTATTAAAATATTAAGGAAGAAGGCGGCTAATAACGTATTTCGAAGCCATTAAAAAGTAAAGAAAAAAATTAAAATTAAACCTCCTTCAAAAAAACCTCTCAAAAGCGTAAAATAATAACGTTTTGAGATCGGCGCCAAAGTGCTTTCATCATGGCAATAAAAGCGCCGACCTCAAAACGTTATTATTTTACGCCTTGCCGTGATTTTTTTTAAGAAGATTCAAACTAAATTTTTTTTATATGTTCGGATAGATTTTAGAATAAAGAGGAAAATAATTCGTCTTTAATGTTTATTTGTTTTTAATGAATTAAAAACATTCTTTACGTTATAAATTTTTTGTCAATATTTTTTTAGGTCGATTCGGAGGGAGATACATGTATTTATGTCTTTAAAGGTTGGATAATACGGTTACACATTTTGCCAGAATTGAGATTTCAAAATGTTTGATGGGATCCGTTATATAGCGTCTTCTAGTCTATTTTTATAACCCCGCTCTGTGTGCTATAAAGTAGTAAATGACCAAATTAAGATAAATTGGATTGCGACAATAAATGCGGGCCATGCTTTTGCTATGACTTCATGACGTTTAGATTAGCTATAATAATACATTACACTAAATAGGTTCTCAACGTAGTAACAATTTGCCACACTATAGAGTGCTCCTAAATTCGCGATTTGTATTACAAGAATGCCAAAATATGTCAAAGTTAAAATCGAGAAGTTTAGACATACATAAAGTAACAATTTTCCGGTATAGTTCGTAAAACTAAATATTCAATAAGATCAAGCTAAAGTTTGCTATTATTATTGTTAACACACACCCATTGATACAATGCTGTATGAGAAAAAAATATTTTCAAATGTCACCGTCGGAACTCTAACCCGAGACCTTCACTATCGCGGCGGCTGGGTTAACATTTACTCTAGAGCAGGGGTCGGCAACCTTTTTGAGACGGAAGAGCCAAAAGTTACAATTTACAAAATTTTCCAGTTTTTAAAGAGCCACTAAACATTTTCGTTTCAGTATTATAGTATTCGAGGACGACACGTCGCGACGGGATCTGTGCGGGTGAGACGCGAGTGGAAATGGCTGAGAGATAGACATGCTACTCAATCATGGATCGATTGGACGATTTTTAAGGGTTTATATAATAAAATAAATTTTTTGCTTTTGGAACTGGAGAGCCGTAAATTTACATCTAAAGGGCCGCATGCAGCTCGTGAGCCGCAGGTTGTCGACCCCGGCTCTAGAGTGACACACCCAAGCAACCTTTGTCATATTTAAAGCGTATTTGTAACTGTTATTCACCTCATGCGAGAGATAATTTTACATTACGTAACGCTAGATATGAACCTTTTCTTCTGCGAGAGCTAAGCGTGACTCGAAGATGAAATTAGTGTAGGTTCCTAATAACTTAATGTTTTTTATTAAACAAAAAATGGAATTTAAGTTAGTTTTCGTCTCAAAAAATTGTGGTTTTAATTTTAGAGTTGCATTTATTAAAAACAGATAATTTAAACTAAGAACAAAATATCGTGCGATGTATTGTCGTAAAAAGTTCAGTAAACTAAAAATAAAATACAAAGATTTGAAGAATGCAAATATTAACTTTTCTTTACTCAGTTGAATAAATTTAAAGTTAATCCATGAACTTTAAAAACACCATATATATGTAGATGATGTTTTTATTGAGCAAATGCCAAGGGAAAAATTGAATGCTTGCACACTGTAATATTTTTACTAAATGTGAAAATAAAAATTTTCATTTACATGCTGATGTTTGTTCTATTTTCTTTAAAATGTTTGTACAGCGAGAAAATTGTAGTATGACTTAGATTGAATGTTTGTTATATTACAGGGTATTTTAGAAATGCTTCAAGGCTCTTCGTTTTTACTATTTCGACGCTTGAAAGAAGATTTAAGTATCAGCTTTGAAATGTTTTTTTTAAGGATTATCTTATTAGAGCAAACAGGGTAGTCGCACGTATCAAAATTTGATACATTTGAACACTGCACATTATCTATATCTATACTAATATATACCTAAAGCTGATTATTAGCTGAAGAGTTTGTTTGTTTGTTTGAACGCGCTAATGTCAAGAACTACTGGTTCAAATTGAAAAAAAATTTTTGTTGGATAGCCCATTTATCGAGGAAAGCTATAGGCTATATAATATCACGCTACGATCATTAGGACCGGAGCATTAATGAAAAATGTTGCAAAATGTATCTCAAAAATAAGCTTCTATTCAGGTGAAATGCACTAACTAAAACCGGTTGATTTTTTTTATTTTCAAAATATTTCCGAAACTATAAAATAAAAAAAAAATTTTTATCGAAACTTTCTTGAAAAAACAAATAGAATAATAAGCCGTTATGAAAAGTATACCATTATTATATAAAAAACACCGTTATATATCTCTTCTGCGCATGCGCCGATTTTCCCCAAAAACAGTAGTGCTCTTCATATTTGCATACCAAACATCCTCCCAAAATTTGGTTTCAATCCGCTCATCCGTTTGACCTGTGTCGTGTTCACAGACTAACAGACGCACAGAGTTTTTCCAAAAATATGTTTTTTGGATTCGGGGGACCTCAAAACGGAACGATATTGTAAAATTTTTGAAAAGTGATTTTTGACCTAAACTTGTGGGTTGGAATGGTAAAATATTAATGGATTATTACTTTTCACCGTTTAACGACAACTCTCAATAACGCCACAAAGTGCACAGTCCCTTGAGTGTCGCTATATAGAGTTTACACTGTATATAAATTATCAGCTTCGTGGTTTGATAGAACACTAATCCAATATGGCGGATCATAACCGCAAATTATTGATTACGAATATCGTGCACGGTTGTCAAATGAAAGGACATGGTGAGCGGATTACAAAAAAAAGCTTGTACTATAAATATTCAGTAAAAATGTAAACAATAGGTATATAATATGGTGATGATATTTTAAATGGCGAATTTAATTTAAAATTTCATTTTAAAATCAACTTTAAATAAATAATCAGACAGCGTTTTATCAATTGTTTATTTCCCACTAGGATATAACTTGGCGTGAAGAGAAGCCAATTTCCGTATGATATATTATTTATGAAATTTACTGAAACATTCATATGCTTAATTTTCAGCAATTACAGACAAGACACATTTTCATATTATTCTTAGTAGCGTGTACATTATATATTCTCTTGTAATCATCGGATATAGTACGAAATTAAAAAAATACACTTATTTTTGTTAGTTGAAAAAAAAGTGTTCACACTAATGTAAAAAAAAATTGATTCACATTGCTATAAAAACGTGTTTTTTTTTTGTTTTGTTTTAAATTAAAATTTTATTTGCGGGGAAGGTTTTAAGGTTTTAACTGTCCACCCTTGATTTGAATGCGGTTTTTACCATTCAATAGCTTTTTTCAAGAAAGGTTTCAGTGTATAGGCTGCATGTGCACGAAGCCTTCTAGCGCCGCTAGTGGGTAATAGCGAAATAATTGAACTCACCTTTTATGGAAATCGCGACATATTTCTATGGTGATGAGTCAAAAACTTTAGTTGACCATGATGTGTAAAAAAAATGTAATAAGGAAATTTATATACAATAAAATTCAGATTTGTAAACCATTATATAAATAGCATAACATAAAAGGTACGTGAGAATTATTCATTTATCAATTATGATGTACAATATAAAATAATAAAGTTTACACTAACAGCGTAACGTCAAGTTATGGCGCCAATGATCTTTATTTTACTTAAATCGCCATCAGCGCAACAGCCCGAAATACAACAAACATTTCCAGATCGCCTAGTTTTGTCCATGTTTTCTTTATAATAAAAAAACTTTATAAAATTATAACAATTTTTACTTTTGATAAACAATGCTCACTGAGATATACCTACGGAAAATTTGAGTTCTAAGTTTCGCCTAGTGCTCACCACAAACGCTCGCATCGACAAATTTATAACTCCGCCTCCTTGCACATAGCCCATAGGTCTAGTTTCACCCGAGTACATACAAGATTGATTCAGAGTTGGAAAGTGAAGCGACTGTATGTAAAGTGTTAATTTAAATATGATCGAAGATAGCCAGTAATGTATTGACTATACACAAGCAAAGCGAGTTACCAACGTATTTAGTCGATTTAATGAACGAAGCGAGTGCTTTCTCGCAATTAAATAACTTATTTAAAGTGAGTTTTGAGATAGCACAATTAAATCTACTCTAATGCCCATATTCACGAGAGTAATCTGGGAACAAATTTATTCGTTAGAATAAAATTTACTTTCAATTCACCAAGCAAATTAAAAGGTAGAAAAGTTAGTTAAAGAATAAATATACACTGCACTATACTCCTTGCTCTTTTTATTGAATATTTTGACGTTCATTCAAAAATCCGACCGATGGCGTTAGTGTAAACATAAAAAAGTCTCACAAAATAATAATGTTTTATTCTAACCTAATTGCACACAAAACTTCCACTAACTTTAATGTTACCTACACTTCACAAAAGGTTAATAAACAACACAAGAGCAAACAGTAGATATAATACTCTACGTTTATGGGCAGAAAAGTTAGTTAAAGAATAAATATTCACTGCACTGTACTCCTTGCTCTGTTTGTGGAATATTTTGACATTCATCCAAAAATGTTTTATAACTATACACTTCACAGAGTTAAATAACTTCACAAAAGCAAGTGTAGATATAATACTCAACGTTTATAGGTTAGGCATTATGATCTATGTGGCGGCGAATAAATATTTATACCCTGGAAGTAAGACAGAATAGATTTATACCTGCAGTAAACATAATTATGTTTGGTGAATTGAATTATCGCTATTTATTCGGAGGAATAATTACCTGAAGAACAAATGAATTGAATAAATAACTACTTACGTTCGGTGAATATGGCCATAATATGCAATATTATATACTCAATAATTATAATAAATCGTGGGCAAGAGCTATATTATATCCGCGTATTAATGCGAAGCGGAACCGGGCCGCTAGTAAATTATACAAGAGGCTTGGCTTGCGCTTTGATTCATATGATTAATTAAAAACTTATTAAAATACCGGAAACTGTTTAATCTCTTATTTATTTCTTCTGTTTTGTTAATGACGACTTATATTTTGCTAGCGATCCCGCCTGGTTTCACCCGGGTGCAAAAGAAGGAATAGGGGGAAGGACATGAGTACGCACATTCATCTTAGTTTACCGAGATGAATGTTGTGTCTAAATTTCATGATCGGAGTTTCTTTTCAAAAGCTTTTGTCGGACGGACAAATTTTGAGTTACATTTTGCAGCATTTTTCATTGATGCTCCGTTCCTATTGATCGTAGCGTGATATTATATTATATCCAAAATTTGTTGGATAGTCCATTTATCGAGGAAGGCTATATAATACCAATAGGAGCGGAGTATCAATGAAAAATGTTGCAAAATATAACTCAAAATTTGTCCGTCCGATAAAAACTTTTGAATGGTAACTCCGATCATCATGAAATTTGGACACAACATTCATCTCGGTAAACTAAGATGAACGTGCGTAATCATGTCCCTCCCCCTATTCGTTCTTTTGCACCCGGGTGAAACCGGGCGGGATCGCTAGTATTTTATATACAGTCGTTTGTATCAGGCCCGGACTTAGAGACTCAGGGCCCCTAGGCACTTGACATTTGGACCCCCGCCATATCGAAGCTATTTTGGAAATTTAGCAAATTAAATGCACTTTAAATACAGAACATATAATTTTTAATTATGCTTATGTAAAGATTCCGCCACCGAGGCCCCTAGGCCGGGGGCTTGTAGGCCTAGGCAGAAATCCGGCACTGATGGTTTGTATACAACATTTGTGTATTTATCAGTGCTATGTTGTAATTGATTAATTATATTCACTTTTTAGGTATTGAAAATGATTATTTAATTGAAGAAAAAGTACTTCAAAAGCTCCAAACAAAATTTTAATTAAAATCATACATAAAACTTCCACGAAACTCTTGAGCCTCTTTGCTGTGTCGTACAGAAAAAAATCTCTATTTTCTCATTCGCCTACTTGCTTTCCTTCGGAGCATTTTAATTTTCTCGTAGCGATATAAGACAAAGTATGTACAACAGTAAATTCCAGATTTAAAACTTAAAGTCATTCTAAGCTTGTCCTTAAATAATGTTTCGTCTACAGCTTAAACCGTCACTATCTCACACAACAAACTTTATATTTACATGTAAGGCACTATTCTCCTAAGTAATTATTTTTGTTGAGCAATTAACAATCTTGTTGCCTTTTCTTATGGCCATATTCACCGAACGTAAGTAGTTATTTATTCGATTCATTTGTTCTTCGGGTAACTATTCCTCCGAATAAATAGCGATAATTCAAATCACTAAACATAATTGTGTTTACTGCAGGTATAAATCTATTCTATCTTACTTTCAGGGTATAAATATTTACTCGCCTGATAAAATAATAATAGCCGCCACATAGAAGCCTATAAACGTATAATATTATATCTACAGTTTGCTCTTGTGAATTTATTTATGTACCTATTGTTTATTAACGTTTTGTGAAATGTATAGTTGTAAAACATTAAAGTTAGTTTTGTGTGCAATTGGGTTAGGATAAAACATTATTATTTTGTGAAGCTTTTTTTTGACGTTTATCCTAACGCCATCGGTCGGATTTTTGGGTGAAAGTCAATATATTCAACAAAAAGAGCAAGAAGTATAGTGCAGTGTATATTTATTCTTTAACTGACTTTTCTGCTGGATATTTTGCTAGGTAAATTGAAAGTAAGTTTTAATTTTACGAATAAATTTGTTATAAGATTAGTAGTTTCTATCTTTAATATTGTTGATATAAATCAAGAAATCAAGTTCGTTTCAAGCAGCCGCGAACGGTAATAAAACCGTAAACAGTCTTGTTACTGCACAAGACTGTCTTGCGCAGTATCGATTTTTGAGCTAGTGCGCAAATTAGTCTTGCGCAGTGACAAGACTGTGTACGGTTTTATTACCGTTCACGGCTGCTTGGAACAAACCTATCTTCTAAGCAATCTTCTTGTCAATTTTAGTTTTAGTAAAAAAAATATTGACTGTAAAAAAGCATATTTTAATATCTGATGACAAAAAAAGTTTTTACATGTATAAATACGAGATAATTGAAGTTTGGCATAGCTTTTAAAATAGTCTTTAGACCTTTTAAACTTTATAATTTTGGTAAGTGCTAGTTGGGTAACAGTTCTTTTGCAGCAACAGTTAAAAAATAATCGTTACTGTTATCTCATCGCGGTATTTCACATCTGAACAGTGCCAATGTTGAATATTTGCAGTTACTTTTTATACTGTTTTTTAAAGATAAATGTACCTAACTATTTTGTTAGATAACATAAGTTTATAGTTTTTGTGCAACTGACTGTCAACATAAAACAGTTGGGCTATAAAATCAGACTGATGATAATATCGAGGTGGTTGATCTCAATGACATAGAAAGTAGACTTTGCGTTCATTATTTAAGCAATGTCGTGAAAATAGCCACTTCGCATGAGCGCAATAATATAATATTGTTACAAAGTCTCAACGAATGTTATTAGTTGGATTTTTAATCTTTAAGCGCTATTGGTTCGAATCCAAATCTTGATGGATGCTATTGGTCCGATTCCAAATCTACTTAAACGCTATTGGACCGATTCTGAATCTATGTGAGTGCTATTGGTGCAAGTGTGGATCTACTTTAACGGTATTGGCCCATATCTGAATCTCTGTGAACTCTTTTAATTCGCATGTAGAATAAAACGTTGATGCTAATCTGAATCATTGTGACCATTATTGAATCACTGTGACTGCTTTTAATCCCTAAATCTCTGTGAACGCGAATATCTTTATAATTTTATTTTGTATTTTTTTGACGTGTCAAATGTTTGTTTCAACTGGCTAAATAAATATCCAGCTGTGAGCGTGTTTAATCCAAATTTAACGTCTTTAATCCGAATCTTTTAACGGAACCATTCCGAGTCGGATTAGAAAAAGAAGACGATCGCCGCACTGTGCATCTCCTCCTATATTGAGCGATTATTTTCTATATCAATGATCAGTCTGTGCGAATAGATTTATTAAACCGAATGTAGATAAGACTTTAGAGTTGATGTTAAGTCGACCACAATAAGGAGAATACGATGCCAACGCGTCTCTGTTATGGGTTGGCGTGGCGGGAGGTGGAGGGGAGGAGACTACAGAACGAAAGGAGAGCTGATGTAGATTTGTCCTCGACGCTCTTCCTTGACGTTTCCTAATTACTGGCTAATCGATGTTCTTTCCGGATGGGGCGCTCTGGGGTGACTTACAGCTCGTCAGATTTGTTAAGCCAGCTTCACAAACTTCTTTCAATAGTCTAGTTCACATGTCCCTTTTTGATGAATTCCAGTCCTCCTTCACCGAAAATTGTGATCATAATGTCATTCGATTCGGAATGACATCTAGAAATTTTTTGTAAAAATGGAAGTGCGGGACGAAAAAATTGCAAAAGCTGTAAACATTTTAGTAAAAGAAAAAAGAGGGGTTTGTTTTTTGCCAGTATTTCAAAAACTATTACAAATATTTGAAATCACAAAAAAGATTCTGAAAGAGCAGGAAGTTTCCTACAAAGAAGTCCCGGACCTCTAATTGAGAATCGAAAATAGAGCTAAATTTTTTTTATATAATTTTTAATATTTTTGTGTCTTTTGGTTTGTCGTATAAAAAATAGAAAAAAAATGTTTTCTTCATACCTCGATCGAAAGCACGTACTTTCGTCCCTTATAGCAGGGACGAAAGTTTGACATTTACTCCCTCTATAACGGCGAGAGGAAAAAATTTCTCAGGCGTATTTATACTCCTAACTAGGGACTATTTATTCTGTCAACGTATTGTTCATTTTTACTAATAGGTTATTGAATTGACTTTAAAAATACTTTAATATTATATTAACTGACGACAAAAGAACATTTTAAATATTTAACATTAATAAATATTTTTAAGGTTAGAGGTAGCAACAGTACTGACAGCTCGGTAAACAAGTTGTCATAGCGACAGAATAAATAGTTCCTAGTTACGAGTATAAATCCGCATGAGAAATTTTTTCCTCCCGGGAGTAAATGTCAATTTCTCGTCCCTGCTGACGAAAGTACGTACTTTCGAGCGGATATGAAGAAAAATCGTATACACCACACGGGCCAAAAGTTGAAATCTCGGCCCTGCGCGTCATGATGCCCTCGGCCGAAAATTCAACTTTCGGCGCTTGTGATGTAATATACTATTTTCGCCCTATTTTAACCTCTAAATTAAAATTAGAAATATTGGTTCCGTACAGGCGCAAAAAACGTGGTCAGTATTACACGAATCTTAACTTGATCACGGTATTCTAACACCATCTATGAAAAGTTTCAGTATAAAATTTTACAATTTATATCGAAATAATAGACCAATTAATTATTAAAACAATCTAACCACTGGAATCGCTGCTTGGAGGCCACAGGCCAATGCAATTAACACGAAAACAATTCTTTTAATATGTTTTCGATCGAGAATTGTTGTACAAGTTGTTAAAGAATAATTAATACCTAATTACAATAAATGGTCTCTAAAAGTGGTGGAGAAATTGTAATTTTAGAAAAGCAAGGGGACAAATAACTTGCAAGGATTTAATGAGTGTGTTTTAGATTACCTAGTTTTCTTTACTTTTTTTACAGTTCTACCACTTTCATCCTCTTCGTTGTTGTTTGTCTTCACTTAAAAACTCGTTGAACCCTAAAACTTCCCCCTATGTATGTTAAATACGTCACAATCTATCGGTACTATTGTGTTTATAATACATTAAAGAAGGTTGTAAAAAATGTAGTTAAGAATTTCTTATGAAAAAAAATATTGAATGTTTTTAAAGTTATGTATATGTTACCGGATAAGTCCGTTATGAAGTCATACCTAGGTTTGCCTAGGCAAAATCCGCATTGTCGGGCCACTTTAGGCAAAGTGCGAAATTATTCGATATTTCGGACATTGCCTACACTGTGGTACGACAATCTTAGGTTTGCTAGATGTGTAGCAGGCAAACTACGAAATAAGTTGATATTCCGATTCCAGGCGACGTCACTGAATTCTCATTCTGCATTGACTTCTCATTCTGCATTGACTTTTGTATTTAGTTGGGTTAAGCGGCCGTTGTGTTCAGTTGGGTTTAATCTTTATTGGATTTGTGACCAACAAGACATATGCAAGTAGATATGAGTGGCGTGGGTGAAATGAAGGCGAGATTTTTGGAGAAATTAGAGAGTATGCAGAAACCAATAAATTCTTTTTACATTCCATCGATAGAGAAGTACGAGGCATTAATTAAAGAAGTTGATGAAGCCAAGCAGGTTGCCAAAAAAACAACTCTTCAATACCGGCGTCTCAAACGTTACGATGTGTTACTTGTTGGGGGCATTAAAAAGTTAATTTTACCATTGTCTGCGCAAGTCACTGAAGATAGATAGATAGATAGAATGTTTTATTTCTGATTTGCACAAGTGCATAGAAAATTGTCATATAAAGAATTACAATTTACAAAAAGTGAAATACTTTGTCCCCAATGAAGAATTGTTTGAGGTGCTAGATAATGCTCACAAGGAATGTGGTCATGCTGGAAGAGATATTATGATTAAAGCACTAAGCAACAAATTATTAATACAAATTAGTGTTTTTTTTTCTATCGGAAACTGTGCTTCTTACTCGTACATAGGTATAATATTGACAGTAGGTAGGATAGTAATGCGGTAAGTTATTTCGGAGTTTGCCTGCTACATATTTGGTAAACCTAAGATTGTCTTACAACAGTGCAGGCAATGTCGGAAATATCAACTAATTTCCGACTTAGCCTAAAGTGGCCCGGCAATGCGGACTTTGCCTAGACAAACCTAGGTATGACAGCGTAACTGGCTTTGCCGGTAACATATATATGATAGGCTTTTATATTATTTAAGTTAATTTATGTTTTAACGAACTTTTCTGATGACAATATCAAAAGTACATTACACAATGTGGAAAAATGTTATTTTTAATTTTTATTCTTTGAAATAATTTACTTACTGATTGCCTCTAAAATCTAATCAGATCTAAGTCTAAAAAAACCTTTTAGAATTCCGCAAACCCGATCTCAATCGATTGATAATTCTCTCTGAAGATATCGTATGACAAAAATTTGCTTACACACATACGGACGTATCCAAAAATAGCCAGATAAGTTTCCTAAGACCTCAAAACGTCGAAAATTTAGAAAATAAAACTGAAAATAACACCTCCCATTTTTTTTTAATAATTGTTTTTTAGCTGCAGGAAGCTAAAAACAATTGTTTTTCTATGTGAACCTAGCTTCATTCTGAAGGAATATCACAACTGCTCTGCCTAACGTTGTTTTCTTGCGTTGTACAGAGATCTGTAAATCGTCGTCCAACTCGCGATCTTCCTTCTCTCCCCCCCCCCGCGCCCGGTCTGAACTTCTCGTGAAACCACTCTATACGTATGTGCATCTCTTTTTAAGTAGTACCAACTTAACTCACAAAACATTAACCCTCTTGGGATTGAACCTACTTACAGTACAGTAGCTGGGATATTTTAGTTTAGCGAATAGTCGAGTGCATAGCGAAGCCATTGAAATAATTATTCAGTGATAGTGCAGTTTTTTATTACTGCGAGACTTTTAGAATCGGTTCAGTAGTTCTCAAGAGATACACATGCAAACACATTTTATCTCTTTATATATTATAGTATAGAATATAGATTAATGAAATCAACATTTAGTGAATTGTAATGAATTTCTTTAAAAAAATCGGCCAAGTGCGAGTCGGACTCGCGCACCGAGCGTTCCGTGTAGGTATGTAAATAGTTCGTCCATAATAGGAATCAAGTTTACCAACTAAGTGTATAATTGCATTACGTTCAGTTGTACTGTTTATCGTATAATTGAATTTTAATAAATGTTTGAGTATACTGCTGTATAAATGCACCGTTAGCGGACGCTTGTTTTGTATTAGAGCTGTTACTGTGTACGAACGATCGTAGCACGTTTTTGCGGTTTGTGTATTTATAGTATTGTGTATGTATTTGGTGGTTCATTATTTGTAATACAAATTTCAATTCTCTACTTACGAGTATTACTGTTCATGAGATACAGCCCGCTGACAGACAGACGAACGGACGGACAGCGGAGGCTTAGTAATAGGGTCCCGTTGGGTAACCCTAAAAAATGTTATTGTAGATAGATTATAAATGCTATGAAATATTGATTGCCATATAAATAAAAAAGTTTCGAGGGTTTCATTACAATTGCGAGCCTTAAGTTTGTTAATTTACAACTATCATCTTGAGCAAATATGTCCGCCCCGGTTATTTTTAGAGTATAGTTAAATGTGGCAGTTAGCCAACTGACGGTTTATGTAACCAAGCGGTGTTACACAAACGGTATGCAGATCTTTAGTGTCCTTCTTTATCTTGTACTCTGCACACATAATATTTCTGTGGCAAAAAGACAAAACTGATTATGTCGTTTGTTAAGGTTCCGTATCCAAATAGCGAAGAACGGTCTGAACGGAACCCTTATAATTTTATTATTTACGTTCGTCTATCCGTCCGGCTGTCTGTCTGTCCGAATAGCGCAGCCTTATAGCTCCGTCATTTTTCCATCGATTCGGATAAAATTTTATTAGCAAGGAACCGTAACCGATTGGTTGGCGGGTAGTGTAGGGGACTCGATCTACACGCCCGTTTTTTAGGGTTCCCTTTTACTAAGCCTCCGCTGTCCGTCCGTCTGTCCAGCGGGTTATATCTCATGAATCGTAATAGGTAGATTTGAAATTTTCACGGAGTGTGTGTTTCTATTACCGCTATAAGAACAAATAATGATCAAAAATTTTTAAACACAAAACATTCTATACTATACATACACTATACGCACGTACACGGTAAGAGTTCTAATACAAAACAAGCTGATCAGCAGCGGCTGACAAGCAGCCTAGTGTGACCCGCGCTTTAGACTTAAAGAGCAGTTAAAAAAAAAAATAATTCTTAAAATTGAATTATAAAATTTATTGAAGGAGATTTATTTGGTTGAGGAACAATTGAAAATAAGCTTTACCAAAATATCGCTTGCGGCCAACGTTTCGAAAAATATATTTTCATCATCAGGGACAAAACTTCTACTGACAATATAAAATTTATACCTAGTGCATTATTATTAATAGAAATCAACATTTCAAAATCTATCAAGAATATGTATTATTAGATTTTTTCTTACTTGGCGTAAAATACCCTATTATGGATACTCTCGCACACAGCACGGTACGACGGCTAGGCTATCAGGTATAGCCGCGGTATACAGTACAGTTCGGGTAGTCCATCTGAACTCATTGCAATTATACACTCAGTTGATAAACTGACTGCGACTTATGTCGATGTATGGGAACAACAGTTTTCTAAGGATAAAGCGAGAATAATCTTCGAGACTCGATTCCCGTTATAGATGAACCATTTACATGCTTACAAGTTTGTACGGAACCCTTGGTGTGAGAGAGACTGTGATTAAAATCACTCAAATAATAGCGATAGAATCGTCATAAGCGCTTTTGCCTTTTTGGTCGCGTATCCGTTCTCCTTTATCTAGAAATTGGTCGCTTACATGCATGTATCAAATCCTCCTTCACGCGGTATCTCAAGTGGCGGTCAGCCAGCTGGCAAATTGCATGCGTGAGACACTGTTTTGCAAGTCGTAAACATTGCGCCGTTTTACTGAATTTTTTCTCCTCTCAGGCATAGCGGTTAAACATAATAAAATACCCTAAACAAAGTTTTTCAATCTAGAATTTTATAATTTTCGATTCATTTATCGATTTTTCTAATTTATATACAGTATGTAAACACGTAAGGTGCACATAGGGAAATTAACATTGGGAAAAAATACTTGGATCAGAGTTAGCCATGACTGCATTAATTGTTATTTCTATTGAATTATCGTGGTAATCTTGAGAATTTCTATTTTATTTTGATTTATTTTTATTTTACTTGTCTTTTTTAATAATAAAAAGCTCTTATATATCATTATTTAAATTTTTTGTACAAAAATAAAACAAAAAAACGACTCCATCTGTTTGGAAACATTTCATTCAAAAATTGTCTGACTGGTATGACGTATGTGCGTTGATAAATCAAGTGACCCAATGTCTTTAGGTTCAACACGAATAGGCGGAGATATTTGATCTCGCACCATATTTAAGTATTTTTGGGAATTTAATGTCCCATTAATAAAAAAAGTCCGATTATGTTGTAATAATTTGAATATTTTCTTCGGTAGTATACACATTCATTTTGCAAAAGAATATTATCTGTCAAATTGAAAAACAAGATTTCAGGCTCACTCTGATCCAGTCATTTTTTCCCAATGTTAATTTCCCTATGTGCACCTTACGTGTTTACATACTGTATAGGCTTTAAACATTTTAATTTTCATTCTACATTGTTCAGTCATAATCATTTTTTTTTATTAATATTTGTTGCTGTGTTTGAATATTCATGTTTTTTTCACTTGAAGTGAAATTATTATTATTAATAATAAAAGCTTGTTTGTGTTAATCAAAAGCATTTTTGCATTATAAAAATTATTCAAATTGCGATGTCGTTATGACGCATTTACGTATGCATATAGGTTTTTTTATAACTTCCTATTTTGCTGTTGTATAGTATGCATGACCCATTTTTAACATTCGTTCAACTACAGTCCTAAAAGACTGGGTCCGTAATTCTTACACGTCTAAATTTATCGAAAATTAATAGGTTTGTTTCAAGCAGTCAGAGAACGGTAACAGAACCGCCACAGTCTTGCTACTGCGCAAGACTGTCCAGCGCAATAGCTCAAAAAGCGATAAAAACGGTTCGTTTTAGCTACTGCGTAAGACGGAGACAGTTCTGTTACCGTTCTCTGGCTGCTGGAACATGATTGATCGGTACAGGGTTTAGCTAGGCAACCCATGTGCGATTTATCAATGTATATGTTACCCGGCCAAACTCGATTTCAGGACAAACTAGTTTGGCCTAGGCCAAACTAGTTCTGCAAACCAGTTTGGCCTAGGCCAAACTAGTTTGTCCTAGTATGAATAGTAGGCCAAACTAGTTTGTCCTGAAATCGGGTTTGGCCGGTAACATATATATAATATCTAACATATAAACTTTGTCATCATCAAATAACAGATGAGGATATATATTTATAATACCGGATCTTAGACTACTAGAAAACTTGGAAAAGTCTGGGAAATCTGTTGATCCCATATTTCAATTTGCATTCAACAGCACATCTATATAATTTTTCATGAGGTCGACATTTTTTTTTATTGAATTAGATTAAATTTGGGAACAGGACTGTCCTGTGCCGAATCATCAAATTGCAGGCACATTTATAGATACGTCATATATAGCGGTAAAGGAGGTACCAACATAATATAGGTAGACAGATATAGAAAGCGGATAGTATAGTGAATAAGAAGTAGCAAAGAGCGTCCCAACCCGTGTTTCCTGCTAACGACGCCTCGAGGCACAAGGGCTGGCAGAATTATCCACTTCCTGTACTATCAGCACGACGTTGCCGTCATCATCGCTGTCGACTGAAGCGGCTTTTTATAGGTCGACTGAGAAACCGATTTTGTCCTTGTTACCTAGAAAACAATCGTTAAAACTGCCTCAAAACTAGAAATTTCTTGACTAAACTATGTATTTTTGATCATTTTGTTTGTTTATTGATCTCCTAAAGACCAGCAAAAACCGCAGCTAAATTTTATGAGAAGTTTCAAAGGAATTTAATTTTGTTTGTAATCTAGACTAATATTATAAAAAGAAAAGATTTGTATTTTTGTTTGTAATGAATAAACTCAAAAACTACTAAACCGATTTTAAAAATTCTTTCACTAATAGAATGCTACATTATCACTGAGCAACATAGGCTATATTAAGATTGACTCCATTCAATAAATAGAGTAACTGTGATCCATTGAAGTTAATGATGAGTATTGGGAAAGAATTCCGTGGCATAAGGATCGAAAATGAAGCAATACTGAGATTTTTTTAAACTTGCATTTAATACTAACGTTTCGATACGTTTTGTATCATCTTCAGAGTGTTCAAATGCTGTCACATGTTATCAGTATATTGTTGTTGATGGATTGAGAACATGGTGTCACTCAACTTGTTAATTGTTATTTTTTTAATATATTTTTAATGTGGATACTGGTTAATGTTAATGTTTTGAAATTATTAGTTTCTTTTAAATATAAAATTATTGTCACAAAATTAAAACAAAACCATGTTCTCAATCCATCAACAACAATATACTGATAACATGTGACAGCATTTGAACACTCTGAAGATGATACAAAACGTATCGAAACGTTAGTATTAAATGCAAGTTTAAAAAAATCTCAGTATTGCTTCGTTTTCGATCCTTATGCCACGGAATTCTTTCCAAATACTCATCATAGGCTATATTGTTAATCGAGTTAAATTAGGGATTCCTACGTAAACTCCAATAATAATGTAACCCAAGGTGTAAAAAATATATGAAAACTTTTGAACGGGAACTCCGATCATCATGTTTGGACGCAACATTCATCTTGGTAAACTAACACGAACGTGTGTACTCATGTCCCTCCCCCCCATTCGTTCTTATGCACTCGGGTGAAACCGGAACGGACTGCTAGTTAATAAATTAGTGACAAATTAATTAAATCAAATTTTTCTCTTTAATTCCAAACAAGAATTAAAAAAATGAATATATTTTAAATGCTGTTCGTAAACCGTCATATATAAATTGTCTTCCTCGTGGTTTGATTTTAATTTAACAAATCAGTACAGTACATTAACAAACTTTTATTTAAACCATTTTGGAAGCGGGATAACTCCATGTTTAAAATTCCAATGAATAATAATAATAATGCGTTTAACGTCCATTTTACGACTTTATGTCATAACAGACGCCATTCGCACCATTACTATTTTCCATCTAACATACTTCCCGTTATTTTCTACATTTTTAAACTTCTACTTAATTAATAGCAATGGGCGAATGAAGGAATTTTAGGACATTAGGATAAGGTAGGCATAGGAGTTTGACAGGTAATCGGCCATGGCCTTGAATGAGGAACCATCTCGATATTTATCTGGAATTATTGAGGGAAACCATGGAAAACCTCAACAAGATGACCGGTACAGGAAATAACGTTTCTCAACGGGAGGGAGCAGGAAAAAATCCCAGTCACATCTGCCCCCAACGGAATTCGAACGTACCGGGTTCGAATCCCGAATTCGCTACACCGCTCGGTAAAATTCCACTGAAAAATACATTCGCGATTTTTTTTGTTATGGAAAAAGCTTCCGAAATTTCGTCAAAAAAAATTGTTTCATAACAATAAGCGACCCTATTATTGAAATTACAGGTGTTTGATTTGTTGTAGTAGTGTGGATGTCGCTTTAGAGACACATTCACGTGGTCTATTCCGCACAAGAAGACGTTTTTCTCTCTTTTCTTCTCTTCTTTGCTTGCGTTGATTTATGTATTTATAAAAGCGCATGCATTGCAGTGAGATGTGTGTCGAGTCTTCTATAATGTCAGGCTTTGTCGTTTATATGTCTACGAAATATTTTATACTTTTTCCTTGTCTCATTTCGTTTTTCTTTCTTCACTTTTCATTTCATGCTGTTGCGTTTTGTTCAGTTTTAAATTTTAACAGGCAAATATATATTTGTGACCAGAACACAACACCGCTTATGCCGAATTTTTGGCAATTTTTTTCAGTACAGTGTAAACTCTATATAGCGACACTCAATGGACTGTGCACTTTGTGGCGTTATTGAGAGTTGTCGTTAAACGGAGAGAAGAAATCAACCATTAATATTTTTTTACTGTAATATGTATTTACTCATAATATATAACAACTGACAGTTCTCACTTACCTTTGCTCCCGCCTCTTTTGCGCGTATTTTTCGTCAATACTCAGATTTTCTTTTACTCGCCCATGTCTACAGTTTACAAGTTTGTGAGCAACTAAGAATATGATAACTTATCGATAAGTAGCTGAGGTAAACATATAAAAGATAACTCCAACAAACAAAAGAACGAATTTCTTAAAATCTTCGGTACGCATGCTGCCGACAACAAAGCAACAAAATAACAAACAGGTACTGTTTATTGCTTAGTGATTACGTATTGTTGTCGTTATTTAGAGTGTGTCATTGTATGCGCAACACGGTAAACCAACTAAAGTAATTTCGACGTTTTAAGGAGTTTTTCGTTATATTGAGTATCGTTAAATGGAGTTTACACTGTATTTTCAAATAGATTTTTACTTTGTATGTTGGAATCAGTCCGAATTAAATAATAGTAGTATATTACACCATAAGGGCCGAAAGTTTGATATCTTGCACTGCCAGCCATGATGACCGAGGTGAAGGATATCAAACTTTCGGCCAGTGTGGTGTATACTATTTTTCTTTATACCTCACATTAAATAATTAATTACAAAAAAATTGGTTGTCTGTAAAGTCGGTTTATGGACGATAGTTTTACGTGATAACGTATTCCGTAATACATAACCTAAACCTCCCAAAATTTGGTTTCAATCCGCTTATCCTTGGTGTCGGAATGATAAGAAATGTCAAAAGTGACGTTTGCAAGTACAGCAGCGTAATTTGGGTTGCCTGCATATATTTTTTCACAAAATTAATAGATTTGTATAATAATTCGAATTTATGATATTGCATCTTTCGCTTCAAATTTAGGTTAATTTTATTTATTTAAATCACTTACCATATAATATAATTGTTTTTTTTAACTTTCTTTCGTATTTAGTTTAAGTCTCAAAGATTAGCTGTCATAATATTTATAAAACAATTGCTTCACTGTTTATAATATAAAATTCCAAAACCTACTTATTATATTTATTATACTTATTATATATTTAAGTATTTTCATACGTCAAAAAATTGATTTTTATAATGATAAAATTTGTAAGAAAACGATTTTTTCGAGAGATGAGACCTAGCTAAAACGATTTTTTGCCCCCCAAAATCCCTTTTCAGTAAATTTCATCCAAATCGTTAGGGCCGTTTTCGAGAAAAGCACGCACAGGGTCAGGCGGAACGTTACGCGTTATGCGTTACGAACGTTAGGAACGTTACGTTACACTTTTTCGTACATGCAGCCGGTGTTTTATCAATTTATAATATTGGTGATTCATCAATTTATAAGACGTTATCACGTCAAAAAAAAAACACATCAATTCCGAGCAAGCAGTTTGAGATTATACGTAAAACACGAATGACAGCTGTTCTCGACTATTGGCTAAAATGTAATAGGGTTGCTATAGAAACGACATCTAAACAGCAGTTGAAAGGTGATTTTTTATTTACTGCCGCCCGAACGTACGTACTTCCCGAATCAGTGCGTGTAATCCCACCAATGGGTAAATGCTAGACTTTCTGCCTACAATTGATGCCGAAAGATATAGATACTTTCGATTGAGGTATGAAGAAAATTTTAACACAAAGGTGACATAAACGTTTTTGTCTTTTAACTACAGATGTATTCGAATCTTCCATATTTAATTCAACACGATGTGGTAGAAAATTTGCTGCCGTGCCGATACTTCAATGTATTTCTTTTCCCTCACCAATGCTCTCCTCTTTTTTTTTGTTTAGTAATTTAATGATGTAAGTACTCGCGCTTTATTTCAAGATATTCGTTTAAAATTACACACACAAAGCTGTGCCGTAATAATTATACCTTTATTTGAATTTCGTGTTTTTTTCCACTTCAACATTTTCGAACTGAACACGGAGTAAATAAACCATTATGCAGGGTGTTTTCTGTCTACTTATTTCATTTTTAATGAATTATATTACAGATCAAAAGACGGCGAATAATGTTAAAACAGATGTATGATAATTTTTATGCACTTAATTCTTCCCATAAATTAGAATATTGTCAACTAATTTAATTTAAACTATATGAATAAGTCATATTATGCATGAGATTCCATATTGGTTTAAATTTTTAATTCCAAATATATTTTAGTTCCTGATCATATCGTAATGGTTATTTTTTTAATTTAAGGTAGTACGAGAACCAAGGCAACTTTAAATAAAAGGCTTGATTTTTTTTATATTTCGGTAGATGGATGATATGTTTTCATTGATTTCTCCAAAACTAGTCGGTGGAAATTAAAAAAAAAACTATTTAAATTAAAGTTAAAACCTTAATAAATTATTGAAAACAAATAACAAACCGTTGTGCCCGACTAATTAAAAAGATATTTAATCTTTTTAATTAAATATCTTTTTATTAAGATTTTAACTTTAATTTAAATAGTTTTTTTTTTTTTAATTTCCACCGACTAGTTTTGAAGAAATCAATGAAAACATATCATCCATCTACCGTTTTACCATGTTAAATATGCCTACTTTTGAAGTCATTTATTTATTTAAATAATCGGGCAACCCCCCCTAAAATTTTCAGAATTGGTTTAGACTTAGTCCAACTTCATATTAAAAAAAAATCAAGCCTTTTATTTAAAATTGCCTTGGTGCTCATTTTACCTTAATTACCTACTGAAAAAAATACAAACTATAATAAAAAATTCCAGCCAATTGGGCGACGGGACCATTCCAACTTCAAAAATGTTGACATTTGATTATAATAAAGAAAATACAATTTCTGATATTGTGTGAGGTGACGCGAGTAATGGCTAGTATTCAATATGATTTTGCTATTCGTTGCCATGGTTACCTACATAATATTATGTTCCACGTCATGTAAAAATTAATCAAAGCATGCCGAACTAGTTTTTTTCTGACTGAGTTACGGATGCTTGCAAAGAACTATTGTTTATATAGATGGTAGTACAATTTCGTGACACAAATTTCGTTACATAGGGAAACGTGACAAATTTCGTTACATAGAGAAACAGGTTTACTCCGTTTATAAAGAAGTTTTCATTTCAAAAAATCAATTCAATATATTGGCGCAAAATAATGTACCTGTAGAGATAATAATTCATAATTAATAGAAATATAGTGGGAATTCACACAGCCCGAGCAATGAGAACTGGCAGTGCGTGTGGATTGACGTGAGTAACAGTATGACAGTTTTCAAAGATAATTACAAGTTGTTGCCCTGGGGGTAAGATAGGTGTCGCGGGAAACTTATAATTGTGATACAATTTAGACAACATCCGTTGTTAATTGAAAAGCGAAGAAAGACCAATACTGAAATTCGAACATAATTGGAAAACAGTAAGCGTTGAAATTTAAATTAGAACAGCGGCTGTCAAAATCCTCACCAATTCATTAGTCACCATGTCTTGTGAAGCACCGGTTAATACAGAAATGATGAGTTTGATTAGTCAATATATCTATTACTAGCGGTCTCGCCCGGTTTCACCCGAGTGCCAAAGAACGAATGGGGGGAGGGACATGAGTACGGACGTTCATCTTAGTTTACCAAGATGAATGTTGTGTCCTTATCTCATGATGAGCGGAGTTACCGTTCAAAAGTTTTTGTCGAACGGATAAGTTTTGAGTTATATTTTGCAACATTTTTCATTGATGCTTCGCTCGTATTGGTCGTAGCGTGATATTATGTAGCCTTCCTCGATAAATGGACTATCCAACTAAAAAAAATTTTTCAATTCGAACCAGCAGTTCCTGAGATTAACGCGTTCAATCAAACAAACAAACTCTTCAGCTTTATATATTAATGTAGATATATATACTTAACATTATTCGTATGTATGTATGTTTGAAAGGATTTAACTGTTTGACGAATTCTGATGAAACTTTTTTTTTTGAGAAATCGCCTACCTATATAGATACGATAGGTAGAACTAAATATATCTCATTTTTCCAATAAATGGTTGTATAAACAGAAAATAACTGATATTTTTTGGTCTTTCTAATATCCGGTCTACCTCCACTGTGGAGTGCTGCTGTACAACAAAAACATATAAACGAAAATTAATGATATAAAAAAACAATTATTTTAGAAAAAAATCAGGAAGCGGGATGGGCTGCCTTGTCAATTTAACAAAATGTACTTCAATTGTGGGGAAAGTAGACGCTTCTGCATAACTACTTGTACGATCTGTTGACTAGGTCGATTTTTCCAAAATGAGATTTGACTGTTTTTTTCATAAATTATATTAAAATAAATTTTCACCGCAGCTGTGCAGCCCGGCTTTTACAAAAAACTACTTTTTTACACCTTCTAAAGCGCCCAAGGTAGATAGTATATTTATTTATACTTTAATCTCTAAATAATTAGCTTTTACAATAATGTGCTAATTAAAAATCTTTCAAAAATGGAAAATTAACGCTTCTTTGAAGTTCTCCACAAACTATAGTCAATTTATCCGCGGTATTCAGGCACTCGACTATTTACATTAAGTTTTGTTTTAATGGGTAATATTTGGGCGAGTGGTAACATTATGTTTAAAACGAACGCCAGCAAGTTATGACAGTCGTACGGGAAGTAATACTATTTCGCACGAGATTAATATAGTATTTTTTGCACGTACCTCCATTTCCAAAATTTTTGATCGTTCACTTTTGATCGAACGTTACTTCTAATAGTAGGTTAAAAAACAACTGACTATTTTCTGCCTATTTACTGTGTAATAGGCGTGATGACAGTATATAAAATAATCAAGGAAAAACTGGTTTTAGAGAAAAATATGTTGAAAGATTCTAAAAAATGACCCAGTAATAATATAAACATTAAGATTAATAAACACCGAATGACGTCACGCCTTCTTAAATCAGAGAGAATATAAACACTTCAAGTAAATAATCACCGTTTTGCTTAAGTTTTTGTTTCAATCATTCGCTTCTGCATCATTTAATTAATTAGTTGATTTGTTTATTCGTTTTTTTGTGATATTTTATAACTCTCATGTTATAGGTTATTTTTGAGGTTAGTTAACTTGCCATACTATTTTTACTACTAAGTACCTACTTAGTAGAAAATACTTAATATAAATCATATCATTAAGTAAATTTATATACCTTTATACGAAATACCCCTGCACGACAACTCTACACCCATAAATACTAATGTCAGTTGTCACTAAGGGGTGACGTCACAAGAATTTTCGCGATTACTTCAAAATATAAAGATAAAAATGCAATAATTTGCGTTAAAATTTAATTTATTGCTGAAATAATTTTTTTTCCGGAATAGTAGACGTGTACCTACATTATAGAACTGTATTTCAAAATCTGTCATCATGCCTATTGGTATAACGTGACCAGGTTTTATTTTAGCGCACTATAAGTAATCACTTTACACGCAACCAGCTATTTTATAGGGAGTATAGTGCAAAAACTGTAGTTACGCAACTTAATACTTACGTTACAGTTAACACTTCACAGTTTACAAACAATAAATTAAAATGTTAGTGGCTTTTTATTGACAGTAAAGTTTGCACGAGAACCATTTATTCCTCTTAAATATTGAATGTACTCTGGCCTACTTTACGTTTCACTTAAAAGTTGGAAACGTGTTTAATTATTCAAAATGTCGATAAGTTGACATCAATTAAATTAACACTTGTGGAACTTCAGCCTAAATAATATATGAAATAAGATATTAAGTGCTTTATATAACGTGTATAATATGTCTAATTATACCTATATTAATTAATGTGAAAAATTTCATTAAAATTTCCGAAGACAAAAACTAGTATATTACACCACACTGGCCGAAAGTGTGATATCTTGCCCTGAGGCGAAGCCGAGGGCACCATGGCGCGAAGGGCAAGATATCACACTTTCGGCCAGTGTGGTGTATATACTATTTTTTTCATACCTCGGTCGTAAGCACTCTTATTAAATACATTAATTAATTAATTACTTATTAATTACATAAAAGCACAGATAAATTCCAAGCAAGAAGCTTTGAGGCTGTAACGTGCTGGTTCTTTTGGGGCACTCGACCGTGTGTTTTGAGTGACCCGAACGACGTACACTTCCTTGACAAATTTGTCGGCACTTTAAAAATTCTATGTTTAATGATTATTTCAATGGTGGCCAACAAAATTGTAAGGGTCAAAATCTTTTATTATTTACTTTTCCTTCATCAAAACAACATAATTCAAAACAACAAACAAATAATTAGTTTTATTCAAATTAAATAAATGATAATTTTACAAAAAAATGTTTACATTAAATTATTTAAGTTAATTTCATTTAGTTATTTTTTATTTCAATTACAAAATTAATATTTTTAATTTCACATAAAAAAGGTTTTAAGTTGCTTTTTTATTTACACAAAAATAATTTATTTATATCTCTTTAATTTTAATTCATCAAAAAAAATATTTCTTTTATTTTCTTATAACTAGCATAATTACAATTATTCAAGCCTAGTTTCAATTTAAATTTACAGTTAATTTTTCAGTGGAATAATTTTCTTAATACTTCTTAATTTTTCATAATTCATAACATTTAATACTTTTTAAATTCTTTCGTAAGTAAAATTTTAATATTCTTGTCATGTCCTTTTTCAATTTTCAAATACTTAATTTTGCGTTTTTTCAATATTAATTAATTCTTTAATTATTTAAATAAATACACTTTTATAATTTCATCAATTTTATAATTTCATAAATTTCAACAATTTTCATAATTCATCAATTTCATAATTTTATCAATTTCATAATTTTATACCTTCAATTTTTACCATAGTGCCGTCAATATCGGTCACTTTATTTTTATCATAATAATTTTTTAATCAATTATATCTTAAGTTCTTAACAACGCTCTACTCAATATCATCAACATCTAATTTTCATGCTTTCAAGAATATTAAAATCTTCGCTTATTTCTCAAATTCTTTATATATTAATATTTTGTGAATCATAGTTAATTTCCTTTTGTACATTTCAACTTATATTTTTTTTACAATGATTGTTAGAAAAATCAGACTATTTATGGATCTGTTTCTAGGCTTTATAATTTAATTATAACTCAAAAAAAATAACTTCTTTATTTCAATTATTAAATTTTAAAAAGATTTAACTGTAGGGAAAATAACCACGCTACAGAAATCTGGCGAGGATAATTACCTTTAGCATACTTTTGACAAAATATCCTCTTTTAAACCTCGAATTTGCACGATGCAAAACCCAGTCGTACATACTCGATGGAGTTCGTTAAATATCATTTCACACATCAAAATTTATACAATGCAAGCCCAGTTGTATATCTTTTGACGGAATTATTAATATGATCTTTGGATAAAAATTAACTATCATACAAAAATAACTTATTTCATTTCCATTTTTGTTAAGCAGAGTTTTCTATTAGTAATCAATATATTTTAAGTTAAAATAAATATATTACCTCATGATGCGACTTCAATATTATATTGGTGGTTTAATTGCAATAATATAATTTTATTAACTTATCATTTTATAGCAAAAGGCTTAGATATCTTTTTACGGCCTGTTTTTATTGGAGGTTATAAACTGAATGAATTTAAGGCCTGTTTGTAATGGAAGTTAAAAACAGAATGAATTTATAATATTTGACAAAATGAATATTTAGTCAAAATGAGATATCCTTCAAATGATATTAACCAATCAAATTACGTATAATTGACCTGTTCGTAACTTGCTTTCGCTCGGTCATTTATTAGAACATTTTGTATATACAGAATAATACTTAATATCATAATTTTGATTTTTTGTTTGAATTCTTACAAGGTGGTACAAAATGATAATAAATAATATTGTTTTACAACGTTAAATAATAAATCGATACCTGTAACGTTGTAGCGTTACAAGGTTATACGTAAAAACACGAATGACAGCTGTTCGCGACTATTAGCTAAAATGTAATTTAAACGACATCTAAACAACAGTTGATTGGTTGTTTTTGCTTTACTACCGCCCGAACGTACGAACTTCCCGCATTGGTGCGTGTAATCCCACCAAGGAGTAAATGTGTTTGTCTTACAAATTATGCCGAAAGTATGCACTTTCGATCGCGGTATGAAGAAAATATATTTTTATAATGCTTTCATTAACTCACTTTCTCTGCCCAGGGCTAAATTCAGAAAAAAACCTTTATTAATTTGAGGTCAAGCGTATTTTTTCATTGGCTAAGTAGCATAGGAGACGCATTGTGCAAAATTAGTTGAAAAAAATACAGTAGAACGCCGATTATCCGAATTAACCGGGGTCGATTGTGATAATCGGACAAGTAGTGTCTTGCCTCTAGCTTTCAACCATAACAGTTGAAATATATCTGGACTCCAGCGAGTTCCAACTTCGACGTGTGCTGATACCATTGCAGCGTCTACACGGCAATTGTCACTCGCATTTTTGTATTCTTGCGTCCCCACAAAACTTGTTTTTATTGAAAAATTACTTGGTTTTAATTTTTTATATTACGGATAGGATGGATTCGGATAATTGGCGATTCGGTTAATCGGCGTTCTACTGTACTGCGTTTTATTTTAAACTAGCGACCCGGTTCGGCTTCTCCCTAATTTGTAGATTGCGACCGTCTTTTCATCGACTTACGTTGCAAAATTGGTCTCCAGGAAAGGCGCTTTTACAGTAACGCGATAATATATAGCCTATGTCCAACCTAAAGGTCCATTCTAAATAATGGTGATAACATTTTTGAAATAGGATGAGTAGTTTCAAAGATTACCTCCTACATTCAAACTTTACCTCTTTATAATATTAATATAGATGAATTCTCTTCAAAACAGGATAAAACAATAATTTTCCTCTTCCTATTTGCGATTATCTTCTCTACAAATATTTATCTATTTAGTTCTTTAGTCAAAGACGTAGATATGGGGGGTAAAGGTGGTAATTACCCCCCGCCCCAGGATCATAATAATAAAATAATAAATAAATAAAATTATCGACCAATTTTTCAGACAATATATTAACAAACAATATAAAATTAATACATTAACGTTTCGATCCGGATTTGGATCTTCTTCAGAACGGATCTAAAAATATAAAAAAATAATTAATAATTAGTTTCTATTTACTCTGAATGCAATTCGTGATAGATATTTTTAAAAGATTTGAATAAAATAATAAAACTGAAAATAATACGAATGCCTGGCTAAAAAATAAAATGTAGAAATACTTCTTGAAAAAGAATTTGTAAAATCAGTTTGGGAATTAATATTTTGCTTGCCATCTTCCTTCGTGAGTATTATTGTGTGATATTACTAAAACATAAAAAAAATATTGATTTGTTTTTCTTTAACCTCCCCCCCAGAAAAAAATATTTATCTACGCCCTTGCCTTTATTTGTGCCGACCTCTAATTGAGGTAGAGAAGGTGATTGTAAAATGAAAAAAAAAAATATTTTTGCGTTTTTTTTTTGAAGAACTGTTTGAAACAGTGGAGACTTAAAACTTGCGTTGTAAAATATTATTTCATAATATTATTGTAACATTTGTTTCAAGTCGGCTATGATTTCTGTACATGCAAAATAAGTAGAGCTATAAAAGTAACGAGAAATTGTGTACCCGTATGTCTTCGTTACTTAAAGAACCAGTACCCGTTACTTTCGTATCGTTACGTTACTCGTTACTTTTCATACGACATACAATCGTGTACTAGAAATAATAGAATCAAGCATGTATAGCATCGCAACGAGGCGCGTCGCATACGCGATACGGTAGGACTTCGTTCGTATAACGTATAACCGCATCAAACGTGTCGAACTGGCATGGATGGGAAAGATGCGAGTAACGAAATGAATTTGTAAGTAACGATTCGTTACTTCGAGTCAGGCGATGTACCCGTTACTCAGTAACGAATACATACGGTTTGTTACAGCTCTAAAAATAAGAGTATTATCCGTGTATTAATGCGATTATACCACAAAGTTATATGCACACGAATTTGCACTCCACTAAGGTAACTCGTGTCAAGTAGATCATTGTATCTGATGCACTGTTCACGTCATACACCCACTTAAAATTCGTCTTAGTAATACAGGAATGGATCAATAACTTCAGCGAACTCGGTGAGATAATTGAATTATCAACAAAGTAGTTTTGCTTATGGAATCTATAGTTTGACAACGTTGTGATTTATGATATGAAATTAATAATAATAATAATGTGTTTAACGTCCGTTTCTTGACTTTATGTCAAAACAGACGCCACTCGCATCATTACTATTTTTTTTCTACCACAGTTCCCGTGATTTTCTACAATTTTTAAACTTCAACTTAATTAATAGCAATGGGCGATTGAAGGAATTTTTAGAAAATTAGGATAAGGTACGCAAATTTTGAGCATAGGAGTTTGACAGGTAATCGGCCATGGCCTTGAACCATTTCAAATTTATCTGGAATTGAGGGAAACCATGGAAAACCTCAACAAGATGGCCGGTACAGGAATTACCGTTTCTCGGCGAGAGGCAGCAGGAAAAATTTCCAACCACATCTGCCCCCGCCGGGATTCGAACGCGGTACCTCCCGAATGCGAGTCTAGTGCTCTCACCACTACGCCACACTACTCGGTTATGATAATGTAGCAAGTATTGTTACATTAACTCTCTCTCTCTCTCTCTTTTGTAATATTGTCAAAATAAGTTTTCCTTAGCTACGCAGGAAAAATGAATGTTGTTACCAATTTGGAAAAAATCAATAATATTAATCAGATCTCGCGAAAACAGTTCATCACGATTTTTTTATAATTCAAGTCTAAGCGTTTTATTTATTCTAAAGTAAGAACTTTTTTAAGTGCTTACAATATGAAATTAGAAACATCTTCAATGAAAGACTGTACACGACATAGCAACCTGTCATTGATCGAACCATTTTTTAACCGTCAAATTAGCAATCTGTAATTGGTCAGCTCAGTATCGAAATAATTGTAGCAGAGCATCAAATGATGCAGAACTTAGAAGTTACTATAAATTTCATGTTAATCCGCTTGCGCTGCTATAAATAATAAGTAGTGAGTGGTATTTTACACATTTTAGAGTAGAACTCTGATCGTGTTAGGTCAGCCCCGGATCTACGATTTTTTCGAACCGGGGCAGAAACTTGATAATGCCGCCCCCTCTCTCCAAGCAGATTGAGTAAATCGAAACCAGGACAGGTTGGGTGTGTTTTCAACCATATTATATTATGATTTTGGTTTCTCGTGAATCTTCCACCCGGGGCGGGTGTCCCGGTTTGTCCCCCCTAGATTCGGGGCTGTGTTAGGTTATCGTTGAGCGTAGAAAGGAGAAGATATCACACTAATTTGGCTAACATCGATTTGAAACAAGAATCACCTATCCCCTGATTTACACGGTAGATACGTTCCTGAGAAAAACGTGTAAATCGAAAATTAAAAATTTTCAAGTCAAAACCGTGTAAATCGAAAAGCTTGCAGAAAATGCATAATTTTGCTATTTAACAGTTGTGATTTTTTTCAATATTTTTAGGTGTACACAGAAATAAAAATAAAATGCATTGACAGGTTAAAATATGTAATATATTACGGAAACACTTTAATTTTATGCGAAGAAATACAGACAGAGTGTGCGTGTGCAGCAAGTCAGCACATAAGCTCGGGATTCCCCGTGAGATGTGTACACAGCGCACGTGTTCAATCACAGTAGCATTTAGTAGAGTGCGATAAAAACGAAAAAAAAACTTATTTGGAAAACCGTGTAAAAGCGAAAACGTAAAACAAGTACCGTGTAAATCGGGGGATGGGTGTACTTGTATATATGAAGAATTATATTAATATTTTGAAATTCCGGCAATAAAGCGAACTGTCGCATGCATCGCCGCATTGTTTGTGGACATAGTTATGCTTGAAGCCGATCCTTCTCTAGTTTCCTGCATTCTGTGTGCGAAGACATCTTGGTAGATTATTAATTAATGATTCCTAGATTATTATAGTATGCGAGTTAAATTTCTTAGCAGCATGGTATGTAGAGTCGCCATAACCACTCAGCTTTGCGATATGACTTCACTGCAGAACTACATATATATACGTCGACTGCAGATATTCAGAAGTTGATCAAAGCCGTCTGCTCGCATCTGTTTGTACACATTTGTCTATAGACTGTTTCAGAAAAGTATGCTTCAGTAGATACCTGGAGAATATTCACATTGTTCACTGGCATACGCAACCTCCTTTGACTTACTCATACAACACTTTTTATGTAAGAGGAAAGTTCTTCGAAAGAACTACTGAAATAAAGATGCGACTCGAGAGGGATTTTATGGCTCAAGTCACTGGGGTGATTTTATTCGAGTTGTACTCGAGTTCACTATTTACAGTCCTGGCAACTCGAGTGAAAGTTATCACTCGAGTTGAGCGTTTCGATTATTTTAGTTAAAGCATTTTTAAATAGGTACCTTTATTATTAAAAACGCCTATTCCAGAGAACATCGTTTTTGGAACTAGACATGTCCGAAACTACCCGAATCTGCTACACTCTTGAAAACATACCCGTCGGAAATTTTACCTGAAACTTCGACACGTCACAAGAACGTCGTTCATATTGTAGCACGCTCCCAACCCCCCAGCTGGGACGACACTGACTCCCGTCGAATGTTCTCGGTCTAACAATAACCCAAGCAGGTATAAGTTTTTGTAAAAGCATGTAGCCAAATCCCAAACTTTCTAGAATTGCAATGCAGGCATAGAGAAGGATTTAGAAGATTCGAGAAAACGCTAGAAGTGCTTCGACGCATATAAATACAGGTGCGCGAAAATCTGAGAAACAGTTGGACAGTATGTGTGAGTCAGTTCACAGTCAAACCGTCTGTACGAAATAAACATCGTTACTAGTGCAGAGTGTGGTTAAAATACCATTGATTTCAATTATATAAATCTGGATCAACACAAATAATTTCTCGTATATAGCCGCATAGTGTTTTGTGTACATAGATAGTGACTTTGTATTCTTTTATTACTTAGAATTTAGTTGTTTTCTGTTGCGTTATATTTTTGTAACATTTTGTAAGAGAATTACTTTTAGTTTGTTCGTTTATTTGTTTTGTTAACGTTTTTATTATTGTAAATCAATATTTACCACCACACAAAGAACAGTTTTGTTACAATATGATTATTTTTACACGGAGATCATGCTCTCAAGGAATGAAGTGTAGCTAGATCAAGCAGACACTGTACCCCGTGTTTCTTATAAGTCTATAACCTTACAAAGTTCGTGTTTCAATTCCGCACAGACGTGTGCGTTCAAATAACTGCAGATGTCTTCTTATACCTGACGTAATCATGCAAATTGAGCTTATATTTTATAAGCTGTATGAGAGTACAAAAACAAAAATTACGTTTTAGAATCAATGAGTGCTACCAAAATATGTTAAAAAATGCTTATCAACACTAAATAAGTGGTTCAGTAAAAATGGTTTGTTAAACATTAGAGCTGTAAAAGTAACGAGAAATTGTGTACCCGTATGTATTCGTTACTTAAAGAACCAGTACCCGTTACTTTCGTATCGTTACCTTACTCGTTACTTTTCATACAATATACAATCGTGTATAACAGCATCAAGAAGTGTATGTTCTCTGGCATCAAGCATGTACCATCCCATCGAGGCACGTATGACTTCGTTCCTATAACGTATAACCGCATCAAACGAGTCTAAGTGACTCCATGTCAGTTCGATACGACAGATGCGAGTAACGAAAAGAATTTGTAAGTAACGATTCGGTACTTCGAGTCAGACGATGTACCCGTTACTCAGTAACGAATACATACGGTTTGTTACAGCTCTATTAAACATGGACAAAACTGATATTCCAATATACACGAGCTGCAGTGTTTACCTATACTGTGATGTCATTCTTGTAGTATACAAAGAAGTCCGCGATACCCCTTCGACATCGTCCGGCCACCTTTCAAACAAAGTCACTATGAATTAAAATAGTAAAATCTTTAAATCCCCATTAAAAAGTTAAGGGGAAAATGCGCCAAAAATCCCTTGCGAGTTTTTCATGTTCCACCAAGGTCAACAAATGCCCAAAGTTTCATCTCAATCGGAACTGTACCTTTCAAACAAAATCACTATGAATTAAAATGGTAAAATCTTTAAATCCTCATGAAAAGGTTATGGGAAATTTGCGCCAAAAATCCCTTGCGAGTTTTTCATGTCCCATCCAGGTTAACAAATCAACAAAGTTTCATCTCAATCGGAACTGTACCAAGTTTTTCTGACAATGGTTACTGCAACCGAGCATTAGAGCATCAAAAATGCAATATATACAAATTTCTGTATCTGCATGATCTCTCTAAAATGAGTAATAAAACAAGTCGACGGTTTATATGTTGAATGAGATAATTTGTTGGCACATAATATTATGTAGAATTATGTACTTATGTACGAGATTATACCTAACTGCTAATTTCTCACATAAACTTTATACTCCGATTCAAAATTACTTACGGAGTATTAACAATTTGCCGATGGGCTATCAACGGCAGAACAAGGGAGAGGCTATTTGGCATTGAGTGTAAATAATTTAACACATATGAGAATATACAAAGATATTATTTATAAAGATGATGAATTTATAATTGAAAGTGGAATATATTTCATGACAAAAAGGTTTTCATAAGTATAACATACAAAAAATCACTACAAAAATATAGCTGTGTGGATGACTAACGTATGTGCAGTAAATTGTGACTGACAGCATTCACAGAGGGTCAGTAGTTACTGTGTGCTTCCAGTAATTTACATATTGTGTGCAATTGGAGAAAAGGTAAAGACAAGTATAAAAAGCTGCAAAAAACGAAAGTTTTGACAGACCCGGCTCACGTTCGAGATAAATAATTTGGATACAAAATTTCAAAAATAATAGCATTGAAGCATACCAAAATGGCGTCTTCAAAGTGATAAAACTGTTAAAAATTCGTTCTTTTTTTCAGCTGTCGTAAACAGTGTGAGAATTATATTAGAGTAGTTGTCCGGCCCAGTTTAGCTCGGAGCGTAATGTATACGTTATGATATATTCGCTAAATTCGGTTACTATGAATAATTACCGGTAAATATAAATAATTACCCAGCCATTTGGTAAAAGTGATTAATAAATCCGCATTTCTGTAAACCTATCTATAATTTCTATGAAAAACCTTATCCAATCTTTGATAGTATTGCTTTCAAAAGGAATTAGCTGTAGGTATTGTTTCCAAATCTTTGCGCCAAATTATTATGTATTATTTGATCCAAATAAATTGTATAACACATGTAACAATATGCGTAGGTAAAAAGGCTCTGTTGCCAAATTCCAGACAACAATAAGTTCAAGAAAAAGAAAGAACTATCCAGCGCATATATAAACCACGGGATAGCTCAGTATACGGTCAGTCATATAGTGTGTTTCATCGAGTTAACAATCGATAAATAGTGCGTGAAATAAATAGTTTAACATAAATAATATTTTGTATATAGTTAATAAATAAGTGTGCTAAATAAATTTTAGTGCGTTCCTGTGTTGTAAATATCTCTTGTATGTAAATAGTGACTTTGTATTCTTCATTACTTATTCTTTTATTTTATCAGTTAGGATTGTTGTTTTGTTTGTTACGTTATAAAGAAGTAGGTACTTACTTTTCGTTTGTTTTGTTAACGTTTTACTATTGTAAATAAATATTTTTCACCATCAACTAGAGTAGTTTTGTTACAATATGCAAGGCTCAGTGCAATACGGAGCAGTGAACAGTTAATGGTGTAATTCCAATTCAAGTAATTCCATCATTGCACCGCGCTGCCTTGGTGATAACATCTCCGCAAAACTTGTCCGTTCGTCTTCCTAGAGCATCACCACCGCCGGCCGTGGTACCGACTCGGCTTAATCAGGACTCGTTAAATTGCATAAACGTACCGACATTGACACATACAATCTGATTACGTTATATTTCGACGGGAAGTTTTAATATATCTTTCTATAGTTTGCGATATTTACCGAACGATGTAGCATCGTAGTGAGTGAGCTACTCGCGTTCAGAAGGTACTGAGTTCGCATCCTGGCGAAGACATGTGTGACTGGGACTTTTTCCAACAAATTTATGTCGAGATACGCTAATTCTTCTACCGGGCTTCTTGTTTTCTTTCCATAATTCTGGATGGTTCCTTATTCAAGATTACGGCTGATTGATATCTGCTGAAGTCATAATAATAAAGTTGCCTTACCTGATCCTAATTTCTGAAACGCATTATTATTATTATATTTGCAAACTTTTGCAAGTCATTATTTTCTTATTATTTATAAATTTATAATCATATATAATACGCTAAGGTTAAAGATGTTTGCCTCCCTTTTTAGAAAAAACCTCACAATTTCTCCACATAAATTATATATCATTTTACAGATAATTGCTTGTTCTATTGACATCGACAACTAAAAAATGTATTATTGCTTTTGTTTTTGTAAATTAATTAAAATACAGCAACGCTGAACAACGTCAGCCGTCTGACGGATTTAATTTTGAAACAACGTCAACACTTCGATCTGTCATCTGACCTTCATATTGTAATACAACAGTCACAATACTGCATACTGCTATCTAATGGCTTTAATTTTGAAACAGCGAGCAACGCTGAACAACGTCACAGCAATGCTGCATGATGCCATCTGACGGCTTAGCTTAACGCTTTTGCTACTTGCGCCTCTATATGACAATTTTAGTAAAATATTTTTTCGATCTATCATCTGAGCTTCATATTGTAATACAACAAAAAGAAGAACGTTGTAAGCAGTGTGCAAAATTAGAAACGAATTGAATACCTGCAATCATATTCAAAAAATAATTTTGTAAAGTGATAATTATTATATTTATTTAGTGCGAATAATTCGCACCGGTCACACTAGTGTATTTTAAGATAATTACGTAAGTTAATTTTAAAAAATCTGTAAAAATGTACTACCAAAAAGATCATTGTAATTTAAGCAGTTAATAATAAAACATTTAATAAAATGATGTTCGATTAATTGATTTAAATACACAACATAATTAACGTCACTTCTACATTTAAATTATTTATTTGTTGATAACTTTTTTATATTCTATTTAAGAGACTGTTTCAAGTTATGTTGAAAACTAACTTTGTTATATTCACTAATAAATCTTTAAACTCATCTAAGTAAAAGCTTACTTAGTCCTGAAGATGCAAGGAACACGTCTACGAAACATGAAATATTTTAAACAAATACATAATTTCAAAGTAACAGTGACTGTTACCCATAAATCTTCCTATTCAAGATTTTTTAGCTGTTAGTATAATGTCTGTTTTTATCAGCTTTATAATTTATTTTCTTTGTTTCAGGTAAGCGATTTTTTCAAATCTTACAAAAATCATTTCAAGTACGATAATAATGTAAGTGTATATTTTCGTATTTTTAAATAATATTTTTCTAAAAATAAGATTCACTGCGTTGTAAGTGACTTTAAACGTTCTTAAATTATCCAACTTTTATTGCTGCACCCTATAATATAATGGAGCATTTCAACTTCGACAATGCAAGTCATGAAATAGCGTTAGACACATTAGGAACAGTATTGGTGCTTCCTGCTAAGTACTCTTATCAGCGCATTGTATGCATTGCGACAAAAGTTAAACATAAATATAACCCCAAACCTGGGGATGGTGTCCGGGCTTGTAGACCGTGATCCACCTGACGTTTCGTCTACACCTGCGGTAGACATTTTCAAAGACGTAAAGGCCTCTGCACACGAGGCTATAGAAACACTGCTTGGACTTCTGCGGGGTACGAAGCTACGGGCTCGCCTGCTAGCTCACAAGATATGCTTTAAAATTAGAACAGGGGCTATTTTTCTTGCTAAGTCCGCTGCTAGTTAATGTGCAAGAACCAATCAGGAAGCACTATCTTGTCACGTGGGCGACTTGAAAAAACACTATGCCATAGCGTGTGTTCTGTTCAGAGACAATAAACAGACACTTTTGTTATCGTTCTATCACTGCGCGCATACGGAATCTACGTGCAGAGCTGCAAGCTTGTAAAGCCTACTTACAAAACAAGCTTGAAAAGACGTTTCGTGTTATATTATAGCAATTAAGAAAACCAGCACTAGAAAACTAGTAGTGAAATCTAGCAGCAAATCCAGCCTCGTGTGCAGCGGACTTTAGCGATATCTAAGTGTCCTCCTAGGTGTGTCGATGAGTGTTCTCCTTTCTTTTATACTAAGCGTGCATTCTCTGTTCGTTCGTATTCCGTACTTCCGTGATTGGTGATTCTTCTCAGACTCACAGAATGTAGATTAGTCGTAGAAATACTAAGTCTTTTTTAAATCAAAAACGTGTGACTGCGGAGAAACACAAAGCATTATGCTTTAAGGTATCGAAGATTGTTGCAGGCCATCTCGGCATTTATTTGAAATTATTAAGAAAAATCTAAATAAGACAGCTGATACAGGAATTACCGTTTCTCAGTGAGAAGTAGTAGGATAAAGTTTAACCCCTGCCGGGATTCGAACCGAGTACTTTCGAAACGCGAGTCGGTTTAAGACAATATGATGGTTGAAATCGAATACCCTTTAACCCCTTCGGACCTGAATTATACAGGGTGAGTCAGACCACCCGTATCAGTCGTTTTTTTCGAAAACGGTTAGTCGTAGAGAATTGTCTCAAAAATCTGTATTATAAAAGCCCTAATGAAGAATCGAATGGTGATATTTTTTCCCTCGGGAAAGGTCGGCTTCCCTGTTAGTTTGCTCCGGAATGTTCAGAACTCCGGAATGTTAAATGGCACGATAGGTCGAAAGTGGTATTGTTGAAAAGATCTTTAAAAAATAAGCAAGTTTTGTAGGATATTTTTTTTTGTTACTGCCACCCCTGTTAAGTAATATTCGTTTGAAATTATTAAATTAACATGTCAGAATAACAAAAAAGTCGGCATTTAAAATCTAGTTACCTAATTGAACAATGTCACAATAAGTTTTCAATAATTGCAATTGTTTTTTTTTGTCGGAAAATACTTCCAGGTACTCATAACATATCTAGAAGAGCTCTGCAGTGTTTAGAAGTAAATTGAAGACAGTTTGAACATTTGTGACATTGTTTAATTAGGTAACTAGATTTTAAATGCCAACTTTTAAAATTAAGTTTGTTATTCTTACATGTTAATTTAATAATTTCAAACGAATATTACTTAACAGGGGTGGCAGTAACAAAAAAAAATGTCCTACAAAACTTGCTTATTTTTTAAAGATCTTTTCAACAATACCACTTTCGACCTATCGTGCCATTTAACATTCCGGAGTTCTGAACATTCCGGAGCAAACTAACAGGGAAGCCGACCTTTCCGGAGGGAAAAAATATCACCATTCGATTCTTCATTAGGGCTTTTATAATACAGATTTTTGAGACAATTCTCTACGACTAACCGTTTTCGAAAAAAACGACTGATACGGGTGGACTGACTCACCCTGTATATTTTTGAAACACAAAATATTTTTTAGGGTGTTGGGCTTATTTAGGGTGTAGTTATTAAAGTATATTCAGTGAGTAACTAAATTTAACATTTACAGTATTTTGCAAAATCCTATGTCCATTGAAATGGATAACAGATTAACAAAAATTATTTTTTACGGTAATGAATAGTATAGGATGTTTAATTACTTTTTAAGTATAATTAGTAAAGTTAACGTCATAAAATTAAGATAAATATCCGCACAAGAAAAATAGATTATATCATGGAAATGCGTAAGTTATACTAACTACCTAATATATAATCATAATCAATAAATAAAATTATCGACCAATTTTTCAGACAATATATTAACAAAAAATATATAATTAATACATTAACGTACTCAAAATTATTTCCATGACTACTTAATAAATTATTGTTTGTTATTATTTTTTCACTATTTTCATAATCAGTAATAATTTTGAAAGATTCTAGAAAAAGCGAATTAGATTTTAAATATTAATTATTTTTTATATTTTTTAGATCAATTCTGAAGAAGGTCCAAATCCGGATTGAAACGTTAATGTATTAATTATATATTTTTTGTTAATATATTGTCTGAAAAATTGGTCGATAATTTTATTTATTGAAGAGTTCTAATCAGACGTTAATCAAAGATTTGAATATAATCATAATGTACACTTTTACCAGCTTTGCGTGAATCCATGACTGCGGTCAACACTTGACTGATATTTCGACCCACACACATAGTATTTCTTTGTTTTGTTTGACATGCCTACATCTCAGATAAGCCACAAGCGCAATTCAATGTTTATATTTGATATTTAATTGCGCTGACTTAAATCACACGCGTTAGAATAGTATTTCCATTGAAATGACCGCCAGAACCGAAGATGTTAATCTACATTTATTAGCAGCGATATAAAAAATATGGTTTTAATCATTTACGACGAGTCTACTACACGTGCTGTGTATAACGGATGCATGAAGGATAGATATAGAGTTCTGCTAATGTAAAGCAAGAGATTCATTCCCGCCGCCGCCGCCGTGGCCCGCTTCCCAAGCAGTACTAGAATGATGTAAGTTTGATTTTAGTTTCCCAACAAGTTCTATCTGTTCAACTGCAGTTCTCTTCTCGACGCGTTTTAACGCCGTCTCCATTTCCGTCGCGCGAGACTTACATAATGGGATACCTATTAGGGAATATTATAACTCACGTCTATGCCATCTCGCGTGCCTGTTCTGCCACACCTGCTTTTAGGGCTGCCGTCTGAATCTGATCGATCCTCTTGTTCACTGTCACGTGACTATTGTTACGTGGTGAATCTTTCGCATTGTTTTCGTTTGGTGTTTGTCACCCACTTTTGCACTCGAACTGATTGTGCAAAGTGTTTTTTTTTTTTGGATTTCGTATCCAAACCGTATTACGTGGAAGAAGGCACAACTTCCATTTATGAGGGATAAGTTTGCAGACGATTGAAAATGAAAACAAATCCGTTGGCTTTGATTTATTTAGCGAGGATTTGTTTGCCTTGATCAGATCTATATATTTATATGATTTTTTCCGCCTTTAGAAAAAAGCTAGTGCGGAATTCAAGAATGAGGTTGGAAATTTTTTCATCTAAAATTAATCTATAGGTGAAAAAAAATGCGTCGATTTCTTGATTCCGTCTTAACGTGTCTATATCTCCTCAAGACGAACAAATTGCACCTCATTAAGTCGGTTGTAGTAACTTGCGTCTTGGTAAAGTTTTTCTTTTTGAATTGTCAGCAAATTTTAATCATTTTCATTTAACGGGTGTATGGAATTCTTTTTAACGTTTCCTGAAATTAGTAATTTTAATTTTTAAACGGAAGATTTAGATATAACGACTGATTTCTATATCCTTCTTTCGAATAATAATGTAATAATAATAATGCGTTTAACGTACGTTTCTCGACTTTATGTCATAACAGACGCCACTCGCACCATTACTATTTTCCTTCTATCACACTTCCCTTTATTTTCTACATTTTTAAACTTCCACTGAATTAATAGCAATGGGTGAATGAAGGAATTTTAGGACATTAGGATAAGGTAGGCATAGGAGTTTGACAGGTAATCATCCATGGTCTTGAATAAGGAACCATCTCAATATCTATCTGGAATTATTGAGGGAAACCATAGAAAACCTCAACAAGATGGCCGGTACAGGAATTACCGTTTCTCGGCGAGAGGCAGCAGGAAAAAGTCTCAGCCACATCTGCCCCTGCCTGGATTCGAACCCGGTACCTTCCGAATGCGATTCTAGTGCTCTAGCTACTACGGAACCCTGCTCGATTCCTTCTTTCGAATACATTCATTGGAAATAAATGAAAACGTAAATAATAAAAAAATCCAATTTGGGAACCCGCAATTGACCAACTGTGTTTAGGTATCTGGAAACGAGATGGTTTTCAGATATTTTTGACCACCCTGGCGCTCTCCAATATAGAATGATTCCCTCGGCAATGAGCTTTGTCAGAATCCGTGCACAATAAAATGTCATGTCTTCAATGTCCTTTGTGTTGCAGCATGCATCGACTTACACCATATATGCATGCAAATTACCCTCTGTGTTCGAAATGGGAAAAACGAAATTATTGACATAACGTGTTGAAACAGTAATTGTCTATTACTTACAGACGTACCGGTGATTGCGGTGAAACGTGTCGCTAGTTCGGTGCAAATGGCACTATGCGAAGTGGATGTCTTTTTGCAAAAAAGTTACTTACTAAAATTGTGGCGAAGTTAACGTTTCTATGTAAATTGAAAAGTTATGTGCTATTTTTTCTCTGCATTTTTTCAATTCATTATGCAAATTGTTTCTGGAGTTAATCATAAACGTAAAAATATTTTTGATCCAGTTGAAGTAGAAAGTATTGTTTTTCTTCTGTCGATTTGTAAGAAAAACATATTTGTAAGAAAAACAAATTTTAAAAAAATTGAAATTCCTGAAAAAACCAACTGAAAAACTAAAAATAATATAGTTTATGTTCTAATTTTTCCTAGTTTTGTCTCCCCTATAAATTTGTATTTTGTGTGATGTATCAAAAACAAGATACACCGGCCTGGGCAAACATAATATTTCACATAGCACCGCAGACTCTATCATTTTATATACATACATAACAAATTAAGGAGGTTGAGGCGTTAAACGAAGATAATGATAAAAATTTGAAATAAAGTCTTCTTAATAGATTTTTTTATGACAAAATTTGCTGTAAAAAATCCAAAATCACTAGGAGATTTATAAAGTTACAAATTAAAAAACCTTTAACATGTAGTCTTATGGAAAATATGTCAAGCTAGCATGCAAACTGTACATTTTAATATTTTGCAAATAACCAAATAATGTCAGCAGTTCCGAAAACTAACTGGGTAAAGCATCGATGTTTTACAAGTATTTTAAATTTTTTTCCAATTTAATTAGGAGACTTTTAATCAATAAATAAAAATTATTAAACCTTAGCAATTTTTGATTGTGGACTTTTATTCTTGACAATTTTAACAGTTTTAACAGAATTTTCAACTTTTTAATGATTTAATTTTAATTTTCATTACTTCTAATTTCTTTTTTTAATTATTTACTCCAAAAAATATCTAAAATTCAGATATTTACATAAATTTATTTTTCCTAACCTAAAATTGGTTGTCTGTAAAGTCGGTTTACGGACGATAGTTTTACGTGATAACGTCATAAAGAAACATTGGTGAACTCTCTGACGTCACGCGAGAAGAGAGAGAAATGCGTACAAGCCGACGCTTGGGCCGATCGTGCCTCTCTATCGCTTATACCGCGCTCTCGCTTGCACGCTCAGGCTCAGGCGGAACGTGACACTTTTTCGTGCGTGCAGCCGGTGTTTCATCAATTTATAAGACGTTATCACGTCAAAAATTCAAAAGTTAGTCCATTAAGTAAAATCTAAAATAATTAATTAATAAAAAAATGATTTATTTATGCCTTTATGAGAATAATTTATTGGTATCAGCAACTTATAACCTTTTGTAAAAATTTATTCTGAAAAAGTTCCGATTTAAAATTCGACTTACTTTTGATTGGGACTGTAAGGCATCAACCTCCTTAAAAATGTTTTTATGGTTTCTCTTTGAGCTAAAAACTGAATGAAATAATCCAAGTGTGTAGGCTATCACGGCCGATATTGATCCAAATTTTAGTTTCCGGGCTTGTATGCCGTAGTCCATTGGTATTTCTAAAAATACCCATGGACCACGATATACAAGCCCGGCAACCAAGAAGATTTGGATGAATGAAATAATACACACAAATTAGTAACGGGAATTTGGACAAAAAACTTTTATTATTTAATGTTCATCTAATTATTGTACAACGTTTCGTTAAGTATCTTAACTTTTTCAAGTACTCAATTAGTTCATTAAAAGTCGACTGTACGTTGTAAATCATTGTAATTAATAATGTAGATTCTTTTATTATGGAACATTCCTCATTGTATTTTTTGGTCATGTATAACACATGTAAATGAAATGTTTCAAAAATCAGTTACAGCAGAAGAACTCATGAACATGGTCGAAGAATATGATAATGACGATTTTTGGCGTGCGAATTTTGTTTTCAGTTTTCATTAATGCGTTGTATCTATTGCATTTCTATTTAAGTTAATTTTATTCGATATTTCAATTTCGTTTTATTAAAAAAAAATTTTATTCTTAGGGCGTGTCAAATAAGTGCACACATCACTAAATATTTCAACCCATGCATTGGTATTCTCACGAAGTATGTCGCGACAGAAAACACATTGAGAAGCCGCTTCTTAAGGACATATTATACTAATATCGAAAATACAGACCTGGCGCATTTTATCTAATAGTGGATAAAACTTGTAACAGAGAAAAGAAAATATGTGCAGTGAAATTGGACTTCGTACAATTTGTACATACAACGATTTTTATCGCAGAGATTAAGTATCTCACCAAAAACATAAGTGTGAAAAACGGGCCAAGTTCGATATAAAGAACAAGTGAGTTTGTCGACTTTGCCGAAAAAAAAATACGCGAGTTCTAAGGCAAGTTTACATACACGAGTCATTTATTTATAATATAAAGCATTAAACTTGCCAAGTAAAAACTTGCACGTTCTTAGATTTCACTTCTTTTTTTCGAGAGTCGACAAACCCACTTGTTTTTTGAATCGAATTTGACCTATTTTCACATTTATGTAGGATTTCAGTACTGGTATACTGCTTCTTTATGAGGTCACCTTAACTCCTCTGAAAAAACTCGATCCTGTAACGTAACTAGCCCCGGAGATAGAGGGGAGTACAAAAGGAGTCGAAATGGTATGTGTAAATCATATACTTTTATTCTAGGAATATAGGAATAAAATCGCATTCGAACCATTAGGGTGCAAACATATACTTCTGTCTTTTTTTACGCTGTAAGCACTGTCGTATCCAGGAGGGCAAAACAAGCACGGAGAACCCAGCATAAAAATTTCTAATTTGCCCTCTCCTGGGCCAAAAGCTGGGTACGCCCATGTTAACGTCATAGAAAAAGACACAGTTTTTGAAACAGAGATACTTTATTCAGATTGAATGCAAGTACATCAACCAATCCTATCATCGGAGAAATCAGGGAATTACATCGAAGAAAGAGACGCAGATATATTTTCGATAAACTTTGTTGCGTACACTCACCGCTCATTGAGTAGATAGGCAATGATTCATATAGGTTATTATTAAATATGTGGTGTAAATATAGTGCCCAATGCGGTGCGAGAACTTGGCTGTCGCACCCCGCGCGCCACGATAATTCACATGACCGCAACGGGTAGACGCAGTTATTCGGTGAAACGATTTTCAACAGTGAGCTGAAAATATGATTGTGCTGAGTGTAGTTGCGCCATGAAAACAATAAACATGTTCGCCGGGCGTTGGAAGGTGGTTTTCTGACCGTGATATGTTTCCTTGTTCCTAATGTACGATCACAACGGGACGCCTAGCCCAAGTCACTGGGTTTTAGATTGAACGTACAACGGACGCCTGCGGGACTGCACAGGGACAAACACAACGACGTTGAATCAGTAGCGTTACTTAATTTTCTAAATTAGGCTTCTTTTGTGAAAAATTACATCCATCTGAACTCATTGCAATTACACGCTTAGTTGGCAAACTGATCGCGAGGTTTGTCAACAGTTTTCCAACGGCTAAGCGGGAAGACCTTCGAGACTCGATTCCCGTGATGGACGTACTATATTTACATACCTACAAGTTTGTTCGGAACCCTCGGTGTGCGAGTCCGACTCGCACTTGGCCGGTTTTTTTTTTTTGTATTCGTTTCTTGATAATATCTTCGCCGGTTGTAAACCGATTTATATAATCTTGTTCTATTTAATATAGAGAGCTACGGGCAATAACGGGTGACTATGGCTGGTTACAATTCCAGCAGTCTGGAAACATACAATTTAATCCTTTTTATGGCCCATATTCATCGAACCTAAGTAGTTATTTATTCGGTTCATTTATTCTTATTCTCGGAATAAATAGCGATATATGAATTCACCAAGCATAAGTATGTTTACTATACAGGTATAAATCTATTCTGGCTTAGTTCCAGGGTATAAATTTTTATTCTCTGATAAAATAAGAATGGCCGCCACATAGATCATAATTACCTAACCTATAAGCGTGGAGTATCTACAGTTGTATTGTGGATTATGTTTATTAACCTTTTGTGAAGTGTATAGTTGTAAAACATTAATGTTGGTGGAAGTTTTGTGTGCAATTGGGTTAGGATAAAACACTATTATTTTATGAAATGTTTTGTTTTGACGTCTACACTAACGCCATCAGTCGGATTTTTGGGTGAACGTCAAAATAATCAACAAAATGAAAAAGGAGCATAGTGCAGTGTACCTGTAATTGTGTTTGGTGAATTGAAAGTAAATTTTTATCTAACAAATGAATTTGTTCCAAGAAGTAGTAATTTCTATCTTTAATAGTGTTCGATGAATATGGCCATTAGAACTGTTAAACATTTAATCAAAGTTAATTGATTTTTGTCTCGTTCAGTTCCGGTTCTATTTTGAATCGTTGAACTTGGGAGGACGGTTGTTGGCTTTGCATGTGCGCCATCTATGTGTGTAGTAGCGAAATATATTAGTGTACAATTCAACCTCTAATTTTCAGTTTTATAAAAGGGATTTCACGAGTACAGTTTTATTAGTCTCCTAGCAGCTATCTTCCACTCGTTCGGTGAATGTTTTTGCTTTTTAAAGTTAAAACGAAATGGATTTTCGATTTTTATGTCTACAAGGTCTCATTGCTCTTTATATATAATTTTCTCAACTGTGCTACAGTTTTTCTTTTTAACGTTCTGCGAAATTGGTTTTCGATTTTTCTACTACTATTTTTCAGTGGATGTGGTAGTTTTTATTCGTTAAATGACCAAGACATTCTAAGTTGAAATAAAACTTTTCACTTATTTTTTACATTTTTACTTGACAATACTTTGTTGCAGTGGCATTTCTCGTAGATGTTCTATTAAATTTTTGTGATTGCAATAATTTTAAAGTTTAGATACCCGAGCAAATATATGCTTTTTATTATCTTTAAAACACAAGACGCTTCGTTTTAAACTTTCAGCGGCTTCCAAGTCGCCGATTTTAATACAGGAGAATCCTGGAACACTTTTTAAACTTTCTCTCCTATTTTGAATGCAATTGATTTAAATTTTAAACACAAAATTAAAGTTAGTTTCAAATAGTGTGTATGTAAACAATAAGTCACTGATTTCTGTTTTTTTTTAAACGGAAGAAATAAGAAGGGGGGAACCCTTCTTACAAAATTAAAAAAAAAATTGTAAAATAAATTCACTCCGTTTCGTTTGATATTATGCGTACTTATAGAAAATGACATTCTGAATCGATTCCGAATATCCGCAACCCTGTATCTCTTTTAGTTTCGGAGATATAGCCAATTTTAATTGTTTAAATTTTTATAATTTCTAAACTAATTGAGATACGAATTTGCGCTTAGGCCTAATCGATTCAGCGTACTTTTTTCTATAAAACACGTCAATGAGATAGTTTTATATTTTTCCAAATATCGTAAATCTTTTCATGTTTTGAAGCGTTTTGAAAATCTGCAATTTTTTAAGTCACTAAGCGTTTTTAGGCCCGTTTTATATAAACCGAACTTATAGAAAAAGTCAAGCTGGATCGATTCCGACAATCCGCAACCCTGTATTCAGAGATGTGAGCATTTATTTTATATTACTTGAGAAAAACTTAAAAACGGCATAACTTCTAAACGACTAATTATACAGAGGTGGGGATGGTTGCAATCGATTATGCGCAATTTTTTCTATAAGAATAACCTCAATTGTAAGTTGTATGTATAGGTACGATATGTTACAGATTTCTGGGTTTTTTAAAAACGGAAAACGGCGGCTACTTTTTTTAATAGTCTTCATGCTTCATTAACGAAAGAACCGATGTTGATACTATCAACTAGTAGACTTGAAATATTTCTGTCAAAACCAAATTAATAAGGGGTCGCGGATAAACATTAGCTTTTTATAAAAACAAACCATTTAAAGTATATCAAATTTTGTACAATATATATAGGTACTTATGAATGATGATATTTAAGTGGAATTATTACCCAAATTAATTTCTTTAATGTACTGAGAAGTGTATAACAAAAAGAGAACAACAAATTAAGAAAAAAAAGTCCTGACATTCAACTGTTCCAATTATACGGGCTTCACTTCTTTATCACGTCGAATTATATTTTTTTCCTGAAGTTCGTGCTTTTATTCCATTTTATTTTTATGTTGTCTTACAATTTGAAAAGCTGGAACTTCCGTATTGTATATTAATTTTGTTTTATGAAACTAAAGCTGTCTCAAAATTCCCTGCATGTTTTATTTATTTATTTATTTATTTAGTAATTTTCATACAGGCATAGCCCAATTACAGAAAATCAAGAACGTTTATATGCAAGTTTAAGTTCACTGAATGTGCAGTTGAAAATGTCTATACTACTACAATATTAATGTTATTTACAAGTCCACACGTCTTGTACAGAGGCGAATTAGCAAAGTGACAGGTTCTTGGGGTTGGTAAATAAAACAATTGGTGATTCCGGCTAAAGTATTTAGGTATATGAAAAGGTAACATATTTAGAAACTCTTGGTTGTCAATATGATTATGTAATAATTTATATAAGAACGCACAAGCAGCAAATTCCCTACGAATTTTAAGTGATGTACAAGAGTGAATTTGTAATAAGTCAATATAATTCATATATTTGGGATAAATCCCGGTTATTTTAAATGTCAGAAATCTAAGAAATTTACTCTGTACTCTTTCAATATTATTTATGGTGATATCATAATAGGGATCCCAAATCAGGCTTGCAAATTCCAATTTGGATCTGACATATGCATTAAATAGTTTGATTAAGGTATTAGGATCAGAAAAGTATTGACAACTCCTAAAAATAAATCCTAACGGAGTATGCAGATTTGACACGTTTAAGAAGTATGTTATTTATTTTGTAATCAAATGGAATATTGACCTTCTTATTAGTAATAATGTTTTGTTGAAAAAGGATGAATTTTAATACCTGAGACAGATATCAACGCAAACTGTTTCTGCCACGATCGCCTGCATCATTTAATTAGTTGATTTGTTGTTTATTCGTTTTTTTTTTTGTCATATTTTATAACACTTATGTCATAGGTTATTTTTGAGCTTAGTTAACTTGCAACTACTAAGTACCTACTTTTAAGAAAATACTTAATAAAAATCGAATCATTAAGTAAATTAACATAGCTTTCTAAGAAATACCTCTGAACCACAGCTCTACACCCATAAATACAACATCTAATGTCAGCTTTCACTGACGCCTGACAAGCGTTTTCCTGATTACTTCAAAATATAAGGATAAAAATGCAACAATTTGCGTTAAAATTTAATTTATTGCTGAAAAAATGTTTTTTTTTTTGGGAAATAGTAGGACGTTTACCTACTTCATAGAACTAGATTTCAAAATCTGCCATCATGCCTATTCTAAAAGTTAGTAGTTTGTAACTAAACAAATGAAAAAAATATCACGTTTGATCAAAACCTTTCTCGAAATTGAAATTGGGCAGAAAAACCAGTGTGACAGGATAAACGATCAAAATCGCTCGCACGTAGATGCAATCCGACGACATCCCTGGGCGGAACACTGTGGGAGAGTTAAATGAAAACAGTGCAAGACGGCCAGCTATAAGCGAAAGAAGGAAGGGTCTCAGTGCGGCTTACAAGGTTTCTTTAGTCCTATAAGCTTCCATTGGGATGCTTGATGAAAAACTGCAGCAGCAAGTTCTTTTCACTAAATCGAAATTGTTGTTTGTGAATGGCGCGCCTTTAACCCTCTGACTGCAGAATCCACGTTCTATCACTTTAATCTACCGCAGCGTTTCCGAAACATTCTCGCTTACGGATCCCTTATAGCCCAAGAGCCCGCGGCAGCCAGACCTTCGTATTTTTATAAAAGCTGAAAGTTTTTCTATGGATGTCTCCAATACAGGTAAGAATGATCCCCACCCATGAAACCTTAGTAGTGGTGGCTTTGGCAGGTAACAGGTAGCAAAGGTGTATAAAATTCCATCTCAAATTCGTCATTGTATAAAACTCAATTTTTTTATATTTCATTCGTAACAATATTAAAACTCGCGTCGCTCATTGCCAGACACTTAGTATGGTTCCAACCCCCTGCCAGACACCCTTAAACTATTATAATTTGTAATTATATTTACGTTATTTTATAAAAGCTGAATTTTATATATATTTTTTGGAGAACTATTGAATAATGTTTCACAAGTAGCCAGACAGTTTCGAGGGTTCTATCATCCTGCCAGACGCATTAAAAGTGTACAAATTTCAAATCGTTTTTGCTTTATAACTTTGAAACGGCTCATGAGATTTTACTCAAATTTGGTACGTTGGCATAGCTTTATTGGGCAATAAAACCTATATCATAATAATGATGAATATCATTCCATGGGCGTAGAACTTGATTTTTTCGATAATTAAACATCTAAAACTTCTACGCCAATGAAAAAAAATCAGTTTGAGTATGAAATCTGGATCACGAGACTCATTTACTACAAAAAAGGTACTCTTGATAAAATTCGATTACTCTTATAGTTTCGACAAAATTTTAATTTTAGTAAACTTTCAGCTTTTATAAAAATACGAAGGTCTGGCTGCCGCGGGCTCTTGTTCTATTAGAGATTAGCAAAATTGTCACGGACCCCGTTAATATTAACTAAGCGTTATTTGTTTATCTGAAGTGTAACTTATTTACGCATCAAAAAACAACTCGTGTATTATTCTGTAAAGATTGATTTATTTGTAACTAGATGTAGATTTTGCGTATGTATTATTGGCCGTCCACGAACTAGTGATGTGTCCACATGACTCTTTATTGGGAGCTGGCTCCGTGCGCTCCGCTCACTAAAAAGAGTCGCTCAGAGCGAGTCGTTCAAAGGAGCGACACTATGTCTAGTACGCACTACACAAAAGTGCAGACTGCAGAGGTGTGAACTGTCATCATACATGCTCAGGAGTCATGTAGTACAATACAGTATACACACACTCAGCTCTGATTTCATTTTCATATCATTCTGATCTTATATTATTGGCATTTCGGATAAACTATAAAGTATAATAAAAGCTTAACAATAATAATGTTTATTGTTACAATATTACATCTTTGTCAACGACGTCAATGTGAATGGTTTAAGTCACTGTAAGCTTAGTACTATTGCACTTACAGTGTGTCATTCAACATTAAATATCTCAGCAAAGATAACTCCATACGCGCAAAGTTCACTAGTGTCTTTGTGGCCTGCGCTGTGTGCGCTCTGTAAATGTGCGAATACAACAGTACAGAACAGCTCAGCACAGAGCAATGGCGCTCGGAGTGAGTCCCGCCCAGTTTCATCCGGGTGCAAAAGAATGAATGGGGGGGGGGGGCATGAGTACGCACGTTCATCTTAATTTACCGAGATGAATGGTGTGTCCAAATTTCATGATGATCGGAGTTACCGTTCAAAAATTTTTGTCGGATAGATAAATTTTGAGTTGTAGTTTGTAACATTTTTCATTGATTCTCCGCTCCTATTGGTCGTACGTAATGATATGTAGCCTATAGGCTTCCTCGATAAATGGACTAGCCAACAAAAAAAAAATTTGTTTTTCAATTCGAAACAGTAATTCCTGAGATTAGCGCGTTCAACCAAACAAACAAACTCCTCAGCTTTATATATTAGTATATAGATATCAAATGGGACAATTGGTAAAAAGTTAATTAAAATTGAAATGTATGTGCAACATCAAAGTTTCAAACCAAATGTGAGAAAAAAAAGTTAAAGTTTATAAAAACTGTGATCAAAGAGTTCAATAATATTATTATACATTAAATTATTGTTATATTTTATTCTATTTTTACCTTTTTTTATATCAGTACAAGTACCGTAAAATTGCCAGCTTTCGCCGCTAGGCGCGCACGGTCGTCCAGCGCCTCCCTTCCAAGCAGCTAGACATAGCGAATATTGAATTATACCTAGATGACGAACTTACTTAGGTCGTTGGCGTCTCAGATAAGAAAATATGTCTCTAGATTTTTTGTTTATTTTTTTTAAATCCGAATAAATTTGTTGCACGCGTCATTTTGTTTGCGCACTGAAAATGGTTTGTGGCAAACAAATATTTGTTTGTATCTATTTATTGAACCAAACAATATTTGTTTTCTTCAAACAATTTTTGTTTGATTCAAATAAATTCAACGACCAATAGACAGAAATAAATATTAGTATACCTCAAATTAAAAAAAAATCTCAGCGCGTCTTCCATACGTATTTATTTTTAGAATTATACGTAGGTATATCTACACCGGCGTTCGAGTGTCCGACAAAAATGAAAATATTTCAACAAAGAGTTTATTAAATGTCTTTAATTCTAAATATTATAACCCTCTCTCTCCGTATGTGTGCCTATTGATGATCAATATAATATGCATATTCATAAACCAAAGGGGGTTGCTATGACATCACTCATACTACTAAATGATTGTTACTATGGGAGCTTCGGTGCGTCTGGACTTAACCCCTGTCATTTGTGTCACCGGAGTGGTGGACTTTTATTACTAACTTTTAAAATAAAAGCGGAATAAATTCGAATTTAATGGTGATTTTAACCACACAACCTTCATAATTATAATATAAGAAGTCAATTTTTTTGAATTCCCTTCCCCTCAAAGCTTAAAACCTTCATTACTTAAAGCACAATATCTCGGTAACTTAAACAAATATTTTAAGAGTATTCGTCCCTGCAAATACCCCCTGCACCCTTCATCTCAAATCTTTTCCCCTCGCCTAAAAACGGTTCGCGCTCTCCCGACGCTATTTTTAAAGCTAGACGGTTCTGGTAAACGCCAAATGAAAGACAAAGAATCAGACTACAGATCCTTCAGGCGAATTTTTTGAAAAACAGTTTCGCCTACGTGTGAAATATTACGTAACTTATTATTTTTTTCAAAAGGTTGTAAGTTTTTCAGGATTTTTTTTTTCAAAAAATTCGCCTGAAGGATCTGTAGTCTGATTCTTTGTCTTTCATTTGGCGTTTATCAGAACCGTCTAGCTTTAAAAATAGCGTCGGGAGAGCGCGAACCGTTTTTAGGCGAGGGGAAAAGATTTGAGATGAAGGGTGCAGGGGGTATTTGCAGGGACGAATACTCTTAAGCGTTGACCCTCGATAACTTAAAATAATGTTTTAGAGACCTCCATAACTTAAAGTAGGTATTATTATCAGTGAGTCATCGTGAATAAGTATGCAAACAAAAGGTTTTGCCAAGAACTTTATTATTTTTCACTTCAGTCTTTCACTAAATCGCTTTACGTATTGCTGTTGAACATCGTTAAGTTAAAATTTGAACTTCCGAAATCTAACTCTCGATAAGTAAAAAACTCGATAACATAATTTTTTCAACGTTTCCCTTGAACTTTAACTTATCGAGGTTCTATATCGATATATTTTTTACTTTTGCCTATCCCTAATTCTTAGAAGATAGACATATTCTATCGCGGACTTTTCTGTAGACCTAAAAAGAGGAACAATTCCACCATACATTGCTTTGTTATATCTCAAAGGGAATTCGAAACCCAAAAGAATGGTTGAGACCTCTGGTGAGAAATGCGCCATACTGTCCTAAAGGGGGTTTTTTGACGGGCAAACTATGGAGGCATAAGGTAAACAATTTAGAAAAGCGTGATGGAGGCTAGGTGAGCCTCCATTATGCTTTTCTAAATCAATGTTTACCTGTCAAAAACAACCCCCCTTAGGACAGTTCGGTGCATTTCTCAACAGAGGTCTCACAATTCCTTTGGGTTCCGAATAGGTAGCGTTTGCGATGAAAGCTCCCAGTCGGCTTGATTTTTTCCGACATCTTCAACAATCATCGTCATATTTCAATCAATTTACACAAAACATTAGTGAATTATACACCTTTCTCTTGAATCACTCCGTCCGTTGGTGAAAACCGTATAGCCCAAGAGCCCGCGGCAGCCAGACTTTCGTATTTTTATAAAAGCTGAAAGTTTTTCTATGGATGTCTCCAATACAGGTAAGAATGATCCCCACCCATGAAACCTGAGTAGTGGTGGCTTTGGCAGGTAACCGGTATTAAAGGAGTACAAAATTCCATCTCAAATTCGTCATAGTATAAAACTCAATTTTTTAATATTTCATTCGTAACAATATTAAAACTCGCGTCGCTCATTGCCAGACACTTAGTATGGTTCCAACCCCCTGCCAGACACCCTTAAACTATTATAATTTGTATAATTATATTTACGTTATTTTATAAAAGCTGAATTTTATATATATTTTTTGGAGAACTATTAAATAATGTTTCATTAGTAGCCAGACAGTTTCGAGGGTTCTATCATCCTGCCAGACGCATTAAAAGTGTACAAATTTCAAATCGTTTTTGCTTTATAACTTTGAAACGGCTCATGAGATTTTACTCAAATTTGGTACGTTGGCATAGCTTTATTGGGCAATAAAACCCATATCATAATAATGATGAATATCATTCCATGGGCGTAGAACTTGATTTTTTCGATAAATAAACATCTAAAACTTCTACGCCAATGGAAAAAAATCAGTTTGAGTATGAAATCTGGATCACGAAACTCATTTACTACAAAATAGGTACTCTTTATAAAATTCGATTACTCTCATAGTTTCGACAAAATTTTAATTCTAGTAATTTAGAGCATATACAAACGCGGCGGGAGGACTTTGTTTTAGGTATAATATGTAGTGATAAGCGCAATGCACGAATTCATTTTACTCTTAAGGTTATAAAAACAGCGCCGGAAGAGTTGCCATGCTCCGAGGGCATCCAAATAATTTTATCTGCTACCTCAACTGGCGGATAACTTCATCACTAGAATGAGTACTATCTAGAAGTGATGAAAACGATTCCTTAGAGATATCTTTCGGATAAAGTTATTGAGAACTTATCTTGTAGTGAAGAAATCGGGCTTCGGAGATGCACGTTGAACTCTGTATAATATGTGTACACAGTATAGTGTAGAGGCAGCAGTAGTGGGTACATATGCGCTCGTATTGCCCGCGGGCCCACTTCAGTCTCACGCCAACAACGACACATCCTGGCGCCCTCTTTAATAGATTTCATCGCGATCGCACGACATAGTAGGAAAGCCTTTCGTACCTAGCTATCACACACACTAACACTACAATATACAACACTATGTACAAAACGGTTGCAATTATCCAGGACTACCGTGATTTGGTCTCAGAAATCATATAGTCTAAGATCCTGCATTAGAAATATATACCTTCATCTGTTAGTTAATGATGACAAATAGTAGAAGATCCGAACCTAAATCGACCTTCACCGAGCTGATAATAGAATGAAACATATTTTATCATGAATTTAGTATATTAGAAAATATATTAAAAATGGGTTTGCTAAAAAAATCCTGGACAGACTATTTTTAATTATTTTTAAAAAAATGACTTTTTATTTAATGTTGCAACATCAAGATAATAAGAAAATTTTGTCCTTACTTGAAGTATAAAACGTATAGACTGTGCAGCCGTTGGGTTGTCTATTATTTACCTGGGCGAACTACTGGGTTGTCAGATATGTCAATGCAAGTTACTTTCATTTGATTGGATAATAGAAAAAACTTTATATCATCATAAGCGCTGTTTTATTGCGAACACGTTGATATAGGGTTGTCTGCGAAAAATTCGGTCCTATTATTAGGGGTTTGCGAATTTTAAAGATTGTAATTTTGACGCGCGTGGAAGTGTGTGACAGAGAGATCCAAGGTAAGTAACTGTAATAATAAAGGACCCAACATCGCAGTCGCTTGTGATGGCACCCTGAATATTAGAAAGTTTACATACCGAGCACTTTCTAATATTCTAATATTCACTACCATATTATTGATGACGTGCCTGGCTTCAACTCTCACCGCGGGCACTATACAGATTATCGCGACGGTAGGGTATTTTCTTCGTAGCTGTACACAACGGCTTACTGTGTACGTCTCTAGGCGATCTCCACCTCTCTTAAAAGAAAACCAACATCGTACAGCGATTGCAACGAGAACTGAGTTGCAACCTTTTTATTCTTTTTGCTCTGGACGCTTTAGTTTGTTCAATCTAAACTGTTGTGGATAATGTAAATACATATAACAAATTGTTATTTTTACCTACTTCGTGCTCCAACAAAACGAATGCTATTTTCATATTTATGTGCATTTTTTTTGCGTATTCTATTTCCCTAGTCTAACAACCTCGCTACTTCATTTAACAAATTAACTACTTTGTTGCGTCTTGTTGCTTTTTTTAAAAGTTAAAGGTAAATTAATGGTGTTCGCGTTTTAATTAACAAGGTGTTTTTATTACTAAAAATAAAGAGTCCTTTTTTCAACTAAAGAATTTCTTAATAATAAATGAATTACCGGTAGATATGCTTGTATAAAATTTAAAAAAACAACTCATTTTACACGCTTTATATTAATTTCACTTGTAAGTTTGTATGTATGCATGTATGTTTGTTTGTAACCTTCCTTTGGACTACAGCAAGTGGTTTATTACTGTAGTATAATATGCCAGCACTGTAACTACAGTGGTTAGCCGTGCGGTCTAAGGCACGGGTTTTCGCTGACGTCAACTCTCTGAATCACGGGTCGTGGGTTCTAATCCCGTCCACGCCGAAAATAAAAAATTGTTTTTTTTTCGGCAAATTTTTGACAATAAATCGAACTAAAAAGTGGAAAATAAATATAGTTTAAAAAAACTAAAAAACACGCTTTATATAGAACTAAAAAGTAAAAAATAATTTTTCCTTTTTAGTTCGATATAAGTAATTTAGTTTTTTTTAAACTACCTATATATTTATTTTTTAAGCTAGAAGATAAAAAGCAATTGTGCCTTTATAAATACACTATGTGTACATTTGTACTTTTGAGTATTTGATCATCGTTATCAGTGGCGTAGGTAGGTGGGGGAGTCGACCATTTTGACAATCAAATATAAGTGCCTGTATTGAACGGGTTGATAAAAATTATGATATGTTAAAAAGTTTAATAAAGTTCTAAAATTGAAAAAAAAAAACGGATTCTAGTTGTTTGAGGGCATTTGTCTATGTCGCCCACGTAACAACTACTATTTCCTGATTGGTTCTTGCTCAAAACGAAGCAGACAATCAAGCACGGAAAAGAGCCCCGGTGCTAATTTTGAAATTTACGCACGCGAGTCCGCGTTGACGACATTTCTATCTTCGCAGCCAGCGTGCCAGTTAGAACAATCCCAGCAGTGATTCCAGCGGCAAAACCAGTCTCGTGTGAGGCGGCCTTAAGTTAAGACTGCTGCACACGAGGCTGGAAATACTGCTTGGACTTCTGCTGGACGGCCGGCTGGATACGACGCGGGTTCGCCTGCTAGCTCACAAGATAGATTTTAAAAATAGAACAGAAGCTATTTACTTGCTAGGTCCTCTGCTTACTCTGAGCAAGAAACAATCAGGAAACAGTTACGTGAGCGACATGAGCAAACACCCACAAACCAACATGGCGTCATTATGCACAGAGTCGCGTTTTTGTCTGTGTCTATATTTGAACTTTCACTGCTCGCGCACCAGATCCATCCACAAAACAAGCTTGACAAGACGTCTCGTGTGAAGCGAGCAATTAAGAAAACTAGTAGTTAAATCTAGCAAGGAATCTAGCGGCAAATCCAGCCTCGTGTGCAGCGGCCTTAAATTAGAGCTGGAAAGAGAAATGAAGTGAAAGACAGAGATAGATTATGGGTGAAGGAGGACAGACGTATGTTAGCACTAATGCTGACATCATCGTTTCAACCACTAACGCGCTTACACATCTCCCTTTTCTTCGCTTAGCGCTCCCTGACTCCTCGCAACGCCCTGATGACCCTGTCCTTTCTGCGTTCATATGGCGCTCTCTCTGCTAATATCAACCCTTCTGGCGTACGCGGCGCCGCCGCACCAAACATTGTTTTTGTTTATGTTGTTTACTGTACGCAAGTTTTCGACACCGCTTCTTGCTAACCTGCTTATTATAGCGAACATTATTGCTTGTTATTTGTTAATTATAACTTGATTTCTATAACAGTGGTTCCCAAACTATGCCTCTTGAAGCCATTCCTATAGAACGTCTCGTTCCGAGTACGGGCGGGTAATGATTCAAAATTAACGAAACTATCAATATTTAAATTTCCTAGCGATGTTTCGATGAATCGATACATCAATATAAATCTATACTGTAAGATTAAAAGATGAATCCTGGTGGCATAGGACCGATGAACTAAGCAAATACTGAAGGTTAATTCATCGATCCTATGCCACCAGGATTCATTCTTTAATCTTGCAACATTTAAACAGGATCATCATCACTCTAAATTATTAGAGTTATTTTTCACAATCATAAATCTATACTAATATAAAGCTGAAGAGTTTGTTTGTTTGGTTGAACGCGCTGATCGAATTGATTTTTTTTGTTGGAGAGTCCATTTATCGACGAAGGCTATAGGCTAAATAATATCACGCTACGACCAATAGGAGCGGAGCATTAATGAAAAATGTAAATCAAAATTTGTCCGGCCGACAACAACTTTTGAACGGTAACTCCGATCATCATGAAATTTGGACACAACATTAATCTCGGTAAACTAAGATGAACGTGCATACTCATGTCCGCTATATATTATACCTACAGTGCGTTCACCGAAAGTGACAACAGTGAATAATAAGTTTAGTTTTTTGTTCAACTACTTACTTTCGAAAAGTACCGAGGTATATTTTTTTCTACTTAAAACCTCCAGAAGTGTGAATGCATTTTTTTTCAAATGGCAACACATATTTTTTTTACATTTTCGAAATCTTCATTTTTCTTTCGATAAATTCATGTAAAATTTTCGTAAGGTTACATAAGAAAATATTCGATAAATCGTTAAGAATTTCTTGTTTTTAATACGTTTACAAGAAAATTACAGAATTTTATAATGATGGGTATTTGGAAAAATTCAGTGGCATAAGGATCGAAAATGAAGCAATACTGAAATTTTTTAAACTTGCATTTAATGCTGACGTTTCGATATGTTTTGTATCGTATGAAACGTCAGCATTAAATGCAAAATAATCCGTATATGTACACAAACAAATCGCTTGTCAAGTATAATTTTATGACGATCTCGGAATATTCCTTTACCTATAATTGCAATTAATTTTAATCATTGATGCAGTCACAAAGCTTGATTGCGGTTCAATATATCTGTCACTTCGTGGCTAAAACGGACTACATTGATTCTATAGAAATGTTACTTGCATGTAAATTAACAAAGCTATTTGTGTAACTGTGTACATGTACTAGCTACACAGTGTTGCAAGATCTCCCGTTTTAGCTGTAGATTTACGGTTTTTTGACTCTTTCTTCCGTTTTGCGCCAATTGTAGGGTTTTACTCCCAACCAAACCGCCCCATTAACTGTTTCACATCAAAAATTTTAATCCCAGCCTTTGCTGTGCCCATTTTGATAATGCCTACCGCCAGTTGTAGGGACACGAGGTAGAAATATGAAGTAAATTAAATAAATAGAGCAATTGTGATCCTTAATGACTATTGGACGAAGTTTTTGAAAACTCTGAAGATGGTAAACAGTTAGATAGAAATACCATTGAACCACGGTCTACAAGCCCGGAAAACAAGAAGATTTGGAAATTTAAGTGATCTATCTGCAATTTCATTCTCCTGCGGATTTCCTGTATTTTACTTGATAACTAAACGGGATAAAGTGTTTCAATTATTATTTGTATCTGTCTATATTATAGTAGTACCTACAACTTCAAGATGGAAAAACAAATAATAAAACCTAGTATACTACGCTATCAATAATTGTTACCCAAATTATATTTTTTATTCGGTCACGCTCGGATTAAGATAAAATTTCTCTCAAAATCGATAACAATTAACACATCTTCATGTCTTTGGCTACAACCTACATTGTATGATTATTTTTCCCGATTGGAAGACAACCAAACGCCAATATTGTAATATACTAGCGGTCCCTCCCCCCCATTCGTTCTTTTGCACCCGGGTGAAACCGGGGCGTATAAGAACGAACGGGGAGGAAGGACAAATTCACATTCATCTTAGTTTACCGAGATGAATGTTGTGTCCAAATTTCATGATGATCGAAGTTACCGTTCAAAAGTTTTTACATTTTTTTACACCTTGGGTTATATTATTGGCCTATGTTACTCAGTGATAATGTAGCGTTCTATTAGTGAAAGAATGTTAAAAATCGGTCCAGTAGTTTTCGAGTTTATTCATTACAAACAAAAATACAAACTTTTTCTCTTTTATTAGTATAGTATTGCAATAGAAATCGGACTTCTCTTTCCAAATATACCAACCTACATTATAATCTTGGATTTTGCTTTTCTTTCGACGACATCGAATCAATAGAAATACGGGTCCAATGTAGGTGCAGCCTTTAGACAGGTTAATTCTCTGCTTAAACCACATGCCTTTGATAGTTTCATATAGAGGCAAATTTTCTACTTAAACCATTCCTAACCAAACTTTTCTTCGACCACACACGTATTACATACATATATCTACATATTGTACGTACGCATGCTTTTGTTCTATTCTCTTTCGGTTTATTCTAATGCAAACTTCAGTTACGTTTGCGGTATTGGAATCCCTCAGGATTATAATGTCATCAACGGTAATGGTGAAGCATGCCCGTACAACAAAGCACCGCAATGGAAGAAGAATGCCGTCGCACTGCTGCTGCTGCCTGCTACTGCAGCTCAGTACGATTTTATTTCGCATTGTCCACTGATGTTCAAAAAGTTTTGTCTAGATGATACGTTGTCTAATGTCTTCCATAATGACAGCATGGAAGATAAATCATTATAGACTGACAGCTACTGAACATTTACCATTCCAACCCACATGTGGGGAATGGTACTTACTAGTTTAGGTCAAAATTCACTTTTCAAAATTTTACAATATTTTTTCGTTTTGATGTCCCCTGAATCCAAAAAAGATATTTTTGGAAAAACCTGTGCGTCTGTTTGTCTGTGAGCACAATACAGATCAAACGAATGACCGGATTGAAACCAAATTTCAGGAGGATGTTTGATACGTAAATATGAAGAGTCCTATTGTTTGTGGGGAAAATCGACGCATGCGCAAAAGAGATATATGCTATAACGTTGTTTTTTATATAATAATGGTATACTTTTCATAACGGTTTACTCTATTTATTTTTTCAAGAAATTTTTGTAAATTTTTTTTTCTTAACTTTTTATAGTTTCGGAAATATTTTGAAAATAGAAAAAATCAGCTATTCTTTTGTTTTGTAGATCTGTCAGAAATAAACTAGTTAAGCATGCTTTTATTAATTTTTACATGACGTGAAACATATTATGAAGGTGACCATGGCAGCGAATAGTAATATATGAATACTATTACATTACCCGCGTCACCTCACGCGATATCAGAAATTTTATTCTCTTTATTATACTATATCAAATGTCAATATTTTTGAAGTTGGGATGGTCCCGTCGCCCAATTGACTGGAATTTTTTTAAGCTGATGGGAGTGACATACTTTATAATGTAGGTTAATCAGTGAAAACAACGAAAATGACATTTTGCATCACCAAGTCCAGTCGTTTTTCAACCCTTAAATATCCACTTTAGTAGAGTTGAAAACGTCAACTCATTTTGGCAAGGCTGAATCTTTCACAGTATTTCAAATACACTTTTTCTAAATTGTATTTAAAAAGGCAGAGCAAAATTCAGGTTGAAAACCCTGGCCACATTTATGTTCTTGATGGGATATTAATATCGACTTTTCGTATTTACATTTACTTAAATATTATAGTATATATATGTTTGTATAGTCAGAGTGCCCGTCGACAAAAATTTTATTGATACCAATTGAAATGTCTGACACCTCGAATATGTCGAACATATTCGAGGTGTCAGACATTTTAATTGGTTCATGTTATTTGTCAGAGAACATTACTTTAGCGTTTTGGTTGAAGTTTTTAAGCTATCCAATTAAAAAAACAAACAGCATCTATAAATTTTTACATGTCGTCAAAACGACATCTTTCGGAAAATTTAGAGGGAAAACGCCACAAAATCAAAAAAAGTCATAGAGGAAATAGGTGTCAGACTAGGCCTAAAGAAGCCATAATATATAAAGTTTGGGGAGAGTATGTATCAATAAAATTTTTGCCGACGGGCACTCTGACTAGTATATCTAGTTTCATACTTCATATGACAGTAACCGCATCGACAACTTTGTCTTGAATTTCGACCATTCTAACATACAATTGGCTGTTTTCTCATTGTTTTCTTTATAGTATAATATGTCCATTGACCTAACTCCATACCTTTAAAGTTTCTAAGTCAACAGGAAGTGGTCTATGTTTTTGATGAGTGATGAGGGAATGTTGAAATTAGCGATATTCGGACATCGGTATCTTGGGAACTATTCAAGCTTTTTTTTAAAGAAAATTTGTGATTCTAGGTAATTGTGGCGGTCTTAATATAGTATATTAATATTACAAAGAGGTAAGGTTTGTAAGTTTGGATGTAAGAAACTACTCATCCGATTTCAAATATTGACATTTTACATATTTATAACAAAGAATTTGACATATTTATAACAGAGAAAAGAAAATTTCCGCTAACACGTGCGGTGAGGTGGGTAGCGGCTAGTGTTAGATATTATGATACCGCTATACGTTTACGTAATAACATACCTATCACGCCATATAAAAAATATAGTTTAAAAAAACTAAAAAACACGCTTTATATCGAACTAAAAAGTAAAAAATAATTTTTTTAAAATAAGCTTAAAAAGCGTGGGGCGCTTTGTTCCACATTTTCGTACATCGAGCGCCCAACGCTTTTTAAGCTTATTTTAAAAAAATTATTTTTTACTTTTTAGTTCGATATAAAGCGTGTTTTTTAGTTTTTTTAAACTATATTTTATTTTTCACTTTTTAGTTTGAGGATCTATAAAAGAATTTATTAATCCTGGGGGTCCTAATAAGGATAATGGGAAACTGTTATCAAATTATTGCATTGTCATCGGTCCTTGATACGTATGCAAAGTTTCAAATTAATCAGACTTCGGGAAATTGGTGAAAATTATGCTCAAAGATTCCGTTACATACATAGTTAGTTACAACCCAAGCTAATATAAAGCGTTTAAAAATTAACCAGAGGATGCTTGTCAACTGCGTAACTAATTTCTTTTTGACAGATCTACAGAACAAGACATTATTTTTTTTTTTTCAACATATTTCCGAAACGCGCAGAATTTTTTTTCCAAAATTACTAGAATAATAAATCGTTATCAAAAGTATACCATTATTATATAAAATATAATGTTATAGCATACATGTTCTACGCATGCGCTGATTTTCCTCAAAAATAATAGGGTTCTTCACATTTTCATATCAAACATATCCTTCCAAAATTTGTTTTCATTCCGCTCATCCGTTTGACCTGTATCGTGTTCACAGACTGACTCATAGACTTTTTCAAAAATATCTTTTTTGGATTCGGGAGCCCTCAAAACGGAAATTTTTTGTAAAATTTTGAGAAATCAATTTTTACCTAAACTAGTACAATTTCCCACTTTCTGCAGTTAAAATGGTAAAATAGTTTGAACGCCACTGATCTAATATAGAGCGGTAGAACTATCAGGATAGGTACACATACGGATACAATAGACTGTACACACAGAGACATTGGATGGGGAAACAGTTTGATAACCCCCCTGGAATAACTTCCTTCCGTGTATAAAATGTAGGTCTCTGTGTTCAACCTTTTTATTTGTATGAAAACTATCTGTCTGTCTGTATAAATAATGACATTTTCTCTGACTATTTAAAAAAAATTGTTAACTATTTACTGATTTATGAACTCTGCTAACATGATAGCCGATAGACTGTTTACGACTTACAGGGACATTTGAATTGGGGATTTGAATTCATTTTTGGAAGACAATTCCATGAAAATATATTTGAATCGTAGTTTGTGGAAGTGTGACTAATAAGGACTTAAGGGCTCACATACTTGTGCACGCGATGAAAAAAAGTTTATTTATTGAAAAACATTAAATTGTTTTTTTTTTTTAATTTAGAGAAAAAAAAAAGAAATGCGCTTCGACTACTCAGGTCAATTAAATTGTTGATTTAACATTCTTTATAAACTTTTTAACTAGTACTTATATTCTGTCTCTATTCGAATGTTATGCATTGGTGCAGCAGTGTAAAATATATAAAAATTATGTTAATAATATAATTCCTTGACTAATATCTTTTTCTCTGTTTCAGGTATGTTGATTTGTTTTGACTTCAGAAATCGTTGAACGTGAGTACTTAAGTAATGTTTTAATTTATAAATCGATCTCTGAAAATGAAAATGCAAAATACATTAGCATGAATGTTTTTTTTTACATTTTTTTTATTTTTGTGCAAGATTGGACGTTTAATCTGTTAAATATTTAACACTAACGGCCAGCGTACGATTTCGCGCAAAAGTGATATAGAATTACTGTATAGTATTACTATCTCACTTTATACACACGACCCCGTAATTGTTTTTTAAATAACTCCCCCCAAACGCCATCCCCTTTTCACTGCGTAAAAAGAACACCATCGCATCGACACGACCCCGTAGGCACATTTTGAGCATAGCAGTTTGACAGGTAATCGGCCATGGCGTTGAATAAGGAACCATCTCGGTATTTATATCTGGAATTATTGAGGGCAATCATGGAAAACTTCAACAAGATGGCCAGTACAGGAATTGCCGTTTCTCGGCGGGAGGCAGTAGGAAAAAATCCTAGTCACATCTGCCCCCGCCGGGATTCGAACCCGGTACCTCCCGAATGCGAGTCTAAAGCTCTCATCGCTACGCCACTCCGCTCGGTCAGAGAGACTCAATATGTCTATCTTTAATAGTCGATTTACAAATCCGGGCGAAGCCAAACCGGATCGCTAATCCTATATATATATTATTTGAAAATACAATTATACTTGCTAGTAATTTTATCCGTAAACAAACGAGTCTAATTAATATTTCTGGTTGTTATTTATGTTATATAAGAGAAGAAACAAATGCGTTAAGCTTTTAAAGCACTAGCATCTCGTATATCAGATAAAGCATTCCGGTAATTTGTTAGAACACACTAAATAGTGGGTATAGACTTTATGTGACACTGTAACTAATATACTTATACGTTCGTTTCTTTAGTTAGGTAAACATCGTAATTAACACTTAAGTAAGTCAACTGGAGCTGATTTATTTGTATTGGGAATGAAACACATGTTTGTATATTTACACGTTCCTCGAATGTCCTAAATGCCACAGGGATGAGCGAATCACTTCTATTTGCTTACAAATGCATTTAACCATACGTTATTTGTAGGCAGTTTATTTATTTATTAATTCAGCAACAATACCGAGACGGGTGGCGATACGGTGAGAGCACTGGACTCCGGGTTCGAATCCCGGCGGAGGCAGATGTGGCTGGGAGTTTTTCCTGTTGCCTCTTGCCGAGAAACGATAATTCCTGTACCGGCCATCTTGTTGAGATTTTCCATACTTTCCGTCAATAATTCCAGATAAGTATCGAGATGGTTCCTTATCTAAGGCCATGGCCGAATACCTGTCGAATTCCTATGTAATTCAGCAACAATACCGAGAGGGATGGTGTAGCGTTGAAAGCACTAGACTCCGGCTTCGAATCCCGGCGGGGGCAGATGGGGCTGGGAGTTTTTCCTGTTGCCTCTTGCCGAGAAACGATCATTTCTGTACCGGCCATCTTGTTGAGATTTTCCATAGTTTTTCCCTCAATAATTCCAGATAAATATCGAGATGGTTCCTTAACCAAGGCCATGGCCGAATACCTGTCGAATTCCTATGCTCAAAATTTGCCTACCTTATCCTATATGTCCTAAAATTCCTTCATACGCCCATGGCTATTTAGTGGAAGTTTAAAAAAGTAGAAAATAACGGGAACTGCGATAGATGAAAAATAGTAATGGTGCGAATGACGTCTATTATGACAGAAAGTCGAGAAACGGACGTTAAACTCATTATTAATTCAGCAACAATAGAAAGCAAACAATTATTTTATGAGATACTATTTGTATAACAATTAAAAATATGTGCAGTCGGTTTCATATATTTTCAACACCATCTATTTTTTGAACCGATTAACTCACACAATTTTTAATTCCTACTTCTCACGCATGGCAATTTGCAGTTCCGACTTGAAGCTTGAAGCAGTTTGTGTACGGCCGACCTTACAACGCTTTATTGTACTATAATAAATGTGAAATTTGAGGAGAAATATATTCATCAAGCCGTTTCTGACCCCATTATTGATATAATTACCGTGGATATGTTAATACAAGGGAAATTTGAACGATCACGTTGACGCATATAGTAATGGTCTACGTTTAATTATTGTCACAGGATTAGGGCTAGAGGTGCGGTGTTTCCGCAGCCCCGTTGGCTGTGATCTATTAGCATAAACCGTAATGGCCGCCCAGTAACGTAGCATTGTACCTGCATGTACACACGACCAGGCTACTAGTGATGTGTCCACATGACTCTTTATTGCGAGCAGATTCCGTACGCTCCGCTCACTAAAAAGAGTCGCTCAGAGCGAGTCGTTCAAAGGAGCGACACTAGACAGTACGCACTACACAAGTGTGCAGACTGCAGAGGTGTGAACTGTCATCATGAATGCTCAGGAGTCATGTAGCACTGCACAGCACAATACACACACTCAGCTCTGATCTCAATTTAATATGATTCTGATCTTATATTATTCGTATTTCGAATAAACTATAAAGTACAATAAAAGCTGAACAATAATAACGTTTATTGTTACAATATTATATATTTGTCAGCGACGTCAATGTGAATGGTTTAAGTCACTGTTAGCTTAGTACTATTGCACTTACAGTGTGTCATTCTATATTAAATGACTTAGCAAAGATAACTCCGTACGTGCAAAATTCACTAGTGCCTCTGTGGCCTGTGCTGTATGCGCTCTGTAAATTTGCGAATGCAATAGTACGGAACAATGGCGCTCGGAGTGAGTCAATCAACAAAAAGAGAAGGGAATCGTTCATTATGAACGACTCGCTCAGGAGCGACACATCACTACAGGCTACACAACTGTAGATATCTATACGTAATATTCTATCCAGGGGTTTCGAATGGCTATCACATCGAGAAGGAAATTCAGCCATTGATTCGAGTCTTCGAGAAAGAACAATTTTAGATGATTTAGAAAAGCCGTTGGATAAACCGTCGAGAGAGAAATTCACCCATTGATTCTAGTCTTTGAGGAAGAACAATTTTAGATTATTTAGAAAAGGCATTGGACAAACTCAACAGTAGGGTGGAAAAGAGTAAAAGGACTCTTTGTCGTTAAAAGTCAAGCTTAATTATGACGATCAAAAGTTCTCGTGATATTGCAACCAGGCTTTCGAATTGTTACCAAATCGACAAAATTCTTCCATTCGAGTCTGAAGAAGAACGATGTAAGATGAATTCTAAAATTCATTGGATTTGAAAAGAGTGAAGGAATTTTTCATCGATAGAGAACAAGCTTAAGATAGACGACGATAAGTTCTCGTAATATTCTAAGGTTTCGAATAGTTACCTAAACGAAAGAGAAATTCCACGTATGTGAGTGTGCAGAAATGAATTAAAAAAGGTATTGCGCGGGTGTAATACTAAATACTGGAAGATCTATAGAGAATAGATTTTTTTATCGGTATCCTTCAATCTTAAATTTCCTCCAATTTTCTTTTTATTACAATTTTTAGTCCACCATGTTGATGCAGAATTCTTCAATTAGACCACCCAAATCTTATCTTGATAGTGGAAATTTTGATAACGCAAGATAACTAACGGTGGTGACGAAAATAGACTCCCGAAAGTGTATCATCTTCATTTACTTATTATAGAGATATTGATAGACGATGAATTATCTTAGCCGATCATATTCGAGTCAATCAATTTAGAATTGATTAAAAGCAAGGCACAGTCGTGGTAACATAAAAACAATTTTAAGAAATAGAAACAAAAAGAAACTGATAATGATAAAAAGCAGAACTTAGTTTTTAATAAGAATAGTCCACAAACAGCGACTTGTAATTAAATAATCAAATAGAAGAATATTGTCGATTTAAGGCCCTAGTGTACCGTATTGTGCGTTTGTTTGTGAGGATGGTAAACTGATTAACAAAAGGGATTTTCAGCGACGCATGACGTGTCGTAAATTAAGACATCAAACGCTTTTGGATTCTACACTACACTACGGTACAGAGCACGACGCAACACGACACGGCCAAGACACAAAAACGATCCGTGAATTAATAAACAAAGCTTGGGTTCCGTAGGTTGACGTCCTTGATGTGCGTAGTACGCATCAGGGTGCGTTCCAAATAAATTGTTCGAAAATTGTAGGCAGTGACTTGGAGATTTTCCGACTTGTTTCCTTTTTTTTTTAGTTATAATTTTTGTGTCCGTCTGGTTCTTTTTCTACCCGACTGCGGCGAAGCCAAAAGGAAGGGTTATGAGTTTAGCAGTCTATGTATGTTTGTATTTACGGATGTTCCACCGTAGCGGCTAAACTATACATCCGATTTTGATAAATAAGGTGTCAATCGTTATGGCTACATTCCTTTTTGGTCCCAAAGGGGAGCAAATTAAAAACAAATAAACAATAAGTTCAAAAACTAAAACCCGACTGCTGAAAAGTATGAAACAAGAAAATATTCTCATCTGAGGTCGTATGCCCTGTCATATGAGGCCCTTCTAGATCGTGATGCACTTTGCCCTAGAGCTTATGATCGCTTACTACTGTTAAAATGTAATGTTTTGTTAGGGTAGGTGGCGTATGACCACGGCTATCCTCAGATGAGAATATTTTCTTGTTTCATACTTTTCAGTAGTCGGGTTTTAGTTTTTAAACTTATTTTTTAGCGTTGGTTATTAGAATTCAAAAGAGAATACTTAGAACTATTTTTAACTTACGATACTTGGAATCCTGCAGAAGTTTATTTAAGGATAACAATATCTTAACACTAACACAGATTTATCTTCTCAATCTCCTTACTCATATATATAAAATACAAAATAATCTTAACTCCAATAGCGATTTTCACAACCATAATACTAGAGGCAGACATTTAATACTTCAGGACAAACACAATAGTGCATTTTTCCAAAAATCACCTCTTTATATAGGGTCACACTTTTTTAATATGATTCTAATATCTATAAAAAATTCCAAATCAGTTGATCAGTTTAAAACGCAAATAAAAAAATATCTACTCACTGCACCTTTGTATTCTCTGAATGAATTCAGTACGATGCTGTCTACATAACTTTTAATAGAATGTTTTACTTGTTTGACTTTGTAATTAGACCTATGGTCTCTTTTTACAGTAATAAATTCTATTCTATTCTATTAATTTTTTCTGTAGTCGGGTTTTTTTATAATTATTTTTTTGTATTCCAGGAATAACCACTCATTATTGTTTAAAATGGCCGTGTTCTTGCTTTACTGGAACAAAGCCGTACTGTAGTTTTATTATTAATGTAGTAAATACATACCGTAATACAAATAATGTCTTGCGTAGTCCCGTTTAATACAATATAATGAATAGTTTATAAGGGCGTTAAGGTATTATATGCCACGTCTTAGGTTTGTCAGTATAATATTATTTTAACGTTTGTATTCACAAAACACACGCGAGAATACTGCGGTACTTGTTATATTTTTGACTCATTTAATTCAGAAATCGTAAAGTTTCGTCATTTTCGGAATTTATTGCTCGAGGTTTCGTTTGAAAGCGGTTTAACGGGAAATCCATTTCACTCGAGTGTAACGAGATAAAAAGTACTACAAACTTGGGGTGTTGCAGACGTCTGCATCCCAGATCGCGGAGTATTTGCTTATTGGCATTTGCATCCGCAATAGCTGTTACGGATGTGATGCAAGTCATGATGATTATCGGTGACCCGAGTTTTCGAGTTCTTTAACTACTTGGCCAATCGGGACTAATATATTATGAATCTTTGCGAAATCGCCTTAATCCTGAAAAGGTGGCAATCAAATATACATTTTATTTTTAAGTACAAAAAATAATGAGTTGTTCAATAAAAATGATATCTTCGAAAACTATGCAAAAATATTTTGTGTTAGTAAACAATAGGAAGTTGCGCAACGAGCCTCTATCAAAACACATCAATCTTTGAAAACTACCTCAAAAACACGTAAAAAAGTTATGTGTTTGCAAAAAAATTTTTTTGGAGACGGGCTGTCTCCAAAAACACATTGTTGTTTGAAGATAGTGTTAAGTCGCCAGCAAAACAGTTTTGCAATAGGTCATCTAGTTATTATTATTTTTACATTCGCATACGCATCTGCAGATGTGGACGTCAAAAAATCCAAATCCACATCTACAGATGTCAGTAAACTCTATATCTGTAACATTCCTGCTACAAATGACAGACCAAAATCCTGCGTCTGGCTATTGCCTCCTCAATATTAAAAGAAACTTAAATAGGATTTTATTTTTACTGTCACTTTACTTCTGTTAATAATTTTCTAAATTAATCTTTGTTTTCCCTTTGATCTCCACCACTCTTACAAAAAAAGAGTTCTCAGGAACTGATGTTGCTCCCCGAATGAGATTGCTTCCGACAACCCTGGCTATTACAATAGTAGATATTACCTAGACAGAACTAGATGTCGATACACTTTCGCATCGATAAACTCGGTAGAATACGGTTGACCCAACAAATGGAACGCAATTCCATCATTTATCAATGAAATTAGTGATGAAAATGTGTCAACAAGTAATCCAATCACTCACTCGTATGCATTCTGGCATTATTCAATTTGTGGCAAGCTCGTCGTCAATCCCAGAGGTAATTTGTGCGCCAACCGTTACGCGGTTAAGACACGAGTACACCATATTACTGGATTATATCTATACAGGATGTTTGAGAAACATCGATCATAATGTAATTGTTAACGGGAAACAGACAAAGTATACTGATCATCGCCCCGGTACACACATGCCAAGCCTGACCCAACAATCATTGGCAAATATTGGCTTCCGATGTTTGTCTCCCCCAACTCTAGCAGCAACTCTAGCCCAATGTTCCTTGGCGAATATTTGCCTAACATGCTCCCGCTCAATTATTTTGCATAAGTATTAACACTGTAGTTATCAATACCTTTCAATAATCATTTCATCAAATCCTCAACCATAAAGGTTTTGATTACAATTAATTACAAACATACAACTATGCGAACGTGAAGTTCTAACAACAAAATGGCACTCACTAATTGTTTTTGTATTAGTTACAATATTTACTGATTACATTCAAACTAAAAAAATTCTTCCCTCTATTCAACAATTTGTGTATGGCATTATTCTAAAAAAGTTATTTGAATAATGTTGAAAGTATTTGGCAAAATAATGTTCTCATTGCAACTGTGAGTGATTAAATATTATAGTTTAGAAATAATAGACACTTTGAAGTTGAAATTGGTAATTGACGGCTCACTAAATAACATCCCAACGCAACACTTTTCAACAAAAAGATCACCGATAAGTGATCGTTCACTGAGCATAAGTCAGATGAATAAAATCATTCATGCCCAACCTCTTACAACTATAATACGCTATGTACCTACTTCCACAATGTATGACCAAAAAGCTAAAGTGTTTATGTCAAACTGAAGACTCCTAAATCAGGACTGAAGTTAAAGGTTATGCCATTAAAAATTAAAATCATCATAAAATGCTGTTTAAAAGTGGTACAATATGACAAAATGTTCTTTTAAAAAATTTACCTGTTTTCATATTTTGCAATTCTCAAAGAGGAACCCAATGTTCTGGAAGGCGTTTGTAATTTTCCATGTGAGATTTGCTCTTAATTCGGAGTTAAGTTATAAACGCCTTTGGGAAGCTTTTTCTGATTTCAAATGCGGTTTTTGCTGGAATCTTTCAGAATAAGGAGAATTTCATTGACAATTGATTTTAAAGCGACATTTTTCCTGAATGTAAAATTGCGACTCAGGCAAAAAACGTGTATCTTTTGACGGCTATCCCTCGACCACCCAAATAAAAGATTTTTATTGCCCACTCATTAGAATTAGTTCCCAGTCTGTAATTTAGTATATGTAATAATAGTAAAATTAATAGACAAATACAAAAAATAAATAAATAAAATAAATAGACAAAGTGATGTGTACCTGTTCGATTATAAACTTACCTGATGACGATATCTCCACGCTAATAGCCTTGCTGAGCGTGTTGTATTAAAAAATAATAATAAATATAAAGTTTTACTTATGCAATATGGGGTACCTACATAAAATCCAAGTTGAATAAGAAAATTAAAGTTTGGAAAAAAATATATAAAAAAGTTAGTCAAATGCAAGCGAAGAATATGCGTAGAAAGATATGGTCAACAGCGATTGAACTGGATGTCAGCAGAAATAACTTTCCCTTCGATTTTGTTTTAATATTAGTTTTTATTAGGTTTTTTTTATTCAATTTAAACTTATTTTTAGATGAACTGAATAGCGTGATTGAACTTAAAATGGAACAACTTTGTACAAAAGGTTAGGTACTGTAAGTTAAAATTTCAGAGGTTGTAAATAATAAAAACAATAAGTATTGGAAATAGTTAGTTGGTCAACATTTGTGCTTATTTATTAAGCCCTAAAATCAAATAAAAAAGTGGGCTGTGAATGTGTTTGTAAGCGATTTTCTCTCTTTGTCCAGTTAAGACAAACGGTTTAATTTACTATAATTCGCATAGAGCTGAAAATTGGTACAGGTGTTAAGTACACACTTAGTCTATTACAAATAAAATATCAAACGTCCCCACTGACCCTACATCTGCTTCAAAATTTATTCAAGGTCAAAAGTATCGTTTTTTTTGCATTTTTCTCGTAAACGGTAAATGTTATCTAAAATTAGGTCAGACAAAAGTTGTAGATCATACAATTGTATATAAAAACTGTTCTTGTATTTTTTTCCAACGTATCACTATTCCTGAGATATGGGACCAACATGTCTATTATAAGTACTAAACGTATTTATCAAAAATAACGATAAATATTGTTATGTCTGTATGTATTTTCGATGTATGAAATCATCATTTCAAAAGAATGGTGATTTGTAGGGAAAAAAAAGTATAAGAACAATTCTTGTAGACAATTGCATGATCTACAACTTTTGTCTGACCTATTTTTAGATAACATTTGCCGTTTACGAGAAAAGTGCAAAAAACCGATACTTTTAACCTTTCGCCTTAAATAAATTTTTAACAGAGGATGAGGACTCTTGATATGTCATTTGTAATAGTGTACCTAAGACCTGTACCAATTTTCAACTCTATGCAAATTATTGTAAACCTACCATTATTTTTTTGACTATCTATAATTGAACATTTTTGTAAGATACAAACAAAATTGAGAAAAATTAAAAAATTAATGAGAACCTCCAATTTTAAAGCGTAACAAGTCTTAATATAACTTCCGCTCTTAATAATAATTATAATATATTCTTTATTTTATAGATTAGCTTGTAAATATTGTAATTTAAAAGGTCAATAGACAAAAACTCAAAATATGTTTTGTATAAAATTTCTGTTCTTTCAATTATTATTTTATTAATGCATTTGTAATTGAACAAAGTGCCTGTTTGACTAGTATTTATCGAGACGGTTAGTGGATGTTATATTCATTCACTCAACTGGACTAAAGTGCCAACAATACGTGACAGAGGTTAAATTTGAACCCTCCCTATTGCACGATTCTTTAAGTAGGTCTCGCGATGATAAATAGAATCAAGCCTCGTAAAACTGCAAGACGCTTCTATAAAGGAGTCTTGTTTTGTTGACAACGGTTGAAAAAAGTATTTGGTGTCGTAATTTCAGTAATCGAAATTTTGATTAGGTACTTCAAAATAGTTTCGTCAGTACTTATTAATCTATATAAATATAATAAAAACTATTGGTTAAGCCTGTGTTCACCAAGCGCGCTATTGAAGTATAATAATTCAAAATTATATGCTATTACGCGATAATGGCCATAGAAGCCGATTCGCTCCTTTTAAAATAAAAAAAAAAAATTATATGCTTTTTAGAAAACCCCCCCTGAGAAGAAAATGGGAAATTCAATTTCGTTACGTTCTGTTATTTGCTCTTGGAAGTTAACATAGTTTTTTAGAAAACCCCCCATGTTTGTGTCCCGGGGAGCAAATCGAAAACCCCGCTTCGTTAGGTTGTATCCCGTGTTCTACACTATAAGTGTGCAAAGTTCCAACTTCCTTGATCAACGAGGGCGTTCTGGAGACAAATAGACAGACAGACATACATTAGAAAATTATATAGGGTGGCCGGTAATTGCTCGTATTCCTCTCGGGAGAAGAATTTATGATTACCTTGGAATGTAAATCATTAAGCTTATCACTTAGGGGTCGGAAATGCGTCATTTTTTATGATAATGACACTTCCGTGAAGAGTTTTTATTTTATTTAAGTATTGTAAGTTTGAACGCACAACATAAAATCTAACAGTAAATTTCGTGGTTTTTAGATTCAGATCATGGAGAAATTTAGGCCAAAATGTGAGAATATTTTTTTTAATTTTAACTGCCACAATACGGATTTTTGTAAAAAGAAAAACGAAATATATTTTCTCGAACATGGCGCATTTTCGACCCACATTAGTCATAAATTCTTTTCCTAAGAGGAATACGAGCACTTACCAGTCACCTGTATATTATGTAGAAGTAGTTCTAACTTTTAGATAACCGAAATCGAGACTAAACATTCTAATAGCACTTAAACCGTTTTTAATTAATTGTTTGATATTTAAATTTTTCGAACAAATGAAGCATATATTTCGAAAAGGTAACATACGCCTGCGTGAAAACAGACAAAAAAAATATATTACGTAATCAATGTATCAAACTGCGAAAATATGAAAATTATAGACACGAGCAAACAGAAGAACAAAATATTTTACGTTGTATGCAAAAATTGCTAGGATAGTATTGGGATTTTTTTTATTTCTAACCTTTTTTCAACTAGATAGCTGCAAAAAAAGATTTTGTGCATATTATGGTTGAATATCTACAGCTGATTCCTTTATAGATTTCGTAGTGATTGTTCTAAAAATATGACAAAATCGTTGTGTCATCACTGTCTTTAATTAGTGTTTTCCTGTTATATTTAATTCGTATGACCATTTTCCGGTAGCGCAGGTGTATGTGGGTAAATATTTCACTACATATATAAAACAAAGTTCTTCCGCGTCTGTTTGTCTGTATGTTCGCTATAAAAACGGATTTGAACGCGTTTTTTATCATTCGGTAGCTTATTTGTTGAGGAATGTTTAGGACTATAATAAATGTTCGTACCGGCTTCGCCCGGGTGTAAATATACTAAACAGATTTGATTTATCTTTCGATAGCTTATTTCTTAATAAAATTAAATATAATTTATTTCAAGATGGGGGAACGATTCGAGTGTATAATATTATATTAATTAACTATAAATTCGATCAAGCAACCGAGCGAAGTGAGCGTGATTCAGCATTTAAAATAATGTTGTGTAACTTTTAGTTATTTGGTGTTTTTATACAAAATAACAAAAACCCCACAAGCAAACGAAATTACTGATGGACTTGAGAATAACCAGGAGTGTAGCAGTGTCGTTATTTATATTGCGTTTCTATGACTCCTCTGATACAAGCACTCAGTTCCCAGGTTCTCATACAAGAACTGGAACAGGTATCATTGAATTTTCAACTTATTAAAAACACTATCAAATTGCAAATATTAATCGGTGCTAGGTTCAAATTACTCAAACTACTGGAAGAGAAATATGATTTCGTTACAATTTTTGCAATCATTACAATAATATAATTTTACAGCATTGAACATAGTAACGATCAAAAGGTCTTTGAAGAACATACATACATATATAAATACCGGATCAATAATAGTACAAAATGGTTTGCTAATTAATATTAGTATCGGAAATAATACTTCGTTACTAACAAGCTTAATGGAGCCCTATACCAGTTTTTAGATTTTCCCCCACTTAAAAATTGTATAAGTGTGTTATCTTCTAACTACTAATTAGTAGAAATTGCGATCCTTTGTATCGAAATGATTGGATGGAGAGTGCAGCTTATGGATCAATTAAATACCGTACTTTTGATATTTTTGAATCTCTAAAAAACCTTTTTGCCGAAACGTTAGATATATATTTATATAAAAAGAAAGATATCAAAAGTACGGTGTTTAATTGATGCATCCAATCATTGTATAAGTGTTTTAATCATTGCCTAGAAAAACAGTTGTCAGTTATGGTTAGGTGAACGAGCGTTACTCTACGAGTATAGTATATGAGTAACATTGAGTTATTTACAAGCCACCTGTATTCAACATTAACTATTCGGGCCGCTCTTCCATTCAAGGCGCCACGAAAAGAACCGGTGGGCTATTTAAAAGCCATAAAATAAAAAGTGTTTGCCTCGTTTCTCTGGAAAAGTTCCTATAGTATGTATATATTATCGTATCGCACTTTCCCAACTGCTTACTCGCCAGATTTCTCTTCCTGCTTGTCTGCCGTCGCGTTTTCCGTTCTCCTTTTCGCCTTCGGGCTGTGCTGATCCTACACATCGCACTAAACTTCACTTTCTTCCATCTCTTTTCTTTTAACGCTGATAAAACGCTTCATGGTCGCTTCTGGCCGAACTCCGACTGCCCTCTATAACTCCACAAGAAACCTATACGACTGCTTGATTACTTACGAAAAGCAAACTTGTTATGTCCATAAAATTGAGGAATAAATATTCCTTAATTATAGTTCGATGAAAGTAACGGCGAACAAATAAAAACAAATGACGGCCGATTGAAATACAGTGTGGCGAAAAAATAAACTTATAGTTACGTAATGTCTATAGTTTAGAAGATCTAATAATAAAGCGTTGTAGAAAAAAAGAACGTGGGTTGAAAAAACAACATGCGATTCTGCAATATTAATTTTATCTTCTTTTGATTTAAATTGTTATTTATTATTGTTTTTCATTATTTTTTTTACAATTTTATTCTTCTCGACTTTCAGTTTAAGAAAATTACGCGTAAAAATATTCTGTCCACGAATCTTTTAAACTTACATCAAATATTAAAAAAATATATTTCTTTACGTGTTTTCACGTTTTTTGATTCCATGCATCGTCTGCGAGATTTTTCGGAGTTCAGGGACTTTTCTAACACCCTGTATATTTCTTCTGCGCATGCACCGATTTTCCCCAAAAACAAAAGGGCTCTTCATACCAAACATCCTCCCAAAAATTTGTTTCAATCCGTACATCCGTATGACCTGTATCGTGCTTACAGACAAACAGACTAACGGACTTAACAGACGCACAGAGTTTTTCCAAAAATGTTTTTTTTGGATTCGGGGGACCTCAAATCGAAAAAATATAGTAAAATTTTGAAAAGTGATTTTTGACCTAAACTAGTAGGTACCATTCCATTGTGGGTTGGAATGGGAAAAATTATTCCATAATCTATTTGTAATGTAGGTACAGTGCAACAAAAAAATGTAGGTTGACACCTCATTGCTAAAATATTCATTTTTAATGTCGATAATAATCGCTTCAGCAGCGTATCCCGTTCGACAGCGGCCTTAATTTCAGTGCAGTAGGTACTCTAGTGATTCTCTTTGCCTTGCGGAAATAGTATATAGTGCTTATCACCGTTTGACTTCGCACTTAACGTTCGTTCGCGTACTTACACAGTTGGTACAACATACCGCCGCGCCGCGGCGCCCCCTATCCCTCCATTCATGTTCCTTTACTTTACCCCCAATACATATCTACATATGTAGTATATGTGAATATTTGCTCAAATAGTGTGCAGATTCTCGAAAATTTAATCACGATGTTTACCAAGGACGTATCCAAGATCTAAACTGGAGAGGGGAAAACTGATATTAGTTTCGTTGAAAGGAGGCGAGGGGAAGTGAAGCACGATTTCTTTTGAAATTAAAACGCAATACTATTAAAATCCTGCTTTTATTAATCGCTAAACATACTGTTGGTAGAGTAGTGTCGTTTAGAAAAGACAGTAGCATCATTTCTGCGCACAAACGAGTTTCGAGTCGGACGAGTCTATGTTTAACAAGGGATGATCGTATGAATAAGGTCGTTTAGTTGTTCGTCGCTAGTCGAGACGCACCATTGAAATTACGAATCATACCGCTAATGATTGCTTTTCCCGCTCTTCTTACTTACGCATATTCCCCACCTTGCTGCTATCTTCTTTAAACGATACTACACTCCACTGCTTTATACTTATTAATATTGTCTTTTTTCTCTGTTACTATTAGTATTTTTAATTCAATATATTGACGACCAATTCAAACAGACGAAATTATAAATATGTAATGAAAATTTGTAATCTTTGTCTACTAATTCGTAATTATAATTCATGTAATTTTTTCATTAAAAAATAAAAGTCTGTTTCAAAGCATTAATTTTTAATGTTACAGCTATTTTAAAGTATTCGAGGATCTAATCTAAAATAAAATTATATAAAACGTTAAGCGTATAAATATCTTACAATTTTGTCTGTTTGAATATCGGTCCTCAATTTATTAAATTATAATTTTTACACAGACGTGAATCTGTTTATATATAAGATATTTTTGTCTAAAAACATTTAAACCAGGAACAGATTTAGATCTGAACCAATTTTGTCGTGGTACGGATGCTTACACGTAATTTCTCGAGAATTCTCGAGCAGAAACCCTATAGTTCATAATCCTAAGGTCAATGTCAAATCAAAGGACCCCGCAGAAACCTTATGGGATTTGGTTCTCGGTTAAATTGATTGAAAATGGTTTTATTTTATAGTTTAATGGTCATTAAGAAAAAGTGTCCATGGACGCGTAACCTAAAAACCAATAGATTTTTAGCTATAGATATGTTTAGCAAGATTTTAGATATATAAAGATATCCACTGAATTCACAATCTTAAAAAATCCTAAACTCTAAAAATTTCGAGTGCGCTGAATCCGAATATGACATTATTATTTTATACAAGGCGACACCTTCGAACATTACCTAGTTTTCGATTATTTTTCCATATTTCTAAAAAAAACATACTTTTATTCTATACTGAGCATAGGAATAAAATCGCAATCGAACCATTAGGGTGCAAACATATACTTCTGTCTTTTTTTACGCCGTAAGCACTGGCGTCTCCAGGAGGGCAAAACAAGCGCGGGGGACGCGGCTTAAGACATTTCTAATTTGCCCCCTCCTGAACCAAAAGCTGTGTAAGCCCATGTTAACGTCATAGAAAAAGACAAAGTTTTTGAAACAGAGATACTTGATTCAGATTGAATGCAAGTACATCAACCAATCCTATCATCGGAGAAATCAGGGAATTACATCGAAGAAAGAGATGCAGATACGCTTTGTTGCGTTCACCCACCGCACATTGAGTAGATAGGCAATGATTCATATATAGCTAATTAATATATATATATATATATATATATGAAAAAAGCACAAAAGTTGAACATGGAACATGATTGCGAATTCAATGGATATACCCATATCTAAAATCTCTCAAAACATATCTGTAGCTAAAAATCTATTGCCCATGGACACTTTTTCTTACTGACCTTTAGTCTATTAAATAAAACCATTTTCGATCAATTTAACCGAGAACCAAATCCCATAAGGTTTGTGCGAGATCCTTTCTTGACAATCCTTTCTGCAACTCAGCATGATACATTTGTATTTTCTGACAACGGACTTGGATTGTATGAATGTGTAACGATAACGCATTCACAATTTACAGAATCCGCTTCCCGAGAGTATTTCTTCTGCATCTCCTATTCTATAGGATATCACATGCGAGAACGACGCCTCGCTTCTATCCTTTCATACATATACCCAAACTTCCAGCTTAAACTTTATGACTTAATTTACAAGTTTATGTGTCAATGTTTGTGCCTTGCGGATACGCTTTCCGTCACCGTCACTATCAGCTGGTAGACTTTGATAACGCAGACCGGTTATCTTTAACTCTGTACCGCCTCCGTTCCCTCCACTTAAGTAACGCTCGTTTATCGTATTACGGAATTTATTAACACGAAAATATCTGCACGAATATACGTCGCACGGTTACGTTCTTAAATCCTTGACCTGCCATCTTTGTCCGCTATTTCAAATGTTTTTACACGCTTTACTGTTTTCATTTATCGTTTTGCTGCAGACACGCATGACGAATGATCTAAAATGTTCGATCGGTGCGTATACTTAATACTCCAATATTGCTAGTTCCCGCAAGGCCTCTTGATAACGACAACGGATAACGGCCCGATTTTTATAACGGGCCGACGCGCAGTGTTCAATAGGTTAGTGTGGGTGTTTGTTAACGCGACGGGCATGTAACCGTTGCAACAAAACTCAACGGATATCCGCACGTTACCCCTCGGCGCGACGGCGGTCGGTCCGATGCAATGGACCACGTCATTTAATAGAAATCTGTTGACGACGACAGATGTGAGCACACGTTTTTACCTATACTTACCTACCTTGTGCTGCTCATTGTGAATATGGAGTTTAAAATTGATGTTGATATGGATTTATTAATTAGCTTTGTTCATAATAGGCCAGTGTTGAGACAAGACTAGAAAATTACAAGAATAAACAAGCAAGACATAACGGTCGTTAAGAAGAGCCCTAAGTGTTGCCCACCAAGACAGACTGCAACTGCATTAATTTATACTCGATCTGTTATGAGCAAGTGTTGCGATTGTAGTGAGAAAGTGGGCAAAAGCGCATGCTCCATACTCGGACATGCGCATAGTATTTGAGGTGTAAATGACGTAGACAGTTTAATTGTTTGGGGTGCTTCTATAGAGCGAGATAGAGTTTTTTCATAATTCAAAAGAAAATTTTAAGAATAATCTTTAACAAAGGAAATAGAGAATCATGTCGTCAACTATTTAAAGAAAACTAAATATTAACATACTACGGGAGTTATGCTCTTGAACTGCTTACGCAGATGCATAACCTACATTATTTCAATAATTAAACGAAAAAAATAAATTTTATTCCACACGACCTATACCAAAACCATCTGCATGAAGCATAATACAACATTTTTTGAAAAAAGTACTATATATTGGCTATAAAATCACTCAAATCTACCGGATGACATATAAATGTAGCATTATCTCCAATCATTATAAAAAACGTTTGAAAAATTACTTTTTAAAATCTGTGCCTTGATGTCTACTAAATGATCTTTTATTATAAAAGGTAAAGTGTAATTTATATGTAAACTTGACGATTTGTATCTAATTTTTTTTTGGCCACACAAAGAAAGTCTATTATTATTATTATTATTAGATATTACTATTATTATATTATCTGCGCATTTTTTCAATATTTTGTTAACTTTAAAAAATTATAATATAATTATAATAAAATGATTACAGTATGCCTACACAAATAAATTAGTTATTCAATGTTTACAAGAATATTGTTGCGTAATGCTTTTTTGTTCAAAGCAAATGCAATGTACGAACAAGTTCAGTGTAATTTTGAAATGAGGACAGCGTGGTGTAATGGTCAACGTGCTGCGACCTTTGAATCGTACTGTCGTGGGTTCGAATCCCACCTCTGCTCATGGATATTTTGTGTTTGTCGTTTAGACCCAGTTTTGATATTTAATGATACTGGGCAGATACCAAGAAGTAGTGCCATTACCAAGTGATTTTCTCTTGTATTTGTGCATATGCTCTATTATATATCTACTGTGGTATCAATCAATATTGTTGCTTCTATAAATAGGCTACTTAGTTTTGTCGCTCATTGGCACCGGTGACGTTTGTAAATTACAGATGCTCGACAAGTGAGGTATCGCTCAACCCTAATCTGCATACATTGTATTATGGGTCGGGACTCATCCAGAGATGGTGATTCATGGCGTTTGCGTTTTAAGATTAAAGAGTTAACTACCAACTATTAACTGAATTTACGATGTGCAATTAGGAAAGCAGCTGATTCTTTTATTCCTCGAGCTTCCTCTATCGGATAAGCTGTCTGTAGATGTTATTCAGTAGTCAGAGAAGTGCAATTACTGGTTTCTTGTAGACCTGCAATAAAATGCAACCGCAACTACATACATTCGTTGCATTAATGCAGCTATTAAGCACAACGCTGTACAAGCGCCAGAATCTAAGTTTTTGTCTGCTTTTATTACATTGTATGGTGGACTGTTATTTGTGCAGTCGACTTTACTCTTTCGCAACAATTCAATAGATACAAGCTTAACGCTCAGTTGCTGAAAGAGTTGTCAAAAATCCAATTTAAAAATGACCTTAGATTGTGATCATATTTATTTCTCCATATGGAAAGTATTGATCCTGCTTGAAAAATAATTGATCGATTGAAACAATATTTTTCTTGAACATATATTCAGCATCGTTTTATCATTCCAACCCACAAGTGGGGAATGGTACCTACTAGTTTAGGTCAAAAATCACTTTTTAAAAATTTTACAATATCTTTCCGTTTTGAGGTTCCCCGAATCCAAAAAACATATTTTGAAAAACTCAGTGCGTCTGTTAGTCTGTGAACACGATACAGGTCAAACGGAAAGAGCGGATTTAAACCAAATTTTGGAAGGATGTTTGGTATGCAAATGTGAAGAGCCCTATTGTTTTTGGGGAAAATCGGAGCATGCGCAGAAGAGATATATGCTATAATGGTGTTTTTATATAATAATGGTATACTTTTCATAACGGATTATTATTCTATTTATTTTTTCAAGAAAGTTTCGTTAAAAATTTTTTTTTCTGAACTTTATAGTTTCGGAAATATTTTGAAAATAAAAAAAATCAGCCGCTCTTTTGTTTTATGGATCTGTCAGAAATAAACTAGTTACGCATGCTTTGATTAATTTTTACATGACGTAGAACACATTCTGTAAGTAACCATGGCAAGGAATAGCAAATATCATATTGAATAGGTACTAGCCATTACCTGCGTCACCTCTGGCGATATCAGAAATTTTATTTTCTTTATTATAATCAAATATCAACATTTTTGAAGTTGGAATGGTCCCGTCGCTCAATTGGCTGGAATTTTTTGTACAGTTTTCACTTCGAAACCCCCTTTTTCCCCCATCTACGCCCTTGGCTCATATGGATTTCAATGGCAATTGACAGAGATATTGACTTTTTGCACTAGTACGAAAAAAACATATACTATACACGTATGAAAAGCAATTATTTTATAAGGATCGTGAAAAAAATATTTTAATGTGAATTTTAATCTTTGTGAGTTGTCAGGCTGAATGTTTGTAGACTCATTGTCTTTGCATTAAAACAATAATGCGGTGTAGGTCAATATTTGGTTTGATAAATCGACATTTGAAATAAATTGTAAAAATGATAAAAAAGCTAAATACTAACAAAATGTATGTATAATATGCATGTTGTATATCATTTTCTGAGTAATTTCAGTTTGCTAGTGCTTTCAATTATTTTTATAGAATTTATTTGTTTCGTATAGAATAGTGGGTACAAAGGCGCTTAGCACGTTTACTACTAGCCACATGTGGTGAAACTATCTCATTATTTTAATTTTTCATTTTGACACATATGAGTTCATATTATTTTCATCGTTTGTGTCTTCGGCCTTCGCTCGAATTTGTATATTGTCGTCGTTTTTTCGTCGACTTACGTTGCAAAATTGGCTTTTATTTTAATATTAATTAGTATATTATAGCACGGCAGTGGAAGGATTTCTGGTAACGTAGGTCCATTCCCACCTGTGAATAAATAAAAGAAAAAAGACGGACAGATTTCTCAAAACGGTGGATTGTTTGGGCTATACCGGTGTTATTTTGGGCCCATAGTGATCAGAGAGGGTACAGCTCCACTTCTTCTACTGTTCTGAGAAACTTGTGCAGAAATGTAACAAAGAAAAGAATATGCAGTGGGTCGATAACAATTATATTTCATAATCACTTCAAAAAACGTGTCGGTGACAAGGTACAAAGAAATCTGATTTACAAGTACATTCTTAATATTAACAATATCATTTGATCATGATTGACAATTAGAAACTGGGGGTAGAACCCTGACGAGGTGATCACTTAATTATCTAGGGAAGTACATTTAATAAGGTTGCTTAAATTAAAAAAAAATAATAAAACGTGAAAGAGGAAAAGAAAACTAGGCGTGAGCGTCATACCTTTTTCTGAAGAGTACTTACTTACACTTGAACAATACTTATTCTAGGAATACTTTACATAATTCGTGAGTGACTACGGGTATTTAGGCGCTTCATGGTAGTACCATGAAGTCTAAATTCGGTTTGGAGAAGAAGCTTGAAGATGATTCTGTGGTTTATTCCATGAGCGTCCTTTTCATGCGACCACACGAATCGCGGAAAACAACTTCATGTTTGTTATTTTTCCCGTAACTAATCAATATTGATTTTAATTATTTCACACCTAACAACTATTGTTTGTCACTTTTTCACTTTTTGAAAATCACAGATACCGCGTATTTAGAGTCAGACGACTGGATCACACGATAGACACACTTATGTTTATAAATCCAAGCCACGCGATCCAAATCGTACCGCGCATGCAAATATCCGCGAATTTAGTGATTTGATTTCCTTATTTATTTATTTTATTATAATAATTTTTATGCTAATATTAAAAAATTGTCGCGGTGCTATGGCACCACGTGACAGGCTCCCCCTCTTTAGTGATTAGGAGGTACTCCGCTATACTACTAACTGTACATACAACAAGAAATTCACAACAATGAATTTATCTTTGTTGTAACTAAGTCAACAATCACTTGACAATCTACCATATCCCATACTATGGCAGTTGAAGTGTGCTCTTCATAAATAAGCTCTAATTAAATTTAACTAATCTAAATTGATCTAACGAGATGAAACAACCACCGATAATACGGAAATTATGGGGTCGTAACCTGACTGGCTGAAGGAGACAGCTTAAACGTTAGACGAAATTGGGCCTTAGGAAAGCGCCGGAATGTAAACAAGGACAAGCTTATAATCTAAAACAAAGGACGAGAATAACGAAATAACACAGGGAGAATTCTTTATTTAGGAAAATAAAGCATAACTCAGGTACGAAAAATAACTTAAACTTTTATTGTTAGTAATAACCTAACCTAACAACACTTGACGTTTGACAGATGTCAGCTGTCTGACATTGAACTTGAAATTAAACTAGAGGGCAATGACCTCGGGTGAATTTTTCAATTGTTAACAGACGGAATTTTCTTCAGATGTTCAATATGAGATTTAAACATCTTTTTGGAGGATGGATCTTGAAGGATGCAGCTAACAGGACTCGTAAATTCTAAAATTACACGGGGATTACTGTAACGAGGACAAAGTTTGAGGTGAAAATTCGGTTTCATTTTGTTATAATGTAACCTTTGTACAACAAAATCGCCGACTTGAAACTTCGACTGCAACGAACGGTTTTTATTGAAATATTTCGCTTGTAGATCATGTGATTTTGACAGAGCTAGGCGAACTTGATTTTCGGAAGGCAAAGCGTCTTGTTCCCACACAGATGACAAATTCCATTGTAAATCGAGTGGAAATTTGATTTCTCTTGACAAAAATATCTTACAAGGTAAATTTTTAATACTTTCATGATATGAAGAATTATTGGCGAAGGTTATGTGATTTAATAACAAGTCCCAACTGAGATGATCGTCAAACGTTTGTTGAAGTAAAATTGACAGAGCAGCTCTAACGTTTCGTATTACTCTTTCTACAGCATTGGACGAAGGATGATAAGGCGAACTGTGAATGACACGTGAACCCCAGGAAGTACAGAATTCATTAAACTTGTTTGACGTAAACGAAGTCGCGTTATCGGAAACTATTTTAGTTGGTGGACCGTACGTGGTAAAGACTTGATGTAGACATTTTATTATCGACGTGGAACTGGAATCAGGAATCGCGTAAGTTATTAACCACTTGCTGTAACTATCCAGAATTAGAAGAACATATTTATTCCCGGAATGTGATTTGACAAGCGGTCCCATGAGATCAATGTAAATTTTATCCCACACAGATTGTGGAGGATTAGACGACATAACTACTTTATCAGGATGTTGATCTGATTTATGCGTTGCACAGAGCATACAATCTTTAATAAATTGACGAACCTCAACAAACATGCGCGGCCACCAAAATCTTCGTGATATTGAACGATACGTCTTCGTGACTCCGGGATGACTGGCGATTTGTGAATTATGAAACTGTTCCAATATTTCTTTCTTGGAGGCGGACGGAACAACAATACGTCGACGACGGTTGCGGCCTACGAGTCGAACCAGGAAATTCTTGTGAATAGCGAAATTTTTCTGAGGTAAACCTTGATTAATTTGACTTTTAAGGCGGTTTAACTCAGGATCTTGATCTTGCAGGATATTAAGTTCGGTAAACGGATTTTTAATTTCCGTAATGGGATTGAGAAAATTTGATTGTATTGCATTTTTCTCAGAAGTTTCGGATTCAGCTACCAAACGGGATAAACAATCGGCAGTACAATTTACTTTACCGCGAATATGTTCGACTTTGAAACTGAAACGACTGATGCGAAGTAACCACCTACCTACACGACCTAAGTTGCGGGGGTGCTGAATTAACCATTTGAGACAGGAACTATCTGTCTGAAGAATAAAAGTTTGATGCGAGAGGTAAGATTTCATTTTTTCCATAGCCCAAATACATGCTAAAGCTTCTTGTTCGTACGTACTGTATTTCTTCTCGGCGGATGTCAAACGTCGGCTTGCGTACTGGATCGGGTGTAGACCATCTTCAAAGGATTGTAAAAGAACACAACCAACATGATTTTGACTGGCGTCGGTTTGCAGAATGAATTCGCGTTGAAAATCGGGAAAACGTAGAACTGGTGAACTTGACAGAGCTTCACGGAGTTTACGAAAAGACTGAATATGCGTTTCCGTTAAATTATATTTGACATTTTTCTTCCGTAGATCATTGAGTGGCGACATTATCTGAGCGTATTCGGGGATAAACTTAGCGTAATAACCAACCATTCCAATAAACGTTTGAAGCTGTTTCAAATTCTTCGGAATTGGCAAATTCTTTATCGCTTCTACTTTGTCGGGATCCATGGAAAGACCGTTGCTTGAGACACGATGACCCAGGAAGTTGAGTTCGCTTTGGGCGAATTTTATTTTATCCGGATTCACGGTAAGATTAGCTTCTTTTAGACGTCTTAACGTTTCTCGAACGTGTACCATATGAGATTCCATATCGGGACTGTATATTAATAAGTCGTCGAAAAATACAATCACAAACTTGTATCTTAAATCGGCAAAAATGTCAAACATCAGACGGTTTAGAGCACTAGGTGAAATAGATAGCCCGAACGGAGCCTTATGAAATTTCCACTGGCCTTCAGGAGTGACGAACGACGTTAGACTCTTCGATTTGTCAGATAATTCAACTTGGTAAAAGGCGCTGTTTAGATCCAACGTGGTGAAAACTTTGGCGTTTTTTAAGCACTGGAAAATGTGCTCAATCGACGGAACAGGAAAACTATCCATGACAACCTTTTTGTTTAACTGGCGATAATCAATACAAAGTCTATAACCTCCACTTGATTTCTTGACAAGAAAAGCCGGTGAAGCGTAAGGAGATTTACTAGGTGAAATAACGCCTTTATTCAAAAGATCACTAATATGTTCCCTCATTATTTTAGCTTGAGGTGGGGAAAGTGGATACGGGGCCTTTCGGACTGGAATATCGTCAGACAAATGAATTGAATATTTGTAATTTTTAGCTTGACCTAGTTCTTCGGTAAGAACTTCTGGAAATTCTGCAAGCAAACTACTAAAGTTGGCCGCATTTGAATCTATACTGGTAACGTGATCCAGGGAGAAGGTTTTGGACGAAGCGGGTAACGGTACAAAGGGAATGACGTGAGAGGAATCGAATTTGAAAGAAAGATTATTCTCGGTACAATTAACGTTCGCACCCATTTTGCATAAAGAATCATAACCTATTATGACGGGATACGACAGAGCGTCGAGAACTAGGAAATCAATCTTCCAGGTAAATTTACTAATAGTAATGACTACTGTTAACGTGAAATTAGATCTCGCGATAGAACTGTTGGCTACTTGGGCATAAGAAATCGAATTTGTGATCGTACCTATTTTTAACGATGACAAATAATTAGCAAGTTCGGAATTGATGTAGTTCTTGGTAGAACCGGTATCAAGCAGTGCCGAAGCTCGAATATGTTGAAAGTAGAGATAAACTAGAGGGATCGTAGAGCTACTTGATTGACTTGGGGAATTATAGGAATAATTCGGGACGGGAGAAGTCAATCGAATAGACGTATTTACAGGAGAGGACAAGTTAGCTGGAGGGGGGTGGTTTGAAAGAGGTGACTTATTAACTAATGTGGTTAACCGGGGAAAGACATTAATTTGTTCTACATCTTTCGGTTTACTAAAAATTTTGACAACACTATCTCACCCTTGAGAGGGCAGGATAGCCTTAGGTTCAGAAGGAGAAGGACGTGGGGGACGAACCGGACACTGGGCTATAAAGTGACCTGGTTGTTTACAATATCGGCAACAAGGGGAAAAATTAGGAGCGACAAGTCCGGTCGAATTGGGGTGAGTGTACGTTTTACGTTGACGTTCAACTACTCTCAAATGTTTTATAAGCTGGTGAAGCTCAGCTAAACAAGTTGGGGTATCTCTGAATTGTAGATAATTAAACGTGAATTCGTTTTGGTTAAGCCAAATGCGCGCAATTATCTCCGATTCAGACAGGCTAGGACCCAATAATTCGACGTATTTCAAGACGTCTTCAGCATATTCGGGAAAATTCTCAGAGAGGTTCTGACGCCTACTGATATAGCGTTCTATTAGCATAGCCCGATCTATAGAAGTGGTGAAATGGTCTAGAATAAGATTTTTGAGCTGTGTCCATTCGAGTTCAGAATAGACATTAAGTCTCCACCACTGTCGGAGGGGTCCGTCAGTCTTAGTGCCTAAACTCTTTAACAAAATATGAAATGGAACTAAAGCGAATTGACTCACGTTCTCGATTTCTAACAGGAATTGTATCAAAATGTCAAGATCTGTACCTGTAGCGGTAGGTACGTTACGCAACAAGTCCCGGATATCGCCCATATTTGCATGCGAAGCGGTATGATTTGGAACGGAAATAAGAATTGGCTCGGACTTACTCGGTGAGTGCACTGGAGGATCGTCCATCGCCGGCGGAGAGTCTGGAAGTTCAGCGGTGGTCGGAGGCGGACCTGGAGATTTGCTTTGGCCGGGTGTCGGCGGAGACTTTGGGCTGCGGCAGGACTTATGGCGCGGCATGGTCGACTGGAAGACGTGGAATCGGACAGGAACAGGACTCAGGAATTAACTACGCTCCTTGCTACCAATTATAGCACGGCAGTGGAAGGATTTCTGGTAACGTAGGTCCATTCCCACCTGTGAATAAATAAAAGAAAAAAGACGGACAGATTTCTCAAAACGGTGGATTGTTTGGGCTATACCGGTGTTATTTTGGGCCCATAGTGATCAGAGAGGGTACAGCTCCACTTCTTCTACTGTTCTGAGAAACTTGTGCAGAAATGTAACAAAGAAAAGAATATGCAGTGGGTCGATAACAATTATATTTCATAATCACTTCAAAAAACGTGTCGGTGACAAGGTACAAAGAAATCTGATTTACAAGTACATTCTTAATATTAACAATATCATTTGATCATGATTGACAATTAGAAACTGGGGGTAGAACCCTGACGAGGTGATCACTTAATTATCTAGGGAAGTACATTTAATAAGGTTGCTTAAATTAAAAAAAAATAATAAAACGTGAAAGAGGAAAAGAAAACTAGGCGTGAGCGTCATACCTTTTTCTGAAGAGTACTTACTTACACTTGAACAATACTTATTCTAGGAATACTTTACATAATTCGTGAGTGACTACGGGTATTTAGGCGCTTCATGGTAGTACCATGAAGTCTAAATTCGGTTTGGAGAAGAAGCTTGAAGATGATTCTGTGGTTTATTCCATGAGCGTCCTTTTCATGCGACCACACGAATCGCGGAAAACAACTTCATGTTTGTTATTTTTCCCGTAACTAATCAATATTGATTTTAATTATTTCACACCTAACAACTATTGTTTGTCACTTTTTCACTTTTTGAAAATCACAGATACCGCGTATTTAGAGTCAGACGACTGGATCACACGATAGACACACTTATGTTTATAAATCCAAGCCACGCGATCCAAATCGTACCGCGCATGCAAATATCCGCGAATTTAGTGATTTGATTTCCTTATTTATTTATTTTATTATAATAATTTTTATGCTAATATTAAAAAATTGTCGCGGTGCTATGGCACCACGTGACAATATAGCTTATGTCCATCCCGAAGGTCCATTCTAAATATTGGTGAAAAAATGTTTGAAATCGGATGAGCAGTTTCGGAGATTACCTGGTACATCCAAAAACAAAATTTACGTCTTTATAAAATTAGTATAGACTAGTGTGACCTGTGCGAATTATTCGCACTAAATAAGTATAATAATTATCATTTTACAAAATTATTTTTTAAATATGATTGCAGGTATTCAATTCGTTTCTAATTTTGCACACTGCTTATAACGTTCTTCTTTTTGTTATATTACAATATGAAGCTCAGATGACAGATCGAAGAAATATTTTACTAAAATGGTTATATAGAGGCGCAAGTAGCAAAAGCGTTGAGCTAAGCCGTCAGATGGCATCATGCAGCATTGCTGTGACGTTGTTCAGCGATGCTCGCTGTTTCAAAATTATAGACGTCAGATGGAAGTATGCAGTATTGTGTCTGTTGTATTACAATATGAAGGTCAGATGACAGATCGAAGTGTTGACATTGTTTCAAAATTAAAACCCTCAGATGGCAGACGTTGCTCAGCGTTGCTGTATTTTAATTAATTTACAAAAACAAAAGCAATAATAAATTTTTTAGTTGTCGATGTCAGTAGAGCAAGCAATTATCTGTAAAATGATATATAGTGAGGTTTTTTCTAAAAAGGGAGGCAAACATCTTTAACCTTAGAGTATTAATATATATGATTATACCTACTTTTAGTATTACCACATCACTATAAGAAAGAAACTATATTTTTTGTTTAGTTTCCAAGATTAAACCGACATTAAAATTGTTACAGAAAATTTCAAACAGTGTAATATATTATGAGTTTAAGGTTTTACAAAATGACATAAATATTGCTTAGGGCCTGGTTTACAGAAAACTTTCTACCATTGGATTCATGTATGTAGGCAAATGGTAGAAGAAATTTGATTTTAAATTCGTATGTATATGAATTTAAACTCATAAAACTCTTGTTGCACACGTCTGCTACAATAGTTTTGTGTTGACTAGATAGATATTTTCAATCGACCTTGGCCTTTCAATGTACTACAATTTCCCGTATCTGATATTAAAGTATAAAAGGTAATTTATGTATCTTCTTATATTACTAGAAAATTGCTGTCATTACCAAACTATAATTTTATCTTGTATGTATATTGGATTTTTTATTATCGGTATCAAGTTTTCGTGCAATATTAACTCATATCTACTTACATTCTGCAAGCAACAAAACCTTGCCAATCTTAGAAATTGCTTTCGTATTGACTGTAATTCCTTTCCCAAGTTGAAGAAAAAACAACAACAGTCAATTATATGAAGGCAGTGTTCACAAGACAAAATAAATAGTACAGCTTCCGTCCACCGCGCTGCATTTTCATTCATCAGGAGTTTTTACGAAAATATGTGGATAACCATACAAACGAACAAATATAATAATAATAATGTCTTTATTGATGAAACAACAGAGTTTTATCAAAAGGCGTGAATTCAGCTTAAAACTGGTTTTCAATCCAAACCATAACAAAAAGAATACAAATATGTGAGAAATAAAAATAATAGTAATAATAATAATAACTTATTGTGATAGTTGAAAAATATATTCTAGCACATAATATTTAATACTAGCCGTTACCCGCGTCACCGCAGGCGTTAACAGGAATTGTATTTTCTTATATTTAAATATATAAAAGGAAACCCTGACTGACTGACTGACTGACTGATCTATCAACGCACAGCTCAAACCATTGGACGGATTAAGCAGTTTGGCACACAGATAGTTATAATAACAGATTTTTAGAAAATAAACCCTAAAAGGGTGTAACGGGGGTTCAAAATTTGCATGGAGAAATCATATAAGATAAGATGTATCAATACGAAAATGTAGAGGATTACTCCTGTCAACAAATAAATAAACACGGTGTTTCATGCTTTTTCAAAAACAACCTTTTCAGAGGGTGAAAAGAGGTAAATAGTTTAAAAATCAACATGGGTGTCGTTTTCAAGGTTTGTCAGGACGTTGATCACGTGAATGTCATCAATTTTGAAATTTTCTAGGGGGGGTCTACGTCGAGAAAGGAGTAACTATGCCAAATAATGGGAATGTATTCGTGTTTCGTCTCAATCGCGTGCGAAGCCGTGGGTAACGGCTAGTGTCAAATATAATCGACTAAATCGATATACCCAGAAACAATAATATACCGATATTTTTCAAAAACCATACCGTAGTTCGTTATGGCGATATTCTTATCGATAAAAAAGCGACTATTCTTTATCGTCATTATATGTATTTGGTAACAGATATATAATTGTTGTTGGAATGGTTTTTTCGCTTAATTGGCTGTTTTTTTTTTCTTATTGCATTCTGGATTTCCTTCTGCATTTTCCTTGCCATTCTGCTCAACCTTTTTCTTGGCCGGCCGTGGTTTGCAGGCATTGTCAAAAGGAATGCACACTAGTCAATAAGTCATCTTGATGATAGGGATTTCAAATATTAACGTTTATGATTAATTCGTATTGAAGGAGATTTATTTGGTTGAGGAACAATTGAAAAAAAAGCTTTTCCAGAGTATCGCTTGTAGCCAACGTTTCGAAAAATATATTTTCATCATCAGGGCCTATATGAACATGTATAATATTCGTTACATTTAATATTATTTCGATTTCTAAATTACAGTATATAGGATTATAGATCAGATAAAACTAAACATTATAACATATACCTCAATGGAAGTTAAGATGGTAAATTGTGTAAATTATTGTAATATACATGATCATTTATTATGAATTTCGACAGTTTTTTAAATTTAAAAATATCATAAAACAGTTTTTTAATAAAAGAATTTTTCAAAACGTTGGCCACAAGCGATACTATGGGAAAGCTTATTTTTCAATTTATTGTTCTTCAACCAAATAAATCTCCTTCAATACATAATTTTCGAACAAAACTTCTACTAACTATTAATTCGTATGATAGATGAGTAAGTATGGAATAAATATAAGTAGATACTGAATTTTTAGCGTCGATATTCAGTTTTCGTGTTGCAAATATAACATATGCGGAGTTGAATTTTATGCATTTGAAAATATTTCCGAATATAAAATGTGATTTATTCGCGCTTTCTTCTGTTCACAAATCCGTTGTAAAAAGGTATACGCTGTTACATGTTTCTATATATTTATTTTTCTTTCAAAACTCTCGACTATCTCCAGTTTGCACAATTGTAAAGACTGTGTTACATTGCATGATATTTATTAGACAAATCCGCTTTGGTCGAAACGTCTCATCTTACCCGCCAGAACCAATAATTTCATCAAATATGTATTGGAAATGGTCAGGTTTTTCAAACACATTTTTTTGTTAGTAAAGTATTTCTCTGTATCTATAAGTATTCTCGACATTCTTTATGAGTGCAATAGATATTTATGCTGGGTTGCAAAAAAGGTTTCTCAAAAATTTGCTTTGACAATAACCTTTAAACTATGTTTATATAGTTACAGCTGCCATACATCAGGATCAGTCTAATGTCGTATTCAAACCATAGAGATATTACAATAAAGCGCGCGAGAGAGCAGTGAAAGTGTCTGCAATTAAGAGAGAGAACAGTTCCTTATCTAATAATGCAAATCAATGTTGATTTGAGGAAACCAATTTCTGGTTTTCTGCAGCGTTCTCTCTCTTAACTGAGAACACTCACTGATGGCAAACATACGCATTAGCGTACTCTAGCTACTTATATCTCTATGTTTCAAACTCCCTGTCATGTAGAACATTAGATTGTATTCACAATAAAACAAATGATTGTTCTATATAGAAAAAGACCGCTTTTCAAGCCAAATTTTGATCAAAATGCGTAGAAAAAAGTTATTTCGAAGTATACACAGTTTAAGAAAAATATCGTTATAAGCGATCAATTATTTTTCGAGCAGGATCGATTTAAAACTCAACTATGCTTTTCATATATGGAGAAATATGCGTGTTCACAATCTATGGTCATTGTCAAATCAGGCAACCATTTCTGTAAACCAGCATTAATGTTTTTAAGAAGCCCTACTTTAAATTCTGAATTACGCCACTGTGACCTCATTACAATAAATACTGAGGTACGTAAAACGAAATTGAAATAAAGTTTAAATCAATACGTTAACAAATGAATTTTATTTTATTTATGGAAAAAAAAGTGTGCTTCGATTACCAGGGTCATTAGCACTACTGTCATAAGGCATATTATACTCGTACAATAATTTGGATAACAATCATATCATAATAATAATAAAAAGTGTAAGAATACATGAATTATATATTTTTTTACCTATGCGTGACATTGAAAACATTTTTTTTTAATCTTTGAATCCACCGAAGCGATTTTATTAAAAATTTAATTTAAGTTAAATGGTGATAAATACAACAAAACAAACCGCAAGGTCCCGTTGTGTTCCGTCTTTACGAAATCGAAGGAGAAACAGTTTTTACCACAAACACACACACCGACACAATTTCAATCAAAAAATAGTCTCAAACGATTTCTAGGATATGAGGGCTCACTAATATCCTGAACAAAAATTCGGACTAACGGCCATATTCACCGAACGTAAGTAGTTTTTTATTCGGTTTATTTGTTCTTCATGCAACTATTCCTCCGAATAAATAGCGATAATTCAATTCACCAACCATAATTATGTTTACTGCAGGTATAAACTAATCTGTCTTACTTCCTGGGTATAAATATTTATTCAAAATAATAATGGCCGCCACATAGATAATAATACCTAACCTATAAACGTGGAGTATTGTATCTACAGTTTGCTCTTGTGAATTTATTTATGTGTAGTTTATTAACTTTTTGTGAAGTTAGTGGACGGTTTTGTGTGCAATTGGGCTAGGATAAAACATTATTATTTTGTGAAACTTTTTTTTGACGTTTACACTAACGCCATCGGTCGGATCTTTGGGTGAACCTCAAAATATTCCATAAAAAAAGCAAGGAGTATAGTACAGTGTATATTTATTCTTTAACTAACTTTTCTACCTGATAATTTGTTTGGCGAATTGAAAGTAAATTTTATTCCAACGAACAAATTTGGTCCAAGATTTGTAACGTCTATCTTTAATGGTGTTCGGTGAATATGGGCGTAAATCTAATAAATCCCTACCATATTAGTGGTCGGGAGTAAAAACCGAACCAGGCTATACTCGTATCTTTGTGTATTAGGCTTGTTTGCGAGGGATGCGAGAGAATGCCTTTGCGTGTATAATTGAAAATGGTATAGTTTACTACATTTAGTACCGTTTTAATATTCCATAAATTTGTTTTATTTCATTCGACATCAATAAATTTTATAACATAATCAGTTTTGTCGCTGTTTGTTTCCATATAACTCATATAATATTATAAGGTTGTGTGTAGAAGTATATCCTACAGACGTTTCATATGGTATTAGATATACCGCCTGGTTTATCCTTGTTTGTTTTATGTCTATGTCTTATTGACGTTCGGGTCATAGACGTACATTTGAATAGATCAAACATTGCCAATTCAATTGCGTATAGCCGTCGAGAAAAGATCAGACATGCTAACAAAATCATCCGTATGCTACACTCTTGTTATAGTTATTTTTTAGAAGTTCTATATCCAAAGATGGAACCCCATTGTTCTTTCTGTTTTATCAATCTATCATTCTGTCACAGTTTCCTAATTTCTAATAACATTGACATGTCGATGGCCCAAAATCTACTCAAATGCAGTTTTTGTGTTGAACTTATATTACAATTATTCACGGGAAAGTCGACAGGTACCAATTAATTTAATAACACCTTGTCAAGTTGTACGACGTTTCGCTGGTAAATTTCAGCATGTTCAGATACTGAAAAGATATTTTTAGTATTTGTAGATGTCGTGAATAATTATAATATCTATAGTACTAATGGACGTGACCATACCAAATTTAACTTATGTTTAGAACACTCTTGTTCATCGAAAATGGGATTTTTATTCCTTTTTTTAGTCCAAAATAGCGACACGATTCTGTTTTAAAAAATTTGTATTACCTAAAAACATGATTAGATTAGTATTCTAAATAAATAAAATGAAATAGCAGAAAATTTATTTTAAATATAGATTGTTCAATAAAGAACAATGCGATGATTTTTGATAATTTTTATTGAACAAAAAATAATTCGTAACAAAAATAATATAACAAAAAATAATATACTTTGTATTTGATAAATGCGTTTACGGTGCGATGTGTTTTGTTTCAATGCTTAATAATGAATGATTTTATTTTTTTGAGAAAGAATGACATTGTACCACGGAGTTACATTTAAACGAAAATGTAATAACAAAATACAGTTGAAACAATTGATTGTTTCAGTTTTGTAAGCTAGGAAACAAAAATGCATAAAACATGAACATAGATTAATTACATAAAAGATTTTTTGTGTACTAAGGATTCTGATTCCTCATAAATTGCAATATAATGTTCATATTTTCAGAGGCAAACGCGTCTAACTTTTTGATTTGCAAATTGGTCAATTAAATCTTCACAATCTAAGCGTTGACGTACATCTGATTCGATACATAGAATAGCTAAGCTATTCAGTCTATTTTCACTCATTGTAGAACGTAAGTAATTCTTAACTCTCCTCAAACATGAAAACGAACGTTCTGCGCTACAGTTTGTTACAGCTAATGTAATAAATACCCTCCGAATTTTGCCGCCCTCAGCACTAGTCCCGAGTGCCCCTAGTGTAAATCCAGCGCTGATAACACACAATAATTGTACATTGTAAGTGTAAAACTGACTTTTACCTTAGTATAATTTGTCTTCAAAAAAACAGGGTTGCCAGACGTACGAGAAATCTCGTACCACTACGAGATTTACAGTTTTTGTACAAGAATAACAAAATCCTCGTACAATTTTGTACGAGATTTTAACAATGATGACTGCCTTCTCTAGGTTTCAGCCAAAAAGTGTAAGAATTTGCATATTTACCTACTTCACACACCACAAAACGATCGACTGGGCGCATCACTAAATGCACTACCTCATCACTATATGAACCTAGACAACTTGAGTGGGGAATCCCCGTTTAATGTATTTATTTGTTGTTGTCCTTATTACACTAATGTTAATCATTATCAGTTCTAATTGTTTCATTTGAATTGGCAGCTAAAACCGCAAAAAATATGACTACTCAAAGTTAAATAGTACAGTAAATAGCATAAATAATAAATTTTATTCGATATAGGTACCTACTTTAAATTTATACTTGTACGAGATTAACTGTTGAAAAGTACGAGATATTTAGCAACACTGGTGCGAGAAAAAAAATCCGTCATCTGGCAACCCTGTCAAAAAGGCAACTGAGTGAATCGTCATTAAAGTAGTAAGTTAATTATGTAATTTAAGTCACGTCTTCATATAATAATCTCTGTTAAACGAAGTCAATGGTTCTGCCAGTCATTTCTTAGGAAGCCAAATTACAGTTTACATTTACTTTATGGCGCCATATTAAATTATCAACAATTTACATCTCGCTGTTTTATTATTACGGGCTATGTGTGCTAGGTATGTAGTATGTTATGTTAGGTTAGGAGCTGAATAATGCGATAAACTCTCAAATGTGATCAAAATAACATTTGGAATTCAGTTACTTTAAATAACTGAGTATTTTGTAGGTATGCTAGTGGTGGGTCGTTGACGAAACAGTTAATTGTGCCACATCGACTAGTTCAGCGGTCGGCAACCTTTTGGCAGGCAAGGGCCACATAGTAGCAAATTGAAATAAACGCGGGCCGCACTTGTTCATAATTTTAATAATAGGTATTTTTATTTAATAGGTATTTGTGATATTAAAATTTCGAAAACATTTTATTTGAATTTTATTAAGAAAATTTAAACGATAACTTTTTTATTACAAAAATTAGTGTGATCTTGAGGCTGTATTTGAGTGGCTATTTGTTGTATGTTAGCTACCAGGTTTGTAGTTGCAATTTGTTGAATAGCTCTCAAATGCTCATCTGTGAGACGAGAAGCATATTTATTTTTCTGTAATTGAGAATCGAAAAGGTTTGTTTCCATAAGTAAGTACTACCAAAAATTGTAATTAATTGCAATTCGTCAAAATTAGATAGCAAACTGACATAAAATTTAACAAGATCTTTGATTTCAAAGGGAGAGTTTTTGAGATTATCATTAGATTAGACCTCAATCACGTTCATTTGTAAATGACTAGTTACATCCTCAATATCACAAGAAAAAGGGTTTGTGAAAATTATTTTAATTAATTATTGATTTTTGTAGGTAGGTATATAAGACTTTTATTTATAAAACACTCACGGGCCGCAACGGGTTGCCGACTCCTGGACTAGTTGATTTCGTCAATTATAAAGAACACTAGACTAAACCGTTGCGAAAAATTGTTTGTATTTCGTTGGTTTAAAATAACGAGCACATCAGGTAGTTAGTTGTTTGTATGAATAATAGTATATTATTACACCACAAGATTTTCATGCTGAGTTGTATATTACAATTATAAATAATTTATATAGCCATAAAAATTATAAAATAAAAACTTTTTAACAAAAAAATTAAACCGCCGAAAAACTGAAAAGCAAAAAATAATAAATCTTTTTATTCAACTAAGTTCTATTTAAGTAGTTGAACGTATGTGACAGTCTAGTATATCTAAGTAATTTTGAGTCGGCGTCAAATAATCAATGAAGAAAGATCACTAAAAGAAATAACCAAATCAAATTAACAATGATACGTGAAATCTCCAGCGATAAACATTAACATTCCAAACATGCGCTCTCCACACGACCACTCGCAAAGACGTGTGCCCTCAGTGTGTGCCCGTTCGGGGTGCTCTGTCGCTGACATTAACTTCGTGAACGCTCGGAGATTTCCGGCGAAGGATTGTTGACGCTGACTCAAAATTACTTAGATATACTAGACTGTCACATACGTTCAACTACTTAAATAGAACTTAGTTGAATAAAAAGATTTATTATTTTTTGCTTTTCAGTTTTTCGGCGGTTTAATTTTTTTGTTAAAAAGTTTTTATTTTAACTGATTCGTTGAATCAACGCCCACCACTACTGTATGCTTTACGTATAGGTAAGGTGCAGCATGCATCATAGCGTGAGTTATGTTGATCGCTTGAGCTATAGCGCTCCCCCGTTTCATACTCTATCCTGGACCATCGTCAATAAAAATGTAATTAATATATAAAATTGCTACTTGATCTCTATCTGTAATTTCGGTTTCTTGTGGATTTTTTTAAAGTGAAACTTCTTATGCGACTTCGGACGAGTTTAACGCTTTGCACAAACCAAATAAATAAAAACAAATATGCGTGAGACTCTCGCGCATTAGAAGTGAAACTTCTAGCATTTGTTGACGATTTTATTATTTCATGGTTAGGAAATTGTTCTGTGGAATATGTAACCGTGACTAGGAAAAATGCGACGTATACATTGCGCATGCGTGTAGTGTGCGCATGGCGCTTTGACAGAGAGAGTAAATACGAATATTCGACTCTACTTTCAACTGCCGGTTTCAGTTAAAGAAAGGGAAGTGTTTCACTTTTTGTCTGATACAGGTCAATTTGTCCTAACGCACCTAAAATAAGTTTCGCTTCAAAAATTATTTTTCTATTAAAATTGCTATGTAAAAACAAAGAAAACAAAAACTTGAACTTTAGGCGTGTGAAAATAAAATAATTAGTTGCGTTTTCGACTATTTATTGGTAAACAATAATTAAAATCTAGGCTATTTTTGTCCAGTTATCAAAACCGACATTAAACAATCGCAGTTATCCCTGACATATAGCAGTCATTGAGTGAAGTAATTGTAAAATTTGTTTATTTTGTACTAACGGCATGGTCCGGTTTCACCCGGGTGAAAACTGTTCTTTTTGTATAAATAGATAGATGTATTTTGTGTTATCGGAAAATTCTGCAAAATGTATGTGAAAACGACTACATACAGCGCCGAAATATCTGAACTAATATCTTTAAGTAAATTTTACCTGATGTCGCCACGTGATACGAAAACAGTTTTTTTAACAAAACACTGTCATTTTTGTACAAAATACTTACAAATTATATACAAAAACCTTCCTCGTTTATCGCTCTTTCTATTAGTGAAAACCGTATGAAAATCCGCTCAGTAGTAATTGAGTTTATCGCGTTCAAACAGACAATCGCGGCGGAGGGACTTTGTTTTATATATACACTAGAGGTCCCGTCCGGTTTCACCCGGGTGTAAAAGAACGAATGGGGAAGGGAGGAACATGAGAACACACATTCATCTTAGTTTACCGAGATGAATGTTGGGTCCAATTTTCATGATGACCGGAGTTACCGTTCAAAAGTTTTTGTCGATAAAAAGCAGTATTTATACTTTTTTTAACTAATATTTTTTTTTTTAATTAATTAAATAAAATTAAAATAAATTTAAATGTAAGCCTAAGAAGAATGCAATGCAGAAAATAAAAAAATAAATAAAAATATATTCGCCCAACGTAGGGCTCGAACCCACGACCCTGGTATTGAAAGTCGCATGCTCTACCGATTGAGCCAGCCGGGGTTGTTTACTCACAACGCTAATATGAGTATATTTCATTCATGCTCCGCTCCTAATGGTCGTAGCGTGATATTATATATAGCCTATAGCCTTCCTCGATAAATGGGCTATCCAACAAAAATTTTTTTTTCAATTTGAACCAGTAGTTCCTGAAATTAACGCGTTCAAACAAACAAACAAACAAACTCTTCAGCTTTATAAATTAGTGTAGATATAGATACTGTAACTTTAAAACATTATCGTTTAAAAAAGTGTTTTTAAATCAATAAAAATGTGTGGTACAATCGTAAATGTTTGTTTGATAAAAATCACAATGGAACGAAAGCAATTTCAATAGTATAAAACCGTGAATCGTTCTTTTATATGAATTATTTACTCATTGATAAAATATATATGAGTAAATAGTTGCCAACGTAAATTGGACTGACTGAAGAAGAAAACAATTTATAGATGAGTTTCACTCTTAGTATAGTAGCTTAAAATAGATACAAACTATTTCCAATGTTTTTCCCATTTTTGTTTATTTACACGTTTCATTTTAGAATCGATCATTTCAATTTATAATCTGTATGCAAATAAATAGCTTGAACTCGCTTGCTCATCTGGTTTTTTGCCTCTATAAAGTGTGCACTTAGTGCAGTCAAGTAAGCTAAAAAAAGGGGACAACCTCGGAACAAGACAGAATAAGCTGAATATTTGTATAAACCTTTATTTTGGCATTTTCAATTTCTCAAAAGTCTTATAAGGTCACGTGTGAACGTCCTTAAATATTCAAGGTCAAAGATCGCGAAAATCCGTTTTTTGCCATTATCTCGCGTCTTTTGCCTCAAATCGTATTTGTATTTATTATTAAAGTTGTAGAGTATAAAATTCTCTACAAATTTCGTCTGAAACAATTGTTTATATGTTTAACCTTAAAATCGTGGGAGACATTTAGTAGAAAATTTACATTTGTATGAGATTGGAAAATATTTAGATTTTGACTGTCTTTTTCGACCATAGTATAACTATAAATGCTCCCCACGATTTTATTAATCAAAATCCTCTATGGTGACATAATTATTTTACATCTTTTACTACATCATCGATTGTACAATAAAACCGTTTATCTTAATTGCGTATGTGAATATTTTAAAATCATTATAAGAGATGTTTTGTCATTAACTTCTTCAAAACAGAATTGCAAAGAATCGGAAAATCACTTGAAAATTAATGTGAGAAGTTAACACTGAATTCATGCTATTCACACATAAACTACAGAAATTTCAGCTTCAGTAAACTCAGTTGTTTCTTTGTAGTTGTCGCATTCGTGCTACCAACTCATAAATATATTATTTCCCTACACGTACCACTATAGTATAGTTATATTCATATAGTTAAGAAATTCCAGTCGTCGTTTTTGATTTTGGCAGTAATGTTAGAGCTTTTACAATTTTCTCACTATTAACTAGTCACGTGTAAAATAATTATATCTGTTACCAAATACATAAGATTAATGACGATAAAGACTAGTCGCTTTTTTATCGATAAGAATGTCGCCATAACGAATTACAGTATGGTTAAAAATATCGGTATATTAATGTTTCTGGGTATATCGGTTTAGTCGATTATATTGATACTAGCCGTTATCCGCGGCTTCGCACGCGATTGAGAAGAAACACGGATGGATTCCCATTATTTGGCACAGTTACTCCTTTCTCGACGTAGACCCTCTTAATAATATTCAAAATTGATGACATTCACGTGATAAACGTCCTGACAAACCTTGAAAATGACACCCGTGTTGATTTTTAGATTATTTACCTCTTTTCATTCTCTGAGGGGGTTATTTTTGAAAAAGCACGATGCACGTGTTTATTTATTTGTTGACAGGAGTAATCCTGCGCATTTTCGAATTGATACATCTATATGATTCTCCATGCAAATTTTGAACCCCTTATCACCCTTTTAGTGGTTGAATTTTCAAAAATCCGTTCGTAGCGGATGCCCACGTCATAATAACTATCTGCGTGCCAAATTTCAGCCCAATCCGTCTAGTGATTTGAGCTGTGCGTTGATAAATCAGTCAGTCACGGTTTTCTTTTGTATATTTAGATATCGACAAACAGGATGTAATACATCAATTTCTTTACTATTATTAAGTTAGAAAATGAGTTATGAAATTCAATTTTTAAATAAGTTATTTTTTAGCTTCAGTTGTTTCTTCCGTGGCTGAATGGTTCTCACCTTAACCTCCCTCTTTTGGATCTATTTATAAAAAAAAAATACTAAAAATCCTTCCTCGGCCACTACTAATATGTTTGCCATGAGTTGGAACCTTTGCGTACCAATCAAGGATTTGGATTTTGGATGATCATTGAAAATGTGATGGTGTAGGCCTTTAAAATGAGTTTAAAAAAAGGCCTTGTTTGCCTTAAAAACCATACTGATGAGTATGAATCGAGAGGGTATTTTTTTTTATCAATCGCCTTCGTCACGCCGGAAAGCGACAAAAATGTGTAGGTACTTCGATATTATTATAGGTATACGTGTTGTGTGTAGCTAGCAACTTAAAGATCTTCGTCCAACAGGACTTGCCAACAGCAGTAATGCTGTACTATACTCACATTATGTACTGATGTAATGTTGCAAAAATGGACGATCCACACAGCGCCACGCGAGGCCTTTATCGTTAATCTTATTTTTTACCCACGGCGGAACGGAGCAGGTATATGCGTTTAGGATGAGATATTGTTTGTTTGTTTGTGCACTCGAATGTCGCCATTTATCTCGAAAATGGCTTGATCAATTCAGAATCGGTTTTCTGCGATGGTTCTTAGAGCAAGAAAACTCCAAAAAGTTTAAAACAAAATTAATAATTTTGCAAAAACCCACGACGGATATTAACGTTGTAATTGAAAAAGGATTCAATAAAATTTTGAAATCCCCCGACTAAAAAAAGGTAAGTAATCAAAGAAAATCCGCCGGGGACTGCCATTCGCTGCCTTAATATTAACTAAAATATTACAACTTTAAAATCACGTTGGGTACGTAAATAATTGTAATCTTCAGTATGAGAGCCACATCGGGCAATGTCCGAAATCGGACAAGGTTCAAAAAATAGATTTTTTATAAACATGAAGCGCTGATATTTGATTGTATCTTTATCATGATAAGTTATCATTAACCCTTTATGGAATTTTTATCACTGATGTCAACTATTGAAGAATATATTTTTCAGCTTTCTATTACAATTTTTGATGACTGAAACCACGTATAATTTATTTCCACACATTTTATTTATTTTAATGAATAAAAAAATACAAAACAAAATTTAATTATTTATATTAGTAATGCCTTTTTGTATTTTTTCATTCATAATAAATAAAATGTATGGAAATAAATTATACATGTTTTTAATCATCAATAAATGTAATAGAAAGGTGAAAAATATATTCTTCAATAGTTGATATCAGTGATAAAAATGCCACAAAGCGTTAATGATAACTTATCATGATAAAGATACAATCAAATGTCACCGTTTCATATTTATAAAAAATCTATTTTTTTTAACCTTGTCGGATTTCGGACATTGCCCGATGTGGCTCGGGCATTGTCGACATTGACCGGTCAATATCGACATTGCCCGGATTCCGGACATTGACCGTAACATATATAATTTGGTCCATATGTTGAATTGATATAACATTGAAATTAAGAAAAAAAATATTTTAAGTAATGTATTAGGGGTTAAATTTTTTATTGTGTCCAAAAACAAAAAAAGTTAAGTTTACATAATAACGCACACTGTTTTTAGAAAATACACTATATTGTCGGCAGGGTTTAGCACGGCGACCCAGTTTTTTATATTTGTTATACCTAATACCTTGCGTTTAAAGCTACTCTAATATAATTATTGCCAAAATATTTAATCGATGTCAAGTTATTTTTTTAGCTGCAAATAGTTAGTCGCCCTTTAAGTTAGGAAAATAATAATTGTGAAAAATAACTCTAATAATTTAGAGTGATGATGATCCTGTTTAAATGTTGGAAGATTAAAGGATGAATCCTGGTGGCATAGGATCAATGAACTAAGCAAATATTGAAGGTTTTTTTATTGCATTTTATTGTCTGACGTTTCGGAAAACTTTATGCCATCTTCGGAGAATCAATGCTGTTTTATACATAACAGCAATACTGAGAAAACACACAGCATTGATTCTCCGAAGATGGCATAAAGTTTTCCGAAACGTCAGACAATAAAATGCAATAAAAAGATCTTCAGTATTTGCTTAGTTCATTGATCCTATGCCACCGGCATTCATCCTTTAATCTTCCAACATCGAAAATAATAATTGGATGGAGAAATAGCGGCTATGGATCAATGAATGCTGTACTTTGTATTATTCATTTAATATATTATCTTACGTTTCGGCAATGAATAATACAAAGTACAGCATTCATTGATCCATAGCCGCTATTTCTCCATCCAATTATTTCGATTAAGGATCGCAAATCTCTACAAATTTTGTAGTAGAAGATAATAAATCGAAAATAATAATCGTTTCTTAAAATCGTGTATACTTTTTAGATGATTGTGGATAGAACTTTAGAAAGTTGGTTTTGCGGTGGGTGTTTATTTGACTGTTTGCAACATTGAACGAGAACGTCGGCGACAACAACTTGGGATGGCCATCGGCCAGTGTTGAAAGGAGTCTCGGTTATTTGTCCGTGCGTGCTCAAATCATAATAAAATATCTCTTGTTCAAACCACAAGAAGACACGGAGGGATGGGAAAATTACAAACCTTGCCAATAAATGTTTTTTGTCTATGCTGAAAGTTGAAATATGGCGATGTTTTAATGCTACAAAACTTTTACTCTATGCAGTACTGTCTGTGATATTTTATTGTTTTTATGAATATTCGAGCAAAACATATAGGAGCAAGCCATTATTCAGATTGATTAAATAATTCATTATCTTAAAGTTCAGTCATTTACGCCAAACTATTTCCAATTAATCATCACCACTTAATTTGCTTGAGACATTGTAATTAAAAAGAATTTTATTTAAAACCAAAATTCATTTTTGATTGATTAATAATATTTTATTATCACTATACAGGGTGATTTAACGAGGGGGCGAAAAATTAAAATTCGTGATCGGGATAAAATGTTAAAATTCAAATTTTTGATTAACGTCTGAATAGAACTCTTCAAATAAATAAAATTATCGACCAATTTTTTTCAGACTATATAATATTGACAAAAAATAATATAAAAATATAACAAAAGGTGACGTTGCGATCCGGATTTGGATCTTCTTCAGAAATATCTAAAAAAAATAAAAATTAATTAGTATTAGCTACTTATTTTCTAATAGAATGCAAGATTGAATGATAGTTTGACTGATTGAAAATTAATGAAAAATTAATAACAAACAAATTTTTTAATCATCTTTTGTTATATTGATTTATATTTTTTATATTATTTTTTGTCAATATATAGTCTGAAAAAAATTAGTCGATACCTAATTTTATTTATTTTAAAATGTTAAAACTTCATAAAAGGCTACTAAAAAGCGTAAAATAACAAGTTTTGAGATCGGCGCCAATTTAATTACTATTACGTTTTATTTAGGCACTTCTATTAAATTGACAGCGACCTCAAAACTTTGTTATTTTGCGGTTTTTAGTGGCCTTTTTTGAGGGAGGTACATTTTTTTATAAAAAGTTTTTTATTTTTTTTTTAGTGGCTTTGCAATATGTAGTTTGCGCGTTAGTAACGCCTTCGTCCTTACTATTTTAATACTAAACTTAAAAAGGAACTACTGAACCGATTTAAGTAAAAGTTATGTGAGCAGTGATATCATCCTGAAGGTATGTCCTATTAAATATAGAAAACGATTATTCAAAATCGGTTCACAAATGCTGAGTTAACACATTAAAAAAAATCTCTTTTCGAAGTCAGTTAAAAACGACTGAATCGATTTCAAAAAAATTACCAATTAAACATTCTAAACAAAATGGTGTTGAAATTTTTCAGGTCGATTAACCCCTTGAAAAGTTATGGACTTTAATACTTTATAAAAAAAAAACTGAAAATTAAATATATTTTATTGCAGATTTTTTTAAATTGAAATTTTGAACGGTTATTTTTGTATCTACTATATGACATCATTTCTCATATTTATTATATTAAATAGGTATACCCATCTATATACCTGCGTGTCTTTTCTTAACCCACGATATGGACATTTACGCCTAAATTTTTTTTATTACATATTTTGCCACATAAGCGCCATTTAAATAGGTACATGGAAAAATATGTCTGTACTAGTGATGTGCCGGATATCCGTATCCGTATCCGCGGATATCCGAGGGAGAAGAAAGATCCGTATCCGTTAGTTTTATGGCGGATCTTTTACCTTATTAATTTTCAATTCATAGATGAAATTTTATATATATAGGTGATTAGGTAATAATAAAAACTGTTAAATTCCATTCAGATTATGTTTTTTATTTCTTAAAATCACCTTTATATGTATTGCAAAAATTTATCGTAGTGAGTACCATACCAATAGTACAATACTCAAAGGTACTAATAAAAAACTATTTTTATAATGAGATATTGCACATCGATCTTTGGAAAGAGACAATCTGTTATGAGAGTTAACTCTTAAAGAAGTCAATAACTTTTTCCCATAACAGATAGTCTCTTTCCAAAGGTCGATGTGCAATATTTACCGCCGCGTACTCTAAGAAAGTTAAGATCCGTATCCGTATCCGCGGATCTTGAAACCAAATATCCGTATTCAGATCCGTATCTGCGGATATACATTTTTAACGATCCGGCACATCACTAGTCTGTACACTAGTGATGTGTTGCTCCTGAGCGAGTCGTTCATAATGAAGGACTCCTTTCACGAGGCGGAGCGTGTCGCTTTTCTTTTTGTGAATGACTCACTCCGAGCGTCAGTGCTCTGTGCTGAGCTATTCTGTACTGTTGTAATCGCACATTTACAGAGCGCACACATCACAAGCCACTAGTGAATGTTGCACGTACTGAGTTAACTTTGCTGAGTCATTTAATGTTGAATGACACACTGTAAATGAGCTCAGAGCTAAGTGTGTGTATTGTGCTGTGCAATGCTGCGTAACTCCTGAGCATGTATGTGGACATCTGCGGTCTCCACTCTTGTATAGTGCGTACTGTCTAGTGTCGCTCCTTTGAACGACTCGCTCTGAGCGACTCTTTTTAGTGAGCGAAGGGCACGGAGCCAGCTCCCAATAGTGAGTCATGTGGACACATCATTACTGTACACAATGAATTACGTAAAAACGCTTTTGGTGTGCGCAAGTACTCGTATTCAAGTAACTTTGATAGTGTATGCGAAAGAAGAAAATGTTTGTGCACCGTTGCGTTAGTGTGCCGCCTTTATGAACTACTGTTTTAGACGTAAAGAGATGTCACATCATCCCTACAATAAAATAAATATTGAGTTCGATAGATGTGTTCTTATACATAAATATAATAGTGTGTTTGTCAGCTGTTCTTCTGTGACAAATACTTTTAAGTTTTTCTGTCTTTTTGCTTTATTATGTTGGCAGCAGCTGACAATAAATGGATTTTCTAGTAATGGTACATACAGTTTACAATGACAGTTCTTTCATATATCTTTGTTATACTTTACGTCTTTATTTTCTAGGTAACTGTTTTTATTTCTTTTTCTCTAAATAATTCATTTGAAGGGCATAGATATTACATTTTTGACAAATTGACTTTTCATTGTATTCTTTCAACATCGCTGTTCGTTGTCGAATTGGGGAGGCTAGCATTTCGAAAACTCTCAAGGCGTTCGGTAGATCGCTGCGACAAACGATCTACTAAAAAGTCTTATTTGCAGGAATACCGATACATTTTACTTTTCATTTTTTTCACCGAGAGAATGCGTTACTGAGCGCGTTTTTACATATTCTCTTTATTATCATCATAGTACTAAATCATTTTTTTTACCTATTTTACAAATCTAAACCCATTGCGACAATTATTATAATCTACTATTAGTCTGTTCGCACAGCAATCCTAAATTGTCCGATTTGGAATCGTTTATAACCATGTACATGCAGCGTTTGATTATATCAGAATTATCTGAAATGTGTAATTTCTAATTGCTTTTCTTTCCTTTGTTACAGGTAAGCGAGTTTCTCATTACAAAAAAACAGCGTAAGCGTAATACAAATTACAAATTTATATTACGTAATTCCTGGTTTCGTAAGTACCTACCCTTTATACAATAATGAAATAGTTTATTTTTATGCAATCATCGTTTTTAGAATAGTCAAATTAACGAACCCTATAATAGAAAGTTTGCAGTTTATATGTAATTTTTTTAAACAGATTTATCAAATGTTTATAGTTCAGTCAAATTTATTAATATTATGTAATTATATTTTAAATTAACATAATAAATATATATGAAATGACAGTCTCTAAATTCTAAGTTAATGTTTTAGTCTATTAATAAAAAAATAATTAATCAATTCTATTATCCAAGGGCTAATGTTCAAACCTTGAACCTCCTTGAATACGTTAAAAATAGTTTAATTTTAAAATTTTTATAAATGTTAAAAACATTTTTCAGCACACCAAACCCTATTATTTAAATTCGAGATCTTGCAGAAGTAGCTATATTCTTTAACCCAAGTGGTTGGTATAAATACGGATTTTAAAGTAATAATTAAAATTTTCGGCTCCAGTAGGTACGATAACTGGATGCGCCCAAATTTTGATTTTTTTTTCTTTTAAGTCATAGAATTTGCTAAATTTTGACGTTCCAAAAAAAAAAACCGCGGATTATTCACAAATTTTCTCAAAAATACGTAAAAAAATGGAACTACTTTTCGTCTTTCACTGTCATTTTTTTAATCTAACTAATCAGAAATCACATATTATACACGTCATAACAACTGGTGTAGAATTACTGTATTGCTATCTCACTTTGGGTACACGGCCCCGTAATTGTCTTTTCAAGAACTCCCCTCAAACGCCCGCCCCCGGGTGCCCCGGATTGCACCCTCCTAGATCCGGGGCTGCCCTCGTTCTGCAATCGGTTTAATTTTTTTTTTGTACGATCACATAACTTTTCTCTCTATCTATACTTACTCTATTTATGGGAAAGTAAAAACAACAGAGCGAAATTAATTTTCTAATAAAGAAACAAAAGCGTTGTTCCAGTTTTCATTACACTATGGAATTTAATTCTCCATCTTTTCCATAATACATACATGCCGTAATGCTGTATACACATAGTGTGCTGTTGGTTTACATTATAAAGTCATAAAACATTGAACGGGCGGTTTTATAAGGGTTCAATATATGCCTCGATATTTTATATGTTAAACCGACGCATTTAACCCCCAAGGCACCCCCCGGTCGTTGCCTCTTTGGTCCCTTTCTATTATACACACAATTGTGTTTACAGAATATTATGACACTATGTATGCTCAGGCTTCATCGATCACTATGGAAATTGCAAAAGATCATTTCACCGAAAGTTTAATTAAAGATGAACGTTTTAAATGGCTTCATCACGCATATATAACGTTTTTTTTGGCACGAGCCCCTATAAAATAGCTGCCTTTCATACCTGTATAGCGACAGTAAAATGACCCATTTCATACTAGTGTGTAAAGTAAAACAAACAAAAAAAACATTCGATTTATCATTGTGAAAGAAAACTCTAATAATTTATAGAGATGATGATCCTGTTCAATTGTTAGAAGATTAAGAAGGAAGAATCCTGGTGGCATAGGATCGATGAAAAAAGCAAATACTGAAGATTTTTATTGCATTTTTATTATCTGACGTTTCGGCACACTTTATGCCATCTTCGGAGAATCAATGCTGTCCATTTTTTCAGTATTATTGTTATGTATAAAGTAAATTAAAATAAAAATTGTCATTCGATTTATCGTAATTTCCAATAGTAATTTCCAAAAGCAACCTATCAGTTACCGTTTAAATCTATAAGATGAACAGAGATAGTAAAGTGATACAAAGCAGGTATAGTTTTCATCAAGAAGGCTAATCAGGGCTTGCCATGTTTCGAGACGGACCGTTTTCTGGGAAAACTTCGTTTTTTTTCCTGTTTTTGCCATAGTTATCTACCAAAGGTGTTCAACTTCACAGACACTACAAACATGTAAGCCATAAACGTGTGTGCGTTACCCAGTAGCTGACGCCATATTGGTTCATGCGACAAATATCGGTCCGCCGCTACGCTCGAGCTAGATCGCCTTCTTAGTTTTCATAAACAACCCAATTGAAATGCACGGTATTTAGAGGATTTGCGCCGACCACAAAACTTTGTAATTTTACGCTTTTCATAATCTCATTTTTTAAGGTAGTTCACTCGCGACAGTCGTAGACAAAAGTATAGCGTAATAGTAAGTACCAACAGTTAGAGATTTTCTTTGCATTTTTGTAAGAGACTGTACCCAACACATCTAAGCTTTAATATACAGACTCCTATGCAATAGTACAATAAATTTATATATTTATTTTAAAAATCGATATTTTTTTAACAAAAGAAGTAAAAAAAAGTTTTTTCAAAAAAATTATATTTTTTGAGTTAAATGCACTAGTTTTTAAGAAATATACTAAGAACCGTTTTTGAGATATTCTGGAATGTACTAGTTTTCTCTATATACGTGGTATACCTCCAGCATGTTAATTATGCACATTTTGATTGTTAATATCTCGTTTTAGAGTCTGTGAGAAAAGTTAATTTTTTTTAAATTAAATATAAGGAATTTTTAGTAACCTTATACTTTAATTTTATTAAATTTCTAAGAAAAGCCGTTTCACGAGTGAACTACCAGGAGGTTCAATTTTTTAAAGTTTTTTTGTTTTATTATAGAGGTATTACATGTCCGGGGCTAGGTACAGCTGTACCCATAGTTCCCCCTTGCCGCCGAACCTAGGCGTGACTGTTTAATATAATTGAAATCGTTAATAAAAAATGTGGTTTTTGTTTTCCTGTCAGTAGCACATTTTCTTATTTTGGATTAGTTTATTTTTTGTTTAATTGAAAAAAATGTAATAAATAATCAACTGAAGAGACGTCCGTAAAAATTTCAGTGTTTCCTTTTATAACATTTTAATAAAAACACGCTCTCTAAGAATTCTGAAATTAATTTTTTTTCCATCATATTTGACGTTTTGTGTTTATTAAAAGAGGAAAAAGTTCAAAGACGTATTTATTTTTCTAGTTAATAAATTGCTTTATTTTTAATAAATGCGGAACCTTTTCATTCACGTTTGAATGCAAATTTGTACAACTTAGCAATTTTAGAATTGGGAGGAAAACAGAGTGAAAAGAAAGTAATAATTATAATTTAATTTTGTCTGCACAAATGATCTGTCTTTCGCGTATTAAATGTTTTTTTATTAATTTCTGTTAAATGTTAAATATTTCCGAAACTATGAGGCTTAGAAAAAAATGTTTTTATTCAACACGCGTGAGTAAAATGTAATTTCGGGGCCCTGCCAAATTCGGGAGAAATAATAGATTATTTCATGTTGTCGCGTAGAGTGCTAATAATGAGCCGTACAGTGTGATAATGAATTTACTGGACCAATAGAAACGCAGTAGCAAGCCCGAGCGTGCAATAATGAAAAAAAACTGCACGCAGCTTCTGGACCAATAGGAACGTGGTAGGCGGTATTGTACCTATATATGAAAACAGCATCGCAATTCAGCGAAAGTCATGGCTATCTTGTGTGCATCGAGCGCGCTGGGTACGTCAATCAATGAAGTGATTTATTATTTTTACCTCTTTTATCAGGGCCCCGATTACATATTACTCGTGCTAGTTGAATAAAATAGTTGGCAAAACCAAAAGTGCACATCCCGCAAGTTTTCCACTGTATGATAAAAAAATAACAATTAAAAAATATTTTTAATAAATTTAAAAAGATTTAAAAATTTAAAGAAATAAATAATTAAAAATTGAAAAAATATTTTTTTTTTAAGTTTGCACAAATAAAAAAAATTAAGTACTATACATAATATAATATATAATTAATATCAAGTGGAATAAAATAAAACAAAATAAAAAGAAAAAAAAAAGAAAAAAATCAATGATATTGTAAGGAATCGAACCCAGGACCTTGCCCTTGGCGATCCAACGGCATAACCATTACGCCACGGCTGCCTAATACGTATAGTGGTGTTATCACGGTATACAAGTGTAGCACTTGTTTTATGGATTACACTATGTTTAGCCAGCAATTATTATATTGTTTTGAAACTATTAGCTGTCAAAAATAATAAAAAATAAAACTGTTTATAAAAATTAAACTACTGAACACATTTTAGTGAATTTAAATAGGGTTCTGGTCTGATAGTAAACAAAGTGAATAAAATATAACCCAAGGCAATCCGACCAAAATTGCGATCTGTAGAGTCGTGACGTACGTACATACGTACATACGTACAGACCAACCGACAACTGCTGTTTGTGATTTTCAATTACAATTTTAATAGTATTTATGAACTCAAATTGATTTAAAAATGGTTCTATTTTATAGATTAGAATCTCCTCTTTTCAAAAAGCTTCAATTTGAATGGATTTCGTGTGAAATTAACTTAGATATAACTTCTTATATGAACGAAAGTCAGCTCTGACGCACAAAGCGATAATAAAGCACATACCGCTAGTTTAGCGGTATGTGCAATTATGTGCGACCATTGATCGAAGGAGAATATTCCAGTCGCGTGCGTTTAACCGCACTCGCTACGCTCGTGCGGCAAATTTCACGCTCATGGAATCTTCTCCTTCTCTCACTAGTCGCACAATATACTATTAACAAAACTTTCTTGAAAAAATAAATAGAATAATAAGCCGTTATGAAAGTTTACCATTATTATATAAAAAAAACACCGTTATGGCATATATGTCTTCTGTGCATGCGCCGATTTTCGCCAAAAGCAATAGGGCTCTTCATATTTGCGTACCAAACATCCTCCCAAAATTTGGTTTCAATCCGCTCATCCGTTTGACCTGTATCGTGCTCACAGACTAACAGACGCACAGAGTTTATTCAAAAATATTTTTTTGGATTCGGGGAACTTCAAAACTGAAAGATATTGTAAAATTTTTGAAAAGTGATTTTTGACCTAAACTAGTAGTACCATTCCACACTTGTGGGTTGGAATGGTAAAATGCCTTCATAAATTTTTTTCGGTCGTTTCGTTTATTTTAAAATTCGCATGAAATTTATTCTAAGCTATCGTAATCTTTATTTTGCTCAGATTTCAGTCGACGCAGACTTAAATCACAAAAAAAATCCCTGCCTGTATTATATATTATTACATATGCTACATAAATATGTATTCATACATACGTAATACGAGATCTATGTATGTATGTAGGTATACGTCATGTGTGAAGGTGGTGCGGAGTAAGTTTTCTTCATTTACATGAAATGAATAATACAAAAGCCGAAGTGAATACATATCGTATATTATATGTAACCAAGAGTAAAACTATATAAATATAGGTATATTTTATATCTGTGGCCACAAGGTAAAACCGCTTAAGTAGAATTATTCCAAAGATTATTTATATTTTATTATTTTTACTTTCCCAGAGTCTACGACTTTTGTTTTGTTTGTTACATTATTTCATTTCCATTATATGAGAAAAAATGATCATTTTACATCCGACATACCAGGCACAAACAATAGCTATTTATTGTGGAAAAAACGAATTATTGGGGAAAGCAATCTCGCCTGCATACAACATACAGTATGTAAACACGTAAGGTGCACATAGGGAAATTAGCATTGGGAAAAAATACTTGGATCAGAGAAGAATATTATCTGTCAAATGACTCAAATTGAAAAACAAGATTTTAAGGCTCACTCTGATCCAGTCATTTTTTCCCAATGTTAATTGCCCTATGTGCACCTTACGTGTTTACATACTGTATGTTGTATGCAGGCGAGATTGCTTTCCCCAATAATTCGTTTTTTCCACAATAAATAGCTATTGTTTGTGCCTGGTATGTCGGATGTAAAATGATCATTTTTTCTCATATAATGGAAATGAAATAATGTAACAAACAAAACAAAAGTAATACAGTCACTATAGGTATACAGAAATAATATATACAAGAAATATTTATCTAAGCGCTCTAGAAATTTAGATGGGTCAAATGTGGTAGAAGTAACGTCCTAAAGATGTTTCCTTTGTTGCACTCATTAGTTTTATATGCCAGGGGTGGCGATCCTATGGCACACGTGCCACAGGTGGCACGCGACAAATGATTGTTGGCACGGCATTGATTGAGGTGCAAAATGGAATTAATTAAAAATATGCTAGATGCCGAAAACAATTGACCAAATAACAAATACGAAAAAGTTTCATGGCGCTCAATGTATTAAGTATCAAAATTATTTTTTGATCTAATTTTTATACATTTTTTGACAATAATTTTTTTGGTTGCTTATCGGCACGTCATGGCTACATTAAACATTTTTGGAAAAAAATTGGTACTTATATAAGTGTAGAAAGGTTTGCCACCCCTGTTCTATGTTCTCAGTTATACACTCGGTTAAGAATCTGTGTTTCTAAAAATTTACGTACAGCTACTTATTAGTGTTTTAATTAACATTTTCCAAAAATTCGGTGATACTATAAATTTCCTAGTAAAAAATATAGTTTAAAAAAAACTAAAAAACACGCTTTATATCGGACTAAAAAGTAAAAAATAATTGTTTTAAAATAAGCTTAAAAAGCGTGGGGCGCTTTGTTCCACATTTTCGTACATCGAGCGCCCAACGCTTTTTAAGCTTATTTTAAAACAATTATTTTTTACTTTTTAGTCCGATATAAAGCGTGTTTTTTAGTTTTTTTTAAACTATATTTTATTTTTCACTTTTTAGTTTGAGGATCTATAAAAGAATTTATTAATCCTGGGGGTCCTAATAAGGATAATGGGAAACTGTTATCAAATTATTGCATTGTCATCGGTCCTTGATACGTATGCAAAGTTTCAAATTAATCAGACTTCGGGAAATTGGTGAAAATTATGCTCAAAGATTCCGTTACGGACATACATACATAGTTAGTTACATACATACATAGTTAGTTACAACCCAAACTAATATAAAGCGTTTAAAAAAATAATATTCAACATTTCTCACAAAATGTTATTCAGTGTGCGGCCAGCCATCGTTGTTTCCCACGACCTCGTTTGTATTGCGTACGGACTACGGATTCTGAAATACAAAACTGGAGTAAGCGCAGTGCGCGAATCAAACTATGTGGGGTACGTTCGGAATAAACAAGTAGACAAATTTACTGAATGTAAAAACAATTTAGTGCAATGTAATTATTTGTAATGTCAGAATTTTGCGTGTAAATTTTGTCTGTGCACGTACAAAATTATTCTAAAAAAGATTTAAGCTCAAACTATTCTAAAAAAATTCAGCCAATTGGTCGACAACGCCCTTTCAACTGGACGTTTGACATACTAAATAAAATGAAATTTCTGTTAACGCGTGCGATGACGCCGATAACGGCTAGTAATAAATATGATATTTGCTATTCGTTTGCATGGTAACATATAATAGAGTTTCATATGTAAAAATAAATCAAAGCATGGCTTGCCAGCTACCTACCTAATTTCTTTTTGACAAATCTTCAAAAGAAAAGAACAGATGATTGTTTTTATTTTGTTTACATATTTCCTAATCTATAAAGTCTAGAAAAAAATCTTTTACAAAACTATGTTGGAAAAATATGTAAAATATTGAGCCGTTTTATTAAAAAAAAAAAAAACAACGTTATGATACATATCATTTCTGCGCAAGGCCCTATTTGCTCTAAAAACAATAGGGCTCTTTATATTCGCATGCGAAACATCCTCCCAAAATTTGGTTTCAATCCGATTATCCACTGGGCCTGTATCGGACAAACTTTTTCCAAACATTTTTTTTTTGGAATTTGAAAAGTGAAGTTTAATCTAAATTTTTACCATTCCCTACTTGTGGGGTTGGAATGGTAATGTATTTTTATTTTCAAATCAAGCCAAGTATTTGATAAATCTTTTTTTTTTCGAATCGACTGGAGTAGGTCAAGGAGCAAACGTTTTGGTAGGTACTACTGAGAAACTGTAAACTTTACTCCTTCCCTACACTACTTGAAAATCGAAGTATTTATTAAACATTCGACCCGAAAATGAAGTGACATTACTTGCTAAAAATTTGTTAATACTGATTTTGCCACTAGCAAAGATGAAATGTATCGCAATTTATCATAAATTTTATTTTTGTCATTATTTATAGCGACGGTTCAATATTATTGCAACGCCCATTATATATTTTGAGTGATTTCAGGATGAAACGCAATATTTTAGTTTATTGTGAACAGTAGCCCCATAAATTGTGAAGCAGAGCACGTAGTTTCGTCAAGCGGTTGTGCAGTATGTTGTGTTTCTGTAGGTAGAGTAGGGGAGGTCGGATACTGTGACAATTTTTTGTCATGATCATGATTCTTCTGAAGTTATCGATATAATTTTTTTTATAAGAAAATAATTACGTTAAGGACTCGTGACAAAATATTTTTTGTATACCCTGCCTTGGAATAATCGTAGCGTGTATATATATATGTTTTTTATTGTAACAATATTTTTAATGAAAAAATAAAATAAATGAATTTTTTTAATACTTAAGTATATCCACCACGTTTTTAAAACGAACTAAAAAGTATAAAATATTTTTTTAACTTGTAGGATTTGAAACGAAAAACGTGGAGCGCATTATTCGTTTTATCTCATAAATACATTTTTTCATCTAGATTCTAGACCTACTCTCTACACTTCTTATAATATGTCGCATGCGCCCCACGTTTTTCGTTTCAAATCCTACAAGTTAAAAAAAAATTATACTTTTTAGTTTGTTTTAAAAACGTGGTAGGTATATTAGGTAAATTTTTTTTATTTATTTTATTATTTTCTTCTTTTTAGTTAATAAAAACGTGATAAAAACAAAAATACTTCGTAAAAAAATAAAAAATATTATATGAGTCATGGGGGTCGAACCCGCGACCTTCGCATTGTTAGCACGACGCTCTAACGAGATGAGGACTTTAAAGGGGAAGGTATTTGAAGATAGCATATAAATATTCTTAAAAAAAATGTTGTGGTTAACAAACGAAAAAATTTTGTTTTTTAGCACTTCACTACCACGCGCTCTATTATTTAGTATTAGATTGATTAAATTACATCAACAGCTGCGCCTAAATGAAATTGCTGAATCTAGAAGGGATAACTAGAATTTTCAGAGCTGCTGTTACATTTGTACCCAATCTCCCCTATTGTAGTGTAGGTAGTGTAGTGCAAACGGGTTGACTTCTTTGTTTTACTCGTTCATGCAGCATCTATACGACACCTGCAATCTGTTCCGTTACCGTAGTTACTAATTAAATATCGAACTTATTCTTTGTTGGGTATTCGAACTTACAAAACAATTTCACGTGATTTAATAAAGTGTCAAAAAAAAAAAATAAGCACAGTTAATAGTGGTGGTGGCAATTCAATATCAGATCATCTCAAATCCGGAATTGGAATTCTAGTAACTAAATTTCGCCCTGTAACTGGAATTCGGCGTGATCCAAATTTCGCCCTGTAACTAAATTTCACCCTGTAATCTGACTTATAATATAACACAGCATACGAATCACAGTAACGCGCCAGGGCATGACGGCATGAGCGAGCGTCACGGCATACGAGCCACAGTAACGCGCCAATAGATGTGTCACATAAAAAATCTCCCGTCTTTATAACTTACAGCAGCGGTCGGCAACCTTATGGTAAGCAAGGGCCACATTGTGACAAATTGAAATAGGCCGCACTTGTTCATAATTTTAATAATAGGTATTTGTGATATTAAAAATTCGAAAACATTTTATTTGAATTTTATTGAAAATTTAACTGAGAAATTCAGAATACAATTGAGGTTGTATTTGAGTGGCTATTTGTTGTATGTTAGCTTCCAGGTTTGTAGTTGCAATTCGTAGAATAGCTCTCAAATGCTCATCTGTGAGACGAGAAGCATATTTATTTTTTCTGTAATTGACAATCGAAAAGGTTTGTTCGCTTAAGTAAGTACTACCAAAAATTGTAATTAATTGCAGAGCAAACCTTTTCAATTCGTCAAAATTAGATGGAAAACTGACATAAAATTTAACAAGATCTTTGATTTCAAAGAAAGAGTTTTTGAGAGTATCATTAGATTGGAGATCAATCACAAGAAAAAGGATTTGTGAAAATTAATTCAATTATTTATGTATGTAGGTACGTATATAAGACTTTTAACAGTCACGGGCCGCAAGGTACAGGCTTACGGGCCGCGGGTTGCCGACCCTGACTTACAGTATTTGTAACAATCTTGCTGCAAATTGTCAGCTAATGATATGTGCTATTTACATCAAAGTTGTTCCAAATAACTTGGGTGTACACTGTACAGACTACACATAGATGAATACCTATGCATGTATTACAAATACTAATATAGAACTTCCCCCAATTGTCCAATATATATTTTGTGTGAATACATAGGCTTCGTATACATGACGTGGGTGTTGAGAATAAGTTAAGAATAGAAGGTGTTGGGGCTCCGGACAAAAGAAACTTCTTATTAGACTGCTTTCTTATGATGATCATGTAATTTGTCCTACTCTTTATCGCGTTTGCAGTGAATAATCTTTTTGAGATGCCAAGATCATCTTATAAATAATAATTATTTATTCCGTTGACATAAATGTGTGGAACAAGTCAATAATAGATCTTGATAACTTTAGCAATGGATGACGTTTGACTCGAAACAATGTTGCGTTGCGATGGCGTCGGAGTCCCGTATTACTGGTTCGACAGCCGTTACGACGTCCATTTTAATAATAATATGTCATAACAGACGCCATTCCCATTACTCTTTTCCATCTATCACACTTCCCGTTATTTTTGTACATTTTTTAAATTTCCACTTAATTAATAGCAATGAGCGAATGAAGGAATTTTTAGGAAATTAGGATAAGGTAGCCAAATTTTGAGCATAAGAGTTTGACAGGTAATCGGCCATTGAATAAGGAACCATCTCGATATTTATCTGGAATTGATGAAGGAAACCATGGGAAACCTCAACAAGATAGCCGGTACAGGAATTACCATTTCTCGGGGAGAGGCAGTAGGAAAATCTGCCTCCGCCGGAATTCGACCCCGGTACCTCCCGAATGCGAGTCTAGTGCTCTCACCGCTACGCCACCCCGCTCGGTTTTGTCGTCCATTTTAAGTTCTTCAGTTAACACTTTTGATTTCGAAGGCTTAGTATGTTTATTGAAGACATTAATGTACAGAAAAATGTTTCTTGTGGCACCAACCCTAATATGTCATGAAACTTCGGTCATTGTTTAGGGAGTGGCTTAGTTATGAGAGCGGTCACGGGATCTGCTACATTGTAATAGCAATATAATATTATTTTAACTTAAATGGTACAAATAAAAGCATGGCAGGTTTGTTTTACAACAGACGTTGTTTCACTGCTCTCAATCGACATAGCTTCTTATTTTCCTATTGTTGCGCTCTCCTTGTTTGGACGACTATGCTTTCTGTGGAATATTCTCGCAACTGCAACAATGGAAAGCAGGTAATCAAAACCCGACATTCATAAAGTTGCCTGAAGAAAGCGATACATGTAAAGGAAGGTGCTTCTAGAATTTTTGACCAGGAGAGGGATGAAGCCATAAAATGCGAACGGAGTCGTTGGAAAGTCAGTCAGTCAGTTGGTTAGTTGCAGCGTACGTACAGTGGATTACAGACAACTGTGAAATAAATTGTTCAGTCGGTACAGCAAGACCGAGGCAACTGCTAAAATGTAATAGGGTTGCTATGGAAACGACATCTAAACAACAGTTGATTGGTTGTTTTTGCTTTACTACCGCCTGAACGTACGAACTTCTCGCATTGGTAATCCCACCAAGGAATAAATATTAGACTTTCTGCTGTACAATTGCTGCCGAAAGTATGCACTTTCGATCGAGGTATGAAGAAAAAGTACATTTTGTACTTTAAACACATTGTATACATATTTCCTTGTGTGCAACATTGTACGCGATTATCTACTCGGCATTACTTTTATATTTTATTTTCCAAGCAAGAAAACTACTCGATATAGATTTTATCCTTGAAAGCCATCTCAAAGTAAATCTACCTACAGAAACCATAACAGTATAACGAAATATCAGTAGATACATAACTTTAAAACATGAAACGGCAACGGACGTTCTTTAACTCCAAAAACAACAATCTCTTTAGTCACGCAATCTGGTAATCAGCGACTGTGGTGTAGTGGCACCCCTGCTCTTTCTCTATACTCCGTGTTACGAATCTCAGTAATGACGTCACGAAGTAAACCAACAGTGCTTTATGTCTCGTGCCACGGACCATGTAACTTTAAATACCGAAAGAGAGTCGGTTGTTTTTTCTTGTTATCATTTCCGGCATAGTTGCATTTCCGTAAGTTCCAAATAAAGCAGTCGTTATGGTTCTGAATAAATATTTGAAAATTACTGCGCTGCAAATCAACACTCTCATTTCATTTCTGTTCCGTTTATTAAAAAAAATAATAATGGGTTGTATAGTTACCAACTACAGACGTGGTAGTCATTACAAACACGAATATATATAATACTAGCGGCCCGGTTCGTCTCGACCTTTGTAGATAGCCACCGTTTTTTCGTCGACTGACGTTGCAAAATTGGTTTCTCTCGAAAAGCGCTTTTATTTTAACGGGATATTGTAGCCTATGTTCACCCTGAAGGTCCATTCTAAATATTGGTGAAAACATTTTGAAATCGGATGAGAAGTTTCGGAGATTACCTTCTACATCCAAACTTTACCTCTTTATAATATTAGTATAGATGTATGTAGAGTACAAATATTAAGGGCACTGTGGTTGAAACAAAATTAAAAAATAAAGAATAGTTACTTCTTACCACAACAGTTTTATTAACGGATGTACACTTCGGGAGCTATGCTCTCATCTTCAGCAAACACTTAGTGTTTGCTGAAGATGAGAGCATAGCTTCCGAAATGTACATCCGCTAATAAAAGTGTTGTGATAAGAAGTAACTATACTTTATTTTTTATTTATGTACCTATGTAAAGTAGCATTATGTTTAGAGAAGATAACAAAGTCATACTCAGCCATGCGCACAAACGAGTTTAGTGCCGGGCGAGTCCATATTTTTTTTAAAGGGGTGGCACAGAACACAACAGAGTGACACGCCCTTTTATTAAAACAACCCACTGGTAGCTCTCCCTACTACTCATATTGCTCAGATCAACAATCTTGCTGATTTCTTCTCTAAACAATTCTGCATATTATATCTATTAATTAACTATATGAATCATTGCCTATCTACTCAATGTGCGGAAGCGTATCGAAAATATATCTGCGTCTCTTTCTTCGATGTAATTCCCTGATTTCTCCGATGATAGGATTGGTTGATGTACTTGCATTCAATCTTGAATAAAGTATCTCTGTTTTAAAAACTTTGTCTTTTTCTATGACGTTAACATGGGCGTACCCAGCTTTTGGAGGGGGCAAATTAGCAATTTTTTAAGTCGGGGCCCCCGTGTTTGTTTTGCTCTCCTGGCTACGCCAGTGCTTACGACGTAAAAAAAAGACAAAAGTATATGTTTGCACCCTAATAGTTCGATTGCGATTTTATTCTTATGCTCAGTATAGAATAAAAGTATAATATGCAATTCTGTTACAATTAATACGAGGTATTGGTTTTTGAAATATCTCTAGTCGCGCCAACTATATACGCACTCACAATTTATTTCATATTATAGCAAACGGAAAAGTATTTGAAAAATGAAAATTTCAAAATCACGGACAATCCACTTCTATTTTGTTTATCTGTATTGATTAGAGCTGTTGATATTTGCATTAAGGATAAAAAGTCTGTTAATTTGTTTAAAATTCGTAGCGTGTTTTAAATCTTACATTAAACTACTGATTAACATATTCTAAACGAATTTTTAGAAATATAAACAGTAAGTACTGTTGGCAGTTTGTATTTTCTACTTTGTTCGGGACATCCGGTATATTTACATATGCACAGCCATCTGCATTTATAAAGTTTGTTGTAGGTAATATTCCTGTTCCACACTTCATGTCGCAAAGCTTTGTAGTGAAGTTAGTTATAAAGCTTTTATATTCAAGCAATAAGAGCTTGTTTTGTGTTTGTTCTTACCTATGTTGTTCTGTATAAGTTACTCATGAACTTTTTCCTAATTTTACATTCTTTTGTAATAAAAACATTTTTGTTTTGTTTTAGTATATTATGTACTGTACGTTCAGACAGTCGGTAGATTATATTACAGCTTTTAAAAATTAAATTTCACAGCTTGCAAGGTCTTATTCTTTTGTTTTTTCTTTATTCCTAAAATCCACTTTTCACTTAGACTGCATAACAATTAGACTTCATGACATAGACGGATCAATTCAGCACTGGTCTCTGATAAATATTTCTTCCAGTATTTGAGTCGAGACTCCGAATCTAAAAGGCTCGGAAGTTAGATGCGAATTCGGGCTTGCGCTTGTACAGTCTGTTGAAAAACTACAAGCTCGCAACTCAGCAAAACTAAAATGACAATAACAACTTAACAATAGCGTACTCGACTGTACTTGAAACCAGGAAAGAGACAAGTGATAAAGGCAACTAGCGATCACGGCCAATCACCGACGAGCGCACGTTCCGTGCAGGTAGCTGGGAGGTGGTGGGAGTCTAAACGGCTCTAAAATGTGCCTTTGCGACGCTGTTTGTGACTAACTTCCAAACCTTTTAAATCCGTGGCGCGTATTATACTTACACTCGGCGGATTGTATCCGTTTCTCTTTGAGCTATGAATAATATTAATCATTAATAATCAATATGATTATGATTAGATTCCTATACCGCTTTTTTTTCACTGAAGTATTGAAATTTGAATGCGTAGTAATATTAAACGCTTGTCGTTGTAATGTTGCCACTACAACCCTCAAGTGGGGAATTGTACTAGCTTTGGTCGAAAATCATTTTCAAAATTTTACAATATCTTTTCGTTTTGAGGTCCTCCGAATCCAAAAAACATTTTTGGAATAAAACTCTGTGCGTCTGTGAATACGAATGAGCGGAGTGAATTTTGGGAGGATGTTTGGTATGCAAATAAAAAAATCTCCATTGTTTTTTGGGAAAATCGGTGCATGCGTAGAAGAGATAATATGCTACAACGGTATTTTTTATATAGATAATAATAGTTTACTTTTCATAACGGCTTATTATTCTATTTATTTCTTCAAGAAAGTTTATAGGTAGTTTCGGAAATTAAAAAAATCAGCTGCGTTATTTTGTTTTGTAGATCTGTCAGAAATAAACTAGTTAAGCATGCTTTGATTAATTTTGACGTGATAACGTCTTATAAATTGATGAAACACCGGCTGCACGCACGAAAAAGTGTCACGTTCCGCCTGAGCCTGAGCGTGCAAGCGAGAGCGCGGTATAAGCGATAGAGAGGCACGATCGGCATAAGCGTCGGCTTGTACGCATTTCTCTCTCTTCTCGCGTGACGTTAGATAGTTCATCAATGTTTCTTTATGACGTTATCACGTAAAACTATCGTCCGTATACCGACTTTACAGACAACCAATTTTTTTTTACATGTTATGTAATAATGTAGGTAACCATGGCAACGAATAGCAAATATCGTGTTGAATACTAGCCATTACCCGCGTCACCTCACCCGATATCAGAAATTTTATTTTCTTTATTATACTGTATCAAATGTCAACATTTTGAAGTTGGAATGGTCCCGTCGCCCAGTTGGCTGGAATTTTTATTATATTATTCGTGCATAAGAAGTTTCATTTCGGTCGTGTGTGCCGCGACACTCTCAATATATGTGGTGGTCTATTTTCAATAAAAGAAGGAATTTATCTAATTCTAAGTACGCACTCGAAGCAAAAAAGCAATAATATTATTGTACACGTGTTGAAAGAGAACAACAATGACATAGCATTGTCGTGTTTTATCGTTATTAATTCCAGAAAAGACCGCCTTAATGTCCTTTGTTACTTTATTAATTTAACAATAACCTTTCTAAAATAAACAAGTGTCGTTACGTCGTATGGTTTAATTTGACTGGCTTATGTTATAAACATTTACTTACATTTTGCCAGTGTTTAGTGAATTGCAATATAATTAAGCGTCGCCATCACTTTCTAGCAAATGTTATTTAGAATAGCCGCAATGTTGCATAGTCGTTTTTGTTGGTAATACTTTAACGAAAAGTTTTATCGTGGCACACACAACAAGCACATGCAACACTTTGCCTCACTTCAGAACGCTGTGATATTGCCACAATATACAACGCCCGAACACAGGTTCGGGCAAATTATAAGACTAATTATTACTCCAGTATTTTCAACAATCGATTTATTTGGTTCTCAAGAATCAAGACGTCACCCGAAGCCTCCAGACACAAGAATAAATAAATAACCAGAAGTATAACTCTCGAGCTTTACTCATACTTGTAACCTTGGTGCTCGGTTAACCGGAAATTCTATCCTGAAACGGTCAGTGCGGTACTGCCTCGATTGTTCGAAGTTTCGTAGAGAATTTACGCGTCGGGTTTAATAAAACTGTTTATTTAGTTACTTTATCCAAGTACTTGCTTTATTTCTTTTAAACTACCGGGTGTTACAAAAGTCCCGGAACGGCTGTATATCTCAAAGAGACTAAGTTTTTTTGAAAAATGTTGCGCATGAAAGTAGCTCAACACGTAATAATGTATTTTTCGGTCACAAAAATTCCTCACAAGGGGGTGCCCTCGTGGGGGGCGGAGGGTAACTTTAAAATTTTAAATGGCAACCGCAATTTTTTTTATTGGGTCGAAGTCTTCGGGCAAAAAAAGATATCTTTTGCCCCAAACTTTTTGTTGTTCAAGCTACAGATCACCGTGGACGCGGGGTAATTTTCCGAATTATCCTCACCCCCTCAAATAAAATTAGTTTAAAAACTTTAAAAACAACGAACTAATCTTTAGGATTGTTATCAAGGTCAAGTTAAAGAGTAGGTATACCATTTCTTGACCTGTTACAAAATGAACTTTTATTTGAGGTGGTGAAGATAAGCGTACTTGGTGATCAGTAGCTTGAACAAAAAAAAGTTTGGGACAGAAGATGTTTTTTGTGCCCGAAAAATTCGACCCAATAAAAAAAAATTGCGCTTGCCATTTAAAATTTCGGAGTTACCTCCTGCTTCCTTGAGACCGAAAAATACATTACAACGTGTTAAGCAACTTTCATTCGCAACATTTTTCAAAAAAACGCAGTCTGTCTGATATGTTCAGCCGTTCCGGAACTTTTGAAACACCTTGTATATAAATTAATTAAGTACGCCTATAGAAAAGCAATGGAAATTTAATTTTTTACTTGGAACTATTTTTGGGCAGGTTCTCTAGTTCTCTGGATTCTTCATGTTTACTGTAACTTTGCTAGCTTTTTCAGATGTAGTCTTTTGGAATTTTTTTCAGAATATGACCTATTAAAGAATGTATATTTTAAAAAACAGCATGCATAGAAAATTCACCAAGAATTAGAACATCAAGGTCGTTGAATTTACGAGTATAATTATATCTACAAATGTCTAAATATCACGTAACATTCTGCTGTACTATTATTCCCAGTAAAGTTCAACCATTGTGCCTTACGTTTAGAATTTCTATACAGTTTTGGATAGATAATATGCAAATGAAGGTAATTCCCCGATAAGCGTCTGTAAATATACAAGGTTATCTCATTCTGCTTGTTATTGCTGTTGCCTAGAAAGAAATAAGTTTTATAGATTTTGAAAAGCCACTGAAAGCCTCGGTTTCCTATATGATAGCAATACCGTCATATATTATAGCGGCCTAATGACGTCACAAAAACGTGTGAATATAGAAGTAAATGAATGTCGCTTTTTTATGGACGTTACTGGTGCTGCCGCTACCGATAAAACCGTTCGTTTACTTCTATTTAAACTTTTTTTGTGACGTCATATTACGGCCGTTATATTACGGTACCGCGTAAGTAATTTTTAAACAACTGTAAAACGTAAAGGGTACTAAATTGCATTGTCGAGTTGGTAAATGCATCAATATCGTGTTAGTACCAACTCTGGTACTTCTTTCCAGGTGCCTGGTTGCTCGAAAACTTGTTTTTATATAGTAACTGCTATTTAAAAATAACCAGTAACCTGTAACAAAAATAGCAGCCTGTTACCGGAAACCAATGAAATAATACCTAATGTGAGGAAACAAAATTTAGTATATAGGTTACTAGATGCACAGGTCACCTCGTCAGATAGAAGACAATTCATATTTTTATGAACGACGCAATATCAATTGACAGTTCACTGAATAACTACAATTCGGCGGAACGAGGTCACCTCTGTATCTAATAACTTTGAGGGCCCTATTGTAAATCAAAACGATTTTTAAAAATTGATATTAAAGCATAGGTATAGTTTTTGTGAACGGTTCTATTTTGGTAAATAATCCCAAATTAATTGTAATGTCTATTAACTATCTATTAATATTAATAATAATAACGCCATTCCTATAATTACTATTTTCCATCTATCACACTTCACGTTTTTTTCGACAGTTTTAAACTTCCACTTAATAGCAATAGGCGAATGAAGGAATTTTAGAACATTCGGATAAGGTAGGCAAATTTTGAGCACAGGAATTCGAGAGATAATCTGCCATGGTCTTGAATAAAGAACCATCTCGATATTTATCTGGAATTATTGAGGGAAACCATGAAAAATCTCAACAAGACGTCCGGTACAGGAATTACCGTTTCTCGGCGAGAGGCAGCAGGAAAAAGTTTCAGCCACATCTGTCCCCGTGGCACCAACTCTAATATGTCATGAAACTTCGGTCATTGTTTAGGGAGTGGCTTAGTTATGAGAGCGGTCACGAGATTCGAACCCGGAACCTCCCGAATGCGAGTCTAGTGCTCGCACCACTACGCCACTATTATAATACCTATTATTCGATCACTATTTGGAAACATGCCCTGCGTATTGGAGGCCACAAGTCGAGGAGAGCGGCATCGCAACATTGTTGCAAAGCAAAGCTTCTCCGGTATACTAATTTAAAACGCGTGGTTCCGGCCGAACTGGTCCGCCTCGGCGGTCAGCCACAGCGGGGGCGCGGGCTCTCCGTACTTTACAATTTGGAGAGAACAGGTTATGTGCAGCACTGAAACTACTATACATAACATAGGTGCAGATAGCTACCGGGTTACGGGTTATCAGTTGCTTATATGGTCCGTATAATCTCATATTATACTACACATAGTACCGACTATAATACTAATCTAAGGATGGATGACATTTTGTCTAATTCGCATCCTCTTAAAATTGTATTTTCTCTGAAGATTTCGTCACATATTCGTTTTAATATTCGTAATCAACCGGATTGTTTTGACTTGTTCATAATTATACTAAAATATACGCTGGTAATTACCTAGAATATTAAATAAATGCACTTAAATCTCTTTGAAACACGCGTGTTCTGTAAGAGATGTTTCAAGTTGCGTATTTTTAATGCAAATACGTAAATCTGAGCTTGGCTGCGTTCGATTTATTCAAAAAAACATAATTTGCTTAATTCTTTTTATTTATTACGATTAGAACCGAGCGGGGTGGCGTAGTGGTGAGATATCTAGACGCACATTCGGGAGGTACCGGGTTCGAATCTCTACGGATGCAGATGTGACTGGAACTTTTCCTCCTACCTCTCGCCGATAAATTCCTGTATCGGCCATCTTGTTAAGGTTTTGAATGGTTTCTCTCGATAATTCCAGATAAATATCGAGATGGTTCTTTCTTTATTCAAGGCCATGGCCGATTACCCATCACACGTTTATGCTCAAAATTTGCCTACCTTATTCTAATGTCTTAAAGTTCCTTCATTCGCCCATTGCTATTAATTAAGTGAAAGTTTAGAAATGTAGAAAATAACAGGAAGTGTGGTAGATGGGAAATAGTCATGGTGCGAATGGCATCTGTTATGACATAAAGTCGAGAAACGTACGTTAAACGCATTATTATCTACCTCTTGCGGAGAAACGGTAATTCCTGTATCGGTCATCTTGTTAAGGTTTTCCATGGTTTTCCTCGATAATTTCAGGTAAATATCGAGAAGGTTCCTTATTTAAGGCCATGGCCGATTACCTGCCAAACTCCTATGCTCAAAATTTGCCTACCTTATCTTAATGTCCTAAAGTTCCTTCATTCGCCCATTGCTATTAATTAAGTGGAAGTTTAAAAATGTAGAAAATAACAGGAGGTGTGGTAGATGGGAAATAGTCATGGTGCGAATGGCGTCTGTTATGACATAAAGTTGAGAAACGCATTATTATTATTAATATATTTGTAATGAGCCTTTTTCATGAGAGTATCGATTAGCCACGAGCAGGAGTGGATTGGTTATACTATTCGGGCCCGGGAAAGTAAGATTCCGATCCCGTCATGAATACTTTTTTTTCGCACAGAGGGCCAGCGATAGTTTTTGCCGCCTTGTACAAAGTGAGCTCTCGACACTGTCTATTCGCCGCCACAAAAATTATATTATATTTTACTTTAAACGTACATACGTAAAATAATTGTGATAATTTCATTGGTTTCTTGACTCAAGTGACTGGTTACTTCGCTCAACACCATTCGGTATTGCAGGATCCTACATACAAATTTTCATTCAAACGTATTTTTATATTCAACCGAATATTGTTTTAGTTAAGTTCAAATCTAAATGTTTTGACTTAATCATTTTAATAGTTTTTTTAAACTAATTTTACGTGTTATCTTAAAAACACAAACGCAAGCTATTTGATATTGGCTTAAACGACATTTATTTCACTCGAGTGTAAATCAGTGTGAGTCAGCGTTGCCAGTTTTTTTTCTAAGTCGGGATATTGGAACTCTTTGAGTGAGAACAGCGGGATTCTTTCGGCGAAAGCGGGACATAGTAAAAAAACGTATATAATCAGAAGTTTTCAAATACCTATTATCTTTTTATTTGAATTAAAATTACGTTTACGTGACAATAGATAGCAAAAATAGCCATAGAAAATGTATTTTAATAATAATATAATATTTTAAATCAGATTTACCCTATCGTTAAATAGTCGAGTCTTACTTGTCTTCAGAATAAAAAAAAAAAAAAAACAGAAATCATAATCAAGTTTTATTCATTAGAAAAATATGGCGTTTCAAACAATAATCTGTGGAGTAAGTGTTACAAATTGCAACTTACAATAAGAGAATAATTATTTAAAAGAATTACTTATTCATGATATTATTTCTGTGAAGATTTAACTTCTTTTAAAGTTATCCCCGAGTTATCCCCGAAAAGCTGGACTGAGCCTGTCCCGCGCGGGACATTTAATTTTGATTTAAAAATCGTAACATCCCGCCAAAATCGGGACGTCTGGCAACGCTGGCGTAGATCCACATTGCAAAATACTGAGTATAGTGACAGAAAAACGATGAACTGTAAATTTCAGTTCATCCCTGTATTGATCTGCAGACATCTCTGACGTCGTAGTTCTGTCCGTGTTTGTTGTTTAATTAATGTTGACGTCATTATACTCTCCCGACACAACTACTGCACTGCCTATAATATACCTATATACAAAATGTTTCATAAATATGGATCACAGTATGTTTCTTCATGTTTGATCTAAAAATGCTTGTATGAATTATTTTACAGCTTCTGTTCTGAACGGCATATCATGAAAGTCATTATAGGAACGCAGAAATTCATTTTTTTAGATTATAACATTTATGTTTATAACTCGGTATAGCAGGTGTTGTAGTTGCAATAATCCTACTGTAATGTTGTTTCGAGCGATATTTCTAAAGAAAATGTATCAAGTTTATTTTATACCATTTCTAGTTTTGACGTTATAATATGACGCGTAAACACAGCCGTTTGAAATGAACACATTTTATTTGTTTGCAATGAAGAGGTATTTTTTCTCTTGATTGAAGAATGAAATATATTTTCTCTTATAATATTAGTAGGTATAGATGGTGTTTGGTTATTCAAATCTTTGATTAACGTCTGACTGTAATAAGTAAAATTATCAACCAATTTTTTAGACAATATATTAACAAAAAAATATATAATTAGATAGGTACGGAAATATGTATATTATTTTGAAATAATATTTTGTTTTTAATAATTTTTTTTTTCTTTCTTTTTAGGTACTCACAATTAATTCCATAACTACTTAATAAAAATTGTTTGATATTATTTTTTCAATAGTTCGATATTACTTTGAACGAATTTTATAAAAAAACTAATTAGAAACTAAATATTAATAATTTTTTAAATTTTTAGATCAGTTCTGAAGAAGGTCCAAATCCGGATCGAAACATTAATGTATTAATTATATATTTTTTTGTTAATATATTGTCTGAAAAATTGGTCGATAATTTTACTTATTGAAGGTGTTTGGTTATGTTTGTCAGATTTGCCAAACACTCTGTACAAATATCTACATAGTGTCGTACATACTTGTGTTCACGTACCCGGAGTACTATGTACGTATATCTAACTGTTTTATACTACATTGAGCTGGAGCTATACCGTATATATAGTAGTGTAGCAGTATACCGCTGTTTGTGAAGCCTTGCTTAATAAAACCCTGTTCTCGGCTCAACGTTGATTAATCTTTTGCTCTCTCTAACTAATTTCGTTCTGTACAAACTTCTTTTTTTTATACCTAACATTGTTAGATTACAAGGGAAAGTTGTCTGCTCTATTCTGGAATGTCTGAAATAAATTCATTGAACTATAAATTGTCACCTGACTGATTGTGAAATTTGAACTTGACTCAAATATTTCGCCTAAAATCTTTAAATAGTTTTTTTGACACTGAGGACAATAATTTTATTTATTCAAATAAATAAAATTGTCGACCAATTTTTCTCAGACCAATATATTGACAAAAAATAAGAAAATTACAAATCAATATAATACAAGATGACGTTTCGATCCGGATTTGGATCTTCTTCAGAAATATTTTTTTTTATATTTTTAGATATTTCTGAAGAAGATCCAAATCCGGATCGAAACGTCAACTTGTGTTATATTGATTTGTAATTTTATTATTTTTTGTCAATATATTGGTCTGAGAAAAATTGGTCGACAATTTTATTTATTGACGATTTCTATTCAGACGTTAATCAAAGATTTGAATTTTATTTATTACCTACGATTTAAAGCATTTTTTTTAAAAATAATAATGATATTGCCAGGTTATGCGTGAGTTTGGCCGCTTCTTAACCACAATTGTTGTGGTTAAGGGGTATCCAGGCTCACGTTTCATAATTAGTGTAAACCTTAGTGTTCTTGATATTCATCAATTATACTTACCTTTAATTGATCTTATGTTTATGCATATAGCCTTAGTTGCTGAGCGTTTTATATTTAAATAAAAAAAAAAATAATTATAAGTAATTTCTAGACCCCTCCCTCCGCTTAGGTCACATTTAGTCACATTTTCATAGAACCCTTCCCTGATGCCAAATGACGTCACAGTATGATACTTCTACCCTATAATTTTATACATTTTTAAATTTCTCTCACACTCGTATCGTGAATATTGATGGATTTTCTCTGTTTACGTTCCTCTTCACCCCGCTACCCCCTCGCCTTTTTTATTATTATCGCCTGAAATTACCCCTTTTAACGAAATTTCACAAAAAAAAATAGTGGTAACACATCTGTGGACTAAAGGATTTAATTAAAAAAAAATGTGTCAATCGATTGAGTAGAGATTGCTGACGGATTGGCTAGAGAAATAGGACTTGTGTTTTAAATCTATACTAATATATAAAGCTGAAGAGTTTGTTTGTTTGTTTGTTTGAACGCGCTAATCTCAGGAACTACTGGTTCAAATTGAAAAAAATTTTTTTGTTGGATAGCCCATTTATCGAGGAAGGCTATAGGCTATATAATATTACGCTACGACCATTAGGAGCGGAGCTTTAATGAAAAATGTTGCAAAATGTATCTCAAAAATAAGCTTCTATTCATGTGAAATGCACTAATTAGATATACTCATATTAGCGTTGTGAGAACACAACCTCAAGTGGCTCAATCGGTAGAGCTGTCAATACCAGGGTCGTAGGTTCGAGCCCCACGTTGGGCGAATATATTTTTATTTTTTTTTTTATTTTTTACATAGCTTTCTTCTAAGGCTTACATTTAAATTAATTTTAATTTTATTTAATTAATTTAAAAAAAAATTATTAGTTAAAAAAAGTTTAAATACCGCTTTTTATCGACAAAATCTTTTGAACGGTAACTCCGACCATCATGAAATTTGGACACAACATTCATCTCGGTAAACTAAGATGAATGTGTGTACTCATGTTCTCCCTTCCCCATTCGTTCTTTTACACCCGGGTGAAACCGGACGGGACCGCTAGTACATAGATAAAGCGAAGCTAATAGAAATAAAAATCCTAGAATATAAGAAAGAAGTACAGCTTTCATGTTCCTAAATGGACAGTCACATTTTGCATACTCAATGATGATAGTGATAGTTTTTTTTTTTGTGAAATAATGGTTGAATTTAACTCAAAGGTGCAGGTTATATCTTCTTTCATTGGTTGGCTGGCAGAACGCTTTTGTACGTTTGTCTGTGTATATAAAGACTTAAAGGGATTCCTTTATCAGATATTTCTCTTTTATTTTTTTCTTTTGGTTATCAGTCGACCGACCGACCGACATTGACTAGTGTTAGATTTGCTTTTATTCATTCGTAATGTGTTTGGACGTTCGGGCTCGTTATAGGGCTGAGTTATTTTAAATCACATGCCACAATCTGTACAATGTTGATTTTTAGGGTTCCGTAGCCATAGCCAATTAGTGGCAAAAACGGAACTCTTATAATTCGTTAGTATGTCTGTCACACTGTCACAGTCTTATAACTCCGCCATCTTTAAAAGATGGCGGAGTTATATACTTACTTGTGTTATAAGCAATCAACGCCATCCAGGGAAATTCCAAAAGGTTAGTTTTATTGCCATTGATAATCCGATCGACGGTGAGAGAGCCGCAATTGCCTTTCAATAATCTAAGATTGGGATGTCTCGATACATCTGGAGGCTGATCATTCTGGTTTGTAACAGGAACCTTCTGTGTTGTTGGCGTGGGTGTGGTCTTAGGACAGCACACTTTCGGATATGACCCTACGTAACCGCACTGTGACTTTTGGAGCTGAATTATTGTGCTCTGAGGTAGGGGTGTCCACTTAAAAAATATATCAATATTTATATTCGATGTAAAACATCGGATCCCAGCATCGATGTTTATCGATATATCGCTAGAAAACATCGATATTTTTTCACTATCATATGCTTTCCATAAAAGTTTAATATTACCTTTTTCCAGTGAAAGGCGCAAAGTTTGTGGTCCTTGATTTTGTATGTGTAAATGTAGAATCGGAGACCAGAGTAACATAGCTAAACTATAGTAGTGTAATAATAATAATTTTCTATGAGTGTTACTTGAATAGAATTGTACTACTAAAATAGCGATGAGATGACTGAGATGAGTTATACCTACATTTGTAAGTGAAATAAAAACGATAAATTAATAGAAATAGTTTATTCAACTAGCACGAGTAATATGTAATCGGGGCCCTGATAAAAGAACGAGAAATAATAAATTACTTCATGTTGACATGTAGAGTGCGAATAATGAGCCGAAACTGCACGGTAATATATTACTGCATAGTTTCTGGACCAATAGGAACGCGGCAAAAGTTTGCCGAGTTCCTATCGAAGGAGAATATTCCGCTCACGTGTTACCGCACTCGCTACGCTCGTGCGAATCTTCTCCTTCTCTCACTAGTCGCACAATATACTATTATTACATACCATAAAACTTCAAACCAGTAAAAGAAAACAAAGGCATATTTAGTACTAGCCTTAATCTAGGTACCTGCAAAAACTTACTTTCACTTTACCTATTTTAATAGATTCGACAAAAAAATAAAAAAGCAAATATTCGATGTTCCTATAAATAAATACATCGATATATCGAATACAATAAATATTTGTGAAAACATCGAATCAATCCGATATATTGTATAGAATATTTTCTTATGTAACCTTATGAAAATTTTATATGAATTTATAGATTTTCAAAATTTCGAAAATTAAAAAAATATATTGTATATGTTGCCATTTAAAAAAAAATACATGTACACTTCCGGTTGAGTTTGAAGTACAAAAAAGTATACCTCAACAGTTTCCGATAGTAAATCTTGAGTTGAACAAAAAACTATTTAAACTTGTTTTTGTATCTAGTAAGGGTACACGAATCATTCACTGTAACCACTTTCGGTGAACACACTGTATATGATACACATTCTGCACATTGTACACGGACTCTTTGCAGTTCTGCTGATAATGTTTTATATGTACGCTTTGATGTTTTTATTGAACTGATTTGTGAGTGCTGATCGTAACTTTTACATGTTGAACAAAGGCATTCCGTCTCTTTTATTCTTTCCTTTGACTTTCCTCCTTGAACTGGCAGTTGTGTTTAGAAATCTGATGCATTTTTATTATGTATGTGTAAAGCTGATGCAATAATGTTCAAAGTGTGTAAAAGATGGTAAAAAGTTTGAAATGGTAATGATAAATATTCGATAAATTGGGTATTGTGCTTACAAACGTTTGAGTTGTAATATCTGTAATGGTTTATTGTCAGGAACCTCGCTCTTACATTATTATAAAACTAAAGTAATTTTATTTTTTTCTTCTCATCTTCAACAATCACTTGCTGAATATGAGAGCATAGCTCCTGAAATATACATACGCTAATAAAACTGTTGTAGTAAGAAGTATCTATTCTTTATTTTTTAGCATATTAATAACTTAAAAATGGCTTGAAAATATTTTATTGTGTATAACGTTATTCCGGATGAATTGGTTATATTTTTGTTGGAATTTATATTAACTTCTTTTAGGTATTAAATCCACTACAAAAAAAAACAAACATATCATTTTTAAATTATTCGTATTTGTTTTGTAATTGAATTTTTTGACATTAAAAAAATTGTAAATTTTGATATTCAGTTGCAAACTCATCTTTTATTTTTTAGACTTGAAAGCCATTTCTTTGAATTGATAATGAAAACAGTTGATAATCTTTGAAGAGATTTCGTGTTTTAGATAAGTCGTTTATTCAGAGTTATTGTGGAAAATTGCTTAGGGAAACTTCAAAGAAAGATTTAATTTCAGGAGACATGTGCGCTGTTAAACGATTTCTTGTAACATTCGTGTCTTTATATAATTTCTTTCTATTTAAGCGCGTAGTTTACTTTCGAAATTTAAAATCGATTCAAAACATTTTATTTGGCATCGAAACAACGCGGATTGGCATCGGTATTTTTGGCTACTCTTTTATGCAAAGTAAATTTTGATTACGTTTTAAATATTTATATTGGACATCGACTACAGTATCAAAAGTATTAGCTGTTATTTTACCATTCCAACCCACAAGGATTGATACCTACTAGTTTAGATCAAAAATCACTTTCTAAGATTTTACAATATCTTTTCGTTTTGAGATCCTCCGAATCAAAAAAAAAAAACATATTTTTGGAAAAATTCTGTGCGTCTGTTAGTCTGTGAGCACGATACAGGTCAAACGGATGAGCGGATTGAAACCAAATTTTGGGAGGATGTTTCGTATGCAAATATGAAGAGCCCTATTGTTTTTGGGGAAAATCGGCGTATGCACAGAAGAAATATATGCTATAACGGTATTTATTAGCTAGTAAGGCAGCCCGCAGTGCCAGTGACGTCATTTCCAGCTTTGTACCCAGGCTAGCAGAACTTCTAGCAGCGTTTATAGCCTCGTGTGCAGTGGCCTTTGGATAGGTTTTAAAATTAGAACAGGGGCTATTTTCCTTGCTAGGTATGAGCAAAAACCAATCAGGAAGCAGTATCTTGTCACGTGGGTGACTTGAACTAACGTCCGCAAACCAACATGGCGTCATTCTGCCCAGAGTCAGACAACAGACACGTTTAGCTCTGTGTTTATATTTGAATTGTCACTGCGCGCGCACCAGATCTATTCACAAAACTAGCTTGAAAAGACGTCTCGTGTGAAGCGAGCACATAACAGCAATCAAGAAAACCAGCGCTAGAAAATTAGTTGGCAAATCTAGCAAACAATCTAGCAGCGTTTCTATAGAAAACCAGTGCTAGAAAACTAATGGGCAAATCTAGCAAAGAGTCTAGCAGGGTGTCTGGCCTCGTGTGCAGCGGCCTAAGTTTGGGAGCCACGTGAACGGACGATTAGTGAAGATGGATGGCGAACTCACCAACTTCATGCAGTTGTTGTTATACTGTGCTCGATGTTATGAACGCAGTGATCTTGTTTGGCCATTTATAGTTCTGAATCGCATCGTTGTTACGATATCTAAATGCTATTGTGTGGACACGATGTCAGTGTTTCGTAACTTTTTGTTGCTATCGTATTGTTCATATTTCACATTTTCCCATTCCTGCGCTATATTGACTGCTGTTCTCGTAGCCTATAAGTATAGTGATATTTTTTTAAAGGAAGACAAATACAATTTATTTACTCTAGATTCAGTAGCGGTTCCTTTATGAGCAGACTTGCAGTACAACCAAAATTTTTACTGCGTCATAATTTCAGAATTAAATATTTAACGATTATTTAATGTTAGGAGAAAACTGGTCACAAAAGGCATTTTTTTTGTTATAATAGACAGTAGACACATTACCTACACCACATGATGCACTTCGCTTCCACCACATGAGAAAAACTCATTTCCCTAACTAATACCGAAATACGTTTGAAGTTCGTCATATACATTATGTAGAATGTAGCAAGGCTAGTTGATTACAGAGGTAGCCTCGCTCCGTTGAATACTAGTGTGGAGATGACGTCAATTCCTTCCCTCCTTTATACGACGTATCATTATTGTTACTCGTAAAGATAGCTTTGAAAAACTTACGCCAATTCACAAATGTTTTCAAAATTGATTGTACACACGAGAATTTTTTATTCTACCTTTTATGTTTGTACAAAATTTAAGCTAAACGTCAATTGGCATTTACAATTTTATATATTTTTTTTTTATTAAAAAAATCATATATTTTTTCACTTGTTTTTTACATTTTTTCAAACGTTTTTTTATTTTTTTTTTCAACTTTTATCATACTTATGGGATGTGTTTTTTGGTTATTTTTGTAGATGTATTGCGATTGAAATTTTGAAGCGGTCAGAAAGGTTCCCGCAGACTAGAATTTTCTTTTTAGTGCATTTTCGCTATAGTGTGCGCACACACAAAACATGCAAGGCCTTCGCCCCTTCGCCGCCATCACTACTCTACTGGAACTGCTAACGTTAGTCCGTCCACACGTTCAGTGTCCAAAACATGTGTATGTGTTTTTGACACGTTCCAACTTTTAGTACAAACACTCGATACATGACAGTTTAACATATCTCCTCTACATACATACATACATACATACATATCTGTAACCGCAAGACAAAAATGCCAATGTATAATTTTTGAAGTAAAACTTCTTTAGGCACGCTTGACTTGGGGAGTAGGCTGGTAAATGCCTGATGAAAACGTTTACGGAAGTGCATCACCGGACGAGGCGAACGGTAGTTGAGAGGGAGATATAAGTTAGTGCAAGCCAGCGTTAGTTTTATATATTTAAAAAAATTCCAGCCAATTGGGCGACGGGACCATTCCAACTTCAAAAATGTTGGCATTTGATTATAATAAAGAAAATAAAATTTCTGATATCGTGTGAGGTGACGTGGGTAATGGCTAGTATTCAATATGATATTTGCTATTCGTTGCCATGGTTACCTACATAATATGTTCCACGTCATGTAAAAATTAATCAAAGCATGCCGAATTAGTTTATTTCTGACAGATCCATAAAACAAAAACCAGCTGATTTTATTTCCGAAACTAAAAAGTTTAGAAAAAAAAAATTTTAACGAAACTTTCTTGAAAAAATAAATAGAATAATAAGCCGTTATGAAAAGTATACCATTATTCTATAAAAAACACCATTATAGCATGTATCTTTTCTGCGCATGCTCTTCATATTTGCATACCAAACATCCTCCCCAAATTTGGTTTCAATCCGCTCATTCCTTTGACCTGTATCGTGTTCACAGACAAACAGACTAACAGAGTTTTTTCAAAAATATGTTTTTTGGATTCGGGGGACCTCGAAACGGAAAGAAATTGTAAAATTTTTGAAAAGTGATTTTTGACCTAAACTAGTACCATTCCCCACTTGTGGGTTGGAATGGTAATTACACGTATTAAATGTTGATTGTTTATAATTTGGGATCTGCTGTATTTGGCAAAACAGTTTACATACCCTACATATATTACATAAAAAAGTACATTACCTATAGCAGGTCCTATGTACATGAATACGTAATATAATATGTAGATTTATTTACAAAGCAAAATTATGTACATGTACCTACCGTACAATGTAATATGTGTGCTTAAAAATTCTTTTTTAGAAACGGTTTCATGTCATATCAAAAAATTTACTGAAATTGTACATGGATGTAGTCTTTAAAATAACTGTAAGTGTTTAAACAGGAATAATTTGCTCTTATAGAAAACTATATTGCATGATTAATTTTTCTGCCGCCTGGTACATAAGCTATTTAATTAATTTAGGGTCTTAACCTAACTAATATTATAAAGGCGAATGTGAGTTTGTTTGTTTGTTACGCTTTCACGCGTATACCGCTGAACAGATTTCGATAAAATTTGGCAAGGAGATAGATTGCGTCCCAAGGAGGGACAAGGCTACTGTTTGTCTAAAACAAAACAACTATAAAGGGGTGAAATAAGGGATGAAAGTTTGTATGGAGAACCGAGCATTTCTCAAGTTAGGGATATGAAAATTCATTTTTAGACTTTAGGTAAGAAATAAAGAATTACGTGTTTCAGAGTTTTTGCAAAATCATCCCTCAAGAGGTTAAAATTGGGGATGATTTCAAAATTCACACGTAATATATCTAAATATACAATAGCACGCAGACTGCTGGCAAAAATGTCAAAGTATATTTAAACATAATAAAAAATAGAGAATAGTTACTTCTTACCACAACAACAACTTGTTGTGGTAAGAAGTAACTATTCTCTATTTTTTATTAGGTTCAAACCACAGTGCTCTTAATATTTTTGTTATATTTAAACATGGTTTTTTAAAATGGTACTACAATACGGTGGCGCCGTTGTCGCTGTTTCATCTCAGTTGCGTGCGGAACCACGGGTAGCAGCTAGTATAATACATAGGCAAAATCTGAACCCATTTAAAGGGACGCAAAAAATGTCAAGGAAAAAAATGGTTAAAATTTAAAAAAAGCGAGTGTGCTATAGACCACACGACTGAAGTTAAACTTCTTCCTGCCATAATTATGTTAAATATATATTTTATTAAGATTAATGCGTAAATACCTCAAATTTGCTCATGTTAAATTCATAAACGAACAATAATATGCAGTCGGTTCGTCTCGTCAGGCATTTACCAGCTTACTCCCCAAGTCCAGCGTGCCTAAAGAAGTTTTACTTCAAAAAATGCCTGCTGCTTCGTTTTTAGGTGCTGTTAGAGCCGACCGGGAAATACCAGCGGCAGAAATTTTTGACCAATTGCACCTTAGTTTCCATTTTAATACTTACGAAAAGTTTCTGTTTTGTTTTCCTGGACATTTTACAGCCTGCTAGAAATATTTGGCGTATAGTTACTTTCCAAATACGTAAATGTATAGATATGGGAAACCATGTTTAATATAGCAAAGAAAATATGTATTCATAATTGTTATAAACGTTTATACTACATAATATGATATGGTCGCGTGTTTGGTTCATATTACAGAAATATTTTGTCAACATAGAATTATGCATCGTTGTTTTTTTTTTTTAAACAACGTGAAAACATTTAGCTGTGTTGCATTACATATTGTCAGAAAACCTGGTTTGGCAATGACCGCAAATTTGACCACGCGTAATGCAAGAGGCAGAGTTACAAATTTTTCGATGCGAGCGTTTGTGGTGAGTTCTAGGGGAAACTTTAAACTCAAATTTTCCGTATGTCAGTGAGCAATGTTTATTAAAATTGAAAATAGTTATAATTTTATGAAGATTTTTAATTACAAAGACATTAAACATGGGCAAAACTAAGCGATCTGGAAATGCTTGATGTAATCCGGGCTGTTGCGTTGATGCTAAATTAAGTAAAGTAAAGACCATTGGCGCCATAATTTGACATTGTACTGTAATAAATATATAAAAGAAAACCATGACTGACTTGACTGACTGATCTATCAACGCACAGCTCAAATCACTGGACGGATTGGGCTGAAATTTGGCACACATATATTTATTATGACGTAGGCATACGCTAAGAATATATTTTTAAAAATTTATCCTCTAAAACAATGTAATGGAGGTTCAAAATTTGCATAGATAAATCATATAAGATAGATGTATCAATTCGAAAATGCGCAGGATTACTCCTGTCAGCAAATAAATAAACACGTGTTTCGTGTTTTTTTTAACCGACGAAAAACAAAAACGGAGGAGGTTCTCAAGTCGACGCGTATATTTTTTTTTTTTATTTTTTTTTTTTTATTTTTTTTTTTTTTTATGTATGACCACGCATAACTTTTTACAGAGTGGTCCGATTTTGATAAATATTTTTTTGTTTGAAAGGGTATACCCCGAAGTTGGTCCCATATAAATTTCGTAAAAAAATTCCAACCCTAAGGGTAGGAAAACAGGGGATGATTGATTGTTCACTCACTGATTGTAATGTATGACCACACATAATTTTTTACAGAGTAGTCCGATTTTGATAATTATTTTTTTATTGGATAGGGTATACATTGAGGTTGGTCTCATATAAATTTGGAAAAAAAATCCTACCCTAAGGGTGGGAAAATAGGGGTGATTTATTGTTCACTCACAGATTTTCATGCTGAGTTGTGTATTACAATATTATTATAAATTATATAGCCACAAAAAATTATAAAATAAAAACTTTTTAACAAAAAAATTAAACCGCCGAAAAACTGAAAAGCAAAAAATAATAAATCTTTTTATTTAACTAAGTTCTATTTAAGTAGTTGAACGTATGTGACAGTCTAGTATATCTAAGTAATTTTGAGTCGGCGTCAAACAATCAATGAACAAAGATCACTAAAAGAAATAACCAAATCAAATTAACAATGATACGTGAAATCTCCAGCGATAAACATTAACATTATAAAACATGCGCTCTCCATACGACCACTCGCAAAGACGTGTGCCCTCAGTGTGTGCCCGTTCGGGTTGCTCTGTCGCTGACATTAACTTCGTGAACTCTTAGAGATTTCCGGCGAAGGATTGTTGACGCCGACTCAAAATTACTTAGATATACTAGACTGTCACATACGTTCAACTACTTAAATAGAACTTAGTTAAATAAAAAGATTTATTATTTTTTGCTTTTCAGTTTTTCGGCGGTTTAATTTTTTTGTTAAAAAGTTTTTTAAAGACGATCCCTTCACAGAGTGAAAAGAGGTAAATAGTATAAAAATCAGTATGGATGTCATTATCAAGGTTTTTCGGGACGTGGATCACACGATTGTCATCAATTTTGAAATTTATTAGGGAAGTATTACATCGAGAAAGCAGTTAAACTATGCTAAATAATAGGATGCATCCGTGTTTTGTGTCTATCGCGGGCGAAGCCGCGGGTAACGGCTAGTACGATAGAAATGTGTGTAGTCGTCGATAACATTGAATTAAATTACATGGAATCCAAACACAACGTGCAGCGAATCCCTGACCTGCACAAATCATACACAATATTGTATGCAGTTTACAACAAGATCTGTCTATATAAACTATGATTAATTTTAATGATCCATGAATAATGCACCAGCACCGTTTTCTATACAGAGCTTTACAATAAAATGAGATAAACAGAACTAAATAATACACCTCCGTCCGTTGTGTGCATTGTGTAGGGCAGTACACTGTGTCCAGGAATTGTTAATATTGGTAGTGCATTAGCCCAGGGGTCGGCAACCTGCGGCTCGCGAGCCGCATGCAGCTCTTTTGATGTAAAGTTCCGACTCTCCAGTTCCATACGCAAAAAATAATTATTTTATTATATAAACCCTTAAGAATCGTCCAATCTATCCGTGATTGAGCACCATGTCTATTTCTCAGCCATTTCCACTCGCATCTCACCCGCACCACGTCCGTCGCGACGTGTCGTCTTCGGATTATACATATATAAGCAAATACTATAATACCGAAACGAAAATGTTTAGTGGCTCTTTACAGGGAAATTTTGTAAATTGCAACTTTTGGCTTTTCCGTCTCACAACGTTGCCGACCCCTGCCTATTCGCTACGTGCATGGCTTGTGTCACCCTCTGGCAACTAAAAAGTGTAAATAAAGTGAGATTATCTAGCATAAAGTCTTTTGGAAAGTGCATTAAAAAATTTAATTACAAACAATTGCGGCTATTGTGTGTGTATTAGTGATGTAATAAATGTCAAATTTTAGCCATTGTGAATATCTGTCGCCGATATTTGCGCATGCGGACATTCAGTTTTCAAATCTGGCGCCATTTGTTTAAAACTAAAATTTGACAGCTGATTGGCCGCGCATCTCACGCACACATTTGGAGTAGTTCTGGGTACTATATTGATTATTCAACTAAAGCTTTATTATCTAATGTTAAAGTAAAGGCATAAAAATGATATATGTAACTGTAAGGGAAATAAAGCGAGTACATATTATTATAAATCAAAATTAAGAAGAGTAACAAAGTCTTTAATTATCGAGTAATCAACAATTTAACAACAAAAGCATATATCTTTCACCTACTAGTAGTAGGAAAACATTATTAAAAAAACATGTTTGAACGGCATTGCCCCTGACTTTGGGTAATGCCGCTCAGGGTCTCATAAAGTAGTGTTCCCAATCCAATCCGGCTGTTTTACTGCTTTGATCATAATTGTTTTTGATATTGTTGCGCTCAGCAAATTTATAAACAAGTTTACGCAAATCTGCAACACTGAGTTCATAGTATAGCGAGCCCAGCAACTTAACTTGTTCAGCACCTAATTAAAAATTAGATCAGCGCGGCCGCAAACGAAGAAACGCTCTTCACGGTCGCATGACGCGAGCTGACTGTCCGTTTGCATTGCTGTCTATTAGAGGCCCCCTCCCCTCGCGCTTCACGCGACTTGACGTGTTGCTACGTTCCTTTTTGACAGAGTTACAGAGGTGAGCGCCATTACACATAATCTGTGTCGCACAGTAAATTTTGTTTAAAATATGCTCGTTTTCATTTCGTAATATAAACCGTAGATCCATAAAATGTCGAATGAGTACTTGCATTGAATAACTTCACCAATTTCTGAACACGGTGTAAAATGCATGCATCACATCTACTGCATGTACTGCACAATGGACAGGGGAGTCCCGGATTGATTTACATCGACAGACAATACAAACTGTGGCGTCTAATTACTAATAATAATATACTATCTAATTACACGTATCTCTAATGAGACTACACTTAAGGCCGCTGCACACGAGGCTAGTTTTGCCGCTAGAAACACTGCTGGGACTTGAGCTGGTTGTTGTGCGGTTAGGGGGCGTCCATAAATTACGTGAGGTGTTTTTTTGAATTTTCTGTCCCTTCCCCCCCTGGTGAGATGTCGTGAGATTTTATTCAACCCCCTCCCCCACGTGAGATTTTTCAAAATGTGGGTTTCTTACGTAAATGTGTTGGATTGTTATTGTAAAAAGAAAAAAAAATATTTGCTTCGTGCTTTTATTTACGACTAGTTAAGACTAGTAATCAATATTGCTGAGAGTTATAAGTGTAATAAAAATTTAACATCGAGTCGCGCGTTCGGTTGACAGTGGCGCGAAAACAAAGGACGGGCTACACTGTACCGTAAATTCAGATTAAATTGAGCTATTTGGTATAAAACAAATATGGTGGTTTGACAGTCAGTAGATGTATAACGTCGAAATATGAAAGAAATTATTTTCTTTCGAATGAATTAGTGAATGATCTTAATCGTATTATGATTACGCTTAAGATTAAATCTTAAGCATGTACAATCTGGATTAAATGGACCAAAATAGTTAATTTTTTTTTTTGTTTCAATTAGAAAAAAAATTGCGTGATATTTGCCGAGACCCTCCCTCTCTCCAACGTAAGATTAGATGAGATTTGACTCAACCCCCTCCCCCCCTTGAACATCTCACGTAATTTATGGACGCCCCCTTATAGAAGTTTGAAAACGTGCCACTTGTAGCGCTGTTCTCAGTACAAACCTACCTAGTATAAGAACCTTATGCAGTAAGTTTTTATTTTATCATTTTAAAGAAATTATTAACTTACCATAACATTTTATCACTTTTTACAGCACTTACGTATTCAATTAGATTATTTTTTTTTATTTACTCATTGCTTGTCATTCATACTTTCACAAAGCAGCTGAACTAAACATATGAAAGATAATCCCAACGAATTTCTTAGAATCTTCGGTACGCATGATGCCGACAACAAAGCAACAAAATAACAAACAAGTACTGTTTATTGCTTAAAGATGACGTATTGTTGTCGTTATTTGGAGTGGGTGTGTCGTTATTTAGAGTGTATCATTGTATGAGCAACAAGGTGAACCAATTAGAGCTAAGTTATTTCGACGTTTTAAGGAGTTTGTCGCTTAAATGGAGTTTACTTTGTATTTATAAATCATAACGTTTTGCACCCGGCTGAACCTGAGACGAGCCGCTAGTACTCCATAGTTTTGATTTTTTTTTTGTCATGGAAACAATACTATGATTTATGCTTTGAAATTGGATGTTGTCTGTAAATTTTTAACGAATCCAACACAAGATGCATACATACACAATACACATTGATGTGTATATTTTATAGTGTGTATTTTATGTAATTTCAAACTTTACAAAGAGTTAAAATTGTATCTTCTGTTTTGTCTGTTGTCTATTACTGTTATAAACAAACAAGACAAACCTATTCCAAGTGCAAAACAATGACTGCAGAACTTCGAAATACAAATTGTACAACGCCAGTGGCGGTACGCCGTGGTGAACAGACGGTCTATAAATTAAGTAGCAGAATAGAAATGGATTTTAATAACGTGAAACTTGTTTTGGAAAAATAGTGAGTACACGGTCTAGTGGCTCAGCGCACAGACGCAATAAGCACACACTAAGGGTCTCAGAATCGCAGAAGTTTACAAAAATGTTTGAGGAACTGCAAATTAAATAAAAAAAAATTGGTTGTCTGTAAAGTCGGTTTACGGACGATAGTTTTACGTGATAACGTATTCCGTAATACATAACCTAAATTTATATAATAATTATAATAATTCGAATCTATGATATTGCATCTTTCGCTTCAAATTTAGGTAAATTTTATTAAGTAGAATAATAAAACACTATAAAAAGTACACTATTATTATATAAAAAACAACTATGGCATGTGTCTCTTTTGCGCATGCGCCGATTTTCCCCAAAAAATTTACAAAAATTTCTAGTAAAAATAGATAGAGTAAAAACCGTTTTAAAAACTTTATTATTATTATATAAAACATCATTATAAGAGATATATTCTTTTACGCATGCGCCGATGTTCCCCAAAAACAATAGGCCACTTCATATTTGCATATCAAACATCCTCCCAAAATTTGGTTTCAATCCGCTTATCCTTGGTGTCGGAATGATAAGAAATGTCAAAAGTGACGTTTGCAACTGTCAAAGTATTATGTTCTAATAATAATTAGTTATTCCAATAGTTAACTTAGAAGGCGTTGCATTTCACAAAATACTAATGTCAAAAAATTGAATTAAACATTAGAAATGCAGCCGTTTTCATGTTAAGACAAGACATACGTTATTTTCTAATTTCCATGTACGGCAAACAAAGACGACCGACCGCGTCGCGTCATGCATTAGACAACATTGCATTTATACAGCTATTTTTCTATATAAATTTGTATAAAAAAAAAAATTGGTTGTCTGTAAAGTCGGTTTACGGACGATAGTTTTACGTGATAACGTATTCCGTAATACATAACCTAAACCTCCCAAAATTTGGTTTCAATCCGCTTATCCTTGGTGTCGGAATGATAAGAAATGTCAAAAGTGACGTTTGCAACTTACAAAGTATTATGTTCTAATAATAATTAGTTATTCCAATACTTAACTTAGAAGGCGTTCCATTTCACAATATACTAATGTCAAAAAATTGAATTAAACATTAGAAATGCAGCCGTTTTCATGTTAAGACAAGACATACGTTTGCTTCTAATTTCCATGTACGGCAAACAAAGACAACCGACCGCGTCGCGCCATGCATTAGACAACATTGCATTTATACAGCTATTTTTCTATATAAATTTGTATAAAATATTTTTCTATATAAATTTGTATAAAAAAACTGTTTAGGCAAATTCTGTTATACGAAATCTATGTAAAATGTTCTCCTCTTTCGTTTAAGACTGGTTTCAAACCGATCTGATTTAAATTGAGCGAGAAATTAGCAAAAAGCACGCACAGGGTCAGGCGGAACGTTACGCGTTATGCGTTACACTTTTTCGTACATGCAGCCGGTGTTTTATCAATTTCTGTTATACGAAATCTATGTAAAATGTTCTCCTCTTTCGTTTAAGACTGGTTTCAAACCGATCTGATTTAAATTGAGCGAGAAATTAGCAAAAAGCACGCACAGGGTCAGGCGGAACGTTATGCGTTATGCGTTACGCGTTACACTTTTTCGTACATGCAGCCGGTGTCTTATCAATTTATAATATTGGTGATTCATCAATTTATAAGACGTTATCACGTCAAAAATCTTCAACTTAAGAAATAAAGCTCGTTATGAAGCCATGTTTTGACGTAGCGTTCACCAGGAGCACAAAAATAGTAATTTATGTATGTTGATTTTAACGAAATTTGGACCACATGTTAAATTAAAAACCTTAACCGCACGAAGCCTATTTAAAATGAGTCCAATCTGACCATTTTAAAAGTGGTTTTTAAGGGTTGAAATTTTTTTTTGGCCGAAAAATACCGAAAAATTTCTCCGAATCGTTTCAAAATTTAAATTTAACCCTTTACTAATGATTAAAATGTGCTGCCAAAATTTTATTAAAATCGGCCCGACAGGACCGGACTTAAAAATGTTATGAAAACATTAGTTTGTAGATATGGATTTACTTAGTGAAGGGTGAATTTAATTTGGTAAATTGCTATTAATATTTAAATTAAGAAAAAAAATATTATTTTAAGGGATATATTAAGAGGTTAAATTTTTTATTTTGTCCAAAAACAAGAGCTAAGATCGCATAATTAAGCCACACTGCCTGTATTAGCAAATACACTATATTGTCGGCAGGGTTTCGCATTGCAAACCGAGTTTTTTTTAGACTTGCGGTGAACATGGTCTTTCTCGGGTCAAGTTCTGTCTGAATACAATCTTAAGGTCGCCGCACACGAGGCTGGATTTGCCGCTAGATTCCTTGCTAGATTTGACTACAATAGTTTTCCTAATTGCTTTTATGTGCTCGCTTCACAAATCACAAGAGACGTCTTTTCGAGCTTGTTTTGTGGATAGATCTGGTGCTCGCGCAGTGACAGTTCAAATATCAACACAGAGCAAAACGTGTCTGTTGTCTGACTCTGAGTAGAATGACGCCATGTTGGTTTGTGGGCGTTTGTTCAAGTCGCCTACGTGACAAGATACTGTTCCCTGATTGGTTCTTGCTCAGAACAAGCAGAGGACCTAGCAAGAAAAAATAGCCCCTGTTATAATTTTAAAATCTACCGCAGTGACGTCATTTCCAGCCTCGTAGCCGGCCTGCCGGCCAGCAGAAATCCAAGCAGTGTTTCCAGTCTCGTGTGCAGCGGCCTTAATGCAGTATTTCAAAGAGTATCTGACGAAACAGCCTATAGTATAATAATTTACCAGTGGAATTGTATTATAAGTCTTAGCTCGTAGATATAAAAATCATTCGAATGATTTCTATAATCGGATAATTCGATTATTTTCACCCGAAATATCCCATCTCTAGGTAAATTGACTAATATGTCAATTTATCATAATATAGTATTGTTTTATATTAGCTTCTTTATTGATTTGCAACAAGCACTATATAATTACGTAGTACTTAGAGCGGTATTAAATGAATTCATATCGCATGTTTCATGCAAGAAAATTTTCAGTGAATGAATAGTTTATTGGAACGTCTAGTTTTCCATGTCATACACATGCAGGTGTTTTAATTTCTTGTCATTATAAGTACCAACATGATAGTTACAACCATAGAATAATAACATGTTTATAACTCTATGGTTTTAACTTACAAAGTTGCATAACACATAAATACGTCATGTATAATACGCGCCACGGAGCTAAAAGGTTCGGAAGTTAGTCGCAATGGCACATTTTAGAGCCGTTGATACTCCCACCACTTCCCAGCTACCTGCACGGAAAGTGCACTCGTCGGTGATTGGCCGTGATCGCTCGTTGCCTTTGTCACTTGTCGCTTTCCTGCTTTAAAGTACAGTCGAGTATGCTATTGTCAAGTCGCTATTGCTACTTTGGTTTTGTTGAGTTGCGAGTTTGTAGTTTTTCAACAGACTGCAAGCGCAAGCCCGCATTCGCATCTAACTTCCGAGCCTTTTAGATTCGTGGCGCGTATTATACAGTCGTCTCTCTGACAGAATGATTTATATCGATTTTAAGTACTTATACTGTTTGTTGGAAAAAAATATTTGCAATCAATTTTTTTTTTGTAAATTCGTGATCAAAATGTACTTATCATTAAAAAATGCATGTTTCTTGTCAGTAACCTGCTTCGGTAGTGTTAAAATTGACGACACTGAATGAGATTTTAAGTTTAAATCTATACTAATATATAAAGCTGAAGAGTTTGTTTGTTTGTTTGAACGCGCTAATCTAAGGAACTACTGGTTCAAATTGAATAAATTTTTTTTTTGTTGGATAGCCCATTTACCGAGGAAGGCTATAGGCTTTATAATATTATGCTACGACCATTAGGAGCGGAGCTTTAATGAAAAATGTTGCAAAAAGTATCTCAAAAATAAGCTTCTATTCATGTGAAATGCACTAACTAGATATACTCATATTAGTGATGAAAGAACACAACCTCAGGTAGATCAATCGGTAGCGCATGCGACTGTCAATATCATGGTCGTGGGTTCGAGCCCCACGTTGGGTGAATATATTTTTATTTTTTATTTCTTACATTGCTTTCTTCTAAGGATTACATTTAAATTAATTTTAATTTTATTTAATTCATTTAAAAAAATTATTAGTTAAAAAAAGTTTAAATACTGCTGTTTATCGACAAAAACTTTTGAACGGTAACTCCGATCATCATGAAATTTGGACACAACATTCATCTCGGAAAACTAAGATGAATGTGTGTACTCATGTCCCTTCCTTCCCCATTCATTCTTTTGCACCCGGGTGAAACCGGGCGGGACCGCTACTAATTAATATTTGTGTTGAAACACCGTTATAGCAAATATATCTTCTCCACATGAGCCGATTTTCCCCAAAAACAATCGGTCTCTTCATATTTGCGTACCAAACAACCTTTCAAAATTTGGTTTCAATCCGTTCATCCGTTTGACCTGTATCTTGCTCACAGACAAACAGATGCACAGAGTTTTTCCAAAATATGTTTTTTTGCTTCGGACGACCTCAAAAAGAAAAAAATATTGTCAAACTTTGACCATTCCCCACTTGTGGGTTGGAATAGTAAAAAAGAAAATGAAAACAATTTTATTTTTATTTGAAAATTGATTTACATTTTGATATGCCAAAGAGACATCATACGACTACATTTTCTACAAAAGAATCCGCGACAACTTCAAAGTTAAGATAACATGCTAAGCCTAAATGGCAATTAAAGAATAACATAGGATCTGATTAAAATGTGGGGGGCTCAAAATATGTGTAACATTGAGGCAAATTCTTCGTTTAATTTTTTTTTTTTATTTCTGTATAATTTCAAAATCTTTAAACAAAAATGTGTAGCGTTTTGACAAGAAAAACGTTTTCAGAAATACATTTCAGTGATTTGATATTTCGTCTGGTGTTTTGCATAAAAGTAATGAAAACACTACACAAGACTTCTTTGTTGCAAGAATCAACAGACTGATAATAAAATCTACATATTTACATAGTTTATGACAAAAAATAAACCGTTTATTCTCTGGGGTGGAGAGTATTTGACATTTAAATCTTTTGATGAGGCTCTTTTAATGCTAAAACACTGATGCTAGTACAGTTATTGCCAGGCATAAAAAGTGCACGTTTGATTTCTTTTTTTAATTATATCTTTCTCTTTGTTGCAGGTATGTTATATAACTTGTGTGTCTATTCATCATTGTAAGTACTTGATTTTTTTTTTATTCCTTTCTACAATAAATTGTCCACCTTTTGCGTTGACAAGTGCTTTGATAATGCATTTCCATATATTTTATTACTCGTCATATAAAAGTAGGCGTGCTTTTGACTGAGTGCTTTGTGCAATTTTTTATAAATTATAATTTTTTATAAAAATTCAGTTTGATATTATACTGTCTATATTTTTACGTGTATCAACAGTAAGACTTTGTGGTAGTCGATGGGTCGTGGACTATTTTAACATTTAACCGTAACCTTTGCCATGTCAACAAACCGGTTGATAAGTTTACCAAATAATGGTAGGCAGACCCCAGATAAACCAGGGAGATAATGGCCTTGAATATATTAGTACGTTTTACAACAAAATATAAACTCACAAAAAACGATGAGGTCAGGTTTATTGGGTCGAAAGAAGTATTAGTAATCAATTAAATATTTGATTAGATAAATGATCACTTGTCAAAAGAAAATTGATCTATTTATATCTATCTATACCTATATATAAAATTCACAATTTTAGCGACGCTAATCTCCGAAACCTTTTAACCTTTTTCAATGAAATTTTGTATATGTGCCTTGCTTGGTGCAACTTACGCTATAGGATAGTTTTTATTAAATATTTTCTACACAATTACGGTATTTTCTCAAAAAAACCTGTTTTAGTAACACGTAACGACATCTGATAGCATTTACTCAAAGCTAAATGGCTTTGAGTCAAAAGTCAGTTTTGTTTATTTGCTTCTGAACTAATATTTGTTCAGAAACAAACGAACAAAACTGTTTTAGTACCAAATAGCGAAATCTGTTAGAACTTAATTAATATCAATACCTACTTGAATTGTATTTAACGATTACTATATATGTACTTTAATGCATCAAGGTCGCGTTCAATTAACGTTTTATTAAACCAATGTACTGTAGGGGTGAGCAAAAACATCGATTTTAACAATAATTAACATCCAGCGATAACATCGAATACCAAAATCGATGTTTTAAAAATATCGACACGTAAAATGTATTAAATATTCAAATTTAATTTACACAAATCATAATTTTAGGAAATTTCTAAATCAGACAAGGCTAACTGATTTTATTTCAAGTAAACACAGAATGATTATTATTTTTTTTTTGTTTTCAAAATACTTAATTGTTAAAGTTTCTCCGATTTGCTGTTTTGTTTGAAATCCACCTGAATTTATTTTAGGTGACTTTTTGAAGCATAAAAAACAACTAGGAAATACATTGGCAGATATTATAAAAACATAAAAATAACTACGATGTAAACATCAAAAGTAAAAAATCGATTTTTTTTAAATCGGTGTATCGTGCACATCCTTAAATTGTACCACAGAACTTAATTTTGTATGACCTTATATATATTAAATGTGCAGTCAGGACATGTATGTAGTTTATGCAATTAAATACGTGTTTTATTAAGGCCATTACCCAATCAAAAGTTAAAAATTGGTAGATATCACACTTTCAAAACACAGAAAACATTCAAAATATTTTTTAACCGACGAAAAACAAAAACGGAGGAGGTTCTCAAGTCGACGCGTATATTTTTTTTTTATTTTTATTTTTTTTTTTTATTTATGTTTGACCACGCATAACTTTTTACAGAGCAGTCCGATTTTGATAATTTTTTTTTGTTTGAAAGGGTATACCCCGAAGTTGGTCCCATATAAATTTGGTAAAAAAATTCCAACCCTAAGGGTAGGAAAACAGGGGATAATTGATTGTTCACTCACTGATTGTAATGTATGACTACGCATAACTTTTTACAGAGTAGTCCGATTTTGATAATTATTTTTTTATTGGAAAGGGTATACCTCGAGGTTGGTCTCATATAAATTTGGAAAAAAAATCCTATCCTAAGAATGGGAAAATAGGGGTGATTTATTGTTCACTCACAGATTTTCATGCTGAGTTGTGTATTACAATTATAAATTATATAGCCACAAAAAATTATAAAATAAAAACTTTTTAACAAAAAAATTAAACCGCCGAAAAACTGAAAAGCAAAAAATAATAAATCTTTTTATTTAACTAAGTTCTATCTAAGTAGTTGAACGTATGTGACAGTCTAGTATATCTAAGTAATTTTGAGTCAGCGTCAAACAATCAATGAACAAAGATCACTAAAAGAAATAAACAAATCAAATTAACAATGATACCTGAAATCTCCAGCGATAAACATTAACATTCCAAACATGCGCTCTCCACACGACCACTCGCAAAGACGTGTGCCCTCAGTGTGTGCCCGTTCGGGTTGCTCTGTCGCTGACATTAACTTCGTGAACGGTCAGAGATTTTCGGCGAAGGATTGTTGACGCCGACTCAAAATTACTTAGATATACTAGACTGTCACATACGTTCAACTACTTAGATAGAACTTAGTTAAATAAAAAGATTTATTATTTTTTGCTTTTCAGTTTTTCGGCGGTTTAATTTTTTTGTTAAAAAGTTTTAATACATGCAATCGAATAGCAGGAAATGAAATAGTGACATAAAAAAACAGAAAACTCAAAGTCAAATATAAGCCCTGATAGAATTAATTTCTAATTAAATGACTATGCTATGAAATATACATTTTTAAAGTTAATAGAAAAAATATTAGAACTTTTCCCTGCTCTAGTAATGAGAAACTAATTAAATGAAGCACAAAGGTCCCGATTTAGTGAGTTTTACATAAATTCCCAATAAGTAAATGGCAACCACGCTTGCTCTTCTCCGCTTGTGTTCTCTTGAGGGTGGGGATAAAAGTCCATAGGTGGAAATGTTTCTCTCTTGCACTGTCCAATAATACACCGAGTGAAATCAAGAACGATCTATGTGCAAGTGAGAAAGAAAATGCAATGTTGCCAATACCTTTGTCCAAGTTGAAATGTATCTAACGAATGTATATAATTGTAGACACCATAGGAGGCCTGTATATAAGCATAGAGTTTTCCCTGCAAAAGTGCCTATACCCAACCTTCTTAACTAAACAAAAGCTTTTTGATGGGCTAGGATGTTGGGTGTTCCTTATTTTTAAACTTAAATTTGCTTTCGCTATAATCCCTTAACAAGTTTGCATTTTTAATGAATTATATCAAAAAAATAATTAACCTCAACGGCAGTGTATATTTAGCATTATCATTTTTATTAACTGTCCGTGGCCTCATGATATCGTATAATATACGATATTTATTAATATCTATGTTTTTATGAGAGTGTAAATTTTGATGTCATCTCTAGAATGTGAAAGCATTTTGATTGTAGGAATCATTTTATGATTGTAGTAAGTGAGACTTCGGGGATTTATGAAACTGTCTTTTCAGTTTTACAAAAAAAATAAAAAATTTCTTCAAAGCATTCGAATGACAATAGTCATGTTACTTCCATTAAAATATATCAAAAGATCGAGTAGAAGCTCAACGTGTATAATATCAATAGTCGATATAAAATACTGTCGGATGGAATGCAATGAAATCCCTGGAGTTTTGTAATGCTTCGTACAATTTGTTACTTTGTTGTAACGGCTGTATTGTTTACGTAAAAAGATGGCAATTCACTTTGATATTTTAACCTTTTAACATCCGAAGTGTGTATAATATACAAATATTAATTTGTTGAACATTTAAAAAAAATTAATGAATTAATTTTTATTTTTTAATATTTTTTTATATAATGTCCGAACATAAAGTGTTTGAGCTCTCACCCTAGCACTGGTTTATCAAGTTGGGTTTTTTGTAATTGGTATTAAAATGTATAGATATATAAAAGAATAAATAAAAAAAAATAAATTAATAAATTGTAAAAGTCCGGTCACTAAGTAATACTAAAAAAAAATTTAAAAAAAACACTGCGCAAAATTGAATTCTGGCAATATATCGCCATTTTGGATTTTACGTGTCATTCGTGTAATTATGACTAATCCATATATTTAATAATTTACTATATTAATCATTGTCTATCTACTCAATGTGCGGTGAGTGAAGGCAACAAAGCGTATCGAAAATATATCTGCGTCTCTTTCTTCAATGTAATTCCCTGATTTCTCCGATGATAGTATTGCATTCAATCTAAATAAAGTATCTCTGTTTCAAAAACTTTTCTTTTTCTATGACGTTAACATGAGCGCACACTGCTTTTGGGCCCAGGAGGGGGCAAATAAGAAATTTCTTAAGCGTGGTCCCCCGTGCTTGTTTTGCCCTCCTGGATACACCAGTGCTTACGGCTTAAAAAAGGACAGAAGTATATGTTTGCATCCTAATGGTTTGATTGCGATTTTATTCCTATACTGGTCGCCTTAGTAGATTTTACACGACATCGTGTACTGACTGGGTATTGACCTGTGTGACAAAAAAGTTTATCCCTCCACTGGCAGTGACTATAACTGTCTTTTCAGTAAAGGACATTACATTTATATTTTTTTAAGTTCATAAGTTTTTGTAAAAGGGCAATTATACACATCCCTTTTTAAGCCATAACCTGGAGCTTAAATTCATTAGCTTCTCTTATTAAAATAAAACTGGATGGTAGTAATGGGCAAAAATAATAACAAAATACTTCTGTCTATTATATTATGTACTGTAAAAGGCTAAAAAAGCAGGCAGTATAGGTAATGATGCTTTGTGCCCAGTTAGCTATAGAAATGTCCAGCTTATTCAGTCAGTGCGCAGTGAAAAGCTTACGTCATCGTCGTTGTTTTGCACTGTTACGTGTGTTGTTATGTAACAAGAAAGCAATTATTAGTGTAGACGACTGTAAATTCAGTACATTCAATTGCTATAATATGGTACCTACTGCAGGATCATAATTAGAGTTTGGAATAATAGAAAGATTTTAATAGGCTGCTATTCGAATGATTTTGACAATATGATTCATTCGAAATGATTTCTTCGTATAATGTATAGTAATGCTGTGAACGAATGAATGTTTCAACTTTCGAATGAATTTGCTCTTGATTTCGATTATCAGTCTTTAGAGAGTCACCTACATACAGTACCTCGCAGTACAGACGCAGAGAAAATATACAAATGATCGTATTCAATATTATGCAATTTTTTCACGGAAATCACATTGGGAAACACTGCTATAGCCTATTCCATGTAGCTATCGGTTATACAGTACGCTTTAACCTAATGTTTTGTCAGTTGTCGAGCGTCTATAATCTACAATATCTTTTTTAACTTATTATCGAGATTTAAAAAAAAACACTAAGCTCTGAGCTCATTTTAATGAGCTCAGAGCTTAGTGTGTATATTGTGCTGTGCAATGCTTCGTGACTCCTGAGCATGCATGATGACAGTTCACACCTCTTGTGTAGTGCGTACTGTCTAGTGTCGCTCCTTTGAACGACTCCCTCTGAGCGACTCTTTTTAGTGGACACATCACTATCGAGAACAATAGATTGTATTCACACAAAAACAAATGATTGTTCTACATAGAAGCTAAATTTCGATCAAAATGCGTAGAGAAACGTTGTTTTAAGTGGAAATTACAAAAAACGATTCTGAATGCATGTATATACAGTTTAAAAAAATATCGTTTCAATCGATCAATTATTATTTTTCGAACAGAATTGATCAAAAACTCTGCAATGCTTTTCATCTATAGAAATATATATTATTTTCATAATCTAAGGTCATTGTTAAATCAAATTTTTTGAAAACCTTTTCTGCAACCCAGCATAAATTTAAGGAGAAACGCTCATCAATAACAATTATAAAGCGTTATTGATTCTTACTGAGTTATGCTTAAAAAAAAGAACGTATACTTACAGGTTGAAGAAGTTGTTCTTCAGTATAATGATATCTTGTGTCAAGAAGAACAAAGAGTGGGCTGAAGTATAAATAACAAAGTTTTTAAATTGCATTATTAAATGCAATCATTGCATACAAAAGGAATACTTTATAATAGTCCTTACGTGCAGAATTATATACCTACATGCGTTATGTACGTATAGTTTTTTCATTACTGTATATTATTTCATTTATGTCGTCGCAGAAGATTTATTGACGTGCTTTTTTTATAAAAGGCACAATCGAGCAATTAACCTTTCTGCCTTCGATTTTCTTAATCTTATATGATAATATCTAGGTTTCATTGAGGCAATCGATCAATGGATCTTTGCTTGCTGCTTTTATTAATGGTTACAGAATGAATTTTAAGTTGTCAATGCTAGAATTTACACCGCGCGCCGGGTACCTATTAACAAAATCACCGATATGATTTTAAACTAAGGATTCAAAGCCTATTAATTTTGGTCGCCAAGCGTGTCAGTAGTTTTGTTATCATAATCATATTAGGCTATGCATAGAAGTGATTACTTTTGTGTCACGACTAGATAATACAATTCCGCGATCCCGAATCTCAGGATCCCGGCCGTTTTCTGGCCCTGAAAATCCCGGGACCGTACATGGCTAATCTCGGGATTTTCGGAATTGCCACAAACAGATCTAGTTTGCATTCCGTAACCCGTTGCGCCTTGACAAATACCTTGCCTAGATTATATTAATATTATTTATTACATAACAACAAAAAAACAATCCTTAAATACGCGGTACGATACGTAAGAATATGAAATCTCCAGATCCTGAAGTACAAATACAAAATGAATCGGGGTTGGCAAGTAGTATTAAACCTGAAATAAGCCTGTTCGAAAATGGAGGAGTTCGTGGATATCACTTAGAAACAGCATATAAGTTCTATTGTCTATTCCTCCAACCTGAGCGAGCATTTTCAGCTGCTGTTTATGTTGGCAGTAAACTACAAAGCAGGCTTGGAAGTCAAACATTGGATACTTTGATATTTCTGCGATTGTATTTTCGAAATTCTAAATAGTTTTTTTGTGTTGTCTTTTTGATTTCTTGCAAAAGTAAAGTTTTTTTTTGTTTTGTCTGTTTTCTTTTCTTACTATATTGTGATTTGTATTGTACAACGATATTAAAGCATTTTTTAAGTAATTACTCAAGTTTTTTTTCATTTCAGCCCAATTAGAAACCACATAGTCTAATCTCGGAATAGTCCCGGGATTACGCATCCAAAATCCCGTAATCCCGGGATTGAAAAACATGCTCAGAATTGTATTCTCTAGTCACGACGTAAGATAATTGATCGAATTAACGATAAAAAAAGGCAACAGTTGCAAGAGATAATTCGAAAGCAGAATAGCGGGAGGGGAACTGTTGATTTACTGGACATTGTCTTAGTCTTGGACTGAGCCATCTGTATCTTCACAATGTGTTGAAAGTGGTTTCACATGTGAAAGAGAGATAAATGTGAGTGCGGTCAATCTCTATTCTTGTCTGACAAGCTGACAATCATAACTACAGTACTGCGTCGAGAGAGGTAAAGAAAGGTCCGCTACGCGTTCGCGTTGTCACTTTTTTGAAGCGGACATATTTTCTGGTCGATTGCTCAGTCCATGGCCTAAACAAAGAGATACGTAAAAAGGCAGTAGACAGGGAATAGAAATCAGTTTGAAGAGGAGAGGTAACGCTGAATTAGCAAGCGTAGAGTTCGAGGGAGGGTACTGTATTTTAAAATACTAATTTTTACGAGACGCACATGTGCAAATAGAAATAAAAGGACAATTAAAACGCGGAAATTTCCTGAGGGAATTTTCAGTGTTTTATGAAGCATAGGTACTATGCTACAATTGAAAAATGCTTTTTTTCAATTTTAGTTTTGTAAAATAAAAAAAACACATCGGAAACGTTTGAACAAAAAAATCAAATAATAGAGCTATTTGAACTCTTTTTCAATTTACATTCACTGTATTTGATTATTTTTGATGAATTCATTATTTATTCTTTTTTGCATACTACTTTGAACGGTAATAATTTTATTGTACGGACGTGTGCCAACCTTGGGCTAAATAACACTCTTTTTAGTGTATTTGCCATAAGGCACTTACACTATTGGCGTCGGTTGGATGGTGGGACCTAGGGGTCGGACCAACATTTCTCAACGTTTCATAACCTCCTAAACACTTTGGCACTATTTTTGGAAATGTTTGTATATATTGTGTTGGCACGATAACTCTCGACAGATTTAATCGATTTAAATGAAATTTGGTCTACATGTTGGAATCCATGACCGCACGAAGCCTATTTAAAATGGGTCCAATCGGGACAGTTTAATGGTGGTTTTTAGGGGTTGAAATGTTTTTAGGCCAAAAATACCGAAAAAATTCTCAGAATCGTTTCAAATTTGAAATTTAACTCTTTAGTAATTATTAAAATGTGCTGCCAAAATTTTTAAAAAATCGGCCCGACAGGTCCGGACTTACAAATTTTATGAAAACGCAAGTTTACTGATATGGATTTATATACTGAAGGGTGTAGTACTATATAATTTGGTACAGATGTTGAATTGATATATAGTATTGAAATTAAGTAAAAAAATGTTGTTTTAAGGGGTAATTTTTTTTATTTTGTCCAAAAACAAAGTTAAGTTCATGCAATAGAGCCACACTGCCTATATAAAAGCAAATGCACTATATTGTCGGCAGGGTTTGGCACTGCGACCCGAGTTTTTTAATACAGTAGCATCGTAAATTTAGCCAAGGTGACTAACTTAATAATATTTTGTGTGCTGTCATAACTACATTTTTAGCATTGATTTTATGACATCATATTTTGGTATTTGCAAGTACTTTGTGAAAGGTAATTATTTTGCAACGAAATAGAACTTAATTAAACATTTAATAAACGCACAGCGTGCTATTAAAGTTCATTTTTGTTAGGAAATCTTGTTAATTAAACATATAACATTTGTTTGTGTGATATTGAGTATAATTTTTTACCGGTTAAGAATAATATTACACATTGCAAACTGGGCATTTATTTTTAGTCGTCTAGTGCATTTTTCAAGCGCACCAAATCCACTAATGAATTTACTTATTAGTGAATAACAGATTTCAGATTTACAAGCATGTATAAAATTCCAGCCAATTGGGCGACAAGACCATTCCAACTTCAAAATGTTGACGTTTGATATAGTATAATAAAGTAAATCAAATTTCTGATATCGCGTGAGGTGACGCTGGTAATGGCTAGTATTCAATATGATATTTGCTATTCGTTGCCATGGTTACCTACATAATAGGTTCCACGTCATGTAAAAATAATCAAAGCAACTAGAGTTTATTTCTGACAAATCTATAAAAGAAAGGAACAGCTGATTTTTTTTTTTTAAATATTTCGTAAACTATAAAGTTTAGAAAAAAACATCTTTAATGAAATATTTTTGAAAAAATAAATAGAATGGTAAGCCGTTATGAAAAGTATACCATTAGTACATAAAAAACACAGTTATAGCTTATATGTCTTCTGCGCATGGGCCGATTTTTCACAAAAATAATAGGGCTCTTCATATTTGCATACCAAATATCCTCCCGAAATTTAGTTTCAATCCGTTTGAGCTGTATCGTGCTCACAGACAAACAGATTAACAGAGTTTTTCCAAAAATATGTTTTTTGGATTCGGGGGACCTAAAAACGAAAAGATATTGTAAAATTTTGAAAAGTTTTTTTTACCTAAACTAGTAGGTACCATTCTTCACTTGTGGGTTGGAATGGTGAAAAAATAAAATTTAGGTTATCTTATCCTATAAAACGATTAAATTTAAGCGAAATAAAACGTAAACGTCATATAGCCTACTGCAGTGGTCGGCAATCTTTTGAGACGGAAGAGCCAAAAGTTACAATTTACAAAATTTCCTAGTTTTTAAAGAGCCACTAAACATTTTCGTTTCAGTATTATAGTATTTGATTATATAGGCATAATGTAGGTGTATATCCGAGGACGACACGTCGCGACGGGGGCTATGCGGGTGAGACGCGAATGGAAATGGTTGAGAGATAGCCCCGCCGCACATGCTAACACTCGCGCTCGTTCACGAAACTGCGCCAATGTGGCATTGTCACTGGTGAACACGTGTGTGTCCGCAGTTGCTCACACGAATCGCACATCAGTCAGTGCCTCAAGTGGCATTCGTAGATGGGAACAGGATGGATGCGATTGATTTAAGTTCAGAATCCGACAGTGATAACGAATTTTTAAATACATTATTGTTAATAAGGAAGGCATCCGGGAAAAAAATTGGAAAAGCTCTTACATGTCCAAAAGGAAAACACATGGAGACATTCAGACGAAAAATTCGAAACTATTTTAGAATGACTAAGAACGATTTCAAAGAAGTACATGCGATAATTGCTTCGTTTCCAAATAGAATCTTTTAATTTTCATGTAATCTGGGTGTTTTACATTTTATAAACATTTTTTGCTACGAACAGCTGCAATTAGTTCCTCCATCTTGCAAACACTCGCGTCACTGCCACTCGAAATTAGTGTCTCGATCACCTAGCCAACATGCGCGTACACGCTCATGTACGTACCTGCGTCGACACGTGAGAGCAAATGCGGAGTTCGGTACTGTGCCATAGGTTTTAAATTTTGCCACTCGCACGTGGCTCGTGACGACCAATGCGAGTGTGTGCATGTGCGGCGGGGCATAGACATGGTACTCAATCATGGATCGATTGAACGATTTTTAAGTGTTTATATAATAAAATAAGTATTTTTTGCGTACGGAACTGGAGAGCCGCAAATTTACATCAAAAGAGCCGCATGCGGCTCGCGAGCCGCAGGTTGCCGACCCCTGACCTATTGTAAAAGTAACTGCAGCAAGCGAGAGTTAATAGGGACGCTATTTACCGCACTACGAGTGCCCGCTAGTAACCAATGAAGTACGTGTATTTTTATATACGTCAAAAAGTTAACCCATTAAAATTAAAGTAAATTTAATTATGATACGATCTCATTATTTGCACGTAGAGAAAAGGCACGAAATTGTCGAAACGTCGTTAATTTATAATGCATATCATAATTGAAAAGTTATGATCAAATGCGGTCATTAATTAACGTCGACTGAATTGGCCGGCTGTTCGATTTACGACGCTATAAAATCTCCCTCTCTTCTGGCTGTACTTGAACCTGTATATTTATGTATAACGATATCTACTTAGCAGAACCATTTACTAAGGACATTATAGACTCAACGTGAACAGAACAGCGGACCTGTAATCCAAAATAGAAAAAAAAACCACAAGAGTGAAGTTGCCGTTTCTCTCCATGTAGGGAGTCATTTGCGTCCGACTTTTCGAGCTCCTGATTGGTTATCTATCGTGAAGTTGCTTGTGATATCTTGAGCAATTGGATCAATATCCGGGCAGTATATATCGGCAGGATATCTCGGTTCGCGCGCAAGCTATACTGGTAATCAAGAAGGCTTTAATCAGGAGATCCAGCTCGAATGTAGTATGAACCAATATGGCGTCAGCTACTGGGTAACGCACACACGTTCATGGCTGAGATGTGTGTAGTGTCTGTGAAGTTAAACAACTTTGGTAACTATGGCGAAAACAGGATAACAGCGCCATCTCGCGTGCGCAAGAAAACGGTCCGTCTCGAAACACGGCAAACATAGAAAGCTAGATCTCCTGGTTATAACCTTCTTGCTGGTAATAACAATGCAGACGATTAAAAATCCAGACTGTTATTTTTTAGTTTTTGAGATTCAAAATATTTTTGAGCAAGAGAGTGTTTTCATTTTTACTTCAAAAAAAGCGCGTGTCCTTTAGACCACACGACTGAAGTAAAACTTCTTCCTGCCACAATTTGTTATTATTCACCCGAAAATTCACAAAGTATGAACTTTAAAATTAATTTTATTCACGTTAAACGTAGAATATTACATAAAGATCTCGACTGGCAAGTAAAGAATACTGCTTATATTTTCGGCCACCTGATGGCACCAAGTATGTGTCATTCTATTGTTAGTACTGCTTATATTTTCGGCCACCTGATGGCGCCACTAGCCAGTGAAGTATTTGTTGAGGAAGAGAGAGAGAAAATGTGCGCGCGCACCTCTCTCTTTTGCCCCTATAGTAATATAAGAAGTAACTCTCTCTCTCTTTCTATCTTCACTAACTTATATCTCCCTCTCAAGTTCCGTTCGCCTCGAACGATCACGCACCGTTCGCCTCGTCCGATTTCCGTAAACGTTTTCGTCAGGCATTTACCAGCTTACTTCCTAAGTCAAGCGTGCCTAAAGAAATTTTACTTCAAAAATGAGTGCTGAACATGTTGAAAATACTGGAAATAGAGACATTTTATAGAGTGCAGGGCAGAAAATACAGTACTGTGTATCAAGGTCGGAATGCGATTTTGACTCGTGTGACTGTTGTACTCGTCGAAAATCGGGTTCATTACGCCCTCGATACACAATCGACTGTATTCTTATTCCAGAATGTCACTTGCAAAATACAAGCGCATGCATAATACAAGTATAACCTACCTAAATCTGAAATGCTAAACGAGTAAGAAGGTAGGTAGTGTAACATAAAAGGTTTATTCTCTCTGCTGAATAAATTTATGTTAGCATCGACGAGACTTACTATTAACTACGGGCTATGCGATTGCGTCAACAGAATTTATTCTAAAGTCGGATTCACATGTTAAACATTTTGGCGAAAGTTGACGTTCTCTTTATTGCTTTATTTATACCAACCTTGTATAGCGGGAATACTAAGGGGGCGTTCACAAATTACGTGAGGCAGGAGGGGGTCGAGCCTAACTTCACCCAATCTCACGTGGGGGCGAGGGGGGTCTCGGCAAATATCACATTAACAGTGTAAAATTGCGAGATACTGGGTTAAATTAAGTAAAAAATCTCACGTGAGATTAGAGGGGGGTTGAGAAATGTCACTGCATCTCACCAAAGGGGCCAATTTGCCTTACCTAATTTGTGAACGCCCCCTATGGAACTTTTGCTCTCCATCTCTTATAGTAGTCGATTCTGGAAGTCTTCTGTGGCTGAGACATACCGCCCTAAAATATTTGAAAATAAAAGGCTTTTGTTGTGAAGATCTGTCAAAAAGAAATTAGGTAGCTGACAAGCATGCTTTTGTTAATTTTTACATGTAAAACCATATTATGCAACAATGTAATAGCAATTTCAAAAATATTGACATACCTATAATAAAATAATATTTTTGTTAATATGATTTCACGTGTAAAAATTAACCAAAGCATGCTTGTCAGTTACCGAACTACTTTTTTTGACAAATATTCAGAATAAAAGATCAGTTGATTTTTTTTTTTTAATTTTCAAAATGTTTTGAGGTCGTATAACCCAGCCGCAGGGGATTGCCAGAATCGATTTTCATTGACGGATCTGCAATCTTACTTTCCCGGGCCGGAATAATAGTTGATCCAATCTCCCCGTGTCTACCATAATTTCAATTCAAAATTAAAAACATCAATTCAATTTTTTATAACTCTTCTTTATTTTCAATGTTAATAGTATATTGTGCGACTAGTGAGAGAAGAAGATTCCATGAGCGTAAAACACACGCGAGTGGAATATTCTCCTTCGATCAATAGTCGCACATAATACTTTATTCAACTAGCAGGAGTAATATGTAATCGGGGCCCTGATAAAAGAGGGAAAAATAATAAATCACTTCATTGATTGACGTACCACCGTCAGTGTATACACAAGATTGCCATGATTTCGCTGAATTGCGATGCTGTTTTCATATAAGTATACAATACCGCCTACCACGTTCCTATTGGTCCAGAAGCTACTTGCAGTTTTTTTCATTATTTAGCGCTTGGGCTTGCTACTGAGTTTCTATTGGTCCAGAAAATTCATTATTACACTAGTGAAGTAATATATGATTTCTCCCACGCCAGAAAATTCATTATTACACTATAGTGAAGTAATATATTATTTCTCCCACGTTTAGCAGGGCCCCGAAATTACATATTACTCACGCGTGTTGAATAATAGTATATTGTGCGGCTAGTGAGAGAAGGAGAAGATTCCATGAGCGTGGAGTGGAATATTCTCCTTCGATCAATAGTCACACATAATACTTTATTCAACTAGTACGAGTAATATGTAATCGGGGCCCTGATAAAAGAGAGAGAAATAATAAATCACTTCATTGATTGACGTACCCACCGCCCTCGATACACACAAGATGGCCCTGACTTTCGCTGAATTGCGATGCTGTTTTCATATATACAAATCGCTACCGCGTTCCTAGTGGTCCAGAAACTGTGCAGTAATATATTACCGTACAGTTTCGGTTCATTATTCGCACTCCACGCGTCAACATGAAGTAATTTATTTTTTCTCCCGAATTTAGCAGTGCCCCGAAATTATAATATATTACTCACGCGTGTTGAATAAAATCCTTTATTGTATTTTAAAAGTATTATAATATTTTTCATATTATTAGTTTGCCAAGTATTTTAGTATAGTATTGATAGACAAGTGGGAATACAATATCCAAGGATCATTTCCTATTTATACAAAAGGGACTCTATTATTCATTCGTTATAGATTGGTCGCTGACTTCGTATTTATTACCGTTTTTTTTTTCTAATGAAAGGGTATTTGTAAAGATACTATAATTTCCAGGATGGACTCGTTTCTCTGGCTCCTCTTGGCTGGCGCCAATCGGAATAATCTAATGTTCGCATATTGATAATCATAGTTCCAGAAACCGTTAAAAGAGTTTATGAGGTGCTTAAATCGAAACTACTGAAGCGTGTTCCATGCAGAATTTCTCTTAGCATACTTTATAAATGATTTCATGTGAACTTACTGTATAAAAAATAACAGTGTCAATAGTTTAGCAGAGCCATTAATATAAGAATAAATCGTATATATGCGGTTTATTCAGTCCAAAATCTTGTTGTGAATGTGCTTTATTGATCGAAAAAAGTCAAATAAAGCCTGTGTGGTAATATTTATGTGCGGTTGCCAGTATTTTATTGTTAATGTCTTCTAAACCTGCAATATATATTATAATATAGTCTGTTCAACATATATGTACGAAGGCACGGTTCGAAGAGTGGGGATAAGGATTACGATAGACTATCAGAGACATAGCAATAGCAAAGAAAACAGCAAAACCATTGGTAATTATCATTCGATAATTATATAATTAATCAATTGCAAGAGAGAGAGAGGGAGAGAAAGCAATATCTGTCATCTACATCTTATTGGTCTGAAAATGCAATAAAAAGTTGCCTTTGTTTGTGTGGAAGTGGTTTCAACCATATATTTAATACCATCTGTGTTGCTAGTAAAGATCGGGAGAAAGACTTAAACACTACGGTGCAGACATATATACGTCTGTCTCACTTATTATACTCTGAGACTTATGCTCATGTCCGTGAATAGATGCACATGAAACTAGGCTGTAAAAGGGAGGTGGCTTGCTCTATTCCACTTATTAATTGCCCCACTACAGATGCGACACTTGCGCACCACGGGTCAAGTGAAAAGAAAGAGATAGAAAACATTAATTTTCTGTCTCACTTCATGGGCCACGCTTCTACTTACGCCCACTATCAAATGGTTACAAAGCCAACGATACAAAATAAAATATTTTTACATAGCCCTTATTAAATATTAGAAAATAGCAATTTAAAAATACTGCACAAGCGCTCCTACGTCAGCTGATCTAAATACTGACCCTGTATTACCGACAGTAGAAGTTTAAGAATTTAATTTTTTGTTAATACACATTTTAAAAATAATTTATTATTACTTATAACAAACTTTCAATTTAAAAATTTAGGGGAAATATTTTAAAACCTATGTTATTTTAGGGGAAAATTAATTCTTAAAGTGTCAACACTGTATAAGCCCAGACACGCTCTTGTGGAACAGACTGTATTATGTATTTGTTCGCAGTATTAACAGAAGTTTAGATTTTAATGTTCCGTAACACATTACACGGTTTCCTGAGACGCTTGATTTTACCGAATCCGCGTTTCATGAGAACACTTAATACGAGTTTTTTTTATTATTAATGTTATGTAGTAATCAAGATAAAAATGTCGAAATAGTTTACAATACATTGAATTCTAAACGTTCCGGTATTTTTCCTGGTTCTCCCATTCCTTTATAAAACATTTATATCGACGTGTTTTTAATAGCATAATAATGATCGGAATGTCTTACCAAATATTTTATTTTAAATTAACAATATATGCAAAATTTTATTCTTTTATACCGGATCTGAAAAATTTTAAAGGTTTTGATTGTAGAATAATAACTACACAATTTGAATTATTAAAGGTGTATAATATGTCTCACCCACATAAGCTCACGGAAGAGTTATGAACTTGTTTCATTGATACGTTATCCATTTTGCGGTACCGAGGTTTGTCTTCTATTTCTCCTTTAACGTTACAGAAAGTTTCAGACGGATTCATCACTAAAGAAGCATCAATATAAATCCTCTCATAGAACATAATGTCAGTAAAAAATAGATATATAGAGGAATTCCGTGTTCCAACATTTTTTTTGAATATTATAATTTTTAAAGTACGTCCGCACTATGGATGGTTATTTCCTAGAAACTAGAATTCAATTCTAAGAAATATCCATGAATGAATGACCATTGCAATGAGTTTTTGTGTGATTGGTTGAGAGAAAATTTTGTTGGAGCAACTCGTTTTTTAAGGGAGAATTTACTTGAAGCAACTCGTTTTTTAAGGGATCTTTAGTTGAAGCAACTCGTCTTTCAAGGGAAACTTTAATTGAAGCAACTCGTTTTTCAAGGGAGAATTTAGTTAAAGTAACTCGTCTTTCAAGGGAGTATTTAGTTGAAGTAACTCGTCTTTCAAGGGAGAATTTAATTGAAGCAACTCGTTTTTCAAGGGAAACTTTAGTTGAGGCAACTCGTCTATCAAGGGAAACCTTAAGTTGAAGCAACTCGTTTTTCAAGGAAGAATTTAGTTGAAGCAACTCGTCTTTCAATGGAAACTTTAGTTGATGCAACTCGTCTTTCAAGAGAAACTTTAGTTTAAGCAACTCGTTTTTCAAGGGAGAATTTAGTTGAAGTAACTCGTCTTTCAAGGGAGACTTTAGTTAAAGCAACTCGTTTTTCAAGGGAAACTTTAGTTGAAGCAACTCGTCTCTCAAGGGAAACTTAAGTTGAAGCAACTCGTCTTTCAAGGGAATTTTTAGTTGAAGCAACTCGTTTTTCAAGGAAGAATTTAGTTGAAACAACTCGTTGTTCAAGGGTGAATTTAGTTGAAGCAACTTGTTATTCAAGGGAGATTTTAGTAAGTAAAAGTAAAGTACCTATTTGAATGTTATTGGTCACCGTGGGTGTGTCCGAACAAGGTTTGAATGTGGGTGATTTTTTAAAAGATACTGAACAGTTGTAAGTTGAGCTTTAAATGGAAGTTGGAGTTAAGTTGGATTTATTAATAAAAATTGTTTATTTCAAATTTATTTCCATCCTGGCACGTGAAATAAATAAGGGACAGATATAACAATTATTCTTGGGATATAACAATTACCAGAAATGGGCTATATAACAATATAAAAAATTTCACTGCAATTTTTAAGAAAGCCCTTTTAAAATTGGAGATTAAAACATTTTGTGTCATGTAAAGTCATAGATATGCATCAACATTCTTATTGCAAGTTCTTATGAATCCCCCAGCCCTAGGTGGTGTTTGAAAATTGAATGCTTGTTTGCATTTTGATGGTACGGTGAAAACAGTAGCGGAGGTCAGTGCACCTTGCGAGTTGTGCGACCATGTGCTCAACTTTTAAATTGACTGTCCACGTGTTTCGCTTGTACCGATTCGTTTAAGGTAGCTGTTCCCTCTGAGTCTAAGAAATACTGTCGGCAAAATTCTAACTGTGGTCGTAAAAGGCATTTTACTGTTTTTGTTGACTGTGATTAAACATTAAGCTTCACAAAATTTAACCTGCTGCTTAAACTTTCCAAAAAAGATTGACAAAAAATTATACAATTATAATTCAATAGATGACGTTTTTAGTCCGGATTTAGATCTTCTTCAGAAATAATCTAAAAAATATAAAAATGAATTAGTATCTACTATCTACCTAATGGTCGAAATTTTATTTATTCGAAGAGTTCTATTCAGACGTTAATGTACGATATCAAAAAATTCTTGTTTGTCTTGAAAATTGTATCAAAAAACGTTATATTTGCCAGTATTTCTTTACAGCGCGCCATGAGATTTCACATTACGGGAACTAATTGACGTTTTAAAAATACTGAGAAATTAAACTTGTACAATTTTTTTAAATTACGGTGTTTTGTGCAAATAAACTGTTTTAGTAACATGCAGCGTCATCTCATAGAATTTATTCCAAGCTATTAGTTCGGAAGCAAACAAAAAGAAACTGTTTTAGTACCAAATAGCGACAGCTGGTATAATTCGTTCAAAGCTATTGTTTCAGAAGCAAGTCTAGTAGAATTTGCTCAAAGCTATTAGTTCAGACGCCGGGCCGCAAACGAAATACATTTTGCAGAACTATATCTATCGCACCCGGGTGAAACTGGGACGTACTGCTAGTTTATCTATAATTTGTTTTCAACTATACAGATATTAATTACGAGTGAAATATGTTTACAAGTTTTGATCTCCTTGCTTCAGATATTGTTTCGCTGAAAAGTTTGCTCGCGTTCGTTCAGTGTAAAATTATTGAAGTGGACGTTTTTACAAGTGGGTACTTCTGAGATAAAATTAAATGTAAATACGATCTGAATTCTTTTTCAAACATTTTGATTTGTAAATATTTAATTTGTTTTAAATTCTATCTTTATAAAGTTTGTGTGTAACGTCGATTTATAATAAATGTCATGTAAATTTGTGTTTTTATTTAATGTTTGATAAGACCAATATAAAAATAGAACAAGTTTATAAATATTGTGTAAATCGCTATTTTTATTATTTACAAAATAAACAATCCGTTATAAATCATATTTACCTATTTTTTTCAATAAAAACATTAAATACCTAGATATTTAGTTTTTTAACAAAAACATTTAATTCTAATGATGTAAAGTTGCCAAAAGTAAACGATAGTCTATCAGCATGACAGTTGAACGCAGCCTACAATTAGAAGTGAACTTGCTCAAAATTGAACTGCCAAAAATTTTGAAAATTAGGTGAAAATCAGCTACTTAAGATACGCGGAAAAATACTATATATATCTGGTGCGTGATTGTTTTTTGACTTGTGTGACTGTGATTATTACAACTCGCTAGCTCTCGTTTTACCATATTGTTACACTGCGTCATAAAATATAAACACATCTAGATTCATAACCTACAAATTTAGTATCCGATATCGCTAGAAAATTGACGGTTGCTGATATCTTACCTTGTAAGAATTTGGTCAGTCTATTTTGTATTTTTTAAAAGCAGTATTTTAATGAAAAGGATCTACTATACATATATACACTGATAACTGATTTATAATGCTTTATAGATACGTATTTTTCAACAAGGCATGTCTATAGACATTTAGAAATAATTAACAAGAAAAAAACAGTATTTGCTACTTTAAAAACAAGTTTCTTGTAATTGATAAATGGCGAAACAGTGAGAATGAAATTCTATACAAATTAGAAACGGATAGCATGTAAATGTTTTTAATTCAAATACAGGATGATTCTGAAGAAATAAAATAACGTAATTAACATGAATCGTACAAACATAAAAAAAAATTAAAGACTAAAAATTAAAAAAAAATATCAGGAATGAAAAATACTACAGTGATCAGTTTATTATTAATTTAATTGTTTATTTCGTTATAACTGTAGAACCAAAATTTTTTAGCTACAAAACACCCAAGTGAGGGGCTAATGATGCGGAACACTAATAGTTCAAGTATATAGCTTGCAGTTTTTTAAATATTAAAAAGAAATAAAAAAATAAAATTTTTGTTTTGAAATGTCCTTGTAAGTTTTGTATACTTTTGTTAAAGTTACGACTGTTTCTATATTGTTTATAGTCCGAATATTGAAATAGCCGTACATGCAACACTAATGAGCGTTGTAAATTTATATAATAACAAATACATGCCAACTTTTAGCGTTACCAATCTTGTAATCATGTAACGTGCGTAGGAAGTCTATTATAATAGGTCTGTATTTATAGAGATATAATAAGTGTTTAATCACCTGTTTAATGCTTCACTAAATTATCTTTATTTTTTAACTAAAACAGGCTTTAAGTGTTTCCACTTGACGCTATCGATACATTTTTTTTATTTGGTGCCTCGGGAGGGATTTCCGTGGTTTTCTGCTGACAATAATAATAAATTTTTGGCGCACGTTTATTTTTTAACCGACTTCAAAAAATGAGGAGGTTATATGTTGGTCTGTATATTTTTTTTTATGTATGTTCACCGATTTCTCCGTCAATTATGGACCGATTTTCAATTTTTTTTTTATTCGAAAGAGTGCACTTCCGAGGTGGTTCCATCGGAACCAAGTCAGGATCTGATGGTGAAATCCGGAGAAATCGAGGGAAACTCTCAAATTTCAAAGGCACGCATAATGTTTTTTTTATGTTTCACCGATTTCTCCGTCAAATATCTAACAGTAAAAAGAGAAAAATAAAATATTGAACCGATTTCAAAATATGCACTAAAAAATAAAAAATAATTGCGTATTGAAATGTTTTGGGGTCGGTGTCACATCGGAATTCGAAAGTAGCAATTTAAATCTTACATGTCTCTAGTTCTCGGAATAGATTTCATTTTGGCTGACACCGACTCCAAAAATTTCAATACGCAATTATTTTTTACTTTTTAGTGCATATTTTGAAGTCGGTTCAATTTTTTTGTTAAAAATATTTTATTACATGTTCTGATAAATTGTAATAAAAGTTTTAATTAAAAATTATAACAATATAATTACCTACATATTAAAAAAACCGGATGCATGTAAATCTCTAGCGTTCGAAGTGAGACTTCATGTGTAAACATTTGTAACCAAATAAACACTAAACAGAAAGGAGCGTGTCACTCGAGTTTTCCCCTCAACGCATTGGTAGTAGCTACCCGCCAACCAATCGGTTTCGTTTCCCCGCTAGCAGCAGCAAATTTTCCTAACTTCTAACGGTATCTTTTTTGTCAGCCTTTTTCTTTTCGTTGCGCTAAAGAAGTTTCACTTGTGTAAATAAATAATGTGAAGGGCGTAGAGGTGTGAATCGCCGTCATTTTTAACTTCACTCGGACAAATCTGGCAATACCTTAGTTGATGAAAATTAAAAGAAAGTTGATAAGTAGACAAATATGATAATAAAACATTTTTTTACCGACAAGTAATTTTTTTGTATTTGTTATTCTAATCGTAAATAAACTTGAATTTAAATTTTTCGAATGGTACCATAAACCATATAACAATTTGAGTTTTGGTATATCTATTAAAATTCCATAGCAGCTTTTAACGTTTTACTAGAGCTAATTAACGTGTTAGTTTGTTTACGCAATTATTTTCTGAAGTAATTCCAGTTTAACAAGGTACCGTGTGTTCAAAAATGTCGTTAATTAGGCAACACTGTTCCGCGGATTGATATGACTTATTTACTAAATCTCTTTGAAACACACGTGTTCTGTAAGAAGGCTAAATATTATAAAATTAAAACTTTATTAAAACTTGCAAATTTGACGATTTTTCGGTGAGATGCCGTGAGATTGTGCTCAAACCTCCCTCCTCTAATCTCACGTGAGATTTTTCAAAATGCGTATTTTTAATCTAAATACGTAAATCTGTGCTTGATTGCGTTCGATTTATTTAAAAAAAAACATAATTTGCTTAATTCTTTTTATTTATTAAGACTAGAACCGAGCGGGGTGGCGTAGCGGTGAGAGCACTAGACTCGCATTCGGGAGGTACCGGGTTCGAATCCCAGCGGGGGCAGTTGTGGCTGACACTTTTTCCTGCTGCCTTTCGCCGAGAAACGGTAATTCCTGTACCGGCCATCTTGTTGAGGTTTTCCATGATTTCCCTCAACAATTCCAGACAAATATCGAGATGGTTCCTTATTCAAGGCCATGGTCGATTACCTGTCAGACTCCTATGCTCTAAATTTGCCCACCTTATCCTAATGTCCTAAAATTCCTTCATTCGCCTATTGCTATTAATTAAGTGGAAGTTTAAAAATTGTAGAAGTTGGTAGAAAAAAAAATAGTAATAGTGCGAATGGCGTATGTTATGACATAAAGTCGGAAAACAGACGTTAAACGCATCATCATTATTATTATTATTATTATTAAGACTAGAGACTAACAGACGTTACATAATTATAATACATGCTAAACATATTATTAACCACGATAAATATTATTGCATATATTATGATGTAGCCATATTTTAGTGAGGCGGAAAAATAACTACGTGATATTTGCCGTACACCTTCCCCCCCCCCGCCTTTACGTAAGATTGTGTGAGATTTGGTTCGCCCCCCTCCTTTCCCCTAAACGCCTCTCGTAATTTGTGAACGCCATCTTAGATGTATGCTTCACATCAAATATTTTTTTTTACATTGCTTGACTTTTTTGGACGTACGCTATCTATTTACGGATGCTACTTGTATGGTAATAGCTTATAGTATAACACCATGAATACTGTGGTCGTAATTTTATCCAAGATACAGAAATCCATTGCCGCATGTTTTATCTGTAGATTTTATTACTAACATAACACATTTCACGCGGTTAAGTTAATTTAAAGAATGTTTTTAATTTAATAAGATAATAAATGATTACGTATGATAATTTGTACCGTCGAGATATGAGGTGCTACATTATGTGGCTATAATGTTGGCTTGTAGAAGAGACCATTGCCCTTTAAACTAATAAAGTTCTTTGCATATGTGAATACAACGACAAAAGATAACATCCGATAATTACTGTTAATTTAGACACATTTTAGCTTTTTAAAAAAATATTGTTTTTATTATTGCAGTGTAACTTTTTTTCGATTTGGGACAATTTAAAATGAACCTAGTCCCGCGTGTTGTAACTGATCGGACTTTTTATCCGTCATGAGTCAGTTTAAAGCTAATATTTTTCTATTGGGACTCGAACTTTCAAATAGAATATTTGCCCGGCATTGTTTTTTTATTTTTAATTAACTTATTAATGAATTAGAGAAATGTATAATTATTTTATTATTAATTTATTAATAGATAATTATAAACAAAATTGAAATTATTTTGAATATTATCTTAAAGAAAACAATTCACATTCATAGAAAAAGTCCGCATAGGATGCCCGTTCGCGCGCGCGTCTGCACTAGTGGTGAAGCAGTGAATCTTAGGAAGCACAAATATTTGTAGTACATAATTGATTAATGAACTCCAAAAATTATTTAAATGATAAATTAAAACATACTCTATTGCATTTCTGGAATTATAAGAAAAATTTAAAAAAAATCGTCAAATAGTTTTTAAATTAATATCTGTTCAAACATACATTTGCTCACATGAAGAATTTTATATAATAGCATAGACGAGCAAAATATATACTAGCGTCCCGTTCCAACGTTTCGAAAAATTTATTTTCATCGTCAGGGCCTATGAACATGTTTATAATTTAGATCATATTATATCTAACAGTTGTAATGTACAAAGAACCATGCTCAAACAATAAGTTTTTTAATTAGTTCATAGGCCCTGAAGATGAAAATAAATTTTTCGTAACGTTGGCCACTAGCGTAATATTGGTAAAGCTTATTTATGATCCTCAACCAAGCCCATCCTTCATTGTAACATTCTATTGGATCAACACTACTTTATGGTAATTACTATAGATAATAGATATTATATTATTTTTTAAGTATTTAAGTTTCATTCGTGAAGCGTGTAGCGCGAACAATATGTCACTGAAGGTATATTAATAGAAACCTGACATTAACATTGGATTATTGTTAACAAAACGGGAATATTTTGTATGTAGGTCCAAAACGTAAATATTTTCAAAAAGTCATTTCTTAGAAATCTGCACAGAGAAGTAAAACTAAACTTCTAGAAAAACACACCACAAAAAATATTTATATTGCGTAGGTCTCCATAAAAGTCTTATAAATTTTAATGTCATATATTGAATCAATACAAAGTAACCTATCTGGTAGTTTTATGTCGGAAAAACATTTAATCTTTATATATTGATGAAGAGTGCAACCGTATTTTTGTGAGCGGTATAATTAAGTCTTCACTTGATTATACAAACTTGAAACTTCAATATAGATTAAATAATCTACTAAGAAAATTACTTTATAATATGACAGCTATGTGTTATATTAATCATTTCCTGCTAACGTGTAAAATAATTAAAAAAATCTATCCATGACGAAGTATTATGTAAATATTATATATTATACGTTTTACATTACACGCTGTAATTCCTAATTACAAGAATGAGGTACCGCCTTAAGGTCTGTTTTCGCTACCAGGTTACGGAAACTCGGACGGATTTCATTTGTAATGGTTTTAATTTTAATTTGAATCTTTTTTAAGGAGGTTGGATAAGCACTTTTGCGAGGTACGCGGTGCGGGGAAAACTACGCTTATGCCTCCTAATTTTATATAATATGGTTGCCATTTACTTATTGAGAATTTATGTAATACTCACTACATCGGGATCTTGGTGTTTTATTATAATTAGTTTCTCATTAAGTCTATTAACTTTGAAAATGTATATTTCAGCGTAGTTATTTTTTATTCGACTGCGGCGCAGCTAAAAAAGAAGGGTTATAAGTATAGGAGTCTATGTAAGTTAGTATTTGCGGATGTTCCACCGTAGCGCCTAAACTATTCATCCGATTTTGATAAATAAGGTGACAATCGATTCGTTATTATGGTTTGGGTAACAAAGGCTATAGCCGGAGAGCTGATGACACAATTTTGGGTACGTATTTTAGGCAGGTTGAAATAATGAAAAAACAGTAATTTATCAATGGCTGAATCTGGAATGGTGAGTCTGCCTGAGCGTTTGCGGTTATTTCGCGCCTGCGCAGCATATGATATCTGCAAAAAAATATCCCCAAAAAACATGTTTTAGGCAACTTGAAATTTTTATAATCTTTGAGTTCAGCATTTATATAATCCAGAAATGAAAATGCCAGAACATTTTGTCGGTTATAAAGTAGGGGCAGAACACCCCGAAGATATTTTATTAATATACGCAATGAGCACGATACAGGTCAAACGGATGAACGGATTGAAACCAAATTTTGGGAGGATGTTTGCTATGCAGATATGAAAAGCTCTATTGTTTTTGGGGAAAATCGGCGCATGCGCAAAAGAGATATATGCTATAACGTTGTTTTTTATATAATAATGATATACTTTTCATAACAGTTTATTATTCTATTTATTTTTTCAAGAAAGTTTTGTGAACTATTTTTTTTCTGGCAGATTTTCAAAACAAAACAGCAGTTGGTTCTTGTCTTATTTTCAAAATATTTCCGAAATTATTAAGTTTAGAATTTTTTTTTTCACAAAACTTTCTTGAAAAAATAAATAGAATAATAAACTGTTATGAAAAGTAGGTATATCATTATTATATAAAAAACAACGTTATAGCATATATCTCTTTTGCGCATGCGCCGATTTTCCCCAAAAACAATAGAGCTTTTCATATCTGCATAGCAAACATCCTCCCAAAATTTGGTTTCAATCCGTTCATCCGTTTGACCTGTATCGTGCTCATTGCGTATATTAATAAAATATCTTCGGGGTGTTCTGCCCCTACTTTATAACCGACAAAATGTTCTGGCATTTTCATTTCTGGATTATATAAATGCTGAACTCAAAGATTATAAAAATTTCAAGTTGCCTAAAACATGTTTTTTGGGGATATTTTTTTGCAGATATCATATGCTGCGCAGGCGCGAAATAACCGCAAACGCTCAGGCAGACTCGCCAATCCAGATTCAGCCATTGATAAATTACTGTTTTTTCATTATTTCAACCTGCCTAAAACACGTACCCAAAATCGTGTCATCAGCTCTTGGGCTACTACATTTATTTTTGAATTTTGGTCCCAGGGGTGAGCAAATTGAAAAGAAATAAAAAAAAAGTTCAAAAACTAAAACCTGACTACTGAAAAGTATGAAACAAAAAAATATTCTTATCTGAGGATATCCGTGGTCGTATGCCACCTACCTTAACAAAACAATACATTTTAACAATAGTAAGCGATCATAAACTTTAGGGTAAAGTGCATCTAGAGGGCACCATATGACCATAAATATGAGGTGGCATACGACCACGGCTATCCTCAGATGAGAATATTTTTTTGTTTGATAGTTTTCAGTAGTCAGGTTTTAGTTTTTGAAATTAATCCCATCATGACTTGCTTGATTTTATGAGTTTTCTGTTCGTTTATGTCACTATTTCATTGCGAACTGTGAGAATTTTTTGAATTTAAGAATAATTTGCAATATTTTGCTGTAAACGTTTTAAAAAGACTAAAGTGACAAAACTTCAGGACATTTATAGACCCACTATTAGTATAATATGTAGATATACCTTTAAAAATATTTGTCGGCGTTGCATGAGCTCTTTAATTCGTTTATTTCTATTCCGCCGCTGTTTAATAAAATTATGTAAATTAATTAGCAAAAAAATTGATGTACATTTTATATGAATAACATAAATCTTTTTAGGTACATTTATCTACATAAAGCTTTTTAAAATAATATTGTATGCACTTCCTTTCCTTGAAGAAGCAATTTATAAATATGGTAATAGTTTGGCGTTATAAATTAATTTATGATGTCAGAAATATTGTAAAACCGTCTACTGATCATCTGATGAAAGATTTCGTTGATGGAACAATACTTCTTTGCATTATAATTATTGTTTGTTTTAACTCTGCGCGTATACAATTAATATTAAACAGGTACACCTTTTTTGCATATTTTTTGTATGTACAATATGTGTGGTGAATATTTTTAATTCCTAGTTTTTGTTTGTAATGAATAAACTCAAAAGTTCTTTCACCAATAGAATGCTACATTACCACTAAGTAACATTGGCTATCTTGTTAATCGAGTTAAATTAGGGATCCCAACCAAAACAAGGTGTAAAAAATACATAATAAAAATTTGTCCGTCCGACAAAAACTTTTAAACGGTAACTCCCATCATCATGAAATTTGGACACAACATTCATCTCGATAAGCTCAGATAAGCGTGCGTGCTCATGTCCCTCCCCCCATTCGTTCTTTTGGATCCGGGTGAAACCGGGACGGAATGCTAGTCTATGATAAAGTATTGCGAGCAGCCAGGAAATATGATTTCGGAATTTGAAGAGATCATCACTTTTTGAACCCATTGATGTCTGATTATGACAAGTGTGTTAAACTTTTTTTTCTTTGTAGATTGGCGCCTTTTTTTTGTAGACTTCCATTGCAAAGTTGGTCACCATGGAAAGCGCTTTTATTTCAACGTGATAATAATATATAGCCATCCTAAAGGCTCATTCTAAATATTAGTAAAAAAATTTAGGAAATCGGATGAGTAGTTTCGGAGATTACCTCCTTCATCCAAACTTACAAACTTAACCTCTTTATTAGTATTAGGTACATTAGGGTAGATTAGGTTGCAAACTTGTAATAAAATTTTGAAGTAAGAAAAGCAAATAAAAATATGAAAGGACATGGATTTTTTTTAGTTTCTTGAGAAATCGGGGAATTTTTTACTTGATCCTTGTTTGTATTCATTATTTGCATAAACTTTCTTGCGAATATAGATTTGTCTTGTTTTCAAATCGTTTAAATGATTGAATTGAATATAATTATACAAAGGAACGCTAAAATTCCTTGAATATTTCTACTGAAAATAAAGAAAAGTCATTACATTAATTTGTCTATTCAAAAATTTCGTTACAATTGATATTCATTAACTGTTACGAATCGAAAAGAATTTTTGTTTGTAAAAGTTCGTTTTAAAAGTATTCTGCTGTGACATCATATTAATCATATTTTATAATATTATAAATGCGAATGTAAGTTTGTTTGTTACGCTTTCACGCAAAAACTACTTAACCGATCATCATGAAACTTTGCACATACACTCTTGAAGGTATTAGAAGTAACATAGGTTACTTTTTATTAAAAAAAAATAAAAAATTTTTACGAAAAATAAGAAAGGGTTGAAAACATTTTTTGGGCCCAAAAATACCGAAAAATTTCTCCGAATCGTTTCAAAATTGAAATTTAACCCTTTAGTAATGATTAAAATGTGCTATTAAAATTTCATTAAAATCGGCCCGACAGGACCGGACTTACAAATTTTATGAAAACGAAATATTATAAATGCGAATGTAAGTTTGTTTGTTACGCTTTCACGCAAAAACTACTTAACCGATCATCATGAAACTTTGCACATACACTCTTGAAGGTATTAGAAGTAACATAGGATACTTTTTATTAAAAAAAAATAAAATTTTTTTACGAAAAATAAGAAAATTGTTTGTCAAAATATGTGCAATACCTCAACCCCTGATATGCATGTCAAAAGTCGATTTCCATCTCAATCGCGGGCGTAGCCGCGGGTAGCGGCTAGTCGTTTATAAACGATGAATTCATTAGTGTTTGTTCTATTAGGAAATGCACAGTGAATTTGATTAAAGGGAAAAAACTAATGATTAATAAACTTTTTCTCTGAAGATTTTCTTGTTCATTAATTTTTATTTGAAAAGTTATATGCGTTTCAATGAACTTCAGGGGCAGTGTTATATTAAATAAAAGCGAATAGATTTCTGGTGTTCAATTGTTTGAGATAAAATATATTATAATAATAAATAAAAATTTTTATTGTCAAAATATAAAATATGTAGGTAGGTATACAAAATTACAATATTGTTATATTCAGTGTTCCTTTTACCACTGCAATGTGACTTTAAAAATAATAATTTTTCATATTTAAGTTGTACTGAGGTTGTTTTAGGTAAAATAAAAAAAAAAAGAAAAAAAAAACAATTTGAGATATCTTAGCTTTTAGTTGATGAATTAGTTAAGCATGTGTTTCACTCTCTTATGTTTATACACGTATGATGGGTTGTGAATTTCGTAGTTTCCAATAATGTCTTGAATAATTAATATTAAATTCACTGTTTTTGCATAAGTTAAAAAAAATTATCGTCAATTATCGAACTACGTCTTTAATAAAAATATATTAAATGTTTCGTTCGCGTACGGACAATACAGTGAAAAAAAAAACCCCCGGCCAAGTGCTAGTAGAACTCGCGCACTGAGAGTTCCGTACAAACTTGTAGGTATGTAAATAGTTTGTCCGCATCACGGGAATCGAGTCTCGAATAATTTTCCCGATTAGCCGTTGGAAAACTATAGTCCCCATTAGGGTTTTCACGTACCCGACTTTTTTGGATATCCGGGTATTATTTTTTATTTTATTTATTTTTTATATTTTTATTTTTATACCTAGGTACCCGGGTATTTGCATTTTTTTAAATTTGTTAAAGAAAAGAAACTATTTTCATAAAACCATCTTTCATTAAAATTCTCAGTAGAAAAATTCTATAGACATTATTTTGATAATAAACACCAATAAGTGGTTGAGTAGGCGTGGTTTATTAATATTTTTTTGTATTCTGCTCAACTTATTGATGATAAATAAATTATTAACGGTAGTTCGATTTCGGCTTAGATTTTTTTTTATTTGATTGGGTATTGCCTGTGAACGATTGATTTAAATACACATTGTAGGTACATTATAAGAATATTGATAATTAAATAATCAGTTGATAAAACAATTCCAAATTTTAATATTTCTTTTGTTTCAATTGAGCGCTTTCGGGAATATGTCCCATCATCAGAATCTTGTTAATGAGTTGCTGATTTCTAAATGTAATTTGTATCTATAATTCGTAAATAATACCATCAAGTTCATATTCCCGAAAGCGCTCAATTGTAACAAAAGAAATATTAAAATTTGGAATTGTTTTATCAACTGATTATTTAATTACATTTTCCAAACTTATCGTCACAATCTTTTAAGAATATTGATAGTTCTACTAGCTATAATAAACAAACTTTACTCAATCGTTTAAAATTATTGCTTGATGATATTTATTTCAAGAAGATATAGTTTTGGTGGAATTAGTTGTTAAATGTTATTTTATATGTCAGTTGACTCTTGTTTGGCAATGAAACGTTTTGAATAACTAAAACGTGTATGATTCTTACATAAAAGACGTATTCATTATTTATGAAAAGTTAAATGAGCTTTATGTAAACGACTACACAGGTGCGGCTTAAACATAAATGGCCGGCGAGAGTAACAAATTATCCAGAACGAATAACTCGAAAAATAAAACAAGAAAAAACAAGTTATAAATCATAAAAAAAATGTAATTATCCTGTCGGAGTAGTTTTTAATAGATGTCTTATGCACAAAATTTGCCTAATAATCGCTGAACAAACTGGAGATCTTATATTAAATTAAATCGTCTAATGTAATGAACCGTTTATGATCTGATACTTTTGGAAAAGAAGACGCATCTACAATAAGGAATGATTACTCATTTTATTTTTAACTAGCGGCTCGGTCCGGCTTTGCTTGAATTTGTAAATGGCCACCGTTTTTTTCGTTGATATATACAGGGTGTCCCATTAAGAATGGGACATAGAACAACCGCAGATTTTCCAATTCAAAATAAAACGATTAAGCGAAATATGCTTAGATAAAATGTTACTCGTTTCCGAAATACGGGGTGTTGAAGTTGAAAACTGAAAAATTATTAATGTTCATATTTTTTTTAATACACCGTATAATTTTACTCAAATCGGCACACTTGTTAAATATCATAAAATGCACCTAACAATAAAAAAATTAGTTCAGTACGCTCTACCAGTGGCGTACGGCAGGAGTAAGTAATGCTTGTACCCCTTCTAAATGTTACGCCGCTGTCTAAATTTTAATTTTGACTATACTTTTAATTTTTTTGATATTTTCTAAGTCAATAATGTACACTTGTTAGTTTGTTGTAAAGTCATTGGTTTTCGAGATAGTCGCAGTTTTTTTAAGACAAAATTGTAAAAATGAATATTATTAACAAATAATACAAATAAAAAGTAGGTACATGTCTATCTATCTTTAACTGCGAATATCTCGAAAACCAATGACTTTACAACAAACTAACAAGTGTACATTATTGACTTAGAAAATATCAAAAAAATTAAAAGTATAGTCAAAATTAAAATTTAGACAGCGGCGTAACATTTAGAAGGGGTACAAGCATTACTTACTCCTGCCGTACGCCACTGGTAGAGCGAGTAACATTTTATCTAAGCATATTTCGCTTAATCGTTTTATTTTGAATTGGAGAATCTGCGGTTGTTCTATGTCCCGTTCTTAATGGGACACCCTGTGTACAGTCAAACCTGAGTGAGTGAGAACTGGGTAAGCGAGAAAACTGTCTAAGTGCGACTAATTGCGACGTACCGTCTTTGTAACCCTCTAAAACCTAGTAAGAAACAGAAACCTCTATAAGAGAAAGACGTTTTTCATTCATGGACCTCTATAACTGAGACTACTACTTGCGTTTACCTCTATAAGCGATACTCGAATGTATTAATAGTTCCACGAAATTTTTTGTGTCATTGTTTTTTTTTTCACGTGATAACGTCTTATAAATTGATGAATCACCAATCTTATAAATTGATAAAACACCGGCTGCATGTTCGAAAAAGTGTAACGTTCGTAACGCGTAACGTTCCTAACGCGTAACGTTCCGCCTGACCCTGTGCGTGCTTTTTGCTAATTTCTCGCTCAATTTAAATCAGATCGGTTTGAAACCAGTCTTAAACGAAAGAGGAGAACATTTTACATAGATTTCGTATAACAGAATTTGCCTAAACAGTTTTTTTATACAAATTTATATAGAAAAATAGCTGTATAAATGCAATGTTGTCTAATGCATGGCGCGACGCGGTCGGTCGTCTTTGTTTGCCGTACATGGAAATTAGAAGAGAACGTATGTCTTGTCTTAACATGAAAACGGCTGCATTTCTAATGTTTAATTCAATTTTTTGACATTAGTATTTTGTGAAATGCAACGCCTTCTAAGTTAAGTATTGGAATAACTAATTATTATTAGAACATAATACTTTGACAGTTGCAAACGTCACTTTTGACATTTCTTATCATTCCGACACCAAGGATAAGCGGATTGAAACCAAATTTTGGGAGGTTTAGGTTATGTATTACGGAATACGTTATCACGTAAAACTATCGTCCGTAAACCGACTTTACAGACAACCAATTTTTTTTTTGTTTTCTTTTTTTAGCATCTATGTCGAATAATATATACTTGTTTATCACTATTTGGTGTATTTTTATAGTGAGAAAAGCCACTCTTGTACCTCTAGAAACTCGGGTTAGTGAAAAACCTCCATAAGCGAAAAATAGATCGCGATCCCCTGAACTCTTCCTAATCCAGTATTGACGCGACAAGAGAGGGGGGCAGGGGGGGCTGGTCCACCCTAGAATCCTCCTGGCGCACCCTACAATATTAATTGTTCACGTACAAATAACAAGCTAAATCTACAATAATTAAATACGTTTTCGTGAAATTACACCAGAAAGTCGTGTTGGTCGATTTCGCTTCTATGAACAGTTTTCAAATTAATTATGAGTAGCAGCTGGTAGGGGAGGGAGGGGGAATGGCGCTCACTGGGTAATGGCGCTCACCTCTGTAAAAGGAAAGTAGCAACACGTCGCGTCGCGTGAAGCGCGAGGGGAGGGGGCCTCTAATAGACAGTGATGCAAACGGACAGTCAGCTCGCGTCATGCGACCGTGAAGAGCGTTTCTTTGTTTGCGGCCGCGCTGATCTAATTTTTAATTAGGTGCTGAACAAGTTAAGTTGCTGGGCTTGCTATACTATGGACTCAGTGTTGCAGATTTGCGTAAACTTGTTTATAAATTTGCTGAGCGCAACAATATCAAAAACAATTATGATCAAAGCAGTAAAACAGCCGGATTGGATTGGGTACACTTCTTTATGAGACCCTGAGCGGCATTACCCAAAGTCAGGGGCAATGCCGCTCAAACATGTTTTTTTAATAATGTTTTCCTACTACTAGTAGGTGAAAGATATATGCTTTTGTTGTTAAATTGTTGATTACTCGATAATTAAAGACTTTGTTACTCTTCTTAATTTTGATTTATAATAAATAATTTAAAAAATACACCATGTTTTCCTTAAGTGAATGCCATTCCCCCGTCCTACCCTAATGGTAGATAGAGTTGACAATTTTCTCCACCCTTTAGGATATCTACGCCTATCTTCTCCAGGTTTGGCTGTATTTATTATAAAGAGGTAAAGTTTGGATGTAGCAATCTCCGAAACTACTCATCCGATTTCAATATTTTTTTACCAATATTTAGAATGGACCTTTCAGGATGGACATAGGCTATATATTATTGCGTGTAGACCAATTTTGCAACGTAAGTCGACGAAAAAAACTGTGCCAATCTACAAATTATATGGTTTTTCCACTATCAAATATAAAACCACATTTGTTAGTGACATGATCAAAATCTCGCAACAGAACAGGTTTTGCGAAATACTCGTGAGCCAGCCCTGCCAATATGTAACCGTTACATATAATATGCGAACGTGCAGATGTAAAATAGAGCTAAATCAAAAAGCATATTCACAACATTTTGAATATAAGCGAGTTGTTAATTATCTATGAAAAGACTTGGTGATGAACACAACAGGGCAGACAAGGTTCAATGACACTATCGTGTGTGTGTGTGTATGTGTGTAATGACTAAGCCATGGTTACTGTGGTACTGACACTTAACTCAGGGTTACGTCAAGTGGGACACAGGGATGGGTTTTCGTCAGGTGGCGCTAACACTTGTCTTAGTGATGTCGATTATCGTTACTTTTAAGTATTCGTTACTACTCGGTACTTTGGTATTAAGTAATCATTTCAACTACTCGTTACTTTGATTACTTAGGTTACATACTAGTGATGTCGATTATCGTTACTTTTATGTATTTGTTACTACTATAGGTACTTGGGTATTAAGTAATCATTTCAACTACTGGTTACTTTGATTACTTAAGTTACATACATAGAATGTAGTACGTAGTGTCTGAACCAACAAATAATTATTGCGTATAAAAACGTACTGAATAAAATAAATATCGACACAAGACGATTACTGACCGCGAAATATCAACATATCAACAACACAATCATACACAATTAATTTTGCTAAGGGCTATTGATATCGGCGGCATATTTATATTATACGTATCAGCGGCTCCAAAATCTTATATTCGCAGGAACTCAATGAATATCCTTATAGTCGCATAATAAAATAATCAATAGTAATCCATAATCAGTAGTAATCAATAATCAATAGTAATCATTCAAGTAAAAGTAACGATTTACTTTTCAAATCGGTAATCGTTACTTTGGGTATTCTAGAGTAACGAGTAGTTTCGTATCGTATCGTTACTTTGTCGACATCTATAACTTGTCTTGAGCTCTTTTAAATATTAAGTGGACGGATTTTAAATGTCGAGGGGTGAGCATATCAAAACATGACACTTTCGAAATAAAGTATAATTTATATTTCAGAAGGCGTATTTTTAAACTTGTCTGTTTATGGTAATGTATATAGCTCTGCTTTTAGAAAATGCGAGGTTTAAAAATTAAGGCAAGAGGTGTGTTGACAAAATGTCACATTTCCTAATGACGATTGACGTTTTTCTTTTTTAAGATCGAGTAGTTAAAGTAGCTCGCCACAGTAGAGTATTTTCAATCTGTCGGGACTAATCGCAGCAAAGATGATTGGATAGAGAAGAAGGTTTCTATAAGAGCCAATATTAACAAAAAGCATACACGAGTTTTAACGCTAACTATGAGCTCATCTTTGGAAGTAATTGAAAAAAGGGGGCATTTGAATAGAATAAATCTATCAATGATTTAATGATAATAAAAATAGTAGGTAGAGTACGATAAATGGATGTGCAAAATATCCATTGGAAATACACAATTATTATTTTAAATTACATATAACACTATTATTAGCCGTTTTAGGTGCGGAAAATTGATTTTTAAACATTTTTTTTTGCGCAGTGAAAAGGGGGAGTTCTTTAAAAAACAATTACGGGGTCGTGTATGAAACACAATTACGAGGTCGTGTCGATGCGATGGGTTTTTTTACGCAGTGAAAAGAGGAGGACGTTTGGGGGTGTTCTTTAAAAAACAATTACGGGGTCGTGTATACAAAGTAAGATAGTAATACAGTAATTTTACACCAGTTGCTATGACGTGTATATGTGATTTCTGATTGGTTAAATTAAAAAAAATGACAGTGAAAGACGGAAAGTTTTTAGGTTCTTGAAAAAATAAATCGAATAATAAGCCGTTATGCAAAGTATACCATTATTATATAAAAAACACCGTTTTAGGATGTATCTCTTTGCGCATGCGCCGATTTTCCCCAAAAACAATAGGGCTCTTCATTTTTTGCATACCAAACATCCTCCCAAAATTTGGTTTCATACCGCTCATCCGTTTGACCTGTATCGTGTTCACAGACTAACAGATAAACAGCCTAACAGACGCACAGAGTTTTTCCAAAAATATGTTTTTTGGATTCGGGGGACCTCAAAACGGAAAAATATTGTAAAATTTTTGAAAACTGGTTTTTGACCTAAACTAATTCCCCACTTGTGGGTTGGAATGGTAATCTGGTAATTCTGTAATCGTTCTTGACGTTGAACTTTACAGCTTAAAATCGAAAGGTTATCTCAGCCCTATTAAAATCTAGATACGAGTTCCGTACGAAACATTGTTTTTGTGCAAATTTTGCGCAAGCGAAAGGTCGCTCGTCTGTCATATACAAGAGGTTATCTGACTTGTTTGTGTTGCAGTTTTGTTCTTATCTCATCCAGAACTAAACTTTAGTGTAGCACTGTATATACGTATATTTTATGTTCTTTTTTTATAAACGTGTTGTATTTTGGATTCACAAAATGACTAAAGGTCAGGAGTTCGTACTTCATCTTGACTTTTTCAGTTTCAATTTGTATTGTATTCTTTTTATTGACTAGAATCACATGTTTTTAACTAAATGTCAGAAGCTATGATAATTTCTTCTTGACTTTTCTAGGTATTCAGTGTTATAACTAAATCTCAATTTCTCTTTTGTCCACAATTTTATTAATGGCTTCTTCAATACAGGTGCAACCTTGGGAGAAGCCTATATCTCTTTCAAATTTTGTTTATGTTACACGATGTATAATTTTTAAAAGAAGAATAATTCTATTCTATTCTATATATTATTTTTGATGAAAAACATAAAACTATTCCAAATGGCATGACGGCAAATGGCACGATACTCTCTTATGCCATCATGCCCCCATCATCCCCCCTCTACGCCTCTCGCTGTGTGTGCGCGCGCTTGCTTTTTTTATGATATGGCTAAATTTAGTTACTAGAATTTTATTTAAATGGTTGTTTCACATCTGCCAGGCATCCCACGACGGCTATTTTTTTATGAAAAATATTAACATGGATACAGTTAATCCATCAACACACCATAAGTGGAGGGAATGGTCAAAATTCGCTTTTAAAAATCTCATAATATTTTTTGATTTGAGATCCCCCCAATTCCAAAAAATATATTTTTGGAAAAAGTCTGTGCTTCTGTTTGTCTGACTGAATACGATACAGGTCAAACGGAAGAGCGGATTGAAACCAAATTTTGGAAAGATGTTTGATATACAAATATGAAGAGCCCTCGTGCTTTTGGGGGAAATCGGCACATGCGCTGAAGAGATTAATGTTGTTTTTTATATAATACTGGTATAGGTACTTTTCATAACGATTTATTATTCTATTTATTTTTACAAGAATTTTTTATTAAACAGTTTTTTTTTTCTAAACTTTATAGTTTCGGAAATATTTAGAAAATAAAAAAAACTCGTTCTTCTTCTGTTCTGTAGTTCTGTCAAAAAGAAATTAGTTAAGTAGCTGACAAGCATGCTTCGGTTAATAAATACACGACCGCGACGTGATAATATTTTATGTATGTAACCATACAAACGAATATAGTACTAGCCGTTACCGGCGTCACTGCACGCGTTAACAGAAATGTCATTTTCTTTATTATAATATATATCAAACGTCAATATTTTTGAAGTTAGAAACGTCCAGTTTTCCAATTGGCAGGAATTTTATAAATGTAACTTCTTAGGCCGAAATTACATGGAATCGGTATTTCTCTCGATCCGATGTCCGGCCACGTCGGAAGAAAATCAAACACCAATATTGTATTGTAGACGGCTGTGGACGCACCCACGAACATTTAAACACTCTTTGTGTCACGAGCTCTTAGTCTATTAGGAGATGAGAACTGGCCGACTACTCGATTTTCTTTGCGTGGCATATGAATTCCAGGTTTTATACGATGCAATAAAGTCCTTTGTTCAATACGCAAGATGATGACTGCCGTGTTTTAGTCGTCCATTCTTTGACGGCTCGGTTCGTTCTCAGTCTCAGACAATTTCCCGTTATCCTGTGGAGAAGTGGACTGCTGTATATAATTTCCGGTTCGCAATATAATACGCTATATATTATTTTCATTTCACGGGAACTTGCAATCGTTCAGGAGCTGTGGTCGTTTTTAACACACACATAAAGTTGTATTATCAAAGAGTAAATCATTTTTTATAAGAACCGACCGATTTATTGCCGACACAGAACGAACCGCAGCCTGCACGAATTCGCACACAATAGCCGCACAGACCAGTAGCTTTTGAGCACAGGTTCCGTAGTTCCAAGTTGCGAGTGTGCAATAAGAACGTGTGTAGTTTGGCGGAAGAAATTTTTATTTTGACGATGTTGTGTGAACAGGGTGAATAACCAAGGATAAAAGGTTTTGGGTTCGCTCTATTTATGAAAATTACTTAATGAAAACGACACTAGCACGCCAGAAGGAATCTGGGGCAATGAGATGGTGGATAGCTTTGCTCGAAAGGAACCTTTGCGAAGTTCATTGAACCAGAATCGGTTTGTGGAATCACTTATACAAATATTCAACAAACTGTCAAAAACTGGACCCGCAGTCAGCAAACTACTGACTGGAGCTTGAATCCAGGAAACTTACATGGGAAAAGAATGCTTGCAGGCTCTTTAAACGGGCTTACGGAGAACTTAATCAAACTCGGTAGACCTAAACTCAGGAAAGTGGTTGGGCTCTTAACCGGTTATGCACCTCTGAGAAAGCATCTACACACAATGGCGATACATCAGGAATTGAGACAGTGTAGATTTTGCGAAATGGAGGACGAAACAGCCAACCAGTTACTGTTCGCATGCGAGACCCTAGCCTACAGAACAACTTTCTTTAGAAACATTGATGAGAGCGGAATCATTCCTTAGGATAATCTAATCACCAATCTTCTAGAATCTAGAGTTTATGAGAAGAGCCTACCTATTGGAGGACTAGAAGCAGGACAAGGGGAAGCACAAAAATTCTTTTAAGATGACGTTCTTTAATTTATACATTATTCAATTATTAGTAGAAGTTTTGTTCCAAAATATGTATTGAAGGAGATTTATTTGGTTGAGGAACAATTGTAAATAAGCTTTACCAGTGTATCGCTTGTGGCCAACGTTTCGAAAAATATATTTTCATAAGCGCCACAAGCGATACACTGGTAAAGCTTATTTACAGTTGTTCCTCAACCAAATAAATCTCCTTCAATTATTCAGTTATGTTTCTTGTTTTATTGTTTTGTTAAGGTACTGTGCTGCAAATGTATAATTATTGTATTATTGAGAGCAGGATTGTTATTGGACATTAATTAAAATAAAATAAATAACGGGATATTAAGGTAGTACGAGCACCAAGGCAACTTTAAATAAAAGGCTTGATTTTTTTATATTTCGGTAGATGGATGATATGTTTTCTTTGATTTCTCTAAAACTAGTCGGTGGAATTAAAAAAAAAAAACTATTTAAATTAAAGTTAAAAAAGTTGGTCTAATGGGTACTTCACAAACAGACTTTTCTAGTTAGTGTTGGTATATAGTGTCTTCGAAACGTTCATTTCATTACCGAACCGATTGTAACCGAAAATGTACGATAGGTTGTGATCGTCCTTCTCCGTAATCAGTTTCCTCGTTCGGGTGTCGTCTCTTGTAGAACTTAGGCTACTCTTCGATATTATTTTTGAACATAAGCGGGCATGCTGAGGCAAGGAACTCGATGTATGGAAAAGGAAAAGAAGAGAAAATGAAAGGAGAGCGGATTGAGATTTCACGCGGAGAGAGAGAGAGTTGCTATAGTAGTATTTTAATGACCACAGTACATCAGCCAGTGTGTATGTATAAAAACGACTCATGCATATTACATGGCGTTTTTATGTGAATTAACATTTTTTTCTGGTAAATTAATCTTTTACATTATGGCTTGATTTACACAAAGCGATATCAAAACACCAACCGAACACCGACTATTGTGTTTTGTATGTGTACCTATAATATGTAGATGGCCAGTCCGAATGCATTTCATTATTTTGCCTACGTTTACAACACTTCTGTTTTATACTGCATTAGCATACGCGCCTAATACACTAGCCCTGTCTAACAATATTGCGCCGGCCTACTGGTCAATCTTGTATTGTTGCAAACGGTCCATTGTTGTTCGATGTAACTTGTGAGCTGTTGTAAGTATCGAATGGTAATAATTAGAATAATTGTTACAAAGTCTGTCATTCTCAGAGAAGAAAATTTAATTTTAATAAAAACCAATTTCATTACAAGTAAGAAAAAGTTATTGAATGTGAACATTTTCTTTAATAGTACCTTTTTGGTTGGAACGCATTAATAAAAATTATAAAATTCTTGTATTTATAGAAAAATTATATATTTTTTTAAATTAATATTATATTATTTCGATGAGGGTGTTCATGCGCTATGCGTGAGTCAAATGAGAACAGTATAATTTCCACACATACCTAATTGCTAATGTAACAAAACTGTTCTAGTCCGTGGTGAAAACTATTTATTTACAATAATAAATGTTTAACAAAACAGTAAAACACACAAACGAAAGCGTACTTTTTTAATCAATCTTAACAGAAATAATAACGTTAACAGAAATAAAATAACGACAGTTCCAAATAATAAAATACAAGACTTAGTAACAGAGAATATAGAGTCACTAAATTAAGTACAAAAAATAATTACAACACACAAACACAACAAAGTTTATCAGCACACTTGACTATTTACAAAAAGTTATTTATGTAAAACCAGATTTATATAACTGCGCACTGTATCAACACATGAACGCTTCACGAACAACTACCTCTTACCAACCACTCCGCTCGCATTTTATAGCTTCGTCCCCCGCCTATCGAAGGTGCTGGAAGCATCTCGAACTTTTTTTTTACATGCTTTGCATTCTCCAGACGATTCTAAAAAGGTCGGGTTTTACCTACTTTCGGTTGTTATTGTTGTGATCTGGAACATTCTATGGAGTCCATAGTCGTCCCAACAGGGACGCGCAACACTAATTATATAGATTTACAGAGTCAAAGTTCAATTAAAATTATTTGTTAAATTGTAATCAATAACTTAAAAGTTTAACTTAAAAAAAACTTCTATACGAATTGTTCACATTGTGACTTTTTTAACCTTATTTCCATCACCTATTTTTATCTCTTTGTGTCTGTCTTTGGTGAGTCGTGATTGCGCTCGCGAAGGTTCCTGGCCCAAAAAAAAATCAAAGTATGAAAACATCGTGACAAGTGGAATCAAAGGCTCCACTACTGTTGTCGCTGCCGCGTTTCTTCTCAAGCGCGTGCCAAACCGCGGGTAGCGGCTACTAACAAATACATTTGAAATAAAAGCGAAATTAATATCGGGTCTGTAGTGTCGTTTTAAGAGTAAATCGACTAGCTGAAAATAGTTTGGTCGTACCAAGTGATAGCGCATTGTTTTTGTTCAACTTTGGTGCTTTCAGCAACTATTATACTACGCTAACACCGCTAACATGTTTTGGCCATTGTTTTTAGTAGAACTTTTACATTAGGTGTAATGCCGTAACACTTTAATACAACTTGTTCTTTTCATTTACTTATACGTATTTAACGTTTAATGTTAATTTTGTATCGGCACTGACTGTTGCAGAACGCATATCGCACAACTAGTATTGATTGACTAAGTATAAGAATTTATAAATGTGTAAATAAATTATTTTGAAATTTTTAAACTAACTTCCCTTTCATAAAAATCAAACAATTTTTGCAATAATTGAAGTTCAAATCACGCTTCCAATAAAACTTATAAAGGAACTACAAAAGAAATGTAGCACTGATAATAGGACAGTAAATTTCCAATAAACAAACACCTAAATGAAAACAAATGATATTCTTAAATCTAGATTTAAAACTGGAAGTCGTATTAAAAACTCAGTATTAGTATTCGAATAGAATGCAGAATATATCTGATAACTTAGTAAATGTGGATAACAGGCGTTCAGAAACCAACTGCGAATAGACCAAAACATTTTAACACGCAATTCAAACGTTTAGACTTTAGAATAAACTTTCTTCTATCGTTTTTTTAGAATTTTAATGGGCTCATAACTTTTTCACGGTGTCAGTAACAAATCGTCTTTTTTGCAACATCACATCTGTTCGGTTAGTCGACACCTATGTGTGTACCGCTATAATAGCCTTTAATGCACGCTAGTGTTGTCACAGAAATTGACTTACAGAAGTGTCAGTTAGCCAACACATACCTCTATCCCCATGACTCACTCTTTTGTAAAATCCCCAAAAAGGTGCAGATGTGAAATGTGTCTTGTGTAATATAAGAAAATGAATATACTTAAATTTACTTTAGTGGTTAAAAATGTTAATAAAATGCTTTGTAATTAAAAACAATAAGCAATAAAGCTGCTTGTGACCTTCAACGCGACACCCAGAATCAATAAGACACGTATTGACTTGAGACAGTGTCGGGGTGACTTCTATTCAATCCGAGGCTAATGTGTTTCCAAAGAAATCAAGGTTGCACGTTGAATTCGTATTTATTTCGAGTCGATGTCAGCCGACATCGGAAGGAAAGCAAACATCAAGATTATAGTGTAGGTGGAAAGTTAATCGGGCTTCTCTTTCCAATGTCGTTCGACGTCAGCCGATATCAGAAGGAAAGCAAACACCTTTATAGTGTAGGTGTCAATATAGGAAACGAAATCGAGCTTTCCTTTGCAATGTCGTCCGACGTCAAACGATATCACGTCAGAAGAAATACGAATCCAGTGTAGGTGCAGCCCAATGAAGAAGCTCGAGCCAGACACGAACCATTTTGCAAACACTAGAGATTACAGAAGTTCCCCTTTCTTCAGTTTCTAGTGTTTGTAAAATGGCCGTCGTTTCTGGCTCGAGCTTCTTTATTGGGCTTCACCTACATTGGATCCGTATTTTTTCCGAGCCGATGTCGGTTGATATCGGAAGGAAAACAAACATCAAGATTACAGTGTAGATGTGGGGAAGGAAATCGGGCTTCCATTTCCAATGTCAACCGACATCGGATCGGAAGAAATACGGATCCAATGTAGGTGCAGTCCAATGAAGAAGCTAGAGCCAGACACGAAGGCCATTTTACAAATATCAGAGATTGAAGAAGTTTCCTCTTAAATCGCTACTTTTAGCAAAATGACCATTGTTTCTGGGTCGAGCTTCTTTATTGTGCCCCGCACCTACATTGAATCCGTATTTCTTCCGAGCCGATGTCGGCTGATATCGGAAGAAAAACAAACACCAAAATTATTGTCTACATTGGAAATGAAATAAGGCTTTCCTTTCCAATGCCGTGCGACGTCAACCGACATTGGCTCGAAAGAAATATCCAATGTAGATGGATCCCAATGAAGAAGCTCGAGCCAGACACGATGGCCATTTTGTAAATACTATCGATTGAAGAAGTTCCCTCTTCTTCAATTGCTAGTATTTACAAAATGGCCATCGTGTCTGGCTCGAGCTTCTTCATTGGGATCCATCTACATTGGATCCGTATTTCTTCCGAGCCGATGTCGGCCAACATCGGAAGGAAAACAAACACCAAGATTAGTGGCTACATTGGAAATGAAGTAAGGCTTTCCTTTCCAATGCTGTGCGACGTCAGCCGACATTGGCTCGGAAGAAATACGGATCCAATGTAGATGGATCCCAATGAAGAAGCTCGAGCCAGACACGATGACCATTTTGTAAATAGCGATTGAAGAAGTTCCCTCTTCTTCAATAGCTAGTATTTACAAAATGGTCATCGTGTCTGGCAAGGGAAAAAAACGTTTTCGCTCCGCGCTTGCCCCAAATTGAGGCGACGAAATACGAATTACATCTTCGGCTTACCGCAGCCTTATTGCACATGGTTTAATTTGCTACAACGAAAGGCATCCTTTCCTCGGCGGCCGGCGCTACTGCCTCAAGTGGATACGCGATTTTAGACACTGCAATGCGCAAAGTGACCACGTATTCAAGGTCACAACTTATATTAGACAACGAGTGTAATTTCTGTTAGTCGTCTTCTGTGCTACAGTGCTGACGGGAGATATTTTTTCTGTGATCGCCGCAACTGAATCTTTCTTCTGTTCTTGCGTGCTTAGTCACATTATGCGTATTTCGATCGCGCGGTCATTATCGTTTATCACGATCTTGCGGTCTATTGTTTATACATGCGGTACCTACAATAAAACTATAATGTAGAGACATTAGCTTAATAGTAAAAAATGCAGTTAGTCCAATGGATCTTCACCCGACAATTTTCATTTTAACCGTCTTCCTTTCCAACGGCTAGAATTTTATACGTTGTTCCATAACTGTGATTAACCAGTATACAAGATATATTCACTTTATGTCGACCACGACATTGTTTTGTTTTGAGTTTCTATTAACTATACGCTTAAGAAGCAAAGATGTTTAATTACCTACATTTTCAATCTCATTGTGACCTCATCTTGATAAAATCAGATTTTATGGTATTTTATTTATTTTTAATTTTATAGCAATTTTATCATTATATAGGGTGACAGAACAAATTACATTGCATAGCACCGCGCGATGGAGGATCAAAAAATAATTTAAAAATTCCTATACACTAATGTCCGATCGCTTTTGTTTTCAAGTTACAGGCTGTTAATTTTTTTTTAATCATGCTTTTGAACTGATTTCAGAGGTAGCTCTACTACTTTCTTTGAATCCAATGGAAATCAAGTAGAAACATTTAAAATATAATTAAAACAAAACCGACAAACTTTGAGGGCTGTGATGCGTAGATTTTTTTAGTCGCGCCTGCCTTTAAAGTTTCGGGCTCGTATTTAAACATTTTACTCGCGATGCGATGTCTCTTAAGGTCTGATTTTCATTAAATTTTACTATAGGTATGAAAAAATTTACCTTTAGTAATGGAAATTTTCTTAAGTATCCCGTAACCTCCACCATAAATGTCCCGTTCATCCACCATGTAAAATACAATTCTTCAAAAATATTTTTTTAACCAAAAAGGTCTTTTTGTTATTAAATTGGACATTTTCGAAGCATTGAAAATTATCTGAAACGTTTGTTTTTTCAATGAAAACAAACATGTCGCCAAAATTCAGAATCCACCGATGTAAATGTTTCCATAAAACAGTACGTTTAGTTATTATTTTATTTTAGTACGTTTAGTATTCGCTGGGTGCGTGACGGCAGCACCACCCACCGTCCACAATTTTTCATACTAAAACATTGGGTCAAATGAGCATTTTTCAGACAACTATAATAATAAACGAAACCTTTCATTAATTATTCACATTTATCCTTATGGAGATAAAAAAAAATATATTATTCGACGTTTATTTCCACGAAGGCTACTAGCGCCGCTAGCGGATAATAGATCGGAATTGAACTGCCTTGTTATTATTGTTTTAAACCTCGAAGCTTCTTAATAAACGATATGGCATGTAGCGCGTCGAAACGACATCTGACGGCCACATGAAATCATACTCTATAACCATTGCATGTGCTTATTTAGATCACAGCTCGATCACTTGTCCGGGCCCAATAGAGATGCCAAAGACTTCAGTTTTATCAAGAGCTTTAGTTTATCTTTTAGATATAGTGTGAAAACACAAACGTGTAACTAATCACATGTTCACAGTCAGCACACGAACGCATAATAATATAGTCTTGTTTATCATTTACCCTTATGACGTACCGGCCCCGGTCTCCCCTATTATATAAAACTGATTCATTCTAATGCACATGATTTGCTACGTTATTATTCAGAAACTTGATGTTAATGTTAAGTTCTTGTTTGATGTTAATTAGCAATATTATTGTTAGTGCAGTACTAATATTATCGCATGAACGATTCCAGCTGCATTTCAGTCATTAATATTATTTTTTTTTTCAAATCAAGTAGCTCTTGATTTTGTAGTGAGTAGTTGAGTGTTTTGTTGGTTTTATAAACTTCGAATTGAAAACTAATAGAATGCTCTTTGATTTACAGTGCAAACAATACGCGTGTTGATTGCAGTAATGTATCATAAAAATTGTTGACAAATTGCTTGGAAGTAAAGACCGCTGCTCACGAGGCTGAATTTGCCGCTAGATTCCTTGCTACTAGTTTTCCAGCGCTGGTTTTCTTGATTGCTGTTATGTGCTCGCTTCACACGAGGCGCCTTTTCAAGCTAGTTTTGTGAATAAGTCTGGTGCGCGCACAGTGACAGTTCAAATATAAACACAGAACAAAACGTATCTGTTGTCTGATTCTGAGCAGAATGACGCCATGTTGATTTGTGGGAGTTTGTTCAAGTCGCCCACGTGACAAGATACTGCTTCCTGATTAGTTCTTGATCATACCTAGCAAGGAAAATAGCTCCTGTTCTAATTTTAAAGCCTATCTTGTGAGCTAGCAGGTGAGCCTGCAGGGACGTCATTTCCAGCCTCGTTCCCAGCCTGCCGGCCAGCAGAAGTCCAAGCAGTGTTCTTAGCCTCGTGTGTAGTGGCCTTAACCATACATAAATTGTCTTAAAATAAATTTGTCTAGTTGTTGATTGATTATAGGTTAGTTCCAAGCAGCCGCGAACGGTAATAGAACCGTACACAGTCTTGTCACTGCGCAAGACTAATTTGCGCACTAGCTCAAAAATCGATACTGCGCAAGACAGTCTTGCGCAGTAACAAGACTGTGTACGGTTTTGTTACCATTCGCGGCTGCTTGGAACGAACTTTATATTTGAGGGAAAAAAATCAATAATCGGCTAATAAACTGTTTTCTTTTTATTTCAGGTAAGCGATTTCACATTTTTCAAAGTCTCAAAACATGTTAATAGGAATGTAAGGTATGTATGTTCAACAGCTTGTTTTTTTCTAAATTTTTTGTGTTCAAAAACTGATACTTAGCCTATTTTATACTCGAAAACACGTTTTATTTTAAAGATGAAAACAGTTTAATGGCATTGAAAAGGTACGGTCATCTAATAATCCTAAGTTCACATACATTTTCTCTAATCTTTCTATCGTCATCATTTTCGGTTTGATTCCAATATTTAGAGCAAATGTTCACGAGTACACGCTCCGCCATGTTCTTAGCAGCACAGCTGTCAGTTCCAAAATTCCCTCTAAGCTGCGCGGGTGCGCGGCCGCGCACTAATTTTGCGAAAGTTGAGCCGCCGTTTTTGTATTCTGCGCACAATGGGCTAGTTTATTATTTTTTTTTAACAGACAGACATAAATTGTTTTTTTGTTGTAAGTACAATATACAGTATGTAAACACGTAAGGTGCACATAGGGAAATTAACATTGGGAAAAAATGACTGGATCAGAGTGAGTCTTGAAATTTTGTTTTTCAATTTGACAGATAATATTCTTTTGCAAAATGAATGTGTATACTACCGAAGAAAATATTCAAATGATTACAACATAATCGGACTTTTTTTATTAATAGAACATTAAATTCCCAAAAATACTTAAATATGGTGCGAGATCAAATATCTCCGCCTATTCGTGTTGAACCTAAAGACATTGGGTCACTGATTTACCAACGCGCATACGTCATACCAGTCAGACAATTTTTGAATGAAATGTTTCCAAACAGATGGAGTTGTTTTTTTGTTTTATTTTTGTACAAAAAAATTAAAATACTGATTTATAAGAGCTTGTTATTATTAAAAAAGCCAAGTAAAATAAAAATAAATCAAAATAAAATAGAAATCCTCAGGATTACCACGATAATTCAATAGAAATAACAATTAATGCAGTCATGGCTAACTCTGAACCAAGTATTTTTTCCCAATGCTAATTTGCCTATATGCACCTTACGCGTTTACATACTGTATATACTTTTTTTTATGCATTTAGTAAAAGCAGTTATTTTTGACATTACAAACAGACATCTGGGGTGCGAACATTGTGTTCAATGTCTTAGAAACTTAGAAACGACACTCGAGTGAACCAGCTGATTTTTCTCTATGCTGTGTCTCTACTGTAGATATTTTGTTACGATCGCATTCCCGTATCCGATATGAAATCCGATAGAAACCGATACAATACCTCGTATAGAACTGAACGTTGAGTACGAATGTATACGCGGGTATGTAATCAAGTTAATTGCGTTAGTGTGTTTTTATATGTAAATCAAGTCATTATACGCCATTCTGTTTATGCTATGCGTATTATATAGACTGTGAATACCTGCGCCCGTATGCCTGCAACCCACACGCCACCCCCTGGTATGTCGTAGACACACAATAGTCTCTCTGCATTGATTGTGTGACGGATCAAAAGTTTCTTGACAAACTATTTTCTTTTTTAGTTCAATTTAGTACAATTTTCCAGATACATTTCTCACGTTAAAATAAAAATTTAAAATCAGAAACATATTAGTCTAAGATCCGATATTAGAAATATATACCTTCATCTGTTATTTGATAATGACAAAGATTATAATATGTTAGATAATATATGTAGGTACATTAATAAATCGCACACGAGTTGCGTAGCTAAATAGCGTACCGATCGGCACTGGATTTACACTAGGGGCACTCGGGGCTAGTTCCCAGGGTGGCAAATTTTCAGGGGCGACAAAATTGTGAGGGTGAGAATAAAATTTTCTCTGCGTTATCGAAGATGCTTTGAATAGTGTAATCGTGTTGGAAACATCTTCAAATTACAATAAATAAAATATTTTTTTCATTATTAAGAGTATGTTCAAAATTATAAACATTGCATTATTTAAAAATTGTATGTCGAAACTTTATTCATTTTTTGTGAAATTTCGGTAATGGGGCGGCATTTTTTTACAGTGCCCAGAGGCGGCACTAAGGTAAATCTAGTGCTGGTACCGATGCTGTTAAATTAAATAAATTCTAATTGACTTTCTTTATCAACTTCCCCAATTTGTTAATCATAAACATCGAGCCTAAAATGAGAGAATATGACACAAGGAATTGAAATATACTATTGATTCTATACATAAATATAGATCACCCACATAAACAGTTGTGTTCTCCGTGTACTTTGAGTTTATTTGTTTTGTTAACATTTTATTTGTGTCATATTTCTCATCTTTGGCTCGATTTTTATGATTAACAAATCGGGGAAGTTGATATAAAAAAATCAATTAGAATTTATTTAATTTAACAGTATCGGTACGCGATTTAGCTAAGCAACCCATATGCGATTTATCAATGTATATATTATCTAGCATATTATAAATCTTTGTTCTTCCTCAAATAACAAATGAGGGTATATATTTCTAATACCGGATCTCGCACTATATTATGTTTAGTTCCTATGTTCCAGAAGAGAGTAGGATAATTGAAAATAAATAATTACGAACTTTCCTGAGGATTGCATATTTTTTTTTTGTAAAATGAATTGTTATATAACAAACTCTGTTCCAAGTCCTCTGAGAACGGTAACAAGAAGCATTGTAGAATTTTATATCGATTCTGCTCGAAAAATAATTGATCAATTAAAACGATATTTTTTTAAATGCATATAATATGTATTTAACATAGTTTTTTTTTTGTATAATTTGCACTTCAAACCAACATTTTTCTACATATTTTGATCAAAATTCATCTTTAAAAGCGATCTTTTCCCACGAAGATCAATAATTTGTTTTTGTTTGAATACAATCTAATGTTCTACATGAGAAAGAGAACTCCTGCATGTATAAAAACTGTAATTATATGATCACAATCTCAGATCATTGTCAAATCAGATATTTTGACAAGGCTTTCTGCAACCTAGCATTCGTATTTAACCTGAAGTTGCTCGACCAATTTAACAAACACTGTTCACATCTAAATTCGAAGGCATTAAAAAAAAAAAACATAAAATTTGATGCAAATATTTATTTTCCGTAAATAAATTAATTCTGGTAATCGGTATAAATTTGTGATGCGTGCTGTACTGATATTAGAATATTTATAACTTGAATATACATAAATATGCATTATGTAGAATTATGTTGCACGGAAACCGGAAAGACTCTTCAATGTCCATCGGGCGACTCAGTGCTCCGTTTTCCGTGCTCTGTATTCATATAGGTACATATCTACGACTACAGGACAAAATCGCTTAAGTATATATTTTTTCTTCATACCCCGATCGAAAGTACGTACTTTCGTTCCTTATAGCAGGGACGAAAGTTTGACGTTTACTCCCTGTTATTATTTATTATTTTTAAAGAATAGCTTCTGTTGCTACATTGTTAAAACACCCATTGTTACATGTCTATATTAGAAAAATTTACTTCTCAATGTCAACACGGGATACGAACCCCAAATCTTTCCACTATCGCGGCGGACTGAGTTACATTACTCCACAGTGACACAGTAAGGTCAATTCATCATTCTAATATATAGCCATTTGTAACTGTATATTTTACATCATGCGAGAGCTAATTTTTATCTTAGATAACGTGAGATATGAACCTTCACAGAAGTGAGAGCTGTGGGTGAATCAACGATGAAAGTGTTTTCATTTATTAATCTGATTCCTAAATCAAGACAATTTCTCTTTTCATTGTATCCCGATGGTGACATTGTTTGAGAAGTAAATTTTTCTAATATAGACATGTAACAATGGGTGTTTTAACAAGCTTTTCTTTAAAAATTATTAAATAGTAGTACGCACTATACCGTATTAAAAATTCACATTATTTATTATATTAAATGACAGCGGTAATCCTAGTTACGAGTATAAATACGCATGAGAAATTTTTTCCTCCCGCCGTTCTCACAGGGAGTACATGTCAATCTTTCGTCCCTGCTGACGAAAGTACGTACTTTCGAGCGAATATGAAGAAATATCGTATACATCACACGGGCCTTAAAAGTTGAAATCTCGGCGCTGCGCGTCTTTTATGTTATTCTATAACTTCGAATATTTAAGTGTATTTTGCGTAAAAACGTTTAATCGCTACATCCTGAAGGTCCGTTCTAAATACCGGTAAAAAATTTGAAATCGGATGAATAATTTCGGAGATTACCTCCTACATCCAAACTTACAAACTTTACCAATTTATAATATTAGCATAGATAATAGATATGCTGTCAATCTCTTTTTTGAAAAGTGTTTTAAATGAATCTTGTAGTGGTAAAGAAGTACTACAGTTTTCATAATAATATTTTATAACCGAATAGTGCCATAAAAACGACTTTTAATTTATTATTTTAAAGTTTTGTGCATAGGTACACCATTCGTGACGTCACTGTGATTGTACATAATAACGATAGGGTACAGTACCTAATCATAGTAACAATTAAAAATATTTAAGATTGCTATGATTATTACATTACCAGTGTAAGTTAGTATACAAGATAGTAAAACTTTATTTATTTATTAAACGTATTTATCCTTTTTATCCTTGGTAGATTAGTACTTTTTTGTTTTTGCGAAACCGTCTTCCATGTTGCGAAATCAATAAAATACGGGATAGAAGTCTATAAACCTGATAATAACTTGAAATAACTTCAAAATAACACACAGCACAACATAAATATGTAGGTAGTTTACAGACGAAGTGACGTCACGCCGGAATCCAACATGGCGAACAGTGTTTTAGACTTTTGAAGAACAGATTAAAAAATACAATTCTTAAAATTGAATTATACAATTTAGAGTGCATTATTATGAATAAAAATCAACATTTCTCGTTTGCTTTTTACAAAATCTATCAAGAATATGTAGTATTATATTTTTTTCTTACATGGTGCAAAATACTTTATTTAAATCTATAGACGCGATTTGATAATATCGTAGAAAGATAACTTTACCATTTTTCATTTTGGAAAAGCTGCTAACCTAATTAGTTAAAATTGTTGAAGTTTTGGAATGTTTGTTTGATACTCATACTGTAGGTGGTTGTAGGTACTTTTTGTATTTAATCTATAAACATCTTTAGAGCTTATGTGTGCACATAATCCAACTCCTACAACTCCTAATCCTGCCGTGTTTTAATTTTTCTTTTGTAGAACTTTACATACAAATAGCATGCTTTTTTTACTTTTCAAGTATCTTTTAAGTAGATTTGTTGTTTCGAAACGCATTACCTATTTGTGCAGAAAACTTTTTACATAGCCGAAGCATATGTATAGTTCATTAAGTGAATAATTACTAGAAGTGAATAATTATTAAGTTCAGAACTTGAATTTATTCAACATGTATTTTAAACGAAGACACCTCTGAAAGCATTTTCAGAAAATATTGTTTGAGAAGGATGATAATGTTTTCCCATTTAATTTTATTAACAAATAGATTGAAATTAAAAATTTCAAAACAAAGTAGAACTGGGACACTCTACGTACGAAAAATTGACAAAAAAAAATGTATTTTAAATTAAATTTCTGTGTTAACGCAACCTTAAGGTAGTACGAGCACCAAGGCAAAATAAAAGGCTTGATTTTTTTATATTTAACATTGGCTTTATGGTAAAACGGTAGATGGATGATATGTTTTCATTGATTTCTCCAAAACTAGTCGGTGGAAATTAAAAAAAAAAAAACTATTTAAATTAAAGTTAAACCCTTAACAAATTATTGAAAACAAAAAAAACCCGTTGTGCCCGACTAATTTAAAAGAAATTTAATCTTTTTAATTAAATATCTTTTTAATTAGTCGGGCACAGCGGGTTTTTTTTTGTTTTCACTAATTTATTAAGGTTTAACTTTAATTTAAATAGTTTTTTTTTAACTAGTTTTGGAGAAATCAATGAAAACATATCATCCATCTACCGTTTTACCATAAAGCCAATGTTAAATATGCCTACTTTTGAAGTAATTTATTTATTTAAATAATCGGGCAACCCCCCTAAAATTTTCAGAATTGGTTTAGACTTTAGACTTAGTCTAACTTCATATAAAAAAAATCAAGCCTTTTATTTAAAATTGCCTTGGTGCTCGTACTACCTTAAAAATGCGCCTATTAAAAAATTAAGACATGTTTCCTACAGGAGGTATTATACTTGTTTTTTTTTTTCATAGCTGTGATATTTGTTTCACAACTGTACAATAAATTGTGCAAAATTGCAAAATATTTGACCGTTTTCACAAAAGTGGTAGATTTATTTTTGTAATAACCGTTGACTGCTTTGAAATGTCTTTTCTTATCTGCGCAGTTGTCTTTACGTGCAATTTAGGCTTTGCAGTACCCACGGCCGTTTTGGTGTACAAGCCACGAAATGAAACAGATATAATATAGGTATATATCGTACAACAAAGAACTAAGAATAATTATTAAAAAAAAGAAAAACACGAAACGCGACTGCTCAAAAATGAACAAAACAAGTCGGAAAACGTCAGCAGGCAGCAGATGAGGACATATCTGTCTCTTTCGTTTTGTTTTTGAATGGATCCCCACCGTCTGGATGTTGATGTTTCCGACTTGTTTTCTTTTTTTCGTTATTAGTTTCATTTTTGTGTAGTGTTATATTATTTAAATACATTTTTATTTTCTTTATTTTTTTATAGTTATTCATTTTTACGCATTTAAGTTTTTTCTTTTTTTCATTTTGTTTTTTTGTAGTTTTTGTCAAAATGGTAGCATAAACGAAAACGTGTTATAATATATATGTATATTAATTGGAATTGGCTATTTATTAGCTTTTATTTGTTACCCAAGTTGATACAACAAACTATTTTTATAATACCCGCTCTCTTTTATTAAATACTAGCGGCCCGGTCCGACTTCGGCCGAAATTATAGATTGATAATAGCCTAGTGATAATAGCCTATGTCCATCCTGAAGGTCCATTCTAAATATTGGTAAAATTTTATTGAAATTGGATGACTAGTTTCGGAGATTACCTCCTACATCCTAACCTTTACCTCTTTTATAATATTAGTATAGATCAGGGGCGGGCAAATCTTTTGATCGGCGGGCCACATAGCTGATGAAAATTTCACCGCGGGCCAAAAATTAGCAGAGCAAAAAAAAAGGTCCTCACATTCTATATCCGCATTTCCAGAGCAAAAACAAAAAGGTCCCCACATTCTATTTTCGCATTATATTATTGCGCTGCGGATAGGATCCGGCCCGCGGGCCGCCATTTGTCCAGGCCTGGTATAGATTATACCCTACATCACTCCTGAAATTATGACGAATCAACGACACCTCATATTTTAAAATTCATCAAGTCGTTCAGGGCTACAGCGCGCCAAAGAAATAGACATATTACATACTTCTTCTGGGGCAACCGGGTAAAATGTGACGATTTTGATTTTCGGTTTGTGGGATTATTGAATAGTATACCTAATATAATTTGCGACATGATAAATTCCCTGTTCGGCTTGGCTCCATCATCATTTTTTAAAAGAAGAGAGAAAAAAGGAAAATGAAAGAGAGAAGATAAATATGTGTTAGTGTAGGGTTAATACACGTTACGCGGTTGGTAAGTTTTGTATAGCTCTCTGTAATAAAATAAAAAGTAATGATCGGCGTGTGGTCAAATGATAAATGGCCATAATACCTACAGGGAGATAGCTTTCGATATACAGGGTGTATCACAGAAAATCTAAAACTCCATTGTGCAAATTAGTTAGGATCAATGATTACTTTGGCCACATACAAGAATGGATACCATGGTAAAGCTGACTAACCATTATTTAATAACAATAATTGCTAATAATTAATGAATAACCAGTTAAAATAAATTTTTCAGTATTTAATGAATTTATTTTTATTATAATGAAACAATTTTTTATTTAGAAAATATTTTTTTTATTAATAATTAAACCAAACAAACAGTTAAAACCAAAATTAAAGCAAATTTTCAAATAAACCTCCATTCTGATTAAGCAGTAGCTTAATTGGTTATAAAAACTTTGTCTTACTTTGTCTAAAATTACAGGAGTCACATTGAAACATACTTCGGCGATTTTGTCTTTAAGTTCATCCAGATTGTGCCACCATCCCGAATAGATTTCATTATGTAAACCACGGTAACGACCTCCGAATAGAGGGCAAAGCAATCTGTGATCTTAACTAATTTGTACTGTGTACTTTTCCCTGTGTTCGGTTTCCTGAGATACACCCTGTATAGTGCTGCTGTATTGTGATATTAGATCGTGTGTGTCTAGATCGCACTTGCTTTTTATTTGATCATACAGGTTTTACTCATCCGATAATTCAAAAGAGATAATTGATAATAATAATAAATAAAAAAGAACAATCAACTGCGAGTCGGACTCGCGCACCGAGGATTCCATACAAACTTGTAGGTAGATAGTTCGTCCATCACGGGAATCGAGTCTCGAAGCTTAGCCGTTGGAAAACTGTTGTCCGCATACATCGACAAACACCTCGGTCAGTTTGTCGTACCGTGTTGTATGCGAGAGTTTTCCTATTGTGCTGTATAAACGCACCGGTAGCGGACGCTTGTTTTGTATTAGAACTGTTACTGTGTACGTGCGTAGCATGTTGTTGCGGTTTAAAAACATTTTTTTTGTGATGTAACTACTTTCGGATTTTCCCTTTACTTGTGCTATAAGACATTGCTTCTTGCCAAATTTCATGATTCTAGGTCAACGGGAAGAGCCTTGACAGGCATACAGACAGAGAACAAAGTGATTCTATAAGGGTACCTTTTTAATGAGCTACGGAACCTTAAAAATGTATGCACGAACTTATGTACTTTGTCGTCTTTGACCCGATTAAAAAATTATTTATTTGCATCAAGTAGATCATTGAAATAAAATAACAAAAGTACTGGAGTAAGATTAGTATAAATACAGTTATTAGATGCTTCGCGCATGCGAACATTGTCGCTACCTCTTTTCTGTTGGTAGCTTTTTTTAGCCAGCAATATTATCCTGTTAAACTCTACAATGTTTTTCATACAGAGAAAATTGTATGTTCACAATTCAAGGTCATTTTCAAATCAGATTTTCTGATAACGCTTTCTCCAACTGAGCATTGGTAGTTTAATTTTAACTAGAAAATATACGCTGGTAAAGGCTAGTACTAATTATATTTGTCGGTTGTATCATCCTGTATATAAATAATATACCTACGTAGGTATATTTATGTGCCTAAGTAATAACGAAAACGTCTCCATTAGCTTGCGATGTGCTGAAATCTAGAATTCCATAAAAATAAAATAAATTCTCTTAGAGATAAAGTGTAATGACCACATATGTAACATAATGATGACCGATAATGTTTAGCAATATTTCAATTCTCTGCTCACCAACGATACTGTCAGTTAGATATTTTACAGGCCCGAACTCACTACTACCAATCCCCTGTTTAAAAATAGTTTCGTAAGACCAACCTACAACAGGGGGCGGCTGTGTTGATGTAAAGTTGTGGCTCTCCAATTCCATACGCAAAAAATAATTATTTTATTATATAAACCCACAGAGATACCGAAAAAGAGGAAGACTAAAAATATCCTGGAGAAGAAACGTTCGTGAAGCAGTTATGGAACAAGAACTACCTGGCGTCAAGTCAAAAATATGGCAAAAGATAGGACTAAATACAAAATTTTCGTAGAGGCCCTATGCTCCACTTAGGAGTTAAAGGAATTTATTATATTATTATTATTTAAACCCTTAAAAATCGTACAATCGCTCCATGATTAAGCACCATGTCTATCTCTCAGCCGTTTCCACTCGCGTCTCACCCGCATCGCCCCCGTCTCGACGTGTCGTCCTCGGATATATATATTATACCTATATAAGCAAATACTATAATACTGAAACGAAAATGTTTAAAGGCTCTTTAAAAACTGAGAAATTTTGTAAATTGTAACTTTTGACTCTTCCGTCTCAAAAGGTTGCCGACCCCTGACCTAAGCCTTTCAATTTCAACTGTTTTAGAACAGTGATCTCTGGTTAGGGTCAAATTCTATAATCCATTTTTGACTCACTTATCGACTTGGAATTGTGTTTTGAAAATCTCCAAGAACATAGACGCTCTTAACCTCAGTACTGTCTCTCTTTCTCTTGGAGATTTAGTTTTCGAAATGGCAAAACTTATTTTTGGTAGCAGGTATGGCTGTTAGCAGGTAGGCAACCATTGGTCCCTTCATATAATGTTCCATGTGGAAGTTTCCATTTCATTTCACAGAAGTATATATTGTATGCTGCAACCGAGTAATTCAACAAGACCCACGTGAACGGGGCAAGTGCCTATTTAGACATCAAGACGGAAAGTTTTTCTTTAAAAAGAGAAATTATTGCTTGCGATAATCAAAACATCCTTGTTGAAATTGTATGAAAAAATACCTGCAAAGTTTGTAAAATGGATCAGATGTAACACCACCTCGCGTTATTTATTTCACACTGCTATATTTCAATTCAAACTAAAGCCTGATCTGCGGTTTACTAAGGAAACGTAGAAAAATGAGAATCGTCGGAAGGAACGGTTCTGCGGAATCAACGCACACGCATGAGGGATGGGGTGAGGGCTGGGAGGGAGTGTGGCTGGTCGAACGCGAGGGGCATAATCCTAACTCCACCCGGAGACCGGCTATACAAGGGATTTGGGAGTGGAACAGAAAGTAGAATACTTCTAATATAGAAAAAATCCACAATACAAACCGTGAAAAAGCTCTCCTTTCTTCTTATACGATAACCGACCAAATATACAGATTACTATTGTCTAGGAGAGCTGCATAATATTCACACAATACGTGTTTTGTTCTCCTCTACAAAACCATTCGTTTTTCCGGAAATATAAATCAATAATATGTTGCAAATATTATTGAGGAATTCACATTGTTTTCTATAAAAAGCTTAATTTATGATAAGTGGAATAACGTGTACGATTTTTTCGTTTGTATTGAAGTTCTTTTTAAATCAGTATGCGTTATTCAATTATTTACGGACCTATGCCCCATACTCACCAAACACTATTAATAATAGAGGTTACTAATCTTGAAAAAAAATCGTTAGAATAAAATTTACTTTAAATTCACCTAGCAAAATATTAGTTAGAACAGTTAGTTAAAGAATAAATATACACTGCACTATACTTCTTGCTCTTCTTGTTGAATATTTTTACGTTCACCCAAAAATCCGACTGATGGCGTTAGTGTAAACGTCATAAAGATTTTACAATATAATACTGTTTTATCCTAACCCAATTGCACACAAAACTTTACAATATTTTACAACTGTACACTACACAAAAGGTTAATAAACAACACATAAATAAATTCACAAGAACAAACCGTAGATCTAGTACTCCACGTTTATAGGTTAGGTATTATGATCTGTATGGCGGTCATTTATTGTTTTATCAGGCAAATAAATGTTTATACCCTCGAAGTAAGACAGAATGACGTAAACGTAATTACCTATATTTGGTGAATTGAAATATCGCTATTTATTCGGAGGAATAGCTACCTGAAGAACAAATGAACCGAATGAATAACTACTTACGTTCGGTGAATATGGCCATTATTAAAACTGACAACACATTTCTCTGTTGTGTTGGGACGAAAATCTGGGAGCAAGGAATTCGCAAATTGCATTGCGACACAACAGAAAAATATGCACCTGATCCATTTGATTACATGCAAAAGATGCTTTGATCCAAATGTTGCGCTGCAACACAACGCCACAGGGAAATGTGTTCGTTCGCCGCTTTGTATTCTGTATGGACATTGAACCAATCTAAGATTATTATTATAGTGCTGTTCATTTTTTGGAGTTTACTCCTTAAGAAACAATTTTGAGTAATAAGGCCCGGTACGGAAATTTTATTAGTAGTAAAATCAATTGGTGACGCGTTACGCTCCACCGCTTCAAGTGTGGCGTTACGCTCGTCCGCTTCAAAAGAGACAAACATATATATCTGTAGGATTTAACGTGCGAAAGAATGAGTTGGAATACTTTACACAACGTATCTAAGGAGTAAACTCCAGTCGTGCGTCGGAACTGACACACACACACTTTTTGTCCTTTTCTAACACGTTTAATATTACATAAGTTAAAGTGACAGAAATTAAACAACGCTGTTAATTTAAGCATTTATCATACAGAATAGCGCCATAAATGTCTTGAATGGTTCACTAATGAAAGCTGGGATTTTATTTATTTTTCTTTACGATAGATTTTTAGTCGATAGATGCTCGAAGAGTTTTTGATAAATTTGAAATAAATTATATAAACTTTTGTATTTATCACCACCAACTGCCAGAGTTACCTGGACTTATACGAATTCACATGATCACATCTAAATTATTCAATGTTTAGATTTTCAGTTGCAAAACTTAGTAGCAGCTCATATCTAAATAATAAACATTTTGAGAATCATGGATTTGTTTTAACTAATTCCTCTAAACCAGGGGCGGGCAAATCTTTTGATCGCCGGGCCACATAGCTGATGAAAATTCGACCGCGGACCGTATAGCTGATGAAAATTTGACCGCGGACCAAAAATTTGCAGAGCAAAAAAAAAGGTCCTCACATTCTATTTCCGCATTTGGAGAGCAAAAAAAAGTCCTCATATTCTATTTCCGCATTTCAAGAGCAAAAAAAATAAGGTCCTCATAATGTATTTCCGCATTTGAAGAGCAAAAAAAAAAAAGAAAAAGAAAAAGCTCCTTTTCGTCTGTTCTGGCGCCCTTGCTATTTCTTTACTATTTTTCTAAAATTTATAAAATGCTTCGCGGGCCGGACAAAATTGTGCAGCGGGCCGGATTCGGCCCGCGGGCCGCCATTTGCCCAGGCCTGCTCTAAACTGTAACAAAACTGACAAAACTGTGGTGGTTAAAATATTTATTTAAAAAAAGAAACGTTACAAGTTTTAGTGGACAAACCTATAAAGACAATTAATATCAATCAATTAGTTAACCGAAATACAGTTCGTAATCAATATTAATTCATACTTACCTTATACCTACCAAATGTATCATTATATTATCACTATATTTATGTATACAGTGCTAGTGGCTAAGCGCTGATGCACATTTTGTTTTGTTAATAAAAAAAAAAAAAAACAAACTAAAAAGTCTCTAATAATAATGAAAAATGAAATAATAAAATAAATAACAAAAAACAAACGAATTCTAAAACAACAATAATAAAACACTAGACAACTGTGTATTTATATTTCACAGATGTCTATTTATATTATTTACGTCACTATATTTATGTCGCGCACTGTTCATTGACACTGACTTCTGACTGACTGCCCTGCCTTCCACGCTGGCGCTGTTTATATATAAGTGCTTCAGACGCCTTCTGGAACATTCTTGGCGTTCTGGAAGCTTCGACATTCTTCTATGTGATTCCGATAACAATGCGTGCATTGTTGTCTATGCAATTCTAACAACAATGCGAGCATTGTTGTGTATGCGGTTCTAACAACAATGCGAGCATTGTTGTCTACGCGACTCTGACAACAATGCACTGCCGCCGCCTCCAGTGGCGTCTCGTTACAATACTAATACCGTGAATGGTCTTTCTTTGTTCTTACCTCCACGTCATATTAAATTTCATTACACGACCGGAATCTTTTCCATCTACCGTGCTTAAGTTTCACTAAGAAATAAAAACGGCAGCAAAATCCGTGTTCTTGGCTGCTTATTATCGTTGAGACAGGATGAGAACAAATTAAGAATTCCTTTTGGAGACGTCACGTTTGTCAGTCGTTGTTTTTGTTTGAGCCGTCTCTGCACAGACGCGACGACGATGCCGGGATGAAGATCCGGCGAAACTTCGGCCATAGCCGTTGGCTGTTGACGGCGGCCCGGATTTACAAGCATAATCTGCATTTTGTTTTGATTGGACGCTTTATACGTAAACGCACACGAACCGTGCGTGAAAGGGCGGCAAGGTGACGGCACTGTTATGATGTTTTCTTTGCTCAAGTCAGGCGCACGTTCGTAACTCGAAAATGGATACTTTAGATAAACTACTACACACCTAATTTCTGTAGACTGTCAAGTTCATGTAATCTAAACGCCTGCAATGCTCGTTTATTCAGCTAGTGCAGCACTGTTTAATTATTATACTGGGTGGATCATAAAACGTGGTAAATTTTAAAACAGCCTACGGATACATTCTTGACACATTGAATTGGGCAATTGCATGAGCTTTGTTCTTAATTCACGTTAGAATAGATTATGTCCCATCAAAAATAAATGTGAAAAAGAGATCAAATTCGATAAAAAAAGTGGGTTTGTAGGCTCCGCCGAAAAAAAAATTAAAATAAGTTCTGTTCCTTCAAGCTTGCCTTTACAGAAATGTATATGGCATTGTTTGAAAAGAAAAATTGTTGCTTACCATCTTTCACTTTGCAAGTTTTATGTTATCGTGTGTGAAAACTTGCACTTATTTTTTTTAACAATTTAGACAATATGTATATACAGTGTGTCCCAGGATAGATGTAACAAGACGTGTAATGAACACAAAAGTTTAGAATTTAGGAATGGAATTTGGGATTTGAGTCCTGCTTGGTGTAAGATATAATATTTAATTGTTGACAAATCCTACCCTAGACCTGGCAATGTCAATTCGGGTAGGAAGTTATTAAATAAATTAATAATATAATGAATATGGGTAATAAATAAATAATTAAATAAAACTACAGTAAACAAAAAATGAGTTGATTCGGCTTTTTGCGGCATATTTTATAAGTTGTAAAAATGGCCAAGAGAATATTAAGTACTTCTATTTCTCAAATTGGAAAAATAATCACTAAGAACAGTTGTTTAGAATGTTTTCATAACTATATGCTAAATATCAGAAATATAAAAAAAAAATTATTTCATATCTGATAATTGGGAGAAGATTGTTTGTTTTTTTTTTATTTATAATGTGAATCATTTTTATGGTAGGTGGTACGTCTGGTATTATAATATATTATCCGTGGATTTTCATGCAAATTTCCGCATAAACTAATTTTCTTTCATAATATAATAATTTTTCACTTAACATACTGAAACTTGGAATTTTTCTTGCATTTTAATTAACAACTTTAGCTGATAAATTAAAGTTTTTTGTTCAAATTGTTTTACTTGCAGCGAAAATAGTGGTGAAAAATATAAAAGTTCGTATAATCCAAAGTATGGTGTAAAAGTAGTAAAAATATCAAATCAGTACGAATTTATATCGGAAAAAGAACGTACTTTTAACTGTTAAAAATTCATATTTTAATATGAGCTTCGACCTAGCCAATATCCCAGATATCGTGTCCATCGTGATGATAATAAGAAATTTTCCTATTATATGTGCGTATGTCTCCCAAAAACTACTAAACCGATTTAGACGATTCTTTATGCATTAGTTTTTAATTTAGGCCACAATAAAGGAACAATCGGAATTAGTTGATTAATTTTTAACCTAAATCGGTTTAGTAGTTTTTTACAGTTCATTTGTAACCAAATATCAAAAAAAACTCTGCTTATATTCAACTTTTGTCGTATGTCACTCGAAAAAAAAGTAACATTTAATAAATAATTTTACAAATCACTTCAGTAGGTACTGAGATTAGCGTGGACAAATACCAACAAACAAACAAAAATCTAATGTTGACTCTATAGTATAGATTCCAAAAGGCAAAAATGGCCTGGTCCATAATGTTTTATTTGTAAAATTCTGTTTTTATAAAACCGTACTAATTGCTCTTATAATTGGATTGTTCATTAAAAATTTTAGTAAAAGATTATATTTCGCATACGTATGAAATTATACTGCTGACGAAAATAAACGTAAATACTAGATGGGTTTCATTTTCATGGATGATGACGTTGCTATGATACTTCCTCCATATGAGTAAAGTTTGTATGTGTTACATAACGTAAATACACCATTAGCATAAGCCACTAGCAGGGTTTCCAAGTTGACAAAATTTTTACTAAATCTTACAGATCGAGGCCCTCGTTTAGTCATTTAGTGGGTGAATTTTCGGTCTAGTTGGAGTGCACTGATATCTTAATTTGGAAAGCTGATCGGATCGCTAGAGACTAAAGTGGCCGTAAGGTGAGACTTGAATTGTTGGTCTCCTAAAAAAATGCTTGAATTTTGCCTTCAGGCGTACAAATAGTTAATGTAAAAAAATTATCGAGCTTCACTTCCGCGACACATTTCAGACGACAAGCAAAGATCACTTAATATGGTTTGCTCTTTTGATGTTTTTAAAAATAATATCAATTCAATATTACGCATAGTTATTAAATATTTTTTCAATTTCATTTAAAATGTTATTAATGTTATTATGTTTGTTGAAAAAAAAATTTAATCTAGTAGGTTTTCCTTGGCCATCTAAAAGAAAGTAAACTTTTGGCAACACCGTTACCAACCTACGCAAACATATTATTTTTAACTGCTAGTTCTGGTCTGTAGGATGGACAAGTAACAAAGTTATATGGGGTTTGGTCAGAGAGTTGTTGTTAAGAATGTGGGTCATTACATAATAATAAAAAAATAACGAGTCTGAAATAAGAAATATTAAATATTTCATCGTTCAGCATGACTGTAGTCTCAAGTATATTTTCGAAAGGAGATTAGTGAGCTTAAATTCCCATATTTTTCCGACTACTTAAAATCATCTAAGAAGATAACAGATTATTTATGTTATATTGCTATACATTTGAAAACTGTGGTATTTTCCATTTATTTTGCAGGTACTCTTTGGAAACTTAACATACCTTCTCGTCTTACTTCTGATTTTAAATAGCTCGAGTATAAGCGCATTCGCGACCACGATCGCGTTGGCGTCGTCTTTAGAAAACAAGTGAATCCCCACGATTTGTTAGCGATATAATTTACAATGAAATGTCTGGTCTTCAACATTATCGTGATTACGTGGGTGTACAGACCGCTTTAATAATTAATGGCGAACTAAAAGGTATTGTTTGTTACTGTACATGATGAAACTATCAAGTAGCAGCCCGGTTAAAGATACATACTGTCGCGGACTTTTTTTGTGGAATATCTATATTAATATATCTTCAACGATTTAAGTAGCATATGCTTAGAAAGCCTCTATTAAATCCATTTTTGTCGACTTGCTTCAAAATAATTGTTACTGCTAATTCCCTTCTGTTGCCTAACGTCACAAAATAGAGACTAAAACCTGGCCAGACAAGTGCTGCAATTGGCGCCCAACGCGGGGCATTTGTTACACCATCAAATCTTCCATGCATTGCATTAAATATCTCGAACGGTTTAAGCAGCTATGTCAAGAAAGCCTTTTGCTCGGTCTGTTTTTTGTCGATCGGCTCCAGTAAAATTATCACTCTAAATTCCCTATGTCGACTGGCGTAACAAAACAGGGACTAAAACTTTGGCGCCCAACGTGGGGCACTTGTTACACCAATTATTTACAAGAAAGCCTTTAGTCGATCTGTTTTTTGTCGGCTTTATGCAATAAAATTATCACTGTAACTTCGTATCTTACCTACAGTAGCTAACTGTAGATTAAAACTATTAAACCATTAAAGAGAAAAGGTTTATTTGGACTTGGTCTAAAATTATTTTGTATATTCAATTCAATGTTTTAATCTAAACGAACTCCAAACAGATAAAACCTGGCCAGCCAGCGTCCCTATAAATGAAAAAAAATGCATGTAAATCGAATAAATGGTTCTTGAAGGTTATCTCAAACTTAGGTACATCTAGAGTGGATGAGGCTATAATTATTTTTCTTTGCAGAATTTTAGCCAAACGGTAATCTAGTAAACGATAAGTCTTTGGCTGTTTTCTCGTCAATAATTCCTTTAATAATTTAAGGTAGTTTGGTAGCCAAATGACTTAAACTTGACCCTACATTTTTTTATATTTATTCAAAAGATTATAGATAATTAAAGACACCTACAGAAAAAGAATAAGATTTTTTTACCACACCGTTTAAGAGATATAGGTAATTAATTAAAATTATGCAAAAATACACGAGCCATTATGAGTGTCATTGTTCAATAACTCCGGAAATTGAGGGTTTGTAAAAATTGACAAACTTGACCCTACAAAAAAAAAAAATTTAATGGATAGAACGATGTCTGAAATACACAGCAAAAATTTCAGAATAATTTACCACGTACTTTTGATTTTATTAATTTTTTAATACTGACATGTGGCCTCTATCTCTGTTGTTTATCGGAGACACTCTCTCCTCCATATTTGCTAGTATCATAGTGACAGTGACTAATACAGCTGACTACTAATCAATTAATATTTTATTAATTACATTACTATACTTGTAATTATTTAATTATAATTCGCATTAAATTAAATCTAATAAATTTTTATGTGAATTTCTATTAATTATTAGGTATAGCATGATGGGTAATTATTTGAGGAAAAAAAGTCATTTATTTGACTTGGGATTGCGGCTCCCAAACTACCTTAATCAAACGTTTACATCAACGTGTAATGAGATTGTTAAGGTGGATTTTTTTACGCAGGAAACTGTATAATCAACCTGTATAAAAGCGTGCACAATAATAACGCTGTCTCTAAAAACGGCCAGTCCAGGGAGGATTAAATTATTGCGTCACTGCATACACACACATGTGTGTATGTGTGTCACGTAATTCCACTAAAAGTATGCTACACTAGGTAATAGCCTGTAATGATATAACATGATATTACTTTGTGCTATCGCTACCCTGGTGTTTGTGTTGTGCACTTCTTTTTATGTATAGCGCCAAACCTTGCTGCACATGACATACATTCAGTTAATATAGAAAAATTATTGAATAATAGGAACAGTTTTTACACCCTATGAAATTGCTGATTTTCACGTCTTTTCAAAATTTTTGACAGTTCATTTTTGAGCAAGACCACTTGATTGTCAATTCAATTTCCGAGCGATTGACTATGATTTACTATGGAAATGGTAGTACGATTACGTTTATTGCACATACAACTAAACTAGTGGAAATGTGTTTATTATCGCTTTGCGCTTCAGAGCTGACTTTCGTTCATACAAGAAGTTATATCTAGGTTAATTTGTACGAAATTCATTCAAATTGTAGCTTTTTAAAAAGAGGAGACATCACTTACATCCAGTTAATATAGAAAAATTATTATTGAATAATAGGAACAGTTTTTACACTCTATGAAATTGCTGATTTTCACGTCTTTTCAAAATTTTTGACAGTTCATTTTTGAGCAAGACCACTTTTGATTGTCAATTCAATTTCCGAGCGATTGACTATGATTTACTATGGAAATGATAGTACGATTACGTTTATTGCACATACAACTAAACTAGTGGAAATGTGTTTATTATCGCTTTGCGCATCAGAGCTGACTTTCGTTCATACAAGAAGTTATATCTAGGTTAATTTGTACGAAATTCATTCAAACTGTAGCTTTTTAAAAAGAGGAGACATCACTTACATCCAGTTAATATAGAAAAATTATTATTGAATAATAGGAACAGTTTTTACACTCTATGAAATTGCTGATTTTCACGTCTTTTCAAAATTTTTGACAGTTCAATTTTGAGCAAGAGCACTTTTAATTCAATTTTCGAACGGTTGACTATGATTTACTATGGAAATGGTAGTACGGTTACGTTTATTGCTCATACAGCTAAACTAGCGGAAATATGTTTATTATCGCTTTGCGCTTCAGAGCTGACTTTCGTTCATACAAGAAGTTATATCTAGGTTAATTTGCACGAAAATAATTCAAATTGTAGCTTTTTAAAAAGAGGAGATTCTGTTCTATGAAACGGAACCATTTTTAGATTGATTCAGGTTCATAATTAGTCCTAAAATTATAATTGAAAATCTCGAATAGCAGTTGTCGGTTGGTCTGTACGTATGTACGTACGTCCGAGCTCTACAGATCGCAATTATGGTCGGATCGCCTTGGTTTATATTTTATTCATTTTGTTTACTATCAGAGTAGAACCCTATTTAAATTCAATGAAATGCGTTCAATAGTTTAATAGCTATATAGGCATGAGAAGCAGAGATATTTCTAAGGAGATGTGCAAAAATGATTTTACACCTTGTATATAGCTGATGTTTATTCACATTCCTTTACTTGACGTAGACATTGTGGTGCCTACGGATTGTAACAAGAGATACGTTTGCTGGAATGGAATACGGTAATTAATAGAAACAATAACGTTCACAGCTTCTCAAGTCAGCGAGAAACAATAATAATCATAATATGAGACGTTATAACTCGACACACGGCACTGGGTCTGCCAAGTTCGACAACGCACTGACTATATTCCACGAACCATTTCGAGCTACTTAAACCCCCTCCTCTTCACAAATCTTGCCACTTTTGTAATTTTGTCCCATCCCCTCTAAATTACTCAGAATCCACAATTTTATAAAAAAAATCGAAATATTGACATTCGAATATTGCTAATTTTAACGTTCACTGACTTAGTCACTCATCAAAAACCTACACCACTTCTGGTTGACTTATAGGCACTTGAAATTTGGCACGAAGCTAGATCATTGGCTATATAATAATAATAATAATAAAGTTTATTTATTCCGTTGACATAAATGTGTGGAACACATAGAAATTACAATGAGGTAGAAAAAATTCCTGAATGGAATAAAAAGTGTGCAGAATTAAGAGACGCTTCATGTTTCGTTTAAAACAAGATAGGCTATTATTAGATTTAACATTAGCCGGTAATTGATTATATAGTTTTATAGGCATAGAATTTGGGCCTTTAGCGAACAGATTTAAATGGTACTTCGAAATTGTTAGCCGATCATAATTTCGTAGAAAATGACAAGTAGTGTCGCTAACTTTTGAAAATGTATTAATATTTGTTTTATCATACGTTAAACATACCTATATAAATATAAGTATAAAGAAATGACTGTTGAAATTTGATGTTTTTTATATATAGGGGAAACAATCAGAAAACAGCCAATTGTGTGTCGAGAATAATCGAAATAGAAGACGAAGTTATTGGTGCGTTTGTCATACACAAAGAATGAATTAGGTAAGGGGTGACGAGCCTATGGCACACGTGCTACAGGTGACACGCGAAAGATTATTGTGGACACGGACAAAGTGAAAACTTGGCGCCCTTTCAATTCTTCTTTGGACCGAACTTGGCCCCCTTTTTTCACATTTATGTTTTTGGTGGGATTGATGTATACAAAATATATCATAATATATATTTGTAATTTGCATAGTTTGTACCATGTACATATGTATGCATGACGTATTGCTTTCTGTGCGAATGTTAAGTAATAAATAATGCGTTGAACGTCCGTTTTTCGACATTATCTCCATAACAGACGCCACTCGCACCATGACTATTTTCTATTTACCACTCCCCGATATTTTCTACATTTTTGTAAACGTCAACTTAATCAAATTATGGGAAATTAGGTTAAGATAGGCATGTTTATGAGCAATAGGAGAAAATTTCTGATAAACTAAGGCTATAATAAATCATGATTGAAAAATGGTTTCGTGTTTGTTATTAATCATTTATAGATTTAGCAATTAATAATAGCAAGTAGTGTCTCTAAAATGTAGGTATAATTGAATGACACTGCCGCGTTGTCGAGCGTCTGTAATCTACAATATCTACCTACACTGTCATGTGCAATTACACATATCTAATTTAACAATATCAAGTCTTGTTTATGTTTATGAAAAGCAAATTGCGAAATCATGTATGTGATAGATGTTCCTTTGTGACGTTATGCAACATAGCCATTTCATATTGTCTATACTTATACTACTAGCGGTCCCGCCCGGTTTCACTTGGGTGCAAAAGAACGAATGGGGTGGAGGGACATGAGTACGCGCATTCATCTTAGTTTACCAAGATGAATGTTGTGCCCAAATTTCATGATGATCGGAGTTACCGTTCAAAAGTATTTGTCGGACAGACAAATTTTCAGTTATATTTTTCAACATTTTTCATTGGTGCTCTGCTCCTATTGGTCGTAGCATGATATTATATAGCCTATACTCTATAGGCTTCCTCGATAAATGGGCTAGCCAACAAAAAAAAAATACCGTTATATTGCCATCTTGCAAGTCTATTGCGCATCTGAGGGTGAAAGTAAAAATACAGATATCGCTATTAAAAAATAAGGGTTAGAGGTAGAACGGTGAAAATTTAGGGTTATAAGTATTTCTTAGTGGCAAATTATAAAAAAAAATTTAAAAATTGTCCACTAGTGACGTAACAAATTTTAAATAAATATTTATATTCAATTTTCGTTTGCCTAATTCTTATCAAGTTGATTACATAGATGACGGGCAAATCTACAAGTTTAACCTTTTCTCTACTCTGGAGTCTGTACCATTACGAGACGAAAGTGTAAGCACTTACGACAATTTTTTTTTAGTCATTAAAGAATTATTATTGATGGACTATTTGAATAAACTTCATTATTAACGAGTTAGTTTATTCATGGTAGAGCACTGCGTAAAGTGAAAGGCAGTGGGAGGAGTGAAGATCTCATGTACACACTGCTGATAAAACGCGATTCTACAGGTTCATGCTCATTCGAGATACGTCTCGTGGCCCCTAACCGGGAATGGGTTAAAAGCTGCCAGGTTCCCCGGCTGCACTCTGTATAAATATACCCGACTTGAACCAGCCAAAGCCCATGTTTACGATGTAAAGATGCACAAACATAAGTGTCTATTATTTGTTTGTCTTTTAGTTTTAGAGACAACGCACTAACCGACTGTATGTAGTAAGGATTGTATTATAATATGTTCATTGTGCATGCGTCTTACGTAAACAGAACACTGTAAATGTTCGCCACATCTAACTGACTGATTGAATTACCAAAATAACAAAACGATATGTATTTAAGCCCTTTGTTACTCCGCACAAAATAAACATCCACACTTTGTATAGTATGTCATTTTGCCTGTACTTGCGCTACGGTATATTATTCTGTGAGTGGTGCTTGTTTGATTTAAATGTTTTGCTGTGAATTTTTATTGTCCAGTTGTGTGTAAGAGAGAAAAAGAGAGAGAGATTGTGGATTATAGACGCTCAATATCTAATGTAGTGATGTGTCGCTCCTGAGCGAGTCGTTCATAATGAACGACTCCTTTCAAGCGAAATTCGAGTAACTAAATTTCGCCATGTAGATATTGCGAAATGAAGGACGAAACAGCCAACCATCTACTGTTCGAATGCGAGGCCCTAGCCTACAGGAGAACAACCATCTTTGGATACATTGATGAGAGTGGAATAATTCTTTAGGACAATCTAGTCACCAACCTTCTGGAGTTCATGAGAAGATCCAAATTATTGGAGGACTAGATCCAGGTCAAGGGGAGCACAAAAATTCTTCTAGGACGACGTGCATAACGGGATATTAAGCCATAACCCCTAATTTATTCATTCATTCAAATTTCGCCATGCTAACTAAACGAAATTCTAGTATCTAACTAAATATTGCCTTTGTAACTAAATTTTGCCGTCATCTACTAAATTTCACCCTGTCCACTAACGAAATTTTAGTAACTAATTATCGCCCGGTAATGAAATTTTACCCTGTAATTAAATTTTCATGTAGTCTTCGACTTTAACAAAAGCCAAGTTACAATTCAACGCATACACAAAGCAAGCTTTACGCGCTGTCATCTAACAAAATACTAGTAACTAAATATCGTCCTGCAACTAAATTTCGCGTTGTTATCTAGATGTCGCCTTCAACTAAAGCTATGTTTAATCCAACTTACACAAAAGTAACGTCATCCTTTAAAGGTGTCGCGCCAATTGCACGGTTTTATTCCCAACCAAACGTGCCATTAGATGTTTCGCATCAACAAACAGAATTATTAGATTTCAATTCTTTTATTTAATAAATAGGAAATATACTGTTTCCTGCTGCCTCTCGTCAAGAAACGGTAATTCCTATACCGACCATCTTGTTTCCATGGTTTCCGGCAATAATTCCAGATAAATATTGAGATGGTTCCTTATTCAAGGCCATGGCCGATTTCCAAACTCCTAAGCTCAAAATTTGCCTACCTTATCCTAATGTCCTAAAATTCCTTCATTCGCTCATTGCTATTACTTAGTTCAAGTTGAAAAAAAATGTAGAAAATAACGGGAAGTGTGATAGATGAAAAATAGTAAAGGTGCGGATGGGGTCTGTCATGACATAAAATCGAGAAACGGACGTTAAACACATTATTATTATATTAAATAGAAAATATAAAAAATGCATCTTACATGTCCTTCGATCGATCACACGCTCATTTTTTCGCAGTACCTTGTCCGTCCCGAGAAAACTTAAAAAATAAATTAAAATATGCATTCAGATAATCGTACCGGTCAGTGCCCTTAAATAATTGAGTAAAATTGTCCCGAGTTCAATTCTCTTTTACTTTTTGATGTTCTTCATTCCCCACGTAAATCTGTCAATGTCAAAAGCTTGTTTCCTCTAGCCGGAGAGTCTAACTAAATATAAGGATCTATCATAACGCAGTATTTCCTTCAAGTAGTGACGCTTTCAAGTAGTAGCCCAACTCTCGTTACAAATATCTCCACTTTCAGGAGATAACAAATGCCCGGCCGGTGTACCTACACGTCTACGTTCCTTTGTTCTTCCGGCATCTTCCTCGTCATAATCTCTTCCCCACAATGGAACACAGCTCAGTGAACAACACTCGCCAGCACGGTCGTCTCTCTCACTCTCACATTTTCTGTTTCCTGCCTGTCAACCAGCCAGCTAGAGCCACTCTAATCTTAGTGTTTACACTTTATAAAACTTTTAATAAATTCTATGAGGCTATATAAATATGTTACATAGTTTACAAACAGTTTGAGTAAATAATATTACCGTTTTTGTGCACGTAAGAAGTCCATAAAATTGGTCAGCGCACTTGTTTTCATAACGTGTATTGAAATCGTTAAACGTTGATATGATGCATTTTTATTACAATAGTAAGCTACCAGATTTGAATCTGTGGTTAAAAGTGTATGCTAACTACAGAGGTGGATGGGCCCACAGGGATTTTAGAAGTTTTCCTGGCAGACAGGGACCTCGCGCCCTATAGTGCGATGTGTGCGATGCACGCGGGCGGCACATTCAAGGGGCGGCAAATGGCCTAGTTGTGTTATGTTTTTTGTACCGTATAGAAAAAATATATAACTGATATTATATCAATTTTATTTGCATACTCAAGCCTGCGTGAAAACTCTATTTTTTAATGAAATTCGAATTCGAAATATTTCGCGCGCAGTTTTCGATTCGATAGTTAGTTCACATCAGCGTGTAGACAGGGCGCCCCTATCGGGAGACTCCCGCGTATGTTTATATTTTGAATTTTCCTGTCGATTCCTTCAAGATTGCGAGTGAAGTATTTTTCAATCAACAAATACTTTTTACTAATTGATAAACTAATGATTATTTTGACTTAATTCTCTCAGCTCAGCGGTGAAACTAAATTTTTCTCTCATTCATAAGTACGACAGGAGAAGAACGCCGTGAAAAATCGCACGGAGTAAACTGTTTTTGTAGAGAACAGTTTACTCTGCGGAGTGATTTTTTTAACGTGAAGAGAGAATTTTTGAAGTTCACTCTGTAAGGAGTGAATTTTCAAAATTCACTGTTTAATGTGTTTCATTTTAATTGAATATATTTCAGAATTAAATTTAGCTCCATGTTTCAATGATTGTGTTTCGTTTTTGTGCTCGACTTTTTTAAAATCATTTTTGCTTAAAAATTATTTCATCCCGCTTTTGTCCTGATTAAAAATTTGACTCGTTTTTACTTTTAGCCTATCATTTGTAAAGTATCTTTCACTGTTACATTTTTCACATTTTTATTTGTTTTCAAAAATTAATTATCTTATTAGTATTTTAACCTGTCCAAATCGTTTTGTAATGACGATGTGAAGTGAAGCATTGTTGCATTTCAGGAAAGTAACAAAAGAAAAAACCTTCGGGTGCACAATTTCGGCAACTTAAGAAAATTAGGCAAGAAGAAAAAAACAAAATGTCTGATTCTATGAAGAAGTATTTGCAAAAAGACAACGAAACAAAGTTTCTATTAATTGCACTTACAGTATTAGTTATTTAGGATTTTTAACGTTTTTCAATTTGACATATCGTCTAGTGAGTTTATCCCCAATAAGGGGCGTCAATTATGAATCCACACGCGGGCGGCGTGAGGCCTTACGAGGACCCTGCTGGCAGACCGGGGCCAGCCGAGGCTGGTAGATCGACTGCCTATATTAGTTTATGTCTTTTTAGTTTACCAGAATGATTTTTTTTGTAGATATATAATTCCACAGTGAACACAGTTATGTCCACGATAGTATAGTGATGTGTCGCTCCTGAGCGAGTTGTTCATAATGAACGACTCCATTCTCGAAGCGGACTCACTCCGAGCGCCATTGCTCTGTGCTGAGCTGTTCTGTACTGTTGCATTCGCACATTTACAGGGCGCACACAGCACAGGCCACTGAGACACTAGTGAACTTTGCACGCACGGAGTTATCTTTGCTGAGTCCTTTAATGTTGAACGACACACTATAAGTGTAATAGTACTAAGCTTACAGTGACTTAAACATTCACATTGACATCGTTGACAAAGATATAATATTGTAACAATAAACATTATTGTTAAGCTTTTATTATAAAATAGTTTATCCGAAATGCGAATAATATAAGATCAGAATCATATTAAAATGAGCTCAGAGCTGAGTGTGTATTATTGCGCTGTGAAATGCATCGTGACTCCTGAGCATGCACGATAACAGTTCACACCTCTGCAGTCTGCACTCTTGTGTAGTGCGTACTGTCTAGTGTCGCTCCTTTGAACGACTCGCTCTGAGCGACTCTTTAGTGAGCGAAGCGCACGGAGCCAGCTCCCAATAAAGAGTCATGTGAACACATCACTATACGGTAAACATAGTTGTGTTCATTGGTGGACGCACTTGTTTCTACGGCGTATACATTTTGTCCACAGTGTACACAGTTAAGTCCATCCTGAAGGTTCTTTCTAAATATTGATGAAACAATTTTTGAAATCGATGAGTAGTTTCGGAGATTACCTCCCACTTTATACCTCTTTATATCTCTTTATAATATTAGTATAGGTAGAAGAAAAAGAAATATTCATTAGTTTATTATTATCTACACAAAATTATTTAAAACATATAAAGCCTCTACTACACACGTGGCCAGCACCGCCACTCAAATAAGTGCCTATCATCGCCGCGTTGCTTGCCTAGCCCTCCACACAATCGTGCCGGTCCGATTGTGTGTACGGGCGCACGATGCTGGCCACGCATTCCTTTGATGTACCGACAATCAACCGATTACAGGCGATTATGTCCACGCACCGACGAATATGCCCTCTACACAATCGTGAGTGCCTGTAAGTGGCGGTGCTGGCCACGTGTGTAGTGGAGGCTTAACGCAAAGAGAGAAAGAATATACAGTTCTACGTGTAATAATTAATTGGCATTATTACATAAGAAAAGTAATTTGACATTCAATCAAGTGGAAATAATTAAATGATCGGTTTTGTCACAGTTTGTTCAACCCGGCAATATAGATTTTCGTGTACCAGTGCGGTATAAATAATAAAAAAATCCTGTGCATCTCCTAGGCTAATTCTATACGCCATGCGCATATCTTGTACGCGCAAGAGTAAACAGCTGTCAGTTATCGGCTTCGCGGCCCACGAATATGCAATTTTGTTTTGTTAAACCTAGTAAAATTTAATAATAGTATTTGGTTGAGAATTTGTAGCTTATGGATCAATGAAAAGAAGTAGTACTATTTATCTTACGTTTCGACAATGTTTTTGCCATCTTCAGAGAATAATAAGTAACATAAATAGCTAAAACATCAAAAGTACTACTTCTTTTCATTGATCGATAAGCTACAAATTCCCAATCAAATATTTCAATACAGCGGGTCACAACTTCTACTACTATAGTAGATAGAATAAAATTTATTAATAGTGTATATGATTAACTTTAATTTAGATACTAATGATCTTATTTGTCTAGCGTCTATAAATAACTAATTACATTTTTTATGTGAATTGTAATTGGTTTGTGTTGAAGTGTCGTTTTGAGTTTTCGACGCTAACAAAAACTGTCGAACGTGGATAAACTACAATTTCTGCCCCACTCTCTTAAGTTTGTTGTAATGGAAGGCTAGGTAAGCAAAGCTTGCATTATCTTTTGTCGTTTCATGGTTCGTGCTGAAATGTGGTTTTCGGTTGTACAGAAAACATTTTAAGGCTATAAAATTAGCACAAAGAAACTTCAGTTCGGTATTTGATGCGTTCGTCACAAAACCGTGAATGCAATAATCGAACCATTTATAATATTAGTAGGTATAGATGACGACAGTAATTTGTTTTGTCTTCAAATAACAAAATACTGCCGTGAGTACACAATCATTATCAAAGGGGCAAAAGTGACCCAGCACAGGAATATTAAATATCCTTTATGTAAAACCAACATCTGAAACAATTCCTGTGATTTGTGTGTTGGTAGGATTCGGGTCGACAAGGAGGTTTGCTTGTTACTATTGTTTAGAGAACTTAATAATATTGTTCCTTTAATTAAAGATGAGGGACTTCTCTCTCATTCCTCACTCGGTAACCGATCCCGTCTAGAACAGTTTGATTCCTGTATTTTGAATTCCACCACACAAAATACAGTCTTTGTCCAGTCTTTATCCTCTAAAAAAATGATAACTACTCAACGGATCTGAATGTGATTTTCACCATTCGTTGCTTATTTATTGGGAAAGGTTGAAAATGGTAATAACTGTCCGCCCCGGATTTTAAATTCGACCGAATGAGCGAAGCAACTGAGTTTACGAAATGAGTGGATGAGTAGCTTCGGAGATTACCTTTTATATCCAGACTTACAAACTTTACTTCTTGATAATATTAGTAGATTGTTAGTAGAAGTTTTGTTCCAAAAATATGCATTGAAGGAGATTTATTTGGTTGAGGAACATTTAAAAAATAAGCTTTACTAAAGTATCGCTTGTGGCCACAAGCGATACTCTGGTAAAGCTTATTTTTCAATTGTTCCTCAACAAAATAAATCTCCTTCAATATTAGTAGATATAGACCAATTTACGAATATTTCACATACACTGCTAGTTCACGAAACCAATAGCTTGTTTAAAACGACTTGAGTTAATGGCATCGGTATTTGTTGTTATATTTATTGATAATAATATGATGCCGATAATGACCTCAGTTATCGAACGTCTATAATCTATGATCTATTACCTATACGAAGATGAGAATGTAATTAACTTTTCAAATCAGTCGGCGAAATTGAATTCTAGGAATGATTTCTGGCAATGTAAATACATTATGCATTATTTACTTGATAATTGATATTGCAACCTTTGATCTCGCTCTATGTCATGTTTTCTATTATTTCCTCTGTAAAACGTTTTCAATTGCATAGTCCGCCGCTGTGTATAGGTTGTACGTACTTTGCCTTGCAATAAATAATAGCTATTTCTATTGATATTCGGTATGAATGAGAAATTTATAATGAGGTAGTACATATATCTACATAAGTTGTATTCTTACTCTAGACAGATACTTCAATTTTAAGGCTAATATTTATGAATGTATCCTTTGAATGATAAATAATAACGACGTAAGATTGTTGTATAGTTTTATATTATTACAATTTTTTAATGATAATGTCTTCTTGTTACAGGTAAGAACCAATCTCAGTGATTTTGCACTAAAATATTACGTAAGTTTTTATTTTATATTTTTATCTTGTTTTTTGTTCGGTAGAAATGGCATAATATAGAGAGTTTAATCGGAATAAGTGAGGAAGTTTTGAAACTTTGGGAATGCTCTGAATGAAAAGAGACAAAATTCAAGGGGCCGCCATATTGGTAAAGTGGCGCATAACAGTTTTTTTTTAAATATCTCATTTCGGATGTCTCATTGGCAAGAAATGTTTATTATAAAATTAAAATCTTAACTTCTGATTATATTCTTCAATAAATACAATTTCCGACTAATTTTCGAACAATATTTAAAAAAATCAAAATAATAATTTAATAACGTTTCGATTCGAATTTGGATTTTCTTCAGAATAATATATTCGCTAAAAATATAAATAAGTAATTATTGATAATTTTTTTATATTTTTAGCTAAAATATTGTTGTGTAGAATATTAATTATTTTTTTTATTAAATTATTGTCTGAAAATTAGTCGCAAATTGTATTTATTGATAAATAGAATTAAATTTTCTACAAAACACGTTTTATATGTACATGATCGTTTTTTTTTTTTTTTTTTTTGGGTAATTACAATATGTTGCAAAGAAAGATGATAATGTATTTAAGATTAGTACAATTTACCACTCTTCAACTAACCTCAGACCCTGAAGACGAAAATAAATTTTTCGAAACGTCAGCCACAAGGGAAATATCAGTAAAGATTTTATTTAACTTGTTTCTTTGCAAAAATTTCCATCAATGTTATATATTGAACATTACTATCTTCTTTATTTACATCAGTATCTACTGGGTCACAATTTCAACAAACTGTGTAGGTATAATTACATAGTAAACTGTAATTGCAACTGCATTAAACACATTTTTATAGACTTGTGTTACGGCAAAAGTTTTCAAAATGATGATGTGTAAAGTGCTTTGGAATTGGGAGTCTATTACGTAACTTTCATAATTTTTGATCACTATATCAAATATGCAAAGAAGAGGTGATCTCAAGAGATTAAAACCCAGTAATATTTTACATAACGACCGTGTACATATTACATAATATTAGGATTTAGGACTAGACTATGGAATACGAGTGCATGATATTATATCTGTATAGAATTCGTCGAGTGTTGTAGTCGTGCATTTCATTGCACTAAAGCCCGTATTCATTGAACACTATTAAAGATAGAAGGTACTAACCTTGGAACAAATTTACTCCTTCGAATAAAATTTACTTTCAATTCACCAAGCAAAATGTCAGGTAGAAAAGGTAGTTAAAGAATAAATACACTGCACTATACTCCTTGCTCTTTTTGTTGAATATTTAGATGTTCACTCAAAAATCCAACCCATGGCGTTAGTGTAAACGTCAAAAAAAATTTCACAAAATAATTGCACACAAAACTTCCACTAACTTTAATGTTCTACAACTATACACTTCACAAAAGATTAATGAACAAGACATAAAATCACTGGGGCAAATTGTAGATATAATACTGCACGTTTATAGGTTAGGTATTATGATCTTTGTGGCGGCCATTATTATTTTATCGGGAGAATAATTATTTATACCCTGGAAGTAAGACAGAATAGATTTATACCTGCAGTCAACATAATTATATGTTTGGTGAATTGAATTATCGCTATTTATTCGGAGGAACAGATACCTGAAGAGCAAATGAACCGAATATATAACTACTTACTTTTGGTGAATATAGCCATAAGAAAATGATTTTTAGGAAAGAAATTGTCAAATGTTCATATTATGGTAGTACCAGTCCACAGGAACTTTTATTTCGTTTAAATGTAATCGTTTTATAGAATGAAATATAACATTCAAATTTTTAAATATATATAAGTTGGCGCGAAAATACAAGTCGCCATTATTACCTGCTGCGACGTCATTTTTGTATGATTATACATACAGGTGTCCGGATAAAGCCGGACATTGTAGGGCTTGTTAATTGCGTGTCCGGCCATAATAAACGGTGTGCTGCTTTTGTTAGGCTTTTTAAATTTCTCAAACAAGCGAGCGTCGAGCGTGGCTGAGCGCAGGCGAATATGAATAATGATTTTTAAAGAAAAGAAGTATTGTTTTGTTTAGATTGTTTTTTTATTTTGTTTTGGGAAGTAATAGCAGGTACATAAGACTTATTTGTGCAATGGCCTTTCATTAGAATTTAAGAAGTTAGAATGTTGATAAATGTTTATCTAGAATTAAATTTTGACTGATGACTTTGGCTGATGAGTAATAAAGTACTTGAACTGATTTGGCATTCGATGTTATTTATATTTCATAGCGGTCCCGTCCGGTTTCACCCGGGTGTAAAAGAACGAATGGGGAAGGTAGGAACATGAGTACGCACATTCATATTAGTTTACCGAGATGAATGTTGTGTCCAAATTTCATGATGATCGGAGTTACCGTTCAAAATTTTTTGTCGATAAAAAGTAGTATTTATACATTTCTTAACTAATAATTTTTTTATAATTAATTAAATAAAATTAAAATAAATTTTAATGTAAGCCTTAGAAGAAAGCAATGTAAAAAATAAAAAAAAAATAAAAATGCATTCGCCCAACGTAGGGCTCGAACACACGACCCTGGTATTGACAGTCTTGTGCTCTACCGATTGCGCTAGCCGGCGTTGCATTCTTACATCGCTAATACGAGTATACTTAGTTAGTGCATTTCACCTGAATAGAAGCTTATTTTTTAGATACATTTGGAACATTTTTCATTAATGCTCCGCTCCTAATGGTCGTAGCCTGATTTTATATAGCCTATAGCCTTCCTCGATAAATGAGCTATCCAACGAAAAATTTTTTTTTCAATTTGAACCAGTAGTTTCTGAGACTAGCGCGTTCAAATAAACAAACAAACAAACAAACTCTTCAGCTTTATATATTAGTATAGATTAAAATTTAACGAGATTCATGGTAATAATCAAAAAAGCTTGATTTACATACAACTTTTTTGTCGTACCTATTAATACTGAGACAAAATCCTCAATAATGTAGGCTGTCCGGCCTTTTTACCTAAATGTCCGGCCAAGCAGGCTGGTCTGGCGACCTGGCAACCCTAATTATACATAAACATATTTTGAAATGATATTTTTCAAAATGGCCGAACCATGTGGTTATTTCATCTACATACTATATCTATCCAATAACTTGATGAGAAAAGTTGACGGTTCAGCCCCGAAACACAGGAAACGCACTGTGTCGATTTGATTCGACTATTCCGTACCGTGTTGAACAGAACCAAATCAATTCAGTGCGCGTCCTGTATGCGTCACGACTACATCACTGGATATAAGAACATAGATTAACTGCACGGCGAATTCTCTAACTAAATCACCGGGTTTGCTTGAACATTCCTAATTTTAGGATGGCCACGTCTTTGTTGACGTCGTTATAGTTAGCGACTTCGTTAGAGAATCGGCCTGCATGTGTAGTCGAGTATGATGGTTATACACTATATACAGTGTAAATATGGATATTAAACACAACATATTATGTATGCACACACGTGGTTACTCCATGTAGGTAGGTACCTATTTACTATTTACACTCATGTGTACTATGTTAGTAGCACAGTATTGTGTAAAGTAATTGACATTCCCAAAGTTGCGGAAGGTACATATCTAGATACTAAACAGTTAATCTGTACTAATATATAAAGCTGAAGAGTTTGTTTGTTTGTTTGAACGCGCTAATCTCAGGAACTACTGGTTCAAATTGAAAAAAAAATTTTTGTTGGATAGGCCATTTATCGAGGAAGGCTATAGGCTATATAAAATCAGGCTACGACCATTAGGAGCGGAGCATTAATAAATCTATCTCAAAAATAAGCTTCTATTCAGGTGAAATGCACTAACTAAATATACTCATATTAGCGTTGTCAGAATACAACGCCGGCTAGCTCAATCGGTAGAGCACACGACTATCAGGGTCGTTGGGCGAATACATTTTAATTTTCAACATTGCTTTCTTCTAAAGCTTACATTTAAATTTATTTTAATTTTATTTAATTAATTAAAAAAAAAATATTAGTTAAAAAAGGTATAAATACTGCTTTTTATCGACAAAAACTTTTGAACGGTAACTCCGATCATCATGAAATTTGGACACAACATTCATCTCGGTAAACTAAGATGAATGTGTGTACTCATGTTTCTCCCTTCCCCATTCGTTCTTTTACACCTGGGTGAAACCGGACGGAACCGCTAGTCCTTTATATTTACCGAACACTTAAGATAGACGTTACTAATCTTGGAACAAAATTTTATTCGTCAGAATAAAATTTACTTTTAATTCACCAAGCAAATTATCAGCTAGAAAAGTTAATAAAAGAATAAATATACAATGCACTATACTCCTTGCTCTTTTTGTTGAATATTTTGACGTTCATCCAAAAATCCGACCGATCGGGAACTCCCTATATATACAAAAAAAAAATTAATATAACAGTCTATATACAAATATTAAGAGCACTGTGGGTGAAACAAAAATAAAAAATAAAGAATAGTTACTTCTTACCACAACAGTTTTATTAGCGGATATACATTTCGGGAGCTTTGCTCTCATCTTTGCAGAAGATGAGAGCATAGCTCCCGAAATGTATCCAATAAAACTGTTGTGGTAAGAAGTAACTATATTCTTTATTTTTTATAACAATCTATATTCTATAATAAAAAAATAATAATATTCATAAATAAAAATAACTTATTACTACACCTATATAATGAAAATTAGTAGCAAATATCAGAATATTTAATACTAGCCGCTATCCGCTTCATAGCATGCGTTTAAAGAAGTTATATTTTCTTTATTTATGTCAAACGTCAAATTTTTGAAGTTGCAATGGTCCTGTCGTCCAATTGGGTGGATTTTTTGTTATTCTTGGCTCAACTCTCAAGAGTTCAAGCTTTGATCCACCACTGCAGGTCGTTGAACAACTAAAATACGGAATTCTTTTGTCCAGTAGTGCGCGAGTGTATAATATCACATCCTGTGTGCCACGCCGCCATACTACGGTCTCCCGTACGTGTCTCACTTCATAACCGTAACGGACAACTCAGTGATGCATGAGGAGGAACTCGCTGTACACAACTGCTTTTCAAAATAGAAACTTTCAAGTTTAATATGCACACTGAGACCAAAACCACATACGAGTTTGTTCGTATCAATTTTCAGCCTTAAAGAGGAAGATTAAAGCTGGACAGCCGGAGATTTTGACTAGTCTATTTTACGTTATATTATTATACCTCAAAAGATACGTCAAATTTTCAAAATACTGTAACAAAACTGCTGTAGTCCGTGACGGAAATTTTTTATTTACATAATAATTGCTTAACAAAACGGTTAAGCACACAATCGAAAGCGTACTTCTTTAACTTAACGAATAATAACGTTAACAAAACTAATAGTTCTAAATTATAAAATAAAAGACTAAGTAACAGAGAATAAAGAGTCACTAAATTATGTACAAAGAAATATTTACAACACACAGGAACACAACACAAAGTTTATCAGCACACTAACTGTCCATTCACTATAAGTTATTTATTTAAAACCGGATTTATAATTGCACTCACTAGAGTTAATTTATTTCCACAGATTAACTGAATTTATGTCGTAATGGCAGAGCACTGTGTCAACACAACGAACAGCTCCAACTGCCCGACTTGCTCACTCTGCTTCCTTATATAGTTTTCGTCCCCAGCTGCTATCGAATGTTCTAGACGAATCGAGATTTCTTCTATTGTTCTCTCCAAGCGATTCTAAGAAATCGGGTCTAACATCGCTACCTGCTTTAGCACCGAGTTCCTTTCCTTTACATGTGTGTGGGTCTCCAAGGTCGGGTGCGCGTTACCTGTTTTCATTGTTGTTGGTTGACCTTCGGGTATTGTATAGTCTTTTCTAGAAACTCCATAGGCGCATCACTGGGGGGGAAATGCGCAACATAATTCTTTAGAGTTCATAACCGTCTCAACTGGGGGGCGCAACAATACAAAGAAAATCATTGTCTAACGGTCCCGCATGGCTTCACCCGGTTGCAAAAGAACGAATGGGGGAAGGGACATGAGTACGCACGTTCATCTTAGTATACTACTATACTGAGATAAATGTTGTGTCCAAATTTCATGATGATCGGAGTTACCCATCAAAAGTTTTTGTCGAACGGACAATTTTTGAGTTACATTTTTCATTGATACTCCGCTACTATTGGTCGTAGCACTCGTAGCGTGATATTATATAGCCTATAGCCTTCCTCGATAATCATCCGTTTGACCTGTATCGTGCTCACAGATTAACAGACGCACAGAGTGCTTCCAAAAAGGGGTTTTTTGGATTCAGGGGACCTCAAAACGATAAGTTATTGTAAAGTTTTTTAAAAAGTGATTTTTGACTTAAACTGGTACCATTTTCCACTTGTGGGTTGGAATGGTAAAATGGGCGAATGCATAACAAAATTAAATATGGTCCGTAAGTTGGGAACCGCTGTGTTACTGACTACTGTTTCAAAGCGCTTTGTAGTGTCGATATTTACAACATCAAATTCAATATTATATGGAGTTGCCATGCTACAAGTAATATTATATCCAGACATACCCACAGGACACGTTGACTTATATAGGCAGCGGCATGATCGTCACACAAACAGCATAGGTGTATCCAGTTTCAAGAACAGGACGAGTTTGTCTCCGAAATCATCCAGATTATAACTTGTCTCATTTGCATCTATATTGCCCCGTCAATATCCACTGCAGTCGTTGCCACCGCCACCGTCGTCTGCGTCCTGTTGGCGTCTCTTGCAGATGCAAATTTTAACTGACCAGACAGTACGCCCAGTCTGCATTTTTTAACCTTTAATTTCTACGTAAATAACGGAATTTTTTTTTGTAAAATGGGACCGTCCGTAGTTTTTCAACATTAACAAATAACAATATCGATTAATGTACAGTGAATTTTCTGTTCTAAATATAGTAATAATAATAGATAATAATAATAATGCGCTTAACGTCCGTTTGTCGACTTTATGTCATAACATACGCCATTACTATTTTCCAATCTATCACACTTCCCGTTATTTTCTCAATTTTTTAAACTTCCACTAATTAATAGCAATGGGCAAATGAAGGAATTTTAGGACATTAGGCAGGCAAATTTTGAGCATTAGAGTTTGACAGGTAATCAGCCATGGCCTTGAATAAGGAACCATCGCGATATTTATCTGGAATTATTGAGGGAAACCATGGAAAACCTCAACAGAATGGTCGGTACAGGAATTGCCGTTTCTCGGCGTGAGGCAGCAGAAAAAAGTTCCAGCCACATCTGCCCCCGCCGGGATTCGAACCCGGTACCTCCCGAATGCGAGTCTAGTGCTCTCACCAGTACGCTACAACGCTCGGTTCTAATTAACTAAAACATGCAGCGTTATCAATTATTCATTGCATTTGTTATTTTTTTTTTTATATACCTAAATACAAAAATTAAAATTTTGAGTTCGGGCCTGTCTATTAATTACATAATTTCCAGTTTTATGTAACATCGTTGAATAAAGGCAGCTACACACGGTCAGTTAAACTGTCAGTTATAACTATGTACAGTTAAAACTGTTCAGTTAAATCGTATGTACGTAGGGTCTACACACGTTGAAATAAATCTGTCAGTCCCTTACCTACAGTTTTCGATAATATGGCCTCGACTACGGACGACGTTTTTCACCTGATAATATTTGTCGGACGGACTAATTTTGAGATACATCTTGCAACATTTTTCATTGATGTTCCGCTCCAATTGGTCGTAGCGTAATATTATATAGCCTATAGCCTTCCTCGATAAACGGGCTATCCAACAAAACATTTTTTTTCAATTCGAACCAGTAGTCTCTGAGATTAGCGCGTTCAACCAAACAAACAAACAAACTCTTCAGCTTTATAGATTAGTATAGATATAGCACAGCGACTGTGCTATAGCTCAGATTCCAAAAATTTTAATAGCTTTTGGATTCATTGATTGCCAGCGTATATTTGCTTTAAGGACGTAGTCCTATGTTCAGGCTCGTTTTCAACCGTTATTTCAGAATTTTTTTTTAATATCAAAATAATGTACGATGTTTTCAATTTTGTTACATGTTTTTACTGACATCGTAAACTAAGAAAAAAAATTTTTTTTGCTTAATTTTACGCCATTTTATAATTGTTTTTTTAACCTAAAGTAGACAACTTTAAATAGAGGTGGGTGGGTAGCGCGGGTGATACCGTCACTTGGAGTCATCTGAATTATAAAAATTAAATTGGTTATTGTTTCGTAGGCTTGCGACTCTATCCCGTACTAGAAATAAACAGTTTTATTGATAAATAACAAAATGGCGGGTTTTAGAAAAAAAACAACGAGAAAATCGTGATTTTTTCGTTGAAAATCGGTTAAAAAAATAGAAATAATTTTTATAATTAAGTAATTCTAGTACCGGACGCAGCTATTGTTGTGTAGAATACTCTGTGCAAAACTGAAAGCAGTCGGTTGTATACAATTGTTTCAATCACCCGCGCCGCTTAGAAAAACGTAGTTTTGAGGAAAACGCGTTTAAAGTTTTAATTTCAGATTTCTTACAAAAAAATAAAAATGAATATTTACACTAATCAGCTATGCCTGGTGTATAGTAAACCTTCCTTTTCTTCAAAGGCATCGTTTTCTGCTAATTTGTTTGCTCTACTCTGCGAGAGTATAAGGGTAACGTGATAACAATTGAGGTAAGAGTCTTACCGTAAGACCGTTGCTGCTCTCGACTATATGCTGTAGCTTTGTAAATATTTAATATTTCGGTCTAAAATTTTGACAGTATTTTCTTAATATATTATACTTAAGTACTAAAAATGTAAAAAAAATGAATTCGTTTTTACAAAACCCGAACACCAGACTACGTCCTTAAACGCACCGCGTATCGCGAAATCGTCGTGTTTCGGTGGTTCTGTATCGCTAGCTTTGCACCGGCAGGGCGGAGCGCCTTTAGTTTTCTAGACACATCATTTCAGTTCAGTACCTTCACAAAAGTGAATTATAGATCCTTTTGGCTTTTACATAAACTTGTACCTCACACCAGACTGTGCTTGCGTTTGCTACTACTACTATTATAGTAGAAAGAACTTCAATATACGAACGCCAATCTTCAGCTTGATTCTCATTCTGCACCGCGTCTCCTATTTGTTCGCGTTCTTTCCGTATCATATTCTTACTTCAGCTTCTGTTAATGGGTGATAGGATTTTTTCACTGCAGAATAACTTTATGTCTAAGATATCTAGTGTAAGCACTATTAAGTTCTTACTTTAAAAAATAAAACGCTTTAATTGAATTATAAATATTAATTAGTAAAATGATGTTTTCTCTATAGAGAAGAAATTAATCAATTAAATTTTTCCAAAATAATAACAACATTCATTTTTCCAGTGTAGCTAAGAAAAACTAATTTTGACAATATTACAAAAGAGAGAGAGTTAATGTAACAAAACTTGCTACATTAAAGCCCCCCCACCCACGCGTGGGAAAAAATGAAATGGAATGGGATATCTTATCAGGAATAGTTATTACATTTATATATAGTCTCCACAAGCACGATAAGACCCGTCTTCTTTTTTAACCAATATGAAGAGGACTTGACCAAAAGCTATTAGAACGTCTAACACTAGGAATCAGATAAGTTTAGTTACAGTTAGTAATTATAATATTATTTTACAGAGTAGATTCACTCATAGCTCTCACTACTGTGTTGGTTCATATCTAGCGTTAACTAATATAATTGGCTCTCGCATGATGTGAAAAAATCGGTTACCAATGCTATAAATATTAGAATGATAGTTTGATAGTTTTGTTACTGTGGTGTAATGTAACTCAGTCCGCCGCGAGAGTGGAAAGATTCGGGGTTCGTATCCCGACGGTGACATTGTTTGAAAAAATAAACTAATTTTTCTATGTTGATAGCGTTGTAACAATGAGTGTTTCTTAACAATTGTAGCAAACAGTAGCTACTCTGTAAAAAACTAGGAATTAGCTTCGTTACTTTGCTGTTATTCGCTAGTTAACAAATATCTTAAGACCGCCAGCCCCGAATCTAGGGAAGGGAGGGCAAACTGGGACACCCGCCCGGATGGCAGTTTAAGCGGACGCCAAAATCATAATATAATATGGTAGAAAAATGTCAACCATTATATATTTGCGACTTTTTTTAAGTAATTTATCTTAAACGCTAGAGTGATGGGGCGCCATTATCAAGTTTCTGCCCCGGTTCGAAAAAATCGTAGATCCGGGGCTGCAGGTCGCTGCACACGAGACTGGATTTACCGCTAGATTTGACTACTTTAGTTTTCTAGTGCTGGTTTTATTAATTGCTTCTGTGTGCTCGCTTCACACGAGACGTCTTTTCAAGCTTGTTTTGTGAATAGATCTGGTGCCTGCGCAGTTGACAGTTCAAATATAAACACAGAGCAAAACGCATCTGTTGTCTGACTAAGAGTAGAATTGACGCCATGGTGATTGTGGGCGTGTGTTTATGTCGCCCACGTGACAAAATACTGTTTCCTGATTGGTTCTTGCTCAGGGTAAGAAGAGGATCTAGCAAGAAAAATAGGCCTTGTTCTAATTTTAAAATCTATCTTGTGAGCTAGCAGGCGAGTCTTCAGTGACGCCTCGTACCTAGCCAAGCATTGTTTCTAGCCGCGTATGCAGCGACCTTAACAGATAATCATGTAAATACATTACTTTCAAATACCTAGAAACTACCTCCAACGCTGCTTTTATAATCTCATATTAATAAATAGTAATGCAATTATTTACGCATAGGTATGGGCTGCCCCTCTATGAGATCTGAAATATTAGAATAGATTTCTCGGTATTGAACTTGGGCGCCTAAAAATTCACCGAATTGCATTTAAACGTTTGGAAAACATTTTCGCGATAATAATATTACTCATTGTGTTTTTTTGAAGTAAGAATCAACCTTTATGCCTAAACTGTGTGAGTTTGTATCGAATGAAGCAAAAAAAACTGCAGTTTCAAATTCAATACATTTTTTATTCGTCTGATGGCTCCTCCGTTTTTTACCTTTCAGCGAGATGTAAAGAAATTTCCGTTCCATTAATGGATATTGACGGATGGAGTTGTACTTTAGCATTTTAGGTGCGAAACTGTTTTGTTTCGTAAACCGTAATCAGATATTCAGGGCTTCCAAAATAACAAAAAAAAAAAAAGAAAATATACATTGTAATGTAGTTACTTACTTATTTTCCTAATTAAGTATCTATACTGATATATAAAGCTGAAGAGTTTGTTTGTTTGGTTGAACGCGATAATCTCAGGAGCTACTGGTTCATATTGAAATTTTTTTTTGTTGGATAGCCCATTTATCGAGTAAGGCTATAGGCTATATAATATCACGCTACGACCAATAAGAGCGGAGCATCAATGAAAAATGTTGCAAAATGTATCTCAAAAATAAGCTTCTATTTAGGTGAAATGTCAAAAGTAAATATACCAATATTAGCGTTGCACTTCAGAAGCCCGGCTGGCTCAGTCGGTAGAGTACGTGACTCTTAATGTAAGGGTCGTGGTGGGTTCGAGCCCCACGTTGGGCGAATATATTTTTAATTTTTTTTTATTTTCTACATTACGTTCTTACATTTACATTTATTTTAATTTTATTTACGACTAATTAAAATTAAATAAATCTAATTAATAGCTCATTTGAAAACTGTTATAACTATAGGGACCTATATTATTATTATTATTATAAAAATAATTTTCCTACAGCGTTTTCAATGAAATATTTATTATATTTTATTAATTCCAGTAATTATTGAATTAAAAGAAATTTATTATTATATCTATATACTTATAAAAAGTATAATTACTGCTTTTTATCGACAAAAACTTTTGATCGGATCATCATGAAATTTGGACACAACATTCATCTCGGTAAACTGAATGAATGTGCGTACTCATGTCCCTCCCTTCCCCATTCGTTCTTTTGCACCCGGGTGAAACCGGGCGGGACGGCTAGTCATATATAAATACGGGAAGGAAAAAGTTGTGGTACTGATTTGAGTGTGATAATTCGCACAAATTGCCATCACCTCAACAACGTTCAAACTTAAAAATTGAATGAGTTACGGTCGAATTTCGATCACTTGGCGATCACTATAGTTTTAGTAAAATTGAAAATACAAATAATTTTGTAGTAAGCACTGGCTGTAGGCACTGATACTAAAAATAAAAAAAAAAAACGTACCTAGTTTCTTCATATAAAACTCCAGAAAACAGCATTTACTTTGTTGTGGCTCGTAAAAACCATTCCCAAATTTGTAAATCCATTATTAAAATTTTCTTTGTTTAAATCTCCTCCGATTTCTTCTACAATGACTTGACTAAATGTGTTGTCTTCACTATCAGCTTTTTGTTGCAAAAATTGAGGTTATGTGTATAATTGTCATCATGCATAATCAAATCTAAGCTCTCGCACAATTTCTTGAGAGTATCGGAGACTCGTCTTTTCTAATAATACCAAACTACGGAAATTTTTCCACGCTCTACGGCACCAGTATTCCATTTTACGCGTTTATTATACCTATAGAATATAATATAGAGATGTGTGTTTTGTATGTATGTATGTTTTCTATATATCTGCTGAAAGAATCCTTAATTGCTAGCGCTTGTCGAACAATCTGTTAATTAATTAACTTCTACATATCTAGTGTATTTTTGTCTGTTCTTCGTCACTTCAGAGGTATCCAAAACATTGCATATATAAATCGATCACACATCTTGTTGAAACAACAAAGTTGTGCTTGACAACAACGTAAATGACTACGAGATTGAACTTCATTTGTTTTTAAGATGAAAAGAGTTTTTAATACAGCGTTGCCAGTTTTTTTTTTGCCAAGTCGGGATTTTGGAACTCTTTGAGTGAAAACAGCGGGATTCTTTCGTCGAAAGCGGGACATAGTAAAAAAACGCATATAATCAGAAGTTTTCAAATACCAATTTATCTTTTTATTTGAATTAAAATTACGTTTACGTGACAATAGATAGCAAAAATAGCCATAGAAAATGTATTTTAATAAAAATATAATATTTTAAATCAGATTTACCCTATCGTTAAATAGCTGTCTTATTCGTCTTCAGAATAAAAAAAAAAAAAAATCAAAATCAAAAAAGTTTTATTCATTAGAAAAATATGGCGTTTCAAACAATAGTCTGTGGAGTGAGTGTTATAAATTGCAACTTACAATAAGAGAATAATTATTTATAAGAATTACTTATTCATGATATTTCTGAGAAGATTTAACTTCTTTTAAAGTTATCCCCGAAAAGCGGGACTGAGCCTGTCCCGCGCGGGACATTTAATTTTGATTTAAAAATTGGGACGTCCCGCCAAAATCGGGACGTCTGGCATCGCTGTTTTAATAGTACCGATCGTTCTCTAAATGTGTATTGTAACTTGTAAGTTAAAATACAGTGTAAACTCTATATAGCGACACTTAAGAGACTGTGCACTTTGTGGCGTTATTGAGAGTTGTCGTTGAACGGAGAGAAGATATAATCCATTAATATTTTTTACTATAATATGTAATTACTAATTACTCATAATATAATATAAAATTTACAACTGACCAACATCCATACTTTCCTAAAGCAGCTGAGCTAAACATATGAAAGATAACAAATAAAAAAACGAATTTCTTAGAATCTTCGGTACGCATGATGTCGACAACAAAGCAACAAAACAACAAACAAGTACTGTTTATTGCTTAATGATGACGTATTGTTGTCGTTATTTAGAGTGTATCATTGTGTGAGCAACAAGGGGTAAACCAACTAGAGTAATTTCGACGTTTTAAAGAGTTTGTCGTTATATCGAGTGACGTTAAATGGCGTTTACACTGTACCTGCAGTCATACAAAACGAGAAATGAGACAGTTCTTTGTTGAAGCTTCTTTGAAACTCCAAATCGAAATTCTTCTTAAACGTTTTCAGATTGATTTAACATTCTCGAATTACGTATTGGCTGCTCGCAGCTTTGGCGCAATATAACAGTGCAAATTCCAATATAAGTAATACTATGTGTTTGTATAGTTCCTAGATGCTACGTCTGGCTTCGCTCGGGTAGCAATTTATAATTGATTAATACGTTACTCACTTGCTTCGCTCGTTGGCCGTCGTAACAGTGTACTTAAAACCTGTACCAATTTTCAGCTCTATGCGAATTTTCACTGGGCTAATCTAGGCAGTTTAAAAAAAAAAACAAATTAATCAAAAGGGTGTAAAGGGAAACTTAAAAAAGGACGTGTTTTTACTGAGTACTAATTGTACTTAAAAGTAATTCTCCGAAATGTGAATTTTTCGCTTTGGAAAAATAAAAAAAAATAACATAACCTTAAGTTTCAATTAGGGAATAATTTAACAGTGAAATATTGCAAAATAACTGCTATGTACGCATCATTTTAGTGAGTGCATGACCATGTCGAAATTTAAATTAAAAATATTCGCAGAGTAAAAAACGCTGTGAGTTAATTAAATGCGATAATTAAATAAATTTATCCTCATATAAATGTAACAGATATTTACTATTATTACTTGACTGTATATAAAAACAAATTACCACACGTTTGTAAAAAAACAGTGTTTTTATATACATATACGTACGGTGACAAGAATATTTGCCATGCTTGGTAATTTTGATGTGTCTAAAGTGTTAAAATATTTCGTTGAAATTAGGTAGAATGCATTATAATGGCCGTTTTGTCGTAATTTTTGCTAGTTGTAATTCTCAGGGTCCACTCTGAAATTCGGAATTTCTAGAATCTAGTCATGACTAAGAAATTGCAAGTTCGGGTATCAATTTTAAGGCAAAAAGTCTAGCGTGCGTGTAATCCCACCAATGCATAATTTTAAACTTTCTGCCTTAAAATTGATGCCGGAAGTACGTACTTTCGATCGAGGTATAAAGAAAATATTATTGACTAGTGTGACTTGTGCGAATTATTCGCACTAAATAAGTATAATAATTATCACTTTACAAAATTATTTTTTAAATATGATTGCAGGTATTCAATTCGTTTCTAATTTTGCACACTGCTTATAACGTTCTTATTTTTGTTGTATTGCAATATGAAGCTCAGATAACAGATCGAAGAAATATTTTACTAAAATTGTCATATAGAGGCGCAAGTAGCAAAAGCGTTGAACTAAGCCGTCAGATGGCATCATGCAGCATTGCTGTGACGTTGTTCAGTGTTGCTCGCTGTTTCAAAATTAAAGCCGCTAGATGGCAGTATGCAGTATTGTGTCTGTTGTATTACAATATGAAGGTCAGATGACAGATCGAAGTGTTGACGTTATTTCAAAATTAAAACCGTCAGATGGCAGACGTTGTTCAGCGTTGGTGTATTTTAATTAATTTACAAAAACAAAAGCAATAATAAATTTTTTAGTTGTGGATGTCAGTAGAGCAAGCAATTATCTGTAAAATGATATATAATTTATGTGGAGAAATAGTAAGGTTTTTTCTAAAAATGGAGGCAAACATCTTTAACCTTAGCGTATTAATATATATAATTTTTCGCGTTGTACCTATTCCGTTGCTTATAATATGTCGATTTCCATGTGTTGGTATTTCTAGTTTAGGATTTCATCAATTAGGAACGGAATCCTAAGAACACTGGCATTCCACGTCGTTCTTGACTTGTGGTAATGTGTTATGCGTTTTGGAGAGAACATAGTGCCTGCGTCGGGTTCGTAGCACGATATGAGTAATAGATTAACTGTTATTTGAATTAAATATGCGCCATTATTAATTCTTATCATGTCTCCATGGGCAATAAACTATGTGTGTACACTGCACAGCAAGTGCATTGAATGCAAGATATCAAACTCGCATGTTCATATCATTTATAATGTATTTACGAGCATTAACTGCTTGACACCTAACTGCGCTAAAGATAGTGCGCTTTTCTATATATAGTGACACTTCTTCTGTATACAACAAAGTATGCTCACATTTTGTCAGTGAACTCTTAAGGTGCAGGAAGGAAACGTTCATATGAATCATTCAAACAATTACTCTCTATGGTTTGAAACCTTAATGTATCAAAATTGTAATGCAATATTTTATGTGCGACATAATGGAAAAAGGAGCGTCAGCTAGTTTGAACAGTTACACAAGTCATAAAAATATACGAATTTAAAAAAAAGACTGGTCTATGGAATGTACTGTTGCGCGCTCCCTGTTGGGACGACTATGGGTTCCATAGAATGTTCCAAACCACGACAACAACAACAATGGAAAGCAAGTAAAAACCCGACCTTCTTAGAATTGCCTGGAGAATGGAATGCATGTAAAGAAAGGTCGAGATGCTTCTAGAACATTCTATAGGCGGGGGACGAAGCTATAAAATGCGAGCGGAGTGGTTGGCAAGTCAGTTGGTTAGCTGCAGCGCGTACGTACAGTGAATTACAGAGAACTGAGAAATAAATTGTTCAGTCAGTACAGCAAGGCCGATGTAACTGCTAAGATAGAAGATAAATGAGCTGTGTAAATTATTGAGTGCAATTATATAAATCTGGTTTTACATAAATAGCTTCTGTGTTGTAAATAATCGTGTTATTACAACCTTTTACTAACTTTATTTGTGTTTGAACGATGTGAAAACTTAGCAGGTTCCCTAATAAGTCATTTATTCAACGCTTTTTATTATTATAATAAAAAAAATCACAATTATCAGTACTGATTCACAGTACGATTCATAATCATGTTTCTCTGATTATAGTTGTAAGCTTCGCCGCCAGATAGAGTAGTCCATATAAAGGATCCTATACTTTTAACACCGTTAATTAATTTAAAATCAAAGTAGTACGTGGTTGCAGGTTCTTAATCACTAAAGTAGTGCATTTTAATTTCCAGTATAAGAGTGCTTTAAATAAACTAACAGGAATTAATTGTATTTGCGTCCACTTCTTAGCTCTTATGCTTGTAATTAAAAAGGTTCATTTTAATGAAGTTAAAAGATTCTAAGAATAGAACGGCCATTAATTCTAATTTCCATTGGAGCGAGTAATATTTCTTTGTTGTAAGTCATTGTACCTACTTTTAACCTATTGGAGTCCAAATAGGGATTTTATTATCTAACTGGGTATAATAAAATAACTATAAATAAATGAACACATAGGTATATTACATAATACTTGTAGTATCGGATTACATAGGGAATTTAATTTCTTTGCCCAGCTTTTTTAATTCATTCGGATTTTTACGCAGATAGAAAAATAAAAAAAAATCATTTAATTACTTTAAAATAAAATGCACGTATTAAATCAGTCTTCAATCTTTAATTATAACATTATACATAGAAGTACTTCAACTAGTTAAACTAATTAGTCAGTCTCATCTCAACTAGAAACAATCAACTTTGGACTTAAATTAATTTTTAGAAAATCAACTTTACTAGTTCAACTCTCTAATGTGCATTGTAAGTGGAATTAATTATTTCATTTTCTCCTATGTCCCGACTTTTTCTTTAATGTCCAGCTTTTTGTCCGGACATTTGAAATTTTGAGATAGTAGGTAACCCTACTTGGAACAATAAAGCCTAGTGCTGATCGCTCTTCAGAAGTCATAGGTTGCCCAGCGCTGTTCGATAGTGTTAAATCCTATTCGATCCCACACGGCAGCTGAACACTATGGATTCGATAAGCACAGGTATTAATGCGCATTTTATAGTAGTATTTGGCTATTACACACCTACATACGGTTGTTAATGTCCTTAATAACCGGCAGTTCATCATTGAGTTCACTGGCGCGCACTTTGAACGGTTCCGTGGTTGTCGCCGCTCATTAATTGATGCCCGCGTTGACGGTAATTTACGCGCTTTGCAAACAGAGCTGAGGGCTATCGTATTTGTCATAGGTCACAACACACTGAATATTGCGCTAGTGTTGTAACCATAGAGATATAAATGCTGCTGTCCACGAGGCTAGAAACGCTGCTAGATTCCTTGCTATAGTTTTGCCTACTAGTTTTTTAGCGCTGGTTTTCTTGATAGCTCTGTTAAGTGCTCGCTTCACACGAGACGACTTTTCAGGCTAGTTTTGTTAGTAAATCTGGCGCGCGCGCCGTGACAGTTCAAATATAAACACAGAGCAAAACGTGTATGTTTGACTCTGAGTAGAATGACGCCATGTTGGTTTGAGGGCGTTTGTGCAAGTCGCCTACGTGACGAGATACTGCTTTCTGATTGGTTCTTGCTCATACCTAGCAGCGGACCCAGCAAGGAAAATAGCCCCTGTTCTAATTTTAAAACCTATCTTGTGAGCTAGCAGACGAGCCCGCAGTGACGTAATTTCCAGCTTCGTAACCAGCCTACCGGCCAGTTGGTAAAAATATCAATTGAATTTATTAAAAAGCAATAAATTAAATATATGTATTGGTGCCAAACCTAATTAACCCTGGCTAAACAAATTTTTAAAAGTCGATTTACCGTTGAAAGTCGCATTAGAAGCTGAGCAATAAGATAACAAGAAAAGTACACCGCTTATAAATTTTATGAACTGTAAAAAACTGCATTTCAAAATAGCCATTATAATCCGACAGTTGGTACATTTCATAACTAAATAGATTCGTGAAAACAAGATTTTTATTAATCATCGGTACAAAACTCATTTGACAGTGTTGTGATTCGATGTTTATCCTTGTTTTTAAAAGTTCCGGTTGTTCCGTGCCGTCCCGATCGACTCGAGTCTATTCAGTGTGCATCTTTTTTAAGGAGTTACAAGAAACATGAGATTTAGCTATTTATTAAAAATGTATTCAACAAAAACTTCCATTAATTTAGAACAGTGATGTTTGATAAATGATGTTGCATTTTTGTATAGTTGATGTATCAGTTGCTAATTATGACGTTTTTAGGTCCTGAAGATATTTGTAATTTTGTATACTTTTTGTATGAAATTATGACAACGTTCTCTATGAGCAAATTTCCGCAACATGCAAGTTCTGTTAACAGATTTAATTATGCGGTCAAAAGGAAAAACTGCTTATGTTGAATTTTTAGTAAAATTATATTCGTCTAATGACCATATTCACCGAACCTAAATTTATTCGGTTCATGATAGGTATTTAGAAAAAATTCCGTGGCATAATGATCGAAAATGAAGCAATACTGAAATTTTTTAAACTTGCATTTAATGCTGACGTTTCGATACGTTTTGTATCATCTTAAGAGTACCGAAACGTATCGAAACGTCAGCATTAAATGCAAGTTTAAAAAAATTCAGTATTGCTTCATTTTCGATCATTATGCCACGGAATTTTTTCCAAATATCTATCATTAACTTCAATGGATCACATTTACCTACTCTATTTATTGAATAAACTCAAATTCACATTTATACGGTTCATTTGTTCTTATCCTCCGAATAAATAACGATATTTCAATTCACCAATCATAATTATGTTTACTGCAGGTATATAAACCTATTCTGTCTTACTTCTAGGGTATAAATTTTTATTCGTTGATAAAATATTAATGACCACCACATAGATCACAATACCTAACCTATACTTAAGTATCGGAGTATTATATCTACAGTTTGTTCTTGTGAATTATATTTATTAACCTTTTGTGAAGTGTGTAGTTGTAAAACATTAATGTTGGTGGAAGTTTTGTGTGCAATTGGGTTAGGATAAAACACTATTATTATTATTTTGTTTTGTTTTGACGTCTACACTAACGCCATTGATTTTTGGGTGAACGTCAAAATAATCAACAAAAGGAAAAATATATTTAATCTTTAACTAAATTTTCTACTTGTGATTGTGTTTGGTGAATTGAAAGTAAATTTTTATCTTACGAACAAATTTGTTTCAAGATTAGTAATTTCTATCTTTAATAGTGTTCGATGAATATGGCCATAAACTAAGGTATGTTATGTTCAAGCAGACACTGTCACCGTCTTACGCAGTAGCTAAAACGAAACTGGTTGTATCAGTGCGCAAGACGGTGACGGTTCTGTGTCCGTTCTCAGCGCCGAAATTAAACGAACCGTTACGAATGAGCGATACCGCGATGGACGTGGCGACTTCTAGAGATGATTAAAATTACCTTTTCATATTATACTAGCGGTCCCGTCCGGTTTCACCCGGGTGTAAAAGAACGAATGGGGAAGGAAGGAACATGAGTACACACATTCATCTTAATTTACCGAGATGAATGTTGTGTCCAAATTTCATGATGATCGGAGTTACCGTTCAAAAGCTTTTGTCGATAAAAAGCAGTATTTATACTTTTTTAAACTAATAAATTTTTTTTAATTAATTAAATAAAATTAAAATACTTTTAAATGTAAGCCTGAGAAGAAAGCAATGTAGAAAATAAAAAAAAAATAAAAATAGTTTCGCCCAACGTGGGGCTTGAACACACGACCCTGATATCAACAGTCGCATGCTCTACCGATTGAGCCATCCGACGTTGCGTACGCATAACGCTAATATGAGTATATTTAGTTAGTACATTTCACCTGAATAGAAGCTTATTTTTGAGATACATTTTGCAACATTTTTCATTAATGCTCCGCTCCTAATGGTCGTAGCGTGATATTATATAGCCTATAGCCTTCCTCGATAAATGGGCTATCCGACAAAAAAAAATTTTTTTTTTTCAATTTGAACCAGTAGTTCCTGAGATTAGCGCGTTCAAACAAACAAACAAACTCTTCAGCTTTATATCTTAGTATAGATAGTCAATGTAAACCTTCAATTCATTTTAAAATCATTTATATTATTAGTTGTAGCTTATAGCAGTTGTAGCCAATTTAAACTGAATTTCTTAGGGTTTGTATGAGTATTCGGCTTCAGCTTCGGCCAGAAATCGACCTTCGGTCAGACACTAGCAGAAATGCACAAAATGAACTTTTAAAAAATTCTACCTGGAATAAATCGACATGTGAGGTGTTGTGTTGTGACCTTATAATATAATAATAAAACAACATCGGGAGTAGATCACGAACGCTTATGCATTGCACATTATTATAGGGACGGGGCTTGCATTAGTGATTTATAATCAGAGTGGACAATTAAGGATATGATGTAATAAATTACAGCTGTGTTGATGTTCGGATCAGTTATTGCCGCGCCATATGGGTTACTGGTCGTTAACGCTAGTTAACTGACATAACCACCCACACTATAATATTAGGTTTCTTCCATTTTGATCGAGACCAGAAAAGAGATCTCGCCGATTTCAACTAGTTTTACCAATCGAACCCAAAAGTGGGAAAAAAACATATTTTTAGAAAAATTCTGTGCGTCTGTTTGTTAGTCGGTTAGTCTGTGAACACGATACAGGTCAAACGGATGACGGATTGAAACCAAATTTTGGGAGGATGTTTGGTATGCAAATATGAAGAGTCCTATTGATTTTGGGGAAAATCGGCGCATGTGCAAAATAGATATATGCTATAATGTTGTTTTTATATATAATAATGGGATACTTTTCGTAACGGTTTATTATTCTATTTATTCTTTCAAGAAAATGCAAATTTTCACGCTGCTTCAAATAACTACCCAAAAATGTTCGGTAGCTCTTGGACTATTATATAACGACAATCGGATATAACGACGTCTTTTATATGGTCCCCAAAACCATCTTTATAACCGATACTGTAATTTGTTTTAAATCAACTAATTTGTTAATATCATTGACAGCAAAATGCTTAGTAATTTGACAAAATAAAAAAAATAATCACTCTATTTGTCAGTTGCGATAACTGAAGATTTGTAGTAATTTATTTTTAATGCACGATACTTTACTGTTTCCAGTTTTAAAAATGATTAAGAAATTTATATCTATAATGTTGTATCGCGTGCGCTAAAGCTGTAGAAAAATACAGTTTTAAAAACAGACATGACTAACTGCATGGTATATATATGGAAGTTTAATATTAAGTGCATTCTATACTGTTTCAGTTGTCAAATTATGAAACAAATTATAAATAAATAAATGGGGACATAGTCTAAGACTCATTATTGCAATATTTTCGAATTATGGAGTGCGGAACGAATTTTGAGAAAATCGCAATTTATACAAAGGAAGAAGTTTGTACCTGTTACCACTGAACCGATTTGAAAATTTTTTTCACTCTTTAAAAGTCTACTTCTTGATATAATTTACACACTTCAACAAAAGATGATGAACACACGGGAAAAGTCGAGATCTGACGAAAACTCGATTTTCGAAATTTTTTTTGTTTTTTTTTATAGCGGGAAGTTAAAAAATCTGTCGCGTGCCACCTGTGGCACGCGTGCCATAGGATCGCCACCCCTGTACTAGGAGAACGGTATTACTGTAAGCAGCAATGTACTAGTCTTAACTGTGGATCCATCTATGGGTGGCAGGGCGTAATATGCATGTGCTGTATGTCGGATAAGAAAATAAATAGTTTTTGCGTCATTAAAATTTAAATTGCTTCTCTTTGTAATGTAATCACACTTCGAGTCGAGCTCTATAGAAATGTTATAAAAACGGATATTTAATAAGTATGCTATGTGGTCACGATATCCTTAACCAAAGGCCGTAATACGCTTTCTTCCTTACACAGGCAACATTTTTAAGATCAATAACTGCAACAAAGGGCACACGAGCATCATTTTATTATAATCAAGAGAGATTGTTAATGCAGTTTCAGACTGGATGGAGTTATTGACATGTCAAATAGATTTTTTTGTAAATCTCAACTGACTAATTAAATATCTATCTATCTATCTAAGCTCGCCGCACACGGCTGGTTTAGCCGCTATAGATTTGGCTGAGCTGGGTTTCGCGATGACTTCTATGCTTTCGCAGCACACGCTGTATTGCTTTGTAGATGGGTTTGGTGCGCGCGCAGTGACAGTTCGAATGTTAACAAAAGTGAACATTTACTGTCTCTGAACAGAACACACACTATGACGCCAGGTTTGTTTGTGGGCGTTTATCCATGTCGTCCGCGGGACAAGATACTGTTTCCTGATTGCTTCTTGCTCAAAACAAGCGTGCTGTGGCGCTAGCTTTCGTGATGACTTTTGTGTGTTCGATTCACAATTTGCGTGTTTTGAAGCAGGCTTTGGTGCGCGCGCAGTGACAGAAAGTGAACAAAAGTGAACGTTTATTGTCTCTAAACATAACGCATCCTATGTTTGCGGGCGTTGGTATGTGTTCGAGATACGGTTTCCTGATTGGCTCTTGCTTAAAACAAGCACGAAAGATAGCCCCGGTTCTGTTTTTTAAAACCCAACTTGTAACCACGCACGCGAACTCGCATTGACGCCAGCGCGGCAACCAGCGCAAGTCCCACCAATGGTTCCAGCGGCGAAATCAGTCTCGTGAGCAGCGATTTTTGTGTGCATTGGTCTGGATCAGGGATGGGCAAATCTTTTGATCATCGGGCCACATTGCGGATGAATATTTGACCGCGTGCCAAACAATTTTTAAGTATAGCTTTTTTGAAACAAAAATTTCAAGCTTTTAAACACTATTTACTATTTTTTAAAAATTCTTTTTATGCGCCAATTTATATTGGCAAACAGTAATATTTTTACTTTTAATAATCATTTAAAATGCTTCGCGGGCCGGAGAAAATTCTACTGCGGGCCGAATCCGGCCCGAGGACCGCCATTTGCCCAGGTTTGGTCTGGATGATATCAGACAAGTGAAACGCTTTCTTTTCTTTGACTTCAACCGGTAGTGAAAAGGAGTGAGTGGAAGAATCGTTTCCACTCTCTCTCTGTCAAATGCGTCATACATACTCCACACGCATGCGCAGTGCGTACTGTGTGTTTACGTAGCATTTACTCCAGCCCTGATAAAGAATTCCACATAACCGTTTCCTAATTTTTAAATAATAAAAATGTCAAATCCGGCCCTGTTTCACAGAAAGTAAAATTTGTATAGAAAACGTATCGTAAGAGGCGAGAGCCGCAAGTCCGAAAGAGAACTAGATTTTGTTTTTAACTTTTTTCAACACCTCTGTCAGATATCATAAAACTCGAGGATCCCTCGCCCCCGAAATATTTGTTGTACGAATCATACACGTGTAATTAATAATTATTCAACGGTTATTGACATCCCAAAGTGCTTCGTATTGTTCAAAAATAACATTGTTATTTTTTTGCAATTTATTATTTAACGGATTGCTACTCCCACGAAGAAGTCTATCGAAAAATGAAATCTCAGCTCAAGGCTACTAAAAACAGTCTACCTGTGACCAAAAGGAAAATTCGCTTATGTCTAAATTATAACAAAATATTATTACCTACCTTTTAGTCTAAGATACGGTATTAAAAATATATACCCTCATCTGTTATTTTCTAGTTAAATCGCGTACCGATGCTGTTAAAATAAATAAATTCTAATTAAATTTTTTGAATCAACTTCCCCGATTTGTTAATCATAAAAATCGAGCCTAATATGAGAGAATAAGGAATTGGAAAAATACAGGTTGCCTACTTTCCTTGCAGCCCACAAACGCCACTGGAATCAGCCGAAAATTCTGGAAGTATCGAGAAACGAGGCTGGAGAGATATATAAGGCAGTGCATTTCCGACCCCAAGTGATAAGGTTAAATCATTTTAAATTAGTCTGAGCTTCTTCTCCTTAAAGGAATACGAGCAATTAGCAGTCACAGTGTATAAAAATTTGTAGGCTATACCTAAATTTCTAATACCGGATTTTGCACTAACAGAAAATTGCTTTTTTAAACTACTGTAGCGAAGGTTAACTTGAATGATTTTTTTTTTATTTTAAACATTTTTCGGGGTGGCGTGTGAGGTAACAAGATGAATTTCAAAATTGGAACCGGAGTTATTTTTCGTGCTAGTTTGTCTCCTTGTTCTGAGCAAGAACCAATCAGGAAACAATATTTTGTCACGTAAGCGACATGGACAAACGACAGCAAACAATCACTGCGTGTGTTCTGTTCAGAGACAATAAACGTCTACTTCTGTTAACATTAATGACCTAAAATTGTTTAGCAAAACGTTTAAAGTATTTTTATTGGAAAAATGTTTTTATGGCATAAATGAATTTTTTAACTGATTGATGTTATATTTTTGTCTGTTCATATCTATATATACAGTTATATGAATCAAACCCATCTATAAAGCAAGCTTCAATACATGCGTCGTCTGAAGCGAACACATAAATGCCATCGCCAAAACCAGCGCCACAGCATGCTCCAAATCTAGAGGCAATATCAGTCTCGTATGCAGCGAACCTAACTTGTAATTAGGCAGAGATGAAACATATTTTTGTGTTACAGCAAATTACAAAAAAAAATGGAAATAAAGCTATTTGCCTTCTGGTTAAATTAAGAACAATTGAATTATATTTTGTTGTATTTTGTGTGTGACCAAATGCTGGAGTGCATAGTTTATTTTTGTCTGTATAAAGCTGCATAAAGCGTACCTAAATAGGGTAATTAACACGAACAAGTATAAGCCGCAGTGCATGTAAGTTTTCAACAAATATGAAACTAAATAGTATGTGGTATCTAGACGTCACGTGGTATTAAAATTAAATTCAGGTTTATTTTATCTTTCTTTTAACAGTCGACTCCCTTTAAGAGCTACCGTATATGGGATCGATATCATTCTTCCGTTACGGAAACATTTATAAAATAGTTGACAAAATCAAAAGTGAACACTCCGTTAATTTTTCCACTGTATGATAAACATTAAAAAAAAAAAAATTAAAAATAGTATATTACACCACAAGGGCCGAAAGTTTGATATCCTTGCATTGCTAAAATCAATACTAATATATAAAGCGGAAGAGTTTGTTTGTTTATTTGTTTGGTTTAACGCGCTAATCTCAGAAACTACTGGTTCGAATTGAAAAAAAAATTGTTTGTTGGATAGCCCATTTATCGAGGAAGGCTATAGGCTATATAATATCACGCTACGACCAATTGGAGCGGAACATCAATGAATAATGTTGCAAGATGTATCTCAAAATTAGTCCGTCCGACAAATATTATCAGGTGGAATGCCTTAATTAAATATTGCAATATTAGCGCGTCACGTTCACAAGCCCGGATAGCTCAGTCGGTAGAGCGTAAGACTCTTAATGCCAGGGTCTTCGGTTCAAGCCCCTCGTCGGCGAATATATTTTTATTTTTTTCTACATTGCTTTCTTCTAAGGCTGACATTTCAGTTTCTTAAAATTTTATTACGACTATTTAAAATAAATATAAATCTAATTAATAGCTCATTTGAAAACTGTTACGACTATAGGTACCTATATAAAAATAATTTTCCTACAGTGTTTTCAATTGAATATTGATTATATAAAAAGAAATTTATTACTTAAAAAAAGTATAAATACTGCTTTTTAGCGACAAAAACTTTTGAACTCCGATCATTATGAAGTTGGGACACAACATTCATCTCGTTAAACTAAGTTTAATGTGCGTACTTATGTCCCTTCCCCCATTCGTTCTTTTGCACCCGGGTGTAACCGGGTGGGACCGCTAGTGCATTATAAATGAATGCAATAGTATATTACACCGCCTCGGGTCTTATGACGCACAGTGCAAGGATTTCAAACTTTCGGCCAGTGTGGAGTATATTTAATGTTTTATTAATTGTATTTGACATGTTTTATACCTTTGGTACCATAAAATAAATTACTATTATTATTATCATTTTTCTTCATACTTCGGTCGTAAGTACGCTTTTTATTTACATTAATAAAGTAATTACATAAAAACACAGATAAATTTCAAGCAAGCATATCTTATACGTAAAAACACGAATGACAGCTTTTCGCGACTATTAGCTAAAATGTAATATGATTGCTAGGAAAACGACATCTAAACAGTTGATAAGTGATTTTTCTTTACTGCTGCCTGAACATACGTACCTACTTCCCGCATCAGTGCGTGAAATCCCACCAATGCGTAAATGCTAGACTTTCTGCCTTACAATTAATGCCGAAAATATGTACTTTCGCTCGAGGTATGAAGAAAATGTTTTTAATATAATAAAATATATACCTATAAATAAATAAGTATCAAATAGAATAATATGGAATAGATGTAAAAAAATAAATTTTTAATGATGTCGCGCGGGATGGTATAACAGTATAGCACTTAGTTGTCCTACTATAATATTCGACCCTTCCCCATGTCCTACTATATATTCGACTCTCCCTCATACTTCCGTTTCCTTACGGAGAAATAAGAAAAAGAAGTGAAATTTTGTTGCTAAACTGTAACCAGTAAATAAAGTTTCGATTGAGTTTCCCCTTCAGTGCATTCGTACCTACACTACCCGTCAGTCAATCGGTTTCAGTTCTCCACTAGGAGTCGTTTCCCCCACTCCTGACGGTATTCGTTACGCACCTAAAGATGTCGTCGTTGGTTCTGTAATAGCTCTTACGTGTATAGTTGGCAGATTTTACGTTTTTTAAATGAAAAGATTCAGGAAACGGAGCTCTATACACTAGTAATACCTCCAAATTAATTTTACAGTAACCAACAAGGGGAAGTAACTCTTATTTGAAAAGTTGTATCAAATAATTCCTTCCATGTGCCAATAAATCCGAAATTAACGTTAAATATTTTTTAAGAAAATACTTCGTCTTAATTAAATATGTATAGTGAAGATAAGTATGAATTAGTAATATACCTCTGAAATTGCTAGTTCTTACCATCCATTGCTGAAATAACCACTTTTTGGCCTTTCCTGCAAATTTTACTTTTTGCACATAAGAGGTATTACAGAACCAACGACGATGCTTAACTTTAAAAACGACCTACAATTTGACATACGCAATTTTGCCACAGGACATCAGATACAAAGTACATTCTACAGTATACTTAATCTGTGATAATTATGATTGTTGGATCGTATCGGCGAGTTAATCACGTACGAATGTATCGTATACAAGTTAGACAGATGTGGGTGGGTGGGTTGTATACTCGTGTAAGGTGGGCACAAGTTGCGGGCGCCCCCATCCATCTCTCTTTCTCTTCTTTCCTCTGTAACGTGCGCGCTGTGTTCACCTCGAGGTCACACTCTCAGGTCGCCGAACCCTTTTCTTCCTTCCTTCCATTCTGTGTTTGTGTGTGTGACAAGTCTCTGTAAGTACATTGCTATACACTCAGCGGCACCTTTAGCTTTGCCTAGGCACATGTCACTGTATACATACAATATTTTGTAAAAGAAACCGATCATTTTAAAAGCTAAACATAAGTGCAGGCAATCACTGTTTTGTTTCTGACAACAGTTTTTACTTTGGGATTGTCCATAAACTACGTGGTCCTATTTCGGCCCTTCTGAATTCCCTCCCTCCCTCCATGTAGCTTAACGTAGCCTTCCCTTCTTGAAACCTTTTTATTTTGTAACAAAACTGTTATTCGATGTGGAGGAAAATATTTATTTACAACAATACAAATCATTACAAAACCAACAGACAAACTAAAAGTACTTCTCTTATTTAATGAAAATGATACAGAAATAATGTAACAAAAAAATAAAATAATACAAAATCACTATAGAATATAGATACACAGAAATAAATACACAAGATTTGTTTATGTAAGCGCTCTAGAAAATTTATGTGTGAGCTCAATGATTTATGTCACTGTGTCTATTGACTGTGAACTCGGTAACACACACTGTCTAACTGTATCTGACCAGCAGGCGCGGCTGTATTTATACCTCTGTCGCCGCGTGTTCGAACATTCTGGAAAAAATCTACCTGAGTCGATATTCTTCTTCCGCAATTCTGCGAACTTTTTTTCTCGAATGTTCTAAAACCCTTCCGCCTGCTTTTACAAAAACTCTGCTACTTGCTACATGCGAGCAGTATTAGTGACGTGCGTCACAATATTGAGAAAAAGTTTCTTTTGCCAAATACTGTACCACAACAATCTTGTGTAGGTGTTTATAAATTAATGTGAGCTGTTTTCGCGACACACATTTCCCTTTTCAGTGACATCGAAAGACGATTTAAATGTTTGCGGTATACTTCATGCGATTGAAGTGCGGCTTTTTCGGTTTCCGCGAATGCTGCTCTTAACTTGTTCCTTATTATATTTACACAATTTAAAGTGGACGGTATTAACCATGTTTTGGCATCGTAATTTTATTTAGCAGCAATTATTTAACGGTAATTAACACATCCGGGGGAAGCCGGACCGGGCTACTGTAGTACTTGATGTATTTATAATTTATTATTATTTAATCCTACTGTTTTACAGTCTGTAATGTACCTACCCCTGCAGATCCGATATTATGTGCCAATCAGGTAGCCTCTAGATCCCCGAGATTTTACGAAATATTTCAAAGATTTCTCTAACAAAATATTGAAACCACTTAATCTATACTAATATATAAAGCTGAGTTTGTTTGGTTGAACGCGCTAATCTCAAGAACTACTGATTCGAATAAAAAAATTTTTTTTGTTGTATAGTCCATTTATTGAGGAAGGCTATATGCTATATAATATCACGCTACGACTAATAGGAGCGAAACATCAACGAAAAATGTTGCAAATTTATAACTCAAAATTTGTCCGTCCGACAAAAACTGTTGAACGGTAACACTCCAAACATCGTGACATTTTGACTCAACATTCATCTTGGTTGCGTACTCATGTCCCTCCTCCCATTCGTTCTATTGCACCCGGGTGAAACCGGACGTGACCGCTATTATTTTATAGTTGTCTCAGTATAAAAAAATGCTGTTAATATTTATTAACGGCTTCTATAGCTGTCAATGACGGGACAGCGACAAAATATTGGTTACCATAAAAAAAAACTTAAAAAACTATTCAACCTTCTTCAAAAAAGGGTCACTAAAAAGCGTAAGGTTGGCACCAATTTAAAAACTGTCACGTTTTATGTACTTAAGGTACATATATTACTAAAAACTTTCTTATTTTGCACTTTTTAGTGACCCTTTTTTGAAGGGGGTTCAATTTTTTTAAAAAACATTTTTTAATTTTTAATTTTTTAGTGGTCTTTTTTAGTGTTTAAAGAAACCGAAGAGCAACGTTCACGCCGACCACTACAAATTTATGCAATATTTCTTTGAGTTTTGTTATTTTTCCAAAAATTTGCTGAACCGATTTTGCTAAAATTTATATGAGACCCACAATGAGATATACTCTATCGAATAAAAAAAAGAATCATCGAAATTGGTTCACAGCCGGCAAAGACGGACACACGTATACAAAAAAAAAATACAATCGAATAAAGAACCTTCTCCTTTTTTGGAGTCGGTTAAAAATTAAACTAATTTAATCTCATGAGTAAACAACTTCGGTATTAGCAATTTTGTTGAAGTGCAACTTGAAAAATGTAAAAAGCTATATTTTAAATTCTAATTATAAAATACTAATTTGTTTTAATTTTTGTTTCAGGTATGTGTCCGTTTTTTACATTAAATCGTTTGGCATGTTGGTAAGTTTTTATGATACAAAACTTTTAAGCACACATAATTTAAGGTGTATTTTTATATTTTTTATTTTAGTCATCTCATAACATGTCTGAGTAGATTTTATACGACGCAAACATATTATTTAACTTGTAATTTGTCTCCGTACGCAGAACCGAGTTTAGAATATTTGTTTTTTTTAAACTAGGGTTTGAAAACTGCATTAGTACTCTCTTTACAGTTTCAAAATCTAAATTTAGCCCTTTAGTAGATTTCAAAATGAACCTCTAAAATTTTATTACAATCAGCCATACAGGGCCGAGCTTAAAATTTATTTTTTTTTATGTTATTTATTTATTTATTTATTTTATTATACAATACAATATTTTCCTACCCAACTCGGCAATGCCAGTTGAAACAATAGTTTATTATTGACTAAAAAGTAAGGTTATGGATAATTTGGTGCGGATAAATTATATAAGAATTGGAAAATCACAGGAAAGTGGACAGGTTAAAGATAAGATAACACCTTTCTTTATAAAGTATATATACTTTATAAAGAAAGGTGTTATCTTATCTATACTTTATAAAGAAAGGTGTTATCTTATCTTTAACCTGTCCACTTTCCTGTGATTTTCCAATTCTTATTCAATAAATGGACATGACTACTACAAATAAATTATATAGTTATGTTACCTGCATATTAAGCAAGCCTGGCCCCAATACCTTCCAAATGTTCGAGGCTGGAAGGTATTGGAACGCTGGTCGAACCTGAGTCAAAGCAGCGCCTCTCCAATGAGTCTGACCACACATTGGTCAAAGATGTTTTAATAAAAACAATTAAATAAGTGAATTCTGTATGCGTAATAATACAAAACATATTTTATTTCAATAAATACTATCACAACTAGCCATTTTTTGAAGTAGAATCGTTTTGCGTTTTTAAACGGTTTTCACTTTAATTTCACGTTTCGCATATTTGTCTAATTAATTGTATTCAAAATCTTTGTGGTTGAAGATCTGATAAAATATTGAAAGGTATTAATAATTAATTATACTGCATAAAATAATTGGGCGGGAGTATCCTTGGTAAGTGTTGAAGTAAATATTCGCCAATGAACATTGGGTCAGCGTACAGCTGGTGGTTCATTGGAGTCGATGGAGACAAACATCGGAAGTAAATATTTGGCGATGACTATCTAGCCAGGCTTGCCATTTGTGTGGCCCTAGCTTTATTCATAACAGTCGGAGCGCTCGGGCCGCTCAACTCATCTCCTGCATCACCTAGAGACTGTCAAAACTTGTACATGAATGGATTACCGCCCTTGTACTATATTTATATTTGCGGACCAAAAGCAAAAACTCTTATGTCAAAGTGAGTTTATGATAAAATAACTCATTAGTAAACCTTCATCTATTTTTTTCTAAAATGTAAAGATAAACGTTCGTAATAATACGAGATCCAATATTAGAAATATATACCCTCATCTGTTGTTTGATGATGACATAAATGTTAGATAATATATACATTAATAAATCGCACATGGGTTGCCTAGCTAAATCGCGTACCGATGCTGTTAAATTAACTAAATTCTAATTAACTTTTTTGGAAAAACTTCCCCGATTTGTTAATCATAAAAATCGAGCCTAAGCTGAGAGAATATGACAAAAATAAAATGTTAACAAAACAAATAAACTAAAAGTACACTGAACACAACTATTTACAAGGTGTGTTTATGTGGATAAAGTATATTTATGTATAGAATCAATGGTATATTCCAATTCCTTGTGTCATATTCCCTCATTTCAGGCTCTATTTTTATGATTAACGAATCGAGGAAGTTGATTCAAAAAAGTCAATAAGAATTTATTTAATTTAACAGCATCGGTACGTGATTTAGCTATAATCCATGTGCGATTTATCAATGTATATAATATTATCTAACATATAATCTTTGTCATCATCAAATAACAGATGAGGGTATATATTTCTAATACCGGATCTTACACTATAAATTCTTCCGTATTTTCTGTAATTCGGCATAATTGGTTTTGCCATTTGGCCACGGAATAATATAGGTACTTGCCTTCACCTACATGTGTTACGTACCTCCACGTATATTGTTTGTGTCTGATGCATTTTGTCAGAGCTAGAGAACCCCTAACATGCAAATATTATAACCCGTATTAAAAAAGGCCCCTGGGCGTAGTATTATGAAGAGTGTATATGCTACCTATACACATACTCTTGCAATTTTAATCTCAAATCCTTTCCCCTCGCCTAAAAATGGTTACCGCATTCCACAGGGCCGTGACTACGCAAGGGCAAAAAGGGCATGTGCCTAGGGCCCAGAAAGATCGTAAAATTTGCATTATATTAAAAAAAAAACGAGTGTGTTTTAGACCACACGACTGAAGTAAAACTTCTTCCTGCCATAATTTGTTATTATTCACCCGAAAATTTACAAAATATGAACTTTAAAATGAATTTACAATTTTATTCACTTTAAACGTAGAATATTTAATGTATTGAACCAATATTAATTTATAAAATTGTTCAAGAACGAACTAATGTAAGAAGAAATAAATATAAACATAAAGATAATGAAAACAAAAGTAATACATTGCAATTACATAGCTCTCGTTGGGTTTTAAGCGTAAATCTTTATGAAATATTTAGTTTACAAATTTTTTTTCTCTCACCCGATAGCGCCACTGGCAAGTAAAGTATGTGTCATTCTATTGTTAGTACTGCTTATATTTTCGGCCACCTGATGGCGCCACTAGCCAGTGAAGTATTTGTCATCCTCTTTCTATCTTCACTAACTTACATATCTCTCTCATCTTCTATTCGTCTCGCCCGATCACACTTCCGTAAATCTCTCGTCATGCATTCATCAGCTTACTCCCCAAGTCAAGAGTGTGTAAAGAAGTTTTACTTAAAAAAAAAATTACGCCTGTCAACAACTTTTTGAAAACCTGTCTGAAAATAGTTAGGTACTCACTTTTCCCATAGCAGCATAGAAAACATAAAAAATAATAATTAAAAAATTGTTCGTAGAAATCATTGGGAACATACGTAGCTAAATATTTTAGCTACCTCCAAAATTTGTTTTGCTGGTTGTACTACTAAAACTGTTATTTTGGGGAAGTAAGTAGCTTCATTTAATTCATTGTGTAGAGGAACCCAGTGATAAGGTCATGCCTAGGGCTCCAAAAAACTGACTCCCTCGACGCTATTTATAATCTAAATGGATCGGCTAAACGTGAAATTAAGAACCAAGAATCACTATACAGATCCTATAAACGAAAAATAAAAAAAATCCTGAAAAAATGTAAATTACGGAGGTAATTTTTTCAAAAAATTCACTTAGAAGAACTGTCGCTGTGCGCGCACCAAACCCATCTACAAATTCAGCTTCAAAGCAAACATCGTGTGAAGCGAACACATAAAAGCTATCACGAAAGTTAGTTCCACAGCGCGCTTGAAACCTAGCTACCAAATGAAGCAAAAGAACCTTGCGGCAAAACCAGCCTCGTGTACAGGAAAACAATATAGTAATCCAGGTTTTTCCTTACGTCTTGCAATTTCGTATTATAGTTTCCATGTATATTGGGAACTCGTGAGGTGCAATAATCCCGGATTAAATCTTGCAACGTTGTTAATCACAGCACCTCCCTTGTTATTACATAAGTTAGTTTAGTGTAAGTTATGAATGGTTCATTCGTCTTTTGTTTGGGGATTGGAGGTTCTCTAGTTAGTTTGACGCAGCACAGGACGCCATTGCGACGTCTAATCTCGACACCTGCGACTAATCGCAACTACCATGACGTGTATAATGTACGTGCAGTTTGATGTACGTTGCCGAGTCGTTCAAGATGACGACCCAATCGATTATATGGAATGCAACCCGACTTGCAGAATAGTGATAACATCAAATAGGCTAGACGGCGAGGAGTTTTGGGACGAAACTCGTTTGTGAAAAAAATTCAATTAAGGAAACAAAAAAAAAGTGATCGTTAATTACTCTAGAAGTAGGTAATTGACCGATGACGCTAAAATTATTCATGCATGTTTGGGTCGACATAGACATCATTTTTGAGAATTTTCAGTCATCTATGTGCGGTCATTTTTTAGTAAAAAAATAGTGAACAAAACGTGTTTTCTTAACATTCGGGACTATTTGCAAGTTAACTATTGCACTTAGCGATCTCTGTCAGTGCTCATTTTTTAGGAAATTTCATAAGGAACAACTTTCTCAATGCATATGCTATACTAAAAGTCAAGAGGAGATATTAAAGGAAATAGAGAAAAAAACACTATTTTAGTCACTAATTGTTAATTATAAAATCAAGCACACCAACAATTTGTAAGCAAACTTAGGAGGTTGAACTCAGAGATATTTAAATATCTCTGGTTGAACTACACCCTAAAACGAAGCGATTCCAACAATAATCTCACCTGTGCCCGAAAAATACACTTTTTAATGTTTTAACCTTCTCGCCGTCTAGTCTAAAATTAGAGACCAAGAAAAACAAAAAAAAAAAAACAAAGAAAGGCGCAGTTCTGGTTCGTCAAAACGTTGAGTATTATCATATATTTAATCATTTACTATATAAATCATTGTCTACTCAATGTGCTGTGAGTGAACACAACAAAGCGATTCGAAAATATATCGGCGTCTCTTTCTTCGATGTAATTCACTGATGTCTCCGATGATAGGATTTGTTGATGTACTTGCATTCAATCTGAATAAAGTATCTCTGTTTCAAAAACTTTGTCTTTTTCTATGACGTTAACATGGGCGTACCCAGGTTTTGGCCCAGGAGGGGGCAAATTAGAAATTTCTTAAGCCAGGTCCCCCGTGCTTGTTTTGCCCTCCTGGATACGCCAGTGCATACGGCTTAAAAAAAAACAGAAGTATATATGTGCACTCTAATGGTTCGATTGCGATTTTATTCCTATGCTCAGTATAGAATAAAAGTAGGTATACCTATGAGTATTATTGTTTCTTGTATCTCTGAACATGATCCGTAGGTTTAGGATTTTTCGTTGCCTTTTCGACGCTGCCGTAGTTCTCGATTTCGCTTGGCATTGGACTTTTTAGGCTTAGCTCATTCCTCTCGATATGAGCTTTCCGCTGACTGTTTTTTTTTTTTAATTCCCAGCATCTACGAATCAGTTGTAATTTTCTCTTCTATTTTTTATGTCTCACTTAGCTCCTAGTAGAACTCGTAACGACATGTTCTACCCGATGTAATTTTCACATTTAAAAAAATATGATTTTTTTCTGATATTAATTTTTGCAAAATAATAATAATGCTTTTAACGTCCGTTTCTCGACTTTATGCCATAACAGATGTCATTACCTACTATTTTCCATCGATTATACTTCCTGTTATTTTCTACATTTTTAAACTTTCACTTAATTAACAGCAATGGCGAATGAAAAAATTTTAGGACATTAGGATAAGGCATAGGAGTTTGACAGGTAATCGGCCATGGCCTTGAATAAGGAAACATCTCGATATTTATCTAGAATTTTTGAGGGAAACCCATGGAAAACCTCAACAAGATGGCCGGTACAGGAATTACCGTTTCTCGGCGAGAGGCAGCAGGAAAAAGTCCCGGCCACATCTTCCCCGCCGGGATTCGAACCCGGTACCTCCCGAATGCGGTTATATTTGCAAAATATTCACATGAATTTTGTGAATGCGAGTCAAAGGCGAATGTTAAAAAATATTCGAATGTTACATCAGTACTGCAAACTTGTAGTACATCGGTCGTGGGTGAATGTAAATTTTGTTGTAAGTAGTTGATCGCACCTGTGAATGCACAAACTATAATTTATAATAGATTATGTGTACCTACTGTATAATTTATATCTTATGCAGCACCTGACACGTTGTTCGGTGAAAACAGCGCCGCTCATATCGTTATTGTAATTTAATTATCGCGAAACGGGGGTCTGTCTTAACACGAACTACCCTCGCACTTTTTTCTTTATTAGGCTTAAGGCCGCTGCACACGAGGCTGGAAACACCGCTTGGACTTCTGCTGGCTGAGTCGTCGAGCTAAGCTGTGAAAGTGAGGTGGCTTGCTCTATTCCACTTACTAATTGCCCCACTACAGACGCGACACGTGCGCACAACGGGTCAAGTAAAGAGAAAGAGTTAGAAAGAATCATTTACTGTCTCACTTCATGGGCAACGCTTCTAGTTACGGCCACTAGCAATATAGAAGTTATTAAATATATGCTCTCAGCAGCCAATCCGGCGGCAAAACAAGCGTCGTGCCGGCACTGTGAATACAATTCTGATCAAAGATGAGTTCGTGTATCGATTCGATTGTACAATGCCCTTAGAACAGTACGAAGATGACGCGGTCTACTCTATTGTCGTGTATAGAGTATTTTTTTTTGTTACCTGAGAACCTAGCAACGCATGTGGGCGTGTATTGTTGTTATTGTACAGTCGGTTCGTCTAATTAAATTAAATCTTAATTGATAATAGGTTGTTTCTTTGTTTAAGAGAATTTGATACTGAACGTCAAAGCAACCTTTGCTTGAAGTAATACGAACAGATAAAGTGAAGTCTTTTTGATAATGGAAATACCAAACGATTGTATGTACTATTAAATTACTAAATAGACGGGATTTGCGCAGCAAAATGTATTTACTATTTGGTCCTTTTCAGGGTTTCGTACCCGAAGGGTGCCCAACAGAACACTATTACTAAACCTCCGCTGTCCGTCCGTCTGTCTGTCAGCTGCTATATCTCATGAACCGTAAGGCCTCTTGTTAACGACAACGGATAACGGCCCAATTTTTATGAAGGGCGACGGGCCGACGCGCGGTGTTCAATAGATTAGTGTGGGTGTTTGTTAACGCGACGGACATGTAACCGTTGCAACAAAACTCAGCGGATATCCGCACGTCGCCCCTCGGCGCAACGGCGGTCGGTCCGAGGCAGTGGACCACGTAATTTCATAGAAGTCTGTTGACGACGACAGATGTGCGCGCACGTTTTTACCTATACCTACCTACCTACCTTGTGGAGCTCATTGTGAATATGGAGTTTTTTAACATTGATATTGATATGGATTTATTAATTAGCCCTGTGTGCCGTAAAAATACTAGCTTTCGCAGCAAAGAACGCACGGTCGTTCGGCGTCTTCCTTCTAAGCAGCTGCACATATCAAATAATAACAAATAATGAAAAAAACAATTTTTTATACATAACACATTCTTTACTATACACAAACCGCAACAACGTGCTACGCACGTGCACAATAACAGTTCTAATACAAAAGAAGCATTCGCTAACGGTGCGTTTATACAGCAATATACTCGAGCATTTATTAAAATACAATTATGTGAACTCTCGCATACAGCAGGGTATGACCGCTCGGTCATCAGATATAGCCACGGTGTACAGTACAGTCCATCTTCGCATTTGTTGGTAAACTGACCGCGACCTATGTCGATGTACGGGAACAACAGTTTTCCAATGGCTAAGTGGGAAAAATCTTCGAGACTCGACTCCCGTGACGGACCTACAAGTTTGTACGGAACCCTCGGTGCGCGAGTCCACCTCGCACTTGACTGTTTTTTTTTATCTTATATGTTAATATTAATAAATAATCGTATAATATCTGTAATATCTACATAGCTAATTAATATTTTTATTTTATAAATAACTTGAAAGAATTAATTTTTTTAATCTATGGTTAATCGAATTTCAGTTTTTATTTCAACGTAAACATCGCATTTGCTATCTTTATTCGCAACAAAAAATCTAGAGATTTATGGGTTACAGTTTGTACCAAAAACGATATTTTATATGACAAATAAAAACTTTTTAATAGTTTTAAATTATGTATGATGGGTTTTCATGAATTGTATAAAATAAATGATTTGTGAATCAAGTCGAGATGTGAAATGTAAACGTAGTAGCTATAATAATGACTCCATAAAACCAGTGAGAGCAACTAATTCATCAGTGACACTGGCAGCTTTCCGTTTTGAGTATTGTACGGGAAGGATGGTGTGAGGTGGATTTCTATAGTTCGCAAAGTTCAGCGATACTAAGCGGTAGTTTCGTTCCACCAACAGCGCACTCTTTCTAATCGCTGATTTCAATAAAAAGGTTACTTCTTCAAATAAATAAAATTGTCGACCACTTTTTCTCAGACCATATATTGACAAAAATTAATAAAAATTTAAAATACAAATCAATATAACACAAGATGGCGTTTCGATCCGGATTAATTTTTCATTATTTTTTTAATCATTCAAACTTTCAATCTTTCGTACAATTTATTAGATAATAAGTAACTTAATACTAGTTAATTTTTATATTTTTTAGATATTTCTGAAGAAGATCCAAATCCGGATTGAAACGTCATCTTGTGTTATTGATTTGTATTTTTATTAATTTTTGTCAATATATGGTTTGAGAAAAATTGGTCGACAATTTTATTTATTTGAAGAGTTCTATGCAGACGTTAATCAAAGTTTTTTTAAAAAGGTTACTTCGTTATTAAACTATATAAGTGTGAGGACAACGTTGTGTAATAGTCAGCGTGCTGACCTTTGGATCGTACTGTCGTGGGTTCGAAGTCCACCTCTGCTCATGGATATTTTGTGTTTGTCGTTTAAACCCAGCTTTGATATTTAATTATACTGGCCAGATACCAAGTGATATTCTCTTGTATATGTTCATATGCTCTATATATTATGTGGATATATACAATTGAATATACCTTAAAAAACTATTAGTGTCACTGTTGATCAGAATTTGTTAATGGGATCATAGATGTACAATAATGGGGGGAGACCTAGTTGAGACGTCCAAAGAAAGCTCTTATTTAGGATTTTTGTTAGCCACACATTGAAATAATTAATAACAAACGTTTTTCCACACGAAAGATATGTATTTCAAGAAGATATTATAAATTTTTTGACTAAATATTATTTTATTTATTTTATTTTAATCTTTTATCGTACCAGCCTAGATACAACTCTCAAAGTAGACTTTTAAGTGTAAATTTCACTGAGTTATCTGCACTACACTAATAGGTACATACTAAACACACTTGAACTTTAGTGAATAGTAAGCTTGCAAATTGTGCCCTTTGTTTTAGAAAACTCAGATATATGAAGCAATAGATCACAGGAACTAGTAACTACAGCGTTTGCTCGAACTGGTGATAGATCATTAGGCATGAACACAGTAACAGGAATAGCTTTCTGCTTACTGTATGGTAGATACATCGGTGATGAAATGCAGTGTCGGTTTGGTTTTGAAAAGTCACCAATACTAAGCGATTACCAGTATTGCCAACTGTACTTATTACAGAAGTCAGCTATCAAAAACTCCTAGGTCCTTTATGCATAGAAAATTATCAAAATTTTTAGATAAACAATTTCTTTTTTTTATAGTCCTGCAAGAGCTAGCAAACATTTTTGGGTAGGTATTTGAGGCCGCGTGAAAATTTGTGTAACACTTCTTTTGTACTGTCTGAACACAAAATCGAAGACCTGGCTGAAGGGTAGTGGGGCTGCGATTTTTTAATTTTACGAAATTTTATTTGCAAAAAGAAAACTTTTGAATTACTTTGAAATTTTAATACCTTCAGTATTTAATAATTAATGTAATTTATATAATTATTGGCTAAACGCTTTACGTAAACTAATAACACATTATCAGGAACCTTTTGTTTTGTATAGTAGAGTGATAATGTGAAGAAGTACATGGTTAGTTTTAAAAACTCTTATAGTATGAAGCAATAGATTAATTATTTTACAGAACAGGGTCCAGTACGATAACACTATGCACCCAAATTTTGAAAATTTTTTTTTTAAGTCATAGAAAACGCTAAATTTTGACGTTCAAAAAAAAAAACTTTGCGGATTATTCACAAATTTCCTCAAAAATACGTGAAAAAAATGGAACTACTTTTCGTCTTTCACTGTCATTTTTTGAATCTAACCAATCAAAAATCACAAATACACGTCATAGCAACTGGTGTAGAATTATTGTATAACTATCTCACTTTGAATGCAGCTTTCGATTGTGTTATGGAAGCAGGGTCGTATTTAGATTCGCATACCCGTTTATCGTTCACCCCGGAATTGTTTTTTTAAAAACTCCACATTTGCCCCTTCCCGTTTCACTGCGAGACAATTCGCATACCCCTTTATCGTTCACCCCAGAATTACAATTCGCATACCCGTTTATCGTTCACCCCGGAATTGTTTTTTTAAAAACTCCACATTTGCCTCTTCCCGTTTCACTGCGAGACAATTCGCATACCCCTTTATCAAAAAAAGCGGTGGTTTTCAATCTTCATGAAAATGTGAGTTTTAAATTTAAAATTCGTTTTATAAATTAAAATTTCCAAATACGACTCTGCCCTGAACGTTCAATTGTATTTCATTCCAACCAATTGATATTTCTATCTTTGTATATCATAGGTACAGGTATATATAACTTTCTCTTTTCTTATCACTATATAAGACAAGATAGCGATCGCTATAGTAAATAATATACTTACTATACCATATTTAATTTTTTTAAATTAATTTATAAAAATTAATTTTCCGCACTTAAAACGACCAATAACGCTGTTATATGTTATATAAAACAATAATTGTGAATTTCCAGTGGATATTTTGCATAGCAAGTTATCGTACTCTTACCTACAGAACATATTATTTCAAATATATATATTCTGTCTTTTAACATAACTTATCATTTTAGGGTTCCGTACCTAAAACTTGGAACCATGCTAGTATCACAATTCTGCCTGTCTATTTGTCACATAGTCTTTTGGCAATGGCATGTCAACTACTACACTATAAGTGCTACAATATTGGACTAGTAGCTGCCCGGTCTGGCTTCGTCCGAATTTGTAGATTGCCACCGTCTTTTCGCCGACTTACGTTGAAAAATTTTTCACGAAAAGCGCTTTTATTTTAACGCGATGTTAGCCTATGTCCATCCTGAAGGTTCATTCTAAATAGTGGTGAAAAATTTTTTCAAATAAGTGCAGTAGTTCCAGGGATTACCTCCTACATCCAAACTTACTAACTTTACATCTTTATAATATTAGTATAGGCTACAGGGGCGTAACAAGAGGGTGGCAGAATGGACAAAATTCCACGGGCGTCTGGCCTGAGGAGGCCCCGGTCCGAGAGGCCTTGAGGGCAGGAGGAACCTAACACGTATTACAAAATTTGGTAAAAAAATATTAATTTTGTATTTATTTAATTTAAGTATTAACTCAAGAACACACGAATTATACAAATATCTACTTTACTTCATATAAAGATGAAACTACAACGTGAAGCTTTTTTATATTAAGGAAGGGCCCCATCCGATGAATTTGCCACAGGTCTCAGGTGATAGATTTTGTAAGTTGATGGTCTGAATCCAAACAAACACAAATTCTCTTTACATAATTTAAACCTAGAGGCAAAAAACAGAGCGATGTATAAATTTTAAAGTAAAATGTGTCGTTCGTCTTTGCTACTGTAATACCTCCTATGTGCAAAAAGTAAAATTTGCAGGAAAGACCAAAAAGTGGTTATTTCAGCAATGGATGGTAAGAACTAGCAATTTCAGAGGTATATTACTAATTCATACTTATCTTCACTATACATGTTTAATTAAGACGAAGTATTTTCTTAAAAAATATTTAACGTTAATTTCGGATTTATTGGCACATGGGAGGAATTATTTGATACAACTTTTCACATAAGAGTTATCTACTTCCCCTTGTTGGTTACTGTAAAATTAATTTGGAGGTATTACTAGTGTATAGAGCTCCGTTTCCTGAATCTTTTCATCTAAAAAACGTAAAATCTGCCAACTATGCACATAGGAGCTATTACAGAACCAACGACGATAATCTAAATTGTTTTTTTTTTTGTTCATATTTGTGACGTGGTAAACTCATTGCAAAATTTTTCCGTCGCAGAAAAATTCACTGCTGAACCAGTAGTATATACTTTTAATTACAAAACAATATTCACAAAAAAAATTGCATTCTTCAATTATTATTCTTTTAATTCAGTGCTGCAGTTTTAATTAAAATGTCAACTCGCGGTGTTCGTAAAAATGTACTAAAGTGATTTTTCATTTAAAGCGCTGCGGTTAACACGGTTGTATGATGATCGCACCAGGCGGTTGTCAAATAGTGGAGTGTGGTGATCGGGCGGCGGCAGCTCTGACCGGACCTACGTGAGCGTGTAGTGAGTGTAGTGTAGATGACGAATGTCTTGGCGTCACGGTACATTTACTTTCATTAGAGACGCGGCGTCGCCAACGCCTGCCCAGTCTGCACCGCGGTGGGGCATAACAACACAATATAGTCTAAGAGCCTGTATTAGAAATATATACCCTCATCTGTTATTTGATGATGACAAAGATTATATGTTAGATAATACAGTGTAAACTACATTTGACGTCACTCGATATAACGACAAAGTCAAACTGCTTTAGGAAGTATCCTCGGTACGCAGTAAGTCAAAGAATTTCAGTCTTCTACTTGAGTAACGTAGTATATAATTTAGCAACACGTACCGCATTCCTTGCTGTAGAGTACGTGCTCACGTACAAGTATAGTGCTTATATTGTATGTAGCATAGAATAGTCAGCACGCGGTGTCCGTATATATTCGTCAAATTCGTATTAATTTATGAAAATGAGCGAAAAAAGATATTATTGGAAGGGAAGAAAAGTTTCTAAAAAATGTATTCTTACATTATCAAAATTGCTGCAGTTTTGTAACTTATGTACCTTTGAATGAAGCGCCATAACCTATAATATTGCGGTGTTGCCATGTTTATGAATTGCTAAAAAACTCGGCTTTGTTTTAGTTATTTCTATTAACATAAGCAAGCTTTATACGTTTTGGAAAAAGAAAAACTTTTCATAGACTATTCGTTTATATTTCCTCAAAATTTTATCAAAATCTGTTTGTCAATTCCAACGTAATATGATGGAGTGCGTCAAAATCACAGATTCCCATAAGACTCATGTTAAGTGCAGCGAAATAAAATTATCAGTATCTTTTTTCAAAGTCAACCAAAGATCACAAAAATTTAACTGAGTCATTTTTGAAAAGGTTTCGATATATCTCAAATTTTCGTAATTTTCTGTTTGTTAATTCATTTCCTTAAAACGTCGAAATTACTTAGCTCTAGTTGGTTTACCGTGTTGCTCATACAATGATACACTCTAAATAACTACACACTCACTCTAAATAACGACAACAATACGTCATCAGTAAGCAATAAACAGTACTTGTTTGTTATTTTGTTGCTTTGTTGTCGGCATCATGCGTACCGAAGATTCTAAGAAACTCGTTCTTTTGTTTGTTGGGACGAAAAACGTCAGACAAAGATAACAGACTATACGTTGTAATTTGTGATAGTATGAATGTTTGTTGGTCAGTTGTAAATTTTCGATATTATGAGTATAAATACATATTATAGTAAAAACATATTAGATAATGGATTATATCTTCTCTCCGTTAACGACAACTCTCAATAACGCCACAAAGTGCACAATAGTGTCGCTATATAGAGTTTACACTGTATCCATTCATAAATCGCACATGGGTTGCCTAGCTAAATCGCGTACCGATGCTGCTAAATTAAATAAACTCTAGTTGACTTTTATGGATCAACTTCCCCGATTTGTTAATCATAAAAATCCAGCTTAAAATGAGAGAATATGACACAAGGAATTGGATTATAGATACCATTGATTCTATACATAAATATAAACCATCCACATAAACATCCCTTGTAAATAGTGGTGTTCTGTGTACTTTGAGTGTATTTGTTTTGTTAACATTTTATTTGTGTCATATTCTCTCATCTTAGGCTTGATTTTGTTGGTTAACAAACTGCCGAAATAAGAATAACAAAAAAAAAATGGGTTGCAAAAAATTATCTTAACACTCTTACAATATTTTGGTTCATGTCCCACCGTGTGTTCGTGTTCGAAACTCAATTCTCTCATCTCACAGTCGGTGTCGTCACCTCAAAGCCTCAAGGTTAGTTCTACGCTATGCACGATCATATATAATCAAATGTGAATAGCGTCTTCATTTTAAAACATTAGTCGATATATTGCGCCTGTTTACTGACCCAAACAAACTGCTGGGAGTCTGAGTCAGTTCTATAGTAAATATAGACGCTTGTTTGTCAAATGTCGACATTTATCCGTCTTCTGTAACAGACGTGCGCTAAGGGAGCGTCCCAAAAAAAAGAAGGATGCAAAATCTCTTGGGAATAGCACGCAATGATCCCAAGTTTATCGTTCTCGTGCACTTATGGGCAAAAAACTACTTGGTTAGGGTTTCCAACTATGGCGATTTAATAAAAGTAAAAACGTATAGTAATTAAATTATCGCCGACCTCAAAATTCTATTATTTTACATTTTTTAGTGTCTTTTTTAGATATTTTTTTATTTACAATAAATAATTGGATCAATGAAACTATTTCCTGGTAGCACGCTAGTCTAATATATTAAATGCAATCGATTTGTACGATTGAGTGAAATATGTGGGTTTGCATATTAAAGCTACTGATGTAATAACGAACCTTAGTACAACATACTTTATAATTAAAAAAGTTGCGCAGCAAAAAATATTAAAAATGTGTCGCCAAGCTTGTGCCGTATCTAATCACTGGTTCGTATGAAATGGATGTCAGATATACAGAGTGTTTAAAAAAATGATTGTAGATTATAGACGAACGACAACTATGTTAGTAAGCGTCATTCAAAGTATATTACAGATTTTATAAAACGAATAGGTAAGTCCTGGAAATCACAAAATAATAAATAGACACAATATAATATAATAAATTTTATTGAGCCTTCCTTTAAGTTTAAGGTAGTTCACTCGTAAAAAGGCTTTTCTTTGGAATCTAATAAAACTGAAGTATAAGGTTAATAAAAGTGCATTATAATTAATTTAAAAAATATAGTTTTAAAAAAACCATAAAACACGCTTTATATCGAACTGAAAAGTAAAAAATATTTTTTTTAAATAAGCTTAAAACAATAATGAATAAAAAATACAAGTATTATTGTGAAAAAAGCGTGGGGCGCTTTGTTCCACATTTTCGTACATCCAGCGCCCCACGCTTTTTTCACAATAATACTTGTATTTTTTATTCATTATTGTTTTAAGCTTATTTAAAAAAAAAATATTTTGTTACTTTTTAGTTCGATATAAAGCGTGTTTTACGGTTTTTTTTGAGAAAAATTGGTCGACAATTTTATTCATTTCTTAAACTATATTTATTTTCCACTTTTTAGTTCGATTTATTGTCAAAAATTTGCCGAAAAAAACAATTTTTTTTTCGACGTGGACGGGATTAGAACCTACGACCCGTGATTCCGAGAGTTGACGTCAGCGAAGACCCGTGCCTTAGACCGCACGGCTAACCACTGTAGTTACAGTGCTGGCATATTATACTACAGTAATAAACCACTTGCTGTAGTCCAAACTAAGGTTACAAACAAACATACATACATACATAGTACATACAGCGAGACTTACAAGTGAAGTTAATATAAAGCGTGTAAAATGACATTTTTTCACCGACTGTAAAACGAAATATTAACAATCAAAATGTGCATAATTAACATGCTGGAGATATACAAAGTATGTAAAGAAAACGAGTACATTCCAGAATATCTCGAAAACGGTTCTTAGTATATATTTCTTAAAAACTAATGCATCGTAAATTCAAAAATGATAAATTGTACTTGCAATTGTCATTGTATAATAATAATTTTATTAATCCAGTAGATCGTAAGATATATCAGTGTTTCTGTATATTAAAGCTTATATGTGTTGAGTACAGGAGAATCTTTTACTTCTGTCTACGACTGTCGCGAGTACCGTAACAGCATGTGAAGATTTATCGTTCACGTTGAGGAATATGTAAAATGTCAAACCAGATGTTCACGGTTTTGTATGTTTATGTTTTCGAATTCTCACGTCACGGTCACCTAGACTCTACTGTGTTTAAATTAATACTATGGTAATGAACCGTCACATTGTTTAATAGTACTAAACTGAACAAATAGAAGTACCATGTCTTCGTAGGATATATTATTCTGAGACTATGAGACATGTACCTACGTACCCCCAGGTTTAATTTTTGGCTACACCACTGTATGCGTGCATGAATTGGGTGTTTTAGTTCTTGTATATATTTAATAAAAGTTATTAATACATATATATAACCCCTTCATTATATTAAAACGATGTTCGTTGCATTCTTTCATAAAAACATTTTTTTTCATATAAACTTTTTTTTCTGTGTGCACATCAGAGAGTATTTAAATTACAAGTACTATATCCGTTCTGTGTTTCGATGATGACAGACTAGGATATCGTATCTAAATCATGGATGGGAGATCGTGGTGATCATTTACCCATATTAACAAGTTAATATTACCCCAGAAGAGTTGCTCTGGTGAAATAAAACATCTCTATCGCAGTTTTGCATTTGTATATTCACGACTGCATATGAACAATGGCGGAATATTCGGATGCAGAACAAAACAATTGCAATTAGCTGGAGGAAACAAAAACGCACTGTTTGTTAGGTTAGATTTGTAAGAGTAGTTTAATGAGTCCTGGTGGACTGGCATCACGAGGTGGTAGCATACCATCACGAGGCAGAGGCGGACATGGAGATATATACGAGACAGACGTATATCATCGGATATTCTGTTAAGATGATTCGAGGTCCGTATTGTCAAAGATGCTACGCATTTCGAACTTCATATTTCGTGTCAAACCATATCGGGATGTCAGAGTACCAAGCACGATGGTAGCTCCAGTTCGTATGCTCTTACATCTGCTTATGGAGGTTCGCAAACACCGTTGTACAGAGAAGAAAGCAAAACTCCGATACCAGATTCTGGTCGTCGTATTCCATATTATGACGCCATGACGCCCCAACCCGATGGTAGTAGGACTCCAATGCATTTTGGTGCTTGGGATCCGAACGTTCTCAACACTCCGGCGAGGATCGAAGCAGATTCGTGGATCGTCTAGAGCAAAGGTCCCCAAACTTTTTTGTCTCGTAGACCACTTGCCATGTTTTTCGCTTTTGGGTAGACCCCCTGCTTATCTGGTATTGACTTTTTGCAAATTCATTAATTTCAAATGTATTTTTGACAACCGGTATAGTGCTACTCACTTTGAACGATTTAAAATAACGGCAGTGAAATGTAGTGTGAAATGTTTAGTTTTATGCATTTTTTAAATTAGATTCAAATTAAACGAATCAAATTAAAATTTACTTTCTGTTACATAAAATAACTAAGAAAAAAATAAATGCTTTTAGTGTGAGGGATGAACCTGATGCTTTAATAATAAATTTTAGCATCAATTTAGTTAGAATTAATCTTAAATTTCTTCGGTTAACGATGTCCAGTTTGTTTCTTTTTTTGTTAGGAGATTCACTATCGTTGACTCCCATTTTCACTTCATGGACCCCCAATTTTTTTTCCCGCTGACATGGACCCCTTGCAAATTCCCACTTTAGGAATCACTGGTCTAGAGTTAGGAACGCATATTATGATAATATGCGTTTTTACTTCCCTCTCCTTTCGAACATTCAACATTCGCACACATTTTCAGGAATCAATTATGTGCGAAAGTCGAGGTCCGCCTTATTCTAGAATGCTAGAATGTAAGACATTTGTTGCATCCCTTATCAGCGTTCAGGTACTGTATTCAGCGTTTATAAAATCCATATGCAAATAGCTAGTGGTGACCGGGGAGATATGGTGATGTGACGGGGGAAGGGGGAGTGTTAAAGGGAGGTGCGGTGGTGCGCTCCACTGCTGCGATAGGTGGGTACGTTTTTAGCATGACTATGCTGATAATTACTTCCACGGGGGAATATGTAAATGTCACGTGACACATTAGCCGGGACGCGCATCGAAACGGCATTTCCTCTAACCTTGCTCGAACCTCTTGTCATTCGCAGTTACACAAATTTGTGTATTTATATACATGTTATCAACTTGTCTCTATAATTTGATGTATGTACTACTATAACTTTTGACTAATTAAATACTTAACGTGAAATTAAATAAATATGCTTAAATTGTCTACGGTCAACTGTGCCACTCTGTTTTATCTTTATTTTTGTATATATCAATTAGTGGTGTGCCGGATATCCGTATCCGTATCCACGGATATCCGAGGGAGAAGAAAGATCCGTATCCGTCAGTTTTTGGCGGATCTTTTACTTTATTAATTTTCAATTCATAGATGAAATTTTATATATATACGTGATTAGGTAATAATGAAAATATATTAAATTCCATTCAGATTATTTTTTATTTTTTAAAATCGTATTTGGTACCTTTATATTGCAAACATTTATCGTAGTGAGTACCATACTAATAGTACATAACTCAAAGGTACTAAATCAACTATCTTTATAATGAGATATTGCACATCGATCTTTGGAAAGAGACAATCTGTTATGAGAGTTAACTCTTAAAGAGGTCAATAACTTTTTCCCATAACAGATAGTCTCTTTCCAAAGGTCGATGTGCAATATTTACCGCCGCGTATTCTAAGAACGTTAAGATCCGTATCCGTATTCGCGGAACTTGAAACCAAATATCCGTATTCAGATCCGTATCCGCGGATATACATTTTTAACGATCCGGCACATCACTAATATCAATATACACGCCCAAGTAAACAATTAAGATAAAAAAGCAGTGCCAATAATACTTTATTGGAAGAATATTTATGTGAAAGTTTGAAGAGTAGTTTAGAATTTTATTTTTTCAAGATCACCTACAGCTAAGGTTATGTAGACCTAACGCCATTTTATATTTCCAATTAATTAATTATGGTAATACTTAATTTGTGTACGGGAAAATGAAAAAAAATATAACTCAAAATTTGTCCGTCCGACAAAAACTTTTGAACGGTAACTCCGATCATCATGACATTTGGACACAACATTCATCTCGGAAAAACTAAGATGAATATGCCTATTCATGTCCCTTCCCCCATTCGTTCTTTTGCACCCGGGTGAAACCGGGCGAGATCGCTAGTAATATATATTTTTTTATATTTAATGAAAATGGAACGGGGCCTTATTATATTTAATATCGTAATAACAAGGGCTGTTAGTACCAACCAATAAAACAGTGGGTTGCATGGTATTTGTGCAGCGATAAATAATAATAATAAATAATACGGGTAGGTATAAAGGCATTGCATGCAGCAAAATGGTTTGTTTCAAAACACCTTTGATGTGATCGAACTTCGCGCTCATGCTGAGTCGCACCGTAGTGTCTTTTTTTAGCCAATGACAGGTCTGATTAAACTACCGCATACGGACGCTATTTGGTAATCGAAGAAGAACTCAACCGTCTATCAGCAGGTAGATGAAATGACGTAGGAGAAAACTATCGATTCGAACAAGGACCCTCGCGCCCCAGAGTGCGATGTGTGCGATGCACGCGGGCGGCACATTCAAGGGGCGGAAAATGGCCTAGTTGTGTTATGTTTTTTGTACTGTATAGAAAAAATATAAAACTGATATTATATCAATTTTATTTGCATACTCAAGCCTGCGTGAAAACTCTTACGAGTAGTTATTTATTTTTTAATGAAATTCGAATTCGAAATATTTCGCGCGCAGTTTTCGATTCGATAGTTAATTCACATCAGCGCGTAGACAGGGCGCCCCTATCGGGAGACTCCCGCGTATGTTTATATCTTGAATTTTTCCTGTCGATTCCTGCAAGAGTGCGAGTGAAGTAAAGTATTTTTAAATAATTTTTTTACAGTTTATTTAAATTTATAAGAAATAAAGTTTCTATTAATTGCACTTACAGTATTAGTTATTTCGGATTTTTAATGTTTTTCAATTTGACATATCATCTAATGAGTTTATCCCCAATAAGGGGTGTCAATTAAGAATCCGCACGCGGGCGGCGTGAGGCCTTACGAGGGCCCTGATTCGAACAATAATTATATTAAAGCTTTTAGTCTTTCAAAGTTTTTACTATTAATACATTAATTTATTAAAATTAATTGATATATTTAATTTTAAAAACCACTGAATCATGTATTGTCATCGGGGATACATATTATGTGAGCATGTCGGTATGTGGTTCATGCCATATTGGGTTTAGAATGATATTACATAACTCATTGTAGGGTTGTGGAGGAAAAGGTAATCTGCCTTCTTGGGGCGATCGCTATATTTGATTTATCCATTGTCACCAGATTTATACACGTATGCAAAATTCCAAAGGTCTATCTTAATTAGATCTGGTCTAAATTATGATTACAAGTTTTGACACAAACTAACACATTAATTGACATACTGACAAACACGGGAAGGTAAATAAAGTCTTATAAAATATAAATTCTAAGTATTTTAATAATATAACGTACGTTCACTGGTTTAGAATTGTTAGTTATTCATTTATAACCTTAAAAATCTATTAATTATTTATTTAACATATATTTATACACGTGCAACCTACGTTTTGCTATATTCTGGTTGGCAGTACTGACTTCATTCCTTATTTAGGTTATTTACACTGTACTTATTCTTCTTTCAAATCGCCATATTCCGCGTAAAATAGAGTATTCGAATGAAAAAAAAGAAATTATTATTAATAAATTTAAAAATGAAATTTGTAAGTATTGGAACACCTCGTATTTTTGGTGTGTTGAATCACTTGTACTTATTATGCAATATTATGAGCTGTCAGAAAAATTGGGATTATAGAATAGAATACTGTATCATTACTTTTCTCGGAATGAATATATGAACATTATTATAAGTATTAATTTTATTTTACGGTTTTTTTAAATATTCGTGTAGTGTTTAAATGTTGTGAGAGTGCTTAACAAAAACATTGATGTGTAGCTAATGGAATATTATAAATAGATCTGTCTTTTGTGCGCTTATAAGTTGGTTGTCAAGGTCAGCATGGTTTAAAGCTTCAAATAATCGAGGTTTGATTTTTTTATATTTTGAATTAATGAGTGTTTCATATTACCAAGAGTTAAATTAACGTAACTGTTTATTTTCTAGTAAATAATTAATTTTATCAAAATCAAACAAATTTATTTGTAGAAATAGACAAAATGCAAATAAATAAATAAAATTTATAAAATAAATAAAAATTCATATAATCTTATTACAAAAATAACATTTCAAAGTTTACAGTAAGCTCACAGCCGTGTCGTTTTATTACAGAATACAAAATCGAATTGAATTAAACAAAAATTTTCGACTAATTTTTCGGACAGATTTAAAGAAAAATTTCTTGATTATTTTAGAAACAAAAATATGCATCAATAACATTCATAATATGATAATTAAATTCATTATGTGCTTGTAACAAAATGGTAAGGCGGATTCACAACAGCCACAATACTGTATTTAATCAGCTTTTTAGGAACAGACAAATGCAGATTTTTTATTAAAACGTTAGTTGTAGAACTCTGATACAACTTTCAGCTCTAAATCTAAATTTAAGAATGTTATTTGTTTTCAATAGTCGCAAACAAATGGCATTCATAAATTTAAATTTGTCTTATCTTTTATAGGGGCGAGGGGTGCAAAAAAATAAATGCGCTAATAATGTATAAAACTAGGTTGTAAAATATACCAAAACATTTAATAAAAATGTAGAAACTTTTTATTCGTGTAAGATCCTGCAACAGCTTTAGTTTTTAGAGCGGCCGACATTGAAAGTAATAAAAGTTTTATGTAATGCATAATATGATATTATTAAATAATAATATGAAACATTATTACTACTGGAGTTGCCTTAAAGAACTATAAAACTGTTTACAGTGGTCATTGCAGTTCAGATTCTACGACTTGCTCCCCAGTAAAGTGTTCAGGGAGTGAGTACAGTAAGAGAGGCCGACGCTACGTACTTAGAGGGCAGTTAGTTCTATAATCTAGTTCAGTTTACGAGCTAAACACATGCTAAGATGACATTACGATTTTATAATATGCGCTCTACACACAAACCAGTGTCGGCTCGTCCACTGTGTATTAAATAAGCTTTTTCTATTTCGACAATGAGAGTAAATGTAAAAGAGAGCAAAAATATATCTGTGTCTTTTTTTATCAGAGCAAAACGTTGACATCAACTTTATGTTATCTATCGTGATTATAATAATGTAACAAAACTCTTCTAGTTCGTGTTAGAAAATGTTTATTTACAAAACAAACGCTTTACAAAAACAAATAAATAAACAAATTAAAGTACTTCTCTTCTACGCAACAGAAACATAACAACAAATTCTTGCTAATAAAATAAAAGAATAAGTAATAATTTAATAAAGAATAAACTCACTATCTATGTACACTAAGTATTTACTATACACCAAGATTTATTCAGCACACTTATTATTAACTATACAGATTGTATCAAATCAAAACGGTCCATAGGACATTCTGTGTGTAAGACAGAGACGATATATAAAGATCTAAAGCAGTAAGTAAGAATGAGATAAATGATCGCTAATATAGTTACTGTAGTTACGTAAATAAATAATTACGTACACTGTAAATCTTTTTACCAATTTATCAATAATTAAAACAACTACAAATAAAATTATATTGGCGGTTGAATTACCACCATAAAACCATTTAATTATTTGGATTTTTTCCCGAACAGTATAAATAGCCATTTTATCAATAATTTCACTAGTGAATACTGACATTTGATAAAATTGTGATTTTTACTGTAGAAAACAAAGACGATACTATCAGATTGTATAACCACAGTAACTAGCTATTAGCGATCATTTATCTCATTCTTACTTACTGATTTAGTGCTTTATATAATATCGTCTCTGTCTTACACACAGAATGTTCTATGGACCGTTTTGATTTGATACAATCTGTATACAAGACGTGTGGCTTTCAAATAATCTTGGTTTTCGGGCTTGTATGCCGTGGTCCATTGGTATATGTGTTGGGAACAAACTAATTAGGTGAAATTTGGTTATTTTTCTTTCTTCCCTCCATATAACGAAAACTATTATAACGGGAAAAAAATGCTCTGTTCCTTGAGATTCGTTATAAAGAGGTTATACTGCAATTTGAAAAAATTATATAGTGCCCCTAAATAAACGAACAGTCTCTGAAACAATACTTACCGACTTCTTTACATAAGTATATGCAACGCGATATTGTAAAAGCGTATGATGAAACTTCTTAATTTACCGTTACTTTAAATTTTTATTACTTTCAAAGTACCTTAGTTTGTAGTTTGCATGCTATAGTAACTTCCCGTCTTTATAAAGTTAATTATAATATTTAGATTAATAATATTTTATTTCGTGTGGTTTATTTTGTTACGTAATTACATAGGCGGCCGTAAGGAAAGCGTAAACCTGCAAGTCAGGGAATTTTACTAGTCCAGAAATGTCAGAGATTCTCTTGTCTATCTATTTTGTATACCCCAGTGTAATGTTTAATGGGATTTATTTTTTAATTTATTTTATTTGTTCTTATTGTTTAAACAAGACGTGGCTAATTTTACGTATCCATGTATCCGTGTATAAAAAAATGCCAGGGAATTTTGGTGGAAGTCGAGAAGTTTTGTTTTGTGTGCAAAAAACCCGGTCAAGTGTGAATCAAAGTTCACACCAAGGGTTCCGTACCAATATTTAACATATTTTGTCGACCAACTTTACTTTGGTTAGTATCTGGCACGTAGTAGTCGGCTATGACGTACACTTGATTTGTTTGTTTCTGAATTTGATGGTGCTAGTTGCGTTCTTGAAGTCAGGGAAAATCTCAAAATCAACTGAAAAACCAGGTAAAATCTAAAAACCAACTGAAAAAAACAGGAAGAATCTAAAAAACCAACTGGAAAACCCGGAAAATTCAGTGAGCAATAGAGTTTGATTTCATGTGGCCGTCAGATAGGGTTGCCAGATTGGGAAATCAAAATTTCTGGACAATATTCTAAAATATCTGGACCAAAGGATTTTAGGCTGGACAAAATAAAAATCTGCATTAATCAATCGAAACACGACATATATATTTAAGTAATATGTACTTACTTAGGTATTATTGTTATAAGAAAAACGCAAATATTAACTATTGAGCTGAACAGCTGAAATTGGTACAAAAACAGAGGTAGCTTAATCTAACAGTCAATGATACCTATCAAGTCACTTTTTGCCACATATATTTAATATTTCCCTTAGCCGCCTTCATCATTTTAGAACTTTTCTCTGTATTTAGAAAAGATTTAAAATTAGTAGTTTTCTTCAAAGCTGAATCGAATTATTAGCTCTGATTTGATTAAATCAAAGGACATGCGATTTCTATCCTTTGTGTACAAATTCTTCAAAAGGCTAAAGACTCTTTCACAGTAAGCATTGTTTATTGGTATGTATAATACAAAACAAATCAGTTTTTTCAAATTTGTCAAATCATCGTTACAATTTTAAAAAATATGAGACCACACTTTATCATTTGTTATGTTCTTTGGAACATGTTCATATATTCGTACTACGTACCGTGAAATGAGCTGTTCATTTGAGAGGCGGCGGTGCATGCTTCTTATTTTTAGCTGGACATTTTGCCTAAAACCGGGACACTGGACAACGTGTAAAATTGCTGGACAATCCAGCCAAGTCCCACCAAGCTGGTAACCCTACCGTCAGACGTTAGCAATTTCATTAGAATCACATTTATGTCTGACTTACTAATGTCAACCTTAAAACACGCATAATTATCTACGACTTGCATTAGTGATAATTAAAATGGCGACGAGTTAATATAACCGACATTTAAGACAAAAAGACTGTCGTAGAGTTTGACACCGCTGCTCCAGAATGAAGGGCGTTGCTGTAGGGTAGCAAGTAAGTTTCGTTCATATGTCGTGACGTATTAATGTAACGTACTGAAATATATTACATGACGTTAAAGAATACCCTAGAGATTGCTCATACACACGCCTGTGTCGGATACATTGTGCATGTCTCTTCCGTCATGTCGGGTGTGTTAGTCCGCGTCCAAACTGTGTGCGTTTTGTGTTTAAAGAGTAGCGTATCACATGATTGAATCAACTGAAACCAGTATCCAGAATCCAGCCAAAGCTGTCTTTAGAGAAGAGGGTAGGGCACCGAAAGAAGACACAGCGACCAGGACATAGAAGATATTGGATTCCCTTAATATCCCATGCGTTTCTTGGGATTAAAGACTGTATATTATAAAATGTATGGTCTTATGATTGAGTTCTTTGGTGAGTGCTCCAAGCGGCTAGCCGTACGAATACTTCTTAGACGACCTGACATTTATATAGTTGATACTATAGTGGTCCGGTTCGGCTTCGCCCGAATTTGCGGATTGTTACCATTTGTTCGTTGATTTACGCTGCAAAATTGGTCTCCACGAAAAGTGCTTTAATTTTAAATAGCGTATGTCCATCCTGAAGAACCATTTTAAATATTGGTGGAAAATTTTTGAAATCGGATGTGTAGTTTCGGAGATTACCTTTACATCCAAATTTACAAACTTTACGTCTTTATGTCATTAGTATAGATAACGTTTAAAAGAGTGGGACACTCGATGAATTATATGAACTATAGCAGATGTCGCTATTTGGTACTAAAACAGTTTTGTTTGTTTGCTTCTGAACTAATATTAGTTCATGAGAAAAATTTGTGTACCTATATATTTTTTTAATGTATTTTATATTTTCTTTATTTATTTATATTTTTATCGTAGTTCTCACAGGAGCAGACTGTCTCGCAATGGGAGAGTTTCCCACGGGAGGGATTTGATGGCTTTTTTTTTGCGGGTCGAAAAGAGACTATGATGAGCTTTCCAAAAAACCTACGCAGGGGGTGTCATAGTGAAAGTCAGGGAGCCAAATTACAATTTGTAGGGCTATAGGCATTGTGTGCTTAAATATACCTTGTCTATGCCTCGCAAGTTGCAGTTTAAAATCGTAGATGCATCGTGTTCGATCCATCCCTGATGTCCGCGTGTGCGAACTACCAACGGTCAACGAGTGTAGGTACGCTATCGCAAACATGCCCGGTGACTCTTGCCCGATTATTCCTGGCGCCATGTTTTACAAACTACCTGTGAAAGCTATACATAAAGTGTGTCCTTTTGGAAATGTTACAAAGTCTAACATGTGGAAACAAAACATTGATTAACATTGAGTTTTCACTAAGATATATTGAAAAACGAAAGTATGAGTAGAAATAAAAACCCTTAATTAGTTTGCCTACCCAATCACAGATAGCAGAATAAACTAAAAACGAGTTTCATAAATATCGATCGAATGGTTTCTAAGACAAGCTACTCGGAAACTACTAAGATGGGCGCAATTATGAAACCATCTAATGATTCTATCGGTGGTCCGCGGAGACCTTAAACTGTATTTTTTTGTTATTGTCTGTTTTAATATGCTTAAGTGTTGTTATATCAGTATACAGAGTTGCAAAATTAATTGTTTTGAATAAAAAATCAATTAATAGGTATATAAATATTTATTATTTTATTCCAATGTTCATGGTACGCAAAACATTTTTGAATTGGTGGTCCGCGGATGTAAAAAGATTGATACACTCTGCATTCTAATGCACAAACGGATTTGGAACTTGACACCGATTTTTACTTAACTGCGAAAAAGAAAAGAAAATATATTTTAGCAGTAGGTATATGTTTTCGTATATATTATATGTATGTTCCATCCTAGCTTCTAAACTACTGGACCTATTTTGGTAAATGAGGTGTCAATCGATTCGTCTTAATGCCGTGCGTGTTATAAAAATGTAAATTTGACAAACTAAACACCGACTACGAAAAAGTCGAATACAATTATTCAATAAGAAAAATAATCTTTTTATCAGACTTCAATTCATATTGGAAGCTTTTATAGTTTCAGCTGTCAGGTCTCTGTCTGTCTGAAATAAAATATTGCAAGGTCACTAAGAAAAAGTGTCCATGGGCGCATAGTCTAAAAATCAATAGATTTTTAGCTACAGATATGTTTAGCGAAGTTTTAGATAGGTATAGGGATATCCATTGAATTCACAATCTTAAAAAAAATCCTAAGCTCTAGAAATATGTTTTGAATTTAATGGATATCCCTGTATCTAAAATCTCGCTAAACATATCTGTAACTAAAAATCTATTGATTTTTAGACTATGCGCCCATGGACACTTTTTCTTAGTGACTTTTAAAATATAAAATAAAACCAAATCCCATAAAATTTGTGCGGGGTCGTTTGACTCATTTTCCGGTTTCCGATTGAGTTGAAAGTCGGATTTTAGTTTTTATTTCATTAATAGAGTAGCTTGAAAGGATGAACAGCCTGTATAAGTCCAACATCTACCCATCCCACCCATCTGGCATGTACGGTGGGATGACTAGCGTGCAGTACACTGATGCTAAATGTTGTACGGGCACCCGCCAACATAAATTTGCCTGGGATATCTTTGTACTGCACCTTACACTGTTTTATGTTTTGCTATCTACCGTATAATTGTCTATTAATACTTATCTTAATCATAGGCGCACACTTACAGAAAGAACAGTAAGAAGATTTCATCGCAGAATTTACTTGTCACAGCCTGTATAAGTCCAACATCTACCCATCCCATCCATCTGGCATGTACGGTGGGATGACTAGCGTGCAGTACACTGATGCTAAATGTAGTACGGGCACCCGCCAACATAAATTTGCCTGGGATATCTTTGTACTGCACCTTACACTGTTTTATGTTTTGCTATCTACCGTATAATTGTCTATTAATACTTATCTTAATCATAGGCGCACACTTATAGAAAGAACAGTAAGAAGATTTCATCGCAGAATTTACTTGTCACCAAGTTTGGTGATCAAGTTAAATATCGTTTTATATCCACACTTTAAAAATTCAAAGTTTTAAGTTAGTTTTATAACAATACAGCGATTTTATAGGTTAAAGAATCCTATTAATTTGGATTTCAGACAATCATTTAAAAATACTTTTATTGACAACAAAATGTTAACAGTACCAAATATATACTTATATAAATTACTGGTAGATGTTATGAAAAATATTCACAGATACACTATATAAATTCAGATATACACAATTAGAATACGCGTGAAAGCTCGAGGCTCCGCATTGATAAGCACCGATGTGCTTTTTTTAAATCTACTCCACAGTGTTCTGGGGCTAGTTTTTTTAACAGGCTGGCAGTTACTCTGAGAGAGGAGAGTAACAATTTCAAAAAGAATCTGAAATCGTTTTTAATTATAAAATGTTTGTATGATGTAAATAGGTAACTTTGTATAATTTGATGTACCTTTAGGACAATTCTTATTTGTAACTTTGCGACATGAGAGATGCTAATAAATCTAATCTAATCTATAAATCTACATTTACACAAAAAAGAGGTGCGTAGGGTCGTGGACACACACAAAAAAAAATTCCATAAGGTTTGTGCGCGATCCTTTTAGGTATTTGTTTTTAAGGATATTTTTCATGTATTAATAATAAAAACACTGATACTGCAGAGTTAAGTACGGAAAAAAATGTTTCAATCTGCTCTTACATTAGTGATGTGTCCACATGACTCTTTTTTGGGAGCTGGTTCCGTGCGCTCTGCTCACTAAAAAGAGTCGCTCAGAGTGAGTCGTTCAAAGGAGCGACACTAGACAGTACACACTACACAAGAGTGCAGACTGCAGAGGTGTGAACTGTCATCATACATGCTCAGGAGTCACGTAGCATTGCACAGCACAATACACACTCTGAGCTCATTTTAATATGGTTCTGATCTTATATTATTTGCATTTCGGATAAACTATTAAGTATAATAAAAGCTTAACAATAATAATGATTATTGTTATAATATTATATTTATATCTTTGTCAACGACGTCAATGTGAATGGTTTAGTCATTGTAAGCTTAGTACTATTACACTTACAGTGTGTCATTCAACATTAAATGACTCAGCAAAGATAACTACGTACGTGCAAAATTCACTAGTGCCTCTGTGGCCTGTGCTGTGTGCGCTCTGTAAATGTGCGAATGCAACAGTACAGAATAGTTCAGCACAGAGCAGTGGCGCTCGGAGTGAGTCATTCACAAAAAAGGAGCGACTCGCTCCGCTCCGAGGAATGAATCGTTCATTATGAACGACTTGTTTAGGAGCGACGCATCACTACCGCGGTACATCAAAAATTATTTAGAAATAGCTATAAATAATGTTATTTAAGAATAGATTTTGTAAAAAATTTCCACGTCACTAATAATTTTTTATTTTTGTTGCAGGTAAATATGGTGATTCCAATATACCCGTTGTCTAAGACTCGTAAGTAATACCTACATTACAATACTGAGTATTGAGCGGGTTGTATCGCAGACACAGAAGCTGTAGTTTCGACGTGAATAATCGGATTCTGTAACAGTATTGTAGCAAGCATTGTTACATTAACTCTCTCTCTCTCTCTCTTTTCCAAAAATAACAACATTCATTTTTCCAACGTAGCTAAGGAAAACTAATTTTGACAATTATAAAAAAAGAGAGAGAGAGTTAATGTAATAATGCTTGCTACATTATGTTATTGTAGACACCCTATATAAAATTAGGAGGCCCGTGTGTAAGCCTAGCTTTCCCCGCACCGCGCAGCCCGCAATAGTTCAAACATAAGTGCATCCCTGTTATTTTTTCTTTTTTATTTGTTGGTCATGACTGGATGTATTTTATTCAGCGAGCGAAATATTCGATCAATGCGAAAATGCAAACACATAGTTTTCATTAGAATTCATCATGTAAAATATAGCTGCAATTTTCAACGGAATTCGCATTTTCCAGCCTTTGTGTAAAATAAATTAATACATTACTCGAACTCATTAAACGGCCTGTTTTATAGTTAAATGGATCAGAATTTTTTTTTTAAATAGGTTTCATTATTCTTTTTTTTCGTATTTATTTTCTATTATATTTAAATGCATTTCGCATTGGAATGCTTCCTTTTATCCAGAATAGCATCCAGTAAATACGTTTGCTATTCTGCATATCAATAAAGCAGAAGGGATGTGTTAGAACAGTGATGTCAAACACGCGGCCCACCTAATACATAGATTGCGGCCCGCCGAGACGTTAAAAAAACATTGAGTCTAATAATATAATCATTCTAACAATCGTATTTTATTAATATTTTTTAACACAAAAAACATGCGGACCCCAACTTAGTACAAAATAGATAATGTGGCCCGCAATATCATATGAGTTTAACATGCCTGTGCTAGAACTTCAATATGCGAAAGTTTTTTTAAAATTTGTTTTTTTACATTTCGTCTTTAAAAAAAGTAAAAAAACTGCCTCGCTTTTTGCGAAATAGGTACATATTTTGAAATCCTCTCATTCTATTAGAAAAAATGTAGTTTTTTTTTTAATTCATTCCCTTGTGGCGTTAAAGAAAATACAATTTATTTTATAAGAAATAAAGAAAAAAAAACTAAAATGTGTTTTTTTTATTGAGAAAAAAATTATAATTTTAAAACAGACATGTATCCGATTTTTTATAATATTAAGACAATATTTTTTATAATACTATAACATATTATTTTATTTATGAAAAAAAAATGCTTTTAGAATCGATTATAATATATTTTTTGCACGACCTCGTATAATATAGCGCGAGCGGTAGTAAAATATAGTATAAGCTATCACGCATTAGAAAAATAATTACCAGGCCCAAAAACCCGGACTACCTTTTTTATTAAAAAAAAACTCGACTAGGTATTTTAACTGTTTATTACTGACCAATCACCAGTTTTTATTACATAATTAACCACACATTATAACTAAAAATGATCAATTAACAGCCTTATCGTATTGTTGGTAGTTATGATAGTCTGTTTCAAGCTATCTGAGAACGGTAACAGAACCGTCGCGGTCTTGCACAGTAGCTTAACAACGGATATAAACAGTACCGTTTTAGCTACTGTGCAGAGCTTTAGTGTTCAGTCTTCTTAATTGAACATATGGTGAGGATAGATAGATAAATCCAAGACAACGAACACAAAGAGCCATCTTTTGGGACAATAAAATAAAGGTTTTTCACTAAATAAATAAAAATACAAAATTTTCAATTCTTCCAGTACGAAACACCAAAAGATCTTTAAAATAAAAAAAAAAACGCAAATGCACTCCGGGAGTGCCGGCAGAAGTGAAAACTTGAATATTAACGTCTATGTTAAGCGACCAAAGCGCAGAAAATTTGAACTAATAACTTCCAAGAAATTCCGTCTGATGTCGCCAAAACACAACTTATAGTGTAGTTAAAAACCATTCGATTGCATAGACAAGTCCCAAAAAAAAATATATACCTTGCACATTAATACAATGGATTTCATTTAGGGCATGTCACAAAAGTTTTCGTCTTACGAATTTTCGATCAGGTCACGTGTCCCTGACGCGTCTTACGCATTTTCGATCAGATCTTACGAATTTTCGATCTGACGCGAGTTTAACATTTTTTACCCATTACAAAAAAAGTGTACAACGCCGCTAAAGAAGTTTTCACTTCAAAAAAGTAACAAAACCCCATAAGTATGAATATTTGGAATTTAAACTACTTTATCAAAAACGTCATTTTTCTTGAAATTTGGCAAAAAGCTTACTAAAAGTCTGAATATTTGGCCGGACACGAAAAGCCAAACATGTTCGTGTTAAAGCCGAACGCCTGGCAAGTGACAACATTAACTTGAAACATAACCTATTATTTTGAAGGTAAACAACTCAAACGTAAAGGCCGCTGCACACGAGGCTAGTTTTGCCATAGTGTGTGTTCTGTTCAGAGACAATAAACGTCCACTTTTGTTAACATTCTATCACTGCGCGCGCACCAAACCCATCTACAAAGCATTAAGGCCATCACAAGAACCAACGCTTGAAAACTAGCAGTTAAATCTGGCAATGAATCTAGCTGCAAAACCAGCCTCGTATGCGTGCGATTCTGTAATATCAGTGTGACCTTTGTGAGTTTTATGTGTGAATGTGGATAATGATATCAGAACCCTACTAACTGTGTAGTTAATCCGTACAAATGCAGATTGCATAGGGGTAGGTCGTAATAGAGATAGCGTTTTACTGTATGTGCATTCGTATTTTTTTTTAATCGAGATTTAAATAAAATATTGACAACTGGTGCAGTGTGTGAATTATGATTTATATGAATCAGGGACGGCCAAAAAATGATCCATACTCTTTAAACGTGAATCGGTGATTTTTCACTAATTACAAGTGCATGTTCACTATTTGTCAACGCTAGAATCGTAACACGCAGAATTAGTGAATACTTACTCACAATATGAATTAGTGAATATAAAAATTCACTAATTATATAAGTGACCACATTAAATGTCATCTGACATCTTTTGATTACAGATTTTTTAAAATCTTTATTGATTCGTTACTTTCACTAGTATAATTAACTTTTATATTTTTACAAGTCGATTAAAAATTGAATACAAAATAAAGAATTTGCGTCAAAAAAACATAATTTTAATTCATTGTTAGTTATGATCCTGTTATTGACTATAATTTAAAATCGGTAAAAAAAGTCTTTTTAAACTATTTAAATTTTTATACGTTTTTGACGTGATAACGTCTTATAAATTGATGAAACACCAGCTGCACGCACGAAAAAGTGTAACGTTCCGCCTGACCCTGTGCGTGCAAGCGAGAGCACAGTATAAGCGATAGAGAAGCACGATCGGCCCAAGTTTGACAGCTACTAAAATTTAGGTTATGTATTATTAAATATGATATTCGAGCGGAATACGTTATCACGTAAAACTATCGTCCGTAAACCGACTTTACAGACAACCAATTTTTTATATGGTTTATGCACTACAGCGCATCTGTACATAACATAACAAAAAATTATTTATATATATAGCAATGGAAGTCCACATACTTTGTTTTTTAATAAGTTATACAGAAGTTAGTTGAAGTTTATTTTTCTGTATCTCTTCAGTATTCATATAAAAAACTGTGAACCTAACAATAGGTATTTTTTCATGTTTTACTTCAACTGCGCTTAAAGGTTACACGCACACTTTTTTAACAAATAATATTTTTTTCAATTTAATATAAACGTTTCTTGTGCTATATGCAATGAAAAAATTAAATATAACTGTTTCCAGGAAACTTTGTAGGAACAAAGAAAATAAAATGACTTATTCTTTTATATAACTTAATATATGTATATCTTTGCGTAGACTTTAAAACTGCAGACACTTAAAACATTTTAAGACAAGTAATATAATTTATATTAGTTTAATTTCCTAAAGATATCAAGAATGACATTTCATTTCCATTTCGCGACCGGCTGGTACCGTACCTGCATCTGTCGGCGTACCGCGGTACTATATTCGGTACTTCCATTGTGGGTGTTTCTATATCCAAACACCTACAGTGCGGCTCGAAAATAATTGTCAGTGATGTATATTTTAAGGTCGCTGAACACGAGGCTAGAAACCTTGCTAGATTTGCCTACTGGTTTTCTAACGCTGGTTCTCTTGATTGCTGTTACGTGCTCGCTTCACACGAGACGTCTTTTCAAGCTAGTTTTGCGAATAAATCTGGTGCGCGCGCAGTGACAGTTCAAATATAAACACAGAGCAAAACGTGTCCGTTGTCTGACTCTGAGCAGAATGACGCCATCTTGGTTTGTGGGCGTTTGTTCAAGTCGCACACGTGGCAAGATACTGCTTCCTGATCATCATGCTTTTCTAAATCAATGTTTACCTTATGCCTCCATAGTTTACCTCTTAGGACAGTTCGGCGCATTTCTCACCATTTCTTTGGGTTCCGAATAGGAGAAGTCAATCAATTTACAAAAAATTTAGACTCACTACAGCTTCTTCCAAAGAACAGCACATTGTCCTCTATTAGTTACTTAGATTTTTGAGTGTTTGAATAATTATTTATTATTAGTTGCAATGAGTCTATAAAACGTAACGGCATTAGTTAAGTTGACAAGAGATATATTACGGAGGCACGTTTCTGTTGCATCATCATTCCTTTTTAGTGCTGGAATTGATTTCAATCATGATTGATGGATGGCCTTCAGTTTAGTCCCAGTGGGCATTGGCCCCATCTATTGAACTCTATACCTATTTTACGCCCTGTCTCTACGCACCGCACTTTTATAACTTTCCCTTGGCGCCGACAAGTTAAAGACTGGAAATCTTAAGGGATATACGACGGAGCTATAGTTTCCTTGATAAAACTCTTAGGTTTCTAATATGTAGTATGAAAATTGTAAATCAAATGATTATATTGTGACAGTGTGTTATTATTGGGTAGATATAATTTTTTTGAGAGTCAAAAATAGTATTTTAATATCAAAAGATGATTTATAAAAAGAACGCCTCCCGTATTTAAACGGTACACTTCTAAAGCTCAAGGAACTAATTTTTGATGAATGGCGCCTTTGGTTGGCTGCAGTAAAACCGTGCAATTGCCGCGACACTTTTATAGGAAGACGTTACGTTGGCTTGCGTTGGATTAAACAACGTGGCTTTAGTTTAAGGCGACATCTAGATAACAGGGTGGAATTAAGTTTTTTAGTTACTAGTTATTTCGTAAGATGACACCGCGTAACGCCTGCTGTGTGTATGCGTTGATTATAACATGGCTTTTGCTGACGGGGACATCTAATTGTGATTATTATTAGTTATTAGAATAGTCACCTAAGTAGCGCTGCTAGTAACTTAAAGTTGCAGGGCTCATAGGGCTTTAGAAAATGTTCGAGAGAGTCCATAGGCTTTGTAACTTAAAGCTTCCTTTGTGGTTACGTGAAGAAATATATATCTTTCTATAGATAAGTAGTAGAAATGTTTATTTATATTTAAAAAAGCAGCAGCTTTTGTAAACAAAAATAACAGTTTTTAATTTTAACTGAAGGAATAAGATGAATTTGTAGTTAATATTAATGGTAGTGTAATATTTTCTTAGTATATTTGTAAATAATGGAGACGACTAACTTTGCCGGACAACTTTTTAAGTAAAATAAAATAAAAATGACTGCAAATAGTAGTGAAACCTAAGTTTATAATAAATAATTAATGCACTAAGTGCTTGCATTATAAATTATGTAGGTACGTATCCAGTATATAATATCATTTTTCATCTTGTATGCTTAACTGCTGACAACTGCCCTTGTGTTTTATTTGTATTTTGTCTTCTTATAATTATATAATATACGGGCATTTCTTAACACTGTGAATTTACATTTTACGCGATGGTTTTACGTATTTCGAAAATTCTAATTATTACCAAAAAAGGGGAGCCGCATGCATTTGTACTATGCAACACAAAAATATAATGAATTTCATTTTTAAACGGTTTTATTTAGCTTGAACCCGTATATTTGTTCATAATTATATTTGTTTCAAATCTTGGGACAGCTTTTTCAACCATTTCCCGTTATCCGATTGAGTTGAAATTTTGCATACGTATGTAGTTCCGATGACAATACAATATTATAAGAACTAACTGACCGGTCCGGCTTTCGTCCGGATGCAAATCCCATTTTTAATAAAGCACACTAAAAACTTGAAAATAGGTAATATAGCTAAAAAGCTTTTTAAGTTAAACGGTTTTATTGTACAATCGATGATGTACTAAAAACGAATTTTGATATATTCAACCCTTTGCCAGACGAGGGTTGTCCCGGGTACGAAGTGCCAGACTTGAGTTTTTGTGCTCAAGGGCACCTGAACTTATCAAACATCATATTTTCATATTAATTAATATTATAAATGCGAATGTAAGTTTGTTTGTTACGCTTTCACGCAAAAACTACTTAACCGATCATCATGAAACTTTGCACATACACTCTTGAAGGTATTAGAAGTAACATAGGATACTTTTTATTAAAAAAAAATAAAAATTTTTTACGAAAAATAAGAAAGGGTTGAAAACATTTTTTGGGCCCAAAAATACCGAAAAATTTCTCCGAATCGTTTCAAAATTGAAATTTAACCCTTTAGTAATGATTAAAATGTGCTATTAAAATTTCATTAAAATCGGCCCGACAGGACCGGACTTACAAATTTTATGAAAACGAAATATTATAAATGCGAATGTAAGTTTGTTTGTTACGCTTTCACGCAAAAACTACTTAACCGATCATCATGAAACTTTGCACATACACTCTTGAAGGTATTAGAAGTAACATAGGATACTTTTTATTAAAAAAAATAAAAAATTTTTACGAAAAATAAGAAAGTTGTTTGTCAAAATATGTGCAATACCTCAACCCCTGATATGCATGTCAAAAGTCGATTTCCATCTCAATCGCGGGCGTAGCCGCGGGTAGCGGCTAGTGATAAAATATATTAAGTGACACCTCCAGCTTGACATCTTTGACCGGGTGCACTCACGCATTGTCCCCGGTCTCAGCTGCCAGACTGAGATTTTTACGTTCAGAGTAGTGCCCTTAATGAATGTACAAAAACTTAGGTTTGAGGAAATGCTGTCAGTAAAATCGTTACTAGCTCTCTACTATAACGCGGTTAACTATTTCGTCGTGAACAGAGTACATACCACGCCATCTGAGTTTGGCGGAACAAACCTCTTTCGGAACAGTGTTTGAACGCATTTATATATAACAAGCGGTCCCGCCCGGTTTCACCCGGGTGCAAAAGAAAGAATGGAGAAGGAAGGGACATGAGTACACACATTCATCTTAGTTTACCGAGATGAATGTTGTGTCCAAATTTCATTATCATCGGAGTTACCGTTCAAAAGTTTTTGTCGATAAAAGAGCAGTATTTAAACTTTTTTTAACTAATAATTTTTTTTTAAATGAATTAAATAAAATTAAAATAAATTTAAATGTAAGCCTTAGAAGAAAGCAATGTAAAAAATAAAAAAATAAAAATATATTCACCCAACGTGGGGCTCGAACCCACGACCCTGATATTGACAGTCGCATGCGCTACCGATTGATCTACCTGGGGTTGTGTTCTTTCATCACTAATATGAGTATAGATAGTTAGTGCATTTAACATGAATAGAAGCTTATTTTTGAGATACTTTTTGCAACATTTTTCATTAAAGCTCCGCTCCTAATGGTCGTAGCGTAATATTATATAGCCTATAGCCTTCCTCGGTAAATGGGCTATCTAACAAAAAAAAATTATTCAATTTAAACCAGTAGTTCTTGAGATTAGCGCGTTCAAACAAACAAACAAACAAACTCTTCAGCTTTATATATTAGTATAGATTGCAGTAGTATATATATTAGGATTTTACGTTATGGAGAGTTATACAAAAAGCAAGTGAATTAATTGTAATGACATTTAACATAAGTAACGAAGATAAGACCGGCCTAATGAATAATTCATGCCATCCGCATGTTTTACACCGTTGATAATTTGTACCTAATTTGAATTCAATGCGTATTTAAATATCGTTCAGTGGTACGACTTCGTAGGTACCTATAACCATACACCTCAGTCACTGTCGTTCAGTAGCGTAACTTTGTTTTAAAAAAATATCCCCTTATTGCAACGTACCACAGTTATAAAAAAAATGTGAGGTTATTATATTCTCTTTTGAAAATAAATATTTTTTTATGTAATCTCATTGGCGGTAGGGGTTAAAGGAGGATTCGACCGTCAGACGTAATTAAAGGCCGCTGCACACGAGACTGGTTTTGCTGGGACTAAGATGGAAATGACGTCACTGCGGGCTCACATGATAGATTTCAAAATTAGAACCGGTGCTATTTTTCTGTCTTGTTTGTCTGCTTTTTTTGGAGCAAGAATCGATCAGGAAACAGTATCTTGTCACGCTCGCAAACAAACACTTCGCCATAGTGGGTGTTGTGTTCAGAAACAATAAACGTCCACTTTTGTAAATTATCACTGCGCGCGCACCAAAACCATCTACAAAGCAAGCTTCGATACGTGAATTGTGTGAAACGAACACATAAAAGCATTCACAAAAACCAGCGTTAGAAAACTAGTAGTCAAATCTAGCGGCGTGCACAGCGACCTTCGCAGCGCACGAGGCTGCAGGATTTGCCGCTAGATTTGACGACTAGTTTTCTAGCGCTGGTTTCCGCGATTGTTTTTTTGTGCTCGTTTCACACGAGACGTCTTTTCAAGCTTGTTTTGTAGATATAAGTTCTGTGTACGTTTATTGTTTCTCACTCACTAAGGCGCAATGTTTGTGGGCGTTTGTTAATGTCGCCAACGTGACAAGATTGGTTCTTGCTTAGAGCATGCAGAGGACTTAGCAAGAAAAATAGCTCCTGTTGTAATTTTATAATCCATCTTGTGAGCTAGCAGGCGAGCCCGCAATGATGTCATTTCCAGCCTCGTACCCAGCCTGCCAGCCGGGAGAAGTGTGCGGCGGCCTTAACTCTTAGCTACGCGCGTGCGGTATCCACGTTAGCAGGCAATCTATGTTCAATCGCGCCTTACCTACTAACGGTTAAGTCATGCGAGTGATTTATCTGGTAGTAATGGAAAACATTAACGTGTTTTAAGAGAAACGATTTTCTTTAATGCTTTAATGTTTTCCATAACTATAATCAGGTAAACAAAGCTCGTATATTATGTTGCGTCATACACTTTTATTAAAAACAGTGCACGTTCATATTTTGTCAGAAATAATACTAGCCGTTCCCCGCGTCACGAAATTTTTTTATTATAATATCTCAAATATCACTATTTTTGAAGTTGGAATCGGCTGGATTTTTTTAATAAGGTCTGCAAGTAATGAGGAAAAAATCAAAGTAGGTACCAATGACAAATAAAATAGTTGTAAATTGTTTCAGTAGCTTAATAGTTATTGGCGTAACTAGTAGTCTAAGTCATTCACATCGCAACTGACAGGTCATGACTTAGCCTACAAGTTGCGCCCATAATTTTATTCAACAAATGCGCGTTATTCATGTTTTTAACACGGTTATACGTTCATATAAGGTATGTATACAAATATCTATTTATTTTTTTATAAAAAAATTGTCAATACTAACAGCACGATTTAATGTTTGAGGTTAGCCGGTTATGAATAAACTCCATGTCGAAAACATTTGGGATCTCAATTTAGGCATCAATGGATAACAAAAGAGAGTTGTTGTTACCTTCTATTTCGTTACAACTCAGAAAATAGTTACGTTTATTTTCATTACTCCACAATGGCCGAGCTAGTAGGAATCTTCATTGAGTTATGACAAGTAATTGTCACCAGTCGGTAAATGGCTATTTAAGGTTCGGTTTTTAGGCATGATAAAACATGAATAACGCGCATGAGTTGAATAAATTATTTTTCTGACATTTATTTCCAAAAAAATAAATAGAAAAAAAGATTGATCACAGAATGAAGATCGTCAAAAGGGAGTGAATATAAATCAAGTTAAAATGCACATCACTGACCACCGTGCTATTTTAAATATTTGATTGGTGATGGAGTTCAGGCAATCAACCTTCAGTGTTGCGACGAATATTTTAGTGTTGAATTCATTTCCTCACCACAAATGTGAAGCGATTCATTTTAGTTCTGGGGAGCTATTTATGTTATGTAGTGATAGGTTCGTTCCAAGCAGCCAGCAAACGGTTACGAAACCGCCACCCGCATGCGCACTAGGTAAAACGAAGCTGTCAGTGGCGATTTTAGAACACGTTTTACCTACTGCGCATGCGGGAGACGGTTTCGGAACCGTTTGCTGGCTGCTTGGAACGAACCTGATGTGTCCGCATGACTCTTTATTGGGAGCTGATCCGTGCGCTCCGGTCACTAAAAAGAGTCGCTCAGAGCGAGTCGTTCAAAGGAGCGACACTAGACAATACGCACTACACAAGAGTGCAGACTGAAGAGGTGTGAACTGTCATCATACATGCTCAGGAGTCATGTAGCATTGCACAACGCACAGCACAATACACACACTCAGCTGTGCGCTCATTTTAATATGATTCTGATCTTATATTATTCGCATTTCGGATAAACTATAATGGGTTAAATCACTAAACTTAGTGCTATTACACTTACAGTGTGTCATTCAGCATTAAATGACTCAGCAAAGATAACTCCGTACGTGCAAAATTCACTAGTGCCTCTGTGGCCTGTGCTGTGTGCGCTCTGTAAATGTGCGAATGCAACAGTACAGAATAGCTCAGCACAGAGCAATGGCGCTCAAAGTGAGTCATTCACAAAAAAGAGCGATTCACTCCGCTCCGAGAAAGGAGCCGTTCATTATGAACGACTCGCTCAGGAGCGACACATCTGTAGAGGCTACACAACTGTAGATATATACGTAATATTCTATCCAGGGGTTTCGAACGCCTATTACTAAATAATATACCTCATTAATGTTCTAGAAATTATCTTGAAGCATAACAAACTTTTCATATTTTAACAAGCTGATTAAATATTAAAACACTTTAAATATTTTGAATGTCAAATTATTTTGACTGCAAATTAAAACAGTTAATTTTACAAATTGACTTTAATGAAATTTGTTTTAATTAAAATTATTGTTTAAATTTCTTGCTTACCTTCGTGGAATAATGTAAATATTTATTCCAGAGACGTGGAAAAATTGAAATAATTTTATTGTTCTGAAATACACTACCGATGACGAGTTCGGCATTATGGTTGCTAACTCTTCAGTTATTATTAGAAGAGGAAATTTTTATCACTTTAAATTTTATCTAAAATGTCAAGTGATTGAAACAAAAATATTAAAAAAACGAGTGTGCTTTAGACCACACGACTGAAGTAAAATTTCTTCCTGCCATAATTTGTTATTTTCACCCGAAAATTCACAAAATATGAACTTTAAAATGAATTTACAATTTTATTCACTTTAAACGTAGAATATTTAATGTATTGAACAAAATATTAATTTATAAAATTGTTCAAGAACGAAATGAACAGTCTAATGTAAGAAGAAAGAAATATAAACACAAAGATAATGAAAACAAAAGTAATACATTGCAATTACTTAGCTCTCGTTGGATTTTAAGCGTAAATTTTTATGAAATATTATTTAGCTCTGCAAGTGAAGTAGGTTTACAAAACTTTTTTCTGTCACCCGATAGCGCCACTGGCAAGTAAAGTATGTGTCATTCTATTGTTAGTACTACTTATTTTTTAAGGATATTGGAATCAGGCCCACGGAATTGCCTCGGACCCAACTCGACGGGCAAAACTTTTCCGAGGTTAAACATGAAAATAAATATGGCACGGATTAAAGAGAGATACGCTGCGGGCAGTAATGAATATGAGTGAGAGGAACAATTTAATTGTTCATTTCTTGATAACTGCAGAACCAATATTTGACTATAGAGAATACACAATTGGAGGGCTGATGGCACGGAACACTAATTGTGCAAGTATGGCTTGCACACTACTATATGTGCAAATATAATATATTCTATTCTATTCTTGACCAATTTTTTTAATAATAATTATAGACACCTACTTTAAATACAGGAAAATAACAGCCCTTTTTTGTACTTCTTCTTATGTACTGTCGTGACTGTTGTTATCAAGTCACTTGTATGTTATATCATTGTGTAGTTATTTTCGTTTATGTGTTGGAAATGTTCTTTATCATATTTATCAAACTCATATAGGTCCCGGCTATGTGGATTTATACGTCAGTCTGTTAGCTTGTGAATGCAGAATGAGTGAGTGAATGAGGTCGACTTAGCTTTGCATGTACATAATATTATGTATATGTTATTAAACTATGTAAAGGATGCTTCAGAGACATGTCAACCAAATGACAAAATATGCTATAAATTGAGGGATCTGTTTTGTTCTACGAGAACTGAACGTTGCCAACCACGACAAATAAATAAGAATATGAAACCATTTTACTGACATCTGCAGATGCGGATTTTTCGATTTCCACTTCTGCAGATGCTTATGTGGAAACAATAGTAAAATTATTGTTAAGCTTTTATTATACTTTATATAGTTTATCCGAAATGCGAATAATATAAGATCAGAATCATATTTAAATGAGCTTAGAGCTGAGTGTGTGTATTGTGCTGTGCATTGCTGCGTAACTCCCGACAGTTCACACCTCTGCAGTCTGCACTCTTGTGTAGTGCGTACTGTCTAGTATCGCTCCTTGAACGACTCGCTCTGAGCGACTTTTTTTAGTGAGCGGAGCGCACGGAGTCAGCTCCCAATAAAGAGTCATGTGGACACATCACTAGTTATGCGTGGATTAAATAAAATGCCTCTAAATTTAAACGTCGAATTTTTTTAAAATCCGGTATCCTCCAAAATCCATAAATCCATGGTTCAAAGCCGTCTTGTGTGTATCATCCTGTTCGCTTGGCTCGTGCTCTCCATTAAACCTTTTACTATTCTCAATGGTCCATCTAGGGTTGCCAGATTGGGAAATCAAAATTTCTGGACAATATTCTAAAATATCTAGACCAAAGGATTTTAGGCTGGACAAAATAAAAATCTGCATTAATCAACCGAAACACGACATATAATTAAGTAATATGTACTTACTTAGGTATTATTGTTTTTAAGAAAAACGAAAATATGAACTATTGAGCTGAACAGCTGAAATTGGTACAAAAACAGAGGTAGCTTAATCTAACAGTCAATGGTACGTATCAAGTCACTTTTTTGCTACATATATTTAGTATTTCCCTTAGTCGCCTTTATCATTTTAGAACCTTTCTCTGTATTTAGAAAAGATTTAAAATTAGTGCAGTTTTCTTCAAAGTTTAATCGAATTATTAGCTCTGGCGGTGCATATTTTTTATTTTTAGCTGGACATTTTGCCTAAAACCGGGACACTGGACAAGGTGTAAAATTGCTGGACAATCCAGCCAAGACCCGCCAATCTGGTAACCCTAGGTCCATCCCTATATTGTGTCCCTGTCTAATTAATTAAGTTTAAGAAATGAATGATAAAATAATAAATAAATATTTGTCGTGGCTAAATGTTACTAAAAACAAAAGCCAATAAAATCTATATTAAAAAATTGGTTGTCTGTAAAGTCGGTTTACGGACGATAGTTTTACGTGATAACGTATTCCGTAATACATAACCTAAATTTATATAATAATTATAATAATTCGAATCTATGATATTGCATCTTTTGCTTCAAATTTAGGTTAATTTTATTTATTAAAATTACTCACCACTTATAATATAATTGTTTTTTTTAACTTTCTTTCTTTCGTATTTATTTTAAGTCTCAAAGATTAACTGTCATAATATTTTGAAAACAATTGTTTCACTGTTTATATAAAATTCCAAACCCTACTTACAATATTTAAGTATTTTCATACGTCAAAAAATTGATTTTTATAATGATAAAATTTGTATGAAAACGATTTTTTCGAGAGATGAGACCTAGCTAAAACGATTTTTTGCCCCCCAAAATCCCTTTTCAGTAAATTTCATCCAAATCGTTAGGGCCGTTTTCGAGAAAAGCACGCACAGGGTCAGGCGGAACGTTACGAACGTTAGGAACGTTACACTTTTTCGTGCATGCAGCCGGTGTTTTATCAATTTATAAGATTGGTGATTCATCAATTTATAAGACGTTATCACGTCAAAAAGAATCCGGTGTCCGGCTGGATTTTGAATTTAGGCCGGATACCGGATAGTTTCCTGTGATGTCCGATGCATTTCTTGGCTATCGCAGGAACACACTGTATGTATCAAATGTGTTGAGTTACACAATAGCCGACGTGAAGTACATGACGCGTATGATGTACACAGGGTTTATTTGTACTGTGTAGCTGTTATTCATATTAAAATTGACACGTAAGTAGACATATATCACCGTCAGAATACACTCTAGTGTACTGTTCTGTAGACATATCGTGCACTTAACACGCTGTATTAACCCTGTATACAGGCTGCTGTCTCTGGCGAATGTCAGTGACGTCAGTGCTAGGTTTTTTTGGCGCCCTATTTGAAAATAGTTTGAAAGAAAACAGAACAAACTTTAGTTGACTGATTCACTTATGAAATATAGTAGAGATGGGATATTTCTAATGAAAATAATAATGCGTTTAACGTATACAGGCTGCTGTCTCTGGCGAATGTCAGTGACGTCAGTGCTAGGTTTTTTTGGCGCCTTATTTGAAAATAGTGTGAAAGAAAACAGAACAAACTTTAGTTGACTGATTCACTTATGAAATATAGTAGAGATGGGATATTTCGAGTGAAAATAATGATAATAATAATGCGTTTAACGTATACAGGCTGCTGTCTCTGGCGAATGTCAGTGACGTCAGTGCTAGGTTTTTTTGGCGCCCTATTTGAAAATAGTTTGAAAGAAAACAGAACAAGCTTTAGTTGACTGATTCACTTATGAAATATACTAGAGATGGGATATTTCGAGTGAAAATAATAATAATAATAATAATGCGTTTAACGCCCGTTTCTCGATTTTATGTCATAACAGACGCCATTCGCACCATTACTATTTAAAAAGGGTCACTAAAAAAGGTAAAATAACGAAATTTTGAGATCGGTACCAATTTAATTACTATCACGTTTTATGTAGGTACCTACTTTAAGTACCTCCAATTGGTGCCGACCTCAAAACTTTTTTATTGCACCTTATTTAGTGACCCTTTTTTGAAGGTTACATTTTTTTAAAAGATTTTTATTTGTACCTAAGTTTTTAGTGTCTAATGAAACCGAAGAGCAATGTTCACGCCGACAACAATTTTTTGAAAACTTGAACAGCTTTAAAAACATATATAGCAATCTTTACGTAAAACATAGGAGGGGAGTAAGAGCTTGGCTTACTTTTGCTGACAAGAGGGAGGGGGGTCAAAAATTACTAAAATTCTGCTTACGTAATACTTGAATGGCCACTTAACATTTTATTTTGATTACATTTGTGATATTTACCAACTACCTACTATAATTAATAATGTGTTGATTTGATAATATAGACTCGTCTTTTTGCAAAGACACCGTAGAATCGATTATCAAACATTTCAGTGTAAACAATCCTTTATAAAGTAGCGTGAAGAGCCATGACATTTAATCCAATTCCATTATGAAAAGACATTATAACATAGTCCGTATGTATAATAGAAGCACATTTCTATTATACACAATATATGTATAAAAAATTACCATATACGTATTTTTGTTACATTTCTTTAACATAAAGCAATAAGTTGAATTGCTTTTATTATATACACACACATAAGATATACACTCGTACAAACCAATATGTCAATGTCCTGCTGAAAAAAAAAATTCAGTTCAAATTGTATCATGTGAGCTCATCGTTCAAGATGACAAATGAGGAAGTGTCATCTAGCAGGTTAAACATATACACGCACAGATACCGAGGTGACTCCGTTGTGAAAATCTATATAAGCTGTCTTTAAAACATCACACACTGTTTCCCAAGAGCACACCATTGAATAGTTCGTGTAGGAAAGAGAGAAAGAAGACTGATATCGACCCTAGACGGGCCACAATGTGAAACACTTGTCCAGTGGCGTAACTAGGCGTGGGCGTAGCGGGCCTTCGCCCACGGCCTCGCGCCCTTGACGACCTCGCGCGAGACCCTCTTGTGCGCTGACTTGAGGCCATAGTCATACGCCATGATCTATAATAGAGCTGTAACAAACCGTATGTATTCATTACTGAGTAACGGGTACATCGTCTGACTCGAAGTACCGAATCGTTACATACAAATTGATTTCGTTACTCGCATCTGTCGTATCGAACTGACATGGAGTCAGTTCGACTCGTATGATGCGGTTATACGTTATACGAACGAAGTCATACCGTATCACGATGCGACGCGCCTCGATGGGATGGGTACATGCTTGATGCCAGAGAACATACACTTCTTGATGCTGTTATACACGATTGTATGTCGTATGAAAAGTAACGAGTAAGGTAACGATACGAAAGTAATGGGTACTGGTTCTTTAAGTAGAGAATAAATACGGGTATACAATTTCTCGTTACTTTTACAACTCTAATCTATAATCTATATTATTGTAACAAAACTGTTCTAGTTCGTTGTGGAAATTATTTATTTACAATTAAATAAACGTTTAACAATAAAGTTAAACACACAAACGAAAGTACTTCTTTAACGTACCAGTAACAAAACAGTAAATTCTGACTTTTAAAATAAAAGTATAATTAACGAAGAATACAAAGTCAATATACAACTATATAGGTACACAAGATTATTTACAACACAGGAACACACCAACATTTATTTAACACACTTATTTATTAACTATATACAGTTTTATTTATTTCGTACACAATGATTTACACAGTTCATTTATTTATTTATCATGAGACTATTTATGTTAAACTATGTATTTCAGCCCATGCTGATATATTATATATTGTCGGAATAACTTCGAAAAAAGAGACGCAGATATATTTTTGATACGCTTTGTTGCCTTCGCTCACCGCACATTGAGTAAATAGACAACAATACTTCATATCAGGCCTGGGCAAATGGCGGCCCGCGAAGTATTTTATAAATTTTAGAAAAATAGTAAAGAAATAGCAAGGGCGCCAGAACAGACGAAAAGGAGCTTTTTTTTCTCTCCAAATGCGAAAATAGAATGTGATGACTTCTTTTTGCTCTCCAAATGCGGAAATATAATGTGAGGACAAATTTTTGGCCCGCGGTCAAATTTTCATCAGCTATACGGCCCGCGGTCGAATTTTGCCTTAATTGCACGGTTTTACCTCTAACCAAACGCGCCATTAGATGTTTCACATGAAAAGATGGGTTGTATGACAGGTACCTGTTTGCAAGCGTCGAACATTCGGTATATAAATGGAATGATAATCTATATTGTGTAATATCTATAATATGTTCTATTTTGCTTTTACGTATTTCATAGAACTTATAGTATTTATCGGTAAAATCGGAACGTTGCGTTGGTTGAACGGCAAGGGCAAATCTCCGTAGAGAATACTACGTAGAGACGACTAAAGATGGTTTCAGTAGTCATTTTTGCATATGTACAGTTCGCATACGGATTTATTCACAAATATTCAGTACCTACATGCATAACTGTCTACATAAGTATATTACAGATTTGGGAATATAACCGTTGGGGTGGCCTAGCCGCAGAGGTGGACTTTCTGTAAGGCCGACTAGACCCGGGCCTAGGACGGCCGCGCGGGGAACACGGTGACAGTAATCTCTATATACAGCGTGTCCACGCAAGTTCTTTACAAATGGAATTTTTTTTAATTAATTATTGGAGCAAAATTTTTCTTCTGTGGAAAAGTTCTGCTTTGTCCAAAACCTCTAAAACACCAAAGAAAATTTTTGTCGGCCTAAAGTTATACGAGGGAAATCAAAAAGTTTTATTTTACTAAAGCCAGATCACCCGATTTGACACCCCTAGATTATTTCCTCTGGGGCTATCTAAAGAAAATGGTGTACTCTGAAAGACCTTTTCAAAATATTGATCAATTAGAAAGGATTATCACCGAAAAAATCCATCAAATTCCTTCTACAATGATTCGAAATTCAGTGACGGATTTTGGAAGGAAAACCGTTCTTTGTATGGAGAGAGATGGAGGATAATATGTTGAATTCTGATTTATAATTCTGAATAAATAATTACTTAGAAGTTAGTTATGTTATTATTTTGAATTAAATTTGATTATGTAACTAATTTTATGAAAATCTTGAATATCACAGATAATTTTTATTTTTAGTCAAATAAAACTTTTTGATTTCCCTCGTATAACTTTAGACCGAAGAAAATTTTCATTGGTGTTTTAGAGGTTTTGGACGAAGCAGAACTTTTCCACAAAAAAAAATTTTTGCTTCAATAATTAACAAAAAAAAATTCCATTTGTAAAGAACTTCCGTGGACACGCTGTATAAAAATCTCGTGTCACGACGTTCGTCCGCGCTAATCTCTAAAACCACTGAGCCGATTTTAATGAAATTTTGTAAATGTGTCTGGCTTGGTACAACTTACGCTATATGATAGTTTTTATTAAATCTTTGGTACCAAATTACGGTGTTTTGTGAAAAAAAAAACTGTTTAGTAACATGTAGCTACATCTGATAGAATTTGCTCAAAACTAGTTCAGAAGTGAAAAAAAGCGGCTTTAGTACCAAGTAGCGACATTTGATAGGATTTGTTCAAAGCTATTAGTTCAGACGCCGGGTCGCAAACGAAATACATTTTGCAGAATTATATCTCGTAGTAATGTAAACATAAAACTATGAAGTAAATATTTTCTGGCGGGTACAAGTTGAAATGAACGCAATGTTGTTTCTGTAAATAGGTACTTTACATTTGTACGCTGCAAAATCAGCAGAAAAGGGCGGATAGCTAGTCCGCCTCTGGCTAGCGGTATAAGAGATTATTCGTAGTCAGAACTCAGAAGCCGAGTTCACAATTCGGCGGGAATAGATGTGTTACGGGATTTTTTCTGCTGCTTACCTTCTAGAAATTAAATCTCTAGAGAAATGGATTAGATATTTAGAAAGATAAGAAAATTTTCATTTTTTTCGTGGAAAATGAACCTGCCGATTTTTTCATATTTATAAATCCACTCGATTTGTAAATGTTTTCCCGCCTCTATTACTGAGTCACTTTGTCTTTAATTTTTTACACACCCACTGTAAAATGGCTGCTTTTCACACTAGTGCATAAAGTATAACAACTGCTTTTTTACGTATCTAACAGTAATTTTCAAAAGAGACATGCCATTTTCCATTTAAATATATATGAGCAACAGAGACAGTAAAGTATGTGTTTTCGTAAACAACCCAAATAGATTTTAATATGGCCGATTACTGAACTGTCAATTATATCATAGGTATAATAATAATAATGCGTTTAACGTACGTTTCTCGACTTTCTGTCATAACAGTACAGACGCCATTCGCACCATTACTATTTTCCATCTATCGCACTTCCCGTTATTTTCTCAACAACTAATTAATAGCAATGGGCGAATGAAGGAATTTTAGGACATTAGGATAAGGTAGGCAAATTTTGAGCATAGGAGTTTGACAGGTAATGGGCTATGACCTTGAATAAGGAAGCATTTCGATATTTATCTGGAAAGATTTAGGGAAACCATGGAAAACCTCAACAAGAGGGCCGGTAAAGGAATTACCGTTTCTCGGCGAGAGACAGCAGGAAAAAGTCTCAGTCACATCTGCCCCCGTCGAATTTCGAACCCGGTACCTCCCGAGTGCGAGTCCAGTGCTCTCCCCACTACGCTACACCGCTCGGTTATAATATATACTTAATCTCAATATTGTAATGCTTTTATAAGTCGTGTGACTGTTAAAACCATAGAGATATTAGACTAGAGTACGCGAGTGACCCGTGAAAGTGTCTGCAATTCAGACAGAGAACAGTTCCTTATCTCTATGCTAACTAATGATACAAAACAATGCTAATTTGAGTAAACAAATCTCTGGTTTTCTGGAATTTCTGCAGCGTTTTCTCTATCAACTGAGGACACTTTCACTTATGGCAAGCATACGAACTAGAGTACTCTAGTTACTTATATCTCTATGGTTAAAACTCGTTAATATCGCTCGTTTTAACAATATCACATGTCGCACATAAAATAACGCATTACGATCTTGATACCATAAACTAGATACCATTAATTATCTTTTGCTTCTATATGATAACAATTTTTTCCATTAGTGATTAGACTAATAAACACATGCGTTCTTAATTGAATAAATGTATGTCACAAAATTGTACAGTTTTTATTTTTACTAAAAATGTTTATTTTGTTTCAGGTATGTGATAATATCCATAACAAATTAAAAATAATGCCGCTGCCAAATTATTGTAAGTGATCTATGTTTTACTTCTATTTTCTTACTAATTTTTTTGCATAATATGAAAGTAAATTATATTAAAATTACTTTTTTGTATGCTACAAAACAGCTGTTAGTATTCTCATTATGAAATTTTAAAACGCAAAATTAAAATTAACAAAACATTTATGTTATAAAATGGCGGAAAATATATGCTTTATGTACATTAATTTATGTTTCGTATGCAGCTAACGTTAATATAGGTGTACAGGAGAATGAATAAATTATGAGTAAGAAATTTCTTTACACACTTTTCAAGGTATTTACACATTTATATAATATTATACTACTTACATGATGTGGAACGTAGTTCTATGTACAGAATGTCTCATAATATATACCTATATAGTCCAAGCTCCCGTAACAGAAAAAGTTACCCCATCGAACACCTCAAAATTATAAAGTGAAAATGGTTGAAAAACATGTAAGAAACATGTTACGCCCGCCAGACTAGTAAAAATTTGTTAATTGTTATTTTTTATGAATTTTTGAATAAAAAAAAAACATAATTTTTTTCCAAAACACCTGCTTGAAATTTATACAATTTGTAGTAAATAATGTACCATTTTTGAAAAAATTTGTCTGGCTGACAATTTTTGTTAATAAACTTGTCAGACTTCATTTGTTATAAATAATTTTTTTTATGAAAATGCACTTCATAACACCTCCTTGAATTTTTTAAATAAAGTTTAAAATCTCTTCTATCTAATACAACTTGTCTGGCTCACAATTTTTGTTAATAAATTTGTCAGACTTCATTTTGAATGCACAGCATCAATGCATCAAGATCAATCACTGGCATTTAAGAACACCTCGTTAAAAAAAAAAACAACTGAAGTTTAAGATGTGCTCTATGCATAAAAATATGCCTCTCATTAAAAAAATGTTTTTTACCATGTCAGATTCAATTTTTAAGCGCCGTGACAGCGTTTTTTCATAAAAAAATCAGCTTTTACAAGGGCCGTCTCAAAACACCACCTTAATTTTTTTCTGAATACTGGATTGCAGAACATATTGTAAAACTATTTATTATGTAGAACATTAGATCTTTGACTATTTAACTAATCTAACTTCACAGTTCACACTTATTGTCAAGACCTTTAGCGACACGATGTTCCATTGTAAAATGTTTTTGTCCCTTGAGAATTATTTTTGTGTCAAAAGTAAGCGACAGTGGTACCATCTTGCGCGATGAATGTGAAGTATATCTGACAGTTCGCCTAAATTTTTGTAGGTTATGCGATCTGTCAGTTGTTTAATGTTGTTCTAATTTCCTTATTACAAGAAATACGCTTTTTCAATCTCAAAGTATATACATTTTTGAAAACAGAATGTGTTCTTTTTTGAGCAGAATCGATTTAAAAGTCTGTATTATTTTTTACCATTCATGGTACACACTATAGTAAAGTAGAAACGGAGAAATATTACGTCATGTGTAGCTCTTTTATTACTTAAACTGACGCATTTATCTACTTACAAATCTTTTCCTTTTTGTAATTTTGTTTGAGATTATTCAAACACATAATGACATAAAACGGAAAGTCACCCTTTTCAATATTTCAATGGCATACCGAGTGTCCATTACGTTATCGCCGTTGATAAAGGACATTTAAAAAAGAGTTTATTTTTATCTCTGGAAAATAATCGGACTTTGTATGATAATTAAGACAGCGCGATTTAAACAGTTGAATTGAATTAAAAGTGAAAACGCTATTTGAAATTATCTATACCTAATATTATAAGGAGGAAAAGTTTGTTTGGTGCTGGTAATCTCAGTATAAAAAGCTTACTTCTTTCTGAATAACATAGCTTATAATATTATGGCGGCCGGTCCCACTTCACACGGGTGCAAATTTAATATACAGTGTAAACTCTATGTAGCGACACTCAAGGGACTGTGCACTTTGTGGCGTTATTGAGAGTCGTTATACGGAGAGAAGAAATAATCCATTTTTTTTCGTCAATACACAAATATTTTCTTTTACTCGCCATGTTCACAGTTTGTGGGCAACGATAAGCAGATGAGCTAAACATATGGCTGTGCACTTTGTGGCGTTATTAAGAGTTGTCGTTAAACGGAGAGAAGAAATAATCCATATTTTTCGTCAATACACAAAGATTTTCTTTTACTCATCATGTTCACAGTTTGTGGGCAACTAAGAATATGATAACTTATCGATAAGCAGCTGAGCTAAACATATGAAAGATAATCCCAACAAACAAAAGAACGAATTTTTTAGAATCTTTGGTATGCATGATGTTGACAACAAAGCAACAAAATAACAAACAAGTACTGTTTGTTGCTTAATGATGAGGTATTGTTGTCGTTATTTAGAGTGGGTGTGTCGTTATTTAGAGTGTATTATTGTATGAGCAACAAGGTAAACCAACTAGAGTTAAGTAATTTCGACGTTTTAAGGAGTTTGTCGTTATATCGAGTGACGTTAAATGTAGTTTACACTGTATATAGATATAATAAGGACGCCCGTATTGCCTTACTGGTCTGATTCCTCGATACGCATATAGTTGCAGCACTTCTCTTGTACTATCCCCATGTACGACTCTTAACAATGTTTCATTTTGCAACAAACTGGAAAATGTAACGTATTCCTTGACGTGCCTTTCATATATTCCCTATTCACGTTTCCTTCTTCGTTCCTCTTCACTGTACAGACAGAAAATGCTTTTCCTGTAACGCGAATTGCGGCATGACGAATACAAAATAGGGAACAGTTGCCTTGCAACTTGCAAGCTTAGGCCTATTCTATCGCAGCGTAGCATTATTGACTTAAAATAGTCTAAGAACATCATCTAGTGAGCATTTCCAGACATGACTTTTTGACCGAGCGCTAGACTTGCATTCGGGAGGTACCGGGTTCGAATCCCGGCGGGGGTAGTTGTGGCTGGGACTTTTTCCTGCTGCCTCTCGCCGAGAAACGGTAATTCCTTGTTGAGGTTTTCCATGGTTTCCCTTAATAATTCTAAATAAATATCGAGATGGTTCCTTATTCAAGGCTATGGCCGATTGCCTGTCAAACTCCTATGCTCAAAATTTGCCTACCTTATCCTAATGTCCTAAAAATTCCTTCATTCGCCCATTGCTATTAATTAGTTGAAATTGAAAAAAATTAGAAAATAACGGGAAGTGTGATAGATGGAAAATAGTAATAGTGCGAATGGCGTCTGTTATGACATAAAGTCGAGAAACGGACGATAAACGCATTAATATTATTATTTCCAGACATGACTTCTTCTGGCAATTGAATTTTGTAGGAAGGCAGTTTTTTATTGCAAAAAAAAAAATAATATGGTCAACACAAAAAAATCACCTCTCAATTTTTGAAAATTCTTCTATTGGTATTTCTTAACATTAATGTCGCCTGATTGACCTATCAAATGTTTTGTTTCAATATTATTGTTACTTTATTATATTTGTGTCATTGAAGAGTACTTGATAACTCAACCAATGCGTTTGGAGTTTTGGTTTTGAGTTTTGATGATGACATGCTGGAATGTTGGGTGATTACAACATTATTGTAACGTAATAATACGACAAAAGCGTGTACCTATTGAAATCATGTTGTGGAATAAAAATGAAGGGTGTTATCATTAATCTATTATTAAAAACTTTCCGTAAATATTCCAGGCGATAGAAAACACTTTAAAGTCATTTAATGCAATTTTTTAAAGTGCGTTATTAATACCGTCCGTCAGAAATTTTCGACCAGTCAATCCGCCTGGCATTTTTTTCATATATGATATGAAAAAATAGTTCAACCGCTAGAAATTATTTTTTCCTATTTTTTCTGCAATTTTAAAAATTGAAGGATCACTCAGGACTTGAGTTTGTCCAGCGACGTCATCGATTCATTTTTCTGGATTAAAAAAACTACCGTCTTATAATTTCAATCGGTAAAAATTCACGTTTTAATTTGCCCGTTCAAAATGTGGCTTAAATTATTTTTATTTTAAGAATAATACACTTTTCTTTTAAGAATAAAAATAAAACAAACGATTCTATCAATGAAAACCAATTTTGTGTGTATTGCTAATGCAAATAACGTTCCTAATTGAATGAAATCTCGTTTGTTTGTTTACTGCAACGGCCAATATTGAGATAGACAACTTGGCCCAACACTGTCTTATTTCATTCTATCAGCATCAGTCGGGATTCAACTGAACGAGATGGAATTCAGACGCCAAATACAAAACGAGGAGCAAGCAAATAATATGTACTTTAGTCCCGATTTATACAGCATTTGAAGTAACGGTTTTAAATCGCAAAAAAAAAACAGTTTGGAGGAATTTTCACTCGTGTTGGTATTATTTAAAAAATTCTCCCGTTATGTAGATTGTAGATGCTCAGCTATTAGTCTAAGATCCGGTATTAGAAATAGATTTAGATTTATTATTCAACATATAAGGTTGACTGTCATATACAAAATATACAATAAGTTAATAAAAGACAATTTGTACAATTAAAAGGTTATGTTTACAAAATCATTAGTGTTATATTAACAAGCAATTAATAAAATGTTTTTAACTGACTTTTTGAACAATTTATAGTCTAAGTTTGTAATTTTTGCTGGCAGTAAATTGAACCATTGCAACCCTTTGTTGTATCTGCCAGTCACAGCTAATTTGTGTGCTGGAATACTTATCACGTTAGTACTTCTGGTGTTATAGGCATGAAAGCTGTTCAAAAAGGCATGGTTATTTATATTCTTTTTTACATATAATAAATTGCAAAAAACAACCAGAGATGGGAAGGCCATTATTTTTAAATCATTGAACAAAGGTCTGCGGTGATCTCTAGAACACACATTGCTTAAGATTCTTATAGCCTTTTTCTGTAAAATAAACACTTCCGAAGCTGATGATGCTGTACTCCATGCTACTAAACCGTAGTTAATATATACCCTTATCTGTTATTTGATGATGACAAAGATTATATGCTATATTATATACTTACATTGATAAATTGCACATGGGTTGCCTAGCTAAATCGCCTACCGATGCTATTAAATTAAATAAATTCTGATTAACTTTTTTTTTCATCTTCTTCCCCGATCTGTTAATTATAAAATTCTATTCCATTCAAAGACTTTTTGTAAGCTGCCAGACCAATCTGAAAGGTCTAACACCCCCCAGCCACAATAAAAGGTCCGCTGTATGAGCGGAATGGTATTATGCATGCATATGAGTGCGAGTGGGAGCATTAGATGACTTTTTTTGACAGCTTCATGAAATTTAGGTTGTTATTTGTTTACACACACACATACATACACACACACACATACACGGTAGTCCAGAAGTTTAAGAGAGAAAAATTCAATCGAAACTTAAGTTACTAATACAATTCTTCGTCTCTAATTCGGATATATTCTAGTGCAAGATCCCGATTAGGCTCGATCTTCACCCATCGAGTTTTCTAATGAAATTTGAAATTTGTAAAGAAAAATTGATTTGGTTGCCATTCAATTTCTTGGCAGAGCTATTTTTAATAAAAAATTAAAGTTGTCAATTTTATTTCTGAAGTGTAGTTATCGAGTTTTCAGGTAAAATTACGAATCGAAAGTAAAATATGTCTATAAAATGCCAAAGTTTGGTCGACATTTTGATTCCTGGCATAAAAACAGGTAGACAGACACCTTTGAATTTGTAACTAGTAATTTTTTTATTTAAATAGCTGTGTCAGGAAATTGAGTGGCAAGCAAATCAATTGTTCAATCTTTGATTAACGTCTGATTAGAACTCTTCAATAAATAAAATTATCGACCAATTTTTCGGACAAATATACTAACAAATAATATAATTAATACATTAACGTTTCCTTCCGGACATTAAAAAATCTTTCACGAATTTCATTAAAAATCAATAGAAACTAAATATTAATTGCTTTTTATATTTTTAGATCAGTTCTGAAGAAGATCCAAATCCGGATCGAAACGTTAATGTATGAATTATATTTTTTGTTAATATATTTGTCTGAAAAATTGGTCGATAATTTTATTTATGGAATAAATCAATTGTTCTTTATTAATACATTATATTATCAAATTTCATTAGAAAACTCGATGGGTGAAGGTCGAACCTAATCGGGATCTTAGACCATTCGTTTTAATTTGAATGGAATCGCTTTAAGGTTTAACCTTCAAATAATTTGAATTCTCCCACAAACATTCTTACTATTCCACGATAAGCCCAGTGTATATTGGGACCTACACTAACGGATGTAGGGTGCAGGTTTCATATGTGTGTGTGAGAGGGAGATAGATATACATGATGCAATAGAAGGTGCACAAAGGATGGAGATTGAGAAAGGGTAAAAACGTGCGGGATTGCGATTTCTGGCTTACTTGATGCAATTTGTACATTTATCATTGTGTTTGGGTGAAAGCAGCACTATTTTCCTTGAGGCGCTGTTGCATATTATTTTGCTAAAAGACGCGCACGTTTTCAAATTCCCCGTCAAATCGATGCATCTGTTTTATTATTTGGTAAGAATATCTACCCTTTTAGGTATATGATTCTATATTAGATATATCGAACATATAAGCTCCTTTATTATTTTTTATAGACAACACGAATCTATAAAAAATATGCAGCTAATATCCCTAAACAATTGAATGTTAATTCAAAATTGCCTACTACATCAGGATTGTGAACTTGTGGTAGTCGAAAGCAGTAAAGTGCAAAAATTTTTAAGTGCTTTAGGATGTTAACTGTATAAATTACGATGAAGGAAGGTTTGGTTGAAGATCATAAATAAGCTTTACCAATGTTACGCTAGTGGCCAACGTTTCGAAAAATTTATTTTCATTTTCAGGGCCTATGAACATGTATATATGTTTATAATTTAGATCATATTATATCTAACAGTTGTATGTACAAAGAACCATGCTCAAACAATAAGTTTTTTAATTAGAGCTACTTTATAATAGAGAAAATCCTATTACATACCTCAAGCTGGTCAAAAGGTGGTAAATCATTCGAAACGTTGGCCACTAGCGTAACATTGGTAAAGCTTATTTATGATCTTCAACCAAACCTTCCTTCATCTATTGGATCAACACTACTTTATGGTGTATAAATTACCTTATCCAAGCGAACCCGTCTAGAGTAAACATGTGAATAAAAAACTAGATAAGTAAATAATATAATCTACAAATAGTGTAGTTTTGTTGTTCATGCAAGGTGAATTGAAAAAAAGAAACTAAGAAAAAGGTTTTTATTTCGACCAATATAAATACCAATTTCGATTCAGATATGTAAATCCGTTCAGGATTTGTCAAAATTTCACACTTTGTTACAAATTCTATTTGCTATTTTGTATTCATACAAGGTGTTGATTTCTTTTAACGCATTTTTGAAAAAACGCCGGATATTTATGTTCAGTTTTGTAATTTTTGAAACGTTTCAGTATAAAAATAGGTTTTGGAGCGAAATATCACTGTTTACTGTAAGTTTTCTTGTTTTTCTCAATAAAATCATATTATAGAATATCTCGCGCGCTTATTACGGTGTATCCCACATTCAAAATGGCTTCTAATAGGGACAGGAGACGCTAGTGTATCCGCAATCTATTAAATATATATCTATGGTATTTATGAAACCGATAGCAAAACGTCTTTGAAGTATTTATGTTCGATTACATGACGTAATCAGATCAGAACTATCGTCACCTTGGGCGTATCTCGACTACATTTACTTTAATTTGTAAAGCCGATCCTGTGAATGCAGCACTTAATGAATTACATTTAATTAAACCGATTTAGTTCAATTCATCACGGAATCACGTTCGCCTTTAGCAACACAACAGCATCACCTACACACCTTTCTACACTTTCATGTGTACACCTATATTATATACCTACAGTGCGTTTAGAACACCTATACAAGGTGTCCACTGTCCGTTTGGAAATACAGTGAAAGCTCCCCATATAGACCAGCATCAACTAGTTTGTCCGCTTAAAAATATTGTAAACTTCAAAAATATTGTTTGACGATAGGCTATTACACCGTTTTTTGAAAACTGATTTAAATGAATCCTAAAGTGATAAAGAACTACAATTTTTATAATAATATTTTATAACCGAATAGTGCCATAAAAACGGCTTTTAACTTTCGCGCGAAAACGACTTGTAACGTCACTGTTATTGTAAATAATAATGATAGTGCACGGTAACATTAGTAACATTTTACAATTAAAAATATTTAAGATTGCTATGATTTATATATTAGATATCGTGTCCATCGAGATAATAATAAATAAAAAATCGCAGGATTGTGGACAAATATTAGATTTATTAATTGTACGACGTTTCGTCTATAGATTTAGACTTTTTCAAGTACAAATGAGAAAATTCGAAACAAAAATAATTATTGTTTCGAATTTTCTCATTTGTACTTGAAAAAGTCTAAATCTATAGATGAAACGTCGTACAATTAATAAATCTAATATTTGTCCACAATCCTGCGATTTTTTATTTATTATTGCTATGATTATTACGTTACCAGTGTAAGTAAAGGCTAGAAACGCTGCTAGGAGTTCTGCTAGCCGGTAGGCTGGGTACGAAGCAGGAAATGACGTCACTGCGGGTTGCCTTGCTAGCTCAGATGATAATTTTTTTAAATTAGAACAGGGACTATTTTCCCTGCTAGATTTGCTGCTAGGTATAAGCAAGAACCAATCAGGAAGCAGTATCTTCACGTGGGAATTTGAACAAACGCCCACACGGCGTCATTTTGCTCAGAGTCAGACAACAGACACGTTTTGCTCTGTGTATATTCGAACTGTCACTGCGCGCGCACTAGATTTATCCACAAAACAAACTTGAAAAATGGTCTCGTGTGACGCGAGCACTTAACAGCAATCAAGAAAACTAGTAGGCAAATCTAGCGAGGAATCTAGCAGCGTTTCTAGCCTCATGTGCAGCGGCCTTAAGTATACAAGCTAGTAAATTTATTTATTGAAACGTATACATTTACCCTTGGTAGATTAGTACTTTCTGCTTTTACGAAACCGTCTTCCATGATGCAAAATCAATAAAATACGGTATAAAAGTCCATAAATGTGATAACAACTTGAAAGAACTTCAAAATAACACACAGCACGACAAAAACATACAACCGAAGTGACGTCACGCCGGAATCTGACATGGCGAATAGCGTTTAGACTTTTGAAGAATAGATTAAAAAATACTTTTCTTAAAATTGAATTATGCTATTTATATTGCATTATTATGGATACAAATCAACATTTCTCGTTTGCTTTTTACAAAATAGGTATATCCAGAATATTTATTATTAGATCTTTTCTTGCATGGTGCAAAATACACTTTTTTCTGTTAACGCGAGCGGTGACGCGGGTGACGACCAGTAATAAATATTATATATGCATGTAATGCAGCTATTTTTTTATATCTACACAATAATATAATAGGTTTCTGCTGATTATTATAGTTCAAATAGACAAATTTCAATTCAATAATAGTATATTGTGCGACTAGTGAGAGAAGGAGAAGATTCCATGAGCGTGAAATTTGCCTCACGAGCGTAGCGAGTGCGGTAACACGCGAGTGGAATATTCTCCTTCGATCAATGGTCGCACATAATACTTTATTCAACTAGCACGAGTAATATGTAATCGGGGCCCTGATAATAAATCACTTCATTGATTGACGTACCCACCGCCCTCGATGCACACAAGATGGCCCTGACTTGCGATGCTGTTTTCACATATACAAATCGCTACCGCGCGTTCCTATTGGTTCAGAAACTATGCAGTAATAATTCATTACCGTACAGTTTCGGCTCGCTACCGCGTTCCTATTGGTCCAGAAACTATGCAGTAATACATTATCGTACAGTTTCGGCTCATTATTAGCACTCTATGCGTCAACATTAAGTAATTTATTATTTCTCCCGAATTTAGCAGGGCCCCGAAATTATATATTACTCACGCGTGTTGAATAAATAAAATTATCGACCAATTTTTAGGACAATATATTACAAAAATATTTAATTATATTTCAAAATATATATCAATGACGTTTCGATCCGGATTTGGATCTTATTCGAGTTTGAGCTAAAAATATATATAAAAATTAATTAATAATTAGATTGTAATAAAATTAAAAATTGAAATATTAATATCAAAATTATAATTCAACTTGTATCTTATCCGAATTCTAAAACTAACTACTAGTGCCCTCCGGTTCCGTGTACTACTGCGTTATATAACGAACCAGTACCGGCTCTGACGTCATCAACAAAATGTAACATTAAAAATGCCATTTCTGATTTAATAGGGCCAGTCGCGTCGAGTTCTAGGCTACTAAAAAACGATGATCTGCGTAATAAAAAAAAAAACTAGACAGCCTGTATAGTGAGGTTGAGTTAGAAAGAGAGCGTGCGAGAGACAAAGAGAAAGTGAATACGCGTCGGTTTTGAGTTTGGTCGGCCGGTCGATTGGTTTCGGGACATGGCGTGACCTTTCCTCACCGCTACCGCCACCATTGCTACCGCTCGCGCTCAGCAGAGATTCAATTGGATTTATTGGAAATTCCGAATTCCCCGCATTACAATACAAAACCCACCGTTTTGGTTATCAGCTTCACGGTTATTTATAGATTGTGTGTGTGTGTGTGCGCGTGGTGAATGTTGTCCTACAGGGTATTACCGAGTACCGACAAGATACCATCAAACGGTGGATTCAGAAAGTTAAATTAAAATAAATATAGTTTAAAAAACTAAAAAACACGCTTTATATCGAACTAAAAAGTAAAAAATATTTTTTTTAAAATAAGCTTAAAAAGCGTGAGGCGCTTTGTTCCACATTTTCGTACATCGAGCGCCCCACGCTTTTTAAACTTATTTTTAAAAAAATATTTTTTACTTTTTAGTTCGATATAAAGCGTGTTTTTTAGTTTTTTTAAACTATATTTATTTTTCACTTTTTAGTTTGATATAAAGCGTGTTTTTTAGTTTTTTTTAAACTATATTTATTTTCCACTTCGATTTATTGTCAAAAATTTGCCGAAAAAAAATTTTTTTTTCCGCGTGGACGGGATTATAACCCACGACCCGTGATGCCGAGAGTTAACGTCAGCGAAGACCCGTGCCTTAGACCGCACGGCTGCCAGTGTACTTACTATGCTGGCATATTATACCGCTATATAAACCACTTGCTGTTAGTCCAAATGAAAGTTACAAACATACATACATACATACAAACTTACAAGTGAAGTTAATATAAAGCGTGTAAAAAAAATTGCGAGTCATCTTAGGTGATGTGTAATTTGAAGTTTTGGTGCCCTAGGCCCAGGGATCGGCAACCTTGTGAAACGGAAGAGCCAAAAGTTATACAATTTACAAAATTTCTCAGTTTTTAAAGAGCCACTAAACATTTTCGTTTCAGTATTATAGTATTTGCTTATATAGGTACTAGCGGTCCCGTCCGGTTTCACCCGGGTGTAAAAGAACGAATGGGGAAGGGTGAAACATGACTACACACATTCATCTTAGTTTACCGAGATGAATGTTGGGTCCAAATTTCATGATGATCGGAGTTACCGTTCCAAAGCTTTTGTCGATAAAAAGCAGTATTTATACTTTTTTAAACTAAAAATTTTTTTTATGATTAATTTAATAAAATTAAAATAAATTTAATTGTAGCCTTCGAAGAAAGCAATGTAGAAAATAAAAAAAAAAATAAAAATATTTTCGCCCAACGTGGGGCTTAAACCCACGACCCTGATATCGACAGTTGCATGCTCTACCGATTGAGCCATCCGACGTTGCGTAGGCTCAACGCTAATATGAGTATATTTAGTTAGTGCATTTCACCTGAATAGAAGCTTATTTTTGAGATACATTTTGCAACATTTTTCATTAATGCTCCGCTCCTAATGGTCGTAGTGTGATATTATATAGCCTATAGCCTTCCTCGATAAATGGATTAGACAACAATTTTTTTTTTTAATTTGAACCAGTAGTTCTTGAGATTAGTGCGTTCAAACAAACAAACAAACTCTTCAGCTTTATATATTAGTATAGATAATATATATATATCCGAGGATGACAGTCGCGACGGGGGCGGTGCGGGTGAGACGCGAGTGGAAATGACTGAGAGATAGACATGGTACTCAATCATGGATAGATTGGACGATTTTTAAGGGTTTGTGTAATAAAATAAATATTTTTTGCGTATGGAACTGGAGAGCCGTAACTTTACATCAAAAGAGCCGCAGGTTGCCGACTATGTAAGATTAAAAATCACGTCCTCCTTTTTTTGGGTTCCGTACCTCAAAAGGAAAAAAAGAAATCCTTATAGAATCACGTTGTTGTCCGTACATTAGTATAAATTCCGTCGTTTGTCCAGATTTTTTTTTGACACTCTGTTGAGTTGGAAGATTAAAGGATGAATCCTGGTGGCATAGGATCAATGAACTAAGCAAATAGGTACTGAAGGTTTTTTTTTATTGCATTTTTTTGTCCGATGTTTCGGCAAACTTTATGCCAAAACAAACAATGCTGTCTGTATGAAGATGGCATTAAGTTTGCCAAAACATCAGACAATAAAATGCAATAAAAAAAACCTTCAGTATTTGCTTATTTCATTGATCCTATGCCACCAGGATTCATCCTTTAATCTTCCGACATTTAAATTATTAGAGTTATTTTTTGACAGTCTGTAGAGTGTCGATACGCAGATCTACATCACCTGCACCCGCTCTATAGCTTCAAATATGCATCCTGCGGGTGTAGATACCTACCTACATAGTAAATACACCAGGTGTACAGGCGGCGCTGTCAGATTAAAAGAGGGAAACTGCAATCAAATATGCAGAGAGGTATCGCATAGATTCGATACATTTCATTCCAAGATAAACATACATGCTGTTCAATATAACAGTATACTGGATGACAAGGATTATGTAAACAAAAATCAATCATTTTTATTACCCGACTGCGGCGAAGCCAAAAGGAAGGGTTATGAGTTTATCAGTGTGTTTGTATTTACGGATGTTCCACCGTAGCGCCTAAACTATTCATCCGATTTTGATAAATAAGGTGTCAATCGATTCGTTATTATGACCCGGGTAACATTATTTTTTAATTTTGGTCCCAGGGGTGAACAAATTGAAAACAAAAAATAAGTTAAAAAAAATTATTTAAATAAAAAATAAATTCTAAAACTAAAACCCGACTACTGAAAAGTAGGAAAATAGAAAATATTCTCATCTGAGGATAGCCGTGGCCGTATAGGCTGTTTGCACGAAGCCTACTGGCGCCGCTAGTGGGTAATAGAGAATTATTGAACTTACTTTTTATGGAAATCGCGACATGTTTCTATGTTGATAAGTCAAAAGCTTTAGTTGGCCATGATGTGTCAAAAAAGTAAAAATGATGTTAATTTGTTTACACTGACAGTGGAACGTCAAAGTAGGGCGCCAATGGTCTTTATTTTACTTAAATCGCCATCAGGGCAACAGCCCGGAACACGACAAGCATTTCCAGATCGCTTAGTTTTCCTGTTTTCTTTGTAATTAAAAAACTTCATAAAATTATGACTATTTTCACTTTTAATAAACATTGCTCACTGACATACGGAAAATTTGAGTTTTTCCCCTAGTGCTTACCACAAACGCTCGCATCGAAAAATTCGTAACTCCGCCTCCCTGCACATAGCCCATATTATCTCATATATATATAAAGCCCCTCTAGATGGAATAGTGTGATGCACTTTGCCCTAGAGGTTATGATCGTTTGGTACTGTTAAAATGTAATGTTTTGTTTGGTAGGTGGCATATGACCACGGCTATCCTCTTAGATGAGAATATTTTCTTGTTTTGTACTTTACAGCAGTCGGGTTTTAGTTTTTGAACTTATTTTTATTGTCTGTATTTTGCTTTGTTTACAATTTAAATAATTTCGTTTTGTCACCGATATATTATTGAGCTCTCCAAACAAATTGGCAAAAGTTATACACGTGAAGTGGCAAGATTAGAATTAATGTCGATAAGTATCTTGAAGCTAGTCACGAATTTAATTATATATTTTACCAATATTGAATTTATATGTAAGGTCGTTTGAATTCCGAGATGTCTGTTTCATATGGAAATATTATCATTTATCAGGTGTATCTTTATTATTTTATTTGTTTTTATATAATACCTAGTATTTGATAAAACTACATACCAGCTATCAAGTAATAAAATAACAAACAAAAACTGTTGCTTTATGAATGTGCCATCGGCATACTGAATAGGTTATAAATTAAAATATATTAACAGTAACTATTCGTTAAATAAGGCTATGAATTAAAAAAAAATTCTTACACTGATTAATCCAAGCTTCCACGGTACGGACAACCATATTGAAGAATAGTTTAATTCGGCTTGCCTCGGGCATCATGAAGTGCAGTGCAAGAATCTCAAACTTTTGTCATTACTAAAAGTTTATTACCTTTTGAATGAAAAGTGATTAAACATTATAATTGTTTAAAAATAAATTAAAATTTAGTAATAAAATCTTGCGTAAGTTCATTTCATTATTTAACGAGACGCCACTGATAAACACAGAAGATATTGAATTATGTAAGATGATTTCTCATTCAACATACGATTTTATATCTAGTATTATATTGAATGAGGAATCTGCTTTTTTTAAATATTCGATTAAAAATACGAACCAGTAGAAGAATTTTGTGGCGGAATTAATGAATAAATTTTTTCGCTATGGTATTTTACTATATATAAATGTAACTAAGGATGGGTAAATATTTATTGCCGAACCGTCGTTTAAGCGTTCCAACCGAATTTGTGGTAGTTTGGTGACTATTGCGAAACTATCATTTCGTCATAATGTCTAAGTATGAAATCAAAATGAACCTCTCTTACTCTTTGATCACAAAAGCATTCCCACCAATGTCCGCGTACATACAGTCACAAAACAGTGCCCACAAAACCGATACAAACAGTTTCAGCCCATTTATAGCGTGTTGGAACATACCTAATGACTCTTAAGGCCGCTGCACACGAGGCTGGATTTGCCGCTAGATCCCTTGCTTGATTTGCGTACTGGTTTTCTAGCGCTGGTTTTCTTAATAGCTTTTATGTGCTCGCTTCACAAGAGACGCCTTTTCAAGCTTGTTTTGTAAATAGATCTGGTGCGCGCGCAATGACAGTTCAAATATAAACACGAAGCAAAACGTGTTGTCTGACTCTGAGCAGAATGACGCCATGTTGATTTGAGGGCGTTTGTTCATGTCGCCCACGTGACAGGATACTGTTTCGTGATTGGTTCTTGCTCAGACCTAGCAGGAAAAATGGCCCTTGTTTTTATTTTAAAATCTATCTTGTGAACTAGCAGACGAGCCCATTTCCAGCCTTGTACCCAGCCTGCCGGCCAGCAGAAGTCCAAGCAGTGTTTCTAGCCTCGTGTGCAGCGGCCATTACACATCGTATAATTAACGCCGAACTTTCTCTCATCCTTTGATGATCGGAAGCTGATCGGACGGCCTGTACTTCCCCGTCGACCCCCTGCCTCTGATTTAACGTATTGGATTTAACGTTGATTAATGGATATAGCAGTAAATGAATCCAGTTTTATAAGAATGATCACGTTTAAATATTTAACATTGAACAAATATTTTAATTAATCGATTGTGTTACATGCTCGTTGCATCCTTTTATTATAATATTATATTGGAGTGCTTCGGTCAGACGATGCAAGTTCACCACCTTTAAAATGCATTATTCTATAATTACAGACATTATTTTGTTGCATTAGGTGTATGCATTTCTATATGACTTATTACAGTCTGTCACGTCACAATTATTTATATAACGTTCACATAACTTTGTTCATTCAAATTCTCATGTCAGTATTCAATTCTCTCAAATGGACATTAATGTGGTATAATTTATTAAGTCTCAGACAGTGCCAACTTTGAAAGTCGTGGGTGCTCTTCATCTATTTATTAATTAACTATATGAATCATTGCCTATCTACTCAATGTGCGGTGAGTGAACGCAACAATGCGTATCGAAAATACATCTGCGTCTCTTTCTTTGATGTAATTCCCTGATTTCTCCGATGATAGGTTTGTTTGATATACTTGCATTCAATCTGAATAAAATATCTCTGTTTCAAAAACTTTGTCTTTTTCTATGACGTTAACATGGGCGTACCCAGGTTTTGGCCCAGGAGGGGGCAAATGAGAAATTTCTTAAGCCGGGTCCCCCGTGCTTGTTTTGCCCTCCTGGATACGCCAGTGCTTACGGCGTAAAAAAGACAGAAGTATATGTTTGCACCCTAATAGTTCGATTGCGATTTTATTCCTATGCTCAGTATAGAATAAAAGTATATGGTGGTATTATAATATAATCTAACAAAACTGTTCTTCAATGAGGTGGTAAATATTTATTTACAACAATAAAATGTTAACAAAACAAATAAACAAACTAAAAGTACTTCTTGTCTATGTAATAAAAATAATGTAACAGAAAACAACAACTTCTAAGTAACTAAAATACAAAAAAGACACAGAAATATGTACAAGAAATATTTATCTAAGCGCTCTTGAAATTTATATCTGAATGATTTATGTCTATAGCCATTGTGTGTACTTTGAACTCGATCGCACGCTGTATGTTAACTATATCCACACCATCTCCACTGTGTCTTATATACCTCTGCTGCCACGTGATCGAACATTCTGGAAAAAATCTACCTGCATACATCGATATTCTTCTACGCAATTTTGCGGGCTTTTTTTTCTCGAATGTTCGAAAACCCTTCTACCTGCTTTTACAAAAACTCTGCTACCTGCTACCTGCGCGCATGTTAGTGGCGTGCGTCACAATAATAAAGGCCGCTGCACACGAGGCTGGAAACACTGTTTCCTGATTGATTGTTGCTTAAAACAAGTAAACGAGCAAGCAAGAAAAATAGCCCCGGTTCTACAGTGTCAGAGTTTTTATACAATGTTAAACTGATTTTTAAAAGATGAACCTATAAAAAATTACACAAAAAATAGACATAAGCGCTTTTGTTTTTGGGTCGCAGATAATATATTATAGTTTTAACTTCTAATAAATTATTGCATTGCAGAAATACCAAGTTACCAACTGAAATGGAACATTTTTATTTGTACTTATTATTGCGAAATGATATATTTTTACATTTGGCTGTGCGCAGGTACGATAAAAGTCTGTAATCCTCGATCCATTTATTATTAGCTGTCATCCTTGAATTATATATAAGTAATAAATAACGTTCGGACATTTTAAAAAACAATTCATATAGGTCGCTTCTCGTCATTGCTAGCAGGGTTCCCGCCTTTTTATAACTGAAAATCGGGACCTGGCTTTGGCACGTCTTCCAGTTGGAGCGTGAAAAAATTACAATTGAAGCCTTAAAAACCTCGTTTTTATCATTGATTACTGAATATTTTTTTTTTATTGGTGCCCTATTTTACCTAGTTAAAGCACGCCTCAGAGTGTTTAAATCGAACTTTCAAAAACGCGCGTTTTTTTAAGTTACCATGGGAACATCAACAACTCGAGGATTTTTTGATTATTGATTTGACAGGAGTAGCGTGTAATGTCAAATAAAATATTACTAACAAATGCAAAACATTTATTCAAACATTATTAAACAATTATTAATCTTTAATGACAAATTGCAAATTTATTTCTGTTTTTCTCATTTCCATGACAACGAAAGGTATACTGATGTCACATCACGAATTCAACCATTTTTCATTATTAGTTTTTATTTCCATTTTTTTGTAGTAATAACACCAGTATTTATGATTTCAAAGTGCATCAATAAAAAAAATAACGTAAAGTATTCGTGGATAACTGGTCTTTAAAACACTTGCTCTATAAAATCACGCGTGTTTTAAAGACCTTTTTATCCACTTATACTTTAATATACTATTAATCAAATTCGATCGGCGTTTTGTTAAATTCAATCAAAGTGTGCTTTATTAGTCTTTGATTTGGTCAGTATAGTAACTTCCTTATTAATAGTAAACGATTTCTGATGAAACAAACTCAAAATATAAAACCAGTAAAATATTCTTGATGAAAAATGTATAAAATTCTTTATTTGCCTATCGTCTATATGAAATAGCTCGTTGTCTCAATTGCTACTGTAAATTCAGAATTTATTGTGCATAATGGCCTTTTTATTTCTAAAATAGGGAACATTTAGCGTTCTGATGGTCATTGTAAATCATTGTTCCGGGACGTGGGACTACCAGTAAAAACCGGGACGAGTGGGAACCCTGATTTAACAGGTCCTCTTGCAGTTAAGTAGCTGTAGGAATAGCATAGCTGGCGTTGCAGTAAAAACCTTTGAAATTCAATCATTATTGTCGTGTCTGACAGTAATTATTTTATTAGAACAGAAACAAACCACTTTGGAATTGAGAATAATGGAGACCGTTGAAATACCGGTGTTTATTCTTCATTGCTTATATTGTGTCCAACCTTATTCGAAAGGTTAAAATAATTGAAGAGTTCCATAAAACTGCATCATTTTTAGGGTTCCGTACCTCAGAAGGAACCCTTATAGGATCACTTTGTGTCCGTCTGTCTGTCCACAAACTTGGGAATCAAAACTTATAGGGTACTTCCCGTTGACCTAGAATCATGGAAATTTGGCAAGAAGCAATGTCTTATAGCACAGGTAAAAGGAAAAATCCGCAAACCGTATATTTTTAGTTACATTACAAAAAAAACTAATGTTTTTAAACCACAACAACATGCTACGCACGTACACAGTAACAGTTCTAATACAAAACAAGCGTCCGCTACCGGTGCGTTTATACAGCACAATATGGGAACTCTCGCATACAACACGGTACGACAACAAAGCTATCAGATATAGACACGAGGTAGGTACACTACAGTTCAGTAGTCTATCTGAACTCATTACAAACTGACCATGACGTTTGTCGATATATGGGGACAACGGTTTTCCAGCGGCTAACCGGGAAAAATCTTCGAGACTCGACTCCCGTGATGGACGAACTATTTACATACCTACAAGTTTGTACGGAACACTCGGTGCGCGAGTCCGACTCGCACTTGACCGTTTTTTTTTCAATGTTGACATTCTCAATTTTCACTGTAACTTAGTATCTATACCTTAATACACGAAAATTGCTGAAAATTAACTTCTCCTGAATCCGCCGAAAAAAGGTATAGGTTGTCAATTAAAATAACTAAGCTATGAGGCCGGGGGGGGGGGGGGCGATTATAGGTGCGGACCAACGATTTAATATTTATCCCAGGTGTCTTCCTTTCTGTATATTTCTGTTGCATTTGTTATAGTTTCAAGTTTTTCTGAAGCTCAAAAAATCCAAAACTCAAAAAGTATAAAGTATTCCTTGTAATCCTACACATTTCTTGACTCCGTGTACCATTTGACGAGTCATTCAATAAAACAAGTATACAGTATAAAAAATAAAATACGAGAAATCTCAATCATAAGCCATTGTATCCAGCTATTGGATATAGTATATGCAGTATAAAACAAGAAATAAGAGAAAAAACAAAACAGTTCAAATTGCAGCGGTAACCGTTGGAAACAATACAATGACGTGGCGGTTTCACGAACGTTTCTAAATTAAAATGCTCTTTTGTATGTCGCGTCAGGTTGGTTGCATCAAATTGAATTAGAATAAAATTCTTCCACAATCCACATAAATCTGTTATCAAACTGTAAAACGGCTTGCATTTTACGGTTCAAAAATGGACAGAACTAGTTTTGTCCAATTGAAAATGCGCAAAACTAGTTTTGCTTATTTTATAACACTCAATACCCGTTTAAATGTAAGATTTCGGATTTGGGCAATATTCGTTGGTCTAAACTAGTTTTGACCGAAATCGGGTATAGCCCGTAACATTATGCGATCAAGTGATGGGATCATCATGGAGTATCGTTGATTAGATGTTTAAAAACTGAATCAGTATACCATTTTTTTGTACCATTACACCCTCAAAATGTTTAAGGATTTTTTGAGAGTATTCAAATCTTTGATTAACGTCTGATTAGAACTCTTCAATAAATAAAATTATCGACCAATTTTTCAGACAATATATTAACAAAAAATATAATTAATACATTAACGTTTCGATTAATGTATTAATTATATTTTTTGTTAATATATTGTCTGAAAAATTGGTCGATAATTTTTGTGAAGTTAGAGATCGAGGAAGGCGAGAGGGGAGAGGGGAGTGTGTGTGAATTGGAGATCGAGGAAGGCGAGAGAGAGGAGTTTTGGTTTGGAGAGTGTGAGAAAGTGTATTGAATCTGTCTGAATAAAAATATTAGAAAAAGAGTATTTAAATCATTTTTTCTGGATCTACTAATATTATTTGGAAGGGAAACCATAAGGACCTGTCACAATTTTATTTATTGAAGTTTTCTGAGAGTACATACAGTCTAAATTTTTGTATAAAATTGACTTCAGACTATTTTCCTACGTGTAAAGAAACAATAATTGTATGATCACAATCTTAAGTCAATGTTAACCCAGATATTCTGACAAAGCTTTGTGCAATCCAGTATTACTTTACTTTTTTATTTAGAGAACTGACCGTTTTTCTTTTCTTTTATTTTGTTGGGAAAAATAAGTGATAAGCAATTATTTCACCTGACGTCGACATCTTGTGGATTGTAACAGATCTTTTAAAACTGTTTTCTAAAAGTTTGTTAAAATTAAACGACTGTGTCCGTTCGTTTTTAGAAAGGTATTTTATTCTTGTCGATAAAGAGGAGAGCTGTTATTTATCAATAATTTTATTTCGAAATTTAAATTTAACAGAAATATTTTGTTTTTTACCCAACTACAGTATATTGTATGTATGTGGATGGGTATAGACTATAGATGTTTCCGTCTAGAGCCGAATTAGTAGAGTGATTTTGATAAATAGGGTACGTCGTTGATTTTTCAATGTCAAGAGTATCATAGACTACAAAAATTCATTATGACGCCCATTACACGCCATATTGTCTCGAATGATATAAAAATTGCAATGATTTGGGATTTTTGTAATGTTTTAGTTATTTTATGCGTAACTAGCAGCTCCCCGCGGCTCCGCACGCGATTGTGATGAAACACGGTAGCGACAAAAGTAGTGGGAGCTATCGGCTATGATCTAACTGCTAGAAAATAATGTTTTAAAGCGCGCGTTGAGACACAACCATCCGCAATAGCCCGCGCGACAGGCAGCCTTTGGGATATTAAGTCGTTGGAAGGGGAAGCGGTGAGCGGAAGTCTCGACAGTGACAATGTTGAAAAGTAAATATTTCTTTTCTTATATAGTATTGTAACTGTAACAATGTGAAATCTAATTATTGACAGTAATTTTTTTTCAATGCAAATGTGTTTTGATGAACTACAGTTTTTATTAGCCTATGTTACTCCTTGTAACATTAGTTATCTGCAGTGAAAATCCCGTAAAAATAGGTCCAGTCGTTTAGGAGATTAGCCGGAACAAACAGACAGACAAAAACTTAAACAGCTGCTATTTTGACACCTCAATTTTATTTATCTGTATAGATTAAATTTCTTTATGTAGAAGTTACTTATCTATAACACAAATAAAAAAAATATATAAAATAATAACAAATCTTAAAAAATTAGAATCCGACTACTTAGACCAACTTTAAATTTACGCCGAAATAGTATTACGACATAAATACTAAATCTTTCTATTATTGTTTCGTAGGCAACTTTACCCCGTTTGTGTTCAAGTTCGTGTGTTGATGTCGAGGAAGAAGAATTGCAGGCACACAGATCTTCTTTACAATAAAACTTCTTGTGTAAAGTGGGGTATGGGTGATGCGGTACCCCCTACTTTTGTACTAAATTCACCGTATATATACGTAACTATAACTCCGGGTCTACACCTCAATGTTAAATCAACACACATCAGCTATATTTTCCTCCTTGGTCACCTTTCAAAATGTTGCGCAAAGGCAGTGAGCGCTGGTCCACAATCTACACGATCCCTAGGAGCTTCGGGATAGTGTAATTTCGGATTGCGTCAAATGAGGACTATGGAAACAGTATCATTCGAAACTACGCTACAGTTAATGTTGGGCAACAATCATCGTAACCTTACTCTATATCTATTCCATTCATTACACGATCCAACATCAGAGCCGAGTATTCATGTCAAAATTGCGGTTTGTGTTCCGGACACAACCGACCCGATTTTATTTTTTAGGGTTCCGTACTTCAAAAGGAAAAAATGAACCCTTGTAGGATCACTTTGTTGTCCGTCTGTCAAGACTCTTGGGAATCAAAACATATAAGGGTACTTCCCGTTGACCTAGAATCATGAAATTTGGCAAGAAGCAATGTCTTATAGTACAAGTAAAGGGAAAAATTCGAAAACCGTAATTATATCAGAAAAAATAATATTTTTAAACCGAAACAACATGCTACGCACGTACAGAGTAACAGTTCTAATACAAAAGAAGCGTCCGCTAACGCTGCGTTTATACAGCACAAAATGAGAACTTTCGCATACAACACTGTACGACAGCTAGGCTATTAGATATAGCTACGAGTTACAACACAGTTCAGTAATCCACCTGAACTCATTGCAATTACGTAGGTACGCTTAGTTGGAAAAATGACCGCGACGTTTGTCGCTGTATGGGGCAACAGTTATCCAACGGCTAAGCGGAAAAATCTACGAGGCTCGATTTCCTTGATGGACGAGCTATTTACATACCTACAAGTTTGTACGGAACCCTCGGTCCGCGAGTCCGACTCGCACTGGGCCGGTTCTTTTATAACGAACTCAGTCTTTTTCGACGGGAATAAGTTAATCCAGATATCGTGGAAGCGACTGGTGGGAAAGGTTGCGACTCAAAATACTTTTGATTATTAGTAATTGCTCCAGTTGCCGTGTAGATACAGACTAATTGTAGTGTAGTGTTCTATGTGTTTGGAAAGAAAGCGCGGTGTCGACTTGATGATATATTGTCAATTGTGTAGTTTATCGTTTTGTATCGGGGTGACTTCTTTGCCGATTGTTGGGAAATATTTCATTTTAATTGCTACACTCTCCTGGCCGTATTCTGTACTACGAATGCAGTCTACGCCCAATATCCGATGTAGAAAGGTTACTATCTATTGTGCACAATGCAGGGATGAGCCACGCTTCTGCTCTATATTCGTAAATCAAATCAAAACCATTCGAATGATTTTGCTGATATTTAAATAAACAAATTGTTCGATTATGTTTTTCTCGAAATATCCCATCAGTACGTATAGTTGAACCTCTTCGGACCTGAATTTTATATTTTTGAAACACAAAATATTTTTTAGGCTGTTGGGCTTATAGTCAGAGTGCACGTCGGCAAAAATTTTACTGACACATACTCTCCCCAAACTTTGTATATGGCTTCATTAGATAAATAATGTTCTCTGAAAAATAACATGAACCATTGTCTGACACCTCGAATATGTCGACATATTCGAGGTGTCAGACATTTTAAATGGTTCATGTTATTTGTCAGAGAACATTATTTTAGCGTTTTGATGGAAGTTTTGAAGCTATCCAATTAAAAAAAAAAAACAAACAGTATCTATAAATTTTTACATGTCGTCAAAACGACATCTTTCGGAAAATTTAGAGGGAAAACACCCCAAAACCAAGAAAAGTCATAGAGGAAATAGGTGTCAGACTAGGCCTAATGAAGCCATATAAAAAGTTTGGGGAGAGTATGTGTCAGTAAAATTTTTGCCGACGGGCACTCTGACTATTATTTAGAGTGTAATTAAGGTATATTCAGTGAAAAACTAAATTTAACATTTACCGTATTTTGGAAAATCTTAAGTCCATTGAAATGGATAACAGGTCGAAAAAATTATTTTTTACAGTAATCACTAGCATAGGATATTTAATTACTTTTTAAGAATAATTAATTATTAAAGTTAACATTATAAATAAATAAAATTGTCGACCAATTTTTCTCAGACCATATATGTTGACAAAAAATAATAAAAATACAAATCAATATAACACAAGATGACGTTTCGATATGGTCTGAGAAAAATTGGTCGACAATTTTATTTACTTGAAGAGTTCTATTCAGACGTTAATCAAAGTTTTGAATTTTTTAACATTATAAAATTAAAATAAATATCCACACGAGAAAAATAGATTACATCATGAAAATGCGTAAGTTATACTAAGTAATACATAATCAGAATATGTACACTTTTGCGTGAATCCATGACTGCAGGCAACACTTGACTCGATATTTCTATCAACACATATAGTATTTCTTTGTTTTGTTGGGCATGTCTACATCTTATATAAGTCCCAAGCACAATGAAATGTTTATATTTGATATTTAATTACGCTGACTTAAATTACATGCCGGGACCGAAGGGGTTAAGTCGATTTTAGTAATTGCCACAATAGTTCAGTTATTTCATAATAGATTCAGTTGAAATTTTGACAGAAAACTATTTATTACTTTTATTAAAGACGTTATATCAAAGCTTCGCGAGTCACTACAATGCTATGCTTTTGCTAGTTTATTTAATACTAGCGGTCCCGCCCGGTTTCACCCGGGTGCAAAAGAACGAATGAGTACGCACATTCATCTTAGATTACCGAGATGAATGTTGTGTCCAAATTTCATGATGATCGGAGTTACCGTTCAAAAGTTTTTGTTGGAAGGACAAATTTTGAGTTACATTTTTTATTGATGCTCCGCTCCAATTGGTCGTAGCGTGATATTATATAGCCTATATCCTTGATAAATGGGCTATCCAACAAAAAAAATTTCAATTCGAACCAGTAGTTCCTGAGATTAGCGCGTTTTATATATTAGTATAGATTGCAACATTTGTTCATCCATGAGGCCGTATCGATATCCAGTGTATCTGTTGTACTCTCTTATACAGCACAATGTCCTCTAGGCTAGGCAGGGCAATATATTGTGTATCGTAATTGAAAAGATGGATTACTATAGCTTTTTTCCTACGAAATGCTTTCTTTTTTGTGTTTTATAAATCAATTATCTGTAACTGTAATATCATGTGATTTTTTTTCTTTCATTTTAATTCTATTGTTGTAACCGTCGACTTTCTTATCGATTCAGCCTATTCAGCTATTGGTTGGTGCCGGTTTGGACATTTATACTGGCAATAATACTTATTCATCTTGATAAGCTAAGAATACTGCTGTAACTAACGACTAAAGAAACATTCTGGTCTATTTTTTTCTCATCGTTTTTTATTTGATGACGTTGCTTACTTATCTAAGACTTTTTTGTAAATGCTAATATTATGATATTAGACTTTAAATAACTATACCACAGTCAGCAAGTCATCGGTCCTCTGGTATTGGGGTACTTTAAAACGTGGAAAAAACTAGTGTTTTGTACTAAAAAGCTGTTTTTTTAATGTACTAAATACTGGTGGCCCGGTTCGGGTTCGTCCAAATTTGTAGACTTACGTTGCAAAATTGGTCTCCACGAAAAGCGCTTTTATTTTAACGCGATAATATATAGCTTATGTCCATCCTGAAGGTCCGTTCTAAATATTGGTGAATTTTGTTTTAAATCAGATCAGTAGTTTTGGAGATTACCTCCTACATCCAAACTTATATACTTAACCTCTTTATTATATTAGTATAAATAATTCATGCTAAAAATACGTCAGACCTAATTTTGTTCAAACCAACCTAGTTAGCAGTCGGTAGAAGTTTCAAAATATTCGCGTTAACAAAATACCTAAGATTTTTGACCACGAGCTCTTGACCGTATTTCAAATTATTTTTGGAACATAAATCAATCCAATGTAAAATTGAAATTGCATGAATATTGTGTCCTCCCAAATAAATTATTTTAGATCAAAATGGTAAATATAAAAATGTACCTACTCCAAATTAAAATAAAAGTTTTATTGATTCTCCCGCAGCTTATTTTCGCGAAGGTTAAAACATAATATCTGTAAATAAAATTTTTGTATAATTTTGTTTTCTTGCGGGTATTTTGAGTGAGACGGGAGAAGCATTTTACAGAATTTTTGTCTGTCTGTATCACTCGAAAACGTTTTTGAATCATTTTGATGAAATTATCAGTTGCTATCTAAAATATTTTCGAGTTAAATACAAACAGAAAAACTCGCCATTCGGCCGAGAAAAACTTCGAGAAAAAGCTAGTATTCTGAATTTCGTTTTTTTTATTTCTTTTAATACGCTAGTTGGAATTTGAATTCGTAGTCTTTTTCTGAATACGTACATAGGTCATAAAGCAATTAACCTATATAATATGAAAATATTTGTAAAATAAAATCATAAAATTATGTTCGTTTTTTGAATAGTTTATAGAAAGTTTTACTATTTTAAATGACATGTACAATTAGTTATTTTGAAACACGTAGTTTTTAAAACTTTCTCATGGAAAAAATAAAACTCATAAACTCAGGCTTAATAATAATTTTAACAAATTTATGTACGTACATAGTTAATATTATATACATATTTATCTTAATTGCACTACAAATCTGTCAGCTGACTGTAATGTAGGTTTAAAAAAAATTAAAAATACCGCCAACTACTGAAGTTGGTAGCAATTTAATCAATTTATTGTGCGTGGAATATTGATCATCAGTATGAACGTAGACTGTCCATTCTAAATGACTACTGTAAGGGGTCACATCTACCTGAACGCCTTTAATATGAACGTCTTTTTAATTTTTTTTTTTAGGGAATATAAGGTTAACATATAACTAAAATAGAAATGGCATGTCATTTCTTATTACGTATTAGTCCAGTTCACATGTCCCTTTTTGATAGATTCAAGTCCTCCTTCACCGAAAATTATGATCATGGTGTCATTCGATTCGGAATAACTTCTAGAAACTTTTTGAAAAAGTTGGGGACGAAAAAATTGTAAAAGTTATAAACATTTTAGTAAAAAAGAGGGGTTAGACTTTTGCGAATATCTCAAAAGCTATTGCAGATATCTGCAATCACAAAAAAGATTCTGAAAGTGCAGGAAATTTCTTATAAAAAAGTCCTATCTTCCGGAACTCAACCACCAATATTTCTAATTTTATTTTAAAGGTAAAAATAGGGCTAAAAGGATTTTTTTTCTATTTTTTATATAATTTTCAATATTTTTGTGTCTTTTAGCTTGTCGTATAAAAATAGAAAAAAATATTTTTTAGCCCTCTAAATTAAAATAGTAAATATTGGTGGTAGAGTTCCGGAAGATAACAAAACATTTTTTTTAATAATGTGTACGGTGTGTTCATCGACAGTGATAACAATGAAATAATTCTTGTATCCATGTAAATACAAAAAAATGTTTAAATAGTTTTTTGTTCAACTTGAAATTGACTTTCGGAAACTGCTAAGGTATATTTTTTTGTAATTTAAACTTAACCGGAAGATATGACAATTATTTTTGTGGTATAACAATTAAAGACCTAAATGGATAAAGGTGTCACATTTTTTGAAAAAGTTAAGAAATAAAAGTAATGATTATATATCTATTTAAAAAAAGGAAAAGATTAAAATCTTTGATTAACGTCTGGAAAGAACTCTTCAAATAAATAAAATTATCGATCATTTTTTTTTCAGACTATAATATATTGACATTAAAATAATAAAATTACAAATCAATATTTCACTAGATGATGTTTCGATCTGGATTTGGATCTTCTTCAGAAATAATCTAAAAAATATAAAAATTAATTAGTACATCTACTTATTTTTAGATTATTTCTGAAGAAGATCCAAATCCGGATCGAAACGTCATCTAGTGATATTGATTTATAATTTTATTATTTTAATGTCAATATATAGTCTGAAAAAAATTGGTCGATAATTTTATTTATTTGAAGAAAAGATTAAACTTTAAAGTTCCAGATCAAAACAGTTGATTTACAATTTACTTAAAACTTTTGTTCTGTGACATAACACCTCTACTCAGGTCTTCAATTATCAGAAGTGTGGGATATATTTATCAGAAGTTGAATATAACATAATTTAAATTGAAAAAAAGAAATAATAAATTGAAAATATGATTTGGTAATAAGGTCGAAATAACTCTTTTTAATACATTTTTTATTGTACACTCTTATATTATAATGTGATTCAATGAGCAGAGGTCAAGAGAGTTATTTTTTATGTACAGAAATAACCATGTCCATAACAGTCAAGTAATTTGTGAAATTGTGAAGCAATAAATATACCAGTGAGTCTACTTACATAACGACAATATTATTGCTTGCAGTTCCCGGTAGCCTACAATTATAGCGATTCGGCGTAAAGCCATTTCAATTGATAAAATTTACGAACCTGTTCCAGTAACTAAAATGCCGTTCCCCCATGCGGTATAAATGTACACACAGCAAAGCACTAAACCTCAATGGCCGCGCTAATCGTTCGAGCCATTATCGCTAACGCAATAGTCGATGGACTACCAACTCCACGAATGCGCTGCTTCTCTTATTATTGGAAATCGTTTCCTTTTTTTCGACACTCAAATGTTTTTGATTCCCGTTAACAATTTGTTAAGCCAACAAAACGTCTAATTGTATGAAGGCTGATTTCTAAGTTGATTCTTTTTTTTTTAACAGCGTGTAGAAATCAAATAGACGAACAAATATTTCAAGTAACTTTTTTTATCAAAACTCAAAAATGAAAGAGAAACGGGCTTTTAAATCTTATTTTGAGGTCGGTCTTGGCGTTATGTTATGTCACTATGGAAATATGTTATGTCATTATCAAGTATTCACAGAAATTGTTCGAAGTTGTTCGCAACACAAAGATGCGTGCGTCGTAGCCATGCTTGCAGTAGCGATAAGGCCGCAAATTATTTGGGATGCATTTCTGATTCGTGCTATCTATTCTTCGCGTGTATTAACCGAGCTTTTGAATTAATTAAATAAAATTTAATTAAACTTTGAAGACTGTTTCTCTCTTATTTTTGAGTTTTGATAAAAAGTTACTTAAAATATGTGTTCATCTATTTAATTTCTACACGCTGTTAAAAAAGAAGAATCATCTTAAAAATCATTGTGTAGAAACGACTGTCTTATTTTATTTCTGTGGCTAAATATTGATATCTATATATCCCACTTCTGACAAACTGTTATATATCCCAGATTTCTGATAATTGTTATACTTTAAGAATATTTGTTATATCTATCCCTCATTTATTTCACGTGTTTGTATATAAATAAATTCGAAACAGACAATCTCGCCTTTGTACAAACTTTATTTAAAATTATAATATAACAACCAAATTATTCATTATTAACGTCCAATATTATTGAATTATAAGATTTATTACGGGTATGTGGACAAATCTAACACGTTAAATGATTGTGAAATTTGCAACGTTTCGTATTTTTATTAATACATCTTCACTTATCAGCTATTTTCGTGCCATGACTACTGCAGTAGTGTTAATATAAAACAAAGGGATATTATTTTGGAATTTTATGATTTATAATTCAAGTATTAATTTGTCAGTAAACTGATGCGATAATTTTCTTTCAAGTTATTACAATATAACAAATTATTTGCAATAAATGAGTTTCAATCAACATGTGGGGATTAGTATATTGTTTATTTGACATATCGTTAAAGCTGTAAAGGTTTGTTACAGATTTTAATGTTTATAATTAATTATAATAATATACTATGTTTCATTGTAATTGTTTCAGTTGCCTGAAGATGTATTAATAAAAATACGAAACGTTGCTTTCACAATCATTTAACGTGTTAGATTTGTCCTCATACCCGTAATAAATCTTATAATAACAACCAAATTTCCACTCTCAACGCTGATCTTACAACTTCAATGTATAACTGTTAAGCTATCTTTTCAAAATCATCCACATTCATTCAAAACAATTTCGGACACAACCACGATAATCAATAAGATTCGAAAAGTTTCCAACTGTCATTTTCTCTCAACCAATCATACTTAAACACATTGCAATAGTCTCTCATTCATAGATATATTTAGAACCTATATTTTTTCAATTGCTTTAGCGTAACATATTTGAAGCAGTTAATCACTTGAAGAGCCCAACTCTCAACCCAAAACTGCCGAACTTATGACTCGACCTCACGTCGTTTCTAAGAAATATAACTACCCATGGTGCTAACGCGTTTTTAAAAATATAACAAGATAAGGTAACTTACTGTGCGTGAACAAAAGTCTTGAAATTTTTGACCACGAGCTCTTGAATTATTATTGGTTGATATTGATAACTGACAGCACACCAAAATAAAGATACTTATTTTGCGAGTTTCCATTCGAAATGACATAATATCTTTATATCATTCTCTAATTTCAGTGTTTTCTCTTTTTTGAACATCACTTTTGATTAACGCAATTCAAACGTGAATAGTCTTTTTTTTTTGGTCATATCTGTCAGACGGAATTACGCGCTTATAATGAAAATTATTGAATTGCGTTTTTAACATTCGTGGCTGTCATTTTTGTATGAATAAATTAACAAGGAGTAATGCTCTGATCATAATAATTTTGTTTATTCAACACGCGTGAGTAATATGTAATTTCGGGGCCCTGCTAAGCGTGGGAGAAATAATATATTACTTCACTAGTGTAATAATGAATTTTCTGGCGTGGGAGAAATAATATATTACTTCACTAGTGTAATAATGAATTTTCTGGACCAATAGAAACTCAGTAGCAAGCCCAAGCGCTAAATAATAAATAATGAAAAAAAACTGCAAGCAGATTCTGGACCAATAGGAACGTGGTAGGCGGTATTGTATACTTATATGAAAACAGCATCGCAATTCAGCGAAGTCATGGCAAACTTGTGTATACACTGACGGTGGTACGTCAATCAATGAAGTGATTTATTATTTTTCCCTCTTTTATCAGGGCCCCGATTACATATTACTCCTGCTAGTTGAATAAAGTATTATGTGCGACTATTGATCGAAGGAGAATATTCCACTCGCGTGCGTTTTACCGCACTCGCTGCGCTCGTTCGGCAAATTTCACGCTCATGGAATCTTCTCCTTCTCTCACTAGTCGCACAATATACTATTACCTATTTCTAAACAGTCGACTTAGGCTAAACGGCGAGGAGGTAAAAACTTTAAAAAGTGTATTATTCGGGAACAGGCGAGATTATTGTTGAAATCGCTTCGTTTTAGGGTGTAGTTCAACCCCCTAAGTTTGCTTACAAATTGTTGGTGTGCTTGATTTTATAATTAACAATTAGTGACGAAAATAGTGTTTTTTTCTCTATTTCCTTTAATATCTCCGTTCCTCTTGACTTTTAGTATAGCATATGCATTGAGAAAGTTGTTCCTTATGAAATTTCCTAAAAAATGAGCACTGACAGAGGTCGCTAAGTGCAATTGTTAACTTGCAAATAGCCCCGAAAGTTAAAAAACACGTTTTTTTTCACTAAAAAATGACCGCACATAGATGGCTGAAAATTCTCAAAAATGATGTCTATGTTGACTCAAACATGCATGAATAATTTTAGCGTCATCGGTCAATTACTTCTCGAGTAATTAACGATCACTTTTTTTTTGTTTCCTTAATTGCAAATTGCGCCATTTTTTTCACAAACTGGTTTCGCTGGTCAGACCAAGCCAGAAAAATCACAAATCCATTCAACTTTAGTATCCCGTTGGATTTTTTGGAAAAAATTAATTCTAACCGATTTTAAAACGATTGAATATTGGAAAAGTTATATGGTTTTATACGTTTGTCTAAAATTGGTATCGCTAAAGAAATCGTTATAAAATCGGTTAGAATTATTTTTTTCCAAAAATTTCAACGAAATACTAAAGTTGAATGGATTTGTGATTTTTCTGGATTGGTCCGACCAGCGAAACCCTTTTATGAAGAAAATGGCGCAATTTGCAATTAAAGAAACAAAAAAAAAGTGATCGTTAATTACTCGAGAAGTAATTGACCGATGACGCTAAAATTATTCATGCATGTTTGGGTCAACATAGACATCATTTTTGAGAATTTTCTGTGTGCAGAAAGTTGTTACCACACTTCTGTCCTATTAAAAATGAACTAATTTTTCAGTTTCCATCTGCCTTGATGAGTATTTCATCAAAATGCTCTGTATGTGCAGTATGTACAGTATTTTGATGATAATGTCAAATTTAAAACACATTAAAAATTATTTCGTGTCATCATGATTTTCAATTTAATTATGATTAATTACCCACGCTGCTATAATTATCTTTCCGTGGATTAAAAAAAAATATATTTTTTGAGACATATATTATTATTGAAATAATTTGATGTTAAAGCCAGTAACGGACTGAGAGCGATAATATAATATATATTATAGCTCTGTAATGAGATATAATATAATATTATATGTTGAGTGCTGCGGACTAATTTTTTATATTTTGCAAGTTTAAACTTTTTATTTCCTAGTGTATGTGCATATTTTTTTTTTTCAAAATGCTATTGCTGGATACCATCGATAGCTCATCGGAGGATGAATCAAATGCCGCATGTGATGATATTTTAATGATTGCTACTGTCCAAAATGAAAAACCAAGATTTTGAATATCTGAGCATATTAAATTTAGAAAAGAACGGGGTGAAAATACGCTTTTTAATGACTTGAGTGACGAAAAATTTACAAATAATTTCGAATGGAGAGAAAAACATTTTTTGAACTTCATGATTTAATTAAAGATGATATAAAGAATAAAAATACAAATTTTCGGGAAAGCATTAGTTCTTTAGAGCGACTAGCAATTACTTTAAGGTTTGTATATCGGTGATTTGAAATAGAAAAGCTGCCAAAAAGCATATGTAGTCTATAGACAACAAAGTGACCGACGGCAGCAGGACATCTGCGGGCGACAAGACGCAAGAGGAAGGTGAGATATAATGCAAAATATCGCTCGGAAAGCATATTTGTACTTTCATGAAATATACCGCTTGGATATAGGTATATATTATAGCGTCAATGCGCGGCGTTTTGTACTTTTTAATCACAAGCGATATTTTTGTAATATGTAAGATAAAATATATATTATATTATCGCTCTCAGTCCGTTACCGGCTTAATGCGTTTGGAAATCTATATTGTACAGATCGACTAAAATAAATAATAATAATAATGCGTTTAACGTCCGTTTCTCGACTTTGTCATAACAGACGCCATTCGCACCATTACTATTTTCCAACTATCACAGTTCCCGTTATTTTCTACATTTATAAATTTCCACTTATTTAATGCAGGAATTTTAGAACGTTAAGATACGGTAGGCAAATTTTGAGCATACGAGTTTGACGGGTAATCGATCATGACCTTGAATAAGGAACCGTGTCGATATTTATCTGGCATTTTTGAGGGAAACCATGGAAAACCCCAACAAGACAGGCGGTACAGAAATTACCTTTTCTCGGCGAGAGGCAGCGGGAAAAAGTCCCAGCCACATCTGCCCCCGCTGGGATTCGAACCCGAATGCGAGTCAAGTGCTCTCACCACTACGCCACCCCGCTCGGTATCGACAGAAATAAATAAAAATAGAAAAGGAGAACGATTTGTTTTCGTGTGTCTTTGTCTGGATGTTGGTCGGTAGGCGTAATGACCGGCTTTAATTCCAGCGCGCAGCAAATCCCCTTTTTATTATTTAATCGATATCACAGTCGTATCTTTATTATTTTTTTTCGAGTCATTTAGTTTGTCGTTAATTTCTCTCCTCTTATTGCCCAGAGTGCACTGCGCCACTACAATATACATTGAGCTTATTCCATTGCGCAGTGGCGTCGCAATAAAAACATATTTTGTAACAATTATTATTATTTTATTCAACATATTTATTAACGTAAGTTTGTAACATGAATATTATTTAATTCAATATATTTATTAACGTAAGTTTGTAACATGAATATTATTTAATTCGACATATTTATTAATGTAAGTTTGTAACATGAATATTATTTAATTCAACATATTTATTAACGTAACTTTGTAACATGAATATTATTTAATTCAACACATTTATTAATTTAAGCTTTTTAACATGAACACTACTTCCTAGTTCATACGCTCCGCTGCCATCTTGCCTCTGTTTCTCCACATGACCACCAGAGTACACCAGTGGCGGCGTGGCTTTTTAAGACGCAGTGTTACACTTTGAAGTAAATTTCTGTTTTTGGCAAAAATTCATTCTCGTGATTGAAAATGTAACGAACGTGTACTTTCGCAGTACCGACTGTAGAACATTAAGCCCAAGTGCGGCATGGTAGGACACTTGCCTCGGAACCTAAAGGCAGTAGGTTCGGTGCACGAGGTACATACAGGCTGATTTTTAAGTTGATTCTTCTTTTTTAACAGCGTGTAGAAATCAAATAGACGAACAAATATTTTAAGTTAGTTTTTAATGCATTTCTAATGTATTTTTTCTTTTTTGTTCCAGGTATGTTGACAGAAAATAGTGCAATATAATTTATACACTTGTAAGTACATTTATCTAAATATATATAAAAATCTCTTGTCACGATGTTCGTCCGCGCAAATCTCCGAAACTACTGAACCGCTTTTACTGAAATTTTGTAAATGTGTCTTGTTTGAACCAACTTACACAGTGCGTGGTTTAAAAATAATTGTTAATTCATATTAGTTAAAAAAATTCGTAAAATTTCGAAAAGTGAATTCTGACATAAATTAGTACCATTCCCCGCTTGTGCTAAGAAAAATATCGATTTAAAACTCTACTATGCTTTTCAAATGGAGAAATATGTATGTTCACAATTCAAGGTCATTGTCATATCAGATTTTCTGAGCTTGTTGACGTTGACGAGTCGTCTTTGTAACTGACACAGCAGTAATCATGACATCGTCTTTAACACCCTTTCTGTATTTTTGCACCCCCTTATTTCATTTCTCGCTTTACGTGTACAACTCTATATATTGCGATTTTCCACGTTAGGATTCCAAGATCGCAAAACGAAATGCTTCCAGTTCAAGCCCTTATAAGTCCAATTTATCCAGTAAATTGGGGAGATGCTGTGAGATTGCTCGACTCCCTCTCCCCTCTTCGAATCTCACGTAAAATTTTTCAAAATTTGTATTTTCTCAATGTTAATACGTTAACTTGTACTTGATTGCGTTGGATTTATTAAAAAAAAACATTTGCTTATTTCTTTTTATTTAATTAAATTTTACTTATAACGCAATTTTACACTGTTTCTGGCGGATAAAAAAATTACGTGATATTTTTTTTCCCCACGTGAGATTGGGTGACCCCCTCCCCCCATAATTCATAAAAGCCTTACGTAATTTGTGAATGCCCCCTTAGGATGGTAAAAAGGGAGGTAACCTACTCTATGACTGGAATCCAAAATTATTAATTATTATTTATTACTACTCGAAATTTAGGATGGACTATACAGTATATGTAAACACGTAAGGTGCACATAGGGAAATAACATTGGGAAAAAATGACTGGATCAGAGTGAGCCTTGAAATCTTGTTTTCCAATTTGACAGATAATATTCTTTCGCAAAATGAATGTGTATAGGTACTACCGAAGAAAATATTCAAATGATTACAATATAGTCAGACTTTTTTTATTAATGGGACATTAAATTCCCAAAAATACTTAAACATGGTGTGAGATCAAATATCTCCGCCTATTCGTGTTCAATCTAAAGACATTGGGTCACTGATTTACCAACGCGCATACGTCATACCAGTCAGACAATTTTTGAATGAAATGTTTCCAAACAAATGGAGTTGTTTTTTTTGTTTTATTTTTGTACAAAAAAATTAAAATAATGATTGATAAGAGCTTTTTATCATTAAAAAAGCCAATTAAAATAAAAATAAATCAAAATAAAATAGAAATCCTCAAGATTACCACGATAATTCAATAGAAATAACAATTAATGCAGTCATGGCTAACTCTGATTCAAGTATTTTTTCCCAATGCTAATTTTCCTATGCATACTGTATAAGTAGGTGGTATTCAGCCGTAAAATAGAATAGAAAATTGTTATATATCTAAGTGTATACATTTTTTTAAGAACACATACCATACGGCACACCCTATATAATAATTCTTTTAAACAGTTTTTTTTTATTGGTACATAGACACACATCATAAGTACATTATATTGTACTTTGTTATTAGTAATATTACTGCGTTCATATTATATATAGGTATTAGGTATGTAGGGGAAGACGGGGTCAATTGTAACACGTGTCAATTGTAACAGCGACTATTTTAGTGACATCTACCAACAAAATGAGAAAATGATTCTACTGCATTGATGTACATTCAGTCACCAGGGAAAGAATGTACATAAATGCAGTATTATTATGTCCTCATTTTGTTGGTAGATGTCACTAAAATAGTCACTGTTACAATTGACCTGTGTTACAATTGACCCCGTCCTCCCCTACTTGTACAGCTACATATATAAGATTTTTATGTAACAGTTAAAACGGGATTAACAATTTAACTGCTTTAACATTGTATTTTATATGTGAAATAATGTAGTAATAAGTAGCAATAAAGAACATGCATTGCTGACAACCTGTCGTTTATATATTTACCTGACGTATACACAATATCGGAGCTGTATTTACAGCGTGTCCCGGAAAAAACACCATCTACATTCGAAAATATAAAAAATGGCTTAAATTATTCGGAGTTGCTTCTGTGACATCCTGTATAATATGCACCCCTTAATGGAATACTTTTGTGACTTAAAACATTTCATCTTTATTTATGAAATTCTCGTGGCCCAGACCTGGAAATCATGGAATTATTAGGAAATTCAATGCAATCTGGAAATATCAGAGAATTTTACAAAGATCAGGGAAAAATAGCATTTTGGGATTTAAAATTTCTAGTTTTGAAAACTTTTTGTTGTTTTAAAACTGCCTTCAGGCTCGAAAAAAGTTTTTCCAAGCTTTATGACTACCTGCGGTCATTGAGTCTCGTGTTCAAGCTTCAATTTGGTATTTTTTGTGTGCTATGCGACTATTTATCGCTCAGAGATCGGCGATTAAGGTAATACGAGCACCAAGGCAACTTTAAATAAAAGGCTTGATTTTTTTTATATTTCTGTATAGATGGATGCTATGTTTTCATTGATTTCTCCAAAACTAGTCGGTGGAAATTAAAGAAAAAACTATTTAAATTATAGTTAAAACCTTAATAAATTATTGAAAACAAAAAAAAAATCGTTGTGCCCGCATTGAGAAATCAATGAAAACATATCATCCATTTACCGTTTTACCATAAAGCCAATGTTAAATATGCCTACTTTTGAAGTCATTTATTTATTTAAATAATCGGGCAACCCCGAATTTTCAGAATTGGTTTAGTCCAACTTCATATAAAAAAAATCAAGCCTTTTATTTCAAATTGCCTTGGTGCTTGTATTACCTTAAGTAAAAATTAACCTTTGGTTTTTTACCATCGATATCTCTAATGATTGTACAGTAAAAAGAAGGTTTACTGTGCCATTATTAGTTTTGTATGCTTGAAAAATGCGAGAAAATTGTTTTAATGCTCAATTTCGATCTGAAAAAGTACAAAAAAAAATGACTTTAATCAAAACTTTAAATATCTCGGTCATACAATAATTAAGGTAGTCAAATCATGGAAAAGTATAATAAATTTTCTAGAAAACCTGGAATTATCAGAGAAATTATTTTTCTTGTGGCCACCTGTATTATTCATGGATTTCTTGATTATTGTCTGTAGAAACAGGTATGTACCTACTAATTTATAGAGGTTACGTGTTAGTATTGAAGTTATTAAAGCATCGCTTTATTTTTGTTACACCGTTAACCTTTAAATAAGTTACGCTGAAAGTTTTGAAAACAGGCAGTTTTCCTTTAACATTAAATAAATTTTGGACGTAACCGGCAGTTGATGTATTAAACAATAATAATTCATGATCGATCTTTATAACATCGTCCCCATATGTCATAGAATGATTGTAACTAATGATTTAGTATCTTTAATGTATATAATCGTGATTTGTAACCACAATGTTACAATGTTACAAGTAGGTATCTGTAAATGATTCATTGTTTCGAACGAATAATCACTGTTTTTATTCGATTGGAATGCGAGAACCCATCTCTAACGCCATTTTAAAATGTCAATATATTGCGCGTAGATTTTTATCGCCGTTTTCAGGGCCGGCAGTTCATGTAATACGGCTTAGGGCACTCGAATTTAAAGGGCACAGAATGGTGCAACCGTAAAACGAACCGACTCATTCCATGTCAATTCGACCAATAGTTGAAATCGACCCCTTCCGATTTGGATGAAATTTGGTAAGAAGTTTTCTTTCATTCTAAAACGAAGTTTTACCAACGGAAAAGAATTAAAAAAAACTTTCAAAAGAATTTTAAAATTCAAAAATATATCTATCGTTTTTTTGGAATCTTCCAAGTTTATATTTTTAATATCTCAAAAACTATTATAGTTACAGAAATCGATCTTGGTTCATTTTAAAGAGGGTATTATTTGGGTCTACAAAAAATATATTTGAAAAAAAATAGTAAAATCAAAAAAATGCAAAATTTTTCCGTTGGTAAAAATTAGTTTTAGGATGAAAGAAAACTTCTTACCAAATTTCATCCAAATCGGAAGGTATCGATTCTATAACTATTGGTCGAATGGACATGGAATGACCCACGTATAGCCTCTCAATGTGTCCATGATCGAGGCACTGCACGTAGAAATTTTTTAATTTTGTTGCGAAAATTTAGGAATTCAACAAGCGTCATTTAAATCCTTCGCGTAGGGCCGACGCTTGCAGTATAAAACAAAGTCACTATACGCGTCTGTCTGTTTGCTCGCTTAGTTTTTCTAAACTACACTATGGATTTTAATGCGATTTTTACCATTGCATATTGCTTAGAGAATTTCTTACGGAAGGTTTAATTGTATAATATAGCATTTCCCAAACAAATTCGATAGACTGTCAGAGGTTCTTGACGTAGGCCGAAGTCAGGTGACATATTTGAGTGTTTCAGCGGGAAATTTAAAAAATTATTTTAACATTTCAATTTTTTATTATTAGAATATTTTTTTCCTGTTTATTGAGGGTCTATCTACAAAATAAAAACAGTTCCGAAAATTTGTTAACATTTTAAAAGTGAGACGACGGCTTTAGCTACAAGTCCCCATTCCAATAACAGAAGTTCCGAGCATTGCAGCCGAGATGGTGTGGATGAATGTTAAATTTATTTCTTGTGACGCCTACAATTAGAATTTACGCATATTTAAAAGACAGATTTATATTGTTTGGTTAGTTAAGATTCGTTTATTCGTACGTATATACAGTGTGTACTTGACAATATACAGGCTGTCACAAAAGTCTATTTGTCTGTAGATTATCATAAATCTAAGAACAGACATTTTTATCGTTATCAAGTATTAGTAACTACATTTCTTACCTGGGATCACATTAGCAGAACGCCTTCAAAATGAATGTTTCTATAGGATTTTTTTTAAGGTGGTCAGAGTTGATATTGAAATAAAATAAAAATATGTTATTTATTGATCATTTATATTTGAAAATCAATAAATAAATGTTTTTTTATAAAAAATAGATAAATAGAATATATACCTATATGAGATTTTAGAAGGTTTTGTTGAAAAAAAAATGGCGCCTCACTGTCAGCATGATAATGGCACGAAATTTTAATGGATCTAAAAAATCGAAATGATTATTAAAAAGAAAGATTACCTTTATTGCGTATGGAGCCCATTTTTTTAAATTTTGTGTTAGAAATGTTTTCTATAAACAATCGAAAACCAATTTTGCACGAAAAAAGTAACTTGAATTCAAATTGTCTTAAAAAATAATAAAAAAATGCCTTCATAAATGTCTCGATAACGGTAACCTTACTTTACAATAAATTTTGGGTCATCAAAATTTCGAGCAGTGAGGTAGCATTATTTCAACAAGATCTTCTAAAATCTTAAATATTTTATTTTTTATTTAAAAAAAATGATATCACCTTACATATTTTAAATGTAAGATCTCTATGAATTTTTTTAGTGAAATAGATCCTGAAAAATGTCTACATTAAGCTTGAAAAATCTGAAAAATCCAGTGATTTTTTAGGGTCACAATCTGTAAAGCGTTTCCATTATTTTGAGTCACATTTTATTTGAATGAAAATGCATAAATTGAAATCGTATATATGTAATAAATTCAGCATAGTGAGCTGAAAGTGGTGACACATAGTGATAAAGATAGAACGTGCGTGCGGCCAGTCTCTATCCTTGTCTGGCAAATTGTCCGTCTTAACTACAGTATTGCACCGAGAGAAATAGATAGATGTAGGCCTCGCACTGTCTCTCGAAGCGGACACATTTTGCCCAGTCGTGGATATAGGTCTATGATTGATAGTAATGGGCGGTTTGTCGCGAGAACTCTCTCTCTCTCTCTCTCTCTCTCAGCGTACCGAGCAAATAATACGCATGTCCGAGTATGCTGTTTTCAACCAATAGAATATTTTGGATGATAACTGTCCATTCACTCCGGGCAACCTTTTTCGCTTTTTATTTATTTATTTTTACTTTAAATACAATGTCATAGTGGAAATTTGTCATGTTATAGAAATGTCTCTATGAGAATATTTTTTTTTCTAAATGCTGTAGTTTCCCTAAGGCCTAAGCTTACAGTAGGTACCTGCACAATGACCTTGAAGTACACCCTTCTATCTCATTCTGATCGTGCGCGATCGTTGTATAGAGAAGATAAATTGTATTGGAGTTATATATTTAATACCCTCTATATTGCTAGCAAAGATCGGGAGAAAAACTTAAACACTACGGTGCAGACATATATACATCTGTCTCACTTATTGTACTCTGAGTCTCATGCGCATGTCCGTGAATGGATGCCCGTCAATTGCAGCGTCACACTAGCTGTGCAAGGGAGATGGCTTGCTCTATTCCACTTACAAATTGTCTCACTACAGACGCGACACTGCGCACAAAAGGTCAAGTAAAAAGAAAGAGATGGAAAAACAGTCATTTAGTGTCTCACTTCATGGGCCACGCTTCCACTTACGGTCACTAGCAATATAGAATTTATTAAATATATTATACGAGTATAATTTGATTAAAATCAATATGAACACAAGATACTTCGGCACCAGATCAACGAGTTTTTCCCCGTTTTGTTTTGTTTCGGTTTTCCCTCATTCACATGCACCGAGTCTTCGGAATCAAATAAAATTGTTTTATTACCCATTTCGTTTAAAACGCGAATACCATTAAGCCAGTCGTTATTGTCGTCTCAAAGACTTTTGCTTCAATTTATTTGTTTTGCGTAAAAACATCGCTGCCCGCATATCTGAAAAAAATCTTATTCGCAATCGTGTTTTGGTTTCTCCGCCGTGGTCGGTCTTACAGACAGAGTGTGTCTGTGTTTGTTTCTTGGATTTGCATTGAAATTAAAAAAAACTTTCTTCTTTATTATCACTAAGTAACACACTAATAAAAATGACTTGTTTAAGTTAACGATTGTATGCTTATTGTTTGACGATTTTTGCAAAAATATGATGTATATTTGTAAAACGGGAGTAACGTGAATTTTCTAAAAAACGAGAATTCATTTTGTCTTATTTACAAAGAAACCCCTACGATCCTATCTATCCAGAAATTAGGCGAAGATTGATTTTCGGTTAAATCGTATGTCTACGAGTGGTATGCTGGGTTGCAGAAACGATTATCAAAAAAGCTGATGTGACAATGACCTTAGATTGTGAACATACCTATTTCTCCATGTGAAAAGCATAGAGCTGTTGTACCGTGTTGTATGCGAGAGTTCTCATATTGTGCTGTATAAACGCACCGGTAGCGGACGTTTGTTTTGTATTAGAACTGTTTCTGTGTATGTGCGTAGGATGTTGTTGCGGTTTAAAAACATTTTTGAAGTGAAAACTTCTTTAGCGGCGTTGTACACTTTTTTTGTAATGGGTAAAAAATGTTAAACTCGCGTCAGATCTGATGCGTCAGGCTTCAGGGTCACGTGACCCTGACGAGTTGTTGAGACGGTCTACCGTACTTGCTTCGGCAGTACATATACTAAAATTCGCTAGATGTCAGTAGCAATATAAGTTACATGCAGTGCAAAAAATTATAAGCTATAAGCTTTAACAAAACCTTAAGAGATGTCTCCATGTACTCAGGTTTCGTGAAACTACAAATTTAAAAAATTACATCCAGTGACTGGCTGCATGTAATTTTATAAATGTGTAGTTTTACGAAACCTGCATGCATAGCGACATCTCTTAATGTTTATGTTTATAAGCTTATAGCTTATAATTTTTTGCACTGCATGTAACTTATATTGCTACTAGCGAAATTTAGTTTAAGTACATCTAGGTTTTCACTTGTGCCGGCACTCCCGGAGTGCAACCTGTCTTTTTTTTTGTGATGTAACTACAAATTTACGGTTTTCGGATTTTTCCTTTTACTTGTGCTATAAGACGTTGCTTCTTGACAAATTTCATGATTCTAGGTCAACGAGAAAGTACCCTATAGGTTTTGATTCCCAAGAGTCTTGACAAACAAGCAGACGGACAACAAAGTGATCTACCCCTATAGCTCACATAATGAATCTATGTTTTAAAGATGGAGTTTTCCCAAACGAACTTAAAAAAGCCGTTATAATACCAATACATAAAAAAGGTGAAAGAAGTGACATATGTAATTATAGGCCAATATCCCTTTTAACAGTTTTTTCAAAAATTTTTGAAACTGCAATAAATAATTAATAGATTAACAGACTTTCTCTACAAAAAGAATATTATCAGTGAAGCCCAACATGGTTTTGTTAAAGGCGGTTCAACAGAACTGGCCGTATATAAAGCCCTGCATAATATGCTAAATTCATGGAACAATAGACAAGAAGCAGCAATGATATTACTTGATATTAGTAAGGCATTCGATTCGGTTGACAATAGTCTACTATTAAGCAAAATGGAGCAATATGGGATAAGGGGTGTGACTCTCGATCTCTTTGCCTCGTATTTAACTAACAGATTACAGCGCGTTAAAATAGAAAATAACCTTTCTGCATGGAAAGAAATTACCCGAGGTATTCCTCAAGGAAGCGTCTTAGGACCTACATTATTCATTCTATTTATTAACGATTTACCAAATGTACTAAAGCAAACGTCTTTAATATTTGCAGATGATACTGCGGTTATATGCGAGGCAGAGGATCGAGAGTCACTTCTCATAGAGATAGAGCACTGTATGGCAACGCTAAACACATGGTTCCAAAATAATAGTCTACAATTAAATTTAGATAAAACCGAAATTATTAAGTTCGGTAATTACTTTTCTCTGCCAAATAATATAACGGAGGCAAAAATCAAACCAATAAATAAAGTTAAATTCTTAGGAATTCAAATTGATTATCTCACTAACTGGAAAAGTCACATAGCATACATCTTACCTAAACTATACAGTGCCCTATATCTAATGAAATCCCTAAAAAAATATATTGACACAGACATGATATTAAATATCTACTATGCTCACTTTTACTCCGTTGTAAATTATGGACTACAATTTTGGGGAAACTCATGTAATATAAATAAAGTATTTATTGCACAGAAGTTGTGCATTCGAATCATGGCAGGTGTAGCTCCTCGTACGCATTGTCGGCCATTATTTAAAAAATTTAAAATTCTAACAGTCACAGATATGTATATCTTAAAATGTGCGATGTTTATAAAAATAAATCCGGATCTGTTTAAAACCAAATTACATACACATAACACTAGAAATAAACACGTTTTAAAAACCGAACAAAGTAATCTAGAAGTGACACGTCAAGGAGTGCACAATGCCATGATTCGAGTGCACAACAATCTACCAATCAAGATACGAGAAATAAAAGATGAAAGAATTTTCAAAAAGCAAGTTAAAAATTTTTTGCTTGCAAAAAATTATTACAGCTTAAAAGAATATTTCTAAAATTAACATACTAGACGCAGTTTTTGTATTGGTACTTAATGTAGTAATAATACACTTAATAAAGGCTTTTTATTATTATTATTATTATTATTATTATTATAAGGGTTCTTTTTTTCCTTTTGAGATACGGAAACCTAAAAACAGCTCTTTCGTTTAATAGGCCCTAAATGTAAATCTTTCTATCATGCTGTAAGTACTTAATAAAGTTCTTACTAAAAATAAATAAAACACAGACTTGAATTTTAAAGATTCGTAATGAGTTGTTTTCTTTAGAGTCGTTAGTGATCAATTAAATTTTTTCCAAATAATAACAACCTTCATTTTTCCAGCGTAGCTAAGGAAAAACTAATTTTGACAAAATTACAAAAAAGAGAAAGAGAGTTAATGTAACAAAGCTTGCTACAATGCGAAGGACGATCGAACGATATTCATTGGTCAACGAACATTTTAAACTTAAATACTCTCGAGGGTAGATTTTATGCAATTTTACAAACAGTTACAATCAAGTCTATCGCCGTAATGGTTCCTACATTGATTCCACAATGATTGGACGATCCTTGCGGCTCGCTGGTAGACTAATTGCGGCGATAGACCGATTGCGGTCATAGATTGATTGCGGCGGTTAATAAAACGGAATAAATACTCTCTACTCTTGGCGAGGTCTGTGCCAGTCAGAGTTTATTTAGATTTAAAATGTGATTAATTTCGTACGATTTTATGTTCGCGACACTCGCAGTGTTGTGTCTTTGCATTGTAGCAAAAAATGGAACACTGAGGGCCGTATTCATAGACTTGTTAAATCTCTCAATAGTTATTGAATCGTTAACTGTTATTGAACCAATAAGGAAAGTTGGTATTCATGAAGCAGAATTGTCAAATATATAACTATTGACTCGTTAAGATTTGTGTCCTTATTATAAATTGTAAGTTGTTCAGTGGATATCAGGTAAAATGAAATATCCCTAAATATCTTATCTTTTTCACGCTGATGAAAACAAAACAATAATCAAATCTTTGTTAACATCTGATTATATTATATAATAAATAAGATTTGTGACTAATTTTCAGATAATCTTTCGTACTAACCAAATTAACATGTGATCTATAGAGGGTAGAGATTCCTGTATGATGTGATCAATAACGCAGCCATATTGAATTAATTGTCAAAAACCGAAAAGAAATGGAATAGAATATATTTCTTTCCTTGTCAAAAACTTAAGTTGTTCATGATTTTAATAAAGATTGTCTGAAAAATTAGTACGAAAACAATATTTGATCCTAAAAAAAAAATTAAACTCCAAAAACATTATCCGAACTTTGTAATTATCTGGAATAATACCTAATAACCAAATTTACATGTGATTAATAAAATAGCAGCCATATTGAATTATTTGTCAAAAACCAAAAAGAAATGAAATAGAATATATTTCTGTCCTTGTTAAATCGTCTAATAAATAGTTTAATAGGTGGGTCTTCTACCTATTAAATTACTGACCGATTTAAACATCCAATAGCACTATATATTCTTTGTGAATACCAAATCTGCCTATTAAATGGATTATTATTAAAATCTACCTGTTAAATTAGTTATTGGTTCTTTATGAATACGACCCTGAATTGTTCAATGGAGTGAACGATTCGTTGAATTCGACATAAACCACTTTTTCGATGTTCAGTTTTTACATATGTTTGGATTGTTTTCAATTCGGGATTAGTTTTCTTCCAGTACACAAATTATGTCACGTGATATTGCATAACCAGTAACAGCAGAATGTTTCTGTTACATATTATATGACTATAGGTGGATGGTTTAGTTACTATTTTTAACACGTGTGGCACTGACCTCGTACTGCCGACTCTGGAAATAATTTCCCGTCTCTACAGTTCAGTTTACATGAATGTTGCAACATTTTAAGTTATAGTATACAGGGTGTAAAATCGTATTTAAACAGACGAAGCTTATTTCTTCGTATGTATGTTGGATTCAGTCCAGTTCTGCTTTCGGTACGAAATCAAACAACACATTTCTTAGGTGTGTAGTCACACTAAAACAATCAGATAACCTTAGCGTGGATGTGTGAATTAAAAAAACCGTACTGGATTTCAAAAAGATCTGATTTCTTCTTTACGGAAGTTCTGATTGGCAATAGCTTTGTATTTTGGATTTCTAATTAAGCACTTTTCGGCTATTTTAAAACTCTATTTAGAAAAAAGCCGAAGTGTTTTGTTTTGAAAGACAATGTCTTTTACATCTTTAATAAATTTTGATCAGGAAACGGAATTAAAGGTTATGTCAGGGAAGAGCACATTGACAACTTTCGTTGTTAGGTAAAAAAAATGTTTCTTACTATTATAAATCTTCCTCAAGACTCATGGACAACGCCGAATAAATTTTGAGACATTTTCAAAATACAGACTGTATCAGTGGTGACTTCGAAACAAAAATGCAAAAAACTAACAACAAATAAGTAGATAACACAATAGGTCAGCAAAAATCCTGAAAACATTATGAAGGTATCAGAAAACAGACAGCATTGATTTTCCAGAGATGGCATAAAGTTTGCCAAAACGTCAGACAATAAAATGCAATAAAAAAACCTTCAGTATTTGCTTAGTTCATTGATCCTATGCCACCAAGTTTCATCCTTAATTTTCCAATTATGAAGGTAAATTATGCATCACAAAATATGCCTTCCTTGTACCATCTGCACCAGGATTCTTCGAAACCCAAATGATAATCCGTGTAGACATGAGCTCCTGTGATCGATTCCTATATCGCATTATTGTCGCACAGCCTGTATGTCGGTACATACATTGTGTGTGTGCCCGGTGAATCTGTCCTACTGGATAAAATAAATGGCCCCCACACACACACCGACATCAGTACCGCATATTCCTAATGCGTGTGTACTACTAGGGATATGCAATATATATGTAGATATTTTCATATTTTCCCGTAAATATAATATCATTTCCTTTTTGCTTTATTTATATAAAGTCATAAAGATGACAATGTTCTGGAACAAAATTATGAAATTGAATTTTATATTTTAACAAACCCTAATAATTGCTGCATGTTAAAAGAATCAGGCTATTGTCTATTTTAAGATCACCAATTGCTTTGCTTATCTACATCTAGTATCAGTGTATTATTAATTTGAATGATGATCTGGAAATTCAGCTGAAACAATCAATTCACAAATTGGAATCTGGAATTTGGTTTCTAAATCCCACCAATCAATATATAATAAGCACTATTTAATTTTTTACAGACTAATTCAATATGGCTGGTCCAGCGTAAATCACTATCAATCATAGCACCAAGAAATTTAACTGAATTATCAAAATCTAACGTGTAGTTGTTAAGTATGTATGGGTGTTAAGGTGGCTGTTGATTTAAGCCCAAAAGAAATAATATTAGTTTTATTTTCATTAATGACTAAGCTGTTTTTAAAGCACCGCATAAAGAAAATTCATTCAGCACCATATTAACATTCCTTTCAGTGTCGAAAATATTTTTTCCGGTAACTAATATAGTGGTGTCATTTGCAAACATAATAACCTTACCATGGCTAATATTATATGAGGGGAGGTCATTAATATAAATTAAAAATAGTAAGGGTCCTAGTACAGAACCCTGTGGTACACCGATATTTATATCAGTTTTTTTGGAATATTCGTCTCCTACACTAACAATTAGTTGTCGATTAGATAGATACGAGTGCAGCCAACTGGATGCGTTACCTCGTATTCCTATGTCGGTAAGTTTTGTAATCAAAAAATTAATGGAGACGCAATCAAATGCCTTAGATATATACCATGCAACAGTGACAACGTGAACAGATTACAGAGCTAATTTCGAAAAACGAACAATAAATGCATTATTATTATTTAATTCGCAAATAACTTCATTTTGTATACGTTTCCTGTTTGAACGGGAACGGCTTCTAGAATAACTCCCCAGTTTCACAATTCGGCATACCCTGGGCGGCGTACGCAGCCCCCATACGTCGTATATACTCTGTACGTGTTGTGTTACAGTCTAGTGTGCGTCTATATGTATATTTGAAACGATCCCCGTTCACAGCGGCATGCTTCCATCCATTGACAGTGATAGATATGTAGTTTTCATTGTTCACATTTTTCATTAATGGATTGTGGAAGTTTGGATGAAATGCAATCGGATTTTAAATTCGTATAAAGTACATATCCACATTATTTCCTCCGTTATGCTTATGTGTGTTTGTTTGAATGTGTGTGTGTGGTACTCTTGTAGCTAAGTGCATTAATGTACATTTTACATCCAACATCATGCTGTTCGAGTTGGTACTTTTTGTACTTTTCCTAATATAACAATTTGTTATTCAAATTAATTAAAAAAACGCAGATTCTTTGGTACTGTCAAGAGACGTTTAGATTCCAATACGATGACAGCAACACATAACCTCAAATGATTGATATTTTCACAGTATAACCAAAAACTTTGACTTACTCATATACTTTTATTCTATACTGAGCATAGGAATAAAATCGCAATCCATCTATTAGGGTGCAAACATATACTTCTGTCTTTTTTTACGCCGTAAGCACTGGCGTATCCAAGAGGGCAAACAAGCCCGGAGGACCCGGTATAAGAAATTTCTAATTTGCCCCCTCCTGGGCCAAAAGCTGGGTACGCTCATGTTAACGTCATAGAAAAAGACGAAGTTTTTGAAACAGAGATACTTTATTCTGATTGAATGCAAGTACATCAACCAATCCTATCATCGGAGAAATCAGGGAATTACATTGAAGAAAGAGACGCAGATATATTTTCGATACGCTTTGTTGCGTTCACTCACCGAACATTGAGTAGATAGGCAATGATTAATAGATATATGGACTTACTGAACATGCCTTAGCGGTGTAAAAAGTATCATGTAAAAATTAATGTGTGGTTAGAATCTTGGGCCAATCACAGACTAGTAGAAACAAATTAGTCCACACGCATACTCTATCCTCTTCACTTATGTTAATCGGTTATTTCTGTCTCTCTCAGACAAACAATTTAGATCTCACGCATACTCACTTCTCACTCATGTATAAGTCAATCTCTGTCTCTGTTATATACTAGTAGAAACAAATTAGGCCACATGCATACTCTATCCTCTTCACTTATGTTAATTGGTCGATCTCTATTTCTCCCAGGCAGAAACAAATTAGGTCACACGCATACTCAATCCTTCTCACTCATGTGTGGTCAATCTCTATCTCTGTCAGACTAGTAGAAACAAATTAGAGCGCACGCATACTCTATCCTTCTCGTTTTATATATGACGAAGTCATGTCCACTGGTGTAAGTCAATGAGCTTAACTGTGCTAAAGCACTGTTTGAAGTACTATAGATAAAGAGTTCTTTATTAATAGATTCAGTTTTTGACTAAGGAGGTTAAAATTATACCATATACGCTCTTAACTGTCCGCCACAAGCGTAAATTCATCAGGGGATAAGTATCCTGCATATATATTTACGTCTCATGGAAATTACGTCACTCATTTCTGAATGCATTTGTGTCACCTTTTTAATTTTTGTTTCATTTTACTCCTCAAATCGTCGAGGTGCCGCATAAGAAGTTTCACTTCAAAAAGTCCGTAACTCTGTATTTTTGCTTTTATATACGTACCGAAAAAATGTCCGTTTTCTGGTGGTCGCTTGTTCAATTCTGATTGGAAACAATTCATTACGAATATCTCACGTATGTCGTGTCACATAATTCATGTACTGATAAGAAAGCATGGCTATATGAATGAGCGTGTTATTCCTCTTCTTTTGCATGCCATTGTGTTCGAGTCCCGGCGTTGACAAATGGCCGGGCCGCCTGCCGTACCAATTCGCCCGAACCGCCGACGGTTCAAACACGTACACGCACCTGCCGAAATAATGAATACATTGTCGAATTCTAATTTTCATTTCTTAGACTGTCCATATTTTGTGCTTAGAAAAATAATTTATACTAGTGGACCTGGTTCAAAACTTTTTTGCTGGCGACTTAACACTGTTTTCAAAATATGTTGCCAAAGTTTTTTTTTGCAAACACAAAACTTTTTTAAACGTGTTTTTGAAGCAGTATTTAAAGAATGATGTGTTTTGATACCTAGGCTCGTGGCGCAACTTACTATTATTTACTTACATCTACTGTCCATATTTTGTGCTTAGAAAAATAATTTATACTAGTGGACCTGGTTCAAAACTTTTTGCTGGCGACTTAACACTGTTTTCAAATCTTGCCAAAAATTTTTTTTTTTTGCAAACACAAAACTTTTTTAAACGTGTTTTTGCAAACACAAGACTTTTTTAAGGTGAACCAAATATCAAAATCAGACAGATCCAATTGTGGGGCAAACCGAGTAGCAGTTTCAGGGGGCGCCAAAATCATAATATAAATAAAAACCACACCCAATCTGTCCTTTTTCCGATTTACTCAATCTGCTTGGAGAGAGGGGGCGCCTTTATGAAGTTTCTGTCCCGGTTCAAAAAAATCATAGATCCGGGGCTGCCCTAATCACCATGATTTCATTTCTTTACGGAACACGAAATTAAATGTTTCGTTCTTTTTTCTTTAATTTCGGGCAGACAGTGTATTATGATAATATAGTGAAAGAAAATAAACCTATCCAGCATGTGTAATATCCGAATATTAGATAGGTTAGTGCTGTAATACAGCACCGGGTCGCGGCAGGTACGGCTGGGCCATCGGTCCTCTCACCTATTCATAAATTATGACTTATGACTAAAACAAGCCTACATTTCACTCAGATTGGAAATTTAAGAAAGAATTGTAAAGTTAATACGTGACTGGATGTGCCTTCTAAAGCTATAGTACTTTAACTTACGTAGTTCTAACAATTCGAACTAATTGATGAATTCAGAGAGAGAATTTACAAACAAAAAAAATCATACTAATATTATAAATGCGAAAGTAACTCTGTCTGTTACCTTTTAACGCCTAAACCGCTGACCAGATTTCGATCAAATTTGACAAGGAGATAGATTGCATCCTTAGGAAGGACATAGACTATCGGTTTCATATTCAGGCTTCTGATAAGAAATAAAGAATCACATATTTCCGCGTTTTTGCAAAATGTTCCTAGCCGAAAACTTTTTTTGACTTTTACGAATACCGAGATAAAAAATTTGGGATGGTCTCATTATGATCAATAATGGCCATGTCTCCTAAATACCCCTCTGCAAGAATCTCGTGTTATCAAACCCGCTAATGTCTTTACGGTATATTTTTGTAATTTAAAAATTATGTTAGTATTGGCAGCTACCCAAAAAATGATGCCATACCTAAATCAGGCTAGAAAGCTACCCAAATCCTTAGCGTGTTAGTGTCTACTAAACGTGACACATGCCTCAAAGAGTAGCAAATTTTGTTCAATTGCTCAATTTGTGCTATATCACAGGGAAATGCGAAACTAAATGGCATCCAACCATCACTAGATTCTGAATTTCTCAGTGTCTTTCTGTGTCACACCCTATGTTAATGTAATACTGTTCTGTCAATAATAAATATAAAAGTGGTCGACCGCCGGTGGGTGGACAAGATACCTTTACTCTTTGAACATTATAGATAATGCTGCATGCACTTAAATTCTTAATGAATTCATCCATAATTGGCCGTTCGTGTGCGTTGATTGATATTCGGTTATACTGTCATGAAACGTACCTTTTTATCGCAATAAATAATTATAAAGATGGTGCGTGAGTTATGTGGCAACGTTTTTAGGGTTTGTTCGAATCGCAATTACTGCTGGTGTTTGAGTGATAGACGGACCTGTAACGAGTTGTTTCTGTTACCCAGGACAGACGACAGTATTACCTCATGACGTATGATATATCTGCGACTAAAAGGCATAATTGCTTATGTCGAATTTTTTTGAATTTTTATCAATACTATTGATTTTTTTAAGTCTGTTTTGTGCAGCTCTTGAAAATTGTGGGAAGGTTAGACAAATACAATTAAAGTAAATTTATTGATTCGCAAAGTCCATATAGGTATTTGAGCTTTTTCAAGAGATATTATACATTGTGATATTATACATTGACTGTTCAAAATTTTAGATTATGGAAACGAAAACATGGGGGAAACATTTTTTAAAGACAATAAAATTATTGCTGCAGCACTTACTGCTGTCGTTGATTTCAGTATGAACTCATTTTTCAACAAATGTCACTTAGGTACTGCCCTTTGCCTTTTTAGGGCAGTATAGTATTTGCTTATATAGGTATAATATAATATATATATCCGAGGACGACACATCGCGACGGGGGCGGTGCGGGTGAGACGCGAGTGGAAATGACTGAGAGATAGACATGGTACTCAATCATGGATCGATTGGACGATTTTTAAGAGTTTATATAATAAAATAATTATTTTTTGCGTATAGAACTGGAGAACCGCTGGTTGCCGACCCCTGACCCAAAGGATTGCCTGTCGCTATTTTTATCGGAATAGTGTTGTGTTGGTTTACAGTTTTAATTTTAGTCGTCTGTTGACCGGATTATTCCCAAGATTGTAGTATTGTGCGCCGGGATAGTTTGTTTGATTGGTGGAAGAATTTATTCGTCATACGTAAGCGCTTTTGCCTCCTGGCCATAGATATCTATTCACAACAGCGATTCAAATAAAACGCATTGCGTTCTGATTTACATGATCGGCTGCCGTGGCTCCCACGACCCGTGAATACGTACAAAGTGCGGCTTAACTCAATTCAACTGTATATATCAATGGTGTGTGTATTATGGACCTGAAGCCAGGTGTTCCTGAATTGGTACAGATGCTGGTAAGAAAAAAATAATTAAGCACATCTTGAACTCAGGACACATGATATTGGCTAGAAAGTGAAGTCCGTTAGAGGTTAGAATAATGGTAGGTAGCAGAGTGCAATGGCAAAAAATTTGATTGACATTGACCTCAGCTTGTGACCACCAGTGATATAACTAGGGTGGTGCCTAGGCACAGGGCGCAGACCCTGAAGGAGCGCAGAAATGACCAGACCAGAACCAAGTGTTGGGTTTTCAAGGGCGCAGTTATACAAGCTCGCACCGGGAACGCGTAAAAGGCACTAATTGAACAGTTTTAGAGATTCCTAGAGTAAATTTTCAGTTTTCATCACTTTTTTCTGTTTATATTTTTTTGTACCTATCTTCTATCTATACTAATATATAGAGCTGAAGAGTTTGTTTGTTTGTTTGGTTGAACGCGCTAATCTCAGGAACTACTAATTCGAATTGAATTTTTTTTGTTGGATAGTCCATTTATCGAGAAAGGCTATAGGCATAATATCACGCTACGACCAATTGGAGCGGAGCATCAATGAAAAATGTAACTCAAAATTTGTCCGTCCGACAAAAACTTTTGAACGGTAATTCCGATCATCATGAAATTTGGACACAATTCGTTCTTTTGCACCTGGTAGAAACCGGGCGGGACCGCTAGTATTGATATATAGATGTAGTTTTTTCTCAGAGTTTAGTAGATTTCGGTATAATAACAGTAAATTTTCAACTGTAAGTGTAGCAGCAGTGAGTAGGGCTAATAAAGCTAAAATAAATTAGTATTTTGATGCACATAGTGAATTTGTAATGTACGTCGTTCTACGTATTGGTAGCACGTCCACTGAACTCCCAACTGACAGGTGAATGCGGACAGTTGCGGTTTTGCTTCCGAGACCGTCAAACCCGCACAGTACACACACCACATGCCAAGTCTCGTGCTTTCTATTGTCTCTGTTGACTGGCAAAAGGCCTTGCGAACGAAAACATTGAAAATTCTAATGAAAAAAAAAAAAACAAAATGACAACAGCAGTTTTCTGCCATGTTGCTAATGTTGTCAGAAGGGCTATATCGCAGCAAATTTAAACTAGCCTGTTTAAGTATTCTTTTTATTTGTGATCGTGAACCTGTAGTCCACACAAAAAAAAGTTGTTCCGCCGTCGATGCACAGTTAGTTTTGCATTTTTACTTTTTTATTTATGAAGTATCTAGAGACAGGATCCCGCTTTCGCCCGGGATATATTTTAGCGCGATTTACTGTTATATTGAGTATTGCAGCTGGCTGAAAAATCTCTTATAACTTTATATAGCTTCACAACCACTTCCTCGCTTCGTCTGCTCACTCAATCGGCCGCGACTATTTCATGTGCCGGTCGTATAGAATAGAATTTTTATTTGTCGCAACTAAAAAAGATTGATTAAACGTTATATATAACGTGGTTGCTTCTCTGGTCGATTTATTACCAATTGTATTAAGCTGTGTATGTTATATTATCTTGTGATGCTATAATAATTAGTGGATTCATCCAGAGCGGATCATTGTTATAAATCCTAAACTTACCCCAAGGAATGAGCTATCGAATGATAAAGATTGAATTCAAATCCGTGTTTTTAGCGAACACACAGACAGATGCGAACGAAAAGTCTGCAATAATTCAACAAGTTATTTTCTAAAACTTTTTTAAAACTCCGGTAGCTGTAATACTATTACTAATTGATTAAAATCATCAGTTGTGCAAAATAAAGTTCACTAATTGTAAACTTTTACAAAGGAAATACATACTTAGCAGTGCGTGATGTATTTGAATAATAAATATGTATAACTTGTATATATACTTGACCCGTTTTATACTAAACGTAGTGTTTTAAAGATACATACATACATACATAGTGCGTACTGTTTAGTAAACTTGGAACGATCCCTAAAACCTTTTGAACAGTGTATAATTCAAATTATGAAATTAAGTCAAGCATGAATGCTAAACTAACTTCAAATGAGCATTACGTTTCTTGCATTTGATCGTTCATCTCTGTTTGGATGTACTTCTCTCACTTACACTCACGCACATTCAGGGTTGGATTACAAATCAACACGTTCCACGACCTCGACAAAATTCAATTTATTACAAACGAATACTTTCTGATGCTGTTTTTTCTTGATCGATTTAAAACTGACCACAAATGCACAGTTCCACAGGTTGTTGAAATCCATAATTTTAGCTTCATTATGTTGCATAGTATATATTTAGTTTTTGTAAGATATTGATAATCATTTTAGGTTAGAATTATCACGCGAAAATAGGATCTATTTTATTTAGTTTCTAGTGGCCCGGCTTTGCCCGAATTTATAGATTGCCACAGTTTTTCGTTGACTTAAGTTGTAAAAACGATAATATGTTGTTCCATGTCAAATTACACTGATCATTTAAGACGGCTGGTCACAGTGATTTTTTCATCGTGCAGTTATTTATTCCCCAACTGTATTTCAAATTATAAAAGAAAAATATACACGAGAAAACATAAGAAGCTTCGATGCCTTTTGAAAATAATTTTGGAAAACCTGTAATTAAAACAAATATTTTTTTTTGGCGACAGATCAAAACTTATTTCTTGCTAAGGAAATTGGAAAAGCTTAATATTCTGATTATAATTTGATTTAACTGTAACTACTCCGCCGCTACGCATATTTTGTTGACAGAATACACCCCTGTAAACCCGATCCTGTATACTGTGGCAGCGCCTTTATATAGAATTTGATGGAAACGTAATTTCTTGAACACGAACTTCAAAAGGCATTGAATAGTTCAGTAATACTATGAGGAGAGGATGACGATGAAAGAGAGGAAGTGTGCTGTGACATAACTTTAGTTTCAAGTTACCTCATTTCTCAAAACACGCTCTGGGTTACATAATACTCGCGTGGTATTCAGTGACGTTTGGGAATAACATAAGGAAATGTCTATTGAGCAAAGCGTTCGGTTTGCATATTAATGTATTGATGTATCGATAAATGACCCAATCGTACTGGACTATCATCATATTATGATGTATGACACAAGCATACTTGATGTGTGTCATAATATATGACAGTTAGCAGGCAATATAATAATTTTGCGCAAACTTAATTCCTTCCATGTTCTCTAAGGAAAAGAAAGAATGGTGGTATAGTGCCCGAGATAAGGTTCAACTTTCGGTTGTTCCATCCTCAAAACAAAATAGACGGGGAGCTGGATGTATGGATGAACTACGCTCTGCTACCGTTTTACTTACATGTTCCATGAGGAATTGGAAGAGTGATGATAGGGTCGAGAAATCATAATTGAGATAAAGTCAGGTTCTGCTGGTCCAAAACATAAAACGTTGTTGTAAAAAAAAAATGGTTTTCTGTAGGATGCGTTGATCTGTGGACTTTTTTTTTCACATACTTAGTTACTTCTGCAAACTTGACTGTTTTTTTTTTACATGTTTGTGCCTCTGTGTGGTCTCCAGCGACCATATTTTGATTATAACTATTAATTTTTCGTCATTTTTGAAGGTTATATTGAAATCTATTTTTATCAATCAGTTTGTTATGGGCAGCCAGTCTTTAATTTGCTTTTAGTGATAGATTTTTACTTTTAATTTATTATGATAATTTTAATGATTTCATAAAAAAACTACTCTGAAGATGGACTAATATGTCCGAAAGCGCTCAACAATTAAATAATAAAAAAATAAAAAAAATTTTTGGAAAGAATTTCTTCTCATTTTCATCTGAAATTTTCCAAAATGGCGTATTTGAAAAATTATTTATGAATAAATTTAACATCACACAAGTTTTAAGTAAGACAAATTTAACAACGCCGTTTATTTTTACATCAATCAATACAGAATAGCGAATTGCTATGACGAACTTAGTAAAATTATAAAATGTGAGTATACCGAGCGCTTCCTTGTGTAGAGTATTTAAACAGAAAATCATATTGAGGCAAGTATAACGTAGATAACCGTACACACATTTATATGTACGTGTATGTGTTGTATATTTCGAGGACCCTATTCTAATGAACCATTTTCTTAGGTGTAATACGTCTATTAACCGCGAGAGGCAGCACTTGTAAAATTTTTAGATCTCTTTTTATGTGCACCTGATTCATGAAATGTATTACCATTCCAACATTTCCAACCCACAAGTGGGGAATGGTAGGTACTAGTTTAGGTCAAAAATCACTTTTCAAAAATTTTACAATATCTTTCCGTTTTGAGGTTCCCCGAGTCCAAAAAACATATTTTTGGAAAAACGTCTGTTAGTCTGTTTGTCTGTGAACACGGTACAGGTCAAACGGATGAGCGGATTGAAACCAAATTTTGGGAGGATGTTTGGTATGCAAATATGAAGAGCCCTATTGTCTTTGGGGAAAATCGGCGCATGCGCAGAAGAGATATATGCTAAACCGGTATATTTTATATAATAATGGTATACTTTTCATAACGGTTTATTATTCTATTATTTTTTCAAGAAAGTTTTGTTAAAAAAATGTTTTTCTTAACTTTATAGTTTCGGAAATATTTTGAAAATAAAAAAAATCATCCGCTTTTTTGTTTTATGGATTTGTCAGAAATAAACTAGTTAGGCATGCTTTGATTAATTTTTACATGACGTGGAACATACTATGTAGGTAACCATAGCAACGAATAGTTAATATCATATTGAATACTAGTCATTACCCGCGTCACCTCACGCGATATCAGAAATTTTATTTTCTTTATTATAATCAAATGTCAACATTTTTGAAGTTGAAATGGTTCCGTCGCCCAATTGGTTGGATTTTTTTATTATTTCTTGTAATAATTGTTTAAGCCATAAAGGTTTTGTGTTATTATACGTTAGATAGTCGCTCGTCTGACAAAACGTTTTAAAAATAAAAAAAGAATATTCTAATGTAGGGATTATACCTTTTTCTCTTTATTGAGAAAGAGGTGTCTTTTTAATATGACGTATTCTTGCATGCAGAACTGTATTAACCCCTTCGGACCTAAATTTTATATTTTTGAAACACAAAATAATTTTTACGGTGTTGGGCTTAATTAGGGTGTAATTAAGTATATTCAGTGAAAAACTAAATTTAACATTTACAAAATTTTGGAAAATCCTATCTCCATTGAAATGGACAACAGGCCAAAGTAAATTATTTTTTACGGTAATCAGTAGCATAGAATGTTTAATTACTTTTTAAGAGTAGGTAATTAATTTAAGTTAACAGCATAAAATTAAAATCAATATCCGCACAAGAAAAATAGATTACATCATGAAAATGCGTAGTTACACTAAGTAATACATAATCAGAATGTACACTTTTACCAGCTTTGCCTGAATCCATGACTGCGGTCAACACTTGACTCGATATTTCTAATTACACACGTAATATTTCTTTGTTTTGTTTGACACATCTCAGATAAGTCCCAAGCACAATAAAATGATAAAATTATACGGGATATACAAGGCTTAATATAAAAACAATTTTTATTCACTAGAACATCATTTAATAGTCAACGTTTCGGCAGAAATTCATGGCTTCTTCAGGACCTATAACAAATAAATAAAACCCTACACATCTAAACCATGAACTTAAAATTGTTTATAAAAGTTTTTTGTATATCAAATATATATTAAATGATGTTCTAGTGAATAAAAATTGTTTTTATATTTAGCCTTGTATCCCGTATAATTTTATTATCATATACCATAATATCAAGGTGTCTATTTTATTTTGTTAACAACACATAAAAATGTTTATATTTGATATTTAATTACGCTTACTTAAATTATACGCGTTAGGATAGTATGTCCTTATTGTTTTTATTGTTTGTTTTCTCTAATTTATAAACTAAATATAAACATTCTTAAAGCAGCCAGGAAAATAAAAAAAAAAAACTCGAAACGTAACGTATGGTGCAAAATATGTTGTCTTAATGCGTCTCATTCCATAAAGTTTTGTTATAAACTGAACAAAATTAAATTAACTTTCCTGAAACAACATAGTTGTAAACAAATGCATGTTGGATGATTTTAGGGTTAGGTTGGGTAATAAAGGTATAACAAGGTGCTTATCTAATTAAATTGTACTCGTATTAAATATTCCTTCAATGTAGGTGCATGAAAATATTTAACAGATTACAGCAACCCTTGCCAGAAATGTTGCGTTGAATTTATGCATGCGAAAGAATTTTTTAATTATCATTTTTTTTGTTAATTAATATTTATTTCCTGGAAACGTTATTCATTATTTATCAGTAAAAAATGCATTTTTTTTTTAATACTCGTTTGACAATTTTGTTTTTTTTTTTGTAGAGAAGGTTATTTGTAACTATTTATTAAAAACACTAATGATGTTGTTTCAACGAACGTTTCGTGTTAACATAACCATATGATAATTGAAAATGGTTTAGTCAACTCGTCGTGATGCTGCCGTGGTTTGTTTTATGGTTATTTTGTAAATATTCGGTGTCTTCACACAAAAAAAGTTCCATTCATCTTCAAGATATCCAATATATTATTATACTAATTCATTAAATGAAGTTATACATAGGCGAAGCTTTTATTATTTTGTACACAATGCTATACCATTTTGTCAGCTTTTAGATTGATTAATTTTGATCTTTTAAAATTCACTTTTCAATAATGTTAAATATCTTTTCGTTTTGAGGTTCCCGAATCCATAAACTGTGTGCGTCTGTTTGTCTGTTAATCTGTGAGCACGATACAGGGTAAACGAATGGACGGATTGAAACCAAATTTTGGGATGTTGTTTGTTATGTCAATATGAAGAGCCCTATTCCTTTTGGAGAAAATCGGCGCATGCGCAGAAGAGATACTAAAACGGTGTTTTTTTATGTAATAATGGTATATTTTTGATAACGGCTTATTATTCTATTTTTATTTCAAGAAAGTTTTTTAATTTTTTTTCTAAACTTTATAATTTTGGAAATATTTAGAAAGTAAAAAAATCAGCTGTTCTTTTGTTTTGTAGATCTGTCAGAAATAAACTAGTTAAGCATGCTTTGATGAATTTTTACATGATGTGAACATATTATATAGGTAACCATGGCAACAAATGGCAAATATCATATTGAATACCAGCCATTACCCGCGTCACCTCACGCGATATCAGAAATTTTATTTTCTTTATTATACTGTATCAAATGTCAATATTTCTGAACTTGGAATGGTCTCGTCGCCCAATTGGCTGGAATTTTTTTAAAGCGCCTGAGAAATTTTTTTAAAGCGCCTGAGAGATGTACAATTTGTTTGTTTATGTTTCATTTATTTACTGTTCGTCTGAATCTCCCACCTTCAAAAATATGATCGGGACATCTATATCGCCGAACCTCTATTTTTAAAAGAAGCATTTGTTTGCTATTTCTCTGTCTTTCATGTCTGTGCCTGTTTCTCTTACTGTATATCTATTTGTTAATTTAAATTTCTCACCTTCTGGTAATATATACATACTTTTATTGCAATTTTGAATCATTTTTGTTTATAATAATATCCTGAAATCAAGCATCAATATATTTTAGCACAGCCTATGTATAAACTAATGTAAATGCATTCATTTAATATAATATCTATGTGTGCATATAATCTGAACTGTAGTGATAGTTTGGGGCTTTAATTAGCCATTCATGTAATTATTTTCACGATTTCGTTCACGATAATAACTCGTAATGGATTTAAATAGATACACACAGGCGCTGTGCATCCATATATCAGTTCTATGTATTCTCCATCCAATACGGCAGATGGCGCCACTTTATAGCGTCGACGGTTATACTGGGCCTCCTAATTTAGCTAACTGGTAATTGATTTCTGTAATATGATTGCACATTCATCAACCATGATGATCGTTTTCGAACTCCTAATCTGATTTGAAAATATACACTGCTCGATTTATGGTGTAACTTTGATAGAAAATGTTGATACACTTTTTACCATATTATCCATCCATGAAAGTCTTGAAAAGTGATGGAATCATTAGTATGAAGACACTGAATATTAAAAGTAATCCCAAAACACCTGACCACGTAACAATAATTCTTCTCGGCGCATATATTTTGTTAATCGTGTTGGCATCATCAGGATATTAGTATAAGAGCCAGTGATCGGCTACCAGTATGTATTTGACCAGACCTGATTTTTTACACACTGGGTCTCCTATACCTACCATACATGGAGTGGGGTCTCACTAAGTCCGGAGTGGCCGCCGCGGCCCGTACTCAGGTGCGACAGGTACAAAATTTGACTAATTTTCAAAGTATTTGACCACGTCTGCCATTTGGAAATTTAATAATATATTATTATTGCTATTGAAAAATAACAATGGCAGACCATTATCGCGCGACAATCATCGTGGCAGACAATTTTTTAAGTACTAAAAAATATGAAATTTTGAAAGGTATATTTTTCATCACGGATTATTATTCTATTTATTATTTCAAGCAAGTTTCGTAAATAAAATTTTTTTCTAAACTTTATAGTTCCGGAAATATTTAGAAAATTAAAAAAAAATCAGCTGCTCTTTTGTCTTGTAGATCTGTCAGAAATAAACTAGTTAAGCATGCTTTGATTAATTTTTACATGAGGTGGAACATATTATGTAGGTGACCAAGGCGATGAATAGCAAATATCATATTGAATACTAGCCATTATCCGCGTCACCTCACGCGATATCAGAAATGTTATTTTCTTTATTTTACTATATCAATGTCAATATTTTTGAAGTTGGAAAGGTCCCGTCGCCCAATTGGTTGGAATTTTTTATTTGTTCCAAAACAAAATTAAAAAGTGTCAAGTGAGAATAAAAATATTGTTTATAGGTATAGGCATAAATAATTTTTTATATTCTCTTGGCATTTTTTATTTTTGTTTTGGAACAAATAAAAAATTCCAACCAATTGGGCGACGGGACCATTCCAACTTCAAAAATATTGACATTTGACATAGTAAAATAAAGAAAATAACATTTATGATATCGCGTGAGGTGACGCGGATAATGGCTAGTATTCAATATGATATTTGCTATTCATCGCCTTGGTCACCTACATAATATGTTCCACCTCATGTAAAAATTAATCAAAGCATGCTTAACTAGTTTATTTCTGACAGATCTACAAGACAAAAGAGCAGCTGATTTTTTTTTAATTTTCTAAATATTTCCGGAACTATAAAGTTTAGAAAAAACTTTTATTTACGAAACTTGCTTGAAATAATAAATAGAATAATAATCCGTGATGAAAAATATACCTTTCAAAATTTCATATTTTTTAGTAGGTACTTAAAAAATTGTCTGCCACGATGATTGTCGCGCGATAATGGTCTGCCATTGTTATTTTTCAATAGCAATAATAATATATTATTAAATTTCCAAATGGCAGACGTGGTCAAATACTTTGAAAATTAGTCAAATTTTGTACCTGTCGCACCTGAGTACGGGCCGCGGCGGCCACTCCGGACTTAGTGAGACCCCACTCCATGTATGGTAGGTATAGGAGACTCACTGTGTAAAAAATCAGGTCTGGTCAAATACATACTGGTAGCCGATCACTGGCTCTTATACTATATGATTTATGCGGTGTTTACAATTAGACCAATTGTGAAGACATTACACTAAGCCAATCCAATATTGGCAACTTGTGAATAGAGACAATCCATGAACGGAATGTCTTCAAGCCATTAGCCAGTCCACTTAATAGAACGGTTTTAAGTTCATTTTTTGCGGCGTTTACGATTAGACCAATTGTGAAGACATTACACTAAGCCAATCCAATATTGGCAACTTGTGAATAGAGACAATCCATGAACGGAATGTCTTCAAGCCATTAGCCAGTCCACTTAATAGAACGGTTTCAAGTTCATGTTTTGGCTTATTGGCATGTTTTTATAACGGAACTCGTGTAAACCGACACATTCGTTGCCAAAACGGACTGCCGAGATGAAATCATAATTCACAAAGGTATACAGAGAACAAGAATACTTCTGGAGCATCGATAGTTTAATCTGTCGTAGTCGAGATACGGGGCTGAAAATTATAACTGATGGAATGGAGCTATTTCGAAGATCTCCTTTTGCATTAAACCCACTACACACGGCCTGCTTTGATCAAATCGTCTGAAAGGTTGACAATTGATAAACTCTTGTCCAAGGTCATTGAATTACCGATGCAACAGATCTGTGTCGTGCTTGACTAAATCAAGTCTTGTGTTAGCTTAGTAATTCTTTGAAGCTCTGAAAGTCGGTTCTTAAATAGATTCTAAAGTCATCTTGATGTAATTCTTTGAGTAATTTCATGTGACCCAACTAATTTCTTTTAATTTGTTTTAGTGCACATCTCCCTTCTCTTTTTTATAGTTTGTGTGTAAGCAGATAGTTCTATTGCAATTACAACTTTGTTCCTTTGAAAATAAGACATGATCGTCTAAGTCCGTACTAAAGAATAGGGACCTGGGCGAAAGCAGACTGATTTTATTATCAGACACCGTGTGAATGCAACGTTTGATTCTATCAGGCTATCAGATCAGGCGATGCGTAGGGGATTTCAATTTTAATGCATTCTTTAAATTAGTTCTCAAAGCTATTTTACGTCTATCCGTTTTTGACGTGATAACGTCTTATAAATTGATGAATCACCAATATTATAAATTGATAAAACACCGGCTGCATGTACGAAAAAGTGTAACGCGTAACGCATAACGCATAACGCGTAACGTTCCGCCTGACCCTGTGCGTGCTTTTTGCTAATTTCTCGCTCAATTTAAATCAGATCGGTTTGAAACTAGTCTTAAACGAAAGAGGAGAACATTTTACAGAGATTTCGTATAACAGAATTTGCCTAAACAGTTTTTTTATACAAATTTATATAGAAAAATATTTTATACAAATTTATATAGAAAAATAGCTGTATAAATGCAATGTTGTCTAATGCATGGCGTGACGCGGTCGGTTGTCTTTGTTTGCCGTACATGGAAATTAGAAGCAAACGTATGTCTTGTCTTAACATGAAAACGGCTGCATTTCTAATGTTTAATTCAATTTTTTGACATTAGTATATTGTGAAATGCAACGCCTTCTAAGTTAAGTATTGGAATAACTAATTATTATTAGAACATAATACTTTGTAAGTTGCAAACGTCACTTTTGACATTTCTTATCATTCCGACACCAAGGATAAGCGGATTGAAACCAAATTTTGGGAGGTTTAGGTTATGTATTACGGAATACGTTATCACGTAAAACTATCGTCCGTAAACCGACTTTACAGACAACCAATTTTTTTTTGCCAAAAAAATGTTTCATTTGTTTCATCCATTCCGTAAAAGACGATGCACATCGACTTGGTATTTTCTTCTCAACGTTTTAAAAAGGGCCATTCAAGTATTACTTAAGCACCAAAGGAGGGGAGTGGGTCTCTGCTTAGTTTATTTTTGATGACATGGGGGACGGGGGGTCTAGATGGTGATTACGTCAGCAATATTTATTTATTTACTTTGTTTTTTCTGCAAAATTTAATGGATTATGATATGGCAACCCTACTTATCTATGCTCGAAAGCGAAAAGCATGTTCAGGGATATCCTAAAAAATCTTTAAAAAATGTAACCTCCTTCAAAAAAAGGTAACTAAAAAGGGACCAATGTTTGCGTAAGAATAGGAGGGGGGGGTGAGATTTGCTTACTCTTGCTGACAAGGGGCAGGGTGTCAGAAATTACCAAAATTTTGCTTACGTAATACTTGTATGGTTCCAAAGTTCTTACAATGTAGACTAGTGACTAAATCAACAACACTGGTACTATTACGTACTATTACGTTACTATTACGTTATTTACGTTATTTCAGAAGATGGAAAAAGCACAGTAACTTTCTGATACACTCTGTGTATCTACTGTTATTACATTGATTTGAATATAGTGAACGCTTATGTAAATATAGGTACGTTTATAATAGTACGTAGATAGGTAATTATTATAAATCATTCTCATTTCATGGGTTAATAACCATTAAATATTTGAATATTCGCGTCACACAACCTATGGCAACAGCGCGTATTATTCTCTCCGGGGCTTCCCCTTGCCAACACTACACATCTGTACGTCTTGTAATAATAATATTCGAAACTTACTATTATACAGTTATTACCGGTTATATTAATAAGTCGTTATACTGTTAGCTGTCTGTTTTGTGAGAAAACAAAGATGGAGTAACTCTCAAAGACATTCTTTAATGGTGTCATGTATCGAGTCAAAGTAAGATTTTGATGTGCTCTTATTTTTTTTTGTCATTTTCCAAGAAATCTAACATCGTGTTAAAGTCAGATAGAAATTTAACAGCGCTGTTAATTTTAACATAGACCATACAAAATAGAGTCATTAATTTTGTTCTGTATAATAAAAGTATATAATAAAAGCTTCACAATAATAATGTTTATTGTTACAATAGTATATCCTTGTCAACGACGTCAATGTGAATGGTTTAAGTCACTGTAAGCTTAGTACTATTACACTTACAGTGTGTAGTTCAACATTAAATGACTCAGCAAAGATAACTCCATACGTGCAAAATTCACTAGTGCCACAGTGGCCTGTGCTGTGTGCGCTCTGTAAATGTGCGAATGCAACAGTACAGAACAGCTCAGCACAGAGCAATGGCGCTTGGACTGAGTCATTCACAAAAAAAAGTGCGACTCGCTCCGCTCAGGACACATCACTATGTCACTCACTTAAAGGAACAATATTGCATTTAATAAATACATAATAATGAGTAAAAGTACCGAAAAAATGTTTTATTAGACTATCTTTTCATTTAATCGAACGAATCATAAAATATAAATGGACCTATCATAAAGTCGAGAAACGGACGTTAAACGCATTATTATTATTATTCTTATTGTAAAATTGTATTACCACGTTTATGGTTATTTTGATTGGAAATGACCTCTCTCCTGTCGACTTTTGAAACACCTGTAAAATTTGTAATTTCCGTTTTCATCTATACTTTGTCTATGAAGATTGAAGTAACAAAAGTGTAGCATGACTGAAAAAGTTTGCTCCCCGCTGAACTTTGAGCTATAGATATTGCGTTTCTAGAGTTAGACAATGCGATATTTTTACTTTATCAATTTTATAATCGTATTAAACAGCGCACTATAAATTGTTTATCTTTTTATAGTTCTTCAGCTTATATAAAAGTTGTATTAAACTGGCCATAAAGTCGAGTGTTTTAATTAAAACAGTAAATTGTTTTATTTTTACGGCTTTTCTTGTACGCCATGTGTCAGTTAGTCACAATGTAGATATACGTAGTTTGTTGCTAGTAATGGCTTGTCATACAAAAAATGATATGTTGAAGCTGTCAGATTGCACATCTGACTAAAAAAAAGTAGACCCACCCCAAATAGAAAAAGCTCCATACGTATGTTTAAAATTTACGTAAGTGTACCTCCGGGTTCGAATCCTGGCGGGGGCAGATTTTTTCTATATTTTTTGTTAAGGTAGTACGAGCACCAAGGCAACTTTAAATAAAAGGCTTGATTTTTTTTTTATATTTCGGTAGATGGATGATATGTTTTCATTGATTTCTCAAAAACTAGTCGGTGGAAATTTAAAAAAAAAAAACTATTTAAATTAAAGTTACAACCTTAATAAATTATTGAAAACAAAAAAAAATCCGTTGTGATCGACTAATTAAAAAGATATTTAATCTTTTTAATTAAATATCTTTTAATTAGTCGGGCACATAACGGTTTTATTTTTTGTTTTCAATAATTTATTAAGGTTTTAACTTTAATTTAAATAGTTTTTTTTAATTTCCACCGACTAGTTTGGGAGAAATCAATGAAAACATATCATCCATCTACCGTTTTACCATAAAGCCAATGTTAAATATGCCTACTTTTGAAGTCATTTATTTATTTAAATAATTGGGCAACCCGCCTAAAATTTTCAGAAATATTTAGACTTAGTCCAACTTCATATAAAAAAAATCAAGCCTTTTATTTAAAATTGCCTTGGTGCTCGTACTACCTTAATATATTTGTCTGATAAATTGGTCGATAATTTTATTAATTTTACTGCTTTAGTTCAAATTGAAATGAAAAGCAAATATTTTATATGTACAAAAATGATATATGTATGTGGAAATATAAATTCAAAACCTACATCTTCATCATAATACGTATTGCATAAGTAGGTATAGGTATATCTATGTAGTACAAGAAAATTTAATAAGTAGGAACGTATTTGTTTGCGACAAATTGTCGTAAAGTGCAATGGGCCAAAAAGAGACGAAAGAGTATAGAGAGATAAAGAAATAGTATATTTATCTCATTCACCTCCGCACTAAAACAGTGTAATAAAATTACAGCAAAAACTACTAGTGTTTTAATTGAGTGATACGGTCGAGTTTTACGACATAAATATCGCTTCAGGAGCACCTAACTATGCGTTGTCCCACTTAGAACAAATCATTTCAGCTGACATAAAATGTAGCCGATGGTATTTTTTTAAATTCCGTAATGATTTTCATTAAAATAGACAAGTTGATGCAGTCAGGGCCGTCTTTAACCTATTAGGGGTCCCTATGACCTTGACAGAGCTCTATTTTGTTAGAATAGATAAAGAAAGTAGATAAGCAAAGTTCTAGATTTATTTTTATTTCTTTACAGTCACATTAAATTACTAGATAATATAATATAATCCATAAAAGTAACTCTTCTAGCATTCACAGGTTTAATGCTTAAAAATCTATGTTGATTGAAGAGGTACCCTTCTAGATTTGAGATGGGCAAAATCATTAATCACTTCTTCAAAATCTATGTTTTTGAGCATATCACATTCTATGGAAATCAGCTACAAACTATAGTTAATCTCTCTAGAAGCATTGTACTTAAATTGTATTTTTATTTATTTAAATTTACCTAAACATGCTGAAATAGGAATGCCTGATTTACGGGCGAGAGTAGGATAGCTTCGCGCATGCAAAAGCGAGTAGTCATTAACGTTAGATTTTTTCGAACTAAATAATATGTTCTTCGGTAATAAATATCAGTAATGTCGGGTCCTTGGGCACGTATCCAGAGTGCCCAGTGGGAAAGAGGGGCCTGGATGCAGTGACCTCCTAGCACGAGCTAAGAATGAGGACGTGGGGAAGGTAATAAAATTAAATTCTCCAAATGACGGTGATAACCGCATCAAAATCCATTTTGTAGTTTAGCAAACAAACATATAGACGCGGATAGGGACTGTGTTTTATACTATTTAAAGATTTTTTGTGTTCAGTTTAGTCAGAAAATTGTTCTGAACCAAATAATCTAACCATTGGTCCAATTGCGTCTTACTTCATACTCCATCTTTAACAGGAGCAAAAAAGGAACACCATTTCCAGTTTTAATCTAATGATACATTCGACTTTTATAGTCAGTCTGACGTTGCAAATCATATTAGCAATTTTACAACTAACAAACTTCAAACCCCGCCTGAAACAATTAATACATTGAACGCAATCAGTAGTGTTATGATTTTACGATGTAGTTTGGTAAATTTGTTGTAAAATCTAATTTAAAATGTTGCACCATTTAAATTTACACACATTCAATTCACAAATTACTATTAGGCAGACTGATATCAATTTGCATTTTAAACGGCCGGTTCTACATATCGGTTTAAAATCAATTTAATTGTTTTTCATATCCATTGGCAGGCATCAAATCAACATCTATTATTAGTATCTATTTTAATTTTTTTATACAAATTGCAAATATATATTCTGTAACATAACTTGCGCATTATTTTTAAATTGATTAGATTATTATTTGACAGTGTTGCCAGATGACAAATTGAAAAATCTGTTAAGTAAGGTCTAAAAATCTACAAAATCTGTATCGAAATTTTATGCAAAATTCTGTATAAAATCTGTAAAAATGCTTAATTATAAAAAGAAAAACATCTGAATCTGATAAAATAAAATCAGCGAAATAACGAGCTTGGGTTATAAAAAAAACAGTTTTTGTATCAATTTTATATTTCTTAATTTTTATAAATGTCTTTATTAATTTTTTTAATCATACTATTGTCGACTAAGAGTTTGTAGCAAGGTTTATTGTTAAGTAACTGCTTTGTTAACAGCAAACCCTCTATTGTGCTTGTAGATAAAGAATTTCTAGTTTTTGTTTTGATCAAATTAATTGATGAGAAAATTCTTTCTACTGTAGCAGTAGAGTGAGGAAGGCTTAATATAGCAGATACCCATTCTTTAAGTTTTGGATATAGCAAAGTCCCATCTGTGTCTTCCGCGCAGAAAACTTGGTACCAAAATTTTTCAGGATCTTCTTCATCTGTTTCCAGAAGACTGTTGTTAAATTTCAAATGACGCCACTCATTGTCCAAAATTTGTAAATGTGCCTGCCCGATAATGCCAGGTAAACCTCGTGCGATATCATTCAATGATACGACGCTGCAGCATACCATTTAAAAATCTGTATAAAAGTAGAATAAAATCTGGTATCTGTGACGATCGCTCAAAATCTGTATAAATACAGATAAATCTGTATATATGGCAGCACTGTTATTTGAGAAACATTTAAGAATCAAAAATGAAATTTTGAAATGGTTATAGGCTTAAAACGCTTCATCTAGCAAAAAAAAAATTGTTGTTTTGAAAATCTCAAGGTGGCGTAATCCCTGCCACTTGTTGAGGTTTTCCGATTTATTTTCCTCTATTTAGTTATAAATTTCACTTTTGAGGACTATTTTTGTTTTATAAAATCATTTTTTTACAGTTCTTTCCCTTCTATCAACGGTAGATATGAGCGTTTACATGAAACAGCTGCTAATTATAACGTGCCAATGGAAACTAACAAAGCAGGCCAAAAACAGTATAAGTCATAAAAATACTTTTCTAATTAAACTATAATCGATTTGTTTACAAAAAAAATGTTTAATAACCCAATTGCATTAATCAGAAATTTTGTAATTGAGCGCGCTACATGAAGACACGACAGTGGCTCTTAATTAATCATGAATGCAAGTAAGTGGATGTTTGCGCCAAGCATGATTAAGTCAGAATGATCGTAAAACTCGTCCCGTTGTATAAACGAGTACCTACAATAATAAACTGACGTACTGCAGTTTTACAATTGTTACAAGCTATAATGAAATGAATTACAGACATAACGACATCCCATAATTACACTTATTCCAATTTCATTGTTTCGGTTAAAGATAGTGATAAGCAAAATCTGTCTTGGTCTTACTTTTTCGTAAGACCAAACCTTACTTAAGAGTATTCGTCCCTGCAAATGCCCCCTGCACCCTTCATCTCAAATCTTTTCCCCTCGTCTAAAAACGGTTCGCGCTCTCCCGACGCTATTTTTAAAGCTAGAGGGTTCTGGTAAACGCCAAATGAAAGACAAAGAATCAGACTACAGATCCTTCAGGCGATTTTTTGAAAAACAGTTTCGCCTACGTGTGAAATATTACGTAACTTATTATTTTTTTCAAAAGGTTGTAAGTTTTTTTCAAAAAATTCGCCTGAAGGATCTGTAGTCTGATTCTTTGTCTTTCATTTGGCGTTTACCAAAACCCTCTAGCTTTAAAAATAGCGTCGGGAGAGCGCGAACCGTTTTTAGGCGAGTGGAAAAGATTTGAGATGAAGGATGCAGGGGGTGTTTGCTGGGACGAATACTCTTAAGATTAAGACCAAGACTGAATAAGCAGGACCAAGACCGAATACCAAGTACAGGATTTTATATATAACATTTCCTAAATACCTCGGATAAAGAAATTTGTTTTATTATCTAAACTTTTTATATTATCCCAATTAATTTTGTGGTCGTATTCGAATGTATGTTTAGTTACGACATTATCCTTATTAGGGAAGTAATTTATGGTTGCCTTGCAATTATTTTCTTTTATTTTTAGACAGCAGGTTTTATGGAACGCTTTTTAAACTATATGTTATATTATTTTTCATTGTACAAAGCTGTATTTTAAGTTAATAATATTTTAATTTATTTTATTTTCATTTTTAATATTTGAATCCAAATTAACTGTTTATTATGTAATTTAATTTTCCAACAAAATTAAAAAAGAACGTATCGGACGATTTTAAAAGAAATATCAAATGAAATAAATTAATGTTGTTAGATGTTTCGGGATGCGAACCTTTACACCTAATTTGATTAATTAATGTAACTGTGTTCAGTGTCCTTTGAACATCATTGAATTAAACCAGTTTTTGTGCTAATTCGACTATAGTTCAGACAAAGTAAATAAAAGTTGTGGCAGGACTTTCCTCTGCGAATTCCTATTATATCTGTATAGAACATTTGAGCTTTGTAATTTTGCATGTATGTTTGTACGAAGTATGTTGCGTATACATGTTCAACGAAGAACCTTTTTAAATAAAATTTAATTATGATAAGTTGGATTTGAATGTGAAATTAGGATGGTTTGTATTCACCGAATCCAGTAAAACTTCAAACTGAAGAGTAATGGATATTTGTTTGTACAAAAATCCGTGAAAGGGTACACCATTCTCTGGTAGTGTCTGTGCGTTATACGCGTAGCGACATGGTATATCTATACCAATTTATAAAGCTGAAGAGTTTGTTTGTTTATGTGGTTGAACGCTCTAATCTCAGGAGCTACTGGTTCGAATTGAAAAAAAAAATTTGTTGGGTAGCCCATTTATCCAGGAAGGCTATAAGCTATATAATATCACGCTACGACCAATAGGAGCGGAGCATCAATGAAAAATGTTGCAAAAGGTATCTCAAAATTTGTCCGTCCGACAAAAACTTTTGAACGGTAAACTAAGATTAATGTGCGTACTCATGTCCCTCCCCTCCATTCGTTCTTTTGCACCCGGGTAAAACCGGGCGGGACCGCTAGTAATAAAGACCTGAAGAAACTATATAATAGAATGGGTCAAACAACTTCTTTAACAATCTTATCGAGTGTACCAGGCAAGAATGCTTAAGATTTTAGAGCAAATTTTTTGTAGAATGTCCAAAAATGTCTTCTTTAAAGTGAAAAACTTATAGAAAATGCCTTTTTTCAGATTTCACTGTAAACAGTCTGAAAACCATGTTAGATAGGTCAATAGGCATATATTTTCTAGTTTAGTGGATTCACTAAAGAGTAGGAAATCTAAGGAATGCGTTAATTTAGGAGATCCGTTTGGGGGATTTTTTAAAAGTTTATTCAATTTGTCGTAATCGATAGTTAAGAAGTTCATCTTTATTATTTACTTTTTATCGGCCGCTGCTTCCTACCGAAAAAATACATTTTCTAATAAATAATTTATAAAAGTATAATACGTTTTATATTCAATAGAACAATATGTAAATTTTTGAGGAAAGTTTTGGAATGTAAAATATGAAATCTCCAATGTAGTGGATTTGTTTTCAATTTAGGGGAAATTAAGTGCCGAGTTGATGGAAAATTGACGAGCCTATGTGGTAACAGAGCTTGTACTTTTTATCGAGCAGAACAAATGATCGGTTGCCTCGTTCTGTTGGATAGCAGTGGGGGGGATGACGTCACTCGGCGGACCAGTCAATTGACTGTGTGGCAACGGCTGTTGTTCATAAATTTCCAAATGTCAAAGAAATTAAAAGACAGAATATTGATATTATTTGCAACTAGATGTAACCCGCGACTTCGTCCGCGTGGAATTTGTGTTTGTTCAGTTGGCAGAGTTTGCGAAAAGACTTATTTTTTTGCCTAAGTTACTCCTTATAACATCAGCTATCTGCCAGTGAAAGTTCCGTCTAAATCGGTCCAGTCGTTTCGGAGATTAGCCGGAACAAATAGACAGACACAAATTTTAAAAATTGTTTTTTTGTTATAAGTACCGTATATACTTTCATATGCATTTACAATGCGATATTTTGACATTTCAAACAGACACTTCAATTTTATTTATATGTATAATGAATCGAATTTTTAAGTTATTAAAATCTTTGATTAACGTCTGATTAGAATTCTTCAATAAATTCTGGAAGAGAATATTTTTAAATACGAATTAGAAATTAATTATTAAATATTTTTATAATTGTTAGATCAGTTTTGAAGAAGTTCCAAATCCGGACCGAAACGTCAATGTATTAATAATTATTTTTTGTTAATATATTTGTCTGAAAAATTGGTCGATAATTTTATTTATTTTAAGTTATTATATAAGTTTTGATATTCTCATTATAGATTGATAAGAATATAATAATAGTAATTATTAGGGGCGGAGTTCAGCTAAGCTGCTCTTCCACTAAACGGTCCGCCAGCTGATGTCATTTCTGCGCTTACGCTGATTGGTCAGATGCAATGACACACGTCTTCTACTAACCTTGAGCAGAAGCTAACAAATTTAGTTATTGTTTTTTACTAACTTTTCTGTTTTTAGACAAATAAATGTTAATAATTATAATAGTGAACAGGACGCACATAATAAGAATAACGTCCTCTTAACTAATAAGTAATAACAATCAAACCGTAGACGGTAATATCATTTTATTTCATGTTCGATGTGTCTGTGTATACGTTAGTTAAACTGTGGAGACTTAACTTTAGTGATCGTAACTGTGTTTATTGTTGTAACATCTCCGACCGACGACGCCTTCGACTCTACTCGCCTTGCTCGAGGTGAGCCGACTTGCCTCTGGTGTATACCGTGCGTTCGGTAAATCTCACAATTATAAGACCAATTTACATTTACTCGCACCTTAATACTCCTATATTGCTAGTTCCCGTAAGTGGAAGTGTTGCCCACTAAGAGAGACAGCAACGGCATACTTCTATCTCACAGATTATTTGCACTCGATCCGTTATGCGCAAACGTTGCGACTGACATGCGCAGGTGGGTTTTTTGGCCAAAGGTGACCAAAGCCGAAGCTTCGGTCGGACACTAAACTGAGCCTTATTCAAATTAAAATTAGTGTTTAAAAAAGCTCAAAAAACACACGCACTACAAACTAAAAAAATATTCTTTGTTCCCTCTGTATCGAATTGGGGAACTTCCTGTCGCTGTTGAACAAAATCTTTTTATTTAGAAATTATTTTTTACTTTTTTAATTCACAGTGCTATAATTTTTTTAATTTTCTAAACTTTATAATTTTAGTTATTTTTAACACGCTTATATTAGCTTTACCTGTATGTATTAGTGATGTGCCGGATATCCGTATCCGCGGATATTCGAGAGAGAAGAAAGATCCGTATCCGTTAGTTTTTGGCGGATCTTTTACGGATCTTTTACCTTATTAATTTTCAATTCATAGATGAAAGTTTATATATATATAGGTATAGGTGATTAGGTAATAATGAAAAACTGTTAAATTCCAATCAGATTATTTTTTATTTTTTAAAATCGTACTTGGCGCCTTTATATTGCAAACATTTATCATAGTGAGTGCCATACTAATAGTACATAACTCAAAGGTACTAAAAAGCTATCTTTATAATGAGATATTGCACATCGATCTTTGGAAAGAGACAAACTGTTATGAGAGTTAACTCTTAAAGAGGTCAATAACTTTTTCCCATAACAGATAGTCTCTTTCCAAAGATCGATGTGCAATATTTACCGCCGCGTACTCTAAAAAAGTTAAGATCCGTATCCGTATCCGCAGAACTTGAAACCAAATATCCGTATTCAGATCCGTATCCGCGGATATACATTTTAAACGATCCTGCACATCACTAGTATGTATGTATGAAAACGAGTCTTTCAGCGTAATTTTCACCAATTTCAAGAAGTCTGATTAACTTGAAAATTTGCACATGACGTGTCAAGGGCCGATAACAATACAATATATTTCATAAAAATAAATATGAATTTAAAAATTTTGAAAAAAATTTGAATTTGAAAATTTTGAAAAAAATTTGAATTTGAAAATTTTGAAAAAAATCAGTTTTGATGTCATTTTGAGGCTAAAAATTAAGAAAATAAATTATAGTTTAAAAAACTAAAAACACACGCTTTGATAGCAAACCAAACTAAAAAGTAGAAAATAATTTTTAAGTATGAAGAGTTTGTGTTACAGTAATAGAAAATCCAGCAGTCAATTATGACTAATTAATTTAGAATAATTTAAGATAAAAATAATAATTCAATTATAGTAAAAAAGCGCGGGGTGCCAATTACTAGATTTTCATTCACCGTATTAGAATATAAGCTACGAATTTATTGAAGGCGTTGTTATAAGTTGTGTGTGTGTATATGGTGCTACGGCACATGTAGCTCTTTATAGTAGTTTTGGCAGCTGATGAAATTAAACTTAGACGGCTCCACACCAAGCGAGCACCGTAGGATCCGTAAAGCTTTAAGCTCTCTGATGGTTCTTCACGTTTCTTGCACACTACTGCTCACTCTAGCGTCGCGAGAACGAAATTAAATTCTATATGAAACGTGCACACGGCACTGTCTTCGCGTCGGATTGTCATAGTGACGTCATTGCGGTTATATTTCACCTTGGATCGTGTCTTTGTTATTTGTGTGTCAGACTGAAACTCATAGACGATCTTGGAAGTTGCGATTTTCTTTTGATTTTGTCGTACACAAAGCTGCCGTTACACTTCCGGTACGACTATTGCATTTGAAATGAAAAATAATTGAAGAAATTGTTTGGTGGAAACTGTTTGACTATTGGGTTTCTTCAAATGGGTGGAGCTTTAAAAACATGGCGACGATGGGGTATAATTTTCCATAGTTACTATGGTTACCTACTATATAGTATGCAGTGTAATTGTAAATTTTTTAAGGGTAATAAAATCACCGAAAAAGAAATTTCCTTAAAGGGGAACGTATATTTAATGCCGGCCATATCATAAAAATTCAACTGAAACAGAACCTTCTGACTATTTTTTTCTTTTTGTTACAGGTAAGAATTTTTCAACTTTGCATAATTGAGATCAGCTATTGAGTAAGTAACATCTAAATTTATTACACGCTTTATATTAACTTCACTTGTAAGTTTGCATGCATGCATGTATGTATGTATGTATGTATGTGTGTATGTATGTAATATGTATGTATGTATGTTTGTTTGTAACTTTCGTGTGGACTACAGCAAGTGGTTTATTACTGTAGTATAATATGCCAGCACTGTAACTACAGTGGTTAGTCGTGCGGTCTAAAGGCTAATTTACACTTTGTTAAGTAGCAAGTGCAAGTGACACGTGCAAGTGTTAAGTGATTAATAAAATCAAAGTGTAAACGGCCCCGCTGTTAAGTGATAAGTGCGAGTTCGAAGTGCGAGTGCGAAGTAAAGTGAATAGAAGGTCGGTCTATTTTTTCTGTTAAGTATCTGTTAAGTAGCTCTCCCCGTACACCCGCGCACTCCCGCACTTGCAGCGTTATCCGAATCACTGTGAATTATTTGGCATTTTTTTATAGTTGGCCCAACAATAGTCAATATAACTTATTAAATATTTCTTGTCATTCGCATTGAGTTACAAAATTCAGTTGGATCTTCATTAATCAGTTCTTGGAAAAGTTTATAATTAGCTCCATACTGAAGTCTTCTGCTTATCCATTTTTTGCATAATCTCTTAGATTTTTGGATTTCAATAACAAGTCTTGTTCGATTTCTGCACGGCAGACACTTGGGACCTGCAAAAGCACTAAACATTGTGTGAACGTTTTCTTTACACTTAACAGTTAACACCATAAAATCATGTTAACTAATCACTTGTCACCTGCACTTGCTAGTTAACAAAGTGTAAATTAGCCTTTAGGCACGGGTCTTTGCTGACGTCAACTCTCGGAATCACGGGTCGTGGGTTCTAATCCCGTCCACGCCGAAAAAAAAATTTAATTTTTTTTGGCAAATTTTTGACAATAAATCGAACTAAAAAGTGGAAAATAAATATAGTTTAAAAAAACTAAAAAACACGCTTTATTTCGAACTAAAAAGTAAAAAATATTTTTTTTAAAATAAGCTTAAAACAATAATGAATAAAATATACAAGTACTTATTATTGTGAAAAAAGCGTGGGGCGCTTTGTTCCACATTTTCGTACATCGAGCGCCCCACGCTTTTTTCACAATAATATACTTGTATTTTTTATTCATTAATGATTTAATCTTATTTAAAAAAAATATTTTTTACTTTTTAGTTCGAAATAAAGCGTGTTTTTTAGTTTTTTTTAAACTATATTTATTTTTCACTTTTTAGTTTGATATAAAGCGTGTTTTTTAAAACTATATTTATTACAGTCGACTCTTCTCTAAGAACGACGACATGGGATCAAAATAATTTTTCCATAAATGCTTTCAGTATGGAAAAGAGATGATCGAAGCTTAGGATATTTATTCAGATATTTTTTTTATTCAGGGTACGTAATTGAAAACGAATAAATTGACCAAAAATAAAATGTAGGTATATATTGTAGCCTCTGTTAGTGATGGGAGGAAAATTTTCACTATGTTTTTCCGGAAAATTTTCAATGTCAAAAAGTGTGTTCAATAATTCTCTATTACCGACTAGCAGCGCTAGTAGGCTTCGTGCACACAGCCTATATGGGAGCAAAAATGTTCAAAACGGATGTAAAAGTGTGCCAGTAGGGGGAGAGGTTGACCCTGCAGAACACCTATTGAAAATGTAATGCGCTGCCACTGCGTTTTCCCAAAGAATATCTGGGGTGTGAACTGAGTGTGTTAATCTATCATTTGTAATGAATAGTGAGATACTACCCTACATAAATAGTGTGTGCAGTGTTGTAAGTCGAGAAATGACACTCAAAGAACGGAAGGTCAAACAATAGAAAGTATATAAAAACAGTCCAATGATAAAATCGCAATGGAGACGCCATGTCTCAGCGGACGTAGTGGCATTAATTTTTTAACGTTATTCTGCCGTTTATAATGATACTCGAAACACAAAAGCACTTCTTCACACTTTCATATTCAATTCGTTTTCCGAAATTAATGTATGTAGATTTCAAGTGCGTATAAAGTCTATACTCACTACTTGAATAAAATATAAAAAATAACGCCAAAATCTATATTGTGTGTCCCAAGAAAAACGATCCGCAATTTTTCAGGTTCTTATAACATTGTGTCAAATGAACATTTTTTATTAAAATAATTGTAATCTATATATTAATAGACCAGCAGTTTTCTTGTTAGCCGATATTTTCCTACACCGCTATTTATATATTTTTCCAAATATCGTAAATCTTTCCATGCGTTTTGCAAATCTACAACTTTTTAAGGCACTAAGCGATTTTTGACCCGTTTTATATTAACCGAACTTATAGAAAAAGACAAGCTGAATCGATTCCGACAATCCGCAACTCTGTATCATTTTTAGTTGATATGAGCATTTATTTATATTATTTGAGAAAAACTTAAAGTGGTCGGAATCAATTCAGCGCGATTTTGTCTATAAGAATAACCTCAATTGTAAGTCGTTTGTAAACAATATCTCACAGATTTTTGAGTTTTCTAAAAACCGGTAAAGGTAAGAAGGGGGTTCCCTTCTTACAAAACTGAAAAATTGTTGAAAAATGAATTTACTTAGTTTCGTTTGATATTATACATACATGTGGAAAAAGTCATTATGAATCGTTTCCGACCATCCGCAACCCTATGGATCTATTTTAGTTTCTGAGATATAGCCAATTTTAGATGTTTAAATTTTAATACATTTTAAACCGTCATAACTTCTAAACTAATAGAGATACAAATTTGCGCTTAGACCTAATCGATTCAGCGTACTTTTTTCTATAAGACACGTCGATATTAAGCATATCCGAGATGCTTAAATATTTTTCCTAATATCGTAAATCTTTTCATGTTTTTCTGCGTTTTGCAAATCTGCACACGTAAAGTATAAAATAGCTGCATTTCATTTGAAATGGATCGCTTTTACTGGAACACGCGGTATGTGTAACACTAAAATTATTACTTTCACGCTATTTTAATATTCTTTTACATTAAAAAAAAATTAAAATGTACTCGACAAGCTATTTTTAAACAATCGAATTAAGAGAAAAGATGGAAGGTTTATAATTGACCTTTATTATATTTCTTCTGTTAAAAAAATTTAGTTTAGATAATATATTTAGTTTTTTGTAATCAGCTTAATATTAAAAAAATGATTTTAAATTTTTTTCAGGAAAAAAATTCTGTATAATTTTAATACAAAGCAACTTGTCATTTAATAAAAAAGAGCTGTTTCGTAAAAAAGCTAAGTAACGTTCAGTCGCTTTACAGTTTAGCTGACTTAAAAAGCAAATACTCCCTGCACTCTTCATCTCAATTCATTACCCGTCGTTTATAAACATCTAAAGCTCTCCCGACGTTGGATAAACGCCCAACAAAGGACTAAGAATCTTAGAATCCTATTAGATTAGGCTGCCAAGCAGTGCAGCCAGCTGCGCCACCGGTGACTCAGTCGGCGACACGCGCAGGGCAACCGGTGGCGCAGCCAATCACTCGTTATTCGGTCCTACGGTAGTTTTCGCGAGCCGAGCAGTCTGTTGTCTGTTTTTCTTGCACTGATTTATTTATGCGAATTGTTTACTACACTATGTCAGCGAACTGCAGATTGTCACAGTGGAAAGGAGTGGAGGTGAAAGTATAGACAAGACAAAAGAGAAAAGCAGGAAGAAGCCCTGAAAGAGGGTCAGAAGTTATTGGACACAAAAGTGAATACTGAAGATTTCATTTGTGCAGTTGAACAACAATAAACCGAATAGTGGCAAGACTGGCTGCGCTGCCGGGCAGCCCAGTGTAATAGGCTCGATATGATACAATGCCTCGTCACGACTTACTGCCACCCGTGGCTGCCAACGTGGTCGCGGGACACGACAGCCAGTTAGCAGTCTAATCTAATAGGGGGTCCATAACAATCAATGCCCAATGACGAGCAGCATCGCCGGTGGCTGCATCACCTGGCAGCCTAGTATAATAAAAAACTTACAGGCGAAAAATTGAAAAGAAAACAATTTTTGTAAAAACTTACAACTTAATATAATAATTTAAACTACGTAATCTTTTACACCTAGCTAAAATTTGTTTTCAAAAATTAGCCTGGTGGGATCTGTAGTGGAATTCTTGCTCCGTCATTTGGTGTTTATATCAACATTGAACTTATTTAGCTTTAAAAATGGCGTCGAGAGAATGTAACAGTTTTAAGGTTTTAAGGATTTGAGATGAGAATTGTATTAATTAAATAAAATTGTCGACCAATTTTTCTCAGACCATACGATATATTGACAAAAATGATAAAAATACAAATCAATATAACACAAGATGACGTTTCGATCCGGATTTGGATCTTCTTCAGAAAAATCTAAAAATATAAAAATTAATTAGTATTAAATTATTAATTATTATTTATTTACACGAATGATGAAGTTTGAAAGAATCAAACAAATTAATGAAAAATTAATAACAAACAATTTTTTAATACGTAGTCATCTTGTGTTATATTGATTTGTATTTTTATCATTTTTGTCAATATATCGTATGGTCTGAGAAAAATTGGTCGACAATTTTATTTACTTGAAGAGTTGTATTCAGACGTTAATCAAAGATTAGAATTGTATTAACTTGCAAACTTTAATTTAAATTTTCATATAGAATCAGTTATTCTGTAACATTCTGTACATAAATTAAGCTTCAAGAGCCTTTAATTAGTGTCCCTGAATGTAGGCTTGATTATGAAACTATTCCGTAAACTTGTAGAATTTGTTCCGATATATCATAAACATTAACGAGAATGTAATTTCCTAGAATTCTAATTGTTCTAATATTCGTCTATGGGAATAATTGCTTTGTTCAAACTGTAAATCATTATTTTATGTTTTCCACGAACTGTTTTCCGCCTCCTTTCTCTCTCTCTCTATCTCTCTTTCTCTCTCGTTACGCTTTGTGAGTGCCATAAGCTGCACAACACTGATGCCTTGTCACATCAAACGAACTCGTATTCAAAACCGTTCACGCGCTACGAAAAACGGCAACCATTTTAAACTTGGCTTCTGTGTGCACCCAACACAACATAACCCCACTTCTTGTTACATCACACCGGCTGAATATATCAAAAAGGCACTGAATAGAAAATTGTCTGAATTAATTCTAGTACCGTGATTGTGATGCTTATTACGCGCTGAAATTATCAAACGGTGGCTTACAGGCAGTCTTCGGTTTTAATTTTCCAAAAATATGTGACGCAAAATGGACTACATTTTTTCGTACATTTCTATACAGAATCATCTTGTTTTAGGGTCTTCGATATGAGTAAAATAACCTTTATCAAATGAACATCACAAACTAGCGGTGACGGAATCTATTATATACAGGGTGTTCCACGAAATGACTGCCATAGCCTGGGACTGTGTTGCTGGGGTGATTTCAAGTCAAAATGTCTAATGAACATATACCCGGAACGCTATCCTAACTGAACTAGAATTCTTTTTAAATTGTTTCTCTATCAAATTTTCTTTCAAGGTTAATATTTTATTTGAACATCTATTACGCAATCATTTAATAAAAAAATATACGCGTCTGACGTATAAAAATCATTTAAACGTCCATATTTTATTTTATTTTCTTGTATTTTTTTCCCTATAAAGCTCCGTTCAACTTTTGGCTCAATTTCTCTTACTTTTAGCTTTGCCAACTATATAAACGTATTGATTTATATTACATAAAAATATGTCTAGAATAATTGTTGGACAGTTAAAAATTACCCAGCGGTATTCTAATATAGGCAATAGAATAATATTTTGTAAAGGAACGCCTTAACAGTTGTTTTGAGTTTAGAAAAGACCGTTTTCATTTTATTATACGGTGATTTGTATAGCAGAATAAAAAGATACAAATATATATTCATAATAAACACATTTTGGTGACATTGAGAAATGATTCGTAATCATGTTGTGCTCTAGCAAGCTACTAGTAAAGCTGCTTTGTATAAATAGGGCTGAAACAATGAAGAAGGACTGGAATTGGGATTTCGCCATTTCGGACAACTTTTTTAAAACATGAGTTTTTAATTTTGGGTTAAAACTTATAATAGAAAATTCAAATCTTAGATTAACGTCTGAATAGAACTCTTCAAATAAATAAAATATTCGACCAAATTTTTTCGGACTATGTATTGACAGAAACAATAAAATTATAAATCAACATTTCACTAGATGATCTTTCGATCCGCATTTGACTTCATCAGGAGTAATCTAAAAAATATAAAAATTAATTAGTATATCTACTTATTTTCTAATAGAATGGAGATTGAATTGTAATTCAAACTCCATTCTATTAGAAAATAAGTAGATATACTAATTAATTTTTATATTTTTTAGATGGAAACATTGCTGGGACTTCTGATGGCCGGCAGGCAGGTTACGAGACTTGAAATGACGTCACTGCGGGCTCGCGTGCTAGCTCACAAGATGGATTTTACAATTAGAACAGAGGCTACTTTTTCTTGCTTGGTTTCCCGCTTGCTCTGAGCAAGAACCAATCAGGAAATAGTATCTTGTCACGTGGGCGACATGAACAAACGCCTACTAACAAACACTGTGTGTTGTATTTAGAGACAATAAATGCCCACTTTTGTTACCGTTCTTGCGCGCGCATCGAACCTACCTATAAAGCAAGTTTGAAAAAAAGTCTCGTGTGAAGCGAGCATATAAAAGCAGTCAATAAAACCAGAGATTTCTATCTCTGGTTTTATGTGCTTTTATGTGCTCGCTTCACACGAAACTTCTTTTCAAACTTGTAGTCAAATCTAGCAAAGATTGTAGGCTCGTGTACTGCGACCTTTATATTATCACAACCCTAGCTGGCCACACTCTGCCGGTTCTCTTCCATCTCACCATTCTATCTATTTCTCGCACGTTCTCCGGTTAGTTGAAATCTGACAAATTATAGTGCGATTTTTGAACGTATTTTACATTTTGTTATTTAAATTTTGTAGCTTGAATTTTCGGAGAAGATCCGATGTTACTATTTATCATTTTAATTTGTCGTGTACAGTCAGTATAAAAACGAAGATCCTGTATGCAAATTAAATTTCTTGTGCAAGTTTGTTTATATATTATACATAATTTTGGTAGCATTATTCGTTATAATTAATTTGTGAAAAGTTAACATTATTTATACCAAGTAGAGATGAGTGATATTTCACTACCTGTTACTTAGTCGCTAATATTTGGATTTCACGGTTCACTGCAGTGACTTCAGAGTAGCTACCTGTTACCAATCAGCGCGCAGCGGCTATAGCGAAAAAATAATCGTCACATTTTTTATTTATTTCAATAAATTATTTATATCAATTTCGTTATGTATAGGTATATTTTATTATCACTGAAATGCTTATTGTTGAAAGGGACCCAGTATAATTTATAAAACTCACGGGAAAATTTTGTTTAACTAAAGGTATTACCCATTTTAATAAAGAAATGTGATCACTAATGTAAAATATGTACTTATAACTTAGTCGTACCTTTCAAGATGCATTTTTTAGGTGTAATGTTATACTAATACATAATAATATTGTGCATGGGCTGTTTTTGCACCGAACGATATTTTACCTGTGATCACTGTTCGCTGAAATCAATATATTAACATCTCTGCTCTGCACGTGCATAGTCATTCAAGTGATCGGCGAACGCTGGTAGCTTATATGTATAATATTATCTGCACTGCACGCGCATAGGTTACCAGCGATCACGGGTCGCAGTTAAAAATCACAGGTATTTGGAAGTCGCAGTCGCCAAAGTACCTGTTACTTGAAAGTAGCTAATAATCTCATCCCTAATACCAAGGATATTACAATTTAACAAGGAATTGTGTATCCTGTATAGAAGAAAAACGTTTTTTCATGTCAATCTTTGTTTGCTATCCATCATTTTTTTACCGAATTTACTACTAGATACTACGCGGAGAGTAATTATACTAAATATTTTTTTAAGTGAATTATTTATGCGGTGCCATTGTCTCGATGCTTTGAAAGGTAAAATGTTAATTCGAGAAACGAAGAATGTGTAGTATACAAAAATATGTAACGTGCATTTTGAAATGTAACGCCCACAAACCAACATGACGTCGTTTTGCTCAGAGTAAGACAACAGACACGTTTTGCTTTGTGTTTATATTTGAACTGTCACTGCACGCGCACCAAATCGATCCACAATACAAGCTTGAAAAGACGTCTCCTGTGAAGCGAGCACATAAAAGCGATTTAGTGCTAGAAAACTAGTAGTCAAATCTAGCAAGGAATCTGTCAGAAAATCCAGCCTCGTGTGCAGCGGTCTTTACATTGCCAAAGTGGTCTCCACGAAAAGCGCTTTTAAGGCGATAATACGTCCATCCTAAAGATCCATTCTAAATATTGGTGGATTTGTTTTTTTTTTAAGTAAAACTTCTTTAGGCACGCTTGATTTGGGGAGTAAGCTAGTGAATGCCTGACGGAAGGTGCGTGATCGGACGAGGCGAACGGAAGTTGAGAGGGAGATATAAGTTAGTGAAGATAGAAAGAGAGAGAGTTACGTTTCGTATATTGGAAGTTGAGAGGGAGATATAAGTTAGTAAAGATAGAATGAGAGAGAGTTGAATGACACATACTTGGCACCATCAGGTGGCCGAAAATATAATCAGTAGGTACCAACAATAGAATGACACATACTTGGTGCCATCAGGTGGCCGAAAATATAAGCAGTACTCTTTACTTGCCAGTGACGCTATCGGGTGACTAAAATCCAACTAGAGCTGTGTAATTGCAACGTATTACTTTTGTTTTCATTATCTTTATGTAATATTCTACGTTTAAACTTTAAAGTAAATAAAATTGTAAATTCATTTTAAAGTTCATATTTTGTGAATTTTTAGGTGACTAATAACAAATTATGGCAGGAAGAAGTTTTACTTCAGTCGTGTGGTCTAAAGCGCACTCGTTTTTTTTTTTTAAATCGGGTAAATAGTTTTGAGATTACCTCCTACAAATAAACTTACAAACTTTACCTCTTTATAATATTAGAATACATTAAGCAAAAAATATTGTTATTTTGTCTTGTATTCTCTTCCTAAAGTGCACAGTTAATAATAACTTATAGAGTCGTGTTCATTTTACACACTGTATGTTTTGTACATAACTTTGGACTTAATAGCAATTGTCTAACTCAAAACTTACAACAATCTCCATAAGGAGGTGACACGAGATCCTTGTAGACACAGACCGGAAACAAAAACAATTGTATATAAAATATATTTACATATAGTGTGCGGTTTGAACGATGAGATCATTTTATATATTGCTGTTTTATCGTAGAACGTGTAGGTACCATTCACCCATCCGTCGACCATTTTAATATTATAGTCCCTTCTTGTGGTAGAAACTTGCGAGAATTTTGTAATTTTGAGTTTAGCTAATATTTTATATCCTACAGCAAACCAGTGGTAAGGACACCTTTCGCGGATTTGTCAAATTTGGTTTTATATTGATTAATTGCTACTATAATAACTTTTTTCGTTTTTTTTGAACAATAAATAAGGAAGCAAATATTAATGATGGGCTTGCCGTAAAACAAAAAGGTAATAATCTAAAATAGTACACGAAATAAGCGGTCAGTGAGCTCGATACATTTTGAAAAATCAATTATAAACTGAGTTGTAGTGCGTCTGGAATGTGAATAGGAAGGTACTATGGAGGAGAACGAAACGAAGCAGCTCCAAAATTTAGGTACACTAATATTATAAAAAGGTGAAGTTTGTAAGTTTGGATGTAGGGGATAATTTCCAAAACTACTCATCCGATTTCAAAAATGTTTCAGGATGGACATAGGTTATATATTATTCGCGTTAAAATAAAATCGCTTTTTGTGGAGACCGATTTTGCAACGTAAGTCGACAAAAAAAACGATGGTATTGTAACAAAACTGTTCTAGTCCGTGGTGGAAATTATTTATTTACAATAATAAACGTTTAACAAAACAGTTAAACACACAACGAAAGCGTACTTCTTTAACAAACAGTAATAATAACGTCAACAGAAACAAAACTAATAGTTCTAACTAATAAAATAGAAAACTAAGTAACAGAAGAATATAAAGTCCTAATTATGTACACAAAATATTTACAACACACAAACACACCGAAGTTTATCTAGTACAATTATTCGAACTTGTCTATTAACTATATTCACACGATTATTTACAACACAGACGCTATTTATGTAGAACCAGATTTATATAATTGTACTCAATAGTTTACAGAGCTCTTTTATCTTCTATTTAGCAGCTACCTCGGTCTTGCTGTACCGACACTGAACAATTTATTTCACAGTTGTCTGTAACCCACTGTACGTACGCTGCAACTAACCAATTGACTGACTGACTCGCCAACCACTCCGCTCGCATTTTATAGCTTCGGGGGCCTGGTAGAATGTTCTAGAAGCACAGAGAACCTTCCTTTACATGTATCGCCTTCTTCAGGCAACTTTATGAAGGTTGGTTTTGACTACCTGCTTTCCATTGTTGTTGTTACGAGAATAGATAGATAGATAAATTTATTGTCCATAATAGCTATACAGCAGGAGTTAAATTTCTTAATTAAAATTAATTTAAAAAAATTCTTGTACTGAACATAGACAAGCTTTAATTAAATATGATTTAAGCTCCCTTTTAAATTATTATATTCTACAGAAAGCATAGTCGTACCAACAGGGAGCGCGCAACAGTATCTACAACTTCGGGCGAGCCTAACCGGACCGCTAGTGAGCTAACAATGTAGCATGAAGTAGGTAACACTAAAGGTTTAACACGCCAATATTCTAAGGGCTAATACGTACAAATTTTGTAGTTTTGCTAACAACAGTGTTTGTTTATTATCATAAAGTTTCTATATTATGTCTGTTTGATGAAAGAAGACTTTATGGTATTATATCGTAGTTTCCTTGAGGCGTTTGGTAGTTAAAGGGTTGAAGAAATTTAGTTCCAAAAACAACTCTGCTTACTGCTTCCTCATTTCTCCGTAAAGCGCGTGTGCTTTCACTGTTTCCTACAGCTTTCTTCCTTCTGTTTTACACATACATAAATAGAGTAATTCTGCAATTTTCATACAACTCATGTTTTTGTTGTTTCCCTTACACAAAGAAAATACGAGATGTTCTTGTTTTATTTACGTATAAATATACTAGTTTCCGTATAAAGTTTATGTGCATACTGTCTGTTCGGGAAAAAAAATTAAATTGTGTTTTTATCACTTTCGGAACTCTACACATTTTATAATTACGATGTCTGGAAATGCTAGCTCACAAGATAGATTTTAAAATTAGAACAGGGGCTATTTTCCTTGCTAATACTCTGTTTGCTCTGTGTAAGAACCAATCAGGAAACAGTGTCTTGTCACGTAGGCGACATGAACAAACGCCCACAAACAAGCACTGTGTCATAGTGTGTGTTCTGTTCAGAGACAATACCACTTTTGTTATCGTTCTATCACTGCGCGCGCACCGAACCTACCTGCAAAACAAGCTTGAAAAGACGTCTCGTGTTAAGCGAGCACATAAAAGCAATTAAGAAACACAGCGCTAGAAAACTAGTAGTCGAATCCAGCAAGGAAACTAGCGGCAATTCCAGCCTCGTGTGCAGCGGCCGTAACTCGGATAAGTGTTCCATTTTTCCAGTTTTCGAACGAAACAGGCTAAATAAAACCGTTTAAAAATACCTAGTTTCACGTCGCTGGTATGTACGACCATGGTGAGAGCACAAAATTAAATAGGTACACCTTGTATACAATATGAAGCTTCATACACATTAGGTTGGTACTCCGTAGAAGAATGTGTTATGGTGTTACATTCGTAACTATTTATTAAAATGCCATGCCTTATTGTTGCCGTGACTTATAGCTTCTTTATACAACAGAACACAGATGATGATAAAACTCCACGATTCCGCGCCTTTCTCGTGCGGTCTTCGCAACACATCGTGTTTGTTCGGTACAGAATTTTCCTACATCCGAATGTTATATTATCATACTAGCGATCCCGCCCGGTTTCACCCGGGTGCAAAAGAACAAATGGGGAAGGAAGGGACATGAGTACGCACATTCATCTTAGTTTACCGAGATGAATGTTGTGTCCAAACTTCATAATGATCGGAGTTACCGTTCAAAACTTTTTATCGTTAAAAAGCAGTATTTATACTTTTTTTAAGTAATAAAATTTCTTTCAATACATTTAATAAATATGTAATTTTAATTAGTCGTAATAAAATTTAAAAAAATTGAAATGTAAGCCTTATTTTATTGATACATACTCTCCCACTTTGTATATGGTTTCATTAGGCCTAGTCTGACACCTATTTCCTCTATGACTTTTCTTGATTTTGGGGCGTTTTCCCTCTAAACTTTCAGAAAGATGTCGTTATGACGACATGTAAAAATTTACAGATACTGTTTGTTTTTTTAACTGGTTAGCTTAAAAACTTCAATCAAAACGCTAAAATAATGTTCTCTGACAAATAACATGAACCATTTAAAATGTCGTGATACCTCGAATATGTCGGCCATATTCGAGGTGTCAGACATTTTAAATGGCAACTCCAGCCTCGTGTGTAGCGGAATTAAAGCAACTATTTTATAAGGGATAGTGTAAAAATAAAATAGCAAATAAGAGGTCTCATCATTTTACATATTAGTAGAAGCAGAAGTTCCATATCGTACGTGAGATACATTTACACAAATACTAAAATGTAACATATATACATACATATATCTTTGATAAGTGTATGTTACGTTATATGTCTGTATCTATGTATACTAACGCACCCTTTGCACAGCTCCGCATGTTTTGTGTTCTGTTCTTTTGTATATTTTATATAAATTACTCTTATATGCTATTTTACTTGTTTGCACTTCAACAAAGATAAAATATAATATGTAATTTTTTTCACTCGGCATACAAATTTGTAGAAATTTGTTCTAATTTTCTTGAGTGAAAATTTTAAATTAAATTTCTGCATTCGTTCTATAGGTACACGCCAAAATCTGTATTTCCCGGATATTAAAGGGTGATGAAATAAGTTTGTGAAATGATAACAAATGTCGCGCCAAGTTGTAAAGTAATATTTTATCGCAAATCGAAATACATTGTGTATATATTACCATTCAAAAGTTTTAAAGTTGGGTACGTGTTTCGCGTCGTAGTCGTTACAACAAAAGGGCATATCTCAAAATTGTAAGAACATAATATCACAGCATTGATAAGTAGGGTTGGAAAACGCTCCAGGGAAGAGTGTAAATAAATTATAGTTTAAAAAACAAAAAAGCACGCTTTAATAGCAAACCGAACTAAAAAGTAGAAAATAATTATTAACAAAATAATTCAGTTAAAATAAAAAAGCGTGCAGTGCTTGATATTAAATGTTACAATTATTTTTTTGGTAGCTGTATATAAAATTAGAGTTATATTTAAAATATAGTAATTGGTACCTCACGCTTTTTTACTATAATTGAATTATTCTGTTAATATGTAATTATTTTCTACTTTTTAGTTTGGTTTGCTATTACAGCGTGTTTTTTTTAAACTATAATTTATTTTCTTAATTTTTAGTCTCAAAACGACACAAAAAGTAATATTTTTCAAAATTTTCAAATTCAAATTTTTCTTTCAAAATTTTTAGTCAAATGTATTTTTATGAAATAATTGTATTGTCATCGGCCCTTGACACGTGTGCAAATTTTCAAGTTAATCAGATTTCTTGAAATTAGTGTAAACTACGCTGAAAGATTTTTACACACTGCAAATGCAAACATACATACATACATATATAAAGGTCAAGCTAATATAAGATGGACGAAATATGTTTTATTAAACCTTGAAAGTACTTATTAAGCACTACTTTATCGGTCCGGCTTCGTCCGAATTTGTATATTGTCGCCGCTTTTTCGTCGACTTATGTTGCAAAATTGGTCTCCACGAAAAGCGATTTTATATTTTTGTGTTAATATATATTTTGTCTGAAAAATTGGTCGATAATTTTATTTATTGAATAGTTCTAATCAGACGTTAATCAAAGATTGAATATTGCGATAATATATTTTCTATGTGGAGGGAAAAAAGTTTGCAACAAAAATTGTCTGATTTCTAGATCTTTAAAGAGTGGTTTCTTACATATTTTCGGATATGTGAAAAGGTATAACCAAAAAAATGGACCAGAAAGTCGAGTGCTTTTGTCGCCTTGGAAACAATGATTAAAACATAACGTCCTTTTTATAAAGCTGTTGAAAAGTACATCTTGAAAATCCAGGGAAGAGGCTGTTTTTTTTTAACATTTTGTATTTATATAAATGTGTTTTTTTATTTTGACCTTTTTAGCTTCTCGATATGTATTATTTAAATGTCCCTAACTCAAGTAGCAACGACTTTTTTATTCATATCAATTTTTCAAATGACCTTTTAGATTCTATTTTTAAATCAGTTTTATGTATTCTTGGTGTAATTTTATTAGAGAAAAAAAAAAACCGTTACAATGACAATGCTTTCATTAAACACATTTTGTAGAATTGAGAGGCAGCGTAGAGCATTTATGGCTTCCGACAAAGACTATAAAACCATTGAAATTCTAAAACGTATTTGACAATCACTGGGAATGGACGGGTGTCATGTTGAACGTGACACCAGCCCTCTGTATTTAACTGTTCTCGACGGCATCTACTTTATCGATCAACGCAAGGCTGTGTCGCCTGTATTAATCGATACTAATATAGTCACGGAACCTCTCTAATTTCGTTGTGGCGCTATTTTTAAATGGGTAGTATTTAAACGAGTGACCGTAAATTACAATTTTAGGTGACAAAAATAATCAATTTGGGTTACTGTATTACTAAGTAAGCGACTGACTGCGCGTGACGAGAAAATAATAGTTGGGTGACTAAATTACTAAGTGAGCGACTAAATTACTAAGTTGTTAATAGTTAATTGTTTGAATAGAACTGCATTTTCTAAAAAATATATTAGAACAAGAGCCCGCGGCAGCCAGACCTTCGTCATTTTATAAAAGCTGAAAGTTTTTCTATGGATGTCTCCAATACAGGTAAGAATGATCCCCACCCATGAAACCTGAGTAGTGGTGGCTTTGGCAGGTAACAGGTATTAAAGGTGTACAAAATTCCATCTCAAATTCGTCATTTTATAAAACTCAATTTTTTAATATTTCGTTCGTAACAATATTAAAAATCGCGTCGCTCATTGCCAGACACTTAGTATGGTTCCAACCCCCTGCCAGACACCCTTAAACTATCATAATTTGTATAATTATATTTACGTTATTTTATAAAAGCTGAATTTTATATATATTGTTTGGAGAACTATTAAATAATGTTTCATTAGTAGCCAGACAGTTTCGAGGGTTCTATCATCCTGCCAGACACATTAAAATGTACAATTTTCAAATCGTTTTTGCTTTATAACTTTGAAACGGCTCATGAGATTTTACTCAAATTTGGTACGTTGGCATAGCTTTGTTGGGCAATAAAACCCATATCATAATAATGATGAATATCATTCCATGGGCGTAGAACTTGATTTTTTCGATAAATAAACATCTAAAACTTCTACGCCAATGGAAAAAAATCAGTTTGAGTATGAAATCTGGATCACGAGACTCATTTACTACAAAAAAGGTACTCTTGATAAAATTCGATTACTCTCATAGTTTCGACGAAATTTTAATTCTAGTAATTTAAGGCATATATGCTCTAAATTACTAGAATTAAAATGTTGTCGAAACTATATAATTCGAATTGTTTTTTTTAAAAACTCCACATTCGCCCCTTCCCGTTTCACTGCGAGACAATTCGCATACCCCTTTATCGTTCACCCCGGAATTACAATTCGCATACCCGTTTATCGTTCACCCCGGAATTATTTTTTTAAAAACTCCACCTTTGCCCCATCGCGTTTCACTGCGAGACAATTCGCATACCCCTTTATCAAAAAAAGCGGTGGTTTTCAATCTTCATGAAAATGTGAGTTATAAGTTGTAGTCTCAAAGTGAAAAAAAAAATAAAAAGTAAAAACAAAAGAAGATATCTGCTTCAAAATTACCGAAGGCATTCTAGTCGCTCACTTAGTAATTTAGTCACCCAACTATTATTTTAATATCTCAAGTTATTAAAACAGTATCTAATCAACAGTCACCAATTTTTTTTTTATTCGACCGTTTTATAATTCCCCTTTTTAAATATGAAGAATTAGAGTAAACGGCAAATGAACCACCAAGAATCACACTATAGATCCTTCGTTTCCTGGTTTCCACGTGACGTGAACAATCTTTTATTTAAATGCTCTGAAATAGACTCGATGTCCAACCGCTCAGCTGAGCTCTCCGATCACCTCCTCTTCTAACAGCTGTATCTTTCCAACAA